>JANUWF010002273.1:45000-2835219 GCA_026120185.1 Voacanga thouarsii
AAATGTAGTTCTCAAAGAAGATGGCTAAATTTCTTAGATAGAATTACTAATGATGGATTTAAAATTACTTTTGAACATATTAAAGGAAATGATAATAAAATTACGGATCATTTATCAAGATTACTAACACATCTTGCATAATTTTACAGATGAATCTCAGCAAAAATACTGTAAAGATTGGCCAATGGGAGTTCATCAAGTATCCCAAAGGAACAAATCTCCATTTTAGAAATTCAGTAGAAGGTAACTTAGACCGTGCAAACTATGTGAATACTGAGAAGGAAAATAACACTCATGTCTATGTTTATTACTATAAATTGTGTTCTTAGTTTTTCCTACTAGTTTAAGATTTAAATATTCCATTCTTCTAATATCTGTCATCCACTAAGTTGAATTTAATATTTCTAGTCTTTTTATTAACAAGCTTTTTTTCTACAGTGAGATTGTATATTCTATTACTTATATAGAAGAAATCAAATGAATAAGAATTAATAAAAACAAGCAAGCTGGAATACCATTTAATAAGATTTTTGTTAATTTTTATTGTATTTCTTAAATGATACACACACAACATAAATACTACAATTTCTAAGCAGAGCTTAATAGTTTTAGTTGTTCATAAATCTACACATTCTTCGTTTAATATATAAAAAGAATAAATATATAACTTAATATTGGGAGAATGAGGATCAATAGTTTTAGGCAAAATTTGGTATATTTTAATAAGTTTTAACGTGCTTTTCAATTGTACTTTCAGATTGTTTAAACAAAGCATAAGAATCTAATTTATATGGAACGAAGTAATTTTAACTGTTCACAAATATATGCAATTTTGAACTTTAATTGATATAGCTAATAATTATAATAATTGTATTCTACGGTGTCCAAATTTACAGTTCTAAGCAAAATCTTATAAGTTTTAACAAGATTTATGCTATGTTTTAATCGGCGTTTAAGAAAATGTTGACAAAGCATAAATATCTGTGAGACTATATAGAGAAAAGCACTTCATAAAATAAACAAGAAAGGAAATGGCTTTGATACCAAAAATTAAGGGGGTGCCTTTTTGCAGCTAAACTTTATATATATATGTGATATATATGGACACTAAAAGTACACTAAAGGTACAAATATAAACAAAAGTTATTGAATGCAAAACAAGAGAAATTGTTACGAAGAAAGAAGATTTATTTGTGTTACAAATAGGACTTCTTATGTGTTCTAGGAAAAAGAAGACAAATACTAGTACTTAATGAATAGGAGATAATTAGTGGAAACAGTAGTAAATAGTAAAGATATATACATATATATTTTGTATCAAAGTTCTATATCAATGTTATGAACTATTTTGATATATCAAAGGATAAATGTAGCAAGCATTGAAGAAAGGGAAAAAGTACTTTAAGAAATATTATTATGTCCAAAAGGGTTATAAGTCAAATCTTAGCTTTTATTTCAAAATATCGTTGCCAAATTAAGTATTTTTTATCTTGGTTTATATACAATAAACAAGACCATGGACTTACGAAGTTCAAATTCTATAATATCAAGATAAGTGCAACATTGTTCAATAGTTTCTAAGGAGTTTACCGTTTTTTTGAAGTAATGATAGGTACTAGAGGTAATTAATTCTTATAAATCGTAATAATAACGAGTTGATTCAGATACCATATAGGATTACTAAGGAATAGGAAAAAGTTTTGGAGTCCTACATAAAAGTGTTTTCACTTATCCTTTCATTCACTAAGATAGCTCACGCCTCTTCCCTTGAGATGCCTCTAATGCCTTTCCGATGGTTTCACGGCTAGACGGGTACTTTAGGTCTTTTGCCTATGGCTACTAATTACGTGTAGTGACTAACTCCTTGGTGGTTCTCTCTTACTCTTTTTCTTATCCTTAGCTATTGAAAAGTTAGAAACTAAACATTGCTACTGAACACATATTTGTAAAGAGGGATTTTATTCACAAGGTTGATGATGTTTGCTCATAAAAAAAGCTTATAATGAAAAGAACTAGCTCTAGTTTTTGCTTCCATCTACCTCGTCCTCAACATTCCTGAGACTAAGGTTTTTATACTGAAAAATTCTAGGTCCTAGATGTACACTGGGGCTTGTTTTAGACTTAATAGCTCAAAAGTAAAAAGTAATTTGCTATCTTTTCAAATGTCCTTGTTGCAGAGTTAGTTACACAAAGCTTTCCTGGGAATCTTTTGCTTTTGTATGAGTGGATGATTTGTAGCAACTTTTAATCTTCTAACAAGTGGATGAATGAGTGGATGATCTGTAGCAACTTTTAATCTCCTAACATATCTTTATCAGATTCACTTTCACATATCTCAGTTCCAGAGCTTTCTTCTTCTTCCTGTAACTTCTTTTCATAAGGATACAAATAATATTACCAGATGTTTGGAAATTTTATCTTGGTTTCAAATTCTACTTTAGCAAAAAAAATATTGATGTTGTACATATATTTTTTGAATTTTATTTTCTGCAAACAGGTGAAATTTCTGTCATCTCTTCATGATTTCTTCATGCTTAAATGCAAGAGTTTTCAGTCTCTAATGTCTCAGTTGTCTTGCAATGCTTTTCTGATAAATTCAAATTCTGCATTAATTGATAAATCTCTTGTTGAAGTGATCCAGATATGTTGAATTGAAGGAATGATTTCAAAACCATCCTATTCTGGTGGGTTTAAGCGGATTTTGACTTTTACAATAAGCCATGCTATTTCAAATTCTTTCAAAATTGTAAGGGCTAACTGTTTTCCAATAATATATGCTTGTTCCAGAGCTATAAAGATAACCTGGTTGAGACATCCATAATTCAGAAGTGTCTGTAGTGTGACCGAAAACACTTCTCCATTTTGGAGGGTTAACTCAAAATTTTCTAATATATGTTAAGGTGATATTAGCTTTTAATACTAAATATTTTAATTGACAACCACATGTGATAAAATAAAAAGTGTATGTTACACAATCAGGTTGACAAATTTTACAGGTGTCAGGTTTACACTTTTTTGTAGGATGTTTATAATATACAGGATAAAGAGTTAGATGAGGTTTTGTACTAGTTCTAAGACATTCTTGTAAAAGAGTAAATTTTTCTAGAAATTTATCCTGAATTTTTTCAGAAATTATTTCTATAATAAAATTTGGAAATCTTATTAAAAGTTGTTGTGCTTTAAAAAACATTTGGGGTACTAAAAATTCAAAAGACCTGGTCTATTCTGGTTTTTCTGGAATAAAAATAATTTCTGGTTCTTAACTTTGAAAATCTTCCAGCTGAGTTGTTATTCACACAATATCTTCATTTTGAGAAGAAATTATGCCAATGTATAGTTTATGTTGTTGTCGCAATAAGTGAATTAATTTTTTTTTTAGAATTAATATCCTCATTGTAAGACCTGCACTTGTCATTTAATAGTTTAAAATTTCTACTTAAAGCATCACAATATTTACAAAATTCTAAATTTTGTGAAGTACTAGTGCTAGTGCTAGTCGGTGATTTGTAAAAAAGGTTTATGCATATCATTTCTACAATCTGGGTCAATGAAAAAATTAGTACCAAGTTTATTTCTAGCAAATTCTAATACTTCAAAAAGATTTCTAAACCTTTATATAAAGGATTTTTAAAATTATTAATACATTTCATCACAGAGGTCCATTTCGAGTAAACACCTAGTTGGTAACCTTGTGTTACTACGTAATAGGACTAACTCTATTTTGGTAAATTACTCAAATAAAATGCTAAGGCATGTAAATATTTTATCTTTTGGCGTGCATTTTGTGCATTCCAAAGATTGTCTAAAATTGTTTGGTGGATATCTTTTAAGTTACCTTCTACTGAAGTTCTAAAATGGAGATTTGTATATTTGGGATACTTGGTGAGTTCTCATTGGCCAATCTTTATAGTTTTTTTTGTTGAGATTCATTTGTAAAGTCATGCAAAATGTGTTAGTAATATTGACAAATGATTTGCAATTTTATTATCATTTCCTTTAATATGTTCAAAAGTAATTTTATATCCATCATTAGTAATTCTATCTAAGAAAATTAACCACATTCTTTGAGAACTACATTTTTCATTTTTCTTGTTAATAAATTTTACGATTGCCTCATAATCAGTTCTAAGTGTAAATTCTTGTTTATTTAAAATGAATAATCTAAAACTATCTAAGGCATAACAAAATGCTAGTGGTTTTGCATCAATACTACTAATATTTCCTTTTTCTTTATATTTACCACTGCTATATCTATAAATTTGTTCTTCTAATTTATTACTATACTTATGAGATTTAGATTTTAAAATAGCTCCCTATCCTTTGTCACAACCATCTATTTCTATAATTAAATAATCACTATCCAACGGTAACCTTAAATCTAGTAAATATTTTACTTTCTCTTTTATTTGTTTTACTAATTCTACATCTTCTTTATTAAAATATTTTTATCCTTTATGACTAGTTTTACTATATAATGATCCTATTAGTTTACTTAAATCCTTAATAAATGGTCTTACATAATTTAACACTCCTAAAAACTATTGTAATTGTTTTGTATCTTTTATTTTATTGGGAAATTTTAATACTTTTTTTTTCTACTAATATGAGGTTGTAATTTTATTCTACCTTTACCTATCTCTATTCCTAGGAATTCTATATTTTTCTTAAATAACTATGCCTTTTTACTACTAATTACAATGCCATGCTTTAAGAATTCAGACAAAACAATTTTAAGATGACTAATATGTTCATTTTTAGTTTTGGAGAAAAACAAAATATCATCTATGTAGACTAAAACAAAATGATTATATTTATTGAAAATTGTGTCCATTTTTCTTTGAAAAATTGAAGGTGTATTTTTTAGTTCAAAATGTATAACAAACCATTCAAAATGTCCTAAAGAGCAAGTAAAAGCAGTTCATGCTACACTATCCCGGTGCATTCTAATTTGCCAATTTCACTATGTTTTCTAACAATAAAAGCGACACTTCTATGAGGATTAGTACTATTTCTAATTACTTCTAATTTTAATAAATCTCCTATGTGCATTTCAAATTCTTTTATTTCCTCATTACTAGCATCTATATTGGCCGTAGTAATTTGTAAATTAGGATTTAGAATTTCTAATTTACAATATAGTTTATCTTTTTGCCAATGTTTTGT
This sequence comes from Voacanga thouarsii, assembly GCA_026120185.1. Taxonomy (NCBI): domain Eukaryota; kingdom Viridiplantae; phylum Streptophyta; class Magnoliopsida; order Gentianales; family Apocynaceae; genus Voacanga; species Voacanga thouarsii. The sequence goes on from JANUWF010002273.1 coordinate 50,164, forward strand.
GGGATTTTCTCCAATTATTTTCTCTCTTTCTAATTTACTAAGTATATTATCTATATCATTAATTCCTATTTCTAAAAGATTATATAATTTTTCTATATGTAAATAATTAACTTGTATGTCCTGCTCTAACCATTCTAATTGGGAATCTATTTGTTCTAGAAATTCATTATGATCTGTCTAATATTTGGTTTACTTTATTTTGTTTACATTACTAGGTATAGGACACTTACAATTTTCAAATGTGTATGGTTGTGGAGTTTCTATTTCTATCCAATTTTTAGAGGGAAAGTGAAGTGGTCCACGATGCTTCTCAGCCCACTCTGGTGTGTTATAAGGTAAAGTGCTGCTTTTGCAAAAATGAATACCATTATGGGTTAAAACTAAACCATGATGATATTGAAGCATAAAATCTAAACCTATAATTAATTTATAATCAATAGGTCAAAGATAAAATTTGGGAACATAATAAGGTTCAGTATAAGAGGTAGAAGAGATTTTAAAATGAAAAACTATATTTTTTTACCGATTTAATATACCTATATATTTTACCATCCATCTAAGCTACTTCAGTTATAGTACTAGCAGTTGTATGATATTCTTCAGGTATTATGGTGTTATTAAGGACAGAATTACTACAACCAGTATCAATTAAGGCTACTACTTCTATTTCTATAGTTCCTATTTTAATTAAAACAAGAATATCTATCCTATTAGTTTTATTTTTTCTTTTCTATCTAAAATTTCTATATTTGGAGTATAACTATATTGAATTATTTGAACTTGTTCAATATTTGTTCTATATACATAATCTTCTAATTGGTCTATCTTTTGTTTTATTGTCCTAATTCTTCTTTCTAAATGGTGTTCTACAGGATCCTTTCTTTGTTTTTGTTTTCCTTTTTCTATTATTTTTAATTCTATATTTTGTTTTTCTAGGCAAAATTTGCAGGCTTCTTGTAAACAATTATTGCATTGCCATCTCAGTGCTAAAGAAGGATATTTTTCACATAAATAACAAGGTTTGCTATCTGATCCTTTTCTATGTATTCAGTCATGTTGACAATCTACAAGGACTAATTCCTGAAAGGTCTCCTTTACATTATCTAATTGAGATAAATAAGACAATTGAGTTTTTGGAGAGTGAGTATTTGTTATTTCTTCTACAAAGTCTAAGTCTTTTATCTCTTCATCTGACTCAGGTTGCTGGTAGTCTATATCATCAAGAGATATTATGCTATATACACTTTCTGAATCTGACATATATTCATCTACATCGATAATATTCTTATTAACACATTCTACTAATGTTGTTTGCTTATTATATAGATTATTTTTTCTAGGATAATCACTTGCTAAATGATTAGGCTGGCCACAACTATAACAATGTAATTTATTTTTATAAGTTCTATTTTTACTAAATTTTCTAACATACCTGTCTCTATTTAAATAGGGTTTTTTAGCTGAGGATTTTCTAAGATGATATTTTTTTTCTTAAAATATTTCATTTTGGTTTTCTATATATTTTTCTAGGATTTTGTTGACCATAATGTTGAGAAGTATAAATATTTTTACAAAAACTATATTCTCCTTTTAATTGTTTCTGTATTTGTATAAATGTACATTTTTCTGCTAGTTTCATAACTATAAATTTTATACAAGTAGCTATATTTGTTATATGTGCTACATTCCAATCATATGATTTATAACATTTATATATTTCTTCTCCTAAAGGTCTTGGTAGTTTTAAAAAAGATTTTCTAAAATTGATTCTTCATAAAAACATCTTGCCAATGTAGTCTAATAATAATAATCTTGTAAAAAGGGTTTAATAAATTTCTAATTTTTTATAGACAATTGTTCTAATTTTTTAACAACTTCTTCTTGTTGAATTCTACTACCATAATTAAGACTTTGGGTTGTTAAGATTAATTGAATTTTATTTGTAAAATTATGTAGATTTGGTCCCAAAGCTAAATCATTTGCCAATTCTAATGGAAAATTTTCTTTATATTTTTCCTAAGCTACTCTAGTTGTCTCTTCTAAAAAGATTTCTAAATAACTGTACATTTCTTCTGTTGTATGATCAAAATTTTGTTAAATATAATATTATACTAGTAAATATTTCCAAGTGTCCATTACTCCTTCTCATAATTGTGGGTCATGAGTTGCTAAATTTAACATTCTACCATTATTTATTAATTTCTTATTATCTATTGTTTCTAAAGGTTTTCTTTTTCCTTTGGATGTTGTTTCTAATTGCATTTCTCTATAATCACTATATGTCATTTTAGATAAATTTTCTAGGCCATAATGTCTAACAACTTGTTGTGGTGCTATTGGTTGTGGAGGAAGATCAGGATTACTAAATGCAGTAGAGGGAGAAGCAGAGTCCATATATTCTATACATTTATGATTTTCTTCTTCTATATTTTCAATATATTGTTCTATTTTTACTCTTATATTTTTGTCCATATCATAATAAAAATATTCAGTATCATTTATTTATCCATTTTGTTCTACTTCTGTTTCTAACCTCATTAAATCTTCTTTTGATAATTCTAAACCTAATTCTTTAGGATACATTATTCTATTTTCTATTTCCATAATTTATATACATACATTTTCTATTCCTTGTCTTAAAGATTTTGTATCTTCATCTTCTTTTGTTCTTACATTTGTATTGGAATAATTTAAAAATCTAACACTAGTTTCTCTTCTATTATTTTGATATATTATACTATCTTTGAGTACTAAAGAAATATCTAATTCTAAAAATTTGCTAAGATTCCATTCTTCCCCTGCTAGAATTTCTGAATTAACTTTTGTTGGTTTTATTAATTAAATTCCTTTACTAGCCATAACTTCTATAATAGGTTTTATTTCTATTTTATACTTTGTTCGAGATCCATTGGTTAATCTTCCTATAAATCATAAGCTTATGATTAAATTTTCTCCACTAAATTCTTCATAACCTTTAGTTTGGATGCCTATTTCTATATTTTTAGCTAAATCTTCTAAGGTTATTAAAAAATTTGGACTGCAATAAAAGATTCTTATATTTTCATTCACGTCTACTTCTATAGTTGCTATGAGTGCCTTTTTAACATCTTTCCATCTTTTATCTAATATTGTTAATAAAACTTTAGTTCCTAATCTAGATATTGCTAAACCTTTAATTCCTATTACTATCAATCCTAAATGCATATAAGTATACATATTTTTTAAATTTTTAAGGCTTGCATTAGTGACTAATTTGAGTGTTCTAGGTTATATAGTTACTGACAAAGGTTTTTCTCTACTAGATCGAAATAACTCTGTATGAGATTGTAATTAACCTACTTGATATAATCTTTTGGGATTTAATAAATCTATATTATGATTTCTATAAATTTCTACATCTTTATTTACATTTATAACTTCTTCTAACTGAATTTGTCTATTTTCTCTAGATTGCCTAATTCTTCCTAGAATGGATGTTTCTATACTAGTATTCTCATTTAAAGTCCTATTGGGTCCTGAAAATGATAATTGCCTCATTATTTCCATAAATTACTTATTTTTTCTATTTTTTTCACTACTTGAATTTTCTGAAGATAAATATCCAAATTTATATGTTATTTGTTTTTTCTGTTTTCTATCTACTGGAATTCTACTGAATTTATCTGTAAGTTTATCTATCTCTTTTTTTAGGCTTAAGGATGCTAATCTTTTTTCTATAATTTCTAATTTTTTACAAATTTTAATTAATAATGCTATTTGGATATTATTTTATTTTGGGTATATTTGATCTGAATTTGGTATTCCTAAATAATCAGTAAAGCCTAAAGATTCTAAATGATACTTTTTTAATTCTACAAGGCACTTTTTATAATTTATATTATCTTCTAAAGACATTAATTGAGAATAAGTTTTTTTTATATTATTTAATATATATATATATATATATATATATATATATGTATGTATGTATGCATATATTACACACACACACACACACACATATATATATATATATATATATTCAGATGTTCATATATACATATATATGTATATATATATATAAGGATGTACATGTACACACACACATATATACACACCATCTATATATATATATATATATATATATATATATATATATATATACATTCATATATACAAATATATTCATATATGCATATATATTCATATATACTTATACATATATACTTTCATATACAATACATACATACATGCATATATATATATAAATATATATATATATATATATTTAAATATACATATATATAAATATATATACACACACACACACAAATTCATGTATTCATATATGTATATACATATTCAAATATACACATATAAATATATATTCATATAGACATATATATTTATGTATTCATATATATATATATATATATATATATGTATGTATGTATATTCATATACATATATATATATATGTATGTGTGTATATTCATATATACGTATATATTAATATATTAAAATTTTAATATATTTTAATATATTCATACATATACATATATGAATATACATAAATTCATATATACGTATATATTAATATATTAAAATTTTAATATATTTTAATATATTCATACATATACATATATGAATATACATAAATATATATATATATGTATATATGTATGCATATATTAATATATATGAATATACATACATATATATGTATGTATATATGTAAGTAAATTCAATATACATATATATTAATATATTAAAATGTATATTTATATGTGTGTGTGTGTGTGTGTTTGTTTTAATATATTAATATATATGTATATATGAATATACATACATACATATATGTATATATGTATATGAATATATACATATATATATATATGTGTATATATGAATACATAAATATATATGTCTATATCAATATATATTTATATATGTATATTTGAATATGTATATACATATATGAATATATGAATTTGTGTGTGTGTGTATATATATATGTGTGTGTGTGTGTGTGTGAATATATATCTATATGAATATATATTTATATATATGTATATTTGAATATATATATATATATATATATATGCATGTATGTATGTATGTATTGTATATGAAAGTATATATGAATATATGAATATATTTGTATATATGAATGTGTGTGTGTGTGTGTGTATATATATATATATATATGTATATGAATATGTATATATATTTATATATGTATATATCTATATATATATGGTGTGTGTATATATATATGTATATATATATCATATTCATATATATATATATATATATATATATTATGTCATTATTATATTGTATTATAAACAATAATGTTTTAAAAAAATTTCAAAAAGAACGCTTAGAATAGTTTAAATAAATTTTAAAAAAAAAGGTTATAACCAAATGATCAGTTTGGCCCCATGGCTAAGTTTTACTTCATACATATGTGAGATCACCGGTTCAAAATTTGGTGGAGGTAAAATTCGCTAATCAATTGGAGGGTGTGTGAGTGGTCCACGAATAATGCCCAATAAAAGGGTGTGATCTAGTGTGGGTGGTTCACAAAGTTCTGGTGAACCACAAAATTAAATAGTTTTTATTTTTAAAAAAATGTAGTATTGGTGAGGAAGTATTTTGTTGCCATTGACCCATTTTTGGCGATGAAATTAGTTGCCTCGGCAAGGAAATTTTTTGTTGCAAAAGGTTTTTTCTCAAAATAGTATTTAATGTTTGGAATGAAATTATATTTTTTGTGATGAAACTTTAGTGACGAAATATGTTGTCATTAAAAATCATCATCAGCGACAAAATTTTAACTTTTAGTGACAAAATTCTTTAGCTTTAGCAAGGAAATTTTTCCTAGTAAAAAGTGCAGTATTTAGCTAGGAATTTTTTTGTCGTTGTTGACCCTATTTGGTGAGGAAATATTTTGTATTGGTGAGAAAATATTTTGTCGCTAAAGGTAGTAATATTTTCTCAAAAACCAAATCCTTTGGTTACAAAATATTTATAGCTTTAGTTAGAAAATTTTTCCTAGCAGAAAGTAAAGGTTTTAGCTAGGAAAAAATCTCAGCACTCTTTGGTGACAAAATGAAGAATTTTGTTGTAAGAACCTTTGGCGACGGGGCTTCATGAGAAAGTGGCCATGAATCCAATTTTGTTGATCTTTAACTAGGAAATTTTGACCTTTAGCTAGGAAAATTTTGTCACGAAAGTTTATTTTTTTTGTAGTGAAGATCCAAACCTTACTCCCTACATAGTGTGACTCAGAAATTAAATCCCTAAAACAGAGTCAACTCCACCTAAAGCATGGTAAAACATATTCACCTAAATTTGAAACCTCTAGTATAGTATTGGCCAGTGGGCTGGTTTGGTCCGCCCGGGCCTGATAGCCGAACCGACCACTGTTCACCAGGCCGGGCCTAGGGCCGGTCCTAGGTCCCAGTCCGGTCCGGTCCGGGCCACTGGCCTGCCTGCCTGGGCTCGCGGCTCGGCGGGCTGGCCCGTACAAGAGAGCCGTTCTCATTTTTTTTTTTACATTTCAGCCCCTAAAACGACTAAATTTTTTTTTTATATTTTAGTCCCTAACGGTAATATACTCTATCCTAACCCCCAAAACTCTATAAATATCCCCCAATTCACCCCAAAACTCATCAAACACTCTCCAATTTTCTCAAACTCTCTTATTTTCACTACAAAAGTATTAGAATAGAATTTATTTTTGTATTATACTTTTTCAATTCTTCAAGAAAATTTTCATATTTTGGAAGATTGTTGAGTGACGGAATAATGGATACAGAAGTAAAGCTTCACAAATTCTTGTTATTCTTGGTTATCAACTAGTTAGTATTTCTTAATCTTACATTCTTATTTTTTAACTTTATTAATTGTTTATTTGTTTTAGTTATTTATTTAATTTTTAAGTTAATTTGTTATTTATATTTTTCAATTCTCTTATTTCATTATTTGTTAATACTTCATTTTATTTTTTCTTGAACTTTTATTTGAATTTTGATTACTTGTTTTTTTTAGAAATAATGGATCCAAATCAATATCATCATTTTTCTTCATCACAATCATCTGCACATTTTGATTTCAATATAGATCCAACCTTAAATTTAATAAATAATGAAATAGGTAATGAAGATGAAGGCCCTAGTAGGCCTAGCGTTAGTGTTTCACAATCACAACCAACTCCAACTATTAATCCTAACGAATCTAATATAGGTGAGGATGATATTAAAACAGCGGATGTTATAGCTAAAACAAAGATATCTATGGTTTGGAATCTTTTTGAAAAGGATAATGATAATGATAGGGTAACATGTAAAATTTGTAGGGTGATATATGCACATAAGAAAGGATGAGGGACGGGAACATTAGTTAGACATATGAAAAGGTCACATAATAATTGGTTAGAAACCTACTTAAATAACAATAAATACGTACTACATGAGGTCAAATTATTGGTACTTTTCAATATGATCATAGAAAAAATATAAATGGATTTGCTAAAATGATTGTTCAAATTAAATTACCTTTCAATTTTGTAAAAAATCCACACTATGAACAATATATGGAAAATAATTGTCAACCAGTATGGAAAATGATTCCTAGAACAACGTTAAAAAATGATATAATAAAGATATATAAAAAAATGAAAGAATATCTAATTGTTATGTTTGATTTTTGTAATTGAAAATTTGCTCTTACTTGTGATTGTTAGACTGCAATTACTAATGAGTCTTATTTGTGTATTACATGTCATTGGATAGATCATGATTGGTTAGTACAAAAAAGAACTATTTGTTTTAAATTATTTGAATATCCTCATGTAAATAGTAGTATAGCTAGAATGATTATTCAAACATGTCGTGAATATAGGATTTTAAATAAAATTATTTCTATCTCTTTAGATAATGCTTCAAATAATGATTCCGTCATAACAATTTTGAAAAATATTATGAATCCTATGTTAGATAGTATTTTATTTCATACTAGGTGTGCTTGTCATATACTTAATTTGTGTGTTAAGGAATGATATAAATATGTTAATGATATTGTTAATATAATTAGAAATATTATTTTATTTATTAAAACCTCCCCAATTAGGCAATAAAATTTTAAGGCATTATGCCGAGAATAAGGTGTATCTTTTAAAAAATTTAGATTAGATTGTAAAATTAGATGGAACTCAACTTTAGATATGCTTGAAAGTGTTATACTTTTTCAAAATCAATTTATTGAATTTTGTAATAGTAACAATTTCCAACCTCAACTAACTGAAACTCATTTTGAAAATTGTATTGCACTTTCAATATTTTTATTTACTTTCAAAGAAGCCAGTGAACTTTTATCGGGATTTTATTGTCCAATTACTCATCATATTCTTCCAACACTTGTTAAGGTAGCACATATTTTTGGTGAATATATGGCTCATCCCCAATATGGTTATTTTATGAGAAGTATGTTTGAAAAATATAAAAAATATTATGAAGATATTCCTATTTTATATTGTATGGCATTGTGTATGGATCCTCGAGTAAAAATGGTTGGATTTCATAGTATTATTGAATATTTATATGAAATATTAAATTTTGATGAATCTCAAACACTTAGGCAATATATGATAAAAGATAAAACGACTAAAACTCTATCTGACGTGTATAATTTGTATGAGTTTAAGTCTTTTTGTTCTGATTCTCCTAGTTTACCTTTAAGTAGGTAAGGTTCATCATCATCTAGCAGTCAGTTTTAATCATAACGAAAATCTACCTCTTCAATTTCATCAGTATTTAATCCATAGGGTATTATGAAACGTTAAAAAAGATCATCTACCACCTACAACGAGATAATAATTTACGAGATGCAACCCTTGGTATAAAATGAGGATTAACATTTTGATATTTGTGGTTGATGGAAGGCTCATATAAGTCAATACTTCATTTTATCTAAAATGGTACGTGATCTTTTGACACTACTAGTCTCCACAGTGCCATCGGAAAGCGTCTTCATTGAGAGCGCTCGAACAATCGGTGAAAGAATATCTTAATTGACTCCTCATACTTTGGAGATGTCAATGTGTTGTAGCAGTTGGTTCGCAATTAAAGATATGACGGCTAATTCGTGGATTATTGATGATGACTCATATGATGAATTGGGTGAACCAAATAGTTAGTTTAGTATTCTTATAATTAGGAATTTAGGATAAGTAATATTATGTATTTAATTTTATTTTTAGGATATTTATTCTATTTTTAAATTTTGATCATTGTAATATTTTAAAGAGATTTAGGCATCAAGTCCCCTTCTTATGCAATCTTTATTTTATTAATTAATAAAACAAGTAGGAGTTCAAGCCAAACCCCCACCACTTCAAGGTGATTTTTTTATAATTTTAAAAAATCGTGTTATTTAAGTAATAATAAAAAAATTACAAAACAGTTAAATATTAAAATTTTTAATCGAATTAAGTAGGAAAAAAAAAGAGAATAACCTCACGGGCCAAGGGCCCGGCCGTGCTGGGCCTAGAGCTTTTGGCCTAGGGACTGGCACAGATGGGCCTGCCTCCTTTTGGGACCGGCCCGCACACCTCGCGGGCAGGTCCTCGGGCCCAGCCCAGCCTAACTCTAAACCGTGTTGGTCGGCCCAACTATCAATGCTCCTTTAATACAATGGCCTTCTTTGGTAACGGTGGTAATATTGAACACGATACGTAAATATAATACGAAAATGGCACTGTTATAGTGGGTTAGGATTGGAATTTCGCATGTTCGGATCAAAATAACTCGTTTAACTTTAAATATATTCGAGTCATAAACGGGTTCAACCCGCGAACCCATTTAATTTTTTTTAATACTTATATTTAATACTTTTTGTAATACCCGACAAATTTTATTATAAAAAATTAGATAATTTAATTTTTTACATGAATTAATTGAATTAAATTTTATTATATGAATTAATTAAATTGTTTGTGTGTCTATTTTGTTTAATTATATGAGATCTCTTAAGGAAAATAAATGATATTAATATGACTATTTGCTTGATATATAGTAAATGAATCATTCTTAATTAATTATTATTTAGTGCCTATAATAATAATATTATTATTACAATAACTTTTAGCTAGATAAAATAATTTCTTGAACAATCTAATTTTATTGTAAAATTATATTTATTTAGATTTTTAAGAATAAACTTATGAATTTATTGAAATCTCTAGATATTTAGTTGGATAGTTTGTTATTTTATTGGTTATTTATGACTTTATGAGCTGTTTTATTAGTTTTTTAAAATTTTTTGTGTAATGAATAGACAGATGTGCCGATTTAGTAGGTATTTAGATTGGCGAATTTAGTAATTATCTATTTAATTTTTGTATCTAATTGTGTCATGTTGTGTCAACCATTTTTATAACACGAATACGACATGAAAATAAACGAGTTAACACGACGCAATACGTTTATTAATCAGATTATATTCGGATTAATTTATCGTATATAATTATCTCAAATTAACATAACCTGCCAATTCAAACCCGATATGATTGTTACCTCTATTCTTTGGTTTGGTTCTTCTCTTTCACTATTCTCTTCCTTTCTAGAGAGCGAATTCTGAAAAAGCCGTTGCCTTCGCTTCAAACTGACGGGAGCTAACCCCTTAATTAAAGCAATTGACAAAAAGCCCATAATAACTAAATGAAATTACAGTGAAGCCCCCACAACTAAAAATAAACTAATCACTAATACCACACCAATTGGGCCATAAGCCCAACAATAATTAAATCCCTAATTAAAAAAAGTCAAATAAAAAAAGATCCTGAGTTCACAATTCACTTGTGAAAACCCATTTAAAGTCTATTTTAGTTAAAATTTGTAAAATTATTTTTCATATGTGCCACTGTATTCAAGTGACGTGTCAGATACCCACCAAAGTTCCAAATCCTGGCACCGTCGCCGCCACCCTCCGCTGAGTCCGCTCTCCCTCAACCCTCCACACACCCCACATACCCAAAAAGAAATCCATAATGAATTTCTTTGCCGATTTCAAGGGCATCAACTAACTAGCTAAACCCTCCGGACTCGCACACTTTCATTTCGCCTCCCTTCGAAGATATTTATGGAAACCAGAATAAGTCGTCCGTACAGCATATGGCTCGACAAATATGACTTCCAAGTTCGAACCTTCTTCAAAACTTGAAATCATCGGATTAATACCTCTTCATTTTATAATATGAGTTTTTTTTTTTTTATACAAAACTTAAGAAATTTAAAAATAATATATTTTATGAGTCAAGTTATTTATATTATACTTATTTAAACTACTTAAAATATTAAAATTATATAATTTAAGATGTGAGAGAATGAGACACTAAAATTAAATAAAATATAAATAATATTGAAAATATATCATTAATATGTGTTGAAATTTACCCAAAATTTTGTATTTTAGAACAAGATGTTGATTACAAAGAAATTTATATTTTGAGACAAAGGGGATATTTTATCATGTATTCGATTAAAAAAGGATTGAAATTTTTATATATAAAAAGCATTGCAAATATTTACTTTAGACTACTTTATTTTATTTTTTTAGTCAAAAAATACTTACATAGATCCACTACTCATAGACTATATGTATTTTTTTTAAAAAAAATTATACTTTTTTAGACTAGAGAAATGATATTTAAATTTTCAACAATTTTTTAATATATAATAATTTTTGAAAATTGAGTCTAAAAGTATTTTCCTTGGAGACACAATGTGGCACTTGCTTTCCTATATGGAGTATTTAAGAATTTTTTACTTCACTGGCCTTTTTTTTTTTTTTTTCGTGTTCAACAAATATCCATGTATGGCTTTGTGCAGAAATTGCACATTGAAAAGCGACCAATTCCCACGCATGGCATGGGTACATATATTTTTTTTGTTTTTTGTTTTTGCTAAGTTGCATAGGTACATATTGAGTATACGCCACGAAACCTCATTAACCCACCAAACAAGCCCCTCAACTCATGGAAACCCCATGCATACTTCGCCTAGGTAGGCACAGGGCACCTGTTTTCCGGGAAAGACTTGTCTTTAGGTTTGGTTTGGTTGCGAAGGAGAGAGAGAAGAAATGGGAGGAAGAGTGACATATTTTACTTTTATTAAAAAAAGGTAATATATTTATTCTTATCTTATTTGATTGGATTGAAAATAGGAAGGAAAGAAAAGGGAAGAAGAGAAAGAATAATTAATTTAGTTTACTATTTTATCTCAAATTATTTATTTTATTAAAATTTTTAATGTTAAAAATATACTCAATATAGCACTTTATTTTCTCTCTCACAATCCCTCCAAATTGGGAGGGAAGGAAATGCTTATGTGGAGGGGAATGTACCCCCTCCTGATTTACTTTTCCTTCACATTTACATCCAACCAAACGAGATAAATATCCCATTTACCTCTACATTTACTTCCTCTTATCATTTACTTCCACAAAATAATCCAACCAAATCAAGCTTTAGTGTAAAAGAAATTAGATATTTTTTTGTATTTATATAAAAACATCATATCAATAATAATTACATTTAGTAGTTAGAATTTTAAAGAATTATTGAATAAAATAGTTATTAAACGAAAAATTTTTATGTAAAGAAAAATAAAATAATAAGAATAACTTAAAACTACATAAATTATTAACAAATAATGACGTGTTTTAATATACAAATATTGAAATATTTCCAATTTTTTTTTGTAATAGAGTGGAGCCATTGCGTCCTCCTTTTATTTGCTTTGGCCCTTTGGTTCGCAGGTTGTTGGCCCTAAAGTCAACAAGAATGGAACATGTTATTAAGTCAACGAAGAATGTATATATAATTAGCTGAGGCATTGAAATAATATCTCCTTTTGAACATCTTAACTACTCTTTCAAGTTGTTTGTAGAAGTCGTTTAAAATTTAAATACACAAATTAAGAAACCCTATAGTCCATACAGTGTTGGAGAAAATTTTCTCAAGTAAGCTTTAGTAGGATAATAAATCATTGATGACAATTAAGAACAAAGTTTACTAAAATAATAAATGATAAGGGTAGAATCAGAAAAAATAAATGTATTTTATTTTCCAAAATAACATATAATTATTAAAAAATAACTCTAAAGTGATTTTAAAAATAATCGGATGTATATTATACGTATATATACAGAAATTGAATTCATTTAATAAAGTGAATAATGTTAAAATGTAATCTTAGACCTTAACTGAGGAAATAAGAATTGAGTCAAAGCTAAAGTTGAGGGCAGATACATAATTACACTGTCTTTTTGTAGAATACATGTATAAAAAATTATTGTATTATATTAGAAAGTAAAATATGCAACACATATAATTATACTTTTAACACAAAAATTTATAAACATTAAGCCATTTAAATATTTTCCAATTAAAAGGAAATGAGATATTGTACGATTTAGAACTATTCATTTAAGAGGGGTACATATGAAGAGATACTTTGGCTTCAAATGGGCATGCCACTTGTGTGCAAAATGTGATATTTGTTATTCTAAGCCAGTTGCTAAACGTACGTGTTTTATGCACTATGAAAATCTTGATATTCCTGTTCATTTCTTTTATTGGTTAAAATACTAAATTACACAATGTAATTTAGTGTACAATCTCACCATTTATATAAATACTCTAATTAAAGAACGAGGGCCAAAACCAATTTGTTCTAATTTTTACAGCATCATTGCAAAATTATTCTAGTATAAGAAGCACTAGTTTAAAGAGATGAATAAGATGGTAAAACGAAAAATGCAGCAATGAAAAGATTGCACGTTGAAGTTTCCACAAAGAATGATTAAGGAGTACTTCTAATCACCTAATTACATTATCATATTATCACAAGAATTGTGCCCATTTGAGATTATATAGAGCTGATAATGAGGCATCAAACTTGAGTTAAATACTAATTTGCTATGATAGAATACCAAAACTTTTCCGTCTCATTTAGCTGTCTAAGATTTATAACTAATTCAAGTCTTTATGATATTATTTAAAATTAGTAGAAAATTAAATCTAATATATAATAGGAACAAGTACTCGTAATTATATAAATTACTCGGAAAATCCCTATGGGACTGAGAAACCATAAAATAGAGGAGGAAAAAACAATGTGCATGCTATCTTTTCTGAAAGATATGCAACTCTTATATCATAAGTCTTGAAAGCGACTCTATCATCAGCAATGAAGAATCAAGAAAATGAAAAACCCAATGCAATACACATGCCTTAATTTTCATAGCCAGATCAATGATTCCAAATGCTTTCATCCATCTATACATTAAAGAAATGCAATAATGCTTTGCAAAGCAATCAAACAAATAGTGATAAGTAATAACTTGATTAGTTATAAAGTGATAGTTTAGATTTTCTTTTCATATTTCTCAATATATCAAAAAAGAAATAACAAACGAACAAATTATAATGTGTGAAAATGTAAAACAATTGCAATAAAAAGAAGGAAATAATGAATTAAGAAACAATTTTTCTCTTTTTTTTTTTTGGGGTAAAAGAATAATAACTCTCTCTCTCTCTCTCTCTCTTCTCCTGGTTTTTTTACTTTTATGGGAAAAAAGAAAACTTAAAAACACTCGTAACTTCTTCAAATTATATCTGTCCTTTATCAAAATTCATGAATCAGCCACATAGTAGAAGTTACAGTTGCAAGCAAAAATACGAAAATTGAAGAAGAAAAGACAAGAACAAAGGTATTTGAATATAACGTATGGAGATATATGAAAGGATCCGCGATTTATCCCTCAACTTCAGTGGACTTCGAAGAATTACACGCCGCCGAAGCCATCCGAGATTTTGAGAAACTGATCTTTAAGGTGATCTTTCCGTGGAAAGATCGCAGAAGAAAGTGACAGAACTGGGATACTCATTATGGCATGGGGACGAGCCAGAAGGGGGCACAAAACCCTTCGGAAGCATGGCAGAAAAAGACTTCGTATCAAAATTCTTGGACTTGAATCTCTTCCTTCTCAACCCCTTCTTGTTCTTGACGAGCCTTTCTTGTTCATTCACCGTTAATTGTGCTGTTTTCTTGATGTTATACGCTGACGGCACAATGGGTGGCAATGGCGATGGTGATGAAGAGACGCAGGAGATGATGAAGAGGCGAAGAAAGAAGAGAGAAATGGAAATCCAAATGCAGATTCTCAACGTATGACTGTAACCCATCATGATTCTTGAAGGGTGGAGATTGTGGGTGGGGAATTCGCGTATGTGAGAAATTGAGGGGTTTTGATGGTGATCTCGAGAAGCAGCTGGGAGAGCTGAGGGAGAGATTGCGAGGAGAGTAGGATGAAGGGTTTTGGGGAAATGGGCATGCACGGTGAGAGAGTGCTATTTTTATAGGTGGTTTCAACTTCACCTCGTGGCAATGTCAACATTCTGCGGAACATCCACGCACCAGGATCCGAATTCTATGAGTTCAGAAACCAAAGATTTTTCGGTGCCTTCTTTCTGCCACATATACAGGTCTTTTGTAAATGTTTCTTGGGCGGCCATTGGTACCGGAGGCTTCTTCGTAGTTTTTTTTTTTACCCCCTTGTCCCTTTTTCTGGTAGGGGTGTGGGGGCAGGGGGGGGGGGTGGGGAGGAATCAAGTAAAATCATTTCTCTCTTCCAATAATACAAAGAGCTTTTCTCTAGGTTTACTAGACATAGCAAATGAAATTTTAGGGGGGTGACAAAAATGATGTATTGGAAAGAATTAAAAAGAATAAAGCAGGTGTCTCTTCATGGATCTGAGATCAACTGCAACGGCCTCGGATGCAATTATAATAAGGCATAATCTAAAGAATTAAAATTAGTGAGTTATTAGCAGATTTTCTTTAAATAATATAATGATAAGTTTTGAACTCAATAATATATATTTATTTAATAACACTTTATTTTTTTATTCTCCTCTTCTAGTATTAGAGGTATTTTTATGTGGATCAAGTTTACGTGAATTAGATATATTAATAAATTATACCGTACAACTTATATTATATATGGTACAATACCCTAATGCACCTAATCTACATGAATAAGGTCTATACAAGAAATTCCGAAGGCAGAGTAACAATGAGAAAAGGGTAAGACATACTACTTTTAAAAAAAAATTATATGTGTGTATATATATGTGTGTATGTATATATGTATACGTAACCAAAATCTGTGGAGTCTACCATATCTCAACTTCGTTCTATGACCAAATGTCGGCAGCAAGAGCAAACCAATGCTATGCGAGAACACGAGACAATCTAAGCAAGAAATAAATGGTTTTCTCATCCTACAAGCAGCTGAACTCCTCACAGATGTGTGGCATATGAAAACGTGCTCCAATTCCTTGTTTTTCATATTATACAGTACACGACTAAGTGAAATCTCTGTGATATTTCACTGTTACACACCTCTTAATTGCATGGTTTGATGGAAAATCTTCTAGAAAGAATCCCAAGAATCTCAGTGAAGAATTCCAATCCCATGAATGAATGATGAATTAAGGCATTGATGTAGCAGAATTTTTCTTTTTTTTTTTGTGGGGTGGGGCGCTTAAATCTCAAGGGTCATAGTCATAGAGAATAGAATATGGCATGTTTGGAGAACCAGTACACCTTATGCTGCTACCATTTTCTTTGACCTTGAGAAACTCCACGATTCAATTTTATGATTCTCCATCAAAGCTGAGCCCTCAAATCCTCGTAGTTTAATTATGCAACTTAAAAGGCGACAGAGGAAAGCTTCAATCAAGTCCGGTCTTGTACCTATGCATTACGTATTCATTGATGAAGCAATATATTCATGTAGGGATGGAGTTAGAAATTTGGATTTGGATAGGAAAGTAAAAGATAAAGGATAATATTATAAATTATTAAAATAAATTTTACAAAATGAAAAGTCAAGTTTATATAAACTTTTTTTAAGTTTTAATTTCTGAAGAAAAATAAGTAATTTATAAGAATTTTACGGATAGACACTGCTCCCCTCCCCTTCGATCTGGCTTTGTGCATTAATTTGAAACTAGCTAGAGTCTCTTGCCAGTGGACAATTCAGATTTTAGAAAGGAGTAAAGTCTGATCTAAGATAAGTAGAATGTTTAATAGACATTCAACCAGTCTGTAATGATTTTTTTTTTTAAAACCCACCCAGGTAGAGGATTAAGCATACTCCTACCAATTTATTGAAAATAACAGTACGAGAAGGTAGTGGGGGACTAAACCAAACCTCCCAACAAGATAAGATACACTATATGATATGAAGTGAAGGGGTTTGGAGAAAATCTAAGCAACAAATTCCGCGAACCTTAGATGGTAGAAACAATGAAGGAATGATACTCAAAATTGTTCACAAACGAATAACCATGACTTGCAAGCCCATCTGCTGCCGCGTTAATTACCCTCACGAAAACATGCACAAAGCTAATTAATAGTGTCAATTCTCTTGTAAAATAACAGAGTTCGCTGGTAATTGATAATGAATTTTCCAAGGAATGGTTTAGCTAGAGTAAATTTGTCCCTATTTTTTTCCCCTACATCTCCCATTTTTGCGATGAAGCAAATATGTTAAAGGAAGTATATTGAGAGGATGAGGAATAAAAAAGAGAGATGGAATTAACATGATAAAACTAATATCAATGGGCAGCAAAAAATCTAAGGAAGTAACGCCTCCAGTGTCTGTTTTAGGCTGCTTCTTTCAGCTTTGAATCATTTCAGTCGTCAGCCTCAAGCAGCTTAATCCCACTTATTGTGATCAGACTCTCAGTCTAAAGTCTAAACATAAACAATAATTTCATAGGATTCTTTGTAAGAATTTGCATTTTTGCAGAAGTGAGTGATTATATGCATGCTTAGTTAATTTCTTTGCTCTCAGGCTCGATCGATGGAATAAACCTGCGTTTTCCCGCAGATAACAAGTATTCCTTTTAGAGAATAGCTCGGCATTATTCTTTCTACTTCTAAAGAAATGGAGGCAATATTGAAAATTCAAACTTGAGCTAAACCTAATGAAGCATTCTGTCATAGACTCTAGGTCTTTGTAGACCACAAAGTTTAGAATATTAGACCTTTTTAAATTTTGTAACTCACAAAGATTCTGTTTATATTAGAATTAATTTTTTGTAATTCAGTTGGTCATTATGATTGAAACCTATTTGAACCATAGTAAATAGTGGAATTTTTGGTATTTTAAAAAAGTTCCCATAATAGCTTCTTCCATTACCATTAAAGGACCAATTTCCACGAGTAAATCTTTGTTATAAAAATGATGAACATAATTTATAATATTATCATCTGATATATTTATTTTATATAACTTATCCTTGTACTCTTAATCACTTACAAAATCTCTCTCTTATTCGCTATTCTAGGATCTGCTGGCCATGGGGTATGTAATAACAATGGTGGAGGCAGCTGTGTGGGCCACCCACGAAAGTTTGATTGCCCAGCGCATGCAGTTCAATTGTTTGACGGAATGGGTTTTCTGACATAAAGAAAACCTTTAAAGGGCAACGTAGAATTTGTCCTAAATGTTAAGGCGACTAAATGATACTATTATCCTCTAAGAAAATAAAAAGTACTGTAACATTCTTTTCTTTTTTTTTTTTTGTGCTTTTTCTGTAATTATTTTGATTTTTTTTCCCTTTAATGTCAAAATCAAACATGAAGCATTGTACATTATCACAAAGATTTTGACTCGTAAACTATATTATGTTAATATATTATAATAACAATAGAAATTATTTATATAATAATATTTTAATAATAAATAAAATTCTTATAAAATTATAAAATTTACAAACAAAAATATGAGAAAAATAAAAAAAATAAAGTAAATAAAATAAAATATTTACTGAAAATTATGAAAGTTAAAAGTTCTTTAAATGAAAAATGAAAGTAAAATTTAAATTAATATGTTTTTACTAAGTTCATATTTAAGATAAATTAATATATTTTAACAATTTTAAAATATTTTATTGAAAGGTAAAATAAATAGATAAATAATATTACTCTTATAATTTTAGAATTACAATATTAAAATATATTTTAAGGATTTTTTAGAGAGAATTTATATAAAAAATATTAAAAATTTTATTAAGAAAATTAATTTAAATATGTTAAATATATATATATACACATATAAAGGATTCCCAGGCTGTTGAAGAGAACCGCCATTGATCACAATTTAAAGGGCGAAATTGTCATAATATATCTTTTATTCACACAATAAATAAAAAATAAAAATAATACTTGCATAACCTATAAACTACTCCATTCATTTTAAAATAATAATAATTATTATTATACAAATCACAATGATTAAGAAAATTATAATATAGAATTTTTTTATAAAAAAAGATTGAATTATTTTTATTAAAAATTTTAGAATTATTTTAAAATTTAAAACTAATTAATATTATAATTTAATAAAGTAATAAATAACAAAGATATCATTAAGAAAATAATAAATATATTTTTGACAAAAGTATACTTAAAAAATTTAATAAATACAATTTTTATTTTATAAAACCACATACAATTTAACACACAAAAAACATTTAAAAAGTAATAGCTATTTTAAGATAAAGAAGTATTAAATAATCTGCAATAATTAGTTTAAATAGTTTTTGGACTTTTTGGATGCATCTGCCACCAAAAAATTACAATGTAAAAATAATACAATTAAAAAGTTGGAACACTGTTTAAAAAAATTGCCTAAAAAGAGCAGGACTTTAAAACAAAAGTGTTATAAAATTAGGGTAGTGTTAGAATAAAATCTTCACACTACACACTAATAAAACTCTAACTATTTTGCACAAAAATTTCTTTATTTCTTTTCTCTCACAATTTTCTCTAATCTTTCTTTCACTAATCTTTCTTTCACAAAATAATGGTGTATTACAAGCTTAGAGAATAGCTCTATTTATAGAGCTCTAATTAGTTGATTACATCATGGCATACATCATCTTCCACTAATCTTAATTAGTGGTGTCTCCACTAAATGGTGGACATCCATAAAAATCTTCTAATAATTCACATAAATCCATAATTAGTGGAGCCTCCACTAATTAATAAATATTCCAATAATTCATAATACTCCCCATTGGATGTCCATCCATTACATAAAGAATATGCCTCGTTAAAACCTTACTAGATAAAAACCCAGTGGGAAAAAAATTTAGTGAAGGAAAAAGAGTACACTATTCTATATGTCTATTTATTACTCCCACGATGAGATGATTCCTTTAAATCTTTAAACCGACGCATACCGATTTTATATCTCAACTTTTCAAATGTTGCGATCGGTAAAGTCTTCGTGAAAATATCTGCGAGGTTATCACATGACCGAATTTGTAGCACATCAATTTCACCTTTCTTACGGAGTTCATGAGTAAAGAAGAATTTTGGTGAAATATGTTTTGTCCGATCTCCTTTAATATATCCTCCTCGTAATTGAGCTATACAAGCTGCATTGTCTTCATAAAGAGGAGTTGGAATACCTTTGATTGATGATAATCCACAACTTTCTCGGATATAATGAATCATGGATCTTAGCCATACACATTCTCGACTTGCTTCATGAATGGCTATAATTTCAGCATGATTTGAAGAAGTAGCTGCTATAGATTGTTTCGTAGAACGCCATGATATAGCGAGTATTTCCACATGTAAATAGATAGCCGTTTGAGAACGTGCTTTATGTGGATCAGATAAATAACCAGACATCTGCATAACCTATCAATGTTGGATTGGTTTTATTTGAATAAAATAATCCGAGATCAATTGTACCTTGGAGATATCGAAGGACTTGTTTAATTCCATTTCAATGTCGTCGTGTTGGTGAAGAACTAAATCTTGCTAATAAATTGACGACAAAAGCAATATCGAGTCGTGTATTATTAGCAAGATACATCAATGCACCAATTGCACTTGAGATATGGTACTTCGAGGACCAATGAGTTCTTCATCATTTTCTTGAGGTCGGAAAGGATCTTTATCCACATTTAATGATCGCACGATCATTGGAATACTCAATGGATGTGCTTTGTCCATGTAAAATCTTGTTAGCACTTTTGTTGTATATGTTGATTGATGAATAAATGTTCCACTCTCCAAATGTTCAATTTGTAAACCAAGGCAAAATTTGATTTTACCAAAATCCTTGATTTCGAATTCTCTTTTTAAATAATCAATTGTTTCTTGGAGCTCTTCAGGAGTTCCAATAAGATTAATATCATCAACATATATAGCTAATATCACAAATTTAGAACCAGATTTCTGAATAAAAACGCATGGACATACCTGGTCATTTTTAAATCCCGCTTTCAATAAATATTCACTAAGACGTGTGAACCACATGCGCTCAGATTGCTTTAGGCCATATAATGATTTCTGCAACTTGATGGAGTAATTTTCACGAGGATAATGTTTATATGCTTCAGGCATATGAAATCCTTCGGGGATTTTCATGTAAACATGATTTTCTAAATTTCCATACAAGTAGCGAGTGACAACATCTAATAGGCGCATATCTATCTTTTCATGTCTTGCCAAATCGATAAGATATCGGAGTGTAATAGCATCAACAACAGGAGAATACGTTTCATCATAATCAATACCTGGTCTTTGTGAAAAACCTTGGGCTACTAATCGAGCTTTATATCGAACGATTTTACTCTTTTCATTGCGCTTTCGCACAAATATCCATTTGTAGCCAACAGGTTTTACACCTTACGGTGTTCGGATCTGCAGTCCGAAGACTTCACGTTTTGCCGATTGCATTTAACTCCGATTGAATCGCATCTTTCCATTGCGACCAATCTTTTCTATCTCGACATTCATCAAGCGATATTGGTTCGGGATCATCATTATCCTGTGTAACATCAAGAGATATGTTGTATGCAAATATATTATCAATAACGAGTTTCTATCAGATTCCAACTTCTACGGAAGTGGTATAATTGATAGAAATTTCGGTGTTACTTTCATCAATTTACGGTTCTTTGTCATCGAGTTCTTTCTTGGTCTTTATCATTCTTTTCTTCAATATGATCTTCGGATCATTTAATCCTCTTTTCTTTCGAGGATTTTTATCTTTAGAACCAAGAGGTCGGCCACGCTTACGGCGTGTTTTTGACTCAGCGACTATAGGTATAATATTTTGTTCTCTTGGAACTTCAATTCGAATAGGAGCATTTATAGGCTGGAATATGCGATTTTGTAACTCTTACGGAGTCAACAAAAGCGTCGGCATTTGATTTGCAATGCTTTGCAAATGAATTATCTTTTGAACTTCAAGTTCACATGCGCTTGTGCGCGGATCAAGATAATTTAATGATGTTGTCCAAGCAAGATCCTTTTTATCTTGTTTTGGTTCTCCCCTAATTTAGGGAATAATGATTCATCAAAATGACAATCGACAAATCTTGCTGTGAATACATCTCTGTCGGGGGTTCAACATACACGATAATAGAGGGAGAATCATATCCAACGTATATCCCCTTTCTTCTTTGAGGACCCATCTTTGTACGTTGGTTTGGTGCAATTGGAATATATACTGACACACCCAAAAATTCTTAAATGAGCAATATTTGGTTCGACCCAAAAGCCAATTGCAAATGAGAGAATTTATGATAACTAGCTGGTCTTATACGTACAAGTGTTGCGGCATGTAGAATAGCATGTCCCCGAGCGAGATGTTGGGAGATTTGTTTTCATTAATAATGGTCTAGCAATTAATTGTAATCGTTTAATCAAAGATTCGACAAGACCATTTTGTGTGTGAACATGAGCTACGAGGATGTTCAACATTAATCCCAATTGACATGCAATATGCATCAAAAGCATGTGATGAAAATTCACCAACATTATCCAAACGGATATTTTTAATGTGATGGTCAGGAAATTGTGCTCGTAATTTAATTATTTGAGCAAGTAATCTCACAAACGCCAGGTTGCGAGTAGATAATAAACATACATGTGACCATCGGGATGATGCATCAATTAAGACCATAAAATATTTGAACGGTCCACATGGTGGATCAATAGGTCCACAAATATCTCCGTGAATCCGTTCGAGAAATGTAGGACTTTCAACTCCTACTTTTCTTGGTGATGGTTTAACAATTAATTTTCCTAGGGAACATGCGGTACATGCGAATTTTTACGATGTTAATATCCTTTTATTTTTTAAAGGATGACCATGTGTATTCTCAATGATTCTTCTCATCATGGTAGATCCCGGATGACCAACTAGGTCATGCCAAATGCTAAAAGTAATAGGATCAGTAAACTTCGGTTTACTAGATGATGAATTTCAATTGTACGTATTTTTACAAAATATAGACCGGTAGAAAAAGACGGCAGTTGTTTCTAATACCGATTTCTTACCCAAATGTATTTGAGTAATAAAAAGATGCTCAATCCCATTTTCCTCATTTGTTTCAACATGATACCCATTTCTGCGGATATCTTTAAAACTCAATAAATTTCTTACGGATTTTGAGGAAAATAGTGCCTTATCAATAATAATTGTTGTTCCTTTAGGCAACAATATACTAGCTCTTCAGGAGCCCTCAATTACATTTGCACTACCGTTTATCGTATAAATATTTATTTCTTCCATTTTGAGATCGAGAAAAATATTTCTCATTTTTTAGTATGGTGTGTGTAGTTCCACTATCAATAATGCATACATCATCATTAATAACGACCATCCGAACACAAATATATATATGTAAACGTAAATATTATTAGAATAGAATGAAAATGAAAATACAAAAATATCGGGGTGAGGCTTTAGTTCTTACGGACACTTGCCATCACCAATTAAATGGTCTATCCTACAGTCCGGGTGTTCAAAAAAATCCGATACATCCATATGGGTAATATTGATATTAAGATCTTCGGGATCAATATCGTCATCTTCGACATTATTTATTGGATGTTGAGAAAAATTTGCTTCCACATTTTTATTTTTCAATGAAGCTTGATACAATTCAACTAAATGCTTAGCCAGTACAACAGTTTCGTGACCAATGACCTTTCATGCCACATCTATAACATATATCCTCATGCTTTTCTTCAATTTCTTTTTCTTTTCCCTTTTGATCTTTTCTGTTCCACTTCAGGTGGCCGGTATTTCTCACGATTTGATTATAATTGTGATAAGGGAAATATCAAGCGTGTCTACGACCATAACCACGACCACGGTCACGGCCACGGCCACGACCACGACTATAACGATGGCTTCTGTTGGAGCCAACGACATTCACTTCAGGAGTCTTTGTAGAGCCGGTTGAGTGCGGCTTCATGATTTCTCAATAATAACTCATTATTTTTCTCTGCAATGAGGAGGGCGATAATTAAATCAGTAAATTTTGTATACCCATTTTCTCGATATTGTTCTTTGCAGGACAATATTCGAGGCATGAAAGGTGGAGAATGTCTTCTCCAACATATCTTCATCGATCACTTTTTCTCCGCATAATTTTAATTGAGATGTAATTTTATACATTGCGGAGCTATATTCATTCACGGTTTTAAAATCTTGCAACCTCGGGTGCAACCATTCATACCGTGCGAGTAGGTAGTACGACCATCTTCGAGTGGTCAAATCTTTCTTTTAAATTTACCCACAGGCCATATGGATCTTTTTCGATAAGATATTCCATTTTCAAATTTTCATCGAGATGACGACGAATAAAAATCAAAGCTTTAGCCTTGTGTTGTGCGGATGCACTATTATTTGCTTGAATAGTTTCACTAAGGCCTTCAGCATTTAGATGCATTTACGCATCGAGAACCCATGACATATAATTTTTTCCAGAAATATCAAGGGCTACAAATTCGAGTTTCGCGATGTTAGCCATAGAGATCAATAAATGCGTACTGTCTTCCGGCTTTGGTAACGGCGAAACTTCGTGCTTAGTCTTCGGCTTTTGTACCGGTAGAGACTCGTGCTGATAACGTGTTATAAAATTAGGGTAGTGTTAGAATAAAATCTTCACACTACACACTAATAAAACTCTAACTATTTTGCACAAGAATTTCTTTTCAAACTTCTCTTTCTTTCTCTCACAATTCTTTCTCTAATCTTTCTTTCACTAATCTTTCTTTCACAAAATAATGGTGTATTACAAGCTTAGAGAATAGCTCTATTTATAGAGCTCTAATTAGTGGAATACATCATTGCATACATCATCTTCCACTAATCTCAATTAGTGGTGTCTCCACTAAATGGTGGACATCCATAAAAATCTTCTATAATAATTCACATAAATCCATAATTAGTGGAGCCTCCACCAATTAATGGAGATTCCAATAATTCATAACAGAATAACATATATTGCTTTCATTTCACAATATAAGTCGTTTTAAACTTTTATATAAGAATTAAGGTTTCTAAATTCCACACAATTTTAAAACTAAACTTTAAAAAATATCTCTAATTAAATCTTTATCTATTTTGGTAATTGGGGAGAGTTGGGTCATAATTAGTGGAAAGAGAAAGATTAAAGAGAGTGATAGGGGTGAAAAAAAAATGCATAAGATCATATCTTACATAAATATTCCAATAATTCATAATAAAAAGGAAAATATAGAGAGAAAAAAAGGGGGAAGTGCAGACCTATTTGAGAATTATTCAAAGATAGTATAAACCCCAGTAGTACTCTGAATCTGAATTCTCGCAAACCCAGAGGGAGAGAGAGGCTTCTCCTTCCGTTCTCGTCATTGGTTGACTTTCGCTATATTCTCTCTGTGTGCAGGGAACGGTCTTTCGCAGACATACATACTTTGTCGAATTGTTGATTGTTGATATTGATTGGATCTTGGGATTTTTGAGGAAAAGGAGGGGAAACTGAGGCTTGTGTTGTGTCTGATAAGCATGTCTAATACGTTGCCTCGTTCGATGAAAGATGTTCACTACGACAACGCCAAGTTCCGCCAAAGATCATTTCATAAGGTTCTTTCCGACCTTCCTTACAGTTTCGCGGGAAAAAAAAAAATCTTTTACCCCTTTATAAGATCTCAGAGCTTCTGACTGTATTATAGATTGCTTGCTGTAGCCATGGATGGATCATGAATTATGCTGGATTTGTTACTGTGAATGAAGTGGATGGTTTTTCATATTTTTGATTCCGTGTGTCTTTTTTTTGGTTAAATATATCTGGGATTTATTTCTTTCTGTGTAACAAGGTGGAAATTTGTTGAATGCAGATTGGCATTTGAAAATCTCGAAATTGTATGTATATAAAAATTTGAACTTTGGAATCCTATTGTATTTGGCAGAGCATTTCCTGACGAGTTGTAATTTGTCTTATTAAAGCATTTGTGTAGAATAGAATGTTATAATGATAATGGTTCCACTGAATTCAATTCAAAATGGATGGCCTGGAGAATGCTTTGGAACATGATTCTGATGGAAAAAGTCTAGCTGGAGTTTATTGCAGTTTGATTTCTATGATTGTTAGGAATAGAGAAGATGTAGTGGGGAACTATTGAGTTTTTTAGATGAGATGGTATACAGATCTGATCAGCTAATTGATGAATTGATGAGTTGAACTGAAAGCCATTCCCGAGCATGTACTTGATGGGCAGCTAGAATTTCCATTTGAATAGTTTAGACATGCTTTACTGTATTTATCCAGTTTTTACTTATGAGTGATCAAAATTTAATTCTAATTTTCTTTTTTCACTGCCCATTGAATTTGAAATAAGCTGCATAACCTTTGTTGATGCTTTTGAAGGTTCTTCAATTCTTTCCTTTACTGCAACTATTATCAAGTCTATACAACAAATGTTAAGCTACACATAAGTGAACTAATCTTATAATGTAGTTAAGAAATGATTAGGATACTGGTAGTCATGTACATCCTCTGAAAACCATATTCCATATGCCTATTGAATGGAGGATATATATTAGTTAAGGATTTAGTCGCAAAGTTAAAATGTCATTTCTTAGCCAGTTCTACCACTTCTTCCTTTTGGAGTAGCTTGTAATTGATATTACTCCATCTGTCCCAAATTATCTCTTCACTTTAACCGATTACGCGAGGATTAAGAAAAGTAAATTTTTTAGTTAATTTAACATTCTCTTCCATTTTTACCCTTAAAATTCAATGATAAGTATCTCTCTTTATATTAAAAAGTACACAAATTCCAAAATTTTGATATAACCCTAAATTACTTATCTCTTCTAAGTATTTAATTATTGTTAGAAAATGAGTCAAAGTGTTGCTAAGTATTTAATTCTCTCTCCATGTTGCTATTAATATTTCTTGGGAATTAACAAGATGAGCATGAATAGCAGAATTCATAAAATGAGTTTTTGATTATATTTTAATATATTTGAAAAATAGAATGTTATTAAATAGGGGTAAATTTGGAATATTAAGTCTTGATTTCCTAAAAGGACAAATAATTTGGAACAAAGATTAAGCTAGAAAGTGGACTGATAATTTGGGACGGAGGGAGTATCTTAATTTTCTGCTCACCTGGTTTCTTTTTCCTCCCTTTTCTGCAGGTCTTTAGTCAAGCTTTACTCGCAAGTAATATGAAGCATGAATATACAAAATGTAGTACGGGGAAGTTTCTAGCGTTACTAATGATTGGTGGTCTAACATATCTTGTGCTGACACAGACAAATGCTCAATCTGATAATATATCAAAAGATATTTTGTCTAAGGAAGGAGTAAAGCTTTCCGGTGACGGAAGCAAATTTGGAAAATTTTGGAGAAAACCGCTGAGGCTTCCCCCTCGATTATCACCAGATGAAATGGCTGGTCGGAATAAATCTCATCTTGAGTCTGAGAAGGTAAAACTAGGATCTCAGTGGAAAGTTAGACAACAAAAGGTTAAGGAGGCTTTTGCCCATGCATGGTCAGGCTACAAAAAGTATGCTATGGGTTATGATGAACTTATGCCTCTGAGCCATAGAGGAGTTGATGGTTTAGGAGGTCTTGGAGCAACAGTCGTGGATGCTTTAGACACGGCTATGATAATGGGTATTGACGAAGTTGTTGTTGAAGCAGGTACATGGATTGAAAAGCATCTTCCTGAGAGGATCACTTCAAAAGGCCAAGTAAATTTATTTGAAACTACAATTCGTGTTGTAGGTGGTCTTTTGAGTGCTTATCATTTAAGCGGGGGAGAAAAAGGGGGAAGTCCATTAAACAAGGGACCTAAACCAGACGTCTATCTAAAAAATGCTAGGAATTTGGCTGATCGTCTTCTTACTGCATTTACATCAAGTCCCTCAAATATTCCTTATAGTGATGTTGTTCTACATGAACGCTCAGCACACCCTGCTCCTGATGGCATGAGCAGCACTTCAGAAGTTTCGACTTTACAGCTAGAATTCAATTACCTTAGTTCTCTAACTGGTGATCCCAAGTATAGTGTGGAATCGATGAAGGTTTTGGAGCATCTGAAAGCTCTGCCAAAGGTTGAGGGATTGGTTCCCATATACATAAGGTATACACAAATTCTTTCCCTGTAACTATGTACGTTTCAAATTTCCTATAAAATGTTCAACTTTTCTTCTACAAAGTGATTATTTGAAATTCCTTTTGGAGAAGATTTTTTGGCCCTGAATAGTTTCCTTTTGGTGTCTGATGTCCTAGTTTGATGTTGATTATTTGTATAGGATCTTTAGCTTTTCTTTAATAGTAACAGAATTGATTCTTAATTAAGAAGAGTCAATATGACACTCTGGTTCTAACCAATTTGGAATTTTATATTGCACATGAATGACCAAAGCAACTTTTCAGATGCTAGTGAGTTTTTGGAGGGGATATAAAAAGTTAAAAAGGAAAAAAATAGAATGCTCACAAAAGATGAAAGAGAAAGTGATTGTTGATGTGTTCTATCCCTTTTTCCACATGAAATTTAATGAAGGAAAAGATGTAAAATTTAGTTTCTTCTCTCTCTCTCTCATTCTTTCACACGAGTCAAAGTGGCCCTTCTGGTCCCATATCTGATCGAATCCTCCCTTGAGTACCCAAGTAAAATGGATGTGGAAATTAACATGTTGCTGTTTCTCCTGTATCTATGTTTGGCACCTATAGAGAATTATTTCTCTAAGATATTTTGGTGGCATATATATTGTTTCAGCCCTTGTGTCTATAGCCACACTACCTGAAATCATTTTCTCCTTCATGGAACATTGTGCCTCAAACATAACTCATGGTTTACATGAAATTGAGCAGATGTTGGGAATTGTTGACAAAAAACTCTTATGTTGAATTGCAAGGTTATTTTATCTTAAGCTAAAGATGTTACTTTCCCTTTATTTCTAATCTTAGAATCCTCCAATGACCAATGGTTTGGGCCTGCTTTTAGTGGACTTCTCTACTCGCAATATGTTTTTCTTTGCCTCATAGTCATTTTTTTTTTTTAAATTTCCCTTAATGACCTTGGCTTTTCTCACTTGATTGTTATTTTGATATATAAACAAGTGGAAAAGATACTTTTGTTTTCATTACAAGGGTGAGTTTTGCACGAACTTTATTTTATGATGTCTATTTATGGTTCCACCTCTTCTGACTGCAGCCCTTATTCAGGTGAATTTAGTGGAGAGAATATTAGACTTGGATCTCGTGGGGACAGCTACTATGAGTACCTGATTAAAGTCTGGCTTCAGCTGCGAGGAGGTAACTCAACATACTTGCATCATATGTATGAAGAAGCAATGAAGGGTGTCAGGCACCTTCTGGTGCGGAAATCTGTCCCAAATGAACTAGTTTTCATTGGTGAATTGCCTTATGGGCCTCAAGGTGCTTTCAGTCCAAAGATGGATCACCTGGTATGCCCCATTCTATATCTTCAAATAGAAAGAGATAGGATTGCAAATTGGCTTTGTTTACAGGAGATAAGATTGCAGAATTGGCTTTGTTTAATAATTTTCCTCATCGCCTTTCCCGACAAAACAGAAGTTTATTCATCTCATTCTATGTAGTTATAAAGTTACGTAAATGAAGAAGCAGCTATTATTTGGGTTGTTGGGGGAATTTGTTATCTTAGTTATACTGTTGTGGCATTAATGTGGCCAACAGTTCCAATCCCTGTAACCAGCCCTCTCTTTGAATCAGATTTAGGATGAAGGACGAGCCAAAGAATATAATCTGATCTGCAATTGTTGAGTTCACATTTCAAGAGAAAGATATGATTAAGCCCATTTTGACTCAAATCTTAACCCACAAGATCTGGTGAGGAGACAACATTTCAGCTATATGTCTACATTCCATTTTCCACCATGGAGAAAATTTAGATTATTACGAACCTTGATTTTGGGAATTTCTGAAGATCATTGCTGTATTTGGGATAGACATTTTTCTTTTTTCCTTCCAATAGAAATATTGATGTTGATAGCAATATTTGCTTCCCTTGCTGAGCTTTCTGATGGGGTAAAAAATCATTGCTCATCCTGTCAATCTCACTGGGAAGCTATCAACGCTACTTCCACCGAAAACCACCTTCCTAAGGAAAATCATAACAATAATGGAAATAAAAAGAATTGAAAGGAGAAATGATCTTATCTCTGCAATATTAGTGCCCTTAATATACTTGTTACAAATGCTGTTTAGGTATGCTTCCTGCCTGGTACACTTGCCCTCGGTGCCACAAAGGGTGTTTCTAAGGAGAAGGCTATGCAAGAAGGCACCCTAACCTTTGATGATTTAGAAAATTTGAAGCTTGCAGAAGATTTGGCAAAGACATGTGTGGAAATGTATGCAGTAACTTCAAGTGGTCTTGCTCCAGAAATAGCCTACTTCAATGTTGAGGTAAGTTGCTCCAGAAATAGCCTTCTTCACTCATCTGTACTGCTTACTGGTATCTGGAATTTTAGCTCTAAGAGTAACTTTTGTAGACATAGCATTTGAGAAGAACTTTTTGTGGCTAATATTGTAATTAAAAGGCTTAGTTTTGTTGATTGTAACTAAAAGGAAAAGTGACAGAAGAATAAATATGACCTTTAATCTCAAAATTCTTACTGTTTTTCAGAATGACACTATCACCTTAATGTTTGATCATCTACATCATTGAATAAAATCTAAGAGATGTAAGTATTTATACATTGGTCTCCAAGATTTATATGTGAATTAAAAAGCAAATTTTTGGTAACCTTTGTCGTGGTCAGCCCATGGATTAGTAACCAAGTAGATTTATGAGGACAAATATGGAAACTAGGATCCAAAGTAAAGCCCATTAGGGTTGTGCGGTAACAGTTCAAACTTAACCAACCGAATGAGAATTGTGTAGTTTGAATGATTCAGTTTTTGTTCACAAGCAAAATTTTTTCAAAGCTCAGTTAAATAAAACCAGAGCTACATTTTTTTATTGTATATTTAGATTTTCAGACATAAGTCATTTGCAATAATGTAGGAACCTAGTTATTGGGCCTTATGGAATGCATTTTAATGAAACAAATGGATTTTCAGAGCCTGAAAAAAAAATGATATTATTTCCTAAAGGTAAATTCATATCCAATTTAAAAGCCAAATCAGGATTCTGGAAATTTTAACTGAAAAAGGATTCAAAGATTTATGATCAAACACTCTGAATTTGAATTTAAAAAGAAAAAGGAAAATGAAGTTTGATTTAACTTTTCAAACTTTGATTTCATATTAAAACAGATGAATACCCATAGGAACTGTGAGCAGACCATATCTTGAACTGAAAGAACTGTATTAAGACAGACCAATACACCTAGGACCTGTGCTTGAACATTGAATCAATGAGAGAAAATTTCTCTGCCTTGCATTTTAGGTATTTTCGTTTTCCTTTGGGAGGGGCTAAATTCACACTCTTAGAATCTATATCCACACCCCTCAATTATAATTGTTTTGTGTGGTCATTGGTACCCTAGACTCTTTCAAGATCAAACCATTAATCTTCTAATTCTTAAACTACCTTTTTAATGAGTCTTAAAAATAAATAAATAAATAAATAAAATCCTTTAAATACCTCTTCCATTCTACCGTCCTCTAGTGCTGGCACTTCCACAAAAATTCAACAACTTCATAAATATATTTGCATCCTTGAGATCTTTTTAGAATGTTTTATATGTACTTTCATCTCTAAACATCTGAACCAAGTATCCTAGGGCTTCAAATGAAGCAAATTGTCCATTCTTGTTCAAAGCTTGAACTGAAGCAGCGAGGGAAGAGTGGTGCTGAGCTTTTAAAACTATTTCAACAACTTTTATGGTGGAAAAAGCCTTGGTTCTTTCTGGGCACAATTATAGGAAAACCCAGGTTGAAATTGGGTGAAGAATCCATTTCCAATTACACAGTTGAGGCTTATTTGAATTTCATAGAAACATGGAGTTGGTTTGGATTTGGTTAGTCTTTCTTGGGGAAAAAATGGGGGAAAATAGTGAAAAAAGTAATGCTTTTTGTGAAATTGAAGAAAATTTGTCTACTTTTGAGTTGGGAATAAATGGTAAAGAAACCAAACAAATCATGGCTTCAAACTTTGTTTCTCAAGAAACATGCTCTTTGTTACTTGAACACACAGAGAAAACAAAGTAGTGGCAAAAAATGGATTGAAAAGAAGATTGACCAAATGAGTTCAAGGAGTCAACAAAAACTTTACCTTTCGCCCTCAGTGGTAAGAAAATGTGTGTATATTTTTTATATTTTGTCAATCAGTAATGAGAAAGATTTAAAGAGTAGTTTATAATTCAGAAAATTATTGTTTTCATCTTGGAAGAATCAAGGGGTACTAATGACTATACAAGACAATTGTAGTTAAGAGGTGTGAATTTAGGTTCTAAGGGTGTGTAGATTTAGCCTTTTCCTTTAAATGAAATAAGTATACGAGTCCTCTACCTGGTAACAAATTAAAACATATAAATACCTTAGCAACTGATGCAATAGCTTCGTAATAGGGGCAAAGTCAATTTTTGTTTGAGACTATGTTGCAAATCAGATTCATTTATTTCTATATTTCCGGTTTTCTTTTGATAGCCATCCCAAATTATTTGGGTTATCCAGCTGTTACCTGGGCTTCTGCTACAGCCCCAATGGATTACCATACTAAATGCTTTTATCTCTGTGACAACTGGTTGCTGTTTTCTTTCGTTCTAATGATGATTGCGAACAAAGATGATGTTTATTTCTACAATGAGCAGGGAAATCCTGAAAGTGGTCCTGATGGTGGAAACAAGAACAATAAATATGTGCACGACATTATTATTAAGCCTGCTGATCGTCACAATCTTTTGCGTCCTGAAACTGTTGAATCATTGTTCATTTTGTATCGTATCACAGAAGATCCAAAGTAAGCAGTGATGATTTTCTTAATTTCTCTCCATATTCACTTTAGTTTGCTTATCCTACTATTGTGTTTAAAAAATGTTTCTGAACCATTAGTACTTTCTTTGCAGATATCGTGAATGGGGTTGGGAGATTTTTGAGGCATTTGAAAGACATACAAAGGTTGATTCCGGTGGCTACACCTCACTGGATGATGTTACTGTGCTACCCCCGCAGAGAAGAGACAAGATGGAAACCTTCTTCCTGGGTGAAACCCTGAAGTATTTATACTTGCTATTTGGAGACAGTAATATTATACCATTGGATGAGTTTGTATTCAACACAGAAGCTCATCCATTTCCAATTATAGGCAATAGTAGAAAACAATAACATTACAACTCCAACATCTATAATAGACAATAGAAAACCTTCAGATCATACTTTGGTGTGTCCAACTTGAGCTCACACGAGATTCTTATGTTTTACATTTTGCCGCATCTAACAAGAAAGTTGTACTGCTCATTTGAAGAGGTGGCACAGTTCGCTGTTTCCTCGATTAGCTTATTAGTAATTTCTTATATCCTTTTATCTTTAGACTTTCTGTACATGGTCTTCTTGGGTATTGTGATTTTGGAAGATATTTTTATGGCTGTGACATAGAATGGACCAATCAAATAGAGTACTTTGACAATGTAAATGTTGGACAACATTCAAGTTAATATATTTCTGGAATTCCAATACAAGGAGCCCTTTATATCACCGATTGATTGATTCTTAAGCTACATTTTGTAAGACGAAGATTGATGTACAATTGCCTAATGAGACATTCTCTTTCAGTAAGTGTACATTTAGGCTTTTCATATTTGTTAGGTCACATCAGGTTCTATGCTCTCACACTGATCTGGAAGAAGAAACAAATGATCACCATCTCGGATGACACTTAGGTCGTCTATTTCTGCATCTTCTGCGTTCACAACCTTTGTGAAATTGTGGTCTCCAAATTTTTGACCTGTAAGATCCACAGGGTGCTGGTGACTACCAGATAAAGTTAGCTAGAAAGAAAACATGCACGAATAACTTGGGCAAGGTACTGTTTGAAATATACTTCCACTACTTAGGAAAAGTAAATTTAGAATGTTAATTTTTGGCTATTTTGCTGGTCTTGTTAATGAATTCTGTATTTCCTATTTCAAGTTTTCTTCAAACTGATTTCAGGTCATGAAGACAGCTTACCCGCAACCTGGAATAGCCCTTCTAGTGAATCAGGTAGAATTATTAACTTCGGCAGTGGCTTCTGCAATGTGTTATGCTTTTGAACCTTTATGTGAATGATGACTCTCTTCCTGGTAAATTTTGTAGCCTGTCTGTTGGTGAGACAGTTAGAATTGCTTGAGCTGATATCTGCTGGGTTTCTATGGCAATAGTGGGAACAATTTGGAGCCCCATTTATGGTTGATTTGGCAAGACCTCCCTCGATTTCTTTGGCTGTTTCTGGTCCAAGGAACTCAATTCTGTGCTCGTCAGATCCTCTTCTGTTTTTATCTCTCAGCAAAAGGTCGTTTATGCTTTTGTTCGACTGCTTTTCTGCTAGTGCAATTGGTGTCCACCCTTTTGCATCTGGTTTATTTATACTTGCCCCTCTTTCGAGCAAAATCTTGACCATTTCTAGGTGGCCCTCACGAACAGCAATGTGAAGAGCATCTTGGCAATGTTCATCTTTTGATTTTATATCCACATTGCATCTAGTATTATCATAAGAGTTTCCCCTTTGACTATTCCGCTTGGTTTCTGAATTAGTGATCTTGGCATCCATCAGATTCGTCTGTGTATCTACGTTGAGATTATCCTGATCTCTGGCATGAGAATAGCAGCCTCCTTTTGATCCTTCTTCAGGCCAATCACTGGATATGAAGCCATTATCTGTCTGTTGGTCCACATAGGCCAAGCTTGCTGATCCTTTGAGTTTCTGTACGTAAAAACATGTATTATGATCAGGGTTAAGTCTTGTCTTTCTGGGAATGAGTAGTAAATTTAGTACATAAAATGCTCCTTGCTATTTTCACCTGGAAAAGATTATTCATGATTATATGTTCATCTTTTACATTTGCTTTAAGCATGTTCATCAATGCACCTCTGTTCAGCCGGAGTAATTGGGAAATTTCCGTGGTTCGAAAAGTGAATGGCTGAGGCCTTCCACAGAGAACTCCTATCTCTCCAAAAATTTCACCTGTTAAAGCTTTCCCTATAACATGGTCGCAGCCATCAACTTTGGCTATTATCTCCTGCATCCATGAAATTCTTTAGCTAGGAACGTTAAGATACCGTCACCATTAACCTAACTGAAATGGTCAAAATTTGTTTACCACTGCTCCTGAGACCACTATGTACATCTCCGTAGGAGACTCATTTTGTAGAATCACATCTTCCTTGGGAGGAAAGTATTCGGCTTCCATTTCAGGAACCTTTCAAATGGCAGAACACATCAGAATAGTTTCTTCCCTTGTACAATTAGATTACAGCTCATGCTTTTTACCATTGTGTTCGTCATTTTTCTGGACCCTCGAGAAAACGAAATCTTTGTTTACAACAAGAAAAGAGAAAGAGAGTGTAGAATACCAATTGGAATAGGAAGTCGTAGGAAACGCCTTGGAAAAGACCAACATTCTGGACTATGGGGAAAAATAAATAGTGAGCTATGCTCGATTGGATAGCTTTGGGTAGAGCATTCAGTGTTTCTCGCTGCTTCAACCCTTCTGTTTTGAACTTGAGACACACATGA
Source organism: Voacanga thouarsii (assembly GCA_026120185.1). Classification (NCBI taxonomy): domain Eukaryota; kingdom Viridiplantae; phylum Streptophyta; class Magnoliopsida; order Gentianales; family Apocynaceae; genus Voacanga; species Voacanga thouarsii. The sequence continues at coordinate 86,238 of JANUWF010002273.1, forward strand.
GCCAACATCTGATCTTGTATGCGTGGAGGCAACTGATTCCTTTTCGCAAACTCTGAAGCAGCCCTGACAGTGTCTCTCTGCGGCAGCACAATATATAGGAAATAATGAGATTTAATACCCAGAAGCTACTCATCATTGAAAAACTGTGTAAACAGAGTATGTTTGTGCCAATGTTACTGATCATCAAGAGATTTACTGAAGGAGAAAGCATACTTGATGGCCAGAAGATTTAGGACCAACAGTGTTAAACTCTCCAATTATCAGTTACCAAGAGAACACCTAGACTTATTTACTTGCCCCCACGGGAAGGGCCCCTCTCCCCCGCAACTGGCGGAAATTAAAAGATGTTAGAATTGAACGTTAGGACCACAAAGAAACACCCGATGAGGACAAAAGAAAGTTATGTTTATGCTTGTGTGCGTGATACATGGTCGAATGTCCATGAAAGTTGTGGATTTGGCGGACTTGGCTGCTTCTGTTTTGTGGGTCCTTGGTGTCAAAGTAGACCAAAACCTAGCGCACTGAAAAATTCTAGAGAGCAACTTCTCATGTGTAAAAGGAAATGTAAGATTAAAATGCTAAACTTACCGGCATTACTCTGTAGAGGGCTTCAGTAATGACCCAATGATTGCAGTATGCAATTCAAAATCTACTTGATTTGTGGGAAATATTTTTTTTGTAATGTAATTATTGAAAGAAAAAGCAGAGTGAGAGAGAGAGAGAAGCACATACAAAGTTTCGGGTGCGGCTGGTCCAGTGAACAACAAGATTCGTCATGTTTCCGATGATGTAGGATGTCAATCCCAAGTTGAACAGCATGTAGAAAATATCAAAGAGCATTTCTCTTGGATTCTCAGCATGCAAGTCACCGTAGCCAGTTGTGGTTAGAGTCACAATGGACCAGTACATTGAAGTTATGTATCTGCCCCAGAGGCTCTCCTTCTTGAAATTTGGATTCACTGCACCTATCCATGTTTTCTCGGGATCTGGGTATCTATCTGCAATAATATAGTTAAAGCATCCAGCACAATGCACTGCAAACAGTGTTACCTGAAAGCAATCCGTATCTTTAGTGTCAAATGTTGCATCTTTCATGTGCTATTTGATGTTGGATTGTTGAACTGTGACTAACTTACTGATATGAGCTTTGTGCAGCGAGTCCAGAAGTAGCTAAACCGAATGTCTTTCTCGAGCCTGTGGAAAAGAAATATCGGCTTAGTGAGAATTTGATTGATCGTTTGTAGGTCTTATGCAAGGAAATGGAGAAGGTTCGGATTTTTTGGAGGAACCTGGCGAATAAGGCGCTGACTCGTCTGAGACGCCAAAGCCTAAGCATGCTGAGAACCTTAAAGCCAATACCACCGCAGTGATCCGTGAAAACGAGGCTGATGGACTGAAATGGCAGCGTTGAGCAGACATCAAAGATGAACCAGGTTGATATGTACCTGTAGGACAGGGTTGTATGGAACAGAAGGTAAGTGATATCTCTAGCTACACTAACGATGAAGTGAAACATCTCCGTCAGGTGAAGGAAGGTTACAAAATTTCTGTGATGCCTGTTGTAAGCTCACCTAATTGCTATCTTTTTGGGGTGATCAATAAGTAGATACGATTGGCTGTCAAGATATGCCACAAAGAAGGTGAGAATGATGTCAATGCCAAAGAAGCTATTAACAATGTTGTCAACCACAGACAATGCATTTTGCTTGCAGGGCAGAAATGCAAACTCAAATGGCGAAATCCAGGCTGAATAGATGACCAGGATGATTAGAAACATTTCCCAAGCCCTGAAAATGAACAATAGAGTATTAAAATCACCAGAGGCTGCTTCATCATTTAGTTAGCCAAGAGTAATGCAGGGAGAGACAAGGTAAGGCCATCACCTATATCGCGGATTGAATGGGGAAATTATGTATCGTCCAAGTTTAGTTGTTCGGTTGATTCGGGCTCCGAGTGAAGGAAGGAGATCAGAAGAGAAGAAGCCGCTGTGGTTTTTTGCGTTCAGATGGAACTCCTCGACACAAAACCGTTGGAGGAAGATTTTGGTGTAAGAAAGCGACATTTTGCGTGAATATGAAATCCTCTCAAGTCCCAAGAAAGGTATGGGCTGTTAAACTTCCCTAGAGTTAAGTCCCAATGGAAAGCCTATATGTACATAGCGAAGATATAGGCAAGTCACACGCGTAAAGCTCCTGCTTTTTCTTCCTACTTTTTCTTTAATATGCTTCCTGTGATACTCCCTGAACGTATTTGGAAAGATTATGCAACTACTGTTTGATTAAGGGCTCAATCAAAAGAGAGAGAGGAAAGGTTGAAAAGAGAATTTCTTGACTAGAGAACAAATGAAAACACAACAAGTTTTGCTTGGAACAGAACTCGAAGTGGCAGACATGAGCTTCTCTGTAATGCAGGTGAGGATGCAGAAGTGAGCTCTAACATGGAGAGACATACAGAGAGAAATAGGCAAAGAAAACGGTGATTGTACTGGTTTTGGTGTTGGTGTTGGTTGTAATGGTAATGGTGGGAGCTCCATCATCAATAAATGTGGGAGTTTGAATCAACAATTAAAACATTAAAAGGACAGATTTGAGTGAAGTTTTCATTTCAGAATCCAGAAATGGACCAGATATTGTAGTAGGATGGGCACGAGCTTTGTTTTATGGATGACACGTGGACCAATAGCCGAAAACTTTAGAGATACAATAAATTTTACACGGTCTGGTCTGAGCATCGTGATTGAAGAAAACAAGAACTGAATCCTTTGGCTATAAAGAAGGAAAGGAGAACCCAAGAAACTGTATCTTGGTAATGACCAAGGAGCCCGGGTTGTTTGTTTATGCAATGCAATCAGAACCATACGTGGGAAATGTATTCCCTCCATATATCCAGCCGACCCTTTTCTGTATTCCTCCGTTTTTCCTCTCCTTCTTTGTTGTGATAAACAAAGTCTCATTTTCGTTGTTCATATTGGAGATCTGCTTTTCATGGCATTCATGTGACGATGTCATATCAAATTTTGGGTATCTTTCTTCTTATTAACTTGGATGTCACTTTTTTTCCATGACTAATCTGGATGCGTATGCTAGTTTCTAGACAAAACTTTAATAGTTGACAAGAAATTTTGTGTGCGCCCCATGCTACTAGGAGAGAAAAGGGTCCTGGTGCTACTTACAATAATTTGTATATATTGGCATGATTATATGTATAATTGTTATATTATTATATACGTATTTAAAATAATATTATTTTATTAAAATTTTAATCAATATATAATTTATTTTGAAGGATCTGATATTAAAAAATAATTATTATTGTCAAAATATTGTGTAAGTTTAGTTTGTACACTAATGCGGTCAAATTGGAGTGAAAGTCCCTTCAAATGACAAATGGAAGAGGTAGGTCGATTGGTGGGAACAAAGTCATATTAATCTTCTAGGTACCTTTGGAATGAAGGAACAGGAAAGAAAGAGGATGAGAGGAGGAAAAAGCAAAGGGTTGGGTTTGTGCATAGACTGATTTTTGTAAAATAAAGCTCCAAAATTATTTTCATCAAGGAACTCCAAACTAGAGATGAAAGAAATAGACTAGTTTTATTAGAATTCCTTTTAATGGTCCACAATACTCCCCCTTAAATTATCTACTTTCTACTACTTTAACGCTCTACTTTATTTAAAAGGCATAGATAAAACTAAAAAGACAAAAATTAGGTACCTCCTACTAATTTAACACTCTACGTTCTTCTTTTCTTTTGTTTCTTACCGCAACTACCAAATTGAGAAGACAACTACTACTATATGTTTCTCTCCTTTATTTTCCTCTTCCTCCGTCTATCCCCATTTGTGTTCTCTCTATTCCCTCAATCAAAACCAGAGCTTGTAGATTACTCCCATTGTTCTCTTGTATTGGTCAATTTTGAAAATTTTAATATTTATTTATTATTTTATAAAATAAAAATATTTATTTTTTCAATTGTACTTTTATTATTTATTATTTTGTTATATCATAATATTAATTGATTTTCAAATTTTGAACTAATTTTTTAAGTTCTAATAAGAGCAATTCAATTTTTGAAAAATAGCTATTAGAACTTATATGTGAGCTCTTAAAAGATGATACTTCATCTGTTTCAAAATAGATATTTAGATAACTTTTATACACAGATTAGGTGTGTTGAAAATAATATAACAAATCAGATAAAGTTTTAATTCTATTTTTATTAAATACATACTAGTTATTGGTTAGTGAAGATTTTTAAATAAATAAGAAAAAAAGAATTTTAAAAAATTATATAGTTGACTTAAAATAAATAAGAATAAAATAGAAAGAAATTAATTATTAATTATAAAAATATATGAATAAATATTTTTTTAAAAATAAAATAAAAAAATTATATGAATATTTATTTGAAACAGAAAGAATATATATTAACGAACAAAATGAATGAAAAAACATCATACTTTGTTTGACAATTCCGCTGAAGTTTATGCAATTCTAGCTGAATCCTCGGAAAGTGAGAGTCAAGAGAGAAGGACCCCATAAGGCTGCGTTGTAATGATTTTATCCTACGCCAGAGATTTTTTTTTTCCGCCGACCTTTCAAATCCTATTGCAATTAATATAACGTTGATGTATGCAAATTGATGAACAATTGATTAGGGGTAGGGGAATTTGCTTCAACTCTTGCGTAGATATAGCATGAATCTAGCCAAACTTTGAACTATTAAAGTCTAGAAAGCATGTTTGACGACATTAATGAATTAATAGTTTCCTCACAAGTGAGCCTACTTCCTACCTCCACGAAAGGACTATGAAATGGTGATGGTTTATGAGGATCCTTCTTCTTTGTCTGCTTTTGTAAATTATTGAGCCCTTACAAATCCTAGAAGAACGCGTTCCAAACGCGGTGATACGATTTCAAATTGGAAATCGAATGAGGAAAACAAAAATTAGTCCAAAATCGTGCTTGCTGGTCAAGAACGTTCAAAGTTGGTCGGAGTATAACAGTTTTGGACCGACTTGAATGATTACAAATTAATCATGCAAACGAGTGTCCCTTAATTCCATTAAAGAAATTCCCTCTTATCCTAGGAGCTAGGAGGAGATTTTTTGGGATAAGGTGGACCCATATTTTCTCTTGCATTGTTTTTTCTTCATTCGTTTTTAATTAATCATTTTTGTCTTCGAAATATTGTTTTAGTTTATGATAGGAGAATATTGAAGGAATTATTTGCATAAATGAAGGAAACACATCATACTGTCCGTCTACAAATTTGTGAGAAACAAACTCCTAGTCCCAACCCTGGAGGAATTTTCCACATGGGGTCGGGGTTGGGTAGTGGTAGGCGAGGGGAGACTATGATTGATGCTTGGGACGTGGGTGGGGAAGCGACAATAGTACTGAAGAGGTTATATTGCTTGAATGCTATGCATCACATGTGCCTCTTTGTCTTTGTCTGGTTTTGTTTAGTAACAGTAATTAGTAAAGCCCACTCCACACACTTTCTTAGCTTGAACTCAAGTTCCCATACACAATGATCTTAAATTTTTTTGCAAAATGAAGAATTTATTTATAAATGGAGAACAAATTATATAACTAGATTGTGAGATTTATGATAACGGAAGGATATCGTACCTCAAATTAGGAATGATAATTTTTCCGCATAAATTGGGAGTTCGATCTAGTTGTGTCAAAGATTCTCTAATTTAAGTAGGGACAAGATTGGGGGAGGGTTCTACACCTCGGCCCTCTTGGCGGGGGTCGGGCCAGGGATAGAGATAGTATGATTCTCGACCCATTCCCTACCCGTCTCCAGCCCGCCCGGCTCACATAGTACATATGTATAAAAATTATAATTTATATTATATATATAATAATTATGTATAATATATGTAAAAATATATATATATATATACATACTATATAGTATGTGTATATAATTATATACATAGTATATATATTAATTATATAATGTGTGTATATATATATATATATATATGTGTGTGTGTGTGTGTGTGTGTGTGTGTGTGTGTGTGTGTGTGTGTGTGTGTGTGTGTGTGTGTGTGTCTTGTTCTATATCTACTTAACCATGATAAGGTAAAAAATGTCTTGGTCTATAAAATTATAAATTCTTATATAAGATAATAATATACATATATTAATAAATTTGTAATTTTAATGCACTAACAAATAATATAGTAGTTGGGATGGTAAGGCACTATGGACATTTTATTTTTCATTGATATTCTAAACATTATAATCTTTTTATAAATTTTAATTGGTATTAATAATATTATTTTAATATTACTCCATGATTTATTTATTCTTATTTCTCTAATATTCAAAAATATTATTTATTTATTCTTATTTCTCTAATACTGTAAACATTATATTTTTTTAATCTTTTTAAATAATTTGACTAAGAGTATGTTAGATAATTTTATTCATAAAAATTCTTATCCTTAGAATTATATTATATATATATATATATATTTAAAAAGATATTTATGAAATAATTACAATCAAGGGGGAAAAATGAATGAGAAATTAAGAATGACATTGTAAAGCGACATGGATATAAGTTTGTTTCTCAAACCATTAAAAGTCTTGAGAGACACGAGCAAAAAATGCTTGGTTTATAAACTTATATCCTTAAAGTAATTACTTATTTTAAAATTATGTTGTCATTTGTAAATTATGATTGTATTGTATCTCATACTACAATTCGAATTTTATTTATCTCAAATTAATATTTTAACTTTAAATTTTTTTCTCACAGAGATAAGATACAAAATAGAATACAAATGGTAATAATATAAGATTATACTATAATTTAAGATGACAATGGTAAATTTGAAAAAAATATAAATATTTGTGTGATTAAAAGTTTGTTCAACATTAAGTATATGTTTTGTTAGTAATAGAATAAAGTTGAACTTATTCGAAATACAACTTCGTTCAAGATTGATTAATATTTGTTGGATTAGTAATTGAACCTACCTAAACTTATTTGCAAATGTTTAATTTCATTCGCTTATTAATATAATATATCTCACATTAACAAACAAATATATATTCTTTTTATATTAAATCTTGATATTAGTAGTACTTATTTAGAATTTATTTAAATTTATTTTTTTCTGCTAAAAAAATATAAATTATTATTTTTATAAAATTTCAAAATTTATTTTGTTGGGCCAAAATTGGGACCCCATATCTCTAGTTTCTCGTTGGGCCAAAGCTGGACTCCCGCATCCCCGATTTCCCACTAAATCAGAACCGAAAATTATTTTGTCCCCGGTGGGATTCCCGCCTTTCTCCGTATCGAGAACGAGAATACAGGAAGAATACGAGGACAGGGCCGAGATTTCTAGTCTCTGACTCGATTGCCATCCCTACCTGAAACCTAAGATATCAACAAAATTAACAGCTCTTTCCCTCTCTAGGTTTGATATTGCAATGGATTAAACTTAGAAGTTGCAATTTGGTAGGACCAACTCATGATGCTTTTGAGAAATCCTATACTTTGGGAGAGAGAGAAGAGTCAACAGAATGGACATAGATAAGTCTATCCATTCCTCAATTTTTTCCCCCCAGTTTAGAAGTAAATGTGAAGCCTCCATGCAACAGCCACAAAGAGGAAAAGGATGCATAAGATCATGAAAGGCCTTGAATGATAAAAGCCAAATTTAGTTCCGATAGCGTTCAGAAAAGGGCATTTCACGTCTTATCTGACCATTCAAGAATCATCAAGAAAGTCAAATATTCATTTTTCATGCCTTCTCCTTTGTGATCAAGAAGATCCTATCTAGTTATAGAATGACAAGAAGCATACAACTTCCTTTGAAAGTGAAACTATATTGATCAAGATTAGCATCCACAAAAGAACTAAAAGATATGTCTTTATATATATTATTCATAATTCATGATCATCATTATTTTTTATTAATATATGCCATCACTTATGAATAAAGAAGGTACACATATATGGATCTTTAAATAGATATAATTAATTTTGAGCGTATTATTTAAAAGAATATAAGTTTTTTTTTAACTCTAAAAAACAGAAATGACAAAATTACTGTCACTATATTGCCACGCCCATGACTGCAATTTGGCTTAAGAAAGTAGTCTCTTTCACTATATTCTTGTGATTATTGTGGCGCAAATTTTATTTTTGTTTAGCATAACTTTAGCTGAAGTCCTGGTAAACACGTTCTGCCCCCAAAAGCCCCCAAGAATCGAGAGAAATAAACACCAGAAACGCAAGCAAAGAAGAGAATTTGGTGACCTGTGAATGGCCACGGGCCAAATAATTCGATATCGTGGTCCAAATTAAGGGATGGTGGTCCTCCATGAAACTTCTCCAAGTTCTTCTCTGCCATTCAGCTCCATATTTAGTGGTCCTTAATCTGAATAATTATGTGAATTGGTTCTTTTTTTTTTCCCCCTTTCTTTTGGTTAGATGAGTAGTACTGATAAAATCAATTAACAAACTAAATATATAATATTATTCTCATTTTTAACTGGGAAAGATTTGGAATTCAATTCTTCTCACCATATGTTATAACGTCATGCATTCAACTAACACACGACAAGACCATCTGAAAACGTGTCAATATATGTTCACACTAACCTAATAAATGATTCCACTTCTTTAGAAAATTTTGTACTTAGCAAAAAACTTATGTAGAATTAAAATTTTGTAGAAACATGTGTACATTTACGTTATCTGCTTAAAAAATTTAAATATTAATTGATGGTATGCTTGTGAAAGAACTTTTTACAATAGTATTGGCACTGTGACTATAAAATATCTTCAAGTTTATTTAGATTGGAGAAAAAATTATAACTTACCTATGTATAAAATAAATGAGCAGAATTAAGTATTTTATACTGAATTTCCACTTTATTTTTAACGTCAAGAATGATCAGAAAGGCTGGGCAAAAGTGAAAATTGATGCAAAGGCAAGAATAAGAAGGTATTTTTGGTATAGATAGATATGAATAAGAAAAGGTTTATAGGGGTTTTCTTTCTTAAGAAGTGTTCTTATGGAAGAGGAAAGGAACTGATCCATAAACAGTCTCTCAAAAGGGAAGATTTATCATCCACTCATTGTTAGAAAATTCTGGCCCAAGAAAGAAAAAGAATCATTGGCATCGAAACTTGCTCGACCAAATTAAGATAAAAAGAAAAATCCGCAACAAAGTGTTCTTTGCTACTATCTTTCTAGGATTCGTTAAAACTCTTTTTATGAAAAAAAATTAGAATGATTAATTAACTAATTCTTCAGAACTTGCTTAGAGCCCGATTGGATTTTGTAGACTCATAAAAAAATATTGTTCAACAACTTGAAATCATTATGTGATGGGATTCATATGTTGAGGTTATGGGTAGGTGATAAAGTAATCACACTCTAATATATATATATATATATAGGTGATAAAGTAATCACACTCTAATATATATATATATATATATATATATATATATATTCAAAAAATTAAGGGGTATGTTGTTAATTTGTGAATTTTGTAAAATTTTCAAACACAAACCTTTCAAATATTGAAACAACTCATGTATTATATGTTTGAATGATTCTTGCCATATTTAAGTGCAAGCTAAGAAGTTCCTTATTCAAGTTGTTCTTGTATTGAAAGACGTTTACTGAATTATATCCCTTGTTTATATTTATTTAGTAAAATTTTTATTTCTAGTTTGATTTATATTTTGCTCCATTTCATTATTAAATATTCTTATACATACTTTCTTTTATTTGTATTATTATTAGAAGGCCTTTTTTGGTTTAAATATAATTTAAGATTATTAATTATTTTGTTAAAGAGTAATTTCTATAATAGCAAATCGTTCAAATCAAATCAAATCAAACAGTAGAAACCGAGCCCAATAATTTAATATTTCAAATGGTTTAATTTGATTTAAGATTTTTTAAATCAAAGTAATTAGTTTAGTTTGAAAAATGGCTAAATCACACCATTAATACCACGAAATCTAGGACCTATCATATGTATATATGTATTGGATTTTGACAATTCTCAAATTCAATTTGCATTTATGTAGGTTAAAATGTGAAATAAAAGGGGAAAAGAAATGCAAAGGTGAATGATCAATTTATAATTAGAAGATGTCAAGAAAAAGACAATGTGTAGGAGGAAAAAAAGCCATCAATGATATGACTGATTAACCAAATTCTGTTAGTCTAAAAATTGATTAAGAGATACAGAGGAAAAAATAAATTAAGCAAATATTTTTCTCTCCTCTACTCTTTCCCTTTTCCATTCATTTTCTTCTTTATACTAAAACAAAGGACAAACTAAAAGTAAATAATTCATGCTCCTCTTCTCCCCTCCCGCCCTCCACGATCCAAATTATGTTACAACTTTTAGACTGAATTTAACAAGTTGGTTAGAATTTTCATATTAAAAGAAAATTTTCAGAATTTCTCAAATTTTGAGATATATGCGTAATTTGATTTGTCAATCTCTTGTGATATTGTTAAACTTTTTCTGTTAAGGTTGCATTAGTTTCACAAACAGTAAATAAAATATTCAATAGATACAACAAATTGCTAATGTAGTCTAGCTGTCAACAAACTTACGTTTGTAGGTCTTAAAAAGTAAAAAGATCTACTAAAACTTTAACAAAGTTACAAGAAATATACTTATCTCAATTATCAAGTGATACTTAGTAGATTCTAATAGAACACCATGCTAATGATCTTTGTCAAACTCCTAAAGGCCTTTGTTTGGCCTAACTACCTTCAACATTCTTTGCTTCAGTACAACAGTACTTCGTTAACACACAAGAAACTTTTTCACCAAAAAGGTTGTTCCTTTTGAAGAAAAATTATTTTTCTTCTAGAGAATATGATATAGTTGCAGCAGTTAATTTGAATCAAGAAGTATATTTTGACAAAGTGATCCAGTAAGACTTTCACGAAGGAGTATGTTTCAAGAACTCTTAGAATATATGCATGAATTCCCTCACTCTATTTCTCAACCAACTCAGTAATTAATCTAACTCAATTTTGTGCTTCTTCACTCTTTTATCATCAATAGCTCTTGGTCATTTTTATACATTGTAATAGAGTGTTTATTTTCTTGTTGAATTAGGAATCTACTTAAAGATTTTTCTTTGAAAATTTTTAATCTTTGCAGTTCCAATCTTACTTGGACTCCATGTCTTCATGAATAAAATCTTCATTGTATTTTCACTAAGATTCTTACTAAATTTTCTAGAATTCTTTTTCTAATCTAGCTCCAATAAATTGAGCATTAAACAATGACAATCATATTTAAGTAATTTCCACATCTTTAGTATTATCAACAATTCTTGTTATAGATGCGTGTCAAACTCCAATATTGACAATTACAATAATAATCTCCCCCTTCTGCATTGTTTAATGCAAAATCATAGTCTACTGAGTCTTCATCATAACATAAGTCTCCAATAGCAACATAAGGACTTCAAGCAGATTAAATTCTTCAAGAAGTAGAAATAAGCATTCAAAAATAATACTAGGAATGCAACACCTTGACCTTAATTACTATTACCAAAAAAAAAAAAAAAAACAAAAAGTTCAAATTGTTTAGGCCAACAAATGGCAATTCTCCCACTAGCTAAGACCTAGCCAAGCAAATAGAAATATTAACTAGTAAAGACTTCGAAGTTTGTTAGAGTGATAGATGGCAAACAACAATAATACTGCCCCTGACAACAATAGCAACCAATGACCAAAGCCCAACAACCCAACATAAACAAAAGTGCTAACATAACAAAACCCGACAAACACTATTTTCCCATTTTTGTATTAAACACACATTAAAAGCCATCACCAGGAGCAAGTAAAAAAGCATTAGTTGTGAAGGTTTAAAATGGCAAAAATCATCAAAACGAAAACATGTTAGGAAAACAAAAAATTTACCTCTATGATTGAATGGTCCTCTTCGCACTGGTGTAGCAGTCTATACAAGGATACTTGAGGCTATTGGATCACATCATTGCAAATGTCTACTGCATCTCATTCACGCCAAACCTTTGATTTTCCGAAATGGTGCCCGTAGCACAGTCGATAAAAGCTTAAAGAAATGGGTTTGCAATACGTTTTTCTTCTCTATGAAAGTTTCACAGACCTTTGTTTCTGTGAATTGGGTCTCTTATTTGAACGATTTTGTTTTTTGTGTTTCCTCAATGAAAAAGCCAAGCCATTATAGCTTCATTTCCTTTTTCATTTACACACCCTAAGAGAGTGGCCACTTGCGTGAAAACAAAAAGCTCAATGCTTTCTATTATCCTTCACGCATAACAACACGGGATCTATTCCGTGTTGTTTTTTTAATTAATTAATTAATTAATAATTTTTAAAATTTTATTTTACCCTTGATCTTATTCATTGGGTCAAATAAAATTATTTACTCTTGGGCTTGAACATCCATAAATAATAAATCTTAATTATTTATTTTCTGGCCTTTATGAAATAGCTCAATAAATAATTACAAGCCTAAAATAGACCATATAAAATATCAAGCTTTTTATCTAGTTTTATATCTAGATTAATTTTTAAATTATTCAATCTGAGCCTTGGACCCTAAATAATTAATTAACCGATTAAACTAGATAAAATAAATACTCTCTTTCGGGCTTTTTATTTTATTCTAATTCAATAATAAATTAGACTAATAAAATAAAATAAAACCATATTTATCAAGACTAATTCCTTAACCTAAATCTTTCATAACTTAAGGGTCATTCCTGGGACCAAAAGGCACATCGCCTTGGCTACTAAAATGACGAAAGTACCACTACTATATAAATAGTTATATTTTACATTTTAAATATTTTCTAATATTACCATAAGAAAATATTAACCCGAAGGACAATACTGCGTTAGCAAAGTCTTCGACTTACAGGTATAATGACTAAAATACCCATCTACGCATCGTGTGCATTTAGAGAGGAAGAGTGTACTAACACCTCTCTAATAGACATCTACCATCCTTAGACCTCTAGTCTAATGATCCACGATTCCTGAAATATTTTCACTTTTCAAGGGAGCTACCCTAAAGTAAACATCCAAGTCACGTTTCCCAGGGCCCTAGATAATTAGGTAATTTGAACAGTCACAAGGGGTAATATAGCGTAGAAACTATCCTGTACAAGTCTGTCTTAACTAATTAGTCATATATACCCAACATACAAGTATATTGGTTTTGTGAAAGAACCTCAATTATAATATATCAAAGTATATGCTTCTAACTTTGTCAGACTATTAACTCATACTCAAGCGGTAGAGTATTAGTCTACGCTATAGCAGTAATACTTTGGGTTTTTTTAAAATAGTACTTTTAGAAATCACTATTACAGTTCTTATTCTACGTATTTGAAATACGCTTATGCTATGAAGTGAGTGGACTACTCACTAGCTAAAGGTAAGCCATTCCCTATTTAGAATTCATAACACAATAACCTATACATGATGAGATTCTCATTTTCATTAATCGGTTAAAAACAAACATTTATATGTTACGTAATCTGTGATCCATACCTTACTGTGAAATACCACTATTCACATAGATCACTTACTTAAATATAATGGGTCATTTTTAACCGAAAATCGTGCACAAATAAAATATAAATTCACAAACAAATTTTGAGAATAAATTTTTTTATTAATAAATTTGACAATTACATAAGATAAACTAGTCTAGAGGGCATATATTCTAACTGGTCAAATGGTCAAAAGAGCCCGACAGAGATTCAAGAATCATATCCACTTGGCTTTTGAGGTCAATAACAGCCCTTAAGACTTTCGCTTCCTCGAAAGCAGCAATCATTTTGAGTATATGCTCCCTGACTGATGCTCCTTCAGCCATCTTAGCGTTTATGATCTTCCTAAGAGCTTCCTGCCTTACGGGCCGGCTCTTATCGGTGAATATCGTGGCTAATGATTGGCTAATATCGTATGCAGTGGCCATGTGCTTGTGTTTTAACTGGAGCACATTAGATATGAAGGCCAACATGTAGCATCGAGCTATTTTGTTGGCCTTCTTCCATGCTTTCTTAGCCTCGCGCTTGTCAGCAGTGGAATCCTCCTCGACAACATGGCAGGTTTTAAAGAGGACATACTTATACTCCTCAGTAGTGAGTATTATGTCTAAATTCCTTTTTCAGTCCACATAATTTGGACCCGTTAGCTTATTCTCACGGAGAATAACGGCCAAAGGACTAAAAGAACCTCCACCAACTATTTTTGAAATATCGAAAATAAAAGAAAATTCAGTTTGTGAAAAAACAAAATAATTTCTGACTTTATCCTCATATTAAATTCGATAATAGTTAACCCTATAACTATTATCTTTAATATGATTAATTTGGCTCTTAGAAAAACTGACATAGTTTCTTGGAAAGATTAGCAATTTTCTAAGCTAAGTGTATTAACCGCCACAAATTAATTTTCCTTCTAGGTAATGATCTAGAAGATAATTTCATCGTAGGATAATTGTTTCTTCTCATTTCCTATGGACATTCTTCGCACTATAACCCATAAAAATAAGAGTTTTTAAAATAAGGGTTTTTTTGAAAAATATATTCTGAAAATTTCAATTAAGTTTTTTTTAACTCAAAATAAAATATTTAAACCCATAAAAATTTCTATGTTAAGGTTTATACAATTTGAGAAAATTTTTCATGGATTAATTTTATTTAAATTAATAAACTTAATAATTTCAAAATTTTCCAATAAAACTTTCGAGAGATTTTGATCTCAAATTTAATTTGACAAAAATAATTTTTTTTGTTAAAATTCAATCAAAATGGTTTTCTATTTTAATTCAAAAAAATATCTAAATCCAATACATTTTCTATGTCAAGAATAAAATCTTTTGAGAAAATATTCAAGAATTAATTTTTGTTCGAATTAAAATTAACTATTTGATTTAAGAAAAATATTTTTCTTTTTCAAAATTTCCAAAGACTTTGGTCTTTGAGAAAACAGGCATATAGGGTATAAAAAGAAATAAGCATGCTAGAAAACTATAAACGTTTTTATACTTTTCTACTTTTTTAATCTAAGTGTCCAAATAATAAGATTAAACACATTAATTAATCAATGGTCTTGTTTAATCCTAAAATTTCCTTTACTATTATTTTTCATGCAAAATATTCAAAGAATATTAACCATTACAATAAAAATAATTTCTCCTAGTATGGGACCAATTTTTTTTTTTTTTTCGGATCGGGTCGAGTGCACCCGCCATACTGGATCACGGCCCATGGAAAAACCCACGGGCCGGATCTGGGAGGGTGGGCCTGGCCCGTGCTCACCCCAGATGCGTGGTCAAAATTGTTGATCGCGCAGCGGAAGTTTTGCAATTGCAACTTCCTCGTTGATGGCTTCAGCAAGGAAGCCTTCCTCGCTGGGATGAGCCGCGCACAGCTAGGAGTCATGGCTCAATGGCTCCTCTCACATCCAGATGCAGCTCAGCTCGGCTGGATTACACAGTACTTTCTTCTCCAAAATTTCTTTTGCGTACTGGTTTCAATTTTTTTTTCCATTTTCATTCAAAACTCATCCAAACAACCGCCTATACCCTTAAAAACACTGGGCTTACACGATATCTATGAAAACAAGTAAAATACATTGTTCCTATGCTTCTACTCGCGAAGTTTACAGTGAAACTACCCATATCAGTAAACACGAAGGATTACAGATTTCAACCAAAACAAATATTTTCTTATTTTAGTTAAGCCTAACATGCTTCCTACATTTGCCAAACTATGGCTCTGATATCAATTGAAGGCTTTGTTGGGTATTTCTCACATATCATATATGGCGCAGCGGAAAAATAAAACGAGATACCATCCCAGGAACCGTATATGTGTGGAAAACAAGATATAAAGAGAACAAAGGTAGCAGCTTTTTTCCTTTATTCGATCGTGTGGAAAACAAAATTTTCTTTCTTCAAGTCGAGGCATGATCCAGCCTTCTTGATCAAATACCACGAGAGTTTAATGTCCAACCACTATAATCACAATGTGTGATTATCTCTAATAGAAATCCACATAGAGGATACACTCAAGCACGAAGTTTTCTGTGCTAGTAGAAAAACTGAGTGGCGGCTAGGGTTGTTTGCTTCAAGAGCAACGACAGCGAGAGAGAAGAAGAGAAGGTTGTATTGCTACGGTTGGAGTTTTCGTGTCTTATACTTAGCTAGGGTATTGTGTGTTATTTCTCCTATATAACACGAAATCCTGCTAAAAAAATACTTCAATCTCAGAATTCTAAAATAGTTAGAATTCCCTAATTGTAATTGGAAACATCAAGTTCTCACAATTACAATTTGGACCATTAATTATAACTAATTATAATTTGGCCAAAACAACTTCTCTTTCTCGCAATTAACCCCACTATGTTATCAAATAACATCTTGAGTATATAATACTCTATTGTGTGTGACCTATTAGGTTTCCCAATTAATTGGTAGCGAATACGAATTAATGCAAATATCTTTAAGATTAATAATCCATAATTAATTAGAACTAATCCTAATAATTCTAATCAGGATTGATTTATTAATTCATCAATTAATAAACCCATATTCTCAAATTATAAGCAGTATCTAGCAACATATCATGACCACCCAAGAGTCTAGGAAGTCAAGTGGCTTGACATAAACTCTTTAATAACAAATTACAATACAATTAACTTCTTCACCATACAATATCTCATTCAATTTGAAGTACGGAATTAGTGCTAACTCCGTCCAGAATTAATTCTGGCCCGAATACAATAGTACTTGTACAAGAACCCACAACTCTAGATGTGTATCAATTGGAACTATTTTCAATACACAGTCGCTTTGGTCAAGGACTTCTTGAGTAGTAATTCCTACAACTGACCGTGAGATATTTGTCCCCAGGGCTACAAACGAGCCAAATCGAGTCGAGTTATGACTTGTCGAGATCGAGTTAGTATGAAATTTGTAAAGGCTCGAACTCGGCTCGAACTCGTTCGAACAAAAAATTTTATATTAGAACTCGGCTCGATTCATTTTTAGTATTACTCGAACGCGGCTTGGGTATGCTCGAATACTGTTCAAGCTTTCTCGAGCCAAGCTCGAGCTCGAATTATAAATTAAAATTGATATTTTTAATTAAAGTAATTCCTTTAACAGTTACTAAAAAGCTTTAAAAAATTGAATTTTTAATCCTTTCAACTTCAATTTTATAAAATATTATAATACAAATCCAAACTAGAATCTATATTACATAGATGATCAGATTAATTTTTTTTAAAAAAAGATGATCAATGTCTTTTTCTTTTAAACTGAACTATTCCACAGCCAACCACCAAGATATAATCAAAAAAGCCAAAAAACATTCCTGCCATTCAATCTTTTCTTTTCTATAAGTTCAACAGCTTTTGCAACTGTATACGGATATGCCCCACAAATTTGAACACAAAAAATGTCCTTAGATGAATGGTGCCTTAGCAATGTCCACTCTGAAGCTTGGCTCTGTTTGATATATATAAGCATAGTATGTTATCAACAATTAACACCAAAAGAGGGAAAAAAATTTGAAACATGAGCTGTAATTTATGAAGCAGAAATATCTGAAGCAAATCTAAACTATTAATAAGTAAACTGATAATATGATCCTACTGCGGTAGTATAATAGTAGAAACCGAATTTCTAATCTCATTTGTAAAGCATAGAGACCACACAATTCCAATACTTTTTTAAAAAGATCTCTCTTTACATGCTTCCATTCAAAGAGATGCACTAATATCAAACAATCACCAATCTTGTGCATAACCAATGCACTACTTGTGAATGGTTTGTTAATTATTATACAGGGAGATCAAACATAACAAAAGCCTATATTTCATGGGACCACTGAGCATCAAAAGTCAGAGTCACTACTCCAACTGGGAAGCTGCAGTTGGAAAAAACTACATATAGATATATATGAGGGAAGCTGCAGCACACTAAATATTGTATAACTACAATACTCTTGTGAACAACACAAACAGCTTGGAAAAAACTATATATATATATATATACACATACATACATACCTCCTTTACAAACCTTGTCAATCCATTAGGGAAGGTTAGGTAGCAAAATCTCTTTTGGAACTTTCTCTTTCTGAAAACAAAGAAGTGAATTAGTCTAACTAAAATATTAATTAAGAAGTGATATCATGATTTGTAAAATAAAACTTTGTATTTTTTTTTCTTAATTCCATGAATATGGCGGCACCAAGCTCCTGCACACTTTAAAACTTGGACAGTATCTAGAGATAATGATGCCGATATGCATCAATCACCCTAGTTCCTGCACTAAATGTAGCCTCAGAAGCTACAGTGGTGATATGAATGGCTAAGATGTCACAAGCCATCTTTGAAAGTATTTTAAATTTCAAATTATTCACCTTCCACCATTCTAGTACATCAAACCTTTTTGAAGTTCCATCCACACTTGTACAAATATAACATCCCTCATCCAAATAAATGTCTAGATAAGTTTTTTGATCCTGAACTGTTTCAATCATTCTCACATAATCAGAAAATTTAGACCACAAAGAACCCCTTCTTTCAGTACTTGCATCTTCACTAGCATTCCTAGATATATGAGTTGCTATATCATTCGCACTCTCAAAAGAAACACCAGTAGCAACATATTCACCATAAAGATCATATAATGCTTCTTTTACTTTTAAGATATTTGCACGTGATTCAATTCCCGAATATATTTGAGGGAAGATAAACTCTAATATTCTAATCTTACACTAAGGATAAAAAACAGCAGCTAAAGCCATTAATAAATTGCAATCACTCCAATAGTCTTTATCCTTTGAACCATTTTTTGAATGAAATTGTTTTTATTTTGCAAATTTTTATCCAGAACTAATTTTATCAAATAAACATCATTAAGGAACAAATTAGATGTAGGATACTCACTACCTGAGATGATATGAGTAGCTGCCCAAAAAGGCTCCAAAATAGAGCATACTTTCTCTACCTTTTCCTAATCTTCAGAGCTTGGACAACAATCATAATTTAGCGCTCGATCTGCAAACTTAGGAAAGACATCTTTAAACTTGATTGCACAACTTAACATCTCAAAATTTGAATTCCATCCTGTTCTGCAATCATGAATCAATTTTTTCTAGATAACTGCAATTGTTGTGCAATTTCAGTACATAGAATGAGGCATCCTTCTGTGCGATTCACATACTCAACACTTTCTCTTATATTTTTAACTATTTCATGGATCTCACCAAGTCCATCCTAAACATAAGATTTAAGATGTGTGCGGTGCATCGTACATGCAACAATTCTCCCCCATAAAGCAAATTCTTACTCCTTGAGAAATTATCTTTCAAAATTCTTATTGCAACATCATTATTGGAGGCATTGTCAACTGAGATGTTATAAATTTTAGTTTCAATTCCCCATTCCTTCAAACATTTGAAGATACAATCTGCAATCTCAATGCCACGTCGGGGGGGGGAGGAATATGAACAAAATTCAATACTCTTTTTTGCAATTTCCAGCTAGAGTCAATCCAGTTTCCTGTGATAACCATATATTCAATCTTTTATTTCTTTGATTTCCACAAATCCATTGTTAAGCTTATTTTTCTCACATCCTTAAGCAAAAATTTCAGCCTTTTCTTCTCCAAATCATACACCTTCACACAATCATTCTTAGCAGTGGTACGTGTGATTCTTTGCCATTCTAGTATTCCACGTCTTAGCATCATATTAAAACCTTCTTTCTCTAATATACTAAATGGATGTTCATGCATCAATATCCAGTGTGCTGCAGCTTCCCTCATTTTTGCCATATCAAACTTTCCATCATGCAAAGCAGAATGAGAAAAATTACGTGTACCTGTAGGAGGAAAATTAATTTGTGTCTGACTTTTCTCTTGAGCTTTCTTCTTCAATGCTATTTTTCTTTGGAGACATGTCTTTGTGTGTCTAATTATCCCAGTTGTTGTTCCAGATTCATGAAATTTCAAAAGTCTTTTGCAATAATTACATTGGACTTTTTTTAACACCTTCCACCACTATCTCTGTAAAATCTGACCACACTAATGAAGTTTTCAACCTTTTCTTTCCCTTGAATGCTTGAGAAATGTCCTCCAAAATGTCATCATCTTCTTCATCTTGCTCTATATCTTCTCCTGCCTTAAGAACTTCATCTTCTGTTCTTGCCTCAGTATTTATATCATTCACAATTTCTGAATTTGTCAATGAATCCATAGGGGTAGATAGTTCAATAGAAGTCTCTGATTGACTAGCCATACCTACCCATATTCAAAAATAATAAAAAGTAAATAACGTCATCAACGGAGAAAAGAATTTCTCACAATGCAAAACTAATAATATTATAAGTTATATGCAATTTTTTTATAAGTATATAAAGAAAATGATGCAATAAAAGAATTTACCTTCTCCTTTCTCTTGTATTTGAAGAAAATAACTAGATTAGCACAAAAATAATGGAAGAAATCAGTTTGTAGCAAAGTGAAGTTTGAAACTTTTAGAGGTCCGGTCTGGAAAATGAAAGGATTTGCTTGTACTTTGCATTTGTAAGGTAGAGATGCTAAGTTTCAATATTGACTTGTCTCTTGAGAGTTGAGAGTCTGAGACGATAGATATTCTCTTCTCTCTTACTAAGTTTTTTTTTTTTTTTTAATTTCCCTATTTGTTGTATTTGAGATTTTGAGAATCTGAAACAATTTAAATTGCCTAAAAAGATGGGAAAACAATTGAAAAAGAGACTAATATACTAACAACTATCAAACTCTTAATTACTTACCATTTAAAAATATTATGTGATCTTAACTCTCACCTACCAACTAACAAGTACTATTTATATTTTTCCCCAGTAAATTTATCTATTGGTTAGCACTAGCAGTGCTGAGTTGGGAGTTTAACACTTAATTTTTCTTTTTTTTCCTTTTTAATTTCTATCTTATCAATTTAGTTATTATTATCCTAACCGAGATAATAAGTTATTGTCTAAATCATTTTGTCGGTAACTTTCGGCTATGCTCACAGTTGAAACGGAAGGAATCAATTGTAATACCAATTATCAAAATAAAAAATATAGAGAAAAGAGATTACAATATGGTCCTGGAAGATTTTGGTGTCCTCGGCGATAGCTTGGTCGGCTTGGTGAACGACGGTGTCGACATAGTTCTTGACCTTGCGGGTGAGATTGTTCTTGTTCCCAACCTCCACCGTTTTGTTTATGGCTGATCCAAACTCCAACATTTACCTCTAACAATTGCTTATTACAACAATTCTCTGAGATTAATTGGTGTTCTTAGGGCTAATTCTTGCTTCTGAGAACTGACTTTGTAGATTGATTATTCAAATCTTTTTTTTTAATGCTTTGCAAGTGAGAGAAAGGGGGAAAATGGAGGCAAATGGAATGGAGAAAATGGACAGAATTAGAATGGGGAGCAAATGAGCGATGCACTGTGGTGCATAACCCGTTGTCGTGTGACTGGGAAATGTTGAGTGGATATGGATAGAAGTTGAAGAAATGAGCCGACTCATCCAAAACCCACAAAATATTAGCAACAATATGTTAGAAGTTGTAGATGATTGACATTTATAATATCAAACTCATAAGTCATATATAGTATACATGCACCATCCTTTACTATTTTTTATATATGACCATTTTTTAATTATGCTGTCAATGAGAATGAATTTTGACTATTTTTTTTGTTAATGAATAATATTTTACTAAGTAAATAATTACTTTAGCTTAGTTTTAAACTAATTTAGTAAGGTAATTTTATAAAATATGAAACTTAAACATTTTTGCAAATTCAAATATGTTAAAATAGGAAATTCTTTTATCTTGAGAGAAGAGTTTTTTTTTTTTGGGAAGAATTTACATATTTTGATAACATATGAGGAAGTAGTTGGAATTCCTCCAAATATAAGAAAAAAATTAAAAAGTAGTTGAGAGTTGAGAAACTTTGGGAAGGTAACTGATTTGTTGAAAAGCCTTAAGAAGAGTAATTTAGAATTTTAGAAATTATATTCATTTGCCATATAACTAATCTTTTTTAGTGGAAAAAAAAGTAAAAAAACATATTATGAATTTAATTATATGAAGTCAAAATACATCCTCTTGGTATATAAAAACTGAGAAGTTGTGTTTATTAGATTTTTTTTCTTTTAAATTGAACTCTATGTTTTGTGGTTTTAAACTTTTTTTTTTCATCTATTCATTTAAACACAGGTTACAATTAAGTATTTAATTATTATGCATAATTTAATATTAAATCTTTTTTTTTGTTTGGTTGGAAAAAGTAATATAAATTAATTTTGATGAAAAAATAATAAACTTACTCTAAACAATTTCATTGATAGAAAAGTTACTAGATAAAAAGAAACACAATTGTTATAATTTTTTTGGCCAATTATAGGAAATTCAAGGTGGGAATGAAAACAAAGATAAAAAGTAGACCAAATATCTACTAAAATTTCATAATGAATAATGATTGACTTTTTATATTCTAGAGTTACAATAATGTGATATTAGCAATATAAATTAGCAAGAATATTTCAAGGTACTTTAGTTAAAAAAAAAAAAAAAGAGATTGTAAAATACAATCATTTTTATTATCCATTGTATCATTACTTTTTAGTAAAATTATAATAAAATACACATTTATATAGATATAGAATATATTAGTGTAATAAAAATTATAAATATGCTTTCATATATTATAAAAAGATATATTAATATATATATATATATATATATATATATAGCCAAAAAAAGATTGTAAGGTATAATAATTTTTATTATCAATTGTATAATTACTTTTTAATAAAATTATAATAAAATACATATTCATATAGATATAGAATATATTTGTGTAATAAATTTATAAATATACTTTCATATATTATAACAAGATATATATTATATTATATATATATATATATTAATATTATTTATATCTTTATTTATTCGAACTCGAATTCGAGTTCACGAATCAAGTATTCGAGCCGAATTTTAAACGAGTTTCGAGTCAAGCTCAGTTAAGCTTTGCTAAGCTTGAGCTTGACTCGTTTAATTCATGGTTTGACTCGAGCTCAGCTCGGGCTCGGTCAATACCGAGTTCGAGCCAAGCTTTGACCGAGCAACTTGCGAATTGCTCGCGCGAAACTCGGTTCGTTTGCAGCCTTATTCGCCCCTACAATTAGAAGTGGTGAATCCTTTATTGACCCTTTCAACTACTTTCGTTTACCTTACAATGTACCCAATATCCATCCTATAGGCGGCCTTTGATCTGGCTCCACAGAATGGAATCAAAGCACAAAGTTCAACAAACAAAGTACCTTAGAGATCTCAAGTCTAAGGATACTTACACGTTTGCTATATTGAGATTATATCACTGGCATTAAATAGTTATCCATGTGATTATCTCATAGTTAGGGCATCCAATGTACTTGTTCCATTAACAAGCATCCATGTGTTAACTTTGAGTATCTCAATACTCACAGATATGAGAACCACCGGCTGATCAAATCAGGAAGTTTAACACATGCTAATCTTAACGCATTAATGATGTTCTGTTTCATTAATACTATGACTAGGGATTATTTAAGTACTAATAGTATACAGTGTAGTAGGAATCTCATATCATGATTTCCTTAACACAGTGTTGTACTAGGGACTTTATCTAACAGTTATTTTACACAAAAGTAAATAAAAGAAATTATGAAATAAATAATGCATTTTATTAAAATAAAATGTGTTATATACAATGTACAAGTGATTGCTTCTAGGGCATAACACTAACAGGCTTAAAATGGCAAAAATCGTCAAAACGAAAGCATGCTAGGAAAATGAAAAATTTACCTCTGTGATTGAATGATTCTCTTCACACTGGTGTAGCTGTCTGCACAAGGATCCTTGAGGCTATTGGATCACGTCCTTACAAACGTCTACTGCGTCTCATTCACGCGAAACCTTTGATCTTCCAAAATGGTGCCCTTAGTACAACTGGTGAAAGTTTAAAGAAGTGGGTTTGCAATACGTTTTTCTTTTCTGTGAAAGTTTCACAGACCTTTGTTTTTGTGAATTGGGTCTCTTATTTGAACGATTTTGTTTTCTATGTTTGCTTAATGAAAAAGCCAAGCCATTATAACTTCATTTCCTTTTTCATTTACACACCTTGAGAGAGTGGCCACCTGTATGAAAACAGAAAGCTCCATGCTTTCTGTTATCCTTCACATAAAACAATATAGGATCCATCCCGTGTTGTGTTTTTTAATTAATTAATTAATAATTTTTTTATTTTATTTTATCCTTAGTCTTATTCATTAGGCCAAATAAAATTATTTACTCTTGGGCTTGAACACTCATAAATAATAAATCTTAATTATTTATTTTTTGGGCTATATGAAACAGCCCAATAAATAATTAACAAGCCTAAATAGAATAATATAAAATATTATGACTTTTATCTAGTTTTATATCCAGATTAATTTTTTAATTATTCAATCTGGACCTTGGGCCCTGAATAATTAATTAACTAATTAAATTAGATAAAATAAATACTTTCTGCCTTTTATTTTATTCTAATCCAATAATAAATTAGACTAATAAAATAAAATAAAACCATAATTACCAATACCAATTCCTTAACCCAAATCTTTTATAATTGAAGGGTCATTCCGGGGACCAAAAGACACATCGTCTTGACCACTAAAATGATCAAAATACCCTATACTATATAAATAATTATATTTTACATTTTAAATATTTTCTAATATCACTATAAGGAAATATTAACTTGAAGGACAATATTGCGTTAGCAAAGTATTCGACCTACATGTATAATGACTAAAATACCTATTACGCATCGTCGTGCATTTAGAGAGAAATAGTATACTAACACCTCTCTAATAGACATCTATTATCCTTAGATCTCTAATCCAATGATCCACGACTCCTGGAATGTTTTTATTTTCTAAGGGAGCTATCCTAAAGTAAACATCAAAATCATGTTCCCTAGGACCTTGGATAATTAGATAATTTGAACAGTTACAAGGGGCGATATAACGTAAAAGTTATATTGTACAAGTCTGTCTTAACTAACTAGTTACATATACCTAACATACAATTATAATGGTTTTGCTAAAGAACCTCAACTACAGTATATCAAAGTATATGCTTCTAGTTTCGTCAGACTATCAACTCATACTCAAGCGGTAGAGTATTAGTCAACGCTGTAGTAGTAATAATTTGGGTTTCTTTTAAATAGTACTTTTAGAAACCATTATTATAAGTCATGTTCTACATATTCGAAATACGCTCATGCTATGAAGTGAGTGGACTCCTCACTAGCTAAAGGTAAACCATTCTCTATTTAGAATTCATAATACAATAACCTATACATGATAAGATTCTCATTCTCATCAATCGGTTAAGAACAAACATTTATGTAGTAAGTAACCTGCAATCCATATCTTACTATGAAAGACCACCATTCACATAGATCACTTTCTTAAATACAATGAGTCATTTCCAATCGAAAATCGTGCACAAATAAAGTGTAAATTTACAAACAAATTTTGAGAATAAATTCTTTTATTAATAAATTCGATAATTACATCAGATAAATTAGTCTAGAGGGCATATATTCCAACAAGTTGGTTGTCCTGAATTTGTTGTTATTTGTTGATAACAGTGTCAGGCTTGTGCTGTAATAACTTAATAGAGGTAGCCAACACAGTGAGTTGGAGAGAAAGAACATCCATTGCTATGGAGGTGGATGATGCAGTAAAGGTTGTTGTTTTGGAAGACTCCGTGGATATGTTGGTATGAATTGTCAGCTTCACAAAAGATGAACATCTTGTCTAACAGACAACCTGGTATGATGTTTGATAGGAGAAATTTTTGAAGATGTAGCAGTAGCTTTCTTGAGAGGTGGCTTAACTGGCTTGATGGCAGAAATCACTTTATCTGTCTTCACTTCCTTATAATTGGGGCAAACTGAGATATACTCAATGAGAAAAATAGGGATAGGGCAATACATTGGTAATATGTAGGCATGTGAGCATGCTTTACAATCTGTTGAAAGATTAAATCACTTATATTGAACTCCAAGCCTTTCCTAATTTTGTATAGCAAAGTTGCCCTATTTTTCAACAAGATAGAAATATTAATTGTTAGCAACCAGGTATAACAAGAAAACTTATATAAAATTATAAATCAGTTAAGGTGGAAGACTTTAGATAGTCTTTATCTGGCCATGAAAACATTACTCCTCTAGTCAATGTGTTGCAAACTTTTGACAAATTGACCTCAACTCCCATACCGACAACATCTTGATAATGTGGTACACTAAAGTTATATGCCACAGTCTTCGGGCAGAATTCAATAGAAATACCTCTCACATAGACAGAGTTATAGAACTTACTGTCCTTTTCACAAATTGTTCTCTTCAGAATGGTATGGAATTATCTAACCAATGTATCATTGTAGACCTCAACATGCACAACAGAATCTAGCAAACCTTCTTTTTTAAAGATTTCTTCTAGATTGAATTCTTGAAATTGTTCCATCTCCATCACTCTTTCCACCAACATTCCTTTTTTACTCACAATCTTGAATTGCTCTTCATTGTCAAAATCACAAAATAATGCCCCATGAGTTTTCACAAGTGTTTGCTTTGGCTTTTTAATAGGAGTTTGCCAAGCCTTGCTTGCTACTCTGGTTTTCTTCTTTCTAGATTTTACCTTTGTTAATTTTTCTTCAATAATTTCGATCTCATTTTTCTCATTCTTTTCTTGAATACTAGCCATATGAGTCTCCTCTTCTATTTAATTCTTTTCCTCATTTTCTTCACTTTTCTCAAAGTGTTTCAACACACCAAATTTCTTAGAAGTCCTAGTATCAATTAAGGTTTTATCAGACATTGTGCTAACGGAAAACAATTTCTCTTGAGCCTGTAGAATTTGATTGACTTTATTTGGACTTATATATGCTTTTAGAACAAATAAGACAATCGGGTCCAAGGGTTCCACAACAACAAGCTAGGGCATAGTGTTAATGCCATTTTTCTTGTCTATTGCAACACAATTAATATTAGCCTTAGCCTCTACCTATTTCTCAGATTCAAGTTTCTTCAGCATTTAATAGAAGGGTCCACTTAGACACTAGGTTCGACATACTTTCTAGAAATCTTCCTTTTAGCAACACGACTCACAATAGATTCATGCATAGATAACTTCAAACCTGTATAGATCTCCAAATTTTTAGGAAAAATGCAACTCAATTCTAGATTGCTAACATCACCAATAGATAAAACAATATTGCAACAAGTATTAACATATTCATTAACAGATGCAACAGGTGTAATAAGGATACCCAACTCAGCCGTCCAAGTGAGTTCCGTAGTAGAGACATCTCATTGTTGTGGCTGTGAAGCCATTAAGTCATTAGTCAAGACCGCCCTTTGTGACCTCTTCCGTGCTTTTTATGCCATAGCTAGTGTTTTGGTTTTTGTAAGTTTTCGGTGTTGTGTGTGATAAAGAGAGAGAGAATGAATCGCCTTCAGTTGTTGAACAATATTGATTCATAGTTGATTTTGGGTCGTGTCCTTTTTTTTTTCAATGTAGACTTCTTAGCTCTCTTTTACAATCAAATCTCGGCTTTTGAGGAGTTATGGTTGGTGCACACACTCCGAAACTAACACTTTTTCATAGAGTTAAGTTAGTTCATAGTTTCTACATATTTCCAACATACTTGAGGCTTGTCCTTTCTTTTTTTTTAAAAATCATTTGAAATTTAAAGACAACAACAAAAATAAGTAAGATGTTATATACAAGTATAACATAACAAGAATGCCCATGTCAAAATGAACAAAGTTCCAATACTGTTCACAATTCTTCGAATCGTGTAGCCTCACGATATTTTGTAAAGATAGATCTGCAAATTACTTCTGTGTGGAAATATTTTTAATTTACACAATTTTTTATTCCACAAACTCTCTGATGAAGTGATGTATTATGTCAATTTGCTTCATTATGCTTTGTTGAACTAACCTCTTTTATATGTTAATTGCACTTGTATTGTTATAGTAAACAGTTAACTCCTTATTGCAATAGCATAATCTTCCAATATGTACTTCATCCATAACAGTTGAGTACAACAACTTTCAATAGCAATGTGTTCAACTTCTGTAATTGACGAAGAAATATAGTTTTGTTTCTTGCAATACTATGAAACAAGATTTTTTTTTAAGATAAAAACATCCTCCTAAAGTGCTTCTATGATCATCATAGTTTCCAACCCCAATCAACATCACTGAGTCCAATGAGATGGGTACTTGAATCCTTATGAAAGTAAATACTATACTCAGAAATATAACATATATACTTGAGAATTCTTTTGATAGTCTTCAAATACAATTCTTTTAGGCTTGATTGATATCTTGCACAAACTCCGACACTATATATGATGCATTTTTTAGTGTTGAAAATATTATTAATAAAGTCCACAATCAATCAAGTTTTAATTAAAATACTAATAACTAAAATCACACATACGGACAAGTGTACCCATCATGTAGTACAAGGAATAGTAAGTATCGAATCTACGAGAATTTAAGCTCTAATTTTACTTTACCCAAATCTTTATTATTTAGCCAATAAAATGAGAAGAGATAAATAAAACGCTAAACTGATATACTAGAGAAAATGTCAAATTAGACAAGAAAAGTCACAAGGATAAGCAAGGAGTGGGAATAAGGAGAAAACACATGTAAATAAATATAAATTCTTGAATCCACAATAATAATTGACTAGCTATTCTCTTAATTAATTATTATCTTGGTATCATAAAGGATTAAAGTAGACCCACTTCATTTGCAATCCATAGAATCACTATCTTTTAGTTAAATCGGTGAATATATTCTCACACAAATCCCTATGTTCTAGGTGATTTAAGCATGAAATTAGCTAATGAATTTATATTCTAACAACTATCAATTAATCTTTAATTATTCAAGTTCTTAACAATTAACCCATTTTTCATGCATGTTAAGAGATAACAAATGTGAAATTAATTAAATTAAAACTACTATCAACCCCTTTTGCAAGCAAGTCAACAAGAAGAATCAATCAATCAATTCTTTAATTAAAACAAGCAATCAAATACCAAGAGTAATAATTAATTGATCAAAAGACTAAAATCAATACAAAATTATAAATCTAAAAGAATATCATCTAAAGATAATTAAAATATTAATATCAAATTGTCAATAAATTACAAAAAAAAAGAAAAAAAAATCACTCATAGACAAGTAAGCATTCTTCTTCTTCCTTGAAACCTTCTTGAGTAACCTCCTCTTATTTTCCAAGAATTCTTCTTGGTCCTTCTAAATCTTAGTGTTTCTCTAGGAGTTCTATAAAATATTACAATGGAAACTCAAGAACTAGAACTCCCTTTTGTACAATGTTATTCTCTTGAATATAGGAGTTTAGGTTGCCAAAAAGTGCCTATAAGAGTCTTTTTTCCGTAGTTGAAAGAGTTCTCAAAAGAATCTAACTGAAATTGCTAAAATATATTTGGAAAAGGAAACTCGTCGCCTTAAGTTGGTATACAGCCAGCATCCGTGCCTCTGAACCGGCACTGGTTGTGCCTCTTTGCCAGCACCGTTTTCCTAGCGCCGGCCGTGCTCTATGCGCCTAACGGTTTTGCTTCATTTTTCATCACATTCTACATAAAATCATCAAAATACATTTTCAAAAATAAAATATCAAATAGGAAGGAATATTATTAATTATTACATCAAAAGTATCACAAAATATCTTCAAATAACTAAAAAAATATAGATAAATTTAGGCTCTACCAATATAAAATGTTGGGATGACTTGCAGTCAAGTACAACAAAACACTAATTATACTTTTATAGAGATGCTAATCTACATCTGCTCATTTTTTTCATTCTTTGACAACTTCTGACTGATACATATAAGCATTCTGACAGACTTTGATCCTTCCATATTGAACTTTTTAATGAAGTTGTCAGCATATTTGGTTTGAGAAATAAATATTCTATTTTTCATTTGTTTGGTTTGCAAACTAAGAAAAAATATTAGTTTACCAACCATATTCATTTTCAATTTAATTTGTATAGGTTCAACAAAGTTTATTGGCATCTATTTTGATATTGAACCAAGCAATATGTCATTAATATAAACTTGAGCGACCATGAAGTCTGCGCCTAGCTTCTTGATGAACATATTTTTGTCTGCTCCCCCCTCTTTTGTAGCCTATTTTTAGTGAAAATTTTGTTAGCCTCTCATACCATGCTTTGGATACTTGTTTCAACCCTTATAGATTTTTCTTCAACTTGAAAATATGATTAAGAAATTCCAAATTGACAAAGGCTTTAAGCTATTTAACATAATCTTCTTCCTATAAAAAATTGTTAAAGAATGCGCTCTTCACATCTATTTGTTGAAGTGTAAAATATTTAGCATAAGCAACAACAAGTAACAATCTAACTGATTCCAATCTTGCTACTGACACAAATATTTCATCAAAATCAATGCCTTCAACTTGTGTATACCCTTGTGCAATTAATTTGACCTTATTTCTAGTGATATTTCCAAGTTCATCAATCTTGTTGCGAAATACCCATTTTGTATTGATCACATTCACATAGTTTGATCTTAGCATAAGTTTTCATATCTAATTCCTTTCGAATTGTTGAAATTCTTCCTGTATTGTGACAATTTAGTACTCATCTGTCAAAATTTCTTTGACAATCTTTAATTCTAATGTATAACAAACATACTTCACCATATCTTTATAATCAACTTCTGGTATTTCTCTGGTCTTCTTAGATTTTTCAAGACTTCTAATGATCAAATCAGAGGGATTATATTTCTTTACTCTTGGAGATAGAATTTTTTGTCAAACTTCCTTCTACTCTTTGTCTAAGTTTGCTTTTTTATACATATTGGTATCTTTAGGTATCACCTTTTTGGCATCATTTTGAATTAGCTCCTCAACATCATTCACTAATTCTGACTCATTTTTACTACTAGGTGACATATCTTCAACTACAACATTAACTGACTCGTAGCTACTTAACTTTTTTTGTTGAACACTCAGTATGCTATGCTATTTTTGGAATATCCAAGAAAAATACTTTTATCACTCCTTGCATCAAATTTACCTAACTATTCTCTATCATTCAGAATGTAATATTTGCTTCAAAAGATATAAAAGAAGTTTAGTTGAGGTTTTCGTCCATTCCAAATCTTATATATAGTTTTGTTGCTGTGAAGTTTGAAATACGCTTTGTTGATAATAAGTGTGGTAGTGTTTTCAACTTCTACCTCTATTTGTGTGACATCTTCTTGGCATTTAGCATCGCCCTTGCCATTTCCTGAATAATTCTATTTTTATGCTCCACATCACCATTTTGCTCAGGGGTTTTTCATATTGAAAACTCCTGTTGAATACCATTCTCCACACAAAATTCATCAAATGGTTTATTGTTAAACTCTCTTCCATGATCACTTCTTAGTCTTTTTAAGTTTGTACCTTTCTAAGTTTGTACACTGTAAGAAAAATGTAGTTTAATGACGGATATTTCCACTAACCCGTTGCAAATTCCTTGTAAATCCATCACTAATCCACAAAAAAATATACTCTATAATTAATATAAAAGACAAAAAATCACAAGAATATCAATAACCTAGTGGTGAAGTAGATGCTTTCCCATAATGAGGACGCGGGTTGATAGGGGCTAAATTAGTCATACTTTGCCTAGTTATTTGAGGCTCTTTTGTAAGACATTTTGTGCAATAACTAGTCATATTCTTTCATATTTGAGATTTTACCCTTGGAAAGGTATTTTGTTCATTATTTCAGATTTTTGGATAAAACGAAGCAAAATTGTCGCAAAACAGAGTAGAGGCGACGCCGACTATAAGGTTGGAATCGGGGCCGGTTGAATTCTGGAACTTATGAGCAAAATATGGAAAAAAATCGGCGAACAAGTGGAGAAGCAAAACACAGGCGGCGCCGGCTCTGAAGGACCAAAGCGGCGCCGACTGTGTTTTGTTCTTGAGGCGGTGCTGCGATTTTTCTACGCGTTTTTTGAAACCTGAGAAGTTTTAGTATTTTTCAACTTCTACTCGGCCAAGAACTTTGTACCTACGAGTTTAGGTACTTCTTAAGCCTATAAATAGATGAAAAACACAAGGGAAAAGGGGGAAATTCATTATTCATCATAGAAAATCACTTAATCCAAGAAGGAATTCTTCAATTCAAGGAGGGTTGTACAAGAAGGTCTTCAAAGGAAGAAGAATGCGGCTTGTCTATGAGTGCTTTCTTTTACTTTGTTTTCTTTTCTTGACAATGATGTTTTAATTGTTTTATTGTAATTTGACATTGGTTTAGACGTTCATGGTATTTAGAGTTATTTGATCTTTTGATTAACCGATTGTTATTCTTGGTATTTAATTACTTGGGTTGATTGTGAGATTAATTGATTGTGCCGTTAACTTACTTGAGAATATGGTTGATGGTTTAAATTGATTGATTTCATATTTGTTGCCTTTTAACTTGTCTGAAAATGGGGTTAATTGCAAGAACATAGTAATTAAAGGTTAATTGATGTTTGCCAGAATATGGATTTAATTGGTTAATTTCATGGCTTAAGTTTGCCTAAGAATGGGACTTAATCAAAGAATTGTGTTTAATGTATCTTTTGGGTAAGATTGGTTGAGATAGAGTATGTGATACTAAGTTACCTAGAAGATAGGGATTCATGGATTGAGAAAGAAGTGAGTCTATTTTAATTCTTCATGATGCCAAGAGAATAATTAGTTATGATAGATGTTGGGTACTTTAAGATCATGGTTGTCTAATCAATAGTTTGAATTACATAAATCTACATCCTTGACGTGTATATATTTTTGTTTTTATTTTTTTTTGTTTTATTTTATTTCGGTTTTGTTTTATCGAGTCGGTTAAACAATGAAAGAAAGGTAATTAATGTCTACTTGTTCCTTGAGGATCGACACTCATTTGAACCCTATGCTCAGTTAATGATGAGTACGCTTGCTTATATGTGTGATTTGGGTTT
This sequence comes from Voacanga thouarsii, assembly GCA_026120185.1. Taxonomy (NCBI): domain Eukaryota; kingdom Viridiplantae; phylum Streptophyta; class Magnoliopsida; order Gentianales; family Apocynaceae; genus Voacanga; species Voacanga thouarsii. Next base: position 119,418 of record JANUWF010002273.1, read on the forward strand.
AACGTTTTAATTTAAACTTGATTGGAAATGTGCTTAGTTTTTGTATAATTTTTATACCCAAGTCCGGACACATCACGGGTTCAAGTTTCATGTCTGATGAATTTTCATTCCGTCGCTATTTGTGATGCCCATTTTAGCGACGATCATAATTCATTGCTAATCCGTCACTAAACTAGATTAGCAACGGATTTTGACCGTGGCTAAATTGCTTTTCTCTTGTAGTAGTTTGTTTAAACACAACTTTCTAAATACTTCAAATGCATTTGATTTTTTATTCAGAAAATCTACCCAAGTGAATCTGAAATAATCATCAACACACACCAAAACATTCCTTTTTCCTCCAATACTCTTAGTTTGTGTTGCTCAAAATAGATCCATATGCAAAAGTTCAAGTGTTGTAAATGTAATAATCTATTGAATTTTCTTATGTAGAGTTTTAGTTTGTTTTCCACTTTAATAGGAACCACAAACTCTTTTGACATTCTTACCTAACTTACATAAGCCACGAACTACTCCTGTTGAACTTAATTCATGCAACTTTATTGTAATTGACATGTCTCAACTTTTGAACCCATAACTCTAACTTCATCCACTTTAGAAATTATATAATTATAACTTTTGAATATACATATCTAATAGCAATTGTCAAAAGTTCTATTTTCAAAAATTACACATTTTTCAATTTTGTTAACTGCTAGACATTTGTCTTTGTCAAAGTTAACAAATATATTGTTATCACATAATTGAGCTATACTTATTAAATTAGCCTTCAATCCATTAATATGCAAAGTATTAAATTTAGGCATACCTTCAATATTTAACATGCATTTTCAACAACTTTATTCCTCGAGCTATCACCAAATGTAACAGAGCCACTATTTTTGTTTTCATAATTGACAAGAAATTCCTTTTTACTTGTCATATGTTTTGAGCATATATTATCAAGATACTATACATATTCCGTAGTAGCTTTTAGAGAGACATGTACAACATGTGCTTTGACTTCATTGTTTCTAATCCATATATGTTTCACCTTAAGTGTTTTGTTGCCTTTGTCAAATTTGGGTTTAAAAACCTTTCTTCCACATTGAAGATTCTTCAATCTTTTCAAGCAAATTTTCCGTCTGTGTCCTACAAGAGAGCAATAATTACAATAAATAGGGGATTTCTTAGGCTTGGATTTAAACTTCCTCAATTGTCCCTTATTCTCAGCACTGTTAAAGTCTATTTTTCAGTCTTGTTTAAACTTATCATAGCTAAGTCCAGTTCTATCATATGGATGTCTTCTGAAAGAAAGAACTTCATCCAATTTTATTCTCTGCATTTATGTCCTTTCAATCAGATTTTATTCTCTGAAAGTTTCTACTCGGGGGTTGGTCTTTTGTTGAACTCTTGGTTTCTTGTTGAAGGGTTTGCCAAATACTTTACTTCTTTGCTTTGGTCTTTTCATCAGTTTGTTGAATCATCTTGTCAGAAAGCCGATTTAATCATCTGAACCTTTGTTATCATCAAAATCGTCTTCAACTTTCAAGACAACTCCTTTCTTTTTAAATTTTGGCTAAGATTGAAGATTCATCTCATAAGTTTGCAAAGATCCTATAAGGTCATCTATTCACATCTTGGATACGTCTTTGCATTCTTCTATAGCAGCAACCTTAGCATGAAATTAAGATGGCAGAGATCTCAATGTCTTTTGCACCAACTTTTCTTCAGAATGTTGTTCTCCTAATTAAAAGGCCTGATTAGCAATATCTCTCAGTTTGTTGTCGAATGTGGTGATGGTTTCATGATCACCCATTCTTAGTTCCTCAAATTGTATTATCATCATCTGCAACTTTGACAACCTTACAATAGTTGTTCTTTTGTATACAATTTGCATCACTTCACATGCATCTTTAGTAGATATGCATATTGAAATCAACTTAAACTCATCATGGCCAATAGTAGCAAAAATTGTATTTAATACTTTAGTATTAACATTGTCAAGACAATATTCAGCATTAGTCCATAAATCTATTAGTTTTTTTCTTTCTTTCTAATACTTGTATTTGGCATTGTCAGGGGTTTCCATCCTTGTTTGCTAACTTTCTAGGCAACAGTGTTAAGATTTTTAATAAAGATCCTCATTTTAGTTTTCTAATATGCATAATTTGCTCCACTAGCAATAGTGGTCAAATAACAAATCCTCCTTCTTTCATTGGTCCAAATACGGTTTTCCAAACCAACTGCCCAGATTTCATCTATTAAATTAATAGCAACTCTAACACAATAAACCACAATGAAACCAATTGTGTAATTTGATTTGTTAATCTCTTGTGATATTATTAAACTCTTCCTATAAAGATTACATTAGTTCCACAGACAGTAAATAAAAAATTTAATAGACATAGCAAATTATTAACGTAATTTGACTGTAAACAGGCTTACAATTGTGAGTCCTAGACCAGTAAAAAGATTTACCAAAAATTTAACAAATTATAAAGAATACACTTATCTCAATCATCAAATAATCCTTAGTGGATTCTAATAGAGCCCTACACAAATGTTCTTTGTCAAACTTTTGAAGACTTTTGCTGGACTTAATTACCTTGATTGAACTCCCTTCAACCTTTGTTACTTCAGCACTGTAGTACTTCATTGACACACAAAAAACTTTTCCACTAGAATGGTAGTTTCTTTTGAAAAAGAATAATTCAAGTCCTTCTAGAGAATGTGATATTGTTACAGTAATTAGATTGAACTAAGAAGCATACTTCGGCAAAGTAATCCAGTAACCTTTTATGAAGGAGTATGTTTCAAGAACTCTCGAAATATATGCATAAATTTCCTCACTCTATTTCTCAATCAAGTTAGTAATGAATCTAACTTAGTTTTGTGCTTCTTTACTCGTTTATCATCAATAGCTTTGGTCGTTTTATATGTTATAACAGAGTGTTTATTTTCTTATTGAATTAGGAATCTATTTAAAGATTCTTCTATGAAGTTTCCTAAATCTTTGCAATTTCAATCTCACTTAAATTCTCTGTCTTCATGAATAAAATCTTCTTTGTGTCTTCACTAAGATTCTTCCTAGATTTTCTGGAATCCTTTTCCTAATCCAACTCCAATAAATCGTGCATTAAAAATTGCCAATATAGATTTAAGTAATTTCCACGTCTTCAGATTGTCGACAATTGTTGCTAAAGATATGTGTCAAACTCCAACTTTGACAATTATCATAACAATATGCATTCCTAAAATAATAAGGTAGAGTCAAGGGTCTTGATACAGGATTGCCTTGCACGAAAAGGTAACAAAGCGGAAAAGAATAGAATTGTTTGGTACTTTTCTTCTTTGATTTACATTTTGATGATTAAGCAGAGAATTATTGATTGTGGTAACTAACATTAGCAAGAAATAGCATTCGAATTTCCAAAAAATGACCTTGGGAAATTTGGCATTCAAACTTAATACTATGCTCACTGGAAAAGATGTCCGTGACCAAGTATAAGCTTCATTCATATTTTCTTTCAATTTTTGGTAGTACTATAGTTGGAAAAGTATGTGCTTTTAATTTTGGTACCTGTTACCAAATTATGATACACCAATTGAGATCCCTTATGAACATTATGCACTATAGTTATATATAATTTGGTACACGAAAGGAAAGGAAAGAAGGACAAATAAGACATCTAAAGTATTTTCTTTTCGTTATTGTTCTTTTGTGGTATGATGTGAATAGGAAGTAATGAAGTACGAATGCTTAATTAAGACATCCAAATTTTCTTCTGTTAGGGTTAATCCCACATCCCTTGCTTGGTCTCTTGTGGCTCCTCTTTGTGTTCGAATCGAATGGTAGTTGGTTGGTGTTGGAACACGACTGCAAGTGTGTTCAGGGAATGGGAAGAAATTTAGAGAGAGAGAGAGAGATAATAAAGTGATTTATTGAGATTGTTTGAAGGGTATGTAAAGAAAGTTAATCCAACAAGAGGAGAATTGCTCTGGCAATATTGCCAACCCAAGATGTTCAAAATGAATGTCCTATTTTCTAACATAAGTGTATTCTTCCTTTAAACTTCTGCAACTAACCTCATCTATTTAAGAGAAATAAGTTTTGTTAACTCATGAGTCCAATCACTAAACTCTCTAATTAATAAGAATAATGTAAGTAATTGATTTATAATTAAATAATTTTTTACATTTTTATATTAAATTAAAATAAGACATTCAAATTCGAATGAAAATATATTTCTCTTGTCACATTTGACCTAAAGTCAAGTAGAATGAAATCAACAAACTAATACCTCCTCTAATGGATTGGAGAAAAGTACTAATCTCACTTATTAAATACTATTATATTTCTTTTATTCGCAATATTTATGAGTACGAACATTCAATATTTGAATAGTTATAGTTGTATAAGCCAAAATTTATTTCGTATAGTTGAGTCACTTTTTTTTCTTTTTTTTCCCATTATTCTGTTTACGATTCTGACCATGGACATTGGATCCATGCCCAATTCGATGACAATTTTTAGAGTATAAGGGAAGATTCTCGTATAGAACCGATTAAAAGAAGTCAGATTCATCTTCTGCAATCCAGATCCTTTTAGGATTTGACTTGATCAAATCAATTTCAACACAAAACCAAGTCATAGAGATTTGCATTCGTCTCATCAAGCTTTAGTGGTTTACCACGGAGAGAGACAATCGAGAAAAGAAAAGCCTTGTCAAATGGATGAATGGATAAATTTTCAAAACTAACCCAGAGAGGGGCAACTTGTTAGTTCAGAGAGTTAAGATTTTTAATTTCTTTTTCTCGACTGGACAATTTAATGTCTCTTAGGCCGCTGCTGCATTCCTCATCTAATATACTTGATATGTTTTTCTCTTCAAACAACGCAAACAGCAATTTGCGTCCTTCAACATTTGTAGGATTTTAGAGAAAGTTATTTTTCTTTACAAAATTTAATAATTTGATATAATTCATTATGCACTAACAAACTACTTTTCTACATATTTTTTCTGTTAAACCAAACGCATGAAAGAAAGTGACTTTTCTTTTTCTTTACCTACCTTTTCTTTTCTTCCCCTCCCTACATAACTTTTCCATTAATCAAACAAAGCCCCAAAAATATAGGTAGGCACTGGACGGTAACTATAAAATTGTCAAAATAAAATAGGATGCAAAATGTTGGAAAATATTTTCTTTTAAAAAAAATAATGCAACAACTTTATCACTATCCCCGCCTCTAAATTGGTTTCAAAATTGTAACTCGGTGCCTCGCATTTTATCACTATCCAACCAATATCTACTAGCAATCATCAGAGAGTGGGAAAGTATGCAATAGCTGGATATTCCAGTTTGGGACCCTCGTGAAAGCCCACTTCGTTAAAATTGCTCACTACAGTTTGTGTCTCTTCCTTGCACCTCTTCCCCTAAGAAGATTCGACGTACAAATGCATACATGTTTAAAATCCTCTCCAACTTGAACTGACTATTTACTGCACGCCGATTGTTAACTTATCTCTTTTTCTTGGCTAAGTACATCAACTGCACGCTGCCTTTAATTTGTTGAGGGCATTCATTTCCTTGCCCATTTGCATGCTGAATATAGGCATGGTTTCTGGAGTCATTTCATGCGTCATGTTGGTTTCATGGTCCATCCTTCTTTAGTGGTTAGTAATGACATTTATCCTTTCACTTGCCAAGTGAACAAGTCGGCCAATCATGAATATGAATACAATTGGCAGGCTATCACATGGTACTACCAATTTATTTAGAATATATTAGATAATAATAACAAAATTAAGAATAGTACGTATCATCATTAAAAGGAAAACACGGTAGGTGAAGGGGCAATTTTGTAAAAGGAAGAAAAGAATATCTGCTATACATATTGACCCCAACAAAATCGTTACTTTTTCTAGTGAAATTTGTCATAATGAAAATAAGTTCACAAACGTTTTAGTTGTACATGAAAAGCGTTCTCTTCTCTCTTACTTGTCCTTCCTGGTAAGGAAGGGAAAGTAATGCCAGTCTAGACAAGACAAAATGAATCACATCTCCTTGGCATCCAATATCTGATGAAGGCTGGGAAAGGACCAAGAAAGTTGAGTCGTCTTTCTCAGTGGAAGTACTGAAGCGAGCCTTTGTGGTCCTTTACTCAACTAGCACACATATTAACAGTTCCAAATTGAAACCACCTTTAACGGGACCATTTACAATTATGGTAGGTGAATACTACAACCAGGAATATCTAAGGAAGGTTTATGTTCACGATTCACAATGCATCGAAAGCACTTATATTGGTTTTAAATACTTTAATCGTTTTATATTATTTAATTTTTTTAATCTTTATATTTTATATTTTATATATTTTATATATTAATAATTAATATTTTCAAATATTACTTTTACATTTAATTAAATTATATCTAATGAAAAATAAAAAATTCATAAATAATTATTTATTCTTGTATTTATTATGAATAAATTTAAAAATATAAAAATATATACTTAGTAATTTTAATATTCTTAATATATATAAAAATAATTAAAAGGTCAAATAAATATATACATAAGAACACATTCAAGATTTTAGAAGAAAAAAAGAAAAAAAAATTATAATTTATATTAAAATGAAAAAAGTAACAGATATTTACACGAAATGTAATTTTGGTGCCAATTAAGGTTGCAGTACAGCTAGCTACTATGTAGCATGAGGGAGCTGTAATTTGTCCGAAAATTTCCCTTCTCCCTCTTCTCCAACTTCCAAAATCCCCAGTTATCAGCCGCAAAAACTAATCACTGTGGAAGAATGTAGACAGAAGGTGATTAAGTAGTAGTGGCGGTGGCAGTCATTTCATTTGTCTAAATCAACTAACGACAAAGGGTAGTTTGATATTTCACGAAAACATAAGATAAAGATTTGAAATGCGTCTTTCTTTTCTTAGCAGCTACTTTTGCTACTTGCCAAGCTTGGATTGGTTGAAACGGCGAAGAGAAGTCCGGGAAACTTCCTGGTGGTGTACTTATCTCTAGGACATTGACGGATCTTACAAAAATTCCGCTGCCCCTCTCGCCTTTCCCTCTCCCATAATTTTTAGAGTTTCTCTTATTTTTTTTTTTTTAAAAGAACTTTAGATTTGGTTTAGTTCCCAAAGGGAAAGGAAGGAGGAAATAATAAAAAGAGTGGCATATTTTATTTAAATTTGATTTATTTAGATTATTTTGTAAAAATAAATGGAGAAGGGAGCTAAATGTAGAAGTAAAATATGTCACTCTTCCTATTTCTTCTCTTCCTCTTCTTCATAAACCAAAACAAGCCTTATACTAAGGGAAGTTAATATATTTACCCTTATCATATTAGGTTGGAGTGAAAATAAGAAGGAAATGGAAGAAGAGCGAGAATAATTAATTTAATTTATTATTTTATTTCTCATTATTTATTTTATTAAATTTTTAATGTTAAAATATTATCAATATTGTTATTATTATTTTTACTTTATTTCTCTCTCCTAATCCTTCCAAATTGATAGGAGAAGAAATACTAATATGGAGGAAGGGTGTACCCTCTCCTGATTTATTCCTTCTCCACATGTACACTAACCAAACGAAATAAATATCTCATTTACTTTTACATTTACTTTCTCTCCTCATTTACTTTTACAAAACTGTTCAACCAAATCAAGCTTTATATTTAATCTTCTTAATTTTTTTATAAAAATGATAATATTATTCTTTTAATATTTCTTATCATCCAACTTTAAATTTTTAATTCTGTCATATATCTTCAACTACTATGCTTTTGTGGATAATTATTAAAAAAAAAAAAAAATTGACTTTGCAACTCCAGCACGACAGCCACATGTCACGGCTCCTGCATTCATCCCACCTGAGCTACGGGAAGAAAGGGCAGAACGTGGACTTGTTAATTACAGTCCACCAGGCTTCCCTTTTGTGTCAAAGTCACGCTTGGAGGCGACCTAGGTTGACAACCATAGACATAAAAATAAGGGAGTATTTGATGGTATATAAAATATTCACGTATTGATAATTTTCTATATAAAATTATAATAATTATAAATTATGTTTATAATTTGTAGTACAATTTGAACCTTTAAATTGTAAAATCCAAATCTTAGTGCATGGGGCTAATTAAGCCAAATGTATGTAAATGCATTGTGGAAGGAAACCGACAATTCTCAAGGAAAGAAGGGGGGAAAATCGCTTATAGTTTTCAAGGCAAAAACAATGAAGAAATACTTGAGATTTTCAGCACTCTTAATTTGACATTTTTTCTTTCCTTTTTAATACTTTACGAAGGGAAGTTAATAGACTGAAGTTTGAGCCTTGAATTACCTAAGCCATCTAGAATTCCACCGGAAGTTATCAACTAAAAAAAAAAAAGTTATATATTCTTTAATTATCTAAATTTGTAAATAGAATTCCATCTTAGCATATATGTGCAACGAAGAAAGAACAAAAGTAAATATACTTTCCTTTTTTTTATGGGGAAGGAGGGAGTAGTGTGGGAAAAAAGAGAAAAAGAAAAAAAAAACGCAGGGATTAAGCCAAGATGTTGAAATTGAGGGAGCAAATCATAAAAACGAATACAGTAGAAAACAATATTGTAAATTTGAAAAAAAAAATGCTATAAAAAATAAAGGCAAAGTAATTTTTATAAGAGAAATATGAGGCTTTCATAGGTTTCGGGAGGAGGGACCGGCCCTAGATACGCGGATGATAAGATCTAGCAAATCCACTTGTGGTTGTGTGTGAAAGCAATAAGGGGGAAGATTTTTGTTGCTCTTAACTTTGACAAGCAACTTGTAGTCGCTAAAACGTCGGGCAATAACAATTGGCTGCCCATCATCTCATTCAAAGATTGAAGCCTTAATAGTGAATATTTTCTAACTCTGACTTTATATTTTTTAGGAGAATACTAAAATGGTTTAGGAGGCAAACAATTCCCACTTCACAAGGCAAAGGATCTTTTTACAGTTAATATATAGTAATGCAGACATGATTTGGTCCTTATAACAGAACACATTCATTAGTCTTTGAGATATTTCTTTTTTGCCTGTCTTCCTGAGGACCTACCACACATCCTATTCCACTGCCTTTATCTCGCATGCATTACTCGTGGTACAATAATTTTTCATGTCCCATTAGCTTTTCATTTCGTGCTAACAAGAAGGGACCATTTTTGAACCACCCAAATATTTAATAGTGAGTTATGTATAATATAGTTTCATAATCTTAATGTTAGACGTTTTCTAAAGAAGAAGAAGAAGAAAACTTAGGACCAAGAGAGATTGAACTAGCTAGTGCATGCAATGGCTGCATACTCATATTGGCTCATGCAACCGTACGTACGTATGGAGCACAAGATAGATGGTAACCCTAGTGGAGCGAATGATGCATCAGGCATATAGATATAGTGCAACTACAAGCACATTCTTCTGGGGCACTCACAAGAAATAAAAACAAGACAATGCAAACCTTGTACTTCTTCTGTAATAATTGTCCGAGAAACTTATCATCTTCCCCAACATTCCTCTAAAAGACCTTTAGCAGAAGAGAAGAAGTTAAGTGCTTCCACAGCATATATATATATATATATATATATATATATATATATATTCATATATGTCGTTGTGATTTAAAATTCTTTTGAGAGTTTGTTGGTTGATGGAAATGATGATGCTTCCTGCAGGAAATGCCTTTGAGATTTGACTTATGGAACCACGTGAGGAAGATGTAAATTTTTTGATGCATTGATCGTTTTATTACCTTCAATAATGCCCATTCATATCTCAGAACTGAAATTTTCTCTGCCACCACACTCATGATACCCATGCAATCTTCCAAGCTCGAATCATATCGAATCTCATGAGCGATGTATGATGGTGTACTATGTACCTAGCTGGTGTAGATATATAACGCTAGTGGGAGAGAGAGAACTATGGCCAAATTGAGCCCGATGACAGAGCACTCCACTGCCATTTTGTCTTGCCAAAAATGGCCTCATATGTTCATCTCTTTCCAATTCACTTCACTTGTTTCTCATTTAAATGCATCTTAAAACTCTGTAAATCTTAATTTTGCACTCTCTTTAGATTTTAGTTATAAATCGACTGATTTGTTGGTATAATAATAATAATAATAATAATAATAATAATAATAATAATAATAATAATAATAATAATAATAATAATAATATACTCTACAGTAAGATATAAATACATAATGACTTTACTAATAAATATATATGATAATTAATTTCGTAACTTCTAATCGAACAATAAATATATATGATTGTAATTATATATAGACATTTCTTTTTATCACAACCTGAAAAAATTATATAGTCATAACCCTAGGCACTAGAGAACTGTTGATTCATTGATTCATTGTACTATGCAACTAGAATGATCAAAGATAAGAATAAAGCTAGAAATTCTTTAGTATAAGCATTCAAAGTTGAAGGCTTTTGTGGTCATGGCCAAGCATAGATTCATCCTAACTCGAGGGTATTGGTATGTTATTAAGAGTAAGAAGTGGAATATAGATTATAAAATTTCACTGATGACTACATGAGTAGCTCAGAAAAGATATCCCTTTGTTGTTAGCGTAAGAAATTTGGGATACACTCAAAAGGAAAAAAAATATTGAAAAAGCATGCATCAACCCCTTAATTTGTCACTGATTTTTTTACTTGGGAAGTAAAATTAACGGAAGGCAAGTGGAAAATTTTATTGAAACTCTACAATCACTCAAAAAGAAATCAAATTCCATATTACTCTCTCCTTGAGAAGTTCAAAACTTCATTGGAGATGAGCGTTTTCCAATCCAACTTTGCTTCTGACCATAGTGCTGCAGCAGATTTTGGTTGGCGAGATAAAGATTAGCATGTAAGTCCACTAGGAAACCAGAACTTTTTACTGAAGTGAAATGATGAGACAAGAAAAGTGACTGGCAGAGTTTTGTGCCTCTGCGGATTAGCAATGGTACCTGCAAACACATATATGCACCAAACACGCCGAAGTACTAACAATTTGTCACAATTAATATAAACCATTCCTTTTGGGAGATGAGTCGGAACTTTGAAAGTCATCTGAAAAGATGAGAACGATGAGTTTGTAATGGAAGAAGATATTACTCCATCCAAGAATATTCCCAAATGTACAAGTAAATAAGAAGGGTCTACTGCAATTGAGATTATATTTAGTTTTTGTTCAATAAAAATGTAATTATGATTTGAAATTTTGTAAAAAATTTATCAACTCAAAAATCAACATTTCAATATACTTAGAGTAAATAATAAAGTTATTAATATTTTATAAATAAAAATTCATTTGTATTTGTAAACAAAATTGCTATCATTTTTTTTTTTGGTGAAAAAAAAAAGTCAAGGTAGTATATACTTCCAATCGCAAGATTGAAAATCTACATATATATTTTAAAATGTCCAAAAATAAACATATCACTCTCTAAAATAAATATATATTTTTTTATTATCTAAACTTATAAACTAACTTTCTTTAAAGGATAGAAGTTCTATATATTCTCACCAATGGTCCAATCATTAACTTCTTCAATTAATAGGAATAACGTCATTGTTTATCTTTGATCATCAAATGCTCTTGCAATTTTCTATATTAAATCAGAGTATAGTTCAATTTATACTACTTTAATGGATTAATATATGTAACTCTTCACTTCATTTGGAATTAACTATTGGCATTTCTATTTTTTAAATATTACTTAATGAATATTTACGTTCCTAATTAAATAAGCATACCATTAACTTTTTTAATTAATAGAAATAATGCAATAAATCATTTATTAACAAAGACTCAATTAAATTTTTATACCAAGTCATTCAAATTTCAACAGAATTGGAATAATTTATAGTTAAGTGTTTTGATAAATTCAGCTATGCAATCAAGTATATAGGCTTGACATTGACTTGATCGGAATATGGAAAGAAATGATCGTATGCATTATAATTGCAATCATATATAGTTTCATGTAAAATAATTTCAACCTTTCATCCCTAGGAGCAAGTGAGTCATGACTTACCAAGACTTAAAGTAATTACACCTGGAGAACGCACTCAACAGGTAAAAGCATTTTACCCATGTTAAAAGGGGTTTGACCTTAATATATCCTATTAATTACAAATTTATAGTAATGAGCTTAAATAGTTACAAATAATGAATTTGATGGGGATGGACGTATATTTTGGTAAGAATGTTATTATATTACGAAGTCTCATTCTGTATGAAATGGTTATTTGGGTATTCTAAAAAATGGAAGGGAAAAATATCGATTAATATTATTATATAAAAATATATTTTATTTTACCAAAAGAAAATATCAATTAAATAATCATATTACTAGTATTTTGCTTTTATTTTATTATAAAAAATAAAGCACAAATTAAATGATCAAATTAGTTAATACGTATCATATACGAGTTTTTATCATATTACTCGTGTGATTCCTGCATTAAATCATGGTATGGTGTCAAATGCATGCTCACTGAGAAGGTTAGTGTTATTTTGAAGAAAAATCTTGTGTGATTCTGAAAATTTATTTTATTTTTTTCGTGTGATTCATATATTTAATCACAAAATGGGTATCGAACACGTGACCTTATTGAGAGGTTAGTATTATTTTGAAAAAAAACTCTTTGATGATTTATTCAAAATCTCTTTTTGAATTGTGAATTTGCACTTTGGCTTGTGTGGAGAAAATTTAAAGCAAACTTTATCACCATTTGAAAATTTATTTGGAGAGTTAAAAATTTTCAAGTCAACATACCAATTAAGAAGTTACCTAAAAAGCTTTGGATTACTTGTTTAGAAATTATTCATTATTTTGTATCCCAATTCAACTTGTATTGAGTACTACTCTTTGTTATGTGTGTCTCGTCCAATCAAATAAATCGTTCTACTTAATTACTCTTCCAAGCTATATTATACGGAGAAAGAATTAGCCTTTAAACCAAATGAGAATTAAACACCATATTTGAAAATATTATTAGCTATAACCTATTAAATTTGTTTGTAACTCTCATCCAAAATCATAGACAAGAAAATTTGCAAAGGATTATTCATGTGTCCACATCGATGAATTGTGATTCTCTATTTGATAAGTGATTAAAGAGATCCACAACAGACATACATGTTTTTAGGTGTAGATAACCAAGAATAAGTGCAGATATCTCATTTTCTGATCACATATCCAAAATGTAGTGTGTTCTATGCCAAAACTTATCTGCAAATTTGGATCCTCATTATCTCTGTTTCTTCATATATATATTAGTGCAAGAATATATAGATTCAGATATTATTCCTTTCTTTTCACCGATGAGTCTTTGTCTTTCATCTTTTGCAACGAAATAGTCTTATATTTTTACAACATTACGTAATTTCTAAAATTAGATTTTGGGAGTAATGATAGGATGGCATTTTTTCTCTTAAAAAAAAAAAAAATCAACACTACTATATATGATAAGGAAAAGAGGATAGTTATTTACACCATAAATTAATTATATATAAAAGCCAAAGATGAAGTATACCATTACGACACGTGGAAGTATCGTAAAGTGACACGTGGTTAGATGATTTTTTTAAAAGAAAAAGAAAAATTATATTTCAATTCATTTAAAATCTTAATTAATTAATAAAATACATATGTATTTAATATTAATACATTAAAATATGTGATTCTTTGAATATTATCTAAATTAATACATTAAAATGTGTGATTCTTTAAATATTATATATATATATGTATGTATTTAATATTAATACATTGAAAGTGATTCTTTAAATATTATCTAAATTTATTTTAAAATCTTAACTAATTAAATTATTAATTAAGTTAATTAATAATACATATTTAATATTAATATATTAAATCTTAATAACATAACAACTCGTGTAACGTACGAGATATCGACCTAGTATTCAGTTTAATATCTTTTAATTTAGTAAGAAAACACTTTCTTTCAAGGGAAAATTCCAAACTTTCATTCATACTTAAAAGTCTACCCTTCCATATCAAAGATTCAGAAAGAGAAAGGGAATAACAACTAGTATATGAGCTGGGATGCTAGGTTCCCTATGGCACAAAGTTAAGTCGCCAGTAAAGCTGTTTCATATATATATATATATATATATATATATATATATATATATATATATATATATATATTCTTTAAGAAGAGGAGGAAAGGAAGAGAAAAAAAAAAAAGATAAGATGTAATTTGGAATTGAACTTAAGACGTACGTTTTAAATAATAACCTTCCTACCGTTAAGACAAATTATAGAGTTGTCTAATTATATAAATAAATAGATATAAGATTGTACAATTTAAAATTTTAATTCACATATAAATTATGAATACAACTCATAATATTATGCATAATTATCACAATTGTATATAAAAAAAAGATGTCATTCTTTTGGAAAGCTATTAGTGCTCAAACACTTCATCCATTATCAAATCTTTTTATTTTTAATTTATGTTATTAACTGACCACGCAAGCTGAGCCCACTTTGGGGAACAAAGTATCCAAGCACTGATAAATCTTCCATATCCTCCTCCGCAGGCTTCACCAATCTCAATGCTAAAAGTACGCAAATGTGAATCAAAATCAGTTCAAACCCTTTGACAAAGGCAGAGGCTTCTGCATGTTCTCGGGTAAACACTACTTTCTCTGCCGCTAAAAACATTTGAAATACAACGAAATGCTCTTTAAATTTGTTTATAAACCTTCATCTCTGGAATCATAATTCAAAATTTTGTTTAAAAAGTGTGTGTGTATATATAAATTGGTTGTGTGGTTGATTTTTATAGCATGTTGACTGAATTTTTTTGGATCCACTTCATCAAATTTAAGTACTGGGCCTACTGTAAACAAGCCCAATTTAGACGACGTTCTCGTCACCTATTTCCATAGTGTACCTATTCCTTACATCAAGGATTAGCTAGTTTGGCATCGATTAGACGGGGCGCCGAACAGTATCAAGGATTAGCCATATGTTTCCACATAAGGTTATACTTGAATCAGCTCGACCCGAAAAGATAGTAGAGTTGAACTGGTTGTTTTCATGCAAGATTGGAATTTCATTTACGTCTTACATTTTATTTTGTTTATATAGGAGGAGGAGAAGAAAAAAGGCCAAGCGGGAATGATACCTTTATTTCGATTATAAGTAAATTACATATTTCATCTTATTTAATTGATATTGAAAGGAAATAAATTAAAATTTCTTTATGATTGTTGACTCTTAAATTTATTGTCGGACTATCAAATCAGTTACTAGTCAAACAAGCTTAACTGTAATTGGATTGGTCAAAAGTAACACTTGGCCAATCAAATGTTCTACACTCCTTTTTACTTCCACTATATAGTTATTTATGGGAAATCACATAGGAAGCTGAAAATCAAACCATAGGGTTCTTAGAATACTCCAAAAAGCCTTCAAGCAAACTTAATTCGTAAAGTGAATGCAGTTATCTGTGTATATTGGAGGGAAAGAACAAGAAAAGACAAGGCAATAATCTCGAGAGTACAAACACTCAGAAATTTAAAAGAAAATCTTAGATAAAATTGATTGAAAACCGTAAAAGTACATAAATTTGAAGAAAAAACTATAAAGGAAAGTAGTAAAACAAGCTTTCAACAAATTAGAGAATGAAATATGCTCTTGAGATGATTCCTTCATGTTCCCTCTTTCTTATGTTCATCTTCCAACTTTTATAGGTAGAATTCCTTCATCCCCATGTTTCCAAGTCACACTCCCATAACTGAAAATGGAGAAAATGGTGAGTCTAGTTGTTCTCATTGCTCCATGATCGTAAATGGCAAAGTGAGAGACTACTGGGAGAGAAATTCGCGCACTATCCCTCAACAACTAACTTCCTTGAAATTAGGAAGTGTTCTGACTGGAGTCAAATTCCTAGTCGGCTGCTTCTCCATCTTGCTCAGGATTCTATTGGAGGATGCTTGGCCCGGCTAGCTTGTTTAACCCAATCGCACCTATTTGGCTCATCCAGGTGATACTACTACTGACCCATCCAGTCATGATAGTTGACTTGTCCAAATGATAGTTGAGTTTTCTAGTTGGCTACATTTTTTATGTCAACACTTGACTGTTATTTGTCCCGTTGTCTTGTCAAAGAGAATAGGACAAAAAAAATTTCAATTTTCGTAAAAATGGATGCTGGGACTCTTTGAAGCCTCCGTCATCATCACGATCTTCATTTCTCGAAACTTGAATCAAATCAAAATAATATTCAAATTTGAAATTCCTTAATCTGATCATTAAGATCCCATTATCCTGAATATTGATCGAATTAAATTTTCAACTGAATCCCTTTCACTATTTTAGTATCCAAACCCTCTTTACTCCGTGCACTCTTCTTCTACTTTTTACTACTTCTTTCACAAACGCCATGGATAGCCACCTAATGATTCTTTACCCCCATTTGCAATAGCCTTTATCTTAGGTCTCATCATAATAGATCTAGCCAGTAATTCTGATTTGATTAGTCATGTAAAACTGTTTAGACTGGAGCTGCCTATCAAGAAAAATCAATGGGATTTTACCAAATTTTCCAACAAGTAGAGGTGCAACCCGAGCTATCTCAAGGAGTATGAGTCTTGGCTGGACCGAATTTCTGAATAGTACGAGAACAAATGGCGAGACTGGGGGATTTGTGATGCGATTCATCTGACCACTCACCACTACCCCCATTGATTGAGTGCAATTGTCAGTGGTAAGTGCCTTCTAGAACTTGGCTATCAATATTTTCACGTTTTCCTTTGGAATGATTACTCCCACCTTGCTAGATATAGCAGTAATTCTAGGTTTCCCAGTGAATAGACCTGATTTTGCTTCTTTTCTTAAAGAAATGAGCCTCCCTTACATTGTCAAACATTCTAGGGCTGTATCCTCTTACTCTAAATTTATTCAAGCCAACCGTGAGTCGACTGGTCTAGTTACTAACACTAAACATGCCGCCTTTCTTTCTTTTTTTTTGTTGGGTCTGTAGATGTGTATTGTATACTAGTGCAGTCAGTGCCGTTGCTGAAAATATGTACTTTGTTCACCTAATCATGATCGACCATTCGGGTGGTCTAGCCTTTTTATTCCGTGCTAGTATCTATAGAGGTTTATTTCAACTTTTCAAAGTTATGACTAAGGGTAGAAAAGTCAAGTCTGTGACTGGCCTTCTTTGGGGTACTTCAATTGTGGTTGTACCAGTATTTGCCCAATTTTAGTATTTCCTAACTTGAGTCAATTGAGAAGAATAACCCTATGACCAGCTATCATCTTTGTTAAGTACCAGCTATTGATTGTCTTCTTGTTGATAGTCTAATTGACCTACATACCAATCGTGAAAAAAATTGCTCCTAACCTATCCCTATATAGTTCTGGGACTATTGATCTTGCCTGGCTGAGGAATGCCAAAAGAGGAACTTGTAAGAAAAAAATGGTTTTATCTATTGGTCACTCGTGACTTGTTGCTTGAAATCTGGCTAGGTGAAACCATGGCGCAATTAGCTTCGAGCCTTACAATCCTCACTATGTGGTCAGGAAATTCGGTTTGGTTCAGATGTCCCAGCACCCTTTAATTTTATTGTTTCTTTTGATAACCAGCCTAAGTGGCTAACTGATTAACTTATCATCCATTAAGAAAGGCTTGGGGAAAAATTTACTCCTTTTGTTTTTAAAGACTTCTTTTCTTATATGGTAACCATTTCCAAGTTTGATGTCTAGTAAACTTCTTTAAGTGACATGTTGTTCGACTCACCAATTGATGTATGGCTAGCCAAACTGAATATCCTAGAATAAGAAGTATCCAGCTCCACTGTTGCCCCCAAAACTACTACTTCCCTAGCTTCCATGTCCGTTCAATGTTCCAGAAGACAACGAACACAGAAAACTATTGACCTGCTAGGAAGCACTTTTTTTAATATAACTGGCTAGTTACATTTGATTGATAGTGTTAATGTATGCTTTATCCAGCAAGTGGAGATGCCGATAACCCCATTGATATTGAGACAAAAACTCCTCAGCTTAAGCAAAAAGGAAAGAGAAAATAAACTCCTAAGTCCCTCTTATCTCATGTGAGCAACATCGTAACTAGCTTATCTCATTTAATTTCATATAACCTAACCAGTTTGTGTAGCTCAAACAAAGAAAACTGCCCAATCCTCCACCAAACAGCCTTTTAGCAAACCTATTGAAGTAGGAAACGAAGAAGATTTCCTTCTGACCATGCCTAAAAGAGACCTTGATGCATTTTTTAAAGCCTCTATTAGGAAAGAGGATCAGCTATCTGTGTAGAAGCATATATGTTTCCTAAAAATCATGATTGGCCAGCCTTTTCTAGCTGCAAGAAGACTTAAATTAATTTGAAGTGAACTTTGGACAGTTTTTGTGATATCCTTGACCTTCCAACTGACGTCTAGACATAGTATATGTTATTGGGATTTGTGATCTTCTTATTATATTTGACATTAGGTACTACCAGCAGAAATAAAATGAGACTGAATGCTAGCTAAGTGAGGCCAACAAACTTTTTTTTGAGAACAAATTATTATCCAGTCAGTATGAGCAAGCCTTTGTTGGCTTGTCTATTACCAAAGAAATCCTGTAGGAAAGTAAAGAGAAAACCAAAAGCTTTACATCGAAGATATCTACGTTACAGTCGAAGTTTACTCGAGCTGAATTTGCTATCCGAATTGAGACAGCCAAACAGAAATCCTTGCAGAGAATTGTTAACCCTAATGGTATTCTCTCGTGTTTTGACTTATGAAAAACATTTTATGAGGACTAACTTGTGTGATCTATTTATAATAGGACATATTCGGCCTCAATTCTTCTAAGATATACAAACAGGATTACTAAGCAACTCTTGAGCAATGTAATTCAAGAATAGGTGATCAAGTATTAGACAAGCTTAAGAGATTATATACCAAGAAGCTCTTGAGAAGAATTATAGACTAAGAATCATTTGTTAAAGTATATTGTGTAAATTCCTATGTCTCTTTTCCTTATTATTCAATTTATTTCTACCTTGAAGCATATAAATAAAATGATTTCAAAGAGTAAGCTTTCAAATGTTTAGATTGAATAGTTTGGATGGATTTGCATCCAAAAGCTTCGTCCAAAACTTTGTAAACAGTGTCAAAATATTTTTACCTAGAAAAGTGCTATTTTGAACTCACCTTTTGAATGTACCCTCGTCTGATCGTTAAGTCCAAAACTCTAAAAAACCTAACAGTGAGAAACTAGCTGTTTCTAACCATTAGTGACTTACTCTTTGCTTCTACAAAAACTTTCAAAACTCGATTTTCAAGTAGATTTTTGTGCTATCTTTCTCAGAAATACTCTTACACTTTAGAATATAAAAATATTCCTTTTCATTGTGCTTTATTGTGAAATCAAATCATTCAAAAGTAAAAAGCCAGAGGTGCTTAGTTGTTCATATCTGCTCAATCTGTGAGCCATTTCTGTATTTTATATTTTATCAGTTTGTGTATCAAGGTTGTGGTGTAAAACTCAGTTAGAGTGAGCCTTGTTTGGTGAATGTGTACTAACCTGCCTTATATAAAGGATTTACGTAGGGTGGATTTGTTTAAAAAAAGAATATATACAAAAAGAATTAATGATATATTTTTCTTTTTCTATTATTAATAGTATTATTAAGGCCACAAATTAATAATATTAATAATAATATTATTATTGTTATTTTATATTTTATTTCATTATCGCTATTATTCTATAACTATTACTATTATTTTATATTTATTATTTAATACCGAAATCTCTTGGCAATATTAAATTATAGTATTATTATATCCAATATTTATATTGAATTATTATATTATTCTTAATATTATTATGTATATATATATATATATATATATATATATATATATATATATATATATAATACAATTAATATCATAAATATCTTAGCTATATCATATTATCTACAAAGATAATTTAGGGGGCCTACAAGAAATAAATGAAGATGGCACACAAGCATGATATTCTTGACTAAGTTAGACCACTCTTAGACTTCATTTGACCAAGATTAATTAAGTTAAACTAGATTAGGGCAAGTTAACTATAATTATGCATGGCCATGCAAGGTTAGCAAATATATTAATCTTGAGAAGTTTTAAGGATTTCTACAAGCTTCTACATGGTTCTAAAATTTTCTAGGATATTCTACAAGGTTCTTTTAAGTTCTATGAAAGGCTAATAGCTTCTAGAATGACCAACTCACCTTAATTCCTTTTAGTAAGACCAAAGTAAGACCAAGAAAAACAAGCTATATAAATAGGAGCAAGGGGGAGGACTTTCGGCCAAGAGAGAAAGCTGGGAGAAGAGGAGAAAAACAGAAAAGTGAAGAGAGGAAAGGAAGAACAAAAGAAAGACTAAGGGACAGAGAGAGATTTTTCGATAGCAAGAAAAGGAAAGAAAGATGAGCCGGTAGCAAGGAGAAGGAAAGGAAAAGGAAGGAAAGGAAGGAGTGTTACAGCTTTGCCTTCATCTTGGAAAGGTAAGAGATCACTTCTCAAAAGTTAAAAGAATGATACTAGAAGTTGGAAGCTATTTGCATATGAATATTGTTGAAAATATCTTGATTTTGTGATGGTTGTTGGTTGACCGGTTGGGTTGGTGATGAATTATGTATGATTTTCAGTTCATTTAATGTATTTTGGAGTGATGGTATACTGGAAATTTGGAAAGGAAAAAGATAGAAATGATAAGGAAACTAGAAGAGCTATTGGATAGTAACCAATAACTAGCTTGTGTTGTTTGGAAATAACAAAGGAAATTTGAGTAGGAGTGGCTGGAAGTGAAGTATAACTAATCCTAAACATGTATTAGACTAGTTAGAAAGGATTTGGAATAAGTTGTGTGGAGGTTGTGAGGGTTTAGAATGACTAAGAGATCATGAACAATAAGAATGGTGAAAACTGTCAAAAATTTACTGGTTCGGTAAATAGGGGATAATTTATTTGTTTGGATAAGAGAGAAGTGTTGGGTATGAAAATCCATTAGAATACTGATATCGGGATGTTAAATGAAGAATTGAAGGGTTTAAATGTGGTAGGATGTGTTGAAGAAACCATAGAAATAAGTTAAAACAAGTTGGGTTTCTAAACTGTAATTTTGAATCTCCAACTCAGAACAGTAAGTTTAGCTAAAAAAATGAATGAAATTGAGAGAGGTTTCAATACCCCATAACCTGAAGTTGATAGATAAATGTCTTAGGAGTATTTTGGAAGTAGTTTCACCTTATTTGGACCTGTATTGAAAGAGATATGTACAAAATACTGGAAGATGACAAAACTGAACTCCAAACTCAGAGCAGTGGAATTAACCAAAAAATTGTATGAAATGAGATGGATTTTACATGTCTTATGACCTGAAATTGATAGAGGGATATCTTAGGAATATTATGGAATTAACCTTACTTTATTTGGACCTATACTGAATAAGTTATGTGAAGAATAGTGGAGGATGGTAAAGTTGTAAAATCAGAAAATCATCCAAAGCATTAGTCCATTTATTTCTTTAAAGAAATTATACAAACCTTATTTGAACCTATTAAGTAATAATACAGAGATATACTAATGGTGTAGGTGAACCAAGTCTAGAGAACTCCTTTTAAGACTATACGAGTGCAGCTTCGACTTACTATACAAGGTGAGTCTCTTGATTTTAAACTATCATTAGTTATGTGCTTTTCTGACAAAATTCAATGTTTCTCTGATATAAACTATGTCTTCTTGATATGATTGAAGCTTATGAATCTAGTCTAAATTGATATTTACGAAATGTTTCAATAAGCTTTCTGTATGCTTAAAGGCTTCCGAGATGAAATTCATATAATTTTGATAGTTCTTAAAAATACCCAATCGGGTGATGTAAAAATTTTAGAAAATGATATTTGGCCCCAAGAATGAGTTGTTTTGAATTCCCTTCGGGGAGAGCAGATTCCTTTCAAAGGAGTATATTGAATATGTGAATCAGTGAAAGCGTTGAATACTCAGTAAGGGTTTTGATCTTTGTACTAGCTCTCGTTAGAGATAGATGAACCCAAATAACCCGGTCTAATTATTGGACTTATCTTACTCCAAACGGGGCGATAGGACAATGAAATTAGCCGTCCCTGGCTAGCTGTTGTGAGCCCGGTAATTACCTATTGATTATGATGGTGGGTTGTTCATATGATACCGAGCATGGACACTCGGTGTGTTCAATCCCTTGCCATCTCGATGGTGATTGACGTCAGGATTGAGACCCCTGACTTATGGGGCAAGTAAAAGATCCCTATATGCACGGTGAGGTACATTTGTACGCTGCTCACCCTTCCGGCATAACACGGGTGATGTGCAGTAAGACGTAGTCCCTGGCACAAGAGACTGTGTAGCCGAAGGCGAAGTTCCTTAAACTTTGCACGCAGGTCGCACTTCTAAATGGAGAAGAACCTGTATTTATTGAATTAGGGGCCATGTGTTTGGAAGCCATTGTTTTTCGAAAGTACATGATAGATTGAACCTAAATTTATCAATTACTGCTATTTCCTGTTATAAAATTTATTTCAGCAAAGAAAGTGAAAATCGACTTTCTCTTCTAAGTAAAAACACTGGCACACACAGGACTCACTGAGTATACCACTCACACGTATGTTTGTCTTTTTTTAGAAATTGGAGTTGAAGATTAACGACGGTACTACCCAGACTTCGCCTCTAACACTAGATAGTGAATCTTTTAGTATGATCAGTGTACATAGTTGATGAAATAATTTTGGCTTGTGTATTTTTTGAGAACCATGATGATGTATCTATCTTAACTTATATATATACATAATGAAAGAACATGTTTCATATATTACTTAAGTTTCGTTTTTTTTCTCTTGCTTATTTTAAGTTCGATTCGTTATAAAGACCCATAGCTTGAGATTTCAACGGGCCAACATCTCACCTGAACCCGGCCCACTACGACAAGGTAAAAATATGGGGTGTTACAGAATGTATCAATGTTGTGGTGTAAAACCCAATTGGGTAAACCTTGATTGTTGTGATTGAAGAGGTTAGGTGTAAAATCAAGTATGGTGATCCTCTTGTATAAGATTGGTGTAGCATACTATCATTGATTTGGGAAAAAAATTTTAGTGATTGTATTGAAATCCTTAAGTGGGTACTTAAGGTAATGGATATAGATCAGTTGAGAATCAAACAAATATAAATCATTGGGTATTTTCTTTTGCATTTCATCTGTACTTTATCAATGCATTTTGCCGATCATTAGATCAAAGAACTTTATCTCAATCTCTGCTATTGTTAATTAGTTTTAAAAGACCTGTGTTCTATAGAAAGTTTGTCTTTAATACCTCAACTGCCCATCCTTAAAACAGACTATCTTCTCGCCATTTAGTGGTGTTTCAAAAGATTCATGTCTACACTCCTACAGCTGCGAAGCTAATTTGTTTATACTCGCGTTTTTACTGTTCACTCGACTTGAGAGCTTTATACTCCTTTTTACATTCATTAATTTGATCAAAGACTTTTATGTAGTTGAATGAAACTGTTATTGTTGCTTTATCTACCTATCTTAACTATTGATCTTCTTTTCATCATTTAGAGGAGTTTTGAAAGTTCTTTAGCAGCATATTCAAGTCTACATTTTTTAACTCACATTTTGTTCGATCTTTATCAAAAAGACATTGAAGAATTTTTAATTGCATTTGTTTGCTACAAGCCTTATTCACCTCCTCTAAGGTTTATCAATTGGTATCAAAGCTTTGGTCTACATTATTTTTGGCTTAACAGGCTTGTAGCAAAGATCTATATGACAAATAAATCTGCCTTACCTTACATGGAAAGATCTTCCACAAATAGACCTCATTTGTTCAATGGAAGTAATTATATATTTTGGAAAAACAGAATGAAGATTTATGTTTGTTCAATCAATTTTGAACTATGGAATCTGATTGAAAATGGTCCATTTGTCCCATCAAAATTTGTTGATGGCAAAAAAGTGCCTAAACAGAGTGATGAATATGATAATGAAGACATTGTAAAAATGACTCTGAACTTTCAGGCAATAAACATATTGTGCTGTACTCTTAATGCTAATAAATACAACCGAGTTAGTGGTTGTGATTCAGCTCACAAAATATGGAGACTACTTGAGGTCACCCATGAAGAGACAAATTAAGTAAAATAATCAAAGTTGGGAATGTTGCTCTGAGATTATGAATTATCTTCTATGAAGCCATGTGAGAACATAATCAATATGTTCACTCAATTTACAAATATTATGAATAGTCTAAAGTGTATGGGAAAACTTATTCCTTTGGAGAACAAAACAGAAAACTGCTCGGTGCTCTGCCAAAGAGTTGGCAACCAAAACTTTGGTTATAGAGGAATAAAAAAAATCTGAATAGCGTATTCACTGAAGAGTTAATTGGCTCTCTCTTGACCCACGAAATGAAACTTAAAAAGTTTCAAGAACTTGATGATGATGGCAAAAGAGGAAAAGCCTTAAAAGTTGGAAATAATGAAGCAATTAGTGAACAATCTGAAAGCGACTGTGGTACCGATCTGGATAATGAAGAATTGGCTATGACAGCTGAAAAATTCAAAAAGATGTTTAGAAAAGGCAACTTCAGCAAATGAAAGAAATTTTTCAAAAAGAAAGGACAAACTTTGTCCTTCAAACCTCAATGTTATAAATGTAAGAGTATAAAGCATTTTACTTATGATTGCCCAATATCTAAAGAAAGGGAAGCCAAGCACAACAAGAAGAAAAGAAAATGACTTATTAGGACTTGAAACCAAGAAGAATCCGAGACTAAAGAGAGTGATGGATTTGACAAGGAGAAAGCAAACATTTGCTTCATGTCTATGAAGGATAAGGTAAATTCTACTTCTCCAAATTTGATAACCAATTTGCATAATTCTGATTGTGAAAAGTATGATAATCCTAATGAATTGCTATTTGACATGTTTCATGAACTGAAAAAGCTGTCTAGAAAAAATAAAGAAATGAAGATGAAAATTGATTGTTTGCTAGAAGAGAATGCAAAGTTGTTAAATGAGAACAAAGTCTCACTTGAATCATATATGTGTGCAAATATTGAAAAGGATATTATCATTACTTCCTTGCATCATGTGTCTCTAGAAAATAAATGCTTATGCGATAAAATTCATTCTCTTGAAATTATGGTTAGCAATTTTGATGATATGAAAAATAGAGTCGATGATCTTACTACATGCATTGAAAAGTTTACAAATAGCAAAAATAATTTGAAAATATTGCTTGGTGCACAACGCATGGATGGAAACCGAAATGGTCTAGACTATAGGTATGAGAACAAAGCTGGAAATTACAAATCTTTGTAAAAGTTGCTTCATCATATATGACACATATTGTGAAAAAATTGGACACAAAGCATCTAGGTGTATGTTAAGAAGAAAGTGGAATCCAGTACAAAAATAGTTTGGAAAATTAGAAAAACCACTACTAACTCCTTGGACCCAAGAAAATATGGGTACCAAAATCATTCTTCCATCTCATGAATAGGTACACCAGTTGCAAATTGAGCTCTACAAAATGGTTCTTGAATAGTGGATGCTCAAAACATATGATGGGAAATGCTGCACTAATGGATAACATTCAAGCTGCAAATGATGGATGTGTCACATTTGAAGATAAGTAAAAGGAAAAATACTCCGTATAGGTAATGTTGGTAAGGAATCCTCCATCACTATTAAGCAATTATTATTGATTGATAAATTGAAATACAACTTGCTTACAATTAGTCTTCTGTGTGAAAATGGTTGCAAAGTTGATTTTGAAAAATGTTCATGCACTATCATTGATAATTCTACTGATGAAATCATTTTTGTTGTCAACTGCATTGGTAATGTCTATGTATTGTATCATGTAGTGATCCTATTGTTGGGATGTATGCTTTCTTAGATTAGGTTTCTGATGTAATTTTTGACTTGTATTAATAAAAGTATTTTTCTCAAAAATTGTTTGTGAAATTATCTTTATATTTGTGCACGATTTTATTAGAAAAGACCCATTGTATTTAAGTAAATGATTCATGTGAATGTAGGTTTTTCACAGTAAGATATGGACCATAGGATACTTGACACAAAAATTATTGTTCTTAACTAGATGACGAGAATGGGAATTTCATTATGGCAAGGTTATCGTGTTATAGCCAATGATTAGCCTTCTCATTTCATAATACAAGTATATTTCGAATAGGTAGAACATGACTTATAGTAGTGGTTTCTGAAAGTATTATGTGATAGAAACCTAGACTACTACTGCTACAGCTTGGACTTATACTTTGCAGTTTGAGTATGAGTTGGTAATCTGATGAAGCTGAAAGCGTGTGTTTTGATATACTATAGTTGAGGTTCTCTAGGAAGACCAATATATTTGTATATTGGGTATATGTAACTAGTTAGTTAAGACAGACTTGTACAAAATAGTATCTACACTATATCGCCCCTTGTGGTTGTCCAAATGATCTAATTATCTAGGGCCTTGGGAACACATAATTTGGATATTGACTTTAGGGCAGCTCCCTTGGAAAGCAAAAATATTCCAAGAAGTCGTGGATCATTGGATTAGAAGCCTAAGGATGATAGATGTCTTTTAGAGAGGTGTTAGTACACTCTTTCCTCTCTAAATGCACGACGGTATGTAGAGAGGTATTTTTGTTATTTTACTTGTAGGTCGAAGACACAGTTAACACAGCATTGTCCTTGGGGTCAATATTTCCTTATGGTGATATTAGAAAATATTTAAAATGTAAAATACAGCTATTTATATAACAAGGGTATTTTGATCATTTTAATAGCCAAGACGATGTGTCTTTTTGGTCCTCGGAATAGCCCATAACTCCTAATTATTTTAGGTCAAAGAAATGGTCATAATAAAAGGATTTTATTTTATTCAGAAAGTCTAATTTATTTTTGGACTAAAATAAAATAAAGGAATGAGAGAATTAAATTTATTATATAATTTAATTGGTTAATTAATTATTTAGGGCCTAAGCCCTGATTGAATAATTAGAAAAATTAACCTGGGTTTAAACTAGTTAATAAAAGGTTTAAATAATTATTTTAGTTCATTTGGGTTCATTAATTATTTATTGAATTATTTTAATAGACTCAAGAAATAAATAATTAATAGTTATTATTTTTGGGCTCATTGGGTCCAAGAAAAATAATAAAATAATTTTGACCCAATAGCCTGGACTAAAGGGTTATTTTGATTCACGGAACATAAGAGTTAAAACTTAGCCAAACCTTTTCTGTTGATAGCCTCCGAGAGTTTTGAAATATCAAAACCCTGGTGTTTTGGTTATCTAAGATTTTAAATAGTCGTGGGTTGTGATAGGGCTCTCTTCACTGGAAACACACGAAAAAAATAACGTAGCTTTTTCCTCTGTCGAACTCTCTCACTCTTGTTCGTTTTTCTTCCTTTTGTTCTTCTTGATTTTGCTAATTAATAGCAAAGATTCAAGAAGTGCCATTCCTCGCCTAAGTTATTTCACCAACTAGATTGGGCAGCGGAATATTCTGAGAAGCAAAGGCTTTATGTTCATGTCATGGAGGAGTCGAAGGATTGCTGGGTTTCAACCGGAGGCTTCGAGAATCCCTGAGACATTATCTACTAAGGGAGTTTTTCCTGTGATATCACTGGCTTCTTCACAGGTGAAGAGTCAAACAAAGCACAAATGTATTATTTTTTTGCTTTTCATTGCTCTCTGTTTTTGGTTTTTGCTGGTATTTTCTTGAGCATGCATGGCTTTTGTATACTTTCAGAGCATCAAGTGGTATCAAAGAGTAATGCTTTGAAAGGCTTAGGATTGATGCATGTTAGTTAATAAAATTGGCAAGACTAATTTTTATTAATATAATGAGATCCTTCGTTGTTTTTGATATGGGTAGTTTTGTTGTAAACCTTGCGATTGAGATATAGGTGCTCTGTAAAAATTATTTAATGCTTTGTTTAGCTTTTGTGTAAACCCGATTAGAAAGGGTATAGGCGGATGTGATGTTTTAGTTGAAAAAAGTGTAACAAAAACCGCCTTGGATCGATCGCGAACGAAGTTGCAGAGTATTAGGAGAAAAATCGCAGAAGAAACAATGAGGAAAATTGTACAAGGTGGATTGAGCCACCTCTAGGAGCCACCCAGCCGAGCCTAGCCGTGTCAGCTAGCTCGGACAGGAGGGAGCCGAGGGTGGCTCCTAGGCCCAGCCATGGCTTGCAAGCCGTAGCTGGGCCGAGGCAGCCTCTCGGCTCGTTGCATCCTGGGCAGGATGTGAGACATCCTGGCCAGGATGCTTCTCGGGCAAGGCGGGTCGTAGGCACCCGCTTGCGGACTATGGCCCATGGGTTTTCCGATGGGACTATGATCCTGTGCGACGGGTGCACAAGACTAGAAAAAAAAAATTTGATTTCATACCAGAAGAAATTATTATTTTTGTAATATTTAATATTCTTTGAATATTTTATAGGAAAAATAATAGTAAAGGATTTTAGGATTAAACAAGATCATTAACTAATTTAATTAATGTATTTAATTCTATTATTTGGGCATTTAAGATTAAAAAATAAAAAATATGAAAACGTTTACAGTTTTCTGGCATGCTATTTATTTTAAGTCTTATGTGCACGTTTTCTCATGGACCAAAGTTTTTGAGAAATTTTATTTGACAAGAAAAAAAATATTCTTTCTTTAATTAAATTGTTATTTTAACTTTAAAAAAATTAATCATTGATTATTTTCTTAAAGTTTCTTTATCCTTGACATAGAAAATATTTTGAATTTAGAAATTTTTGTAAGTTAAAATGGAAAACTATTTTAATTCATTTTAGCCAAGGAAAAATTATTTTTGTCAAATAAAACCTTGAGATCAAAATCTCTAGGAAATTTTAAATGGAAAATTTTTGAAATTATTAAGTTCTTAACTTAAATAAAATTAATTCATGAGAAAAAATTTCTCAAAAGATATAAACCTTGACATAGAATTTTTTTTTTAATGAATTTAGATATTTTATTTTAAGTTAAAAGAGGATTTAATTGAAAATTTTCAAATGATAAATTTTCAAGAAAATCCTTGTTTAAAATATTAACTAGGAGAGGGGTTCCAATGGCCCCAAGGCTTCCATCATGATCCTTATTAGAGATCGTGGGCCTCTTCGCATCACTCTGGGAGTGAACTTGTATAGGATGGAGATAACACAAGGATCTAGAACTAAGGGAATGATGTAATTAATAACCCATGACACGTACTATGATCGTTCAGCCCACGTTGGAGGTTATAGTGTGAGGTTTGAAACCCCAATTGAAACCAACCTTAGAGAAAGGGGGTTGGGATGCATATCATTTCTTGCATGCATAATTATATTTTTATATGGTTTTATGTGCTTTAGATATGTGATCTATAGTTTAGAAGGTTTAATTGTGTTTATTGAATAAGAAGGGCAAAATGGTAATCTTTCCTTGAGGTGAAAATAGGGAGATAGCTTGAGGATCAAATAGGAAAAATATTTGGGAAAAGAAATAAGAACAAGAGTTGTTGTGGTTTAGTGGTTAGAGCATTGGAATTAATTCTTGAGGTCTTGGGTTCAAATTCCATCATTGGAGTTTATCATGATTAAATTTTTATTTTTGTTTGGGAAGGCTACATTTCGGCCTTGTATGCTTTAGAGAAGAGTAGGGGTGTTGCCCTAGGGGAGACATGATAGGAATGTTCTAATTCTACTCTTGTGCCCTACAAAAATTTCTAAGGAATTCATACCCTTCTTGATCTATAGCTTTCCTTAATTCTTAATCAATTAGGTTGAGTAATTTATCTAAGCCATTTTGTTTTCAGAAAATTCCAGCAAGGTTCTGTGAGGTTTAGGTTTCGAAAATGGCTATGAATGAATTATTTTGTGGCTGAAAATGGGAAGGAGTTTTGGGGAGGTTCCCAAGAGAATTAATCTCCATGGTTGAACCTTCAAAACTCCAACCTAGTTGTGTTCATTTCCTTCATGTTGTAAACTGAAAATTTTCCAACTTCTTGTTCAGTTCAAGTGTCGAAAATTTCAGCCATCTTTTCCTCCAAATGCTACCAGAAAAATGGCCATTTCACTCAGTTTGAAGACTAAAAATCTCAGCCAAAACTGAGCTGCACAAAATCTGTGCAAACCAGAAAATTTTCTGGGCAACATTCGTAGCTTTGGTGAGCCTAAACCAAGCTGTTCTTCCAGTTTTTCACCCCAGCAAAAACCCTGATCAACCAGCCGACCATTAGAGCTTCCAAAAGCTCTCCATTGACCAAGATCTTCTTACCATATTTTGTTTTCAAAATTGATTCCCTAAAACATTCTTTTAGAATTTCAAACAACCAACTTTCCTTTTCCTCTCAAATCAGAAAATTCAACTCCCTAAACCCTCCAAATTAGTCGGCCACTCCTTCCTACATAGAATTTTGGCCAGCCCTCTCCCTAATCTCTCCATTCTCTCCAAACCAAGAACACTAAGAACACCTACTAACCCTCTCACGCCTAAGACCACTCAAATCTTCTCCAAAAACTCCAGATTACACCTACTCAACCCCTTGAATCCACTTCTACAATTTTTAACATCAAATATCAAAATCAAAGTCCCTATTTTGGATTGAAAAACTAGTATTTTCATGAAGGCTCAAGAACACTTTCAAGGTGAGCATGATCAATCATCTTCATTTCCACTCATCTTCAACTTCTAATGAATATATACATATAGATATATACTAATGGGCTCTCTTTTCCTCTCTCTCTTTCTCTCTTTCTCTTGGCCGAATGGTTACTTCAACCATGGCCATATTTTCTTCTTTTCTCTTGTCGGATCAAGTCTCCTGGCGAGAGGATTCTCTAGAAATGTCCCCAAGGTAGTCATCATTCAAGTAAGTTTCTTCCATCTTCTCTTTAAATTCTAAATTCATGTCTCTAGGATGTTATTGGATGGAGATGGATTCTGATTAGGGTTTGAATATGTATTGTTGTGATGGAGTTGAGATTGAAGTATGAATAATGTGTGTATATGATGGAGATGGGATTGATGCATGAGTTGATTGTCTTGGTTGAATTTTATGGTTTTTAGGGTTTTGTTGCATGCCATGTCGTGGGTGGTATATGTGATCAAGCATGTTAGAGATTATGTCACCTTTGGTGAATAAGGTTTATGTTTATGTATGATTGTTAAGGCCATGAATATGTTTATGTTAGTAGAGTTTGGATCATGCCTTGGTAAATTTAAATCTATGCCTTTATTCATGATTTGGATTATTTGATGAATTGGTGTGGAGTGTATGTTCATGATTATGGTTAGCAATAGAAATATGATTATGACCTTGTTGATCCTAAACTAATTTTATTTCATCAATGAAATGATTAATACTATAACTTCTTCAAGTAAATTTCAAAAACCCTAGGAAAGGTGGATTTGGACTATTATATATAAAATAAGGATATTTTAGTCAAATAAATAATAGCTTTTATTAAAGAAATAAAATATATAGAAAATAAAAATAAAGCTCTTTTCCCAAAATAATCATACTAGGTGAAATATTAATTTGGTAAATTTTATATTCATAAATACTATTAAAATTTATTTATTGTCTTTTAATCAAAACCTATTAAAATTTACTTATTATCTTTCAATCGAAACCACTAAAATTTACTTACAACTAGTTTTAGTTACCAATTATTTTCTAACAACTAATTAATAATAGATTATTACTTTACATAATACCACCTAGGACCTTTCATCAAATAAACTCTAATTTATTTATTGCAAGATTTAAACCTTCGACTTATTAGTACCTATTTCCCAAAACCCTAATTATTTTAATATCAAACTAGACTTATCTTATGAACCGTTTATTTATTATCTAGCCTTAAAGCTTGGGACACTAGGATCATAGTTGTAGCAAGTTGAGCTAAAATTATTTGTAGAAGTGAATTTTGGCTTGAGTTTAATCATGGCTCATGTTTAACCCAGGCGGGGTTAGGTTAGCTGTTGGAGATCTTCATTTTGAGCAAGGATCAGGTAAGCTCCTGCATAAAACTTGTTTAATGTAAAATGTTTATTATGGCAAGCTAAATGTGGAGTGCGTGGGCACTCACTTCTATAAAGGCAATTGAGGATTGTCTCCTTACTCATTTCAGTCAAACCAATTATTTGAAAATTAATAAGCAATTTTACACAAACCCTAAGCTCTTTCTAAAATCAACTTTATCCCAAACTTTGGAAATCCTTAATTGTCATTTTCAAGTGGAGCTATATTTTATTTAGTTTCTCCCAAGTGTGGAGCTATGCTTTATTCAATTTTTTCCCAAGTGGGATAAATTACGTTGAGTACTCAATGAGTGTGGATTGCTAGGACTAGTCTTTGACGGGTTAGGATAAGTCTCTTAGTAGGTGGCCACCTCTGAAGGGTAAGTCCTTCCCTGATAAGATGTTAGTTCAGTAGGTCGCGTTGGTCCGAACTAGCAGTTTTTAGTCAAGTGGACTGTGTGTTACCGGAATGGACAACCGGTTTTATTTGGGTGTAGAGATGGAGGAGTATCTCACTCGGTAGGCTGATCACCTACTTTTTGTCAGTCTGCACAAAGTGTGGCATTCTGACCGTTATATGGTTATGGGGCCCAACGTGTGGTAATCCATGACCACCCTTTTG
This sequence comes from Voacanga thouarsii, assembly GCA_026120185.1. Classification (NCBI taxonomy): domain Eukaryota; kingdom Viridiplantae; phylum Streptophyta; class Magnoliopsida; order Gentianales; family Apocynaceae; genus Voacanga; species Voacanga thouarsii. The sequence goes on from JANUWF010002273.1 coordinate 152,198, forward strand.
AGTGGTTGATTTATTTGTACATGTATGGTTGGAAAAGCCAAAATACCACTCTTGATTTTGACTATTGTTTATTACTTGTCAGTGTTTCTCTTATGAAGATTTTACACTTTGCATTTACGAACTATTTTCACTGAACACCTAAAGCACACACGGACTTACTGAGATTTTTATCTCAGTACCCTTTTTACCATGATTTCAGGTCGATCCTACTGTGGGGATGAGTAGCTAGTGTTGTCTACCTTAGGAGAGATTTTGTTATCTATTTTTATGTAATGCTTTGGGGAGTTGAGAGTGAATAATTTTTATTCTGGATTTGTTTTGAATTATTGGATTGTAATAAGTTTTAAATTTAAAGTATTATTTTTATTTTATTATTTTAATTATGTGACCTAGTTATAAAGACCCATTGTCCTTTGGACGGGGCGACATCCCCAGCCCTATTGGGCCTAGGTTGCAGGGTGTTACATGAGGTATGTCTATAGAAAATGAGAAGAAATGGCCATCCTCTCGATGGAGTTATTTTCAAAAATTTTACCTAGAAGGGAAATTAATTTGTGGTGGTTAATACACTTAGTTTAGAAAATTATTAACCTTCCCCAGAAGCTATGTCAGTTTTTCTAAGAGCCAAATTAATCATGTTAAAAATAATAGTAATGGGGTTAGCTATTATCAGTTTAATATGAGGATAAAGTGCACAAAATTATTTTGTTTTCACAATACTAAGAATTTCTTTTATTTTTCCAAAATTTTCAGAAATAGTTAGTAGAGGTTCTTTCAGTTCCTTAGCCATTATTCTTCGCGAGAATAAGCTAACGGGTCTAATGTGGATTGAAAAAAGAATCTGGACATAATACTCACAGTCGATGAGTATAAGTATGTCCTTTATGAGACTTACCCAGTAATCAGGGAAGGTTCCACCATTGAGGAGTTTATGGCTGAAAAATGTATAAAAGAAGGCGACGAGATGGCTCGATACTATATGTTGCCTCTATGTCAAATGTGCTCCAATCCAAACACAAGCACATGGCAACTGCATATGATATAAGTACATCACTAGCCACAATATTCATGGATTAGAGCCGATTAGCAAGGCAGGAGGCTCTTCGAATAATTATAAATACCAAGATGGTTGAGAGAGCATCAGTTAGAGAGCATATGCTTAAGATGATTGCTGCTTTCGAGGAAGCAGAAGTCTTGGGGGCTGTCATTGACCTCGAGAGCCTAGTGGACATGGTTCTCGAATATTTGCCGGGCTCCTTCACTCAGTTCAAGTTAATTTATAATATGAACAAGTTAAATATGAGTTTAACGGAATTGATGAAGGACCTTTAGGTGGCAGAAAAGGTCATGAAGCCATAGACTAGGGCTATGATGGCTTTTTCTTCAAGAATTGGGCCCAAGCTTAGGAAGTTCAAAAAGAAGAAAGGGAATGCAGTTCACCAGCCTAAGTCCCTGCCCAAAGGCTAACCCAATGGCAAATACTTCAAATGTGGGAAGAAGGGACATTAAAAAAATGGGTGTCCAGATCTTCAGGTCAAGAAAAACCCTATAGGTAATATTTTCTATCTAGAATCTGTATCAATGGCTGGATCAACTTCCACTTAGATTGTTGATTCAGGAGCTACTGATCATATTTGTAACTCCTTGCAGGGGTTTAAAAAGATTAGAAGACTCCAGAAGGGTGAACTTGGACTACGTGTAAGAAATAAAACATAAGTTTGGGCCCTTGAAGTGGGAGAATTGGAACTTACTTTTGATTGTAATAGAATAATAGTTTTGAAGGATATTTTATTTGTTCCTAGTTTTAGGCAGAATTTGGTTTTAGTTGCAAAACTAATAAATCAAGGATATTCTGTTTCTTTCTATTTTGGTAGGACTATCAGTAGGAATGGGGAAGTTATATGTACTGGGCACATGTATGAAAGTCTATTCTTCATTAATCCCATTAACAATCAATTGAATAATGCTCAATTTGAACCTTTAAATAGGAAGAGAAAGACTAATATCAATGACTCATACTTTGGCATCTAAGGTTGGGTTATATTAACTTAATCAAAATTCAGAGGTTAATCCATGATGGGCTTTAAGGCTCTTTGAGATTGGAAAGCTGGCCTCAGTGTGAATCCTATCTTATGAAAAAAATGACCGAAAGGTCCTTTACCCAAAAAGCGGATAGAGCCAAAGAAGCATTGAGTCTTGTTCACACTAATGTGTGTGGTCCTTTGCCAATATCAGTAAGATGGGGGGTTTGAGTACTTCATCACTTTCACAGATGATTGTACAAGGTATGGTTATGTTTATTTGATGAGACACAAGTTTGACTCTTTTGACAAGTTCAAAGAGTTTAAGGCTAACGTGGAGCTTCGGATAGGTAAACTAATCAAGACCTTATGATCGGATCGTGGTAGAGAATACTTCCTTGGTGAATTCTGTTAGTGTTGTGCCCTAGAGGCAATCACTTGTACATTGTATATGACACATTTTATTTTAATAAAAGGCATTATTTATCTTACAGTTTCTTTTGTTTACTTTAAGTAATATAACTGTTCGATAAAACCCCTAGTATAATACTGTGTTAAGAAAATCATGATAGAGATCATGGATGGTGTTGGTACTTAAATAGTCCCTAGTCATAGTATTAATGAGACAAGACATCATTAATGCATTAAGACTAGCATGTGTTAGACTTCCTGATTTGATCAGGCGGTAGTTCTCATAACCGTGAGTATTGAGATACTCAAAGTTAACACATGAATGTTTATTAATGAAACAAGTTCATTGGATGACCTAGCTTTGAGATAATCACATGGATAACTATTTAGTGCCAGTGATATAATCTCAATATAGCAAATGTGTAAGTATCCTTAGACTTGAGATCTCCAAGGTACTTTGTTTGCTGAGCTTTGTACTTTGATTTCAATCTTCGGAGCTCGATTGAGGGCTGCCTATGGGATGAATATTGGGTATATTGTGAGGTAAACGAAAGTAGTTGGGAGGGTCAATAAAGGATTCATCACTTATAATAGTAGGGTCGAATATCTCACGGCCACTTATAGGAATTACTACTCAGAAAGTCTTTGGCCAAGGCAATTGTGTATTGGAAACTGTTCCAATTGATACACATCTAGAGTATTGGGTTCTTGGTACAAATACTATTGTATTCGGGCCAGAATTAATTCTGGAGGGAGTTAGCACTAATTCCGTACTCCAAATTGAATGAGATATTGTACGGTAAAAGGAGTTAATTGCAGTAAAGTTTGTTATTGAAGGGTTCATGTCAAACCACTTGACTTCCTGGACTCTTGGGTGGTCATGATGTGTTGCTAGATACCGCTCATGATATGGGAATATGGGTTTATTAATTGATGAATTAATAAACCAATCATGATTAGAATTAATAGGATTAATTCTAATTAATTATAAATTATTAGTCTCAAAGACGTTTGGATTAATTCATGTTCGCTACCAATTGACTGGGAAACCTAATATGTCATATACAATAGATGATTATATACTCAAGATGTTAGTTGATAACATAGTGGGGTTAATTGCGAGAAAGAGAAGTTATTGTGGATAAATTATAATTAGTTATAATTTGTGGTCTAAGATGTAATTGTGGGAACTTGATGTTTCTAATTACAATTAGAAAATTATAATTTTTTTAGAATTTCAAAATTTCAGTGGATTTTGGAATATATATTGGATATGCTCGACACCCTAATCTAAGGGTGATTCACACAAAAATAGGAGCCACAAAACAAACGTCTTCTTCTCTTCCTCTCTCTCTCTCTCTCGTTTTGCTGAAAACGTGGAGAAGCCCTAGCCGCTATATTTTTCTACTAGCACAGGAAATTTTAGTGCTTGAGTACCTCTGTATGGATTACTATTATAGATAATTACACACTGTGATTATAGTGGTTAGACGTCCAACTCTCGTGGAGTTTGCACAAGAGGATTGCTGGATTGCGCTTCGACTTGTAGAAGAAAATTTTTGTTCTTTGGACGATCACCCAAATGTGAAAGCTGTTACCTTTATTTTCATTATATCTTATTTTTCACACATAGACGGGTCCTAGGAAGGTATCTCGTTTATTCTTCCGCTGCGCCATATAGGATACGAGCCTGAGATACCCAACAAATTCAAGGACTACATAGTAAATCATGGGATAGTATCCCAACTCTCTGCACTAGGGATACCCCAACAGAATGGAATAGCTGAGAGAAGGAACATGACATTAATGAAAATGGTCAAAAGCATAATATCTCATGCTACTCTTCCAGTGTCATTTTGGGGATATGCCCTAGAAACAACGACATATATTCTGAACTTGGTGCTTTTCAAGTCAGTACCTAAGACCCTCTATGAGATGTAGATTAGGCGTAAGTCAAGTCTAAATCATCTCAAGATATGGGGTTGTCCAACTTATATACTGATCAAAGGAGACAAGTTAGAACCGAGATCAGAATTATGCTATTTTCTTGGATATCCAAAAGGTAGAAAGGGTGGTTACTTTTATCATCCCAATGAGCAAAAAGTACTTGTTGAGGGATAAAGTTGGGTTCTTTCTAAAGGCAATGAATACAGAGGATGCCATGCATGCAAGGAAAATAAACCCAGAAAAGCAAAGACATGGCATAGCAGAAGGTGAAAAATAATACCTTTGCGTGTCCTTGGTCTATTTGGCTGAGAAGACGAGGTCCTAACTACTAGAATGGCTACTTGTCTCGACAATGATTCCAGTGGAAAACCAGCGATCCTTCAGTTTCTCCTAGGCATGTACGCGAAGCTTTTCGCTTCTCAAAATATTCCTCAACCTAATCTATGTTGGTGACAACCTAGAGGAGGAATGGTCCTTCTTGATCCTTTGCTATTAGTTAGCAAAGACAAGAAGATGAAAGAGAAAGAAAAGAAAACGAGAGAGAGAGCAGAGGAAAAACTCTATTTTTTTTCCTCTGTGTCGTGAGTCTGTGTGAAGAACTGAACTCCACGACTCCAATTCACGTTACTAGATAACTAAAATACTAGTGTTTAATATTTCAAAATATCTGGAGGTTATTAATAGAAGAGATTTGAGTAATCCTTAACTCTTCTGTATCATGAATAAAAATAACTCTTTAGTCCACGCTATTGGGCCAAAATAATTTATTATTTTCCTTGGATCCAATAAGCCTAAAAATAATGACCATTAATTATTTATTTCTTGGGCCTATTAAAATAATCTAATAAATAATTAATGAGCCCAAATGAACTAAAATAATTATTTAAGCCTTTTATTAACTAGTTTAAGCCCAAGTTAATTTTTTTAATTATTCAATCTGAGCTTAGGCCCTAAATAATTAATTAACCAATTAAACTAGATAAAAAATTTAATTTCTCTCGTTCCTTTATTTTATTCCAGTCCAAAAAATAAATTAGATTTTTTGAATAAAATAAAATCATTTTTGTTGTGACCATTTCCTCGACTTAAAATAGTTAGGATTTACGAGTTATTTCGAGGACCAAAAAGACACATCACCTTGGCTATTAAAATGGCTAAAATACCCTTACTATATAAATAGTTATATTTTACATTTTAAGTATTTTCTAATATTACAAGAAGGAAATATTGACCACAAGGACAATGCTGTGTTAGCTATATCTTCGATCTACAGGTAAAATGACTAAAATAACCCTCTACATATCACCGTGCATTTAAAGAGGAAAGAGTGTACTAATAACTCTCTAAAAGACATCTACCATCCTTAGACTTTTAGTCTAATGATCCATGACTTCTTGGAATATTTCTGCTTTCCAAGAGAGCTATCCTAAAGCCAATATTCAAGTCATGTGTTCCCAGGGCTCTGGATAATTAGATTATTTGGACAACCACAAGGGGTGATATAGTGTAGACACTATCTCGTAGAAGTCTGTCTTGACCAACTAGTCACATATATCCAACATACAAGTATATTGGTCCTTCTCAAAAATCTTAACTATAGTATATCAAAGCATACGCTTCCAGTTTCGTCAGACCACCAACTTATACTCAAGTTGTAGGGTACAAGTCCACGTTGTAGCAGTAGTAGTTTGGGTTTCTATCACATAATACTGTTAAAAACTACTACTATAAATCCTGTTCTACGTATTCGAAATTCGCTTGTGTTAAGAAATGAGTAGACTACTCATTGGCTAAAGTTAAGCTATTCCCTATTTAGAATTTATAACATAATAACCTTACCATTATGAGATTCTAATTCCCATCATCTAGTTAGAACAACAGTTTATATGTTAATTATCCTATGGTTTGTACCTTACTGTGAAAGACCTCCATTCACATGAACCATTTACTTAAACGCAATGCGTCTTTTCCAAGTGCACAAATATAAAGAAGATTTCACAAATAAATTCTGAGAAAAATACTTTTATTATACAAGTCAAAATTGTATCAGAAACCTAGTCTAAGAGGGCATACATTTCAACAATCTCCTATTTGCACTTTAAGACTAAGTAAGTCCATAGGTGCCTACCTCTATAGCGTCTAAGTGTCTTCTATAGACTCTCCACCAAAGGCTTGGTGAAAGAATCTGCTAAATTATTTTTTGAGGTAATCTGTACCACTACGACATTCCCTCTCTGGATGAAATCCTAGACTAGATGGAACTTCCTCTCTATGTGCTTTTCCTTTTCGTGGTTCCTTGGTTCTTTGGATTAAAAGACTACACCAGTGTTGTCGCAATACATCACAACCGATTTATCTCTTTGTGGCATGACTCCAAGTTCCAAAAGGAACTTCCGGAGCCAAATTGCTTCTTAGAATGCCTCCGAAGCTGCCACATACTCAGCTTGCATGGTTAAGTCAGTATTGCAAGATTGCTTGATACTCCTCTATGAAATGGCTCCTCCAGATAAGGTGAAGATATATCCACTAGTAGATTTTCTCTCATCCTCATCCGCTTGAAAGTTTGAGTTCGTGTATCCTGTAGGAACTAAGTCATCAGTCCTGTAAACCAACATATAATCTCTTATACCTTTAAGATATTTAAGAATATGCTTTACAGCCTGCCCATGAACCTCCCTGGGGTTTGATTGATATCTGCTAACTAAGCTTATGACAAAGCAGATATCTGACCTAGTACACAGTATGGTATACATGAGACTTCCCATAGCTGAAGCATAGGGAATTCTACTCATTCTATCTTTTTCTTCTTAAGACTTTGGACAGTCATTTGAAGAAAAAGACAACCCATGGTTACAACGGATCAATGCCCCCTTGCATGAGTCCATGTTGTACTTGGCTAGCATCTTGTCAATGTATGTTGTTTGGGATAAACCTAACATTCTTTACTTCTTATTTCTAAGAAGCTTTATCCCGAGAATATAACTAACTTCACCCAAATTCTTCATACTAAATTGACTAGATAGCCAAACTTAGTAGATAACAGTGTCCCTACATCATTTCCAATGAATAGAATGTTATCCACATATAGGACAAGAAAAATCACATTTATGCCTTCTAGTTTTTTATACACGCATGGTTCATTCTCATTTTGAATAAAATCGTAAGACTTTACAGTCTAATCAAAATGAATGTTCCATACTCTGGATGCCTGCTTAAGTCAATAAATGGATTTTTTAAGCTTACAAACCATATGTTCTTAGCCTTTAGCAATAAAGCTTTCGGGTAGGTACATATAGATGTTTTCACTAAGATGGCCATTTAAAAATGCCGTCTTGAAATCCATTTATCATATCTCATAGTCATAATGATATGACTATTGGGAAAAAGGTTTCTTCATAGTCGATCCCTTCTTACTGAGTATATTCTTTTGTCACAAGCCTAGCTTTGAAGGTTTCCACCTTTCTATCCACTCCCATCTTCCTCTTGTAAACCCACTTACACCAAATGGGTTTTATCTCTTCAGGTGAAGCTACAAGATCCCAAACCTAATTGAAGTATATAAACTTAATCTCGGCTTTCATTACTTCATGCCATAGGTCTGCATCGGTATCAGCAATAGTCTATTCGTATTTAATGGGATCTTGTTTCTGGTGATTGAAGACTAGGTCAAAAGCCTCTCCAGTCTATCTTTCTGGAACTCTAGATATCCTTTCACTACGACGAGGCTCTATTTGTATAAGTTCTTGAGGCTGTGCCTCTTCTTGTTCTATAATCGGGTTAGGAGAAATTGAATCAGAAGATAACTTCTCTTCGAGTTCCAACCTTGTTGAATCTTTAGTGGATGTACTTTGTTCATTCTCTAAGTATCTAGCATTAGTACTCACAAGTACCTTTTGCTCATTGGAATGATAAAAGTAACCACCCTTTGTATCATTTGGATACCCGACAAAATAGCATAATTTTGATCTTATTTCTAACTTGTCTCCCTTGATTAGTACATAAGTTGGACAACTCCATATCTTGAGATGATTTAGGCTTGGCTTACGCCCAGTCCACATCTCATAGGGTGTCCTAAATACTGACTTGGAAGGTACCGAGTTTAGAATATATGCCGCTATTTCTAGGGTATATCCCCAACAAGACACTGGAAGAATAGCATGAGACATCATGCTTCAGACCATTTCTATCAATGTCCTGTTCCTTCTCTCAGTTACTCCATTCTGCTGGGGTGTCCTCGGCATAGAGAGTTAGGATACTGTCCCATGATGTACCATATAGTCCTTAAATTCACCAAGGAAGTATTCTCCACCACGATCCGATTATAAAGTCTTGATTAATTTACCTGTCCGATACTCCACTTCAGCCTTAAACTCTTTGAACTTGTCAAAAGAGTCAAACTTACGTCTCATCAGATAAATATAACCATACCTTGTACAATCATCTGTGAAAGTGATAAAGTACTCAAACCTCCTCTAATTGGTGTAGACAAAAGACCACACACATCAATGTGAACAAGACCCAATGCTTCTTTAGCTCTATCTACCTTTTGGGTAAAGAACCTTTTGGTCATTTTTCCCATAAGACAGGATTCACACTGAGGCTAACTTTCCAATCTTAATGAGCCTAAAGACCCATCATGGATTAACCTCTGAATTCTTGTTGAGTTAATGTGACCCAATCTTAGATGCCAAAGATATGAGTCATTGACATTGGTCTTTCTCTTCCTATTTAAAAGTTTAGATTGACCGTTATTCAATTGATTGTTAATAGGATTAATGAAGAATAGATTTCCATACATATGCCCAATATATATAACTTCTCCATTTCTACTGATAGTAATACCAGAATGGAAAGAAACATAATATCCTTGATTTATTAGTTTTGCAACTGAAACCAAATTCTGTCTAAAACTAGGAATAAATAAAATATCCTTCAAAATGATTATTCTATTACAATCAAAAGTAAGTTCCAATTCTCCCACAACAAGGGCCTAAACTTGTGCTCCATTTCCCATGCGTAGTCCATGTTCTCCCTTCTGGAGTCTTCTAACCTTCCTAAACCCCTACAAAGAGTTACAGATATGATCAGTAGCTCCTAAATCAACAATCCAAGTGGAAGTTGATCTAACCATTGATATAGACTCTAAATAGAGAACATCACTTGTGAGGTTTTTCTTGGCCTGAAGATCTGGACACTTCTTTTTTTAGTGTCCCTTCTTCATATACTTTAATCATTTACCTTTGGGTTTATCTTTGGGTTGGGACTTGGGCTGGTGCACTATAATACCCTTCTTCTTCTTAAAATTTTTGGGCTTGGGCCTAGTTCTCGAAGAAGAGGCCATCATAGCTCTAGCCTGTGGCTTTATAATTTTCTCTGTCACCTGGAGCTCTTTCATCAACTGTGTTAAACCCATGTTTAACTTGTTCATGTTGTAATTCAACTTGAATTGAGAGAAGGAGCCCGACAAAGATTCGAGAACCATGTCCACTTGGCTCTCGGGGTCAATGACAGCCCCCAAGACTTCTGCTTCCTTGAAAGCAGCAATCATCTTGAGCATATGCTCTTTGACTGATGCTCTCTCAGTCATCCTGGTGTTTATGATCATTCGAAGAGCCTCCTGCCTTGCAGGCCAGCTTTTATCCGCAAACATTGTGGCCAGTGATGTACTTATATCATATGCAGTGGCCATATGCTCGTGATTCGATTGAAGCACATTTGACATGAAGGCTAACATATAGTATTGGACAATTTCGTTAGCCTTCTTCCATGCCTTTTCATATAAGACATACTTATACTCTTCGGTTGTGAGTATTTTATCCAGGTGCATTTTTCAGTCCATATAGTATGGACCCGTTAGCTTATTCTCGTGAGGAATAACGGCTAAGGGACTAAAAGAACCTTTACCAACCATTTCTAAAATTTTGAAAAATATAAGAAATTCTCAGTATTTGTAAAATAAAAATAATTTTGTGCATTTTATCCTCATATTAAACTTGATAATAGCTAACTCTATTACTATTATCTTTAATATGATTAATTTGGCTCTTAGGAAAACAAGTATAGCTTCTTGGGAAGATTAACAGTTTCTTAAGCTAAGTGTGTTAACCATCACAAATTAATTTTCCTTCTAGGCAATAATTTAGAAGATAACTCTATCGAGGGGATGGCTATTTCTTTTCATTTTCTGCGGACATATCTCGCTGAACGTTTAAAAGGGGGAAGCAAAGTACGCAGCGGAAGCAAAAACTGGAAAACTGAAGAATAGGAAACACACAGGCTGGAGCTGGCGCCGGTTCCGACGGCCTCAGTAGTGCCAGTCACGGATTGGCGGGACTCCGAGGGAAATTTTTTTTTACCTCTTTTCCTCATTCTCAGAATTAGTTGGACCGGAATGTGTGGGACTGGAGTAGGTGCGCTAGTAGAAACTTCTAGTGAAATTCCTGCAAGCCTCTTACTCCATCTATGCATGTATATGAATGCCAATCTCTCGATCTTCCAGTATATGACCTGCCTAATCCACGTTTAGTGAACAACTCATAGGGTTAAGGAATTTTTCTTGGAGAGAAAATGGAGGCATCTGTTTTTTTTTTTTCACGCTAGAAGAAGAGAAAAAAAAAAACAACGTTGCTTTCTTAACCCTCAGAAGAGTAAAAACCACATCCTTCTTTATCTTTCTGTTTAACCTAAATAAAATTCTAAGTTAAATTAGATTGGCCCATTGGACTCTTAGTTTAGCCTTTTGGACAAAATTAATTATTCTAATTAGAACCAAATAAATGGCCCAATAAATAATTAAATTTTCACCCCAAATAAACTAGTAAAATTAACAAGCCTATATTAGTTTAGTCCCAAGTCAATCTTCAATTATTCAAATTGGGCCAAAGCCCTGAACAATTAATTAACCCACCAAACCAATTTAATTAATTCTCTCTCTCCATGGACCTTTATGTTATTCTAGCCCAATAATTAAATTAGATTACTTAAATAAAATAAATTCTATTTAATTTAATTTAAGAGCAATTTCTTAGCCTGTATTTAATTAGGACTCTCGGTGATCAAAAGACACACCACATTGGCTACTAAAATGACCAAAATACCCTAGCCATATAAATAGTTGTATTTTACATTTTAAATATTTCTTAATATCACCATAAAGAAATATTGACCCCGAGGACATTGCTGCTTTAGCAAAGTCTTCGACCTACAGGTGTAATGACTAAAATACCCTTTATATATCGCCATACATTTAGAGAGGAATAAATGCACTAACACCTCTCTAAATGACATCTACCATCCTTAGACTTCTAATCCAATGATTCACGACTTCGTGGATTGTTTCCGCTTTCTAAGGGAGCTACCCTAAAGCAAACATCCAAATCATGTTTCCTAGGGCCCTAGATATTTAGATTATTCAGACAACCACAAGGGGTGATATAGTATAGAAACTATCTTGTACAAGTTTGTCTTAACTAACTAGTCACACATACCCAACATGCAAGTATATTGGTCCTACGATAGAACCTCAACTATAGCATATCAAAGTACATGCTTCTAGTTTCGTCAGACCACCAACTCATACTCAAGTCGTAGAGTACTAGTCCATGTTGTAGAAGTAGTAGTCTAGGTTTCTATCATATAGTACTTTTAGAAACTACTACTACAGGTCCTGTTCTACGTATTCGAAATATGCTTATGTCATGAAGTGAGTGGACTACTCACTGGCTAAAGGTAAGCTATTCCCCATTTGGAATTCACAACAAAATAACCTAGACATGAAGAGATTCCCATTCTCATCAATCCGTTAAGAACAAACATTTATGTGTTAAGTAACCTGTGATCCATACCTTATTATGAAAAATCACCATTCACATGGACCACTTACTTAAACAAAATGGGTCTTTTCCAATTGTAATTGTGCATAAATAAAAATATAAATTCACAAATAATTTTTGAAAATAAATTCTTTTATTAAAACATTCGATAGTTACATAAGAAACCTAGTCTAAGAGGGCATATTTGAAGGTATAGAAAATGGAAAACATAGGGCACGTAGCGGAAACGAAGATAAAAAACTGGAAAAACTGAAGAACAGGGGAATCCTGATCAGAGCCGGCGTTGGTTGTGCTCTGGCGAGACTCCGAGGTTAAAATTTTTTACCTCTTTTCCTCGTTCTAAGAGTTGGTTGGACCAGAATGTATACTATCGGGGTAGGTACGCTGGTGGAAGCCTTTGGTGTGATTCCTATAAGTCTCCTACTTCGTCTTTGCATGTAGGTGAACACCAATCTCTCGATCTTTCAGTATATGGCCTGCCTAAATCTGTTTGGTGAATAACTATAGACTAAGGAACCTTTTTTCTAGAGAGAGAGAGAGAGAGAGAGAGAGAGAGAGAGAGAGAGACGTTTGGCTTTTCACAGAGAAGAAGCCGTCTCAGAGAATGTATGTTCTGTCAACAACGTAGTTTTCAATCCTCCTGTTTAACATAAATAAAAATCCTTAGTTAAACTGGACTGGGCCATTGGACTCTTAGTTTTACCTTTTGGGCTTAATTAATTATTCTAATTAGAACCACATAAATGGCCCAATTAATAATTAATTTCCCAGCCCAAATAAACTAGTCCAATAAATAAGCCTATATTAGTTTAGTCCCAGGTTAATCCTTAATTATTCAAACTGGGCCAAAGCCCTGAATAATTAATTAACCCACTAAACTAATTTAATTAATTCTTTCTCCATGGACCTTTATTTTATTCTATCCCAATAATTAAATTAAGTTACTTAAATAAAATAAATTCTATTTAATTTAATTTAATTCCTTAGTCCGTATTTAATTAGGACTCATGGTCTATATTGGGGACCAAAAGACACACCTTTTCCCTCTTCTTTGTTAAATGTTCAAATTGAACATTATTTAATTGATTGTTAATAGGGTTTAGGAAAAATAGATTCTCATACATGTGTCCAGTACATAAAATTTTTCCATATCTACTGATAGAAATACCAGAATGAAAAGATACAGAATATCCTTGATTTATTAGTTTCGCAACTGAAATCAAATTCTGTCGAAATCTAGGTACATATAAAATATCTTTCAAAACCACTATTCTACTACAATAAAAAAACAAGATCCAGCTCTCCCATTGCAAGGGCCCAAACTCATGCTCCATTTCCCACATATAATCAATGTTCGCCCTTCTGAAATCTTCTAATCTTTTTAAACCCTTACAAGGAGTTACAGATGTGATCAGTATCCCCTGAATCAACAATCCAAGTAGAAGTTGATCCAACCATTGATATAGACTCTAGATAGAAAACATTACCTGTGGGGTTTTTCTTGGTTTGAAGATCCGAACGCTCCTTTTTCCAGTGTCCCTTGAGTCCACATTTGAAGCACTTGCCCTTGGATTTATCTTTGGGTTGGGTCTTGGGCTGGCCTGTTGCGTTCCCCTTCTTCTTCTTGAACTTTCTGGGCTTGGGCCCAATTCTAGAAGATGAAGCCTTGGCAATTATAGCCTTAGATTGTGGCTTCATGACCTTCTCCGCTATCTGGAGCTTCTTCATCAACTCAATTAAACCCATGTTCAACTTGTTTATGTTATAGTTCAACTTACACTGAGTAAAGGAACCCGGTAGAGATTCGAGAACCATGTCCACTTGGCTCTCGGGGTCAATGATAGCCCCTAAGATTTCTACCTCCTCGAAAGCAGCAATCATCTTGAGCATATGCTTTCTGACTGATGCTCCCTCAGCCATCTTAGTGTTAATGATGGTTCGAAGAGCCTCTTGCCTTGCGGGCCAGCTCTTATCCGCGAATATCGTGGTAAATGATTGAGTTATATCATACGCAGTGGTCATGTGCTCATGTTTGGATTGGAGCATATTAGACACGGAGGCCAACATGTAACAATGAACCATCTTATCGACCTTCTTCCATGCCTTCTTAGCCTCACGCTTCTCGACGGTGAAACCCGCCCCGATAACAGGGCAGGTTTCGTAAAGGACATACTTATACTCTTCCGCTGTGAATATTATGTCCAGGTTCCTCTTCCAGTCCACATAGTTTGGTCCTATTAGCTTATTCTCTTAGAGAATAACGGCCAATGGACTAAAAAAATCTCCCACCATTTCTGAAAGATCGAAAAATAAAATAAAAAAATTTAGTTTGTGAAAACAAAACAAATATGTGCACTTTATCCTTATTATCAAAATTGATAATAATTAATTTGGCTTTTAGGAAAACTGACATAGCTTCTTGGGAAGATTAACAGTTTACTAAGTTAAGTGTATTAACCACTACAAATTAATTTCTCTTCTAGGTAATGGTCTAGAAGATAACTCCATCGAGGGGATGGCCGTTTCCTCTCATTTCCTATGGATATTCCTCGCACTATGACCTCCAATGAGGGGTTGGCCGATCATAGTACGTGCCCCGGGTTATTAATTACATCCCTCCATTAGATCTAGATCCTTGTGGTATCCCTATCCTATATGGGTTCACTCCTAGGGTGACGTGAGGGGTCCCACGATCTCTAATGAGGATCGTGATGGAAGCCGTGGGGCCGTTGGAACCTCTCTCCCATTTAGTTTTTTAAAACAAGGGTTTTCTGAAAAATTTCCTTTTGAAAATTTCCATTAAGTTTTTTCTTAACTCAAAAATAAAATGTCTAAGTCCATAAAATTCTCTATGTCAAGGTTTATATCCTTTGAGAGTTTTTTTCATGGTCTAATTTTATTTAAGTTAAAAACTTAATTATTTCAAAAAAATTTCAATTAAAACTTTCTAGAGACTTTGGTCTCAAGTTTATTTGACAAAACATTTTTCTTGTGCCAAAATTAAAATAAAATGGCCTTTTATTTTAACTTACAAAAATATCTAAATCCAATATATTTTCTATGTCAAAGATTAAATCCTTTGAGAAAATATCTAAGGATTAATTTTTGTTCAAGCTAAAATAACCTTTTAATTTGTAGAAAAAATGTTTTCCTTGTTAAAAACATTCCCAAAGACTTTGGTCTTTGAGAAAACGTGTACATAGGTACAAAAATAAATAGCATACTAGAAAACAGTAGACGTTTTCATGCTCTTCTATTTTTTAAACCCAAGTGCCCAGATAATAGAATTAAACATATTAATTAATTAATTAATGGTCTTATTTAATCTTAAAATCCCTTACTAATATTTTTCATGAAAAAATATTCCTTGAATATTAACTATTGCAAAATATTAACTTCACCTGGTATGGACCCCAAAACCAAAAGAAAACGCAAGAAAAATTACAAGGAAAAAATAAAGAATTTCTCCTTGGTCCACTGCACCCGCCACACTGGATCATGCACCCCCATCTGCACTGTGGTCCACTGCATCCGTTGCATAAAACCAGGACCCATGAGAAACCAGCACGTGACTGGCCTTCCAGACCTAAGCTGGCGCCAGTTCCAGCACCCCAAGCCGGCGTCAGTTTTGGTCTGGATGCCTGATCCTGTAGTTTTTTTTCTCTTCGAATTTCCTCTGTTTTTCTTCTCAACATCTGGTATCAATGGCTCTTCGATTTCAAACAAAAAATAATGAAATCAACCAAAACCAACAATCGCCTATACCCATAAACATTGGGCTTACACGAATTGCTAAAAAAAAACAGTAAATTACACATCTCCTATACCACCACCCGCAAGGTTTAACAGAGAATCTATCCATACCAAAAACAGCGAAGGATCACAGTCTTAATCACTCATATGTGTCCAATTTTATTCATCTAGATGCATGCTCCTTATATTTTTACAAACCTTCATGCTCTGATACCAATTGAAGGCATAGAAAACGGAAAACACAGGGCACGCAACGGAAGCAAAGATAAAAAACTGGAAAAATTGAATAACAGGGGAATCTCGATCAGAGCCGGCACCGGCTCTGGCAGCCCTAGCCGGCGCTGGTTGTGCTCTGGCGGGACTCCGAGGTTAAAATTTTTTACCTCTTTTTCTCGTTCTAAGAGTTAGTTGGATTGGAATGTGTACTACCCGGGTAGGTACGCTGGTGGAAGCCTCTGGTGCGATTCCTGCAAGTCTCCTACTCCGTCTTTGCATATAGGTGAATGCCAATCTCTCGATCTTCCAGTATATGGCCTATCTAAATCCGTTTGGTGAACAACTACAGACTAAGGAACCTTTTTGAGAGAGAGAGAGAGAGAGAGAGAGAGAGAGAGAGAGAGAGAGAGAGAGAGAGAGAGAGAGAGACGTCTGGCTTTTCACAGAGAAGAAGCCGTCTCAGAGTGTGTATGTTCTGTCAACAATGTAGTTTTCAATTCTCCTGTTTAACCTAAATAAAAACCCTAGGTTAAACTAGATTGAGCCATTGGACTCTTAGTTTAACCTTTTGGGTTTAATTAATTATTCTAATTAGAACCACATAAATGACCCAATTAATAATTAATTTTCCAGCCCAAATAAGCTAGTCCAATAAATAAGCTTATATTAGTTTAGTCCCAAGTTAATCTTTAATTATTCAAACTGGTCCAAAGCCCTGAATAATTAATTAACCTACTAAACTAATTTAATTAATTATCTCTCCATGGACCATTATTTTATTCTAGCCCAATAATTAAATCAGGCTACTTAAATAAAATAAATTATATTTAATTTAATTTAATTCCTTAGCCCGTATTTAATTAGGACTCATGGTTTATACTGGGGACCAAAAGACACACCGCATTAGCTACTAAAATGATCAAAATATCATTGGAATATAAATAGCTGTATTTTGCATTTTAAATATTTTCTAATATCACCATAAGAAAATATTAACCCCAAGGATAGTACTGCATTAGCAAAGTCTCCGACCTACAGGTGTAATGGCTAAAATACCCTTCTATACATCGCCGTACATTTAGAGAGGAAGAAGTGTACTAACATCTCTCTGAATGACACCTACCATCCTTAGGCATCTAGTCCAATGATCCACGACCTCCTGGATTGTTTTTGCTTTCCAAGAGAGCTACCCTAAAGCAAACATCCAAGTTATGTTTCTTAGGGCCCTGGATATTTAGATCATTTAGATAACCACAAGGGGCGATATAGTATAGAAACTATCTTATATAAGTCTGTCTTGACTAACTAGTCACACATACCCAACATGCAAGTATATTGGCCCTATAATAGAACCTTAACTATAGTATATCAAAGTATATGCTTCTAGCTTCATTAGACCACCAACTCATACTTAAGTTGTAGACTACTAGTCCACGTTGTAGTAGTAGTAGTCTAGGTTTCTACCATATAGTACTTTTAGAAACCATTTCTACAAGTCCTGTTCTACGTATTCGAAATACGCTTATGTCATAAAGTGAGTGGACTACTCACTGGCTAAAGGTAAGCCATTCTTCATTTAGAATTCACAACATAATAACCTAGACATGATGAGATTCCCATTCTCATCAATCGGTTAAGAATGAATGTTTATGTGTTAAGTAACCCGTGATCCATACCTTACTGTGAAATACCTCCATTCACATGGACCGCTTACTTAAACACAATGGGTCTTTTTCAAACGTAATTGTGCACAAATAAAAATGTAAATTCACAAACAATTTCTGAAAATAAATTCTTTTATTAAAACATTCGATTTTTACATAAAAAACCTAGTCTAAGAGGGTATATTTCCCAACAATCTCCCACTTGCACTCTAAGACTAAGTAAGTCCGTAGGTGCCCACCCCTATGGCATCTAAGTGTTTTTTGAAGACTCTCTCAGCCAAAGGCTTGGTGAATGGATCTGCTAGATTGTTCTCGGATCCCCTTCTTGTGGTTCCTAGGTTCTTTGGATTGTGATACTGCTCCAGTGTTGTCGCAATACATCACAATCGGCTTGTCCATGTGTGGCACGACTCCAAATTCTGAAAGGAACTTCCAGAGGCAGACTACTTCCTTGGATGCCTCCAAAGCTGCCGTATACTCAGCTTCTATGGTTGAGTCAGTAATGCAAGATTGCTTGATACTCCTTCATGAAATGGCTCCTCCAGACAAGGTGAAGACATATCCACTAGTGAATTTTCTCTCATCCTTATCTGCCTAGAAGTCTGAGTCTGTCTATCTTGTATGAACTAAGTTATCAGCCTTGTAAACCAGTATATAATCTCTCATTCCCTTGAGGTACTTGAGAATATGCTTTACAGCTTTCCAATGAACCTCCCTAGGGTTTGACTGATAGCTGCTAACTAAATCTACGGCAAAGCAGATATCTGGCCTAGTACACAACATGGCGTACATGAGACTTTCTACAGTCGAAGTATAGGGAATCCTACTTATTTTATCCCTTTCTTCTTGAGACTTAAGACAGTCCCCTGAAGAAAATGACAACCCACGTCTGCAAGGAATTAGAGCTCCCTTGCATGAGTCCATGCTGTACTTGGCTAGCATCTTTTCAATGTATGCCGCTTGGGATAATCCTAACATTCTCTGCTTCCTATTTCTAATAAGTCTAATCCTGAGAATGTAGCTGACTTCTCCGAAGTCATTCATACTGAATTGACTAGACAATCAAACCTTTGTAGATGACAATGACCCTACATCATTTCCAATGAGTAGAATGTTATCCACAAACAAGACAAGAAAAATTACATTAATGCCTTCTAGTTTCCTGTACATGCATGGTTCATCCTTATTTTGAGTGAAATCGTAAGACTTTATAGTCTCGTTAAAACGAATGTTCCATGCTCTCGATGCCTACTTAAGTCCATAAATGGACTTCTTAAGCTTGCAAACTATATGTTCTTGGCCTTTAGTAATAAAGCCTTTCGGTTGGGACATATAGATGTATTCACTAAGATGGCCATTTAAAAATGCCGTCTTGACATCCATTTGTCATATCTCGTAGTCATAATGACATGCGATTGTAAGAAGGATACAGATGGATTTAAGCATGGCTACTTGGGAAAAGGTTTCCTCATAATCGATTCCCTCTTTTTGAGCATACTCTTTCGCCACAAGCCTAACTTTGAAGGTTTCCACCCTACTCTCCTCTTGTATAGCCACTTACACCCAATGGGTTTTATCCCTTCAAGTGAAGCTACAAGATCCCAAACCAAATCGAAGTACATAGACTCAATCTCAACTTTCATTGCTTTATGCCATAGATTTGCATCGGCATCAGCAATAGCCTCCTCGTATCTAGTGGGGTCTTGTTCCTGATGGTCGGAGATTAGCTCGAAAGCTTCTCCAGTCCATCTCTCCAAAACCCTAGACACTCTCCCACTATGACGAGGCTCCAATTGTATAGGCTCTTGAGGTTATACCTCTTCGTGTTCCACAAACGGGTCAGAAGAAGTTGATTCTGAAGATAGCTTCTTCTCAAGTTTCAAGCTAGTTGAACCTTTAGTAGAAGTACTTTGATCATCCTCTAAGTATCTAGTATTGGTATTAATGAGTACTTTCTGCTCCTTAGAATGATAAAAGTAACCACCCTTTGTCCCTTTTGGATACCCAGCAAAATAGCATAATTCAGATATTGATTCCAACTTGTCTCTCTTGACCAGTACATAAGTTGGACAACCCCATATCCTGAGATGATTCAGACTCGGCTTACGCCCAATCCACATCTCATAGGGAGTCCTAGGTACTGACTTGGAAGGCACCAAGTTCAAAATGTATGTCGTTATTTCCAGGGCATATCCCCAAAAAGACACTGGAAGAGTAGCATGAGATATCGTGCTTTGGACGATTTTCATCAATGTCTTGTTCCTTCTCTCAGATACTCTATTCTGCTGGGGTGTCCCCGAGTCAGAGAGCTAGGATACTCTCCCATGATGTACCATGTAGTCCTTGAATTCACCAAGGAGGTACTCTCCATCACGATCCGATCATAAGGTCTTGATCAATTTATCTGTCCGACGCTTTACTTCAGCCTTAAACTTCTTGAACTTGTCAAAAGAGTCAAACTTTCTTCTCATCATGTAAATAAAACCAAACCTCGTACCATCATCCGTGAAGTGATGAAGTACTCAAAACCCCCTCTAGATGGTGTAGACAAGGGACCATACATATCAGTGTGAATAAGACTCAATACTTCCTTGGCACTATCCGCCTTAGGGGTAAATGACCTTTTGGTCATCTTTCCCATTAGGCAGGATTCACATTAAGGCTAATTTTTCAATCTCAATGAGCCTAAATGCCCATAATGGATTAACCTCTGAATCCTGGTTGAGTTGATATGACCCAACCTTAGACGCCAAAGATAAAAGTCATTGACATTGGTCTTCCTCTTCCTTGTTAAAGGTTCAGATTGAGCGTTATTTAATTGATTGTTAATATGGCTTAAGAAGAATAGATTCCCATACATGTTCCCAGTACATAAAATTTTTCCATCTCTACTGATCGAAATACCAGAATAGAAAGATACAGAATATTCTTGATTTATTAGTTTCGCAACTGAAATCAAATTCTGTCAAAATCTAGGTGCATATAAAATATCTCTTAAAACCACTATTCTATTACAATCAAATATAAGATCCAACTCTCCCATTGCAAGGGCTCAGGCTTGTGCTCCATTTCCCACACGTAGCCCATGTTCACCCTTCTGGAGTCTTCTAATCTTTCTAAACCCCTACCAGGAGTTACAAATGTGATCAGTGGCTTCTGAATCAACAACCTAAGTGGAAGTTGATCCAACCATTGATATAGACTCTAGATAGAAAACATTACCTGTAGGGTTTTTCTTGGCTTGAAGATCTTGACACTCATTTTTTCAGTGTCCCTTCATTCCACATTTGAAGCACTTACTCTTGGGTTTGTCTTTGGATTGGGTCTTAGGCTAGGCCGCTGCATTTCCTTTCTTCCTTTTGAATTTTCTAGGCTTGGGCCCAATTCTAGAGGAAGAAGCCTTAGCAATCATAGCCTTAGATTGTGGCTTCATGACCTTCTTTGCCATCTGGAGTTCCTTCATCAACTCAGTTAAACTCATGTTTTACTTGTTCATATTGTAATTCAACTTGAACTGAGTAAAGGAACCCAGTAGAGATTCGAGAACCATGTCCACTTGGCTCTCGGGGTCAATAACAAACCCTAAGATTTCTGCTTGCTCGAAAGTAGCAATCATCTTGAGCATATGCTCTCTTACTGATGCTCCCTTAGCCATCTTAGTGTTTATGATAGTTCAAAGAGCTTCCTGCCTTGCGGGCCGACTCTTATCCTCGAACATCGTGGCTAATGATTGACTTATGTCATATGCAGTGGTCATCTGCTCATGTTTGGACTGGAGCACATTAAACATGGAGGCCAACATGTAACAACGAGCCATCTCATCGGCCTTCTTCTATGCCTTCTCAGCCTCTCGCTCTCCGGCGGTGGAACTCTCCCCAATAACAGGGCAGGTTTCATAAAGGACATACTTATATTCTTCCACTATGAGTATTATGTCCAGGTTCGTCTTCTAGTCCACATAGTTTGGTCTCGTTAGCTTATTCTCTTTGAGAATAATGACCAATGGACTAAAAGAACCTCCCACCATTTCTGAAAATAAAAGAAAATATTTAGTTTGTGAAAACAAAACAAATTCGTGCACTTTATCCTTATATTAAAATTAATAATATAATTAATTTAGTTCTTAGGAGAACTGACATAGTTTCTTGGGAAGATTAACAGTTTCCTAAGCTAAGTGTGTTAACCACCACAAATTAATTTCCCTTTTAGGTAATGATTTAAAAGATAACTCTATCGAGGGGATGGCTGTTTTCTCTCATTTCCTATGGACATACCTTGCACTATAACCTGCAACGTGGGTTGACCAATCATAGTACGTGTTCCGGGTTATTAATTATATCTCTCCATTAGATTTAGATCATTGTCGTATCTCCATCCTATACGGGTTTACTCCCAGGGTGACGTGAGGGGACCCACGATCTCTAATAAGGATCGTAATGGAAGCCGTGAGGCCGTTGGAACCCCTCTCCCATTTAGTCTTTTAAAATAAGGGTTTTCTGAAAAATATCCTTTTGAAAATTTTCATTAAGTTTTTCCTTAAGTCAAAAATAAAATATCTAAATCCATTAAAATCTCTATGTCAAGGTTTTTATCATTTGAGAGAATTTTCCATGGACTAATTTTATTTAAGTTAAAAACTTAATGATTTCAAAAATTTTCCAATTACAACTTTCTAGAGACTTTGCTCTCAAGTTTATTTGACAAAATAATTTTTCTCATGCAAAAATAAAACAAAATGGCTTTCTATTTTAACTTACAAAAATATCTAAATCCAATATATTTTATATGTCCAGGATTAAATCCTTTGAGAAAATATCTAAGGATCAATTTTTGTTCAAGTTAAAATAATCATTTAATTTGTAGAAAAAATATTTTTCTTGTCAAAATATTCCCAAAGATTTTGGTCTTTGAGAAAACGTGGATATAGGTACTTAAAAATAAATAGCATGCAAGAAAACAGTAGACGTTTTCATGCTTTTCTATTTTTTAAACCTAAGTGCCCAGATAATAGAATTAAACACATTAATTAATTAATTAATTAATGGTCTTGTTTAATCTTAAAATCCCTTACTAATATTTTTTCATGCAAAAATATTCCATGAATATTGACTATTACAAAAATATTAACTTTGCCTGGTATGGACCCCAAAACAAAAACGAAAACGCAAGAAAAATTGCAAGGAAAAATAAAAAATTCTCCTTGGTCCACTGCACCCACCACACTGGATTGAATCCTTTTTGCACTGCAGTCCACAACACCCGGCGCATAGAACCAGACCTCACGGGCGACCTGCGTGCAGACCTGACCCAGACCCGAGCCGGTGCCGATTTAGGCGGCCTTCAATTGATGCCGGTTCCGGTCTGACCGGGCTCTTCTTTGATTTTTCTTTGCAATTTTCTTTTGTGAATTTCCTCTGTTTTTCTGCGCAACTTCTGGTGCATTGGCTCTTTCTTTGATTTCAATCCAAATACAATGAAATCAATAAACCAACAACCGTCTATACCTATTAAGATTGGGTTTACATGATTTGCTAAAAAAAATAGTAAATTATAAATCTCCTATACCTCTATCAGAGAGGTTTAACAAAGAATCTATCCATACCAAAAACAGCGAAGGATCACAGTTTTAATCACACATATGTGTCTAGTTTTATTCAACTAGATGCATGCTTCCTATATTTGCACAAAACCTTCATGCTCTGATACCAATTGAAGGTTTAAAAGGGGGAAGCAAAGCACGCAGCGGAAGCAAAAATTGAAAAAACTGAAGAATAGGAAACACACAGGCCGGAGCCGGCGCCGGTTTCGACGGCCTTAGCCGGCACCGGTTCTGACGGCCTCAGACGGCGCCGATCACAGCCTGGCGGGACTCCGAGGGAAAATTTTTTTACCTCTTTTCCTCATTCTCAGAATTAGCTGGACCGGAATGTGTGGGACTGGGGTAGGTGCGCTGGTAGAAACCTCTGGTGCGATTCTTGCAAGCCTCCTACTCCGTCTGTGCATATATATGAACGCCAACCTCTCGATCTTTACATATATGACTTACCTAATCCATGTTTGGTGAACAACTTACAGGGCTAAGGAATTTTTCTTGGAGAGAAATGAGGCGTTTGTTTTTTTTTCCATGCCAGAAGAAGAAAAAAACAACAACGTTGTTTTCTTAACCCTCAGAAGAGTAAAAACCACATCCTTTTTTATCTTCCTGTTTAACTAAAATAAAACCTTAAGTTAAACTGGATTGACCCATTGGACTCTTAGTTTAGTCTTTTGGACTAAATTAATTATTCTAATTAGAACCAAATAAATGGCCCAATAAATAATTAATTTTCCAACCCAAATAAACTAGTCAAATTAACAAGCCTATATTAGTTTAGTCCCAGGTCAATATTTAATTATTCAAATTGGGCTAAAGCCCTGAACAATTAATTAACCCACCAAACCAATTTAATTAATTCTTTTTCTCCATAGACCTTTATTTTATTCTAGCCCAATAATTAAATCAGACTACTTAAATGAAATAAATTCTATTTAATTTAATTTAAGACAAATTCCTTAGCCTGTATTTAATTAGGACTCATGATGACTAAAAGACACATCGCCTTAGTTACTAAAATGAGCAAAATACCTTTGCTATATAAATAACTGTATTTTACATTTTAAATATTTCCTAATATCACCATAAGAAAATATTGACCCTAAGGACAATGCTGCGTTAGCAAAGTCTCCGACCTACAGGTGTAATGACTAAAATACCCCTCTATACATCGCCGTACATTTAGAGAGGAAGAAATGTACTAACACCTCTCTAAATGACATCTACTATCCTTAGGCTTCTAGTCTAATGATCCACAACTTCCTAGATTGTTTCTGCTTTCCAAGGGAGCTACCCTAAAGCAAACATCTAAGTCATGTTTCCCAGGACCCTGGATATTTAGATCATTTAGACAATTACAAGGGACGATATAGTATAGAAACTATCTTGTACAAGTCTTTCTTAACTAACTAGTCACATATACCCAACATGCAAGTATTTGGCCTTACGATAGAACCTCAACTATAGCATATCAAAGTACATGCTTCCAGCTTCGTCAGACCACCAACTCATACTCAAGTCGTAGAGTACCAGTCCACACTATAGCACTAGTAGTCTAGATTTCTACCATATAGTACTTTTAGAAACCACTACTACGAGTCATGTTCTACGTATTCGAAATATGCTTATGTCATGAAGTGAGTGGACTACTCACTGGCTAAAGGTAAGCTATTCCCCATTTGGAATTCACAACATAATAACCTAAACATGATAAGATTCTCATTCTCATCAATCAGTTAAGAACAAACGTTTATGTGTTAAGTAACCCATGATTTATACCTTACTGTGAAAGACCCCATTCACATGGACTATTTACTTAAACACAATGGGTCTTTTCCAAACATAATTGTGCATAAATAAAAATGTAAATTCACAAATAATTTTTGAAAAAAAATGCTTTTATTAAACACATTCGATATTTACATCAGAAACCTAGTCTAAGAGGGCATATTTCCCAATACTCACACTATAACCACTAACGTGGGTTGGCCAATTATAGTATGTGTTTTGGGTTATTAATTACATCCTTCTATTAATTCTAGATCCTTATGGTATCTCCATCCTATACGGGTTTACTATCAGGGTGACACGAGAAAACCCACGATCTCTAATGAGAATTGTGATGGAAGCTGTGGGGCCATTAGAACCCCTCTCCCACTTAGTTTTTTAAATAAGGATTTTCTTGAAAAAATATCATTTGAAAATTTTCAATTAAGTTCTCTTTTAACTTAAAGTAAAATGTCTAAATCCATAAAAATTTATATGTCATGGTTTATACCCTTTGAATTTTTTTTTCTCATGGATTAATTTTATTTAAATAAAAAACTTAATAATTTTAAAAAATTTCCATTTAAAAATTGCTAGAGATATTTATCTCAAGGTTTATTTGACAAAAAATATTTTTTCCTTTGCAAAAATGAATTAAAGTGGCTTTCCATTTTAACTTACAAAAATTTCTCAATCCAAAATATTTTCTATGTTATGGATAAACAACCTCTAAGAAAATAACCAAGGATTAATTTTTGTTTAAATTAAAATAACCATTTAATTAAAGAAAAATATTTTTCCTGGTCAAATAAAATTTCTCAAAGACTTTGGTCTTTGAGAAAACGTGTACATAGGACTTAAAATAATTAGCATGCTGGAAAACTGTAAATGTTTTTCTACTTTTCTATTTTAATCTTAAGTGTCCAAATAAAAGAATTAAATATATTAAATTAATTAATAATCTTGTTTAATCATAATATCCTTTACTATTATTTTTCATGCAAAATATTCAAAGAATATTAACTATTGTAACAAAAATAATTTCGCCTAGAATAGGACCAAAAATATAAAAAAAAGAGAATTTTTTTTCTCTGGTCCAGCCCACCCACCACACTGGATCATTACCCATGGGAAGACCCATGGACCATGGTTCACGGGTGGGCAGGCGGGTGCCTGCGACTTGCCCGTTCGCTCACTAATCGGGTGAGCATCCTGACCATGCAACAGCTTTTGCGAGGAAGCTACTGTATCTGCGAGGATGCATTCCCTGCGCGTGGCCGTGCCAAGGAACCCTCGGGCCCAGCTGTGGCTTTCTAGCCACAGCTGGCCTGGGCGACCTCGGCTCCTGACAGACCGAGCCGTGGCTAGGCTCATCTTCTTCCTCTAGAAAATTTTTCTTTCTCCAATTTTGCTGCAAATTTTCTTTGGGCTTCATTGCAACTCCGGTCGCGATCAACCCAAGGCGGTTCTTGTTACATTTTTTTAACAAAAAACATGACATCCGCCTATATCCTTTCAAATCAGGTTTACACGAAGGCTAAACGAAGCAGTAAAGGAAAATTGTACAGAGATCCTATACCTCAAGTTTTCAATGCATCTACCCATACCAAAACAGCGAAAGATCTCATCATATTAACCACATTAGTCTTGCCAATTTTATTAACTAGCATGCACCAATCCTATGCCATTCAAAGCATCATTCTTCGATGGCAAAGAGGATATAGATTAACTTAAGTATAGTTATCGGAGAAAAGGGTTTCCTTGTAGTTGATTTCTTCTTTCTGAGTATACCCTTTTACCATAAGCTTAGCTTGAAAGGTTTCTACCTTCCCATCCGCTCCTTTCTTCCTCTTGTACACCCACTTGTACCTAATAGGTTTTATCCTTTCAGGTGAAGCTATAAGATCTCAAACTTTATTGAAGTACATAGGCTAAATTTCGACTTTCGTTACTTCATGCCATAGGTCTGCAATGGCGTCAACAATAGTATCTTCGTATCTAGTAGGATCTTATTCCTGATGGTCAGAGACTAGGTAAAAAATCTCTCTAGTGCATCTTTTTGGAACTCTAGATATCCTCCCACTGCGACGAGGCTCCATTTGTATAAGTTGCTGAGGCTGTGGCTCTTCTTGTTCTATAATCAGGTTAGGAGAAGTTGATTCAGAAGATAACTTCCTTTCGAGTTCAAACCTTGTCGAATCTTTAGTGGATGTACTTTGTTCATCCTCTAAATATTTAGCATTAGTACTCACAAGTACCTTCTGCCCCATGCTATAAT
Source organism: Voacanga thouarsii (assembly GCA_026120185.1). Classification (NCBI taxonomy): domain Eukaryota; kingdom Viridiplantae; phylum Streptophyta; class Magnoliopsida; order Gentianales; family Apocynaceae; genus Voacanga; species Voacanga thouarsii. The sequence goes on from JANUWF010002273.1 coordinate 179,680, forward strand.
AAAAGTAACCACCCTTTGTACCTTTTGGATACCCAACAAAATAGTATAATTCTGATCTTGTTTCTAACTTATCTCCCTTGATCAGTACATAAGCTAGACAACCATATCTTGAGTTGATTTAGACTTGGCTGATGCCCAATCCACATCTCATAAGGTTTCCTAGATACTGACTTGGAAGACACTAAGTTCAGAGTATATGTCGCTATTTCTAGGGCATATCCCCAAAAAGACATTGGAAGAGTAACATGAGACATTATGCTTTGAACCATTTCCATTAATGTCCTGTTTCTTCTCTTAGCTATTCCATTCTGCTGGGGTGTCCTCAGTGCAGAAAATTGAGATACTATCCTATGATGTACTATGTAGTTCTTGAATTCACTAAGGAGGTATTCTCCACTACGATCCGATCGTAAGGTCTTAATTAGTTTACTTGTTCGATGCTCCACTTCAGCCTTAAATTCTTTGAACTTATCAAAAAAGTCAGACTTGCATCTCATCAGATAGATATAACCATACCTTGTACAATCATTTATGAAAGTGATGAAGTACTCAAATCCCCTTCTTACTAGTGTAGACAAAGGACCACACATATCTGTGTGAACAAAACTCAATACTTTTTTGGCACTAACTGCCTTTTGGGAAAATGACCTTGTGGTCATTTTCCCCATAAGACAGGATTAACAGTGAGGCCAACTTTCCAATCTCAATGAGCCTAAAGGCCCATTATGGATTAACTTCTGAATCCTAGTTGAATTAATGCGACCTAACCTTAGATACCAAATATATGAGTCATTGATATTGGTCTTTCTCTTCCTATTTAAAGGTTCAGATTGAGCGTTATTCAATTGATAATTAATAGGATTAATAAAGAATAGATTTCCATATATGTGCACAGTATATATTACATCTCCATTTCTACTATAGTAATACCAAAATGGAAAGAAATAGAATATCCTTGATTTATTAGTTTTGCAACTGCAACCAAATTCTTTCTAAAATAAGGAACAAATAAAACATTCTTCAAAACTACTATTCTATTACAATTAAAAGTAAGTTCCAGTTCTCCCACAGTAAGGGCCCAAACTTGTGCTTATTTTCCACGCGTAGTCAATGTTCGCCCTTATGGAGTCTTCTAATCTTCCTAGACTCTTACAAGGAGTTACAGATATGATCAGTGGCTCCTAAATCAACAATCCAAGTGAAAGTTGATCCAACCATTGATTTAGACCTAGATAGAGAACATTACATGTAGGGTTTTTCTTGGCCTGAAGACCTGAACACTCTTTTTTCTAGTGTCCCTTCTTCCCACACTTGAAGCATTTGCCCTTGGGTTTGTCTTTGGGCTAGGACTTGGGCTGGTGCACTGCATTCCTCTTCTTCTTCTTGAACTTTCTAGGCTTAGGCGCAGTTTTTGAAGAAGAGGCCATCATAACTCTAGCCTATGGCTTTATAACCTTTTCTGCTACTTGGAGCTTCTTCATCAACTCTGTTAAACTCATATTTAAATTATTCATGTTGTAATACAACTTGAACTGAGTGAAGGAGTCCGACAAAGATTCGAGAACCATGTCTACTTGGCTCCCGGGGTCAATGACAGCCTGCAAGACTTCTGCTTCCTCAAAAGCAGCAATCATCTTAAGCATATGCTCTCTAACTAATGCTCCCTCAGTCATCCTAGTGTTTATGATCGTTCAAAGAGCCTCCTGCCTTGCAAGCCGGTTCTTATCCACGAATATTGTGACTAGTGATATGCTTATGTCATATGCAGCAGCCATGTGCTCGTGTTTGGATTGAAGCACATTTAACATAGATGCTAACTGTTAGCCCTAAGGGCGGTTTCCTGTGTTTTGACTTATGACAAACATTGATGAGAACTAACTTGTGTGATCTACTTATTATAGGATATGATTGACCTCAGGTCTTCCAATGCGTACAAATAGGATTACTAAGCAACTCTTGAAATAATAGAATTCGAGAATGGAAAATCAAGAAAATGAACAAGCTTAAGAGATTGCAAACTGAGAATCCATTGTGAAAGAACCCTAGACTAGGAATCTTTGTTAAGGTATCTCTTTGTGTAAATTCCTATGTCTTCTTTTCCTTTTGATTCAATTTAATTCCACCGTGAAGCACTAAAATAAAAGATTTCAAAGTTTTAAAATCCTCAAAATTTTGGATTGAGCATTTTAGGTGACCCTGCATCTAGAAGGTACGTCCAAAACTATGTGAACAATATCTAATCAATTCTACCTAAAAAAGTGCTAATTTGGACTTACCATTTGAATGCACCATTGTCCAAAACATGATTCCAAAACGCCGGTAAATCTGACAGCGAAAACTAGCTGTTTTATAGCTGTTGGTGCTCTACTTTATAAATCTATATAAGGCTTCAAAACTCGATTTGAAAGTAGATTTTTGTCCTATATTTCTAAGAAACACTCTTACTTTATAGAAAACAAAAATCTCCTTTATCAAAGTGCTTCAAAGTGAAATCAAATTGTGTCTCAAAGATAAAAGTGTTTGGGCTTATTTTTCTTGTATATCTGCTCAAAGAAGTGAGTCACTTTTGTTTCATTTATCTTCAATCATCTTTCTGTATCAAGGTTGTGGAGTAAAACCCATTTGAGATGAACCTTGATTTATTAATTGATTGAGAGGTTTTAGAAAACCAAGTATGGTGATCCTTTCTTGTATTTAGTACAGATTGATACCATTGAGTTGGGTGAATGAAATCTAGTTGAGAATCCTTAACTGTGAGCTTAGGGTAGTGGATGTAGATCTTGGTAGATCGAACCACTATAAATCTTGTGTTATATTTCTCTGTATTTACTTTCAGCATTTATTTTCAGATAACCTGTAAATCGTCCCAACTCAGATTTTCTTAGTTCCTTAAAGAAATTTTTAAAGGAGTTCACCAACTCATTTTCAATCTAGCATTAATTGTATTGTGTATCTTACCTTATTCTGAATCTAGATATCTCTCAAAGTCATTTTGAAAAGCTCTCGCTATTACAAGTGTCATTGGTAAAAAATTCGAAGAACATTTCTATCCTTCAAAACAGAATCCTTTTTTTGGAAAAATTTTAGTTTGCTAAAAACCTTATTCACCCACTCTAAGGTTTTTCATTTGGTATCAGAGTTTGGTCTACTCTATTCTCGGTCTAACAATCTTGTAGGAAAGATCCTCATGGTAAACTCATCATCTCTTTCATATGTTGAAGGTTCATCAACAAATCGACCTCCATTGTTTAATGGAAACAACTACATATTTTGGAAAAACAGAATGAAAATCTATGTTTGTTCAATCAACTTCGAGTTGTGGAATTTGATTGAAAATGGTCCTTTTGTTCCGTCAAAAGTTGTTGATGGCAAAAAAGTGTCTAAAAAAATGACGAATTTGATGTTGAAGACAATGGTAAGATGACATTGAACTTTCAAGCTATGAATATCTTATGATGTGCCCTTGATGCCACTGAATACAAATGAGTTAGTGGCTGTGATTCAGCCCATGACATGTGGAAACTATTTGAAGTCACCCGTGAAGGGACAAACCAAGTTAATGAATCTAAATTGAGACTTTTAATTCATGACTATGAATTGTTCACAATGAAGCCAAACGAAATTATAACTGATATGTTTTACTAGATTCACAAATATCGCAAATGGTCTTAAAGCTTATGGGAAAGTTTATTCCTTTGGTAAACAAAATCAAAAAATTCTGGATGCATTGCCTAAGAGCTGGTAGCTGAAAGCTCTTGCTGTGGAAGAATCTAAGGAGTTAAGATCCTTACCAATTGAAGAGCTGATTGACTCTCTTCTAACACATAAAATGAAACTCAAGAGGTTTCAAGAATCCGATGATCATGATAAAGGTAAAAAGGGAATAACACTGAAAGCTGAAAAAGAGGAAGCTGAAACCAGTCAATCGGATAGCAGCGATGAGACTAAAGTAGACACTAAAGAACTAGTAATGATAGCAAAGAAATTTAGAATGATGTTTAACAAAGGAAACTTCAAAAGAGGGAAGAAGTTTGTAAAGAGAAAATGACAAACCTCAACATTTAAGCCTCAATGTTATGAATGCAAAAGCACTGAATATTTCAGTTGCTAAAGAAAAGAAAGGCAGAATGTTTAAGAAAAAGAAGAAAGAGTTGAAAGCAAAGAAAGGTAAAGGACTGATGTGAACTGGGAACCAAAATGAGTCCGAATCTGAAGTAGATGATTCTGAAGATGATATTACTAACATATGCTTTATGGCAATAGAAAATGAGATAAATTCTACCACCACTAATTCCATTTCTAATTCGTATAATTCTAAACATGAAAAGTATGATAATCCAAATGAATTGCTAATTAAAATGTTCCATGAACTGAAAAAATTGCCTAGAAGAAATAAATAAATGAAAATGAAGATTGATTGTTTGTTAGATAAGAATGAAAAGTGGTTGAATGAGAACAAAATATCTCTTGAGTCACATATGTGTGCTATTATGAAAAAGGATGTGATCATCACTACTCTACAGTGTGTATCTCTAGAAAATGGATGCTTATATGATAAAATTCATTCTCTTGAAAGTATGGTTAGCACGTTTGATGATATGAAAAATAGAGTCAAAGATCTTACCACATGTATTGAAAAGTTTACAAATGATAAAAACAACCTGGAAAATTTTCTTGGGGCTCAACACCTAGTTGGAAACAGAAATGGTCTAGGTTATAGGTATGAGATCAAGGATAAAATTCACAAAACTCAATTTGTAAAAGCTGCCTCATCTTACATGACACATAAAATGTGAAAAATCTGGACGCAAATCATATAGGTGTCATATTAAGAAGAAAGTAGAATTCGGTGAAAAAATATTTTAGAAAATTAGAGGAAACACTACTAACCCCCATGGACCCAAGAAAATGTGGGTATCAAAAATCACTCTTCCTTCTCAGGTATAGGCACATTCACTGGAGAAAATGAGCTTCACCAAGTGGTTTTTGGACAGCCGATGTTCAAGACATATGACTGAAAATGCAGAGGATGTACAAACCACAAATAAAGGATTCATTACCTTTGGGGACAAAAAGAAAGGTAAAATTCTTGGCATAGGTAACATTGGTGAAAGCTCTTCAACCATCATAAAACAAGTGTTATTAATTGATGAGCTGAAATATAACTTGCTTAGCATTAGCTAATTATGTGACAACAACTGCAAAGTCATTTTTGAAAAGGATTTTTACTCTATCATGGATAGCTCAAAGAATGAAACAATGTTTGTTGCCAACCGTATTGGAAATGTTTATGTATTTTATCTAAATGACCTAATAATCCATGGTATTAAATGGCTTTCCGTGCATGACAATGATAGTTATCTTTGGCATAGAAGATTAGGCCATGTATATTTAGATTTGCTAAACAAATTATCCTCAAAAGAGCTTGTTAGGGGACTACCCAAAATGAAGTTTGATAAAAGCAAAATTTGTGATGCATGCCAATTTGGAAAACAAATCAAAACTTCTTTCAAACCCAAGAAAATGATTTCCACCTCAAAACATCTTGAATTAATTCATATGGATTTGTTTGGACCAATGAGGACTACTGGCCTTAGTGGTAAGAGGTATGCTTATTTGTTAGTTGATGGTTTCAAAAGATTTACCTGAACTTTATTCTTAGACAAAAGGATGAAGCCTTTTCTAAATTTTCAAAACTGTTCAAGCACGTTCAAAACTCTATTGGATGCAAACTGATTTCTATTAGAAGTGATAATGGTAGAGAATTTTGCAATAATGAATTTACACACTTTTGTAATGAAAATGGAGTATTTCACAACTTTTCAGCAGTTAAAATGCCTCAACAAAATGGTGTTGTTGAGAGGAAAAATGGAACTTTGCAAGAAATGGCTAGATTCATAATTTGTGAAAACACCTTTCCAAAATACTTTTGGGTTAAAGCTTTTAATACAACATGCTATATTGTAAACCGAGTAATGTTGAGACCGTTTTTCAGATAAACACCATTTGGGCTTATATTTGACAAAACTCCATCAATTTCCTATTTTAAAGTATTTAGCTGCAAATGTTTTGTCATTAATACCTGAGACAATCTTGGAAAATTTGATAGAAAATTCGATGAAGCTATATGTCTTGGATACTCTTTCAATAAAAAGACATATAGAGTATGCAATAAGAGAACTCTATGTGGAAGAATCCGTACATGTTGTTTTTGATGAATCTAACATCTATGCTTCAAGGAAAGATGATGATGACGTAGGAAGTTTAAAGGAAATGAGGAAAGACCAACACAAAGCTCCACCGCTAGATACTAATGTAAAAGAAGAAGAAATTGAAGAACAACAAGCTGAACAAGGAAGGCAACAAATTGAAGAATCCATGGATCAAGAATTACTAGAAGATTGGAAATACAAATCCGGTCATCTAAAAGAACAAATCATTGGCGATCCAAGCTACAGAGTTAAAACTAGACGGTATTTTATAGATAACTTTGCTCTACTCTCATGTATAAAACCTAGTTGTATTGATGTAGCATTACATGATGAATTATGGATAATTGCTATGCAAGAAGAACTAAACGAATTTGAAAGAAATCAAGTTTGGAAACTTTTTCCTAGGCCACTTGATCATTTATTTATTGGTACCAAGTGGGTATTTAGAAATAAACTTGATGAAAATGGAGCTGTCATTAGAAATAAAGCAAGATTGGTTGCCCAAGTATTCAATCAAGAAGAGGGCATTGATTATGATGAGACATTTACTCCCGTTGCTAGATTGGAATCTATAAGAATGCTTCTTGCCTTTGCATCTTTCAAAAATTTTATGCTTTATCAAATGGATGTTAAGAGTATATTTCTAAATGATTTTATTGAGGAGGAAGTATATGTAGAACAACTTCTGAGTTTTATTTATGAGCATTTTCCAAATCATGTTTTCAAACTTTCAAAAGCTCTTTATAGTTTAAAACAAACCCCATGAGCTAGGTATGAAAGGCTTAGTGGATTCTTACTTTCAAAAAGGTTCTCAAGAGGCTTGATCGACACCACATTGTTTATCAAATCAGAAAAATTTTGGTGATCTCCTTATTACTCAAATTTATGTTGATGATGTCATTTTTGATGCCACTAATGATTCCTTGTGCAAGATGTTTGCTAAAACAATACGGCAAGAATTTGAAATGAGCATGATGGGAGAACTAAACTTCTTTCTCGGACTACAAATCAAATAAACCAAGGATGAAATCTTCATTAATTAAGCTAAGGATGCCAAGGAACTGCTCAAAAGGTTTGGTATGAACGAAGCCAAAGAAATTTGCACACCTATGAGTACTTCTATAATACTTGACAAAGATGAAATGGGTAAGAAGGTAGATGAATCTTAATATAGAGGTATAATTGGAATCTTACTCTATCTCACTGCTAACCGCCTAGATATCATTTTTTCAGTTTGTCTTTGTGCCCTTTTCAATCATGTCCAAAGGAATCACACCTATGTGTAGTAAAACGCATCCTTTAATATCTAATTGGCACATTTGATTATGGCTTATGGTACCTCGTACTAACATATTTGATCTTATAGGATATACCGATGCTGATTATGCGGGCTATAAATTGGAAAGAAAAAGCACAAGCAGCCATTGGTAATTTCTTGGACACTCTCTAGTGTCATAGGACAACAAAAAGCAAGCATGTGTATCCTTATCTACAACCGAGACTGAATATATTGCAGTCAGAAGTTGTTGCACACAAATCTTGTGGATGAAAAATCCATTGCTTGATTTTGGTATTAATTTTAATTGCGTACTTATATTATGTGACAATATAAGTACTATTAATCTAACTAAGAATCATGTTCAACATTCTAGGACCAAGCATATAGAAGTTAAACATCATTTTATCTATGATCATGTGCTTAAAGGCGATGTATGTGTTGAATATATTTCAATTGATGAACAACTCGCCGATATATTTACAAAACCTCTGGCTGAAGAAAAATTCAATAATCTGAGAAGAGGTTTAGGAATTACAAAAATCATATGACTTACATGTCTGCAAAATAAAAAATCTTGTGCAAACATATAAGTCATATGATTTTTTATTTTGCAGAACCACTGAAGATAGAGCTTTTGGACGTAGCATTTCAGTCCAAAACTCACTTCCAAAACTCTCTAGAAGAAGTTCCATTTAGATTAACATTTCAGATTAGGCCTGAATCCAAAACGGAATCACCTTTGATGCTTCGAATTTCCTTTTAAAATAACTGCTTCCAGATTTTCATATTTGAATTTCAAAATGTTAGTGCTTTTCTCAAGACACCTTTTTAAAATCTCTGATTAAAGTGGCTTTTTCAATGTACATGAGTGTACTTCTATCACAACTTCCTAGGAACTGTTAAAGGACACTCTCTCTTTCTCTCTCTCGAATTCTGGAACCAACCATTCTTCATCTCTTCTCCCACAAAATCCTCTGAGTTTTACTTTTCTAAACAAATGAGAATTCAAACCCTCATCCTCTTACTAAAATGGCAAAAACAAAATCAACCAGTCCGAAACCAAAAAAGGTCCAAAAAGTATCTCTAATGATGAAGAAGAAGTCATCAGCAACAAACAAAGGAAAGGAAATTGCTCTAGATTTCTCGGCTTCTCATTATGACTCCTCTAAATCATCACCAAAACAAGAGAGTTTTGAAACCCACGTACTTCACTTTTTAAATTTGAAAAGTGAATTAGATTATAATGAATAGGTCTCGAGAAATTGAACTATGATTATTAGCTATCGAGTGAATCCATCACCTTTTCTGAATTTTTCCAATGTGTTAAATATGTTTGAATATGTTTGTTGGGGTAGATTACTGTCCGTAGATGAAAAATTGTTTACTTCACTCATTTAGGAGTTCTATGCTAACCTAAGTAAAGGGCGACTTGAGGAAACAGGAGGAGGGTCTATAATTAGATGGTACACCTCTAGAGTTGGGGGTAAGAATATCGAGTTCGATCACCGTCTGTTAAACCGAGTATGTGAGGTTAGAGATCGAAGAATTCAATACTTTGAACTAAATAAATTTCTAGAAGGAACTAATATATTTTATTTAAAGAAGTTTGAAGAAATATTTGTTGGTAGAAGAAGTTTCAAGAACTCTAGTGACAGAAACACAAAGTGACTAAATGAAAAAGCCAGGATCCTACACATGGTCTCAACCATGGTGGTCCCAAGTTTTGGTCACAAAACCTCCACCAACATAATGTAAATAGTGATTATGTTAGCGCTAGCTGAAGGAAGGTAAATAAGTTTTGGGTTCTTGGCTGCCAAGTTAATATTGCAGACCAGAAACACCTCTAGCATGGCACTACCGTATGGGAATTTGCTAACAAAATTGTTCAGACATTTTGATGTTAATCTAAATTCAGTCCCTTCTGCACCCTAAAAAATGAATGTATACAACTTTGAGTCTTTTGAGCGCATGGGATATGTGAGATGGAAGATAAATGGAATTTGCTTCGTGATGTAACTAGAGATGAATGGGAAAAACTGTTGAAAGTGAAAGCTGAAGGCAAAAATGCCTCGTCTGTCATTTGAGGGAGAACCTCAGGAAGAATCATCTGCTAAAGGGAAAGAGCGGACTCAGGACAAAGGATTATCTGAAAGCATCTTGGATGCCATTAACTCTTTGGCTGTTAAATTAGATGGCCTCAGTTAAAAAATTCAAAAATTCAAACTCTTGGAAATAGGATGATTGTTGTGGAGGAAAAGGCAAGAACAAATGAACCGATATCTACTCCGTCAGCACCATCTCTAGAAAAGGCAACTGCAGAGACAACAGTCCCTAAAGTTGGAGAAGAAACTGTAAAAGAGCAAACTACTGAGGAAGTGACAGTCCCTGTGCAATGGAAAGAAGAATCCTCACATCAGGAAGATGTAGCACCCCCTGCCCCCTCTGAATCTCGTATCTCATTTGGGAAGAGACAGAAACAAGTGGTAGTCAAGAGGAAATTAAGCAGGATTGCTGGACAACACTCTAGAAAAGGTGTCGGGTCCAAGATTGAAACAGTTCATATTTCTTGAGTGACCAGATTAGTAGACTGAACTCCTACCGACCTCTACCTAAACTGAAATCAATTCTCACTGCTCTCTTGAACAATTTTTAATTCCCATTTCAGCATCTGAACAATTTATTTTCTATCTTTTAACTACTATCTCTGCTCAACTTATGAATGCTTCATATATGTATATACTTCTCACTGCTTCATATATTACTCTTCATTTTAATTGATGGCAAAGGGGGAGAAAAATGGTAGCTAGTTGAATTGTGATTGGTATGCTTGTTAGTTGGATTATGATTGTTATACCTGTTAAGCTGGATAAATTACTGATTATGATTGGGCAAGTGCTAATTTAGCTTGTTGTGTTGTGATTATTGTACTGATTAGGCAAGTATGTATGCATGAGCATGCACTTACACTTTGAAAGAATGGAGGCAATTTAATTAAACACTATTGTGGTATTGTGCTATATATGCTTTCTATGGCTATTTGTTAACTATACACTGCTGATTAATTGTTGACTATCCTTGAGTAGTCTAAGTCTTATTTCGCTGGATAAACTGATTGCTGTGAAATTTTGTGCTCTAAATTGATGTTTTGCACTGAAACAGACTCATATGCTGATTCTGAATATTGTTAACATCTTGTGATTCTCTCTATGAAATTCATATCAAGATCTGGATTTGATTGAGCTACATGCTATATTATTGGGTTATGATCTATGAAAGTGTTCTCTTCAGGTATTGAAAGTATATTGAGACTGGAGTTGGTAAATTTTTTTTAAAAAGTTGTTGTGATATGATTCTGTGATATGTTCTTTGTTAAAAATCTCAGATATTAAGGATAGCTATTCAGATATCTCTTATTGCATAGAACTTTCCTTAAAGACTAAAACTCTTTGAGAAAATTAGGACGGATCAAAATTTCTGAAAATCCATTATCTCTTGCATTGTGACAGGGGGAGTTTTGGACACACATTCTGTTGATCCAAAAGTCCACTTGATCCAAAAGTCCAGTCCAAAAATAAGTTCTTTTAAAGGATTCAATTTCTGTCTATACTATATCTTATTTTAGACACATGGTTTGGACATCCTAACGTTCCATACTCTCCTTCACCCAATTTTGGATCACATTTTGGACGTTCAAAGGTTGACTCCAGTTTTCTCTCATTTTACAGATACTTATATATGTACATATTAAGGGGGAGCATCTCATCTTATGATTTATTTACTATGCCTCCTTTTATACATATTTATACAATTGTTATAACAGCTATTCTTTTAAGGAATAGTCGTGTGATGGAAGGAATGGGGATATGGAGGTAGGTTGGGCCATAGACTCATTGAGCCATGTTTGTGAGTATATGCCTTAATTTCTTATCTTAATCTCATAAGCACTCTTTGAGTCCTATAAATAGAGATTACACTTCAATGAAAAATATTCTTATTTTTCTTGGTCTAAACATGTTCGTACTATACATATCATTATTATTTATATCACAATCCCATCAAGTTTGTCGTCACTCAAAAAGGGAGAGATTGTTAGCCGTAAGGGCGGTCTCCTATGTTTTGACTTATGAAAAATATTGATGAGGACTAACTTGTGTGATCTACTTGTTATAGAAAATGTTTGACCTTAGGTCTTCCAATACGTACAAATAGGATTACTATACAACTCTTGAAGCAATAGAATGCGAGAATGGAAAATCAAAAAAAAGAACAAGCTTAAGAGATTGCAAACCAAGAATCCGTTGTGGAAGAACCCTAGACTAGGAATCTTTGTTAAGGTATCTCTTTGTGTAAATTCCTGTGTCTTCTTTACCTTTTGATTCAATTTAATTCCACCGTGAAGCACTAAAACAAAATATTTTAAAGTTTTAAAATCCTTAGAATTTCGGATTGAGTATTTTGGGTGATCCTGCATCTAGAAGCTACGTTCAAAACTCTGTAAACAGTATCAAATCGATTCTGCCTGAAAAAGTATCAATTTGGACTTACCATTTGAATGCACCATCATCCAAAACATAAGTCCAAAATGCTGGTAAATCTGATAGTGAAAACTAGCCATTTTATTGCTGTTGGTGCTCTACTTTATAACTCTATATAAGGCTTTAAAACTCAATTTGAAATTATATTTTTGTCCTATCTGTCTAAGAAACACTTTTGCTCTATAGAAAATAAAAATCTTATTTATCAAAGTACTTCAAAGTGAAATAAAATTGTGTCTCAAAGGTAAAAGTGTTTGAGCTTATTCTTCTTGTATATCTACTCAAAAAAGTGAGCCACTTTTGTTTCATTTATCATCAATCATCTTTTTGTATCAAGGTTGTAGAGTGAAATCCATTTGGGGTAAATCTTGATTTGTTGATTGATTGAGAGGTTGTGGAAAACCAAGTGTGGTGATCCTCTTTTGTATTTGGTATAGCTTGATACCATTGAGTTGAGTGAATGAAATCTAGTTGAAAATCCTTAAGTGTGAGCTTAAGGTAGTGGATGTAGATCTTAGTAGATCAAACTACTATAAATCCTGTGTTATGTTTCTCTGTATTTACTTTTAGCATTTATTTTCGAATAATCTGAAAATCGTCCCAGCTCAGATTTTCTTAGTTCCTTAGAGAAATCTTTAAAGGAGTTCACCAACCCATTTTCAATCTAACATTAATTACATCGTGCATCTTACCTCATTCTGAATCTAGATATCTCTCAAAGGTATTCTGAAAAGCTCTCGCTGTTGCAAGTGTCGTTAGTAAAAAATTCGAAGAACATTTCTATCCTTCAAAACAGAATCCTTTTTTTGGAGAAATTTTACTTTGCTAAAAACCTTATTCACCCCCTTCTAAGGTTTTTCACTAACATATAGCATTGGGCCATCTCATCAGCCTTCTTCCATACCTTTTAAGCCTTACGCTCCTTAGCGGTAAAACCTTCCTTGATTGCTAGGCAGGCCTAGTATACTACATACTTATACTCTTAAGCTGTGAGCATTATGTTTAGGATCCTTTTCCAGTTCACATAGTTTGGACCCGTTAGCTTATTCTCGCGGAGAATAATGGCTAAAGGACTAAAAGAACCTCCACCAACCATTTCTGAAATTTTGAAAAATAAAAGAAATTCTCAGTATTTGTAAAATAAAAATAATTTTGTACACTTTATCCTCATATTAAACTTGATAATAGCTAACCCCATTACTGTTATCTTTAACATAATTAATTTGGCTCTTAGAAAAATTGACATAGCTTCTTGGGAAGATTAACAGTTTTCTAAGCTAAGTGTGTTAACTACCACAAATTAATTTTCCTTCTAGGTAATGATCTAGAAGATAACTCCATCAAGGGGATGGCCATTTCTTCTCATTTTCTATAGACATATCTCGCACTATAACCTCCAATATCCCGAGTTATTAATTACAACCTTCCATTAGTTCTAAATCCTTGTGGTATCACTATTCTATATGAGTTCACTCTTAGAGTGACGAGAGGAGATCTACGATCTCTAATGAGGATCGTGATAGAAGTCGTAGGGTCATTGGAACCCCTCTCTCACTTAGTTTTTTAAATAAGGGCTTTTTTGAAAAAATGTCGTTTGAAAATTTTTAGTTAAGTTCTCCTTTAACTTAAAATAAAATGTTTAAATCCATGAAAAATTTCTATGTCAAGGTTTATACCCTTTGAGAAATTTTTTCTCTTAGATTAATTTTATTTAAGTTAAAAACTTATTAATTTAAAAAATTTTCCATTTAAAAATTCCTAGAGATTTTGATCTCAGGGTTTTATTTGACAAAAATAATTTTTCCTTTGCTAAAATGAATTAAAATGGCTTTCCATTTTAACTTACAAAAATTTCTAAATCTAAAATATTTTCTATGTTAAGGATAAAAAAAATTTAAGAAAATAACCAATGAATAATTTTTGTTTTAGTTAAAATAACCATTTCATTAAAGAAAAATATTTTTCCTTGTCAAATAAAATTTTTTGAAGACTTTGGTCTTTGAGAAAACGTGCACATAGGACTTAAAATAATTAGTATGCTAGAAAACTGTAAACGTTTTTATACTTTTCTATTATTAATCCTAAATGCCCAGATAAAAGAATTAAATACATTAATTAAATTAATTAATGCTTTGTTTAGTCATAAAATCCTTTAATATTATTTTTCATGCAAAATATTCAAAGAATATCAACTATTACAATAAAAATAACTTCGCTTGATATGAGACCAAAAACAAAAAAAAAAATATTTTTTTTTTCTTGGTCCAGTGCACCCGCCACACTAGATCATGGCCTCCCCATAGGAAGAGCCATGGACCATGGTCCGCGGGCAGGTGCCCGTGACTCGCCTTTTCATACGCTTACCGAGTAAGCATCTTGACCAGGATGCCTCAGCATCCATGAGGATGCTGCTGGCATCCTTCCTCGCGTGCGGTTGAGCCAAGGCACGCTCGGGCCCGGCTACGGCTTCAAGCCGTGACTAGCCTGGGCAAAGCCTCTGCTCTAGACACCACCGAGCTGCGGCTCAGCTCGGCTCATGTTCTCCACCAGAAACCTTTTTTTTTTTTTTGGCCAATTTTTTATGTAATTTTTTTGGGCTTTTCTACAACTTTGTTCGTGATCAACCCAAGGCGGTTTCTTGTTACATTTTTTCAACAAAAATCATGACATCCGCCTATACCCTTTCAAATTGGGTTTACACGAAGGCTAAACAAAGCAGTAAATAAAATTTGTACAGAGATCCTATACCTCAAGGTTTACAACACATCTACCCATACAAAAACAGCGAAGGATCTCATCATAACCATCAAACTTAGACTTGCCAATTTTATTAACTAGCATGGATCAATCCTAAGCCATTCAAAGCATCACGCTCTGATACCACTTGAAGATAATGAATCAGAGGAAGCCATGCATGCAACATAAACGAAACCAAGAACAACACAGGAAGTGCGCAATAGAAAAGGAAAAAATTTAATACCTCTGCACTGTGTTGGTTTATTTGGCTATGAAGTAGATGTCGTGCGAACCACCGAAACGGCTTCGACTCTAGACGATGCCTCTGGTTGATGACCCGCCAATCTTCTACTCCTCCATGGCATGAACACGATACCCTTTACTTCTAGAATATTTCACCACCCAATCTGTGTTGGTGAAACAACCTAGGTGAGGAAAGACTTTTCTTGAACCTTTGCTATTGATTAGCAAAATCAAGAAGGTTACACAGAGAAGAAGGATGAATGAGGGAGAGAAAGCAGAGAGAACAAGCACTGTTTTTTTTCACTGTTGTGTGACTTTTGTGAAGGAGAAGAGCACCCCACGACTATTCCACTTATAGATAACCTAACCCCAGTCGTTTTGATATTTCAAACATCCAGAGACTATTAACAGAAGAGGTTTGGCTTAGCCTTAACTCTTTTGTTCCGTGAAAAACAAAAAAATCCTTTAGTCTAAGCTATTGAGCCAAAATAATTTATTATTTTTCCTTGTACCCAATAAGCCAAAAAATAATAACCATTAATTATTTATTTTATGGGCTTATTAAAATAACCCAATAAATAATTAATGAACCCAAATGAACTAAAATAATTATTTGAGCCTTTTATTAACTAGTTTAAGTCCAAGTTAATTTTTTTAATTATTTAATCTGGGCTTATACCCTGAATAATTAATTAACCAATTAAACTAGATAATACAATTAATTTCTCTCATTCCTTTTTTTTTATTTCAATCCAAAAAATAAATTAGACTTTTTGAATAAAATAAAATCCTTTTTATTGTGACTATTTCTTCGACCTAAAATAATTAAGACTTACGGGCTATTCCGATGACCAAAAGGACACATTGCATTGGCTACTAAAATGACCAAAATACCCTTACTATATAAATAGCTGTATTTTACATTTTAAATATTTCCTAATATCACCATAAGAAAATATTGATCCCAAGGACTGTTGGGTATCTCAGGCTCGTATCCTATACGGCACAGCGAAAAATAAACGAGATACCATCCCAGGACCCCCCCTATGTGTGGAAAACAAGATATAAAGATAATAAAGGTAACAGCTTTTTACCTTTGTTTGATCGTCCGAAGAACAAAATTTCTTCTTCAAGTCGAGGCGCGATCCAGCAATCCTCTTGTGCAAACTCCATGTGGGTTGAATGTCTAACCACTATAATCACAATGTATGATTATCTCTAATAGTAATTCACATAGAGGATACACTCAAGAACCAAGATTTTCTATGCTAGCAGAAACAAGATGGTGGCTAGGGTTAGACACATTTTCAGCAAAACGAGAGATAGAGAGGAAGAAGAGAAGATTTGGTGGCTGTTGTTTTTCGTGTGTATTTTAGCTGGGTTTTCATGTGTTACATTTACTATATATTACACAAAATTCCCCTCCCAAAACTAAGAATTCTAATCCTATTAGAATTCCCTAATTGTAATTGGAAATATCAAGTTCTCACAATTACAACTTGGACTACAAATTATAACTAATTATAATTTGTCCACAACAACTTCTCTTTCTCTCAACCAACCCCACTATATTATCAAATAACATCTTGAGTATATAATCATCTATTGTGTGTGACCTATTAGGTTTCCCAATCAATTGGTAGTGAACATGAATTAATCCAAACGTCTTTGAGATTAATAATCCATAATTAATTAGAATTAATCTTATTAATTCTAATTAGGATTAGTTTATTAATTCATCAATTAATAAACCCATATTCCCAAATCATGAGCGGTATCTAGCAACACAACATGACCACCCAAGAGTCCAGGAAGTCAAGTGGCTTGACATGAACCCTTCAATAACAAACTTCAGTGCAATTAACTCCTTTCACCATATAATATCTCATTCGGTTTGGAGTAGGAATTAGTGCCAACTCCCTCCAGAATTAATTCTGGCTGGAATACAATAGTACTTGTACCAGGAACCCACTACTCTAGATGTGTATCAATTGGAACTGTTTCCAATACACAATCGCCTTAACCAAGGACTTTTCGAGTAGTAATTCCTACAAGTGGCCGTAAGATATTCGCCCCTACTATTAGAAGTGGTGAATCCTTTATTAACCCTCTCAACTACTTTCGTTTACCTCACAATGTACCCAATATCCATCCCATAGGCAGCCCTCGATCGAGCTCC
Source organism: Voacanga thouarsii (assembly GCA_026120185.1). NCBI lineage: Eukaryota > Viridiplantae > Streptophyta > Magnoliopsida > Gentianales > Apocynaceae > Voacanga > Voacanga thouarsii. The sequence goes on from JANUWF010002273.1 coordinate 196,864, forward strand.
GAAGATTAGAATTAAAGTACAATGCTCAGCAAATAAAGTACTTTGGAGATCTCAAGTCTAAAGATACTTGCACGTTTACTATATTGAGATTAAATCACTAGCACTAAATAGTTATGCATGTGATTATCTCAAAGTTAGGTCATCCAATGAACTTGTTCCATTAACAAGCATCTATGTGTTAACTTTGAGTATCTCAATACTCACGGATATGAAAACCACTACCTGATCAAATCAGGAAGTCTAACACATGCTAGTCTTAATGCATTAATGATGTCCTATCTGATTAATACTATGACAAGGGACTATTTAAGTACTAACACTATCATGATTTTCTTAACACAATATTGTACTAGGGACTTTATTGAACAGTTATATTACTTAAAGTGAACAAAAGAAACTGTAAGATAAATAATACATTTTATTAAAATAAAATATGTCATATACAATGTACAAGTGATTGCCTCTAGGGCACAACACTAACAAAGACAATGTTGCATTAGCTACGTCTTCGACCTACAGGTGAAATAACTAAAATACTTCTCTACACATCGCCTTGCATTTAGAGAGGAAATAGTGTATTAACACCTCTCTAAAAGAGATCTACCATCCTTATGCTTCTAGTCTAATGATTCACGACTTCTTGGAATATTTTCGCTTTCCAAGGGAGTTACCCTAAAGTCAATATACAAGTCATGTTCCCCAAGGCTCTAGATAATTAGGTCATTTGGACAACCACAAGAGGCAATATAGTGTAGACACTATCTTGTATAAGTCTATCTTGACTAACTAGTCACATACCTAACATACAAGCATATTGGTCCTTCTCAAGAACCTCAACTATAGTATATCAAAGCATATGCTTCCAGCTTTGTCGGACCACCAACTTATACTCAAGCTATAGAATACAAGTCAACGTTGTAGTAGTAGTAGTCTGAGTTTCTATTTCATAGTATGTAACACCCTACTACCTAGGCCCAATAGGGCCGGGGATGTCGCCCCGTCCAAAAGATAAGGGGTCTTTATAACTAGGTCACACAATGAAAATAAAACAATACTTTAAAATTAAAACTTATTACAACCCAAAAATTCAAGAACAAATCCAAAATGAATTGTTCACTATCATCTCTCAAAGCAACATATAAAATAAACAACAAGAGTCTTCAAGCAGGCAACATTCTAGCTACTCATCCCCACAGCAGGATCGACCTGAAACATGGCATAAAAGGTGATGAGATAAAAATATCGGTAAGCCTGTATGTGCTTTGAATGTTTCAGGTAAAACAGTTGATGAATGCATGTTGTAAAAATTGTATAAGAAATAGTGCTGGCAAGCAAGAAATAACGATTAAAATAAAGAGTGGCGTTTTGCTTTTCAAACCATACATGTGCACAATAAATACAACCACTCAAATGGGCAGCCATGGGTTACCACACGTTGGGCCCCATGACCATATAACGGTTAAAATGCCACACTTTGTGCAGACTGACAAAAGGTAGGTGATCGGCCGAACTTGCTAGCTCGGACCGGCATGACTAAGTAGTACTGTCATTTCTCTAAGTTGAGTTTATCTTCTGGAGGTGGTCTCCTGCCAAAAGACTTACTCTTGCTCTTCAAAACTAGTACTACTAACCTATCCTTATTGAGTACTCAACGTTAATTGTATCACTTGGGAGAAAACTGATAAAACATTGCTTTATTTGGAAATAGCAATTAAGGATTTCTAAAGTCCGTGTCAAAATTGGTTTTAGAAATAGTTTGGTGTTTGAGCAAAACTATTTGTTGATTTTCAAATAATTTGTTTAACTAAAATAAGAAAGAAAACAGTCATTAATTGCCTTTACAAAATGAGTGTTCACACACTTCGCGTTTGGCTTGCCATAGTAACCTTTTTACAGCAAATAAGTTTTAGGCAGGAGCTTACTTGATCCTTTTGCTTGAGCTAATTCAAAGGCTTCCAAAGCTGACCTAAGCATGCCTAGGGTAAACACAAGCCATAATTAAACTCAAGCCAAATTCGCTTCCATAAATAATCCTAGTTTAGCCTATTACAATCATGACCCTAATGTCCTAAGCTTTAAGGCTAAATGATAAAGGTTTTTGTAAAATAAAACTAGCTTGATAATAAAATAATTAGGGATTGTGAAATAATTACTAATAAGTTATAGGTTCAAATATAATATTTGTTATTAATAAATAAACTATGGCTTATTTGATGAAGGGTCCTAAGTCTTAAAAATAATAAACTATTATTAATCTCCTAATTAATAATTAATAGATAGAAAATAATTAGTAAATTAAATTAATAGTAAATTTTATTAAATCTTGATCAAAAGGTAATAAATTTTAATAATATTTATGAATATATGACCTATAAGATTAATATTTTTCCTATCATGATTATTTATATAAAAGGCCTCATTTATTATTATTACTATATATAATACTCATATATATTATTTTTATTAGAAGATATCATTTATTTGGCTAAAATCTCACTATTTCATTTAATAATCCAACTCTCAAAACTTCCTAGGGTTTTCGAAATTATTAGAGGAAAATATAGTATTAACTTTTTTAAACGTAAATAAATTGGCTAATTAAATTATCTTAGGATCAACAAGGTCATGATTATAATTTTCCTATTGCTAACAAGATTAATGAACATAAAATCCAACATCAATCAACCAACTATTCTATTCATGCATAAAGACTTAAATCCATATCTACTATCACATGATCCAAACCTCACTAAGTATAATCATATTTGTGGCATCAACCAGAATTCAAGAACATAAACCCTATTCACCAAATGTGACATAATATCTAGCATGCTTAACCATCCAACTTACTCAAAACATGAAAAACATGCATTGATCCACAAGAAATACTACAACACTTAATCATGGCAAAACATCCTTATACTCCAATCTCAACTCCTTCATACACAAGCATATACTTAATCCCCAAACATCATCTATCTTTATCTAATAACATCTAGGAGACATGATTTTAGAATTAAGGAGAGGGTTAAAGAGAAATACTTGGTTGATAACAATCTTGTTAAAGATCCAAGGAGATCCACACGCGAATGGGGCTTGATTTGTCCAAGGAAGAAGAAGAAGAACGGCCATGGTTGAAACAACCATTTCGGCCGAGAGAGAGAGAGAGAGAGAGAGAGAGAGAGAGAGAGAGTATTAGTACATTATATTAAAGATTGAAGAGAAAAGAGGAATGATCAAAATCGTTCTTGGTTACCTTGAGAGAATTCTTGAATCTTCAAGAAAAATTCTGATTTTTGATCCGATAGCAGAATTTTGTTTTCAACGTTTGATGTTATAAAATATAGAAATGGTCTCTAGAGGGTGAGTAGACATGATCTGGAGTTTTTGGAAGGGCTTGGAGGTGTTTGGAGTGGTATTAGGCTTGGAGAATGGTGGTGTGTGTTCTTGGTGTTCTTGGAGAAATAGAAAGGGTGGAGAGAAAGCTGGACGAAATTTGATGAAGGATGTTGGCCGAATGGTTAGAGGAATTCTTGTGATTGGATTTTCATATTAGGGGAAAGAGGAAAAGCTAGTTGTTTAAAATTCAAAATGAGTAATTCATGGAGTGAATTAAGGTAAAAGATATGGTAAGAGTGGTTTGGTTGATGAATGTTCTTGGAGCTGCTATGGCCGATTGGTTTTGTTGAAGTTTTGTTGAGATGAATGAGGTTTGTAAGAGCTATAGGGTGGCTGAAATGTTGTGTGCAATGGTGGGGAAACTTCTGGTTGTTTGAAGCTTAATCCATGGAAGTTTTCATAGAGCAATTTGCTGAAATTTTGAATTCTAATTGGAAGCTTGATTGGAGTAATTGATGGAGTGATTTAAGGAGTAGCTATGGTGCTCATTCGTGCAGATCAATGGAGGGGGTGAAGAAGTTCAGTTAATGGCTGACTTAGGTTAGTTTCATAGAAAGTTGAAGTGATTTTCGAACAAGGTTGAAGAGGGAGTAAGGCTGGAATTTCTGGTTGTTCATTCAAGAGGTTTTGCTAGAATTTTTGTGTAGTTTTTTCTGCAATGTTCCAGCCGACTTGCAAAAGGTTTGAAGGGGTATTGGAGGGTCCTTTAAGGCTGGTTTCTAGCCTTTTTTATGGAGGAAAGACAGAGATGAATTACTGGTTTGAAAGCTAGAAGAAACAGGTTGGTTTTTGGATTGCTAAGCTGTGAAACTGTCCAGATTTTTTTTTCCTGGTTTGCACAGTTTTGTGCAGTCCGATTTTTGTCCAAAGGTTTCAGTCTTCAAGCTGAACAAATTGGCTATTTTTCTGGCAGTATTTGAGTGAGAAAAATAACTGAAGTTTTCGAAAGCTGGACTGGTCAATGAAGCTGGAAAATTTCCAGATTGCTACCATGAAGAAGATGAACACTTATGGAGTGGAGTTTGAAGGTTCCATCATGGAGATTGATTCTCTTGGAAACCTTCCTTAACTCCTTCCCCATTTCCAGCCAATACTCTATCCTCTAAGAGTTATTTTCGTGATTCCAAGGTTAATGAACCTTGTTGGATTTTCTGGAAATAAAAATGGCATTGGGATAAATTGAACAACTTAATTGATAAAGGATTAAGGTAAGTTATGGAGTAAAAGGACATGAATCCCTTAAAAATTCTTGTAGGGCATAAGAATAGGATTAGGACATTCCCTTCATGTCTTCCCTAGGACAACACTCCTAGTTCTACTTATGGAATACAAAGGCCGAAAGTCCAACCTTAAACAAAATAAAATTTAATCATGCTAAAACTTAAATGATGGGATTTGAACTCAAGACCTTAGGGATTAATTCCAAAGCTCTAACCACTAAACCACAACAACTATTGTTTTTTTTTTCTATCCTAAATATTCTTCCTATTTAATCCTCAAGTTATCTCCTTATTTTCACTTCAAGCAAAATTACCACTTTACCTTTCTTACTCAATAAGAACAATTAAGCCTTCTAGACTATAATTCACAATTCTAAAACATATAAAATTATTCAAAAATATATTTATGCATGAAAGAAAATATGATATGCATCCCGACCTCCCTTACTCCAGGGTTGGTTTTAGTTGGAGTTTCACATCCTCCCCTCCTTAGGAGAATTTCGTCCCAAAATTTAAGCATACCTCTATCTCCAATTGGGATACTTCCGCTTTACCCACTCTTTTGTTTCCTATGTGGCATCTTGCGTGCCATGATACTCCCACTGCACCTTTACCATCGGAATCTGCTTGTTTCGAAGAGTCTTGATACTTCGATCCAATATTCTCACAGGTTTCTCCACATAGCTTAGATCGGGTTGCAACACCAATAGCTCATCATTCAAAATATGACTGGGATCGGCATTGTACTTTTTCAGCTGTGATACATGAAACATGTCGTGACTTCTTGTCAATCCATCCGGCAAATCCAATCGATACGCCACCGGCCCAATTCTCTCCTTTATCAGGAACAGTTCTAAATACCTCGGATTTAGCTTCCCACCTTTCGGATGCTTCAAGATTCCTCTATTCGGTGTCAATCTTAGGAATACATTGTCTTCCACCTGGAATTCTAACTCTCTTCACCTATTGTTTGCATAGCTCTTTTGTCGGCTCTGGGCTGCTTTCAACCTCTCCCTGATTAACTTAACCTTGTCCAATATTTCCTGAACGTAGACTTCTCCGGATTTGTTTATATGACTATCTTTTGACCAACTCTAATATAGCGGTACCTGACACTTGCAGCACCCATATAGTGCCTCATACGGAGCCATCCCAATCGAAGCTTGATAATTGTTATTATACGACAACTCCACATACGGCACACATTCGATCCATTTATCCCCAAAATCCAAAACATACGCTGTCAGCATATTCTCTAGTATTTGTATAACCCTTTCTGACTGCCCATTGGTTTGCGGATGTGCCGTCGTATTGAACTTCAGACTCGACCCTATTGATTCTTGAAACTTGCCCCAAAATCGAGATGTAAACCTTGGATCTCGATCAGACACAATATTGGAAGGCACTCCATGCAATCAGACTATTTCTCGCACATAGGTCTGCGCTAACTTCTCCATGGAATCTCTTACATTCACTGGTATGAAATGTGCGGATTTGGTCAGTCGATCCACCGCTACCCATATGGCATCCTTTTGGGTCCTTGACATAGGAAGTCCGGTAACGAAGTCCATGGTCACTTCCTCCCATTTCCATTCAGGCATTGGTAACAGTTGAACAGTCCTGTTGACTTCTTGTGCTCTGCTTTGACCTTCTAACAGGTGAGACATGTCGAGACATATTTGACCACATCCCGCTTCATTCCGGGCCACCACTAGGCCCTCTTCAGATCTTGGTACATCTTAACTTCCCCCGGATGAATGGCGTACTTGCTCTTATGCGCCTCTTCCAAAATTCTGTCCTTAAATTGCTGCTCTTCAGGTACACACAGCCGATCTCTGAAATACAAAACTCCCACTTTGTCCTGTCGAAATTTACTGCCTTGCCGTTTGAGTTCCTTGTCCTTAAAAAGCTAAAATTCTGCATTACCTTACTGGGCTTCAATAATTTCCCGCCTTAGATCTAGTACTAACTTCCAGTTGCTAACAACAATTTTCTCCCCTTGCACTTCCGCTCTTGTATCCAACACATCCTGAACCACTTGAATCTCTTGTATCCTTAACTTGGCCATACTAACTTTCTTGCTCAGGGCATCAGCAACAACGTTGGCTCTCCCGAGATGATAACTGATTGGACAACGGTACTCTTCCAGAAATTCCATCCATCTTCGCTTTCTCAGATTCAAGTCCTTCTAGGTGAAGATGTACTTTAGGCTCTTGTGGTCAGTGAACACTTCATATTCCGCTCCGTATAGATAGTGTCGCCATTTCTTTAAAGCGAACATAATGGCAGCTAACTCTAGATCATGCATAGGGTAATTAACTTCATGAGGCCTTAACTTCCGAGAAGCATAGGTGATCACTTTTCGGTCTTGCATTAAAATTGCTCCCAAACCTTCTTTCGAAGCATCGGTATACAGCGCATAAGGCTTATCTCCCTCTGGCAGACTTAACACTGGTGCTGTCATCAATCTTCGCTTCAGCTCTTAGAAGCTCTTCTTATATTTTTCATTCCAAACAAATGGTACATCTTTCCTCAGCAGTCGGGTCATAGGCGATGCAAGCGTTGAAAATCCTTTGATAAACCTCCTATAATAACCAGCCAATCCCAAGAAGCTTTGAATCTCGATGATATTCTCCGGTTGTTTCCAATCCAAAACTACTTCAACCTTCGCTAGGTCTACTTTAATTCCATCTTTGGTCACCACATGGCCAAGAAATGCCACACTATCCAGCCAAAACTCACACTTGCTAGAATTGGCAAAAAGCTTGTGCTCTCTTAGCTTCTCTAATACCAGCTACAGATGTTTCGCATGCTCCTTCAGACTCCTAGAATAAATGAGTATGTCGTCAATAAAGACCACCACAAACTTGTCCAAATAGGGTTGGAATACTCGATGCATCAAATCCATGAACATTGCTGGTGCATTGGTTACCCCGAATGGCATTACCACGAACTTATAGTGACCATATCTTGTGTTGAAGACCGTCTTGGGGATATCCTCCTCTTTTATCCTCACTTGATAGCACATTTGCCTCAGGTCCAGTTTGGAGTAACAACTGAATCCTCGCAACTGGTCAAACAACTCATCAATCAGTGGTAGTGGGTACTTATTCTTGATCGTCAGGTTGTTCAAACCCCAATAGTCGATACACAGTCTCAGAGTCCCATCCTTCTTCTTCACAAATAGCACAGGTGCTCTCCAGGGCGATATGCTAGGTCTGGTTGCTCCTTCAGTTCTTTCAGCTTTGCCGGTGCCATCCGATATGGAGTCCAGGATACCGATTCCTCTCTCGATACTAGATCATTGGTAAATTCAACCTCTCGGCTAGGAGGTAGTGAAGTGAGTTCCGAAGGGAACACATCGGGAAAATCCTTTACTACCACGGTATCGTCCAAAGTGTACTGGTCCTTCGGCTTGTTTATCACATAAGCCAAATATCCTTGACATCTTTGCTTCAACAATTTTCGGGCCTTAGCCCCGGCTATTAAATACTTCAATTCCTTTACTCTCTTGCCATTGAATTCCAACACATCACACATTGGTCTAATGAACTAAACTGATTTATTCCTACAGTCTACCCTATCCCCATGCTTCGCTAGCCAATCCATTCCCAATATCAAATCATAATCATCAATATCCAGTAATATCAAATCTCCCTCCAAATTTTCTCTTCCCACTTCAATTTTACAATTTCGTACATACCGATCCGCTTGTACCATCTTCCCCAAAGATGTACTTACCAACAAAGTAAAAGGTAGTTCTACTCCATCCCAACCTAAATGATATGCACAGATCTTGTTTAAATAGGAATGGGTAGATTCAGGGTCTATCAATGCATTAACAGAATGTCCTTGGATAGTAAACGTACCTTCCACCACCGTCGTATCAGCTCCAACCTCCCCTCGGTTGAGAGCGAATACCTTTGCTTTCACTTATGGCTTCGGTGCTCCATTCCCGGATGCTCCCGTGGCATTGGCTCTATTAGCCCCCGGATTCTGAGTCGGATTCCCTTGCCCGACTCAGTGAAGCTTAGGACAAGCGTTCCGCAGGTGGTTCGAGTCCCCGCAGTGGTAACATTTCCACTCACCTCATTTGGACCAACAGTTCTTTTCTGTGTGGCCTCTTTTTCCACATTGCTGGCATAACGGAAGGTTTTGCGTAGGACCAGCCGGTGTTGTCCGAGCTTACTTTCCCCGATTCTGCCACTACTGGTTAGCGGGGCGCTTGTTGGATTGTTGCCTCGGGAAGTGTCCTTGTGGTTGCCTTGGCAGCTGGAAATGTCTCGATGCCATTTTGTTGCGGTTCTCATTTTCAATCCGGGTGGCTGCGTCTACGGCCCCCGAGTAGGTCGTTGGTGGAGAAAGTGCCAGCACCCTCCTCAATTCTTACCTGAGCCCTTTGACAAATTGTTTGGTGCTGTTCTGCTCGGTGTCCACTAGGCTCTTGTAGTATTTTGATAGTTGGGTGAACCATACTGCATACTGAGCTACCGTCATACCTCCCTGCTTTAAATTCTGAAACTCGTCTTCCCGCTTTTCCACTATCCACTGAAGGATATACTTAGCTCTGAATGCTTCCACAAAATTGGCTCGCGTCCATTCCTGATCAATCATCTCCTAGTCATCTTGTACCCGATGCCACCATGCCCGAGCTGGGCCCCTCAAACGGAATGCAGCAAACTTTACCATTCGCTCCTTAGTGTACTGAAGCGTATCAAATATGTCTTCCATCTACTCTATCCATTGCTCAGCTTTTTGATCCTGTTCAGCTTCTCCCAAAAAGACGGGAGGTTGAAATTTCACAAACTGCTCTAATGCTTTATCCTCTCCCTTGGGGTTCCTCCGTTCTGTCAAGGTCTGTAGAATCTCGGCCATCTTGCTGAATGCTTGCCCCATTGTCACTTCAATAGGTGCTTTAGACCCCATTTCCAAATCTGGCTCACTCTCAATTCCCCGGTTGGGTGACTGCATTTGGGTCGTTTCAACCTCTGGTGCCACAGGTTCTACCTCCGGAACTCTCTTGCCTGATGTAGCTACACGGCGCTTGGGTGCCATTCTAAACTATACCTACATGATGAGTTTATGCATTCAATGATTAAATCATTTCAGATAAGCATGCATTCACATTTAAGTTTTAGTAAAAGAAAATCATATGCAAGTTTTGTCTAAAGAATTGCATGTAAATTTCTCTCAAATCTTAGAGTACTCAGGTACTCTTATTTGCATAAATTTGAAATTAAAATAATAAACAGAAATGAAACTCCTTAACATAGAAATTTACGAAAAGCAGTAAATAAACATCCAGATTATAACAGCCCTTAGTCCCTCTAGTTCTCATTAGAATCTTTAAAGTCGGCCTCATATAACCATTCCCCAGAGTTCTTAGTGAAGTCTATCCTAGCCCTACTTGTAAACCCCTCTATCGGCTCTTTCTCGGGTCGCCTAGAACTCTCCCCGGTCTCAACCTAGTTGGGTGGAGGTATGAAGGAATGTCTAGGTGGAGATTCATAATCTATCTCCCCCGAATAATCACTATCAGTTGACAAGTTAACTATGGGACTAGAAGGGTGGGGAACATCTTCCAACCAACTTGCAAAAGGTTTGAAGGGGTATTGGAAGGTCCTTTAAGGCTGGTTTCCAGCCTTCTTTATGGAGGAAAGACATCGATGAATTACTGGTTTGAAGGCTAGAAGAAATAGCTTGGTTTTTGAACTGCTAAGCTGCAAAACTGTCCAGGTTTTTTTTCCTGGTTTGAACTTGTGGTTTAATGGTTAGAGCTTTGGAATTTATCCTTAAGGTCTTGAGTATATGCTAACTATGCTAACAACAAAGTAGATATCGGGCTTTGTATAAACGATAACATACATGAAACTTCCTACTATCGAAACATAAGGAATCAAACTCATTTTATTTCTTTCTTCTTATGTCTTAGCAGACTCCTTGGAAGATAGGACCAATTCCTTTTTAAAAGGTATAAGTGCTCCCTTACACTGATCTATACCATACTTTGACAATATCTAATATAAGTAGCCTAGGATAAGCTAACATTCTTTGCTTCATATCTCAAGAAGTTTAATTTCAAGGATATAATTGGATTCTCCAATATTTTTCATACTAAATTGACTAGATAGCTAAAACTTGATAGATGATAATGTCTCTATATTATTTTCAATAAGTAGAATATCACTTACATATAATACCAAGGACACATTCTCACTATTGTGTCTCTCTAGGTTCCTCAATTGGAGTATTCTTTACTAAAGAAGTAAATGTACTTTCTTATAATTCCACTCCACTTGAAATGCTAGTAGGCATCTTTTGATCCTCCTCTAAGTATCTAGAATTAGTAATTACAAGTACCTTTTACTCGTTAGGATGATAGTAGTATCCACTTTTAGTTCCTTTTGGATATTCAATAAAATAGTACAATTTTGATATTGGTTCTAACTTACTTCCTATAATCAGTACATAAACTGAACATCTCTATATTTTAAGATAATTCAAACTGGGTTTACGTTCAATCTACATCTCATAAGGAGTGCTAATCACTAATTTGGAAAGTACCAAGTTTGGTATGTATGTTGCCGCTTCTAAAGCATATCCCCAAAAAGATATAGAAAGATATATATGACTCATCACAATTCTGATCGTCTCAAGCAAAGTTCAGCCTAAAAAAACTTCTAATTTTGCCCATTTTTTAGCAATTTTTCTTCTATCTATCACTAGCACCAATTGATTTTTTATGTCTAGAATTCGAATACTTTGAAAAATAACAGTTTTTAAGTAAAATATTGAATATTTTGTAATTGTCTCTATCTCCTAATCTAAACAAAAAATCATCGAAAAAAAATTATAACTACAAGATCCTATAGCTCTACTCATGGCATTTATATATAATTTAGAAATCAATCATACGAGATTATACAAATGATAGGGCCTAAAATTGTCTATATTGTCCTCGTTATTTGATATTGTTTTGTGATACTTTTGATTCAATAACTAGTCATTTCCCTTCATATTTGATATTTTACTTGTGGAAAGTATTTTTGGCAATTTTGTATAAGAATTGAAGGATTTGGAGTGAAATTGTAGATTTTCAATGCAGACCTGGCACCTGATCAACATTGCTGACCTGACCCCGATTTTAATATAGAAAAAGAGAGGAAGAACAGAGAAAATTGAAAAAAAAAAATCCAGAGCTGGTCCGATGCCAGCCCTAGTCTGTTCAAGGTGGTTTAGACTCCTTTAACGAGCAAAATTGGGAACTTCCTAAGAGGTTTAATTGTTTTCAGCTTGTACTCAGCCTAGAACTTCTAGGGAACGTTTTTTGGCAACCAAGAGGCCTATATAAACAAGAAGAAGTAGAGACTAACATATGAATTCAAGGATATAAGCCAAAGTTACTTATTAGAAGAAGAATTTATCACTTAAGGAGTATTGCTCTAAGGAAATATTTAAGGGGGGTTTGTCTATGAGTTCTTTCTAAAACCTTTATTTTTTTTTTCTTGAACAATGATGAAATCAATGTTTTAATTGTATTTGGATGTTATTTTAGGATTCATGATATTGTAATTTATTTAGTCTTTGATCAATTAATTGTTGTTCTTGGTATTTGATTATTTATTTTTCTTTGGTTAATTGATTAAGTTGAATTTCCTTTCTAATGGACTTGGGAAACGAAGTTAGAATTGAGTTTAATTTAATTAATTCTATATTTGTTATCTTAACTGGATTGGGAAAGAATATTAAGAATTAAACTTAGATAATCAAAGGTGGGTTGATTTTGCCTAGAGTATAGGGTCATTGACTAATTTCATGTTTATATTGCCCAGAGTATAGGGATATTCATGAAGAATGAGTTTAATGCATCTTTTTGGTTATGTTGGTTTGATTGAAAAATCTGCTAATTTAATTAGGAGATGGTGATTTCATGGATTGGGAAAAAAGTGGATTTTATCTTTATTCCTTCATGATGCCAAAACAATGATTGATTGTAATAAGTGCTAAATAGTTCATATCATGTTTTCAAGAATAACTATTTAATTACATATTTTTCTCTCCTAGAGTTACATACATACATACATACATACATACATACATACATACATACATACATACATACATACATACATACATACATACATACATACATACATACATACATACATACATACATACATACATACATATGTATATATGTATGTATATATATTATCTTTATTTTTATTTTTATTCTTTATCACTTGAATAGGTTGGTTAAACAATAAATGAGAAGTGACCAGTGTGTACTTATTCCTTGAGAATCGATATTCGTTAATTCCCTATACTATACCTAATGATGAGTGCACTTGCTCATATGTGTGATTTGGGAATTAATGTTTTAATTAAACTTGATTTGGAATGGATTCAAAATTGCATAATTTTTATAACCTAAATCTAACACATCAACAAATCACAAAGATTCGATTTTTATGGAGCCACCGCCAATTATTATCCTAAAGTTTGCTCCGGGTTTTTTAAACGAAACATTTTGATACCACTTATAATATCGAAAATCACACAACCACAGATGAATAAAATTAATAATTAGATTTCTATGATCACAACTTACTTTTTATTCTTATAGAAGAAGAAATATTAGGTATCATCGAATTTTCTAGAGTAGCAAGTTGCCCGAGACTTATCTAAATCACGATCTTTGGGGTAAAACTAGTAGGAAGACCAGATAATCTATTAGTTCTCTACATAAACGTGAACCAATATCGCTTTTTTACTCTTCTAAAGTATCATCTCAACTTCACAAACTATTTTACCGGTGAAAGTAGTCAAGAGTATTTTCTGAAGAAGAGAAAAATTAAGAGAAAACATACAAGGGTTAAGGGGCAATGGCTAAAGCTTAGGCATTAAGCTTCTTGGCCAACCTTCCTTAAGGTTTTATTAACCCTAAGGCCGGCCAACCCGGGCTTTAGTGGACTAGGACTTTTTCCACATACCGAACTTTATTATTTTTATCATAGGTCTTTTAATTCTCTAAGAATTAAACCCAAAAATAATAAATCCATGGCCACCTTATTTATTGTTTTATTTGGGATTTTTTTTCCAAAACTTAAAATAATAAATATATGCCCAATATAATTATTAGGCCAATCATTTATTTTATTAAAGCATATATATCACCTTGGGTTTCTAGAATTATTTAACTAATCTAGCCCATGAATAAATTTGAACTTAATTAATCATTCTAATCCAATGCATTTATTTGGACTTTTTAGAATAAAATAAATTCTTCTATCATTTCTAAATACCTAATTAATTTGTGTGATGGCTAAAATAGCCATTATAGTTTCTAGAGCTACTTTTGGGACAAAAGATATATTATCTTTGGCTGCTAAAATGATCAAAATACCTATACTAATAAATAGATACAATTGTTCACTTTAAATATATTCATCCATCATTCATTTGACCTCAATGATATCTACCATTTTTTGACCTCTTATTTAATAATTTATGATTTCCAAGAATGTATCATCTTATCCAAAGGAGTTTCTTTATAGTAATATACTCTTAGTTATTTCTCAAGGCCCTAAATTTTCACAAACTATTCTGGACTATCATAAAAGGGTTATCACTCCTTTCATGAAGAAAGACATAGAAGTTCTATTGTATAAGTTTATCTTAGTTAACTAAAGATATATGTTGCCTAACATACTAGTTATTAATCTCATGGTAGAAATCTCACTTATTATATATTAAAGCATATATGTTTAGCTTCATCAAACCACCAACTGATACTCAAATTATAGAGTATTTGTCTACGTTCTAGCAGTAATAGTCTAATCTTTATTTATTATAATACTTTTATAAGGACTATTATATTCAGTCCAATTTTACATATTCCAAATATGTTTACACTATTGGTGTGAGAGGACTACTCACTAGTTAAAAGTAAACTATTTTTCACCTAGAAACCATAGTGTATTAATCTTTATTTAATGAAATGATCAATTTTATCAACCAATCAAGAACCTATTTCATGTGTATTAAATATCTATGATCTATGCCTTATTGTAAAGCACGACCTAATATATAAATTATTTATCAACAACATACTAGGACCTTCACGTATGTAATTGTAAATACAAACTCATAAAAGAAATAGCATTATTATTTCAAAATTAATATCTTTACAGAATTTCTTAGTCTTTTTAAGCATAGTTCCAATAAAAACAAGAACAACATGTATACTTTAAACCTAAGAAGAACAAGTCTAGAGGAATTTGATCGGGACCAGAGCACATTAAGAGCATTTAAGGAAAGCCAACATGCTAATGTTTGATGAAGGCGCAGATCAAGAAAATGCCAAAAAATAGTTGGAAGAAATTCTAGATTTTGAAAGTAGTAGAGGAAGCAAATGCAGAGGTCCTCCTTTTGTTTTTTTTTTTCTTGTAGTGGAAATACATAAGTGGTAGAAGAGAGTACAACCTACCTATACAAGTGATGGACAACCACCAACGTATGATGTGTTTAGGATGGCATTCTTAGATCACTATTTTCCTGCCATTATACAATTGGAGAGGCAAAATTAGTTTTTCGACTTGGTGCAAAAAGATGGCATGACAATGGTTGAGTATGCAAGTTGGTTTAATACCCTAGGACAGTATAGTAGACTCTAAGCTCAAGATGTTGTCATTAGTAAACTATTTACAAGGGCAAATTCGGATTAGGATGTCCACAGTGCAGTCAACTAGCTATGGCAATGCATACCAAAGGAATATTAATATAGAGATAGAGATTAGAAGAGAAGATATAGAGCAACGAGTTAAAAGACAAAATATAGATCATTATTCAAAAACCCAAGTTTTGGGTACCTTAGGAAGAAGGACAATAGAGGAATAGATGAGCATCACTAAATCCCAACACTAGTGCCCCTATATGAACACAATATAAATTATGTGAGAAATGCAAGCATTATTATAGTGGGAAATGTCGATGGAAAACGACTGTGTGCTTTGGTTGCCAAAAACCAGGCCATGAGGTGCATAATTATTCAGAAGGTAAGCAGTATATCCTGTCAAAGCCAATGGAAGAAAAAGAAGTAGACACTAAAAAAAAAGACTAATGTATGTGCCTTTGAATTACTCTGAAAAGTAATGGAGGAGGAAATCCAAAAACGAAAGATGCATTACACCATTAGAATCATAGGTTATATGTACATAATTTTACATTGTTGTGATAAATGGTTAATGGAATATAAAGTGTTAGTATTGTGTCCTAGAGGCAATCACTTGTACTTTGTATATGACACATTTATTTTATAATATAAGGTATTATTTATCTTTCAATTTGTTTTCTTTACTGTCATGTAAAATAACTATTAGATAACATCCCTAGTATAACACTGTATTAAAAAAATCATGATAGAAATCATGATGTGAGATTTCTACTACACTGTATAGTGTTAGTACTTAAATAATCCTTAGTCGTAGTATTAATGAGATAGGACTTCATTAATGTGTTAAGACTAGCACGTGTTAGACTTTCTGATTTGATCAGGTAGTGGTTCTTATATCCATGAGTATTGAGATGCTCAAAGTTAACATGTGGATGCATATTAATAGAACAAGTACATTGGATGACCTAACTATGAGATAATCACATGGATAACTATTTAGTGCCAGTGATAGAATCTCGATATAGCAAATGTGCAAGTATCCTTAGACTTGAGATCTCCAAAGTACTTTGTTTGTTGAGCATTGTACTTTGATTCCAATATTTGGAGCCAGATTGAGAGCCGCTTATAGGATGGATTTGGGTACAATGTGAGGTAAACAAAAGTAGTTGAGAGGGTCAATAAGGGATTCACCACTCCTAATAGTAGGGGCAAATATCTCATAACCACTTGTAGGAATTACAACTCCAAAAATCCTTGCCAAAGTAATTGTGTATTGGAAACAATTTCTATTGATACACATATAGAATAATGGGTTTTGAAGGCATGAAAAATGGAAAACACAGGGCACGCAGCGGAAGTGAAAAACAAAAACTAAAAAAAAAAAAATGAAGAACAGGGGACTCCGAATAGAGTCAGTGCCGGCGCCGGCAGCCCTAGCCAGATCCAGTCGTGCTCTGTACGGATTTTGAGGTTTTAAAAAAATACTTCTTTTTCTCGTTCTTAGAATTGACTGGACCGAAATGTGTGCAACCGAGATAGGTACACTGGTGGAAACCTCTGGTACAATTCCTGCAAGTCTCCTACTCCGTCTTTGCATGTAGGTGAACGCCAAACTCTCGATCTTTCGGTACATGGCTTGCCTAATTCTGTTTGGTGAACAACTCACATACTAAGGAACTTTTTCTGGAGAGAGAGAGAGAGAGAGATCCTCTTTTTTCATAAAGAAGAGGCAATGATCAAAAATCACGTTATTTTCAATCCTCCTGTTTAACCTAAATAAAACCCTAGGTTAAATTGGACTGGGCCATTAGACTCTTAGTTTAGCCTTTTGGGCTTAATTAATTATTCTAATTAGAACCAACTTAATGGCCCAACAAATAATTAATTTTTCCAACCCAAATAAACTAGTCCAATAAATAAACCTATATTAGGTTAGTCCCAGGTTAATCTTTAATTATTCAAACTGGACCAAAATCCTGAATAATTAATTAACCCACCAAACTAATTTAATTAATTCTCTCTCCATGGACCTTTATTTTATTCTAGGCCAACAATTAAATCAGGTTACTTAAATAAAATAAATTTTATTTAATTTAAGATCAATTCCTTAACCCATATTTAATTAGGATTTACAGTCTATACTGGGGACTAAAAGACACACACCGCCTTGGCTACTAAAATGACCAAAATACCATTGCCATATAAATAGCTGTATTTTACATTTTAAATATTTCCTAATATCACCATAAGGAAATATTGACCCTAAGGACAATGTTGCGTTAGCAAAGTCTCCGACCTATAGGTGTAATAACTAAAATACCCCTCTATACATCGTCATACATTCAGAGAGGAAGAAGTGTACTAACACCTCTCTAAATAACATCTACCACCCTTAGGCTTCTAGTCCAATGATCCATGACTTCCTGGATTGTTTCCGCTTTTCAAGGAAGTTACCCTAAAGTAAACATTCAAGTCATGTTTCCCAGGGCCCTGGATATTTAGATCATTCAGACAACCACAAGAGGCGACATAGTAAAGAAACTATCTTGTACAAGTCTGTCTTAACTAACTAGTCACATATACCCAACATGCAAATATATTGGCCCTACGATAGAACCACAACTATAGCATATCAAACACTACAACAAAACATGTTATTTCCTACCAAAGCTAAATGGTAGCAAATCAGCTACCCTTTTCCGACCAACGAAGTAGTTGGTAGGAAGTTCCCAACCACACTAAATTTGGTAGGAAATGGGATTGGAAATTTCCATCCACCATTCTTGTTAGTAGGAAAATATAGGTACATTTCCGTCCAACATACATATTGGTAGGAAACTTTAGTTACATTTCTATCCAATTTCCAACAACATACATTTTGGTAGGAAAATTAGTGACATTTCCGTTCAAAGTACATGTTGGTAGGAAAATATAGTTATAGTTTCCTTCCATCGTACTTGTTGGTAGGAAACATAGCTATATTTCCGTCCAAACATTTATGGGTGGGAACAGTAGTAGAACATTTCTTACCAAATTGAGATTTGGTAGGAACATAATAAATTATTTCCAACCAATGCTATTTTGGTAGGAAAATATAGCTACATTTCCATCCAAATGTTTATGGGTAGGAATAATTATAAAAACGTTCCAACCAAATTAAAATGTGGCAGGAAATTAATAAATTGTTTCCAACCAATGTTGTTTTGGTAGAAAAATATTGCTACATTTCCTTCCAACTTACATGTTGGTAGGAATACATAGCTACATTTCCATCCAAATGTTTATGGGTAGGAATAGTAGTAAAAACATTCCTACCAAATTGAGATTTGGTAGGAAACTAATAAAGTGTTTCCAACCAATATTATTTTGGTAGAAAAATATAACTACATTTCTGTCCAACTTATATTTTGGTAGGAAAACATATCTACATTTCCATCCACACATTTATAGGTTGGAATATTAATAAACACTTTCCTACCAGATCTCAATATGGTAGGAAAATGAGAAATTATTTCCTATCAATACAATTTTGGTAGGAAAATATAGCTACATTTACATCCAAAAGTTTATCGGTAGGAACAATAGTAAAAATGTTCCTACCAAATTGAGATGTGGTAGGAAAATAATAAATTATTTCCAACCAATGCTGTTTTGGTAGGAAAGTAAAAATGCATTTCCGATTACATAATTATATTGGTAGTAAATGAAAATTTTAAATTATTCATTTTTTTTCTTCAAAAAAATATTTGTTCCCAACCAAAATTAATATTGACAAGAGTTTAAAATATATTTTCCAACCATTCAAAAATCTAGTAGGAAATATGAATTAGTTCTCTAAAAAATTATTTTATTCCTCAAAGGTGAAAATTAAATTTATGATTTAAAAATATTTTTTCTTGAAGAAAATGTAATTTCCAACAAAAAGTAATTTTGGTAGGAGTAAATTCCGTTTTTCAGCCATCTTGAAATTTGCTAGGAAATATGATTTAGTTCTCCAAAAAATTTATATTTTGTTTCTCAGAGATGGAAAGTAATTAAATTTATAATTTTAATTTTTTTTGTTGAAGAAAATGTAAATTCCAACCAAAATGTAATTTTTGGTAGGAAATGGATAATTATTTTCTGACCACTTTAATTTGATGTTGGATATTTAATTAATTTTTAAATTTTTGGTTGAAAATTTAATTTAATATTTATTTTACTTCAAGTATATGTTCTAACCAATTTGTATTTGGGAGGAAACTTAAAAAAAAAAAAACGTTTCTAAACGCATTAGTATTGGTATGAAATTAATTTTTCAAAAAAATTCATCCTAATTTTTAATTCAATTGAAAAAGATAGTTAAAAAATGAACATAGTAAATTAATTTTTGAAGAATTTTCCTAAGATATATTAACATGTTGCTAGAAAGTAATTAGTATTATTAGATAAAGTAAATGTACTATTTTTGTCATTTTGGGTTATTTACATTTGGTTACAAAAAGAATTTCATCAAATGTTCTAATAAAAAAGTAGTTGATGTATCTCTAGACTTTTTACTTTTTAATAAATAAATAAAATATGAAAAGAAGTATCATTTTGGTTTTAAAAAATTGAAATAGGTACATCCTCCATTCCAGTTTGAATATTCACTTTTGACTAGATAAAAAAAATTAGTCAATTATCCTTATTGTAGTTGTGATTAATTAGTTGCGGGACCCCAAGCTTAGTTAGTGACATGCAATTCCTTTAAATTAAGAAGATTGTTAGTAGAAATTTGGTGGAAAAATATATGTATTATAAGGGAACATTCAATTGTAGACATCAATTAAAAATGTTGATATGTAATTTTGGATAGAGGGAGTATTACTTTTTCTTTTTGAGTTAAATGATTCATATATTGATTTAGCCATTCCGTCAAAATATTGAAGTAAGCCTAACATTGATCCATTTTTTAACATTAACCCATCTTATATTGAAGTAAGCCTAAAATTATATGATGTGATTAATGAATTCTAGTCACAAATGGTTATTTGATTTGACTATTAATTTATTTTAATAATCATTATTTTTAAAATATATGTAATATCATACCTATTTATTGGGATAATCTTATGTCCAAGGCTCATGATATATATATATATATATATATATATATATATATATATATATATATAATAGGAACGTAGTCACTTTTAACCGTATCAATTTTTTGTTATAAAAAAATTAAAATTTTAAATTTTATTAAATTCAAAAAGAATGAAAATTTTATTAAGTTAAAATGATATCATTGTAGTAAAATAAAAATTATAGAATTTTATATGTATTATAATTTTATTACATTATTAAAAAAATATTTGTTTTTTCTATTTATAAATAGGTTGTGTAAATTATGGATATCTAAAAATAATTATTTTTTAAAATTTTTTATATATCTAAATTATTTTTTAAAATTTTGTATATACCTAAATTATGAAGTTTTAAAAAACTTTTTTTTTTTTTTTTTGTGGAAATCATCCCCAATTCCCTCCTCGTTTTGGCACTTTAATTTTTTTTTCTCCTCTTCTTCCCGGTTCTGCCTCTTCCTCCCACGACTCCCACAGTTCACTATCTCCGTCTGTGTCATCATTCCCGGCGGCAAGGGGATCGAAATACCTTGTTACTGTCAAGAGGATACAACGGGTAAGCTTCCTGTGTTTTCCCTTGTATTGTTTGAATCTTTATCTTGATATGGATATGTACTAGGATTTTGATTTGAATATACTGCAAAAAAAAAGTGATTTATTTTGTAGAAATATCTGGGTTTTATTTATATTGTTGTTTGGATTTAATGTTAATGGTTTCTATTTGTGCTGTTTTGGTGTTGTTGATTGTATGGTTGAGTGTGGAGTGTGTTAGGAGTTGGGTGGGGGAATGAGGATTTGAGCAGTTTGCATCTGAGTAAGCATTTCTAGAATACAATGAATTGAACTATATCCAAGTTTTGTTGACTGCCAAACCTGGGAGTAATCTGATTCTATTTCTATTTCTGTTTCTGTTTTGTTCAGTATTCTTCTGTTCCTGTTTCTGTTTTTGTTTTGTTGACTGCCTTCTTCTGTTCTGTATTCTTTCTTTTTTCTATTTATGTTTATGTTTTTATTTTATTTCTATTTCTGTTTCTATTTCTATTTGATCTCGCAGCAGTAAGTTGGAAAAACCAAAATGCAAATTATATAAGGATTTACTGTGATCAAAGATCTAATGAATTAATTACTAGTAATGAAACAATCTAAAATGGAATAAGGATTCGATCAGGTATGGGAGTTCAATTTCCCTTTCTTAGGGTAGAAACCTAGCAAAAAGAATATATGGGAGTTTAGTTTTTTACATTAACTTGGACTGCTGGACATGGTTCCCTTGATACACTTTGGTTGATACATAGTTATTTTCTTGGAATGTTACATGCTGATTCTGGATGGTTTCATCTATCTTCATATTTAAAAAGTGGAGATCCTATATAACTCGTGGTTAATCTTTACTGATGGACATACAAAGCAGCAAAATTCTACTGCTGCTGTGGAAATTGCAATCCTTAAACTACTAAAACAAGAGGAAGCATGATAAATATTCTTAGAAATGCAAGTACATACAAGCCTAGAGTCTCTAATAACCAACAAATTCCTCTTTAAAGTTATTAAAATCTTACAAAGTATAAGTACTTGCGACTTCAGAATCTGATAACTGAGATTCATTTTTTTAACTTGCAATCTATTAGTGAAGTTAACTAAAGAATAGACCATCACTGTCCACTAATAAATTAGCAAATACATCACCAGATAAAATCCAGTATATATGTCATACAAAATCTAAGAAAACACAAATAAACTGTAAATGCCTAAAAAAAACTTAGCATCAAAAGATATTAGAGAAAGAAAATTTCAGCCAAACTTGCGTGCATTGGCACCACATGAATCCTCCCAGCACTCCCATATCTCTTAACTACACCATGACCCTTCTCAATAGGGGAGGCGTAATCACATATGACATAAAAAAAATGCTGTAAGTTGACATTCTCATTCTGTATATTCTGAAATATTCTCTAATATGAGACAAAGCTATAACATGGAATGAGCAAATCATGCATTGATGAATTTAACTTAAAAAAGTTTCATGAAAAAAGTGTTACCTATTAGCATAGAGAATATTAGTGAAGAAAATGAGACAATTGACATGAAGAAAGGTTAAAAAGTTTATTGGACAAGAATGTTGTACATAATAGTGTTGCCTATTAGCATAGAGAATATTCCATAAGATTCTATTTTACCAAGTTCTGGTCATCCCAAATAAAAATCTAAAGATAGCCTCCCTAATAACATCTGATCCCAACTCTCAAATTGTGAGTAGAAGACTCAAAAAGTGTGAGGCCATGAAAGAGATATCCTTATTAGCAATTACATCACAAGTTGGAAAGAATAGACAGTTCAATTTCTACCTTTTCTCAATTTCTATCTGTTTTGTGTTTAAACTTTCATTCTAATTGTGCTATATATTCCTCAATGCATTCTTGTTTCAACTTATCCATGTAAATAAACTAATAATTTTTATACACCACAATGAAAATGTTAGTGAACTCAATGGAGATAGTTTTCCTTTTTTTTTCTAGATTATTAATTAAACATGAGAGAGGATCATAGTTGGATGTATATTAGACTTAACCCAGGTCGTAAAGGTATAGTGCAAAGGTTTCGTGAGGGGCTACAAACAATCCGTGCTTTTGCTTGCCAGCAAGATACATTCGAACGGGGGGGAACAATTAGATGTCCTTGTTGCAAATGTAGAAATTTGCGATATGCCACAGCAGATGCAATTGAACTTCATCTTCTTCAGCGAGGTTTCATGCCTGATTATTATATTTGGACATTACATGGTGAAACTTTAAACACACAGTCAGAAGGAGTAGGTGTAAATGATCCAATATTCATGGCAAGTAATGATGGGGAACCAAGAAACCAATTCACAGAAATGGTGTGGGATGCTATTGGCCCTTCTATAATGCCACAATCTAAAGTATCACAATCAACTGGAAGCACTGTGGAACCACCAAATCCTACGACAAAATAGTTCTTTGATATGCTTGATGCTACAGATAAGTCGTTGTGGCCTGGTTGTAGTAAACAATCAGTATTATCAGTGGTGGGGAGATGCTGAGCATTAAGGCTGACTATAATATGTTTGATGGATGCTTTGATGCAATAGCTTCTTTCATTAATGAATGCTTGCCAGAGGGGAATAATATGCCTATGGACTTCTATGCACGAAAAAGATGGTTAAAGGTTTAGGTTTGCCTGTGAAAGAATTTCATTGTTGTGTAAATGGATGTATGTTATATTAAAAAGAAGATGTGAATTTGATGCAATGTCGATTTTGTGGAAGTCCTAAGTACAAACCAAAACATGCCAAAAAACGTTATGATGCTCCATATGCCAAGATGCATTATCTTCCTCTAACTCCAAGACTTCAAAGATTGTATGCATCTACAGCAACTGCGAAGCACATAAGGTGGCACAATGAATATGTGCAATCAGAACCTAGGAAAATCATTCATCCATTTGATGGAGAAGTGTGGAGGCACTTCAACTAAGTTTATCCATTATTTGCTAATGAAGTAAGAGATGTAAGATTAGGTCTTTGTACTGATGGGTTTACACCTTATGGACAATTTGGAAAGCAATATTCAAGTTGGCCAGTTATTATCACTCTATACAACTTACCGCCTTGGATGTGTATGAAGACCCCTTACATGTTCTTGACTTGTTTGATACCAGGTCCTTCCAATCCTAAAAAGAAAATTGATGTTTATTTGCAACCACTGATAAAGGAATTGCAACATCTTTGGGAAACTGGTGTGCAGACTTATGATGTGTCAATGAAGCAGAATTTTACATTAAAGGCAGCTTTGATGTGGACCATTAATGATTTTCCAGCTTATGGTATGTTGTCAGGATGGAGCACAGCTGGAAAATTATCTTACCCTTATTGTTTGGAGAAAACTAAGTCATTTACACTGAAGCATGGGAGAAAAACTTCTTTCTTTGACTATTATCACTAATTCCTTCCAAGTCATCATTTATTTAGGAGAAATAAAAATGCTTTCTTTAAAAATCGGGTTGAGAATTCACCTCTATCCCCACGGTTGACTGGCGAGGAAATATGGGAACAGATTAAAGGAATGCCAAAAGTTGTGCCAACTGGGGGTACATAAACTGGAGAGGGTTTTGGGCATACACACAACTGGACAAAGCAGAGTATTTTTTGGGAATTACCTTATTGGAAAATGCTGCTAATAAGGCATAATTTAGATGTTATGCACAATGTGTTCAACACGGTGATGGATGTTAAGGGAAAAACAAAAGATAATGTGAATGTAAGGAAAGATTTGAAGGAATATTGCAAACGTAAAGAATTGGAGTTGAAAGATGGTAATTCCAAGAAGCCGTTTGCGTCTTACACATTAAATAAGGATGGCAAGCGAATTTTGCTAGATTGGATTAAAAACTTGAAGTTTCCAGATGGCTATGCATCCAATTTGTCTAGGTGTGTTGATATGAAGAAAAGTAAGTTGCATGGAATGAAAAGTCATGATTGTCATGTTTTTATGCAAAGATTACTTCCAATTGCATTTCGAGAATTATTACCTGAAGACATGTGGAAGGCTCTAACTAAGTTATCTTTGTTCTTCAAAAAAATTACATCTTCATCATTACAAGAGGCACATGTTGCGTATTTGGAAAAGAACATTCCAGTTATTCTTTGCAAACTTGAACGGATATTTCCACTGAGTTTTTTTTTTATTCAATGGAGCATCTTCCAATTCACCTACCTTATGAAGCAAGAGTAGGTGGTCCAGTACAATATCGGTGGATGTACCCTTTTGAGAGGTATACTCGTTGTCTCTTAATTTGTTCTAATTTATGCGTGAGAGTACTAATTCTTACCATTATGGTTAGGTTCTTACACCATGTAAAGAAAAAGGTCAAGAATAAGGCAAGAGTAGAAGGCTCTATTATCAATGCATATTTGGTGGAAGAGGTTTCCAATTTTTGCTCATATTATTTTGAGTCCCATGTTCAAACGAGAAGTAGGAGAGTTAGGAGAAACGATGACGGTGGTGAATTACCAACAAATTCTCCCAATCTTTCAATTTTCACATATCCAGGATGACCTAGTGGAGAAAAAAAAGAACATGGATTGAAGATAAAGATTTTGATATCGTCCATAGATATGTGATAATGAATTGTGAGGAGTTGTTACCTTATAGAGAGTAAGTGACTGTTTACTGTATTCTGGTCCATGAAATTTGACTATATGAATATTTTATAACCTTTACTATGTCTTTATATTTTGCATTAGGATCTTCAAAAAAGAGTTGAGATCTAAGCATCCTCAGATTCAAAGACACATCATAGATTTGAGATTTGAAAAAGATTTCTCAAATTGGTTCAAAAATTATGTAAGTGTAATGTTCTTTTTATTTCCATTCTTTAATATTAAGTTTAATGTTTAACTAAGTAAAAGAAGATTGATAAAATGGTTTTATGCTTAAATTAGGTTGAAGACCCATTGAACAATGTCGAAGACAATAATATCAAGGATATAGCAAGAGGTCCTAAGCGTGCAATTATTACGTATCCTATGTACTTTGTAAATGGATACAACTTTCACACGATGGATCATGGAAGGGAAAAATCAACCATGAATAGTGGAGTGTGCGTGAAAGGGCCCACTGATAGTGATGATGATTACTATTATGGCATGCTCCGAGAAATTGTCCAGCTTGAATATATAGGAGTA
Source organism: Voacanga thouarsii (assembly GCA_026120185.1). Lineage (NCBI taxonomy): Eukaryota > Viridiplantae > Streptophyta > Magnoliopsida > Gentianales > Apocynaceae > Voacanga > Voacanga thouarsii. The sequence continues at coordinate 222,967 of JANUWF010002273.1, forward strand.
CCGGATAAATTTGTGGTCCTATTCAAGTGTGATTGGTATGATTATCGTGGTACTCAAAGCATGAAGGTGCATCGTGAATACCAGCTTGTGGACATTAATTCAAAAAGAAAATGGCCTAAATATGATCCATTCGTACTAGCACAGCAGGCTCATCAAGTTGACTATATCTCTTATCCTAGCAAAAAAAAAAAAAGGATAAGGATGTGTGGAGGGCTATATGTCAAATTAAGGCACGAAAAACTATAGATGATTTTGCAGTCGAACCTACTTACCAGGAGGATCAAATGCATACCATTGAAGTTATTATGCCATAAAATGAGGCTTGCCCCCTTGTTGTAGAAGCTGCTATGGATGAGATTGTGCAAGTAAATAGTGATTCTCAAGTTGAATCTGAGGAGAATGGATTGTTTTTGGACAAAGATGATACCACTAACAGTAGTGCCTCATTTGAAAAGAGTTTATTTGAGTGTAGTGATGAAGATTAGCTACGAAAAAGATATAGACAAAGAAATTTCTTGCATTTTTTAAATTTGTAAATGAAATTGCTTTTGAGAAATATTTCATTTATTACTGGTTTTTTCCCTTTTTGGGTAGTTGCATATTTTTTTTCCTAGTACTATCTTTATGCATTGGCAATTCTTCTTGAATTTCTATGATGGCTGGTCTGAATTTCTTCTTGAATTTCCTGATTCTGGTTTCAACTTGTCAAAAATGCTTATATTAGTCTGGTTTCAAACTTCAATAACATAACCAACAGTGCCCAAATATGAACGTAAGAAGAAATTGGTTTCAAGCAGAACCCAACAATGGTATTCAGGAATATACCTTAGGATCATTTGAACTAATGGTTGGTGGTTCAAGTGATAGATGTTTGGCCTAACTCTTCTGCTTGTCCTACATAGGACCAAACCATATCTGATCCATTATTCATTTTCTATTATCTTGGATTCAAATCTTGCCCTGGCCTTATTTATACACATCCACAGTAATCTTTCCACTGGTCCAAACCATTGCAAGTTAAATTAGAATGGAAAACTGAAAAACATATAGAAACACAAAGTAGTAAAAGCAAAACCTAGACAACTAGCATTGTGGGCCCTGTCATAACAGGGAATTCATACACATCAAGCACTTCTCTTCACATATATAAGTTCTGTTCATCGAGAAGTTTGTTACCCCACTCTTATTGGTGATCTAGAATTGCATAAACAGTTAAAATTCTTGCATAACTCCATTATCTTGCTTTATTCTGGATATACTAGGTAAGTCTTTGTGTGTATCAATCCTCACTGAATCTGAATTTTTAATTTTTAAATATGCACCAAATTTTAATTCTGCACTGAATCTGATTTTGCTGCACTGCATTTTGCACAAATTCTGCAAGTGCTGCACTGAATTTTGCACTGAATTATGCACTGAATTCTGATTTTGCTACACTGAATTTTGCACTGAATCTAATTTCAACTCTGCACTAAATTTTTAATTTTACATCCTCTGCTCCACAACAAGAGTAACCGGATGCAGTCTCGCTCAATTGTTTTAGGCTTTCCCAATCTCTACTGGTAGTTGGAAAGGCAGTCAGTCCTCTTTGAACTGAATTCTTCTTAATTTGTTTTTTTTAAGCTTGTCATGATGTGTAATATGCAGAAAGTCAAGCACTCATTAGCCTTTAGTTACTGTGCAAGTGTTCATTATTTTCAGAACTAAGTGAACAAAACTAATGAAAATCTGCAACTGTTGATAGGCAAAAATAAGCACTAGTTGAACCGTAGCATTCTAGAATTGGAACAAATGGGATAAGGTTCAAGAAACAAAGAGAGGAAATAGATAGCATAAGTTTTTTTTTTTAAGCGTTACAACTATGCTCACATAAACCTACCTCTATGCTTTGAAGCAGCCTCATGTTTATTGTCTAGTTTTCTTAATTTCATTAATTGATCTACTATGGCAGGATAAAGCAGGTCATTGTATAGCATTCTATTGACTTACCAAGACTGAATTTTGCAGGTGTCTTTTGTTAAAGCTGTCCCCCCATCTTCATTAACTTAGGTTTGATCAAAAGCATTTTATGTTGGAGGAAATATATGTTGAATTTGGTAACCATAGAGTCTTTCATGTGTCATTGTACAGCTTGGTTTGATTTGAACAGGTTATACCTAAGTTTGCATTTTTGTTTTTGATGGTATTCAGGAATATACCTTAGGATCATTTGAACTAATGGTTGGTGGTTAAAGTGATATATGTGTTTTGTGGTGTGGAAGGTGAATCTTTAGAACAATTGTGCTGAATTGGAACAAATACATCTCTTGATTTTGCTTAGCTACATGATGACTTGGTATTGAAGTATGAAGACAAATGTTTTATTCTTTTTTTAATTTGTAATTTTAAATAGTGCTGAATCTTATGGCTCCTCCAGTTCAGGTTAATTTTACATCCTCTACACTAAAGCTGATTTTGCTGCACTGAAACTGAATTTTTAATTTTTAATTCTGCACAGAATTTTAATTTTGCACTGAATCTAATTTTGCTCACTGCATTTTGCATTGAATTCTGCAACAAATTCTGATTTTGCTACATTGAATTTTGCACTAAATTCTGCACTGAATTCTAATTTTCTGCACTGAATTCTGATTTTTCTACAATTTGGTCACTGAATAAACTGAACAAAATGGCCATTAATTTTGGACCCTAATGCAGTGGACTTTATAGATAAGTGTCATAGGAACATTTTAGGACAAATTTGACTTGATTTGGATGAGTAGAAATGCTGGAAATGTTGTATGATTCCATGATTGTTAAAGATCAAAGCTGTAAAAATGGCTTGGAGTTTCGTAAAAGTGGCTTACATGGTATACAACCAAAATTGTAAAAATGGCTTCCACAACTCCGGCTGCTCCAAGTAGATGGCCAATGGCACCTTGTAGATGACATACAACTATAGCAAATCATTATCTGTGAGCACTAAACAGAAAAGAGTTTCCAACAATTTAAGTGAAAAAAATGATGGTGTAATAGATTTGGACTGGATAAATGAAATTAACAAAAATTGGAAGCAATAACTAACAAGCAGACTGAAGAATACATAGCGAGAGCAAAATATTATGATTCACCCTAGTATAGGAGACATTAATTTCTTGACAATACTCATTCCTACCATTTCTACATACATATATTGGTGTACTAGGTATACAAAAATGACCTTGAGATTTTATTTTTTCCTTTCATGTTATCTTACAGCACAACTATATGCCTATTACTTCAAAGATTACCTTTGTAGAGGACAAAGACAAAGCACCTGATGGTGCATGACCAGAAAATACAGCCTTTATTGCATTAGCTTCTGCTGCATCACCTAAATATTTGGTGATGTACAAATAAATATTCAACATCTCATATAACCAATTTCTGGAAGTTTACAGCAGAGAGTTATGTAATAGGTAGTTACCTAGAGGTGTAGATATAGCATGAGCATTAATATAATCCACTTGATCAGGACGAAGGCCAAACCGTCATCCAAAAATAATCAAATCGATGAAGTCTTTATTTACATCACAAAATTAGCATGATAAAAAGAATTTTCCCCAACCACTCCCCCCCCTAACAACCAAAAACCAACCCCTAAAGAGACAACCAAAACAGAAATAAAAAACCCCAAAGAGGAAATCCAACCCACTCCGGCAAAGCAGAGAATGAAAATGCAGAAAATGATAGAGAAAAAGAAAAACAATGCAGGGGCCACAGAATATGGTTAGCAACTAAGTAGAGAATAACACTAAGGAAAGCCCTTTCAGATGCATAATGAGAATGCAGTAAATGGAACTGGTTATAAAAGAACTATTTTTATAGAATTTTGAAAGTTAGGAATCTGCATGAGAGTACATTCCAATAAGAAAGGGATTAGTTCCATATCAACACCTTAGGCATTAGTTCCTTCATCAATAACTCAGGAGAGGATTAATAGGTGTGGCTTATTTTGATTTCCCTAATTATCAAACACCTTTTCACCCCAAGCAAAAACAATTGCCTATATCTTAGCAGCCATAACCTAAGAAGTACTACTAATTTGAAACTTCTTCAACCCCTCGTTGACCTATTTGATACTCCAACCCAGCTATAAAAAATACAAGTGGGCATTCCAACCCCTATCAAACTCAAGTGTTACCTCTTTGTCAAAAGTGTGGAAGACATATGAGACATTATGTAATTGAAAATTGAATAGGATACCACTGTTTCATACGATCAACAAAAGCATGACAAACACATACTCAACAACACCACCACTAAAATAAATAAATAAATAAAAACAGTAAATCAAATTTCAGTTAAATTGGACAAGTGTCAATCGAGATAGTAACATTTAACACTTAAAATAATGCCTATCAATTGTAACTCAGATATATAAGCTTCTATAAGCTAATCCTTTGTTGGGGATATGCCCTAGAGTCAATTTGTACTTATACTACTGTCATTATGTTTTATATAATAATATGAGGCTTTCCTTTCCATGAATAGTGAGTTTTGTTTTTTTGGTCATCAAGTACGTGACTTGATAGTAAAATCCTACAATGAATACAATGACTATTCTAAAACTGTCCCTGATCGATTTTATTATTGGAATAATAATAAATTAAGATTAGTATGTTTGTGACTTGATGGCTATGTTTTACTGGCCATGGATATTTGTGATATCGAGTCAAGACATAAATAAATGTTAGAGAACATTGTATTGGACATGACCCACTGTGAGAGTACTTCATGGAATATGCCATAAGTACTTTCTAGCCATAATAATATTGGAAGTCCTTCGACCTAAATTCATCATAGTTTCCTACTTGATCAATTCTATATTTTGCATTGTCTAAAGTTGTCTTTAACCAGATAATAAATTAGACTACTGTTGGATATAGAATAAATCAAGGAGAGGAATATGATTGATTGTGAAGGAATTTGTCCCTCTCAATTATGGGAGAGATATCCATGGGCCCCTTGATAAGTTAGACTATTAAAAATGCATGACCGTGCTCAAATATATCAATCTAAGATATTGATATCATTTGTTTGAACAGTCTACTATGAAATTAAGAAATAATTGATTAAGCTTAATAAGGATGATATGCTCCGTGCCTTATGCTTAATCTAGATATCGTGTGACAAAAGGACTAAATATAAAATTATGGTTTAGTTCAAAGAGATCACCGATCTTCATTTAACATGGATAGTTATAATGTTTTGCTAGAAACCGCTTATAACTTGTGGGCCATTTAAATATGATTTAGGCACACTGCCAGTGTTAAATGAACCTATAGGGTCACACAATAAGCGAACTTGTTAGGTTATTTTTCTGGTGACCAGATTCGATGAATCTGGAAATATGTCTAAGTTAATCGTACTTAGAAAATTTACTAGATACAATGAATCTGGAAATATGTCCACATTCGATGTATCTGGATGATGTCCAGATTATAAGAATCTGACTCGGTAAATTAATTAGTTAAATTACCGAGATAATGGCATAATCTTATCATATCAGTTTTAATTTAATTTGAATTTAAATTAGAATATGATAAGATATTATTAGGGTTGGACTCTAAGAGGTTCGGGGGTTTTTAAGAAAACCCTAGCCATCTTTTCAATAGTCCAATTTTTCGGTTAAGAACATTCGTGCCATTCTCTACCAGAAAAGAAAAAAAAAACCTCTCAAATCCTAGGCGCTAGCACTCCCCGGGTATCGAGTGAGTTCGCAGTGTGTATCCGATAGAGGACGTTCGCATACTGCAGCGTCTGGTGATTGTTCGGATTAAACGTATAACAGCGCAACCAGAATCGAAGGATTTCGATTACAGCAACCAGAGGTAATTCTTAATCCTTAGATCTTCTTAATCATTTACTTGGGTCCTCGGGAGGGATTCGTGGATGTTTTCCGCGTTTAGGAGTCCACGAATTCTAACATCCTTGACATTTTATATCCTACATTCAGAGAAGTGTTGTATCCACATGCCCATGACATGTTTTTAGTTGTGACTAGCATACATATTTCTGCTTCTCAAGTAAAGATCATGACAAAAATTGAAAAATAACATCCATGTGAAAGAAAATTACCAAATATCATAGGAATTTGCAACTTTAGTCATGCTTCAAGAATAATGTCATTGCTAAAATGGCACCTTTTCCATCAGCATATGGTTGAGTAATGTGAAGTGCATCACCTGAAAAATTTCAGTACACTAATCAAATAGTAGTATACCAAATATAACGTTGAGAAATGACAAGGAAAAGTCTGAGTACATTCATGGCATAAATTAAATCCAATACCATACCTGACATCCCATATCCCCGAACTTCTGCATATACTTTAGCTCCACGCCTCTGTGCATGTTCCAACTCCTTATGAAAGAAATTAAAGGTGTGAAACGATTATAAAGATGGAACTCCAACTAAAAATAAAGTTACTAATCGTAAGACGAGAACATAATTTAGGAAAAGACCAGATCTTGTCAAGACATAGAAGAAACACAAACTTCTAATAGAGTGATCAAACATGTCATTACTTCACTAACTGGGAATATCATAACAACCAGGGGTATAACTAACAAGGAATATCATAACGACCAGGGATAGAGGTGTTGGATTGTATGCCCTCTTAGACTAGGTTTCTGATGTAAAATCGAATATTTTAATAAAAGAATTTATTTTCAGAAATTGTTTGTGAATTTGTTTTTTGTTTGTGCACGATTTTCGTTTGGAACAGACCCATTGTGTTTAAATAAGTGATCCATGTGAATGGAGGTCTTTCACAGTAAGGTATGGATCATGGGTTATTTAACGCATAAACATTTGTTCTTAGTCTATTGATGAGACTGGGAACCTCATCATGTTTAGGTTATTATGTTATGAATTCCAAATGGGGAATGGCTTACTTTTAGCCAGTGAGTAGTCCACTCACTTCATAACATAAGCGTATTTCGAATACGTAGAACAGGACCTGTAGTAGTGGTTTCTCAAAGTACTGTATGGTAGAAACCTAGACTACTACCGCTACAGCGTGGACTAGTACTCTATGACTTGAGTATGGGTTGGTGGTCTGGCGAAGCTGGAAGCATATACTTTGATTTGCTATAATTGAGGTTCTATCGTAGGGCCAATATACTTGCATGTTGGGTATGTGTGACTAGTTAGTTAAGACAGACTTATACAAGATAGTTTCTGCACTATATCGCCCCTTGTGGTTGTTCGAATAGTCTAAATTATCCAGGGCCCTGGGAAATATGACTTGGATGTTTGCTTTAGGGTAGCTCCCTTGGAAAGCGGAAACACTCCAGGAAGTTGTGGATCATTGGACTAGAAGCCTAAGGATGGTAGATGTCATTTAAGGGGGTGTTAGTACACTTCTTACTCTCCAAATGTACGACGATGTGTAGAGGGGTATTTTAGTCATTTCACCTGTAGGTCGGAGACTTTGCGAATGCAGCATTATCCTTGGGGTCAATATTTCCTTATGGTGATATTAGAAAATATTTAAAATGCAAAATACAGCTATTTATATAGCAGGGGTATTTTGGTCATTTTAGCTGCCAAGGCGATGTGTCTTTTTGGTCCTCGGGATAGCTCGTAAGTCCTAACTATTTTTGGGTTGAGGAATTGGTCTCAGTTGAAGAGGATTTTATTTTATTTTATTTTATTTTATTTTATTCAGGAAGTCTAATTTATTATTGGACTGGAATAAAATAAATAAATAAATAAAATAGGAGTTGAGAGAAATTAATTATCTAGTTTATTTGGTTAATTAATTATTCAGGGCCTAGGTCCAGTATGAATAATTAAGAAATTAACCTGGGCTTAAATTAGGGGAAATAATTAATGTTTAATTATTTATTGGGTTATTTAAATAGGCCCAAGAAATAAATAATTAAAGATTAATTATTATGGTTCATTTGGGCTCATTAATTATTTATTGGGTTACTTATGTAAGCCCAGGAAATAAATAATTAATATTTATTATTTTGGGCCTTTTGGGTCCAAGAAAAATAATAAATATTTATCTGGCCCAATAGCTTGGACCTTAGGGTTTTTTTCCAGATACGGTTAAGAGGAGTTTAGGGTTAGGCCAAACTGATTCTCAGGATAACATCCGGGTGTTTTGAAATCTCGGGGATATGTTTATCAGATAATGAGAGACCTGTTTTGGCTAACCAATAAAACTAGTCTCTAGTAGAAAATAAACTATGATTTCCCAAACACACAAGAGCACTCACGTCCCTCTCTTGCTCTCTCACGTCACCTCCCTCTGTATTCTCTTCTTGTGTTCTTTGCTAATCAATAGCGAAAGAACCAAGGAGTTTTGAGATCGTTCCTCTTCACCATAGTGTTCACCAACTAGATGTTAGGCTGAGGAATATCCTGAGAGCTGGAGAGCTAAGCGTTAATGCAAACAAGGCGAAGTCGAAGGCTAGCGGGTGTTCAACCAGAAGCTCCTTCAAGTGTGCAAAGCGAGGCGATTCCAACCGTTCAATTTGTTCCTACGCAACCTAGGAGGGTTAAGGAACGCAAAGGTATGATCTTCACGCTTCCGCATGGCCTTTATGGCTCGCGTTTTATTTTTCTCCAATTTTTTGTACGTACAGAGCATGCTCCCCTGTTTTTCGTTTTCCCTCAAAAGGTTCATTAGAAGCCTTTATGATTATATAGAGGGAAGAAGATATATAGAAAATGACATTGTAAATATTATTTTGAGTTTCTCCAAACATATTAATAGTCACATCCTCTCCCTGGTCATAAATCAATGTTTCCAACTTAGAATTGCCACAATGAAATAGGCTTACTCTTGTATATGGGTGACTATCTACATATTTAACTTCAATTTTGTAAACATGTCTTCACTAGAGTAAGGTATTAGATTTCACTAGTCATCAACTAAAGTTAGTAGTTGGGCATACAATATTACAGTTGTTACCACTAGATAACTAGAAAGCAACTTCAGAAGATAATTGGATTTTGCCATACATTTTAATTACTAATAATTTTTGCATTTTAGAAATTTAGAAAAAAGAAACAAATAAAATTTGTGTACCATACTTAAGTGTACTAATTAACTCACCTCCAACACCAGGACACCTGAACCTTCACCCATCTCGCATTATGAAAATGCATACAGTTGGTAGGAAGTGGAAAGGACTCAAGAACAAATGTTGTAAAATCAACCTGCAACGAATTCTGATTTTGCTGCACTGAATTCTAATTTTGCTGCAGTCTGGTCACTGAATAAACTAAACAAAATGGCCACTAATTCTGGACCCTAATGCAGTGGACTTTATAGATAAGTGTTATAGGAACATTTTAGGACAAATTTGACTTGATTTGGATGAGTAGAAATGCTGGAAATGATTTATGATTCCATGATTGTTAAAGCTGTCCCCCCATCTTCATTAACTTAGGTTTGATCAAAAGCATTTTATGTTGGAGGAAATATATGTTTAATTTGGTAACCATAGAGTCTTTCATGTGTCATTGTACAACACTGAATCTGATTTTGCTCACTGCATTTTGCACTAAATCTGATTTTGTTGCACTGAATTTTGCATTGAATTCTAATTTTGCATATAAAAACCAACCAAAGAAAGGATGGTGCTAGATTAATATCCAATCATCTGACCCCATCCCATGAACAAACAAGCCCTATAATTAATTTTAAAGAGGTTGTCTTGATTTTTCAGTTTAGAAAATTGAATCCTCTATTCAAATCCTCAAACTCGAATTGAGCTTGTTTAACATTGTTTAGTTTCGAACTTGAGCTAAAATATACAAGTTAACTAGCACTCAAGCCCCATACCAGTAGTGTAGAAATTGAGTTGAACAAAGTTGGAATATCCAAATATCCAACTCAGCCAAATTTAGTAGCAACCCCAAATACAAATAATAGTCGCCTTAGAAATATCTCCCCAACAACAATAATACAGCATAGGACTTTATGAGTTAGCAGTTCTAGTGTTGTATACCTTAGTTGAGAAGTTAACTGAACAAATGTTTATAATGGTTCCAAAAGATCAAAGCTGTAAAAATGGCTTGGAGTTTCGTAAAAGTAGCTTACATGGTATACGGCCAAAATTGTAAAAATGGCTTCCACAGCTGTGGTTACTCCAAGTAGATGGCCAATGGCACCCTGTAGATGACATACAACTATAACAAATCATTATCTGTGAGCACTAAACAGAAAAGAGTTTCCAACAATTTAAGTGAAAACAAGGATGGTGTAATAGATTTGGGCTGGATGAGTGGAAATGCTGGATGCTTGAAATGCTGACTTTGTTTTAGTTAAATTTTACCTTGATTGTAAGCATCAGTTTACTGGAAATGCTGGATGAGTGGAAATGCTGGATGCTTGAAATGCTGACTTTGTTTTAGTTAAATTTTACCTTGATTGTAAGCATCAGTTTACTGGTGCAAAGATAACCCTCAATGTTTCTTGGAGCCTTCTATCAGATACTTTATACAATGGCACATGCAACTGTATAGAGCTTGCTTCTATTTTGTTTTATGCAGATGGTACCCTTCTTGTCCTTTTCTGACTCCCTCTTTCTCAACCGAGCTATATTGATCTTGTCATTTATTGTATTCCATGTGTTCGTGGAAGATTCAACCTTGTGTGATTACCTAGAGATTTGATTTGATTTGATCTCATAAAACCTATTTTTTTGCATTACTGTATGGTCAACTCAAAAATACAGTGAAGGTTCTAAATATGAGGCATGAGGCAGCACTGGGATGTACCTCAATCTCTTGTATACAAAATTGGAAGGGTTATATGCTTATAATATTCTTTAACTGCTAACCATTCAACAAAAATTAGCACTAACAACATGGCTAAAAAACAGTTTGGTTTCTTGAAATGGCATTGTAGAAAGGGAAAGTGAATAAAATATTCAGCCATATGGGGGGACAGCTTTAACAATCATAGACTTTATTGCTATCATCAGGTAGGAATGACAGGAAGAAGGAAGAGAATAGTAGAATGTCTCCAATCTGTGCCTCCACTACAACCTCCTCATGTTGTAGATAATGATGCATCATCACCTTCCGAAAATCATGATTCGAGCTCTGTTCCAGACACAATTACACCCTCTGTGGGATTTGAGCAACAGGAACAGTCGGAGTCTCGACCAAATCAAAAGTTACATGTTAATATTTCTCCACCTTGGAAAGAGTGAGAATATTTTATTTAGATTAATACGGAGAATATATTATTATATAATTAAATATTTATAATTTCCATATTTATTATATAATTTCTCACATAAAAGCTTACTATATGCTTATCATATTTGTTTTGACAATTGCAGATTTGATTGCATTGATAGTGATAAAGTGGTGCGAAAATTAACTATTTCTTTCAAATGTAAGTTTGAAGATGCCTATCCAACTTGGAAACAAGTGTCACAGAATGTGAGGGATTTGTGGTTTGAGAAGTTTAAGGTATTACTTGATGAGTTAAATATATTTATGGCAAAATTGTTATGAGTATATTTTACTGACTTACATTAATGAAATGCATAAATATTGTACTTGGGATCTTGAAATGGAGCCTTATGTGAAGTTGAAATTTGAAAAAAAAAAAAAAGGAAAAGAAGACTGATTAACACACTGTATGAGGCACGAACAACAGGGAGACCACCATGGATGTCAGAGGAAGTTTTTAACAAGTATACACAGTATTGGAAATCAGAAGAATTTAAAAAAATCTCAGCAAAAAACAAATCAAACAAGAATATGGATCGAGATGGACTTGGTCCTTCAAAGCATACAAGTGGCTCGATTTCATTTTCTTTGACAAAAAAGAGGTTCGTAGGAATTGATTTCCATGTAAATTATTTTACATAATACACTATCAATTATGAACACTCATTTTTTTTTTTTTAGAAGAATAAGCTAAATAGGGAAATCACTCCTTTGGAATTGCATGATTATGCTCATTTGTCGAAAAATGCTCGTATTGAACCAAGTGCTCCATCAGCTATTGGTGATGAAGGGGAGGAGAACGTAACAGATCGGCCAAATATTACTGTTTGGACGTTTGTGGATGAGAGGGCTCAAATTGTTTCTGTAAGTGCATTCATGTATAAATAATGGTGCTCGAATTGGTTAAAAAAAAAATGAATTATCTTGTTGCTATGTGTACTTGAATTTGACCATGGGTTTGAGAAATGAATAAAAACAAAAAAGAAAATTTTGGTCAAATTGTGGATAATCTTAAACTTCAAAATTGACCTCCTTTGTTGCCTAACTGATGTTAGTTTAATATCTTGGGTATGTAAATCATTGGAGAAATGTCAAAGCCTTTTAACCCTTCCAATTGAATTTAGCAATTGGGGTCTATAAAGAATTCATATTTTTAGGAGCTTGGAGGTGCACCTCTATGGAGTCTAGCACTTTCTACATTCAACACCTTCAACTTGGAGAAATAAAAAGATATTCCTTTTTGCATATATATAGTTGAACTTTTTGAGGAGCTTGCATTTACGAGTCTTTATAAAAGTAGATCTCCCCATATATTATCAACAACAAAAAGTCATGTTTTGAGAATACTTTTCATCTCTAACACTTAGTTATTATGTATTGTTCATTATGGAATTTGAGATCATAGAGTGCTTTACAGTTTCTTATGTTCCTATTGAGCTTCATGACATGGTTAATTTTTTGTAGGAGAGAGGTCATGAGTTATATGATAAAGCTTATAATGAGACAGTGGCAAATATAGAAGACAGTGACTCGAGTAGGCCTTCCACAATTAATCATACAGCAATATGGTTAGAAACTATTGGTGGCATAAGACATAGACATGTTTACGGCGTTGGTTCAGTTGGACATACACTCACCCAAACATCTTCTTCACGAATATTTAGAGCACGGAGTGATAGTCAAAACCATTCCTCTCACTACATGGAGATGATTGAGCAACTTAAAACTCAAGTTACAACCTTAACGGAGCAACTCCAAAAAGCAAGTGAGCATAAAGAGGAACTCATGGCTGCATTTAGCAAATCCAACCAAGACAAGGAGGATCTAATGAATGCATTCAACAGATCAAATCAAGACAAGAAAGAGTTAATAGCTGCATTTAACAAATCAAATCAGGAAAAAGAGGAGTTAATGGCTGCAATAAAGGAGTTTATGCAACTTAATTCAGGTAAACGTGGGAGTTCTGGCTCTTCTTGTTCAAGATTTGGATGACAATTACTTATACAGTTTAGAGTTGTTGAAAATTTAAGTTGACAATTTACAATCATGTTTTGTTGAGTATATTTTGGATTTAGGATATATACTTTTTTAGAATATAATATTATTGGCATTTGTTTATTCACATTATTTTGTTGGTACTTAGTTATAAAACTAATTTTAAATTTCTGTATAGAGATTTTGTTTTTTATCAAAATGTGGTAGCAAAAAAAAAAAAAAAATCCACATAAAACTATTTCCAACCAAAATTATAAGGTAGGAATATAGTTTTCCTACAAAATAGTTTTGGAAGAAACAATACCATTTAATAAGAAGATTAAATTTCCCACCAAACATTTTGGTAGGAAAAAAAACTCCATTTCCTACAAAAATATTTGGTAGGAAATATTTTTCAAAAACATTTCCTTCCAACTATTTTGGTTGGAAATTTTAAAAAAATAAACGTTTCTTCTAAATTTAATATTAATTCTAAAATAATTTCGAAATGATGTTTCCAACCAAATATTTTGGATGGAAACATATTTATTTTTTAAAAATAAAATTTCCTACCAAATAATTTGGTAGGAAATTTAATATATTTTTTGAAAATATTATATTTTAAAAATCATTTCCTACCAAATATTTTGGATGGAAAAATTATTTATTTTATGAAAATAATTTTGCCTACTAGATTATTTGATAGGAAATTTAATATATTTTTCGAAAATATTATATTTTAAAATTTATTTCCTACCAAATATTTTGGATGGAAAAATTATTTATTTTACAAAAAAAAAAATTCCTACCAAATAATTTGGTGGGAAATTTAATATATTTTTCGAAAATACTATATATATTTTAAAAATCATTTCCTACCAATATTTTGGATGGAAAAACTATTTATTTTATGAAAATAAATTTTCCTACCAAATATTTTGGTAGGAAATTTAATTTATTTTTTTACAAATTATTTTTATTAAATAATTTCCTACCAAATCTTTTGGAAGGAAAGTGTTTACATTTTTTCCTACCAAACCAATTTGGTAGGAAAAAAATTCAACTTTTTTATTCACAGATTTCCAACCACATACCAAACTTCCTACCATAATTTGGGTCCCAAATTTCCTACCATATACCAGAAGTTGGACGGAAATTTTTTCTGACAAGGGTTTTTCCGACCACCTAGGTTTGGACGGAAAATGGTAGGAAAATACAATTTCCTACCAAAACTGTTAATATTTGGTAGGAAAAACAATGATTTCTTGTAGTGAAAGTACATGCTTCCAACTTCGTCAGACCACCAACTCATACTCAAGTCGTAGAGTACTAGTCCATGTGGTAGCGGTAGTAGTCTAAATTTCTACCATATAGTACTTTAAGAAACCACTATTACAGGTCATGTCCTACATATTCGAAATACGCTTATGTCATGAAGTGAGTGGACTACTCACTGGCTAAAGATAAGCCATTCCCCATTTGGAATTCACAAAATAATAACCTAGACATGAGGAGATTCTCATTCTCATCAATTGGTTAAGAATAAATGTTTATGCGTTAAATAACCCGTGATCCATACCTTACTGTGAAATACCTCCATTCACATGGACCACTTATTTAAACACAATGAGTCTTTTCCAAACATAATTGTGCACAAATAAAATTATAAATTCATAAATAATTTCTGAAAATAAATTTTTTTATTAAAACATTCGATATTTACATCAAAAACCTAGTCTAAGAGGGCATATTTTCCCAACGGGTTCTTGGTACAAATACTAATATATTTGGGCTAGAATTAATTTATATTTTGGATGGAGTTGGCACTAATTTCATACTCCAAACCGAATAAGATATTGTATGGTGAAAGGAGTTTATCGCACTGTAGTTTGTTATTGAAGGGTCCACGTCAAGCCACTTGACTTCTTGGACTCTTGGGTGGTCATGATGTGTTGCTAGATACCGCTCATGATCTGCTACATATGGGTTTATTAATTGATGAATTAATAAACCAATCCTAATTAGAATTAATAGGTTAATTCTAAATTATTAAGGATTATTAATCTCAAAGATGTTTGGATTAATTCATATTTTGCTACCAATAGACTAGGAAACCTAATAGGTCACACACAATAGAGGATTATATACTCGAGATGTTATTTGATAACATTGTGGGATTAATTGTAAGAAGTAGAAGTTATTTGGGCCACATAATAATTAGTTATAATTTTTAGATCAAATTGTAATTGTGAGAACTTGTAACTTTCAATTACAATTTAATGAATTCTAATTTGATTAGAATTCATAGAGCATTGTATCAACATTTTTTCTGGGATTTTTTCCGAAAAGGATATCGTGGTTGATTTCTATTTTTGAAAACACACAAAGAAAATTGTTCTCTCTGATTTTTGAGATACACAATTCCTCTCTTCTGCTCTCTCTCATAGAACCCTAGCCATCTTCTGTTCTCTGCTAGCACTGAGAGTTTGGTTGGAGTCTTGAGAACTGTCCTTGTGTGGACTAGTTAGTGACAATCCTACACTTGGATTGTAGAGGCAAGACATGCGATTGTTCATCTGTTTAGTGTTGTTGGATCGTGCCTCAACTAGACATTCAATCACACTTGGAAATTTTGATTTGCAGCCACTCAGTGAAGGTATGGTTTTTTTTTTTTTCTCATTTTTGATCCGTATAAACACATAGATGTGATCTTCACGATTAGAATTCATCTTTTTCTTTCCGCTGTGCATATCTTATGCATGAACGAATTCTAACATCAATAGGCCAAGTTTTGAGGTCGAAACTTTTTGTAAATGAGGTAGAATATAACATCCCATTCTTTTGGAATCTTATATTTGTTGAGATATTTTAAAATCTATTAAGATTATACGATGGAACCTTAACACAATAAGAATTAGAGTCCTGTTGAATAATAATTTAAGTAAGAGTTTAATTAAAATTATTAAAATAGAGAAAAACCTTAACTTAGTATTATTAAACAATAGGAGTTTATGTGAATATTATTATTTTTTAGTAGCTGTCAACAAAAAGTCCAACTAGGATATTAGGTAAAGAACACGTAGTTCACTATCGTCTCCAAACATCAGCAAATAGAAGTACGTGAGAATAAATCCTTCTATATTCTTTTATGATACAATACAAAAATATAATTTCTATTAAAAAAAATACCTGAATAAAGTATTTTTATTTTATTAGCAGTACATGTTTTGGGTATATAAAATACATATAAAAAGTCGTGTAAATGTGTTCCCTACATATAATGTGGTCTATGAATATGTCGTGTAATGTATGCATAATTGTGGTATCTATGTTTTGCAATATATGACCTTTTGAAGATAAAATTGCGAGCGAAACATAGCAAAAAACCAACCAACGAACAACGGAAAAACGCAGCACACCTGCGTGAAGAAGAAAAAAAAGGAAAAAAACATAATTTTCCCCCTCATTACCTCTTTTTGACTTCAAAATCGGCTGAACTGGAATATGCGGAACTGGGGTAGGCACGCTCATGGAAACCTCTGGTACAATTCCTGCAAGCCTTCTACTTCTTCTTTGCATGTAGGTGAACGTCTAGCTCTCGATCTTCCAGTATATGACCTGCCTAATATCGTTTTAGTGAAACAACCTAGGGGCCAAAGAATATTTTCTGGAGAGGGAGAGAAAAAAACATTTGGTTTTTTTCACAGAGAGGAAAACCCTGGAAAAACAACGTTGTTTTCTTTTCTCCTATTTAACCTAAATAAAACCCTAGGTTAAACTGGATTGGACCATTAGACTCTTAGTTTAACCTTTTGGGCTTAATTAATTATTCTAACTAAAACCAAATAAATGGCCCAATTAATAATTAATTTTCCAGCCCAAATAAACTAGTCCAATTAATTAAGCCTATATTAGTTTAGTCCCAGGTTAATCTTTAATTATTCAAACTGGGCCAAAACCTTGAATAATTAATTAACCCACCAAACTGATTTAATTAATTCTCTCTCTCCATGGACCTTTATTTTACTCTAGCCCAATAATTAAATCAGGCTACTTAAATAAAATAAATTCCATTTAATTTAAGATCAATTCTTTAGCCCGCATTTAATTAGGACTCACGGTCTATACTGGGGACCAAAAGACACACCACCTTGGCTACTAAAATGACCAAAATACCCTTGCCATATAAATAGCTGTATTTTGTATTTTAAATACTTCCTAATATCACCATAAGGAAATATTGACCCCAAGGACAATGCTGCGTTAGCAAAATCTCCGACCTATAGGTGAAATGACTAAAATACCCCTCTACACATCGCAATACATTTAGAGAGGAAGAAGTGTACTAACACCCCTCTAAATGACATCTACCATCCTTAGGCTTCTAGTCTAATGATCCATGACTTCCTGGAGTGTTTCCGCTTTCCAAGGGAGCTACCCTAAAGCAAACATCCAAGTCATGTTTCCCAGGGCCCTGGACATTTTAGATCATTCAGACAACCACAAGGGGCGATATAGTACAGAAACTATCGATATAGTGCAGAAACTATCTTGTACAAGTCTGTCTTAACTAACTAGTCACACATACCCAACATGCAAGTATATTAGCCCTACGATAGAACCTCAATTATAGCAAATCAAAATATATGCTTCCAGCTTCGCCAGACCACCAACTATACTCAAGTCGTAGAGTACTAGTCCACGTTGTAGCGGTAGTAGTCTATGTTTCTATCATATAGTACTTTTAGAAACCACTACTACAGATCCTGTCCAATGTATTCGAAATACGCTTATGTCTGAAGTGAGTGGACTACTCACTGGCAAAAGGTAAGCCATTCCCCATTTGGAATTCATAACATAATAACCTAAACATGATGAGATTTCCAGTCTCATCAATAGGTTAAGAACAAATGTTTATGTGTTAAATAACCCGTGATCCATACCTTATTGTGAAAGACCACTATTCACATGGACCACTTATTTAAACACAATGGGTTTGTTCCAAATGAAAATTGTACACAAACAAAAAGTAAATTCACAAACAATTTTTGAAAATAAATTCTTTGTTATAAAATTAGGGTAGTTTTAGAATAAAATCTACACACTACATACTAAGAAAATTCTAACTATTCTTTGCACAAGAATTTCTCCTCAAACTTCTCCCTTTTTTTCTCTCACAATTCTTTCTCTAATCTTTCTTTCACTAATCTTTCTTTCACAAAATGATGGTGTATTACAAGCTTAGAGAATAGCTCTATTTATAGAGCTCTAATTAGTGGAATACATCATGGCATACATCATCTTCAACTAATCTCAATTAATGGTGTCTCTACTAAATGGTGGACATCCATAAAAATATTTTAATAATTCACATAAATCCATAATTAGTGGAGCCTCCACTAATTAATAGAGATTCCAATAATTCATAACACTCCCCCTTGGATGTCCATCCATTACATAAAGAATATGCTTCGTTAAAACCTTACTAGATAAAAACCCAGTGGGAAAAAAAATCTAGTGAAGGAAAAAGAGTACACTATTCTATATGTTTGTTTATTACTCCCCCTGATGAGATGATTCCTTTAAATCTTTAAACCGACGCATACCGATTTTATATCTCAACTTCTCAAATGTTACAGTCGGTAAAGTCTTCGTGAAAATATCTGCGAGGTTGTCACATGACCGAATTTGTAGCACATCAATTTCACCTTTCTTCTGGAGTTCATGAGTAAAGAAAAATTTAGGTGAAATATGTTTTGTCCGATCTCCTTTAATATATCCTCCTCGTAATTGAGCTATGCAAGCTGCATTGTCTTCATAAAGAGGAGTTGGAATATCTTTGATTGATGATAATCCACAACTTTCTCGGATATAATGAATCATGGATCTTAGCCATACACATTCTCGACTTGCTTCATGAATGGCTATAATTTCAGCATGATTTGAAGAAGTAGCTGCTATAGATTGTTTCGTAGAACACCATGATATAGCAGTATTTCCACATGTAAATAGATAGCCCGTTTGAGAACGTGCTTTATGTGGATCAGATAAATAACCAGACATCTCGCATAACCTATCAATGTTGGACTGGTTTTATTTGAATAAAATAATCCGAGATCAATTGTACCTTGGAGATATCGAAGGACTTGTTTAATTCCATTCCAATGTCTTCGTGTTGGTGAAGAACTAAATCTTGCTAATAAATTGACAACGAAAAGCAATATCAGGTCGTGTATTATTAGCAAGATACATCAATGCACCAATTGCACTCGAGATATGGTACTTCAGGACCAAGGAGTTCTTCATCATTTTCTTGAGGTCGAAAAGGATCTTTATCCACATTTAATGATCGGACGATCATTGGAATACTCAATGGATGTGCTTTGTCCATGTAAAATCTTTTTAGCACTTTTGCTGTATATGTTGATTGATAAATAAATGTTCCACTCTCCGGATATTCAATTTGTAAACCAAGGCAAAATTTGGTTTTACCAAAATCCTTGATTTCGAATTCTCTTTTTAAATAATCAATTGTTTCTTGGAGCTCTTCAGATTTCCAATAAGATTAATATCATCAACATATATAGCTAATATCACAAATTTAGAACCAGATTTCTTAATAAAAACACATGGACATACCTGGTCATTTTTAAATCCCGCTTTCAATAAATATTCACTAAGACGTGTGAACCACATGCGCCTGATTGCTTCAGAGCCATATAATTATTTCGCAACTTGATGGAGTAATTTTCACGAGGATAATGTTTATATGCTTCAGGCATATGAAATCCTTCGAGGATTTTCATGTAAACATCATTTTCTAAATTTTCATACAAGTAAGCAAGTGACAACATCTAATAGGCGCATATCTATCTTTTCATGTACTCGCCAAACCGATAAGATATCGAAGTGTAATAGCATCAACAACAGGAGAATAAGTTTCATCATAATCAATACCTGGTCTTTGTGAAAAACCTTGGGCTACTAATCGCGCTTTATATCGAACGATTTCACTATTTTCATTGCGCTTTCGCACAAATATCCATTTGTAGCCAACAGGTTTTACACCTTCTCGGTGTTCGGACTGCAGTCCGAAGACTTCACGTTTTGTCGATGCATTTAACTCCGATTGAATCGCATCTTTCCATTACAGCCAATCTTTTCTATGCCGACATTCATCAACCGATATTGGTTCAGGATCATCATTATTCGTGTAACATCAAGAGATATATTGTATGCAAATATATTATCAATAACAGTTTCTATCCGATTCCAACTTCTACCGAAGTGGTATAATTGATAGAAATTTCAGTGTTACTTTCATCAACTTCTGGTTCTTTGTCATCAGTTCTCTCTTGGTCTATATCATTCTTTTCTTCAATATGATCTTCTGGATCATTTAATCCTCTTTTCTTTCGAGGATTTTTATCTTTAGAACCAAGAAGTCGGCCACGCTTCTGGCGTGTTTTTGACTCAGCAGCTATAGGTATAATATTTTGTTCTGCTGGAACTTCAATTCGAATAGGAGTATTTATAGCTGGAATTGCGATTTTGTAACTCTTCTGGAGTCAACAAAAGCGTCTGGCATTTGATTTGCAATGCTTTGCAAATGAATTATCTTTTGAACTTCAAGTTCACATGCGCTTGTGCGTGGATCAAGATAATTTAATGATGTTGTCTAAACAAGATCCTTTTTATGCTGTTTTGGTTCTCCCCCTAATTTAGGGAATAATGATTCATCAAAATGACAATCAGCAAATCTTGCTGTGCATACATCTCCTATCAGGGGTTCAACATACCTGATAATAGAGGGAGAATCATATCCAACGTATATCCCCTTTCTTCTTTGAGGACCCATCTTTGTACGTTAGTCTGGTGCAATTGGAATATATACAGCACACCCAAAAATTCTTAAATGAACAATATTTGGTTCTGACCCAAAAGCCAATTGCAAATGAGAGAATTTATGATAACTAACTGGTCTTATACGTACAAGTGTTGCGCATGTAGAATAGCATGTCCCCAGGCAGATGTTGGGAGATTTGTTTTCATTAATAATGGTCTAGCAATTAATTGTAATCGTTTAATCAAAGATTCAGCAAGACCATTTTGTGTGTGAACATAAGCTACAGGATGTTCAACATTAATCCCAATTGACATGCAATATGAGTCAAAAGCATGTGATGAAAATTCACCAGCATTATCCAAACGGATATTTTTAATGTGATGGTCAGTAACTTGTGCTTGTAATTTAATTATTTGAGCAAGTAATCTTGCAAACGCCAGGTTGCGAGTGGATAATAAACATACATGTGACCATCGGGATGATGCATCAATTAAGACCATAAAATATTTGAACGGTTCACATGGTGGATCAATAGGTCCACAAATATCTCCGTGAATCCGTTCGAGAAATGTAGGACTTTCAGCTCCTACTTTTACTGGTGATGGTTTAACAATTAATTTTCCTAGGGAACATGCAGCACATGCAAATTTTTCTGATGTTAATATCCTTTTATTTTTTTTAAAGGATGACCATGTGTATTCTCAATGATTCTTCTCATCATGGTAGATCCCGGATGACCCAACCGGTCATGCCAAATGCTAAAAGTAATAGGATCAGTAAACTTCTGGTTTACTAGATGATGAATTTTAATTGTACGTATTTTTACAAAATATAGGCAGTAGAAAAAGACGGCAGTTTTTCTAATACAGATTTCTTACCCAAATGCATTTGAGTAATAAAAAGATGCTCAATCCTATTTTCCTCATTTGTTTCAACATGATACCCATTTCTGTGGATATCATTAAAACTCAATAAATTTCTTCTGGATTTTGAGGAAAATAGTGCCTTATCAATAATAATTGTTGTTCCTTTAGGCAACAATATACTAGCTCTTCCGGGGCCCTCAATTACATTTGCAATACCGTTTATCGTATAAATATTTATTTCTCCCATTTTGAGATCAGAAAAATATTTCTCATTTTTTAGTATGGTGTGTGTAGTTCCACTATCAATAATGCATACATCATCATTAACAACAGCCATCTGAACACAAATATATATATGCAAACGTAAATATTATTAGAATAGAATGAAAATGAAAATACAAAAATATCAGGGTGAGGCTTTAGTTCTTCTGGACATTGCCATTACCAATTAAATGGTCTATCCTACCGTCTGGGTGTTCAAAAAAATCCGATACATCCATATGGGTAATATTGATATTAAGATCTTCAGGATCAATATCATCATCCTCAGCATTATTTATTGGATGTTGAGAAAAATTTGCTTCCACATTTTTATTTTTCAATGAAGCTTGATACAATTCAACTAAATGCTTAGCCGTACGACAGTTTCGTGACCAATGACCTTTCATGCAACATCTATAACATATATCCTCATGCTTTTCTTCAATTTCTTTTTCTTTTCCCTTATGATCTTTTCTGTTCCACTTCAGGTGGCCAGTATTTCTCACAGTTTGATTATGATTGTGATAAGGGAAATATCGAGTGTGTCTACGACCATAACCACGACCACGGCCACGACCACGACTATTACGATGGCTTCTACTAAAGCCAACAGCATTCACTTCTGGGAGTGCTGTTGAGCCAGTTGGTCTGACTTCATGATTTCTCAATAATAACTCATTATTCTTCTCTGCAATGAGGAGGATAGTAATTAAATCTGTAAATTTTGTATACCCTTTTTCTCGATATTGTTGATGCAGGACAATATTTGAGGCATGAAAGGTGGAGAATGTCTTTTCCAACATATCTTCATCAGTCACTTTTTCTCCGCATAATTTTAATTAAGATGTAATTTTATACATTGCGGAGCTATATTCATTCACGGTTTTAAAATCTTGCAACCTCAGGTGCAACCATTCATACCGTGCAGTGGGTAGTACGACCATCTTCAGGTGGTCAAATCTTTCTTTTAAATTTACCCACAGGACATATGAATCTTTTTCGGTAAGATATTCTATTTTCAAATTTTCATCGAGATGACGACGAATAAAAATCAAAGCTTTAGCCTTGTGTTGTGCAGATGCACTATTATTTGCTTGAATAGTTTCACTAAGGCCTTCAGCATTTAAATGCATTTCTGCATCGAGAACCCATGACATATAATTTTTTCCAGAAATATCAAGGGCTACAAATTCGAGTTTAGCGAGATTAGCCATAGATATCAATAAATGCGTACCTGTCTTCTGGTTTTGTTAACGGCAGAAACTCGTGCTTAGTCTTCTGGCCTTTGTACCGGTAGAGACTCGTGCTGATAACGTATTATAAAATTAGGGTAGTGTTAGAATAAAATCTACACACTACACACTAAGAAAATTCTAACTATTCTTTGCACAAGAATTTCTCTTCAAACTTCTCTCTTTCTTTCTCTCACAATTCTTTCTCTAATCTTTCTTTCACAAAATGATGGTGTATTACAAGCTTAGAGAATAGCTCTATTTATAGAGCTCTAATTAGTGGAATACATCATGGCATACATCATCTTCAACTAATCTCAATTAATGGTGTCTCCACTAAATGGTGGACATCCATAAAAATCTTCTAATAATTCACATAAATCCATAATTAGTGGAGCCTCCACTAATTAATGGAGATTTCAATAATTCATAACATTCTTTTATTAAAATATTCGATTTTACATCAGAAACCTAGTCTAAGAGGACATACAATCCAACACCTTTAAGGTGGGCAAAAAACTTTTTCAGATTTACAAGACTAGGCATGGTCTTTTTGGATTCTTCCAAGACAGTGCGGAAAATGTTTTGTGTTCTTTTTCTCTTATCTTTATTTTTATTTCCTTTTTGTGCATTTTTCTTTCTCTAGACTAGGTTGCTCATATTGGAATGTATGCTTTCTTAGATTAGGTTTCTGATGTAATTTTGACTTGTATTAATAAAAGTATTTTTCTCAAAATTTGTTTGTGAAATCTTCTTTATATTTGTGCACGATTTTATTGGAAAAGAACCATTGCGTTTAAGTAAATAGTTCATGTGAATGGAGGTCTTTCATAGTAAGGTATGAACCATGGGATACTTAACACATAAACTATTATTCTTAACCGGATGATGAGAAAGGAAATCTCGTCATAGTAAGGTTATTGTGTTATGAATTCCGAATAGGGAATGACTTACCTTTACTCAATGAGTAGTCTACTCATTTCATAACACAAGAATATTTCAAATACGAAGAACAGAACCTAAAGTAGTGGGTTCTAAAAGGTACTATGTGATAGAAACCCAGATTATTATTGCTACAGTGTGGACTTGTACTCTCCATGTTGAGTATAAATTGATGGTCTGATGAAATTGAAAGTGTATGCTTTGATATACTATAGTTGAAGTTCTTGGGAATGACCAATATACTTGTATATTGGGTATATGCCACTAATTAGTCAAGATAGACTTGTACAAGATAGTGTCTATACTATATTGCCCCTCGTGGTTGTCTAAATAATCTAATTATCCAAGGTCCTAGGGAACATAACTTGGGTATTGGTTTTAGAGTAGCTCTCTTAGAAAGTTGGAATATTCTAAGAAGTCATAGATCATTGGATTAGAAGTCTAAGGATGGTAGATATCTTTTAGAGGGGTATTAGTACAATGTCTTCCTCTCTAAATGGACGGCGATGTGTAGAAGGGTATTTTAGTTATTTCTCCTGTGGGTCAAAAACATAACTAACGCAGCATTGTCCTTGGGATCGATATCTTCTTATAGTGATATTAGAAAATATTTAAAATACAAAATACAATTATTTATATAGCGTGGGTATTTTGATCATTTTAGTAGTCAAAGCGATGTATTTTTTTAGTCCTTGGAATAACCCGTAAGTCTTAATTATTTTAGGTCGAAAAAATGGTCACAATAAAATATTTTATTTTATTCAGGAAGTCTAATTTATTTTTGGACTGGAATAAAATAAAGGAACGAGAGAAATTAAATTTATTATTTAGTTTAATTAGTTGATTAATTATTCAGGGCCTAAGCCTAGATTGAATAATTCAAAAAATTAACCTAGGTTTAAACTGGTTAATAAAAGGCTTAATAATTATTTTAGTTTATTTGGACTCATTAATTATTTATTAGATTATTTTAATAGGCCCAGGAAATAAATAATTAATGGTTATTACTTTTGGGTTCATTGGGTCCAAGAAAAATAATAAATTATTTTGACCCAATAGCCTGGACTAAAAAGTTATTTTTATACACGGTATAGAAGAATTAAGGATTACAGAAACCTCTTCTATTGATATCCTCCGGATGTTTTGAAATATTAAATACCAGTGTTTTAGTTATCTAGGAACATGAATAGGAGTCGTGGAATCTTTAGTTTCCAAACACATACTCACACGACAGAAGGAAAAAAAACAGAGTTTTTATTTCCTCTGCTCCCTCTCTTTCTCTCTCATTTTCTCCGTTTTTCCTTTCATCATCTTGTCTTTGCTAACTAATAGCGAAGGATCAAGAAGGACCATTCCTCTTTTAGGTTGTTCACCAACATAGATTAGGCGGAGGTATATTCTGAGAAACAAAAAGCTTCGCGTACATGTGAAACCCCAGTAAAGACCAACCTTAGAGTAAAGGGGTTGGGATGCATATCATGCTTTATTTCATGATTAAATATGATTTCATATGATTTCTATGTGCTTTGAATTTGATTTTTATTATCTTGAAGTCTTGTTGGTGAGTGATGTGTGAGAGGGGCAAAATGGTAATTTTTGGCCGAGGTGAAAATAAGGAGATAGCTTGTGGATTGAATAGGAAATAATTTTTCTAGTAGAAATAGCAACAAGAGTTATTGTGGTTTAGTGGTTGGAGCTTTGGAATTAATTCTTGAGATCTTGGGTTCAAAGTCCATCATAGAAGCTTTAGCTTAAGTAAATTTTATTTTGCTTGGGAAAGGATGGTTTCGGCCTTAAGGGCCTAGATTAATGTGGTGATGATGTTCTAGGAGAGACATGATGGAAGTAACCTCATTCCACTCCTTTTACTCTTCTCGAAATTCTTATAGGGAAAATCATTCTTCCTTGATCTTTAGTTTTCCTTAGTTTCAACTCATTGGTTTGATCAAGATGTTCTAGCCTTTTTCTTTCCAGAAAATTCAGTACAGTATTGAGGTCTTTTAGGATCGAAATGTCTTGGTAAAAGACTCCTTATGGTCTGAAAAATATGGAGGAGTTGTGAGGAATTTCAAGAGGAAAATCCCTCTAGTGAGCTTACTGAAATTTTCCTCTAGCTTAGTTCATCTTTCTTCATAGAATGAGCTGGAATTTTCCAGCTTGTTGTACCTTCAAAGGGTCAAAATTTTTAGCTAACATTCCCTCCCAAATGCTACCAGAAAAATGGTCTTTAGGATCAGTTTGAAACCTGAAAATTTTTGTCCAATTTCGGACTGCTCAAGCTGGAGCAAAACAGGAAAAATTCCTGTACGAAAATCAACTTTGAGAGCTCCAAACCAAGCTGTTTTCTCCCAGATTTTGTGCAGCACCTTAGCCATGTTTTTCCTCCATAAATAAGGCTGGAAACCAGCCTTGAATACCCCTGAAACCCCCCTTCCATCTCGCTGCAAAATGGCTGGAAGTAGCAGACGAAAATCTGCCAGAAAAATCACTGTGCAGCGAAATTTCTGGGCAGAAATTTGTCCAGCTTGTTTCCTCTTTCTCTTCCAGCCAAAACACCAACCTTAATCTGTCAAAACCTTCCTTAAACCTCCATCAATAGAGCTCCATTGATCCCCTTGAACTTCTGCACGAAATTCCATTAATGGCTATCCAAAAATCTCTCAAACAAATCCCTGCAATTTAGCTTGATTGGTTTCCAAAATTTCAGCCATCTTATTTAGTAACCTTCCATAATATTTTGCTCAATGGACCATACTTCTTCTTCATCATTGTACACCCTACTTTCGGCCACCATAAGCCTCCATAATTCAGCTTTAATTCCACAAAAATTCTGCTCAAACAGTCGACCATGGCAGATTTCCAAAAGCTGTCCAACAATCAAGATATTCTTGGAATATTTAGTTTCCAAATTCACTTCCTAAAAATATTCTTCAAAGATTGTAACAACTAACCTTTCCTTTTCCCTTCCAAATCAGAGAATCAACCTCCTAAACCCTACAAAAATTCGTCCACCCCTATCTCTCACAAAAATTCAGCAGCTGCACATTACCATCTCTCGATTTTCTTCAACCTTCAAGAACACACACTACACCAAGAACACCTACTACTTCCTTTCACCTAATACCTCTCCAAATCACTTCAAACTACCTCTAAAAATTCCAAATTTCATTTATTCATTGCTGTGAGTCCATCCGTGCCATTTTTAACATCAAACTCCAAAATCCAACTTGCACTTTTGGATCAAAAACCAGAAATTTCTGTTAAGGTCAAGAACACCTTCAAGGTAAATTTATTCTAACAACTTCATCTTCTCCAATCTTGATCTCTAATGAAAACCTATATGAATAATCACACTAATGACTTCTTCTTCTTCTTCTCTCTCTCTCTCTCCCCTCTCTTGGCCAAATGACTTTTTCTCCCATGAACATGCTTTCACCATCTCCCATGGACAAAGTTAGACATCTAGGAGTTGAGATCTACTCTAAACTCCTTCAAAGCATTCGTCAACCAAGTAAGTCCCTTCAACCTTTCTTTTAAACTCTAGATTCATGTCGCTAGGATGATGATGATAGTAGGTGGATGGCGATAGGATTTAAGTATATATATATATATATATATATATATATATATATTGTTGAGATTGAAGCATGAATATATGTATGATTGTGAAAGAGATGGGATTTATGCATGGAAGGATTATCTTGGATGATTATATGATGATTTGAGGTTGATGCATGTCATAGGTAGTATTTGTGATGAAGTATGCTAGAGATTATGTCACATTTGTGAATAGGATTTATATTCATGTTGGATTATTGAAGCCATGATCTTATTTATGCTAGTAGGGGTTAGGTCATGTTTTGATAAATTGAGATCTATGCTTGTATCCATGATTTGGATGATTTGATGAATTGAAGGGTTGTATATGTTCATGATTGTGGTTAGCTATAGGAATATGATCATGATCTAGTTGTCCCTAAGCTAAATTTTATTCCATTAATAAAATATCTAATAATATGATTTTTCTAGTAAAATTTTGAAAATCATAGGAAAATGTGGATTTGGTCTTTTATATAAAATAGTGATATTCTAGTCAAATAAGTTATAGTTTTTGCTGGAAAAAAAATATATATATATTATTTAAAATGATAAAATCAATTAAAGCCTTTTATGAAAAAAATTATAATTAATAAAATATTTATTACTAAAAATTTAATTATTATCTTTTAATCAAAACCCATTAAGGATTTGCTTATTATTTTTCAAGCAAGACTCATTAAATTTATTTTCAACAAATTTTAGCTATCATTTATTTTCTAACAACTAAATTATTAATAAATCATTATTTTACCTAATACTACCTCGGACCCTTTTTCAAATAAACCATAATTTATTTTTAGCAAGATTTAAACCTTCAACATATTGTACCTAATTTTCCAAACTCTAGTTATTTTAATATCAAACTAGATTTATTTTATAAACCCCTTTTATTTATTATCGAGCCTTAAAGCTTGGGACATGATTGTAGTAAGTTGAGTTAGTTTTATTTGAGAAAGTGAGTATTTGGCTTGAGTTTGATTGTGGTTTGTATTTACCCTATGCGGAGTTAGGTCAGTTGTTGGAGACCTTTGTTGTGGACAAGGATCAGGTAAGCTCCTGCATAAAACCTGTTTGATGAAAAATGATTTTTTTTTTATGGCAAGCCAAATGTAGAGTGCATGGTCACTCATTTCTGTAAAGGCAATTGAGGATTATTTCCATTCTCATTTCAGACAAATAAATTATTTGCAAATCAAGGGGCGGTTTTACTCAAAACCTAAAACTCTTTCTAAAACTAGTTTTGCCCCAAACTTTGGAAAACCTTAATTGCTATTTTCAAGTGGAACTGTGTTTTGTTCATTTTCTTCCCAAGTGGGATATGTTACGTTGAGTACTCAATAGGGGTAGGATAGTAGTACTAGTTTTGAAGAGCAAGAGTGAGTCTTCTGGCAGGAGGCCACCTCCAGAAGATAAGCTCAACTTAGAGAAACGTCAGTACTACTTAGTCAGGCCGGTCCAAGCTAGTAGTTTGTTTTATTTCAGTCAAGTGACTGTGTTTTACCGGAATGGACACCCGGTTGTTGTTTGGGTATAGAGAAGGAGGAGTATCTTGCCCGGTAGGCCGATCACCTACTTTTGTCAGTCTGCACAAAGTGTTAGGCAGTCTGATCGGTTATGGGGCCCAACGTGTGGTAACCCATAATCCTTTCTTTCGAGTGGTTAATCTTATAAATTATGTATGGCTAGATAAGCTAAAACGCCACTCTTATTTTTGAACATCATTCATTGTTTGCCAGTATTTCTTTTGTCAGTCTGCACAAAGTGTGGCATTCTGACCATTGTATGGTTATGGGGCCCAACGTGTGGTAACCCATGACCACCTTTATGAGTGGTTGATTTTATTGTGCATTTGTATGGTTTCAAAAAGAGGAAAATACCACTCTTGCTTTTGACTAATGTTTATTGCTTGCCAATATTTCTCTTATAAAGATTTTACACTTTACATCCACGAACTGTTTTCACTGAACACCCAAAGCACACACGGACTTACTGAGATTTCTGTCTCATCACCTTTTTACCATGATTTCAGGCTGATCCTGCTGTGGGGATGAGTAGCTAGTGTTATCTGCCTTGGAAGAGAATGTTGTCTTTTGATTTTATGTATTGCTTTGGGGAGACGAGAGTGGATAATTTTATTTATGGATTTGTTTTCTTTTGGGAATTCGTGGATTTATTCTTGAGTTGTAATAAATCTTAAGTTGAAGTATTATTTTTATTATTTTTATTCCACTATTTTATTTGTGTGACCTCGTTATAAAGACCCCTTGTCCTTTGGACAGGGCGACATCCCCGGCCCCGGCGGGCCTAGGTAGCGGGGTGTTACAGTACATGCTAAGAAGAAGCCGAAGGATCGCTAGGTTTACACCAGAATCATCGTCAAGACAACTGAAGGTATTGTTTTTCACCTTCTGTTGTGTCGTGTCTTTGCTTTCCTGAGTTTATTTTTCACGCGTGCATTTTTGGTTTCAATTGCAAAACTAATAAATCAAGGTACATTGTTTTAGTACATTGTTTTCCTCTCTAAATGGACGGCGATATGTAGAAGGGTATTTTAGTTATTTCTCCTATGGGTCGAAAACATAACTAACGCAGCATTGTCCTTGGGATCGATATCTTCTTATAGTGATATTAGAAAATATTTAAAATACAAAATACAATTATTTATATAGCGTGGGTATTTTGGTCATTTTAGTAGCCAAGGCGATGTATTTTTTTAGTCCTTGGAATAACCCGTAAGTCTTAATTATTTTAGGTCGAAAAAATGGTCACAATAAAAAAAAATTATTTTATTCAGGAAGTCTAATTTATTTTTGGACTGGAATAAAATAAATGAACGAGAGAAATTAAATTTATTATTTAGTTTAATTAGTTGATTAATTATTCAGGGCCTAAGCCCAGATTGAATAATTCAAAAAATTAACCTGGGTTTAAACTGGTTAATAAAAGGCTTAATAATTATTTTAGTTTATTTGGACTCATTAATTATTTATTAGATTATTTTAATAGGCCCAGGAAATAAATAATTAATGGTTATTACTTTTGGGTTCATTGGGTCCAAGAAAAATAATAAATTATTTTAACCCAATAGCCTGAACTAAAAAGTTATTTTTATACACAGTATAGAAGAATTAAGGATTACATAAACCTCTTCTATTGATATCCTCCGGATGTTTAGAAATATTAAATACCGGTGTTTTAGTTATCTAGGAACATGAATAGGAGTCGTGGAATCTTTAGTTTCCAAACATAGACTCACACGACAGAAGGAAAAAAAAAACAGAGTTTTTATTTCCTCTGCTCCCTCTCTTTCTCTCTCGTTTTCTCTGTTTTTCCTTTCATCATCTTGTTTTTGCTAACTAATAGC
Organism: Voacanga thouarsii; assembly: GCA_026120185.1. NCBI lineage: Eukaryota > Viridiplantae > Streptophyta > Magnoliopsida > Gentianales > Apocynaceae > Voacanga > Voacanga thouarsii. Next base: position 254,281 of record JANUWF010002273.1, read on the forward strand.
GACGGATCAAGAAGGACCATTCCTCTCCTAGGTTGTTTCACCAACATAGATTAGGCGGAAGTATATTCTGAGAAGCAAAAAGCTTCGCGTACATGCTAAGGAGAAGTCGAAGGATCGCTAGATTTTCACCAGAATCATCGTCAAGACAACTGAAGGTATTGTTTTTCACCTTCTGTTGTGCCGTGTCTTTGCTTTCCTGAGTTTATTTTTCACGCGTGCATTGCATCCTCTATTTTCATTGCCTTCAAGTGGTATCAGAGCATAATACTTTGAAAGGCTTAGGATTGATGCATGCTAGTTAATAAAATTGTCAAGACTATTTATAATGAGATCCTTCATTGTTTTGGTATGGATAGATCATGTGTACACCTCACCGTTGAGATATAGGAGCCTCTGTAAATTATTTTTTTTTATGCTTTGATTAGCTTTCATGTAAACTCAATTTGAAAGGGTATAGGTAGATGTTATGTTTGTGTTGAAAAAATGTAACAAGAAACGGCCTTGGACGATTGCAAAGCATTGCAGAGGTGCCTAGAGAAAAGTTGTAGAAAAATCACAACGGGAAAAAAATTTTCTCCAAGAAGAAGATTAGTCAAGCCAAGCCGCAGCTCGGTGTGAGAAGATCTGAGGTTGCCCAGGCCAGCCATAGCTTGAAGCCGTAGCCAGCCTCGAGCGTTCCTCGACTAAGGCGCACGCACGGAAGGCATTATCGCGGATGCAGTAGCTTTCTCGCAGAAGCTGATGCAGTAGCTTCCTCACGGAAGCTGTTGCATTGGCCGCTCGGGTCGTGAGCACCCACCTGTGGACCATGGTCCATGGGTCTTCCCATGGGCCATAATCTAGTATGGCGGGTGCACTAGACCAAGAAAAAAATTTTTATCCCATACTAGGCGAAGTTATTTTTATTGCAATAGTTAATATTCATTGAATATTTTGCATAAAAAATAATAGTAAAAGATATTAGGATTAAACAAGAATATTAATTAATGTATTTAATTCTTTTATTTGGGCACTTAGGATTAAAAATAAAAAAGTATGAAAACGTTTATAATTTTCTAGCATGCTAATTATTTTAGGTTCTATGTGCATGTTCTTTCAAAGACCAAAGCCTTTGGAAAATTTTATTTGACAAGGAAAAATATATTTTTTTAATTAAATGGTTATTTTAACTTAAACAAAAATTAATCCTTGGTTATTTTCTTAAAGGTTTTTTATCCTTGACATAAAAAATATTTTGGATTTAGAAATTTTTATAAGTTAAAATGGAAAGCCATTTTAATTCATTTTAGCAAAGAAAAAATTATTTTTGTCAAATAAAACCTTGAAATCAAAATCTTTAAGAATTTTTAAATTGAAAATTTTTTAAATCATTAAGTTTTTTACTTAAAATAAAATTAATTCATGAGGAAAATTTTCTCAAAGGGTATAAACCTTGACATAAAATTTTTTATAGATTTAGAAATTTTATTTTAAGTTAAAGGAGGACTTAATTGAAATTTTTTAAATGATATTTTTTTCTAAAAAAAACCCTTATTTAAAAAACTAAGTGGGTGAGGGGTTCCAATAGCCCCACGGCTTCTATTACGATCCTCATTAGAGATCGTGAGTCTCCTCACGTCACCCTGGGAGTGAACCCATATAGGATAGTGATACCACAAGAATTTAGAACTAATGGAATGATGTAATTAATAACTCAGGACACGTACTATGATTGGCCAGCGCACGTTAGAGGTTATAGTGCGAGGTATGTCTATAGAAAATGAGAAGAAACGGCTATAGAGTTATCTTCTAGATTATTATCTAAAAGAAAAATTAATTAGTGGTGATTAACACACTTAGCTTAGAAAACTGCTAATCTTCCCAAGAAGTTGTATCAGTTTTCTAAGAGCCAAATTAATTATGTTAAAGATAATAGTAATGGGGTTAGCTATTATCAAGTTTAATATAAGGATAAAGTGCACAATTTTTTTTTTTTTTTCAAATACTGAGAATTTCTTTTATTTTTTAAAATTTCAAAAATGGTTAATAGAGGTTCTTTCAGTCCCTTAGCCATTATTTTCTGCGAGAATAAGCTAACGGGTCCAAACTATGTGGATTAGAAAATGAACCTAGACATAATACTCACAACTGAGGAGTATAAGTATGTCCTATACGAGACCTACCCAGTAATCGGAGAAGGTTCCACCGCTGAGGAGCGTGAGACTAAAAAGGCATGGAAGAAGGCTGACGAGATAGCCCGATGCTATATATTAGCCTCTATGTCAAATGTGCTTCAATCCAAACACGAACACATGGCTACTGTGTATGATATAAGCACATCGCTAGCCACAATGTTCGCGAATAAAAGCCGACCCGCAAGGTATCTTCGAACGATCAAAAATACCAAGATGGCTGAGAAAGCATCAGTCAGAAAGCATATGCTCAAGATAATTGGGGGCTATTTTTAACTCCAAAAGCCAAGTGGACATAGTTCTCTAATCTTTGCCGAGTACCTTCACTCAGTTCAAGTTGAATTACAACATGAACAAGTTAAACATGAGTTTAACGGAGTTGATGAAGAACCTCCAGGTAACAGAGAAGGTCATGAAGTCACAGGCTAGAGCTAAAATGGCTTCTTCTTCGAGAATTGGGTCCAAGTCCAGAAAATTCAAGAAGAAGAAGGGTAATGTAATGCACCAGCCCAAGTCCTAGCCCAAAGACAAACCCAAAGGCAAATGATTAAAGTATGGGAAGAAGGGACACTGGAAAAAGAAGTGTCCAGATCTTCAGGCCAAGAAAAACCCCATAGGTAATGTTCTCTATCTAGAGTCTATATCAATTGTTGGATCAACTTCTACTTGGATTGTTGATTCAGGAGTCACTGATCATATCTGTAATTCCTTACAGGGGTTTAGGAAGGTTAGAAGATTCCAGAAGGGCAAACATGGACTACGCATGGGAAATAGAACACAAGTTTGGGCACTTGTTGTGGGAGAATTGGAACTTACTTTTGATTGTAATAGAATAATTATTTTGAAGGATATTTTATTTTTTCCTAATTTTAGACAGAATTTGGTTTCAATTGCAAAACTAATAAATCAAGGATATTCTGTTTTCTTCCATTCTGGTATTACTATCAGTAGAAGTTGAGAAGTTATATGTACTGGGCATATATATAGAAATCTATTCTTCATTAATGCTATTAACAATCAATTGAATAACACCCAATCTGAACCTTTAAATAGGAAGAGAAAGATCAATATCAATGACTCATATCTTTGGCATCTAAGATTGGGTCACATTAACTCAACCAATATTCAGAGGTTAATCTATGATGGGCTTTTAGGCTCATTGAGATTGAAAATCTAACCTCAGTGTGAATCTTATCTTATGAGAAAAATGACCAAAAAGTCCTTTACCCAAAAAATGGATAAAACCAAAGAAGTATTGAGTCATGTTCATACTGATGTGTGTAGTCATTTGTCTACACCATCAAGAGGGGGGTTTGAGTACTTCATCACTTTCACAAATGAATGTACAAGGTATGGTTACATTTATCTGATGAGACGCAAGTTTGACTCTTTTGACAAGTTCAAAGAGTTTAAGGCTGAAGTGGAATGTCGAATAGGTAAGCTAATCAAGACCTTACGATCAGATCATGGTGGAGAATACCTCCTTAGTGACTTCAATGATTACATGGTACATTATGAGATAGTATCCAAACTCTCTACGCCGGGGACACTCCAGCAGAATGAAGTGGTTGAGAGAAGAAATAGGACATTGATGGAAATGGTCCAAATCATGATGTCTCATGCTACTCTTCCAGTGTCTTTTTAGGGATATGCCCTAGAAACGCGGCATATTTTCTGAATTTGGTGCCTTCCAAGTCAGTACCTAGGACTCCCTATAAGATACGGACTAGGCGTAAACCAAGTCTAAATCATCTCAAGATATGGGATTGTCAAGCTTATGTACTGATCAAAGGAAACAAATTAGAATTAGGATCAGAATTATACTATTTTGTTTGGTATCCAAAAGGTACAAAGAGTGGTTACTTTTATCATACTAAGGAGCAAAAAGTACTCGTGAGTACTAATGCTAGATACTTAAAGGATAAATAAAATATATTCACTAAAGGTTCAATAAGGTTAGAACTCAAAAAGAAGTTGTCTTCTGAATCAACTTCTCCTAACCCAATTATAGAACAAGAAGAGGCACAGCCTCAGGAACCTGTACAAATGGAGCCTCATCGTAGCGGGAGAATATCTAGAGTTCCAGAGTGATGGACTGGAGAGGCTTTTGACCTAATTTCCAACCATTAAGAATAAGATCCCAGTAGATACGAGGAGATTATTACTGATGCCGATGCAGACCTACGGCATGAAGTAATGAAAGCCGAGATTGAGTTTATGTATGTCAATCAGGTTTGAGATCTTATAACTTCACCTGAAGATATAAAACCCATTGGGTGTAAATAGGTTTACGAGAGGAAGAAAGGAGCGGATAGGAAGGTGAAAATATTCAAAGCTAGATTTGTGGTGAAAGGGTATACTCAGAAAGAAGAGATCGACTATGAGGAAACCTTTTTCCCGGTAGCCATGCTTAAGTCCATCCATATTCTCCTTGACATCGCATGTCATTATGACTACGAGATATAGAAAATGCATGTCAAGACGACATTTTTAAGTGGCCATCTTAGTGAAGACATCTATATGTCCCAACCAAAAGGCTTTATTGCTAAAGGCCAAGAACATATGATTTGTAAGCTTAAGAAATCCATTTATGGACTTAAGCAGGCATCCAGAGTATGGAACATTCATTTCGATGAGACTGTAAAGTCGTACGGTTTTATTCAAAACGAAGATGAACTATGTGTGTATAGGAAACTGAAGGCATAAATGTAGTTTTTCTTGTCCTATATGTGGATGACATTTTACTCATTGAAAATGATGTAAGGATACTGTCATCTACTAAGGTTTGGCTATCTAATCAATTTAGTATGAAGGACTAGGATGAAACCAGTTAGATTCTCAAAATAAAGCTTCTTAGAAATAAGAAGCAGAGAATGTTAAGTTTATCCCAAGCTACATATATTGACAAGATGTCAGCCAAGTACATCATGGACTTATGCAAGGGGGCATTCTTCCTTTGCAGACATGGGTTATTTTTTTCTTTAAAGGACTGTCCAAAGTATCAAGAAAAAAAAGATAGGATGAGTAGGATTTCCTGTGCTTCGGCTGTGGGAAGTTTCATATATACCATGCTGTGTACTAGGCCAGATATCAGTCATACCTCGGGGAGATTCATTGTTAGGCTGTAAAGCATATTTTCAAGTATCTTAAAGGTACAAGAGATTATATGTTGGTTTACAGGGCTGATAACTTGGTTCCTATAAAATACACGGACTCAAACTTCTAGGCGGATAAGGATAAGAGAAAATCTACTAGTGGATATGTCTTCACCTTATCTGGATAAGCCATTTCATGGAAAAATATCCAACAATCTTGCATTGCTGACTCAACCATGGAAGTTGAGTATATGGTAGCTTCGGAGGTATCCAAGAAAGCAGTTTGACTCCAGAAGTTCCATTTGAAACTTGGAGTCATGCAAAAAATGGACAAACTGGTTGTGATGTATTACGACAATACTAGTGCAATCTCACAATCCAAAGAACCAAGGAACCACAAAAAGGGAAAGCACATAAAGAGAAAGTACCACTTGATTCAAAATTTCATCCAGAGATGGGAAGTTGTGGTAGAACAGATTACCTTGGAGAACAATCTAGCAGATCCTGTCACTAAGTCTTTGGCAGAGAGAGTTTTTAGAAGACACTTAGATACCATAGGAGTGGGCACCTACGGATTTACTTAGTCTTAGAGTGCAAGTAAGAGATTGTTGGAATGTATACTTTCTTTTTTCTTTTTTTCTTTTTTTTATCAAAATGTAAATGGATTAATATTGATCAAAAGATATTTACAAGGTGGTTCACTAGTTAACAGTCAAGAGGACTATTAACTAGTAGTGGTTAATACAATTCTCAAAATTAGTCAGAATATTATGGTACAAAGTAAATATAACAGTGTACACATGTGTTTTGATCCTTTTAGCAATTTCCATCGGTTTATCCTTTTAGCAAGTAAATTGGTCAGAACATTAAGTTTTTGATATAATTTTGACTTGTATTAATAAAAGTATTTTTTTCAGAATTTGTTTGTGAAATCTTTTTTATATTTGTGCACGATTTTATTAGTAAAGACTCATTATATTTAAGTAAATGGTTTATGTGAATAGAGGTCTTTCACAGTAAGATATGGACCATGGGATACTTAACACATAAATTATTGTTCTTAACCGAATGATGAGAAAAAGAATCTCATCATAGCAAGGTTATTATGTTATGAGTTTCGAATAAGGAATGACATACCTTTAGCCAATGAGTAGTCTACTCATTTCATAATACAAGTATATTTCGAATACATATAATAGGACATGTAGTAATAGGTTCTAAAAAGTATTATGTGATAGAAACCCAAACTACTACTGCTACTGTGTGGACTTGTACTCTACAGTTTGAGTATAATTTGGTAGTCTGACAAAATTGGAAGCGTATGCTTTGATATATTATAATTCAGGTTCTTGAGAAGGACCAATATATTTGTATGTTGGGTATATGTAACTAGTTAATCTAGATAAACTTGTACAAGATAGTGTCTACACTATATCGCCCCCTGTAATTGTCCAAATGATCTAATTATCTAAGGTCTTGGGAAACATGACTTAGGTATTGGTTTTAGGGTAGCTCCCTTGGAAAGCTAGATATTCCAAGAAGTCGTAGATCATTGGACTAGAAACCTAAGTGTGGTAGATGTCTTTTAAAGAGGTGTTACTACACTCTTTCCTCTTTAAATGGACGACGATGTGTAGAGGGCTATTTTAGTCATTTCACCTATGGGTCGAAGACATAGCTAACGCAGCATTGTCCTTGGGATCAATATTTCCTTATGGTAATATTAGAAAATATTTAAAATGCAAAATATAGCTATTTATATAGCAAGGGTATTTTGGTTATTTTAGTAGCCAAGGCGATGTGTTTTTTTTATTCTCAGAATAGCCCGTAAGTCCTAATTATTTTAGATCAAGTAAATAATCACAATAAAAAAATATTTTATTTCATTCAGGAAGTCTAATTTATTTTTGGACTAGAATAAAATAAAGAAATGAGAAAAATTAAATTTATTATATAGTTTAATTGGTTTATTAATTATTCAAGGCCTAAGCCCAGACTGAATAATTAGAAAAATTAACCTGAGCTTAAACTAGTTAATAAAAGGATTAATAATTTTTTTAGTTCATTTAAGCTCATTAATTATTTATTGAGTTATTTTAATAGGCCTAGAAAATAAATAATTAATGATTATTAATTTTTGGGCTCATTGGGTCCAAAGAAAATAATAAATTATTTTGGTCTAATAGCTTGGACTAAATGGTTATTTTTATTCACGGTACAAAAGAGTTAAGGATTACCCAAATCTCTTATATTGATATCCTCTGGATGTTTTGAAATATTAAACATCGGTGTTTTAGTTATCTGGAAACGTGAATTGGAGTCGTGGAATCTTTAGTTTCCAAACATAGACTCATGCGACAGAAGGAAAAAAAATAGAGTTTTTATTTTCTCTACTCTCTCTCTCTCTCTCTCTCGTTTTCTCTATTTTTCCTTTCATTTTCTTATCTTTGCTAACTAATAGCGAATGATCAAGAAGGGCCATTCCTCGCCTAGGTTATTTCACCAACATAGATTAGGTGGAAGAATATTCTGAGAAGCGAAAAGCTTCACGTACATGCCAAGAAGAGGCCAAAGGATGGCTGGGTTTTCACCGAAATCATCGTCGAGACAAGTAGCCACTCCAGTGGTTAGGACCTCGTCTTCTCAACCAACAGACCAAGGACATGCAAAGGTATTATTTTCATCTTCTGTTGTGCCGTGTCTTTGCTTTCCTGAGTTTATTTTTCATGCATGCATGGCATCCTCTGTTTTCATTATTTTCAGTTTATGTATTCTTCTTTTTCTTTTATGTTGTTTTGAAGGCACTTCAATTCTTGGGATGTATTTAATGTCTAATGATTCTTCTTATCCTACAACCTTGTATCCTAGTTTTTGGATATTGTAGCTCATAACTTTTGGATGATAGAAAATTGAAGCATGGCAATCTATATCACACATACTTGGAAAATATTATTGCTCTTTCAACTATAATCTTTTTGGTTTATTGGTCCCCTAATAGAACAAACTAGTTGAATCCCTAACTTAGTGAATCTAAGTCAACCATAACAATACCTAAATAGCGTTGACTCAACAAGGAATCAAAAAGAAGAAGGATAAGGGGTTGTAGGCACTCAAATTAGCAACAAACAAGAACCCTAAATGAACTAGCAATTTGAACCCTTGAATGCTTACCAAGTTAACTTATTCATTAGAGTTTAGACACAATTATTCATTAGTGGATTAAGCCCTTAGATTGGTCTTGTATTGCTGAAGAACACTTGGTTCAAGCCTTCAAGAAGAAACTCCTTCATTTTATGAATTTTCTTCCATTGTTCATTATTTACAAAAGTTAAAAAATGTCTATATATAGTAGAATGAACCTAGACACAAAAGTGGCATGTAACACATGTTGTGGCTTGTAAAAATAAGCAAATTGACTAAAGCGCCAGTTGCAAATACACGGCTTAGTGCACGGCTGTGTATTGTGGGCATGCATTGTGCATGGCTTCACACATGGTCTTGCCACTAGCCATACATACCTCCTAAGTTGGTGGCTCTCAGAAGTTCTACAATAACAAACATTCTGCAATATGCACAGCCATGCAAATGATCATGCGCACCTTTTGCAAAATGCATGACTTCATGCATGACTATGCAGCTAGCCTTGCATACCTTCTAGAAGCTCTTCATAAAACTGCAACTGGCCTTCTTCATTTGGTCTACAATTCTATGGCTTCTCCAACCCTTTTACTTGATGAAAAACCTGTAGAATCATTACTTGGTAGTCTCGCGGTCCTTCCATTTTTGTACAAATGTCACCCCACTTCATGTGTGCCCGTATGTAGCCATGGGGATTGGCTTGAAATTGCTTGATTTGTGCCCTCGTTATTGGTCCATAGATGTTTGATTGCACGTTCTCTCCTTTTTGAGTTTGTGCTTGTTGGTTTGGTTAATTCTTATCATTTTCCCCTTCTTGGAATTGATTTGTCCTCGAATCATCACCTGCATCATAAGGAAATAAATCAGCAACATTAAAAGTAGCAATAACATTATACTCACCTGGAAGATCTATCTTATATGTATTATCTCCATATCGCTCTATAAATTGGAATGGTCCATCTTCTTTTAGTTCAAGTTTTGATTTTCAGTGCATGAGAAATCGTTCTTTGCACAAATGCACCCAAACCCAATCTTCCGACTCAAATATCACATTCTTCCTTCCTTAGTTGCACTTGCAAGCAACCTTACTAATAATTCTCTCAATGAACTCCTAGGTATGCAAAGCTTACCTTCCCTAAATAAATAACTATCATGTCTATTAAATTTATTGAAAGCACATTCCTAATAAACCTAGAAGATCTCAACAAACTTCTTATCCTTTGTATACAACTCCTTGATAAGTTCAAAACCAAGTAATTTAGCATCAAATGAATTCAAAAGCACATACCTATGTGATGATGGATCAGCTACCACATTTTTCTCACCTTTTTTGTATTTAATCACATAAGGAAACGTTCCAATGAATTCCATCCATTTGGCATGTCACTTGTTCAATTCTGTTGACCCTTAAGATGCTTCAATATCTCATAGTCAATATGTATTTTGAATTCTTTAGTTAACAAGTAATGTTGCCAATGATGTAATGTTCTCACTAAGGTAATGGTTTTTTATCCTAAATTAATACTTCACTTATTCCTACTCCACTTGTATTACATTCAACTTCAAAAGCCTTATCAAAGTTAGGTAAATAAAGTAAAGAAATCTCACTTAATTTTATTTTCAAAGTATTGAAGTCTTTTTCCTATTCCATTCCCTATCTAAAACCAACATTTTTACTTACCACTTCAGTCAATAGGGCCACAATTATGCTAAAATTCCTAATAAGTCTTCTATAAAAACTAATCAATCCATTAAAGCTTCCTACCTCAGTGATAATTGTAGGTGTTGGCCAATCTTGTATTGCCTTTATCTTTTCCTCATCCATTTCTATGCAAGGTTATCTTTTACAAACAAAAGAAAAATTTGTCAAAATTAGCATACAACTTTTCTCTTCTAAGTGCTACAAGAATGCATTTAAGATTATGCAAATGATCCTCATATGTGCTATAGATCAATATGTTATCAAAATATATCACAACAAATTTCTCAATATAATCCCTCAACACATGATGCATAAGTTTCATAAAGGTACTTGGCGCATTTGATAACTCAAAGGCATTACAAGCCATTTATATAAGTCTTGTTTCGTCTTAAATGTAATTTCTCATTTATCACCTTCCTTAATCCTAATTTGATGATATCCTGATTTCAAATCAATCTTTGAAAATTCACAAGAACCAAACAATTCATCTAATAAATCATCAAGTCTAGGAATGGGATACCTATATTTTACCCTTATGTTATTGATTGCTCGACAATTAATATACATTTGCCATGATCTATCTTTTTTAGGAACTAATGATATAGGAACAACACATTGACTTAGACTTTCTCACACATGGCCTTTTTTGAGTAATATCTCTACTTGTCTTTGCAACTCCTTGGAATCTTCGAGATTACACCTATAAGCTGGACGGTTTGGAATGACTGCACCTAAAATGAGGTTTATTTGATGTTCTATCCCCTGTATTGGTAACAATCCTCTAGGAACCCCCTTTCGAAATATATCTTGAAATTCTTTAACAAGACCTACAATTTCACAAGGCAAAGTAAGAGTTATTTCATTAGTAGAGAGATAAACACATTTGCATAACAAAAGAATTACCGATTCCTTTGCTTTTATAGCTTCTACCACCTTACTTTCCTTCGCAAAAAAGTTTACTTGTTTCTTATCTTTTCTCTCTTGTTTTTCTTATCTCTTTTCTTTTGTACTCTCTTGCTTTTATTTCTCAATCCTTTCTCTTTCGTCTTTCTTTTCTTTCTCCTTTCCCTCATTTTTGTCACACTCTTGTAAATTCTTTTTCTTTTCCTTTTCCCTCATGATCTTTTGATTTATACTCACTTCACTTGGGAATATTGGTAATAGTATATACTTCTTCCCTTAATTGTACATAATGTAAGTGTTTTTCTTGCTATTATGCACAACTTTCTTATTATATGGCCAAGGCCTTTCCAAAAGTAGGTGACTAGCTTGCATTGGAACTATATCACATAATACTTCATCCTTGTACTTCATATGTCAAATGCAACCAATACTTGCTTGTTAACCTTTAGCTTTTTACTGTCATTCAACCATTGCAACTTATACAGATGTAAATGCTTCTTAGTTTCCAAACATAGATCTTCCACCAAATTAGCACTAATGATATTAGTACAACTTTCACTATTTATTATCACACTATATGGAAATTTGTTGATGAAACATCTTGTATAGAAGATATTCTCTTTATTGCTGATGCTTATCATCCTTCATTTGTGCATTTAAATATCTTTGGGCCACTCCAAGTAATGCATATGCTTGCTCAACTTCCTCTCTTTCTTCACTAGAAACTTCATCTCTTTCCTCTTAAACATGCTCTTGTTCTTCATTTTCCTCCTCCTCAAATGAAACCCTATCAAATGCATTAGTGTACATTACCTTTTTGCTTGGGCATTCATGAGCCATTTGACTATATCCCAAACATCGAAAGCATTTAATATCCTAACTTTTTAGCTTCTCAATGACTTTCCCTTTATCCGTATTCCACTTTTCCCTAGGTTTATTAGACTCTCTAGGGAGTGGCCTTAAAGCTCCTTCTTTTTTTGGCATAGGTTTATTGTACTCCTTGGGTGGTGGGTTTGTGCTAGAACCACTCTTTACAAAAGGCCTTTTCTTCAATTGTTTTTCTACTTTCATAGTCATATGCACCATTTCTTCTAAAGTTTCATATCAATGCAACTCCATCACATTGGCTATTTCCTAATTTAATCTATTTAGAAATCTTGCTTTTGTGGCATGTGGGTCTTCATTCACCACTGCCCTCACCATTAGCACCTCAAGTTCTTTGTAATAATCTTCAACACTTTTATTCCCTTACTTTAGTACTGGAAGCCTTTGGTATAATTCATTATAGTAGTGATATGGCACAAATCTTGCTTTCATGAGGTTCTACATCAACTCACATGTTTCCACTGCATTTTCTCACATTTTTCTTCTATTAGCTAACACCTGCTCCCACCCTACCAATGCATAACCTAAAAAACCCAGCACTGTGTGCTTTACTTTATTTCTCTTGCTGTAATACTAACAGTCAAATAAAATCTCCATCTTTCTTTATCACTCAAAGTATGCCTCTGGATCACTTTTACCCTGAAATGTTGGCACCTTCATTTTAATGCTTTTCATCTCTTTTTCTCTCTCATTTTTATCTCTCCTTCATACTTTCATCCTATTATGCCTTTGCTGCTCTCCATAATCTTCTTATAAATAACCCTTATCTCATTCATACTCTTTTTCTATGTTTCTTTCCATTCCCCTTATAGGATTTTCTCCAAGTCTCTCTCAACCCCGATTGCTACCTCTTCTCAACCTGTTTCTCCCATCTCTTACAGGAGCTTGCTAATAACCACCAATCAAATATTCATCCTATTCTTTTCGGGGTTCTATATTCACTGGAGGAGTGTTAAAGCCTTCTAATTGCACCTGTCCCCTTTTTTGGCCTACTGTTGAGATTTGACCTTATTACGCCCAGAGCTCTATCATTTTCCTCAAAATATCCTCTATACTCCTTTACAATGATGCTAGTATTTCTAGGATATCACTCGGCTCCTCTTGTGACCTACTTACGCCATTAAGATTTAATCTAGTTACCTCATCTTCTTGAGTCATAGCTGGGTTCAAGATGGATGTACCTGCAAAAAAAAAAAAAAAAAGGATAGGAATAAAAGAGAATATTTCCTTACTTCACTCCTTTAGTATTTTTGCTCGACTCTTGTGTTTGCACCATTTTGGTTCTTTTTATGATAATTGATGAGTGTTTTTTAGTATTGGAAAAATTAACAAGGGACCACAATCAATTAAGTTTTAATTAAAATGATAAACACTAAAACTACACATACAAGCAAGTATACCCATCATATAGAATAGGGAATAGCAAGTATTGAATCCACAAGAACTTAAGCTTACACCTTACCTTACCCAAATATTTATTGTTTAGCTAATAAAATAAATAACCTACTAACATAATATCCTAGAGAATAAATAAAGTTCACCCAATAAAAATCACAAGGAATATCAAAGAATAAGAATAAGGAGAAAAGACATGTAATGAAGAAATCCTCCAAACCTATGTCAAGTAAAGAAAATATCTTAAATCTATCAAGTCCTAATTCAAATACCAATGAGTTCAAGATAAATTTCACTCTTTCTCAAATTATGAAGTTCTTTTCTTAGCTTAGTCAAAGAGTATCTCTACATCCCTAATTAAATTCAAGAAGCATTAATATTAACTTAACTAAACAACTAATGTCCCTATCTAGGTAACACTAAAGTCTTTATAGAATAAATCCATAACCCTATCTCTAGGCAAAATTAATCTCTCTTTGATTACCTAGTCTTTACCTTTAACCTCTCTCTCGAGTTAATTAAGAAATAACAACTATTGAATTAATTAATTGGTACCTCTTTCCTAACCTCTCTCTCTTGAGTTAATTGGAAAAGAACCAATCAATTTAACAAAATAATAAATTCAAGTAATCAAATATTTAGAATTTGGAATCACTAGATCAAAAGAAATCTTATCTAAGAACTTCAACTTAGGGTTCAATCTTCAAATACAATTAAAATATAATAAACTTAAAGTGTCAATAAATTACAAAGAAGAGAAAAAAAAATCACCCATTAACAAGTAAGCCGTCTTCTTCTTCTTCTTTGAAACCCTCTTGATCAACCTCCTCTTCTTCTCCAAGGATTCTCTATGATCCTCTTTAATCTTGGTGTTTCTCTATGAGTTTTCTAAAGATATTACATTGAAAAACTGAAAACTACTTTATACAATATTATTCTCTTATATTTTTAGAAGTTTAGATTGCCAAAAATTCAATAAAAGAGTCCTAATTTGTTCCCAAATATGTTCTCAAAAGAGTCCTAGCAGAAGTTGTCAAATTTTGCATTGAAAATAATTTCTGTTGACACCGCATCAGGATGGAGTCGGCGCCAGTTCAGATGCTTGGGTTAGCACCGGCCCAACTCTGTCCACCTCTAAAATTCCTCTGTTTTACCCCTATTTTCCAAAATTAAGCCAGGGACAGTTCAAACTCCTTAGAGCACCACTAGGTCAATCTGGAATTGCACAATTAAGTTTCAAATCCTCAATTTCTACATAAAATCAAAGAAAACCTTTCTATAGGCAAAATATCAAAATGTAAGGAAATTGACTAGCTATTGCATAAAAACATCACAACATCACCTCAAATAGTTAGGAAACTATAGATACACTTAGGCCCTATCAATAATCTTTCCCTCTTACCTTTTATAATCACTTAACTTCTCACTTAGTTCAACAAAAAATCTTCCCTACAATTCAAGGGTCTTAGGAGAATGGTCATCACTTAGTGAACACTTAGAAGTAAAATACAAGAGTGTTCACAACACAACAACAAGAAAATAGTGCAAGGAATTCAATGAAGCAAAAAAATAACAATTTTTATAATTTCAAGGAAATAAGAACAAAAATGCTAGAATTAAAAGAGAAGAACACTAGAATTTGAACTAGGAATATTTTGGTAGAAACAAAGCTAACATTCAAGCCACATTCTTTTTAAGAGACATTTCATCTAACACATGGTGTACATAAGGTGAAAAGTTATTGGAAATTTTCATCAAACATTTTGTGTAGATGAACAATCGCACGTCTTGCCTCTACAACCCAAGTGTAAGATTCTCACTAACTAGTCCACATGAGGACAATTATCAAGACTCCAACCAAACTCTCGGTGCTAGCAGAGAACAGAAGGTGGCTAGGGCAACTTACGGAGAAGAGAGGAAGACGTGTGTCTCAGAAAACAGAGAGAACTATTTTTCTCTATGTCTCTTTTAGATAAAACTACTACAACATATTCTAATGGAAAATTCCAGAAAAATAGCCGCAGATAATGCGTCTTGTGAATTCTAAAAGAATTATAATTCTTTAATTGTAATTAGAATCTAAAGTATTCATAATTATAATTTGGCCCAAAAATTATAACTAAATATAATTTGGCCTAAATAACTTCTACTTCTCACAATTAACCCCACAATGTTATCAAATAATATCTCGATTACGTAATCCTCTATTGCGTATGACCTATTAGGTTTCTCAGTCTATTGGTAGTGAGTATAAATTAATCTAAACATCTTTGAGATTAATAATCCTTAATAATTTAGAATTAACCTATTAATTCTAATTAGGATTGATTTATTAATTCATTAATTAATAAACCCACACTCAGCAGATCATGAGCAGTATCTAGCAATACATCATGATCACCCAAGAGTTCAAGAAGTTAAGCGGTTTGGCATGAACCCTTCAATAACAAACTACAGTACAATAAACTCATTTCACCATACAGTATGTCATTCGGTTTGGAGTACAAAATTAGTGACAATTCACTCCAGAATAAATATTAATTTTGACCCGAATATATTAGTACTTGTATCAGGAATCCACTACTCTACATGTGTGTCAATTGGAACTGTTTCCAATACACGATTACCTTGGCCAAGGATTTCACAAGTAGTAATTCCAATAAGTGGTCGTGAGATATTCGCCCCTACTATTGGAGTGGTGAATCCTTTATTTACCCTCTCAACTACTTTCGTTTACCTCACATTGTACCCAATATCCATTCTAAAAGCAGCCCTCGATCTAGCTCCAGAGATTGGAATTAAAGTACAATGCTCAGCAAACAAAGTACCTTGAAGATCTCAAATCTAAAGATACTTGCACGTTTGCTATATCGAGATTCTATCACTGGTACTTAAATAGTTATCCATGTGATTATCTCATAGTTAAGTCATTCAATATACTTGTTCTATTAACAAGCATCCACATGTTAACTTTGAGTATCTTAATACTCACAGATATGAGAACCACCGCCTAATCAAATTAGGATGTCTAACATGTGCTAGTCTTAACACATTAATGAAGTCCTATCTCATTAATTCTACGATTAGGGATTATTTAAGTACTAACACTATACAGTATAGTAGGAATCTCACATCATGATTTTCTTAACACAGTGTTGTACTAGGGGCTTTATCTAACAGTTATTTTACATTAAAGTAAAGAAAACAAACTGAAAGATAAATAATGCCTTGTATTCTAAAATAAATATGTCATATACAAAACACAAGTGATTGCCTCTAGGGCACAATACTAACAACAAATACACAGCTTAGTGCACAGCCGTGCATTGTGCACGGCTTCACACACAGACGTGCCACTAGCTGTGCACACCTTCTAAGTTGGTGGCTCTCAGAAGTTCTACAAAATAGACATTTGCAATATGCACAGTTCCACGCACAGTAGTGCAAATGGCCGCCCGTATCTTCTGCAAAATGCATGGCTTCATGCACGACCATGCAACTGGCCCTGTGTACTTCCTGGAAGCTCTCCATAAAATTGCAGCTAGCCTTCTTCATTTTGTTTGCAATTATGTGGCCTCTCTAACCCTTCTACTTGATGAAAACCTTATAGAATCATCACTTGGTGGTCTTGTGGTCCCTCCATTGTTGCACAAATGTCATCCTACTTCACATATGCCACATATAGCCATGGAGATCAACTTGAAATAACTTGACCACGCCCTCGTTTTTTGTCCAGGGATGTTTGTTTGCACATTCTCTCCCTCTTCTTGAGTTTGTGCTTTTTGGTTCGATTGATCCCTATCATATCTACTCGGAAGGATATCAGTCCAACTGTATTAATACCATAGAAATTCCATCCTATGAACATGATAATATATACATATGAATAACCCAATATGTACACCCCAATTAAATATATAATAACCATCACCACGGTCCGTCTTACGACTCAGATATTCCACGTCCACCTCCATTTTCACATTTTGAAAAATGTGTTGGTAGCTAAGATGACTAAACAACGAATACTGACACCCCTTGAAGAGAGAGACCACAGTCCAATAGTGGTTGCCTATCAAATAACATTTTCAAACCCACGTAAGTTACTATAGGTGTAAAATCTTTTTGTGTACTCAAGAAAATGCGACACAAAGCCACACGGCTTACAACCCCATGAATAAATCAACACAATGCCTTTTCAAAAACAGTTCAATACTTTTTAAAAAGAATTCGCAAACATTTCTAAAAATATTTTTGACACAAAAATACTCCCAAGTTTGATTTCAAAAATCAACTTAAAAGCCTTTATCTATTCCATGATTTCAAAATCACTTCAAAAAAGTATCCAACACAATATTCCATAAACATCCCCAAGATTTCATAATTATATCATAAATAAATAGCTTCCAAATACCATAGGTATAGTTCATGATATATGAAATTAGTTGTGCCAAAACATGTTATGTATTTCACAATTCATTTATGCATGATTATTCATAATTCTATTTGCTTAATAAATTTTAATGTAAGCTTTATATCCAGCATACCATGAATATGCAATTACCCAAAATAAAGCATATTTAAATATTATGGAGACATAAATTCATCATTTACTTCACAATAGAGCAACATGCTCACAATATATAATTTCTCAAAATAAGGATCATATCCCAACATTTAACAAAATGCCACTTGCATAGATAAATCACATCATAATTCAACAGTTCTTGAATAAATAAAAATTTTATTTCACAATAATAAATTTGGGAATAAAAATTTATCAAGATAGAAAATTTTCATATGCATTTCTATATTTAGGAAATCATAAAATGTGAGACTTACAAGTTTATAAAAATATGAAATGCAGAGACTTACCTTATGTCCAAGCAAAAGTTAGAAAAGGTCCAACTTAATCTTGAGGGTTATAGCCTTGCTCACTAGCAAACTCTAGCAAATAATTAAACAAGTATCAATTTCCTAAATTATAGTTCATACTTAGGAGAGTTCCTCTAATTAATCAAAATTTAAGAACTCTAGACTTATAGACTAGCTTTCACCAATCCCTAATCGAACAATACTCAATTTACATTATTGAAACTTAAATAATAGCTATTCAAAGCATGAAAACACTAAGAAATTCTCTTCAACACATAATATATTTAATTTCTCAAAGTAACAATACAATAGCGACATAGAAAACATGGTCTGGTTAATATGTAAAAGCTTAGTATAATCATTAATCAATAACATATAATTTTCACAAATTGAGTTCAAAGAGTAAGAAATTAAGGTTCAAACATGCTTAGCAAATTCATTTGTATATACATATCATTCAATCATACAAGGCAAAATCACATTATATAAACAAAAATACATCAAATAGCCATTATACAATAGCTTCATGCAATCACACAATCACATAAGAACAAAATTACTAAACTAATCATTCTATAACCTTCCTAAATCAATACAACAACAATTCAAGTCAGCACAATGATAATTGAGTAGCTAAAACATGGTTTTATCTTCAAAATATCTAATCAATAGTGTTTTGATCATAAACAGGGCAAAACAGGTGGTTTCTTTGTGCAATTAATTCATAAAGCAATACTACTCAAAACAACATGAAAATTTGCAGTATACAACTTCAATATGTATGGATGTTACAAGAAATTTTTCAGTGCAATTTGAGGTGTCTAACTATCACTACAAAAAAAGTGGCTTTTGGCAACGCTTTTTTTTTTTAACATAGCAAAATTTGTGGTGAAACTTTTGTTTTTACCACAGTTTTGAATTCTGTGGCATATAAAATTTTTTTGTAACATTTTATTTTGTCACGGTTACGTTTCTGTAGGTAAAAGTTATTTTTTACCACAGATTTATAAATTGTGTGGGTAAAAATAATTTTTTGCCATAGAGATTTGAAATTATGGGTAAAGAAATTTTATTACCCACAGTTTTACTAACCTGTGAAAAAAGCATATTTTTTCTTATTTTATCAAATATTAAAAAATATCAACATAAAATGAAAGCTTTCATTAGATACCATGGTTGAGGTAATTGTATATATTCAAGTGGTTGTGTACTCAAATCTTGATATTACTATTTTATTAATTTTTATATAGTTTTTTGGAACCAACTGTCTAGTTTTTTTAGATATTATGCTAGATTATATGCCAAAATATATCTGATTACTTTCAATTTTTGTCATAACACTTTTCTTAATAATTTTAACAAATCTAACGGTTGCATTGTTTATTTGATACGCTTTATCTTTCTAAATGCGTTAGATTTTGGATATTTTTCTAGATATTATAATAGATAATGTGCCAAAATATATCCGATTACCTTTAAATTTTTTATAACACTTTTCTTAACAATGTTAACAAATCTAACCATTGGATTGTTAATTTGATACGCATATCTTTGTAAATGCGTTAGGATTTGGATATTTTTCTAGATATTGTGCTAGATTATGTATCAATATATATCCGATTACCTTCAAATTTTGTCATAACACTTTTCTTAGTAATTTTAACAAATCTAATAGCTGAATCGTTAATTTAATATGCCTATCTTTATAAATGCATTAGGTTCTGGATATATTTTTAGATATTATTCTAGATTTTGTGCCAAAATATATCCAATTGTCTTCAAATTTTGTCATAACACTTTTCTTAGTAATTGTAACAAATCTAATGGTTCGATCGTTAATTTCATACACCTATCTTTGTAAATGCGTTAAGTTTTTTTATATTTTTTTTATATTATGCTAGATTGTGTACCAAAATATATCCAATTACTTTAGAATTTTGTTATAACACTTTTCTTAGTAATTTTAACAAATATAATGGTTAGATCATTAATTTGATATGCCTATCTTTGTAAATATGTTAGGTTTTGGATATTATTTTAGATATTATGCTAGATTATATACCAAAATATAGTTGATTACGTTTAAAATTTGTCATAACACTTTTTTTTTAGTGATTTTAACAAATCTAATGGTTGGATCATTAATTTGATATGCCTATCTTTGTAAATGAGTTAGATTTTGGATTTTTTTTTTTTTTAGATATTATGCTAGATCATGTACCAAAATATATCTGATTACCTTTAAATTTTGTCATAATACTTTTCTTAGTAATGTTAACAAATCTTACGATTTAATCATTAATTTGATATACCTAAATTTGTAAATGTGTTAGGTTTTAGATATTTTTCTAGATATTATGCTAGATTATATATCGAAATATATTCGATTACCTTCAAATTTTGTCATAACACTTTTCTTAGTAATTTTAACAAATTTAATGGTTGAATTGTTAATTTGATACGCCTATGTTTATAAATGCGTTAGGTTTTGGATATTTTTCTAGATATTATGCTAGATTTTGTACCAAAATATATCTAATTACCTTCAAATTTTGTCATAACACTTTTCTTAGTAATTTTAAAAAATCTAATGGCTGAATCATTAATTTAATACGCCAATATGCATTTAGTGTATATATATTAATACATATTCATATGTAATATTAATATATATATATTAATATATGTACATATATTAATATATATATATATATATTAAAATAGTATATTAATTATGCATATATGTGTATATTAATATATATGTGTATGTATATATATGTATATATATTTATTAATATATTAATATGTATGTATGTATGTATGTATGTATGTATGTATGTATGTGCGCGCGCGTATGTGTGTGTGTGTGTGTGTGTGTGTGTGTGTGTGTGTATACATACATACATACATATACATATATATATATATGTATGTATGTATGCACTTAAATTTAATATTACTATTTTTAGACTGATAATATTTTGTTTAATATGGTCTGTTGAGATTTAGTCAATGAAAATTGATATCTTCTTTAATTATAGATTATTTCAAAAACTTTATACATTATTGTTAGTTGTATCATTTATAAGATGATATCATTAATATTTTTATTTTTTTTAAGTACAAGTTTTTTTAGAATTTTATAAAAATTTTAATTTTTATCATTTTTTACCTAAAAAATAAAAAAAACTATTATTCTAAATAAATTTTTAGAAAAAAAGATTTAAAATAACTTTTTGTTGATGAATAAATTAATTTTATGTCACTTAATATTTATAAATTTATAACAATAATAATATTATTAATAAATAAATAAATAAGTTGATTAGCAAATATATTGTTTCAAGTTTTAATATGTATATGTAGATTTTATATATATATATATAATACTAATATAATATATATAATATATAATAAATATATAATCTATTATATTTATAGTATATATGTATGTGTGTGTGTGTGTGTGTGTTTGTTTTTGTGTGCGTGAACCCATTTCTTCCCCCTCTCCCTCTCTCCCCTTTCTCTCTCCGACAAACGCAGAGAGTAACAATGGCAGCTAAGAAGCAAGCAAATGAGCAATGGCCCGACCTAACCCCAACCTAGTTCAACTGGAGGAAACAAATGCAGATTCCATGTCCGAATGCACTGTGTTTGTGCTCTGCATCAGAGGCATAAGAAGCGCATGAACCCCCCAACCACCCCCAGCTTGTCCTACCACCCACCTGCCCATATCCCTACCCTCAACACTAAGAAGCCAAAGTCGTGGTCTGGTTACAGGAATACCCTACTTTTTGCAATCCATTAGAGTTGTATCTTCTAAACCCTTCATCAAATTTGAGCCATCAAATGGTTGAATAGAGACAGATCCTTGTGGAATTTTCAAGCTGTTTTCAAAATTTTTCTCTTGTTTGAGACACAATGCAATCAATACCCAGATGGCAAAACCTTTTCCTTTTGAAGAATACAATAATCCAATCAATAGCAGCAGCATCAACATCAACTGCCGAATTCTATTCTACAACAACTAGTGACCAAAAATGGGAAAAGAAATGGAATTTTGTGAGTTGCTTTTTTATATATTATTCTTTTCCTTTGTCGGAACACAAAATGAGTTTAGAATTTGAATGAAAAGGCTCCATCTTTTTTGTGGAATTGAAAATTGATTATTGTATTAATTTGAGGTTGTTGATTAACTTGCTATGGATTGTTCATTGTTTTCTTTCACATGCCCATTTGCTTTTTATTTGTTTTTTTTTTTTTTGTCAATATGCTTTGAGGTTCTTGAATGATTTTTTTTGTTTACTAGCTCGTGTGGATGAGATTTAGTGTTGTGATTGCAATATATTGTGTTTTGTAATGGAAACGGATTGTTGGCCTTCACAGGTTAGCTTTTGGAAAGGCTTTTACTTGGTTGGAGGAATGCACATTTGAAAGGCAGTTCAAACTTGTTCAGTTGTTTGAAGAAGTGTAGTGAGAGTAATTCAATTGTATTAGGAAGAACGTTTATGGTTTGTAATTGAGATCCAATTTGCTGCCACATAAAGATTTGAACTTTTTATGTTTTTTTCTGATTTATTTTTCTCTTTAATGACTTGAGCACTGATCAATATTGTTAAAGTTTTTTTAGATAAAGAGTTAAATGTAATTTTTAGACAAAATAGCAAGAAAATTTGGTATAAGAAACAAGATGAGAAGGAAGATTAGAATGCAATCTCATGCTTTGCTTTGCTAATGCTCTAAAGAAAACTAAGGAGAAGAAACAAGAAAGAGAGGGCAATTATATACGCAGAGCTGGCTCTTGTTTATCATCATAATCATCTTCTCTTTCACAAATTGTTTAAGGTCTATTTTGCTCAACATTCTAACCTTCCAGAATCATATTTTTGGGAGTTAGGGCAGATATCTTTTTTGGAGTTGTAACTTTAATGCTTGGTTAGCAATTTTGGCTGATCACCTTTCTGCACCTACATCAGAAATGCTATAACAAGATAGCTTCATTATTTCCCTTCAAAACTAACTTGAACTCTTATTAAACCTTAATCGAAAGATACCTAAAGGAATGGACAACAATCTAGGTATTTGATATTGTGAAGTGTGTTGTATCATACTAGTGTTGCCAGCAACACCAGATTTTATTATTGAAAATGGGAAACTGGTCAACCACTTTTAATAAGAGACCAACTTAGTCTAATTTCTGATTGATGACCTCATTTCTGTCTATGCAACATCAAAACCATATTTCTATCTTTGTCTGATTGTTGAAGCCTGGAAACATCAAATAACACAATTTATGACTAGATTACTTATTTATCCAATTTAGCTAAAAAGGAAAAATTTTATTCAGCTAAACTTATTGGCTTCTTTTTGAGTTTTACTATGGGGGATTGTATGTTGGTTTAGATTGGATGGTTTTAAATGATTTTTTCTTTCTTTATTGCATATTTTCCATAGGCATATATTTGTGCTTTTGATCAGTTCTTTATATAACCAATAAAAATTTAATCCAACTGTTATTATCATTGTTTTGAAGGTCTATGCAAATGGAGCTTCTTCTATAGGTGAGCTACTCTTCTTTATGATTCACTTCCAGTCTATTTTCTGGTGAGGTTCCAACTTCAGTTCAAATCAGATACATGATGTTACTTACTTTATTTCTTGTTCAGGTATGCGATTTAATCCTGCTCTAAGAAAGTGTACTCGTAATTGTATTGGTGAAGTCGAAAGAATAATTCACTCTGTTCATAAGAGATTGAAAAACCTTAGAGGGGGGTGAATAAGATTTTTAGCAAGCAAATAAAATTTTTCCAAAGTGTCTAAAATGCTGAACAAGGATAATCACCAAGATACTTGGACTGGCTTTATAGATGTATAGAAAGCTATCCAAGCACTCGTAGATGTATGTCCAGATTTATACAGTGAAAGAACATAAAAAACAGTACATGACCCATTGAAATAAAATGAGACAAGTAATGTATAGTAGTTCGATTAACAATGATCTACGTCCACTACCTTAAGCCTTACACTTAAGGATTTTCAACTCTATTTCATTAACCTCACTTAATGAAACAGCTTCACATACAAGAAAGGATCACCACACTAGGTTTTCCACAACCTCTCAAACATATCAAGGATCACCTCACTAGGTTTTACCACATAACCTTAAAAATACACAAAACAAGGATCACCCCTATGGGTTTTACCACACAACCTTGCACATACACAAAACACAAGACTCACCCCTATGGGTTTTACACCACAACCTTGCACTACAATAGAGATTTGAAAATCAATAGAACAGAGATAAGCTCACTTACTTGAGCAGATGTTTTTTCGGATACAAGCCACAAATTACTTTTATCTTTGATACACAATGAACCTACTTTGAAGCTAGATAAAAGGAGATTTTTGAAAGTATTGAGCAATAAGGTTTCTAAGATGAATGTTTCAAAAATCTTGCTTCTAATCTTGCTTAAAGGGCTATTTATAGAGCCAAAAAGTAGAGTGCCAACGGTCATAAAAAAATGGCTACAAATTTTTCTGTTTAAACTCATCCAAGTTTTGGACTCGGGTTTTGGACGAAGATGCATCCAAAAGGTTAGTCCAAAATGACACATTCCGGACAGAAATTTTTCAACCTGGTTTACAGGATTTTGGATGAACTTTTTGGACTCAAACTGTTCCATCCAAAATTCTGTGAATTTTAAAAACTTTGAAAATTATCTCCTTTGAAGCTTCAAGGTAAAGTCAAATGAATCAAAAGATAAGAAGACATAGGAATTAAAAAATATACCTTAATAACACTTCCTAGTCTATCATTCTTCATAAAGAGCTTTCATGATATATAACTTCTCATACTCTAATTTTCTCATTTGATCTTCTAATCTTGAAATCAACGATGAAGAGGTTGTCAACAATTCTTATCTGAAGACTTTAGAAGAATAAAGATTAACCATGTCCTATCACAGAAAATTAATAAGTTAGTCCATATCAACGTTTGTCATAAATCAAAACATAAAAGAAAGCCCTTAGGGCTAACAGAGATATTGCTAACTTGTTAAGGTTTTGCTTATTTATATGATTTGTTTACTACCACTTTGACTTTTGGAGTGATTTGTGTTGATTTCTATAATTTTGATAGTCAAGGAAATGGGTCATCTTTGTCTGACTTAATAGTTGTATCTATAATGGCATTTTCTATTTTTATTATAGCCTTTTCATTTTTCTCATTGTACAGTTCCATAAAGAACAAGGTTGCTTGTTGAGGGCCTGAGGTGATGCTATGCTTCTAAGTATTGTACAAGTAGTTTTTTGAATGAATCATTTAAGTCTGAGGTTGGTGTGGATATTCATGTATGGAAGTTTCTACTTTGTGTGAAGATCTCGGGATTGAATATTTGGATAGTTGCCCTTTCTGAGGTCTATATTATTTGGAGATTGTGCTTGACAAGAAATGGTAAAGATTAGAGATGAGTATAATTGCATCAAACTTTTTTCGTTCAAGCATTTTGTTATTTACGAGAAGATGGGCCATAAATAAATTTAGAGCATCTTATTTTGTGTGTGTAAGAGGTGAATATTCTGTTGACACTTTTTTATGTTGTGGACATTGAAGGAGTTGGTACTCACTTTCCTTTTCTTTTTTCTGTGTCCTTGGTGTGCGTAGAATTATGTTCTATTATTGTTGAGGTGTTGAAGTCCATAGGCATTGAGGAAGGGTGATGAATCTGTGTACCCCCGCTCGTGTCATGTTGTGGTTTTGGAACAAATGCAATATTCGGTCTTTTGATGGATTGAGGAGTCACTTTCCAAGCAAGAGCAAAGATTTTTTCATTTCTATTTAAATGCAAAGAATATTTATCTGTCTGCCTACCTTTTATGTTGTTTATACATTTATTTGGAAGTGGCAAACTCCCTAGTTGATTGTAAACTTTTTCTGAAAGATATCTTAGTAATTGATATGTTAGTGGAAACAAAACCTCACCATTTGTCCTCATGCTTTCAATTATCTTAACTTTTCTAGCATTTGCTTTTACAAGTATTTTAAATTAGGGTAAAGCTATTAGCAAGTGCCCCTAAACTTTAGGGATCATTTCCTGTTCTACCCTTGAAGTTGGTTTTTTTTTAGTAGTATTACATTCAATATCACAAGTAAATCTCAAATTGGTCCAGTTCACTGATAAGTCAACAGATGTAAAATTTTCAGAAGGTTAAAATGGACTTCTGTGTTTTTTCCCCCTCTTTTGCTCTTTCCTCTTTTCTCCATTATTTGAAGAAAACTGTAGATTTTTTACTCCCTGATCCAAATTTTGATAATAATAATTTCTTATTGTTTGATGTTAATTTTGTTGTATTTTAGAACTATTTCCTTGTGTGTTTATATATTTAGTTGTCTCTATACTGCTTAATATTTTCTCGTTGGATAATTTACCTTATTTATTTTGCAGGTACTTCGGAGTTGTAAAATGTTTTGACAACACCACCAAAAAACACTTGGTAAGGCAGAGTTTTTGAGTGTTCAATACATTAGTCAAAATTTTAGCTGCATTTTTTAGCATAACTTGTACATTCTTTGCCATTTTCTGGTATATTTATCATGTGTGAGCTCTTTTGAGTTGCACTTTAATTGGTTCATATTTCTGTTTTAGCATTCGTCAAAAGAGTACTAAACTTTTCTATTCAATTTATCCGCCACCTAAACTTGCTCTTTTTCTTCTATGCCTCTTATCTTGTTTGTTCATTGTATTCCTTGGTGATCCCCTTTTTTCTACTTCTACCTGCTTCAAATATTCTTATTTTGTTTTTTTAAAAAACTAAATTCAAGTGTTCTTTTCTATTTATGAAAGTACAACAACTAAAATTGAGACATATATGTCGTAGATTCGGGTGTTCTTTTTTGTTTCTGGTAGCAGCAAGCTCTGGGATTATCTCAGATAAAAAGAAACCCCCCAAGTCTCCTCCTACTACAAAGCATTAAATTCAGACATATATGTCGTAGTATTAAACTTCTCTAACATCTTATACTGCCTTCAACTTAAGTGAATAGCTAGCACTTCTGTCCTCGATCTAGATCAATTTGTAGTGCAGGGAGCTTTTATTTTTCTACTACTAAACCATATTAGTAAAATTAGCCAACATCCATTTTGGATTGCAATTTGTAGATCTTTGGCTTATGTTCCTTTTTCTCATTACCTAGTTATTGATAATTGTCTACCAGATGCTTTGGATGCTTACTTCAGTTCTTGCATACATTGTAGAACACCCATTTGGCAATTGTGCTTAAAAATTTTATACTTTTAATGTTTGGTGCAGAATTTTGTTAGTTTACATGGACTAGCTTTGAGTAATTAGTGTTCTATTGAGGTCCTGAGAAATGCTATTTCAATAACATGAGTAAAGACATCACCTTTATTTTGCTAAATTTTGTTTGGGTGTGCTTTGTTGTACTTGGTTGACAGAAGAGTACCACTTTAGAAAGAACTCATAAATTAATTCTACTCTTTTGCTTTTTTCTAATTAATCTTTTAGTTTCAAATAATGATGATGAGTGAATCACTTATTATAGCTTATGTATGGTGATACGGAAACTGGGGCTTCATTTATTAGAGGTTTATATTTAGGATATTACCACATGTTCCTTTATCACTATTTATTTCTAGATGTTCCAGTCCTCTATATCATGTGTTACTATACTTATATATGCCTAGTAATCATCTTGGCCACCATTATATACACATTATAGTGGGTGCAACTTATTTCTCAGATTTTGTTTCTAGAAGATAAATGATGCACCTTTTTTCTCTTTGGTAAACATTAGGACTGAACTGCAATCAAGTTCACTTTTTTTTTTTTTTTTTTTTTTTGGTTGAAGAAGCCAATGTTGCCCTTGTTTTCTCTAGTTGAACAGTGAAGTACTTCTCTAATTTGTGAAAGAATGTAGGTCTTGGAGTTGATGGCTAGATACTTTAACTAGTGCTAAATTAATCTTCTTACAGTAACGTGTGAATGTCAATGCAGATTAGCTTTCTTCAAAGTTGCTTATGTGCTTAATGATTTTGAATTTTATGTTAAAGTGGATGATTACATATGTCTGAGACAAGAGTTGTAGTAACTTTAGAAGTTTAGATTTGTAACTTTATTAAAAAGTAATCTTATCCCTTTTTTTTTCTTAATGATAGGAGGAATGAAGACCAAAATGATTGAAGGTTCATTTAATTATGGCATTGTTTTTTGTCCTCAATGAATTTTTATGACTTTTGATGGATGTCATTGTTAGAATTGTGATTTTGTTTTGGACTATTTTGAACTAATATCAAGGATTAGATTCATGATACTTATCAGACTCTATTTAGTTTTTTTTATATATATATTAAGTTATTATTGATGGAAGATAGCATTTTGAATGTTCATTCAATGGATGATAGTTGATTCTTAATATTGGAGGTTTTCATAGTTCTATATGTATAGTAGATGATAATCTTGTTAAAGTAGAGGGAAAAAATTTTGCCAAAATGCTGATGTAAAAAAAAAAAATTGTCAATATAATCATATTGAATTCAATGTTCATTCACTACAAATGTAAAAAAATTGGAAATTTGTCAAAAAATTATGACTAGATTTTTTCTGAAGCTTTAAATCGTGACAAAAGGTATTAATTACAATAGCAAGGAAATCGTAGCAAATAAGCATTACCCACGATTACGTCAATTTGGAAAAGAACCGTGACAAAAAGGATTATTTTTAATAGAAACTTAATTGTAACAAATAATATTCACCACAGTTGTAAAATGTTGGAAAAATCGTGACAAAAAATTGAAATATTTGTCCACTGTTAATAACTGTTGGGAAAAACTATGGCAAAAGTTCATAAACAAATACCACACTTTATTTACAACGGCTCCAAAACTGTGGTAAATCCGTGGCAGAAGGTATTTCCCATAGTTACAAATGGTGGCAAACTTTTTGCAATAGCTGTAACGCCCACACCTTGAAAACTGTAGCGTTTCCATGGCAAAAACGTATTTGCAATAGTTTTGGCCCATTTCGCCACACTTTCTCTAGCGTTGCCAAAAGTCACTTTTTTTGTAGAATATGCTAATTATTTACTTAAAATCAAAATAATGCTATAGTAACTTTGAAACTCTGTTTTGATAGTAATTTTGTAAAAATCACAGAGAGCAAAATACTTGACCAAATTGAGTGATTCTAGGGGGAAAATGCTCTTACAACATTGTAGTTTATTTTATAAAAATATTAATTTCAAATTCAAAAGGAAAAAGGTTAAATCAGAGGCTAAAATTCTCAGAAAATTAGCCTTAGTGAAAACTGAACAGAGTAACTTTGAAAAATCATATAAAATCAACCAAATAAGAAATTAACATGATTCCAATGGGAAAATACTCTAAGATATAGTAGAATCAAATAGAAATAGAGTATAGTATCTTTTTTAACAAAACATTTTTGGCACTGTAAGTGAAAATCCCCAAAACATGTAATTCCAATAAGCAAATGCAACTTTTAATCACAAATTCACTATTAATACTTTATCAATTCAATCCCAATCACCTGAAATCCACATTCACAACATCAATCCAATACAAAAACACCAAAATTACCACATCTCCTTCACATCAAAATCATCACAAACTCTATTTTTCTCAAAAATATCAAATCTGTCCATTAATAGCTACTCATATAAAACATGGATTCATCAAAGAGATAGGTTTAAATTACTTACCCAAGTGAAGAAATCTTAAAAACACTTCAAAAATCAATTCTAAAAAACTTTGATTTTCAGCAATTATGGAGCAATTTACGTCATTTAGTGAAGAAAATCAAAGAGAGAAGAGAGAAAGAGAGCTAGGAGAGGAAATGATCTGGGGTTTTAGGTTTTGTTTGGTGAATAAGTGTTCTATTTAATAACAGAAGGATTTAGATTAATTAAATAGTATTTAGAAGTTGCTTTAATGTTAAAGCTTCATTAAAAATTAATGGTTATGATTAAAATACAGCAAAAACTAAGATTGGACTACTATAAAGAATGATATGATAGTTATTTAACACATTTAGAGTACTCTAGGATTTATTAAAATAAAATAATTAATTAATTAATTTGGAGTAAAAATAAATAATATTTAAAATTAGTCTTGTATATATATATATATATATATATATATATATATAAGAAATTATAAAATAAAATAAGCTTTGGTCAATTAATAGTCAAGATAAAACAAAGTTAAAAATCAAAATAATTAAAATAGTGAAATGGGGCTTTATTTAATAACAGTCGACATCAGGTCCTTTATAAAACTATTTTTTCACATTTGTCCCAAAATAATATTTTAACTAAATAAATGCATAAGATACTTATAAATAATTAATTTCCCATCAAAGACATAAAATTAAACATAATGAAGCATCATATTACATTCACATAAGTGTATACAAATTTTCTACACAAATATTTCACCTAGAAACAAAGTATGTAAAAAGTAATCAAGAATTTTACAAAATAAATTCTCTTAAAATATTCACTCATAACATATTCAAATAAAAATTTCACATAATAATATGCCCATGAAATGGCAATTGATATATGTATAAATGCATGATAATGAGGGGTATTACTTCCACGATATACGATTGTGTAATTCATTCTTCAAAATCTTTCTAGCATAAAATAACCTATTGATAGGGGCACTAGCTACAAGTTGAGTTGAAACTGAATATAAGTAAAGTAAGTATCATATTTTAGAGTTCGAACTCAAACATAGTTCAATACTATTCAAATTCGTTCAATTAACAATAGAGTCCAAGTTTGTATTTGACTTCATTCAATTACTATTTGACAATATTCAATATTCATTTGAGTTCAAGTTTGAAAATTTTTATTATTGTTCGGATTCGAACTACGTAAATTTGAGATTATTTATTTTAAAATTTTCATCCTAAAATTTTATTAAAATAAAAATAAATTCGAATATAAGCATTACCAATATCAAATATTAATTTTAAAATAATAGTTTATAAATAAATAGTTATAATATGAACATAAAGAAAAAAGATAAATAAGTTTATATATAAGATTATTAATAATATTTATATAATAATTGAACAAACTTGAACGTTTGTGAATGAGCTCGAGTTCAATCAATTAGTAATTGAGTAAAATTATATGTTTAAACTTGAATCGGTTATTAATCAAATAGCATTAATCAAATTTAAACAAGTTCAGATAAGTATGTGTTCATGAACATTCGATTTGTTTAATAACCCTAGCATCATATAAAGGTAGTAGTAATTTTACAAGCAAAAAAAAGTAATGGGTTAATCGTATGCCTTTTTATTTCAACCAATCTTTTAGAAACACTATCAGTTCTATTTAAATTTTCAAAATCACTACTTAAGCACAAGAAGTATCTAAATATCTAACAAAATGTCAATTTCCATTAAATTAATCAAATAAATTTTATGTGGACAAAATTGAGCAAATTATTTCGACATTTTCTTGTAAAAGATTGTAAAGCTATCATTTAGACTAAGACAAGCTGATGCGTGCTTTGTATGCATATGCTTCTCTTAGGAAGTATTATCCTAAAATCACCTAAAATAATCAAGTTTTTAATTAAAATATCAAAATTACTTACAGAACACACATATAGGCAAGTATACATATCATGTAGCATAATGTTATAATGATAAGGATCGAAGAATCCCAAGGTAAGCAGTAAGTACCCCTACTTTGCTCTACAAATGTGACAATTTGCCTAAAATGTACACCAATCCACACACACAAAATACCTCCTTAAAGTTACAACACCACCTAAAGAATAAGAAAATGAGATAAAACATGTAATTAAGAGGAATCGCCCAAAATCAAGCCAAACATCGAATATCTAATTTAGTTAATTAACAATCCAAATCTAGCACCAAAGGATTGATCTTAATTAAGACTTGATCTCTCTCAAGTTATTCTCCTTTTACCCTCAACCCCACTAATAAGTATATTTACCTCACTAATTAAAACTAAAGTAGTATTAAAATTAACAACCCATTGCAATTCGGGAGAAATGGTGTCCCTATCTTTAGGCACCATCACAACCTTTCAATCACCAGTTCCCCTCTTCCAACTTCTCTCTCAAGTTAGTTAAAAGAAAACCCATAGAGTAAATCAATCAATCAAACTCACAATCCCATATCGTAAAATCATTAAAATAAGGAAAACTTAACTAATCAATCCATACAATTCAAAACAAAAGATTGAATGCCAGAATAAGATTTTAATAATTTTAAAAAAAGTTCAATATCCAACAAGATAAGGGTTCAACCCTTTAAATACAATATTATTCCATAAAACCTAACATAATCAAAACAAAATTAAAGGGAGAGAGAAGGGAAAACTCTTAGATAAGTGAAATCCTATCTTTCTCTTGCAATCCTTCTTGAAGATGCTCCTTTTACCTTCCATGGAGGTCTTGATCTTTCCTTGAGAGGTTTCTTGGTGCTCTTAAAGGTTTTTAAAGGCTTCCCCTTTGGAAAATTGTGCCTTAATGAATGCAAGAAGGGTTATTACACCTTGCACTTCCAAAAGCTCTCAAAATCATAGAATAGTAGCTTTCTACGAACTAAACCACCACATGTTAAGATGTACTGCCCAACACCAATTTATCTACCTTTTAAAATTTCAGCTGCTAACTGACACCTGTTAAATAACCCAACCTAGCACTGGTCAGCTGCTAACCGATGCCTGTTAAATAACACAACCTAGCATCGGTTACTCTCGGTAGTTTGGGTCTTTTGATTTCTAAATTAGACTGGCGACTGCTAGGATGTACTAACAGGCACCGATTATGTCCTCTAAAGCTCTTTTGGCTACGTTTTCACCTTTTTTTTTTTTCCCAACATTACTTCTCTTTATACAATCTACACAAAACAAAGTGAAAATAGGGGGAGTGAATAGTCATCTATTTAGTAATTATAATACAAATAATATGAAATTAGAAATATTTTAGGCACTTATCACTCTCCTACACTTAAGTTTTTACTTGTCCTCAGGTAAATTACCAAAAATAATAAGCACCACAAGCAAAAAGAATCCTAGCGAAAAGTGGATTTTTGTTAACAATGACACTCATGATAAATATATTCTTTTTCTTTTAAAATGAAAGTTCAATTCAAGATTATCAAACCAAGTTAAACTCGTATATTTAACTAGATAAAACTAAACCCATCAAAATTAAATTAAACAAGTTTATACTTATTCAATATGCTTCACCTCATTTCTTAGGTCAAAAATAAAAATCAAGTGATTCATATAAGTTAAGAATAATGAACCAACTTAAGTTCTATGATTCATCAATACATGCATAATTCACATAGCATTTGAGGTTTAAATTCTTTAAATTCATTATAAATGGCTATTTATCTTCCCCATTTTCTTATTATTTGATGTAGATGAAGAAAGTTGAAATAAAAATAAAATTCAAGGAGAAAAAGATTGGAAAAAAGCAACATAGAAGACCTATGGTGCCATCGCCCTCGTTCTGCATAGCCGTGTGCAAGACCAGAAAGTCAGGAGTCTAGAATCTGGAGGTCCACGGTGCCATACATCCCACCTTGCACGGTACCGTGCATGTCTAGAAGTTTGAGACAATAGGGATCCTGAAACTCGATGGTGTTGTGCATCGCATTAGTCATGGTGTTGTGCACGTTTCCAGCACATAAAGAATTCGAGAGCCACAACATAATTTTGAAGGAGACCTAAAATATCAGAGCATGCACGGCAACGTGCAAGCCACTTTCTATGGTATCGTGCAATATCACAGATGATACCCTATTTTGCAGATTTTGAGAGTTTCGACCACCTAATATATAAATTCTCTTTTTCTTCAAAGAATCAAGAAGAGAGACAAGAGAAAATAAGGAAAAACTCTGAGAAACCCCCTTGGAACCACAAGAGAAGATCCAAGTTGATTTAAAGAAAAAAAAAGGGGCACCCAAAAAAAGATTGCAAAGAAGAAGAAGGATCATTGTCTATGAGTTCTTCCTTTTAATTTTCTATAATTTGACTTTGTGGTTACTAAATTTATTTGATTTGAGTTATAATTAAAGGGTTGTACCCTATTACTCTTGTATTTGATTGTTATTTGATCTATTATTATCCATTTTGAGTAATCTATCATTTGGACTTTATTGATTGGATTGAATATTTAGGTAATGCTCTTGTATTAAACTTGAAAAAAGAATGTATAAGATGGGTTCCCTTCTATTTTGATCTAATAGATTTATTTTTCCTTGATGAACTTAAGAAATAACTTGGGAATGTAGAACATGGTGATAGATGAGGTTATGGGGTCACCTAGAGATAGGGATTCTATGACTTTTTGATTTGGGTTTTGATTTTCTTAATTTTATAAATTATTAGGTTTGATTTATATGAATAGAGATATCTATGAGTTGGACTAAAGGGTAGGAGATTCATAACTTGAGAAATAGTAAATTTCAATTTATTTGGAAAATCTTATCAATACTTGAATTAGATATTGATTGGTGAGATAATGATTGATGCTTAGATGTAAATGGAGATTTCTCTTTAATTGTATGACCAATCCCCTTTTCTCTGCTTTAATTTTTCCTTGGTGATTTCTTGGTTTTATCTTGGAAATTGTGTATATTTATCTTTGTGATACACTTGACCACAAGACTTGTAATTTTTTATACTTATTTATTTTGATTAATTAGACAATGGAACTTGGGAGAAAGTAGTGGTAGTTGACATCCTTTCATTGGGATCTTTGATACTTACCAACTATACTTTATACTACATGATGGGTATACTTATTCAAAAATATATGTATATGTGAGTTAAATTAGTATTTTATTTTAAAAATTGGTTGAATATTAGATCTATCTTATATATATAGCACAAATTACTCGCACACTCACAACAAGTTTTTGGTGTCGTTGTCACGGATCGTGCGTCAATATAACAAAATCACTTGAGTTTCATTGATTTAATTTTTATTTTAATTTATTTATAGTCTTTATATTTTTTTTTTTTTAGTAATTTGATAGTGTATGTTTTGTGAAGCTACTTTGATTTTATATAGATTCTCATTTTATTTTGTTGATTTCTTATGGAGAATTTAGGCATTGACTTTTGTTTTGTCACAATTTATCATTGATCATATCTTATTATCTATACATGTAATATTTTGATTTGAGTAGAAGCTAAGTTTTCTTAGTTTTACTTTGAGAGTTTTTTTTTTTTTTTTTTATGCATAGAAGAAATTTGGGAAAGGTATTGGTTAATTTTGACAATGAAATAGAAAGAACTTTTTGGAAGTTATGTGGAGAGCAAAAAGAAAAAACCTTAAAAACCTTCAAGTAGTTGAGTGCTTCAAGAAAATTTGGTTTAAAAATGAAAGCTAACCAAGGTAGAAATGGAAATAAAAGAATGACAATATGTGATTATGATAGACCTACTCTTCTGGAGCAAATTCAAGTATTATAAAACCTGGAGTATATATAATCAATTTTGAAATCAAGCCTAGTTTTATTCAGATAATTCAGTAGATGATTCAATTTGATGGTTTGTTGGATGAGGACTCTAATGCCTATTTAGCCTCTTTCTTGGAAATTTATGATACATTTAAGCTAAATGGAATATCAGATGATGCAATTAGGTTGAGGTTATTTCCATTCACTTTGAGGGATCGTGTGAAATCATGGTTAAAATGATTACCTATCGGTTCTATTACCACTTGGGAGCAACTAGATGAAAAATTCCTTACTAAATATTTCCCCCTGCTAGAGTGGCTAAGTTAAGTAATGATATATTTTCATTCTCTCAATTAGATAGTGAAACAATTCATGATACTTAGGAAAGATTTAACGAATTGATTAGAAAATATCCTCAACATAGATTTGACCTTAGACTACAAATGGTAACCTTTTATAATGGATTGAATTTCTCTTCAAAACAAATGGTAGATGCATCTTCAGGAGGAACTACTTCATCTAAAACCTTGAAGAGCTTTTTTATTTAATAGAACACATCTCGTTGGACAACAATTCTTGGGGGATGTAAAGATAAAAGGCAAAAATTCAAGGAATGTATAATATGGACACAATGGTATCTTTGGAAGCCAAGTTAGAAGCCCTCACTAAGAAAGTGGACAAGATGAATATAGAACCTCAAAAACAAGTGATGACCTGTGACTTTTATTGTAGAAGGCATCCAAACCATGAGTGTCAAGGAATGGGAGATGGGAATGAGCAATGTGAGCAAGTAAACTACGTGGGTAACCAAAGACAAGACAATCTACCACTTGGCAATACCTATAACCTCAATTGGAGGAATCATCTAAACTTTTCTTAGGGAGGTTAAGGACAAGGCCAAATGAGACCCCAAGCTGGACAAGCTAACTTTGCTCAAAGACCATAAGCACCCTTACTTTACGTGCACTTCCTCTACTTCCTCAAGTACAACCAAAGCTATCTTTGGTAGAACTTGTTGTAAAATTGGTCAATTCCACGGACAATCATTTTCAAAATATTGAAGCTTCAATGAGAAGTCAAGAGGCATCCATCCATAATCTTGAAAATCAGATTAGACAATTGT
The DNA here is from genome assembly GCA_026120185.1 of Voacanga thouarsii. NCBI lineage: Eukaryota > Viridiplantae > Streptophyta > Magnoliopsida > Gentianales > Apocynaceae > Voacanga > Voacanga thouarsii. The sequence goes on from JANUWF010002273.1 coordinate 291,067, forward strand.
CAAAAATACTCTCCGAAAGACCTTAGGAACCATGCCAGCCAACACAGAAGGAAATCCATGGGAACGGCGTGAAAAACCTTGATCCTTTCACTCTTCTCTATGTACATGAATAATGTTTATATTAGATTAGTATAGTGTTCATTCCTTCTTTATCTATAACTTTGTTTCATCTTTAGTTATATTGATGTTTATATTTTACATTATGCATATGTTATGTCATTTTCATTTGAGTTTAGTGATTAAAACTATTATTTTTTGTACTTTACTTTCTTTAATTTCATATAAAAAATTTATTTGCTTTAATTCCATATAAAAAAAAATGGTGAATTGTACATTTCTTAGAAGTGCATGGCGTTATGGACCTTATAGTCCATAGCATCGTGCCATTTAAAATAATGGAAAACATTGAAAGTTTTGAGAAGCCACGGGGTCGTGTAAATCATGCACGACGTCGATGTGCATCCGAATGAACAAAAACGTTGTCGTGTTAATTATAAACTTTATTGCACAAAAACATACATGACACCATGTACTTCATATCCTATGGCACCGCGCATCTATTCATAAGTTTAATGACATCAATTTGAATTTAGATTCGAAAGCTTTGAAGGCGACATTGACGTGTAGGTCATGAGCTATAGCAGCGCACAGCTTCAAATCCTAGAAAATAAAAAGCTTTTTTTCTCTATCATTTCCCTCCCAAATCATTCAAACCTTCGACGGTGCTTACACTACTCTCAATACTCCCTCGCTATGCACTAACCCCTCTTGCCTATAGTTTAAATCATTCGTACAATTAAAAATTCTCACGAAATTTAACCCTTCTACTGATTCCAAACTCACTATGGCATCCTCTTTTGGCAATCAACAACTTCAAGCTAGTAGCTAGGGCATAAGAAATTTAGCTATTTTTGGTGACCTCTAACCCTTGGAATTCTTATTTTTTAGATTAGTTGAATTAAATTGGTTCTCTTCTATGATTAGTTGGTGTTTAGTGGGTTGGTTGGATGATTTATTGAGTTGTGGGGTTATCACTGCCTTCTGCTAATTAAATCTAATAGTTGTCATATCGAGTGACATTGGGTGCACTCTAAACTGTGGATTTTAGTTTGCTCTATTTAGTATTTAAAATGTCTTTGGAAATTAAGGGATTGATCTGTTTTTGGGATTTTAATTTGTCCTGAGTGATTTAATTGCTGGAAATTGAATTTGAAGTGCATTGTAGGCTGTTGAGCTGAATTGAGCTTTCTTTAACTGAATTTTGAGTAGAAAAGGATACCTACTGCTTAAAGTTTATTATTTGAACTTAAAATGGATTGATTTGATTATTCTATTTTGTTTGATTTTGGTTTAGCTAATTTAAATTTTTGTGGAGTTTGTGGTGATTTATTTAGAATAATTTGGAATTGGTTGGTATGATTGGTAAAAAATGATGCAATGAAGTTGAGAAGAGGCATTGTTTGATATTGGCTGAATTGATTGGTTTGAAGGAGTTGATTTATGTGGTAGATTTGTTGATGAAATATGTTTAAAATGGTTTTGTGATTGTTATGATCTGTGTGTTTGAATTTGTTGAGCTGATTAAATTATTAGGAATTTGTGTTGTGAGCTAAATATAGGTTGATTAGTGATTGGGGATTGGTGTTGTGCATTTGTGAAGAGTTGTGTGGAGTGATTTAGTTGAAACTTGTGAACAACCCTATAGTTTATTTTCTTTGTTTTTCCTTTCCTTTCAGTTTCCTTTACTTTCATATGCTATTCTCCTTATGGCTCCAAAGCATATTGCCACCAAACTTCCTTCCAAGAGGAAGAGAGGTGAATGAACATCTACATCTACTTACCACCATCCTTCCACCCCTACTACAAAATTCACAACTAAAAAGAATAAGGAGTGGTTTGAAAAGAGGGAGGAAAAAAGGATTATTGTTGAAAGGATAGTTGACCCAGCCTTAAACCATAACTTGAAAATTAAGCATTTGTTCAGGCAAATCAGAGGGGGCCCATTCTATGCTTGAGGGGTACCTAATAGCCTAACTTGGTTAAGGAATTTTATGTTAATATAGATGCCAAAAAGTAAAACAATCTTAGAATTATTGACACGACAATTAGAGGAATTCTCATACACTTGTCGAGGGAGCTATTAGCTACCATTTTAGGGGTGAGAGATGAAGGGAATTTGGTTGAGATTGACACCTACAATAAGAAGGTGGTGTCAAATAGTGAGTGGAAGTTCCATGATGCTAAGGCTAAGCTCCACTTGGTGTATCACCTAGATAGATAGGTTGAGGTACTACATATGACTGATTTCCCCCTTAATACGGATTTGTGGTTTAATCTGTTGTGCTTTGATGTAGCCACAAGAGGGGGTGGATTCAATAAGGTGAGGATGGTATACATATATTGTTGCACAAGTTTATACACTCCTAGACTGTTACCTTAGCCTCTCTGATCATCTCCTTCATATGAGATATTATTTTCTCTACCTACCTCTCTAAAGCCTTTGCCTTCCCTCTAGTGATTAAAAAAATTCTTTAGCACTTTTATGTACCAACAGGGGGAAAGTTAGCTACTACAACTACCACTATTAAGATCGTGACAGACAAAACGTTGATGAGTTGTGGTCATAGCTATGATAAGAATGCCAAGAAATGGCTAAGTCCCAGTGAGTTCAGAGAGAGAGCATACTATGGACAGTAGCCTCCACCACAACAGCAGTCCCCAGCTACAGAGCCCGATAGAGCTAAGTCCTCTAGAGTATAGAGACCTAATCTTAGACAACCTATTGCTACTATTGACTTTCAAGCATAGATATGCATGCACTTTGCCACGTTCACCAATAGTGTCCACGCACTTCATGACACAGTGGCGCAACAGAGTTAGATTATAACTCAGCAGCAGCAAATGATGGAGCAAATGATGGGTATTCAGGAGCTGTAGAGCCAAACATATGCTGGGTATGAGGAGCCAGTTAGAGATGGTCCGGACTGAGCTTCGGAATGTAGAAGCAAGGTTAAATGGGATTCGTACTTAGCAGTCTATGCCAGATGCTTCTATATGCACTATGTGAGATAGACTGAAGAGATATGGTCGTCTAGGACCTGATGAGCCTGAGCAAAGCAGTAGGGGTGGCAGAGGAGGCAAATGCTACTTCTGATTTGATCTTCTTTTCTAGAGCTAGGGATAAGAGTTATTTTATTTTATCTTTATGGATATTTCGTCAGTACTTTACCTTTATTTAGTTTTATTTCATTTCAAACTTATTAGTGCTTATTTCTTTTGGATGATTGTAGATATAATCTTTATTGGATACAAAAAACCTTGATCCTTCTTCTCTTTTTTATACAAAGTTTGAGATTTTATTTATTTGGGGAGTATTACTTTAATTCTTTTGTTTTTATTATTATTTTCAGTCTCATTGCATACATTCACATTTTACTTTTTGTTGGCCAATGATGACATTGTTTATTTTAAGTGTGGGGGAAAGATTAGAGTATATTCTTTGTAAGATCATTTATAGGTTTTATTCATAGTTTAAAAATTGGTTTGTGACAATTTGAACTAAATTTTTTTTATTTTTGGTTTATCTTAACCCTGCATTTGGAATTACTATTCTTTTTTTTGCTAAACATGAGCATTCGAAATAAGTTTATTTTGACTAGATTTTCTTAAGTAATTATATATATTTGATGTGATATGAATTAGATCTTGAGAATTTGGTTTAACTTTGTCTATATTTTAATAACCTGGTGATATTTTATTTTTAGGATTGGATGAGAAACTTGTGATGAAATTTAAGTAAGGAATTTTTTTACTTATTTATATACTATGATCTTCTAATCAGTCCTTATTCTGGATTTAAGTAAATATAGATTGGGGCAAAATCAAAATAGAAATGAGTAAAGTAACGTAATTGTTGAAAATTCTTTATTATATTTGTATTAAGCAATTACATTACATTGCAAGAGAAAGAAAATGATATTAGAGAGTAATGTAAAAGTTGAAAATCTTCATTTTATCTTAATTAGGCAATTACATTACCCTACAAAAATGAGCCCATAGACCAATCCTCTATTTACTACTTGGGCTATAGTAGCTTTAGAAGTCAGAGAATTTAAGTAACTCATCATTCTCTGCTTATATAAGTCACTTGAGTTGTATTCTTGACTTGGGAAATGGAATAACACTTGTTGAATAGATATAGACTTGTTTAACCCAACTTCAATGGTTTTGGTTTTATCTATTCAAATATATATATTTACACAAGTTTAGCCTTATTGAATGAACTCAAACTGAATTTTTATCTCAATAGAAAATGAATATTTTTTCAATAATAGTCACTGTAGCCAAAATTCTAATCTCGATACACATGCTTTTCGCTTGGAATGTTTTTATTGTAAGTATTTGCTTGAGGACAAGCAAAAGTGTAAGTGTGGAAGAGTGATGTTTAATCATTGTATGCACAATTCACATAGCATTTGGGGTTTAGATTCTTTAAATTTATTATAAATGGCTATTTATCTTCCCCATTTTCTCCTTATTTGATGTAGATGAAGAAAGTGGAAATAAGAATAGAATTCAATAAGAAAAAGATTGGAAAAGAGCAACATAGAAAACCTATAGTGTCATTGCCCTTGTTTTGCTCAACCGCGTGTAGGATCAAAAGGTCAGGAGTCGAGAATATGGAGGTCCATGGTACCATACATCCCACCTTGCACGACACCGTTCACGTCTAGAAGTCTGAGACAGTAAGAATCCTGAAGCCCGACAATACTGTGCATCACATTAGTCATGGGGCCATGCACATTTCCAGCATATGAAGAATTCAAGAGCCACGATGTCGATTTGAAGGAGATCTAAAGTATCAGAGCATATACAGCGACGTGAAAGCCACTTTCTACGACATCGCGCAACATTGCAAATGTTTATAGATTTTGAGGATTTTGCCCACCTAACCTATAAATACTCTTTTTCTTTAAAGAATCAAGAAGAGAGGCCAGAGAAAATAAGGAAAAACTCTGAGAAAACCCCTTGGAACCACAAGAGAAGGCCATGAAGAGAAGATCCAAGGTGATTTGAAGAGAAATAAGGGACACCTAAAGGAATATTGCAAAGAAGAAGAATGATCCATGTCTATGAGTTCTTCCTTTTAATTCTCTATAATTTAACTTTGTGGTTGCTAAATATATTTGATTTAAGTTTTAATTAAAGAATTGTATCCTATATTACTCTTGTACTTGATTATTATTTGATCTATTATTATCTATTTTGAGTAATCTATCACTTAGCCTTTATTGATTGGATTAAATATTTGGGTAATGCTCTTATATTGAACTTGAAAAAGAATGTATAAAATGGGTTCCCTTCTATTTTGATCTAATAGATTTGTTTTCCCTTGATGAACTTGGAAAAGGATTTTGGGGGATTTAGAACATAGTGATCGATGATGTTATGGGGTCACCTATAGATAGGGATTCTATAGCTTTTTTGCTTAGGTTTTGATTTCTTTAATTTTATACATCCTTAGGTTTGATTTATATAAATAGAGATATCTATAGATTGGACTAAAGGGTAGAAGATTCATTACTTGAGAAATAGCGAATTTCAATTTATTTGGAAATCTTATTAATGCTTGAATTAGACATTGATTCGTTGGATGATATCGAATTTGAAAAAGAGTTAGAAAAAATGGTTCAATCCCCTTATTTTGATTTCTCGAATTGAGAGATCCATGTCCTGATGCATATAGATACAAATGGTCCAATGTGTGAAACTCCAGTCGAAACCAACCTTAGAGTAAGGGGGTTGGAATGCATATTATATTTTATTGCATATTTAAATATATTTTTTTATGATTTTATGTGCTTTAGATTGGTGTTTTATAGTCTCGAGGGCTTAATTATGTTTATTGAGTAAGAAGGGCAAAATGATAATTTTTTCTTGAGGTGAAAATTGGGAGATAGCTTGAGGATTAAATAGGAAAAATATTTTAGAGAGAAATTAAGAACAAGAGTTGTTGTGGTTTAGTGGTTAGAGCTTTGGAATTAATTCTTGAGTTCTTGGGTTCAAATTCCATCATTGGAGTTTTAGCATGATTAAATTTTACTTTGTTTGGGAAGGTTGTATTTTCGACCTTGAGTGCTCTAGAGAAGGGTAAAGGTGATGTCCTAGGGGAGACATGATAGGAGTACCCTAATCTAACTCTTGTACCCTACAAAAAATTTTAAGGGAATTCATACCCCTCTTGATCCTTAGTTTTCCTTACTTCTCAATTTCTTAAGTTGTTCAATTTATTCAAGCCAATTTCGTTCTAGAAAAAAATTCCAGCAAAGTGCTATGGCTTTGAAGGTTTAAAATGTCAAGTGTAAGACATCTTATGAACCGAAATTGTGTAGGAGTTGGGAAAGGTTCCCAAGAGAATTAATCTCCATAGTGAACCTTCAAAACTCCACTTTAGATATGTTCATTTTCCTTCATGAAGTAATCTGGAATTTTTTCAGCTTCTTGTGCATTTAAAGTGTCAAAATTTTCAGCCATCATTCCCTCCCAAATGCTGCCAGAAAATGGCCCTCTTGACCAGCTTGAAATCTGAAATTTTCTGGCCAAAGTCGGACTGCACAAATGCTGTGCAAAACCAGAAAATTTTCTGGCCAAAATCGCAGCATAGGTAAGCTTAAACCAAGCTATTTTCTGTCACGTTTTTCCTCCATAAAGAAGGCTGGAAACCAGCCTTGAAAGACCTCTGAATGCCCCTTCAAATCATCTACAAATTGACTAGAAAATGGCAGCAAAAGCTGCCCAGAAAATTCCAGTAGCTTGCGAAATTCTGTACAGAATTTTCAATCTTTGTTTCCTTTTCCAGCCCTGACCGAAACTTCCTCATCTTTCTGTTCAAACCTCTCTTGAATAGCCATGAACTGAACTCCATTGTCTTCCCCAACCTTCTACTCGAAAAATCAGTCATGGCTGCCCCTAAAATATCTCCAACAATTACTCCAATCAAGCCTTAATTGAAGACTAAAATTTCAGCAATCCTAATTTAGTGAACTTTCATAAAATATCCCTTAAATAACCAGACCTTCCTTCACCATTGTACCCCCTCTTTTTGGCCACCATTAAGCTTCTTTAACCAGATTTCATCCAACAAAAACACTGAGCAACAGTCGGCCATTACAGCGTCCAAAAAGCTCTCCATTGATCAAAGATCTTCTTGTCATATTTTGTTTCCAAATTTGATTTCCAAAAATTATTCTTTTCGGATTTCAACAACCAGCCATTCCTTTTCCTGTCAAACCAGAAAAATTATCTACCAAAACCACTCAAACAATTCGGCCACTACAATCCCACAGAATTTCAGCAGCCTCAATCAAAATCTCTCCATTCTCTTCAACCTTCAAGCACACATAGAACACCTACTAGTTCCATACGCCTAATACCACTCCAAACCACTTCAATCTTCTTCAAAAAAATTTTAGATTTCACCTACTCACTGCCGTGAATCTTTCCATACCACTTTTAACATCAAATTCCAAAATTCAACTCTCTCTCTTGGATAAAAAAACCAGTATTTTTGGAAAGGCTCAAGAACACCTTCAAGGTAAGCTAGTTCAATCAACATCATCTCCACTAATCCTCAATCTCTAATGAATATATGTGTATAAGTACGCTAATGGACTCTCTCTCTCTCTCTCTCTCTCTCTCTCTCTCTCTCTCTCTCTCTCTCTCTCTCTCTCTCTCTCTCTCTCTCTCTCTCTCTCGGCCGAATACCCCTCTCTCTTGGCCGAATGATTTCTTCAACAATGGCCATGCTTTCTTCATCTCTCTTGGACGGATCTAGTCTCCTAGGAGTTGAGATCCATTCAAAACTCCTCCAAAGTACTCGTCAATCAAGTAAGCCTTTTCAACCCTCCTTTTTAAATTCTAGATTCATGTCTCTAGGATGATATTGGTAGAAGATAGATTATGAATAGGATTTGAGCATGTGTTGTTGTGATGAGTTGAGATTGAAGCATGAATAAATGTGTGCATATGATGGAGATGGGATTGATGCATGAGTTGATTGTCTTGGTTGATTGTATGGTATTTTTAGGGTTTAATGCATGTCTCCATGTCGTGAATGGGTTGTGTGATCTAGCTTGTTAGAGATTATGTCACCTATGGTGAATAGGATTTATATTCTTGTATGATTGTTAAAGCCATGATTATGTTTATGCTAGTAGAGATTGGATCATGTCTTGGTAAATTTTGATTTATGCCTTTATTCATAATTTGGATGATTTGATGAATTAAAGTGGAGTATATGTTCATGATTGTGGTTAGCAATAGAAATATGATCATGATCTAGTTGTCCCTAAGCTAATTTTATTTCATCAATAAAATATTTAATATTATAATTTTTGCTAGTAAATTCAAAAACCCTGAGAAGGTAGACTTGGATTATTATATATAATAAGGATATTTTAGTCAAATAAATGATAGTTTTTTTTTCAAGAAATAAAATATATAGATATTATATATAATAATAATATCAAATAAAGCATTTTATATAAATAATCATAATAAGTAAAATATTAATTTTGTAAGTCTTATGTTCATAAATACCATTAAAATTTATTATCTTTCAATTATTATCTTTTAAACAAGACCTATTAAAATTCACTTACAACTAATTTTAGTTACCAATTATTTTTTAACAATTAATTATCAATATATTTCTATTTTAAATAATTACATCTAGGTCCTAGGACCCTTCAACAAATAAACTCTAATTTATTTTTAGCAAAATTTAAACCTTCAACTTATTAGTACCTATTTCCCAAAACACTAATTATTTTAACTCTCAAATTAGACTTAGCTTATAAACCCTTTATTTATTTTCTAGCCTTAAAGTTTGGGACACTAGGATCATGGTTGTAGTAAGTTAAGCTAGTTTTATTTGTGAAAGTGAATTTTAGCTTGAGTTTGATTATAGTTTATATTTACCCCAGGCAGGGTTAGGTCAGCTGTTGAAGACCTTTATTTTATCTCAAGCTAAGGAACATGTAAGCTCCTGCATAAAACCTATTTGATGCAAAATGTTTATTATGGCAATCCAAATGTAGAGTGCATAGACACTCATTTCTATAAAGGCAATTGAGGATTGTCTCCTGTCTTATTTCCGTCAAACAAATTATTTGAAAATCAATAAGCAGATTTACTCAAACTCAAAACTCTTTCTAAAATTGATTTTGACAAAGATTTTGGAAACCCATAATTACCATTTTTAAGTGGAACTATGTTTTGTTTCTTATTTCCCCAAATGGAGTAAGTTACGTTGAGTACTCAATAAGGGTGGATTGCTAGGATTAGTCTTTGAAGGGTTATGGTGAGTCTCTCAGTAGGTGGCCACCTTTGAGGGGTAAGTCCTTCCCGGATAGGATGTCAGTCCAGTAGGTCGTGCCGGTCCGAGCTAGCAGTTTTACAGTCAAGTGACTGTGTGTTGCCGGAATGGACAACCGGTTGTTGTTTGGGTATAGAGAATGAGGAGTATCTTGCTCGGTAGGCCGATCACTTACCTTTTGTCAGTTTACACAAAGTGTGGCATTCTGACTGGTTATGGGACCCAACGTGTGGTAACCTATGACCACTTTTAAGTAGTTGATTTTATTGTATCTGTATGGTTGGAAAAGCCAAAACACCACTCTTGATTTTAACTATTGTTTATTGCTTGCCAGTATTTCTCTTATGAAGATTTTATACTTTGCATTCACAAACTGTTTTCACTGGACACTCAAAGCACACACGGACTTACTGAGATTTTTATCTTATCACCCGTTTTACCATGATTTCAGGTCGATCCTACTGTGGGGATGAGTAGCTAGTTATTGCCTGCCTTGGAAGAAATGTTATTATTTATTTTGTGTAATGCTTTGGGAGTTGAGAGTGAAAAATTTTATTCTGGATTTGTTTTTGAATTCTTGGGATGTAATAAGATTTAAGTTTAAATTATTATTTTTATTCCATTATGTTGATTGTGTGTCCTAGTTATAAAGACCCCTTGTCCTTTGGACGGGGCGATATCCCCGACCCTGTTGGGCCTAGGTAGTGGGGTGTTACACAATGGGAGCAAGAATTTCCAAGAATATTTGGAGGTTGATGCTTGGATGTAAATATGGATCTCTCTTTAATTGCATGGCCAATCCCCTTTTCTCTACTTCAATTTTTCCTTTGTAATCTCTTGGCTTTGTATTAGAAATTAGGTATATTTGTCTTTGTGATACTCTTGACCACGTAATTTGTGATAGTTAGTTGCTTATACTTTTTTACTTTGATTAATTGGACAATAAAACTTGGGAGAAAGTAGTGATAGTTAATGTCCCTTTCCTTGGGATCTTCGATACTTACCAACTACACTCTATGTTAGCCCAAAGGGCATTCTCCTGTATTTTGATAAATGACAGACATTGATGTGGAATAACATATGTGATTTATATGTGATAGACTCTTTGGATTATGACATGCTAAACTAAGGTTCTTTTAAGTCTTACAAAAAGGATTGCTAAACAGCTTACATATAATGAAGTACAAGAAGGATTGATTGTAAGGTATCTCATGCATATAATATATAGCGCAGCGGAAAGAATAAGAACAAGATACCATCCCAGGATCGGCATACGTGTGGAAAACAAGACATAAAGAGAAGAAGATCACATTTCTAGTGAGTCCTTGTCGTTAAAATTTTTCCTTTTTCTTCTGAGGCGTGATCCAGCAATCTTCTTAATCAAACACCACAAGAGTCGAATGTCCAGCCACTACAATCACAATGTGTGATTATCTCAAACAAAAATTCACACGGAAGATCACTCTCAAGCACCAAGATATATCTGTGCTAGTAGAAAAATAAAGTGGCGGCTAGGGTTTTTCTTTTCAGAAAAAATGAGGGGTTTTTTTTTTAGAAAAACGAGAGGGAGAGAGAGAGAGAAGAAGAAGAAGATGAGGGGTTTTTTTGGAGAGTGTTGTTGCCGTGAATTACTCTCATCAATAGGTCACGTGTATATATCCCATATATCACGAAAAATCCTACTGAAAACACTCCATCTGAGAATTCTAAAACAATTAGAATTCTCTAATTGTAATTGTAACTATCAAGTTTTCATAATTATAATTTGGCCCATAAATTATAACTAATTATAATTTGGCCATAACAACTTCTCTTTCTCGCAATTAACCCCACTATATTATCAAATAACATCTTGAGTATATAATCCTCTATTGTGTGTGACATATTAGGTTTCCTAGTCAATTGGTAGCAAACATAAATTAATTCAAACGTCTTTGAGATTAATAATTTATAATTAATTAGAATTAATCATATAAATTCTAATCAGAATTGGTTTATTAATTCATCAATTAATAAACTCACATTCCCAGATTATGAGCGGTATCTAGCAACACATCATAACCACCCAAGAGTCCAAAAAGTCAAGTGGCTTGACATGAACCCTTCAATAACAAACTATAGTGTAATTAACTCCTTTCACCATACGATATCTCATTCGGTTTGGAGTACGGAATTAGTGCCAACTCCCTCCAGAATATATTAATTATGGCCCGAATATAATAATACTTGTACCAGGAACCCACTACTCCAGATGTGTATCAATTGGAACTGTTTCGAATACACAATCGTCTTGGCCAAAAACTTCTCGAGTAGTAATTCCTACAAATGGCCGTGAGATATTCGCCCCTACTATTAGGAGTGGTGAATCCTTTATTGACCCTCTCAACTACTTTCGTTTACCTCACAATGTACCCAATATCTATCCCATAGGCGGCCCTTGATCTAGCTCCAAAGATTGGAATCAAAGCGCAATGCTCAACAAACAAAGTACCTTGGAGATCTCAAGTCTAAGGATACTTGCACGTTTGCTATATTGAGATTATATCACTGGCACTAAATAGTTATCTATGTGATTATCTCATAGTTAGGTCATCCAATGTACTTATTCTATTAACAAGCATCCACATGTTAACTTTAAGTATCTCAATACTCACGAATATGAGAAATATCGCCTGATCGAATCAGGAAGTCTAACACATGATAGTCTTAACGCATTAATGATATCCTATCTCATTAATACTATTACTATGGACTATTTAAGTACTAACACTATACAGTGTAGTAGGAATCTCATATCATAATCTCTATCATGATTTTCTTAACACATTGTTGTACTAGAGACTTTATCTAACAGTTATATTACACAAAAGTAAACAAAAGAAACTGTAAGATAAATAATGTCTTTTATTAAATAAAATATGTCATATACAACGTATAAGTGATTGCATCTAGGGCATAATACTAACAAACTCTCACTTGCACTAAAGCCAATCATTCATGTATCTAATACCGAATGACTTAACATGCCTATCATGTTTCTTTTGGGATAGTACTTTTGTAAGCGGGTCGGCTATGTTCTTATTCGAGAGAACTCTCTCTATCTTTACATCATTCCTATCTATGATCTCCCGGATCAAATGATAGCGTCGCAATACGTGTTTGGATGTTGGTGAAACCGTGGCTCCTTTGCTTGTGCAATGGCCCCATTGTTGTCACAATACAGAGATATTGGACCAACAACGCTGAGAATCACACCCAGTTCTATCACGAATTTCTTTATCCAAACGGCCTCCTTAGCTGCTTCAGAAACAGCTATGTACTCAGCTTCTGTCGTAGAGTAATCAATAGCCTTTTGTTTGGAACTCTTCCAACTTATTGCCCCTCCGCAGAACATAAACACATAGCCAGATTGTGATTTGAAATCATCTTTGTCAGATTAAAAACTGGGGTCAGTATACCCATTTATTTTCAAATCACTTTCTCCATATACTAAGAACACATCCTTAGTCCTTTGTAAGTACTTAAAGATATTATTTACAGCCGCTCAATGACCCTCACCAGGGTCGAATTGGTATTTGCTCGTCAAACTAAGTGCACAAGATACATCGGGTCTTGTACATATCATAGCGTACATGATAGATCCAACTGCCGAAGCATATGGAATCTTACTCATGTAATCCCTTTCAACTTATGTCTTGGAAGATATCGACTTTGAAAGGCTTACACCATGTGACATAGGTAAGAATCCCTTTTTGGATTGATCCATGCTAAACCTCTTTAGCACTTTGTCTATGTATATAGATTGCGAAAGACCTAGCAACCTTTTAGATCTATCTCTATAAATCCTTATTCCAAGACTATAGGTTGCTTCACCAAGGTCTTTCATGGAAAATTATTTGAACAATCAAACTTTAATCGTTTGCAAGATAGGTATATCGTTTCCTATTAGTTATATGTCATCTACATAAAGCAATAAGAAAACGATTGTGCTCCCCCTAACCTTCTTATATACACAAGGCTCATCCATATTTTGAATGAAACCAAACTCTTTGATTGTTTCATCAAAATAGATGTTCCAACTCCTATAAGCTTGCTTAAATCCATAAATAGACCTTTGCAGCTTACACACCTTTGTGCTATCATTGGATGTGAAACCCTCAGGTTGTGTTATATACACTTCCTCAATCAGATTTTCATTTAGGAAAGCTATTTTCACATCCATTTGTCAAATCTCATAATCATAATGAGCAGCAATGGCTAGGAGTATCCTGATAGATTTTAACATGGCTACTGGTAAGAAAGTTTCGTCATAGTCAATACCATGTTGTTGACGATAATCCTTCGCCACTAGTTATACTTTATAGGTAACTATGTTATCATCCATGTCCGTTTTCTTCTTGAAAACCCACTTGCACTAAATAGGTTTAATTCCTTTGGGTGGATCAACCAAAGTCTATACTTGGTTGTCGTACATGGAATCCATCTCTGATTTTATGGCCTCAAGCCATTTACCAGATTCTAAACTATTCAGAACATCCTTGTAGATAGTAGGCTCATCTTCATCTATGAGCAATACATCATTATGGTCACTAATAAGAAATCCATATCTCTCAGGTGCCACATGTATCCTACTACACCTACGAGGTTCTTGTGTAGTAGAAGGTTCAACTATTCTCTCAATAGATGTGGGATCAGAAGGTTGATCCTTGTTTATTTGATATTCTTGAACTTCACTAAGTTCAATTTTACTCCCACTCTCCCCTTTGAGCATATGCTTCTTCTCTAAGAAGACAACATACTTCAAAATAAACACTTTGTTTTCAAAGAGTAGGTAGAAGTAATATCTGAAAGATTCTTTCAGATATCCTATAAACAAATACTTGTCAGACTTACTATTAAGTTTATTTGATTGTGGCCTTTTGACAAAAGCAGGACAACCCCATACTCGCAAGTAAGATAACTTTGGTTTCTTACCAAAGAACATCTCAAATGGGATAGAATCAACCAATTTTATCATAACTTTGTTTAGTATATAAATAGAAGCCCCTAGTGCATACCCCCAAAACGATTTTGGTATGTTTGCAGAAGCTATTATGGTCCGTACCATGTCTAGAAGGATTCGATTCCTTCTCTCAGATACACCATTATGTTGAGGTGTATGTGATGGAGTCCATTGAGATAATATCCCATTATCTCTAAGATAACTCAAAAACTCTTGACTCAAGTATTCTCCTCCTCGATCAGATCTTACAGTCTTAATACTTTTGTCAAGTTGTTTCTCTATTTCATTCTTAAAGTCTTTGAACATATCAAAGACCTCAGATTTATATTTCATTAAATACAAATACCCTTATCGTGAGAAATCATCGATAAAGATTATGAAATAGTTATAACCTCCTCTTACTTGTATTGACATTAGGCCACATACATTAGAATGTATGAGTTCTAAAACTCCTTGGCCCGTTCTCCTTTTCCTGAAAAAGGAATTTTAGACATTTTACCTAGTAAACAAAACTCGCATACGCCATATGATTCATAATCAAATAACCCTAAGTCACCAAGCTTGTGTAACTTAGAAACATGATTTTCGTTTACATGGCCTAAACGACAATACCATAAGTAAAAGGTGTTAGAGTTATCTATTTTAGGTTTCTTATTGTTTATATTGAGAATTAGATTATCCAAGTCTAGAACATATAAACTATTAACTAGACTTGCTAGACCATAATGAATATCATTCAATGAAAAAGAACAACATTTATTCTTAAATATCAAATAAAATCTATTTAAGTTTAAACACACAACTGAGATAATATTTTCCATTAAAATTGGTACATAATAACAGTTTTGTAATTCTAGAACTAATCCTGAAGATAGGTTCAGCTCGTATATCTCCACAACAAATGCAGCAACCTTTGCCCCATTTTTAGTACGTAGGTCCACGTCACCTTTCTCTAGCCTTCTACTGCCCTTTAGTCCCTGCAAGTTATTGCACAAATGAGATCCACATCTGGTATCTAATACCTATATCTCATTTTTAAATGTAGTATTTATCTCAATCATAAACATACCTAAAGTAGAAGTAGAAGTGCTTGCAAGCTTCTCCTTCTGCTTCTTATCCTTAACAGTCTCCAAGTAGGCCTTGCAATTGCGCCTTCAGTGGTCCATCTTACCACAATGATGGCATGAGCCCTTAGTAGCAGCGTCCTTCTTCTTCACACCACATTTGGGCTTCATGGGAGTCTTCCTCTTCTTCTTTTGAACTTTCTTCTTAGAAGAAGAAAATTCTACCATGAAAACTACATTGAAATCCTTCTTCATGGAGGACTCTGTAGTTTTGAGAAGATTGATTAACTCAGGAATGGTGGACTCAATCTTGTTCATCTGATAGTTAATCACAAATTGTGAGAAATTATTAGGTAAAGAATGTAGAATTAAGTCAATACTTAAGCCATGATCCATTGCAAACCTGAGAGATCCAAGCTTCTCTATTAAGCCCAACATCTTCAGCCCATGAGTGGCCATAAAAGAACCCCCTGTTATTTTGCAACGGAATAATTACTTCGAGATCTCGTATCTCTCAGTTCTGACTTGGGCATCAAACAGCTCCCGAAAATGTAGTATAATCGATTGAGCATCCATATGCTCATGCTGTTTTGCAGCTTGGGAGTCATGGATGCTAGCATAATACACGATGCTGTATCACTATCCTCCTTGTGCCTTTTGTGAACAGCATACTCATCAGCATGAGCATTTTGAGCTGGTGGTGGCGGAATAGGAGTATCTAGCACGTAAAGTAACTCTTCCGATTTGAGAACAATTCTCAAATTTCTATACCAGCCGAGATAGTTTGACTCAGTTAACTTGTTGGACTCCAAGATGCTACGTAGATTTAGGTTTGTAGACATAATGCAAGTGACCTAAATGTAAAGATAGTGAGGATTAGCTACTGTATATGCACATGAAATGCAAATAATTAGGATTTTAATTAGACGCACTTCACTATTTTACTCAAACCAATAGCCCCCACTACTGATTCGGGAAAGCCCGTTGAAAGCTTTCCTAGTGGACCGGTATTCAAATTCCTCAAGAATAACCTTGAGTTTGCCCAACAGGCCACCCTTGAGTTCATTGGTAGGTATTCAATACCAACTACATCGTATATAATTACCGGATCATTTGGTGATTAACAACTTTTAATCTTAAAGCCTTTTGGGCTACCCTAACTTTTCCTCTAAATTTCTTTATGCTTAAGTTTACCCAACCGGGATAAAGAATTTAGTTAAACCTAACCCATTAATAAGGAATTTAATTCCATAGCTTGAACATGCCCGATGTCAAGTAGGCTTAGGTTTGCCCAACAACCTAGTCTCGAAAAAGGACTCTTGTTCTTACTATATTAATAGGAGGAATTAGGTTTAATATTAATTGAGGAATTTGTTCCTTTTAGTGATTTCAATAAATGACATGCATAAAAATTAATAAATTACATAATTGATAATCATGGTAATAAAGCGATTATATGGTATGGTTATAGACTTTACCCTAAATTAATTTCTTTGAACTATAAAAGAAATTAATATAGTTAACCCTATATGTTCATGCATGATTTAAGTAGAAGGTCTTACCTTCTCGCCTTGTTTTGGTTACCATCTCCAAAATAAAATAATTCTAATCCTATCTAACATATGTAAACTAATTACATAATTTTCTAAAAAGAGAAAACCTCGAGTTAGATAAAAAGAGAATTATACAAGAATTCTAAAAAAGATAGGACACGCAGGCCTTATTTCATAAAAAAAATCAAAACTGTAAAATGCATGAACAAATATAATTGGTTTTAGTCCATAACCATCCACCATGCCATTAATTATGCTTAAACAAAATAAATATATAATTTTCATTATTCCAAAATCACTATTTGAGAAAAATAAAACAAATTCTAAAATTAATATTTTAGAAAAATACATTAATTTTAAATTTCTCAAAATCACTATTTTGAAAAATAAAATTTTTTGTCTCAAAACTAATTTTGAGAAAATGCTTTCGGGTCCTGTCTCTGGTAGTGATAACAGCGGTCCCACTTGCCGGTCAGCAAGCAGGGGTCAAAAGGGCAGCGCCATTTGAAAGAAAATATTATTTTACTGCCTCTCATCAAATGAGATTTTTCCCTTTTAAAATCCTTTTTAGAAAATTTATTAATTACTGGAATGTTGTGAAACAGGACAAAACCGGCGCCAGTTAAAGGCCAGAGGCGGCGCCGACTACAATCGGGTTTCTAAAAAAAATCAAAAATAATTTCTGGACGTCACGAAACAGCACAAAACCGGCACCGGTTAGGAGCCAGAGCCAGCGTCGATTGCAGTCTGGAAGAGTTGGCGATTTTTAAAAAATTTTCAGAAACGATTTCTGGAGCCTTCATCTTCTGCAATGGTTTAGTGAGAACAATTCTCAACAGAGTTTTTCTGTTTTGAAACTCAAAACAACAACCAATTTGTTATTTTAAACAAAAACAAAAGGCAACAAACATGTTCACAGAAAAAAATTTTCTGTAAAAAAACCTGTAGCACACACAGAAAAAAAATCTTTTCACAGCTTTCGAAATATGCTATAACAATTACTCAAGCATAATATGATACGGACTTAACCCACAATGCTCAAAACGATTTCAACTCAAGTGAAAACAATTTTTTCCAGTGAACAGAGATATACTTGAATACATGAAACGGCTTTCACGCAGGGGAAAAAATGTCTACAAACCACACATAGCAAGGCTCTGATACCACTGTAAGGTATTTCGTGCATATCATATATAGCGTAGCGGAAAGAATAAGAACAAGATATCATCCCAGGATCCGCATACGTGTGGAAAACAAGACATAAAGAAAAGAAGATCACCTTTCTAGTGAGTCCTTGTTGTAAAAATTTTTCCTTTCTCTTTTGAGGCGCGATCCAACAATCCTCTTGATCAAACACCACGAGAGTCGAATGTCCAGCCACTACAATCACAATGTGCGATTATCTCTAACAAAAATCCACACAGAAGATCACTCTCAAGCACCAAGATATTTCTGTGCTAACAGAAAAACAAAGTGGCGGCTAGGGTTTTTTTTCAGAAAAACGAGAGAGAGAGAGAGAGAGAGAGAGAAGAAGATGAGGGGTTTTTTTGGAGAGTGTTGTTGCCGTGAATTACTCTCATCAATAGGTCTCGTGTATATATCCCATATATCACGAAAAATCCTACTGAAAACACTCCATCTGAGAATTCTAAAACAATTAGAATTTTCTAATTGTAATTAGAAACATCAAGTTTCCACAATTACATCTTAGACCACAAATTATAACTAATTATAATTTATCCACAACAACTTTTCTTTCTCGCAATTAACCCCACTATGTTATCAACTAACATCTTGAGTATATAACCTCTATTGTGTGTGACCTATTAGGTTTCCCAGTCAATTGGTAGCGAACATGAATTAATTCAAACGTCTTTGAGATTAATAATCCATAATTAATTAGAATTAATTATATCAATTCTAATCAAGATTTGTTTATTAATTCATCAATTAATAAACACGCATTCCCAGATCATGAGTGGTATCTAACAACATATCATGACCACCCAAGAGTCCAGGAAGTCAAATGGCTTGACATGAACCCTTCAATAACAAACTATAGTGTAATTAACTCCTTTCACCATACAATATCTCATTCGGTTTGGAGTATGGAATTAGTACTAACTCCCTCCAGAATATATTAATTCTCGCCCGAATATAATAGTACTTGTACCAGGAACCCACTACTCCAAATGTGTATCAATTGGAACTGTTTCGAATATACAATCGCCTTGGCCAAAAACTTCTCGAGTAGTTATTCCTACAAGTGGCCGTGAGATATTTGCCCCTACTATTAGGAGTGGTGAATCCTTTATTAACCATATCAACTACTTTCATTTACCTCACAATATACCCAATATCCATTCCATAGGCAGCCCTCGATCTAGCTCCAAAGATTGGAATCAAAGCACAATGTTCAGCAAACAAAGTACCTTGGAAATCTCAAGTCTAAGGATACTTGCACGTTTGCTATATTGAGATTATATCACTGGCACTAAATAGTTATCTATGTGATTATCTCATAGTTAGATCATCCAATGTATTTGTTCTATTAACAAGCATCCACGTGCTAACTTTAAGTATCTCAATACACACGGATATGAGAAACACCGTCTGATTGAATCAGGAAGTCTAACACATACTAGTCTTAACGCATTAATGATGTCCTATCTCATTAATACTACGACTAGGGACTATTTAAGTACTAACACTATACAGTGTAGTAGGAATCTCATATCGTTATCTCTATCATGATTTCCTTAACACAGTGTTGTACTATGGACTTTATCTAACAGTTATATTACACAAAAATAAACAAAAGAAACTGTAAGATAAATAACACCTTTTATTAAATAAAATGTGTCATATGCAACGTACAAGTGATTGCCTCTAGGGCATAATACTAACATTGATCAAGTAAAGATCCTACCTAAAGAAGTTGCATACCATGAAGACTTTTGAAGAATTATAGATTAGAAAATTATAGTTAAGGTATTATTTTTATTTCCTACGTCCCTTTACCTTAAGTTCAATTTATTTCATATTGAAGCCCTCAAAACTATTTCAAAAAAAAAAGGTATTCTTCTTAACCATGTTTTGTCTGTAAAAAGAATTTTAGAAGAAAAGTTTTTAGGACTTTGGCAGAGTCATTTTTTAACAGACCTCTAAATCCAAAACGCCCCTCCAAAGCCTATTTCCAAACTACCAAAATTTAAAATTGTTCAAAATATACCTCGTGGCACAAAATGTTGTTTTGGATGCACCTTTCGGATGCATAATTTTCTATTTTGTGAGTCCAAAATCCTGCAAAAACTGATAGTGGCAACTAGCCGTTACTAGCCATTGTGACTTTGATTTTTACCCCTATAAAAGCCATTTAAACACAATTTTCAGCAAGAGATTTGCTCTAGCATTTTCAAAAACATCAAAAGACACTTGAAAACAAGAATCTCTCATATCTATTATGCTTCAAAGTGAGATCCATTGTTCTAAAAGGTAAAAAGGGTAAAGCTGCTTCATTTTGTGCTTATTCGCTCAATCTGTGAGCTTAATCTGTATTCTCTCATAAATTTGAACTGTGTTAAGGTTAAGGAAGCAAAATCCACTTGGGGTAAGCCTTGATTATTGGATATTTAGAGGTTGTAAGTAAAACCAAGTGTGGTGATCCTCTATTGTAAGATTTACCATTGATTTAGGAAAAAGGTTCTAGTGGCTGGGTTAAAATCCTTAAGTGTGTGCTTAAGATAATAGATGTAAATTATTTGATGATCGAACCACTATAAATCGTTGGATCTATTCTCTTGCATTTATTTTAATCTCGATGACTGAAATTTCATTGTGCATCTAATTAGAAAACATAACATCTTCATCTGTATTTACTGATTCGATTTAACACATTTATATTGAAGTAAGATCTGGATGCCAATCCACTATTTGTCTCTTGGGACACAGTTTAATTATCATCCTTTGGTAGGACTTTAATAGATCCCTGTCTGCCATCAAATATGGTCAGAAAAGCTTCTAGCTTGAAACTGACCCACTTTCGATTTTTATTAGTTTTTAGAAAATCTTTGAAAATTAGTTTTTGTTTGCCATAAACCTTATTTACCCCCTCTAAGGTTTATCACTCTATACTATATGATGGGTATACTTGCCCAAAAATGTATGTGTATATGAGTTAAATTAGTATTTTATTTTAAAACTTGGTTGAGTATTGGATCTATCTTATAAACATAGCACAAATCACTCACACACTCACGACATGCAATCATAAGTAGAAAATAGAGAATTAGTCTATATGCTAACTTTTGCAATGTAATGTTTGAAGGAATTGACAAAAACAGAAAGCATGCTTCGGTGGAACAAAAATGGAGGAAATAAATAGAAATAGAGCATGGCAGCAGCATGGAGGCATGAAAAACATACCTCTTGAATCCTTAAACCTTGAAGAATATGGTTGAACGAATTGAAGCTCAAGAACGGCTTCTTTCTTCCACTAGGATGAACACCCCGGTAGCCTTCTTTCTTCCCTGTGGGATGAACACTCCAATACAATGCTTGGCTTTTCATTTCACAGAATATCACCCTCCCTAATTTCAGTTGGTGATCACAAAAAATGAATAAGGAAAGCCCCAATCTCTGTCAATCTCTCGGTTGGCATTTTATGTTGACAAAAACCAAAAGCTAGTGAAGAAAACCAAAATGCCAGAAAACCAAGAGACATACACGAGAGGGAGAGAGCCAAGAGACTCGGGAGAAAAAAATTTCTCTTTTCTTTTATTTTATTTTTCCATACAGAAAGCCAAGAGTCATGAAACTAAAAATAATTATTTTGATAAAAATAATATTCTCGAAATTTAATATCCGAATACTATTAACAAAATAAATTTTAGTTTCACCCTAAACTCTTTTGAACTATATTCGGAAAAATCCTATGGTCTAGGCTATTGGACCAAAATAATATTCATTATTTTTCTTGGACCCAAAAAGCCAAAAATAATAAACATTAATTATTTTTCTTGGGATTAAATAAATAACCCAATAAATAATTAATGAATCAAAAATAATTAAACTTTAATTTTTTTTTTGGGATTAATTAAATAAATAACCTAATAAATAATTAAATATTAATTATTTTCCTCTAATTTAAGTCCCGGTTAATTTTCTAATTATTCAAACTGGACCTAGGTCCTGAATAATTAATTAACCAATTAAATCAGATAATAAATTTCTCTGAGATCAATTTCTCAACCCAAAAATTAATTAGGGCTTATGGGCTGTTCCGAGGACCAAAAAGACACATCGCCTTGGCTACTAAAATGACCAAAATACCCCTACTATATAAATAGATGTATTTTGCATTTTAAATATTTTCTAATATCACCATAAGGAAATATTGACCCCAAGAACAATGCTGCATTAGCAAAGTCTTCGACCTACAGGTAAAACGACTAAAATACCCCTCTACACATCGTCGTACATTTAGAGATGAAGAAGTGTACTAACACCCCTCTAAATAACATCTACCATCATTAGGCTTCTTGTCCAATGATCCACGACTTCTTGGAGTGTTTCCGCTTTCCAAGGGAGCTACCCTAAAGTAAACATCCAAGTTATGTTTCCTAAGGCCCTGGATATTTAGATCGTTCAGATAACCACAAGGGATGATATAGTATAAAAACTATCTTGTACAAGTCTATCTTAACTAACTAGTTACATATACCCAACATGCAAGTATATTGGCCCTACGATAGAACCTCAACTATAGTATATCAAAGTATATGCTTCCAGCTTCGCCAGACTACCAACTCAACTCAAGTCATAAAGTACTAGTCCACGCTGTAGCGGTAGTAGTCTAGGTTTCTACCATATAGTACTTTTAGAAACCACTACTACAAGTCCTATTCTACGTATTCGAAATACACTTATGTCATGAAGTGAGTGGCCTACTCACTAGCTAAAGGTAAGCCATTCCCCATTTGGAATTCATAACATAATAACCTAAATATGATGAGATTTTCATTCTCATCAATCGATTAAAAATAAATGTTTATGTGTTTAAATAACCCATTATTCATACCTCACTGTGAAAGACCTCCATTCATATGAATTACTTATTTAAACACAATACGTCATTTTTCAAACGAAAATGTGCACAAATAAAGAAAATAAATTTACAAATAATTTTTGAAAAAAAAAATTATTAAAATAGTCGATATTTACATCAAAAACCTAGTCTAAAAGGGCATACTTCCAACAATGTTATTGCCTAATAATGATGGATAAATCATGATTTTCAACTTTTACATTATTCTCTTTAGCATTTTTTTTTTTTTTGTAAGTTAATGCAAATGCCTAATAATGATATGTAAATAATGATTTTCAACTTTTATCTTACTTTGCTCTATTCTCTCGTTTTTAACCCTAATCCTTATTTACTTAAACCCAAAGTAAGGACTAGTTAGAAGATCATAAAATATAAATCAATCAAAATTCCCTACTTATACTTCATCACAAAGTTCTCATCAATTCCCAAGAAGCAAAATGTCACAGCATTTACTATAACATAACAAGGCTAATTCAAATTCTCAAGACTTGGTCTATATCATGTCAAATACAAGTTTACCTAAGAATATCCCAATGAAGACAAATTTCATACTAATTTTTTTTGCCAAGAAAAAAAGAATAGCAATCTCATAGGAGTCAAGATATGTAAACAAAAAAAAAAAAAAAATAGCCTCATTTTTTCTATGAAAAAGTAAAACATCAATAAAAAGTTCATGAATACTTAAAGAAAGTAAAGTAGTAGTCCAAACCTCTACCCCACACTTGAATTAGATAATATCCTCATTAGCCATAAATAAGTATAGAAACATATCCAAAAAGAATTAAAAGTATAAGAAAGGGAAAAGAGAAAAAACAATACTTCCCAAGTGTTTTGAATCTCAAATTCCACAAGATGTTAAAGGGAAGAAGGTAGCATTTCCTCAAGGGTTTCCAAAAGACCCTTCTAAAAGAGAAATAATATCATAAAATAGATAAAATTAAATAAAACATGCTTTAAGGAAAAGAACATAATATAAACTAAAGTACTGATACTAACAATACTATGAAAGTTGTAAAATACATGCAAAAAAGGTATAAAATAAAATAAAATAAATATCTGAAAAAGCTAATATTATGGTGAATGAGGGCTGCTAGATCTGTAGCTACCATGCTATCCACCAAATCCACCTAGGCTACTGGGTGCAGGAGGGTTACTAGGGCCTCTAAGAGTGATAAGATGCCAGATATACTACATAAAATCATTTATAAACTAGTGCTTATTTTTCAGATCCTCTAGTATCTCAATCTACCTCTACTACTACTATCTAATCTCAGTAATAATCTTGTCCTACTCCCTCGTACCACCTCTCATCCTCTGTCCACTTTGTTACAAAGGCCTTATACTGCTCCTTGAACCATTGCATATGCTCAGTGTACAGATTTTAGAGCTGGGTCACATCAGCTCGTAATCGCTCCTCCTCCTCTAATATAGTCCTTATCTCTACCTGGAAGTAAGCTGTAGCAGTAGGCCGACCTCTGTTAGGCCTGGGTCCCTGAGGTGCCTCTGCTACAGGTGACTGCTCATATAACTGCTATTGTGGCTGCTAAGGCTCCTGCTCCTACTCCCGTTATGGCTGGTATGGTGATGGATGCTACTTTGGCTCCCCTACCCCTATTTCTCCTCTCCCTAAGTGTGAGCCACCTCTGCCTCTATCTATCATATGAGAACTAACAGTTGATTAAGGTGCTCTTAGAAACTATATCATCAGAAGAGGTAGAGACTAGTCTCTCCCTCAGTAGGGACATGAAAATGCTAGAGGATGCGAGTAATGAGTAAGGGGAGATAACAGCTATGGAGGTATTGCCAGATGCTACAACTTCTCTCATGTATGAGATAAAGATGGGAATTAATAGGATAGGCTAGGAATGGATTATCTTATGAAGGGTATAAAGGTCAATCACTTGAGCCTCATTAAGACTACTGACTCTGAGGGCAACATTGAAGCCTAAGAGGAAAAATAAACAGAGCTAAAGGGGCATGTTGGTGACTTGTATGATCATAGTGGATCTAGCCTGGGAGTAGAATAACTGAAACTCCTGACGAGCAATAGAAAAATCCCAATCAGGCACAGAAGTGAACCTATTATTAAAGATAACTATCTCTACTCAGGGTCCCTCATCCTCTACTCCAAAAATCTCAGCTAGTACCCTCTAGATAAGTGAATAGACACTCCCCTCACTATGGTATCTATAGTCCTCAAATATTATGCTTCTTGTCAGAAATATTGGCGAAGAACTCCTTCACCAATATAGGGTAGTAAATACCTATCAACTCCAAAATGGGAGTCCAGCCTCTCTATTTGAATAAAGCTATTAAATGTTGGTCCCTATCCAACTCGGGATCTATAGTCTTCTCAACCACTATCTTATTATTAACCATGGTATTGTACCACTCCTCATACTTAATATCTACAAAATATTTCTGAGAAATGATGGGGTTAGTAGTAGAAAGCTGGGAAGAGGAAGCTTTGCCCCTCTTCCTCTTAGGTAGAAGCTTAGAGGATCCTTGTCTAGCTAGCATAATGGAATATATAAGGAAAATAGGTAGAAAATGGAGAGGTCTCCTTCTATCAAAAATCAACAACACCCTAACCGCAACTTAATAACACAACTCCAACCAAATCAATACCACAATCAAGTCCTTAATCCACAACTCAATAATAAATCAACTCCAACCACCAATTCTCCAATTCACAGTAACTCTACCTTTAATTTGAACACAGTCACAACCCCTTACAATACAGCCACATCAATTCAACCACAACTAATGAACCAAGTTTGAAAATACAAAATAAATGGAATAACTTAATAACCACGAAGCATAATATAAGATATATCCCATTATATGCCCAACATTCAAAAGCAGATAGATTTAGGCCAAGAATATAAATATGTCAAAAGTCAAGCATTGGATGTCTAGAAATCCTAAAAAACTATTAACCTACAATTTAGCATCACAAAGTAACAATAAAAAAGAGCTTATCTCCACCTTATGATATACCCAAAGCCAGTACAACCAACATCTAACACAACCAATTAATCTTTTTACCTCAAATTTCATAAGGCGGCATATTTCAATATTTTCCACAGATAATATGCAATTTCAGCACCCACAAATTAATTCCCAATTGCATAATGCAATTTAATCAGCAAAACACAAACACACAACACCTATTCTCACCAAATCAACTTTAATCCCCTACCCACATAAATATCTCAATCATGTATATTTCTTCAAAAAACAAAAACTCAATGTCCACCATATTCAACAAAATAATACATAATTACATAGACACAGAGGAAACAAAAAATGGATTTCACATATTCACAAAACCTCAAAAGCAAGAGACCGCAAATATATCAATATCCAGAGTCCATCTCCTCACAACAAAAGCTAATTCTAGAGAAAATAACACATGCAATAGTCCCTTTCACTTTCATATTTCATTCACAACTCTATTAAAGCATTCATTTTCACTTCAATGTTATGGACATCTCAAACTCATAAAGCAATACACATCAATAGGCACATCAAAATACATAAATTAAGCACTCTTCAAAAGAAATTAGTATACCATTTTCAAGATAAATTAGCTTAACATAACATAAATCCATCTTAACACATCAAGCACAAATTAAACATGCCTAAAAATTAATTTCTAAAGCCCCAAAACAGTGGGAAAAAGATTGAAGTAATTCACCAAAGATTTTTGTGCAATGGAGATGAAGGGAAGCTGCACAATTTTGCTTGACTGCTTCTTCACAAAAATATCACTCCAATTGAGTGATTTGTTCAGTGGCATAGTAGAGAAAAAGGTTCAAGGACAGGTTCAAGGAAGTCGAGAGTTTAAGGAAGATGGAGAGGGAAAAATTGCAAGAAAATGAGGGGTTTGAACAAAGAGTTGAAGGTTAAATATCGCAAACATGAACACGGAAGTAGTAAAAATGCATGCACAATGGAAGAGGTTATACCTTTGCATTTTCGAAAAACTATCTGTTTTGGTAGATTAGGCACCGATGGAACCATCCGAATAGTTTGTGATGCCTCTAGTTCTCTCATCAATGCCTCCAGTTGTTGTCCAGACAACCTACGATTGTGTCGCATGAATCCTACACTTTTAGGCTTTGGGAATATTCCTCTACCAAAAAGCTCAGTGAGAGCAAAAAAAAAAAAAAAGAAGAACTGGACTTTTAAAGTCTCTTGACTATCTGCTAAAGAGCAGCGTCAAGATGAACGATTCTCTATTTCTGTATCAAAGCTCAGGATTGATACACAAAGGGAAAATAGAGAGAATCAAGAATAGCAGAGAAAAAACTTGTGGTTATTTCCTACAGTCTGTGAATCACACGCCGTTCACCATTACTAAAGCCCGATAGCCTTCAAGAGTTTATGTCAATCCGAACTTTGACTTCTAGCTACCATTCGAGAGTTTTTGAAACTTTGGAACCAACGTGCTTCACTCAATATTCTACTAAACCTGTTAGCCCTAAGCTATACAAGCTTGGGATTAGTCTAAGCTATTGGGTCAAATTAATTATATTAATTAGGACCAAACAAATAGCCCAATAATTAATTATACAACTCAAATAAATCAGTCCAATACTGTAGACTATATTAATTTAGGCACAGGTTAATTTTAATTATTCAAACTGAGCTCGAAACTTGAATAATTAATTAACCCACTAAACTAATTAATTAATTCTCTCTTTGGACTCTTTATTTTATTCTAGCCCAATAAATAAAATTAGACTACATGAATAAAATAAAATCCATTTTATTTAAGACCATTTCCTCTACTCAAATCCATCAGGACTTATGAACTATTCTGAGGACCAAAAGACACATCACTTTAGCTATAAAAATGATCAAAATACCCCTATTATAGAAATAGTTGTATTTTATTTTTTAAATATTTTTTAATATCACCATAGGAAAATATTATCCCCAAGAATAATATTGCGTTAGCACAGTCTCCAACCTACATGTGTCATGACTAAAATACCCCTCTATATAACATCGTATATTCAGAGAGGAAAAGTGTACTAACACCTCTCTAAATGATATATACCATCCTTAAACCTCTAATCCAATGATCTATGACTTTTGAAATGTTTCCGTTTTTCAAGGGAGCTACCCAAAGCAAACATCTAAGTCGTGCTTCGCAGGGCCCTGGCTATTTAGATCATTAGAATAGTCACAATGGGCGATATAGCGTAGAAGCTATCTTGTACAAGTCTGTCTTAACTAACTAGTCACATATACCCAATATACAAGTATATTGGTCCTACGATAGAATCTCAACTATAGTATATCAAAGTATACATTTCCAATTTCGTCAAACCACCAACCCATACTCGAACCATAGAGTATAAGTCCACGTTGTAACAGTAGTAATTTGGGTTTCTACCATATAGTACTTTTAAAAACCACTACTACAGGTCCAGTTCTACATATTCAAAATACGTCTATGTTATGAAGTGAGATAACTACTTACTGGCTAAAGTTAAGCCATTCGCTATTTAGAATTCATAACATAATAATCTTATCATGATAAGATTCTCATTTTCATCATCCGGTTAAGAACAACAGTTTATGTGTTAAATAACCTGTAATCTATACCTTACTGTAAAAGACCTCCGTTCACATAAATCACTTACTTAAATACAATGGGTCTTTTTCAGCGAAATTGTGTATAAATTAAATTGTAAAAATACAAACAATTTATGAGAATAAAACTTTTATTAATTAATTTAAAATTACATTAGAAATACATCCTTAGTAGACATACATTCTAACAATCTCTCATTTTCACTCTAAGACTAAGTGAGTCCATAGGTGGCCACACCTGTGGCATCTAAGTGTCTTCTAAAGACTCTCTCAGCTCAAGGCTTGATGAATGGATCAGCTAAATTATTCTCTAAGGCTATCTGTTCTACTATGACTTCAAATCTCTGAATAAATTCCCGGATCAGGTAGTACTTCGTCTCTATATGCTTCCCCTTCTTATGGTTTTTTGGTTCTTTGGATTGCTAGACTACGCATGTGTTGTCGCAATACAACGCAATAGATTTGTCCATTTGCAGCATGACTCCAAGTTCTATGAGAAATTTTTAGAGCCAAACTACTTTCTTGGATGCCTTCGAAACTATCACATACTTAACTTTCATGGTTGAGTCAGCAATATAAGACTGTTTAATACTCCTCCATGAAATCGCTCTTCCAGATAAGGTGAAGACATATCCACTAGTGAATTTTCTCTCATCCTTATCCGCCTAGAAGTCTAAGTCTATATATCCTATAGGAACCAAGTCATCAGTCCTGTAAACCAACATATAATCACTTGTTCCCTTGAGGTACTTGAGAATATGCGTTACAACCTGCCAATGAACTTCCTCGGGGTTTGACTGATATCTACTAACTATTCCTATAGCAAAATAGATATCTAGTCCAATATACAGCATGGCATACATAAGACTTCCCACAGCTGAAGCATAGGGAATTCTACTCATCCTGTTTTTTTTTTCTTGAGACTTAGGACAGTTCTTTGAAGAAAGAGATAACCCATGCCTGTAAGGGATTAGAACTCTCTTGCATGAGTTCATGTTGAATTTAGTCAACATTTTGTCAATATATATGGCTTGGAATAAACCTAACATTCTCTACTTTTCATTTCTAAAAAGTTTAATGCCTAAAATGTAGTTGGCTTCTCTAATGTCTTTCGTACTAAATTGACTAAATAGCCAAACCTTAGTAGATGACAATGTCCCTACATCATTCCCAATAAGTAGAATGTCATCTATATAAATCACAAGAAAAATCACTTTAATGCCTTCCAGTTTTATGAACACGCATAGTTCATTCTCATTTTGAATGCAACCATAAGATTTTATAATCTTATCAAAACGAATGTTCTATACTCTCGATGTCTGCTTAAGTCTATAGATGGACTTCTTAAGCTCACAAACCATATGTTCCTGGCTTTCCGTAACAAAGCCCTCCGGTTGGGACATATAGATATTTTTGCTAAGATGGCCATTAAGAAAGGCCATTTTGACATCTATTTGCCATATCTCATTATCATAATGATATGCGATGGTAAGAAGGATACAAATAGACTTAAGTATAGCTACCAAAAAAATATTTCCTTATAATCGATTCCCTCTTTCTGAGTATACTCTTTTGCCACAAGTTTAGCTTTAAAGGTTTCCACCTTCCCATTTGAACCTCTTTTCCTCTTTTATATCCACTTACACTTAATAGGTTTTATCTTTTCAGATGAAGCTACAATATCCCAAACCTAATTGAAATATATAGACTCAATCTCAACTTTCATTACTTAATGTCATAGGCTTGCATCGGCATCAGCAGTAGCCTTCTTATATCTAGTGGGATCTTATTCCTGATGATTGGAGACTAGGTCAAAAACCTTTCCAGTCCATCTTTCTGGAACCCTAAATTCCCTCCCACTACGACGAAACTCCCTTTGTATATGTTCCTGAGGTTATGCCTCTTCTTGTTCAATAATCAAGTTTGAAGAAATTGATTCAGAAGATAACTTCTCTTCGAGTTCCAACCTAGTTGACCCTTTTATGGATGTACTTTGGTTATTCTCCAAGTATCTAGCATTAGTACTTACTAGTACTTTATGCTTCTTGGGATGACAAAAGTAACCATTATTAGTTTCTTTTGGGTACACAATAAAGTAGCATAATTCTGATATTGGTTCTAGTTTGTCTCCTTTAATTTGTACATAAGCTGGATAGCCTCATATCCTAAAATGATTCAAACTTGGCTTATGCCCAGTCTACATCTCATAGGGCTTAGGTACTGACATGGAATGCAGCATGTTTAGAATATATGCCGCTATTTCTAAAGTATATCCCCAAAAAAAACCTAGAAGAGTAGTATAAGACATTATGCTTTGGACCATTTCCAATAATATCGTATTCCTTCTATCAGCTACTCCATTCTACTAGGGTGTCGTGCACAGAGCTGGGATACCATCCCATCATATACTATGTAATCCTTGAACTCACTGAAGATGTACTTTCTACTACGATCTGATCGTAAAGTTTTTATCAGTTTACCTGTTCGATGCTTTACTTCAATCTTAAACTCTTTAAACTTGTCAAATGAATCAAACTTGTGCCTCATCAAGTAAACGTAACAATACCTTGTATAATCATTCATAAAAGTGATGAAGTACTAAAACCCTCCTCTTGCTGGTGTAGACAAAGGATCACACACATCAGTATGAATAATACTCAATATCTCCTTAGCTCTATCCACCTTTTGGTCATTTTTTCCATAAGATAGGATTTACACTAAGGCCAACTTTCTAATCTTAATAAGCCTAAAAGGCCATCATGGATTAACCTCTGAATCTTGATTGAGTTAATATAACCGAACCATAAATGCCAAATATATAAGTCATTGACATTAGTCTTTCTTTTCTTACTTATAGGATCACTTTAAGTGTTATTTATTTGATTATTTATAGTGTTTATGAAGAAAAATTTTCATATATGTGCCCAATACATAAAACTTCTCAATTTCTATTGATAGTAATATCAGAATGGAAAGAAACAGGAGAGCCGTGATTTATTAGTTTTGTAATCAAAATCAAATTCTGTCTAAACCCATGTACATATAAAATTAGAATAAAAAAGAAGTTCTAACTCTCCCACTGCCTGGGCCCACACTTGTGCTCTACTTCCCACTCGTAATCTATGTTTGCCCTTCTAGAATCTTCTTATCTTTATAAACCTCTGCAAAGAGTTACAGATATGATCAGTGGCTTCAGAATCAACAATCTAAGTGGAAGTTAATCCAACCATAAATACAGACTCTAGATAGTAAACATTACCTATAGGGTTTTTCTTGGCCTAAAAATATGAACACTCCTTTTTTCAATATCCCTTCTTCCTACATTTGAAGCACGTGCCCTTAAGTTTGTCTTTGGGCTGGGACTTGAGTTGGACTACTACATTTCCTTTCTTCTTCTTAAACTTTCTAGGATTGGGCCCAATTCTTAAAGAAGATACCTTAGCCATGACAGCCTTTGACTATAGCTCATGACCTTCTCTGCCACCTGAAACTTATTCATTAACTCTATTAAACTCATGCTTATCTTGTTCATATTGTAATTCAACTTAAACTGAGTAAAAAAGCTTGGCAGAATTCGAAAACTATATTCACTTAGCTCTCGGAGTTAATCACTACCCCCAAGACTTCTGCTTCTTCGAAAGTAGCAATCAAAGTGAGCATATGCTCCCTGACTGGTGCTCCCTCAGCTATCCTAGTGTTGATGATTGTTCTAAAAGCCTCCTACTTTATGGGCCGGCTCTTATCAGCGAATATCGTGGCTAATGACGTACTAATGTTATTAGCAGTAGCCATGTGCTCGTGTTTGAACTAGAGCACATTAGACAAAGAGACCAACATGTAGCAATGAGCCATCTCGTCGACCTTCTTCCATGCCTTTTCAGCCTCTCCCTCTTCCTCGGTAGAACCCTTCCCGATAACATAGCAGGTTTCATAAAAAACATACTTATACTCCTCTACAGTGAGTATTATATCCAGATTCCTTTTCCAATTAACACATTTTGGTCCTGTTAACTTATTCTTACGGGAATAACGGCCAAATGACTGAAAAAACATCCATTAACCATTTCTAAAAATTTAAAAAAAAATCTCAATTTGTAAAAAATAAATAATTTGTGTACTTTATCCTCATATTAAAACTAATAATAGATAATCTTATTATTACTATCTTTAATATGATCAATTTAGCTCTTAGGAGAACTGACATAGCTTCTTGGGAAGATTAATAATTTCCTAAGCTAAGTGTGTTGACTATCACAAATCGACTACCTTTCTAGATAATGATCCAGAAGATAACTCCATCGAGGGGATGACCGTTTCTTCTCATTTCCTATAGATAATTCTCATATTATGACCTCCAACGTGGGCTGACCGATTACAGTACGTATCTGGGCATCAATTATGTCAATCCATTAGATCTAGATCATTGTGGTATCCCCATCCTATACGGATTCATTCCCAGGGTGACAGGAGAGTATCCAGGATCTCTAATGAAGCCGTAGGGCCATTGGAACCCCTCTCCCACTTAATCTTTTAAAAACAAGAGTTTTCTAGGAAAATATCCCTTTAAAAATATCCCATTAAGTATCCCTTAACTCTTGTAAAATATCTAAACCCATAAATCTCTATGTCAAGGTAAAATTCATTAAGAGATTTTCTATGGATTAATTCTACCTAGTCAATAACTTAATTGATATGATCTTGTGTGGGCTTTTTCTTAGTGTTGTGAGTGGTTTAGTGGTTATGTGTTCAATTCAACCAATGAGACCAAAAACAGGGATTCTTCTTGAGACAAAAAAAGAGAAAATGAAATAACAATCTACCCACTATCAAACCCTTGAAGAACTAAACTTCAAAGACCCTCAAGAATAGTAGAAAGTTTTACTATAATCTCACCCCAATATCCTTGAAGCAACAAAGGCAAAAAAAAACAAATAGAATAGAGAAAATACGCACCCAAGTAATGGAATTCAAACAAATCTTAGAAGAACAAAGCAATTAAGACACATTCAAAGAAACTACATTGGATTATCCAAAAGATTTATAGACTCATTCATAAAAAGGACTAACCCTTAAGCATTGTCTTGATCAAGATGAATAAGGAAGCTAGGGCCTCTCAAGATTCTCTCTCAAATTTGAATTAAAGTGTGTGAATTGTGTTGTCAAATCATTAAAAGATCTATTTATATTACTCTAACCCTAGCTAAGTAATCTTTGGGGTTCTATTATAGTTTAGGGTCTAAATAAGTCTTTACAAACACTTAAAATTGGAGGAAAATCAGAGAAAACATAAAAAATGTGGGACAGCCGACAAGCTGTAGCCGACGCCAGTTTGGACACTACAGCCGACACCGGTTGTGAACTGTCTTCAGGTGGTCAAATGCCAGAATGAAGCTGGCGCCGGTTCTGCTACTTGGGCCAGCACCGGATGTCCGTTGGAAAGCCAACTTTGGTTAAATTTCATCCGTCTTTAATGCCAACTTGAATTCTAGTTGGGGTCCTTCTTGGATAGTCATTAAAATGAACTCTTGGCTAGCTTCTTCAACCTTCCAACCCTCTTCCATCCTCAAGCATGATTTTATGAGTAATTGAAACTCATCTTAAAGCTTCTTGGACCTAGATCTTGTCATCGGTCCTTGTCCTTGCATGGTCACGCCTCCCCCTCCTTAATCTTGACATCCATGATGAAGCGGAGTCTCATCATCTCCCCCTCCTTGCAAAGGATTCGTCTCCGAATCGTTGCCATCATCTACATTAAAGGGAGAGAGGTCACTAACATTAAAAGTGGCGCTAACATGATATTCACCGAGTAAATCTATCTTATAAGCGTTATCACCAACTTTGGCGAGAACTTGAAATAGACCATCCCCCCTTGGATTTAGTTTGCTCCGTCATTGCATGGGGAATCTCTCCTTGCGAAGGTGCACCCATACCCAATCGTGGGGCTCAAATAACACCTTTTTCCTTCCTTGATTGCGCTTATGGGCTATCTCTTCATTGCGTTTTGCAATGGCCGCTTGCACCTTCTCATGGAATGCCTTCATCATTTCCGCCTTCTTAGCTCCATCGAGGTTCAACCGTTTACCTATAGGCAAATGAACCAAATCTAAATAAATTAAAGGATTAAAATCATATACAATTTCAAAAGGAGAATAAGAAGTGGTAGAGTGAATAGCCCTATTGTAAGCTGTTGGGGATATGCCCTAGAGTCAATTTGTACTTATACCATTGTCATTATGTTTTATATAATAATATGAGGCTTTCCTTTCCATGAATAGTGAGTTTTGTTTTATGGTCATCAAGTACGTAACTTGATAGTAAAACCCTACAATAAATACAATGACTATTCTAAAACTGTCCCTGATCGATTATTATTATTGGAATAATAATAAATTAATATTAGTATGTTTGTGACTTGATGGCTATGTTTTACTGGCCATGGATATTTGTGATATCGAGTCAAGACATAAATAAATGTTAGAGAACATTATATTGGACATGACCCACTGTGAGAGTACTTCATGGAATATGTCATAAGTATTTTCTAGCCATAATAATATTGAAAGTCCTTCGACCTATATTCATCATAGTTTTCTACTTGATAAATTCTATATTTTGACATTGTCTAAAGTTGTCTTTAACCAGATAATAAATTAGACTACTGTTGGATATAGAATAAATCAAGGAGAGGAATATGATTGATTGTGAAGGAATTTGTCCCTCTCAGTTATGGGAGAGATATCCATGGGCCCCTTGATAAGTTAGACTGTAAAAATGCATGGCCGTGCTCAATTATATCAATCTAAGATATTGATATCATTTGTTTGAACAGTCTACTGTGAAATCAAGAAATAATTGATTAAGCTTAATAAGGATGGCATGCTCCGTGCCTTATGCTTAATCTGGATATCGTGTGACAAAATGACTAAATATAAAATTATGGTTTGGTTCAAAGAGATCACCGATCTTCATTTAACCTAGATAGTTATAATGTTTTGCTAGAAACCGCTTATAACTTGTGGGCCATTTAAATATGATTTAGGCACACTGCTAGTGTTAAATGAACCTATAGGGTCACACAATAAGCGAACTTGTTAGGTTATTTTTCTGGTGATCAGATTCGATGAATCTGGAAATATGTCTAAGTTAATCGTACTTAGAAAATTTACCAGATACAATGAATCTGGAAATATGTCCACATTCGATGTATCTGGATGATGTCCAGATTATAAGAATCTGACTCGGTAAATTAATTAGTTAAATTACTGAGATAATGGCAGAATCTTATCATATCAATTTTAATTTAATTTGAATTTAAATTAGAATATGATAAGATATTATTAGGGTTGGACTCTAAGAGATTCGGGGTTTTTAAGAAAACCCTAGCCGTCTTTTCAAGAGTCCAATTTTTCGGTTGAGAACATTCGTGCCATTCTCTACCAGAAGAGAAAAAAAAAACCTCTCAAACCCTATGCGCTAGCACTCCCCGGGTATCGAGTGAGTTCGCGGTGTGTATCCGATAGAGGACGTTCGCATACTGCAGCGTCTGGTGATTGTTCGGGTTGAACGTACAACAGCGCAATCAGAATCGTAGGATTTCGATTACAGCAACCAGAGGTAATTCTTAAACCTTGGATCTTCTTAATCGTTTACTTGGGTCCTTGGGAGGAATTCGTAGATGTTTTCCACGTTTAGGAGTCCACGAATCCTAACATAAGCAAACTCAATGTGTGGCAAGCACTCTTCCTAATTTTTCAAGTTCTTCTTGATTATGGTCCGCAAGAGTTGGGTGAGTGTTCGGTTGACCACCTCCATTTATCCGTCCGTTTGAGGATGACAAGCTGTGGAAAATAAGAGATTAGTACTAAGTTTGTTCCATAAAACTCTCCAAAAGTGGTTAAGAAATTTAGTATCCCTATCCAAGACAATAGTCCTTGGAATCCTGTGCATTCTTACTACTTCCTTAAAGAATAAATCTGCAATATATAACACATCATTAGTCTTGGAATAAGCCACAAAATAAGCCATTTTAAAGAATCGATTAACAATCACAAATATGGAGTCCTTACCCCCCCTGGACCTAGGCAATCCTAAGATGAAGTCCATTGAAATATCAACCCAAGGCACATTATGTGTGAGCAAAGGAGTATAAAGACCATGTGGAAGGGATCTAGATTTAGCTTGCCTACAAATAATGTATTGAGAACAAAGTCTCTCCACATCCTTTCTCATTTTTGGCAAAAAGAAATGCTCATTAAGAATGCCTAAGGTCTTTGCAACACCAAAATGCCCCATTAGTCCCCCACTATGAGCCTCCTTAACTAACAACACCCTAATAGAATCTTTTGGCACACAAAGCCTTGCCTTCCTAAACAAGAAACCATCATGCCTATAATATTTAGCAAATGCACTTTTTTCACAAGTTTGGAAAATATCCTTAAACTCCTCATCATCAACATACAAGTCTTTCACAAGTTCAAAACCAAGAAGTTTAGCATCCAAAAAGTTTAATAGTGCATACCTTCGAGATAGTGCATCTGCTACCACATTTTTCTTACTATTCTTGTATTGAATGACATATGGAAATGTCCCAATAAACTCCATCCACCTTACATGCCTCTTGTTCAAATTTTGTTAGCTCTTGAGGTGTTTAAGGGTCTTATGATCGGTATAAATGACAAACTCTCTTGGCAAAAGGTAATGTTGTCAATATTCTAAGGTCCTCACCCAGGCAAAAAGCTCTTTATCATAGGTAGAGTAATTGAGGGCCGCCCAAGACAATTTCTCACTAAAGTATGCAATGGGTTTCCTATCTTGGGTTAAGACCACACCTATTCCCATCATACTTGCATTATACTCTATCTCAAATGCCTTCTCAAAATTAGAAATATGAAACCCCGGTCAAAACCAACCTTAGAGTAAGGGGGTTGGGATGCATATCATACTTTATTTCATA
This sequence comes from Voacanga thouarsii, assembly GCA_026120185.1. Classification (NCBI taxonomy): domain Eukaryota; kingdom Viridiplantae; phylum Streptophyta; class Magnoliopsida; order Gentianales; family Apocynaceae; genus Voacanga; species Voacanga thouarsii. The sequence continues at coordinate 328,728 of JANUWF010002273.1, forward strand.
ATTAAATATATTTTCATATGATTTCTATGTGCTTTGGATTTGATTTTTATTGTCTTGAAGTCTTGTTGGTGAGTATTGTGTAAGAGGGGCAAAATGGTAATTTTTGCCAGAGATGAAAATAGAGAGATAGATTGTGGATTGAATAGAAAATAATTTTTCCTAGTGAAAATAGCAACAAGAGTTGTTGTGGTTTAGTGGTTAGACCTTGGAATTAATTCTTAAGGTCTTGGGGTTCAAATTCCACCATAGAAGCTTTAGCTAGATTAAATTTTATTTTTGCTTGGGGGGAATTGGTTTCGGCCCTAAGGGCCTAGAGCAAGGAGTGATGATGTCCTAGGAGAGACATGATAGGAGTAATCTCATTCCACTCCTTTACTCTACTCGAAATTCTTAAAGGGAAATTCATTTTTCCTTGATCTTTGATTTTCCTCAATTTCAACTCCTTAGTTTGATCAAGATGTTCTAGCTTTTTTCTTTCCAGAAAACTCAGTAAAGTGCTGAGGTCTTTTAGGACCAAAGTGTCTTGGTAAAATACTTCTTATAGTCTGAAAATATGGAAGAGTTGTGGGAAATTCCAAGAGGAAAAATCCCTCTAGTGAGCTTGTTGAAATTTCATTCTAGACTAGTTCATCTTCTTTCATGGAATGAGCTGAAATTTTCCAGCTTGTTGTACCTTCAAAATGTCGAGCTCCTTAGCTAACATTCCCTCCCAAATGCTGCCATAAAAATGGCCTTAAGTTCAGCTTAAAACATGAATTGTTTCTGCCATTTTCGGACTGCTCAAGGGCTATACAAAACCAGTGAAAATTCTAGGCAAAATCGCAGCTTTTGAGGCTCAAAACCAAGCTATTTTCTTCCAGATTTTGTGCAGTACCTTAGCCATGTTTTTCCTCCATGAAGAAGATTGGAAACCAGCCTTGAATACCCCAGAAATCCCCCTCCAAACTCGCTACAAATTGGCTGGAAGTGGCAGCCGAAATTCTGCCCAGAAAAATTTCTGTTCAACGAAATTCTGGGCAGTCAAACTTCCAGCTTTGTTTCCTATTTTTCTTCCAGCCGAAACACCAGCCCTAATCTGTCAAAAACCTTCCTTAAACCTCCATTAACAGAGCTCCATTGTTTCCTTCAAGCTTCTGGACGAAAGGCAGCAATGGCTGTCCGAAAATCTCTCCAACAAATCCCTGCAATTTAGCTTGATTGGTTTCCAAAATTTCAGCCATCTTATTTAGCAACTTTCCATAAAATCTTACCCCATTGACCAGACATCTTCTTCACCATTGTGCACCTTAATTTCGGCCATCATAAGATACCTTGAACCAGCTTTAATTCCTCAGAACAGCTACTCAACCAGTCGGCCATAGTAGACCTTCAAAGCTGTCCAAACAATCAAGATATTCTTAGAATATTTAGTTTCCAAAATCACTTCCTAAAAATATTTTACCAAGATTGTAACTACTAACCTTTCCTTTTCCCTCTCAAATTAAAGAAAACATCCACCTAAACCCTACAGAATTTCGGCAACCCTAATTCCACAGAATTTCGGCAGCTACAACATCCATTCTCTCGATTTTTCTTCAGCCACCAAGAACACACACACTACACCAAGAACACCTACTACTTGTTTTCACCTAATACACCTTTAAACCACTTCAAACCCTCACGAAAATCTCCAGATTTAGTCTACTCACTGCTATGAATCTATCAACACCATTCTTAACATCAATCTCCACGAATCATCTTGCTACTTCGGATCAAAATCAGAAATTTTTGTGAAGGACAAGAACACAATCAAGGTAAACTTATTCTAGCAACTTCATCTTCTCCAACCTTGATCTCTAATAAGAACCTATGCGAATAAACATACTAATGATTTCTTCTCTCTCTCTCTCTCTCTCTCTCTCATGGAGAAATCACTCTTCTTTGGCCGGATGACTTCTCCTTCCATAATCTTGTTCTCGCCATCTCTCTTGGACAAGGTTAGCCATCTAGGAGTTAGGATATACTCTAAACTCCTTCAAAGCATTCATCAACCAAGTAAGTACCTTCAATCTTTCTTTTAAACTCTAGAATCATATCTCTAGGATGATGTTGTTAAAAGATGAATGGCGATGGGATTGAGTATGTATTGTTGATGATTGAAGTATGAGTACATGTATGATTGTGAAGGAGATGTGATTTATGCATGGAAGGATTATATTGGTTGGTTGTATGTGGAATTGAGTTTGATGCATGTCATAGGTAGTATGTGTGATGAAGTATGCTAGAGATTATGTCACCTTTGGTGAATAGGAGTTATATGCATGACTAGAATATTGAAGCCATGATCATGTTTATGCTAGTAAAGGTTAAATCATGTCTTAATAAATTTAGATCTATGCCTATATGAAAGATTTGGATGATTTAATGAATTAAAGGATTGTGTATGTTCTTGATTGAGGATGGCCATAGAAATTTGATCATGATCTAGTTGTCCCTAAAACTAATTTTCACTTTATGCATAAAATACTCAATAAAATAATATTGCTAGTATTTTCGAAAAACCCTAGGAAGGGTAGATTTGGAATTATTATATATATATATAAAGGATATTTTAGTCAAATAAATAATAATTTTGCTAGAAAATAAAATAAATAAATATTATTTAAAATAAAGAGATCAATTAAAGCTTTATGAGAATGATTCATAATTAGTAAAATATTTACTAAATCAAAACCCTTAAGAATTTACTTATTATTTTTCAAGAAAGGCTTATTAAATTTAATCTCAACTAGTTTTAGCTATCAATTATTTTCTAACAACTAAACTATCATTAAATCACTATTTTACCTAGTATCATCTATGACTCTTGATCAAATAAATTCTAAATTTTTCCTAACAAGGTTTAAACTTCCAACTTATTAGAATTTATTTACCAAACCATTAATTATTTTAAATAACAAATTAAACTTAGCTTATAAACCTATTTAGTTATTATTTTATCTTAAAGCTTGGGACACTAGGATCATGGTAGTAGTGAATTGAATTGATTTAAAATTGAGGAAGTGGTTTGTGACTTGAAATTGATTAAGATTTGTATTTACCCATTTGGGGTTAGGTCAGCTGTTCGAGACCTTGTTGTTGTGAGCAAGAATCGGGTAAGCTCCTGCATAAAACCTATCGATGTGAAAAATGTTTTCCTTATGGCAAGCTAAATGTGGAGTGTATGGACACTCGTTTATCTGAAGGCAATTGAGGGTTGAATTCGTTCTTATTTCCAACACTTAAATTATTTGAAAGCTAATGAGCAGATTTTTCAAACTTAAAACTCTTTCCAAAACTGATTTCTCCCAAAACTTTGGAAACCCTCAAATTGCTATTTTCATGAAGAGCAATGCTTCGTTCATTTTATCCCAAGTGGAAAACGTCATTGAGTACTCAATAGGGGTGGACTACTAGAACTAGTCTTTGAAGGGTTAGGGTAAGTCTCTCAGCAGGTGGCCACCTCTGAGGGGTGAGTCCTTCCCGGATAAGATGTCAGTCCAGTGAGTCGTGCCGGTCCGAGCTAGCAGTTTGTTTTCAGTCAAGTGACTGTGTTTTGCCGGAATGAACGCCCGGTTGTTGTTTGAGTATAGAGAAAGAGGAGTATCTTGCCCAGTAGGCCGATCACCTACTTTTGTCAGTCTGCACAAAGTGTCGGCATTCTGACCGGTTATGGGGCCCAACGTGTGGTAACCCATATCCCTTTCTTTCAAGTGGTTGATTTTATTACTTATGTACGGCTAGATAAGCCAAAACGCCACTCTTGCTTTTGACTAATGTTTGATGCTTGCCAATGTTTCTCTTATAAAAGTTTCACACTTTGCATCCACGAACTGTTTTCACTAAACACCCAAAGCACACACGGATTTACTGAGATTTCTGTCTCATCACCTTTTTATCATGATTTCAGGTTGATCCTGCTGTGGGGTCGAATAGCTAGTAATATCTGCCTTGGAAGAGAATGTGTTTTTTGATTTTATGTATTGCTTTGGGGAGACGAGAGTGGATAATTTTATTTATGGTTTTTGTTTTGGAGTTTCATGGATTTACTCTTGGAGTATTTTGGGTTGTAATAAATTTTTAAGTTAAAGTATTATTTTATTTCAGCCATTTTATTTGTGTGACCTAGTTATAAAGACCCCTTGTCCTTTGGACAAGGCGACATCCCCGGCCCTGGCGGGCCTAGGCTTCGGGGTGTTACAAGAAAGAATAAGAATTGGAGCTTAGCTCAATTTATCTTTGATGGCTTGAAAGGCTTGTTGTTGAGCCTCCTCCCACCTAAACCCCACCTTTTTCTTTACTACTTCAGTTAGAGGGGTTGTTATAGTGCTAAAATTTCGGATAAACCTCCAATAGAAGCTAGCTAACCCATGGAAACTACGGACTTAAGTAATGGTGGTAGGGATTGGCCAATCTTGGATGGCTTTCACTTTTCCCTCATCAACCTCAATTCCTTTGGCACTCACAACATACCCAGGGAATGTAATTCTCTCCAAACAAAAAGAACACTTCTTAAGGTTAGCATACAATCTCTCCATTCGGAGGGCAATAAGCACACTTTGAACATAATCCAAATGATCCACATATGATTTGCTATAGATTAATATATCATCAAAGTACACAACAACAAATTTTATAATGAATTCCCTCAAAACATGGTGCATTAATCACATGAAAATACTAGGAGCATTAGACAATCCAAAGGGCATAACAAGCCACTCAAACAACCTTTATTTAGTTTTAAAAGTCGTTTTCCATTCATCCCCTTCTCTTATTCTAATTTGGTGATAACCGAATTTCAAATCAATTTTATAGAAAATGCATGCACCAAATAGTTCATCAAGCAAGTTATCTAGCCTAGGAATGGGATAGCTGTATTTTACCATGATGTTGTTGATAGTGTGATAATCCACACACATACGCCATGTCCCATCCTTTTTTGGGCACCAAGAGAACCGAAACCGCACATAGACTTAGGTTCTCTCTCACATGTCCCTTCTCAAGCAATGCCTCTACTTGCTTTTGCAACTACTTGGACTCCTCCGAGTTACTCCTTTATGTCGGTCGGTTGGAGATGACGGCTCCGGGCATAAAGTCGATTTGATGCTCAATTCCTCTTATGGGTGGTAGTCCTTCGGGCACCTCCTTTTAAAAAACGTCTTCAAATTCTTGAAGAATAGCTGCAATTTCATTAGGCAAGGACAATGTAAAATCATTAGTAGAAACATAAGAACATTTGTATAAAAAAAGAATAATCGATTTCTTAACTTCTATAGCCTCTATGACCTCATTTTCTTTTGCAAAGTAATTCACTCTTCTTTTACCTCCCCTCTCTTATCCTTGCTCACTCCTATCCTTGATTGTCAAAGGTACTTGTTTGTCCATCCTCTCTCTCAACTCTTTTTCTTTCCTCTCTTATTCTTTCCTCTCAATTTCTTATTTTTGCTTAACATCTTGCACTCCCTTCTTCTTTTCTTTCTCCTTCATGATTTTTTTATCTTTGTTTACCTCACTAGGGGCCATGGGGGTGAGGGTAAACTGAACTCCCTCCTTGAGTAGGGAATAAGTATTCTTCCTCCCATCATGCTTTACATGCCTATCATATTGCCAAGGCTTCCCTAGGAGCAAGTGACCTACTTGCATGGGTATCACATCACATAGCACATCATCCTTGTATTTTTCCATCTCAAAAGATACCAAAACTTGTTTGTTTACTCTCATTTCCCCGCTATCGTTCAACCATTGTAATTTGTAGGGTTTAGGGTGTTTAATCTAACTCATGTCAATTCTTCAATCAAGTTTGCACTAATCACGTTAGTGCAACTCTCACTATCCACAATGACACTACAAAGGATCTTGTTAATTAGACACCTAGTGTAGAAAATGTTCTCTCTTTGTTGGTGATCTTAATCCTCAATGGCTTGTGAATTTAATAACCTTCTTGTGACTCCCACCAAAGAGTATTCTTGACCAACAACTTCCCCTTCATCACTTTCCTCATCTCCATTTTCCTCTTGGTCTCCTTGGTATCTTTTTCCCTCTTCTTCTTCGTCGGTAGAAACCTCACCATAGGAGTTAGTATACATCGTTCTCTTACTTGGGCACTCATTGGAAGTATGTCCATATCCAAGGCACTTAAAACACTTGATATCCCTATTCCTTTGTGACCTTTCCATGGCTTTTCCCTTATCCTTGTTCCATCCTTCCTTAAGTATCCAACCCTTCCTAAGTTTCCAACCTTTCCTAGGTTTGTTGAAATCCCTTTTGAATGGCTTAGGGGCTTCATCCTTCTTAATTGGCACCTTGCTAGTAGTGTTGGGGTTTAGAAGTGGTGGTCTAGTAAATGCCCTCCTTTTTAATTGCCCCTCAATCTTCATAGAGACATGTACCATATTCTCCAATCGATCATAAGGGTGCAATTCTACCAAATTGACAACTTCCCTATTTAATCCTCCCAAAAACCTTGCTTTTGTTACTCTAGGATCCTCATTAATTTGAGCTCTCATCAACATTACTTCCATTTCTTTATGGTAATCTTCCACACTCTTGTTCCCTTGCTTGAATAATTGGAGCTTTTAGTAAAGGTCATTGTAGTAATGGTATGGTATAAACCTTATCCTCATCATATCTTTCAACAAATTCCAACTAGCAACGGTTTCCACTCCCATTTGACTCCTTTGTGCACTAACTTACTCCCACCAAACCAAAGCATATTCCAAAAATCCCAAAATAGCCAACCGCATTTTTTACCTCTCACTATAGATATGACTTTCTAGGAATATCTCTATCTTACTATCCCACTCGAAATATGCTTCGGAGTCACTCTTGCCATAAAATGTGGGAACTTTCAATTTGATGTGGTTCAACTCCTTCTCCTCATCATTTCCTTCTCTCCTACCTCATCTATTGCCCCATCATCTATGATGTTCCCCAAGGGCTTCAACTTGTTCCCCCTCATACCATTTACCAACTCCCTCAAACTCTCTTTCTAACCCCCTTAGGTTGTTCCCACCATTCCTTCCTTGACCCCTACCTTGTCCTCCTCTCATACCATGTCTTCCCCCTCTCATAGGAGTTTGTTGGAATCCCCCGATAAAGTGCTCATCCCACTCTTCCCCTTATGGGGCATTTAACGGAGGAGTTTTAGCATTACCATCTCTCATCCTTGGGTTAGGTACTTCAAATCATTCTTGGCCTCTCCTTTGTGCAACGATAGAAAATTGTCCAAGATGATTTATCAACTCTCTTGTCATGTTTTGAAACTCACTTTGCATAGTCCTCATTATAGCTTGCAAGTGATCACGCAAAATCCTAACATCAATTTGTTCTTCTTGAGGTCTACTAGGTCCACTTAGGTTAAACCTAGAGATCTCTTGATCATGGGTCATGGTGATGGAATATTTACTTACTTATACCTGCAAAACAAAAGAGATTATGAAGAAAAATAGTTCCTCACTTCGCGTCCTTGCGTGTTGGCTCTCAAGGGTTGGTCACTCCACGCTCGTGTTTGCTCTCTTATGCTCTTTTAGTAATAGGCTCACCCTCTTGCCTTTTTCTCAATACTCAAACCTTCTTGTTCAATCCCGATTCTCCCCAATGGCTAAATTTTTAGTCTAACTTAGTGAATCACACAAATCAAAAGATTTTTCCAATTAGGGGGTTTTAAGAGAATTTCAACAAACACTTGTTAAGCACTTCAAGCAAACAAATTTTAATCAAGAATTTTAAGAAATGTGGACTCAATCAACACAAGAACAAATACTAGATGCACAAAAAACACTTTCAAGCAAAAAACGAACAAGAATTAGCAAGAACAACTAGAACTAGGATTATGAAGAACAAGATGATTACAAGTGTGCACTAATAAAGTTGAGTTCAATGAACATGGAATTCAATAATAGAGTGATATACTAAGTTCCAATATCCTAAGGAATAAAAATCAAGAATCAATGTTCCCAACTATAGCCAAAAGCATTCTCATGGAATATTTATCAAACACCTTGGATGCAATCGCGTCACTTAAGAACAATCAACATTTTCACCCATATTCAAGCCAATTTTCACCACAAACACAAGAAAATTTTGTTCCCAAGGATTATATTAACATAAAGGAGCAATTTCCCAAAAGAAAAATCAAGATATAACAAAGATTTCATGACCTTTTTGGAGCATATTTTTGAGTTACGAGATTTTCTCTGTTTTCTTTTTCTTCAACTTTGTAGGGCTCCTTTTCTTACTTTCAAACTTTGATTGGAATCAAAACTTTCATTCTCTGATACCAAACTCTTTGATATGATCTTATGTGAGTTTTTTCTTGGTGTTGTGAGTGGTTTAGTGGTTATGTGTTCAGCTCAACCAATGGGACCAAAAACAGGGATTCTTCTTGAGACAAAAAAAACGGAGAAAATAAAATAACAACCTACCCTCTATCAAACTCTTGAAGAACTATGTTTCAAAGACTCTCAAGAATAGTAGAAAGTTTTACTATAATCTCACCCCAATATCCTTGAAGCAACAAAGGCAAAAAAAAAAAAACAAATAGAATAGAGAAAATACGCACCCAAGTAATGGAATTCAAACAAACTTTAGAAGAACAAAGCAACTAAGACTCATTCAAAGAAACTACATTGGATTATCCAAAAGATTTATAGACTCATTCATAAAAAGGACTAACCCTTAAGCATTGTCTTGATCAAGATGAATAAGGAAGCTAGGGCCTCTCAAGATTCTCTCTCAAATTTGAATTAAAGTGTGTGAATTGTGTTGTCAAATCACTAATGGTTCTATTTATATTACTCTAACCCTAGCTAAGTAATCTTTGGGGTTCTATTACAATTTAGGGTCTTAATAAGTCTTTGCAAACACTTAAAATTGGAGAAAACTGGAGAAAACATCAAAAACGCGCTGTCTTCGGGCGGTCAAATGCCAGAATGATGCTGGCGTCGGTTCTGCTGCTTGGGCCCGCACCAGATATCCGCTAGTGGCCAACTTTGGTTAAATTTCATCCGTCTTTGATGCCGGCTTGAATTATAGTTGGGGTCCTTCTTGAATAGTCATTAAAATGAATTCTTGACTAACTTCCTCAACCTTCCAACCCTCTTCCTGTTAGGATTCGTGGACTCCTAAACGCGAAAAATATCCACGAATCCCTCCCAAGGACCCAAGTAAACGATTAAGAAAATCTAAGCTTTAAGAATTACCTCTGGTTGCTGTAATCGAAATCCTTCGATTCTGGTTGCGCTGTTGTACGTTCAACCCGAACAATCACCAGATGCTGCAGTATGCGAACGTCCTCTATCAGATACACACCACGAACTCACTCGATACCCGGGGAGTGCTAGCGCCTAGGGTTTGAGAGGTTTTTTTTCTTTCTGGTAGAGAATGGCACGAATGTTCTCAACCGAAAAATTGGACTATTGAAAAGACGGCTAGGGTTTTCTTAAAAACCCCCGAATCTCTTAGAGTCCAACCCTAATAATATCTTATCATATTCTAATTTAAATTCAAATTCAAATTAAAACTGATATGATAAGATTCTGCCATTATCTCGGTAATTTAACTAATTAATTTACCGAGTCAGATTCTTATAATCTGGATATCATCCGATTCATCGAACTCTGGTCACCAGAAAAATAACCTAACAAGTTCGCTTATTGTGTGACCCTATAGGTTCATTTAACACTGGCAGTGTGCCTAAATCATATTTAAATGGCCCACAAGTTATAAGAGTTTCTAGTAAAACATTATAACTATCCAGGTTAAATGAAGATCGATGATCTCTTTGAACCAAACCATAATTTTATATTTAGTCATTTTGTCACACGATATCCAGATTAAGCATAAGGCACGGAGCATGTCATCCTTATTAAGCTTAATCAATTATTTCTTGATTTCACAGTAGACTGTTCAAACAAATGATATCAATATCTTAGATTGATATATTTGAGCACGGCCATGCATTTTAACAGTCTAACTTATCAAGGGGCCCATGGATATCTCTCCCATAACTGAGAGGGACAAATTCCTTCACAATCAATCATATTCCTCTTCTTGATTTATTCTATATCCAACAGTAGTCTAATTTATTATCTGGTTAAAGACAACTTTAGACAATGTCAAAATATAGAATTTATCAAGTAGGAAACTATGATGAATTTAGGTCGAAGGACTTTCAATATTATTATGGCTAGAAAGTACTTATGACATATTCCATGAAGTACTTTCACAGTGGGTCATGTCCAATTCAATGTTCTCTAACATTTATTTATGTCTTGACTCGATATCACAAATATCCATGGCCAGTAAAACATAGCCATCAAGTCAGAAACATACTAATCTTAATTTATTATTATTCCAATAATAATAATCGATCAGGGACAGTTTTATAATAGTCATTGTATTCATTGTAGGGTTTTACTATCAAGTCACGTACTTGATGACCAACAAAACAAAACTCACTATTCATGGAAAGGAAAGCCTCATATTATTATATAAAATATAATGACAATTGTATAAGTACAAATTGACTCTAGGGCATATCCCCAACACTTCCATCCTCAAGCATAGTTTTATAAGCAATTGAAACTCATCTTGAAGCTTCTTGGACCTAAATCTTGTCATCGATCCCTGTCCTTGCATGGTCACGCCTCCCCCTCCTTGATCTTGACCTCCATGATGAAGCAGAGTCTCATCATTAATAATTTCAAAATTTTCCTTTTAAAAATTTTAAGAGGTTTTAGTCTCAAGTTTTATTTGACAAAAAATAATTTTTTCTTGCAAAATAAATTAAACTGGTTGTCCCTTTTAACTTACAAAAATATCTAAATCCAAAATATTCTTTATGTCAATGATAAAATCCTTTAATAGAATAACCAAGGATTATTTTTTACTTTAAAGCTAAAATAACTATTTATTCTTGAGAAAAATATTTTTCCTCGTAAAAAATTTTCAAAGACTTTAGTTTTCAAGAAAACGTGCACATAGGTTGTTAATAGAAAATAACATGCTAAAAAATTGTAAACGTTTTCATGCTTTTCTATTCTTTTAACCTAAGTGTCCAAATAAATAATTAAATACGTTAATTAATTAATTAATTAATGATTTTGTTTAATCCTAAATCCCTTACTATTATTTTTCATGCAAAATATTCCAAGAATATTAACTATACAAAAAATAATAACTTCGCCTATTATGGGACCTAAAACGGAAAAGAAAAATTGCATGAAAATACAAGAAAAAATTAAAATTTTCTCATGTGGTCTTAATGCGCCCATTGCACTGGATCAGTAGTTGCAAACCGGACCTGCAAACCGCACCGAGCTATGACCCAAAAAATCGAAATCAGATTAGCCACAGCTCGGCACTAAAAGTGCCTGAGCCACGACACCATCTGGCCACGTCTTGGGCAGCGGCTCAGCATTTTATGCCTAGTGCCGCGACTCCATCTAGCCAAAGCTTGGGCTGTGGCTCATTATCACACTAGCCGCAGATGGCTTCATGGAAGCCATTTGCGACTTTGAGACCTTTTGTCTTTGAATCCGCGGCCTGATGCTATGCATCTCGGCTTAGCTTCGTCTTCTTCTCCGTTTTTTCTGTGTGTATTCTTCCGAATTTATTCTAATTTCTCTATTTAGATGAATCCAAAGGCATGGAAAAATTTACAAAAATTACAAAATCTAATCTCTCTCTATAAAACAACATTTGCCTATTGATAGGGGCTAACATTACCATTATTTTTCTAATTATTTGAGGTTATTTTGATATATATTTGTTGTGATAATTAGGCATATTCTTTCTTATTTGAAATTTTACTTGTAAAAAGTATTTTTGAAAAATTTGTGCATATTTAAGTTAAATTCGAGTAAAAAGTGAATAATTCCATAATGTACCTGGCGTCAGGCCCAGCCAAGGGACCAAACGCCTGGTCTATTCTAGTCTAGCAGAGAAATGGACCCAACTTTTAGGGGAAAAGTAGAATAAAGCAGGCGCCAAGTCTGGCAAGTGTACCTAGCGCCGGATCCATTCTGTCTGCCAATGAAAAAAAAATAAATAACAAAACAAAATAGGGGAAGAACAGAGTGCACTTGGCACCAAGTAAGTCGAAGGTACCTGGCGCCAAGTGTGCTCTGGAAGGCGAATATTTTGTGCACGAAATTAATAATTTTTCAATGATTTTGGTATTTTTCAAATCCTACTCGGCCAAGACTTCATAAGCCATGAATTTAGAATCCAAGAGGCCTATAAAAACACAAAAAAAAACATAAGAGAAATGTGTGATTTGAAAGATCCAAGCTAACTACTCAATCACTACTTAAAGGAGTATTGTTCAAAGGAAGTTTTCAAGAGAAGAAGAATGACATATCTATGAGTTTTATCTTTCATCCATTGTTTACTTTTCTTTAACAATGATGTGCTTAATGTTTTGATTGTAATTGGATATTATTTTGGAGATTATGATTTTGAGTTAATTGAAATTTTTTTATCAATTTATTATTTTCTTTAGTATTTGATTACTTGTTATCATTGGTTATTGATGCTGATTCTTCTAATTGATTTGGGAAACAATGTTAGGAGTTCATTGCATTGATTTCATATTTGTCAAATCTTAATGGATTTGGGAAACGAAGCTAAGATTAAAGAACTAAAGTGATCAAAGATTAGTTGATTTTACTTCGAGCAAAAGGTTATTAGCTAATTTCATATTTATGAGGTATTAGTTTAATGCATCTTTTGGTTGCTTTGATTTGATTGGAAAATCTGCTAAATTAATCAAAGGATAGTGATTCCATGGATTGGAAAAGAAGTGGAATCTACATAAGTAAGTTCATGACTTGGGAAACGATTAAATTTTACTTAAGTTCCTTCATGATGCTAAGATGACAATTGATTGTGATGAATGCTAATTGATTCAATATTGTATTTTCAAAATAATTGTCTAGTTACATGAAATTTCATCTTTAAGTTATATTTATTTTTATCTGTATTTTTTTTTTTTTTTAGTCTCTTCTTATTTTATTAGCTAAACAATAAAGATTTGGGTAAAGTAAGGTGGGAGCCTAAGTTCTCGTGGATTTAATACTTACTATTCTCTATACTATACGATGGGTATACGTGCCTATATGTGTAGTTTTAGTGGTTGGCATTTTAATTAAAACTTGATGGATTGTATAATTTGTTGGTAATATTTTCTACACTAAAAAACATACATCACCTATACCTATAAATACTGGGGCTACACGATTAATCTACAAAAATAAGAATTTACTGAGAACCTATGTCTCGGCGGTGAGACATACAGAAAGCTTTATCAATACCAGAAACACAAAACATCACAACACAAAACATCAACCAAAACTCTAGCCAGTTTTTATTTATTAACATACTTCCTATGTTTGCCATTAAACCAACCTGTCTCTTATACCAATTGAAGGTTAAATATCGCAAACATGAACACAAAAGTTGTTGGGATGTATACCCTCTTAGACTAGGTTTCTAATGTAAAAATCAAATATTTTAATAAAAGAATTTATTTTCATAAATTGTTTGTGAATTTACAATTTTATTTGTGCACAATTACGTTTGGAAAAGACCCATTGTGTTTAAGTAAGTGGTCCATGTGAATGGAGGTCTTTCATAGTAAAGTATGGATCACAGGTTACTTAACACATAAACATTTGTTCTTAACCGATTGATGAGAATAGGAATCTCATTATATCTAAGTTATTATGTTGTGAATTCTAAATGAGGAATGGCTTACCTTTAGTCAGTGAGTAGTCCACTTACCTCATGATATAAGCGTATTTCGAATACGTAGAACAGGACATGTGTAGTAATTTCTAAAAGTACTATATGGTAGAAATCTAAACTACTACCGCTACAGCATAGACTAGTACTCTACGACTTGAGTATAAGTTGGTGGTCTGATAAAGTTGGAAGCATATACTTTGATATGCTATAGTTGAGGTTCTATCGTATGGCCAATATACTTGCATGTTGGGTATGTGTGACTAGTTAGTTAAGATAAACTTGTACAAGATAGTTTCCATACTATATTATCCCTTGTGGTTGTCTAAATGATCTAAATATCCAGGGCCCTAGGAAATATGACTTGAATGTTTGCTTTAGGGTAGCTCCCTTGGAAAGTGGAAACAATCCAGTAAGTTGTGGATCATTGAACTAGAGGCCTAAGGATGGTAGATGTCATTTAGAGAGGTGTTAGTACACTTCTTCCTTTCTGAATTTACGGCGATGTATAGAGGGGTATTTTAGTCATTACACCTGTAAGTCGGAGACTTTCCTAACGCAGCACTGTCCTTAGGGTCAATATTTTCTTATGGTAATATTAGGAAATATTTAAAATACAAAATATAGCTATTTATATGGCAAGGATATTTTGGTCATTTTAGTAGCCAAGGCGGTGTGTCTTTTGGTCCCCAGTATAGACCGTGAGTCCTAATTAAATACAGGCTAAGGAATTGATCTTAAAATAGATAGAATTTATTTTATTTAAGTAGCCTGATTTAATTATTAGGTTAGAATAAAATAAAGGTCCATGGAGAGAGAATTAATAAAATTAGTTTAATGGGTTAATTAATTATTCAGGGCTTTGGCCCAGTTTGAATAATTAAAGATTAACTTGGGACTAAACAAATATAGACTTATTAATTGGACTAGTTTATTTGGGCTGAAAAATTAATTATTAATTGGGCCATTAGGTTGGTTCTAATTAGAATAATTAATTAAGCCTAAAATGTTAAACTAAGAGTCCAATGGCCCAATCCAGTTTAACCTAGGGTTTTATTTAGGTTAAATAGGAGGATTGGAAACAAGGTTGTTGTTAGAACATATACTCTCTGAGACGGCTTCTTCTCTATGAAAAAGCCAGACGTCTGTCTGTCTCTCTCTCTCTCTCTCCAGAAAAAGGTTCCTTAGTCTGTAGTTATTCATCCAACGGATTTAGCCAGGCCATATACTAAAAGATCGAGGGATTGGCGTTCGCCTACATGCAAAGATGGAGTAAGAGACTTGCAGGAATCGCACCAGAGGCTTCCACTAGCACACTTATCCCGATTGAGCACATTTCGGTCTAGCCAACTCTTAAAACAATGAAAAGAGGTAAAAAACTTTAACCTTGGAATCTAAACAAAGCCTAACCGGCGCCGGCTAGGGCTGCCTGAGCCGGCACCGACCTTGTTTGGGAATCCCCTGTTCTTGGTTTTTTTCCAGTTTTTAATCTTCGCATCTACTGCGTGCCCTATGTTTTTCGTTTTCTATGCCTTTAGAAGTAATAAAAATGCACGCACAGCGAAAGAGGTTATACCTTTGCGTTTTCGAAAAACTGTATGTTTTGGCTTATTAAGCACTGGTGGAACTATTGGATTAGTCTGTGATGCCTCTAGTTCTCTCATCAATGCCTCCAATTGTTGTCCAGCCAACCTGCAACTGCGTCGCATGAACGCTATACTCTTGGACTTTCAAAATACTCCTTCGCCTGAAGGCTCGATGAAAGCCAGAAAAAAAAAAAGAAGAATTGGACTTTTAAAGTCTCTTAACTATCTGCTAAAGAGTAGTATCAAAATGAACGATTCTCTATTTCTGTATCAAAGGTAAAGATTGATACACAGAGGGAAAATAGAGAGAATCGGGAATACAAGAGAAAAAACTTGTGGTTATTTTCTACAGTCTGTGAATCACATGCTGTGTTCACCATTACTAAACCCCGATAGCATTCAAGAGTTCATGTTAATCCAAGATCTGACTTCTAGCTATCATCCGGGAGTTTTTGAAGATTTTGAACCAACGTGCTTTACTCAACATTCTACTAAACCGATTAGCATTAAGCTACACAAAGTTGGGCCTAGCCTACTGCACCATTGGTCTAAGCTATTGGACTAAATTAATTATATTAACTAGGACCAAACAAATAGCCCAATAATTAATTATACAACCCAAATAAACCAATCCAATAGTGTAGACTATATTAGTTTAGGCCCAGGTTAATTTTAATTATTCAAATCGAGTTTGAACTCTGAATAATTAATTAATCCACTAAACTAATTAATTAATTCTCTCTTTAGACCCCATATTTTATTCTAACCCAATAAATAAAATTAGGCTACATGAATAAAATAAAATCTATTTTATTTAAGATCATTTCCTCTACTCAAATTCATCAGGACTTATGGGCTATTCTGAGGACCAAAAGGCACATCGCCTTAGCTACTAAAATAACCAAAATACCTTTACTATAGAAATAGTTGTATTTTGTATTTTAAATATTTCTTAATATCACCATAAGAAAATATTGTTCTCAAAGTCTGCGTTAGCAAAATCTTTGATCTATAGGTATAATGATTAAAATACCCATCTATGTAATGCAGTACATTTAGAGAGGAAGAGTATACTAACACCTCTCTAAATGATATCTACCATCATTAAACTTCTAATCCAATGATCCATGACTTTCTAGAATATTTTTACTTTTCAAGAGAGTTACCTTAAAGAAAACATCCAAATCATGTTCCCCAAGATCCTGGATATTTAGATCATTCGAATTGTCACAAGAGGCAATATAGTATAGAAACTATCCTATACAATTCTGTCTTAATTAATTAGTCACATATACCCAACATATAAGTATATTGGTCCTACGATAGAACCTCAACTATAGTATATCAAAATATACGCTTCTAGTTTCACCAAACCACTAACCTATACTCAAGTTGTAGGGTATAAGCTCACACTGTAACAATAGTAGTCTAGGTTTCTATCATATAGTATTTTTAGAAACCATTACTACAGGTCCAGTTCTACGTATTTGAAATACGTCTATATTATGAAGTGAGAGGACTACTTACTGGCTAAAGGTAAGTCATTTTCCATTTGGAATTCATAACATAATAACCTTGTCATAATGAGATTCTCATTCTCATTTTTTGGTTAAGAACAACAATTTATGTATTAAGTAACCTGTGATTCAGACCATACTGTGAAAGACTTACATTCATATGGATCACTTACTTAAACACAATAGCTCTTTTTCAGTGAAATTATGCATAAATTAAATTGCAAAAAACACAAACAATTTATGACAATAAAATTTTTATTAATTAATTTAAAATTACATCAGAAATACAGTTTTAGTGGGCATACATTCCAACAAGAGTAACAATGGGGAAAAGATGGGCTTGAACCGACGATGGGTGGAGAAAAGAATAGAAGAGAAACAGTGAGGGGTTTTGAAGAAATTGGAAGAGAAAATGTTAGTCGCGGCTTCTTATTTGCCAGTTGTTCAAAGTGAACTAGCGCCTGTTGAAATGTGATAACAAGCCTTGGTTAAAGTTTAAAACCTTAACTAGCTTAATGAAACGATATCGTTTCTGTGTTTCACTGATATAACCAGAGCTAGTTTAAGTATAATAATAGGCTCTTGTTGCTCTTAGTATCTCAATTACTTTTAATGTTTCTGAATCAAATCGGTACCTATTCAATTGATTTAAACTACACTAGTTTTATTCAGTTAAATGTAACATGCATTTTTTTTTCTTTTCTCTTTTTCTTTATTTTTTTAAAATTCTTTCTAGTGTTATTTATATTTACCTCCCTTTAGATTATTTTTAATTTTTAGTTTTAAAAAATATATAAAATACTTAGGAGTCTATATTTCTTGATATTATATATAAAGTAAAAGTTGCATCTATTCTTTACCATTTCATTAAATAATTTTTATTTTTATTATTTACTCATCAATGCACTTAAAAAACTCATATTTTGATATAAAACAAAGAAAAATAATGTCTTTAATAAAATACATACATACATACACACAAAATTCATCTGCAAAAATATTAGACAGTGCAATTGTTATTAACAAAATAATATTAAAATAAAATTACGAATGATTAAGTACATATAATTTTATCAAATAAATGTATTCTCATTTGTTATTATATGAATCTATAGATGAATTATTTTTCATAGACTTTTCATTGCTTATATGTAGAAAACATTTTTTAAGTATTTTTTTTTAAAGTGTAAAAAAGAAAAAAAAATATTTTTCTAATAAAAAGTAATAATAGGGAAATCGGTATAAAATTTTAAAGGAGATGGAATGCTTTTATTATACAAAAAACATTCAAGGATGTTAATATAAATAATTTTAGAATAAATTAGTAGCTTTATCCTTTAGTCTAAAGTTGAGAGGAGTAAAAAATAAGTATTAAAACCTTAAGATACTAATGGAAAGATATGTTATGGTACAAGTGTTAGATATGCCCATCGAGTAAATACAATATTTGTATTTTGAAATTAAATAAAATATGTCTTTATATATTTATATGTATGAATTTTGTATGATACTGTTTGTCCACGAATTATTTAGATATTATAAATTAAGTTTTTATTTGTTAAACACAGAAAAACTTGATTTATAATTTAATTCGAAATAAATTATTTGCGATCTAAAATAAATTTGGACAATTTATTTTGGAGAGATCGTCTTAATTTTATTAAAGTCTGTCTTTGACTTTGGTAATAAAATTAAGGATATATATTTGATATATTGGATGGACCATCAATATTTATTTGTGGAATAGACATTGCAAATAAAATATTAAAAGATTGTTGTACATAATACCTTAACCCTGAGCAAACAATTATTTATATTTACTAATTTAAAATTCCTTGAGTTGCCAAAGAGTGATATTAACTTAATAATCAATATATCGGCATCTTGGGAATTAAAGTGAAATAAATATGAAATAATTGTTATGCAATATGGAACCCGTCACCTTTAATAGGCAAGATCATTTCCTCATAAGTTCTTCTAAAGGACAGTTAAATCTGAGCTTAGTAATTCAATAGTGTCTATTGAATTCATTTTGTAAGTATGACGTGGTCACATGATACTGTCAAATTGAAGATGAGAATTAAGGATTTGAATGAGGGGCACTGTGGCTATACTGCCTCATTCAAAGTATTATATTGATCGACGGGGGTAATTTGTTAGATCGATCAATTAATAGATATAATTATTGACTCTAGTAATTGCGATTGGACTAAGAGTGTAGTTACGTTCTTTTAGTGGAGTGGAACGTAATTAATAAATTATTTTTATTGACAAAATAATTTATTGGAGCTTAGTCTAATTGTATCCGGTCAAGTCCCTTCAGTAGCTCCTAATTATGGGAAAATAATAAATTATAATTTGTTTATAATTTATTAATGAAAATTGCAGAAAATCAAAAATCGTATTTTAGATGGAATAGAATAAGTGGAAATAGTTTTATTCAACTATACTTTTCTTATTCTATCAGGATTCGTATTTTGAGATAGAGTCAAATATACATATTAGTTTATGACTCTATTTTCAACATACGTAAGAAACATCGTTGTTATTATCTGAGTTTATTCTCTTAGTTTTGTGTGAGTCCACCCTCAACAAAGAGAGAAACAGAATACGATTAGCAATTTTCTGATCTAAGGAGATTATATTGAGGAAGATTTGGGGGTTTGGAACATTACCAGAAGGCCAAAGACTTCAAGGATTGTATTGGTGAAGGCGATATCTACAAAGGTATGGTTCGTTTCACATATTCTCGAGATTTAATCTGATTGACATATAAGCATGTCGATCATATTAACCTACAACAAGATGGTAACCCAAAATAAAGTATTGCTAACATGTACGATTCCAACAAAACGTTCAACAAAAGCTTCGTTTTCATCAAGGTTCTGAAAATCGAACCGATCATCATCGGTGAAGCAACAGGTTCAATGGTTCACAGTTTTGACCGTGATTGAACCGTGATCGAATCAAAATATAATTAAATATTTTATAATATTATCTATATATATAATATTATTCACTATTATATATATATATATATATATATATCAAAAAATAAAAATAAATAAACAAATATAAAAGATATATCTTAAAACTAATAAATTAGTTATTTGTCAAAATGTTTAAGACATAAATTTGATATATAATGCAACAAGATGATTTTGTTTTCTTTTTTTTTTTAAGATCCAAAATGATGTAGTTTTAATCAAATAGTGAACTGTAAAAATTATAACTGATACACTGATTCGGCCGATTTTTGACTGATTCTACTGGTGTTTGACCTATTTTTGTGCTACCCAACTCATAAAATACATCCGTACCGGACAAATAACCGATTCCTAGTCTAATTAGTTGAACCGACCAGTCCAATCAAATTTTCAGAACACCGATTTTTATTAACTAATCTAATTGCAACATCTCTTTTGTCTGATATATATCTCGACTCATCAATAATTACGACAAATAATTCATTTCTAAGTTCATTTATTATTGCGGTAATACTTTCTTCAACAACAACATGCACAATATCCAATATTAGTTTTCAACAAAAGTGTCATAACGAAAAAATTAAAAAAAAAAACCTAAAATCATGTAACATAATGTGCTCTAGTAGAGTGGGCTGAAACTGACTGAATACTAATTAAATGAAAATTATAACGTTTATTAATTGTTAAAAAAAATATAGAGAATTAAGAAGAAATTTGAAAAGAATACCTTACAATGATAATGCCAGGGCATTTGGCTAATCTATCAATTAGGAGAAAAGAAAAAAAATCAAAATTGAAAGAAGGAAATATTTAAATAAAATAATAATATAAAATATAACTTTACTTAGTGTGTTTGATAGGAGATATGTGGTAACTATGGCTCCGGGAAAGAGAAAAACAATTAATAGAGCCAGAGAGTAGAAAGAAAAAGGTAAAGTGAAAAAAGAAAATATGTAAACTTGCGAAGAGCCGTGGAATTGGCTGAGGAAAATGAAAAAGGAAATAGGAGAAAAAGAAATAAAGAAGGAGACATCACAAATTAAGTACTGGGAAAGAAAAGGATCGTCGATGCAATCCATGGTGTTACGAACTTTTTTTTTTTTTTTTTACTTTCTTTATTTGTAATTAAAATAATAATTTTATTTGTATTGGGTGGGATTATTGAAAATTTTATAATATAATATAAGGGAATTTTAAAATTATTGAGCGGGGTCAATTGACCCTACTACTTCAAACTTTGCTTCTCAATCCATGGTAAGTAATGCTTGTCAATTTGTTTATGGCACATAACTTGATCAGCCTAAGACTTGTGAAATTTGATTGCGCGCCAATCACATAATCAATGTTCATGGTCACTGTCAATGAACAAATGGAAAGGCCAATAACAAAAAGTGCAAATTATACTGTGAGTTTGCTTTTTTGTTTAAGCCATATATAGATGGAATTGTTTTTCTTCGAATACTTGACACTAAGCAGTAATCATTTTTCCTAGGTAATAATACTTTCTTAAATGTTGTTTGTTAAGCTAAGCAAATTATATGGCTGAAGTTTTATTTTGGACAATGATGATATGTTGTTGAAGAAGATTCTAATGTAAGTTATAAGGAAATCGTGGTTATATGTTGTATAGAAATCTAATGCTAATCTACTAACTAATCTGAGTTTAAGTTTGAGAAAATGCCATTTGCATAAGCTTTATCTCAAAATGATGCTGCGAACGGTGGCTGCTTTAACATTTGCTTTGGGTGGAAATTTTTTAGGAAACGTAGTTGAAGAAGTACTAAGTGAAGGGTAGAGGTAATTCTAATGATTTTAACCCTTTTAAGCATGTCACGTGCCCACTATATAGTTAGAATGATTGGATTGTACTGTTTTGAGGTGTAATGGGATAAATAAAATTAAATGTAAATAATGTTAATAATAAATAGTTGAATGATATAATTAGTCATTTGGCCGCCATTGATTAATAATACTAGAAATATTGCTTTGTCTTTTTGAAAAACCAAAGCCAATCCAAATATTGTGCAGTTTGCTTCCCACCCAAAAAAAAAAAAAAAAAAAAAGGTACAGTGCAGTTTGACAAAAACTTTGCCCCGGCCTCGAAGGTGGTGAAATTCCAATCCAGCGATCAAAAGTCCAAAAGTTGGACTGAGGAATCTGTAATTAGCCCAAACTACAAATTATTAAAGTCACGGGTGCTTTGATGCTTTTACTGATACCAATAATACGGCGGTGGACCAAACGGGCCCTCTTCCAGGACAGACCAAAACTTCTGAAAACACGGACTCTATTATGGTATGGGGGGAAACATATGGACACTGGCATCAAAATTCGTTGTAAACTGTGAAGTGGGAACATTGAGAAGTTTTCTGGGAACAGGATATTTATTATGCAAGGAAAAGAGAATAATCAATGCCTTTTTTATTTTCTTTTTCTCAGGACATGAGGAAGAAAAATAATTAGGGTAACAGTCAGTCTTCATTCACGAGTCTTTTTTTATACTATTAAATGAAAATTTTAGAATTTCTCCTGAGGGAGGTTGTGTTGGAAAATCGAATCTAATAATTATTAAAGAAATAATAAAATCAAAGACAATTCTTAATTCAACTAGAAGAGGGGAGTTTAAATTTGAATATTTAAAAAATTCTAAAAATAATAATGAGCATTTTTTATACATATATTTTATTATATATAGAATGTAATATGTTGAATATAATTAGACCATATTCGCAAGCTTTCCAAAATAATCCTTGTATATCAACTTAATTAAAATTTCAACTCTAATATTAAAATTAAAACTTTAGATTAAATTTAAAAAGATTGAGTTCGAATTTAATTTAAATTTATTGAATAAGAGTGAGATTTATATGTAGTCCTACAATAGAAAAAACAATAATTTAGCCTTAGAGGTAAAAGCTAAAATAATCGTCCTACAAAGTCAAATTCATGCAGTAAGGTCGAAAAAAGAGTAGCTTGTGGGGTGGGAACAATGCGGAGATTTTTATGGAGAAGCATATTTATTATGCAAGAAAAGAGAATAATTAATTCCTTTATTGGTAAAGTAAAAACCTTTGATCATTGATGCATTAAAGCAAGGACAAAGTAATTTTCTAGCAGTGTAATGTAATGTACAACTTGATTTGGGCGAGAAAAAGGCAAAAAGAAACAGCACACTCTACTGGAATCTTGAATAAAAGGGACACTTGCTGTCTTTCTTTTCTGCCTTAACCACTTTGTGTGTCTCCTCACTCTCTCAGCTTTACTTCTTCTCATACTAGCCTTTTCAGACACACAGAGTAGTGAAGATGGTTAGGAGCTCAGGAGGAGGCAAATGGGGTTTATTATTTGCTGGTCTTTTAGTTTTCTCAGCTGCTGCTGCAATTGAAGATGGTATGTTTCCGTGGTTCTCTGCTTCTTTCTCTGTATTTCTGCTGCCACCTTTTGGGGTTTTTTGTTTGCTTTTACTGCGTTTATTTGCCGGTGTTGCTGATTCTTGGTGGTCTTTTGTTATGCTTACTGAGATCTGGTGGGAGTTAAGCGATTTTACTTCAATTTGTTCATCAATGTGCGTACTGCTTTCTTGCAAATTGCAATCCTAATGTTGCTGCTCGAATTAGCTTCAGTAAAGAAGCTTTCTTGGCTATTGGTTACACTGAGGTTGGTTTATTTTTGTCAATGATGAATTAGATTTAACTTTTTTTCAGAAAGCAAATTGTCTTATTCAATAGGCATTTTGCACCTGTTTTTCGTGGGGTTTTCTGGAAAAAAAATTCACTGCTTTGTTCTCAGACGCCGACATTGAGCGGGATTGGGTTTAAGAACCTGGTCTTATAAGTAAATTCCATGGGAAAAAGCTCACTTTTTCTTGTTGCCAAATTCCCAATCGTCTACAGAGAATGATAATACTCCGCAGGCAATGAAATCTGCTTGTCCCATCTGTCAATAGAGATTCCTTCTCCCTTTGAGAAACCCATCTTTGGCTCCTTCTAGTTCTTTGTTTCAGTAGTACATGGCCATCCAGTCGGCTAAAATGCCTGCATTTCTCATTTGTTTTTGAAGAAGTTAGGACTTAGGACAGGAATGAACTAGCTGACCATTTTCGTCACGCTTTAATCCCTTTAATTAGGGGCACAACTCGCAATCCAAGCATGGGGAAAATTTAGGTAGATTTCTAAGGTTTTGGAACCTTAATTGAATATTAAATGAGGGGTACATCCAGGGTTCTTTTTTGACAGGGACGACAATTCTTAAAGCATATTGAGACCACCGGATAGGTTGGCATTACCACCAGTACCATTTGTGCCTCTTGATGTAGCACCCTACTTCCAAGTAGCAGGCTAATTGTACCACTTCTTATTCTCCTGCAAGAGCAAGAGTCCTCAAATACGACCTCTCCATATCCTGGATGCCCTAGGCGAACCAGTCCTCCGGCCTCTCCTCTCCCCAACCCCCATAATCCTGGACAAATGAAATGTACATGAATGTTAAGATACATAAGCAATTATCGTGTTAAAAATAAAACCACGTCCGTGCCCTATGAGCTAGGAGACTCCGAATCCTGTCTATGGCATAAGGAGATTTGATCTCATACACTATTAAATGGGAAGTTAAGGAAAGAAATCGACTGTAAAGACCTTTTTTTATGTGTTATTTTTTTTATTTTAAAATATTTATTTATAAAGTTATTTTATTTTATTTTAAAATATTTATTTATGTATATATTTTTAAAATTAATAATTAATTTTTTTAATTTTTATTTATATAATTTTTTAAATTTTTTCATTGATTAATAATTATTATATTTTTAATATAAATAAAATAAAATTTTTATTAAAATTATAATATTTATAAAAAATTTTATGAATAAATATTTGAAACTGCGCCCCACCGTATTACTACAGTAAGATTTTGGTGTTTTCAAGTTAACATTGATTGCTAAGCGGATCGGCGCGGGAAGCTACAGTGCAAAAGAAGACGAATTGGGCCCCATAGCACAGACGCGTTTTGACGCGGCTTCTTGAGTCTTTGAATTCTGTTGAAAGTGTTGTGGGCCCATGCTTTCTTTGTCTTCTACCACTCATTATCACCGGTTACCTCAAACCGAAATGTTAAATCAAATCAAAAGCTTCTTGTTCGTGCTTCTGTGTTTTATTTTGGCTTTTACGTAATATTTACAAATTCCCCGAAATTTTTTAGAAGATATTTTCGCCTTTTTGTTTTCTGTGAGGCAGGTCTTTTTTATTTTTTCCAAATGCTTTTTTAAAAAATTAAATAAAATGTTTAAAACATTTTTTCAGTAAAAGGAAAATTTGAAAAAAAATATAATCTAAGCAACAATTAATAAAAAGGTTATTTTTATTCCAAGAATCAGTGGTGTCTTGACCGCAGGTGGAGGCTTTGTCTGCAATGATTCGATGGTAATGATTAATACTGACTCCTTTAAATGCCATTTATTCATAAAGCTTCCACCATTTCTTGGTATTGGGATTTTATATTTTAGTAAAACGTGTATAGATTGTTTTGTTATTAAAATTTAATGTATTAGTATTGAATATATATTATTAATTAATTTAATTAATAATTTAATTAGTTAAAATTTTAAAATAAATTTAAATAATATTTAAAAATTATATATTTTAATATATTAATATTAAATATATATTATTAATTAATTTAATTAATTAATATTTTAATAAATATATATTTTTTAATAAAAAAATTATTTAATCATGTATTACTTTTGATGTCTTCACGGTGTGTTTCATTTTTTACTTTTATATATATATATATATATATATATATATATTATTTATAATAAAAAAGACGAATTTAAGGAAAGATACGGTTATTGCTTCTAAAATTTTTTAAAATTCTATATATTTTTAAAAAATTTGAAGTTTTTCTAAAGTATATATAAATTCTATTTTTTCATCTTCAAAATTTTTAAAAATTTTGTAATATTATATTTTCTCTTTTTTCTTATTAATACAAAACATCTACAAATTTATAGAAAAAAAATCAAAATTTTCAAGCTATAGTATGGAAAATGTGAAATGAAAAGAGGAAAAAAATTGTATTTTTAGAAGTTACAAATAAAACTGACTTTTATGTATTTTTGCAGGTTTGCTGATTAACGGGGATTTTGAGACCCCTCCGCCAGGAGGATTCGTATCCTACCTAGAATACCAAAATGGCCCCGCAGCAGTCCCTGGCTGGAAAACAAACGGTACCGTAGAGCTAGTGGAGTCGGGGCAAAAACAGGGTGGGATGATCCTCATCGTACCCGAGGGTACACACGCAGTGAGACTGGGCAATGATGCTGAAATTAGTCAACAAGTCAAAGTAGAGAAGGGCTCACTCTACTCAGTCACGTTCAGCGCGGCTCGCACGTGCGCCCAGCTAGAGTCCCTCAACGTCTCCGTTCCTCCTGCGTCACAGACCGTTGATCTGCAGACTTTATATAGCGTTCAGGGTTGGGATTCTTACGCGTGGGCCTTTCAGGCTGAAGAGGATGATGCCCGCGTGGTCTTTAGAAATCCTGGCATGGAGGATGACCCCACTTGCGGGCCCATCATCGATGATATTGCTATTAAGAAGCTTTTCGTTCCAGATAAGCCCAAAGGTTAGTTTTGTCATTACAAACTTATTGTATTCGATTTCCTTTTTACCGGCAATTTTAGAGGATTAAATTAGGGGGCCCGCTGTGAGTTGGGTTACTTCTGTCCTCCATGGTTTGGTAAAAAGCCTGTTTCTGCTGTGTAAACTGCTGATCCTGGCCCTACCTGAAAGCCAACTTGGGCTGTTTTTTTACTTAAAAAAAAAAAAAAATCTTATGGTGCAATAATTTAAAATGTTTTTAGGTTAGAATGTATCATCATGCTATCTTTTTGGCTAAAACTTGAAATTTAAGGTAAGTGAATATTATTTGTCTTGGATTAAAATGAAAAAGCATGATATTCAGATCACAACCTTTTGAAAAGATGTTAAATATAATTAAAAATAAAATATTTGTAAATAATGTTTTTTTCAACAGTTAATTGTCTCAGTGTTGAGAAGGTTACGATGGTCAAATGACAAGGGAATATAATATCTTCTGGGGTCCCAGGTTTTTGGGGCCCTGAGGCTGATCGTAACAGCTAGTTAATTAGTGAAGCTTTGTTAGATCCTCTTAGGATGCGATGGCGATTGCAATTAAGCAAAGAACATTTGCCTCAAAAGCCTCAACGACCTTTAAATCATTGTACTAGTACTGTTTAATCTTGGAATTTTGATCATTTGCATCATTCATGGAATAAAGTCATTTGTGCAATTTCTTGTTTGTTGAATTTTTGCGTACGGAGAACATTATTATTTCATTTGGTCCCATCGCTTCCTTTCGTGCACTTGTTTTGTGCATTATTTGATCACTATTGTTCATCCACATTATGTCGGCTTTATCAAAACTAGGTTTTCATCCAAGGTTTAATGTATTGGGATTACAACGTTGAGAAATATTCTCAATTTATGTCCTCTCTTGTAACTGTAGATGTTAACTATTGAGATGTGCAGCATTAATAACGTTACATGAAGTTTGCTAGGAAGACGGAGTAAGCTGTTGGTTTCTGCATATTTTTGTAGAGAAGAAAAATGAATAGATATTGTGAACTAGAGAAGAAGGTCTAATATGTCCTGACATTTTAAGCATAACTCTTAGTTTCAAAATCCATTTGACATTAACATTGGTTTTACTATCTGTGCAGAAAATGCAGTACTAAATGGTGATTTTGAAGAAGGGCCATGGATGTTCAGAAATGCTTCACTAGGTGTTCTGCTTCCAACAAATCTTGATGAAGAAACAAGCTCGCTGCCTGGTTGGATAGTGGAATCAAACAGAGCAGTCCGCTACATCGATTCATACCATTTTACGGTTCCTGGAGGTAAACGAGCTATTGAATTGCTTTCTGGAAAGGAAGGTATAATCTCCCAGATGGTTGAAACCAAGCCAAACAAACCCTATAGAATGACGTTTTCGTTAGGCCACGCCAGTGATGCATGCAAGCAACCACTAGCAGTTATGGCCTTTGCAGGCGATCAAGCGCAGAACATCCATTACACTCCCAATTCTAACACCACATTCCAGACAACTAACCTCAACTTCACAGCAAAAGCTGAGAGAACGCGAATTGCATTCTATAGCATCTATTACAATACAAGGACTGATGATATGAGCTCTTTGTGCGGACCAGTTGTGGATGATATTAGGGTGGAACAGTCGGGTTCTTGCAAAACAAGGGTTGCAGGGGTAGCATTGATGTTGGCTTTGGTGTTTCAGCTATTTCTTTTTGTTTTAGTTTAGAGTATAGGCCTGTTCTAGCTAAGTAGCTATGTTATAATTAAGTGTATTTATGGTTTGGTGCAGTAATGTTGGAAAACCACATTCCCATATCTAGCTATGTTTCCTTTTAAGGCTTATGGTTTTGCAATGAGAAAGGGAATGCAAAATCCATTTGAGCTAGAGCCTACTGGTGGCAGAATATATATTCACTTACATATGTTTGGATATGTATTTGTGTATCTCACAGTCATAATTTGTCATATATAATGCGGCTGGGGTAAAAGTTTTATGCATTCCACAACCATTAATATTAGAAGGGAAACGTTAGGCCAAAGGCAAAAACCGAAACCAAAAGACCCGCTCTTGCAATTGATGTGTGATCCTGTACGTGAGGTAGACTTCTAATAAACGTTTGAAAGGGTCTCAATTTAGAATTAAATTAGGTCGCTAGAATTATATAGAGGCTTCATATATAGCCTAAATCTCCAACCGCTAAATTAGAAAAATTTTACTCCATCCTCATGCAAAGATAGACTTACTTTCATTTTTCATTTATCCTAAATTATAGCCCTATTTCTTTTTCAAATAGTAGTTAATGTTTTAAGTTCCTAATGTGTCCTTAGATGATATACATCTTTTATCAACAAATACTTTAAGTTATCAATAAAAACACTAATGGTTCTAGTTGGGAAAAGAAAAGAAAAGAAAAGAAAATTATGAGTAAAAGAAATTAGATTTATATAGTTTTAAGAATAATTTAATAGTATGAAACCTTTAATAAAATGGTGTAGGAGTAAAATATATATATTTTAAAAATTATTGTATTCACCATACTCTGTAATTTGTGTAAAAATAGTTGTAAGTCTATTTTATGAGATGGAATGAGTAATAAAATTAAGAATGTAAGTGAGTACTGAATAAAGACCTAGCTGAATAAATAGCACGTCAAAAGTGTTGGTCGAGTTAAGAAATTGGTAAAATTCTCGATTCTCTTCGTGACTCATACCTTTCAGCATAGGGTCTATTTACTACAATTTAACTTCTCCCTTCACCATTAGGACTCGTTTGATAAAATTAATATTTAAATATTTAAATACTGAGTTATAAAAATTGAAGTCTGAATACTAAATATGAAATCTAAAGTTTAAATTAATTATAATTTATTTTTACACTATATTTTATTATAATTTAAATTAGATATAAAAATATTAATAATTATATGAGTATTTAATTTATTCAAACTTCAAACTTAAATAACTTTCAATTCATTTAAAATTTATAATAACATTTCAGTACGTCTTAATCAATTAAGTGATAATAAAAATTTGTTATCAAACGTACTTAAGTATTTAAGCATGTAATATTGACTCTTATCAAATGCATTTAATAAAATAAATACTTAATTCATTTAGTTTTAAGTGTTGGAATTAGGTTATCAAACAGGTTTGCAAATTATCACACGAGATAAGCTTTTCCCATATATACTCATAACGGTTGTGGATTCTTCTGTAAATTAAACAACAATAACAATAATAATAATGATGATGATGGATTGAACAATAATTAATAAAAGGATCACATATATTTGATATGGAGGAGACTCTCCTCCTGTTTTAAAAAAGGAAGATTTTCTAATCTTTTAAACATTGAAAGATACATCACTATTTTAGTAATTAATGGTTAGAATTAAATTTTATTAATTCTCTTGATTTTTTTTTTTTTTAATCCCCTCTACCTTTACACTCCATTCATGTTAACTCATCCAAAAAGGGGGGCTTGTTTGTTGGAAATGCTAAACCAAATTATTCTACTGAACAAAATCAGTCTGAAGCTTTTCAAACCTCAAAAGAAGTTTGAAACTATCAACGTAGGTTTAAAGCTATTAACACAATTGTTCTTTTATCTGTCAACGAAATGTTTGAATATACAATATTCCAACTTCTTTGAATATTAAGTTTTGAATATACAAAATTCATACTTAAAAAAAAAAAGAAAGAAAGAATCCTATTGAATTGCTTGCGTAACTCATTTTATTCAATCGAATAGTTTGGTTTTTTTTTTTTTCCCCTCTCTTTTCTCAAAATTTAAGAGAGAAAAAAAAATAAGAAGAATATAGTTCTAATTATTAACTATTTAAATATTAACATATATTTCCATCTATAAGACACTGTTGGATCTTCTAAAGAAGAGCCTCTCCCATTTGGTACTTTTACCTTCTCTTTACGTCTCCCTTCAAAGGAAGAAAAAATATTAAAAAGGAGAAAAGGAGAAATTTATAAGAAATTTCCAATTCAAAACCAATCAGCATAGAGATTTGAATTAATCAAAATAATAATAATAATGGAGATGAGAAACTTGGGCACGGTAGCTAGTTCAATTTGAATACTACACGAGGCGGCCATTGGTTTGTGGCTTGGATAAGATAAGATTAAAAAATAGAACTTGATAATTATTAGTTGGCACAAATCTTACATAGTACATTAATTAAACTTTATATATTTATAAAATTAGATATTTTAGTATAAAAATAATAATTATAATATATTATCTAAAGTCCTCACTCAATATATAATAGTAAAATATGCATAAATTTGATCTTATAATATCAAATTTCTTCTCAATGAATCAATGTATCTAATCAATATATCAAATTTCTAGATAATTCAAGAGAGTTCCCAAGGATGAACCAATTGGTTGAAAGGGAGGAGGAAATGGCCTTTCTTTTGGATGCTTAGGAATCCGGCAGTTGCCTGCATCATCTCGCTTCCAAAAAACTTCCACCATTAAGGCCATGTAGGTTCTGTCTACACACTCGGAATCTTTGCATACCTTACTCCAACAGGATTGTATAATGTTTGTAGAGAATGAATCATTATTTCTAATAAATATGGTTGGACCTAGACAAGCAAAAGTGATCGGTAGGAATATGCTTACCTTAGGTGAGCTCCAAATGTCATTGTTATGGTTTTCATTTAGAAATATTACATGTGCTACTAGAAAAAACAAACATCTAAAAGATTATATAACAAAATTCATATCTTCATCTATTATCTACAGTGACAAATCAAGAAGTGAATCCTATCACTTTTGCAAAAGAACCTGCAAAGAAGCCATTAATCCTTCCAGCAGAACCTAACTGCAAATTTTGCTCAGCAAAGCGCTTCCACGGAGAACCTCCTAAATTTTGCTGTTTAGATGGAGAGATTTCTTTGGTATCCCATCCAATGCCATACGATCTAGCACGTTTATTAATAAATACTAATGAAGAAGCCATGGAATTCAGAA
The DNA here is from genome assembly GCA_026120185.1 of Voacanga thouarsii. Taxonomy (NCBI): domain Eukaryota; kingdom Viridiplantae; phylum Streptophyta; class Magnoliopsida; order Gentianales; family Apocynaceae; genus Voacanga; species Voacanga thouarsii. Next base: position 360,178 of record JANUWF010002273.1, read on the forward strand.
GATTGATATGATCTTACAACAACAGCTTTGCATTTACTATATTTGCAGTAAAACATGATTCAGAGTTGATTAAAAACAGGAAGGGTGTGTATACTTTTAAGATCCAAGGACAAATCTACCACTTCCTCGAAGATTTGGTATGTCAAACTGACAAACCAACTGGGATTCAACTCTATTTCTATGACACTGAAATGGAATTGAATAAAAGGATTGAAGCATCACCACAGTTTAATCCTCAGACAGTCAGACTACTAATGGAAGTTTTGAAGAAAAATCCTTATACTATGTTCTTCAAAAGACTTCATGAGCATCCCCACCTTGAAGAATGTAGTATAGTATTGAAGAAAGATCCCGATTTAGACCAAAGAACTTACAATGCTCCTTCTGCATCACAAGTTGCTGCAATATTGGTTGAATTCGAAAATGATGTTGCTGAAAAGAGCTGCCATATACAGGTTTATACGCACTCAAACTCAAGCCACAGAATTTACCATACATATAGCTACTATGATGCTCTACAATATTCCTCGTTGTTTCCTCATGGCGAAAGTGGTTGGCATTATAATATGGAAAGACTACCATCAAAAGAATCCCAAAAACAAATGTTTTGTGATGCATCAAATAACATCAATGCAGCACAAATAAATTCAGAACTGATTTGTTGGAGATTGAAGAAACAGGTTAGTACCCTGCTATATGCATTTTAATAATTACAAAATAAATCCAAACCATCGATATACCTTTTATATTCTATAAAACATCTTTTGGTAAACGTTTCAAATATGTTGTTCATAGGACATCTTTTCCAAACAATATAATGAAAAAAACCCATATTAAACTCTATATAATTACAACCAGCACAAAAAAAAAAAAAAAAACCCTGTATTATTTCAGTACTATCAAGAATGTCTTACTAACAGAGTTTTATACCTTATTTTCTTGCAGAAACTAAAAGGGGCAAGAAGAAAAGAAACAGAGTTTCATGTCGTGAATATTACTGCTACAAATTACAAATAAGAAGCACTGATAAATCCATGATTCTTCATAGTGGGAGGCTACTTCAACAATATGTTGTTGATATGTACATAAAAAAGGAAACCGAAAGGCTTGATTTCCAAAGGAATAGACAGAGGAACATTCGGAGTGAATTGTTTCAGGGTGTAATTGATTCAATTTCTATTGGAGAAACAAGGGGATCAAATGTTGGGAAAAAAAATTATACTGCCACCATCTTTCATTAGAGGACCACGAGATATGCGTAAAAGATACATCGATGCAATGGCTTTAGTACAACGCTATGGAAAGCCAGACATATTCTTAACAGTTACTTGCAACTTAATGCGGAAAGAAATTCAAGAAAATCTTCTCCCATCAAAATTGGCACAAAATAGGCCAAATCTACTATGCAGAGTATTCAAAGCAAAACTTGATCTACTGAAGGATCAGTTGCTGAAAAAACATGTTCTTGGCGAAGTTGCTGCTTGTGTTTGTGTAACTGAATTCCAAAAATGAGGTTTACCACATGCACACTTCTTGTTGATAATGAAACAAGGTTCAAAGCCATTAAATGCAAAAGCATATGACAGATTGGTCAGTGCAGAAATCCCTGATGAAAAAAAAAACAGTTTCTTGCACTCCTTGGTTGTCAAACATAGGATGCATGGCCTCTATGGTGACTGCAATCAACAAAGTCCATGTATGAGAAATGGCAAGTGTAAGAATCACTATCCAAAATAATATTCAGAATACACAACGCAAGGTGAGGATAGTTATCCTTATTATCGAAGGAGAAATGATGGAACGAAGGTAAAAGTAAGGAACCACATGTTGGACAATCGTTGGGTTGTACCTTACAATCTATACTTGTTACCCTATTCGATTGTCACATGAATGTTGAAATCTACTTAACAATCAAGCAGATCAAATATGTTTACAAGTATATATACAAGGGGCTTGACAAGATAAGTTACCAAATAGTTGCTGATAAAGAGCAAGATGAGATAAAGCAATTACAGTCTGCTAGATGGATATCTCCACCGGAAGTAATGTAGAGGTTGTTTGGCTTCAATTTGAGTGCAATGACACCTACAATGATAACATTACAAATCCATTTGCCCAATAACCATCCCATCACATTTGACAACAACACCAACATCAAAAATCTCCTGCAAAATCCAAACATAACAAGTACAATGATCACAGAATTCTTCACAATGAACAGCTCAAACACTACAACGCAAAATTTAAAATGTCTGTACAAAGAATTTCCAGAGTACTTTGTTTGGTCTGAAAAAGACAAAATTTGGAATGAGAGAAAAAGATGTCGGGTTATTGGAAGAATGATTACAGTATCACCAACAGAATGCGAAAGATACTATTTGAGATTATTGTTGTCTCATCTTCAAGGACCAAGATCTTTTGTAGACCTTCTAACAGCAAATGCGAAACTTTGCCCCACATTTAGAGAAGCAGCATATGAGAGAGGCCTGTTGCACCTAGACAGTGATATTAAATTGTACCTCGAAGAATCTGCAGAATTCCAAATGCCATCCGCACTAAGGCGATTATTTTCAACAATTCTTATTTATTGTGCTCCAGCGAATCCAAAAAAGTTGTGGGAAAAGTTCGAACAACAATTAAGTCAAGATTTTTTGTACTTACAACAAATCATGGGTCTTACAAGGGAAGAAATTCGAAAAAAGGTTCTTCAAGATATAGACCATTTTTTGCAATCTATAGGGCAATCCATCTGTGATTTCAAATTTGTTTCGTTTCCAATAAGAATGTCTTATGAAGAAAGATTGACAAGAGAGATTAGAAGTGAAAAGAACATACCAATAAGCGAAGATGATCTCTCAAATGAATCAAAGTTGAATCCAGAACAGAGAATGGCTTTTGAAAACATCCTCTCAACAGCAATCCAAGATGAAACAACTGCATTCTTCATTGATGGACCAAGAGGTACAGGAAAGACATTCCTATATAAGACCTTGTTAGCTTCCATTCGTTCAAAAGGTTTTATAGCAATAGCTACAGCAACATCTAGAGTTGCAGCATCTTTGCTACCTGGTGGCCGCACAGCTCATTCACGCTTCAAGATTCCATTAGATGGCAACGATATTAAGGGATGCCAATTGAGTAAGCAAAGTAGCACGGCAAAGCTAATTTAAGAAGCCAAGCTCATAATTTGGGATGAAGCTCCAATGGCAAAAAAAGAAGCAATTGAAAACTTTAATACTATGTTGCAAGATATCACAGGAAATGAGATACTTTTTGGTGGAAAAGTAGTTGTTTTTGGAGGCGACTTTCGTCAAGTATTACCTGTGATACCAAAAGCATCTAAGGAATTGGTGATTGCAAGCAGACTATTATGCTCGTATATATGGCCACTTTTGTAGAAAGTAAAACTCATTCAGAATATGCGAGCAATTGATGATCCTGCATTCAACTCTTATCTTTTAAGAATCGGAGATGGTATAGAAGATGCTGATTCAAACGTCAACATCAATCTGCCACCACAGATGATAATTCCATTCGTCAGTAAAGAAACATCTTTATTTGTACTTGCAGAATTTGCATTTCTAGACTTATTACTATTTTATTCTGATCCAAGAAGAGTTATAAAAAGAGCATTATTAACCCTAAAAAATAGTTGTGTGGATGATATTAATGATTTAATGATTCAAAGATTTCCCGGGGACTTGAAGATCTACACAAGTAGTAACAAGACGATAAATCCAATACATCAGGCTAACTATAAGGATTTCTTGAATAGTCTTCAACCAAATGGTTTGCCTCCTCATAAGCTGCAATTAAAGAAGAATTGTCCGGTGATGTTGTTGAGAAATATTGATCTGACAAAAAGGCTATGCAATGGAACTCGACTTATTTGCAAGAAATTGAAAGCACATGTTATCTATGCTGAAATTGCTGTGGGGGAACATTATGGGAAACCTGTAATTTTGCATCCTATACCACTACAGTCGAAAGATGATGACAAACAGGGAATCCCATTTAGAAGAACACAACTCCCTATTCGGTTGTGCTTCGCAATAACGATAAACAAGGCTCAAGGACAGACATTAGATTGTGTGGGGATATATTTGCGAGAACCAGTCTTTTTTCATGGACAGCTTTATGTTGCTCTCTCACGCGCAAGACGATCAACAAATGTTAAAGTGTTAATTGTTCCACCAACCTTTGCAGAGACTGGTAAAACAGAGTAAACAAGAAATATTGTTTACCCGGAAGTCTTTATTCTTACATAAACCGTTCACAAAACCTATGGTACACAAAGTCTATTCATAATTTTAACACATAACTGTCGCATAACATATTTGCAGTAAATTCACAAAATTATGAATTTGTGCTGCATGATTATGATATTACATACTATATATCTTTACATGTAACAACTACTCTATTTCATGTACATTTTAATATATGTCAAATAATAACATTTGTGCAGATCATGAGAATCAACATTCCAGTTAAATCAATCACAGTCAGCTCCAAAAATTGGACAGCAAAAATTCGCATGCAAGAGAAGATGCAAGTCCAAAACTTTGTTAATTCTCCAACGAAAACATACCAAAAAATGATCTTAATTGATGATGAGGTAACAACATTCTTCATATTAGTCTACAGAAAGGGGGAAAAAACATCCATTGCTCACACACAACTAATTTTGTATATTTATTCCTATACAGCGAACGAATGTTATTGGAACATTATTTGGCCACGCAATCTACTTATTCCGTCACAAATTTGTCCCTTGCAAGACCTATTACATATCGAACGCTGTAGTTCAGCAAGTTCCTAAAAGATACCAAATCGATAATATTCTAATGCAGTGGATTATCTCGGGCAGAACCATTGTAGAAGATGTAGCAGATAATATGCCACAGACATTTGATGAAGCATTTGAATACACAAAATTTCAAGAATTTCCACTTTATGCTAATCAAAAGGAAGGAGTTGGTAATTTCATCTACCCTTACTTTCTTTGTTCTAGATAATAATTACTATTCTTCTCAAAATATCAATCTTATAAATATGTGTAGATGTCTTGGGATTGGTCATACATGTCTACCATTTGAAAGAATCTAAATCTGGAGATGGTGTGCGAAGAGATATTATTATCATCAACGAGGAGTAAGTTATAAAAGAATTATTACTACAAAAAAACATAACGAAGGAACTGTACAAACAAAATGATCTAACTTTATTCAATGTATCAAGTTGAAACCGATCCGAATGACATTATGGAACAAATATGCTGAAGAAGAAGGACACACATTGAACGAAATGCACGGATCACTGCCAGTAATATCTTGTCGAAGAATAGAAGTTGGCACATTCAATGGTACCAAATTATTAAAAAACAACTCATATTCACAAAACTTATAACTTAAATTTCAATGGTTTGATCTCAGGACTGAATTTGAAGACTCGCTAAAATTCAGCAATCACTATAAATCCACCAACTCAACAAGCGAAAAAGCTTCAAATCTAGTACTAAGCATTACACCTCCCAAAAATTAGCTCTTTATTTCGTATTTTTATTGGGAAAAGGAAAAATTAAAATTCTAATACAAAATTTCCCCTACTTTTGAGTTCAAACTAAAGTTCTGATTAAATAATCACACAAGCATGATTCTAATGATTCCATTAATGCTTCAATTGCTACAAAAATTAAATTGCTACTTGTGTATTCCAACATTCGAAATCTACAATTAATATGCATCTCTGTCTCTACACTATTGTATACACAATGTCTACAGCATGCGCGTATACTAAATCTAATGTTTGTTAATAATACAAGGCTACAAAGAATGAAGAAACTATTGCTGAGAAGCTGTTAAATGCAACATATACTGATTTAAACCCAGTACTTTTGTTTCACCCTAAAGATAAGATAACCCCAATAGCAGAAATTCAACTAACACAAAAGGTAAAAAGTCATCATTCACAATGTAATATTATGAATATTACATTTCTTCATTCCCTTCATATAACATTGTTTAAACATATACATCTAGGTTATTTGGATAAAGGGATCTATAAAAATACATAATCTACAACAAAAGTTCTGGTATATGGCTTGCAAAAATTGCTATTCAAGCACTTCAGCAAGAATTGGGGAATCTTTTCCATGCATTAACTGCAGAGAAGATGTAGTTGCAGAACTAAGGTAGCATATTCAGTATTACAAAATAAAATTATTAGCTCAAACATGAATTATACTCATTTACTAATTCATTTTTATTGTATAGATGTGCTTTTGAAATAGAAATGTTAGATGATTTAGGACTATTACCTATCACTGCATTTGGTAAATCTACAGAGAATATCTTTTTAATAAGCGCTATAGAAGCAATGAAACTTTCTGAGTAGGTAAATCATTTTTAAAACACGAACTTCAATAAACTGGAGAAACAAAAAAGGATAACCTACACAATTCATGTGCAGGATATTCCTCTTCCTTTGGATGAAGCAATTTCAAAAACAAAAGGGAAAATTTACATAGCACAAATTCGTCCAGCAAGATCTCGACCAGAAACTTTAGCTACGAAGTATAATATCCACTGCTTGTTTGAGGAAGACGAACTCAACCAGAATTCACCAATGCTGCTCAATGACAAAAACAAAAAAAGATTCACTATAGGTAACTATTAAACAACTATTTTCCAACCAAAAAAACATTTCTACAACCAACTAATTACAAACTTTCTGCAACAAAATCCAAAATAGATGGAGAAGCATCAACAATAACAAAAAGATCACAAGAACAGAAGTCCGACGAGACACTAGAGGAAGACATTGACAAAGACAATGCGTTAAGTTATGCAAGTCGAGCAAAAAAGTCCAAAATAGAGTGATCAAGAAGAAGTCCATCTCAAGAAATACTCAATCATATTTGCAGCAAAAATTTCATGAAAACTGAACTTTGCTTTATATTTTGTTCATGGATTTCTCTACCCAAATGACTATGACTTTACTTCACTCATCATTTCATTGGGCAATGAAAGATATTGGAACTCTGACATCTTGTTTCTTCTTTACCAATTCTCTGAACTGCTACTCTGGAAAGTACTCCTGCCATCTATTCTTCTCTTTCTTCCTAATTTCTACAGCTTCATTGTCCATTTAAGATTTTATTACAGATTCTATTTCCTTCATCCCTCTACGTTTTGCTGAAAGGAGAATCAAAAAATGTGAGGAATACCCCCCTTCACACACTGCGATTACATTATTTTATTGCCATTTCATTCTCTATTGTTGTTTAATAAAGGCCTACTTGATTATATTCCTGAATTTGGATAAGAGATTGATTTTACTATCTGGGATCTTTTGTTGTAAGGCAAGTAGTCTTTATTACTATTTTGGCCTCAATAGTATGTTATTTAAAATTAAAATTAGAAAATTGCAACTTACATTGTGCATGAAGCCTGAATGAGAACAAAAGCTTATGCGTTCTTTTTGTTCTCACTTAATGATAGAGAAGACATCTCCTGATGAAATGCAAGTCTATCACAATCTGCAAGACTATATTCAAACTGAGGCGGAAAAATGCATTTAGAGAAGGTGTAAAAGCCCAATCCTAATCCATTTGATTATATTCCATAGGGAAAATCTTATATAAGATTTTATATTTTAGAGGTTATGCTGAGAATTTCATAGCTGTTTCTTTATTTCATTTTGCGCTAAAAATCTATAAGGCTTATTGGAAAACATACCACTATGATTTCCCGAATGTAAAATGTTACAGCAGCATCACGTTCAAATGGAACATGGTGTCGTTCAAGTCTATGCAAATAAAGATTGTAAGATGCTAGATTTCTTTGTTGTTTCTTAACCTCAAAAATTTAATGTGTGCATCCTGCTTAATAATTACTGCTATTTTACATTTTCTTTCAAAGACACGCTGAGGACAGAGAAGGACAGACAAGACAAGAAAGCAAACAAAGGAGAAAAGAGAGATCACAATAGAGGTAGTGGTTAAACAAACGGTAAGCCATTACTATCTTTCTTCGGAATTAACCATTACTCAATTTCACCTCCAAATTTTGTGTCTGCCATCTACTTTTACTTTTTCCCTCTTCAAAAGGAGTCCAAATTCTTATAACTGTAGAAAAGGCTGAGGATGCCAACTTAACAGACATTTTAGTTGAGACTGAACAATTTCTTACTTCTCAGTTAAGTAGTGGTGAATATCTTAAAATGATAATGCTGGACTTCCAAAAAGGGATACAAAACTTCCAGTAATTGGCAAATTGTCTATACAAATGGAAATTGCTTATGAGATCTATTCTCCATTCCTAATTTATATCTTCATGTTGTCTCACTTCAAGATGTCCCTGCATACTACCAATATTCATTTTCTCCCCTCTTCTTAGTTCTGGGGTAATGACTATCCTGTATCAACTAGTAAGAGTCAATATTGTTTCTCAAGTCATTCATGTAGTCGTAACCCTTGATGTAGTTCTAACCCTTACTTCTTTAGTTTATACTGACTGCAACTAGGTCAGAAACTGACAAAGCTATAGCTCTTGCAAGAAGAAAATGGAAAGGTGCTGGACTGGGAAGGGTTCTCATATTTTGTGCTACTAATTACGTATTGTAAGAAATTTACCTTTGTCATTACTTCTCCTATGCTTTTCTAATTCTTTATGAAATATATTTGATGCTAAACTTTGCTCAGTTATGGTTGCTATATCTGACACCTTTATCCATAAATAATGGAACAATGTTGGGCCGAAAAGATATAAAATTCATTATTTTTTAAGTTGCGAAGAATTCGTGATGCTAGATAGATGCAAGATGACAGTGATGATGCAGGCTTTACTTGATTCTTTAATATAGCTATTTTGCAGTTTCCTTTGCTTTAAATACTAGAGAAGTAAATTTTCTAAAGATTCTACGAAATGACATCAGTTGCTATTTTTCTAAAGCTATACATCAATCTACTCAACCATTTTGGGTTACTTATAATAATCCAGCATGCGCAGTGGATTAATAATATTCTATATGTTTAACTGCCTGAATTTTTCAAAGTCTTTATGCTGACTAGACATGTTGACCATGTTTGTACATTAGGGCATACCAGAAATCGCAGAAGTTCCAGTACCGATGGCTTCAAGTGCGATAAATTCAATAGCTGAAACTGTTTCAAACCCTAGGTATCTTTCTGGCACACCAAAATCATCTCCGCAAAATTTGTTTCGCAGGTGTTTTATTGGTATATGTGGGAATAGTTTTGATATTTATTCTGATTCTACTGTATCTGATGTCTACTAAGATGTGAGTTTGGTACGAAAATCTTCCTACTGCTACAGCTGATGGTAGTAGTAATCTTGGATCTTGGATCCCTTGATTCCCTCAGTAATAACCTACAGGTAATATTGCTATCATATGTATGCCATATTAAAAAAAAAAACAACCACACAACTTCCTCAGCAAAAGCATCTATGACAAACTAGATTCCTTTTCTTCATTTTTCTTTAGCTCCTATGCTATTTAAAGATCTCCTACCTCTTTATTGATTGTGTGCCCTTGGTGGGTGAAGTCGGACTTAGTGCAGATCTTGTATGTTCTTGGAAAACACTGTGAAAGGTGGCAAACCTCTTCATTGCTCCAAGGTTCTGTGTTGTTTCAAAGACTGCTGATCCTGATGTTTTGGAATGGTTCCTATCATCACTACTCCTAAGTAAGTAATTTCTTTTTAGCGATTAATTGGCTTCTTTATTCTATTACTTTCAGATTTGGCTTAGAATTGTTTTTGGTTTATGGCAGTCCTATATTCACCCACTTGGCTGGAATGACTTCGACTTAGAAGGCATTATCTCCAGAAGTGCTCCAGTAACAATACCTGCAACATGTGAGAAAGATATTCATGTGATGATAGTGCTTACATTGTGATCATTCACTATGACAAAAAGGGAAACAGGACAATTGGCCAGTAAGAATTTCCTACTTTTAAATGTTGGCATCAAAAGTTCTAGGTGTTGCTCTGCATACCTATGTAATTATAGTTAACTAAGTAAATGATTTGTTTAAATATGTGAATAATAGAGGAGGTATGTATCCATTTTATTTAGGACAAGCAATAAAATGGTCCAGCTTCAAAATTGGGATGTGCTGGAAGAACCAAATGTCAAATATCAATACGGATGCCATTTGATATGCCTTCCCAGCGAAGACGATTAGCAAAATTGGGGCCCATGCCATAGAAAGTAAAAGATATCAGAAAATTCCTCACAAGCCAAAACATCAGCAACAAAAAATAGAATCCAGAAACTTCTATCCTATTACACTTTGACAATACTGGAACCGGCCCAACCAATTGGCAGAAACTCAGAAGCTCTTTTAAAAACATATGTGATCTTCTCATTGATTTGCATAGCATGTAGGAAAAAGTAGGTAAAAGGGGAAATTACTGGACTATGCTCTATATTGTCAGCTTCTATTCATCATCATCATCATAAAAGTCACTCAAATTCTTATATGTAAACTCTACAGGTCAACTGCAAATTATTCATTCATGTTTAATTATTTATGTTTGGTCCTATAAATGGTACATGTTTCAACATGTTTATTTTCCTAAGCACACACCTTACTACACTGTAACAATAAATAATCAGTCCACCTATATATGAGAGTACAAATATAATACAGAAAATCATGGAATTCAAATAAGAGTTAACACATGTGATTAGGATGTGAGTTAAGAAGTAATAATGCCCATGTATTAAGCTGGCGAACAAAGCTTTTGAGAAATTGTTTTGCTTGAAGTTCCTGAGCAATATTATCTAAGAGAACCCCACCAGGTTCTATACCAAAAAGCTCTGTCTATTGGCTCCCCAAAAGGTACAAGGTTATCCACAATTTCAAAATTAAAGCCTTCAAAAGAAACTGTGGCATCGGAGTCCTATGCAACAATACAGTGGTTGCGGCCTACCAAAAAAACTCTTGCCAGCTAGTTGTTGGTACGACATATATAGTTTCTTCAATAGCTTTCCCTATTTGACTAGCTGAACTAGACAAACTGCCAACATGCTGAAATTGAGATGCAATTGCACCTTTGATTTTTCCTTAGAAGATACTTCTGAGAAATCTTCATTTGCAAACTCTCACCTATTTGTATCAATCTTGTAAAATCCTTGTAATTCAACAATAAATATTTGAAAAATAAACTCATTTTTGAAATGAGAGAAGTCACTTTATAAATTGCACACAAGCCGATCATAAACTATGGATTTTTATGAATATACAATTGTTGCACTAATTGTAGCACTCCAACTACTTGGTAACCCAAAATAGTCAAGGATGTTGTTCCATCATTTAGATAAGGGGTCTTTGTAACCAAAAGGATAAAAGAAAACTCGAAACTGAAAAGAAAAGATAACTATTCAAAACTTATTACAAAGTGCAAAACTTATACAACGTCTTCTACAAAATGAGAGTCTAATAATCCAGCATTACAAAGAAAAACTAGCACATCATAATATTATAGATAAAAGAGTCTCAGTCTACGAAACTTCCACATTGTTAGATACTGATCTCCCTAAAAACCATGATTTAAAATAGTGTAAGAGATAATCTTAGCAAACCCTATGTGTTTTTGTGTAATTTAAAATTCCACTCATGATGCATGTAAGACTTTGAACTTGAAATAGTTTACAGTATGTATAAAATCCTACTTTCAAATCTATACCCAAGTATGTCCTTTAGGAGAAGTCATGCAATGCACATAAAAAATGTAACACCCCACTACATAGGCCCAACAGGGTCGGGGATATCGCCCCATCCAAAGGATAAGGGGTCTTTATAATTAGGTCATACAAAAGAAAATAAAAACAATACTTTAAAATTGAACTTATTACAATCCAAAAATACATGAACAAATTCAAAATAAATTATTTGCTATCATCTCTCAAAACAACACATAAGAAAAATAACATAAAGTCTTCAAAGCATAGGCAACAAAACTAGCTATTCATCTCCACAACAGGATCAACCTGAAAACATGGTATAAAAGGTGATGAGATAAAAATCTCAGTAAGTCCGTGTGTGCTTTGAGTGTTTCAAGTAAAACAGTTCGTGTATGTAAGTTGTAAAAATTGCATGAGAGAAAGTGTTGGCAAGCATTAAATAATGTTAAAAATAAAGAGTGGCGTTTTACTTTTCAAACCATACATGTGCACAATAAATACAACCACTCAAATGGGTAGCCATGGGTTACCACACGTTGGGCCCTATGACCATATAACGGTCAGAATGCCACACTTTGTGTAGACTGACAAAAGGTAGGTGTACGGCCTACCGGGTGAAATACTCCTCCTTTTCTATACCCAAACTTACCGGTTATCCATTCCGAAAATACACAGTCTACATGACTGAAACTTGCTAGCTCAGACCGGCATGACTAAGTAGTACTGTCGCTTCTCCAAGTTGAGTTCATCTTCTGGAGGTGGCCTCTTATTAGAAGACTCGCTCTTACTCTTCAAAACTAGTACTATTAATCTACCCTTATTGAGTACTCAACATTGATTGTCCCACTTGGGAGAAAATTGATCACACAATGATTTTCTTTAAAATAGCAATTAAAGATTTTTAAAATTCTTGTCAAAGTTGGTTTTTAGAAAGAATTTAGTATTTGTGCAAAACTGCTTGTTTAAATTTGCAAATGATTTGCTTGACCGAAATAAAAGGAAACAGTTCTTAATTGCCTTTACAAAATGAGTGTTCATACACTTAGCATTTGGCTTGCTATAGTAACATTTTGTCATCAAATAAGTTTATGCAGGAACTTACCTAATCCTTTACTTGTTCAAATTCAAAAATCTTTCAAGGTTGACCTAACCCTGCCTGGGGTAAACACAAGACATAAGGTTATACTCGAGTTATATTTACCTAACACAAATAATTTCTAGTTCAACTAATTACAATCATGACCTTAATATCTTAAGCTTTAAAGCCAGCTGATAAAGAATTTTATAAAAGAAGTCCAGTTTGATAAGTTAAAATAATTAGGGGTTGTAAAATAACTACTAATAAGTTATAGGTTCAAATAATAAATCTTGAGTGTTATCATTAATAAATAAATTAGGGTTTAATTATTGAAGAATCCTAAGTCCTAGATGTTATTAATAAATGGTAATTTTTAAATGGTATTATTAAAATAAATAATAAATTATTACAATCTCTTAATTAATAATTAATAGATAGTAAATAATTAATAATAAACAAATTTTATTAAATTTTGATTAATAGATAACAAATAAATATAAATAATATTTATGAATATATGGTCTACAAGGTCATTAATATTTTACTTATTATTATTATTATTATTATTATTATTATTATTATTATTATTATTATTATTATTATTATGAAAGGTTTTATTTATTATTATTATTATTATTATTATTATTATTATTATTATTATTATTATTATTATTATTATTATTATTATTATTAAAAGATATCATTTATTTAGCTAATAAAATATCACTATTTCATTTAATATTCCAATTTCAAAATTTCCTAGGAATTTCGAAATCTTTGGAGGAAAAACATAGTAATAATTTTAATTAAGATAATAAAATTTGCTAATTAAAATAACCTAGGATTAACAAAAATATGATCATAATTTTCTTATTGCTAATAAGAATCATGAACATATTCTCCAACATCAAACAACAAACTAATCCATTCATGAACATAGACTTAAATCCATACATACTATCACATGGTCAAATCTCTACTAAACATAAACATAATCATAATCATGGCCTCAAAACGGATAAGACCATAAAAATCTTACTCACCAAAGGTGACATAACATCTAGCATGCTTAAACATTCATAATCTCTTAAGACATGAAGAGCATACATTGATTCTCAAGGAATTTCTCAAGGCTTAATCATAATCAATCATTCTCATGCTCCAATCTCAACCCCTTCATACATATGCATATACTCAATCCCCCGTTCATATTCTATTCTCCTATTAGTATCTAAGAGACATGAATTCAGAATTAAAAAGAAAGATTAAGGAGGAGTACTTGATTGATGTTTACTTCGATAAAGATTCAAGAAGGTTCACACGATTGAGAGTCTTGAATTGTCCATGAGAGGAGGAAAAACAGCCATGGTTGTAATTCACCATTTCGGCCAAGAGAGAGAGAAAGAGAGCATTAGTATGATATGTTAAAGATTGAAGGGAAGAAGATGAACAAAAGTTATTTTTGGTTACCTTGATGATGTTCTTGAGATTTCAAGGAAAATTCTGGTTTTAATCCGATTGTCAATTTTTGTTTTCGAGATTTGATGTTATAAAATTCAAAAATGGACTCTAGGGAGTATGTAGGTGTGTTCTGGAGTTTTTGGGAGGGATTGGAAGTGTTTAGAGTGATCTTTGGCTTGAAGAAAGGTAGTGTGTGTTCTTAGTGAAAATTGAGAGGATTAGAGAGAAAATGCTAGACGAATTTCTGAAGGGCTGGCCGAATCATTGAGGGAGTTCTGAGATTTTGATTTTCAGATTAAAGAGGAGAGAAAAATCTGGCTGTTTGAAATTCAAATGGAGAAAGTTAAGGAGTATTTTAAGGTAAAAGATATGGTAATGGTGTTTGATTGATGGAGGTTTTTTGGAGCTGCAAATGGCCGACTGGTTTGTTGTGTTTTGCTGAATTGAATGAGGATTGAGGGAGCTATAATGCTGGCCAAATTTTTGAGTTCAATGGTGGGAGGATTTCTGGTTATGAAGCTTAATCCAAGGGTGTTTTCATGGAATAAATGATGGAAATTTTGGAATTCAAATGGAAGTTTGATTGGAGTGATTGTAGAAGAAATTTGAGGAGTGGCTATGGAGTCTAGTTGTGCAAGGTCAGTGGAGGGAGTAATGGAGTTCAGTTCATGGCTAAACAAAGGTCAACTTATAGAGGTTTTGAGGAGGTTTTCGGCCAAGACTTGAAAGGAACAAGGTTGGAATTCAAAATTAATTAAGATAATCATAATAAAACTTAAATTGTAGGATTTGAACTCAGGACCTTAGAGATTAATTCCAAAACTCTAACCACTAAACCACAGCAACTCTTGTTCTTATTTTCTCACCCAAATATTTTTCTTATTTAATCCTCAAACTATCTTCCTATTTTGACCTCAAGAAAAATTACCATTTTACCCTTCCTACTCAATAAGCATAACTAAGCCTTTTAACCTATAAATCATAATTCTAAAGTATATAAAATCATTCAAAATATATATATATTTATACAAAATGATATGATATGCATTTCGACCCCTTACTCTAGGGTTGGCTTTAGGTGGGGTTTCACAGAGAAAAGTGTAACATGCCATTATCGGGAAATATTTTCAAGATAGTTTCAAATGAAAGTAAAACATTTACTTGAAAATCTTGAACCATTTACATTACTATAGAAAAATCGTATCATGAAACCTGCATCATGATAGGTATAGAAGTGTCATAAAACCCTACATAATGACAAATAAATAATATTATGGATCTTGTATCATGATATTAGGTAAGTGTATGGCTTAACGAGTAAGATGATCCTTATTTTCTCACCCAAAACCATATAGTTGTCCTATATCCGGCTATTAGACCTACACAGAACTACGGTGCTAACTAAGGACCAGTTTAACCTACATGTACTTACACCCTAATCGAAAAATGTCAACCTTCTGGAGGTGGTTACCTATCAGAAGATGTCTCCAATTCGTTCGAAAGTTAGTATGAGAGGCTTTGCCCTCATCGAGTACTTAATGTCTCTGTAACTATGTTTAAGATGATTCTCATAACAAGTCTTCCTACAATATTAGTTCATAACATATTTCAAAAAAGAGTTACAAACATATTTAAATCTTTAATCTCGATAATGTCTTAAAATTATTCATTCACATAAGTTTGTTCATGCTTTAGATAGATGAGAACATAACATTTTCATACACAAAAGTTTTTATGAAAAAATCATGACAAGTGGAGCTAAGTGTTTTATATAGGTCATGCTATGATTTTCGCAACTCGATTTATGCATGAAGGAGCACTCATGGACTATATGATATAAATAACAAGAAGTTTAATGCATAGCTCCTATCTTATCCCTAACCATTGGTAAGTTTTTCCAAAGCAATCCATGTATAAAATATTTTATGAATTCAAGGGCTTACCTTTAATCTCAAAAAGTTGATATCCTTATTTAGAAGGTGGGACCGTACTCTTGGAAACTCACCACATCTATCATAAAACTACATAAGTGTTAATCACTTATCATGTCCTTAATAAGTTTTTCTACCACTATGCATAATTCTAAGTGCCAAAGATAGTTATGCACATGATTCACATTATATTAGAAGTCTCTAATTCATGTTTAGATATCTCAAAATTACAAATTTCACTTTAAACCCTAAGCTACCTACCAAATTCTAACAAACGCAATTTTGATTCAAAAAGGATTCATGCATCTTTTCCTTCCCAAATCTCCATGGTATAATACTACACACACATACATACAACTCCTAACAAATTTTCTAGCAAATACCTGTACGAAGAACATTAAGAAAAATTCCAACTTGTAAAACAAAAATGGCATCATTTTTGGGCATTTATAGATCAAAATCTTGAACTTAATTTTTCCTCAAAATTTCCAAGGGACAATATAACTGCAAGAAAATCACCTTAGGTTGCCCCCAAAATTATGAGCTAAATGGCACAAACAAGAAGCTATAAACTAAATGTAAAAATAGTGAAAATTAGTATTTCTAACATTTTTCTAAAATCAGTAGCTACGCTCACTAGTCATTTACTCCACAAACATAAAGTTAGAAAAATTCAAACAAGCATGTTAAACTGTACAGTAATGAAAACTACTTCCTGAAACTTGATTTACTCAAGAAAAACAACACCTTTATGCACATAAGGGTTGGCCGAAACCTACGATACTCAGCTCTAACGTCATATAAAACCACCTTATTTGGAAACACATACATAAATGACATAAGAGAAATTTCATATTGCAAGCTCAATTTGTGTAATAGAAAAGGTGGATTCTTTCATTAAATTTTCCCTTAAAAGCTACTTTCTTAAGACATGTAAATCAAGAATGAGTCATATAGTCAACACCTAAATAAATTTCAAGCGAAACAGCCACACAAAAAAGCATATTTTGGACCAAAAATTTTCAATAAATCCTAGCATGGTGTTGGCTTCAAAGAAAATGAAGGAAAAGGTTGAGATTTTGCTTACCTTGTTTACAAGAATTTGTGTTGAGGGTAGGTTCTTCTTCTTCAAACATAGGCTAGGATTTGAAAGCAATGAGAGAAAATGTTGAGACTAGAGGAATGAGAGAAAACCAAGAGTTCTAGGGGAGAAGATTGTCGGATGCTATGTGAAATAGGGTTAGGATTTTATTTTTATTTTTTTCTCTCTCTTGAAGCAAAGGAAGAAAATCGTATGTATTGGAGGTAGATAAGTGACGGCCATCTGAAGCAATATAGGGAGAAATTGTAGAGACATTAGGGTTAAGAGGATTAGATTATGTTTTCAAAACTAAGAAAAATTTTCATGAAAATAGGAAGCTAGAAGGTGGTGGATAAGGAAGAAAATATTGGAAGAAATTGTGCGAGAAATTAGGATTGAGAGGGATTAAGATTTGTTTCCAAGTAAAATTCATAAAAATAAGAAAGTAGGGAGTGGCATCCAACAGAGAGAAGATTTAGGAGGATTTTTAGGAAGGCTTAGATTTTAAAAATATATATATACTCAAGATAATTAGAAGAATTATAGGAAAGTTTGGATTTTAAAAATATTACGCCGATTCCAAAAATAAATTCCAACCTTACAAATATACCCTAATTTCACCATTAAGGCCTAAGTTTTAAAAATAAGTTTGTGGACTCTCTTTTTAAACAAGAACTAAGTTGTCACCAAAAAATTATTTTTCTTCCCAAAATAAATATAAGGAACAGTAATTTCCATTAATATTATGTAACACAATATCAAAAGTTAAACGTTACACATAACTCTAAGTATATAAACAACAATCATACGTGAAAATATTATGCTCAAGTAATAGTCATAAAACACACATATCCACACCCAATATGCAATACCATGTAAAGTACTCTATAGATGCATGTCCCTTTCCATTTTTAGGTATGACAATGGTGAGGCGTTATGCTAACAATAGATAATCAGTCCATTTGTGTATGAGAGTACAAATATAACACAAAAAGCCGTGGAATTTAGATTAGAGTTAACACATGTAATTAGGTTATGAGTTAAAAAGTATATGATCATGTAGTGAGTTAAGAAGCAGTAATACCCACATATGTATAAAGTTGGCTAACAAAGCTTGAGAGATTGTTATGCTTGAAGTTCTTGGCCAATATTATCTGAGAGAACTCCATCAAGTCCTATACCATGAAACCCTGTCCATTGGTTCCCCAAGAGATAATCAAGTCCCATATAGGGTCGTCCATAATATCAAAAGTCTTGTAAAGAAATGGTGGCACTGGAGTCCAATACAGACAATGCAGTAGTTGCGGCACACTAGAAAAAATCTTGCCAACCATTGCAGTTGTTGTTGATACATCACGCATAGTTTCTCCAATAGTCATATATTTTCTTTGATAACTTTTCCTATTTCACTAGCTAAGCTAGATGAATTGCCAACATATTTGAGACCGAGATGACTTGCGCCCTTGTATATTGAGATACTTTTTCCCTCTTGAGAAACCTTCATTTGCAAACTCCCACCTATCAACATTAATCTTGCAAAATCCCTGTAAGTCAACAATAACCATTCTAAAAATGAACTCATCTCCAAAATAAGAGAAGCAACTTTATAAATTGCACACAAGCCAATCACAAACTATGAATTTTCATGAACATGCAATTGCAACACTAACAATAGATAATCAGTCTATGTGTATGAGAGTACAAATATAACACAAAAAGCTATGGAATGTAGATTAGCGTTAACACATACTATCAAGTTGTGAGTTAAGAAGCAGTAATACCACAGAAATATAGAATTCATATCTAATTACATAGCTAGTGATAACTAAATTAAATAGAACAAGAAAAATATATACATGAAAAAGTTAAAAGGTACATAAAAAATAAGTTTTGACAAAAAGGAATTTTATACCAGAGAAACAAGATGACAAGCCAGCAATCCTACCAATATGATCAGGCTGTGAGTTAAGAAGCAGTAATACCCACATACGTATAAAGTTGGAGAACAAAGGTTGAGAAATTGTTGTGCATATTATCTGAGAGAATTCCACTAGGTCCCATACCATGAAGCTTTGTCCATTGGTTCCCCAGGAGACAATCGAGTCTAACGTAGGGTCATCCACAATATCAAAAGTCTGGGAAAGAAATAGTAGCACCGGGGACCTATGCAGACAATAAAGCGGTTGCGACACATCAGAAAAACTCTCATCAGTCTCTCCTATTGTTGTTGGTATGATAGGTATAGATTCATTTTGAAGAGATTCAAAGTCTATAAATAGAGAGGTCATCAACAAAAGGAAATTTATTGATGTGGTAAAAGCCAAAGGGTCACAAGAACCAGGTGGGCACCAAGATAATAGAAAGGCCACCATACAACAAAGTGGAAGCATAACAGAGGATTGCATCCTAGGTGGCTGAGAAAATGAAGAAGGAGGTGAGTGCAACAGTTTCATTTTTATTAACAATCAAGAGTGAATTCGTCTCCAAATTGAAGAACGAAATCGTTGATTTTCCAGGTGAGTTCTCAATGATAGGAAGAAGAAGAAACAGCAACCTTGACATGAAGAAATGGTTGGCAAGAGAGGTTTGGTATGGATTTATACATAGTAGACATATATAAAGCCTCCTTAAATATTTTAGAAGAGTTGGTATTTTAGTTAAGTTTGTAAAATTGTCTACAACCTTGTAAAATATTTTGCATGGTTTGGTGTATTGGCTAAATTTGTAAAATTGTCTAGAACATCCTAAGGTTTTTGAGTTATAACTATCAATTTGATAATACAACTCTTATAATACTAGAATGTTCCAAAGAAACCAAGTTCTTTAGTTAATAATAATAATAATAATAATAATAATAATAATATTAATAATAATAATAATAATAATAATAATAATAATAATAATAATAATAATAATAATAATAATAATAATCTAATGTAAATATATATTCTAATTGTGAATAAGAGACAAAATTGTCATAAAATTTTATTTCAATAATTTTTTTTTCTTTTTTCCTCAAGTTTTTGAAAATGTAAATAGGGGCAGAGGAAGTATTATTTTTAACATATTTAATCTGTGTGCAAATAACTAAGTAAACATCTACTTTGAAATAAATGGAGTATTTAATAAATTCATTGTTGATAAGAGATTAGTAATATTTTTTGGTACCTCGTAAGGATGGTAGATAATATTTTTAAAACCTGCGTAAGGTTAATAACATTATCAAATACCTTAGAAAAGGTTTATGATCTAATCCCTAAAAATATGAGAATTTCATTTTGAAATGACTACAAGAAATTAGGAAAAAATAAGTTGTGCCGTTAAACAATAGTCAATGGAGATATATATATATTCAGCTTAGAATTCAATACTTGATTTTTTTTTATATAGAAAAAGAAAACTTGTGATTATTATTTTTTTAAAAGGAAGATTTCTATTTTGTATTAGTTATTTTCATTTGGGAAATTTTCTCTTCCCCAAATTATAGTTTTTAGCTATATCGCTATCCAAACTTTAACTTCTTGTAATTGGCACGTAAATTTTCAAAATTGTTCAATATGCTATATCTTTCAAGCTTTTGGTTAAGTCTTTAACTAATTTCTATTAATTTTAATTATTTTTTATTAAGTTTTCTTTAGAACATTGATGAAGATGACAGATTGAATCATTTGGCAAAAGCATACCTCCATTATTAAAAAAAATAAAGTCTAGATGGAAAAGCGAACTTTTCCTTTGCAATTTTTATAAAATACTAATGCCAATTTTTCTAATATTAGTGGGAAAAAAAATGCCATTTGATTAGCGATACATCATTTTTCAAATTCAAGACATACATATTGATCTTAAAGATTTTAAATCAACCTAAGTCATTTATTTGGTTTGTGTTACAATAATTTTGTTTTAAATATTATCAAGTTTCATAATTCCTTTCTATATGGTAGGTTTAATAAATAACAAGTTAGGCACTTTGACTCTAAGCTATTACCTCAACAACAAATTTAATAAATTTTCTAACATATAAAATAAAAAGGGGTTAAAGAGATGTAAATTATAAGATTGCATAAAACTAATCCAAATAGTTTAATACATTCATAGTTTTAACGAGTTGAAATTTTTATACAGTAATGTTATAATGAAAAAATAATATTAAGAAAAAAATCAACATTCAAAAGTACTAAAATTTCTTTTCCTTTTGTTTTCAGAAATGCCATTGTCAAATCTCTATCATTTTTCAATTTATTTGATATAGTTTATAATACAAAAGTAATGAGAAATATATCTAAATTTGATAAGGGGAAGGGGAATAAATTGAATTCACCAGCCCTCAATCCACTAATGCTTCTACTAGCCTTATTTTCTCCTTAAAAACACAGTTAATGATATAACAAAATAGAAAAAAAATTCAACAAAAATTCGAAACTTTGGATTAGCTGAGAAGCCTCTATTAATACTCCCTCCATAAATCAATTTTTTATCTCTAAAACCAAAAATATATTCTCCAAATTTCTAAAACAAAACATGTTTTTTTCTAAATTTCTAAAACTAATATATTACTTTATTTCAAAGAATAAAATGATAACTTCTCAGTTAGATATTTTAAATTTTTGTACAAAATAAAAATAGGAGATATAAATGTACTATAAATATAATATAACTAGTTGAATAGCGTGGCGATTCTGCCCGTATCGTGTTTAAAAAAAAAAAAACACGCTCCTATTCAACTATGCCGACCAAAACAAAACAAATATCCCAAGTAACTTTTTCAAAAGAAGATACACAATAGGTGGGCTCACCATCCTAGCTGCTAGCATTGGTTGCTTGATTTTCTTCATAATAATATGTTATTTTGACCACAATACGATAGCAATTTTTGTATACATGACTATTTGAAGCTTTACGCTTTGGTTAGTGGAGCTTGAGCTAAGCTACTGCTCATTGATACAGAATTTTAAAGAGCAAAAGAAAGCTTTGAACCTTTGATGCTCTAAGCTACAGTAGAATCACAAATCGCAAGGTTAGAATGATGAACAAATAGATAAAAGGGGAAAAAATAGGCATGAAAGGTGAAAAGCCAAAGCAAAATTGAAATACAAAGGCTAACAGAAAGCAAGGAAGAAAGATGACGAATGAATGGTGGGAAAATGTAGCAAAGTATATGAAAATGCAGCAAACCAGATGAATTTCACATTTTTGTTCTCAAGCTTGGTAGAAACTTTCAACTGAATAGTAATAGCAGCCCCCTCACCCATGTTTCCATTGGATAATGGGATGCCATATGCAACTCAATTCCAGGTCAAAGTGCCTCAATTACAAAATATAGCAAGACATAAAAAGAATCGCTGAAACTGCAACTTAGCACAAACTTGATTCTCCACATATTAAATAGTAATATCAAAAGGCAAGTATTGTAAGCAATCACCTACTTGCTACTTTTGTTGAATGTGATCAAATAAAATTGCAATACCTTTTTTTCTTTGTAAGACTTTAGGACTCCAGTGAGCAATGCATCTCTTGTAATTTGCAAAACTCAATGAGATGATAAAATAAGTATTGCTGAGATGATAAAATAATTTTAAGAGTAAGTAGAAAAAAGTCGTAATTTGAATCACTCAGATTCATCAAGTTTCATAAAGATGGAATATATCTCAGCAGAATTTGGTCATAACTAACCAATAAAAATAGCAAGCAGAACAAATGTTGCAGCACCAAAACATGTAACTTGAACCCTTGTTTGTGAAATGTGTCTGTCAAAATAGCAAATATTTCTCGCTCAATCACCAAAAAGTATGTCCTATAGAATTGGTTACAAAACTCAAATGCCTGCCAAGTAAATACCAACATGAGAAACATCCAATAAGAGTAACTAAGTGAATTCATGGAAAAAATAAATGCAAACCTAAAAATTCCTGAGCATCTCTAATAAAAGGTTAAGTCCAGTTTCAGCAATATTTCGTTCAGTGTGCCGAAAAGCAAAAATGATGGAATCCATCACAAGTTTTTGCTCTTCTAGGTACGTCCCATATAAATGTCCTAAGAATGACATTCAATTCAGTGTTTTAGTTGATTCTAATTATTCCTGTAATTAAGTGGATTATGGTGATTGAATTCTAAAGTGGGCATGACAAATTAGTTAGGCAGGTGATACTTCTGATGGCCTTTTGTGATTATATTGGGAACTATATAAAGGTAATTTGTTTCATTTTCCAAGTTACCTATTTCATTGAGGAGACAAAAGGCTCATTTTTCAAATTGGCTACTTGCTGTGTAGGAATGAAATCTCATTTTCTTAGTGCAGTGTATTTATTAAGGAGTCTACTAACTTCTCAATTCTTCTGCCAAAAAGAATAACATAACCCATCAATTATTATCCATCGTTGCCAAAAAGAATATTAAATTACACAAACAAACATTTAAATGGGATAGACGAAAAACAAAACTTTATTAAAAGAGCATTCAAGATGACCATTTTTACTCACAATTGGTCCATTCTTCAGGATATGCTCCTTGGCAAATTTGCATGCTTGTTTCATAGTAAGGACATCCATACCATCTATCTGTATTACAATAGAGAAATGCAACCTTAACAATATGATGGGTAACCTTATCAATAATTGATCATTCCACAATGTCACAGAATAATAAATAGTAAATAGTCTATTCATACTTAATTCTTAATGCAAGGCCATTACAACCATACAAAATACCACCAGAACCAACAACCACAAATCCAATTAAAAAGACATCCTTTGAGGATGAAAAATTAACATATAGCAGACCAGAACATGGCATGACCAAATAGGGATTGTACTCTTCCAAGATACACTTCTAAAATTGCTTTCTGCTAATAAGAAATTGCTATAGGTTCAGTGGAAAGTTCAAGAATAATTTATTGATTCCTGCTCAGTCAGACATCATAAAAACTTATTGGAGTCTGCTCCACTTTGCTATTCTATTCAATCAATGACATTAAGTCCATACCAAAGGTTCAGTCTACTAATCATCCCTAGAGTTTACAGTTACATACTTGATTAAGATGCAACCCTTTCTTTAAGTGGAAGAATTAGTAGAATATTCACCATGTGTTACAGCTTATAAGCCATTGAAATTAGAACAACTTTACATCATCAGGCACGTTATGTCACCAAATGGCAATTAAGT
The DNA here is from genome assembly GCA_026120185.1 of Voacanga thouarsii. Classification (NCBI taxonomy): domain Eukaryota; kingdom Viridiplantae; phylum Streptophyta; class Magnoliopsida; order Gentianales; family Apocynaceae; genus Voacanga; species Voacanga thouarsii. Next base: position 384,601 of record JANUWF010002273.1, read on the forward strand.
TACGGCTACCTCATTTGATGTGAAGTCTATAATATGAAATTTTGCTCCGACAAATCCTGAATGCAACAAATAGAATTGAAACTTATCATCAAAACCTACTTTGAAGATTCTGCTGATGACAACTACATAAAACAAAAAGAAGTAAATTTCTCAATCCATGACACATGAAGCTGAAAGAAAAATCAAAGCCTTATGAAAGAATGTCATTGAGTAGTTCATCACATGTCTTGCATAGCGCACTTACTCTTTAAATGCTTAAACAAATGATCATTGACATAGCGTGATGTCTTAAGCCCACATGACCATCATATACACCAACAAATGCTCCATATGCACCAGAATCAAACAAGCTCAAAGAACCTGACTCAAGCTAGCTTTGACCCTCAAGCAAATTGTTGGCTTGGACAGCAGCCATTGAAAATTCACCAGTCAAGTGTTGTTCGGTGTCTTTGTACCAAAGAAGTCCATCCTGCCAACCTGCAGTATCCAAACCTAAGTGCTAATGCAGGTTTGAAGAGGGCTACCAACAGGCCTTCAGAAATTGTATTAACTTTGATAACAACCATCAAAGCATTGTGAAATAGGAGCTGTTCTCATCTTTTAGATTTATTTTTCTATAATATGGTCTAAGTAACTATACTATGAGTTTGTGTCATGCACGTAAGGGGCTTGATTCTCTCATTTTCATAATCTGGGTTTGCAACCTTCCCATGAAATATGGGTTTGATCTTAGCCGATCCTTTAGATATGAAGTTCGAGCATCTTCTACCAGCTCATTAGCCTTTCCAGCCTCTTCAATGGAAGCAAGTAGTGTCCTGAGACAATCCTTTTTGTTCTCTTCCCAATGCTCTAACCTGCAAATAGAACAAAACTTAATGCAAGATATCACAATAAAAGGTAAATAATATAATTTTGCCTTTATGTTCTCTTTAATTAAAAATATATTGCATTTGATATAATTTTGCAGTCATGTGGTAAAAAGATTATTTCCTTGTAGTCATACCTAATGAGCAAAAATCTAGCATCGGTAAGCATCTCTCTCTTTATACTTTATAAAAAGGTAAAAATTTGCTACAACTAAAAAAGCATTCAAGGCAAAAATTATCAAAGATTTAGAAGCTATACATAAAGAATGAAAAGTTTTTTACAAATTGTCAACAATGACATAGTTCACACATTCAGTGACATAAAACAAAGATATCTTGCACACTGTGCATAGTTAACAGAACAAGATGATTACAAATGTAGATACTGCTATTTTCACTAATGAAGGAGAATCTTAGTTCAAAGTTTGGAGATGCAAATTTCTTTTTGATATTTCTTGGTCAATCACGAAGTAAAACTAAATTGAAAAAGGATCACACGCTTAAATATCTTGAAGAAGACCATAGGCTATAGGACAATTATATCAAGAAAAATCCCTAATTTTCAATATTCTAATACAATCCAATGTTAAGCCCATTAGTCCATCCTTTTCATTTAGCCCCCACATTAGTTTTATCAGTTAATAACTTAGTTGTTGTAGAGAAGTCTTGCCCTTTTCGACCAAAGTGTAAATGAAGGCTACTTAAGAAGAAACATAGAACTTCAACACAATCTACATTACACATGCAATCACAGGCATCATGAGCAGTCTCCCAGAAAATAATAGTAATCATTTCTTAATCCAATATGCAGCTTGAGTTCCATGTAGACTCTAGGAATACATGAGGGAACCTTGCACTTTAGAAAGGACAAGTTCTAATCAAACAAGAACTTAGCAACTGACCTCACATTTCCATAGGAACCCACCTGCAATAGTTATTAAGATTCTAAGAAATTCATTTCAATGTGTTCCTACTTAATAACAGAAAAGAACAAGCATGTAGGAATACGAGACTATTTTTATTTTCTTGATGCCTTTCAGTGCTGATATTTTTTTTTGGGGGGGGGGGGGGGGGACAGAGTTGAGACAAAAAGCACATAAAGATGTAATAATCGGATCATAATTAAATAGAATGGCTACAAAGCAAAAGTTAGGAATGGAGTTGATATGATTGTTTTCAACTTGGTTATCTGAATTACTTTGTCTAATAGTGGTGATATACATATCTGAGTAGCCACCACTCAATCAAGTCGATTTAAACTCCAACACAAGAGGAGCTTAGTTACTGAAGGTGGCCTCAACTTCCCCAAATGCTTCCTATGCCTATGAAGAATTCCAAAGATTGCTCATGTACTAAATTCTTTTACATTCACTTCAATCCAATTAAGACTGTTTATTATTACTAATACTAACGTATAACCAAGAAACAATCAAATTCCATATAACTAAAGTATATAACCCAATCAAAATGCTTAACATTTGCAATATCCCTACCACACCTCACGACAATAAAATGAGCACTGTTTCCTTGAATTCCAAACACAAGAGGACCATAACCAGCAAAATGCAAATAAAAATTCAAAATCTCAACTTTCATTCCATTCTAGAACCTTAGAAAAACAACATTCATACTCACTTGGAAAACTTTGAATTTTTAATGCACACGAATACAACAAATTAAACACTGCAAAAAACAAATAGCACAAGGCAAACAAAAGGACTGGATTTTCTTATTTTATCATATATTCTACGTTTCTTGTATTTATTAATCAGCAAATCAAGTCCATCCCATGAAACAAAATAAAAATTATTTTCAATTATAACAGAACAACAGGCAAAATTTCAAGTAGAATAAAATGTCAAACCTTTAAAAATGCCTTCAGTTTATAATAATCCACTGAAGACCAAACATCATCGGCACTGAAGATAAACCAAAATCTGCTTAGGCAGTCTCCTTTTGTACCTAGAAATCCTTTCGTATGGTTTTCCAATATCTAGATTCAGTTATGCATTTCATTTTTTCACCACTTGAATACTTCTTCTCACGGGCAAAAAATTTTGCTTTAAAAAAACACACAGTTGATGCGGATTTACTCATGTTATCAAAGAGATTCATCACATAACTCCACATATGCATATCCATATTCTCCAATTAAAGCCAATAATTGGGGAAAAAATAAAAAGAGATCAATATATTTAACAAAATGATATGAAAAAAAAAAAATACAGACAAGAGATCGAGTACCTGGGAGATCCCATAGAGACAATTTGCAAATGTTGAGTTTCGAAATGACTTAAAAAAGAACCTTCTTTCCCAATATTTTCTATTTTAGATGGTGTACATCTCAATATCAGTTGGATGGAACTAAAATCCAAGAGGACGTTAAAGCCATCTAATAATATGATAACAAAAAGTGGACTAAAACAATAAAACATAAAAGTCCATATACTTGGCAGCTACCACGCTAAATTGGATGGTTGAACATGAAAGACAAAGTAAATAACCCCAATTGAGGAAAATTAAATGAACACCCTAACCACAAAACCCATGCCTTCGCTAGAACTTCATTTTATTATGTTTGAAGGAGATGAAAGAGGTTGAGGTATAGAACAACACACCTCATTTTCATCTGGAAATTCAATACTTCCCATGAAAAGCATGTGTTCTACAAGAGAAGTTACAAAATAAGTATAGCATAACTATTCTTTACAGCCCACCCTTAAGCTTTAGTGACTTCTTGAGGTAGAAATAGGTATATTATGGTGTGAGCACCAATATGATGTATGCTGCATGGATAGGATGCCCACTGTCCCTAAATATAGCAAGTACTTATACTAAAGCTAATAAGGTTAGATTAAAGCATTCCTGGTCCAAGATCATACAACAATTAACTAAACAAGAGCCCCAAGATCATTAAAAAATTAACGAATCAAGAGCCCTTACTCTTATGCCTGACTCATAAGTTATATTAAAGCTTCATTCTTGCCTTAGTTTGAGCAATTTGCAGTAGGTCAGGTCATGTTACTCAAACCAACAATATCCCAAGTCTATGCTAGAAATTCTTGCCTATTTCCCATAATTTTTTCACTTAGAATTATCTTAAATTCAAATCCAACTATTCCCATAAAGTCAAAATCAGTCTGAGCTTCCAAAAGAAAAAGGGAAAAATAAACCTAGAAAATGTGCCAGACCCTACGCCTCATAAGGATCTGCAAAACTGCCCATTGAACGCATAATATTGCCGCTACCTGCAATATCTGACATCTCACGAGAATGAGTTCCAACAAAAAACAATGGCCTAATTCTACCTGTAATTGAAAATCCTATCATTCACAAAATCAATACAACAGCTACAAATACAGCAACCAAAGGAAATCAGAATTACTACTTTTTTTCTCACTAGCGCCTTTTGTTCCTTTGATTTCTTCATATTTTTATTCATCATCCTCACCATCTTCCTTCTCTTCATCATCTTTCTCTCTATCTTTTTCATCCTCATGGTCGTAGTCATCGTCTTCTTGGCTTCTTTCCCACTTTCTCGAATCATCCTCATGTCCATCACCGTCGGAATAAATTTCAAAAGAGTAGAGTAGAAAGGTGGGGAGAAGACAATAAAACATAATATTCCCGTAGGAAGGAGGGCAGAATTTTCTAGAAGAAAGTGAGAGTAGAGTAGACCAGAAGGGTAGAAGGGGTTAGTCTGGGCATTCGAATAAGAACCGACACGGGCACCCTCAAAACACACAAAGAGACATACAAATATAGAGAAAGACAAAATATATATATATATATATATATATATATATATAATTACCAAATTACCAATAACAACTAAATGAATCTAAGCCTTACAAGATGGTAATATAGTACTATTGATAAAATCTTATTTGTGTTATAAAATTAGGGTAGTGTTAGAATAAAATCTACACACTACACACTAAGAAAATTCTAACTATTCTTTGCACAAGAATTTCTCTTCAAACTTCTCTCTTTCTTTCTCTCACAATTCTTTCTCTAATCTTTCTTTCACTAATCTTTCTTTCACAAAATGATGGTGTATTACAAGCTTAGAGAATAGCTCTATTTATAGAGGTCTAATTAGTGGATTACATCATGGTATACATCATCTTCAACTAATCTCAATTAGTGATGTCTCCACTAAATGGTGGACATCCATAAAAATCTTCTAAGAATTCACATAAATCCATAATTAGTGGAGCCTCCACTAATTAATGGAGATTCCAATAATTCATAACATTCCCCATTGGATGTCCATCCATTACATAAAGAATATGTCTCGTTAAAACCTTACTAGATAAAAACTCAGTGGGAAAAAAACCTAGTGAAGGAAAAATAGTACACTATTCTATATGTCTGTTTATTACTCTCCCTGATGAGATGATTCCTTTAAATCTTTAAACCGACGCATACCGATTTTATATCTCAACTTCTCAAATGTTGTAGTCGGTAAAGTCTTCGTGAAAATATCTGCGAGGTTATCACATGACCGAATTTGTAGCACATCAATTTCACATTTCTTCTGGAGTTCATGAGTAAAGAAGAATTTTGGTGAAATATGTTTTGTCCAATCTCCTTTAATATATCCTCCTCGTAATTGAGTTATGCAAGCTGCATTGTCTTCATAAAGAGGAGTTGGAATATCTTTGATTGATGATAATCCACAACTTTCTCGGATATAATGAATCATGGATCTTAGCCATACACATTCTCGACTTGCTTCATGAATGGCTATAATTTCAAGCATGATTTGAAGAAGTAGTCGCTATAGATTGTTTCGTAGAACGCCATGATATAGCAGTATTTCCACATGTAAATAGATAACCCATTTGAGAACGTGTTTTATGTGGATCAGATAAATAACCAGCATCTGCATAACCTATCAATGTTGGACTGGTTTTATTTGAATAAAATAATCCGAGATCAATTGTACCTTGGAGATATCGAAGGACTTGTTTAATTCCATTCCAATGTCGTCGTGTTGGTGAAGAACTAAATCTTGCTAATAAATTGACAGCAAAAGCAATATCAGGTCGTGTATTATTAGCAAGATACATCAATGCACCAATTGTACTGAGATATGGTACTTCAGGACCAAGGAGTTCTTCATCATTTTCTTGAGGTCGGAAAGGATCTTTATCCACATTTAATGATTGGACGATCATTGGAATACTCAATGGATGTGCTTTGTCCATGTAAAATCTTTTTAGCACTTTTGCTGTATATGTTGGTTGATGAATAAATGTTCCACTCTCCAAATGTTCAATTTGTAAACCAAGGCAAAATTTGGTTTTACCAAAATCCTTGATTTCGAATTCTCTTTTTAAATAATCAATTGTTTCTTGGAGCTCTTCAAGAGTTCCAATAAGATTAATATTATCAACATATATAGCTAATATCACAAATTTAGAACCAGATTTCTTAATAAAAACACATGGACATACCTGATCATTTTTAAATCCCGCTTTCAATAAATATTCACTAAGACGTGTGAACCACATGCGCCGCATTGCTTCAGTGCCATATAATGATTTCGCAACTTGATGGAGTAATTTTCACGAGGATAATGTTTATATGCTTCGTGCATATGAAATCCTTCGGGATTTTCATATAAACATTGTTTTCTAAATTTCCATACAAGTAAGCAAGTGACAACATCTAATAGGCACATATCTATCTTTTCATGTACTGCCAAACTGATAAGATATCGGAGTGTAATAGCATTAACAACAGGAGAATAAGTTTCATCATAATCAATACCTGGTCTTTGTGAAAAACCTTGGGCTACTAATCGCGCTTTATATCGAACGATTTCACTCTTTTCATTGCGCTTTCGCACAAATATCCATTTGTAGCCAACAGTGTTTTACACCTTCCGGTGTTCGGACCGCAGTCCGAAGACTTTACGTTTTGTCGCATGCATTTAACTCCGATTAAATCGCATCTTTCTATTGCAGCCAATCTTTTCTATGCCGACATTCATCAATTGATATTGGTTCAGGATCATCATTATCCTGTGTAACATCAAGAGATATATTGTATGCAAATATATTATTAATAACAGCTTCTATCCGATTCCAACTTCTACCGAAGTGGTATAATTGATAGAAATTTCAGTGTTACTTTCATCAACTTCCGGTTCTTTGTCATCAGCTCTCTCTTGGTCTTTATCATTCTTTTCTTCAATATGATCTTCCGGATCAGCTTAATCCTCTTTTCTTTCGAGGATTTTTATCTTTAGAACCAAGAGGTCGGCCACGCTTCCGACGTGTTTTTGACTCACAGACTATAGGTATAATATTTTGATCTCATTGGAACTTCAATTCGAATAGGAGCATTTATAGTCGGAATATGCGATTTTGTAACTCTTCTCGAGTCAACAAAAGCATCCGGCATTTGATTTGCAATGCTTTGCAAATGAATTATCTTTTGAACTTCAAGTTCACATGCGCTTGTGCGCGGATCAAGATAATTTAATGATGTTGTCCAAGCAAGATCCTTTTTATGCTTGTTTTGGTTCTCCCCTAATTTAGGGAATAATGATTCATCAAAATGACAATCAAGCAAATCTTGCTCGTGAATACATCTCCTGTCGTGGGTTCAACATACCCGATAATAGAGAGAGAATCATATCCAACGTATATCTTCTTTCTTCTTTGAGGACCCATCTTTGTACGTTGGTTTGGTGCAATTGGAATATATACAAGACACCCAAAAATTCTTAAATGAGCAATATTTGGTTCCGACCCAAAAGCCAATTGCAAAGGAGAGAATTTATGATAACTAGCTGGTCTTATACGTACAAGTGTTGCAAAGCATGTAGAATAGCATGTCCCCGTGCAGATGTTGGGAGATTTGTTTTCATTAATAATGGTCTAGCAATTAATTGTAATCGTTTAATCAAAGATTCAAGCAAGACCATTTTGTGTGTGAACATGAGCTACATGATGTTCAACATTAATCCCAATTGACATGCAATATGCATCAAAAGTATGTGATGAAAATTCACCAGCATTATCCAAACGGATATTTTTAATGTGATGGTCGGAAATTGTGCTCGTAATTTAATTATTTGAGCAAGTAATCTCGCAAACGCCAGAGTTGCGAGTAGATAATAAATATACATGTGACCATCGGGATGATGCATCAATTAAGACCATAAAATATTTGAACGGTCCACATGGTGGATCAATAGGTCCACAAATATCTCCGTGAATCTGTTTCGAGAAATGTAGGACTTTCAGACTCCTACTTTTACCGGTGATGGTTTAACAATTAATTTTCCTAGGGAACATGCAGTACATACGAATTTTTCTGATGTTAATATCTTTTTATTTTTTAAAGGATGATCATGTGTATTCTCAATGATTCTTCTCATCATGGTAGATCGCGGATGACCCAACCGGTCATGCCAAATGTTAAAAGTAATAGGATCAGTAAACTTCTGATTTACTAGATGATGAATTTCAATTGTACGTATTTTTATAAAATATAGGCCAGTAGAAAAAGACGGCAGTTTTTCTAATACAGATTTCTTACCCAAATGCATTTGAGTAATAAAAAGATGCTCAATCCCATTTTCCTCATTTGTTTCAACATGATACCCATTTCTGCTGATATCTTTAAAACTCAATAAATTTCTTCTGGATTTTGAGGAAAATAGTGCCTTATGAATAATAATTGTTGTTCCTTTAGGCAACAATATACTAGCTCTTCCGGAGCCCTCAATTACATTTGCACTACCGTTTATCGTATAAATATTTATTTCTCCCATTTTGAGATCAGAAAAATATTTCTCATTTTTTAGTATGGTGTGTATAGTTCCACTATCAATAATGCATACATCATCATTAACAACAGCCATCTAAACACAAATATATATATATGCAAACGTAAATATTATTAGAATAGAATGAAAATAAAAATACAAAAATATCAATGTGAGGCTTTAGTTCTTCTGGACACTGCCATCACCAATTAAATGGTCTATCCTACCGTCTGGGTGCTCAAAAAAATCCGATACATCCATATGGGTAATATTGATATTAAGATCTTCAGGATCAATATCATCATCCTCAGCATTATTTATTGGATGTTGAGAAAAATTTGCTTCCACATTTTTATTTTTCAATGAAGTTTGATATAATTCAACTAAATGCTTAGCCGTACGACAGTTTCGTGACCAATGACCTTTCATGCCACATCTATAACATATATCCTCATACTTTTCTTCAATTTCTTTTTCTTTTCCCTTATGATCTTTTCTATTCTACTTCAGGTGGCCAATATTTCTCACAGTTTGATTATAATTGTGATAAGGGAAATATCGAGCGTGTCTACGACCATAACCACAGCCACGGCCATGGCCACGACCACGACTATAACGATGGCTTCTGCTAGAGCCAACAACATTCACTTCTGGGAGTGCTGTTGAGCCAGTTGGTCTGACTTCATGATTTCTCAATAATAACTCATTATTTTTCTCTGCAATGAGGAGTGCAGTAATTAAATCTGTAAATTTTGTATACCCCTTTTCTCGATATTGTTGCTGCAGGACAATATTTGAGGCATGAAAGGTGGAGAATGTCTTCTCCAACATATCTTCATCAGTCACTTTTTCTCCGCATAATTTTAATTGAGACGTAATTTTATACATTGCGGAGCTATATTTATTCACGGTTTTAAAATCTTGCAACCTCAGGTGTAACCATTCATACTGTGCAGTGGGTAGTACGACCATCTTCAGGTGGTCAAATCTTTCTTTTAAATTTACCCACAGGACATATGGATCTTTTTCGGTAAGATATTCCATTTTCAAATTTTCATCGAGATGACGACGAATAAAAATCAAAGCTTTAGCCTTGTGTTGTGCAGATGCACTATTATTTGCTTGAATAGTTTCACTAAGGCCTTCAGCATTTAGATGCATTTCTGCATCGAGAACCCATGACATATAATTTTTTCCAGAAATATCAAGTGCTACAAATTCGAGTTTAGCGAGATTAGTCATAGAGATCAATAAATGCGTACCTGTCTTCTGGTTTTGTTAACGGCAGAAACTCGTGCTTAGTCTTCTGGTTTTTATACCGGTAGAGACTCGTGCTGATAACGTGTTATAAAATTAGGGTAGTGTTAGAATAAAATCTACACACTACACACTAAGAAAATTCTAACTATTCTTTGCACAAGAATTTCTCTTCAAACTTCTCTCTTTCTTTCTCTCACAATTCTTTCTCTAATCTTTCTTTCATAAAATGATGGTGTATTACAAGTTTGGAGAATAGCTCTATTTATAGAGGTCTAATTAGTGGATTACATCATGGTATACATCATCTTCAACTAATCTCAATTAGTGGTGTCTCCACTAAATGGTGGACATCCATAAAAATCTTCTAATAATTCACATAAATCTATAATTAGTGGAGCCTCCACTAATTAATAGAGATTCCAATAATTCATAACAATTTGTTCATTTTGAATTTTAAAATCTCAACTAAATCTGAATACTTGGATTAAAAATATTAAGAAGAAAGAAAAAAGAAAAAATTGCTTTAAAAATATATTAAAACACTTCTATCCCCACTTCACATTTAGTATATCCATTTAGATTAGATAAATATTTTATAACTAAACACCTCCAAGAATTTACTGTTGATGTTTTCTAGACCAAATAAATAAATACTAATAAAGAAAGAAAAATGGCGTTGCTGAATTTGACTGAGACAGACTGAAAGATTGACGAAAATCTTCGTCCGGGGGAGATTAATACTACGAGTGTCTCCTCGGAAAAGATCAGGAGAAGAAGGAAGAGAGAAAAGAAAGAAGAAGAAAGAGCGGGAGCTTGTCCCCAGCATTCCCACCTCTTCCCCTTCTCTCTCCTCTGTATATTATTTTATATTCAGATGGAGACGGTAGGAGTCTTAATCTCCTGTCAATCCTCATCGTCCCCACCGGACGATGATTTTCATCCCGATTTCTCACCTGTCGGATCCCCCGACCTCACCGACTCTCACTGTCCTCAGCCGCCGTCCGATCCACCTCCTCCTGTTCTCTCCGATGATCTCCGCGACAAGATCATCAAACAGGTTTTTTTTAAACATTTTTCCTTTTTTTTCTCTTATTTGATCGCACTGTGTTTAAACTAAAATTTTACCCTTGCTTTAGATACTTACTTGAATGCTGAAATTGAATCCGATTGCTTTGAACTCTCTGAATTAGATTACGTCCTTTTACTGGAACGAATGGTAAAGTTAGTGATTTTTGTTTCCATGATTTTTAAGAAGCATTTGAATGGGATTTTCAGTGAGGAGGCTGTTGCAGTTTGTCGTCTTTTGAAAACCATTCATTTGGTATATGCATCAAGTTTTTGAATTTTTTTTAATGGAGAAAATTTTATCGGATTTTAGATTTAAAATTGTCAAGCAGGGTTTTCTGTGGTTTTTCTCATGATGGTAGTCCTTAGGTCAAAAAGGAAATGACGGAAAAGAAGTCTGGAACTTGTTGATTTTTGTTTCCAATTTGAAAAGGGATTTGGAGGTTCTCGAGGGGCTTTAGATCTGGAAGCATGGTGTTTCATGCTTTATTTTATAAACATTAAGCTGAATAAGGTGCCTGAGAATTCTGGAGTGATTATCATTTTCAGATTATGTTCTGCGGAGTTCCTGTGGCCTCAAGTGTTTCTTTTTGTGAATGTGTAGAAATACCTTGCTGTTTTGGTTGAAGTTGTATTAGTAAGAATATCTTTTGAACTATATGCGTCATGGTTATCTTGGTTTTGAGGGTTGTCACGGTGGATTGCAGTTCATTCTAGTTTGCTTCTTTCATTTTTGTTTTATCTTTTTAGTTTCAAAACTTGCTTTATATTTTTCATTTTTCCCTTTTTGGTACTATAAATTGTGGTCAAAACATGCTCATCATGGTGACTTTGGACTTCTGCAGGTTGAGTACTACTTCAGTGATGAAAATTTGCCAACAGACAAGTTTTTAATGAAGTATGTGTCTAAAGATAAGGATGGCTACGGTAAGTACTAGAATTTTTTTTAGTGACATTTAATTTAACTGATTTACTTCCTGATGTTCTTGTATATTTTGAAGGAACTGATAATGTTTGGAATCCTCAGAATTATGATTAGATCAAGTTAACCTGGGGAGCTAGATTTTATATTTTAGTCTTAATTTTGAAATCTTTTTTCTAATATTCTGCTGTCTTTTGGGGTTTTCAGGAGATTTACTGTCTTATAGAATTGTTTTTCAATAAACATGAGCCATTTAATAAACTAATATATTATGGCAAATTTAAAAAAAAAAAGAGGCTAAATTAACTAAATGGTCATCGATAGTTGGGATGATAGGACGTTAGGTTTACTGAATGGTATTGGTTGCTTTTGCTCTTTTAATGACGCACTTCTAATTTTTGCTTCGGAGGTCTTTCAATTGTTGTTACTGTATACCTTTACCTGAAAATTCAGGTGGTAATTCAAGAAACTTTGTCTAAAATTCTATATGTGATCTTCACACGAACTGCGACTGGTATCTGCATTTGACAATTGGTGCAGTATTTGGAGTATGGGTCATGCAGGACCAAAATGCTTTTTTCAATGTTGCATTAGAGTTAGGTAATATTCTGTTTGAGATTACAATATGTGCTGCTTAAAACTTTCATGTTGTTGCAGTCAAGAGAATGTGAGTGAATGTAGGAAGGGATTAGAAAGAAAGTATTTTATTTTTCTTTGTTTGGTCTAGAAGAGAATGTGAAGAAAGAATTAGATGGATATAGGCTTTGTTGAAATTTCTTTCTCTTTGTTTGTCTAGAATATTGCCTTACCTTCTATTGCCTACAGATAAAATTAAGAAGTTTTCTCTTGGTTTTTTCAAAATATACTCTTAACTCAGGGGGATATTTATATTCCTTTATATCTTGTAATGAATTTTGATGAGTTCTTTGGAAGATCCTATACTGGAGTAGGATGGGACTTACAATTTCTATAAACTGAAATTTTGGAGCGGAGAGTTTTTATTGCAGTCATTCATCTTGTCAACTGCTGATTTATAACAAACTGCAATTTCACAGTCCATGTGTTGGGGTTTAAAATGTACTAATGTGGGCATATACTGAGCTAGAGTTGGTAATGCAGCCGTTATTATGTATGTTGTCAAGTAAAGAGTAGAGAGAATGTGATGAACCATAGCAGGTACTTCTGAACAGTTACTAAACCTAGGTGTCTCCTGGTGTGGCCTGTTTTGCGGCGCCGAACATCTGTAGGTTTGGTCTGAATGATCGTTCAAACAACTGCTGACTGATTCATTCTCTATTCAGTTCAAACTGATTGGCAATATTTACCTTTGTGTTTTGTATAGTTCTCAGTGTGTTCATTGCATGTCTTTAGTTTTATGGTTAATTCCAGGTGGTTGCATGAAACCATATGGTTCTATTGCACTGCTTTTCACTTTGTTGTTAATTTTTAGGATGTACATACTGGCCCTATTCATTTTCATCATGCACAGACCTTTGTGGATGAGGGACTCAGAAAAATATGTCTTCTTAAATCATGAATTTTGGTTAATGTTGTCCCCTTCATCAATTTGTTCTTATAGGCTTTGAATTCCTTGATCTCTTTCCTATTTTTAGCTTCTTACGCCGCGTAACTGTGTATCCTGAATGGCAATTGTAATGCAACCCTTCTCTGAAACTCTTTGAGTTTTGATTGTATCAAATAAGAAAATATGTCCTAGATTGCCTTAAAATTCAATTAATATTTGTAATCTGACCATTCATCTCCTTGTTCTTTTTGGCTTCAATCAGCTAACTTTGGCTTCTAAATTATTAGCACTGTAATTAGTCAATGGAGTGCCAATTTCATCTCTTGTTCGACAATTTTTGAGTTATGAGCTTGTGGAGTAAAGAAGTCTCATCTCCTTCCAGTTGGCATTCTACTAACTTAACACGATATGCTTGGCCATATGAAACTATGCTCAGCTGAGGCAAAATCACCCTGAGAATATGCTTTCAGTGCTTTTCCTGCTTTTCGTGGAAGCTTGGATATTGCCTTGTGTCGCTGTTAAACATGCAGCTAGCACTATAACCCGGAAATCCAAATTCACAAGACTATTGAGATAGATATGTACTTGTCTCTTCTAGTTTTCTGCAGTATGTGAGGAATTTCAATCTTGGCAATTAGCTTGTGGGGACTTGTATTCCACTCAAGCTGGGAGGGTAGATTCTCAGTAAAATATGATTTTAGCCTTAATACTCAAATGGCTTGGACTTAAGCATCTTGTGTGAGTTTTGATGGATTTGAAACATCAGTTTGGAAGTTGTTCTACAAAAGAGAAATAGATTTTTGGGGAAGTAGTTGGAAAAGACATTGATGAGAGTATTGGCAGCTGTCAAGGAAAAACGTCGAAAATATCTGGACTGGATGATCTATAGGGCCAATGAGAAACACTAGAAGATTCTTGCCTTTTTAGCCATCAACAGTAGCTTGATGTGTTAGCTAATGCTGGTTGATTCTGAAATATAGTCATTTTTCTTACCTTTCAGTGATCTTGACAAATTTTATTTTAACCTGAATTTTAATATATGTTAATATCTGAAAAAGGCAGGAGTAGAACATGTTTCTTTTCAATATTGTGGTATCCTTCTTCTTCAATATTTAGAAAGGTATGCCGTGTCTTGCAGTTCCTATTGGAGTTATTGCTTCTTTCAGAAAAATGAAGAAGCTCACAAAAGATGCGTCATTGATAGTGTCTGCACTCAGGGAATCCTCTGTTCTTGTAAGCTACTTAATTTATTGGAGGAGTACTTCGATATTAGGTTGTTGGCTTTCTGTTATCTTTCTCACGCAAAGAACACTTAGTTTCTAGCCTGGCTGAATTGTTTTATTACTTTATCTTTCAGCGTGCTTTTCTTAGGCTTGTTTCTTTTTGTGTCAAAATTGGTAATCATTGGCCTAGTCTATTGTATAACTGCAGGTTGTGAGCTCTAGTGGGAAGAAGGTGAGGCGGCTCCATCCTCTTCCATTGTCTGAGGTCAAAGATCCAATGGTATCTTTCTATGTTTCTGTCATTCCATACTTGGTATTCCTGACTTTACATGAATGTTATTCATGGAAAATTTGGTACACTTCTTTCTGTAGTTGTGCACTGTTTTGGTGGAAAATTTACCTCAGGATCATTCTGTTGAGAATCTTCTGCGAGTATTTGGTGAAGCAGGAAAGTATGTGTCTACCTCTGTCATGTTGTCTTAATGCTTTTTTTTTTTTTTTTAAACCTGCTTATCCACATCTTCATCTTCAAACTTTTAGAATAAAAAATATTGTAATTCGTGATCCACATGCTGCAAAGGAGCTGAAAAAAGTGACAGTTGCAGAGAAGCTTCTAAGCGGTAAGGTATGAATTAAAGTTTCCTAACTGAACCATTTCGCCTTGCCAGAATGTATCTGCAAGATGGGTTTCAATAGCTCTTTTGTTCAATC
Organism: Voacanga thouarsii; assembly: GCA_026120185.1. Lineage (NCBI taxonomy): Eukaryota > Viridiplantae > Streptophyta > Magnoliopsida > Gentianales > Apocynaceae > Voacanga > Voacanga thouarsii. Next base: position 399,959 of record JANUWF010002273.1, read on the forward strand.
TAAAACCAAGAAAAGAGAGAAAAGAAGTCTACCTGTCTACTAATTGAAAAGCTTAATTTTCCCAATGATGTCGGTAATCATTATTTTGAGTGTTCACTTGGCCACTAAAATTTTTGGCCCTAAATGTGTTATGCTGTTCATGAAAATTTGCCGACTTGCTTTATGGAATAGCATACGAAATTTATAAAAATTGTTAATGGGAATTTAGGTGGGTATGAGAGAGTTTGGGATATTCAAATTGGCAGGCTAGTTCTTACAATGCTGACATGAAGGACGATGGGACATTTGTTGTTGATGAATTTTTTGTTCAATACCAGAATGGAAATAACAACTAATTTTCACTTCAACTCTTCTTTTATTCATAGTCTTGCACTTTTGCTATCTAAAGAAAGGATGAATAATGGGTCACCTTACACGTCTACTAAATAGACCTTAGTTTTAGGTAACCTACTTATTGATCAAGACCTTTTCACTGTTTTTTCCCCCTTTTTGTGGGTTGCAGTTGCATGCTCTGATAGAGTATGACACAGTGGAGGCTGCCGAGAAAGCTGTGAGTGTCAAGTACTGTCCCTTATCTTGCATTTTTCTTGTGGGATTCCAAAAAGAGTTTGTAAGAGTTTTCCTCCATCTGTAATGTGTTTCAGGTGGCCACTTTGAATAATGAGCAGGATTGGAGATATGGGTTGCGAGTCAAGCTTCTGAAGAAAAAGGTATATTGATTCTGTCATAACTTTTCAATCCAGGCAACAATTATTCACTTGAGTTCCCATTTATATCCCCAGAGCAAGTCGGAACAAAAGAAAAAAGTATGGAAGGAATTGGAAACTGAGAAGCATACGAGCGTGCAAGTGTCTAATCCTGTAGTAGATGAGGAGAACCACTATTTGAGCGAGCACCATGATGATTATTCACACGATGAAGAGGTTAGACTGACAACTTTTCAGCATTTAATCTGCTTCATCTTCACCACCCCCACCCCCCCCCCCAAAAAAAGGGCCCTCCTCTTTCCTTTACTGGGGACTTGAATTAGGTTTCATGGAAATTAGATATCTGATGAAAGGTTTTCCAGTTATTCAATTAGACTTCTTTGCATTACTAAAGGACTGATTTTGAAGTATGGGCAAAAATAGGAAAATGAAGAACACTGGTTACAAAATAAAATTTCCTAGAAGTGGCAGACAATCATTTAATGGTTCAATCTATGGCTCTTAATTGAAGTGTTTTACCAGTTTCAATTTCCAACTGAATAATGAATGCAGATGACTCATTTTTTGTAGTTTTCTTTTCATGTTGGAAATTTTGAATGGCTTGTGAATGCACTGTCTTACTGTTTATCCGTCGAATGGAGAGAGGATATGTTACTGTGCATGCATGATCCACAGATTGTCAGTCTTGAGCAATCTTCCTATGTAGTTTTGTGTATAAATTACTTTGGAGCAGCAAAGTCCAACAAGTTATTGCTGTATTATATGTTGGCTCATCTATTGTCGTCATAGGATGGGGATCACTTGGGAAAGGATAAAAATGGAGAGCACATGCAGAAGGAAAAGAATGGGGAGCCCTCCCAAAAGGAGAACATCGGGCATAAAAATCGACATCGAGGCCGTGGAAGGAAACAGAAATATCATGGGCCAAATGGACAAGGTACTGAAACATAATTATTGCAAGGCTTGTTTCCCTCCTTTATTTCATTGAATTCCTAGCAAGTCTCAACTTCTTTACTTATTTCTTGTTAATGTGAATATCTTCAGGACATGGAACTCATTCTACTAGTCACGGTCCATGCCATTCATCTGGTCATGCGGTTGAGCCGTCAAAGCCACCACCTGGCCCACGGATGCCTGATGGTACCCGGGGATTTACAATGGGGCGAGGCCGCCCTCTAGTTACCAATACATGCTAATATTCTCCAATTTCCTTCTGCATGTTGATTCCAGTTCTTGTATGGAGACACCAAAATTAGATTCTCATTTATGCGGTGACTGGTTTGGGCATTGATGTGCTCGTGCGCTTGTAATGCTTCTCCTTTGGGTGCTGTGTGTTTGGTTTGTCCTGTTGGATTTAATGCAAGTCCATGTTGTAGAAGACCTCATTGTACAACTTTGTGCTCGTCTTCATGATTGTGATTAAAATGGGGCTGCGTGATTTATATTGGATTCTATTATTTGAACTATCAGATTCTGGGGACCATGTGTTTCGTCAAATGGTTTTCGACGCTTATGCTCGTGTGCTGCTCGCTCGCTATTATTTTAGTGTTTTTCCTTTTTATTTTGTTAATGTTTTATAGGTGATGATGCTCCAAGGGCCAAGTATCACTGGGTCAATGATGGAAGGACACTATGTTTCTTTTCTATTTTTTAAAGCTACCGTAATTTTGAGAGCTATATTATTAATAGCATAGTATAATCGAAAGGACATAGTACTGATTAGTTAGTATCCCCTAAAGGGAAATTTTTAGGTTTACTTATTGTACCGAATATATTAAGTGGTTGTATCTTGTGTAAATATAATTGTACATGGTATTTGTTGTTGTAATATGATTATTTAAAGTATTAAAAAAAAATGTAGAATACTTCGCATTTGACAGGGATGGAAGGTGTTAGTTCTTATATAATGGGAATGCTGTATTGATCTATGCGTTATGGTTTTCTTGTTGGTTCAATTTTTCCTTCTGTTTTTTTTTTTTTTTAGATTTGGGATATTATTCAATTGCGATCATTTGAATGTTGAGATTAAAATTTATAAAAATTTAGTATGTATTGTGTTACATATGCTACGGAAGATTTTTAGTAATTTATGTTATTTAATAGTATTTTATTGGGTATAATATTTTAAATATTGAAAAAAAATTATTATGTAATTTGTATCATCAAATTACGTAATTCTAAATCTATTTATCATATATAAGTGATTTAATATTCTATAAATAAAATCAATATATTTGTTACTTTCTATTTAGTATATATTCAATTGAAAGCGAAAATATTGAAAATATTTCTTATTTTAATTATATTTGTTAACAATTTAAAAAATCAATATTGTACAATTAAATATTTTAACCAAAAAATGTTGTTCATAAAATGCAGAGACTTTAGCTCTTTATTTACTTGTGTAATATTTTGTTTCATCAAAAGGGAACGCAAGTAGCTTGCAATGCTCACTACCTAGCCCAAATTGTTAAGGCTATACTTGGAAAAAGATTAGATTGAATGAGATTGTTAAAATTTAATAAAAATATTATTAAATAAAATAAATATTGGATCGAATTATTAATAAGGAAAAAAAATGAAGGATTGGATTAAATTTTTTTTTTAAAATTTAATAAAATATTATTAAATAAAAGTAAATGTGGGGTTCAATTATTAATAAGAAAGAAAATATGATGTGTTATGAATATATGACCGTCTTCAGAAAATTAATATTATTTTAAATTAGAAAAAATTACTTCTCAAATACTCTTCCCATCTCATTTTATCGGTCAATTTTAACCGATTCATAATTTTAAGAAAAAATAAGATTTTTCAGTTAATTAATTGATATTTTCTAATTTACCCTGAAAGAATCTCTATTTTTATTAAAGAGTAATTAAAAATAAGATTTTTCAGTTAATTAATCAATATTTTTTATTTTACTCTTAAAGAATTTCTATTTTTATTAAAGAGTAATTAAAATTTAAAACTTTATATATTGTAAGCATATTTAATTTACTTCTATTTCTCATTATTACAAGTGCAGTACTCACTGGATTAAAGAGAGATATTTGTAAAAAAAAATAACAATTAATATAATTTTAATTTATTAATAAAACAGATAAATTAAGATAACAATTTTAATTTTAATAAACAGATAAAAAGAAACGGACACCTTTATCTCTTTCATCCACAAGGGATATCAATCTTCCAGTCGCCTGCCGACCTTGATGCTCAATATTTTATTTGTTTAAATTTTTGTGAATAAATATTGTAAAAAGTGAAAAGTGTCACATATAATTATGTCATAAATATACAATTTACTTTAGTAGACCATCGTATTAAATTAATTAATCCGTTAACTGGGCAAGTATATAGAAGCGTGGGGAAAGTATCCCCTGACCGTTGAGACTTGAGAATGTCCGCCCCAGCCTCGGAAAATCCAATTGCAGGACAATGCGGCGAAAACAATCCTCTATAGCAATATTTTCTTCCCTACTCGCGATCCTCTCGCGTGTTCCGCAGACTTCTATGTCCTTCCCTCAAATTTGACGTGCGCTAGGGAGGTCGGATTGCCTCTGCAAAATCTTCTTCGGCTCCGACCGTATTCCCTCTAGAAATCTATATCACAAGCAAATATTTTTCATATTTTTCATCGATTTGTATGTTTCCACTCCCTTCCTTTTATGATGAGCTTAAAATCTCAGAGCAGCTGAGCCAGGTTGATATATAAAGTCATGCGGTTTTATAGTCCTTCGTTTGCAAAGAATACCAATTTCTCTAGCCTAAGATTTCTAGGAACCCACAATGATTTCTCTCATTTATATCCACTTGATCGCGTTTCATTTGGTTTCCATAATCGGGCCTCCGGAGTTTATTTTGATTTCAAGGTAATGATTAAGGCACTTATGTGGCCTGCCCATCTGTTTGGTGAATATCCTCGGAAGGGCTGTCATAATTGGCAGCAAAAGATAAATGCCTGCCAAGTGCCACAAGTGTGTGTTATGTTTATGGGATGATCTGGTTTTGAGATTTATTTCTGCGCCTTTTCTCTGTATGATGCATAGGTAGCCGCTAAATCAGGCGTGGGACGACATGGGTTTTGTTTGCGGCGGAGGATATTTCTGGTTGATGCAATGGATGAGGTAATCATCTTCTGACATGAAATGTTTGTGTGAATTCGAATATTTTGGCTGTCCTTTACATAACTAATGCTAACCATTTCAGCATTTGGCTAACAGTAGCTTATTTAGCTCGTAGAATTTTATTTGACATATTGGATACTGGTTTTGGCGCAGATAATTTTTAGGAAAATATTGAGTGTCCCTACCACTGAGGGTGATAATATGCAGCCTGTAATGCATGGTTATGGTAATATCTGTCGTTGAGCATGATGGGACTATTGCGTTTTTGTGTTGGAGAGAAAGTGACATTTCCACTGTTGGTCCTCTGATGGTTGCTCTAGACAATAGCTGAATTTTCTACTAAGAACTTAGAACTTGAATGCTACTAGATTTCTAGTACACTTTGTTAACAAACTTTAGAGCAACAAATAAGGTTCCAATAAGTTGTGGGTTTGCATTTTTACTCTAGTTTTTGGGATTTGATTATGTTATGCCAGTAGTAGAGTCAAGGGTGGCACCTACCCCCTCCCCACCAACAACACATACAGGCACACACACAAAAAAAAAAAAAGAAAAATGGAATTCCACTTCTTTTCTTATACAAGGTAATTTTTTTTTTTTTAAAAGTCCTAAAATTTTACCTTTACGCATAGAAATTTTTTCTCAAAATTTGCAACATTGCTCTCTACAGTATGTTTTCAGATAGTTTGCCCCTCAACTTCAAGTTTTTGTTACAAAAATATTCTAGCTTGTAGGTTTATGTAGTGCTGTAGGATTTGAATCCTGATAAAATAGTTTTAATGTGATAAAGAGTTTCAACTCTGTTATTGTATGCCTATAATACGTTCCCATCAGTTTTTTTCAAATCCACAACTGTGTTACAAGAATGTAGTTTAAAAATGTGGTGCTAGCTGAGGGAGGGTAATGGAAATCCGACCTCTTTGGATCTGGCAATATGTAGATTTATTGAGTGTCAAACACGAAATATTTTCCTTGAAGGATGTGTCTACACTTGCAATTCCCATGATACATAGCAATGGTCACTGATTTCATCCAAGTCTCCACTGGAACATGGCAGTATGTACAACAAAACAACAAACTAAGCCTTAATCCCAAATAACTTGGGGTCGGCTACATGAACCAACGTCAGGCAACGTGTGGTCATCCACATGAATCCTCTCTCGCCACTTTCTTCTATCGAACGTCATACTTTCATCCAAATCTAACAAAGACATATCTCTCTTAATTACCTCTATCCATGTCGTTTTAGGCCTACCTCTACCTCTGTCTAACCTATCCTGCCTCACTCTCTCCATCGCCCTAACAGGGGCATCCCTCGGTCTTCTCTGAATGTGTCCAAACCAACGCAGACGACTTTCTCTCATCTTTTCCTCAATAGATGCCACACCTACCTTTTCCCTAATGATTTCATTTTTAACTCTCTCCTTCCTAGTGTATCCACACATCTACCGTAACATACGCATCTTAGCTACTTTCATTTTTTGAATATGACACCTTTTAGCTGCCCAACATTCCGTACCATATAACAAAGCAGGTCGTACGACTGCCTTGTAAAACTTTCCCTTTAAATTCAATGGTGCATTACGATCACAAAGAATACCAGTCGCACTCCTTCATTTCAACCAACCCGCCTTAACTCGATGTGCAACGTCGCTATCGAGCTCTCCGTCTTTCTGAATAATAGATCCTAGATAGCGAAAACAATCAGTTAACGGTATATCTCTACCTTCCAAAGTTACACTCTGGGCTATGTTTTTGCTACCGCTAAACTTGCATCCCATATACTCTGTTTTACTCCTACTAATTCTGAAATCCTTGGATTCCAATGTCTGCCGTCATAACTCCAATTTAGCATTTACATCGGCTCTAGTCTCATCAATTAATACAATATCATCCGCAAACAACATACGCCATGGCACAGCGTCCTGTATAGTGCAGGTCAACTCATCCATAACGGCTGCAAAGAGGAAAGGGCTAAGCGCTGATCCTTGATGCACCCCGATATTAATAGGGAATTCTGCAGTCACTACGGCGCCAGTCCTTACACTTGTATATGCTCCCTCATACATATCTTTAATGAAAGTAATATACTTTATTGATACACCTTTCTTGGCTAGCACCCACCAAACTACTTCTCTAGGAACCCTGTCATAGGCTTTTTCCAGGTCAATAAATACCATATGTAAATCTTTCTTTCTTTCCCTATGATATTCAATCATCTGCCGTAATAAATGAATTGCCTCCGTAGTGGAACGCCCAGACATAAAACCAAACTGATTATCTGAAATTTGTATAATGCCCCGTAACCTCTGTTCAATCACTCTCTCCCAAAGTTTCATAGTATAACTCATGAGTTTAATCCCACGGTAATTGGCACAATCCTGGACATCTCCTTTATTCTTGTACAGAGGAATTAGAGTACTCTTCCTCCACTCTGTAGGCATCCTATTAACTTTATATATCTTGTTGAACAGACTTGTCAGCCACGTAATACTTATATCTCCTAAACACTTCCAAACCTCGATCGGTATACCATCCGGTCCTACAGCTTTTTTTGGACTCATCCTTTTAAGGGCATCGCGGACTTCATGCTTCTGAATACGATGAATCCATGCACGGTTAACCTCTTCGTTCGAAAGCGCCAGGCTACTTACACTCGGAACTTGGACTTGACTCCCGTTGAATAACTTATCAAAATATGATCTCCATCTCTCCTTTATTTTTTCATCCTTAACTAAAACATTGTGGTTTTCGTCCTTTACACATTTCACTACACCTATATCCCTTGTCTTCTTCTCCTTGTAACGCGCCAATTTATATGTATTCTTCTCTCTGTCTTTGGTATCTAATTTTTCATATAAATCCTTGTAAACTATGGCTCTTGCGTTTCTGACAGCTTCTTTAACTTTTCTTCTCGCGACCTTGTATTTCTCAAAATTTTCATCACTCCTACACCTTCCTAAGTTTCTATAGCACTCTCTTTTACTCCTTACGGCTTCTTTCACTTCGTTGTTCCACCACGACACATCCTTGTTGAGAGGTATTTTTCCTTTAGATTCTCCAAGCACTTCCTTAGCTACTGTCCTAATACATTGAGCCATCTTTCTCCACATAGTATCTGGATCCGAATCCATATCAGAAGACCAATTATCCGCCTCAACTACCTTATTGACAAAGGCTATTCTTTCATCCCCCTGAAGCCTCCACCACCTAATCCTAGAGTCAACTCGAAAATTCTGCTGCTTACTCTTTTTCCTAAAATTAAAATCGAGGACCAATAGCCTATGTTGCGTAACTACACTCTCACCTGGAATAACTTTACAATCCGTACACCCACTACGAAACCTACGCCTCATAATAAAGAAGTCTATCTGACTGGCATTTAACCCGCTTCTAAAGGTCACTAAGTGAGAATCTCTCTTCTTAAACCAAGTATTTGCTATGGTCAAATCATAGGCCAAGGCAAAATCAAGAATAGCAGTTCCTGCTTCGTTTTTAGCTCCGAAACCTTGACCTCCATGAACACTCTCAAACCCGCTCTTATCAGTACCTATATGTCCGTTTAGATCACCACAAATGAAAAGCTTTTATACACACGGTACACTCTAGACAATCTCATCTAAATCATCCCAGAACTGTTGCCTAACCAAATCATCGAGTCCTACTTGCGGCGCATACGCACTAATAACAGTAGTAATCTCGCCGCCAATCATGATCTTGATGCTCAAAATCCTATCACTCTTCCTCTGTACTTCACCCACATCATCAATAAACTTACGATCAATAATAATCCCGACTCCATTTCTATTTCTAACTCTACCTGAATACCAAAGCTTATAACCCCATGGAGCGACTACTCTCGCCTTCTCACCTACCCACTTGGTTTCCTGAAGACACAAAATGCTAATCTTTCTCCTCCGCATTACCTCAACTAGCTCTGTCAATCTACCGGTCAAAGATCCTATATTCCATGTAACTAGACGAATCCTATCCCTATAGACTGTCTTTTTCACCCTACACCCTTGCATATTTGACACCGCATCCGGGGACCGACACGGCGCATTGCTTCCGGGCAACGACCTAGCAACCCTCGCATATTTATCACTACACCCGGGTCTAGGAAGTGCAGCGCGTCGCTGAGTAGGGAACGCCCCCACGAAGTCAATCGATTGGTTCATGTCATAGATGTGACTATGTTTTACGTTGGCTGTCACAAGCCTACCGCAACTCGCCTCCTTTATCCGGGCTTGAGACCGGCAATGAACACCGCAGACAAAACCCGTGGAGCTCACAGGCGGAGTTTGGAACATGGCAGTATGTAAACCTGCAAATTTTATATGAGTCTTGGATGGACAAATACTGTACCATACGGTGGGGCCTATGTTAAAATAATCATCAGTGCTAGTGACTACATGCTTAGGATAACTGCAAAGACAACCTGTGCAGACTGATGCTATTGGTATGAAATTAGTGCTCATGGATAGTTTTTCATCAGAATGCTTAGGATGCTTGAAATAGTGCTGGCCTTGCTTGGAGAGTACATATATTTAAAGTAATTTGTTTGCTATGGATACCTAAGCTAGTGCTTCTGGTTCTCTCTGGTAATATGACATTCATGTTGAGGCATTTGAGAAATATGATTAAGTATCAACTGCTGTAAGCCGTACATTTTGTCTAAAGCAAGCTTCTCAAAATAAGGTCTATTTAGCATCAAGGGGAAACTATAGAATTTTTAAAATAGGCCAATTGGCTGGCCATTTCCTTCATTTCTTTGGTTTTTTTTTCCGTCTCTTTTAATTTATTACTCTCTCTATCCCAACCAAATTGACCTACTAACTACTTTGGGATGTCTTAAAAAAATCGACACTTTCCTTAAAAAGAAAAATTTTAATATATTATATATCATAAAATAATCAATGTTTCCCTCATATTATTTTTATATATCCAGATTTAACATAAAGTTTTGTAGGACTCACATATTTCTTATTTTTATTATATTATATTACTATTATAATACAACTTTTACTTTTGTATAAAATCTCGTGCCAAGTCAGTCAAACCCTGTCAATTTGGTTGGGACGGAGGCCGGAGAGAGTATTCTTATTATTATTATTTAAGGATGGAGGTAGGGTTGGGAGAGGGGAAAGATCTTTAAAATGGGGATGGGAGACAATTCCAGTAACAAAGTGATCAGCTATAAGCATTTTTTTTATCTACAGCAAGGATTTAAAAAATTGGTTATGTAGTAGCATGACCATCAGTATGTATGCCATGGGGAATCCATGGAACTTAAGTAGGAAAGATATGCTATTTGTGATATTAACTACTGGAAAAAAAAAAAGAAGGGGGTGGGGGGACGAAAATAGAGTAACTTTCCTATAATTCTGAGGAAGGAAAATAGAGTAACTGGCAGAAAAATACCTATACTGTCCTGAGAATCTCAAGTTGTCATTTCCTTTTAAGTTTTTGTCATTTGTGACTTTCAGTTTGATTATGTCTGATACTACAATATGGAGTTGTTTTACTCAACAAGATGTTGTTTATACATGATGTACGTGGATCAGATTATTTGATCAGATGGTTCACAGTGTTGATAGACGAAAATTGAGATTTCTAGTTTTAATGATTTAATTATTTTTCATGAACGATTGAAAAAAATTAAGTTGTAAATAAGGAATAATTTGACATTTTAGGAAGAAGAAATTATGAGTCGCAACTTACCATCCCCAAACTCTTTTATGAAAAAAAGAAAAAAGGAATAGAAGAAAGAGGAGCATTGCGACTGTCCTAGTCCTGGTCCTCAATGAAGTTATGCTGAATGCATTTCTCTATGCACTTATTCCTTTCTTTTTCCTTTGGGAATTTGAGGCACTTTGTTGTGTAGATATTATTTCAAACTACAAGCTGACCCAAAGCAGACTATGATGATCTGATCAGACTATTCAGATCTTTCAATGCCTTAATGTTACTTCTGATAATAGTTGAGTCAAGAAAGTTGAGTATACTTTATTTTGTAATAAACAAATGAGTCAAAAAGAGAAAGGACAATATGGCGAAAGCAAAAATTCTCATCAGATTTGATGCACTCTCAATTACTAAGGACGGACTTCTCAAGCCTTTGCATCTCTCTCCCTTTGGCCTTCTTAACCAAGTGTGTACTTTGGAAGTTAAAACATCTTCAAAGTTTAATCACATCATTGGAAACAAATATCTATTGTATATGGCTTTTTGAGTTGTTGCTTATAACCATCTCATTTATTGTTAAAAGCACAACTTTGGAAGCCAGAGTTCATCACATGAAGCTTTGTGCCTATTATGCAGGGTTCAATTGGTGTTTCTTCACTTGACTGGGGAAAAAGTGATGGATCAATTGGATATGTATTCTCATCAAGCGAAGGGGAAGATAGCGATGGTGATGTTCTCTTACAACCGATATCTGATGTTGATTTGCCTACCGCAAAAGAACACTTCCATCCAACTGATGACACTATAACGGTGGCTGCACATCGTTTTATGGTACTAGGCAGAGCTCAGAAGAGAAGAAAGTAACTGCACTTTTATAACTCATTTCTACGTCTGCAAATGTTGTATGCTTTAAATTATAAGGCACACTTTCTGAGTTTGAGGGACTCCTACTCAGAAAATTGAGGTCGCTTATTGAAATGTTGTATCCAAGATTCTCTCATGCTTCTTAAAATGCCTTGATATGTACAATCCATTCTATCAGTTCTTTTCATTTCTTACTCAACTTTGGCTGTGTTTTTTATTTCATACAAAAATGAATAAATGTGGGGAAAAATATAATTGGAACCACTTCAGAATGCAGAGGTCTTATGTCTTTATCTTTTGCTCAGAGTCATGGAGGGTCCGAAATTTGGCATAAATGCCAGAGATATAGATTTTGCCTTTTATCTGGTTTTTTCTATATTTTCTTGTTAAAATACTTTTGTTTCATCTGAGTGCTCTAAAGCTTGTCCCCACCCACACTACTTCCATGTCTAGACACTTAGTATGGAAGGAGGGGCAGAAACCATTAGATTGCATAAAGGAAAATAAGATCTTCTTGTCCACACAACACACACACACTCTCTGTGTATATGTTCATGTGTATTGTAACTCAATTTGTGGTTTGGCTTCAGAAGGCTTTTCATTCTATTGATTAAGTCCTTTGAAACACTCTGTTGCAGGACTCTTTATGGAATTCTAAACAATATTGGGCTACTGACATTCTTGACTGTTGTGCTTTTGCTTGCGGATTCGTGTGCCTGGCGAATTGTCAGATTGCCCCTGGAACCCTTTTATTTGATACGGCCCTTTTTAATATCAACAGTTGTAGTGTCTTCCGTAGGTTATATCTGTGTCCCACTGCTTCGTGCTTTGAAGCTTCAATCAATGATCAGGAAAGAAGGGCCAGCTAGACACACTTCTAAGAAAGGAACCCCCACAATGGGTGGGTTATATTTCATTTCAGTTGGTATAATTGTTGCAGAAGTCCTAGTGGGATTTTCTTCTGCTGCAGTTTCAGGAGCATCGGCAGTGACTTTTGCATTTGCCGCTATTGGGCTCCTTGATGACTTATTGAGTTTCAATAATAACAACAACAGTTTATCTTCTTGGATGAGAATTTTGTTTGAGGTAAACTTTCCTTTTGCTGAATCCCTCAATCTTGGGTTTTGTTTGTCTTGTTTATTTGTTTATAAAGCTAATAATTCGAAAGTCAAGAGTAATATAAGGTTCTGGATTCAACAGGTAGCTGTGACAAGTGGGTTCTCATTCTGGTTGTGTGCCACAGACATATCATCACCTTACAACATGTATATCCTCTTATATCTAATCTGGTTAATCTTTTGTGTTGGAAAACTAACATGTCTATTCGTATGATGGCAAACTTCAAAAGGATGCCACTAATTTTAACCTTGTTTTTATGTTTGAACCCAATTTTTTTTTCAATCCTGTAAAACTGCATTCAAGAGGAGAAAGTCTCTCTAACTTCCTCGTCTGTTATTCCAGCCGTCTCTTCTTTCTTGTACACTATTGGTAACAACAATGTTCAGAAAAAAATGGGCCAAGGACAGTGTCATGTTCATAAGCAGTTAGAAATTAATTAAATTGAAAATGAATCAAGAACTAGATTGTTGTGTTGAATGCAAAATATAGTTTCTATCAGGAATGTTTTAAAGGAGCTGGAAGGAAAGTATAGAGACAGAAGAACATGCCATTGTGCATTTAACCATTCTACAAATCCCATTTGTTATATTCACAGATTAGTTGCAATATTATTTTTAAAAAAAATGCCGTATTCTAGATGAACCACTATGTGTATTACAGATATGTGATCAGTGAAAAACATTTAAATTTAGGAGAATATTTTACCATTTGAAAAATTTTAACCCCCTTACCTTGTCCAAGTATGATAGTGATCTTGAAGCAATTCTTTTCCTTAAAGTGAGACTAGTGGTGGAGGTTTAAATTAAAAAAACATGTTTATTTCAAGAAAATGGACATTAATATGGTGCAATAGGAAAAGGAGATGTGAAAATTCAATTTGAGGAATATGTACAAAAAATTCTAAAGTTGTTTATGCAATTGTAAATATATATGAATTCTCCCTTATTAAAAACCTTTATAATATGCTTAATACTTATCCAGATTGATAGCATCATAAGATGTTGAAGACAGAAATAGATTTTTATGTTTTTAATGTTATGGTAATACAACGTGCTAAATACCCCCACAAATCCTAATTGGGAATGTGTGCAAACAGCACCGTAAAGTTAGCTAAACATCTCATTTCTAATGTCTTATATGTCATGCAGGAAAACAGTGGTTCCACTACCAGCACCACTTGGTCTCATTTGTCTGGGTAGCTTTTATCCATTTTTCACTTCATTTTGCTTTGTTTCCATGGCAAATATGGTTAACTTGACTGATGGGCTTGATGGATTAGCCGGAGGGACTGCTGCTTTGGCTTTCGTTGGAATGTCTATCGCAGTCCTTCCAATATGTTCTGGTTAGTGTCTCATCACTTTACTGAGGCCATAGAGAGACGGTTATGTTTTTTGCTTACTCTACTTTTTGGATCTCATTGCTGAAACAAAAGATTCTTTGAATCATTGGTGTGCTTAAAATGTTGGAATGTTACCCAAAAAAGTTGCTCTTGAATGTTCATTTCCGAACTTTTTACTCTTAAAGCTTTGCTAAGAGCTGACTTTGTGCATTTAAAATCAGATCTTGCTGTTTTTGGGGCATCAATGGCAGGAGCCTGTATGGGTTTTCTTTTTCATAATCAGTACAAAGCATCTGTTTTTATGGGTGACACGGGATCCTTGGCCTTGGGTGGAGCCTTAGCTTCCATGGCTGCTTGTACAGGAATGTTCTTTCCATTATTCATTTGTTCTGGAATTTTTGTGCTGGAAGCATTGTCGGTTATTCTTCAGGTTTGTTACTGTATTTTTACAAGATTCTATATCCTGTTAAAACTTTTAAACTTTATTCGCACTCTTCCCTGATATGTGGTTGCATGTGTTCAATGTTCCATAAATTTTGCGTCTCCCTTTCAGTTCATTGTTATTTCATTGGGCCTTTAGGGGAAGGAAAGATTGGAAAAGTGAGGTTCAATCCAGTAATGCATTACTCTCTGCACCTTTTTGGGGTTACTGTGCTTGTTTTGGACATTTTTTAATTGGCTGGGATTGTGAACTACGTGATAAAAGGAAGTGGTAACCAAACTGGCCCACCATTTTCAGTGAACATATGAATGTATTTGTCAATTTATATTCTGGTACAATCTTTAGTTTCTTTTTTCTTTAACATTGTTATGCTGCATTCAGAGTTGAATATCTGCTTGCTTGACTTTGATACTTTCATAAATTCTGATTTTTGGAGAGCTCAATTAGTATTTAAGAAAGCCAGTGAAGTTTCTCTGCCAAAACAACTTTCAACTAAAGGCAATTCAAAATTCAAGTTATCCTGGTTTGATTTTTTAGTTTCTTTATCTACCACAATATTCTGTACTCTTCTCCTGTAAAGCTGGGAAATCTCTCTCTCTCTCTCTCTCTCTCTCTCTCTCTCTCACACACACACACACACACATACATATGCGGGGACAGAGTATGCAGTGCGGTTAAACATATCCACTCATTTACAAAAAGCCCTAATAATAACTGCTACTTGCATTGCCTGATCATTTACAAGGCCAATAATTATACTGAGAAACAGGGGTCTCTCCAGGCAACTATTGAATACCCATATCAAGTTATGTTGAAAAATCTTGGACTCTTAAGTAGAAAATAAAAGACTGGTAAAAATATTGAAACAGTTCATTCACTCTAGCCAGGAGATATTGAGATATTGGACTTGTCAGAAAATCATCTTTTCCTGTTCTGCAGAATATATTGGTAGATCTTTTAGAGAAGCTGAGTTACTTGGTTTCATGCAAAGCCACAAGTTTCCAAAAGCCTCTTCCAAAGAAATGATATCCCTCCTTTCCCCAAAGGTTCGTTGTAGAAGGTTGACTTGTCAATCTAGTAACTCCAAAAGTGGAATATGTTCTCTCTCCTGCAGAGAATCTCCCCCACTACAAATTTGCAGCATTTCCATGTTTCCCTACAAGATCAAAGAATTTGTTTCAAAAGGACTCTGGGACATGGGAGTTCGACTTTTAGATAAATGCTAAGATAAATATCGATGCAAGCAGTACACGGAGAGGAGAACCCATGAGTGCAAAGTTCTTTCATTGGACAATCAAGGCTAGATTTTGGGATCACCTCGAAATGCATGTCCTAAGAGACATAAGATGTTTAGATAATTATTCTGAAAGTGTTCTGTCCTTGGGCCTTAGAGGGTGAGTTTCTATTGTCACTTTCAAGGAGTTGCTCTGGTATGATAGCTTTTCCTCTGGCATTATTGTCAACCATCTGCAATAGGATGAGATTAAATTTGGCATGTCATAACATCGATTTTAGGTGATAGGAAATAGATTAGATACGAATTTCTTCCACTTTTTCACTGATTGTCCTTGCATCGCAGGTCTCCTTCTTCGAAACCACCAAATGCTTACGAGGCACTGGCTCCCGGTTGTTTCGAATGGCCCCATTCCATCAGCATCTAGAGCTATGTGGAATCAAAGAGCCAATCGTAGTTGCTGGTGCATATGTTATTTCTTCTTTGTTGATCTTATGTGCAGGATACGTGGGTCTCATTTCAGCATAGCTTGCAGAAATTTTCACCAGTTCAATGCAAGTGATAGTGCTGCCATCTCTTCTTCATGCTGTTGCTTATAGCATTCATTTTCCAATATATAGGGTTACCAATTGCAACCTTTTACAAAGGAACTAGTGAGGGAACACATTAGTTCCCCGCAATTTTGATGGTGTGGTCACTGGCCTTTTGAGACCAGGATTGTATTAGGACTTACCAGTTTACATAATGCATTAGCTGATTGTTTTCACTATGGACTTGTCAATTATCTTAATTACAACTCAAACCCAATTTCCATGTCAAATATCAAATTGATCTCTATTACAATTCATGTGCCAACAAAATGGTATCTAACCCATGTGGTAGATAGATCTGAACTTGAACTTTGTGACTCTGTTAATCTCATATTTGAGCCTTATCACCATTAGTTGAAGACATTGCTTACGGTTCTTGAGCTATTGTCTTAAGCACCAAATTCGTGTCTTAAATCTTAGTAGGTTTATATAAAATAAAATAAAAAAGAAAGTACCAAAAAACGCAGCTTAGTACTTTCAGGATTCAATTATTTGTCCTTCCTTCCAGGTTGTTGAAAAAGAAAAAGTACTTGGATTTTCTCTCAATGCTCTTAACCTTTCATTTTTGGTATTTTATATATTTTTTAAATTAGTTCAAATTTTTTACTCTTATGTCACACTTTTGTTGTATATTTTGTTAGTATCTATGAATTATATCTTTTTTTTTTTTTTAAAATACCAAACTAATTCATTGCCACCTTTGCAAGATCGGGATATTCTTATAAATTCAACAGACCCAAAACCAATCAGACTCCCAACACAAAAGCTTACCTTCCCTATCTTAACTCATTTTTCCTCTTCCTATTCACTTACATAAGCCAACAAATTTGTGTTTGGCAATTTTTTTTTGGGCCAAACAAGATATTAACCATTACATTCTAAAGAGGCAATTTGTAGATTCGTCTATTAAAAATACTTCTCTGTTACAAAGCATCAGAAGGGGGAGGGGGGGGGGGGGTGTTGTATTTCAAAATCAGGGTTTTATTTCCCATAAAATTAATAGTAGAAGCCCAATAAATAATATTATGAGAATCTCTAATAAGACTTCTATTTAATACTGAAAATATTAAAATTTTTTCATTCTTTCAATAATATCTAAACATGTCATGTGATGTGAGTGTTAGATAATGTATTTTGATATTACTAAGAGATTGAAACATCTCTAATATTATTAATATTAGAGAGGGTTATTCTTAAGCATCTCTATTGAAGAATTTATTTGTATAGAATACTTTTTCCATTGAGTTCCTAGACATAATTTGTTTGGCCGCTTCCCCAAATCCCCTCCTCCAAATAAGGCCACGGATCCTCAAAACTTTTATATAGGAAAAAAAAATTATCTGGAAAAGAAAAAATAAAAAATGATATAAAGGACACTTAAGGTTTAGTGGGAGAGAAGTTGGGAGAAGAATTTGAGGGAGAGGATCCTGGACCGCCCATGTTCAACTCCAACAGACCCATTTAGTGCTTGAAAAAACTATTAATGCAGTACCTTCAAAGATGATCTTGGGTATCCTGTATCCTCAAATTGAGGGCTTGGATTGTTGCACCTGCTTCTGCCATAATGGCCCATTTAAAAAAACTGAGGCCCACAACAGGGTAAAAAAAGGAGCCGGCAAGAAGGCCCGTTTTCAATATATATATATATATATATATATATATATATATATATATGTATGTATGTATACTAAAATAACTCTTCTTTATAAAAACTTCCCCAAAAAAAAAAAATTTTTTAAAAGAGAAGAACAAAATAAAAGACGACTCATTATTGTTATTTTTTACGAAGTTTATTTCTTTGTATTTGAATTGTAACTTTTGTGGGAAAAAATAGTTTGAATTAAGAAGAAGTTTGAAATTTAAAAAAAAAAAAGTGAGGTAAAAAAAAAAGAGAATGTGACGTTCTATATGTAGATGACCTTTTTTAAGAATTAAGAATTGAGAATTACTTGAATTAAGTTTTTTTTTTTCAATTGAGTTGAGATTTTTTTTTTTATAAAAAATTATTACTCAAATACACAGAAAATGAGAAAGATGCCTAAAACGTGTTAGAAAGATGCATTTTCATCAACTTTCTTTACAATTCATTGATCCCTTGATTCTAAATGCTCTCATAACTTCATTCAATCACTTTCCCCCTACTTTTATCACTATAATTGTTAGATTAGGAGTTCAATTTGTATTTATAAATAGGAGAGGAGGGGCCTCCTCCTCCTCCTCCTCCATCATCATCATCATCATCATCATCATCATCATCATCATCATCATCATCATCATCATCATCATCATTATCATCATCATCATTATTATTATTATTATTATTATTATTATTATTATTATTATTATTATTATTATTATTATTATTATTATAAACAAAAACAAAGATGGCCTCTTATCTTATTGTGCTTAGTCTTAGTGATAGAGGATTAGTCATAGTATCTATCAAGATTAAAATGTTAAAAAATTAGAATTATAAAATTATAATATGTGATTTTGCGACTCAAGAGATTAAAAGAATAAGTTGAGATATTAAACTACAAGGACGTCTCTCTAAACGCTTCGCCTAAGAACTCTAAATTTCTAAATATAACCTTGAATAAAGTCGAGTACTTCACCTTTTTATTTTCAATCACATACTATATACATTCCACACTATATATTTACAAATCCACAAAAAAGTTGAATTTTATCTAACAAAAATAAATTAGAAATATTTTGTAGCAGGTTAGGAAAACAAAAACTATCTATATACATGAAAATAGTCTTGCAGCATTTTTCCATTGCAAAAAGAAAGAATATATATATATATATATATATATATATATATATTTATATATGTGTGTGTATGTTTGTGCATGCATTTGACTGGAAGAAATAAAAACAATTTATTAGAAGGGATTCTAATACATTTTTATATAAGAAAAAAATAATTAATTTTAGACAAATTGTTATATTTAGTCCTTAAAATTTTTATTTTTGACAAGTTTGATCTCTCTTTTTTGTTTTTAACTTTTTAGGCCCCATATCTTTTTTCTTTTGACAAATTAAGTCCTCCCATCAATTTCTGACAAGTAAACGATCGATTAACTAGTCAACTTCGGCATTAACTAAATATAGAAAGACAAATTTACTATTTTACTGTACACCTAATTAAAAAAAAAAAAAGACAAATTGGTAAGTTTAATCCTAAACTTTTTTATTTTGGCATGTTTGGTTCCTTTTCTTTTTGTTTTAACTTTTTAGATCCCCTATCTTTTTTTACATTATTACTTAGTCATTTGACCACTTTCAGGCTAATTAACACTCAGTTAACTATTCAATTTACTTCACTTGGACGATTAATCTCACCACCAAGACCTCCAAACCCACCTCCTACTTCATAGCCTTTGGAGAAAAATCTCAGACATACAATTTTTTAGTTGCAGTTCCTACTCGTGAAACATTCTCCAGTCTCACAAATCCCTTTCCAGCAAGTGGAAATAAGGCCAAAATTTAGATCAGAGAAGCTCCGTAGCCCAAATCCCATTATCAAATATTTTAATAATAATGTCCCAACCATAGTCAGATTCTAATCATAAGCCTCTTTAGTTTCAAAGGCTAAAAATTGAGGAGACTTAGTGGTATGAAGTTGCTTGCAGTGGTCCTCAAATGCAATGAGAATAGAAGGATGTTTAAGGATGGAAGCAACTTAAGAAGGAGTTAAAGATGCAGATAGAAGACTGTGTCATATATACTGGTAGGCTCAGTGAACTCAGAGGTATACCAGTAGTAATGACTTGGGAATATGGAAGATATGATTTGTCGTTAAAAAATATAAATAAAGGCTCGGTTGATTTAAAGTTGGTTTGTCAGAAATAGTCAATACGACCTAATGTGCAAAAAAAAAAAAAAAAAATTATAAAGTAAAAAAAAAAAGAATAAGAACTAATCATGTCAAAATAAAAAAATTTAAGGACTAAACTTATCAATTTGTCATTTTTTAGGTGAATGTATAATAAAATAACAAATTTACCTTTTTATAATTGGTCAACACCAAAATTGACTAGTTGACTAATCATTAACTTGTTGAAAATTGTTCGAAATGACTTAATTTACCCAAAAAAAAAAAAACAATATGGACTTAAAAAGTTGAAAACAAAAAAGAGAAACCAAACTTGCCAAAAGTAAAACGTTCAGAGACTAAATATAATAATTTACCTTAATTTTTAGCACGAAATAAAAATACAAAAAATAAGAAACTTTTCTGTGGCACGTTCACAAATTAGAAGAAATCCAAGGATCTTTCTTCGGAAACCTAAAAGTATATATCCACAAACAAATCTTCGGCTTCCTCCGTTATTCTTAAAACCCTAGCCCCATCTCTTATCTCTCGAAAACACACAAGGGAAGACTCGGCATTCCAATCTCTCTCTCAAAAAGTCTCATTATCAGCACAACAACATGGTAAATCTCTGTTGATTATAGATAACACTGCTGCGCACACGCGCCTATTTCTTGTTCCCATCTGATTCCAGTTCTGAAATACTTTCGTATGGATGAGTCTGTCACTGTATTTAGAAAATGGTAAATTTTATTGATTCTGAATTTTCATTTTTCATCCTATAATAGTATGTAATTGGGGTTTTTAATGATTTTAAGTTCGATAAGTTTAATTCCACTGCTGGTTTAATGATATGGTCCCAAAAGATAAAAGCTTTGTAATTGTAAGTCTATTATTTTTGGTTTTACTCAACTAAAGCTGTGCGGAAAGATTGGATGCCAATGTCCCAATAAATAGTTTAATGCGTTTATAAGAAATTTAATATCTATCGGGGCAATTATTTTTATTTTTTTAACCTACTAATTTGTATGTGTTTTTGGGACTACTTGTGCAGTCGAAGAGGAGGACAAGGGAACCAAAGGAGGATAACGTTACACTGGGGCCTTCTGTGAGGGATGGAGAGCTTGTCTTTGGTGTAGCCCACATTTTTGCATCATTTAATGACACCTTCATTGTACGTCCTAAATAATAAATTTGGGCCATTTTTTGTTATAGAAATTATGTGCAAGTTGAGTAATCTAGCGTTTTTTTAACTTGACTCTGCAGCATGTAACGGATTTGTCAGGAAGAGAAACCATGGTTCGCATTACTGGTAACTGTTTGTTTGTTTCCCATCTATGTGTTTTCTCTTGAAATTCAGAACTTTTGGTGGTGGGAAATCGTTATTCCATTTGTTTTATTAATGTGTACTAAAAGTATTGAGAAAAATAAAATTAAGGTGAAAGTAAGTTAAGAAAATCACCAACAGAAAAGAATAAAAGGAAAAGCTAAAGATGGTGCTACATTTACTTTGTTTCAACTGTTGACTATATGTTTGCCAAGTTGAATTTCATGTTGGGAGTATCATATGAATTGTTTCCTGCTCTTCTTTCCTTCTCCTTATGATTAAGCTAAGCTATATTGTAATCAGGTTTGTGCTCATGACTAAGGAGTTATTTTGCTCTGGTCTATATGGATATTGTCCCGCTTCACCAGATGTTATTATTTAGTTGTGAGAGCTTATAATAACATCCTGGTTCTAAGTTGTGACACTCTGTGGTCTATTTCGTTTAGTTCTTAATATACTGAATTTTTTTCATATTTTGTAAATAAGTGCAATTCAAGTAATTTTTTTCCCCTTTTATTTGTCTTGTAAATGATGAAGTAGGGTGACCAAATCTCTAGGGTGGCATTGCCATAATTGTTTATTATTATTTGTTTATGGGGGTGGGGAGGGTTTCTTCTTCTTATTTGTTTATTTTTAAATAATAAAATTCAACATAAATTTAATTTTTGTGGTATGTCTGACTTCTGCAGGTGGTATGAAAGTTAAGGCTGACAGGGATGAATCATCGCCTTATGCTGCTATGCTTGCAGCGCAGGATGTTTCCCAGAGATGCAAGGTCTTGATCACCTTTTACTTTGATGCTCATGAAATTTAAATAACGTGTGGCGAATTCTGTATGTTCCGATTGCTGCAGTTATATAGCTTAAGGGTCTGCTGTATTTTATGGAGTGATTTTTTCTCTTGTATTCTTTCTGTTTCCTAGCAATCATTTCTCACATCTCTCACTGGTTTATATTTGCAGGAACTTGGCATAAATGCTCTACATATTAAACTTCGTGCAACTGGTGGAAACAAAACAAAAACTCCTGGGCCTGGTGCTCAGTCTGCACTTCGTGCCCTTGCTCGTTCGGGAATGAAAATTGGTCGCATAGGTATTGCCTTAACAGTTTCAGAAACTGCCATTCTTTTGTTCTGCCCTTTCCGGTTTAAAGATACCATTAATTGAAAGTAGCTAGTTGGGATATTAAAGATAGCATATATCGGCATAATTAAGAAAGGCTAGGTTAGTTTCCCAAAAGAGAATTTAGTTTCTGAATAGAATTCAGGTAGAAGATGATCTTTTAGCCAACTGCTGATAGTATGAATTTGCAGAAGTCATTGTAGTATTATTTTGAAACCCACTCGGTGAACTAGGAGGTTGATTTGCTCTACCTTCGAACATCGGTTGAAAATTAAAAATAAAGTAACAGTCTCATACTTCTATTTGCAAGTGACCTTGACATTTTTACCTTAGTTGTAAGGTTTGACAAGGATTGTTGGTCCCAGTAATTGTGCTTTAGGTGGATGGTGATTATAGGTGTGATGTCCCTCAGTGCTTAAGGTGCAAAGGCTACTTAATTGGACTAAAGCCCCAAGTTCTGCTTAAAATATATGCTCAAGTAATAATATGCAGAAGCCTTTATAAACTTAGGGATATACAATATTCCATGAGTATTATTCTATTCCATATTTGGATATTCTGGTGGTGATCTCTATTGCTGCATCCAGTTTAGTAAATTAGCTTCATCCAGTTTTAGTTTAATGCAAGGAGCAGCAAGGTTATGTGAAAAGTGTTTGAAGGGATGGGGAATCTAAAGGGGAAGGGAGAGAGGGAGAGGGTACATATTTAACATTTAATGAATAGATTGAGAAAAAATAAATACTTCACATAAGATATTAAAAAAAAATGATAAAAGCATCCATTTTGTAACTTTTCTTTTACTTTGACCTTTGACCTCTAGGCAATACCCCTATTCCTTTGCAGTTTTGAGCTAAAAAAAGTTCAAGTAACCTGGAGTGCAAAACCATGCCTATTTGTTTGTAGTTTTGAGATTTAAAATAAATAAATAAAATCAAATAATGTGAAGCACAAAATCCAACACCTATTCTTTTGCAGTTTTGAATGGACCAATTGGATTCTATTTCTTTGGGGACATGGGTTAATAGACACTCGAATGCAACAAGGGAGCAAAGATAATTTCTTGATCTCAATATAAAGCTATAGTGGAATTTAGCTTCCAATGCAGAGTGAATGTATCTTCACTCTTCAAAATTTATTACTGAAGGGGATAAGACATGGGATTCATCTCTCTCTCTCTCTCTTTCTTAATCAGATTTTTGAATAGCAGTCAATCAATCATGCTAGCAAGTTGTTACTTTAGGAAATCCATTAACCATCCCAAATTTTGTTGGGATTCTATGTGCCGTCATTTCTGAAACATGCTGACCCTTTTTTTTTGGGGGGGTCCCCCATTGTTATTTGCCAGAGGATGTGACTCCAATCCCAACTGATAGCACTCGTAGAAAGGGTGGAAGGAGAGGAAGAAGGCTGTAAGGTTGATGTTCTTGTCCAATCAATGCCCATCGCTTTGGCTGTAATTGTCATCTTTGGGAATGATAATACTATAGCACCTCAAATGAAAGAAATTAGGTTATGTATTACTTATATTGTGAGAGGACTGTTGTTTCTAGTTGACAGGATTTCTGATGTTGAAGTTTTTAGGCTATGATTTACATTTAATTTCTGATATTGTAGTGACAAATGTTGTTGGGTCTCTATGGAAATACATGCTTCTCGGAGCAAAATTCAGCATTAGCTTCTTTTTTTTTTTTTGCCGAAAAATCGAAGGACAAGAATGAATCAACAAATGCCTGACGAAGTAAAAACAAAAGAACTTTTGTGTGCCCTTTTCGTTGACTGTAAGGAGAATTTTGAACATGATTTCTGTGTGTTACTATTAGCATCTAATTCAAAACCTTGACTTATATCATTTTTTGTTTCAATTTTGGTATTTCTTTGGAACTAAATTCTATATCTTCGTGTCCAATTTTCATATATTCCCGAGTCGGTCACTGTTACTGTTCTACTCAAAATAGCAATCTGTTACAGTTTCGGATTTTCTACTCATATATCTTCGTGTCCAATTTTCTGCTATATCTGGCCTCTGTATTTTCAGTTCCAGTAGCAATCTGGAACAGTTAAGGGTCTTTTGCTTGTCTTGTGACCTTGTTAACATAGGTTATGAACTCTATATAGAAGACGAGAAGGATGTGGTTGTCCTGTTTTTTGCCTAAGCTATCGCAGTTTGAACTAGTCGGATTCAATATTCAAAATGTAGTATTTGCCTGCCATCTCTATGACTAGAGTGTGCATTTCATACCCAAGTTTTCCAATTCGAGTGGGTGCACGTATCTGTAGGCTTGTCATCTCTGCATATTTTGGATGGTAGTTGACTGTAGTGATATAAGTTCCCCCGGAAATCCTACGGATTGGAGGGGACATGGACACCCCCCAGGGCAAGCGTAAACCACAATGTCATCCGAGAACTTTTCTCAAGAGAACTGCCAATGAAGCTGCCAAGCCCCGAGCTTCTTGTTGGTTCCATTGCTTCGGATTCCTTACCGGATTCAGGTATCCGGAACCCAAGGAATCCTCGGAGCGGGCTTTGCTTTGCGTGGATTAGTGGGCTTCTCCCCATTCGACTTTCTTAGGAGAAGAAAGAGGGGTGGGCTTTGTTGGATGTGACATTGCTTCCTGGGGATCCTTATTCTGTTGAGGTGGAATTTATCTCCCCATTGTTTCAAATGCTTTGAACATAGATATGGTAGAGGGGCGAACTCAACCCTTGTTTATCTATTAGTTTTCAATTCTTCTCTTCATCGCGGGGTAGAGCAGTTTGGTAGCTCGCAAGGCTCATAACCTTGAGGTCACGGGTTCAAATCCTGTCTCCGCAACATCTTGTTTGTCAAAAAGTTGTAGATTTCACTTTGTTAGACTTAAAAGAAGGTAGGTGGTGCCAGTTAGGGCAAGGGATTGATTGGACCAGAATGATGCTAGCTAGAGCAGCCATGGTGGTGATACCCTAGGGTAAAATTTATTGTCTATAATTAGGAAGTAGGAGTGTGAGTAAGGAAAAGAGTTGCCATTGTGGTGCTACCCTAAGCTAACAATTCTCATCTGCATTTATTGAGTAAAGAAGATTAAACCTTTTCCGGCTTCAAGAATGGTGCTGCATACCCAAGTAGAAAGAACCCATGCAGCATTGAATATTGATTTTGGCTGTCGAGATAAAAAGTAAGAATAGAAAACGTGGCCTGGGTTGTGATTTTTAACTCTTTGTATAGAATTAATGCGGATGATCTTCTCATTCTACGGTTCGTGATGTGAAGAAGGCTTGCCAACCTTGATTGTAATGCATTTTCGGGTGAGCCGCTTGGTTCAATAGTAGAATGAGTTTTGAGTCCATTATGGCAGCAGCATTCTTGCTGCACAATTTACCTTGGCTATCTCGTATAGTGTAAGGGCCTGTTATCGACAAAGAAATCTAACTTTTACATATTCAAATCTTAAAATTTCAATTATATATTACTCTATTCGTCCCCTCTTATCTGTATATTTTAATCGATACACAAGTTTTAAGAAAAATAAAATTTTTTAGTTAATTAATTAACATTTCTTATTTTATCCTTAAATAATATCTTTTTTTTATGAAAGAGTAATCAAATTTTAAAAGTTTATGGGTTGTAAGTATATTTAATTTACTTCTATTTTTCATTACAAGTGTACAAGTACTCACCGTATTAAAGATGAGTATTTGTGAAAAAATAGTAATTAATATAGTTATAATTTGTTAATGAGATTAATTAAAATAGACAGATAAAAGGAGACGGAGAGTATATCATAAACTTATAAAAATCTAACTTTTAGAACTATTTATACGTAATTTCACCCTAGTATCATCTTTGAATATCATGCCTTCATTAAAACGCATCAAATCTCACAATTTCACCCATTTTTACTTTTTGTTATTTTAAATTGGTCTTCAAATTAGATTTTCTTGAAGACTGCAGTCGCACAGCTAAATGAGAGCTTAATTACACCATGTAAACAATACCTTAGGTTCTATAATAATTTTTCTACTTGCGTGGAGTCATGTGACTACGCCACTGGATTTGGGCCATCCAATTGATAGAGCCAAATTTGTGTGGCCATTTGATGGCCGATATTAAAACTTAAAAAGATTTAATAGCATGTAGTATGATTTGTATGTTGAGAAAACTTTTAGTGAAATAACATTATTTAAATCGGAAGACTTATTATGCATAATATTGTGAGAATTATGAATAAACTATCACGCAATTTGCCTCGGATTCCATTCTAATCTACAATGTGGACCGTTTCCCACAATTCCAATTGCTTGAAGTTGCAATCTACTCAACTTATTAGGGTTTAACATCCTGTTGCATGCTAATGTAAGAGAGTAGAAATGCATTTGGTCATCTTTCGGTGACTTTAATACTCTTAATATTTATACTATGAGTTAATAGTTGTGGGATCAAATTCTATTATATTATCGGCAGATTCGCTTGCGTCAAGGCAAGAAATGTATTTGGTTTGAAAGTGTACAAACATATTTGATTTTGTATATTTATATTCATTCATTAATATTATTTTAATATATATATAATAACGCTTCATATAAAATATTCATTTAGCATTTTTTTTTCCTTTTAACAATTTAAGTTCAAATATGATTTCAAATTTCCAAACTCATTTACTAATTATACTTCAAATAGATTCCAAGTTGAAGATATTTTTATCCAATTAAACTAATCCTTAATTTAAGTTTAAATCGAACTCAAACTTAAATTTGAGCCTCACATAAAAATATTGAACTTAGCCCAAAATGTGACTCTCCTTAATTCGCTTACGTACAGCTTAAGCAGTAGTGCATTCTAATCTAAATGATTGATGAAAACTAGAAACTAATTTGTAGTTATTAATATTGTGTGCAGTTTGTTTGTGGCGTTACGCAAGTATCAAATGAGATCGGCCAATTTAATCTGCACACAAGAGTGCCTGTGGGTTGTGACCATATGGAAGCAAGAGGAAAGAGTTATAAGAACACAATTCTATATATAGAATGAAGGTCAACAATTGGATGCTCTCTCAAACCAGTCCATACAGACATGAAACGGAGGTGTAAAATTTTCTTTTGTGATTTTTAATTGCCATCTTGAATTGATGATCTTTGACTTCGATTATGCCAAGTTGTGTTTTGGATATTCTAGATCTTGATTAGGGTGTAAATCAAGAATCAAATCTCAAGTCCCAAAACCAAGCTAAGTACTAGTATCTTCTTTTTATTATTATTATTATTATTATTATTATTATTATTATTATTATTATTATTATTATTATTATTATTATTATTATTATTATTATTATTATAAAGAAGGGAAGGGGGGAAGCTAAGTACTAATATCTAAAAATAGGAAAAACTTTTGGAAAAATTCTTTTGAAAGTTCTGCCCTCGAAAGAAATTCGATGTAAAGAATGGGGATTGAATGAAGAAAATAATGAAAAAAGGACAAAAATTAAAGAAAAAGGAAAGAAAAGAAGAAGACAATAAAAAGAAAGTTATGGCTAGCTAGGCTTTAAAAGAGAGAGATGCTTAGAGTGTATGGTACCGTGCAGCTCATGTCAGACAGTGCTGTGTAAGTTCATAGAATAGAAATGTGGAGATCTACTTTTAAGAAACCCTAAAAGTAGAACCTAATGAGAAAATAAGTGGTGGCCAATCAAGAGGAAAAACACCCAAACACTTGAGAGAGGAGATTGAAAAGATTGGAGTGTTGATTCAAGAGAAGATGGAAGATTGAAAATGAAGGCAACTTGTCCATGAATACTCTTTGTCTCTTTTCTTTGTTTTTAATTATTCTTGAAAGAATGAATGCTAAGTTATTCTTGTGTTAAATTCACTCTTAATTTGTTGATTTCCAATTTCTATTGAATGATTACTTGATTTTATTATATCGGATTCATTGTTTAGGTTAATCTTTTTTAATGAATTCGAGAGATGTGGTTAGGAGTTTGGGTCCAATCAATTGGGTTCAGTGCTTTCTCTTGATAAACTTAAAAAAGAATTTGGAGGATTAGAATTTAGTAATCATAGGAATTTGATATCA
This sequence comes from Voacanga thouarsii, assembly GCA_026120185.1. Lineage (NCBI taxonomy): Eukaryota > Viridiplantae > Streptophyta > Magnoliopsida > Gentianales > Apocynaceae > Voacanga > Voacanga thouarsii. The sequence goes on from JANUWF010002273.1 coordinate 428,380, forward strand.
CCTAGAGATATAGGTATTGGGTTCTTTCGAACTTTTGGGGGATTTTTTACTTAATGAAAATTTTCCTTTTAAGGAAAATATTAATTTTTTTGGAACAATCCAAAATAGTAGGTAGGTCAATTTGGTTAGGACAAGGGGAGTATTTCTCATCCTTGATTTTTTTCATGGCCAATCTTGTGTGAGGTGATATTGATTCTCTAGGTTTGTCTGTTATAGATAGTTTATTCCTTTAATTTGATTAGGTTAGATAATAAAAAAAGAGTTAGTAGTGGTATTTTTATCCCTTCTTTGAAGATGTTCGATACTTGTCATTAAACTCTATACTACGTAATGGGTATACTTACCCGATTATATATTTTGAGTATTTTGGCATTTTAATTAAAATTTAATTGTGTGTGTTTACTAGTAATATTTCCCACACTCGAAATCCCACAATAATAGCATGCAGAAATATTTGTTAGGTAAGTCAAATAGGCATGCCAATATAAAGGATGATGAATTTGATGACATGATGAGAAAGCCCTTTCAACAATTCATTTAAGTCTCTTAAACAAAGTTCTGCGAGAAGTTATTAACGAAAAGATTTCATAGGGCCTTTGGAAAAAATTAAAAATTTTATACATAACAAAGAATGTTAAGAATTGACTTTATTTGAAATAAAGCTTTTATTTGCTTCGTGTATAACTGAAGGTACTTCTATTCATTCATACATCGATCAGTTTGATTCTATTCTAATGGATTTATAAAAAATAGATGCTATCGATCAGTTAATTAGATTATTGTTGGACTTTTGTTTATTTTATGAGATTTATTTGTAAGTTTTCACTTTTGTACTTCTTTATTTAGTTAGTAAAGATGCACTTTTTTGTCTGCAAACATAAGTCACTTCGACTAGATATATAATTTTTGTGTCTCGTATTTTGCTTTTCATTCTCTATTGTTAAATTTATTATTTTACCAAATGTCTTTTTTTCCCTAACAAACACTAATTAAATTTCAATTTAGGGAAAAAAACTGAATTCTCTAAAAGTCATCATTATTTTCATGACATGAACCCACGCTATTGGTGATGACTCCTCAAAAATGGTTAGGTATAGTCAATCTAACACGAAAAGATTTAGGCACCATTTTCATGACATGCACCGTGTTAATGGTCATGGCTCCTCAAAAATTGTTAGGTAAATCCAATCTAACCCAAAAAGTTTTTGGTAATAAATATACTTCCTGGGGTCCTAAATAATTGTAATTTAAAAAAAAAAATTCAAACCACCTATTAATTAGTTTTTAATTGAAAAATAATATAGCTCCTTTTTTATCTTATAATTTAAGTTATTTAGAGTGATTTGATAACTCAATTAATTAAATATTTACTCAATTAAATATGCTTAGTAATAGATATTATTAAATACTTATTTACATTAGTTTTTTAATAATAAATTTTAATTATTACTTTATTATTTAAAATGTATTATAATCATATTATTAATTTTTAATTAAAATAAAAATTACTTAAATTTAAAATCTAAATATGTTAGATGTTTATATAATTTTATTAATCTAATTATTATAATCAATGTTTTTTGAATTGAATTGAATCGGAGGGTTGGACTGGTCAGACAACGAGCAGGTGCCTTTTGTTGATTTGGTTCTTTGTTTTGAGTCGTTTTCTTTAAAAAGCGTACTAGCTTATGCGAATTGTTTTGAGCCAACCAGTCTAACCGGCAAATCATTAAACCAATCAGTCTGTTGGTCCAACCGATCTACTTAAAAAAGTAAATTAAGGGGATAAAATTTAAAATTGTGTGTTATAATAAATTAAGAATGACTATTTTTAATTTTATAGATGTGAATTATTTGTTTTATTGGTAATTTGTCATTTTAGTACGTTATATTAGTTATAGATTCGGATGTTTATACCTTTATGATCTTGAATTACACTATATTATTTATCAATTTTGTTCTTTATAATAATTTTATTTTAATTTTTAAACCAATTCAATTACGATCTAATTACAATTGGATCATTAAATAGTGAACTAATAAATTTTCTGACTCGATGTCCAATTTGATTATGAAAACATTAATTGTAATCTTATTAGACATTTATAAGCCTTTGTGAAATGATTTAATCAAAAGATGATATTTTGTTGAAGCTTATAATATAATGTTACATTAATTGAACACAACTAAAATAATACTTAATACTTCGACAGCCAAAAAAAAAAATTTGCAATTATTGTTTCACTTTGATTCGACCATCAACTAGATGAGCAGGACCATAGCCTCATTTCTAAAATCTTATATTGATAGTGTTGAATGTCTCAATCCATATTTTCAGATATTGGAGATTTGGCCATTTGGAAGTGTTCCTTACAGGACGCAAACGCTTGTTTCGTTGGTGGATGTTTTTGTTGCTTACTGAACTTAACAATCAATTGCCTAAAGTACATTATGATGTCAAGAGTTCAAATCATCATCTTTTCACCGCCTGCTTAGCCAAGAAAACCAAGACCCAGTATTTATATGATTATAACATTCCACAAATGTTTGGGAATTTTTGAATGAAACCAAAAGAAAAACGACAACTTTTGAGAAGTCTGGAAAAGGAAATTGAGAGAAGCAAAAAAATTTTAATCGTTTGTCTCACCCTTTATTTGGCAGCCAATAAAATAATTAATGTCCCTAGTACTTTTCTTTTATCCAATGGAGTGCCTTGTTTTCTGAGAATGAGTGTTTACACATTCTTATTAATAACAATATGATACTAGTACAAATTTACAAGTGTTGTGTATCTATTATGTAAGTTAAAGGTCTACCGTTATTATTTTTTTGTTCAAATTTAAATTTATATACATCTATTCGAATATAATTTAAAGTGAAATATTTAAATTTGAAGGAAAAAAGTATTATCATACATCATGTCATGTTGGCTTCAAATATGGGAAATAATGTAGAAAGAATAGTAAGAAACAAGCTTTTGTAAGATGCATGCAATACACTTCTAAAAGATAGTTAGAGCATCCCTTGTGCAAATGCAAAAATAATTAGCAACACTATTTTCAAAACGGAGGGTGTCTATTAATTAGGTAAAAGTGCCATTCTACTCTTCTAATTTTAAATTTTTATTTTAAATTTTTTTTTGTTTTCAACTTTTAAACAAGAGTATATTTTTAGAATAAGCATCAAACTAATTTAAATACAAAAAATTTTATATGAATTATATTGTTAAAAAATAATTACTCGTACAAGAATTGAAATTCATATATTTATTATATATTAAAATTTTATTTCTCTTTCATACTTTGTAAAACTTTTAAAAATATATAATATGCATAATGTAAAGTTTTATTTGATTAAAAAATTATTGATTTATTTTTCTTAAACAATGTATTTTATTAATAGATTAAACAAATATATAATAGAAGACTTACAAAAGATTAAAAGAAAAAAATGTAGACTATTGAGGAGACGTGTTAAGAGAAAAACATATAATTAATAATCATTCAACTTTTATTAGTTATTTGTTATTAAAACAATTAATCTACATACAAAAAAAAGTGGCATAGTTGATTGAAAGTAAGAATGGAGAAGGACACCTTTGTCTAATGAGAGAGACTAAATTCTGTTAGAAGACAATGCAGTACTGACAAGCACTGACAGATAAGTCAATTGAATTGAACAAGCACCGTCTATACCCAATCAGGGCTCTAACAAATGTAATTATCAAATATCAATAAAGCCGACAAGGCCAAATAGTCCAAGCGTAAAGAAATTAGACATAATTCAAAATTAACAGATAAATCGGTAATGAACCTGAGAGACTTGCTCGCATTCCGCCCGAACGTACTCGGCGCTGCCTCCAGTAGACATACCCAGTGCCCGCTCTCCTCTGTATAAGCTGCGACGCAACGGATAGAAACGCCGACCGAATTACCAGTTTAATATTGGTTTGCCTTCAAGAAATTATTCGCCCCACTCCGATGCGATGGATACAACGACTCTCCTTGTAGGATAAGACGGTCTTAGATCGCCGTTAACGCACACTAACCGCGATCACCTTGAAAATCTTTTCAGTTCATCGGTCTCGTTCAGTCAAAAAATTATGAGTTGTGATTGGGAGAACAAAAAAGGCGATTTTTCTCTCAACTTAGCAAAAACCAAAAAACCAGAACCTTAGCGGCGACTCTGTTATTTTTCTTTTTAATCTCACCTCTAGGGAAAAATAAAAACCCAATTCGAATTAGGAGATCCTAATTCCAATCAGATTTTATGTTTCATTTTCCTTTTCAAGTGAGAGTTAATTGGGCCAAATAAAAAGAGAGGACCGTGAAAACATAGGCCAAGCCCGAGCCAAGTCAGGCAGGCGGCGCTCGCATGTGGCAGCCCCATTACCTTGGGCTTTTCTATCAAGTCTATAGAAAAGCCTTTTAGTATATAAAGGCTTCCACACTCCTTAATTTTTCACATGTGGGACTCATGTTCCCAAATAGTTAAACACTCAACTTTAATGACATTTAATTATGGATTCCCACCATGAAAATGGCTTCTATCATAATCAAAACAATCTCTAACATGTCAAGAACAACTATCATTAATTATTTTAGGCTAACTAATCATGAGTTAAAAGTTATTAACTCTCAAAGTTGTCATTTTCAACAATCCCCCACAAATCCATAGTTAAAGATTATCCAAGATTTATATAATCTACTTTCGATAATGGTACATTTCGGTTTGAATCACTACCTAAGTTATCCAACTTATGCCCCCATAGGAACGAATGGACTTGAGCCTTGAATCTAAACCTTGAGTGTGATGGCGTCCATTAGTAACAAAAGACATTGGTTATGGAGACAATCTTTAGGGTTGACACGTTATGGCCATGTATCCTAATCCTTTCTCATGAGTGTATTCAGAGAAAAATCAATTCCTTTTAGTTGGGGCCACACAACACCACTCACATAGTTGGCAATCTTCAATGATGTACTGCTAGCATCCTGTTTAAAAGACTTGATCTCATTCAGAGTCAAAACTCTTACTAATTGCAGTAAACGCACCACAGGCTTTCAAGGAAAGGACCTAGATACAAATATATCAGAATAGGTGTTAGATCCACTCAAACAGCTTGTTTATACTACATTAAACTGCCTTGTGGGATCTCTACTTGGTCAGTTGGGTTGCCACTGTAGGTGAATCATTGCTGGGTTATCAATCCCATTCCCAACCTAGATTTAAGGAATAAGGATGTTTCCATTCCCTTAGTTAGGGGGTCTGCAATGTTATCTTTGGATTCAACAAAGTCAACAGATACCACCATTTCAGACACTAACTCCCTTATAGACTTAAGTCTAATTTGGATGTGTCTCTTAGTCTTTTGATTATACTTGGTACTCTTTGTCTTTGCAATTGTGGTTTGACTATCACAATGCACAGACATAGTAGTAACGGGTTTGCTGATCATTGGCAAAGAGGACAATAGTCCATACAACCATTCAGCTTCCGTTCCAGTAGTATCCAAGACACATAACTCAGTCTCAAAAGTTAACCGAGTTATCAAAGTCTATTTACAAGACTTTCAGGCGACTGCTCTGCCACCTAATGTAAACACATATCCAGTGCAACTATTGCTACTAGAGTTCTTAGTTATCCAGCTTGCATCACTATACCCTTTAAGTACCGTAGGAAATTTCTCTTAATGCAGCCCAAGGGATACTATTCTCTTCAAATACCTTAGTACTCTATCTAAGGCCTCTCAATGAATTTGACTTGGACACCTTGTATATCTTGCCAGCTTAGATACAGAAATGAAATATCTGGTCTTGAGCCATTTGCAAGATATTGCAAGCTACCAATAATTTGAAAATATCTTAATTGAGATACAAGAATTCCACTTTCATTCTTGAATAAAGCTACAGAAGGGTCACTTGGAGTTTTAGCAATTCTACAATTTTGATAACCATATTTCTTAAGAACACTCTTAACATAGTGAGTTTGAGAAATGGTTATCCCCTCAATTGAGCGAATCAACTTTAGGCCAAGAATCACATTTGCTACTCCCATATCCTTCATTTCAAACTTACTTTTTAAGAATGATTTAGTTTAATTAATTATCTCGACACTGGACCCAAATAGCAAACTATCATCCACATACAGGTATAGTATAATATATGCATTACCTTTAACCGTATAGTAAACACACTTGTCATTCTTATTTGTGATGAAGCCAAATGATAAAATAGTTTTATCAAACTTTTCATGCTATTGTTTGGGTGCTTGTTTTAGACCATATAGGGATTTAACAAGTTTATAAACTTTTCATTCATTTTCTTTAGTTACAAATCCCTCAGACTAATCCATATATATCTCTTCTTTAAGATCACCATCAAGAAAGGGTGTCTTCATAACCATTTGGTGGATGGTGAAACAATATATAGAAGCTAATGCAATTAGCACTCGAATTGTAGTCAAACGAGCAACATGAGAGTAGGTATCAAAATACTCTATTCTCTCTTTCTGTCTAAATCCTTTGGCAATTAATTTGGCTTTATACTTATCTAGGGTCCTATTTGGTTTAAGTTTCTTCTTAAATATCCATTTACATCCAATTGTAGTACACCCAAGAGAGAGATCTACTAGTTCCTATGTCCCATTGGAGACAATAGAATCCATCTCACTTTTGACAACTCCTTTCCAATGTCTTGCTTCTGAGGAAGCCATGGCTGCTTGAAAGGTTAAAGGTTCGTCCTCAACATTGTAAGTGACAAAGTCACTTCTAAAGTCCTTGACTACTTTAGCTCTCTTACTCTTTCTAGATTCTTCCAATTCCTCAGATTGAGTTTTGGAACTATTTAGACCTGCTCTCATATTTTTCATCCTTTCCACATGATCAGGAATGGAATCAGATGTTAAGACTGAATCTAAAGTAGAAACATCTCAAGGTAAACCAGTTTTCATGGAAAACACATTCTCAAAGAATGTAGCATTACGGTATTGAATAATTGTGTTAACATTTATGCAAGATATTTTAGACTTAATTACCAAAAATCTCATAGCATAGTTTGTTTTCACATAACTAATAAAGATGGCATCAACAGTCTTTGGTCCTAACTTCTTCCTCTTATTTTCAGGGATTAAAACTTTTGCAAGACAACCCCACACATAGAAGTATTTTAAGTTAGGTTTCCTACTTTTCCAGATTTCAAATGGAATTACCTTTTTATATTTGTGAGGGGCTCTATTCAGAATATGGCAAGCCGTATTCAAAGTCTCACCCCACATATACTTAGGCAATCCAGAATTCAAAAGTAGACTATTGATCATATCTTTAAATGTTCTATTTTTCAATTTAACAATTCCATTAGACTGGGAAGAATAAGGGGTGTCTCCTCATACTTTGGCAATATTCAACAAATGGATTAGGCCCATACTCTCGACCTCTATCAGATCTTAACTTTTTAAGTTTTTTGTCAGTTTCATTTTTAAATATAAGAAACTTTTCAAGTGCTTCATCTTTATGTTTAAGTAAATAACCATAGCAATATTTATTGCAATCGTCAATAAAAGTAATGAACTATTTCTTATGATCCCTAGTCAACAAACCATTGCATTCACAAATGCCTATGTGAACTAAATCAAGTGTTTCTGAATCCCTTTCAATTGAACGATAGGATTTCCTAATTGTTTTAGCTTCCACACACACTTGATATTTGTTCTTCTTATTAATTGAATGTTTAGGGATCAAGTCTAAATTTATCATTCTTTTAATATAATCTAAATTTAAATGTCCAAGTCTACTATGCCAAATACCAGTGGATTCAATAATGTGTACCATAGAATAAATAGAATTCTCAATAGAAGAAGCTTTATTTAAATCATAAGTAAATGGTTCAACTCTTAATTTAAACAAACCATCTGACAAATAACCTTTGCAACAAAAGAATTGTAGTGCATAATCACTACTTTATTACATTTGAAAGTGAATTCATAGCCATCTCTCACTAAACATGAACCATTAAGAATATTTTCACAAACTGTTGGAATACGTTGCACCCTATGAAGAGAAAGAGTACGTCCTGAAGGAAACTTCAAGTCTACGCGTCCAATCCCTAACACATAGGTTGCAACTGAGTTCCCCATCTTCATAGTTTTTCCTTTAATAAGTTGGTAAGACACAAAAAGTAATTTATTAGTACAAATGTGCACATTTGCTCCAGTATCAACTAGCCATTCAAGTGGCTCATAAATAGTAAAGACTTTTGGGTTAACAGAAATACACCTTTCATCATCATTGGAAGTGGTGATGCCAGTCCCAACCTTAATGGTACAAACCTCAGTAAGGTGTGTACTCAAATCCGCTTCCACTTGACTAGTATTCTTTACCACCACATTGACTTGAGTTTCAGAATTTGATCCTTATTTGACTTTAGACTTTTTAGATGGACAGTCCTTAGCTCAATGTCCAACCTGATCACAATTCCAGTAAGGTTTGTTCACTTTCAATTTCTTCTTGGCCTTGCCTTTTGTCTTATTTATGTTCTTAGAGTTTGAATTAACTGTTAGAATTCGTGGACTCCTAAACTCGGAAAACATCCATGAATCCCTCCCGAGGACCCAAGTAAATGATTAAGAAGATCTAAAGTTTAAGAACTACCTCTAGTTGCTGTAATTGAAATCATTCGATTCTGATTGCGCTGTTGTTCGTTCAACTCGAACAATCACCAGACACTGCAGTATGCGAACGTCTTCTATCGGATACACACCGCGAACTCATTCGATACCCGGGGAGTGCTAGCGCCTAGGGTTTGAGAGGTTTTTTTTTTCTGGTAGAGAATGGCACGAATGTTCTCAACCGAAAAATTGGACTTTATTAAAAAGACGGTTAGGGTTTTCTTAAAAACTCCCGAACCTCTTAGAGTCCAACCCTAATAATATCTTATCATATTCTAATTTAAATTCAAATTAAATTAAAACTGATATGATAAGATTCTGCCATTATCTCGGTAATTTAACTAATTAATTTACCGAGTCAGATTCTTATAATCTGGACATCATCTAGATACATCGAATCTGGTCACCAGAAAAATAACCTAACAAGTTCGCTTATTGTGTGACCCTATAGGTTCATTTAACACTGGCAGTGTGCCTAAATCATATTTAAATGGCCCACAAGTTATAAGCGGTTTCTAGCAAAATATTATAACTATCCAGGTTAAATGAAGATCGGTGATCTCTTTGAACCAAACCATAATTTTATATTTAGTCCTTTTGTCACACAATATCCAGATTAAGCATAAGGCACGGAGCATGTCATCCTTATTAAGCTTAATCAATTATTTCTTGATTTCATAGTAGACTGTTCAAACAAATGATATCAATATCTTAGATTGATATATTTGAGCACGGCCATGCATTTTTAACAGTCTAACTTATCAAGGGGCCCATGGATATCTCTCCCATAATTGAGAGGGACAAATTCCTTCACAATCAATCATATTCCTCTCCTTGATTTATTCTATATCCAACAGTAGTCTAATTTATTATCTGGTTAAAGACAACTTTAGACAATGTCAAAATATAGAATTTATCAATTAGGAAATTATGATGAATTTAGGTCGAAGGACTGTCAATATTATTATGGCTAGAAAGTACTTATGACATATTCCATGAAGTACTCTCGCAGTGGGTCATGTCCAATATAATGTTCTCTAACATTTATTTATATCTTGACTCGATATCACAAATATCCATGGCCAGTAAAACATAACCATCAAGTCACAAACATACTAATCTTAATTTATTATTATTCCAATAATAATAATCGATCAGGGACAATTTTAGAATAGTCATTGTATTCATTGTAGGGTTTTACTATCAAGTTACGTACTTGATGACCACAAAACAAAACTCACTATTCATGGAAGGGAAAGCCTCATATTATTATATAAAACATAATAACAATAGTATAAGTACAAATTGACTCTAGGGCATATCCCTAACATTAACCCCTCACATTCTTTTGATTATTGCTCTTCTTCCCAATAGTCACCACATGAACATTAGACTCCACATGTACAATATGACTATTCTTTCTATATTGTTCTTCAATGGATTTTGATTTCATCAGATTGTTTAGAGAAATCTTTTCCGTTTTGCGTTTGAGAGACATACCAAAGTCCTCCCAAGACTTAGAAAATTTCTCTATCATTGATATCATTTGGAACTTTTCAGGAAGTTCCATATCCGCTTTATGAAGAGAATGAATAATCAATTGTAGTTTTTGAATCTATTCAGTCATAGACTTGCCCTCAACTATCTGAAATTTCAAGAATTTGGAGACATAATACCTTTCCAGACCTTGATATTAGGTATTATATTTCTTATCCGACTCATTCCATAGCATCTTCGCTGTGTATGACTCAAAATAGTAGACATCAAAGAGAGTATTTATCAATGTTGACAGTATTGCCCATCTGCCTACATTGTTTCGTTCATTCCATGCAACAATCTCAACTACTATAGGATGTCTATAAATTGTTATAGGCCTATCTACTTGCACTGCTGACAATAGGCCCCTCATAGTTAACCAAATTTTCATACGTTGTTGCTAACGCTTGAAATTTTGCCCTAGACTAAATTTGTCCGGCAGATCATTCAAGTTAACCAAAGGCTTATACGCAGCAGAAGCAATACCTGACGAATTGGCCATTGCATAGAAACAGATAATTACAGAATAACTTTTTGAAGACTGTTAGAAGACAGTGCAGTACTGACGAGCATAAACAAGTAACTTAATTGAATTGAACAAGCACGGCCTATACCCGACCAGGGTTTTAACAAATGCAATTATCAAATATTAATAAAGCCAGTAAGGCCAAACAGTCTAAACATAAAGAAACTATATATAATTCAAAATTAACAGATAAGTCAGTAATGGACCTAAGAGACTTGCTGGCGATTCCGCCAGAACGTACCTGGCGCTGACTCCAGTAGACATACCTGCCGCCAGCTCTCCTCTGGATAAGCTGCAATGCGACGGACAGAAATGCTGACTGAATCACCAGTTCAATACTGGTTTGCCTTTCAGGAGTTATTCGCCCCACTCCGATGCGATGGGTATAACGACTCTCCTTACAGGATAAGACGGTCTCAAATCGCCGTGGATATGAAACCCCACCTAAAGCCAACCCTAGAGTAAGGGGGTCGGGATGCATATCATATTATTTTGCATGAATATATATGTTTTTGAATGATTTTATGTGCTTTAGAATGGTGGATTATAGGTTAAAATGCTTAGTTATGCTTATTGAGTAGGAGGGGTAAAATAGTAATTTTACTTGAAGTCAAAATAGGAAGATAGCTTGAGGATTTCATAAGAAGAATATGTAGTTGAGAAAATAAGAACAAGAATTAGTGTGGTTTAGTGGTTAGAGCTTGGTGAATTAATTTCTAAGGTCATAAGTTCAAATCCCATCATTTAAGCTTTTGTCATGATTATCTTAACTAAGTTTGAATTTTTGTTTTCTTACATTCCATGAAAATAGGAATGTTGTTTTAGGGGAGACATGAAGAGAATGTCCTAATCTTATCCTCATACCCTAAAAAGAATTCTAGAGGAATTCTTGTCCTTTTTATTACCTCTAGCTTGTCCTAACATCTTTATAATTTAAATCCATTAAATCTCTTCTTTTGAACTCCAAAATTCTGTGATATTCCTTCACCTTGAATTTCGAAAATTAGCTTTGGAGGATGGGGAGTTGGCCGAAAATAGGAGGGGAAATAGGAAGGGGTTCCAAGAGAAATCAAACACCATGAAAGAACCTTCAAAAATTCACCTTCATGTTGTTCATGTTTTAGTGAAGGGAAATCTGGAAAATTTTCCAGAATTTTTGCAGACCATCTCTTCGAAAATTCAGCCAGTAAACCTCTTCATTTGCTGCCAAGAAAATGGTCATTTCATGTGGCTTGAAGGCTGGAAAATCTGTGCAATTTTCGGGCTGCACAAAATGTGCAAAACCAGAAAAAAAATTCTGGACATTTCGCAGCTTTCAACCAAGGAAATGAAGCTGTTTTAGTCCATCTTCAAGCCAGCAAAACTCCTCTGTATTTCTCCAGAAAGAAGGCTGGAAAACCACCTTTGAAAGACCTTCAAACCCCCTCAAGAATCAGCTACAAATCGGGTTGAAGGAGTGCAGAAATTCTGCACAAACCTTCAAAACCTTGGATAGCTTGAAACCAGAATTTTTCCAGCTTTGCTTCCTTCAAGCCTAGGCCGAAAACCACCCTTCAACTTTTGCAACATTAGTCCTTGATCAGCCATGGACTGAACACCATTAACCCCACACTTACCTTGAACTCATGGACTCCATAACCACACCTCAAAACACTCCTAAGATCACTCCATTCAAACTCTTTTTGAACTTCAAAAAAATTCCAGCATTTTACTCCATTAAACCACTCTTGCATTAGGCTAACTAACCAGAATTTCCTCTACCTTCATAGACTGAATTTCGGTCAGCTCTATAGCCTGCACAAGCTCTATTCATTCCATCGAAATCACCTAATTCAGCCGGCACCATTGAAGAGGGAAGAAACCTTCCTTGATCAAACACCATAGCTAACCACCTACCTTAACCAATTCCACAACTTTCTCCATTTGAATTTCAAATAAAATCTGATCAACCTCTCCCCTTCTTGCTGAAAACCAAAACTCCCATTCACCCTAGACCATTCAGCCAGCACCTTACCAGATTTCGTGCAGCAATCCTCTCAAACTCTCTCCATTTTCACCAAGAACACACACTAAACTTCTTCAAGTCTAGCTCTACTCTAAACACCTCCAATCACTCTCAAATACTCCAGATCACTTCTACTTAATCCCTAGACTTCATTTCTGGGATTTATAACACAAAACCTCGCAAACAAGAATTTTCAAACGGATCAAAATTAGCCTTTTCCCTTGAAGGTCTCAAGAACATCAACAAGGTAAATCAAGAACAACCTTCTTATTCATCCTTTTTCCATTCAATTCTTAATATACCCTTCTAATGCTCTCTCTCTCTCTCTCTCTCTCTCTCTCTCTCTCTCTCTACCAAAATGGTTGATCAACCATCAACCATGGCTGTTTTTTCCGGTGGATCACTCAAGGCTCTCTATCGCGCGTGGACCTTCTTTTGTCTTCATCAAAGCAATCGACAATCAATTACCCATTCTTAAATCCTTTCTTTTTAAATTCCGAAATCATGTCTCCTAGGTGTTGATAGGGAGATAGAGTATGAATGGAGATTGAGTATATGCATGTGGATTAAGGGGATGGAGTTAAGACATGACGATTGTCGTATATGGCTAAGTTGTATGTATTTTCTTTTTGAATCATTGTATGTTCTTCATGCTTAATGAATTTTAGGGATGTTTGAAGCATGTTAGAGATCATGACACCAAAGGTGATTAGGCTCTTATGTTTCTATTTTACATTGAAGCCATTAATGATGATTATGCCTAGAAGGAAGTTAGCCTTGTAATAGTATGTGTTAAGTCAAGCATGTGTTCATGAATAGATTGGTTTATTATTTGATGTTGGAGAATGTGTTTATGAATCTTCTCTAGCAATAGGAAAATCATGGTGAAAGAGTATTTCCTTGTTAAGTCTAGGTTATTTTTATTAACAAAATTTTATTACTTTAAATAGAATTACTACTATATTTTTCTCTATAAATTCGAAATTGTAGGAAGATTTGGATTGGTTTATTAATTAAAATATTAATATTTTTTTTATCAAATAAATGAGATCTTTTGTTAAAAAAATAATATATATATATATAGTAATAAATCTTTTATAATAAATAAAATATTAGAATTAATGACCTTGTAGACCTTAGTTCAAACTTTTACCTATATTTCTAAATATTATTTATATTAAAATCTATTTGTTATTTATTAGTTTAAAATTTAAAATAATTCATTTATTATTAATTTTATTTATTACTAATTATTTGTTATCTATTAAAAAATTAATTGTAATTTATTATTTACTTATAATAAAGCTATTTTTAAATTACCATTTATTAATACTATTAGGACTTAATATTATTTAAAATTCAAACCTTCTTTTATTTATTAATAATAGCACTCAAGAATTATTAATTGAGTCTATAATTTATTAGCAATTATTTTAGAATCCCAAGTTATTTTAACTTATCAAACTGGACTTATTTTATAAAATTCTTTTTTTTAGCTAGCCTTAAAGCTTAGAGCAATAGGGTCGTGATGGTAATGGGTTGAACTAGGATTATTTTGTGTAAGTGAGTTTAGCTTGAATGTAACCTTATGTTTTGTGTTTACCCCAGGCGGGGTTAGGTCAGCCTTGGAAGACTTTTGAGTTTGAGCAAGCAAAGAATCAGGTAAGCCTGCATGGAATTTTGTGAAGACAAAAAAAATTACTGTGGCAAGCCAAATGCGATGTGTATGGACATTTATTTTGTGAAGGCAATTAAGGACTGTTTTTCCTTTTTATTCCGGACAAACAAATCATTTGAAAAATTAAACAAGCAGTTTTACATAAAATGCTAAACTCTTTCTAAAACCCAACTTTGACAAGATTTTTAGAAACCCTTAATTGCTATTTCCAAATAAAGCAGATTATGACCAATTTTCTCCCAAGTGGGACAATCAACGTTGAGTACTCAATAAGGGTAGACCACCAGGACTAGTCTTTGAAGGGTTAGGGTAAGTCTCTCAGTAGGTGGTCACCTCTGAGGGGTGAGTCCTTCCTGGATAGGATGCCAGTCCGGTAGGTCATGCCGGTCCGAGCTAGCAAGTTTTAGTCATGTGGACTGTGTGTTCCAGAGTGGACAACCGGTAAGTTTGGGTGTAGAGATGGAGGAGTATCTCACCCGGTAGGCCGTACACCTACCCTTTTGTCAGCTTGCACAAAGTGTGGCATTCTAACCGTTATTTAGTCATGGGGCCCAACGTGTGGTAACCTATGGCTACCCATTTGAGTGGTGCACATATATGGTTTGAAAAGCGAAACGCCACTCTTTATTTTCAACACTTATTTATTGCTTGCCAACACTTTTCCTTATGAAACTTTTACAACTTGCATATATGAATTATTTTACCTGAAACACACAAAGCACACACGGGCTTACTGAGATTTTTATCTTACCACCTTTTATGCCATGTTTTCAGGAAGATCTTGCTGTGGAGGTCATTAGCTAGATTATTGCCTATGCTTTGAAGACTTGTGTTATTTTCTTTATGTGACGTTTTGAGAGATTGTTGCAAAAAATTTATTTTGGATTTGTACCAGTATTTATCTTTTGGGTTGTATTAAGTTTAAATTTTTAAGTCTTTATTTTATTTTATTCTATGTAACCTAGTTATAAAGACCCCTTGTCCTCTGGAAGGGGCGACATCCCCGGCCCTGATGGGCCTAGGTAGTGGGGTGTTAAGTGGATGCACACCAACTGCGATAATCTCGAAAATCTCTTCAATTCACCGGTTCCGTTTAATCAGAAAACTATGAGTCGTGATAGGGAGAGCAGAAGAGGCGATTTTTCTCTCAACTTAGCAAAAATCGAAAAACCAGAACCCTAGCAGCGGTTCTGTTGTTTTCCTTTTTAATCTCGCCTTTAGGTAAAATGCAAAACCCAATCCGAATTAGGAGACCCTAATTCTAATAAGATTTTATATTTTCTTTTCCTTTTCAAGTTAGAGTTAATTGGGTCAAATAAAAAGAAAGACCGTGAAAACATGGGCCAAGTCCAAGTCGGGTTGGCAGGCGACGCACGCGTGTAGCAGCCCCACTACCTTGGGCTTTTCTATCAAATCTATAAAAAAGCCTTTTTAGTATATAAAGGCTTCCATACTTCTCAATTTTTTTCATGTGGGAGTCATATTCCCAAATAGTTAAACATCCAACTTTAATGACATTTAATTATGGCTTTCCACCATGAAAATGGTTTCTACCATAATCAAAACAATATTGAATATGTCAAGAATAACTCTCATTAATTGTTTTAGGCTAACTAATCATGAGTTAAAAGTTATTAACTCCAAAAATTGTCATTTTCAACAAATTCACACCCCTATAACCTAAATATACACTCCTTATATTTGTGAATGCAATCGTCAATAAAAGTAATGAAGTATTTCTTATGATCCCTAGTCAACAAACCATTGCATTCACAAATGTCTGTGTGAACTAAATCAAGTGTTTCTAAATCCCTTTCAATTGAACGATAGGATTTCCTAATACACACACTTGATATTTGTTATTCTTATCAATTGAATATTTAGGGATCAAGTCTAAATTTATCATTCGTTTAATAGAATCTAAATTTAAATGTCCAAGTCTACTATGCCAAATATCAGTGGATTCAATAATGTGCACCATAGAATAAACATAATTCTCAACAGAAGAAGCTTTATTTAAATCATAAGTAAATGGTTCAACTCTTAATTTAAACAAACCATTTGACAAATAACCTTTGCAACAAAAGAATTGTAGTGCATAATCACTACTTTATTACATTTGAAAGTGAATTCATAATCCTCTCTCACTAAACATGAACCATTAAGAATATTTCTACGAACTGTTGGAATATGATGCACCCTATGAAGAGAAAGAGTACGCCCTAACGGAAATTTCAAGTCTACGCGTCCAATCCCTAACACAAAGGCTGCAACTGAGTTCCCTATCTTCATAGTTTTTCCTTTAATAAGTTGGTAAGACACAAAAAGCAATTTATCAGTACAAACATGCACATTTGCTCCAGTATCAACCAGCCATTCAAGTGGCTCATAAATAGTAAAGACTTTTGGGTTAACAGAAATACACCTTTCATCATCATTGGAAGTGGTGATGCTAGTCCCAACCTTAATGGTACAAACCTCAGTAAGGTATGTACTCAAATCCGCTTCCACTTAACTAGTATTCTTTACCACCACATTGACTTGAGTTTCAGAATTTGATCCTTATTTGACTTTAGACTTTTTAGACGGACAGAAATGGTGACCGAATCACCAGTTCAATACTGGTTTGCCTTTCAGGAGTTATTCGCCCCACTCCGATGCGATGGGTACAACGACTCTCCTTACAGGATAAGACGGTCTCAAATTGCTGTGGATGCACACCAACTGCGATCATCTCGAAAATCTCTTCAATTCACCGGTTCCGTTCAATCAGAAAACTATGAGTCGTGATAGGGAGAATAGAAGAGGTGATTTTTCTCTCAACTTAGCAAAAATCGAAAAACCAGAACCCTAGCAGCGGTTCTATTATTTTCCTTTTTAATCTGGCCTTTACGAAAAATGCAAAACCCAATCCGAATTAGGAGACCCTAATTCTAATAAGATTTTATATTTTCTTTTCCTTTTCAAGTTAGAGTTAATTGGGTCAAATAAAAAGAAAGACCGTGAAAACATGGGCCAAGTCCAAGTCGGGTTGGCGGGCGGCGCACGCGTGTGGCAGCCCCACTACCTTGGGCTTT
Source organism: Voacanga thouarsii (assembly GCA_026120185.1). Lineage (NCBI taxonomy): Eukaryota > Viridiplantae > Streptophyta > Magnoliopsida > Gentianales > Apocynaceae > Voacanga > Voacanga thouarsii. The sequence goes on from JANUWF010002273.1 coordinate 445,866, forward strand.
TCTATCAAATCTATAAAAAAGCCTTTTTAGTATATAAAGGCTTCCATACTTCTCAATTTTTTTCATGTGGGACTCATATTCCCAAATAGTTAAACACCCAACTTTAATGACATTTAATTATGGATTTCCACCATGAAAATGGTTTCTGCCATAATCAAAACAATCTCGAATATGTTAAGAACAACTCTCATTAATTGTTTTAGGCTAACTAATTATGAGTTAAAAGTTATTAACTCCAAAAGTTGTCATTTTCAACAAATTCACACCCCTATAACCTAAATATACACTCCTTAATTATAATTGCTTTGTATAGTCATTATTACTATTTAACTATTTTATTCTCAAACTATTATTATTTTTTAATTCTTAAACTATCTTTTTAATTAAAAAAAATCTATTGGATATATATATACATTATGGGAAAAATATTAAAATTACAAAAAAATTATAAATCAAATTATAATTAAAAAAATTACTCATAGTATGAGTGACCTCGTTCCTAGTGATTTTTTTTTTCTAATTATGAGCAAAATGCTTAGTAAAAGTTTTTTTTAATTACAATTTAATTTATGATTTTTTTGGTAGTTCTGAGATTTTTTCCCATAATGCAGAAAAAGAAAAAAAAATATCTGATATTTTTTTTTATTATTGAAAAGATATTTTATAATGGAAATATTAAAAAGATAATTTATAAATTAAAAATTAATAGTTTATGTATAGAAGAGTCAAATGGTAGTAATGACTACATAAAATAATTATAATTTAAGGGTGTAAATTTAACTTTTAGGGTGTAGATTTAATCCCTCCTTTGTCTAATTTTTAAATATTAATATATATGAGTACGTATTTCGATTGAAGACGTGTGAATTTAGTCATTCCCTTTCCAAAATTCAATTAAATCATGAAACTAACATTAAAAAATGCTGCCGTTTTTTCTTCAACCCTTATATTAATCTTTAAAACGTTTCAATTTAAGAACTTTATTGTATTCTTTTTTTTTTCAATGTCTTCAATCTTTTTAACGTTTTGAAAACAGAAGAATATCCTCTCCTTCAATGAGTAGATTATTCTTTAAACATACATGAATGTATTAAGTCAAAATATTGATATGAGTTTTAAGAGAGGTTGAACTATATCATTCATGAATCTTATGATTGAACGTATTTGGTAAAATATACTTTTGTCAAAATAATGAATGAGTTCAAAAAAGAAATTTAATCTTTTTATTTTTTTCAAAATCCAATATTTCTTTTCAATATTCAATATTTGTTGATTTTTGAAACGCATTTGGAACACATAGTAGCTGTCTTGCAACATACCATATTCTTTCAAACACTTTGTTAGGGAATATGTGCTTCTAAAATTTTACACTACCAAAAAAAAGTTCAATTAATCCAATTGTGACACGCAATTTTACATAAAATTACGATAAAAAGTATAAATAGTATATAGATGTTGCAAACTCATAATCACGTTTCTAAGCCGTAAGCAAGGTGTGTGAAATTAAAATTTTCTCTATTTGTTTTCCACCGTTGAGAATGATTCAACAACCTTATGCATCCACATAGCTATATTCTTTTTAATTGTGGCTGCTTTAATTTTTTAGTTTTTACCTTACCAACTATTCATTTTAGCAAATCCAATTTAAATATTGTAAAATACAAATTTAAGAAAAAATTTTGAATTGCAAGAAGAAATACATTTCATTATTATTATTATTATTATTATTATTATTAGCTTTTAAGAAAAAAATTATAAACATAAATAAGTAACTAACCATTATTAAGTAGACCCATCTCGGCTCCGAATATTTAGTGCGGGTGCGGAACACATGTTGTGTCTGTGTATCGAGACTCACCCTATACATATATAGTGACTTTTTTTTTTCTTTTTTTCCAATTGAAGAATTTACTTATATATAATCAGGTTATTATATGAGAAATTATCCGAGAATGCATTTATGGGTTATTTTTATTTTTTTCTTTTCCTTTTTCTTTTAAGATAATTCCAAGGATGCACATTAATGCCCTTTTATTTATTAGAGAACCTTTATTACTAATAATGTATACAAGGGTTTTTTTTTTTTTTCTAGTTTGTTTAAGACTATATAAGGTTTTCTTGTATTGACGAATAACGGATGGATAGAAAGTCTAAGAGGATTTTAAGAGAGAGCAAATTAGATGACTATTAGGTTATTATTTAAACCATTATAGATACTTTTCTTTATCTTATTTCTAATCTCCTCATTTTTGTTGAATGATCTCTACAGTATTGGATTGGTCTTTCCACTTTTTCTCCAAAAATTTATCGACTTATTATATATACTTTTCTGAGACAGAGATAACCGCCCTGTCCAAAACTTTTTTAAGTTTTTTTTTTGTTTCTTTAACAAAATTAATATATTTTTTTTTCAAAAAAACACTCTTTTTAAATTTTACCCTTTGCATCTTAAAATTTTTTTTAGAAATTATGAAATTATCCTATAATATATCTTTTTATATAATTTACTCTGTAACCTAAAATTTTTAATTTTATCCTGGTCTTTTTTTTGGGGGGTTTTTTCTAATAGTAACCATTTGTCCCTCCCAAAACCTATTTTTACTTTAGGTGTTTAATTGTTTAGACTTAAAGGGAATTAATAAAGATTATTTAGATGTTCTGGATAGAAGGAAAATGCAGCACAATGTTATGTTTTCTTTTATTTATACATTTGTTGTTTGCTTTTAAGGAAAAGGGTTAAAGGTAAAAATGTCTTTAAAAAATGTATATTTTTATAATTATATCATTTACATTTAAAATTCAGTAATAATACCCTTCTTAAAATTAAATACTTCAAATTTATTTATCACATTTGAAATTCAGTAATAGTATCATTTTTAAATTTAAATTTTTTTAAATATATACTTTTGTTAAGAATTTAACATGATGTTTTACATTTGACCATTTAAAATGATGTAATTATAATATACTCATTATTATTAAGGATAAATTGACAATCTCAATTTTCGTCTTCTTCAAACAATAAGCATTTCTTGGTAAGAATAGAAAAAATTACTCTATTTCTGTAAAATTTTCAAATATTAAATATTATAATAAAAATCATTGATAGAAGGGATTTTGATTATATAATTTTTATTATAACAGCTATTGAAGATTATTATAAAAATTATTAGTAGAATGGATTTTGATAATCTTCAATGGTTATGTGGTTTTTCTGAAAAAATATATAATCAAACTATATAACTATTGAATATTATAATAAAAATTATTAGTAGAAGGGATTTATTATAATCAAAATCTCTCCTTGAAATTTTTCTATAAAATTTTCAAATATTGAAAATTGTAATAAAAATCATTGGAAAAAGAGATTTTGATTATATGATTTTATTATAATAACTATTGAAGATTATTATAAAAATTATTGATAGGATGGATTTTAATAATCTTCAATGGTCATATGGTTTTTATGAAAATATATATTATAATCAAAATATATAACCATTGAAGATTATAATAAAAACTATTAGTAAAATGGATTTATTATAATCAAAATCACTCTTAGGGGTTTACAGAAATAAAATATTTTTTTTCAGTACTCATTATTTAGAGAAGATAAAAGTTGAGATTACCGATTTATCCATAATAATAATGAGTATATTGCAATCATATTTTTTTAAATGGTCAAATGTGAAATATTTTGTTAAATTCTTGACGAAATGATATATTTGAAAGGATTTAAAATTTTAAAAAATATTATTACTAACTTTTAAATATGAAGAGTATATAAATAAAATTATTTATTTGACACATTTTATTTTGTATCTCTTTGCGCAACGTATTAAATGTTAAACTAGTATTATTTATAAATTCAAATGAAATACTCATTCTGTCCTTTTTTATTGGTCTATTTTAATTAAGATTTTTGTCTTAATTTATTTGTCTTATTAGTAAATTAAGACTATATTAATTGTTATTTTCTACGAATACTTTTTTTTAATACAGTAAGTGCTTGTACATTTATAGTGAAAAATGAAAGTAAATTAAAAATATTTACAACATATAAAATTTTTATTATTTCTTAATAAAAAGATAAATTTTTTTAAAAATAAAATAAAAATATTAATTAATTAAAATTTTTTATTTTTTTAAAAATTTATATATTAATTAAAATAGACGTGTATAAAAGAGTACGAAGAGAATATTATATTCTCACTACATCCAAAACTTTTATCAGAAGCTTCTAAAGTTTTACACGTAATCGTAAACCTTTCAACCTTTACCGTCTACCCATCAAAGGTGTATACCCCGTACCGTTGACCAAATAGGGAAAAAGGCTCAGAGGATACCTTTAGGGACGTTTATATATTCGGCAGTTAAAATTACGGTTAGCATCTGTTCTAACAGAAAATGTTACTATCTGTATTTCTTCGTATCTTATCTATAATAATTGGCCTAATTTGGTAACACAGAACAAAGAAAGAAATACCTGGTCCTGTATATCACTGTGTGTTTGTGTTTGTCCTAACCGAATATGTGGAATTCTCCACATCATCTCCCCCTTGCTCAGCTGGATTTCAACCCCTCTACCCCAATCTAGTGACGCCACGCTCCACCTCTCCCCCTCCCCCCCCCCGCCGCAACCCAAAGAAGGGCCAAACCTTCCCCTTCTCTTTAGCAGCCCACGCCACCCCACCCCGAGAAAGACAACAGTACATTTCATTAGCACCGCACCGGCCCTTTATAACCTCCGTTCCTCTTCCCCTTTCCACCTTCCCGTTTTCAATAATCAATCACCATTGTCAACTAGCACGCCCAATTAGTCATTTTCTAAGGTCTTTCCATTTTGAATTCCACCATCTTTCTTCTCTTGGCGTCGATTCAAGAATCTGGTCTATCACTTCTTCTTCGGTCAAGACCATATTTTTGACTCCCTTTGGCTGGCAGTCTTTCAGATTTGGTCTGCCCCAAAATATTTTTCCTTTCCAAGTTTTGCACAGATACCTTCAGTTTCAGTTGCTTGTATTGACCCACATCCCCACTTTTGACCATTCAATTCCCTGTTATATTATATAAAGAGGAGGAGGAGGGAGAAGGAGAGGCAAATGGCAATGGAGTCTCCGTGGGAAATCATCAGAGAATACTCTCCTTATCTTATCTCTATTATAGTTCTCTTTCTCCTTCTCGAACAGATCTCTTACCTCAAGAGAAAACGCTTCCTGCCAGGGCCAGCTCTGATCTTTCCTTTCCTTGGCAACGCCATTTCCTTAGTTACAAGCCCCACAAAATTCTGGGACCATCAATCTTCTTTGGCAAAATCCACCCCTCTTGGAATCTCCACAAACTACATCATCGGCAGATTCATTGTCTACATCTACTCCACCGAGCTCTCTCACAAAATCTTCGCCAACGTCCGCCCTGATGCCTTCCACCTTGTCGGCCACCCCTTCGGCAAAAAGCTATTCGGTGAGCATAATTTAATCTACATGTTTGGCCAAGACCACAAAGACCTCAGACGCCAAATCGCCCCAAATTTTACTCCCAAAGCTTTGGCAACCTATACCTCAATTCAGCAACGGATAATTCTCAAGCACTTGAGATCATGGCTCCAAAATTCAGACCAAAGCCAATCTATCCCTCTTCGCATTCGTTGCCGCGACATGAACTTAGAAACTTCCCAGACGGTGTTTGTTGGGCCTTACTTAAGTGAACAAGCTCGGGATAGATTCAACGTGGATTACAATTTCTTCAATGTGGGCTTGATGAAACTCCCTATCGATTTGCCTGGTTTCGCCTTCAGAAATGCTAGATTAGCAGTCGGAAGACTAGCTGAAACTCTTGCTGTCTCCGCCAAAGAAAGCGAGAAGAAAATGCGAAACGGAGACGAACCAACTTGCTTGATTGACTTCTGGATGCAGGAAAATTTGAGGGAAAGAGCCGAGACTGCAGAAAAACAAGGTGTGGATATTGATAAAGTACCCGCTTGCAACCACAAAGAACTCGGAGGTCATTTATTTGACTTCCTCTTTGCAGCCCAAGATGCTTCAACATCCTCATTGCTTTGGGCAATCACTCTTCTTGATTCACATCCTGATGTCCTGCAAAGGGTCCGTTCAGAGGTGGCAAAGTTTTGGAACCCTGAATCAGATGAGTCCATCACGGCGGAGCAGCTAAGGGAAATGAAGTTCACAGAGGCGGTGGCGAGGGAAGTGGTGAGAATAAGAGCTCCGGCGACAATGGTGCCGCACATTGCCGGAAAAGATTTTCGACTGACGGAGAACTACGTTATTCCAAAGGGCACTATTGTCTTTCCATCGGTTTTTGACTCTTCTTTCCAAGGATTCACTGAACCGGAGCGGTTTGACCCTGACCGGTTCATGGAAGAGAGGCAGGAGGACCGGCTTTACAAGAGGAACTTTCTAGCATTTGGTGCTGGGGCCCATCAATGTGTGGGCCAGAGGTATGCTATAAACCATATCATCCTCTTCATCGCCATGTTTTCAACCCTGGTAGATTTCAAGAGGGCAAGAGTGGACGGTTGTGATGATATTGCATATGTTCCTACTATTGTCCCCAAGGATGATTGCAAAGTTTTTCTTTCTCAAAGGAGCAGGAGATTGCCCTCTCCTTCATGACTGAAATGCCCATGGTAAAATTTGGTGTACTTGCGTCTCTTTGTCTCATTTGTTAAGGGTAGAATGGTCAATTCAAAAACAGGGGTGTCTGGGCGGTTGGGGGGTTGTTTATTTGCTACATGGAGTATTTTTTTATTGAGTGTGCATAGATAAATGCTATTGGGATTCTTTGTACAAGATTGTATGCCAATTTGATGGTATGAAAGAAAATTGGGGTATGTATGGGAGATAATAAATGAAATGGTGGTTTTAATTTAATTTTCAATTCTTCTCTTTACTGTCCTGCTCTCTCATTCCTTTTCAAATGAAAGGAGTAAATAGGCGGAGATTCTCTCATTAATTTACTTCAATCAAATACATAATGATTGTGGATTAGTTTAATTTTTGTCATGTTGCCACATGAATATGGTATCTATTGGCTGTCCTTTGGGATTGTGGGGTTGGCATTGAACTGGAAATTTGTCTCCATTGCTTTGTTTTGAGGTCTTCAACATTGCACTTTATACTCATGTGTAATGGAGTTCCTTATATGGTTCCAAAGTTACTAATCTGCCCTCTAATCCAGAGGCATTCTACTGAAATTCCTTACTCGTAGTGTAGAAAGGTCAAATTTTACTTTAAAGTCTTGAGCTCAGACATTAAAACCAATCCTAAATAAAGCTCTCTCATTCAGGGAAGGCTTTTTTTTTCCCTTTCTTTTTGCAAGTCAAATATTATTTGATCACTAAATGTTAAAAAAAATTGCTTTTAAGGGTTGGGAAATAATTATTTGGTCAAACTAAAAGAAATGTGAGAATACTCATCACAATAATAATTGATGAATTCAATATTTATGCATTAGTAATATTCATTTTAAAATAGCTATCCCTCACTTTTTGGTCACTTTATGGCAATAGAACGGAAAGATACATTTGTTGAGCGGTGTTTTTGGATAAATGATGCTCTCGACGTTTGCCTTTCTGATACTATATTTGTGTTTCTCTTCTTTTGGTATAGAGAAAATTAAACTTTTTTAGGCTCACTTGCAGTTCCATCATTATCTTTCATGATGGACAATAAAAGTTCAAGGACCAGATGAGATATAGATAATATTTGAAGGACAAAAGTGTAATTTCGTTGTGTCCAAGTGGAATTTAGAGAAAAAGGAAATAATTAATGTTGGAAGTCAGACAAATCAACTCCCTCTGCCTTCCTGGAGAGCACATTTTTTGTTGCACGTAACATGGGTTCTGCTGTTGACCTTGCTCAAATCTCAATGATTTTAGCATTATTTAGGTGGGGGGAATATTTTAATTCCCATTTAAATTTCAATTTGAGTATAAATGGCATCTCAATTTTTAATTTTTCTCATCCATCAATTAACCAATTAAAAATTTAACAAAAAATGGTCAAAATTAATAGAAGTTAGTCAACATTGACAAAAATTTTAGTAGAGATGATAAAATAAGAAATATATTTAGATGATAGTGTGAGATTTCACTAAAATTTTAAATGACAAAATAAAATTTTCTCTTTACGTTACATTAAAAATTTAAAACACTTTCTCCTATTATTTGTCTTGTGTTTATAATTCCTTTCTCAAATGAAAGGGTTGGTTTTGCGTATATCAGTGTATTAGTGAATACAATACATATAAAATAATAATATATAAATTTATTAGTGAATAAGAAAGAAAGTACGAGAAAACAAAATTCTGTCCAATTGTTCTTATAAATGTAAAGAATCTTACAAATTTAAATAATAGATCTATGTATTTGACAAAAGGCATATAAATTAAATTTTTTGTTTAACAACGCTATTTTTATAACGTGATATGATTTTATACCAAGTAACCCGGTTCCTTCTTTTTCGAATGAAAGGCACCTTTGGCACATGATTGAGAAAGTGAAAACCATTTGGGCTCTCTTTTTATGTTATGTTATGCAATGTCAATGTCGTTTATGAGTGTGTCCAGTCCTTGTCATAAAAATCACTTTGATTTGGCTTTATCTTTTTACCTTATCCAAGACAATGATTTTTTATTTTTGTTTCGCATTTAATTGATGAAAATCTATTAGTGTATCAAATTTTATTTTTTTGATTGGTGCTTTATGATTCTTATGCTATTATGTCTTTTAGCCATCATAGGCTTGGCTATGATGATATATCTTTTTAGTCTCCCAAAAGAGTGAAGTACACTAAGAGTAATGATTATAAAAATAATTTAATAGGATGGAATTAGAAATTTAAACTTAAAAAAAGATTAAAAAAATTTAACTTTATTAAAGTAAAAATATTTTTTATTTTTTATTTGAAGGGGAATGTGCGCCCCATATCCCCCTCCCTACCAAATACTGCTAAGTTTGCATGCTGGCTAGCCACGTTGTGGTAGTAATTCCTTTTAAGAGCAACAATAGTCTTGGTTTTGAATTCGATAACTGTATTTTTCATGGATATTAATAATGTGCTTGATTATGATTACTCTCAAAAAATATTTATATATTCATACCAAACACGTTTCACAACCCAATAGTTGAATTCTGGTAAGATTCCTTATACACAAAGAGATGCAAGAAAGATTCAAGCATTCAAGAATGGTGCATGTTTGCCACATGCCCATAGATGGAGAGCAGCAATTCGCTTGTTTTGAATGACAACCGATTGGTCTCATTGCGGTGTGGACTTAGCTTTTTACTGATTTCTTGATCTGATAAATTCCAGTGATTGGTTCAGAAACTTTTGCTAGCTGTCCGAAAATTGAATCTTCGTCTTTCCCCACATCGGCACAGCTGACATCCTTCAATGTGCGGAGCCCAAGACTATTAGGGTTAGAGATCGAGATGTGAGTGAAACTGATTTTTTGCGTGCAAAAGGGAACAGAAGAGTTAACATGGCTTAGTGCTCAAAGTTTTGTGCTTAATGTCTAATAACTTGAGTTCGAAGTCCATCTTCTACTAAATTTTCCTAAACTTTTACTTTTTGGTTTTTCCTTTGGCCGGTTCTCACACATTTCCAGCTGCCATCTTGTAAATTTCAAACCTCCTAATTGAGTGCATGGGATTATGGCAATAGTTGTAATAAAATCAGGTTTTATCTACATTCCGTTTATCCCAATTTTCATTTATTTTGTTTCTTTAATTCAAGCTTTAAAACTCTATGGATTGCTCTCCAAACTCCTAAGATTACGCATCCTCATTTTCTCTCCAGTTTTGGCCATCAAATATTCACCACTTCAATTTGATCAATTTCCACTCTCTTACTGCTTTAATTTGGCCGAAATGTAGGAAAAACAATAGGAGGCAAGTCTTCAAATTTTGAAATACTAACTGTCGACGTCAGCTTTGTTGAACCGATGCAATGATTATTTTGAACCGTTATTGATGTGGTAAGTTTTTCGAAGCCGATAAAGTCAACGTTTTGAGCAGCTGTTAGTCATAATCAACATCGGCACCACGAAACCGATAAGGAGTAAAAAGAATTCCTGATCTTTCAGCGCGCAAATGCTGCGGGCTTATCCACGACCGTTGGGAGCATTCTTTGGCCAGAAAAAACTCCACGATCTGTTAGTGACTCGATTGCAGCAAGTATAAAATGAGAGTGCTGCCCAGAACCCAGGGCCAACCATCATCAACCAACAATATTAAATTTCAATTTTTTCCACTTTATTTTCATTTACAGCTTTTTAGTTTAGGATTTCAGTTTCTTACAGCTTTCTTACCGTTTTGTTACAGCTTTCCTTTACAGCTTTATTTCCAACTTTCTTTACAGCTTTCCGTTCTTCTTTCAAAGTTTAAATCTTTTCTGTACTTTTTTTAGAGCAAATCAATACACGCATCTGTTTATTACTCCAAAAAGTTCTTCCGTTGTGCATTTTTAGCTGACTTTCTTGAACCCTTTCTATAGTAAGTTCAAGGAACACTGTCCCTGATTCAAAAGAGATCTGATACCGTTTTCTATTTCACCATATCGGATCGTTTGTGTTTATCAAAAGTGTAGCCGATACCTGGTTACATCGGCTCATCATTTTGATAGCAACACAGATTGGCACGCCCAGTGGGACCCAAGGTCAGTTTTCGGATGCGATTGCGGTCAGGACATTTGATGGCGAATAATTCACAGCAGCCACCTGCACCGGAGTCATCTGAACGACTCCCAATCCGTACTTTTCGAGGAGTTTTTTATCCTTCTGTTATTACTTCTAGTTATACTCAGGTTACTCCTCCGGAGCAAGAGTGTCGGTCCTTATCCCCACTATAGGTGTCTCAGTCGACACCTACCTTTCCGACTGCCATCCGACATACTATGGAACAATGGACTGGTGAGCTCTTGTAGGGTCTTATCCTACAATTTGCTACCGTATTTGGACCTCTGCTTCAAAACGAGCTCTAGCAATTTGCACAAAGGCAAAATGTGCAAACGTTCACTCAGGCACCAGGTTACCCAGCACAAGGGACAACTATGGCACCTGCGTACCCCATTCCATCGGCTGATGGCGCACCATCTTATGGATCAGCTCACCTTCTGCGTAGAGAAATGTCTTTCCCTGCTATTAGGAGACATCAAGTTATTCCAAGAGTAGTGGCTCAGAACGCTATGCCAGTAGAAGTGTTTCCAGGAAGGGGTCCTGTTCCGATAACAAGATTACCAACAACTTATGAAGCAGCCCCAACCTTTGTTAGGGGAAACATGCCCCCTTTCGGGGGGCAGCCGAATGACTCTACTTCTTATCCTTCTGTGTATCCGGCAACAACGATGGCTTATCCAGTGCAGGGGATTGGAAGTCCTGAGCCTCTCATGGGGCAAGGTTCTCGACCTGTTATACAAGGTCCTTCACCCTAGATTCAATAGCTATACTAGCCGGCCGATATAATGACGGAAGCATCTCGTCGACAGTCACGGGATCGACTCGTATACCAAAAACCTTATCCTGATTGGGTGGATTCCATGACAGTACTCCTTCGAGGTTTTAAGCTACCGGAGTTTACTACGTTCTCTGGTGAAGATAATAGGTCCACCATAGAACACATCAGAAAGTTTACAGCACAATGTGGTGAGTTGGGAAATAATGAATGACATAAATTACAACTGTTTTGTTGTCTTTAATAGGGGCAACGTTCACATGGTATGCCAATCTAGCTCCTAACTCTGTATACTCATGGGCTGGCATGGAAAGAATTTTTCACCAATGGTTCTTTAAACCTACACCGAAAGTTTTCATTGCTGATTTCTTAGCAATAAAACAAAAGGGATCAGAAGATGTTGCAGATTTTATTGAGCGTTTCCAGTAGATTAAGTCCAAGTGCACAACCCAGTTGCCAGAAACAGAATGTGCGAGAATTACTATCAGTAGAATGCATCCGCAACTCAAAGAATGAAGCATTCTCCAAGATTTCTCTGATCTATCCCGTTTATTATCTCATGCTGTCAGAATAGAAGAGATGATCAAGGAGAAGGAGAAGAGGCATTCCGTTAAGTTCTCCCACGACCAGAGAATGATATCGGTCATAGACAATACCAATGAGGACGATGAAGAGCAAGCTATGGAGGTAATGGTGGCTGAGTTGGTAAAGGGTTCCTCTTACACGTGCTCACATTTGAAGCCTGGCAAAGGCAAGGAAGAAGTTGCTACAGTAGGGCTATCTTACTCTTTTGATGTTTCAAAAGCTGAATAGATCTTTGACCAGCTAGTGGTAGATAAACAAATCCGTCTAACCTATGGACACAGGATCCCAAGCCAAGAAGATTTGAAAGGAAAAAGGTACTGTAAATGGCACAATTATTTTTCTCATAATACTAACAGTTGTGTTGTTTTTAGAAATACCATTCAAAAGGCTATCCAGGACGGAAGATTAAAGTTTGCAGATAAAAAGGAAGAGACTTTGGTAGACACGGATCCATTTCCGTTAGCCGATGCACACATGCTGCAAACAGAAGCAGATAGGAATTATGAAGAACATAGGAATTATGAAGAACCTACAGAAAGCAACAAACTGGAAGTGATAGGGAAAGGATTCCAAAGATTGGATGGTAAACCATCTGTTTTTACCCGTTTATCTCCTCCCTCATTTGTAGCACATTTCCATGGCAAAGAAGAGAAACTAACAGTGCAGGTGCCCCAAGAGAGGCCATTTCTGCTTGGCCATTGTTCCCAACCATTAAAATCCCAAAAAGGTGAGAATAGCATAAGAGAGCACAACAAAGGCGGCTTCTTGATGCTTGGGTCGAAGAACAATTATCCCATGATAATGGCCAAAATATGCTCAGTATCCCGTCGTCACGTTTTCGAGCTACCTCTCGTCAAGAGTCCATGGAAGTGGATTTTCATGTGGAGGAAAAAGCTGCAGTGGAATTGGTTGATGTCAAGGTCCCACCAGAAGGGATGCTCTTTCCAATTCCGACAGCTCAGAGTGTTAACCACCTCAGTGTTGGGATTCGTGGACTCCTAAACGCGGAAAACATCTACGAATCCCTCCCGAGGACCCAAGTAAACGATTAAGAAGATCTAAAGTCTTAAGAATTACCTCTGGTTGCTGTAATCGAAATCCTTCGATTCTGGTTGCGCTGTTGTACGTTCAACCCGAACAATCACCAGACGCTGCAGTATGCGAACGTCCTCTATCGGATACACACCGCGAACTCACTCGATACCCGGGGAGTGCTAGCGCCTAGGGTTTGAGAGGTTTTTTTTTCTCTGGTAGAGAATGGTACGAATGTTCTCAACCGAAAAATTGGACTATTGAAAGACGGCTAGGGTTTTCATTAAAAAAACCCTCGAACCTCTTAGAGTCCAACCCTAATAATATCTTATCATATTCTAATTTAAATTCAAATTAAATTAAAACTGATATGATAAAATTCTGCCATTATCTCGGTAATTTAACTAATTATTTTACCGAGTCAGATTCTTATAATCTGGATATCATCCGATTCATCGAACTCGGTCACGTGAAAAATAACCTAACAAGTTCGCTTATTGTGTGACCCTATAGGTTCATTTAACACCTGCAACGATGCCTAAATCATATTTAAATGGCCCACAAGTTATAAGCGGTTTCTAGCAAAACATTATAACTATCCAGGTTAAATGAAGATCGGTGATCTCTTTGAACCAAACCATAATTTTATATTTAGTCATTTTGTCACACGATATCCAGATTAAGCATAAGGCACGGAGCATGTCATCCTTATTAAGCTTAATCAATTATTTCTTGATTTCATAGTAGACTGTTCAAACAAATGATATCAATATCTTAGATTGATATATTTGAGCACGACCATGTATTTTTAACAGTCTAACTTATCAAGGGGCTCATGGATATCTCTCCCATAACTGAGAGGGACAAATTCCTTCACAATCAATCATATTCCTCTCCCTGATTTATTCTATATCCAACAATAGTCTAATTTATTATCTGGTTAAAGACAACTTTAGACAATGTCAAAATATAGAATTTATCAAGTAAGAAACTATGATGAATTTAGGTCGAAGGACTTTCAATATTATTATGGCTAAAAAGTACTTATGACATATTCCATGAAGTACTCTCACAGTGGGTCATGTCCAATACAATGTTCTCTAACATTTATTTATGTCTTGACTCGATATCACAAATATCCATGGCCAGTAAAACATAGCCATCAAGTCACAAACATACTAATCTTAATTTATTATTATTCCAATAATAATAATCGATCAGGGACAGTTTTAGAATAGTCATTGTATTCATTGTAGGGTTTTACTATCAAGTCACGTACTTGATGACCAACAAAACAAAACTCACTATTCATGGAAAGGGAAGCCTCATATTATTATATAAAACATAATGACAATTGTATAAGTACAAATTGACTCTAGGGCATATCCCCAACACTCAGGCCCTTATATATCAAGGCACATATCAACAGCAAGCCTTTTACTCGGATTTTTGTTGATGGTGGAGCTGTCTTGAATGTAATGCCTTTTTGTACCCTAAAACGATTGGGAAAAGATAGGACAGACTTGTCCCCTACCGATGTGTAGATGGTTAACTTCACTCGAGAAACAGTTGTAGCAGAAGGTGTTATCACCTTCAAAGTCACAGTCGGGTCCAAGATTAGTAAGACGGTCTTTTTTATAATTAATGCAAAGCTAGCTTATTCCATTTTATTGGGCAGGGATTGGATTCATGCAAACCGTTGCGTACCGTCTACTTTACATCAAATGATATTGATCAAGGATGGAGAACAAGTAGAGCAAATCCCAACCGATCCCAATCCATTTTCAGCAGAAATTCACATGAACGAAGCTCTATTTTATCATTCGACCTTTAATTCGAGCCAGTATGCCAAGTTAACTATGGCTCATAACCTGATCACGATTGAAGAGCCAAGGGGAAACGGCTTACGACCTGAGGATCCAGAGGTTCGGCGAGCTCCTGGTTTTGTTGCTTAAGATCCATTAACAGAAGTAGACATAGGAGAACCTGGGGAGAATAAAATAATCAAGGTTAGTCTACATTTGTCTATCATGCAGAGAGATAAGTTGACCTGTCTAATCCGCAGATATAAAGATTGCTTTGCATGGGACTATCATGAGATGCCAAGATTGGACAGAAGCATTGTGGAATATCGTCTAACTGTTAAAGAGGGCTTTAAGCCTCACAAACAATCGACAAGACGTTTTAATCCCGCGTTACTACCCAGGATTAAGGAGAAGATAGAAGGGTTACTTCGGTGTGGATTCATCCGTACATGTTGATACGTAGATTGGATATCTAACATTGTGCCGGTCATTATGAAGAATGGTCAACTACGTATTTGCATAGACTTCAGAAACATAAACTTGGCTACTCCGAAAGACAAGTATGCTATGCCGATGGCAGATATGTTAGTGGATTCCGCTGCAGGTAACCAGTTTTTAAGTTTCATGGATAGTTATTTAGGGTATAACCAGATATTCATAGCTGAGGAAGATACGCACAAAACAGCATTCCGTTGCCCAGGGTCTATCGGCTTGTTCGAGTGGGTAGTCATACCATTTGGGTTGAAGAACGCTGGTGCCACTTTTCAGCGGGCTATGAAGCTCATCTTTCATGATCTTATCAGCAGCACAATGGAGGTCTACATAGATGATTTGGTCGTAAAGTCCTCCGCTTTCTTACAATATTTGGCTGATTTGGAACAAGCGTTTCTCCGAATGCGCAAGCACCATTTGAAGATCAATCCCGCTAAGTGTGCATTTGGAGTTACTGCTGGGAATTTCCTTGGTTTTTTAGTACACCAGAGGGGGATTGAAATAGATCAAAACAAAGTTAGAGACATTTCACAAGCAAGACCTCCTCAAACGAAGAAGGAGCTTCAGAGTTTCCTGGGGAAGATCAATTTCCTACGATGTTTTTTGGCAAATACTACGGGAAAACAGAAAGCTTTTTCCTCTTTATTACAATTAAAGTTATCTCAAGATTTTATTTGGCAGCCTGAGCATCAGGTAGCGTTTGATCAGATAAAGATAGCTTTGTTACATCCACCGGTGTTAGCACCTCCCTACAACCAGTCTCCCATGAAATTATACATTTCAGCTGCACAAGAATCCATCAGCAATTTATTTGCTCAGGATGATCGACAAGGGATTGAAAGAACAGTATACTATCTTAGTCGAAATCTATCGGTCACAGAGACTAGGTACACCCCTATTGAAAAATTGTGCTTATCTCTCCACTATGCGTGCACAAAGTTGGAACATTACTTGTTATTTAGGGAAGCACATGTCTTGTGTAAGGTAGATTTAATTAAATTCTTGCTAAATTGTCCTCTGTTAAATGGACGGCTTATGAAATAGGCAGTCAAATTACATATTTTTTCCCTAACTTATGTGCCGTTGAGGGCAGTTAAAGGACAGGCTATTGCCGATTTCTTAGCTGAACATCCTTCTTTGGAAGTACCATAGGAAGTACTACAAACGGAAGGAAATACAACACAGAGGTACATTTCTTTGAAGCTTTAAGTTTTGCTATTTGACGGTTCAAGTACTCAACAAAAGGCCGGCATTAGTTTGGTTATTGAATCTCCAAATGGACGTCAGGGTAAGATCCACTTTGAGTTAAAGAAAGAAACAACTAAAAATTAGGCGGAATATGATGCCTTTTTGTTAAGACTACGGATTCTGAAAGCATTGGAGGTTCAAATAGTCAAAATCTTAGGAGATTCTCAGGTGGTTATCAGACAGGTATTAGGAGATTATAATGTGCTAACCCATTTCTGTCAGACAGATTACAGGAGGTAAAGAGGTTATTTCAGCATTTTCAGGAGGTTATTCTAGTTCACGTTCCCAGATCAGAAAATCAAGGCGTTAATGACTTAGCTCAGATGGCTTCAGGTTTTAATAAAATCATAATGTGCCAACAGATAGCGGAGACGGAGTATCAGGATGATTGGCGACAGGAGATTGTTACTTATCTACGAAACCCGACTGGTCAAGCGTCTCGCAACTTAAAATGGAAGGCCTTCAACTTTACCTTGATAGACAATGATTTGTTCCGACGGAGTCACATCGGGGTTCTTTTAAAGTGTCTCTCAAAAGGATAAACATTACGAGTTAAGGCAGAAGTACATGAAGGCCTATGCGGAGCACATCAGGTGGGCCCAAAGTAGAAATGGACACTTCAACGCCGTGGTTTCTTTTGGCCATCGATGACCATAGATTGTAATGCTTATTCTATAGGCTGTGAAGCTTGCCAAAAGCATGGTCCTCTATTACACACTTCTTCCACGGAATTGCATTTGATCATTAAAGCTTGACCTTTCTGCGGATGGGCTTTGGACATTATCGAAAAGATTTATCCACTTTTAGCAAAAAGACACACATTCATACTGGTGGCAACAGATTACTTCACCAAGTGGGTGGAGGCGCAGCCATTGATCAAGGTGACACAAACGGCAGTCATCAATTTTCTCCGGCAGAGCATTCTTTTCCGTTTTGAAATTCCAGAGACAGTAACAACGGATCAAGGGACGATGTTTACAGGGGATAAAGTATGTAACTTTCTAACCCAATTCAAAGTTAAGTTGCTTCATTCTTCTCCTTATTATGCATAGGCTAACGGCTAAGTAGAGGCAACGAATAGAACTTTAATCAGCATGATCCGTAAGACAGTAGAAGACAATCCAAGGAGGTGGCATGAGACATTGCAGGAAGTGTTATGGGCCCATCGGAATGCTACTAAGACTGCTACTGGTTTTACCCCATTTAGACTAACTTATGGACGGGATGCTGTGTTACCTGTGGAGTTATCGCTACAATCAGCTCGGATAGCCTATCAGTATGGTCTAACGACTGAAGAATATCAGACAGCCTTGGCCCTGAGTTTAGATCAAGTTGAGGAGGGTCGCTGGATTGCCTTAGAGAACATAAAACGACACAAGGAGAAGGTAGCAAGGGCGTACAATCGGAAGGTCCGTGAAAGAAGTTTTCAAGAAGGAGACATGGTATGAAAGACTATTTTGCCCCTTGCACCAAAAGATCTAAGGTATGGTAAGTAGTCTGCTTCATGGAAAGGTCCATTCTTAATAACTCAAGTTTTTTATGGAGGGGCTTATCGCCTGATGACACCCGATGGAAAAGAAGCAGGCAAGGCGATTAACAGTAAGTTCTTGAAACATTATTATCTGGCATTTTAGGAAGGAACTAGAGAATAAAAAAAGGGGGGGGGGGGGAAGAGTTGTTGGAAAAAGGGTCTGATATATAATGGTCATAAGCTAATCACAAGAGGCCGATCAGATAGCCATAAGCTTCATTACAAAGGGGATCAGTCATCATCAGAGGGGAAGTTAGGCATCTGTATTGGCTGATACGGAACAATCACAAGTTGATTAGGGTCTTCTGATTCAGAATCCTGGCTAGTCACCATGTCAGTTTCCGTTGGCTACGGATCAGGGACTGGAAGCCTTACCTCAGCCGTTTCTGGCTTAGTCTCTGGTTCCTTCTTGGGGGGCAGGTCGACTTCATCGGTAGTTGTTTTTGGAACCTCTATTTCAGCCGCCGTGATGACAGTCTCCTCAGTTTAAGTTCCGAAAGGACCGGCTCCATCAGTGGTTGAAGGATGAAGAATCTTATTCAATTCAGCCACGAAGCGGTCCCATTCGGATTTCATCTCATTCAGCAGAACGTTTGAGCTTTTCAGTTCAGCTTCAAGAAATTCCTCTTCCACTTCCAGCATTAGCCGTTCATCATTATGTTTGAGGTTGGAGTCATCAATGGCCTTGATAGCTTCCTGGAGTCCTTTTTCTGATTCAAGCCGTTACTCTAAGACCCTTTTCTCAGAGGCAAGTTCTTCTTGAAGTTCCAGTAGCCGACGCTCAAGCCGTTCAATCTTCCCTATTCTCTCCGTAATATCAGCTCAAAGAAACGTAAGACGGTTAATGGATTTTTGACGGTCCCTCTCTGAGAATGTTGCATTTTCTTGATGCAGTTTCAGAAGTTCTAACTGATCATGAGCTTTATCCCGACGATTTTGTGTGTCCAAAAGAAAGCATCTTGTGAAGCGTATTTATCCCAAGCACCCAATTGCCAAGTCCCAAAGCATGGGGGGCATGTCTGAGTTGGATGATTGTACAATCTGCAAAAGGGCATGACTCACATTGTCCAGGGTGGACTTGTCAGTAGGCAAAGAGGTCCCGATGAGGCCATCAAGAAAGTCCTGCGCTGAGGTTAATGTCGTCATCGACAGAGGAGCAACAGCCTTTTCAGTCCCCTGACTTGGGGGCGACAGAGTTGTTTTTGTAACAGCGGCCACCGGTTCTTTTTCAGGTCCTAGCAGAATAGGGGATGGGCTTCTGGGAGTCGGTGCCTCAGCCGACGGAAGATCTGCCGCTGGTGGAAAAGCCGATACTTCAACTGTTGAAAGAGGGAAAGAGGAGCCGTAGCCTCGGCCAATGAGATATCTGTCATCGGAAGAACAACATTTTTAGATGCTTTTTCGGCTAAATATTGGAGCGAAATGTCTCCCTCTGAGTCAGAAGAGGTGTCGAGGACAACGGGACCACTTATCCTTTGTTTACGCTTCTGCAGAAAGGATTAAATTGGTAGTTAGACAAATTGAGTATTGAAGAAGCTGAGCAAAACAAGGTTGACAGAAGCAAACCTTGGAAATGGAAGGAGTCGGTGTTTCACGCTTCCTCTTTGATCGCTGGAGTAGGGACGGGATCTCTATCTCTTCTTCCTTTTCTTTCAGGACAACGGGAGCAGCAGCAGCAGTTTTCTACACCAAAGAAGTACGTAAGGCCGACATTATTATAGGGTTTACAGAAGTTTTTACCTATTTTCCTTTCTTAGCAGATGATGTCCCAAGCATAGTGGTGGTCGGCCAAGGAACTCGCAGAAGCCAAACACCTACGGGGTCGGAGAATAGGGCATCACTCAGCAGTCTCCACCATGAATTGAAGGTAGGGGAAGTCTCTAGCACCACTTGAAAGGGTTTGAATTCGAAGGTCCACAGGATGGCCAGGATGCTATTGGCTAAGGTCTGTACATCTTCAGCCGAAGCACCGGCTTCACGGAAAAGGAAGAAATGTGTCCCGGATTGGCAGGGATGTCTTGTACAAGTCCAAGATGACAGGAAAAGCAGTGAGGATTATACCTCTCACAGGAGGTCTTAGCATTTCGGGCTCGAGGCTTGGCCCTCAAAAGAATTTCTCGAGGGTATGGAATTCGGGCCCATAAGGTCTTTTAAGTTGCTTCGGGGCTTTCCGATAGTGTAATACCCTACTACTTAGGCTTGACAGGGCGGAGGATGTCGCCCCATCCAAAGGATAAGGGGTCTTTATAACTAGGTCATACATTCAAAATAATGGAATAAAATAATACTTAAAACTTAAAACTTATACAATCCAAGAATTCAAAAATAAATCCAGAAATAAAATTATTCACTCTCAACTCCCAAATTATTACATAAAAATAAATAATAAAATCTCTTCCAAGGCGGACAACACTAGCTACTCATCCCCACAGCAGGATCAATCTGAAATCATGGTAAAAATGGTGATGAGATAAAAATATCAGTAAGTCCGTGTGTGCTTTGAGTGTCCAATGAAAACAGTTCGTGGATGTAAAGTATAAAATCTTCATAAGAGAAATACTGGCAAGCAATAAACAGCAGTCAAAATTAAGAGTGGTGTTTTGGCTTTTCCAACCATACATGTACAATAAAATCAACCACTTAAAAATGTGGTTATGGGTCACCACACGTTGGGCCCCATAACCATACAACAGTCAGAATGTCACACTTTGTGCAAATTGAAAAAAGGTAGGTGATCGGCCTACCGGGTAAGATACTATTCTTTCTGTATACCCAAACAAAAATCGGTTGTCCATTCCGGCAACACACAGTCCACTTGACTGAAAACTGCTAGCTCGGACCGGCACGACCTACTGGACTGACATCTTATCTGGGAAGGACTCACCCCTCAGAGGTGGCCACCTACTGAGGGACTTACTCTAACCCTTCAAAGACTAGTCCTAGCAGTCCACCCTTATTGAGTACTCAACGTAATTGATCCTACTTGGGGGAAAATGAACAAAACATAGTTCCACTTGAAAATGACAATTAAGGATTTCCAAAGTCTTTATCAAAATCAGTTTTAGAAAGAGTTTCAGGGTTTGAGTAAATCTGTTCATTGATTTCTCAAATAATTTGTTTGACTAAAATGGGAAAGAGGACAATCCTCAATTGCCTTTACAGAAGTGAGTGTCCATGTACTTTACATTTGGCTTGTCATAATAATCATTTTGCATCAAACGATTTTTATGTATGAGTTTACTTGATCCTTGTTCAAAGTAAATGTCTCCAACAACTGACCTAACCCCGCCTGGGTTAAACATGAGCCATAATCAAACTCAAGCCAAAGATTCACTTTCACAAATAAAACTAGCACAACTTACTACCACCATGTCCCTAGTGTCCCAAGTTTTAAGGCTAGATAACAAATGAAAGGGTTTATAAAATAAATCTAACTTGATATTAAAATAACTAGGGTTTGAAAAATAGGTACTATAAGTTGAAAGTTTAAATCTTGCTAAAAATAAATAAGGGTTTATTTGATGAAGGGTCCTAGGACCTAGATGTAATTATTTAAAATAATAATCTATTGATAATTAATTGTTAGAAAATAATTGGTAACTAAAATTAGTTGTAAGTAAATTTTAATAGGTTTTGATAAATAAATTTTAATAGTATTTATGAATATAAGATTTACAAAATTAATATTTCACTTATTATGATTACTTATATAAAAAGCTTTATTTGATATTATTATTTTATATAATATCTATATATTTTATTTCTTTAATAAAAGTTATCATTTATTTGACTAAAATATCACTATTTTATATAAAAGACCAAATTCACATTTTCTTAGGGTTTTCAAAATTTACTAGAAGAAGTCATAATATTAATCATTTTATTGATAAGATAAAATTAGTTTAGGGACAACAAGATCATGATCATATTTCCACTTGCTAACCATAATCGTGAACATATACTCCACTCCAATTCATCAAATCATCCAAATCATGAATAAATGCATAAATCTAAATTTACCAAGACATGATCCAAACTCTACTAATATAAACACAATCATGGCTTTAACAATCATATATGAACATAAACCCTATTCATCAAATATGACATAATCTCTAACATGCTTGATCACATATACTACTCACGACATGGAGAGCATGCAACAAAATCCTAAAACATCATATAACCTAACCAAGACCAATCATCATCATGCATCAATCCCATCTCCATCATATACACACATTTATTCATGCTTCAATCTCAACTCATCACAACAACACATGCTCAAACCCTAATTATAATCCATCTCCTTCTAATATCATCATAGAGACATGAGTCTAGAATTTAAAAAGAGGGTTGAAGAGGCTTACTTGATTGATGAGTACCTTGGAGTAGTTTCGAATGGATCCTAACTCTTAGGGACTTGATCCGTCCAAGAGAGATGAAGGAAACATGGCCATGGTTGAAGTCACCATTCGGCCAAAAGAGAGAGAGAGAGCATTCGGCTAAGAGAGAGAGAGAGAGAGAGAGAGAGAGAGAGAAAAGAGAAAAGAGAGTCCATTAGTATGTTTATATATACATATATTTATTAGAAGTTGAAGATGAGAGAATGTGGGGTGATTGATCATGCTTACCTTGGGGGTGTTCTTGAGTCTTCACAAAAATATTGGTTTTTCGATCCAAAAGAGAGAGTTGGATTTCGGAGTTTGATGTTAAAAGTGATAGGGATGGATTCACGGAAGTGAGTAGGTACAATCTGAATTTTTTTTGAAGAAGATTGAAGTGGTTTTGGTGGCCTTAGGCGAGAGAAGGTTAGTAAGTGTTCTTGGTTTGGAGAGAATAGGGAGAGGGCTGGTCGAAATTCTATGTAGGAAGGAGTGGCTGACTGATTTGAAGGGTTTAGGAAGTTGAATTTTCTGATTTGAGATGAAAAGGAAAGCTGGTTGTTTGAAATCCTAAAAGAATATTTTAGGGAATTAATTTTGAAAACAAAATATGGTAAGAAGATCTTTGATGGAGGAGAGCTTTTGGAAGCTGTAATGGCTGGTTAGCTGGCTAGGGATTTTGCTGGAATGAAAGCTGGTTGAAGGAGCTTAATGGTGGCCGAAAATATGATGTTCAAAGGTGGAGGGATTTTCTGGTTGTTGGAGGTTTAATTCATGGAAGGTTGCTAAAATAGATTGTTGAAATTTTAGATTTCAATCAATGGTTTGATTGGAGTGATTGATGGAGAGTTTTTAGGAGCAGCCATGGACTGATTTTTGAGCAGAATGCCGGGAAAGATGATGAAGCTCAGTTCAGGGCTGTTCAAGGGAAGTTTGTACAGAAAAATGGTGGAGGTTTCGGACAAGGTTGAAGAAGAAGTAAGGCTGGAAAAATTCTGGATAGATTTCGCAAGTTGATGGAATTTTCCTGGGCAGATTTTGCTGCCATTTTCCAGTTAGCTTGCAGAAGATTTGAAAGGGTATTCAGAGATCTTTCAAGGCTGGTTTCCAGCCTTTTTTATGGAGGAAAAACGTGGCTAAGATGTTGGGTGAAAAACTGAAAAAATTAGCTTGGTTTAGGCTCACCAAAGCTGCGAAATTGTCTAGAAAAATTTCCTAATTTGCACAGCATTTGTGCAGTCCGATTTTGACCTTATAATTTTAGACTTCAAGCTGGTTAAGAGGGCTATTTTTCTGGCAGCATTTGAGAGGGAATGATGGCTGAAAATTTCGACACTTGGACTGAACAAGAAGTTGGAAAATTTTCAAATTACTTACGTGAAGAAAATGAACATGACTAAGGTGGAGTTTTGAAGGTTCAACTATGTAGATTAATTCTCTTGGGAACATTCCAAAACTCCTTCCTATTTTCGCCCATAAGATAACTCATTCATAGCCATTTTCGAAACCTAAACCTCACAGAACCTTGCTGGAATTTTTCTGGAATAAAGTTGGCTTGAATAAATTGAACAACTTAATGAATTGAGAAGTAAGAAAACTAAGGATCAAGAAGAGTGTGAATTCCCTTGGAAATTTTTGTAGGGTACAAGAGTAGGATTAGGACATTCCTATTATGTCTTCCCTAGGACAACACTTCTACCCTCCCCTAAATCATGCAAAGGCCGAAACATAGCCTTCCCAAACAAAAATAAAATTTAATCATGCTAAAACTCCAATAATGGAATTTGAACTCAAAACTTCAAGAATTAATTCCAAAGTCCCAACCACTAAATCACAATTACTCTTGTTCTTATTTTCTCTCCCAAATATTTTTCCTATTTAATCCTCAAACTATCTCTCTATTTTTACCTCAAGCAAAAATTACCATTTTTCCATTCTTACTTAACAAGCACAAATAAGCCATCTAGGTTACAAATAAAAAATCCAAAGTAGATAAAACTATATAAAAATATATTTATGTATGAAATAAAATATGATATGCATCCTAACCTATTTACTCTAAGGTTGGTTTCAACTGGGGTTTCATAGATAGGCTCTTCAACCAGAAGGGGTCCTCTTTGCGGGTAGCGTACGGAAAGAAGGTAGCAATATGGAAGTCTCGACATTGGTGGAGATACGAGACGATGGTCTCAGCAGAGGCAGTGTTCAAGGGGACCTGCAACAGTCGATAGCCTGTCACTTGTTTAGAAGGGCTCGCGGAGGCTCCCGTAATCCGGCTGATACCAAAGTTGTGTAGATACTAGTACAACCAAAGTTGGGCAATCCAGAGTGGACCCCCAAGATTGGTCGGATCCTCTCCAGTGAAAAGACTAGTCATTAGCTGATTGATGGTGTAGTAGACCAGGGCGAGGACCAGAGAAGCTAGGTCGCAACGCCTTTTGTTTCGTAGGAGAGCCGATACGTAGTATCGGTACTCGTTGCTAATGCTAGCAGAGTGAGAGCAGATAATATACTTACACAACTAGAGGCATAAGAAGGCCGCTTGCTCCTGGTTGGAAGGAGTGTCATCCATCCCTCTCTGAGCGGCGATGAAGTTGACGTATGAAGAGGAGGCTTTGTCTAGACAAGTCTCAACGGCTGGTAGATTTTCTTCATCGTGGAGCCTCGGAATCTCGTCACCATCGCATCGGAAGCCGAGGATGGTGCAGATATCGAGGATGGTAGGGGAAAACATCCCGTGAGAAAAAATGAAGCTGTTAATTGCCGAGGACCAAAAGGGAAGAATGGCAGCAAATAGGTTGCGGTCAAACGCCATCTCAAAGTCAGTCATCATGATGGCATCCGAAATTTCCCACTGTTCCCAAATGCCTCCAAATTGGGCATGGCAGGGGTCCCGCCATTCTCTGTAATTCTTGAGCTTACGGTGCCAATGACGGAAGGAGGTAGGGAGATTGATAGTTGTAAAGGTGTTCTGTTGCAGAGGAAAGGTAAAATCGAAAGGTAAGACAAACCGCAAGTGTTAGCGGCAACCTTTGTAGGTAAAAGATGGGGACCCAAGGTAAACAGGTTGACATTAGCTTGGATCGATGATAGGATGTTCTTATCAATAGGGGTCGCCATCGCAGTTTGTTCTTTTTATTGAAAAAAAATTTACAGATCTCAAGGAATAATCTCAAGGAGGTAAAGAATCAATGAATCACTTAAGCAGTAGAATTCTGAAGAAAATAAAAGTCGTAGGAAGTGAGGAGTTCCGATTGAGGACCACTGCTATTTATAAGGGAATTTGAAATTGAGTCGTTCGCGCGTTCCAAAGCCAAGGCGTCACAAATGTTCCACAACGTTCGGAACGTTTTGTTTTTGTTAGAAAAGGAATAGCTGTACGATTCTCGTCACTTCATTGACTCGCGTTCGCTGAAACAATGGGACTCGGGGGAGGGGGGCATGTGTTGATGTCAGCTTTGCCGAGCCGATGCAATGGTTACTTTGAGCCGTTGCTGATGTGGTAAGTTTTTCGAAGCAATAAAGTCAATGTTTTGAGTAGCTATTAGTCATAGTCAACATCTGCACCATGAAGCCGATAAGGAGTAAAACGAATTCCTGATCTTTCGGCGCGAAAATGCTGTGGGCTTATCCGACCGTTGGGAGCATTCTTTGGCCAGAAGAAACTTCACGATCTATTAGTGTCTTGATTGTAGCAATTATAAAATGGGAGCGCTGCCCAGAACCCAGGGCCAAACAATTATCAACCAATAATATTAAATTTCAATTTCTTTCACTTTATCTTCATTTACAGGTTTTTAGTTCAGGATTTTAGTTTCTTACAGCTTTCTTACCGCTTTGTTACAACTTTCCTTTACAACTTTATTTTCAGCTTTCTTTACAGCTTTCCATTCTTCTTTCAAAGTTTAAAATTTTTCTGTACTTTCTTTAAAGCAAATCAATACACGCATCTGTTTATTACTCCAAAAAGTTCTTCCGTTGTGCATTTTTAGCCGACTTTCTTAAATCCACTCTATAGTAAGTTCAAGGAACCTTGTCCCTGATTCAAAAGAGATCTGATACCGTTTTCTGTTTTACCATATCGGATCGTTTGTATTTATCAGAAGTGTAGTCGATACCTAGTTACATAAGCTCATCATTTTGACAGCAACACTAACATATCCTTTTTCTTTCAAATTTCTAAGCTCCTAAAAAATCCTCCTAAACTAACTCGTAAGCTTTCCAATTCGAGTTTACCAAATTTATATTGTACAAATCAAGCACACACTACACGCTCCTTATCAAGAGATTCGGTCTCCCTTTTTCCGTCCTTTTATCTCAAATTTTCGACTATTTCCCTAAACACATTATACCCTCATTCTCTTAAAAGGAACCGAGGCACACCTTCATATGCTCACAAAGAACTCTCGGCCTAACCCCTAACCCCTAACTCACTTCCCTCTCCCTAAATTCGGCTATTAAAAGCTCTCCAAAGAACTTTCTTGATCGATTCCCACACTCCCTTACCTCAAGCTGGCCGAAATTTGGGAGGAAACATTAGGGGCTATGGTCTTCAAACTTTGAATAGGCAAGTTATCTTCCTTGAATTTTGAAACACTGAAAAGCTCTACTAAAATTCCTCTCCCTTGATAATACTCTGTCAACTAAATGAAACTAGAAAATCTACAACTCACAAAACACACTCATCATTCACAAAGCAAGCTTATACTCTCTCAAAACTCTTTCTTGGTCTCACACCCTCTTCTCCTCTTTTCCTTCACAAAACAAGAACATACATATTGCTCTTGGCTTCCTCTCTACATTCAAGAACTGAGCACTCACTCCTCTCACACAACTCACAAGAGTTCTTTCATTTGATCTCTTTTCCCCTCTCTAGTCACAAAACACGAAGCACTCCTTTCCCAAAAACTACTTTAGGAGATTGTTTCAACCCATATAATGCTTTCTTTAATTTATAAACTTTATTTTCATAATCTTTTACCACATATCCTGGAGGTTGCTCAACATACACATTTTGTTCCAAGATGCTATTAAAAAAAAAAAAAAAAGTAGACTTAACATTCATGTTATAAATTCTCCAAGAATTATGAGTAGTTAGAACTGTATCAAGTCTGGCAAAAGTTGCAAATACCTCAAAATAATCAATTTTAGCCTTTTGCCACTAACTTTGATTTGAAATGGTCCACCTCTTCAAATAGTTTGTATTTGGTCTTGTATACTTATTTAACACCAATAGGTTGTTTGTTGATTGGAGGAGAAGTTAAATCCCAAGTTTTATTTTCTTCAATAGCATAAATCTCTTCATTCATAGCATGAATCGAACGATCATCATTAACAATGTCCTTATAAGTAAATGGATCACAATATGCAAATAAGGTAAAATTAATAATATATTCATCAGATAAATCATTATTAGTACCAACAAAATAGTCCTACTATCTTTGAGGGTGACTAGAAGATTGCATAGGAGTTAATTGTGCACTGATAGACTACTACTCAACCTACTCTTTTTCTTGTTGAATCAAATCATCAATCACCAAAGTTTCTACCTAGAATAGAATAGAAGGTGACAATACTAGTTGTACAAATTTATCAACAGACCAAGATGCCTACTCATCAAAAGTAACATCCCTATTAATAACTACTTTCTTAGTAATAGGATTATTCAACTTATACCTTTTAGTTTCATAACCATAACAAAAAAAAAAAAACATTTTTTTTTGGTTTTGTTATCTAATTTCTTCCTCAAAGCATCTGGAACATGAGAATAAGTTATGCACCCAAAAACTTTAAGATGGTTAGTGTTTGGCTTTCTACTAGTCCAAAATTCTTGTGGTGTTTTTGTATCATTACTCTGAGTAGGACATTTGTTCAAAACATAAATAGTACAAGCAGTTATCTTTGACCAACAATCATTAGGAACTTTCTTAGAATGTAACATGGACCTCACCATATCCATCACTATTTTATTTTTTCTCTCAACCACCTCATTCTATTGAGGAGTCTATTTAGCAGTCAACTGATATCAGATACCATATTTTCTAAAAAATCATTGCAAATAAGAAATTATGTGCCTCTATCAATAGGATAATCACTATACTTCTCTATATATACTTTGAAACTTTTAAATATGTCACATGCCTCAAATTTATTTCTCAGAAAATACACCCAAGTCATTCTACTAAAATAACCAATAAAAGTGACAAATATTTTTTACTACCAAAACTGGGAACCTCCACATAACACAAATTTGAATGAATTAATTTTAATGGTGAATTTGCTTTCCAAACTTTTTCTTTCTCAAAAGAATCCCATGCTTGTTTCCAACAATACAAGACTCAAAATTCTTGTCACCAAAATTAAGTAATGACAAACCCAAAACTAAATTTTTCTACGCAAGTAAATTAAAATTATAAAAAATTCAAGCGTCTAAACTGCATATGCCACAATCAATGATCATTAAATACCACAAAACTCAAGTAAGACAAATCATCAGAATTAATAGAAAGGAGAAATAACCTATTTGCCTTCCTATTTACCCTTGCAATTAATCCTTTATGTGAATCACTTATTGTGTAAATTCTACCATTAAAATTAATTGTATCCCTTTGTAGATAGCTTTTCAACACTCAATAAATTATGATGAAGATTAGCACATAAAAAATATCAGAAATAAAATTTAAAAACCCATCTTTTAAAGTATTTGCAATTTTTTCCTTCCCAAGAATAGGCACCTGTGCATTATGCTCAAGTTTTATAGTACTCTGAACTGATGTATCTAATATTGAAAATATATTTTTATCTCCACACGTATGATTATTGCATCCAAAATCTAAAATCCATTCATTACTCTTATTTTCACCAATTTAAAAAATAAATAAATAATAAAGCCTCTGAAGAATTTACTTTAGTTTCTACAAAGTTAGCCTATATCTGTGCCGTGTGCTCTTTTTTAATTTTTACACTCTTTCTCGAAGTGACCAATTTTCTTACAATAATGACACTAATAGTGTGTGTTTAGGTGTAGAAAAGTACAACAAACTCACAAATAATCAAACTTTAAATAAAATGCTAAATACTAGAAAAAAAAATGCATAATAAGACAAGTGCACCCATAGCATATATAATATAAGTATTTACCAAGTATCAATTCTCAGGGAGCAAGTACTACTACTCACTTTAATTCTATTGTGTAACCTAACAATTCATAGAATAATATAATTACAAACTACTAAACTAGAGAATAGAGGCATCCCATACAAGACAAGTCACAAGAGTATCAAAAAATTAGAGAAGGAATAAAAATATGTATTTGAATGGAATCCCTCACTAATATCTCTATCTCATTAATTTAACCTTAGGGAGTATTAAATTTAATTAACCCTAAATTACCCCCAAAAAGGTAAACCCATAAGAAGTAGTACCTCTATCTTTAGGCGATATTATAATCTTATTGATTACTAAGTTCTACCCTTAATTTTATCTTTCGAATCAATCAAATGATAGAAAATCATCAAATCAATTGAATTGGAACCAATCAATATCATTAATATACACAAGTAATCAAATACTAAAATTGGTATTCAATTAATCAAAAGAATAATTCAATACAAGATCATAATTTTAAGTTCAACCCTCCAAATACAATTAAAGTAATTCAATTCATCATTGTCAAAATAAAATTATAGAGGAAGATAGAGAATGTTCATAGACAAGTTTGATTCCCTTTATTCTTCTACGATTTCTCTGGGCTTGCTCCTTTCCTTCTTTGAAGATCTTCTTGTGCCTCATTCTCGGTGTTTCTTGTAAGGTTTTCTTTCTTTCTCTCATTCTAGGGTTTCCCTATAGTGCTTAAAAAGAGAATAGGGTATCGTTTTGTGGACCAAGTTGCTTGCTCGATATGGATCAAGCGGCGCTTCTTGGTCTCTTTTTTTTCTTCAATGTGACGGTAGGCATGATGCTAACTCTCAGTTTCTCTAGTCTCCTACACCGTTTAACCAGGTAGCATCGCGTCCCTTGAACTAGGATGTGCCGCTAGGCTCTCTCTTTACTTCAATTTTCAGCCCTTTTTACTTTTATTCTTCAACATTTGTTCATCCAATAATCCTACACAAAATAAGGTGAAAAGGTAGGGATGCGAGTTATCTAAATATAATTTCTTCACAAATGTAGTACAAATGACATAAACAATAAATACAAATTTAGCACTCATCACTCGCCCATACTTGAACCTTTACTTGTCCTTAAGTAAACCAACAAGAAAAATCCAACTTATATGCAAATATGGTCAAATATAGTAGATACAATCGCATGCAAACTCATATATTAAGCAAGATATAACTAAAGCCATCAAAGTTTTCAAGTTTATGCGCATTCAAAGTGATTTACTCTATCCTTTTGATTTAAGAAGATAAACCATGCACTTATATAAGTTAGGAATACGCAACTAACTCAAGTTTCATGACTTCTCAATATTACAATTCGGGTAGCAATATAGGGACTCTATCTTTTTTTTTTCTCTTTTTTAGCTTCATGTGAATGCTTTTTACACTCCATCTTATCATTCTAACTCTTTTCTTTTTCTACAATCACAATTCACAAGCAAATATTCTTATCAAACACATTCTTTTCCTCTTTGTTGTTTTTTTATGTAGGTACATTTTATGATCTATCCTACCTTGTCCCAATAAGGATTAATTTAGAAAAACATAAAACAAAAATTAGTCACATTCCTAACTTATACTTTATCACACAATCTTCAAACAAATCTCAAGAAAAAACTTTACTCAATTACTAAGGCATAAATAAAGTTAACTCAAATTTTCAAGACTTAGCATATCTCTAACTTAATACACAAGTTAACACAAAATCAAACTTAATCAAACAAATCTCAAGTTAACTTCCAAAGCTAAAAGAAAGACAACAATTCCACCATATTAAAATAATTCAGCAAAACTTGGAAAAAAATTTAGCTCAAACTTTCAAAACACCATAATCTTAGCAAGAATATTACATTTCCCTCTCCCCCATGCTTAGATTGGACATTGTCCTTAATGGCCAAAATCAATGCCAACATGTACAACTAAAATGACGAAAATAATACAAGGGCAAGAGTAAAGCAATAGTTCCCAAGTCTTTAAGCACATAAGAGGTTGGCAATCATTACAAAATGAAAGAGAGCTCTTAGTTTAAGAAGAAAGGCTACATCCCTGTAAAAAGAGGAAACAAAAATTAAAAACTCTAGAAAGATAAAGAAAAATAAATACAAAGTAAAAACAAAACAAAGGAACTAATAAAACAAAATCTAAGGAAAAAAAGCTACAAAGTATAAAAATATAGCCTAAAAATAAAAAACCAAGGCCAAGCAGACTGGTAAACGTTTCAAGTCGTATAAAGTGTCAGCTCTTCTCTCCAATTCTCTAGGATCCTCTCCATAACAGAGCTTCAGGTAGTTATCATTAACTATGAATTTCCCTTTTTATAGATGTAATACCTCAACTGTTTGAAAGGGAAAAATCTTTCTCAACAAAGATGGTTTAGACTATCTAGATTTTAGCTTTTCAAGGAATAGTCTCAATCGTGAGTTAAATAGTAACACTTGATCTCCTTCTTGGAATTCCCAATTTGGCAATATGTGCTTGTCATGCCATCGTTTTACATTTTTCTCGTAAAGTCTAGAGCTCTCATATGCATCGTTCTTCTATTCTTCTAACTCATTCAATTGGAGTAATCTCTTTATCTCTATCTGTTGATACCTATCACAATTTTTAACAAACTTCCCATATCTTTAAATATTGAGGTTAATAGAAACGTAACTCGAGGACTTTTCTTGCAATCCTATTAGCTTGATAATGTCCTTCAATTGGTCCTTCGCGATAATGTCAGAGAATATCCTAAGTTTCAGTATAGTTCATACACTTTCCGACAACATGATTTGTACAACAACTAAACAAAAAAGGATTCTCTCAAAAGTAGTGTTTCACATTCAAAAGAAATTTCTTTCTTTGGTATAAAGTAAATTCATTTGGAAGAATTCTTGCTATCAAATAAGTAGCAAAGTTTGCAAAACTATGGAGAAAAAGAAATTTTACTTTCGATCCATAAGAGTTGCTCATCCAAAAAAGTGTCATTGATCTCTTACTCTTTTAATAGCTCTAAATTGGGATTCTCCAACCTTAACAAATGATCAACAATTAAATTTTCAACCTCCTTCTTTTCTTGAATCTACAAGTCAAATTCCTACAAAAGTAAAACCCATCTTATCAACCTAGGTTTGGAGTTATATTTGATAAGAAGATATTTTAATATTGCATGGTCAGTATATACAATCACTTTAGACAAGATAAGGTAAGAACAAAATTTATCAAATGTAGATACTACCATAATAATTCTTTTTTTTTATTGTGGTGTAATTCTTTTATGCTCCTGTAAGAGTCTTGCTTGAGTAGTATATTGCTTGAAAGTACTTTTCTTGTTTTTGTCTAGGTACTGCTCCTACTACAAAATCACTAGTATCACATATTAGTTCAAATAGGAGTGATCAATTACGTGCAACAAAGATAGGCGAATGAATCAATTTTTACATTGAAAGTAAATAAATACTTATCATCAGAATTGAAAGGCACATCTTTTTCAAGCAAAAAATTAAGGGGTTTTGAAAATTTTGAAAAATCCTTAATGAATCTCTTGTAAAAACCTGTATAACTAAGAAAGCTTTTGATAACTTTCATTGAAGTTGATGGAGGAAGTTTCTCAAAAGTTTCAATCTTTACTCTATCAACCTTCATATCCTTGCTTGAGATCTTGTGCCCCAGGACAATGCCTTTTAAACTATGAAGTGCCATTTTCCCAATTAAATACTATACTAGTTTTTTCATATCTTTGAAGTACTTTTTTCAGATTTCTTAGGCATAAGTCAAATGAGTCTCTAAAGATAGAAAAATTATTCATAAACACCTTCATAATGTCTGTCACTAATCCTTCAAACACAGCTATCATACGTCTCTAGAATGTACTCGGACCATTGCAAAGGCCAAATGACATATGACAATAGGCGAAAATACCAAATAGGCACATGAAAATAGTCTTCTATTGATCTTCTGGGGCTATAGGAATCTGAATATAACTCAAAAATCCATCCAGAAAGTGGTAGTGTATATGACCCACTAACTTCTCAAATATTTGATCAATGAATGAGAGTGGAAAGTAGTCCTTCCTTATTACCATATTAAGCTTCCCATAATTGATGCATACCCTTCAAATAGTAACTAATTGTATTGAGATGAGTTCATTTTTTTTATTAGGTGCCGCTGTTATCCTTTTTTGCTTTGAGACTACTTATGTCGAGCTATCCCACACAAAGTCTAAAAATAGGATATATGATTCATGTATCGATAAGCTTTATCACCTTAGCGTTGACTACTTTTATCATATTTAGATTTAGCTTTCTTTGAGGTTGCACCACTGGTTTGACACCATTTTCTAGTAAGATCTTATGCGTAT
Source organism: Voacanga thouarsii (assembly GCA_026120185.1). Taxonomy (NCBI): domain Eukaryota; kingdom Viridiplantae; phylum Streptophyta; class Magnoliopsida; order Gentianales; family Apocynaceae; genus Voacanga; species Voacanga thouarsii. The sequence goes on from JANUWF010002273.1 coordinate 479,916, forward strand.
AAAAGAAGGGCTTATCCCTTTAATGTCAGTTATCTTCTATGCTATTGCTTTCTTATGCCTCTTTAAGACTTGAACTAACTATGCCTTCTACTCTTTTGTTAAGTCTTTTACAATAATCACTGGTAATTTATTTTCGTCTACCAAAAATGTATATTTTAAATGTCCTGGCAATTCCTTCAATTCCAACTTAGGTGAATCTTCAATTGATGTCCCTATTCTCCCCAAGTTTGCTTTGTCTATGACTTCAAAAGCTTCTAATCCATACATCTCCTTGTAATCATCCGATATGTACCATTTCTGTTAAAGACTTATTTATTTCTCCTGCAACCACATTTTCAACTAGAGATAGCTCCAAAGGATCCTCAATTAGATATTCTTGCACATGCTCAACAATGCAATCATCGATAACATCAATTACAAAATAATAATCATCATGAATAGATGCATACTTCATACTTTTTGGTATCCTAACGGTTGCTTCTTCATGCTCAACCATAAGTATCAACCCCATAAACATCTATAATAGCTTTTGTAGAAGTTAGAAAAGGTCTACATAGGATTAAGAGGATTTTAAAATCCTTATCTATATCAAGGATTACAAAGTCTACTGGAAAGATAAATTTATCCACTTTTAAAGGCACATACTCTACAATCCCTAGGATATTTTATGGATCGATCAACTAATTATACACTCATTCTGGTAGATTTTAGTTCACCTAGGCCTAACATTCTGAAAGTCTCATATGGTAACAAACTAATGCTATAACCTAGATTTGCAAGTGCATTTTTAGAAGTTAAAACACTAATAAAGTAAAGAATAGAAAAACTCCATGGATTTTTCAATTTTTATGATAGTTTCTTTTTATTTTGAAGGATGGCTGAACACTTCATACTTAATATCACAGTAGGCAATTCCTCCAATCACCTTTTCTTTAATAAAATGTTCTTGAGAAACTTGACGTATCTGGGCATTAGAGCTAATGCCTCTACAAATGAAGAAAGATGTGAAGTTGTTTGAATAACTCCAAAAAGTTTCTAAATTGCTCATCAACCTTCTCTTTCTATAACTGACCTAGATATGGTACAGGGTGCGTGTATTTTGGCACCCATTTCTTTCCTTTCTTAGCTTTGGTCTGTCATAGCAGCACCGCTCCCTTCACCTCAAGCAGGACCATTTGATCACAAGATTTCTCTTATTCTCTTTCTGTAGCTCGTTCTTCTATTTTTCTTTTTATAGACTCTGTTAGGACCTCTAATTCTCTTCCACTCTACAGTGTAATTGTCTTGGCATGTGCCTCAACTTCTCCTTCCACAATAAGCTCTGTCAATTTCAAAATTTGATTCTCTAGGTTCTGAATTAATGCCTTTTGATTTTTCAGTGGTGCCTCTACTCCTTGAAAGTATAAATCTATTGCAGTCATGAACTTAGCTAAAAGATCCTCTGATAAAGGCTTTGATAACTGTTGTAGATGTGGCGATTGTAAGTGGTCAGGTAAGGTTGCTTTTGGCCTTAAATTAGAATAATAAGTCCTCAAACTTGGGTTATAAGTGTTCTCATAAGAGTTATTGCCTTGACGTGCATTACCCATATAGTCTACCTACTCCAGAGATTGCTTAGTAGATGACCCCATATGTTGGCACTCATGGTTGGGATATCTTCTTTCACAAAAATCACAGCTCATAACTTGAGTTTGAGAGGGAACTACAATCATCTTCTCAATCTTTTTGTTAAGTGCCTCTAACTTTACTTTTAAGGTAGCCACTACATTAACATTATGAACACCCTGAGCTTTTGCCTACAGTCTTGAATTGCCTCAGGAGTAGTTATTTATTGCAATATTTTCAATGAAGTCCTACAACTCCTCAGGGGTTTTACTTCTTGTTGTCCCACCAGAAGAAGTATCAATAAATTATTTTTATGAAAATTTTAACCTATTGTGGAATGTCTATATTTGTAGCTCCAAAACTTATACATGTTGTGGGCATTTTCTCAAAAATTCTTAGAAAAATGTTTTGGCAAGAATGAAGTCTTTTTAGCCACCCTATTCATATTTTCATTCTTTATTTAAGTAACAGCATCTACAACTGTAGTATAAGTCATAGATGAAAAGGGTGTGCTAAAGCCCTCCTTAATTCCTACCTTAGACCCTTCAAAAATTGACGAGTATAGTTCTGTTCTGTATCCATGAGGCGCTTGCAGTATTTAGACGACTTGTTGAATTGAGTAGCATATTGAGCTACTGTCATGCTTTCCCGCTTTAGATTCTAAAACTTGTCTTTCCACTTTTCCACTATCTACTGAGGAATAAATTCCATTTTGAATGCCTCTCCAAAACTGCTCCAAGTCCATTCTTGATTTGTTCTTTCCCACTCCTCTTGTATCTATTGCCATCAATCCCTCGCGAGTCCCTTTAGTCTGAATGTTGCAAATTTCACCATTCACTCCTATGAATAGTATAAGGTGTAAAATATATCTTTCATTTACTCAGTCCATATCTCAGCCTTCTATTCCTATTCAGTTTCTTCGAAAAATGTTGTGGTGCTCTTTTTTTGTCATTGCCTGTAGAAGTTTACTCATCGTGTTGAAAGCCTGTCTAATGGATACCTCCACATATGATTTAAGTTCTACCTCTTATTTTTCTCCATCCCCAATTATATTATCTTGTATGGTGTTTTAGTCAGGTTCATGTTCTAGATTAACTAGTTCTGGGTCAGGGGGTCAATCACTGTATACGTCTTGGTGGCATCTCCTTGTCTCTAAGGTCACATTCTTATTATGAATGTATGTAATAAATACTTATTCATATAATACTATATGCAAGCTCAATGAAATATAAAGGAAGTGCAACGTTTATCCTATAGAGTGGTTATATACTGACTTAAGTAACAACTAGAAGGTTTTCAAAGGTAACTATTTCATAACACAACATCTGTTGCATGTATAAATATATAACTCATAAAAGAAATAGATATTACATCCGATATTCTTATTTCATAAAACATAGTTTGTAAAAATTAAAAGCTCCACAATAAACTAAGCATAAGCACTCAATTATTGAAACACCCAAACAAAACCATTTCCACTATCCCAACTCTCTACTAATCACAACAACCCATCACTAGGGTCATTAGAGTCATATTCAAACCACTGACTCCAAGTGTTTCCAGTTAGGTCTACAAGCCTAAGAAGTTCTTTCATTTCTTCCTCAATAGCACTCACAGACTCATTTGAATCAAGTTCATACAACCACCCTCTAGTATTCCCAATCAAGTCCACATGCTTAAAACGTCCATTCTTATCTGCCTCACTATTAGAAATAAAGTCTAAAGTTCTAACCCTTTTGTCAGGCCTCTCCATGTTTTTCTCAATTTCCTCTTTCTCTTTGGATCCTACCATCTAAGCTTTCTTTTAGAGTCTTTACTTATCTTTCCCAAATTCACTCTTAGGCTTAGGTTCTTCAAGATCTGTCTTACCAGGGTCATAGTTACCTATCAACTCACCCTTATTAGCACTACTATCCTAAACAAGCAAATTCCTTCCTAATGACTCGGAGGAGAAAAAGTCATTAAAAGGTTGGTTTGGTACAGGTGGCTGCCAAATTTGAGGAGTTATGGTCTTGTGGGTAATGGCAAAGTATTTTAACCTTCCTACACGTACAAATCACACTTGGATTAGTAATAGATTGAAATAATTAAGTATTACATCCCTGTAATAGAAAGAAATGTCTAAATATAGACTTTGATACTAATTGTAATACCTTATTTGCCTACGTAATCTAAAATGGGTTAGGAATGTTACCCATCTGAGGACTAGAGGTCTATATATAAAAAACTACAATTGAAACCTAAATTAGAATAAAACTATTCAAACTTATTACAATGATTTAATCCTTACACAATGCTTGTACACAAAATGGAAGTTGATAAGCTAAAGTCCCCAAAAGAAGTCTATAAGCAAAATAGAACATAACAAGACCCTCAAACCCAACCTTGCTAAAATTTGCTATTCCTAAAAACCGGGATGAAAACAGTGTGAAAAGTAATTTCAGTAAGTTCTATGTTGCACATGAAATAGTAAAGGCACTTTCATGATGCGTGTAAAACTCAATATTTGAAATAATATCATGCATATAAAATTTCATTTTCAAAAACTTGCTCAAGTAATTCTCTTTAAAAAGTTATACAACTCTTGCAGTTAAGTGAACCAAGTCTTAGTTGAAATTATTCTCAAATAATTTCAAAATTAAATAAATAATTTACTTGAATACCTTGAGCCATTTATTTCATTACAAAAAAAATTAGATCATGAAACCCTGTGTTATGATCAAAGAGAAAGTGTCAAGAAACTCTGCATTATGATAAAATACCATGAAACCCTACGTTATGGTATTGGTAGGTGATCAGCTTACCAAGTTAAATGCTCATCCTTCTCTAACTTAATAAATTGGTTGTCTCACATTCAACCATTAGTCCCACCTGGAACTGTGTTGCTAGCTAAGGACTAACCTAACTTGCAAGTACTAATACTTTGCCTAGAAAGTATCAACCTTCTAGAGGTGGCCACCTATTTGAAGATATATCCCATTTTGACAAAAGCAAGTACAAAAAGCTAGCCTTTATTGAGTATTCAATATTTTGCAATCCTGTTTAAGGATAATTTTTAAAGCAGGCATTATTGTACTGTTAGCTTATCATTTTCAAAATACATTTCAAATTTACACAAACTTCACACATACATAAAGTACAATGAATTTTTCATATAAATTTACTCCTGTTCTAAAAAAAATGGAAGCATGATATATTTTTTTCTCAAAACTTTTTGAAAAGTGACCATGCTAAATAGATCCAATATTTCACAAGACATGCTATGATTTTCACAATTCATTTCATATAGGAAGAAAGATTTACGAACTTTAAAAAGCAATTAATCAAGAAATTTCATGCATGGCTCCTACTTCAGATATAATCATTGTAGTAAAATTTTCAAAATAAATCATATGCAAAATATTTTAATGAAATTTAAGCACTTACCTTATCCAAACTTACATAAATAACTCAAGCTAATGGGTTGGTCCTTATCCTTGGAAAATCTTCTATGTCAAACAACAGAATTATAACAAAATCAATCATATATACTATCTAATTTTGAAATAGCAACATAAACTTAAATTCTCGCAACATGACTAAACACTTTACTTCAAACATCAAGTTACATAGACCTCGAACAACAAGTTTTTTCATCCAATAATGAGTCCCATTGACTTCTAAACATGTTTTCATACTTACATAATTCATTCATAACCAAAGAGTAAATCAAACCTAACAATTTATCTTCAAGTGGTCATGCTATCCACTAAATTTTAGCAAGAGTATACTATTCTGGTGATCCTCAAATTATTGATTTATTCAACTTTAGCCCTCCAACTAAAAAAGGTGTAAAATATTCCTCAAGCTTTCTAATCGTCCAGATCTTGTCCTTCCATTAATTGACAATTCCGTAAATTTTTAAAGGTATTTTAATAATTTCACAACTTGTAATTAAAATATATTATTATTTTATTTATTTTAAAAAATTACTTTATTTTTATTTATTTTAAAAATTACTTATATTTTTCATTTTTTTGAGGGGTTTTCTTCTTCTTCCTCCTCATTCTTTTCCTTTTCGGTCACTTACATCTCTGGCAAACAACAGAGGCATAGTTGCAAATCTTTGAATAGAATGGAATCATTTTCTTAGCTACAAGGCAAATTTCTAGTTATATAAAATCATTTTCTCTTTAAAATCCACCTAAAAGATCAACATTCAAAACTTTTCTCTCTTTGTGGTCTGTTCCTAAAATAATTAGGTTTGTAGATGATATCAACAATCATTGACGGCTTCTCATTGAGCATTTTCAAATTGCTCAAACAAGTCTATAATCTCAAAACACTTTTTCTTTCTTTTCTTTTCCTCTTTTTTTCCCTTTCCTTGCCACTGCAAAGTTGGTGTTTGGCCAAAGAGTGATTAGAGACCTTGGATTTCCTATTTTGCAACCTTCCATGTCCGAATCCGAATCCCATCTTGCTTCCTTCACCTTCGCTCTTCCTTTTTCAGCTGATCCATTTCCATATCCTGCTTGTAGCTGATTCAAGGTCACACTTTATTGAGATCAAGTAGAAATTATGCATTGTAGCAGAAAAAGAAAGAAGAACATTAAATAAAGCAACCAATTCAATTCATTCTTTAACTCAAAGATATCTTCCTATTGATTGGTGAAGAAGAAGGAGAATTTTTTATATTTTTTTCTTTTTCTTTCTTTTCTTCTTCCTCTTTTCGAATTTTTGGAGTAACTTTGATTTGATGGGTAGTAGAATGGCAGTTCTACGGACAAGATGGACATTAACGCCGCCTGATTTCTCTTTGGCGGCAGTCCTTGGTCTCACCGTTTCGAACATAACACAATTGCGACAAGCCAAGCTTCACTTCAGAGAACATTGAAATTGCATGTGTCGGTACTAGATCGCGACAGTGAAGGAAGTACAAATACTAATTGCAGTAGCAATAACAGCAACAGGAAAGGTCCCTTTTCGTCGTCCTCAATCCCAAATTCCAATTAAGTCAAAGAATAATAGTAAACAAAGCAACCAATTCAATTTAGCAGAAACACTTTAATCTTGGTGGTCAGTAGAAAAGGGAAAAAGAAGGGAATATTAGAAAAGAGAAAGAAGAAAAAAAGAAAAAGAAAAATAATAAAGGTAAAAGAAAATATTTTAAAATGAATAAAAATAAAATAATATATTTTAATTAAAAATTATGAATTTACTAAAATACCCTTAAAAATTAAGGGAATTATCAATTGAAGGGCAGGAACTGGATAATTAGAAAGTTTGAATAACTGTTTTATGCTTTTTTAGTTGGGAGGATAAAAGCTAAATTTCGTAATAGTTGGAAGGTTACAGGAATAGTTTGCCCTTTTAGCAAATATAACTAACTTCTCTATAGCATGATACCTATGTAATTTTATTCAAACGACTTCAAATTTCACAGGCAACAACCTTAACCTATACAGGATTGATTTCTACAAAAGTGTCTAGCTAACAACGTATAGATAAATACTAGAAAATTCGAACACTATATAGCTTGATTAAAACATTATTTCACCATTTATCCCTTATTGAGTAATCAGTTTTTCCCTAAAACTTCCAGCACTTACTAACATACTTCCTATCGTATTAATATTCTAAATTCACTCTTGTTAATGAGCAAAAATGACATAAATAGGTTGCTGCAATTAGAAGGAAAAAATCCACAAAATCTCCTTTGCGCACAAAGAATATAATCCAAGCAACAAGTAGTCCTCATTTCAACAAAAGCTATTATGTCCAATGCTAAATTCTTCCTAGAAAAATATCATCTCAACATACAAAAATTTAACCGAAATCCCCTCCCTTCAATCCCTTAACATCATGCAATTCCAACCCTTGCAAACAAAAAAAAAAAAAAAAAAAAAAACCCCATCAATGGCATATCCACAATTCCAAATTTCAAGCAAGAATTTGTTCACCACAAAAAGGTAAATTCTCCATATGAATTCTTTTGAAATCCTACTTCCTATGACACGAACATCAAAAATAAAAATCAGAGACTTCACCAATCAAGAATTTATGCACAATCATGCCACTAAGGAAACAAAATCATAGCTTAGTTCATAGGGTCGGCAACATAAAGAGAGAAGAAAAAGAAAAAGGTTTCATGAACTTCTAGGAGAAGTAATGCACGAAATATTCTTGGGTGATAAAGAAGGCATTTCTCTTGTGCAATGGATGCTTGAATCTTCAAAGAAATAGTAAAAAAGGTGGAGAGATGTGTGCCGGCTAGAGAGTTTGAGAGTGATTGCTTTGATTGAGAGAAAAGAAAGAGGTGTCGTGAGTTTGAGAGAAGCTTTGGTGAAGAACAATAATGAATAAATTCTAAATTTATAGGCATTGGGAACTTCTTAGACTTAAAAAGAAAAAAGGATTTTGCAACTTCAAAATCTCCAAAGTTAATGGCTGAAGTGGCTACCTTAGGAGAGATCTTAGGAAATTAAAACAACACAAATCAAATTTTGCTTTTCAAAAATTCAAAAGCTCTTCATGAGAGTAAGAGTTGAAAATGGTGGCCAAGAGGAATGATTCATGATAGGTTTGATTCTAGAATCTTTTTGAAAATCAAAACGCAAGTTTATAGGTATGGGTGATGGTTAGGGAGAGTTTCCCAGAGTAGTTATAGGAATTCCTAGAGCAACAAGATAAAATATTCATTTCAAAAAGATTTTCATGAAGATGAGATAATGCTAAGTGGCTACCAGCATGAGAGATTTTAGGAACAAAATTAGCTCAAAAATCTCCATTGACAAATGATATCTATTATAGGAGTTGAAAGATTAAAAAATAAAGGTTAGATAAAAGAAATTATTCAAAAATTGAATAACCCAAAGAATCGGCCAAAGAGAGGAGAAATGGGAGAACTTTAATATCAAAAAACCTTCCTTGATATTCTAAGAACAAATTCATAAAGGTAAGAGAATTTGAAAATATTGGCTGCCATGCAAACTTGCTAGAAAAATCATGTTTAAAATAAATTCCAACCATAGTTTATTTAAATAAAAATTTAGCTAAAGCTTTATTCTCTTTTTTTTTTTACACTCTTAAATTTTAAGTTTAAAAACAAAAGCAATAAAATAGAAGGAAGAAGTAGATGACTAAAGAAAAAAGCTAGAAGTGGCTTCATTTCAAAATTTCAAGCTTGCAACTTAAACTTGAAACTTGAATTTTGTAAAAGTAGTTTAATTTCACTTGAACATTGAAATTCTAATTTTGGTAAAAAGAAATTAAGGTCGGTTAAGGGCATGCCAGCTAAGTAAGATGTTTAGGAAATTTAGGAATGCAACCATGAGTCCTTGTTACCTTCCAAGAAACTAAATTAAACTAATCCACCTTATTTGATTTACTTCAAGGCCTAAATCTAAACTAAAACGCATGAGCTCCTCACACTACTAAAATCGAGATAAAAAATGATGGCCATGTAATCGTCGTATTTGAGGTACAAGCCATCGTATTAACAAAAAACGACGGCAAAACAACGATTTTTTTACCATCATATTTGATCTCATCATTTTTGGTCTACAACGGCCACAAAACCATCATATTATCCTAATACGATGGCCTAATACGACGACTCAAAAAACGGTTGTATATAATCGGTTCAGATCATTTAAAGACACAGTTCGATAAACAATCATAATAGATTATCAAACCGTTGTATTTGTTACCAAATACGATAGTCTAAACTGTCATATTTGATACCATCAAATACGACGGTTTAAGCAGTCGTTGTTGTTCATAAAAAAGATCGACATTGGCCATCGTTTTTGTTAGACAAAAACGACCGTAGTTTGCCGCCGTTTTGTGTTGTTTAAAACGACGATTTATAGCCGTTGTTTTTGTCTTTGGGGTGTACCAAATTCAATGGTTTTAGGTAGTCGTATTTGATTATATATATATATTTTGTAAAATGGTTGCTTGATATTTACCCTGTACACCTACAATTTTAAGCCAAACACAATAGAATCAACTCATTCAACACTAATCATAATAAAACACAATCTCCTCATTGCCAAACAACTCAAAAGCAATATCCTCAATAATCAAATAATAAATAATTTATAATCTCCACAAAAAGTAGTACCACATATATATATAAGAAATAGGAAATGCCAAAAGGTCGATCAGAGGCAGTAGTACATATATATACAAGAAGAAAATCAAAATATGTCACTCATCACGGACAATTTCATCAACATCACATGATCCAATGGGTCGAGAAGTGGAACCAACACCAGAAGATGCCGTAGAAGCACTACATGTAAGTATAGGCGCTACAACAAATGCACCTGCATCAAATCTGCGTGATAATGCTTCCATGGTAGTCTAAAGCATGGTTATATGTGACTTATAAGCCTCTAACTCACGCTACATCTCAACTCACATCTCGGCCTGCATAGTCTGCATACGTGCCTCAACCTTAGCCCTACGACCTCCTCAACTAGTGAGGCAAAAGTGGATGATTGACTGACTGAGGTTGGTGTTGGTCCCTTTCTCTGGCACCTAACACGACCTCTTGTTTTTTGACCGAACAATCACCGGAATATCTGATCTTTCGCTTTCTCTGTGCACTCAGACACAGGCAATACCTGCCACTCTATCTCTAATCGGTTCTACAAAATTAAGAAACAATATATCAAATTTATATTAGATTAATGTATTATTTTTGTCATATTTTAGTAATTGTCGAAAAAATTATCATTTGAAAATTACTTCTCTGCAGTCAAACCGTCAGCCTATCGACCATGCCATATTTGTGTCGTAAGAAACATATCATACTGTGATGTCGATTAGCCTTATGAGGCCATCTGAAAAGATTTGTGAGAAATTTCAAGCAAATTAGATAAAATTCAAATAAATAGTATATAAAATAAACTGAATACATGATCCTATATAACAGAATGTGGCATCCTTCCTGTGACCAGTGGATATGCAATATGTGATCGATTTTGTCTATTCTGATCGGCCTCTATCGTGAGTATTTAAAATATATAATATATAAAATAATTTTATGATAAAAAAAAGTAAAAAACTTGTGAAAGATAAAAATAGTTAACTTTTATACATATGACCTGTGTATTTTCTAAATGCCAATAATCAACCTATATCCTTCATTGATTTTCGTCAACCTATTTATCACCATAAACAATAGGCTCCGTACTATACTGGAAAGGCATATAGTATCTTTGTTTCAACTTTAACTTATACTCCTTCCACGCTATGTATAGCATCTTCATTGTGACACTATATCCTTTTGGTGGCATCATGGTGTTGTCCTTGTACGTATTAAACAAATAATTAATTAAATAAAATCTTAACTTATAAAGAAAATAATCTTGCATATGTTAGAATAAAATTATTTACCTATATTTCTTCACAAACTTCGTCTTTAAGTCTCTGAGGTACGAAATGTCAATCCCTATAATTCAGAGGGATCCTATTGCGAGCAAAATAACCCAGCACTGAACTGTAGCGAGACGCATCTACCCCTACAAGCCCTCCATGTTGGTTAATACCAATATTGTACTTTCGGAAGCTCGACTCACCCCATCTGGAAGGTAACTTTCCACCCCCGCGAGAACTCCTCGATATGGAACCTACAAAATAAAAATTAAAAAATTAATAGAAAATAGTTAAAAATGAAAAACAGTTCAATATGATTTCAACAGCCACATAGATCAATTTTTCCTAAGTTACTTTCTAATAACTTAGCAAACCTGAGGCATTAGGGTCTGAGGAAGAAGGTCCTATGTAACTAGGACCTACATCAGAAGTAGATATAATTGTCTCTTGACTAGACTGCTGATCTCTGGAGCCTGTCCGGATTATTGTATTTGATCTCTGACCAACCTCGTATACTGGTGATTGTGTCTTTGTACTCTGTGAAGAACTAGCTCCTGATCTTGAGGCAGTTATGACGTCTTGCATCGATCCACGTCGAGAACGTTTGTTAACTATCTGCAAAATATAAAGATTTAACTTTGAGTAAAAGATTTTAACAATTCTAGCATATTTAGTAAACAGAAAAGTGATTTTTAATACATTTAAATTGCAGGTTATATTCTTCTTCCAACTAAATCTACTTCCTCCCCAGAAATGCCATCCCTAATCCATATGACATCTACTTCACACGAAACAAGACGAGAATCTAGGTATAGCTCCACATTAGCCTCTTGTAACAATTTAAATATCTCCCTCAAATCTTCAGACTCTTCATTTGCATTCTCGAAGTCATTAATGACAGCAGCATCTTGAACCATCCCAACCATATCATCCCCTTGTGCATTTTCAGTCGAAGAAATGTTGCTAGTTGTATTACGAGAATATAAGTATGTTTCTCCATGAACAATCCATTTTTTATACCAACTCATGAAACCCTACATTTGGCAATGTTTTTGATCTCTATTGTACTATAAATATATCTATTTTGGCACTTCATAAAAAGACAATGAATTTTGGATCCATCGGGTTTGTCTCTTAATGTAAATTTCACAAAAGCATCCAAACCCTTATTATAGTCATTGCCTAAACAGTCTTGTAAGTTAATCCATGATCGGTCCATCCTCCTAATCATTTTGCCATATTTTTAGTCAATGTACAAGTTTCGTTGTGATAAACATATTGCCAAGTATGATTTCAATTTTTTTTTTTTTGAAAGTATGAAAATATCATATTCCTTTCATTCGTAAAAGCATAAATTGTTCAACACAAATATAATTTTAAATTTAAAAAAAAAAATTGATAGAGTTTTTCCTATAAATTGAACATTTTTTAGGCTCTAAGCCACCTCAAGATGTGTCAAGGATTTAATTCAACAAACAAAAATTCATAAAAACAATACAATCTTTCAATAAAACAAATTTAAATCTATATAGTATAATCAATCATTATGTCCATTTAAAAAAATCAATCATTTAATAGATGAACTTTACTAACATATAAATCCCACTAACTAAAGGTAATTATAATTAAATATTAATAACTATTTATTTGAATTAATTAATTTAGATAATGAACTTTACTAACACATTATTCTCACTACTAATCTCTTTAACTAACAAAAGTGGTAAAAATAAAATTTTTACTTATTGAATAAAAAAATATAAATAAATGCATATGAATAAATACACATCCAAAATCCATTTATATACATCCATAAATTAAATTTAAATGGATCAAATTTAAATATATTAGACATCTAGACTCTATTTCAAATTGATATCATATTGCCACCACCAATTTAATCCCTTGTAAATAGCACTTTTACGAAGGCTGGAAAATTTGACCAGCAAGAGCACAACATGACACCCAAGCTCATGAGGATAATTTAACCCAATGTTAAAGCAACAACATTAATGAAGGAAACAAAATCTTTTATTGCATGAATGTTAGGCGACCCAGTACCTATATATTTAACAACTTCTACCACTATGTTAAAGTCTCCACCAATCAACCTTGGATAATGCATATTAGCAAATATATCAAGCAAGGAAGACCATAATGAAAATCTCCAAGACTTTGTGCATAAAGCATACACTATAGTGCTGAAAACAATATCTCCATTGGGCATAACACATTGAACATGTAGAAATTATTTGTGATCCTTCACAAAACTAATATCCATATAATCTTTCCAGAAAATCCAAATACCAGAGGCTCAAGAACAGCCAAATAATTTGTATGGAAAATTACTAATCTGATAAGCAAATACCAAAGGCTCAAGAATAGCAAAATAATTTAAAAAGTGATGCCAGATAAGTTTTTTCAGTCTCCTCAACAAAAATGATGAGGCAATATCGCATATGTTCCATATTAAAAGATTGATATTATAATTTTAGAGTAGAGGAACTATTTGAATTCTTCACTTTTCTAAAAGGTAGAATCTTCAAGGTCTTGGAGAATTTTGCCTTCTTTTTTCTCCCTTGATGTGGTTGAGCAAAAGGCTATTTTTGGGCTAATTGTTGCTTTTTTTTTTTTTTTTGGAACACTACTTATCAATCTGAGAAAATCTTCAGATAAAGAATTTGGAATATTAGAATCAGAAAAATAAGCTTTCTGACCTTGAAGACTATCAGACTGAGCTCGGCAATCATCAAGCAGTTTGGAAACAAGTCACACAAAGGAAGGTAGCTCTTGAAGAATAATTTGAATACTAGAAATATTTCTAGTACAATAGGAATCACTAAGTCGGTACTCTCATTCTAGTACAATAGGAAATAGCTTTAACAGAAGCAAAGATCGTACCTTTAGAGTGCAAAGAATGCAAAATATAGCAGCCCAAATGTGTAGTAAAAGTCGACTCTAGAGACGAGAGGGCTGAAATAAATCCGCCACGTTTGAGAAGAGAGGGCCCAAGCTATGCCCGCGACAGAGAAGAGAGGAATCAGAGACGAATGGGCTTAAACGAGCGCCCCGTGCCGGAGAAGAAAGACCTGCACTGCAGAAGAAAACCTAACAACCCGCCAGAGAAGAAAGACCAGTGCTGGAGTCCATGGCAAAAAATGCAGGCCGTCGCAGAAATAGAAAAGGAAAAACGAGGCTGAAATCGAAGAAGGGGGAATCAAAAATTAAAGTTGGGTTTTACCATATACGACGGTTAGCTATAACTATCGTATTAAATATAACTAATATGATGGTTAATCACTAACCGTCGTATTAAATTTAACAAATACGATGGTTAATGATTAACCGTCGTATTAAATATATCAAATATGACAGTTAATGTTTAACCATTGTATTTAGTTACAATCTTAATAAATTTTTAAAAATGAATTTTAATTTGGATTTTATTTATACGTACACACACACACACACACACATATATTACTAATGTGACAAATAAAATTACATAAGTTTTACTTTTACAATAATAATTATACATAGAATGTATATGTATGAATGAATGTAACAATTAAGATAGTATACTGTGTGTGTGTGTGTGTGTGTGTTTATGTTTGCATATCATGCACACACACATATATGCATGTTTGTAATTAAAATTCTTTATGTTATGTAACATATTAATCTAATACTCACTAATTAATAAGGATATGTTATACTGCACACACACACACACACACACACACACATACATACATACATACATACATACATACATACAATAGAATAACTAATAAAATAAAATTCAAACTCTTTAATACAAATATATGAAAACGTAAGATGTAAACAAAAAATTATTTGAAAAATCAATATTCTAACAATTAGATATATTTATAAAGTTAAAATAAGTTTAGTGACCAAATTTGAAGGTCGTTCGTTTTATTTAATCACTTTGTTGCTGTAATATCTATAAAATAGTAAGAAAACTTAGTATATTTACAAATATGAGGATATTAAATTAACGATCCAACCATTAGATTTGTTAAAATCATTATCAAAAATATTGTGACTAAATTTGAAAAATAATCAGACAAAATTTAAACCACTTTTGATTGATTTTATTATAATTCGAATAAAAACGACGGCCATAACCGTCGTTTTATCTAAATATAAATGACGGTACTTTTTTGGCCTAATATGACGGTTGAAAAAGCGTGATATTTGTAAAAAAACATCCACAATTTAATTTTAAAATATTATTTTTCAATCAAATACGACGGTTTAACCGAACCGTATTAATAGAGCTTAACCTAATACGACGGTTTAGGGTAACCATCGCATTAGTTCTAATCTATTACGACGGTTTAGTTGAGCTGTCGTATTTGTTTGAACTAATACAATGGTTGTGATTGAACCGTTGTATAAACCTTAACTAATACGACGGTTATAGAACCATCGTATAAATGGGACTATTACGACGGTTTTATGACCGTCGTAATAGAAGTTGTCATATTTGCCTCTTTTTTTTGTAGTGTCACTCAACCTCACAATCAAAAACTCACCCATACAATTCCTGATAAGGAACATTTATCATATGCAGGAATATTAAGCTCTAATATAGGTTATGCGTACACACATATTTCACATAAAGTGCTATACAAATGCATGACCCTTTTTATTATCAGGTATGACTAGGGTGGGATGTTACATAATACCTCTTCTAATGATGTTGCAATCAAAATATTATGGGAAACATTCTCAAACAATAGAAAATTAGCATAATAAGATAAATTATTTCATATAAGATATTGTGCTCATATTCTGAATCTCATTGTCTAAGATGCTTTGTCAAAGATCAAGCATATTATTCAAGATATAAAGGAAAGTGTTTGCTTTTTTAATCAATTTGAAGCATGCCTTAAGAAATTTACTCAGATAGTGCTACAAATGCAATTTCCCGTGAGAAAGTTAAATTGATTTTCTTACTCATTAGAATTCAACATATGACATGTTGCTGCTTTTCTAAAGTTAAGGATGTTTCAATATTTGCACAACTATGTTACCATTATAGTCCAAGTCAAGAAGATTGGAAAAAAGTGAAGCTTGTTTTAAAGATACTTGAGGTATTTTATGAAGCTACGTGCATGATTTTAGAAGTGATTATGCTACATCAAATAAATTCCTTACTACTATTTGGAGAATAAACGAAGTATTAAATAAGAAGGAACATGATAAAAGAGAGTCTATTCAAGTAATGGTTAAGATGATAAAGGGGAAGTTAGACAAATATTAGCAAGAGTGCAATCTTTTGAGGGTCATTGCTCCTATTTTAGATCCAAGTTGTAAGATTATGTTGATTGACTTTTCTTTTAAATTAATTTATCCTGAAAATGAAGCTCATGTGAATATCGCTTGTGAAAAATTATTTCTGTATTTTAGTTAATACAAATGCACCAAGTTGGTTGTGAAGATCAAATTCAAAATTATTTAATTAATGGATCAACTCCATCTTCTTCCACTGGTTCATCTCTCTAAAGTCTAAAAGATGTAATACTTTCTAGATGGACAAAATTCGATCAATTTGTTAGATTTGTTAAAACAATCCAACTAAGAAATAAGAGTTATAAATTTATTTGAAAGAAAGAGTCTATGGAGTAAAGGAAGATATAGTATTCTTGGAATGATGGATGGCAAATGAGTTGAAATTTAAAATTCTCTCAAGAATAGCATATGATATCTTGGCTACGCCTGTTTATGAGGATATAATAAATTTGTGCTATAATATTTAGTTATGCCTGTTTTATTTGTCTTTCAAGTTGCTCTAATTGATCCTTTTGTGTCAACTTGTATACGTGAAAAAACTTTATCAATATGCATATTTCTTGGTTGTAAGAGACTTTTTAGATATTTCGTTTTGTTATATGAAGTTTTTATTGTCTAAATAAGTAACTTATTGTATTTGCAGTTTTTTAGGTTTTTGTGTTGGCCGTTATTAGATTTATTTGAATCTAATTTAATAGTATCCCACTTTCATATTTTATTTGTAACTTCGAAGATATGACGTGCTTATGTTTTGTCAAGGCATTATAAATAAGGACATTTGATATTAACTAGGCATTAATTTTGGTATTTAAGGAGTTTCATATGCGCTAACATATAACAACAACAAACTAAACCTTAGTCCCAAGAAACTTGGGGTCAGCTACATGAAACAATATCAGACTACATGTGGTCATCCACATGAATCATTTCTCTCCATTTCCTTTTATCAACCATCATATTTTCATCAAAATCTAACAAAGACATATATCTTCTAATCACCTCTATTCATGTCGTTTTAGGACTGCCTCTACCTCTATCTAATCTATCCTGCATCCCTCCCTCAATCCTCCTAACAAGAGCATTCCTCGATCTTCTCTGTATATGTTCAAGCTAACGCAAGCGGCTTTCTTTCATCTTCTCCTCAATTGATGCCACTCTCACATTTTTCCTAATGGTCTCCTTTCTCACTCTATTATTTCTAGTATATCCACACATCTACCATAACATACGCATCTCAACTACTTTCGTTTTATAAATATGACACCTTTTAACTACCCAACATTCCGTGCCATATAGCAAATTAGGTCTTACAGCTGTTCTATAGAACTTTCCTTTTAGGTTCAATGGTATATTATGATTACATAAAATACCAGTCGCATTCCTCCATTTCAATCAATTGGCCGTAACTCGGTGTGCAACGTCACCATCAAGCTCCCCGTCTTTCTGAATTATAGATCCTAGATACAGGGAGCAATTACCTATTGGTATATATTTATCATCCAAAGTTACACTTTGAGCTATATTTCTTCTAATACTAAACTTGAATTCCATATTCTTCGTTTTACTCCTACTAATTTTGAAGTCCTTAGATTCTAATGTCTGTCACCGCAACTCCAATTTAGCATTTACACAGGCTCTAATCTCATCAATCAACACAATATCATTAGCAAATAACATACACCATGGCACCGCCTATTGTATAGTGCAATTCAACTCGTCCACAATGGTTGTAAATAGGAAATGGCTAAGCGCTGATCCTTGATGCACCCAGATAGCAATAGGAAACTTTGCAGTTATTTCAGCACAACTTTTTACACTTGTACATGCTCCTCATACATATCTTTAATGAGAATAATATACTTTAGTGATATACCTTTCTTGACCAGTACCCATCAAATTACTTCTCTAGACACCTTATCATAGGTTTTCTCTAAATCAATAAATACCATATGCAAATCTTTCTCTTTTTTTTTTCCTATAATATTCAATCATCTATCGTAATAAATGAATTGCCTCCGTAGTGGAACACCCAGACATAAAACCAAATTGATTATCTAAAATTTGTACAATGCCCTTAACTTCTGTTTAATTACTTTCTCCCAAAGTTTCATAGTATGACTTATGAGTTTAATCTCACAGTAATTGGAACAATCTTAAACATCCGCTTTATTTGATACCATGTTACGTATGTAAAATATATATACAATCTTTTCCTTTATACTTTTAGTTTCCTTTCAAGAAATGTCTTTTAAATTATTATCTTTTTTGACATTTGGCAAGAAAAAATTATCATTTTTTCTCACAGACCTTTGCCTGCAAGTTTCAATTTAGTAGTGGGATAAGTTATTTGATTTTTTTTTATTACATATGAAGCCACTTCTTGCTTGTATTACGTTGTTGGTTATATAACTTGGCTTTAGAAAACTTTTTAAGAGATACTATTTTGCTATATTTTTTTAAATATAGATTTGTGTGTGATGGGTCATAAAAGCAAGTCTTTTTCTTAAACTATATTATACACGATTCATAAAGGATAATTTAGGAGTCTCGTGGATTTGATCATGCTTACTTATTAATATGTTATTTTTTAATTATATTTAATGAATTATGTCACTCATTTCTACTTATTTAATGGGATCTTTACTATTTGTTTGATTAATTATTTAATCTGATTATGTTAAGAATTCTAATGCATTCATCATATACATTTTGAATATGCATCTTTTCATCTATGTTGTTGTTAGGAAGCTTTTGTTGGTTTTAACACAATGTGATTCGTCTCTATTTTTGTAATAATTCTGACTTTTAAATATAGAGTCTCTTATATGCATTTATAACTTCATATGTGTTGCAAGAATTTTGCTTATTCCGATTCTTGGTACTTATTATCTAACAATAAAGAATTATCGGCAGATTTTAGAAAAGAATAGTACAAAGAAAAACATCTCAAATTAATACAAACCATATCCAATGATTTAAAATTTTCAAATTGAAATCAATGTTCGATTTGAAAAATAGACAAATCAGACAATACCATAAACTACCCCTAGCTGTCTGTCATTGATTTGAATTTTAACTTCTTACAGAAAGTAAAACCTAATCTCTGGATAGCTTGAAAGAGAAAAGTGAAAACTGTGACGGCTATAACTTTCTTGTCATTGTCGGCCTCGTTTTCTTCCACATTCAACAGCCTGACTTTTCGAATGCAACACCAAATTTACTTTTACGTGCTCGGGTTCTCATTCAAGTTCACTGAATAATTCCCAAAATAAAATATTTAAAAAAAACCACCATGCCTTAATTGAGCCTAATTCAATCCCATCAAAGTCAAATGAATGGGGTTAGTTGGCTTAAACTTTAGGGTGATTTTGGTTAGAGTGAGAGTGAGAAGAAAAAGAGAAGGAGAAGTAAAATAATAAGTAAATGTGTGATTTATTTAGTTTAATTGAGTGATTGGAGGAGGGGAAGTACATCATATTTTTCTTCCTCTCTATTTTAGAGGGTTTGAGAAGTAAATGAGGGTGAAAAGACCTTGTCCTAGGATATTTATTTTATTACAATTCTACTATACTTGGTAATTTTTTTTGAATTAACCTTAGGGGTATAACAGTAATTCAATAATTATTTTCTCTCTATATACCTTACAACTAAACAATGAGAGGTAAATCATATTTACTTCACTTCTACTCTAACCAAATAAGATGAAAGTAATTGCATTTACTTCCCCTAATGAAAGTAAAATGTTCCACTCCTCCTCTCATTTTCCCTTTCCCTTTCCTTCGCAAACCAAACTCACCCTTAGTGTTTATTTGAGGTGTAAATAAATGAAGTTTGTTAACTTGTAATGTACTCAAATATTTCTTCATTTTCAAAATTTATAGTGAACAAATTTAGTATATAGGTGGATATTATATTACTACTAATACTATTCTTGACATAAGTAGATCCTTGGCTAAAAAGACATGCCACATATCCTTGTTGTAAGAAAAATTTTTATATGTACTCAATATACGTGTACTGAATGTATTGAATAGTTATATTACTTATAATAAAAATAATCTAATAAATATTATGTGTAAATGATATAATTTTTTAATACATCAATATACGTGCACTAAATGTATATAAAAATTTATATTTTTGTAGTGGCTCACACTAGAAGCACTGCTATGATTCAAGCTAGAACCAAGTCAATGATCTAATAGAGATGTACTAGAGAAGCGTGAGTCAGCTACCCACTCCTACGCGCCACCCCCTGGCGCGCCCAAAAGGGGGTTCTGAGTTCAAAATTCCTCGCCAACCTATAAAATAACAAGTCAATCACTAATTCTTCAGATGAACAGATCACCTAAACCCACTAAATGAATAAATCCAAGTTCTTACACCCCCCAATAAAAAAAAAAAAAAAAAAGAGAGAGAGGAAAACGAAAGTTCAAACAAAAAATAATCCCTTTAAACAAAGACAGCAAACTAGTGAAATTTCAAAAAGTCAAACGAGCATCTTTTTTGAGATCTCCAGAAAGTGCTATTCTATTTGATATACGCAATAAACCAGCTAATGTGATGTCATTTCCTGATCAAATAATCAATTCAATCAAATGTATACACGAAAAGATGATAATGGCATAATCTCTTTTGCCTCTCAAATGTCATTTTCCATATTCTACAGAGTAAATAAAAGTCTACCAAAATTCCAGACAAAAGGCACACTTCAAATTCGTTTTCTTTCTGTATGTCCAAGAAAAGCACATTTCAATGGGTTGAAAGCTCTTCCGCCCTGACGAGTGAGCATTGACAATCTCAAGCAATAAATGTCAGTCACCCTCATAGCAAAAATTACAACACATTGAACGTATTTAAAAAAAAAAAAAATCCATTTGGGGGTTATTTTTGCTGACGGTATCTACTAAAACTTTACTGTTAAAATCAAAACCTAACAACTTTGATATTAGTTGTCTATAAAAAAAAAAAATCAAATCTCGTGAATAATATGTCAATTAATAATCGGATACTTAATTTGTTCGATAAGCTATTATAACAGGTAGAAAATGATGATATCATCTCTGTTTCCTTTTTTTTTTTCTCCTTACAAAAAATGGGACCGACCCTATGAAATGTTTTTCTTCCCTTCATCTTCACGATCAACACAAGTTTGTCTTACTTCTATAGCCTGACGCTTCATCAAAGCAAAATATCACAACTTGTGGCACCGATCTCATACAGTAGCCGATTGAATTAATTGACTGCAAAATGCTAATAACAGAAGTCATTTTCTGTTATAAAATTTAGTTAGTGTTAGAATAAAATTTACACATTACACATTAAGAAAACTCTAACTATTCTTTATACAAGAATTTCTTCAAACTTCTCTCTTTCTTTTCTTTCACAATTTTCTCTCACAATTCTTTTTACAAAATGATGGTGTATTTCAAGTTTAAAGAATACCTCTATTTATAGAGCTTTTAATTAGTGGAATACATCATCTTTCACTAATCTTAATTAGTGGCGTCTCCACTAAATGGTGACATCCATACAAATCCATAATTAGTGAAGCTTCCACTAATTAGTGGAGCTTCCACTAATTTCCTAATAGTTCACATAAATTAATAATTAATGGAGCTTCCACTAATATATTCATAACACTCCCTATTAGATGTCCATCCATTACATAAAGAATATATCTCGTTAAAACCTTACTAGATAAAAACTTAGTGGAAAAAAAAAATCTAGTGAAGGAAAAAGAGTACACTATTCTATATGTCTGTTTATTACTTCCCCTGATGAGATGATTCCTTTAAATCTTTGAACCGACGCATACCAATTTTATATCTCAACTTCTCAAATGTTGCAGTCGGTAAAGTCTTCGTGAAAATATCTGCGAGGTTGTCACATGACCGAATTTGTAGTACATCAATTTCACATTTCTTTTGGAGTTCATGAGTAAAGAAGAATTTTGGTGAAATATGTTTTGTTCGATCTCCTTCAATATATTCTCCTCGTATTTGAGCTATGCAAGCTGCATTGTCTTTATAAAGAGGAGTTGTAATATCTCTGATAGATGATAATTCACAACTTTCTCGGATATCATGAATCATTGATCGTAACCATACACATTTTCTACTTGCTTCATGAATGGCTATATTTTTAACATGATTTGAAGAAGTAGCTGCTTGGAGATATCGAATGACTTGTTTAATTCCATTCCAATGTCATCGTATTGGTGAAGAACTAAATCTTACTAATAAATTGACAGCAAAGGTAATATCAGGTCATGTATTGTTAGCAAGATATATCAATGCATCAATTGCACTGAGGTATGATACTTCAGGACTAAGAAGTTCTTCATCCTCTTCTTGAGGTTGGAAAAGATCTTTATTCACATCTAATGACCGAACGATCATTGGAATACTCAATGAATATGCTTTGTCCATGAAAATCCTTTTTAAAACTTTTGATGTATATGTTGATTGATGAAACTTGCCAAATGTTCAATTTGTAAACCAAGGCAAAATGTAATTTTACCAACATCCTTGATGTCGAATAATCAATTGTTTCTTGGAGCTCTTCAGGAGTTCCAATAAGATTAATATCATCAACATATATCGCAAATTTAGAACCAGATTTCTTAATAAAAACACATGGACATACCTGGTTATTTTTAAATCTCGCTTTCAATAAATATTCACTAAGACGATTGAACCACATGCGCTCAGATTGCTTCAGGCCATTTCTGCAACTTCGATGGAGTAATTTTCATAAGGATAATGTTTATATGCTGTGGGCATGCGAAATCCTTCAGGGATTTTCATGTAAACATCATTTTCTAAATTTCCATACAAGTAAGTAGTGACAACATCTAATAGGCGCATATTTATTTTTTCATGTACTGCCAAACTGATAATATATCTGGAGTGTAATAACATCAACAACAGAAGAATAAGTTTCATCATAATCCATACCTAGTCTTTGTGAAAAACCTTGGGCTACTAATCGTGCTTTATATCATACGATTTCATTATTTTTATTGCGCTTTTGCACAAATATCCATTTGTAGCCAATATGTTTTACACCTTCCGGTGTTCAGACCACAGGTCCGAAGACTTCACGTTGTGTCAGTGCTTTTAACTTCGATTGAATCGCATCTTTCCATTGTAGCCAATCTTTTCTATGCCGACATTCATCAACTGATATTGGTTCAGGATCATCATTATCCTGTATAACATCAAGAGATATATTATATGCAAACATATTATCAATCATTGTTTCTATCCGATTCCAACTTCTACCTAAAGTGGTATAATTGATAGAAATTTCAGTGTTACTTTCATCAACTTCTGATTCTTTTTCATCAGTTCTCTCTTGGTCTTTATCATTCTTTTCTAATATGATTATCTGGATCCTTTCATCCTCTCTTCTTTCAAGGATTTTTATCTTTAGAACTAAGAGGTCGGGCATACTTCTGGCATGCTTTTGGCTCAGCAGCTATATGTATAATCTTTTGTTTTGCTGGAACTTCAATTCGAATAGGAGTATTTATAGCTGGAATATGCGATTTTGTTACTCTTCTAGAGTCAACAAAAGAGTCTGTCATTTGATTTGCAATGCTTTACAAATAAATTATCTTTTGAACTTCAAGTTCACACGTGCTTGTACGTGGATCAAGATAATTTAATGATGTTCAGTTAAGATCTTTCTTATACTGTTTCTGTTCTCTCCCTAATTTAGGGAATAATGATTTCACAAGAGAATAAGGGAAAAGAAAAAGAAATGTAAGAACATGATGACAAGTAGGAAATGCCAATAAATCTATTATAAAAATCTCTTTTTTTTTCACTCTTCCTGATACCATCTTTTCCCCTTCCTTCTTGTCTTTTCTTCTCCTCCGTCCCTCCACCTATCATCTACCTCTTTTTCTTCCTTGTACATATATATATATATATATATATATATATGTATCGATATATATATCAGTCATTAGTCATTAGTACACATAAAAAAAATAAAAAATCTCAAAGTAGATATGGAGACTCATAATTCATTTGAGACATAGTCAAATTTTGACTTGATTTCTAACACAGAAGATTTTGATGTGTTTTCTTTTCCAAGCCAACCACTTCCGCCTAATTTCAGGTCTAACACAGAAGATTTTGATGTATTTTCCTTTCCAAACCCATCGCTTCCACCTAATGTCAGGTCTAACGCAGAAGAGTTTGATGTATTTTCCTTTCCAAGTCAACCGCTTCTGCCTAATTTCAGGTGAGATACCTTTGAGGGCTTCTTTTTTTTTTAGAGTGCTTAATAATGAAATAATGAAATTAAACTCTCTTTTGGTTTATTGTGATGTAAATCAATGGTAGTTCTGGACATGCTGCTTTGGATTTTCAATTTGATCTACCTATTCAAGAGACTGCTTTTGATGCTGTTCCTCTTAATGAGGGTATGTTTGTGCATGATCCTTTCTACTCCCTAATGGATTTTGAACAAAGCCAAAATATGGTTCTAGGTTATCATACATTCAAACATGTATTTTGCATGGTATTACCTTTACTGATATTGTTTTTCCTTTTCTAGGAGAAATAATGAGTGGTCTTGGCAACGAATTCGGAGTGAGGACCCATGAAATGTATAATATCGAAGTTTAAGATATTATTGCAGACGAAATTCTTATGGAGAAGAAGAGGATTAGGAGGCAGAGAGAGGAGAAGGGCAATAGCTCCAAAATACTATCAAAAGAAACCATTTCGCAATACTTTTACCTGCCAATCAAGAGCGTTGCCAAAGAACTGAATATTAGCTTAACCCCTCTCAAGAACAGATGTTGGGAGTTAGGAATTCATTAATGGCCTCACAGGAAGTTGATGAGCTTGGAAATCCTAATTGTGAAACTCTAGTCGAAACTAACCTTAGAGTAAGGGGGTTGGGATGCATATCATATTTTATTACATGTTTAAATATATTTTTATATGATTTTATGTGCTTTGGATTTGTGTGTTGTAGTCTCGAGGGCTTGATCATGTTTATTGAGTAAGAAGGGAAAAATGGTAATTTTTGTGTGAAAAGAAAATAGGGAGATAGTTTGAGGATTAAATAGGAAAAATATTTTAGAGAGAAAATAAGAACAAGAGTTGTTGTGGTATAGTGGTTAGAGCTTTGGAATTAATTCTTGAGGTCTTGGGTTCAAATTCCATCATTGGAGCTTTAGCATGATTAAATTTTATTTTTGCTTGGGAAGGTTGTATTTTCAGCCTTAGGTGCTTTAGAGTAGAGTAGAAGTGTTGTCTTAGGGGAGACATGATAGGAGTATCTCAATCCTATTCTTGTGCCCTACAAAAATTCCTAAGGGAATTTATTTCTTCTTGATCTTTAATTTTTCCTAATTCTCAACTCGTTAGATTGGACAAATTTGTTCTACCTAATTTCATTTCAGAAATTTCAGTAAAGTGTTGTGGCCTTGAAGGTTCAAAATGTCTTAGTGAAAGACATCTTATGGACCGAAAATGTGAAAGAGATGGGGAAGGTTCCAAGAGAATTAATTTCCCTAGTGAACCTTCAAAACTTCACTCTAGCTAGGTTCATTTTCCTTCATGTAATGATCTGAAAATTTTCCAACTTCTTGTGCATGCAAAGTGTCAAAATTCTCAGCCATTATTCCCTCCCAAATGCTGCCAGAAAATGGCCCTTTTGATCAGCTTGAAATCTGAAATTTTCTGGCCATTTTCAGATTGCACAAATGCTGTGCAAAACCAGAAAAATTTCTGGGCAAAATCGCAGTTTAGGTGGTCTTAAACCAAGCTGTTTCTTTCCAATTTTCTCCCAACTCCTTAGCCACGTTTTTCCTCCATGAAGAAGGTTGGAAACCAGCCTTGAAAGACCTCTGAATGCCCCTTCAAACTCTCTGCAATCTGGCTAGAAAATGGCAGCAAAAGCAGCCCAGAAAAATTCCAACAATGGCGAAATTATGTGCAGGAATTTTCCAGCTTTGTTTCCTATTCCAGCCCTGGCCGAAACTTCATCATTTTTCTGCACAAACCTCCCTTAAACAGCCATGAACAGAACTCCATTGTCTTCCCCAACCTTCTGCACGAAAATTAGTCATGGCTGCCCTAAAATATCTCCAACAAATTACTGCAATCATGCCTTAATTGGAGACCAAAATTCCAGCAATCCTAATTTAGTAACCTTCCATAAAATGTCCCTTAAACAACCAGACCTTTCCTTCACCATTACACTCCTTCTTTTCGGCCACCATTAAACTTCTTCAACCAGCTTTCATCCAACCGAAACACTGAACATCAGTCGGCCATAGCAGCTCCAAAAGCTCTTCATTGATCAAAGATATTCTTGCTATATTTTGTTTCCAAATTTGATTTCCAAAAATATTCTTTTAGGATTTCAACAATTAGCCTTTCCTTTTCCTTTCAAACCAGAAAAATCATCTACCTAAACTACACAAACAATTCGGCCACTGCACATACACAGAATTTCGGCAACTTCAAACCAAAATCCCTCCATTCTCTTCAACCTTCAAGCACACATAAAACACCAAGAACACCTACTCACTTCTCTCGCCTAATACCTCTCCAAACCACTTCAAACTTCTTCAAAAAAATTCTAGAATTCATCTACTCACTGTCGTGATTCCATCCATACCATTTTTAACATCAAACTCCAAAATTCAACTCTCTCTTTTGGATAAAAAATCAGTATTTTTGTGAAGGCTCAAGAACACCTTCAAGGTAAGTTTGTTCAATCAATTTCTTCTCCACTAATCTTCAATCTCTAATGAATATATAAGTGTATGATCATGCTAATGGACTTTCTTCTTCTCTTTTCTCTCTCTCTATCTCTCTTGGCCGAATACCGTCTCCCTCTTAGCCGAATGATCTCTTCAACAATGGCCATGCTTTCTTCATCTCCCTTGGACGAATCTAGTCATCTAGGAGTTGAGATCCATTCGAAACTCCTTCAAGGTACTCATCAATCAAGTAAGTCCCTTCAACCCTCTTTTTAGACTCTAGATTCATGTCTCTAGGATGATATTGGAAGGAGATGGGCTATGATTGTGGTTTAAGCATGTGTTGTTGTGATGAGTTGAGATTGAAGCATGAATGAATGTGTGTATATGATGGAGTTGGGGTTGATGCATGTGATGATTTATCTTGGATGATATTATGATGTTTTAGGGTTTAATGCATGTCTCCATGTTGTGAGTGATGTTTGTGATCAAGCATGTTAGAGATTATGTCACCTTTGGTGAATAGGATTTATATTCATGTATGTTTGATAGAGCCATGATTATGTTTATGCTAGAAGAGGTTGGATCATGCCTTGGTAAATTTAGATCTATGTTTTATTCATGATTTGGATGATTTGATGAATTGAAGTGGAGTGTTTGTTCATGATTATGGTTAGCAAGTGGAATTATGATCATGATCTAGTTGTCCCTAAGCTAATTTTATTTCAACAATAAAATGGTTAATATTAAATTTTGCCAATAAATTTTGAAAAACCCTAGGAAGGGTAGATTTGAAATATCATATATGAAATAAGGATATTTTGGTCAAATGAATGATAGCTTTTATAAAATATATAGATATTATATAAAATAATAATATCAGATAAAAACCTTTTATATGAATAATCATAATAAGTAGAACATTAATTTTTGTAAGTCTTATACTCACAAAATCTATTAAAATTTATTTGTTATCTTTTAATCAAAACCTATTAAAATTTATTTATTTTCTTTCAATCAAGACCATTGAAATTTATTCTCAACTAATTTTAGTTATCAAATATTTTCTAACAATTAATTATTAATAAATTATTATTTTACCTAATACCACCTAGAACTCTTCACCAAATAAACTCTAAATTATTCTTAGCAAGAATTTAAACCTTCAACTTATTAGTACCTATTTCCCAAAACACTAATTATTTTAAATATCAAATTAGACTTAGCTTATAAACCTTTTTATTTATTATTTGGTCTTAAAGCTTGGGACACTAGGATCATGGTAGTAGTGAGTTGAGCTAGTCTTATTTGTGAAAGTGGATTTTGGCTTGAGTTTGATTGTGGTTTATATTTACCTCACGACGGGTTAGGTCAGCTATTGAAGACCTTTTATTGTGAGCAAGAATCAGGTAAGCTCCTGCATAAAACATGTTTAATGCGAAATGTTTATAATGGCAAGCCAAATGTAGAGTGCATGGACACTCATTTCTGTAAAGGCAATTGAGGATTGACTCCTTCCTTATTTCAGTCAAACAATTATTTGAAAATCAATAAGCAGATTTACTCAAACTCAAAACTCTTTCTAAAACTGATTTTGACAAAGACTTTGGAAACCCTTAATTGCTATTTTCAAGTGGAATTGTGTTGTTCATTTTTTCCAAGTGGGATAAGTTACGTTGAGTACTCAATAAGGGTGGACTGTTGGGACTAGTCTTTGAAGGGTTAGGGTAAGTCTCTCGGTAGGTGGCCACCTTTGAGGAGTAAGTCCTTCCTGGATAAGATGTCAGTCCAGTAGGTCGTGCCGGTCCGAGCTAGTAGTTATTTCTTTTAGTCAAGTGACTGTGTTTTGCCGGAATGGACACCCGGTTGTTGTTTGGGTATAGAGAAGGAGGAGTATCTTACCCGGTAGGCCGATCACCAATATTTTGTCAGTCTACACAAAGTGTCGATATTCTGACCAGTTATGGGACCCAACGTGTGGTAACCCATGATCATTTCTTTTGAGTGGTTGATTTTATTGATTTTGTATGGTTAGAAAAACCAAAACACCACTCTTGATTTTAACTAATGTTTATTACTTGCCAGTATTTCTCTTATAAATGTTTTATACTTTGCATTCATGAATTATTTCCACTGGACACTCAAAGCACACACGGACTTACTAAGATTTTTATCTCATCACTCTTTTTACCATGATTTCAGGTTGATCTTGCTGTGGGGATGAGTAGCTAGATATTGCCTGCCTTGGAAGATTTTTCTGATGTTTAATTTGTGTAATGCTTTGGGGAGTTGAGAGTGGATAATTTTTATTATGGATTTGATTTTGGAATTCTTAGATTTATTCTCGAGTTGTAATAAATTTTAAGTTAAAGTATTACTTTTATTCCGCTATTTTGATTGTGTGTCCTAGTTTTAAAGACTCTTTATCCTTTGGATGGGGCGACATCTTCGGTCTTGGCGAGCCTAGGTAGTGGGGTGTTACACTAATCAAGAATGTTCAGGTTTTCTCTCTCACACACTTATAATTTGCAAGTATGAAACTATGAAAAATTTATAAGTAAATAATGATTCGAATGAATGTATCTCTACTGATGATATCACTTCGATTTATAAGAACGAGATAAAGACAAAGGAGGACATATGGCTATGAAAAAGTTAAGAGAAGCCATTGAGATATTGGAATGTGAAAAGAAGTTGGTGGAAGAAAGTCTTGATACGCGGTTGAAGGACCAAACACAGAAATTAAGACAAGCATGCTTCAAGGCTAAATATAAAAAGAAATTTAAGAGGATGAGAAAATCCCAAGACTCATTGCGCAGTAACTTTACGACTAATTCTGCTGCTAGTCTAGATGCTGGCCCAAGGGAGAAGGAAGAGGAGGAGGATGCCGAAGAAGAAGAAATAAAGTCCATAATTGCTACCTGTTTGTCTTCCTCTAATGCAAACATAGAAAAAGAATAACTACAAACATTCATCATAAATTTGTCAGCTCTATTAAAAAAGAGCAACTACAAGCATGCATCATCAAGTTCATGTGAACACTAATGAGATGAATGAAGGAAATGCAAGTGAACACCAGACTTATGATCAAGACGAGATAGATTTTTTTTCTGAACTGTTAGTATGAATATATATTGACATCCTAATGTAACATCTCAAAGATGTGATGCTTATTATTAGTGGAAATATCATTTTCCCTTATTATTTTTTCTGTTCCACTTTAGGTGGCCAGTATTTCTCTATGTTAAGGGATATATCGAGTGTGTTCATGATCATAACTACAGCCACTGCCACAACTACGACTATAACGATGGCTTTTGCTGGAGCCAACAGCATTTACTTCTGAGAGTGCTGCTGAGTTAGTTGGTCTGGCTTCATGATTTCTCAATAATAACTCATTATTTTTCTTTGCAATGAGGAGGGCAGTAAGTAAATCTGTGTATACCATTTTTCTCGATATTGTTGCTGCAGGACAATATTCGAGGCATGAAAGGTGGAGAATGTCTTCTCCAATATATTTTTTTCTCTGCATAATTTTAATTGATATGTAATTTTATATATCGTGGAGCTATATTCATTCACGGTTTTAAAATCTTGCAACTTCAGGTGCAATCATTTATACCGTGCACTTGGTAGTACGACCATCTTCAGGTGGTCAAATTCTTTTTTTTTCAGTATTTAGATGCATTTCTGTATGTCAAACCCATGACATATAATTTTTTTCAGAAATATTAAGGACTACAAATTCGAGTTTAGTAAGGTTAGCCATAGGGATCAATAAATGCGTGCCTGTCTTCTGACTTTGATAACGACAAAGACTCGTGCTGATAACGTGTTATAAAATTTGGGTAGTGTTAGAATAAAATTTACACACTACATACTAAGAAGGTAGTGTTAGAATAAAATGTACACACTACACACTAAGAAAATTCTAACTATTCTTTACACAAGAATTTCTTCACATTTCTCTCTTTCTTTTCTTTCACAATTTTCTCTCACAATTCTTTTTACAAAATGATGGTGTATTTCAAGCTTAGAGAATAGCTCTATTTATAGAGCTCTTAATTAGTGGAATACATCATCTTCTACTAATCTTAATTAGTGGTATCTCTACTAAATGGTGAACATCCATAAAAATCCATAATTAGTGGAGTTTCCACTAATTCCCTAATAGTTCACATAAATCCATAATTAGTGAAACTTCTACTAATTAGTGGAGCTTCCACTAATATATTCATAACATTTTCCTTGTTATAGAATAATGTTGGTGATCTATTTTACATCTCAGGTCAGGATCATTTTTAACAAGATACTGAGATCCATAATATACTTCCCCCTCGCCCCCGAAGAAAAATTCAAAAGGACGTTCAATTAATCTGACCGTATAAGAAAATCAAACAATAGGAACTATTGAAGCTTAATTTATTTAACAAGAGGAAAGGAAACAAAACAAGAAAAAAAAAAAAGAAAAAGAAAATACCAACCAAGATACTCAGATATCCCGGTGTAAAGCAGCAGCAACTTGTCTGTTAAGGGGCTTCTACAGTCAAGTCCAGAGAAATATTAATTGAGTCGTCTAGCCCAAAGATTATACATTAATGAATATAAAAGCGACTAAGATTTACGTACTTACTGCCATTGTCAATAATCAATAGATAGATCCACTTAGCCAGAAGATTTCTTAGAGATTGTGCCAAGATTAGGAGACTGACACATAATTGCAGGATTCCAATATGCAAACAAGCTAGGCTTGCGCTAGTACTTATTCTAGTTGTGTGAGAGAGAGAAAGACTGAGCTTAACTGTTGTATTAAGATTAGCAATTAGAACCACAACTCTGGTTCTGCCCTCCAGAATGGGATATTAGATCCTAGAAGACTCTATACTGGTTTATAAATATTCTCCAAATAATGGGGAGAGAAGGAATAATATAAAGAGCATAAAAAACTTTGTTGCAGATAAAAGTTAAGCAATCAAAGACCAAATGAAAATTCAGTATTTGCATAAACTAGGCTGCCCTATCACTGCGGGAGAACACGATGTGAATTTAATCATAGTCATCAAAGAATTTTTGGTGCCTAAAATAGGGCAGGGTCTGTATGATAGCGAGCACTTTCATTAAAACAGCATAAAAGATCTGTTTCTTCTAATTCAAGCAACAAGTGCAATCTAGGATCAAGAGTGCCGCCGCATGTGCCTGAGAATGATTAGAAACCTTGATTTCATTTTCCGCCTTTTCCTCTGTGTGTGCAAGTATTTTAATGATGCTCTCTCAGGCATGAAATCTCAACCAGACAAGGTAGTTTCAAGGCTAAGAGGATACTAAATGGTAACCTTCTAGAAAACAGTAAATAAGGTTCTGAAGCATTTTATCTGCATTATTAACTATTAGAACTTGGCTGTGTAGACCAACACTTTGCCCCATTGCAATTCTTGTTCTATTAGTTGATTTGCTTGGCTTCAAGCAATTCAGTTAATGTGATGACATTTGTTAAGGAATTAACAGGACTGTTAAAAAACAGATTTTAAAGATATCATTTTAACTGAAGGTCTAGGACAAACAAGCTCCATCCTTGCAAAAAGCAGAGATAAGACTTCCGATATGCCAACTTTATCTTTAACTGGACTAGTTAAAGAACAGATTTTAAAGATATCATTTTAACTGAAGGTCTAGGACAAAGAAGCTCCATCCTTGCTCTGGTGAAAAATGGAAGAAAAAAGTATCTTATCCTTGAAAAAGCAGAGGTAAGAGGACTTCCGATGTGCCAATTTTATTTGTTGCTTATTTTTTCAAAGAACAGCCATAATACCCAGATGTGCAAGTGTCAACTAGAGCGTTCACGGGATGAGTTGTAAAGATATTTCGCATAGAAGGGGCCATGAAATATTTCAGAATTAGTTTGGTAACCACGGATGACTTGCATCATTTGCTTTGCTTCCTCTTATCCTTTTAAGGTGGATCATAATAAGAATATGAAGGCTTAGCAACCTAGACCTTCCATTACCCGTTATTAAGGCTGTCAACCATTCTTGGCTCAAGTCAAAGGAGAACTAGGAAACTAAATCAGGTAAAACATGTGCAGTAGGTTACATATCATGCGTTATTAGCACGTCGATGAGCAGTTATTACACATCAATACTCTGCTTGCATACTATAAACACTAAAGAAAGGTTAGAAAACACCCAATTATCGCCATGCACATATTTCACCTGCACATGCATTCAAACTAAATGCTTCCTTAATAATCAGTAGCGTATCCGTCTTCTCATCTTTAAACGAACTGTGAGACAGCAGTTATTTGATAATCCAACTCTTCTACTCCGTTTCGTTTGTACATATCAATTAGTTGAAACGCACTCTTCTCTCTTAACTCAGATTGTCATTTGCTCCTTGTTTTGTCTTGCTTGTTTTTTTGTTTGTTTTCCTTTTTGGCTTTTTTTCCCTCTTTTTTGGGTGGGGGGCACTAAGCAGTTGCATATACTGCCATTTCCATAGAATTTCAGCTACATATATTGGCATTCTTCTAGAAAAAAGGACAAGATATAGGATATCAATAGCAAAGTCAGCAAATCCTAAACCTAAGGGAAATTGGCTTCTATCACTAATCTGGTTTCTATCTGACAATTACTTTAATGAAATTCCTTAGATTTCCATGTTGTTCTGTATGCTCACAGGGCCTGTGACAGCAGAGAATCCAGTCACAATACTGCATCATATAACAAGTCCCATGAGCAGCTAAGTGCTTCAAATTGGTCATCAAATTAGCATGTATGTATTATCTTTTTAAAACTGAATTTATTTGTGTTCCTTGAAGTCCCAATACTACATGTAAAGCACCCTGTAACTAGAGATATATACACCCACACAAAGATGTACACAAGAAGATCCTGTTGCTACTTGATGATTTCAGTATTGCTGCAAATAAAATGTAGGTTGATCATACTTCACAGGATCCTTACCAGCAAGAAGTTTTAGATTGAAACCATACCTGTATAGGCAGATAGAAACTGTTTACCACGAGACAGTAAAAGTTAACTCAAGAAGTGCAATATACCAAATCAATCAAGAATAGCAGGAAATAAATCATGTATCAACAGAAATTCATACAACTAAAAGAGATCAGTCACATCATCCACAAAAAAGCAACAATATCCTCTTCTTTACCAAATAGTCAAAAGTGCATCTAAAGGGCATACCATCAGAGCAAAAGATCTAGTCTTATTTAACTTCACATCAACTATAAATAAAGTTTTAGGATATGAAAACAAAAATAAGGTCATCATCACAAGATGGCACAATTCCCTGGCTTAAAAAAAAAATTAATAATTAGTTTAGTTTTGATCTCAAAGCCAGTTTCTCAACAAGACAAAGAAAACCATTCTTGCTGATATTATGATAATTGAACATCAACAATGACTTGTTGAATAAGGAAATGAATAGAAGTATACTGAATTCAACTTGAATATAGGTCTTAACTCTTTCTCAACTTCACTTTGGATACATCTAACATAAGAGAACAACGCAATGTACGTAAATTTACCAAGACATGTTTAATATAAGCCTTCAATTCTCCAACTAAAACTCAACACAAGGTAATCAAAATTCTAAAATGCATATGAGGATTGGAATTACAAAAAGAAGTACCTAGTCCTCAAGAATTCCCTTGCAGCTACTGCTCTCTTATACACCCACTCATCTGTTATCCTCCCTTCCTTCATGCAAACCAGGCTTTCCTTGTAGCTAGAAACTTCAAACATCCCCTTCCCTGATCTATCAATTGAAAAAGATCTAGTTCCTTTAGTCGCAGTGTCATATCAGATTAATTTCCCAACCTTATTCTCCATCACAATCTCACCATCCCTGGAACAATCCATGGAACAATCCACTGAGAAAGCAATAACTACTTGCTCCATTGCCATAGAGGATTGATCTAGAGCTGCAAATTGCAGCTAAAAAAAATCTGCAGCCACCATTTCTAGAAGCTTAATTAGCAACTTGTAGACAAATATCTGCAAGTTGGAGGCCTTCCACCGCCATTCTAGATTCATGAAGAAAACACTACAAAAATCTCAAGAATTCATGCAACTTACATTGCCTAGAAACTTCCAGCTATAACCGACTTCACATGTTGGTTCTTTTATGCCTATAAATAGATGGCATGCTTGTAATCCATGAAGTTAACAGTGAAGTGTAAGAAGAGTGGAGCGTAGTATGGTGTGTAGGCAGAAAGCATTAAAATAAGAAGAGTGGTGGTGATGCCAGTTTTCAATCTGACAAATATGATTTCAAATCATAATCTGGCTATGTGTTTACGTTGTGCAGAAGGGCAATAAGTTAGAAGAGTTCCAAACAAGAGACTATTGCTGACTCTACGACTGAAGCAGAGTACATAGCCATTTCTGAAGCAGCTAAGGAAACTATTTGGATCAAGAAGTTCGTGATGGAACTGAGTTTGGTCCCTAGCATTGATGGTCCAATATTTTTGTATTGTGACAACAATGGAGCCATTGAATAAGCAAAGGAGCTACAGTCTCACCAACGATCCAAACACGTACTACGACGTTATCACCTGATCCGAGAGATCATAGATAGGAATGATGTAAAGATAGAGAGAGTTCCCACAGATAAGAATATAGCTGACCCGCTTACAAAAGCACTATCCCAGAAGAAACATGATAGGCATGTTGAGTCATTCAGTATTAGATACATGAATGATTGGCTTTAATGCAAGTGGGAGTTTGTTAGTATTTTGCCCTAGAGGCAATCACTTGTACTTTGTATATGATACATTTGTTTTAGAATACAAGACATTATTTATCTTTCAGTTTGTTTTCTTTACTTTCATGTAAAATAACTATTAGATAAAGTCCCTAGTACAACGTTATATTAAGAAAATCATGATAGAGATCGTGATGTGAGATTCCTACTACACTGTATAGTGTTAGTATTTAAATAATCCCTAGTCGTAGTTTTAATGAGATAAGACTTTATTAATGCGTTAAGACTAGTACGTGTTAAACTTCCTGATAAACTTCCTGATTTGATCAGGTGGTGGTTCTCATATCCGTGAATATTGAGATACTCAAAGTCAATACGTGGGTGCTTGTTAAAAAAACAAGTACATTGGATGACCTAGCTATGAGATAATCATATGGATAACTATCTAAGTGCTAGTGATAGAATCTCGATATAATAAACGTGCAAGTATCTTTAGACTTGAGATCTCCAAAATACTTTGTTTGTTGAGCATTATACTTTGATTCTAATCCCTGGAGCCAAATCGAGGGCCACCTATGAGATGGATATTGGGTACAATGAGAGGTAAACGAAAGTAGTTAACAGGGTCAATAAAGGATCCACCACTCCTAGTAGTAGGGGCGAATATCTCATCGTCACTTGTTGGAATTACTACTCGTGAAATCTTTAGCCAAGGTAATTGTGTATTAGAAACAGTTCCAATTGATACACATGTGGAGTAGTGGATTCCTGGTACAAGTACTAATATATTTAGGCCAAAATTAATATTTATTCTGGAGGGAGTTGACACTAATTTCATACTCCAAACCGATTGAGATATTATATAGTAAAATGAGTTTACTGTACTGTAATTTGTTATTGAAGGGTTTATGTCAAGCCACTTGACTTCCTGGACTCTTGGGTAGTCATAATGTATTGCTAAATATTACTCATGATTTGCTAAGTGTGGGTTTATTAATTGATGAATTAATAGACTAATCATGATTAGAATTAATATATTAATTCTAAATTATTAAGGATTATTAATCTCAAAGACGTTTGGATTAATTCATATTTGCTATCAATAGACTAGAAAACCTAATAGGTCATATACAATGGAGGATTATGTACTCGAGATGTTATTTGATAATATTGTGGGGTTAATTGTGATAAGTAGAAGTTATTTGGGTCAAATTATAGTTAGTTGTAATTTCTGGACTATTTATAATTGTGAGAACTTATAGGTTCCAATTACAATTAAAGAACTCTAATTCTTTTAGAATTCACAAGACGTATTATCCACTGCTATTTTCCTGACATTTTTCCTCAGAATATGTTGTGGTAGTTTTATCTAAAAGATACGTAGAGAAAAATATCTCTCTCTGTTTTTTGAGACACACGTCTTTTTCTTTTCTTCATGAGTTACCCTAGCTACCTTCTATTCTCTGCTAGCACCAAGAGTTTGGCTGGATTCTTGAGAATTGTCCTTATGTGGACTAGTTAGTGACAATCCAACACTTGGATTGAAGAGGCAAGACGTGCGATTGTTTATCTATTTGGTGTTGCTGGATCGTGCCTCAACTAAACATTTAATCACGTCTGGAAATTTTGATTTACAGCCACTTAGCAAAGGTATGGTTTTTTCCCTTGTTTTTGATCCATACCAATATATACATGTGATCCTTGTGATTAGAATTCATCTTTTTCTTTCCGCTGCGCATATCTGATGCATGAATGAATTCTAACCAGTGGTGTGTGTCTGTGAGGATAAATTAAGAGGAAATTTTGTGTTCTCCTTATTGTAGCTAT
Source organism: Voacanga thouarsii (assembly GCA_026120185.1). Taxonomy (NCBI): domain Eukaryota; kingdom Viridiplantae; phylum Streptophyta; class Magnoliopsida; order Gentianales; family Apocynaceae; genus Voacanga; species Voacanga thouarsii. Next base: position 517,483 of record JANUWF010002273.1, read on the forward strand.
TATAGTATATCGTAATGAAATTATTTTAATTTAGTTTGAGTTCCTTTAGTTCTCTCCTTTATTTTCTTTATATTTTGGTATCAAAGCTAGGTTTCATCAAGGCTTCAAGATCGAGTAAAAGAACAGTTAAGGACTGTGTTCAAAAGTAGCCTGTTAGTGATCGTGGTACTTCGAGACTCTACTGGTGCACAGTTAAGGACTGCGAATTTGGTTGGTCAGGGACTAGACTTACTTGGATAAGGTGCAGTGCATCACCAAGTCATGATGGCAGACTTCGTCAATGCGAATAATTTTGAAAAGCTCATAGAGGACAACTATAACAATTGGAGCGTGTACCTAAAATTCTATTTGAGAGCCCAAGGATTATGGGAGCTCATAGATGGAAGCCAAACACCACCACTACCACTAGAAAATGTTGGAGAATATAACAAATGAGATAAGAATGCCAGTAAGGCTCTATCCATTTTAGCCTTAACAGTTGAAAAATAATTTTTAGATTTGATTAAAAATGTAAAAACACTAAAAGAAACTTGGGATATTTTGGCGGAGAGTTTCTCCAAGACTAATGAAGTTAAGGTGCAGCAGCTTGAAAATGAGCTTTTAGGAATTTCACAAGGTAATATGATAGTAAGTCAGTATTTTGCCAAACTGAGATCCTTAAGTGAAAAAATTTCAAAATTAGATCTCATTCACCCTATTGATGAAACAAGTATAAGAAGAATTATAATTTGAGGGTCACGACGAGAATACACCCCAATTATAACAGTAACGTGTGGATGGCCTGAGTCACCAACACTCAATGTGTTGGAAAGTATGTTGGGAAATGAAGAAGCATTAATAAGACCATCATACAACACATCAACAAATGATGAAGTGAAGACTCTTTATGACAGGCGCAGAGTATATGGAGGACAAAAAAAAAATGTCAGAATACCAATAGAAGGAGACAAAAACAAAGAGAGACGTGACTTCTAGTAGAAAAGGCATCCGAAGAAAAATACACATTAAGGGGGAGCACCACTACAGCAAAATAGTGACACGAAGAAACAATGAGTGTTACAACTGCGGAAAGAAAGGTCACTTCTCTTGAGATTGTTGGCATAGACAGGTCAAAGGGAATGCTGGCTCATCTTCACTTTCACATACTCAAGAAAGTGAAGATGAATGGGATTTTCAAACATCTTTTTCAATAGAAGAGAAGGAGACACTGTCGAGCCCAATTCAGGAAAAGGAAGAAGATCTGGCACTAGTCGTGGTAAGTGACAAAGTTGTCAATTATAAAAATGATTGCTAGTAGATTCTAGATGCTCTAATCATATGACAAGAAATAAAAAAAAGTTTTGCAGCACGGAGAAATACAAAAGTGGATGTGTCGTGATAACTGCAAATAACTCTAAAATGTCAATAACATTTATTGGCAAAGCCCTAGTGGTACCACGATTCAACTCTACAGAAGTAGAGTTAGATAATGTGCTCACGTGTCGGGTTTGAAAAAGAACCTGATATTAGTATTGCAACTAGCTTCAGCAAGGAACTATATCATATTCGGCCCAGACGGCGTGAATGTGTATCGTCACTTAAAGCTTGAAGGAGAACCAATTATGGAAGGACGAAAATTAGAGTTTATCTATATAATATTTGCAGAGATAGCATACGTAGATAAGATTAAAAAGAATGAGACACCAGATTTGTGACATGCAAGATTAGGACACGTGAAATACACTAGACTAAAGGTGATGTTGAAAAAGTTAATGCTGAAGGGTGATGTGTTTGAATTTGGGTATAAAAATCATATAAAAATAAGTACATTTCCAATCAAGTTTAAATTAAAACGTTAATCATAAATTACACATATGAGCAAGCGTACTCATCATTAAACATAGCATATGGTTTAAAACGAGTGTCGATCCTTAAGGAACAAGTATGCATTAATCACTTTTCTTTTATTGTTTAATCGACTCGATAAAGTGAAAAAGAAATAAAGAGGAAAATAAAATAAAATAAAATAAAATAAAAGAATATATGCATGTCAAGGATGGAGAATTATGTAACTTAAACCATTATTTTGACAAACATGATCTTAAAGTACCCAATCATTGTCATAACTAATTATTCGCTTGGCATCATGAATGATTAAGATAGATTCACTTCTTTGGTCAATCCATGAAATCACTATCTTCTAGACAAATTAGCATCACTTGGTCTGTCTCAACTAATTCACCCAAAAGATGCATTAAACACAATCCTTGATTAAATTTTCGTGGTCTGGCAAATTTAAAATATGAAATTAATCAATGAATCTTTGGTCTGACAGACATTAATTAATTTTTAATTATCTTGTTCTTAGCAATTAACCCATTTGGTCAAGTAAGTTAAGAGACAACAAATATGAAATTAATGAATTGAAACCACTATCAATCCCATTGGTCCAACAAGTTAACGGAAATAAACAACTAATTAATTTTGTAATCAACACAAGTAATTAAATACAAAAAATAACAATCAATTAATTAAAAGATTAACGTAACTCTAAAAATCATGAATACCTAAAATAATGTCAAATTATAATAAACAATTAATATATCATTGTTCAAGAAAAAGAAAACAAAGTTAAAAGAAAGCACTCATAGACAAGCCTCATTCTTCTTCCTTCATAGACCCTCTTGTATAATCCTCCTTGAACTGAAGAATTCCTCCTTAATTTGAGTGATTTTCTGTTTTGATCTACGAATCCTCTCCTTTACCTTGTGTTTTCCCTTTATTTATAGGCTTTAAAAATGTCTAATTTCGTTCCTCTAAGGTTTCTGGCCAATTAAAAGTAGAAAAATACTAAAGCTCTGCAAATTGTCAAAAAATACGTGCAAAAATTGAGGCACCGCCTCAGCACCAGGGCACAGTCGGCGCCGCCTATCCTGCCTAGGCCCGGCACTAGTTGTGGTCTATTTCTCCATTCCTTCATCAATTTTTTTTTTTTTTAAATTTTTGCGCCAACTCTTCTAGAGTGCAGCCGGCGTCGCCTCTAGCCTCCTAGCCAGTGCCGGTTTGGTTCTGTTCAGCTCTACTTTACTGATTTTTTATCTCTTCGAAATGCATGCCAGCAGCACGTGGTTGGCGCCGATTCCCCTGTCTTGGCCGGCGCCGCCTCTACTCTGTTTAGCGACGTTTTTATCTTATTTTACCCCTAAAATCTGAAATAATGCACAAAATATCTTTCTAAGGGTAAAATCTCAAATATGAAGGAATATGACCAGTTATTGAACAAAATATATCACAAAATAGCCTCAAATAACTAGAAAATATATGATTAATTTAGGCCCTATTACATTCTCCCACACTTAACTATTTGCTTGTCAGTAAGCAAAGTATAAAAGGCAAGTAGAAAAAATACAAGGTTTTACAAAATCACTCAATTACTATCAAAATAATATCTCCAATGCTTTCTTTATTTAAGACAACAAAACATATGCTACTATACATTTCATAACAAATACAAGACTTGTGTAAGTGAAGAATGACTAGTAGAACCATCACAATACTTACCAATATTCTCAAACCATTGGAAAGAATTTAGTTAAAAAAGAATATGCATTCCACAAGCTTACTTTTCATACACTTTCTCCACTAATTCGAGACATATCATGATTCTACTTAGATCAAGTAGGACTTTACAGCTTGTAATGTAAGGCTAAAGGGTTTGTAATGTAGTTTTCAAACAAAGGATATAGGAAAATCAAATATCAAAGAGGATGAGAGTTTGCAAGAAAAAGATCAACAAAATGTACCAAGAGATTCCAAATTTTTCTTGCTCTCCTATCATAAAACCAATCAAAACCCATAACTTTGTATAGCAATTATAGTACAGTTCAAGCAAATCTTGCATTCTTTTTTCTCAATAATTCTTATTTTGCACAAGATCATCAAAAATTTCAATAAATCTTATTCCAACTCTCTTCCTGTGCTCTTCTTCTCTTTCTCTTTCAGCTTTTCTTTTTCTTTTTCTTTCCTTCCAAATGCTGCTTTTGTTTGTTTTTAAGTTTTTTTTCAAACCTTTTCTAGCAGTTTTTTGTTTGTTCTCAAGTTCTCTTTTCTTTTTTTCTTTTCTCCTTTCACAACTGCACTCAACAATAATGCATGACTGAAATTAACAAATCATGACATTTACACACTCTTTCCTCCTCACAATTCCCTTACTTGTACTTTTATCCATTAAGAGCAATCAAAGATTTGGAAAAATTATCAAACTCTCAGCAAGAAGTAATGGTCAAAGTATGATAACGGGTTTAAAGAAAGAAATTAACACTTTAGGCTCAAAATAGGCACTAGGGATAATATAAAATAGGTAGGCTTGAAAAGCTCAAACTATTCGAAGAAGGCCTATTACTGTCATCCCTAAGTTAAATCATGAATGTCTTTCTTATTTCGCCTTGAGAGGTATTGAAGTAAATTCTAAAATGTTCAATGAATTTTAGTAGAAAAACAGGTTTAAGAACAATGTAAAGTATTTGATCAAGGCTACTTAATCTAAGTGCGTGCAAAAAGTCATGCATAAGCCACAATTGATATAGAACATATGCTCTATGATCTATTACAAAGACATGCATTAAAAATACATCTTGAAAGTTAAACAAAAATCTGAAAAATTTTGAAAAATTTTCTCACAAGGATATTTCAAAAGGATGAAGTATCAAAGTATGAAGTATAGAAGAATTCTCAATCTAACCACTCCCCCACATTTAAACTGGACATTATCCTCAATGGCCAAACAAATAGAATAAGGAAATAGTGCCACGGGACATAAAATAAAGGGAAAAAGATAAGAAAGAAAATACTTCCATTACAGTGGCATTCTTCTACAAAAGAGTCGAGTTCCTGGAGAAAGGAGTAGTGTCGAAGTACCTAAAAATAAAAATACAAAAGAAACACACCAAAGCATAAAAATTAGAAAGGAAAAATAAACAAAAAGGTAAAGAAAATAGTACAAAAAAGAAAAGTACAAGAAATAACTAGAAAAGGTCATGAAAATATAAAGGAAAAAGAAGAGTGACAAGTAGGAACATGTGTAGAACAATCATCTCAATCCTCCCCATCATCATCATCAGGGACTGAAGTGCCTTTATTGCCATGTGGTCCCAAAAAATGCTGCATCCACTCAGCTTATTGCTGCTCTATAGTAGTCTGCCACCGGGCAATGTTATCAATGGAGTTCCGCATGTGTAGCATCATCTCCATTTGCTGGGTTAACTGTTCCAACACCACAGTCTCAAAGTCAGTTCTTAATTTAAAATTAATCCATGGAAAAATTTCTCAAAAGGTATAAACCTTGACATATAAATTTTTATAGGTTTAGATATTTTATTTTGAGTTAAAAGAAAACTTAATTGAAATTTTCAAAAGATATTTTTTAAAAAAATCATTATTTTAAAATACTAAGTGGGAGAGGGATTTCCATGACTTTCATCACAATCTTCATTAGAGATCGTGGGTCCCCTCATGTCACTCTAGGAGTGAACCTGTATAGGATGGGGATACCATAAGGATATCGAACTAATTGATAAATGTAATTAATAACTCGGGACACGTGTTATGATCAGCCAGCTCACGTTGGAGGTTATAGTGCAAGGAATGTCCATAGAAAATGAGAAGAAATGGTCATCCCACGATGGAGTTATCTTCTAGATCATTACCTAGAAGAAAAATTAATTTGTAGTGGTTAATACACTTAGCTTAGGAAACTGTTAATCTTCCCAAGAAGCTATGTCAGTTTTTCTAAGAGCCAAATTAATCATATTAAAGATAATAGTGATAGGGTTAACTATTATTAGATTTAATATGAGGATAAAGTCACAAATTATTTTGTTTTTCATAAACTAAATTTTCTTTTATTTTCGATTTTTCAGAAATGTTGGTGGAGGTTCTTGTAATCCTTTGGTCGTTATTCTCCATGAGAATAAGCTAATAGATCTAAATTATGTGGACTGAAAAAGGAATTTGGACATAATACTCACTGTTGAGGAGTGTAAGTATGTCTTTTTTGAAATCTGCCCTGTAATCGGGGAAGGTTCCATCGCTGAGGAGTGTGGGGCTGAGAAAGCATGGAAGAAAACTAATGAAATGGCTCAATGCTACATGTTGGCCTCCATGTCTAATGTGCTCCAGTCTAAATACGAGCACATGGCCACTGCGTATGACATTAGCTAATCACTAGCCACGATGTTCCCAGATAAGAGTCGGCCCGCAAGGCATGAGGCTCTTAAGACGATTATCAACACTAAAATGACTGAGGAAGCATTAGTCAAAAAGCATATGCTCAAGATGATTGCTACTTTCGAGGAAGTAGAAGTATTAGGGGTTGTAATTGACCCCGAGAGCCAAGTGGACATGGTTCTCGAATCTCTTCTGGGCTCTTTTACTCAGTTTAAGTTAAATTATAACGTGAATAAGTTAAACATGAGTTTGACTGAGTTAATGAAAGAGTCCAGGTGGCATAAAAGGTCATGAAACTACAATCCAATGTTATAATTGCTAGGACTTTTTCTTCCAAAACTGGGCCCAAGCCCAGGAAATTCAAGAAGAAGAAGGGAAATGCACCGGTCCAATCCAAGAACCAACCTAACAAGCCTAAAGGCAAATGCTTCAAGTGCGGGTAGAAAGTGTTGGGATTCGTGGACTCCTAAACGCGGAAAACATCTACGAATCCCTCCCGAGGACCCAAGTAAACGATTAAGAAGATGTAAACGATTAAGAGTTACCTCTCGGTTGCCGTAATCGAAATCCTTCGATTCTCGGTTGCGCTCGTTGTACGTTCGACCCGAACAATCACCGTACGCCGCAGCATGCGAACGTCCTCTACGGATACACACCGCGAACTCACTCGATACTCCTGGGAGTGCTAGCGCCTAGGGTTTGAGAGGTTTTTTTTCCTTTCTCTCGGTAGAGAATGGCACGAATGTTCTCAACCGGAAAAATTGGACTATCGAAAGACGGCTAGGGTTTTCTTAAAAACCCTCGAACCTCTTAGAGTCCAACCCTAATCATATCTTATCATATTCTAATTTAAATTCAAATTAAATTAAAACCGATATGATAAGATTCTCGCCATTATCTCGGTAATTTAACTAATTATTTTACCGAGTCGTATTCTTATAATCTGGATATCATCCGTATTCATCGAACTCCGGTCACCGTAAAAATAACCTAACAAGTTCGCTTATTGTGTGACCCTATAGGTTCATTTAACACCGGTAGCGTGCCTAAATCGTATTTAAATGGCCCACAAGTTATAAGCGGTTTCTAGCAAAACATTATAACTATCCAGGTTAAATGAAGATCGGTGATCTCTTTGAACCAAACCATAATTTTATATTTAGTCCCTTTGTCACACGATATCCGCATTAAGCATAAGGCACTGAGCATGTCATCCTTATTAAGCTTAATCAATTATTTCTTGATTTCATAGTAGATCTGTTCAAACAAATGATATCAATATCTTAGATTGATATATTTGAGCACGGCCATGCATTTTTAACAAGCCTAACTTATCAAGGGGCCCATGGATATCTCTCCCATAATTGAGAGGGACAAATTCCTTCACAATCAATCATATTCCTCTCCTTGATTTATTTTATATCCAACAAGTAGTCTAATTTATTATCTAGTTAAAGACAACTTTAGACAATGTCAAAATATAGAATTTATCAAGTAAGAAACTATGATGAATTTAGGTCGAAGGACTTTCAATATTATTATGGCTAGAAAGTACTTATGACATATTCCATGAAGTACTCTCACAAATGGGTCATGTCCAATACAATGTTCTCTAACATTTATTTATGTCTTGACTCGATATCACAAATATCCATGGCCGTAGAAACATAGCCATCAAGTCACAAACATACTAATCTTAATTTATTATTATTCCAATAATAATAATCGATCAGTGGACGCTTTAGAATAGTCATTGTATTCATTGTAGGGTTTTACTATCAAGTCACGTACTTGATGACCAACAAAACAAAATTCACTATTCATGGAAAGGAAAGCCTCATATTATTATATAAAACATAATGACAATTGTATAAGTACAAATTGACTCTAGGGCATATCCCCAACAGCTCTCCCACTTGCACTAAGACCAATTTGGTATAAGCCGTAATCCCATTGTTCGGTATGACTATCATGTTTAGACGATGGGAGAGGCTTTGTCGCTGGATCCGCAACATTGTCATCAGCTGGCACCTTGCATACATTGACATCTCCTCTATCAACAATTTCTCGAATGAGATGAAAACGTCTAAGTATATGTTTGGATCGCCGATGTGATCTTGGTTCCTTAGCTTGTGCAATGGCTCCATTGTTGTCACAATAGAGATCCACCGGGTTCACAATACTAGGAACTACATCTAGTTCTCGTAATGAACTTTTTAATCCAAACTCGCTTCTTTAGCCGCAACTCGAGGCAGCCTACATACTCAGCCTTCCGTAGTAGAATCGGCCACGGTGTCTTGCTTTGAACTTTTCCAGCTTACAAGACCTCCATTCAAACAAAATAGAAAACCCGATTGCGATCTATAATCATCTATGTCGATCGAAAACTAGCATCGTTGTAACCATTTACAACTAGCTCGCCTTCTTGTCCTCCATAAACTAAGAACATATCTTTAGTTCTTCTTAAGTACTTTAGTATGTTCTTAACAACGAGTCCAAAGGTGCCTCTCCAGGATTTGATCGGAACTCCGCTTGTCATGCTCAATGCATATGATACATCGGGTCGAGTACATAACATGGCATACATGATAGACCCTATAGCGGAAGCGTATGGTATCTTGTTCATGCGCTCTTCTTCATCCTTCGTAGAAGGACTTTGAGTTTTGCCGAGCTTAATGCCATGTGACATTGGCAAGAATCCTCTCTTAGAGTCTTGCATACCGAACCTTTTCAGCACCTTGTCAATGTATGCACTTTGACTTAGGCCAATTAGCTTTCTAGATCTATCTCTATAGATCCTTATACCTAGAATATAGGCAGCTTCACCTAAGTCTTTCATTGAGAAACAATTTCCCAACCATGTCTTTACACTTTGTAGAGTTGGGATGTCGTTTCCAATGAGTAAGATATCATCAACATAAAGTACCAAAAAGACTATTGCATTCCCACTTGTTTTCTTATAGACACAAGGCTCATCTTCATTTTTGATAAAGTTAAATTCTTTAATTGCTTCATCAAAACGAAGATTCCAGACTTTCTAGATGCTTGCTTCAATCCATAAATGGATCTTTGAAGCTTGCACACTTTATTAGAATTCAAAGGATCATCAAAACCCTCAGAGTTGTGTCATGTACACATCTTCGAGTAAGTTTCCATTAAGAAACGCGGTTTTGACATCCATTTGCCAAATTTCATAGTCATAATATGCCGCTATGGCAAGAAGAATTCTGATAGATTTAAGCATTACAACCGGTGAAAAGGTTTCATCATAGTCTATACCATGAGTTTGTCTATAACCTTTTGCTACCAACGTGCTTTGTAAGTATGCACATTTCCTCCATGTCCTGTTTTCTTTTGAAAACCCACTTACACCCAATGGTTTTTGAACCTTTAGGTGGGTTAACCAAAGTCCAAACTTGGTTATCATACATGGATTGCATCTCGTACTTCATAGCCTCTAACCATTTTCTAGAGTCGAACTCTTAATGGCTTCTTGATAGGAAGTGGGCTCATCATTAACCATAAGCTCCACATTGTGATCGTCGCTGATGAGAAATCCATATCTCTCAAAGTTGTTGACGAACCCTATCGTATCTTCGAGGTCCTTGTTCTATAGATGTAGGCTCATCTTGGACTTGTGAGCCATCTAATCGAGATTCATTATTTGGTTCAGCACTAATTGTGGCTCTTGAATCTCATCTTGATGAGGTTCGTGCACTAACCGTGGTCCTTGAATCTCATCAAGATGTATTTTACTCCCACTCGATTCTTTTGGAAATAAATTCCTTTTCAAGAAAGAATCCATTTCGAGCAACAATTACTCTATTTTCTTTTGGGAGATAAAATTGATATCCTTTAGTTTCTTTAGGATACCCCACAAATATGCATTTATCGTATTTAGGTGCAAGTTTATCGTATAATAAACGCTTTACATAAACTTCACAACCCCAAATCTTCGTAAATAACAAACTAGGTTGTCTCCCACCCATATCTCATATGGCGTTTTCGAACCGATTTAGATGGAACTCGATTTAGTATGAATGCAAGCAGCCTCCAGTGGCATAACCCCAAAAGGAGATTGGAAGATCAGCTTGACTCATCATTGATCGAACCATATCTAATAAAGTCCGATTTCTCCGTTCGTATACACCATTCCATTGAGGTGTTCCCGGTGGAGTTAATTGGGAAATAATTCCACAATTTTTAAGATGCTCGTCAAACTCGTGGCTTAAGTATTCACCACCTCGATCCGATCGAAGTGTTTTGATACTTTTGCCAAGTTGATTTTGTACTTCATTTTGAAATTCTTTGAATTTCTCGGAACGATTCAGATTTGTGTTTCATCGCATACAGTATCCATATCTCGCTGAAATCATCTCGTAAATGTAATGAAGTATCGAAATCCTCCTCTAGCGAGTGAATTCATTGGTCCACATACATCGCATGTATTAGGCCCAATAAATCGCTTGCCCTTTCATTTTGTCCTTTGAAAGGCGCTTTAGTCATTTTGCCTAATAAACAAGAATCACATGTTCTCGTAAGATTCTAAATCAAACGATTTTAGAAGCCCATCATTATGAAGCTTTGTTATGCGTTTCTCATTTATATGGCCCAAACGACAATGCCGTAAGTAAGTCCGATTTAAATCATTGGATTTCAATCTCTTAGTATTTATATTATAGATAGACATGTCTCGAAGATCCACGAAGATTTAGAATATAAAGCCCATTCGATAATGAAGCATCTCCATAAAAAATGCCGTTTTTATTAATGGAGCAAATGTTATTCCTAATAACAAATTCAAAACCTTCTAAATCCAAACAAGAAACTGAAATAATATTCCTACTCATAGCAGAACATAAAAACAATTGTTCAGCTTCTAAAACAAGCCCACTCGGGCAAAATTAATTCAAAAGTTCCTACAAACCTATCGCAGCGAACTTTTGCTCCATTCGCAACTCGTAGGTCCACCTCGCCTTTTGCCAAGGCTCTACTCCTTTTTAGACCCCGCACATTTACACAAATGTGAGATCCACAACCGGTATCCAATACCCATGAATCGAAGTAGATAAATTAATTTCAATAACATAAATACCGAAGCTGCAGCCTCACCGCCTCTTCTTTTTCTTTGCTTCCAAATAGAGCTTGCAATTTCTTAACCAATGTCCTTGTTCTCCACAATGGTGGCAAGCTCCCTCCTTTGGTGTTTTGGCCTTAGGTTTGGGCTTGAACTTGGACTTTGCCTTGTCCTTACCCTTACTAGCCATGACCTTGCCCTTTTGGTTGTTCTTTTTGCCTTTCCCTTTTTGAACCATTAGAACACTAGGAGTATTCTTCTTAATGTTCAATTCAGCTTGTTTTAGCATCCCATGCAATTCAAGCAATGGATTTCTCCATATTATGCATGTTAAAATTCATGACAAACCGGTCATACTCAGCAGTAAAGAGCCCAAGATCAAATCCGTGGCCATGTCATGATTAACAGGAGCACCAAGCTTATCAAGATGATCTAGATAGCCCTTCATTTTAAGGACATGAGCACTTACCGAGGTGCCGTAAACCATCTTACATGCATTTAACGCCTTGTGAGTTTCAAATCTCTCTTGTCGTGCTTGCTCTTGGAACATTTCCTTGAGATGCACAATCATGTCATATGCCTCTCGCTTCTTCAAACCGTTTTTGAAGTTCGTAGTTCATGGTTGCTAGCATGAGGCAAGTAACATCGTTGGAGTCATCTTTGTGCTTACTATAAGCATCTTTTTCAGCTTTTGAGGCATTATTTGCTGGAGTAGGGGGAATAGGATTTTCAAGAACATAGAGCCTTTTTTCTTGCTTAAGAACAATTCTTAAGTTTCGTGCCCAATCAAGAAAGTTAGTCCCACTAAGCTTGTCTTTCTCAAGCTACGTATCGCAATGAATTATTCCAACTGTTTGTTGCCATTATCTACATACAAAAATATGCAAAGTAATTAATTTTTTTTGAGACTCTAACGAAAAACTCCCACTAAAAGCATTTAAACTTTTTGAAACTTCAACATTTTGATGTTTCGTAGTGGGGAAAAATATTTTGTTTTAATCATAAGTAAGCTTTGGCTTTAATCTTATAATTAAATAAAAATTCTAATTTTAAATGAGATAGACATCAAATGTCCCGGCTAAAAATATCTCATAAAATGCCCTAGGCCCAAAACCATTTTGATAGCCCAAGCTTAAGTCAAACCATATCAAACATATGGAAAACTATTTTCCATCTTATCTCACTCGTATAATCAAAAGCATCCTACTTTGGCAGGAATGACCATATGATGATCTAAGTAATAACAAGTGTTTGATTTTGGAAGGCATTTAACACTTAAATTTTTTTTTTCTTAAAAAAAATTTGATTGAATTGTAGTAACCAGGAAATAAACATATCAAATATGCATGCAAGACATAAATAAAAGTGACATAGCATGGCCCATAACCTATGTTGATCATCACGAGCAAAGTGAAGATCAAGGTGGTCAATCTAGGTATATGAACTCCTTAAGCATTCTCTAATGCCTTGAGCATACTCCTCCTTGGTTGTAAATGTCGGCTGCCGTCTTCTTTTACATTGGATAGTAAAATAAAAATAATTCCCTGTTCTAGGAAAGCAAGACAATTTTACAACAATGAAAAACGACACGCAGCCGTATTTAAAAATTACAACTTAAAACAACCATAATGTAACCAACCAATCACATTGGGATAAAACGGGCCATGCTATGCACTATTCAAAATAATCCACAACTACAATAAAAAATATTGACGAATAACACACAACGAACAGTTAGTTGGGGTTCCAAGGGGCAACGCCCCTGGCGGGGTCAAGGGGCAGCGCCCCTGCGGGGTCCAAGGGGCAGCGCCCCTGGCGGAGGTCCCGCTGGCCGGTCAGCGGGCGGGGTCAAGGGGGCAGCGCCCCTTGCGGGGTCTCCGGGGCAGCGCCCCCGGAAGGAAAAACGATTTTTCCTACTCTCATTGAATGAGATTTTGCCTTCCGATTTCCGAAAATTAATCAAATTAACGTTCGGACCCCTTAATAACCATCGCCGTGAAAATTCATATTACATACAATATGCGTTCTTTTAATCATATTTATACAGATAACATATTATCATGTCCGATTAATAAAAGCAATTCGCAAATATAGAACGACGGATAGCATGCTTACGATACCATATCATATTACAATGCACCAATTTACGTACTAATCCGCAACTAACTGGTCCGATCAAGCGACTAAGATGCATACATTAAACCTAATTCAGGCAGTCTGCATGCTAAGTATTCTAAAATCATAATCATGAGAACATGCTGATACATACCCGTTAAATTCATATATACATATTATACATGTATTCAACAATACGATTAATACGTATAAATCAACCTAATCGTTTAGCAAGTTGCTCGATACCACCGTTGGGATTCGTGGACTCCTAAACGCGGAAAACATCTACGAATCCCTCCCGAGGACCCAAGTAAACGATTAAGAAGATGTAAACGATTAAGAGTTACCTCTCGGTTGCCGTAATCGAAATCCTTCGATTCTCGGTTGCGCTCGTTGTACGTTCGACCCGAACAATCACCGTACGCCGCAAGCATGCGAACGTCCTCTACGGATACACACCGCGAACTCACTCGATACTCCTGGGAGTGCTAGCGCCTAGGGTTTGAGAGGTTTTTTTTCCTTTCTCTCGGTAGAGAATGGCACGAATGTTCTCAACCGGGAAAAATTGGACTATCGAAAGACGGCTAGGGTTTTCTTAAAAACCCTCGAACCTCTTAGAGTCCAACCCTAATCATATCTTATCATATTCTAATTTAAATTCAAATTAAATTAAAACCGATATGATAAGATTCTGCCATTATCTCGGTAATTTAACTAATTATTTTACCGAGTCGTATTCTTATAATCTGGATATCATCCAGTATTCATCGAACCTCGGTCACCGTAAAAATAACCTAACAAGTTCGCTTATTGTGTGACCCTATAGGTTCATTTAACACCGGTAGCGTGCCTAAATCGTATTTAAATGGCCCACAAGTTATAAGCGGTTTCTAGCAAAACATTATAACTATCCAGGTTAAATGAAGATCGGTGATCTCTTTGAACCAAACCATAATTTTATATTTAGTCCCTTTGTCACACGATATCCAGCATTAAGCATAAGGCACTGAGCATGTCATCCTTATTAAGCTTAATCAATTATTTCTTGATTTCATAGTAGACTGTTCAAACAAATGATATCAATATCTTAGATTGATATATTTGAGCACGGCCATGCATTTTTAACAAGCCTAACTTATCAAGGGGCCCATGGATATCTCTCCCATAATTGAGAGGGACAAATTCCTTCACAATCAATCATATTCCTCTCCTTGATTTATTTTATATCCAACAAGTAGTCTAATTTATTATCTAGTTAAAGACAACTTTAGACAATGTCAAAATATAGAATTTATCAAGTAAGAAACTATGATGAATTTAGGTCGAAGGACTTTCAATATTATTATGGCTAGAAAGTACTTATGACATATTCCATGAAGTACTCTCACAAATGGGTCATGTCCAATACAATGTTCTCTAACATTTATTTATGTCTTGACTCGATATCACAAATATCCATGGCCAAGAAACATAGCCATCAAGTCACAAACATACTAATCTTAATTTATTATTATTCCAATAATAATAATCGATCAGTGGACGCTTTTAGAATAGTCATTGTATTCATTGTAGGGTTTTACTATCAAGTCACGTACTTGATGACCAACAAAACAAATTCACTATTCATGGAAAGGAAAGCCTCATATTATTATATAAAACATAATGACAATTGTATAAGTACAAATTGACTCTAGGGCATATCCCCAACAGAAAGGACACTGGAAAAAGAAGTGTCCAAAACTTCAAGTCAAGAAAAACCCTACAGATATTCTTCTCTATCTAGAATCAATTTCAATGGTTGGATCAACTTCCACTTGAATTGTTGATTCTAGTACCACTGATTATATCTGTAACTTCTTACAGGGGTTTAGGAAGATAAGAAAACTCCAGAAGGGTGAGCATGGACTATGAGTAGGAAATGGAGCACGAGTATGGGCCCTTGCAGTGGGAGAGTTAGATCTTGTATTTTATTGTAATAAAGTAGTTATATTAAAGGATATTTTATATGTACCCAATTTTAGATAAAATTTGATTTTAGTTTTAAAGCTAATAAATCATGGATATTCTATTTCTTTCCATTCTGGTATTACTATCAGTAGAAATGAAGAAGTTTTATGTACAGGGTACATGTATGAAAATTTATTCTTTTTAAACCTTCAAACAATCAAATAAATAACGCTCAATCTGAACCTTTAAGTAAGAAGAGAAAAACCAATGTCAATAACTCATATCTTTGGCATCTAAGGTTGGGTCATATTAACTTAACCAGGATTCAGAGGTTAATCCATAATGGGCCCTTGAGCTCATTAAGATTGGAAAGTTAACCTCAGTGTAAATCCTGCCTTATGGGAAAAATGACCAAAAGGTCATTCACCCAAAAGGATGATAGAGCCAATGAGATATTAGGCCTTGTTTATACTGATGTGTGTGGTCCTTTGTCTACACAAGCTAGAGGAGGTTTTGAGTACTTCATCACTTTCATAGATAATTGTACAAAGTTTGGTTATGTCTACCTAATGAGGCACAAGTCTGACTCTTTTAACAAGTTCAAAGAGTTTAAGACTGAAGTGGAGCGTCAAACAGGTAAACTGATCAAAACTTTATGATCGGATCATGGTGAAGAGTACCTCCTTAGTGAGTTTAAGAATTACATAGTACATCATGGGATAGTATCCAAGCTCTTTGCGCTGGGTTCACCCCAACAGAATGGAGTAGTCGAGAGAAGGAACATGACATTAATGGAAATGGTCCGAAGCATGATATCTCATGCTACTTTTCCGGTCTCTTTTTGGAAATATGTCTTGGAAACAGCGACATACATTTTGAACCTGGTGCCTTCCAAGTCAGTATCTAGGATACCCTATGAGATGTGAACTGGGCGTAAGCCAAGTCTAAATCATCTTAGGATATGTGGCTGTCCAGCTTATGTATTGATTAAGAGAGACAAGTTAGAACTAAGATCAGAATTATGCTACGTTGTTGGGTATCCAAAAGGGACAAAATGAGGTTATATTTATCAGCCCAAGAAGCAGAAAGTATTAGTAAGTACTAATGGTGATACTTGGAGGATGATCAAAGTACTTCCACTAAAGATTCAACAAGGTTGGAACTCGAGAAGAAGTTATCTTCGGAATCAACTTTTTCAAACCCGATTATAGAACAAGAAGAGGCATAACCTCAAGAACCTGTACAAATAGAGTTTCATCGTAGTAGGAGGGTATCTAGAGTTTCAGGGAGATAGACATGAGAAGCTTTCGAGTTGGTCTCTAACCATCAGGAACAAGATCCCACTAGATACGAGAAGACTATTGCTGATGTCGATGCAGATCTATGGCATGAAGCAATGAAAGTCGAGATTGAGTCTATGTACTTCAATCAAGTTTGGGATCTTGTACTTTCACCTAAAGGGATAAAACCCGTTGGGTGTAAGTGGTTAAACAAAAGGAAAAGGGGAGTGGATGGGAAGGTGAAAACCTACAAAGTTAGGCTTGTGGCGAAAGGGTATACTCAGAAAGAGGGAATCGATTACGATGAAACCTTTTCCTAGGTAGCCATGCATAAGTCCATCCGTATTCTCTTTACCATTGCATGTCACTTCAACTATGAGATATGGCAAATGGATGTCAAGACGGCATTTCTTAATGGTCATCTTAACGAAGACATCTATTTGTCTCAACCAGAAGATTTTATTGCTAAAGGTGGAAACCTACAAAGCTAGGCTTGTGGCGAAAGGGTATACTCAGAAAAAGAAAATCGATTACGATGAAACCTTTTCCCCAGTAGTCATGCTTAAGTCCATCCGTATCCTCTTTACTATTGCATGTCACTTCGACTATGAGATATGACAAATGGATGTCAAGACGGCATTTCTTAATGCTCATCTTAACAAAGACATCTATATGTCCCAACTGGAAGGTTTTATTGCTAAAGGTCAGGAACATATGGTCTACAAGCTTAAGAAGTTCATTTATGGACTTAAGCAGACATCTAGAATATAGAACATTTGTTTTGACGAAACTGTAAAGTCTTACAGTTTTATTCAAAACGAGAATGAACTATGCATGTATAGAAAATTAGAAGGCATAAATGTGATTTTTCTTATCCTATATGTGGATGACATTCTACTCATTGAGAATGATGTCGAGACATTGTCATCTACTAAGGTTTGGCTGTCTAATTAATTTAGTATAAGGACTTGGGAGAAATCAGTTATATTCTCGGGATTAAGCTTATTAGAAATAGGAATTAGAGAATGTTAGGATTATCCCAAACGATATATATTGATAAGATGCTGGCCAAGTTTAGTATGGACTCATGCAAGGGAGCTCTAATCCCTTACAGACATGGGTTGTCTTTTTGTTCTAAGGACTATCCTAAGTCTCAAGAGGAAAAGAACAAGAAGAGTACGATTTCGTATGCTTCGGCTGTGGGAAGTCTCATGTACGCCATGCTGTGCACTAGGCCAGATATCTGCTTTGCCGTAGGCGTAGTTAGCAGATATCAGTCAAACCCTGGAGAGGTTCATTGTAAGCTGTAAAGTATATTTTCAAGTACCTCAATGGTATGAAAGATTATATGTTGATTTATAAGGTTGACGACTTGTTTCTTACTGGATACACATACTCAGATTTCTAAGCAGATAAGGATGAGAGAAAATTTACTAGTGAATATATCTTCACCTTGTCTGGCAAAGTTGTTTTATGGAGGAGTATCAAACAATCTTGTATTGCTGACTCAACCATGGAAGTTGAGTATGTGGCAGCTTCGGAAGCATCTAAGGAAGTAGTCTGGCTTCGAAAGTTTCTTTCAGAACTTGGAGTTATACCACACATGGACAGATCGATCATGGCGTATTGCGACAACTCTGGAGCAGTCTCACAATCTAAAGAACTCAGGAACCACAAGAAGGGAAAGCACATTCAAATGAAGTACCACCTGATCCGAGATTTTATTCAGAGACGAAAAATCATGGTGGAACAAATAGCCTCGGAGAACTACCTAGTAGATTCCTTCACCAAGCCTTTGGCAGAGAGAGTCTTCAAGAGACACTTAGATGTCATAGGGGTGGGCACTTACGGACTTTCTTAGTCTTAAAGTATAAGTGAGAGATTGCTGGAATATATGCCCTCTAGACTAATTTTATCTTATGTAATTATCGAATTTATTAATAAAAGAATTTATTCTTAAAATTTGTTTGTGAATTTATATTTTATTTGTGTACGATTTTCATTTGGAAAGGACCTATTGTGTTTAAATAAGTGATCCATGTGAATGGTGGCCTTTCATAGTAAGGTATGAATCACAGGTTACTTAACACATAAATGTTTGTTCTTAATCGATTGATAAGAATGTGAATATTATTGTGTATAGGTTATTGTGTTATAAATTCTAAATGGGGAATGACTTACCTTTAGCCAGTGAGTAGTCTACTCACTTCATAACATGAGCGTATTTCGAATACGTAGAACAAGACCTGTAATAGTGGTTTCTAAAAGTACTGTTTAAAACAAACTTAGACTGTTACTACCATAGTGTGGACTAATACTCTACCGCTTGAGTATAAGTTGGTGGTCTGACGAAACTAGAAGCACATACTTTGGTATACTGTAGTCGAGGTTCTTTCGTAGAGTTGATATACTTGTATGTTGGGTATATGTGATTAATTAATTAAGACAGACTTGTACAAGATAGCTTCTGTGCTATATCGTCCCTTGTGACTATTCAAATGATATAATTATTCAAGGCTCTGGAGAACATGACTTAGATGTTTACTTTATGGTAACTCCCTTGAAAAGTGAAAACATTCCAAGAGTTGTAGATTATTGGACTAGAGGTCTAAGGATTGTAGCTGCCTATTAGAGAAATGTTAATACACTCTTCATCTCTAAATGCATGGCGATGCGTAGAGGGACATTTTAGTCTTTACACCTATAGGTCGAAGACTTTGCTAACATAGCATTATCCTTGTGGTCAATATTTCCTTATGGTGATATTAGAAAATATTTAAAATGTAAAATATAGCTATTTATATAATAGGGGTATTTTGGTCATTTTAGTAGCTAAGGCGATGTGTCTTTTGGTCCCTAGAATGGCCCTTAAGTCTTGATATATTTAGGTTAAGGAATTGGTCTTGATAATTATGGGTTTTATTTTATTTTATTTAAATAGTCTAATTTGTTATTGGATTAGAATAAAATAAAAGGCTCGAAAGAGAGTATATATTTTATCTAGTTTAATTGATTAATTAATTATTCAGGACCCAAGGCCTAGGTCAAATAAT
Organism: Voacanga thouarsii; assembly: GCA_026120185.1. Lineage (NCBI taxonomy): Eukaryota > Viridiplantae > Streptophyta > Magnoliopsida > Gentianales > Apocynaceae > Voacanga > Voacanga thouarsii. The sequence goes on from JANUWF010002273.1 coordinate 537,159, forward strand.
TTAAAAATTAATCTAGATATACAACTAGATGAAAGGCCTGATATTTTATATTGGTCTATTTAAACTTGTTAATTATTTATTAGGTTATTTAATGAAGCCCAAAAAATAAATAATTGAGATTTATTATTTATGGATATTCAAGTTCAAGAGTAAATAATTTTATCTGGTCCAATGAATAAGACCAAGGGTAAAATAAAATTAAAAAAATTTTAATTAATTAATTAATTATTTAATTAAATAAAAAATAACATGGGATGGATCCGGTGTTGTTTTGCGTGAAGGATAACAGAAAGCATGGATACTTTCTGTTTTCACATAGTTTGCTTCTTTCTCTTGGTGTTGAAGTGATTTTATGAAATTGAAGTGAAATACATAGAACATGGGCTGAACTTCGGGGTTCATCATTCATAGAGACAAAACTCATTTTATATGAAGTATTCACATAAGCCAAAAGGTTAGCAAACCCAACACTTCAAGCTTTCACCGGCAGTGCTACGGGCACTATTTCGGAAGATCAAAAGCTTTGTGTAAATGAGACACAATCAACGTTTACAAGGACGTCATCCAATAGTTTCAAGCATCCTTGTACAGACATCAACTTCAGTGCGAAAAGGACCATTCAATCACATAGATAAATTTTTTATTTTGTAAGCATACTTTCAGTTTGATGATTTTTGCTATTTTAAACCTTCACCTCTAGTCTTTTATTCACTACATTGAGATTTAGTGTTTTATTCTCTCTTATGAAAGCAACTGGATTCTGCACATAGTTAAAAAAAAACTTCAGTTATACCTTAGCAACAACAAGATCAAGATCTGTAGACTTTCTACATTTTATGCCAATGATGTCATACAAATTTACACAGCCCTTAGCATTCTGAAACACAATCTGACAGTACATGAAAATGTTATGATCTGAAAATTTAAGAAAAATAGTTTGGATTGGAGTTTGAAGTTGAGCAAAATCAGATGATATCATTCCTCTTAGTTTGATGAGGTCATTTAGGCTATTTGGCTTAACGTAGTGTAGCGAATCTAATGGCTAAGAATTTGAAGCAATGAACAACGGAGATTTTGATGAGTATTGATTTTGTCTATATTTTCTCTGTCATTTGTAATACAATTGTAAGAATTTTATGGTTAAATGCAATCACCCCTGGCTTTTTCTTCTTTTGTGTGGGAATTAATAAAGAATTATTTGATTAATAATCAAGATAAAAAGACCAAAAAATTGCGATCAAAGATGAGGCTATCAGAAGATAAACAACACCGCTAGGATCAACATAATTGGTGTCATTAGGATATGAAGATTAGAAACCAGAATTTTTTGAGAATAAATAATGCCAAATAGGTTGAGAAAAAATGGCGCTAGTTGGTTAAATAGAGCTGAAAAAATTAAGAGAGAAATGGCGCTAGCTAAAACATAATAAATAGTACCATTTGAGTATACATACATACATACATACATACATACATACATACATACATACATACATACATACATACATACATACATACATACATACATACATACATACATACATACATACATACATACATACATACATACATACATACATACATACATACATACATACATACATACATACATACATACATACATAAAATAGAAAGACACCAATAAAGGGGGCCAATAGAGAAGAAAAATACCTACACATCAATGAGAGAAGATCTAAGAAGAAGAATGGAGGGTTGCTCAAAAGAAGATTAGAAAATATGAAGAAGAAGGGCTTGTTTATGAGTTTTTTTTTTTTTTCTCTTTTCTTTGTTTTCACTTAGCAATGTGCATGTATTTACTCTAATTTTTCTTGAATGGATGAACCCTAGTTAGATTCTTATATTAAATCTTCTTTTAATTTGTTAGATTTCAATTTCTAATATGTAATTACTTGGGCAAATTTGTGTTGAATTTATTTTTTAGGTTGCTTTCTCCTAATGAATTCAAGATATGAGGTTAGGAATTGAGTTTCAAACTAATAAGTTTAATGTTTGTTATCCTTTGACTAACTCTAGAAAGAGATTGGAGATTAGAACTCGGTAATCATTAGTATCTTGGTATCACCTAGAAATAGGGGTATTGAGTTCTTCTGAATTTACCTTTGGTAATTGAGAGTTTTATATTTAATGCTTCTTGGATTCTACTGGGAGGGAAGAGATATCTTTAATTGGCTAAGAATAGAAAATTCATAACTCGAGAGAGAATGAGTTTTGCATTTGTAACCCTTATCAATATTAGGATTAGGATTTGATGTTCTTATGTTTGTGTTTGGTACTTGGTTAATTTTGGGGGATTCTTGTTAAGTCTATGTCCTTTACTTTTTTTTCTTATTCTTGATATTCTCATGGCCAATCTTGTGAAGGTTGTGTTGATTTTCTACGTTCCCTCTTTGTAATTACTTTATTTCGTTAATTTGTTTGGCTAGACAATAGGAGAAGAGTTAATAATGGTACTCATCCCTTTCCTTAGATTCTTTGATACTGGTCATTAGAACTTTGTGCTACACGATAGGTATACTTGTTTAAATGTGTGTTGTGCGAGTAATTTTGACATTTTAATTTAAAACATGACTATTTGTACACTACAAGAAAAAAGGCTTCCCTAATGTGAAAAAGCGTCAAGACAGTAGGTCTTTAGTGACGCTTTTGATGTTATGATGCTTTGGAACAACGTCGTCCAAAATTAAGTCACAATAGGTATTATGTTGTGACGTTTTACAAGTGTTAGTAAAAATGTCTTGCTTTGACACTACTTCGCATCACAATAACTCCTGTATTATGACAAGGAAAATATCATGTAATGACACAATTTAGCGTCATAATAGGTTCTGTGATGCTTTTAAAATGTCAGGAAAGTGTCATGTTATGACATTATTTTACGCCACAATAATTGTTGTGATGCTTAAAAGCGGAAGGAAAATTTTCATATTATGACACTGTTTAGCGTCATAATAGGTGTTATAATAGAACAATATAATATGTCATTATAGTAGTTATACTTGACACTTTATAATGTTACTATAAGTCCTAAAGAATGCATTTTAAATGTGTTAGCATAGATTTCTTTAATTAACATCTTTTTGTGTGCCATGATAAGCTTTTTTTCTCCTCTGTCCATATATATATATATATATATATATATATATATATTTATAGCTATTTTATTCAAAACAATCAAAAGTAGATAATATTGAAGACAAAGTCAAATTTAAAATATAAATTTCATAACATTCAAATTTAATAGTCACAGTCGTTGTTCAAAAATGAGAAATACAATATTTAAATACATAAGTAGTTCCTTAAACCAAGCATCATTTATCTTGTAGTTCCTCAAGCCAAGCATTATTGATCTTGTTCCAATCCCAAGTTATTGTGATACTGAAACACCTATTTAATCTTCGTCGTGGATCAGCACCTATAATATTACTAGTTGGCTATTGCACGAGCTAGGATACCTGTGGCAATAAAATATTAGTGCAAAATACAACAGATTATAATAAAATGTAGAAGCAATACTTTCACATATTCATATATGAGTTCAACTATAGATGACATATAAAAACCACAAACATCAAAAGCAACATGGTGGCTTTCAAATGTAAGATTAAATGAACATCCAAGAGGCTCAACTTCGAACAACAGGTATAATGGAAGGCTTGGACTTCTGTTATATCAATAATGATAAAATGCAATAATAAAAGGAAATTAGTGGGAAAAAAGAAGGTGTTGTACCTTTTTATTTTTAATATTAATGGTTTCACCTGCAAGAGTTAACGAGCCATTTCAAGCATATGTCAAGACTACAGTATTGATTCTTCATGAAATCACCGTTATGTATGTAAAGCGGAATACGACCATCATCTATTATGGAATTGCTTAATTTCTCATAGAGAACTTATAGGGCCTCCACTTCATTCACAGTGATTGCAGACAAAATTGTGCATTTCAGGCTAGGACAAGTATTTTAGTCAATGTTATAAAATAAACTGGACATTCAAATGAAGAAACGACACAAAACTTAAACAGAAACTTTGATAACAAATCCATCTCAAATTGATGGATGATATCAATTCTTATTGCAATGCATCAACTAGGGCAATTGATCACAAAGTAAATTAATGACATTTAGTTCATCAAGAAAAGCTTTCACTTGAATAAATTATACAGAGGAAGAGAATTTTATGTTAGCAAACTGGTGAGCATAACCAGTTATACTTAAGCACATTGGCCCTTCATAGTTCAACAGTTGTTCAATGGTTGATGTCGTCGGTCAAACTATCAGCTTGTTGACCAAATGATTATAGTAGCCCTTTGCTCAATTTTACCAAATCTCATCATTACTATCTATTTCTTACTATAGGTCCCACGTATACTTTAAATTTTGATAAAACTAAACAAAACAATCTCTCTCATCTTTTCTCACTCTTCCTCCTTGTCTTTTTTCTCTTCTCAATCCTCCCTCCCCTCTTCCCTCCCTCCACCTGTCATCTCTCTCTTCCTCTCCTCAGTCCTCCCCCCCTCGTTTTAAGTTGGCTAATTTAATTCATACGACGGCGCAAGAACTCCAATATGCTAATTTTTTATAATTGCATTCATATTAAACTATCTCTATTCATAGAGTCTTTTCTTCCTCGCACAGATATATATATTTCTCTAGTTTTTCTTCCTCTTTATTTGAATCCTTCATGCAAAATTTACTCTCTCAGTTATCTGTCATTAGTGGACTTCAAAAAATCACAAAGGGATTGGGATTTTTTCTTAGGTTCACTTTTTCAGAGATAGGGAGTTGTAATTTTTTTGAGAGGTTGTCAAATTTTGAATTGGTTTTCAAAGAAGAAAATTTTGATATGTTTTCCTTTCCAAGCCAACCATTTCCTCTTGATTTCAGGTGAGATACTTTTAAGGACTTTTATTTTATTCTTTTTTGGCTTTTCACCCATCTTCTTCATTTGGAAATGTGCTTGGCAGTGAAATTAAACTTCTTTTGGTTTGTTGTGACGTGAATTAGTGAAAGTTCTGGACATGCTGCTTTGGATTTCCTATTTGATTTGTCTATTCAAGAAACTGCTTTTGATGTTGTTCCTCTGATGGAGAATATGTTTGTGCACCATCCTTTATACTCCCTAATGAATTTTGAATAAAGCCAGAACATAGTTCAAGGTTATCATACATTAGAGCTCGTGATTTTAGAAAATTATAAAGACTTCCGTTGAATGGCATTACTTTTACTGAGATTATTTTTCTTTTTTTAGGAGAAATATGGAGTAGTCTTGGCAATGAATTCAGAGTGAGGAATCATGAAATGCCTCTTGAATTTATTATCGAGGTGAACTAGCTGCTGTTATTGTGTGACAACAATCAAGGTTTCACTTTAGACGAAATTGCTATAGAGAAGAAGATGATCAGGAGGCAGAGAGAGGAGAAAGGTAGTAGCTCCAAGACATTATCAAGAGCAATCATTTCTAAGTGCTTTTACATGCCAATCATTCAGGCGGTCAAAGAACTGAATGTTGGCCTAACCCTTCTCAAGAAAAGATGTAGGGAGTTGAGAATTTGTTGATGGCTTCACAAGAAGTTGATAAGTTTGGAGACCCTAATCAAGAATGTTCAGGTTCTCACACACACACACACACTTATGTATGAAGAACTAACAATTATATGGTCCCAAAGATAACAAAGAACTAATAATTTGAGAGCATGCCTTTAAATTCCTCATATCTAGGTTATTACTTAGATAACGGTAAGGAAAATGATACTAAAATAAGAAGGATGTTGGAAGAAAGAAGGAGAATTGATATGTTTTTAAAAGAAAATAACTCAAAAGGTAAATAGTAGCTAGAATGAAGTACATAGTTGATAAGCATATATCAAAGAGGACTTTTGAAGTTAGAGACTGGGCATTTCTCAAGCTGCGGCCATACAAACAACATTTCTTAGCTCATAGGAAGAACATGAAGTTGGCCACTATTTTAGGCCCTATCAAGAATTGAAAAGGTTGGAGAAGTTTCCTACAAGCTCCTACTACCACCTGGGAGCTAAGGTATACCCAATGGTCCATATCAATTTGCTCAAAAAGAGGGTTGGAGTAGTAGATTTGCTTAGGTTGATTTACAAATTTCAGAAATGAAAGAGAGTTTCTAGTGGTACCTAATACCATATTACAAAGAAGATTGGTGAAAAAAGGGAAAAAAATAGTAGTGTAGTGGTTGATTCAGTGGCATAATCTCCTAATTGATGAGGTAATATGGGAGTATGGAGATGAAATCAAAAGAAAATAGCTTGAATTTGATCCCTGAGGACAATGATAATATAAGGAGAGGAAGTTGTAATGATCTAAAAATTCAAGAAAAATAGTTTAGATTGGGGTTTAAAGTTGAATCTGAAAATTTAGGGAAAATAGTTTAGATTAGGATTTAAAGTTGCGTAAAATCAAATAACATTGTTCCACTTAGTTTGACAATGTTGTTTTGGTCATTTGGCTTAAAGCAGTATAGTAAATCCAATGGCTGAGAATTTGAAGTAATCAATGGCAGTGATTTCATCTTTCCTAACCACCACAACTATAAGTTAAAAAAGTTGTTAGAAGCAGACCATTTTGGATATGGTTTTGGCTTGGCCAATGCAGATTACCTTCCATTCACTCTTTAGAAATTTTCTTCTTCTTCTACCCATCTTTTTTGCTTTCTATTGTAATTTTCTTTGTTAGAATTAATAGAAATTCTCTCTACCCCATTTCTACATTTTTGTTTTGCAATGTAATTGGATCTTAATAGAAAACTCTATCACCATTTCCACAGAAAATTTTGTCCCACATTAAATTTCATTTTCCAACCAATTTGATCTATCACCCAATAATCAAGGAAAATATTCTTGGTTTCATTCCAAACCAATATAGCAATCCTAATCCTAGAATCTTGGAGAAACACAATGCATTTCTAGATTTCTCACTTAATTTCAAGATTTTAAACTCCATAAAAAGACAACATACAACATCAAATTATAGTAGAGTCTTGTACTCTAAATCTCCATGTTGCACAATATCAATCCAGCATGAACTCCTTAATTATTGCATCACATTTTAAAGGAAAATCCAAAAGTTCCTCTCGAAAAACTAACCACTTCCAGGACCTATACTTTATAGAATAGACCTCCACATTAATTGTAAATTCACGTTACTCTTTATTACACATAATAGTAGTCTTATTATCAATCACCACAACATTGTATCCAAAATAAATGAAAAATCAGGTATCACATTTACTATCGAGTGAAAGGGAATTCTAAAGAACAGTCACGGGGTGACTCAATTGGCAAAGTAGGAAGATAATTACTTACTATGTTAAGAGTTCGAATCTTAACCTGAATACCAAGTACCTACTTTGTTTGAATGCGATTAGACTCAAATTTATATATTTATAGGTCTGAGGTGGAAGGTTCATAGTTCTAGGAAAAAACAAATCCCAAAGCAAAATTAACTTGACCTATCTAGTAGCAAAGTTCCATAGAAAAACACTATTATTATGCTCAGGAGGAACACTTGAAAGGCAAACAATGCCACATGTGGAACCCATTACAACCAATGAAGAAGCAGTCATGGTTAACAATGCTAATGGGTCCTTCAGCAGGGGCAACAATTGGTTCCCCTATGTGATTCGAAAAGGAACCAGTTAGCTTGAGCCATCAGAGTTGGCAATTTGAATGATAATAGAGTTTGGGAAGTAACAAAAGTGAGAAAGAAAAAAGACAGGAAATTAAGAAAATCCATTTCTAGCAAACACACCAGAATCGCAAAAGGTATTTCACAAGGAGGCGTGAAAGAAGATTGGCAAGGAGATCCATAGGACAAATACAGGTGAAGATGGGGTATTGAGGCTGGGTTCTCCTCTTGTGGGCTTGCTTTCCTTTCCAGGTTTTTAAATTGTAATAGCCCCTTTTTGAGTCATTCTACATCAATTAGTCTAATTAGTGGAGGATGTCTTCATTTAGCCTTAACGAATTCCATAAATGCATTCTTGTTAAATAAGAACGCATTTTATAAATGCAAATACGTCCTCTAATGATGTACAAGGTAAATATTAAATTTCTAAAAATGCATTTTAGAAAAACCTATGCTTCATCAATGATTGAGAATTTGAAGCAATCAATGGCAGAGATTTCATCTTTCCTAACCACCACAACTATAAGTTAAAAAAGTTGTTAGAAGCAGACTATTTTGGATATGGTTTTAGCTTGGCCAATGTAGAATACCTTCCCTTCCCTCTCTAGAAATTTCCTTCTTCTTCTACCCATCTTTTTTGCTTTATATTATAATGTTCTCTATCTAAATTAATAGAAATTCTCTCTACCCCATTTTTGCATTTTTGTTTTGCAATGTAATTGGATCTTAACAGAAAACCCTATCACCCTTTCCACAGAAAATTTTGTCCCACCTTAAATTTCTTTTTCCAACCATTTTGATCCATTACCCAAAAATTAAGGAAAATATTCTTGGTTTCATTCCAAACCAATATAGCAATCCCAATCCTAGAATCTTGGCGATACACAATGCATTTCTAGATTCCTCACTTAATTTCAAGATTTTATACTCCATAAAAAGACAAGATACAACATCAAATTATAGTAGAGCCTTGTACTCTAAATCTCCATGTTGCATAATATCAATCCAGCACAAAACTCCTCAATTATTGCATCACATTTTAAAGGAAAATCCAAAAGTTTCTCTCAAAAGACTAACCACCTCTAGGACCTAGACTTTATAGAATAGACCTCCACATCAATAGTAAATTCATGTTCCTCTTTATTACACATAATAGTAGTCTTATTATCAATCACCACAACATTGTATCCAAAATATATGAAAAATCACGTATCACATTTACTATTGAGTGAAAGGGAATTCTAAAGAACAGTCACGGGGAGATGCAACTGGCAAAGTAGGAAGATAATTACTTACTATGTTAAGAGTTCGAATCTTAACCTGAACACCAAGTACCTATTTTGTTTGAATGCGATTAGACTCAAATTTATATAGTTATAGGTTTGAGGTGGAAGGTTCATATTTCTAGGAAAAAAACGAACCCCAAAGAAAAATCAACTTGACCTATCTAGTAGCAAAGTTCCATAGAAAAACACTATCATTATGCTCGGGAGGAGCACTTGAAAGGCAAACAATGCCACATGTGGAACCCATTACAACAATACCACTGACAATGGAGAAGCAATCACAGTTAACAATGCTAATGGGTCCTTCGACAGAGGGCAACAATCGGTTCCCTATATGATTGGAAAAGGAAACCGATTGGCCTCGAGCCATCAGAGTTAGCAGTTTGAATGATAATAAAGTTCGAGAAGCGACTAAAATGAGAAAGAAAAAAGACTGAAAATTAAGAAAAGCCATTTCTAGCAAACACTCCGAAATCGCGAAACGTATTTCATAAGGGGGCGTGAAAGAAGATTGGCAAGGAGATCCATTGGAAGAATACAGGTGAAGATGGGGTTTTGAGGCTAGGTTCTCCGCTTGTGGGCTTGTTTTCCTTTCTTTGTTTTTTAATTGTAATGGCCCATTTTTGGGTCATTCCACATCAATTAGTCCAATCGATGAAAGGTGTCTTCATTTAGCCTTGACTTAATTCCATATATGCATTCTTGAACACATTTCATAAATGCAAATGCGTCCTCTAATGATGTACACGGTAAATGTTAAATTTCTAAAAATGCATTTCAGAAAAACCTATATCTTATCAGATGACGCATTCCATAAATGCGTCCTTGTTAAATAGGGACGCATTTATAGAATGTGTCAATGCCAAATGTGTTAGTTATAGGATCAATATACTTATGTGCCAACCAAATTAAATCCTATGTGTACGTAAAAATGAATCATACATTTGTAGATATTGTCTTCAACAACACAATTCTTAAAGTTTTGGCCTTCTGGTAATGCTCCAGGCCCCCAAACCTTCTTCACTGTAATCTCCCATACCAAAAAATTGCTAATCGTATTTTGCTCTCTCTTTGTTGAGGGTGGACACACACAAAAACTGAGAGAACATTATTTTTCACGTATATCGAAAATAGAATCATAAACTAAGATGTATTGTTTACTCTTCCTGCAAAATACGAATCCTAATAGAATAAGAAAAGTATAATTTGGTACAACTATTTTCATTTATTCCATTCCATCTCAAATACAATTTTTGGTTTTCTGTAATTTTTATTAGTAAAATATAAATATTTATAATTTATTATTGTTTCATAATTAGGAGCCACTAAAGGACCTGACCAGATACAATTAAACTAAGCTCCAATAAATTATTTTGTCAACAAAAATAATTTATTAATTACATTGTACTTCACTAAAAGAACGTAACTACACTCTTAGTCTAATCGTAATTACTAGAGTCAATAATTATATCCAATGATTAATCGATCTAACAAATTATTTCCGTTAATCAATATAATATTTTGAATGAGACAGTATAACCACATTGCCCCTCATTCAAATCCTCAATTCTCATCTTCAATTTGACAGTACTATATGACCATGTTATACTTACAAATTGAATTCATTAAACACTATTAAATTATTAAGTTCAGATTTAACTGTCCCTTAGAAGAACTCATGAAGAAATGATTTTACCTATTAAAGGTGACGGGTTCCATATTGCATAATAATTATTTCATATTTATTTCACTTTAATTCCTAAGATACCGAGATATTGATTATTGAGTTAATCTCACTCTTTGGTAACTCAAGGAACTTCAAGTTAGTAAATGATGCGTATTTATTTGGGTATAAAAATCATATATAAAAAAAGTACATTTCCAATCAAGTAAAATTTAAAACGTTAATCGCAAATTACACATATGAGCAAGCGTACTCATCATTAACATAGCATAGGATTCAAACAAGTGTCGATCCTACAGGAACAAGTATGCATTAATCACCTTTTTTTCATTATTTAACCGACTAAATAAAATAAAAAATAAATAAAAAGGAAAATAACAGAAAAGCAAAGAAAAGAAAATAACAGAATATATACATGTTAAGGATGGAGACTTATGTAACTCAAATCATTATTTTAACAAACATGATCTTAAAGTACCTAATCATTATCATAATTAATCATTCTCTTGGTATCATAAATGATTAAGATAGATTCACTTCTTTGGTCAATCTATGAAATCACTATCTTCTAGATAAATTAGCATTACTTGGTCTCATTTCAACTAATTCACCCCAAAAAATGCATTAAACATAATCATTGATTAAATTTCCTTGGTCTTGGCAAATTTAAAACATGAAGCTAACCAATGAATCCTTAGACTCGGCAGATATCAATTAACATTTAATTACCCAATTCTTATCAATTTACCCCATTGGTCCAGTAAGTTAATCGACAACGAATATGAAATTAATGAATTGAAACCATCATCAACTCCCTTGGTCCAGTAAGTTAATGGAAAGAAACAACCAACTAATCTCGTAATAAGTACAAGTAATTAAATACTAAGAAAAATAACTAATTAATCAAAAGCTCAAATAACTCTAAAAATCATGAATATTGAAAACAATGTTGAATTACAATAAAACAATTAACACATCATTGTTCACGAAAAAGAAAACAAAATGAAAGAAAACACTCATAGACAAGCCTTCTTCTTCTTTCTCTGAAGACCTTCTTGCATAATCTTTCTTGATTTGGTAGAATTCGTCCTTTGATTTGAGTGATTTTCTATTATGATCTATAAATTCTCCCTTTACTCTTGTGTTTTTCCTCTATTTATAGGTTTAGGAAGTGCCTAAATTTGTTGGTGTAGGGTTTTTGGCCGATTAGAAGTAAGAAAATACTAAAACTCTACAAATTGCCAAAAAATGCGTACGAAAATCAAAGTACTGCCTTATCATCAGGGCACAGCCGGTGTTGCCTACAGCTTCACAGCCGGCGCCGGTTGTGTTCTGTTTCTTCAATTATTCGCCGATTTTTTCTTTGATTTTTGCATAACCCTTCCAGAATGCAGCCGACACCATTTCTAGCTCCTTAGCTAGTGCCAGTTCGGTTCTGTTCTGCTCCATTTCACTTGTTTTTTTGTCACCTCGAAGTGTGTGTCAGCAACATGTGGCCGGCGCCTATTCCTCTGTCATAGCTGGTGCCATCTCTATTATGTTTTGCGACTTTTTTTTGTTTTATTTTACCCCTAAAATCTGAAATAATGCATAAAATACATTTTCAAGGGTAAAATCTCAAATATGAAGGAATATAACTAGTTATTGAACAAAATGTATCATAAAGTAGTCTAAAATAACTAGGAAAAATATGACTAATTTAAACCCTATCAGTAAATATAAATAATTATTTGATCAGGATTAATATATTATGTACAGCAATCTTTTAATATTTTATTTGTATGGTTTATTCCATAAACAAACATTGATGGTCCATCCAATATATCAAAATATCTCCTTAATTCTGTTACGAAAGTCAAAGATAAACTTCAATAAAATTAAGACGATCTCCCCAAAAATAAATTGTCCAAATTTAGTTTAGATCGCGGATAATTTATTTTGAATTAAATTATAAATCAAGTCTTTCTGTGTTTAACAAATAAATACTTAATTTATAATATTTAAATAATTCATGGACAAAACAGGCTCATATATATAAATATATAAAAATATACTTTATTTAATTTTAAAATATAAATATTGTATTTACTCGATGGGCATATCTAACAAAATTCTCTCACTTGTCCTAGAGTAAATGAGACATATCAGAAATACCCATACTTTTTATATGACTTTCAAAAACAGTTACGTGTAAACTTTTCGTAAAATGATCAGCAAGATTTTTAACAGAAGAAATCTTGCATACTTCTTATCTTCACATTGAACAATCTTCCTAAGTAGGTGATATTTACGTTTAATGTATTTACTATGTTGATGGTTGTGTGGTTCTTTTGCATTTACCACTGCACCACTGTTGTCACAGTATAAACTAATGGCTTGAGCTGCCAAATATTCAGCTTCTATTGTAGAGTCAGCAATACAAGATTGTTTGATACTTCTCCACACAATTGCATCACCACCTAAGGTGAAAACAGAGCCTAAAGTAGACTTGCAAAAATCTCTATCAGTTTAAAAATCAGAATTACTGAAACCTATAGGTACCAATTCTAGAGCTGAGTGAACTAGCATATATTCTCGAGTTCTGCAAAGATACTTGAATATATACTTCATTGTTGTCCAGTGGTCCTGTCCTGGGTTTGATTAATATCTATTGACCATCCAACAACATGACAAATATCTGGACGAATACAAAGCATAGTATACATGAGACGTCCTACGGCTGATACATAAAGAACTCGTTTCATGTATTCAACTTCATTAGGAGTTTTAAGACTATGCTTCTGAGATAACTGGATTCCATGTCCGAACGGCAATTGACCTTTCTTGGAATTTTGTATTGAAAATCTCGCTAGTATTTTATCAATATATGAAGCTTGGGATAAAGCTATCTATCTATTCTTTCTATCCCAAAGGATCTGAATGCCCTGCATATATCTTACTTCTCCCAAGTCCTTCACATCAAACCGTTTACCCAACCAATTTTTCACCAATGTTAATGTCTTTATATTATTTCTAATAAGGATGTCATCAATATACAGTATGAGAAAAATCACTTTGCCATCTATAGTTCTCTTATAGACACAAGGTTCATTAGGATGCTGATTAAAACTATAAGATTTAATAGCTTGATCAAACCTGATATTCCAATATCTAGATGCTTATTTAAGCCCATAAATGGACCTGTTCAGCATGCAGACTTCATATCCTTGACCTTTTTAGATAAAACAATCTGGTTAAATTATGTAGATACATTCGTCAAGATTTCCATTAAGGAAAGTTATCTTGACGTCCATTTGCCAAACTTCATAGTCGAAGTGAGATGCAATGGATAAGAGGATTCTTATAAACTTTAGCATGGCCACAGGCAAAAAGGTTTCCCCACAATCAATACCTTCTTGTTAGGTACAACCTGTAGCAACCAATCTAACTTTGAAAGTTTCCACTTTCTCATCTACTCCCCTCTTTTTTTTGTAGACCCATTTGCACCCAATATGTTTTACCCCACTAGGTAAGTCTACAAGTTCCTAGACGGAGTTAGTGTACATGAATTTCATTTCTGAATCCATTGCACTCTTCCAATAATCTGCGTCTATATTCTCTACAGCATCTTTATACGTAGTGGGATCATTTTCTTCCTCAAAAGAGATTGCTCGAAAAGCTTCTCCATAGAGTAACTATCTAGAGGGACATCGAATGACTTTCCCACTACGTCTAAGCTGTGGAGGTTTTTGGATGATTGGACTTTTCTCCTCCTCGTTGACTGGAACCAGATCTACTGATTCTTCAACAACTGGATTTTGAACAGGGGTATGAGGTTCTTCCATTCTATGTGTCGAAGGGCCAGTGGGCATAGAAGGCATAACATCTATTTCTCTCCTACTAGAATCTGGCATGTTAAGTAGCATAGATATGAATCCACTATGTGAATCTTGAGTATAGTTTTCTGTAACCATTTGCTTGAGATTATTTCCCTTCGTTTCTTTCAAAATAACCTTACTATTGGATCCATATTCTTCAATATACTTGTCTTTTAAGAAAATTGCATTTGTACTTACAAATATTTTCTTATCTTGAGAATTATAGAAATAGTATTCCCTTACTCCTTTTGGATACCCATCAAACAGACATAAATTTGATCATAATTCTATTTTATTCATCTTTCCCTTTAGCACATATGCAAGACAACCTCAAATACGGATATGTGTTAAATTAGGCTTCCGCCCATTCCATAATTCCAATGGAGTTTTAGGGATAGACTTAGATGGAACCATATTCAATATATATGTTGTAGTTTGTATAGCATATCCCTAAAAAGATGTACTAAGTGTAGAGAAGCCTAGCATTATTCTGACCATGTCTAACAAGGTCATGTTTCTCCTTTCTACTACTCCATTTTGTTGAGGAGTGCCCCGTGCATTTAGATGGGATAAAATCCCATTTTCTGATAAGTTAGATCTAAAATCATGGGATAAATATTCTCCATCTCGATCTGATCAAAGTATCTTAATATTCTTTCCTAACTGCTTCTTATTCAAACAAAGAACCACACAAATGTTTAAGGCTGAGACAAAGATTCCAAAATGTAGTAGCGAGCCATCTCATCAGAACTCAACCACTTATTATAAGCTTCCTTTTATTCACACGTGGACTGTTTAGTAGGCTTAGCAGGATATGGTTCAGTTAGTACGTATTTGAGCTTCTCAACAGTGAGTACGATTATGAGGTTCTGTTTCTAATCAATAAAATTTTCTCCAACTAGTTGGTTCTTTGTTAAAATTACGGATAAAGTGTTGTAAGTCATTTTTCTAAAATTAAATAAAATAAAACATATAAGCCATTCATCATATCATGATGCATGATCAATATAAAATATTATAGTATGATGAGTGATCAATATGATAATATTTTAAGTAGTAATAAAAATTACCATCAAAATATGATAACCTAAAACTCTACAATAACATGCACCTCTATAGGAGATAACAATGTAATTTATAGTTAAGTTAAGATCTACAACCTAAAATCCCAAAGTAATATACACCTCTATAGGAGATAACAATATAACTTATAGTTAGGCCTGGATTATTCCACTAAAATTAATATATCTTGCATCTAAATACAATATTAGTTTTAGTATTATTAATATTTTAGCCATCATAGACATTATTTGTATATTCTATAGGAAGTCCTTATAATGTCTTTGATTTAAGTATAATCCCTATATTCAATTATATATATATATATATATATATATATATATATATATATAAAGTTTTCAATCCAATCACATCACTTATAGTTTAATTATTAATGAATTAAACTTAAAAAAATAATTAAAATTTTTGATGCACAATCTAGTAACCAATAAAACGTAGTCTTCCTATAGGGAGACCATTTAAAATGGCACGAAGCAAATGTTAATTTTACTAATGGGCTAATAGGGAAGGCCTAAGGTTAATTAAAATTAATCATTTTACACTTAATTTTATTTTTAAATTTAATAAAAAATATTATTTTATTTATACATAACTAAATAGTACATAGAGCGGTGTTAATGCAAGCTATATAACATGTTAACATAAATGATATATAATTCAATCAAAATTAAATAGTAAAAACTATAAAATAAAAAAATAATTTTATAGCCAACCTAGACACAAGAAATAATATTGCACAATTACAGCTGCAAAATTAATTGGCTAACAAAATAGCCAACTCTTCAATCTTCTACAATATTAATTTGTTGCAGCAAAATAAATCACATGATCTGTAATAGAGTAGTGGTTAAGACTCTTGCCATTCATGCCCACGACCTGGATTTAAAACCCAGTAAAGCCAATAAGCACTCCTTTTTCCCCCCCTTTTATATTAAAGGAAGTGGCCTATTAGCCTTTGGGCCACTGGTGCGTGGCCTACTAGGCTAGCCTAGCCACTAGGCTGCAGGCCCTACCGCTGGGCCACATTGGCCAGCCCAACCATTTGGCCGCGGGTCAACTTTAGGCCACTTTATCCATTAGGTTGCTGGATTTGCTGGCCTAGTAATGGGCCAGCCCTACACCAAGAAACAACTCTAGTGAATAGCACCAAGAAATCTTCCTTCAACGAATAGCACCAAGAAATCTTCTGTGTGCGCTTGCTTCTGGCCAAAATAAATTCTTTTGCTGCAAATTCTTCTTCGGTGATTAGCGAACAGCTCTATTACCCAAACGAATTTATTTACATTTTTTTAACAACAACAACAACAACAACAACAACAACATAATAATAATAATAATAATAATAATAATAATAATAATAATAATAATAATAATAATAATAATAATAATAATAATAATAATAATAATAATAATAATAATAATAATAATAATAATAATAATAATAATAATAATAATAATAATAATAATAATAATAATAATAATAAATCACTTAAAAGGAAAACATGGAGACGTAATCCACCTTTTTTGTTATATGACTCGATAATACTTATACACATTCACCAAGTCAAAAACTATGACCATAAAATTATTTTGAACAGAATTAATCAAATCATTCACCATGAACATAAATGCATTATTCTTACATCGCTCAACTACATATATGCATAAAAGATTTAATTTTAACATATAAACACATATCAAAATCAAGCTCTGATACCAATTGTTAGTTATAGGATCGATATACTTATGTGTCAACTAGATTAAATCCTATGAGTACGTGAAAACGAATAATACATTTGTAGATATTGTCTTCAACAATATGATTCTTGAAGCTTTGGCCTTCTGATAATACTCCAGACCCCCAAGCCTTCTTCAGTGTAATCTCCGGGACCAGAAAATTGCTAATCATATTTTTCTTTCTCTCTTTGTTGATAATGGAGTCACACAAAAATTGAGAGAACGTTATTTTTTACGTATATCGAAAATAGAGACATAAACTAATATATATAGTTGACTCTTCCTCAAAATATGAATCCTGATAGAATAAGAAAAGTATAGTTAGGTATAACTATTTTCACTTATCTTATTCCATCTCAAATATGATTTTTGGTTTCAAATGATTTTTATTAATAAATTATAAATATTTATAATTTATTATTGTATAATTTATTATTGTCCCATAATTAGGCGCCACTGAAGGGGCCTAACCGGATACAATTAGACTAAACTCCAATAAATTATTTTATCAACAAAAATAATTTATTAATTATGTTCTATTCTACTAAAAGAACGTAACTGCACTTGTAGCTTAATCATAATTATTGGAGTCAATAATTATATCCCATATTTGATCGATC
Organism: Voacanga thouarsii; assembly: GCA_026120185.1. Lineage (NCBI taxonomy): Eukaryota > Viridiplantae > Streptophyta > Magnoliopsida > Gentianales > Apocynaceae > Voacanga > Voacanga thouarsii. Next base: position 555,098 of record JANUWF010002273.1, read on the forward strand.
CAACAAAATGAAGATTGGCCATCTTCCACTAATTGGGCCAACTGATGTGGAATGACCCTAAAAAGGGCTATTCCAATTACATATCCTATTTTTCGTTTCCCTTCCCTTTAGTGCCCTTTTTTCCCCCCTTTGTTGTCCATATTCACCAGAGATTACAGAGAATTTTAAAGAAGAACTTGTCGGAAACTAAGGGCAGGGTGTTGTTGAAAGGTTTTGCAAAGTTACATTGCGTGGACTAAGGGAATTAAATGGAAGGGGAAGGACCGAGAAGTGTTTAGGCATTCAGATTAATTTTTTTAGAGGGAAAGCGAAGGAGAAGAATGGGAGTCAACTAACTTTCATTCTGTTGACGTCAACTTTAGCCGATCCATTGCAACGATAACTTTGAGTCGAAGCCAATATGAATTTTGCCAAGCCAATGATGACGTTAGGAAATTCTTCAACCGACATACCCGATTAACATCAAAACCAAGAGCCGATGAATCGTTGCCCCTATATCTTGGCACAGTCGGCAAAGTATTTTTGTTCCTAACTGCCAACGACGAGCTATGAAGCGAGATTTTCTTCATGATCTGATAGTCGGCAACCACGCCACAACAAGTATAAAACGGGCAAGGATTTCCAGAACGAAAGGCACCCACAAATATTTTTACAAAACTATCATTTTTTTCAATTTTCAATTCATTTTTCTGCATTTTCTTAGTCTTTATCTTTCTTTACAGCTTTGGTTTAAGTTCTCAGAAGTTTTTCCTTATTCCTTTATTACCAACTTTCTGTTTTCATTTTACTTTGATTTCAAGTTCTAGTACTTCTGTATTCATTCATTTTAGCAAGATCAATCGAAATACACTAAGTTCAGTCCTAATTGGCTTCCATATGCAATATTCCTGTATTCTTAGACCCTTTCTATAGTAAGTTTAAGGAACCCACGTCTTTTAAAAGGTTCGGCTCACACATTTATCTTTCCATCGGACTATTTATATTTATCGAAAGAGTAGCCGATCACTAGTCTCATCGGCTCTCCTTTTGTAAGGTAACATAAATTGGTACGCCTAGTAGGACTAAAGGTAGTTGTTGCATGCAACTGCATTCAGGACGCATTATGTCAAATCATTCGCAGCAGTCCTCAGGGCCTTTATCAAACTCCCCCGATCGGCTTACAGTTCGGGCTTTATGGGGAGTTTTTGATCCTTCAGCGACGACGTCCAGTAATACTCAGGTCACCCTCTCTGAGAAACAGGGAGCACAGTCCTTGTCTTCCCCCCAGGTGTTTCAATTATCACCTACGTCTTTAACTATCATACGATAGGCTATAGAGCAATGTACATGTAAACTTATTTAGAGCCTTATTCCCCAATTTGCCACAGTGTTCTGGCCACTACTCCAGAACAAGCTCCATAATTTTGAATAGAGGGAAAATGTTTACGGGATACCTCAGGCAGTTATGTACCCTCCTACCTCGATCATTAGTGTACCATCCTATGGGTCAGTACAATTGCTGCGCCGGGAGCAATCATATCCGATGCCCAGGGGCACTAAGGGACTCTAGGATTAACTATATAAGGCATGGCTCCTGCAAAACCTTTCTTAAGGAGAACCCACTATACAGGGGTGTAGGCACCAATGGGGGTGCAGGTACCTTACAACCAGATGGTAGCTCCCAACAGGAGTTTTTGTTCCCCGTATGGAGGGCCACAGAACTATACTACAACTGTCCTTTCCACGTATCCTGCCATAGCAACAGCTTATTCGATGCAGGGAGTAGGATACTCTGAGATGACCTCATTCATAGGATAGGTTTCTCGGCCAATTATGTTAAGTCCCTCCATGCAAAATTGATAGCCAACACCATCAGCCAATGTCAATGCAATGATAGAAGCGTTACGTCAACAAATCAGGGAACAACCAGTTTATTAGAAGCTGTATCCCGAGTGGGTGGATTCTGTAGCAGTACTACCATGAGGATTTAAGTTGCCTGAGCTCTAAACATTCTCTGGAGAGGACAACAGGTCAACCATAGAACATATAGGGAGGTTTACGGCGCAATGTGGAGAGTTCGAGAACAGTCTTATCCCCATCGCATCGGAAACCCAGAATGATACAGATGTCTAAGATAGTCAGGGAAAACAACCTATGGGGGAATATGAAGTTGTTGATTGCCTAAGACCAAAATGGCAAAATAGCAGCAAAAAGGTTACGGTCAAACACCATGTCGAAGTCAGACATCAAAATGGCATTGCGAATGCCCCTATTGATCCCAAAGGGCACAAAAATCTTATCCCCATCGCATCAGAAGCCTAGAATGGTGCAGATGTCCAAGATAGTCAGGGAAAACAACCCATGGAGGAATATGAAGCTGTTGATTGCTTAAGACCAAAACGGCAAAACAACAGCAAAAAGGTTGTGGTCAAACGCCATGTCGAAGTCGGACATCATAATGGCATTGCGAATGCCCCCACTAATTCCAAAGGGCACCAAAAGTAGCGTGGCAATGATTATGCCACTCTTTGTAATTCTTTAAGGGACACGGCTAATGGTGGAAGGAAAATAGCAGACCGGTCGTAGAAAATTCGTCTCAATTCAATGGAAGGACAAAATGGATGGGCAAACTGCAAATGATCGATGGAGACTCCCGTCGGTAGTAGCCGAGGACCCAAGGCATACAGGTCAGTCTCGGTTTGAATTGAAGCCATGGGGGTACAATCAATTGGAGTCGCCATGGAAACTCAGAGATCGTTAATCAGAAAAGTGTAGGGGATGTTGTAGAAATTCACAAGAAGGATAGAAGTCTGATCGAGATAGAGTTTTCTCAAGAGAAGGATTTCGTATTAGTGAAGGAGGAGTAATGGAAACCACAGCTATTTAAAGTGAAATTCAAAGATTAGCCGTTCGCAGGCTTCAAAGCCGATGAGTCAGAAACCTTCTACAACGATCGAGACATTCCAACTTTGTCAGGAAAAGAACAACTACGAATTAAAAGAGGTACGATTCTCGTCACTTCACCTGTTCGTGCCATCAAAGCAACGGGACTCGAGGGGGCATGTGTTGACGTCAACTTTAATCGACCCGTTGCAATGGTAATTTTGAGCCGAAGCTGATATGAATTTTGCTAAGCCGATGATGATGTTAGGAAATTCTTCAACTGACGTACCAGGTCAATATCAAAACCAGAAGCCGATGAATCGTTGTCCCCATATCTCGGCACGATTAGCAAAGTATATCTATTCCTAATCGCCAAAGACGAGCCATGAAGCGAGATTTTCTCCGCGATCGGATAGTCAGCAACCACGCCACAACAAATATAAAACGGGCAAGGATTCCTAGAACAAAAGACACCCACAAACACATCTACAAGGCTATTAATTTTTTCAGTTGTCAAATTCTAGTACTTCTATATTCGTTCATTTTATCAAGATCAATCGAAATACACTGATTTCAGTCCTAATTGGCTTCCGCATGCAATATTTTTGTTTTTTTTGGATTCCTTCTATAATAAGTTTAGGGAACCCACGTCTTTTAAAAGATTCGGTTTACACATTCATCTTTCTATTGAATTATTTATATTCATCGAAAGAGTAGCCGATTACTAATCTCATCGACTCCCCTTTTGTAAGACAACACATTCAAATGTGGCAAATTTGTAATGCCACCAGTAATCCTTAATTACTCGGCGCTTTCATTTTGCGCAAACATGTAAGAATAATTAACAAAGTTAGTCCATTAAGTAAGCCCAAAACTTTTTCCTTTCTCTTTCGTCTATGAATTACTATTATTACTATTATTATTTTTAACTTATATTACTAACTACTTCCTATATGGCATAATCTAAAAGAAGTAAACATGTGCTATTTACGTTCTTTATTTAAACGGATAAAAAATGTCATTTTAGATTTGCTAATTATTTAATTTGTCTTATAACAAATCAAAAAATATTTTTCCTTTCTTCTTGTTCATCAACTATTCTTTTTTCCCACAATTTTTATATCAACCTCATCTTACATGGCAAAATCTAGTGGAATTGACACTAATCAACATGCCTGTGATTATCTTCCTAAAATTATATTAAAGTTTGCCATCAGAGGGCCAAACTAATAATATCAAGATTCAATACCTTCAAACCTTCATAATCAAAAGCTTATTTTTCTACGCTTTCTGATAACCGCATTACTCATTAAAAACAATAGCCCTGCAAATATTAAAATTTACCAGTAGAGTTTATCTCTCCTTTTGTCATGGTTAGAATATTTCAGTACCGTTATCTTATTTGGAAATAATTTTGTTAGGATATTTCTAATCAATAAACTATATTTTAAATTGGCTGATCTTGGATGACTGGTTAAATCGCCCAACGGTTGTCTGCTGTCCGATTATCCAGCCGTTCTAATACTTTACTTGTCAACAAATACTAATACTTATAACAATTGAAAACTACTCAATTTTTGGAGAGTTAGATTTATCTTATAATAGTTTTACTGGAGGATTTTTTTCCAAATTTGTAATATTTTAAGACTAGCGTACTTGTCTTTAAGGAGTAATATGCAATTAGAAAGTGTCGAATAACAATTTTATAGATATAAAAGTTTGAAAATTTTGGACCTTTGTAGTAACCTATTATTAACTTGGTTCCCTTTGGAGCTTTTGGGTTGCCAAACTTCATTGAAATCATTCTATCTTATGGCGCGTTTGAGGAAGAGGTTTAAAAGTCTGCTTATTGGAGTCCATTCTGTCAAATTTTGCCTTACAGGAGATAGTTGGGACAAAACATTGTGGATAAAAAAAAAGGAAATTAAATTATTTGATCCTTAAAGTTTGAAATTTATAATGTTTTTATTTGTAATAATTTTTTTTTTTTGCCCTTATAATTCTTAATGATATTATAACTTACCAAGTAGTCCTCAACTTATTTTTCAGGTGTAAATTTGGACTAAAAAAATTTATCGCAATTGCACATAATTTTTTTTATTATTTTTTTAAGGATAAGATAAGCATATCAATTAATCACATGCAACTGCAATAGTTTTTTTTATTATCAGAATTTATATAAAAAAAGAGAGTTAAGAACAATTTGATAGGTTACAATATCATTAGGGATTAAAACGATCCAAAAAAAGTATAAAGGACAAAAATATTACAAATTCTAAATTTTAAGGACTAAATAATGTAATATTTCTCCCAAAAAATAGTTGATGGGCGAAAAGAAAGGGAAAAAAATAATTTTTTGTCTTTCTTAAGACAGATTAAATAGTTAATCAACTTAAAATGACACTTTTACCCTTTATTAATAAAACACGTGAGTGATATGTATTCATTTTTGTTGGATTACTCTTTGTTTTATTTATCAGTACGCATGTTTTTAATTGGAAAAAAATAATAGAATTTTTTCTCCAAAATAAATCGTGAGACTGTTTTCTCATAATTTCTCGAAGTGAAATAAATTTTAAAATTAAGATAATAATTTTGTAATATCCCCCTCCCCCCCACATTAACTTGATGAAAGTACAAGACTGCATGATTTAGTAAACACAGACAAACAGTTTACTTCATGCGAAGGAAAATGAAGTTCGAAAATGCAGAAATATATTGAGTTTTGTGCAAGAATTTAGAGGATATTTATTTGGATTGGTTAGGCAGTAAATGAAGTCATTTTTGTACCCATTAAATACTTATAATCTAAACCTCAAAAAAAAAAAAAAAAAAAAATCTAGTTGGCTTGTCCAAGGAGAATGCTGGAAATGCTTTGCCTGGGGAAAAAATGTAGGTGGAATTGGGTTCGTTCTCCTTGTAGCATACTCAGTATGGGAAAATAGTATGAAATAGAATAGTCTTTCTAACTTCTACTTCTATTTTGTTTCCAGAAGAGTGATTGGTTTGCAAAGTTGAAATAAGAGTCTTTTCTACTGGAAAACTCATTCAAGGAAAAAAGTGAGATAGACCTTTTTTTTTTTTTTTCACTCGAAAATTTGAGATAAGACCTTTCTAAGAGAATTAACACCAAGTGACATCAACAGCCACCCCCCCCCCCCCCCAACTCCAAAAAAAAAAAAAATTTACCCTAGGTCTTCTAAAGCTTAGAGTTTCATAATTGAATTTGGAAGATGTTTAAGTTTGTATTAGGCTTCAAAATAAAGGTAAACAAAAAAAAGTATTTGAAAAAAAGAGTATTTGAAAAAAAAATCAGTTTCAAAACTATATTCCATGCACTGTAAGGGTTTCGAAAAAATTTTTAATTTCTGTTTTTCAAACTATACAGGAAAAGTTTTCACTTGCAATAAATAAATAGTAGTAGGACTTCCCGCGGGGGGGGGGTGGAATAAGAAAGAAAAAAAAAAAACCTTTGAGGAAGATGGAAAGCAATAATATCATACCTACATAAATACAAAGCGAAAATTTTCCTGAGAGCACACTACCATAAAAGTCTCGTACCTAGCAATAGTTTAACACTACTAGAAAAAAAGGCTTTGCTAACACATTTTTAATGACACTTTTTATAAAGTGTAATAATATAATACTTATAATGATACTAATTTTTTAAGTGTTATTATATTGAATCAATACAACGTAGTTTTGTTAGTTTCACTTAAAGTGATACACTATTATGACACAATTTTGTGTAAAAAAAAAAAAAAAGATTTTTCCTAACACTTTCGGTTCCTCAAGCACGCGCATAACACTTCAGTACTGAAAAAATAGCGTGAGTCTGTGTTTCAACCGAAGGCGCCGATCGAGAGCAACAACAATGGCAGTGAGGGAAATCGGAATTGCGACTTCAAATCAGTGAGGGAAATTAGTAGATTTAGAGCTTGATTCGCAGCTTCTTCAACCCAAATTCCAAATCACGAGTCATAGCATATTCTCTGCACAACCGGTTGAAGTGACGGCCATCGGCTCTGCTACTGTGTGAAGCGGTATCGGCATTACAGAAGGGCCTTATTTAGCTGTGGTCTGTACACTGCTCTTTAGACTGGTAAGTATTCTTAGGTCAATTTGCATTTTTGTGCATATGTTTGTTTAATTTTGCTGCGGTTGAGGCGGTTTACCTATGGATTTCGGCTCGATTTTCTGTTGCTTGTAGTTAAGGAATTTGTGTTGACCTTTTCCTTTGATTTTTATTTGTTAAATGTTTTCTGTTGGATGTTTGAATTATGGGAGGTGCTGGAAATAATTGAGCCAGAGAACCTCTTTCTGCTATGAGTATTGGGATTGAACTCATTTTGTTCATTTGTTGATAGATTTCTAGGGTACCATGCCTAAATATTTTGGTGTTCTGAATCATGATTTTCTCCCTTTCCCCCCTCGAAATGTAGCTCGTGTTTTTTCCCCTCTGTAAATGTTATGAATTCATTCCAGAGTTAGGCAAATTGGTGTCCTGTTTTAGAGTCAAAGGGTTTTACCTGTTGTAAATTGGAGATTATCTGACTACGTATGTTTAAAGATATTACTTTCAATTGTTGGGACCTCTGCATTTCATATGGTTCTTTCCACTGGAATTTTGCTGCCTAAATGTTCTTAATTCATTTTTTTTTTTTACAGTTTTAATTCTTGAAAGTTTTTATTGATCATTTAGTTCAGTTACTGGTATAAGCTATGCTTTAGTTACTTTCATTTAATTTAGTTATGGTTATAAGCTCAATGATTAGGTATGAGTAATGGAGTTTGTGCATATTGGTGATTTATTCCGTGTCATACACTTTGATAATATTTTGCTTGCCATCATTTTCATTTCTGTTTTCAAGAAAGCCCGATTGTATATTGTGGCATTCAAGGAAAAGCATGCCTGTCTCTCGTCATCATCCTATAGCATTCTTCTTCCATGCTGGAGTTTTCTAGTGTGCTTCAACAGTTCAACTTTCTCCCTTTATGTGTATGTGTTTCTAAGATGAAATTATTATATTTTAGTTGATTTTGTTGTGTTTCAGTTGTTACCATCATTCTTTGTTATTCATAATTAAGTGTTGGTTATGGCATAAAATGAAGTGACTCATGGGGGGGGGAAGAAAAACCATCTCACTAGCACAGAACGGTGAAAAGCACACCTCAAACATATGAGTAGCCATTTTGTGCTTTCAACTCTTAAGAACTCCATAATGCAACTTGAGCTCATAACCAAACTCCTTCCCATTATTGTACTGACACGATACAAACAAATAAACCTTGGGATTCCTGCTTTTTTCTATTGAATATACTTCCAACTCTTAAGCCCTATTGATTTTACCTCCATCAAGTGCATGCCAGTAGTTCTAGCAATGTGTTAAGAATGCCTTGGCCAGTATTTTAAAGCATATTCATGAGGTGATACAGATATTTTCACTATTTTTAAAAACAAATTAAAACATCCTCTCAGATACACTTTTCATCAGTTCATCATATCCCTTTCCTCAAAGAAAGAAGATAATTTGATGGCCCTTGTAAGGGATCAGACACTACCAAATCTACTACTTCCTATTAATTTATTAAGTGTTGGTTATGGATCAGACACTACCAAATCAAGTTCACGCACCACTTAACATATTAGAACTTTCTTCCTATTTATTGTAATAGGTATTGCAAGCTATTTTTTTAGGGATTTCTCCACTTGTATTCTAACGTGATGCTAACATAGGTAAATTTCTCTTCCATTTGCTGCTGCCATTTGAGTTGGATAATTAGTTTCAAAAGTATAGATAAGGGTTGGATGAAACTTCCAAGGAATTGCATTGAATATGAAAACGGAGTCGAAAGGTTTTTAAACTTTGCAATGAACAACGCAAGTTTAAATGGAATGATATTATGTCCTTGTTTGAAATGTGGAAATGGAGTAATGAGGACAAAAGTTGAGGCCAGGGAGCATTTGATTGTTATGGGATTTATTAAGGGATATACACATTGGATAGCACATGGAGAACTCTTTACACCTAGTTTAAGTACATCACACTCCGAGCCTATTTCAAATAATGGAGCATCTATGCCTGATGAAATGGAAGCAATGTTGCATGATGCATTTAGGGTCCCACCTTGTGGAAATGTAGATGAAGAAAGTAGTTTGAATTTCGTAGATGCTGAAAAATTTTACAAACTGATTAATGACACTCAACAAGATTTGTATCCAAGTTGTAAGAAGTTCTCTAAACTTGCCTTCATCATTCGGTTACTTCATCTCAAGTGCGCAGGGAAGTGGTCTAACAAGCATTTTGATATGCTACTTGATTTGCTGAGGGAAGCATTGCCTGAGGGTGTTGAACTTCCTAAATCTTTTTATGAAGCTGAAAAATTGATGAAGCAACTGGGCTTAGGCTATCAAAAAATAGATGCTTGTCCTAATGATTGTACATTGTACTGGGGGGATAAAGAAAGATGGAAGGATTGTAAAACGTGTAAAGAGTCCAGGTGGGTCATTTCTGAAAATGACCCAACGGGAGAGAAGAGGAAGATTGCAAAGAAAGTTTTGTGGCACTTTCCTTTGAAACCTCGACTACAACGTCTATTCATGTCAGCCAAGACTTCGGCTTCTATGAGATGGCATGCAGAAGGGCGCACAGATGATGGTCGAATGAGGCATCCAGCTGATTCACCTGCTTGGAAAGCATTTGACGCTATAAATATAGATTTTGCAAAAGATGCACGTAATGTGAGGTTGGGATTGGCGTCCGATGGTTTTAATCCGTTTAAAAATATGAATGTTGCTCATAGTACTTGGCCTGTGATACTTATGCCTTACAACTTACCCCTTGGATGTGTATGAAGCAACCATATTTCATATTGTCATTGTTAATACCTGGTCCATCTGCTCCTGGTAATAATATTGATGTTTATTTACAACCTCTAATTGCTGAATTGAAAGAGTTATGGGACATAGGCGTGCAAACTTTTATGCATCTTCGAAGCAGAATTTTCAACTACGTGTTGTATTGTTGTGGACAATTAGTGATTTTCCTGGATATGCAAATTTGTCGGGGTGGAGTACTAAAGGGCAACTGGCCTGTCCTATTTGTCATAAGGAAACAAAATCACAATGGTTGAAGAATGGTGCCAAGCATTGCTACATGGGGCATCGTAGGTTTTTGTCTTCTAATCATCGTTTTCAGAATGATGCACGGTCATTTGATGGTCAGCAAGAACATGGAAGGCCACCCCCTAAATTGAATGGGGATACGATATTGCATGAGTTGGATGGAAAGCAAATCAAATTTGGAAGGGCAGTCCATGATAACCAACAATTGCCCTATAATTGGAAGAAACAAAGTATATTCTTTGAGTTGCCGTATTGGAAAGACAATTTGATGCGCCATAATCTTGATGTAATGCATATTGAAAAGAACGTTTCTGAGGCCATATGCGCAATATTGTTGGAAGTGGATAAGAAAAGGGACCTTAAGTCACGTCTCAACTTAAAGGATATGGATATTCGATCCGACCTTCATCCAGTTGAGAAGGATAATGGTAAAGTTTATTTGCCACCAGCTTCTTTTGTACTATCTAAGAAGGAGAGAGTGACATTCTGCAAGACTTTGAAAGGTGTTAAGGTGCTGGACGGATATGCTGCCAACTTATCTAAGTGCGTACACCTTAATCCACCTAAGCTTTCTGGACTTAAAAGCCATGACCATCATATTTTGATGCAACAATTGCTGCCAATCGCTCTAAGAAAAGTTTTACCTAAGACTGTCCGCTATCCTTTGATAAAGCTCAGTAGATACTTTAAAAAGTTGTGCTGTACTGAGATTCATCCAAATGAAGTGTTTCAATTAGAGCAAGAGATTGCTGTTATCCTTTTTGAATTGGAGCGAGTCTTCCCTCCTTCATCGTTTAGTATCATGATGCATCTAACTGTCCATTTAGCATCCGAAGCTAGGATAGCTGGGCCGGTTCATTATCGATGGATGTATCCTATAGAGAGGTACACGTTTCATTCATTTCATGTGTAGGTTATTCTTTCTTGTGATTACAAACATGTACAACAATGACATTGAAACTAATGTATGAAAGTTGAATTTAAATAGGTATTTGAGCACGTTAAAGTCCTATGTTCGTAATAGGAGTCGCCCAAAGGGTTCTATTGTTGAAGGGTACTTGGCTGAGGAATGTTTGACATTTTGCTCGTTATATCTTGCTGACTATGTGGAGACAAAGTTCAACCGACCAAGTAGGAATGACGATCATGAAGCCAATTCCTATGCTGGGTTAGATATTTTCAAACCAACTGGACGTTCACTTGGAAAAGGAGTTCCTACAAAATTCGATGAAGACACATTGAAGATAGCACATCAATATGTGTTGTTTAATTCTCACGCTGTAAAACCTTACATAGAGTACGTATAAGATAGAGGATTTATATTCTTCATTAGATTAGTGGCCATAAAGCCACGCTTAACTAATGCATAGTATGTATATGCAGCCAGCATCATGGACTAGTGGAACAAAGGCATCCTCGTGCAAGTTTGCATGAAATTGAGCGCATCCATAGTGAAGAATTTGCGAATTGGTTTTGCAATTATGTAAGATTCATCTCAGTTAGCATGCTTAAGTTATACTTTAATGATGCTTAAGCTTACATTGACTCTTGTTGATTTCCTAGGTGAAGGCATTGCAATTCAATGATGATGATAAAATTTCTAAGGATTTGAAGCATTTGGCCAGAGGACCCAATGGCATTGGTCTTAAATACGATAGGTTCTTGGTGAACGGCTTTCGATATCATACTGTAGAAGTTGAACGCAAAAGGAAAACTCAAAATAGTGGCGTTTACTAGTTTCTCAAGTGTTAGAGACAGAAATCCAATTTCAAGTGATGTGTCTTATTTGGGGAAATTAACAGATGTGATTGAGTTAGATTATAGAGATGGGCGTAGAGTTGTGTTGTTTAGATGTGATTGGGTATCAACAGGGAAAAGGTTGAAGCAAGATGCTGAGGGCTTTACTCTGGCCAATTTCACTGATGTTAGGCCCCATGAAGAGCCTTTCATTCTAGCTTCTCAAGCAACGCAAGTCTTTTACGTTGGAGACCCGACTGAAAGTAATTGGCAAATTGTTATAACCACAAATCCGAGAGCTGTGTATAACATGGGGTCCGTAGTTGATGTTGAGAGTTATTTGCAGAGTGAAAGTTGCAACATCCAAGCAGATTTGGGAAGTGAGGAAGTCAGCTGGGTTGCTGAAGGGGTCGATGGAGTTGAAGTTGAAATTACAGCTACTTGATAAATCTTTACTTTATAAGCTGCTTTTGCTGTCCAAACTTGTTTTGAGAACCATACTATTCAAGGCCTAGTTGTGTACATTGTAAATAGTTGTAATATGAGATAAAGTGTTTTATGGCTCCATTGTTTATGCCATGTTGCAAGTAATATAATACGTTTCTATGCATTATGTATGCTTGTTTGCTTTTTAATATAGTTGATAAATGTCTTGTGTTATTTTTGGGAATTTTTTTGGATATGAAATTACTGATCTTTGGTGCGAACATTTGAATCCCAGATTTGAATCCAAGTATGGCAAGAACTAGGGGAAGAAGAAGAAGTACCAGTCAACCTAACCAACGTGGTGATTGCAGTACCGAGGCGCATGTTGTACAAGAGGCTGATGAAATTACTGCTGCGCATGTCGTACAAGAGGTTGAGGGTCAAATCATGCAACAAAGCGAAAGTCAAGGTATATTTATATTTGTTGGCTTCTCATATGCTTTCTATATTTTTGTACTACCTAATGAGTCCTCGCTCAAATTTTTGTATGAGAAGTAAGTACAAGGAGATGCGAGGCAGCTCGCAAGAGAGGACCAACCTATATGACCTCTATTTGGGGCCGCCCTCGAAATGCGAAGCCTTTGGAGGTTGAATTCAACAAGTTTGGACAGCCGGTGGGAACAAACCGTAGTAAATTGACCGAATATTTGGGAACCATAGCAAGGAATGGAATGTACGCTCCGATAGATATCAAATCATGGTCTCAGATTCCTCGAGACAACAAGAATGAGATGTTCAATGTTGTGAAGGTATTTGACGTTTTGTTCTAATATTGAAGTACATTATATAGTAATATATGTTTGAGTTTTGTTATTTTCTTGTCCATGTGCAGGAGAAGTTTAATGTACCGCCTGGTCTTAAGCCTGCTATCCTAAGATCAATTGGCATAAAATGGAGGACCTAGAAAGCATCATTAAAGAGCGAATGGTATGATGCAGAAAAAGACATCAATCACCAAACTCCATGCACCGATGATCGCGTGATTCACGTTCAGTGGACTAATCTCCTTCAATGGTGGGATTCAGCTCGAAGGGAAGGTACGAACACGTGCTCATACTCTTTCTTGATTGATACATTGATGTCCATGTCAAATCTATTGATGACTGAATTTTCTAAATTCAGGCAATGGCAGAGAAGAATAAAAGGAACAGAAATATGAAGAACATGAATCATAAGATAGGGAAGAAGCCTTACAGTCAAATTTGTGATGATATGGGAACTTCTTCATGAGACTGAATGATAGGTTAACCTCTATTAACTACTTACAGAAATTGGATGATGCAGGCAAAGGAGTAAGGCCATTCTCCAACTCGTGTACAAATGTTCAAGAAGTGTTACACGGATGCTAGCGGAACTTCTTCCAACTCTCATGTGGCGAGTGCAGTGGTAATCATACATATGACTCATTAGTTTTTGTTTTATTGGAATATGCCTTTCTTTATAGTTACATGGGACAACTATGTTTTATTGGAACATGCCATTCTTCGTAGTTGGACGTGTTGAATGTGTTGAATGTGTGGAGTTTGGATGGGACTGCATAGGAGATGTTGGTTTGAACTTTGAAATGTTCATGGAGTTTGGGACTGCATAGGATATGTTGGTTTGAACTTTGAATGTTTGGAGTTTGGGACTGCATAGGAGATGTTTGGTTTGAACTTTGAATGTTTGGAGTTTGGGATCCAATGAGGTTGGGACTAAATTTGTGCACGGGAGATATGAATTGTTGAATGTATTGGCTGCTTTGTTGTGTGTGTGGTTATTTTAGTTTTTCTTGCAGTTTGGTTAGCTTTTGTGTTTTATTTTGTTGTGTGTGTGTGTGCTTTGTTGTGTGTGTGGTCGTGTTGTGTTGTGTGTGTGGCATAATTTGTGCAGTTTGGTTATATTTGGGTTTTTTTTTTCATGTAAACCGGGTGTTCAAGAAATGCAGACAACTGCAATTTGGTTAAAAGTAGCAGTTTGGTTAGCTTTTGTTAAAAAATGTAGTTTAGTTAGTGTTAAAAAAATCCAGGTTGGTTATGTTTTTTTTGGCAGTTTGGTTAGGTTTTGTTAAAAAAAACAGTTTGGTTTGTGTTAAACAGTTTGGTTAAGTGGCGTTGATTATGATATTGTAATTGGCGCTTATGAAAAGATCAACAAAGACTTATTTTATGCTTTACAGAAGGAACATATGTTAGTCCTTTTATCACATGCTGTACATGATTTGTCTTCTGAAGAAATGATTTTAAGGCAGAGTGCATATGGATTGTTGGTTTGCTTTGTTGAATTTGCTGGTGAAATAATGGATGGAAAGGAAGTGACTGGTTGAGGGTGCTGGTCTGAAGCTGGTGTCAAGTAAACTTTCTGTTCTTACCAAATGGAACTACATTTTGTCAAGAAGTTGGATTTTCATTAATAAGGGTCTTGTTCATCTTTCATTTGAGGATTTTACCTGGATTATGCCTTTCTTGTTCAAAAGAAAGAAAATCATTCTGTTAGTGAACTCTATGCTCCGATATCATCAAAAGAAAGAAAATCATTCTGTTGGAGTATAGTATTGCCTGTCTTTTTGACTGAAAATTAAATTCTAGAAAATCATTCTACCAGAAGCAACATCTTACATCTTTAAGTAAACATGAATCTTGTATTAGTTTCATGCAGAAAACGAAAGTAAATCATGTCTTGTTGAATCTAGGTGAACTTTGCATAATGATATCATAGCAAATTCCTCCATGTTTGGCAAATTTGGTTGTAGTTTGCTCTATTGTTTCCCTGGTATAATAGCTTTCTGCAGTTCTACACCTAATTTTCTTAGTAACATCACATGACTTGCACAACTCCCATCGGTTTCTGATCTTAATACTTAGTTTGCATCTTTTGTTTCCATAATCTGCTATGTCTAGGCATCTATCTGCTATGTCTGGACATCTATACTTATGCTCCTGATTTACTTTTATCTATCACTGCTTCACAGTCTAAAGTCGTGAACCTCATAAGGAAAACTGATCCTTCTTACCTTCCATCCCAACCCCACAAATAATCCAACTAAACCAACAAAATTTTTTCCTTGTCCCTGTCTTCATGATTTCCAGTACATTGCAGTTTTGTAATCTAATTTCAAGCATAAATTTTTAATCTTCCACTAGTACCTGTAACAAAAACATTAAAGGCATACTATATGCCATCTTATCTAAACCACTAAGAAACCCCCAAGAATATCCGGATTTCGTATTCTAACATGCTGCCTAGTTAAAAGAAAGATGCCCTTGCTGCTTCAACCATGCATTTTACTGAATAAAGTAAACTGCAGATAATACACAAAATCTGCAATTTGGTATTATTAACAAATAGCTCTGGCACAATGGAAAGATCCGTTTTGCAGATTCCTGCATAGTGTATCATCATGGTTATTTTTTTCATCAACATCAAAAAGATACCTATTCTTGCATGAATATCTCCCAAGAATACACAATTCAGTGTGGACAAAATCTATCCATTTCCAGAAGAAAAGTAAACAGATGGCCATAGAAGATACTTGAATTGCGGCATGGTAGCAGCCTATAGCATTGTCCAATCCAGCACTATATGATAATTAACAAAAACACTTGCATGAGTCATAAAATATAAATAGTTACACGAAATTATATATATATATTTGAAATCCAAAAAAATGCAGTTTGGTTAATTTTCATCAAACAGAAATAAGCTGTGGAATTGTTGAACTGATTCTTCTTTGATAGCAATTAATGAGTCTCTTCATGATATTCTGAAAAGCATACTCCAGGAAAGGTTCAAGAAAACTAGACATTTTGGCATGTATCATGTATGTTCAGCTTGAAATGCTTCTGCGAAAGAAACGACAGAATGCATAGGGCAAGCATAAACAATGTTCTTGTAACAATGGATCTATGTTTGCAAGTATTTTGTGTGCTCTCTATTTTTTTTTTTTTTTTTTTGCATTTACTATGTTGAAATTTATTATGCCTTCAAATGAAAATTTTCTAAATTTGGATGATCAGTAATAGATATACAAAACTAGTGGCTGAAAGTCACAGAAGTTAATCATATATTTGTGTAGTTTAAGAAACAATCCTTTTGCAGAGTTTTGTTATTTAGAATCTTAGTTTTGTTTTTAGTCAGATTCACAAAGAATAAGACATAGGAAGGCAGGGTCCAAGTCATTCTGGTTAGGTGTCATATAAAATTAAGCGTGGTGGCTAACCACTCAGGCCAATTGACTTCTTCTGGGTGTTGGAAGTTACAACTGCCCTCTGAGTAGTGTTTCTGGTCTTCATTTTCATAAAAAAAAATGCAAATACCACAACTTTTCATTAGTGGGAACGTGTCTATTTTGCACAAGAACCTGCTTTAACTTAAGCAGAAATGTGGGAACATATTTAACACCAAATCACAGCAGCTTACTTTCGCTTCCAAATCACAAGAACCTGCTTTAACTTAAACAAAAATGTTCATTTTGCTTTAACTTATAGTAAAAAACCATCTATTCTAACTCTCAAAGTTTGATTATATTGTGGTTTCAACAATCTTGGTTAAAGTAGTTTCATTTTTTGAAGATAGTCACTTGTATTCTTTTGATAAATTTTATTACAGTTTTCTATGTGTATATGTTATAAGATGGCAGCATTTGGCTTTACCCTTTTTAGTTGTCTACAGCTTGGTTACTTGTTGTCAATTGCTTTGATGTTGGAGGAGAAAAAGGGGAGTATGTTACTGTGCTGTAAAAAAGTGGACAGTTTTGCTAATCTCACTTGTCAGTACAGCAATTTGGCAAATAACATGTTAATTAATTCTACAGTTTTGCTGGGATCAATTGGCATATGTTCAACTTGAGGGTAGGACATTTGCATATGTGTTGCTTATTTTCAGCCATTATTTGGTTTTCTTGTCTTGTATGTCTCTGATATGTATGACAACTTGGAGCTAGGTGTCACAGTAGCTGAAATCTTAAGGAGGTTGAAAACTTGAGTCACATCCTCGCTTCAATGTGCCTTAATATGTAGATTTGAGATTCTATGACTTTTTCCCAATATTATGCATTCTTGAAGTATATGTACTCCGTTTTGTTGCTTACACTAAATATTACTATAAATTGTCACAATAGAGACTAACTTTTGTGATTGCTTATCCATCTTAAAGAATGAAATGGATGAAAGAAGTACACAACTCCCTCCTGGCTCAGAAGATAGACTTGGTCCAAATGATATCTTCTCCCAAGTTGTTGGACCAGATAGATATGGCAGGGTCCGCACATTTGGCAGCGGTGTTCACCCTTCGGATGTGTGGGGTGAAATTCCAAGTCGTACCACTTCTTTTCGTATCATTCAAGAGCAAAGAGAAGAAATTACAAACATGAAAGCACAGTTGAGTGAACAAGCAAAAGAGCTTGCCAAGATACGTGCTATGTTAGTGTCTCAGAGAGATTGTTCATCCCCACATGTTTCAAGAGTTCCCTCAATGGGTTCTAACAATAACACCACCACATTGCGGGTATACAAAATATTACAATATCATGGTTGTGTTACTTGTTTGTATTTATAGCAAAGTATGCATATATATAGGTTGATGTCCTATTTCATTGTTCTACCGTATTATTCATGATATGCCTAATATTTCTATTGTGCAATCTTTTGGCTTTGGCATAAATGCAGCATATGATGTCTACTATGCAATCTTTTGGCTTTTTTGAGTATTATATAGCATTTTAAGCATTTAAGTCTAGTTTCCTTTATCTAGTGAGCATGAGCGATTTGGCTTGTTTTCCTAATTCACTTTTAACTGAATAAAATATATCTTGTAGGTTCATACCTATGTTTCACTTTTAAGCATGTTGGATACATCCAAAATAGTTGCAAAAGGTTTTATTCAAAGTGTGGACCCATCCCATGAAGTTGGGGGTGTACTGCTGGGTGAGGAATGGTGTGAAGTAATGGTTCTAGTTCCGTTTCATCGTGGCGAGAAATTGTTGAGACCAGTAGATTTTATTCAGACTATTGGAGATTCCATTGGAATAGGAATTGCTTGGCCACGACACTTGGTAATTATCTAATGTCTTACATTGTTAATTAATTTAATATTTTTTCCTTCTAAGAAGATTTTATAATATTTTTACTAAATTCATTCTATATTATTGTAGGTGAAGATTCGCGAAGCAGATTAAATACGTATTCCAGTGTCGAAGCTATTTGGAAAGGCCTAATGCTTGGCTTTATGGAAAACATATTAATGCTACTATGTTTATTTGGAAGGCCTAATGCTTGGTCAAACGATCTACTTTTATGGGACAAGATAAATTAATGCTACTATGTTTTTTTGGAGGCCTAATGCTTGGCTTTATGCATGTATCTAAATACTTAATACTTATGTTTGAACAATTTTTGAATGCTATGAAATTTATAGGATTACTGTTTAATATAGGTTACTTTTGATTGTGTTGACTTTTTAATGATGTCTATTTAACAATTGTGTGTTATATATATAATATATATACGACAGGGACAAAAAAATATTTTTTTGGATTTTTTGTGAAATACTTAATTTATTTATTCAGATGGCTAATCTATGGTGACGCTTATTTTTGTCATACTTCAAATGTTTCATGACACTAAAAATACGTCATTACAGAAGTCTATGGTGACGCTTATTTTTGTCATACTTCATATGTTTCATGACACTAAAAATACGTCATTACAGAATTCTACGGTGACGCTTTTTTTTGTCATACTGTCAAGGTTTCATGATACTAAAATCCGTCATGACAGCAGTATATAGTGACGCTTTATTTTGTCATTTTATCTCTATTTCCTGACACATAAAACCGTCATTCAAGAGCTTTATTATGATGATATAAGTGTGACATATTTTCCATTTTTCATGATGACAAATTTCGTTATTCAAAAAACCTTTTGTGACCAATAACAGTGTCATATTAACGATCGTTTACTGACGTATAAATTTGTAATAGAAACCAACCTATTGTAACTTAAAGTGTTGTCATAATAATATGAGTTTACTGACACATTTTTGCGTCACTTAAAAGACCTATTATGACGCTTTTTTCCGTCACAATAGATGATCTTTGATGACGCTAAATAGTGTCACGGAACCTATTGTAACGGCCATATGCACGACGCTCTTTGAAAGCGTCAGCAGTACAAAAGAGTCACTATAGATCTATTTAATGACGCTTTTTAGCGTCATTATACCCCTTTTTTCTAGTAGTATAATCTAGGTCTTCTACAATTCACCAAGTCATGTTGAATTATAGGCCACCAAGACAAAATAAAAAAGGAAGCAAGTCATGATGCTCTTTTAACTCTCTGATTGCCTCCATTGCTCTTAGTAATGGTAAATTAGAAGTCAGATTGGATCACTTAGATCAGAAGCCAAATTCTGCAAATGCTAAGCTGGAGCTTTGTTTCTTGCTAGCTGCAAAATTAAAAGTGAAATTAACACACAAAATGTGATCTGGAAAAGATGTCAAGGTTTATTCACAAAGGGACTGCAAGTTAACAGTGGCAATATGCTGATCACATAGGGAGAGAATAAAAATTGAAATTTTCATTAATAGCCTCAACATCAAAAGATACCAAGCCTGCTACATTTCGGAAATTAAAACTTCAGAAGATCAATTAATGATAACTTCAAAGCACTGGAACATGAATAACTAACAGAACCAACACAAGATTTTAGCAAATGTCCACTGCTTTGAGGGATTGTCACATTGTATGAATAAAAATCCATACATTTATTAAGTGTATTGGCTCACTTCTATTCTAAATACTCCTATATCCTAACATCATGTAGCAAAAGAAGTTCTCGTAATCCTAGATCTCAACGAGAGGGCATTCTACAGGCAAGAGATCCTTTTTACCCTCCCTCCACTTCATTCTTAATATTTATCAGGGAATTGAAATTAAAGAAATGAATAAAGGAAACAGTTGTAATGGAAACAGAATGAAGGAACTTTATAGGTAAAAAAGTTCCAGAAAGTAGATCTCTAGACTCTAGCATAAACTTTTTTTAACAACATAGAACTGCTAAAAATACATAGAAAATCTCCTACATGCTTGACAAAAATCTCCTCAAATGTTTTCTGGGATGCAGTTCACCCTTTGCTACCTTGCAAAACCGAATTAGGTAATTCTGGATAAGATATTATACACGGGTTTAATTGATGTTGATCCTTTTCAAACCTGAACAAGATCACGTTGATAAAGAAGGAAGATTGATGAAAAAGAACAATATGAATTTCAAGACACTGGAACACAAATAACTAGCAGAAGGCTTAAGAAGATAGTGTCATAGGCACTAGTGAAGATTACATGTAATAGCTTAGCCAAAGGGAGGGTGTACATGCAACTCAACAATTCCCCCGTTTTTTTATATGAAAAACAAAAACAAAAAAAAGAAGAAGAAGAGATATTTGCAAAACTATTAAATACATGGAGAATAAGAGATGGGTATGATATAAAATCTCTTATCCGAATGTTTAAATAAAACATTCCCCCTAGACATATGCACTCCAAAGAACATTAAAGGTATCTGTAAATCTAAAGAGATCTGTTACCACCATAGAGGAATTGCACGAGCTATTGGTAACTTACCTCTGCTTAGGGCAACATACTGTGGCTTATGGTGCAACCTGCATACAGAAAAATGTAAGATATCAATCTATTATATACTATGTATACTTTAGATACTACGGGGGTGTGTAATGAAGGACGTGGAAAAGGAGTGCTGGTTAGCAACTTGCCAATGAGGACCCCAGCCTGCGAAATAAGAAGAAAAAAAGAGCTAGGAGAATGAACAGAATTATAGAACAAGGGAATTGAGAACCAAGATATATAAGACACATATAACTGTCATCTAACTGAATGCACAAACCCAGCAAACAAGGACTAAAAGCAAGTTCCATGGAATGTAGCTTGAACATTTTCCTTAAACATGGTATAAACTTTAACTAGCCACTAGGAAGATATCTAATACTTATCAAACCAAGCATTTTACCAGTGGATCAGACAAATGCTATTGCTACTTTGAGTCAGGTACAAGTATGCGTCTTATACAGAAACAGGGAAAAGACTTTAAATATTTGAATGTACTTATTATCATTCTAAAATTTAAATGAAAAAGAGACTGGAAAAATGGTTCAGGCTTGCATAGTGCATCGAAATGTTGAAAATTTTGATTTCTCAATGGAACTTGAATTACTAAATACAAATGCAGAGTGGAGGAGAGTACCAGCATAAGAGTGGTGAAGACAATCGATCACGCAGTACCTCCCCATTTTCCCTTCAATCCTGTCAAAGAAACCAGACACTCCAAAAAATTAAAAACTTCAAAACAACCTGCTTTTGCACCATGAACACAAGCATGTGAGCTTAGTTTGGGAGTTTAAAAAATGAGAGAAAAGAAGAGAAGTGGAGAGAATTGACTTCTCTTCCTTGTTTGGCAGATTTGCTGTGGAAAGAAAGGAAGAGAATTGGAGTGATCTAGGATCACTCCTGCAGCTAGAATGGTTTCTCTCCAAAATGGAAAGAAACGGACGGATGTTCAAGGGAAAAAAGTGAAAGTTTATTAAATTACAAACATACCCTCATCTTCTTCTTTCTTGTTTTGTCTGTGCTACTACCGTCTTCTTCCTTCTTCTTCTCTATATGATGTCGACGTTGCTGCCACTGAATAGAGATGTCGTCGTTGCTGCCACTGAGAATTGGTAGAGGCATAGACTTGGTATAGGGGAATTGATGACAAAAATAAGAGTAGAAAATTACTCAGAAAATTTTTCTTTTTCAAGATTTAATTTTGTTATTGAGATTTGGAGAAAGAAGTACAAGAGCTTTGTGATGGCTCTTGTGGCGGTGCGATGAGATTGACGGGTAAAATTTCTAGAGGAAAGGAAATGACAGTGGAGCTAGTGGAATAGTGATGATGGTGGAGGATTGATAACTAGGAAGACTGGGTTATTGTTTGAAAATTATTGCTTTAATTGTTTTCTTTTCTTTTTTTTTTTCTAAATTCTCAAATAAAAAAAAAAGTATTTCATTTTTTTTTTCTTAAACTCCCAAATAACTTTACACATGTACCACTTCTCTTCTTTTCTCTTATAAATTAAAATTTTTTTTCTCTCCAAAACTCGCAAGCTAGCCCAATGTAGAAAGTGTTTCTATTTTCATCAATATCATACAAAGTCAAACTCCCTTCTTTATTCTCAAACACAATCTCATCATTCAACGAATACCTTACTGAAAAATACTTGGGCAGATGCGGTCCACCGTGGACTACCACTTTAAAATATTGTATCTTTTTAAAAGTGTATAACTTTCAATACATATAGTATAATACTTAAAGTGGTGGTCCACAATAAACCGAGTCCAACAAAATATTTTCCTACCCTACGAGCCTCTCGGCACCAAAAATTGGCCCAATGTACAATTTCTTATGCTAACAATTATTATCCATCACCCATAAAATCAAAATAAAGCTTATCCAATTCACCCTAAACCAACAATGCAGCGGGCGCTATCACAGGCCGACCTGTGACAGTCTGCTTGTGTGGGCAAGGTCTTACCCACGCCCAATCCAAGTGCCTGACACACCATCAGAACGCTTGTGTGTCTTCAAACGTATTTAGGAAATCGAAGGGACCGAACGTTCCTAAGTATACTTGGCCACCTCCTATGGTTAGGCCGAGTATGCCTAGGAACGTCCGGGACATTGTCAAGAATGTCCTAGACATATTTAAAGACACCCGAGCCCCTCTAGCAGAAGGCCCAAGGCGGAGGGTGAAAGACAACACGGGACGACCAAAGACCAGACTAGACCGTCGTGCACAATTCTCGTGTACCCAGCGCCAGACCGAGACTGTGCTGCAAGCCAAGCGCCAGACAGAGACCCTGCCACGGGCCTAGCACCAGACCGAGACCATGCCGCGCACCGAGACCATGCCGTGAGCGCCCAAAGCGAGACTAAGACCGAGACCGTGCCGTATGCTTGCGTGCCCAACTCCAAGCAGTAGCCGACAGCTAGAACTGTCGGCCCCTCCGTTTTCTTGTGTAAATATAGAGATAGGTTTTTGTTGTATTTTTGTAATTTTTCTAAGGCCTTGAAGGCCATGCGTGTAAATTTTCATAGTTAGATTCTTTGTATTTAGGTTTAGAGAAAATCGACAAACTTTTCCCACCTCTTCGGAAAAACGGTATCTATTCTTGGAACTTAGGAAAAGTTTACCACGTCTATTATAGGGGGAGAAGCAAATCGAGATCGGGTAAACATGAACTAAGTCGGTTGTGCACATTGGTGTTTTCCCTCACCAATCTTGTTGTTTATACTTTGTACTCACTTTCAATTCAATGAAATGATTACTTTTATGCAATCAGGTACCGGTTAACTTTTGTTTTTGTGCCGTTTTCATATTGTTCATTGTCGTTTTCAATCGTTTTCATTGTGATTCACTACAAATCCACTCAAGCTCTCTTTTAAGTGTCCGAACGAGTTCGGAAGAGGTTGGTGTGACGTTGGCTCGGGCCTAGCTAAGTCACAAGCATCAGGGTTAGTTGGTTTTGGGAAAAACGACCTGTGATAGTGTCTATTCTTTGAAATTCACAACGTGTTTACAGCTTTCTGTCTTCAATACAGGCATTGAAAGTTTAAAAAAAAAAAACCTTCTTTAACATCAAAAAGCAATAAAACCTCAGAACAATTATCTCCACTCTCTACCAACGCCATCCACCACGAATAGACAACTACTGTATGACATTTTTTCCATACAATGTGACACCTCAAACCAAAATTAGCCCTTCTCCAAGACCCAAATTTTAAATAGTACACCTCCGCTTTAAGATGAGCTTTAAATTCGAGATTATGACCTAAAATCCGAACAATCTTGAAATCATTCCCATTGCAATCGTAGCCAAAGCCTACTGAAATATGAGATTGAACTACATTCTTGGGTAATGTAGAACCTGAAATGGAAACAAACTTGGTCTGTCTGGTGGCAAGGTTCCAGATTACAAAACCTTCATCCGGCAGAGGTAGGGAAAGGCAAACAACGCCACCGACAACATCCATACTGGCTTTGGCGAAACAATAACGACTCACATTAGGAATGGGGACAGGTTTTGCCGGGCTATCAAAGAGGAAAATGTCGGGCCAGAGCCGTCGAATTGGTTGGTTTGAATGAGTAGAGATTTGGAGAAGTTTTCAATGTGGGAAAGGATAAATTGTATTGGAGATTAAGGATCTCCATGGCTTGCAAACACACCTAAATCACAAGAGGGATCTTTACTGGGATGCGGGAGAGAATGTTGGAAATGATCTCCCTCGGGAAAATGCAGGTGGAAATGCGATCCAGGGGTTTGGTTTTCTTCTGATTTTTACGTTTGGCTTTTATCTTACTGTTTCCTTTCCCATTCCTTGGCATTTTTCTAGAATTTCAAATGGATTTAAGAGTTGATAAAGATGGCGAATAAAAAGGGTTTTGGTTCATTTGCCGACAGGCTTTAACGACACGCATCAGACACGCTACGGATGTGTCCTTCCCTAACATTTTTCTATCACATTCTTATCATACAATGTTTTTCTAATTTTTTTAATATTTAATTATTCAAAACATAATTACTCTGGTAAATACACATTTTCTCCCCTCTCTTATCTCTCCCTCTTAGCCGTTTTTTTCTCTAGTCTGGTTAATACATTTCCATTGTTTCAAGGATATTTATTTCCCATGAAAACAAGATTTTTTAAAAAGAAATTCTTAACAACAATTACTATCTTCAAGCAACCAAAAATCAAGAAACACTTGTGGTTAGAACCAATTAATTCCTCAATTACTTCGCTTTCTTTTGTTTGTTAGATTCCTCAATTCAATTCACTACAAGGAATTGTAAATTTTGTGATCGACCAAAAGTGGCCGCTATCCTAGTGGCCGCTAAAAGGTTAGTGATCGATTAATAGTGTTGGTCGATAAATAGAAATCAGAATTCCATGATTAATAAAAAAAATAAAAATAACTATAATTGAAAAATGTGTGATCAATTAGCGACCAATAATCATTTTGATCACTGACTATTAGTCAGTAATCCGTCGCTATTGTATTGTCGTAGATTCGTTGGTCAGTACTTTTTGTCTTTTAGTGACCAAGTTTTTTGATTGCTAAAGTTCTATTAATTAGCTAATTCCTCTTATTCTTTTAAATAAAAGAAATACATTTTCCCTGCTAAAATTTGGTATGTTATCATATTTTTTATAAGTAAAAGCATATGATATTCAACAAATTATAAAATACATTAACTCCTTAAAGATTTATAATGAATGATATTTAACAAATCATTAAATACATTAACACCTTCAAAGATTTATAATGAAACGAAATTATACAAATAAATATGAAGTATAAAAGGTAATAAAGTTACAACATAGTTTGAAGGTATCTATAACAGAAAAAAAAAATTAAAAATGACCAGTATGGCTAAGAGAACGCATCATAATCAGTATCACTACGAGTGTCATCATCATCATAACCATAAAAAACTGTTGGTGGGGGTGGGGGTAAGAGTAGAGGTAGTCCTAAATGTTGAGAAATACCTACGAAGTAGTTGTGCAATTGGAAAATATACTGATATTTCTCTTGCATTGTGTCATCAAAGTCCTTTTGCATGTCGTGCATCTGCTTCTGTATTTGTGCCTAGATTGGTGCACTCAAAGGCTCATCATGATAATATCCACTTTGAGTGAACTCTAGCATGAGTCGAGAAGACTCAACACCCAACCCATAAACTTGGCCCTTCCTGAAGCCTTCAGCAACTTGCACAAGTAAAGTCCTCTCATCCTATATCACCTCCCTACTAGTGGAGCTCTACTGTAAAGCTGGTGACATTAATTTGCTAAATCACTCATGAAATTATTTTATATATATATGTTAGTGCAAATGCATGTAGAAGATTGATATTGTGAGCCCACAATCCATTTATTTGAGGCCTTCTCTTAATGATATCCGTTATGGGTTTTAGCCCATGAGGTTAGAGGCTTAATTAATAGAAGGAGTAATTAGGAGATTTATTAGCAATTATTACTCTTAAGACTAAGTTACGTTCTGTCAGTACGTTGTCTCTGACATTCTTGTTGTTCACCATTCAAAGGTTGTTCAGGATGAGAAGAAGAGCCAAGAGGAGGAGTCAAGGGAAGGGGAAGTGCTTGAGACTACAAGTTTAGATAACTCGTGTTCCCCTTATGCTTCTATCTAGGTTTAATTAGTATCTAGGGTTCTTGATTGTGAGATTTTGATTTGGGAAAAATTGTGAGTCTGATGATTCTAATAGGGTATTGATTACTGGATTGTAGGCAAAAACGGAATTGGAGGTGATAAGAGTAGTTTGTGATTCAGTGTTTCTAGTAAGGGATTTTGACTTATCTGCGTTTTCAATTCTTAACTGGTGTTTTACGAAATTCTCTTTCTATTTTGAGATTCTGAAAATTATGTTTGTATAAACGAGGATTGCGCATGGTGAATAGATTATTTCAATGAATGAGTTATTATGCTAATATGTATAGTCTATGAGTTCAATGATTGTTCTGTTTTAGCACTATTCTGATTTCTGATGTCTAATTCCATTCTATTTAATGTTTGGGGCTTGAAATTGGTAGGGATGATCCTATTCTGTTATTGTGTACTGGCTCAAGGCTTGGGGGATACAATACCTAACTAACCTATTCTCTGTACTGACTCTTCTCCTAACGGGATATAATAGTTAGGAAATTGATATCAGTTAGCTAAAGCCTTTCCCCAAGCATGAATCAGCTTCCTGAATTAAGTTATGTTAACTATGTATATATATCTATTTAAATGGTTTTGGGTGCAAAACTGATATTTTTCCTTGATAAAGTGGATGGTTGGATTGGTTCAATGGGTTGGGATGTTGCAGGTTGGTTTCAGGTGCTCTGAAAATCACGTTTGCAAATTTTAGAACGCACCCAGGGCCGGCTTCCCCTGCCACGCCCGGCGCTTGCCCCACTCTGCTCGGCCCCAGTGTTGCCGAGGCTGTACCCGGCGCCAGCCCTACTCTGCTCGATGTTGGTGTCGATTTTCTTTTGTACAGGTGATGGTTTTTCCCCTTAACTGATTTGTCATTATTTTTATTGGATAACCAACATCGGTTTAGTATTCGGGTGTAAGTTATGTATCATTCGATTCAGTATTGAGCAAAATTAAGGAATTCATTATTCTTCTTTTCCTTCCTCTTATTTCTTGGTGTGACATTTGAGATCTTCTTAAAGTGGTACACAACATTTTCGATTTCCTTCAGAGCTCTAATTTTTTTATTTTTGGACTAAGAATCCTAATGTTTTGTTGTACCGACCTCTGTTGTGAGTTAGATGTGAGAATTTCCTTGAGCTCAGACTGCAACCATCTCCCTAACCTTGACAAATTACAAATTTCTATTGAAAGACTAAGTGCTATGTGAAACTATTACTTATGTAACTTACTCAATCCCAGTTAAGTCATGTTTTCTTTACTGAACTAGTAAGCTCCCCCCTTGTCTATTATTTCAAGGAGGACCAGAGTAATTTCTCTGAAGAGCTTATGTAATACACTATTTATGTTGGATTTGTACTAATGACAATTGAGGTTTTAGTGTTTGTGGAATAGTACAAGTTTATTAGATTTTGTTTCCATTGTATTTTAGTTAATGGCATTTAGGCTATTTTAGTTTGTTTTGTCTTTTTCGATTCCGGGTTTGGTATTTCCTTTTGGGATACTATCATGTCATCCTTGAGTTCGGGGCGTGATAGATATGAATAGATTACATTAATATTTAAAATTTACCCAAGTGTATTGGGCTCTAAAGTCTGCAAATTGGCCTTACTTAGGCCCAAGTTGCTAGGGCTTATAACACCACCTTCCAAATTTAGAGTAAATAAATTCGTGCTCCAAATACTAACGTTGTACGTAATTATATAGTTTAATAGAAATCATTCAGAGAAAAATAATTATCGAATAAGATATATGTTAGAATTTATCTTTCAATTACCATCTTAGTCTCGTACTTCAGAAATGAAATAGATCCTCTAGTATAGTGTGATTGGCCCAAACAATCATGAGAACTACTATGATTCTCCTTAGCATGTCTAGACAGCTAAAATGAAAAAAACCTTCAGATCTCCAGTGCTTGATAAGCTGGTCGTAGATTGTCTCGACCATCCAATCTGAGCTCTTCCCACTCATTTGGATATTGAACAAAGTGCTCATTGGCTGCTTAGCATACCCGAGCTCCCATGCCCTTCGAATGATACCATCATACTGTGAATTCCATCTGAAGTATCTCTATGATTTTTCACATAACATATCATGGTTACTGTGAATAAATGCAACATATATAATAGATTTGAAAGTTAAAACAAATGTAAATGATACTTTATATTTAATTATTTACACAAAATTCTAAAAACCATAAATCTAATATCTCAAGTGGGACGTCTCCGATGGAGTGATATGGATCATAAAATTGCTCCCTAAATATGCTAGCAATGACAGGAGCATAGGCTGACCGGTGCATGAAACTATGATATAGAATTGCTCTTCATAATAATATGTAACACATAAATATTGAAATATAATTTATGTTGACTTATTTGCAGAGCACCTATGTGTTACCATGTGAAGCAATATATGATCTATTGTCTAATAGATCATCTTAGATAGTAGAATCATATGATGATGGCATAAATAACGGGGGTATATAAAGTGGTACAAATACCAAGGGTAGATGATGATGTTGAGATACTTGGGCTGGCTAATCACTGCCAAAACCTCTTCTATCATTCCTTCCATACTTGAAACCTAATGCACTAGTATTCTTCCTTTGTAGCATCTCTGAGATAGCATATATAAATATAATTAGAATATAATCAATAATAATAATGAACACATAACAAAAATTAACTAACATAAAGAACATGTTGAACATTTATAACAAAACAAAAAAATGTAACATAAAGAAAAAGATTGTGTTAGAAGTAAAAAAAAATACAACTTAATTATCTAATTCATCTCCAATTTTGTATTCAATAGCATCCTCATCATGATCATCTTTAGTGTCCTAATTGGACTTATAATTACCTTCTTCTTCACTCGAACTTTATTCCTCAATTTGTAAGTCTACAATCTCAATTACACTAGATTCATCTACCAATAGACCCACATCTTCAAACACCTCAGATATAGTGATACTATCAATTTCATCCACATCTTGTTGGCAAGTATTGTCAACTACTGAAGCATCCATAACATGACACGCCTTAGATTTACACACTACCCACCAATCGCTCTTTGGTCTTTTATAACCTGGATAGGGGGTGTAGAATACTTGATTAGCTTGAAAGGCTAAAATAAATGGATTGAAACTTGGATACCTCCTCGTATGGTTGATTTCAATAAGTTTATATTAAGGACACATCCTAACTCCTTAAGTAGGTATTAGATTAAACCATCCACATAAGAATAAAATAGTTTTTTGATTTAGAGATTCAGGAAATTGTACTTCGATGATTTCTTTCAACACTCCGGAATATACATCACCTAGGATACTAACATCACTTGTTTTCAGGCATACTTCATTATTCACTATCTTCTTTCCCTCACAATGCTTGTTGGTGTGAAATTGAAATCCATTTACAACATAGCCATTGAATGAATAAACACATCTTGAGGGTCCCTAAGAAATATTTTCCATGCACTGATTATCCACACCATTTCAATGATCATGAACCTATCAAAGTAATGTTTTTTAAGTATTAAAGTGTTATTGCATATAAAATCTTGTCCAATGTCGACTAATGCCACTTATGTGATCTTTAAACCAATCAGCAAACTATATGTCAATCATTCTTTCAATGTTTGCAATAGTTATACTAGTGCATCTTAAATTTTCTATAACTAAATATTTATCAAGATTAATGCATTTTCAACTTTTGATCATAATCAAATTTGTAAATACCCATATTAAATTATACTTACTCAATATGCAGTTCCACCTCCTGACAATTATGTAGTATGTGGTTTGTGGCAACTCAACATTCTTGATCTAATAGATATCAACTCCTTATCTTGTCATAAGTTTACATATTGATAACACTTCTTTTGATGAGCTGCACCACCATCATTATAGGCTGTTACTCTATTGTTTGTTTGGATATAAGACTCAAAATAATGTGAAAAAAATATAGATGCTTCTTCGACAAGATAAGTATTGCAAATCTGGGTCTTCAACTGCTGAGATAAGATGCCCTCTTATAGACTAGATTTCATAAAACTAATATTTTGTCAGTAAATTAGTTTCTAGAAATTGTTTGTGAATTTACTTTTTGTTTGTCCACGATTTCATTTGAATACCAGATCCCATTGTGTTTAAATAAGGGATCCAAGGGGGATTGGTGGTCTTTCACACATGTATGGATCACTTTTGTTATTTAATCTATATATAAACATTTGTTCTTGCACCCATGATGAGATTCAACCTCACTGTTTAGGTTATTATGTTAGAATTCAAACTGGGAATGTTTACCGTAGTTGTGGGTAGTCCAATTACCACATGACACATGCGTATTTCAATACGAGAAATTAGTGGACCTGATATGGTTTCTCAAAGTACTATATGGTAGAAACCTAGACTACTACCGCTTACAATAAGGGGACTAGTACCTAACACTTTGAGGCATGTGCTGGTGGTCTAGCCGGCTGGTGCCATACTTCGATCATTCGTAGAGTCGAGGCTCTACTCAAAGGCCAATATACGCATGTCAAAGGTGTGACTAGTGACATGACATCACAAGATAGTTTTCATCATATCACCTTTGTCATTCTAACGTTTAATTATCCAGGGTCTCCGGGAGTCATTTACTCTGGATGTTTGGCTTTGTGTTATTCCCCGCAGAAAGCTTTAAAACACTCAGAAAGTCGCAATCTGTTTGTATCAGCCTGGTTGGATACAGATGTCATTTAGGTGTTAGTGTCTGCCTTCTCTAAATGTATCAAGATGTGTGAGGGGTATTTTAGTCATTTCACCAATGGAGAGCCTCTGCATGCAGTCATCCTTTAAATACATTTCCTTATGGTAGATAAGAAATATTGAAAACATAAAATGGTGCCCATTTATATGTAGGGTATTTGTCATTTTAGCAAACAAGGCGATTGTCTTTGGTCCTTTGATACCGTAAGTCCTAACTATTTTTCTAAGCCAGAGGAAATTGGGTCTCACGTGAAGAGAATTGAGTTTATTTTGTTTATTTCATTTTTATTCAGAAGTCTAATTTATTATCGACTTAATAAAACAAATAAAAATAACAAAATAGGAGTGAGAGAACAATATCAATGATTTAAGCACTAATTATTCAGTCAGGTCCGTGTGAGTGAATAATTAAGAAATTAATAATGTTGAATCTAGGAAAATAATTAATGTTTAATTATTTATCAATATTTATATAAAGCCCAAGAAATAAATAATTATAGATTAATTATTATGTCTATTTGGGCTCATTAATATTACTTGGGTTACTAAGGTGGTAAGTCTGTGAAATAAATAATTATTTATTAATTTGGGCATTTTGATTCAAGAAAAAATAATAACATTATCCGCCCAATAGCTTAGACTTTAGGGTTTTTTTTCCGTGATACTATACAGGAGTTTAAGGCTAGGGCCAAACTGTTTCAGATACATCCTGCATGAAATCCTGGGGAGGTTTATCAGATTGAGAGACCTAGTTTAGGCTAAAAAGATAAACAACTCTTTGAAAAGAAAAACCCTAATTCTTTCCCTTAGCCTGCCACTCTGCCTTCTGCCTTCACGTTTTTTCTTTCTGCTTTCTCCTTGTTTCTTTGCTAACTAAAGAGTTAGCTAAACGTGGGAAGGAGAATTTGAGACCGTTTTCTTTCCCATTGTGTTCACTAAACCAGAGGTTAGGCCGAGAACATCCCTTGGAGAGCCAGAAAGCTAAGCGTTAATGCAAACAAGACGGCCGCCAATGCCGTTCAACCTAAGCCTCCTTCAAGCGTTGCAAGAAGCTTTACAAGTGATTCCACTCGGCTCAATCTGTCTACAACCCAGAGGTCACAACCAGCTGCATGATCTTCACGTCCATGGCCTTTATGGCTCGCGTTTTATTTTTCTCTCTGTTTTTTTTTTCCCGTCCATGGCTCCCCTGTTTTTACGTTCCATTTATTTCTTACTTTCATCTTTAGGTTATGTAAATACCTAATATGTTTTTTTTTTAAAAAACATATAAACTATATCTATAATTATTATGTTGTTGTCGAAATAATGTAACTTTATAGTATATTAATAGAAACAAACCTCTCAAAAAGATACATCCATGCATATTGCATAAGACAACCAACTTTAGCCTTGTAAAGCAAATAAACCATTAGATGTTCCGTAATGTCAAAAAATGCCTATGGGAAGATAAGCTCTAGCTTGCAAACTAACAAAGCAATATCCTTCTCTAGATCACGCATATGTGACACTAATAACTTTGGATAGTACAAATCTCTATAAAAAAGCTTAGCTCAATCAAAACACTCGCATCCTTTGACGAGAAAAATTCTCACAAGGCTACGGGTATTAATTGTTCTATAAATACATGAAAATAATGATTTTTCACTCTAGATATCCTAACTTGTTTCAAATTAACACACCTTCCCAAATTTGAAGCATAACCATCAAGAAGTCTAAGTTCCTTTATCCATTCTAACACAAGCCTCCTTTGCCCTTTTGTTAATGTGTAATAGGCTTTTGGTTTTACTCCTTTTCTTTGATCAATGGGATCAATGCATAATTTCGGATGATCACAATATGCACTTATCATATCTAGCCTTCACATTATCCTTCATCTTGCCATTTACATCTATCATTGTATTAAACACATTATCAAATACATTTTCTCATTATGCATCACATCTATATTATATCATATCAATTTTGTTTTTTAATATGGAAAATCCCAAAATATGCTTCATTTTGCCCAATTATGGTATTCACCTCTACCATCTACCTTTGTAAGTTTGGATGGAGTTTTCGTGATTTTGGGAAGAAATTGTACCGTATTCCACATTTGATTCCCAATCAGGCATAGAGGAAGTAATCGTTATTCAACACCTTTGTATGCTCTAAAAGACTTACAATCCTTTCCGAAACGATGTCCAACTGGCAAGAATTGTCGATGGCACTTGAACCACAATTGTTTACCTCTAGATGGTAACTGGAATGACTTTGTACATTCCATACAATATAGACATGCCAGAATCCTCGATGTACTCCACTCACTTAGCATTCTATACGTAGAGAAGTCATTAATAGCCCACTAGAGTGTAGCTTGTAACTTAAAATTTTGTTACTTAGAAATATTATATGTAGAGACTCATTCTGTCCATAATGTTTTAAACTCATCTATAAACTATTGCAAATAGACATTTAACTTTTGTTTTGGATTCTTTAGACCGAGAATTATTATTTTTAAGAACATTACAACACTTTTCATGCATATCCAAAGTGGTAGATTATATGGAGTGATTATAATCGGCCAACAAAAATACTGCTTTCCTGACAACCCAAATGATAAAAAAAACCATCTATGCACAATCCAAATCCAATATTCTAAGGCTCTACTGCAAAATTAAGATATGTTCAATTGAAATGATGTCATACCTCACTATCTAGTAGATGATTCATTATCCCATCTTTGACTTAACGCTCTACATGCCATCTCATGTGCTCTACTATTGTATTAGATACACAAATCCTCTGCAACCTTAGAGTGAGTGAAAAATAGTGCATCTTCTTTAAAGAAATCTTTTTTTTGTTGTTTACTCTTCCCTATTTTCTTTTTACGAGCATACCGAGCATGACCATAAAACTTGCACTCTCTACTACCATTATCTTCCTTCTAATAGAGCATACAACTAGGGATGGTAATTTTTTCGCTTAAATTAGGGTCCGGCCCAGCTCGGCCTGGTTGAGCTGGGGATCCCCCAATTTAAGCGAGGACAAGGACAGTGAAAGGCTCTACACCTCGGCCCGTTAGAGCGGGGTCGAGTCGAGGATAGTATGATCCCCGATCCGTCCCTGCCCCTAGCCCGCATAGTGCATATATATATAACATTATAAATTATATTATATATACACAATAATTATATGTAATATATGTAAAAATAAAATATATACATAATATATAGTATGTATATATATATATATATATTCATAGTATATATATTAATTATATTGTGTGTGTGTGTGTGTGTGTGTGTGTGTGTGTGTGTGTGTGTGTGTGTGTGTGTGTGTGTGTGTGTGTGTGTGTGTGTGTTGGTTGGTTGTACTAGAGCTACTTAACCATGATAGGTGAAAAAATATCTTAATCTATGAAATTATAGATTCTTATGTGAGATAATAATATACCTAAATTAATAAATTTGTAATTTTAATGTACTAACAAATAAAATGCTAACGAATAATATAGTAGTTATGATGGTAAGGCACTATGAACATTTTATTTTTCATTGATATTCTAAACATTACAATATTTTTATAAGTTTTAATTAGAATTAATAATATTATTTTAATATTACCCCATAATTTATTTATTCTTATTTCTCTAATATTCAAAACATTATTTATTTATTCTTATTTCTCTAATATTGTAAACATTATATTTTTCTTTATCTTTTTAAATAATTTTACTAAGAGTATGTTAGATAATTTTATTCATAAAAAATCTTATTCTTAGAATTTTTTATTATTGTATATATATTTTAAAAGACATTTATAAAATAGTTCCAATTAAGGGGGAAAAGTAATGAGAAATTAAGAATGGCATTGTAAAGCGGCATGGATACAAGTTTGTTTCTCAAACCATTAAAAGTCTTGAGAGGCACAAGCAAAAATGCTTGGTTTATAAATTTATATCCTTAGATTCATTACTTTTAAAATTATATTGTCATTTGTAAATTATGATTGTATTGTATCTCAAACTACCATTTGAATTTTATTTATCTCGAATTAATATTTTAACTTTAAATTTTTTTTCTCATAGAGATGAGATACAAAATAGAATATAAATGGTAATAATATAAAATTTGACTATAATTTAGGGTGACAATGATAAATTTGATAAAAATGTAAATATTTGTGTGAATAAAAGTTTGTTCAACATCAATGAGTATTTGTTCTATTAGTAATGGAACAAAGTTGAACTTATTCAGAACACGACTTCATTCAAGATTAATTAGTATTTGTTGGATTAGATATTGAACATACCTAAACTTATTTATAAATGTTTAATTTCATTCGATTATTAATATAAAATATCTCACACTAACAGACAAGTATATATTATTTCTAAATTAAATCTTAATATTAGTAGTACTTATTTAGAATTTATTTAGATTTACTTTTTTCTACTAAGAAAATATAAGTTATTGTTTTTATAAAATTTCAAAATTTATTTAGATTTATTTTCTTCTGGGCCAAAATCGGGACTTCGGATCCCCAATTCCCTTCTAGGCCAAAACTAGGGCTCTGCATCCTCGGTTCCCCGCTAGGCTGGGATCGGGGATTTTTTTGTCCCCAGTGGGCTGAGAACGGGGATCTCCGCCTTTTCCTATGTCGAGGACAGAGATATGGGGGGAATGCGGGGGCGGGGATTTCTAGTCCCCGGCCCATTTGCCATCCCTAGTCAAGATGCATTGCTAAATGCTGCTCTTAATCTGTTAAATATGAATTTATTAATTATAGATTTAATAAATTGATCCTAATAATAAAAGAATTACTAATTCTATAGTAATTAGAAATAGTTCATATTTTGCTACCAATTTACTACAAAACCTAATAGGTCATACGCAATAGAGGAATAGGTTCTCAAGATATTATATGATAATATTTAGATTTAATAAGCACGGGACAATACTTCCCTTTCAATTGTACTATCGACCCCCATCCTAACCTTCTAAACATCATGCCCAATTTGAGTGCATGGTCTAAGAGTGCACGGTCTAAGGTGGGTGAGAAAGTACGCTCGACAATAATCTTATTAGATGCTCTTCTACTATACCATTCCTCACAAGATGCATCAATAAACGTAGTAGTTCTGAGGGATAAAAGATCAACAGATGACGGGGCTATGGACGAGGAAGTTCTCACCTTTTTAGAAGACTGACCCCTTGCTCTAGACATGGTTAAGTAAGGAATGGGGAAAATAGGAAGAGAGATAACAAGTAAGCTCCAAGTTTGAAAACAGGGCCACTACCCTGTCAAAGATATTCCTCAAATCTCAGGCAACCCTCAACCAGTCTCACAATCCACAACACCCCAACTCCTTCAAGATATCAACTTCAACAACCAATTCAATCAATCACCTCCACTCAATTCAACACCCTGCACAATATATGTAAAGTTCACTGTAAAGCATAAACGTGTTGACTATCCTCAATGCAAGCAAGTAGACATGATCATGTTAATGAAGGCAGCATTATGGTATTATGCGATAAACAATGCACGTTCCATATATTCAAGTATCACCAATAGCCACAATTCTAGCCTTAGCTATATGAAGTCTCTAATGAGCATAAGCATGAATCAAGTAGTGAAGGATCAATAACTCCTAATTCAGTCCAATTCATGAAGCTCAATGAGTAATGCATAAGTCAAGAAGGCATGCACAATCCTATTTTTCGGCCAAAACTGTTCCCAAAATTAGAAAAAATCATCTACACCGTTTTAACCGTAGGAATTGAATAAAGAACATACCTTTGTACTTTTGTATGTATAGGCAAGCAAAAGATATAAGCTTTTTGTAGAAATCTAAACTTCTTGCTCATGGATTGAATGTGATGTTGTTATGAAAAATTGAAGATTTTGAGGATTTTGATTTGTAGGATCATCAAAAGAGAAGTCAATAGATGTTATAGAAGTGTTTAGGAGTTGCAAAATCAAATGTTTGGAAAGTGATGGATGTGAAACCGGCGTGAGCTTGAGAGAATTTGAGAGGGAAATTGGAGAATTTGAAAAAAAAAAATATATTGCCAAAAATGGCCCTTAAATTGTGCTTCACCCGACAGGACCCGGCACCGGTCCGAGCTCTTGGAGCCGACACCGGCTTGGTTCTGTCCTGGGTTCTCCATTTTTTTAAAATAAAAAATGCGAAACATACAATAATGCTGAATAATGCACTCTAATTAATCAATCAAAATGATGAAAATAAAAATTGTCTCAATCACAAAAATTGAAAGTAAAGAAAAGTAAAGCTGCTTCAATGTTTCCCACACCTGTAATCCTGTGGATTTTCCTCAGTATTCATTGGTAATGTCCTCGCTTGACGATCTCCCAAGAGTTTGGCTAGTTGACCAATTTGGTTCTCCAAATTACGCATGAAAGCCTCTAAGTTCCTTGTTGTTACATCGACTCCTTAGAACTTAGTCTCCGTGGTACTTACCAATTAGCCAATCAACTCTTCCAATGGTGGTTTTGAAGATGCTGCATTATTGTTCATGGGGTTTTGGTTTCTTTGATTACTTCCAAAATTGAAAGACCCTTGCCTAGATTGATTCCCATTGCTCCAAGAGAAATTAGAGTGATTTTGTCAACCAGGATTATAGGTAGAGCTATAAGGATTGTTATCTGGCTGGACATTACCTGCGAAGACTGCTTGTTCCGACGTTTCTTGGAGTGACCCCATATTTTGGCATTCATGATTGGGGTGTCCTTCTCCACAGAAATCACAATTGACGTTTAAAACCTACCCTGGAGGCATCACTATCTATTCCATCTTTTGAGTTAAGGCGTCCACCTTAGCCTCTAATGCTGCCACAGCATCCACTTTGTGCATTCCTTGCACACGAGCTCTTGACCTTGCACTCCCCCAAGAATAGTTATTAGAAGCTAAATTTTAAATAAGCTCAAATACCTATTCCGAGGTCTTATGATTGATGGAACCCCCAACAAAAGAGTCGACCACTTGCCGTGTTGCGAACGTGAGGCCATTCAAGAAGATAAGCATTTGCATTCCCAACTCAAATCCATGGTGTGGGCATTTTCTTAACATCTCCTTAAATCTCTCCCAACTTTCATATAAGGGCTCAGAATCTAATTGTTGGAAGGCGAAGATTTCATTTCTAAACTTGGCTATCCTAGCTGGGGGAAAATATTTGGTCAAAAATTTTTCAGTTAGGGCATTCCAAGTAGTAATAGAACCTGTAAGTAAAGACTTTAACCAAGATTTAGCTCTATCTCTCAAGGAAAAAGAAAAAAGTCTTAACTTAATAGCATCCTCAGAAACACCATTCATCTTGAAAGTATCACAAATCTCAAGAAAACTAGCTAAGTGAGCATTGGGATCTTTTTCAGGTAACCCATCAAAGTGAACCATATTTTGAACCATTTGGATAATGTTGGGCTTTGTTTCAAAATTGTTAGCATCGACCCTAGGCCTAGCAATACTCGAGCCTGTGCCCGAGATTGTGGGTTTCACAAAGTCATCCATAACACTTCAATCATTCCCAACATTATTCTGTTAAGCACCATCCATCTCGATGATTACGTTCCTTTGGATTGTTTGGCGAATTTTTGATAATGTCCTTTCGATTTCAGGGTCCAAATCAACTATCTCGCCTTCGGATTTTCGGATCATGTACCAAGAATAACACCTAAGCAAACGAGAAGCAAGTTAGATAACAGAATTAATTATTAAAATAAAATTACAAGGTTACAAAGTTAGTTAAAAGAGCATAGTCAAAGTTAGTAGGATACAAGGTTGTACAAGAATACATGAAATACAAAAGATAGCACCTTTTTGCGGAAAGAACAATCATACATAATTTATATATTTACATATTTACATATTTACATGGTTAAATAAATAAAATTCGAGCTTTAATGCTATTGTTCTCCGGCAACGGCACCAAAAACTTGATGCATATTGATTTGGGTATAAAAATCATATAAAAACTAAGCACATTCTCAATCAAGTTTACATTAAAACGTTAACTCCAAATTACACATATGAGCAAGCGTACTCATCATTAACATAGCATATGGTTCAAACGAGTGTCGATCCTCCAAGAACAAGTATACATTAGTCACCTTTCTTTCATTGTTTAATTGACTTGATAAAGTGAAATAAAATAAAATAAAATAAAATAAAATATATATATGTCAAGGATAGAGAAGTATGTAACTCAAACCATTATTTTGACAATCATGATCTTAAAGTATTC
Organism: Voacanga thouarsii; assembly: GCA_026120185.1. Classification (NCBI taxonomy): domain Eukaryota; kingdom Viridiplantae; phylum Streptophyta; class Magnoliopsida; order Gentianales; family Apocynaceae; genus Voacanga; species Voacanga thouarsii. The sequence continues at coordinate 594,559 of JANUWF010002273.1, forward strand.
AATCATTATCATAACTAATTATTCTCTTGGTATCATGAAGGATTAAGATAGATTCACTTCTTTTTCAATCCATGAAATCACTATCTTCTAGATAAATTAGAATCACTTGGTCTCGTCTCAACTAACTTATCCAAAAGATGCATTATACACAATCCTTGGTTAAATTCCCTTGGTCTCGGAGAATTTAAAACATGAAATCAACTAATGAATCATTGGTCTCGATAAATATCAATTAATCTTTAATTATCTAGTCCTCATCAATTAACCCCCTTGGTCTCAGCGAGTTAACAGACAACAAATATGAAATTAATAAAGTGCAACCACCATCAACCCCCTTGGTCTCAGCGAGTTAACAGACAACATATATGAAATTAATAAAGTGCAACCACCATCAATCCCTTTGGTCTCAGCGAGTTAATGGGAAGAACAGCCAATTAATTTTGTAATAAACACAAGTAATTAAATATCAAGAAAAATAATCAATTAATCAAAAGATCAAATAACTCTAAATATCATGAATACCTAAAACAATGTCAAATTACAATAAAACAATTAACACATCATTGTTCAAGATAAAGAAAACAAAGTAAAAGAAAGCATTCAAAGACAAGCCTCCTTCTTCCTTTGAAGACCTTCTTGCACAACCCTCCTTGAATTGAAGAATTCCTCCTTTGATTTGAGTGATTCTCTATAATGATCAATGAATTCTCCCTTTTTTCCCTTGTGTTTTTCATCTATTTATAGGTTTAGAAAGTGTCTAAACTCTTAGGTACAATGTTCTTGGCCGAATAGAAGTTGGAAGATACTAAAACTCCACAAATTATCAAAAATCGCGTAGAAAAAATCAAGCACCGCCTTAACTTCAGGGCACAGACGGCGCCGCTTGACTCTCGGAGCCGGCGGCGGTTGTGTTCTGCTTCTCTACTCGTTTGCTGATTTTTCTCCAAATTTTGCAAAATGAAGACCAGAATACAGCCGGTGCCGCCTTGACTCTTAGAGTCGGTGCCGATTCCACTCTGTTTCGCTCAGTTTCACCAATGTTTCATCGCTTTGAAGTTCGTGCAATTCAGTGCATGGTCGGCACCGGTTCTAGAACCCTAGCCGAGCACCGCCTCTCCTCTGTTTTGTGACGTTTTTGTTTCGTTTTACCCTAAAAAGCTGAAATAATGAACAAAACACTTTTCCAAAGGTAAAATCTCAAATATGAAAGAATATAACTAGTTATTGAACAAAATATATCTCAAAAGAACCTCAAATAATTAGAAAAAATATGACTAATTTAGCCCCTATCATATTCTCCCACACTTAGCTCTTTACTTGTCCTCAAGCAAAGTATCAAGAACAAGTAGGAAAATACAAGATTAAATCAACCACTCAATCAATTTTCAAACCATATCTTCAATGCTTTCTTCATTCAAGAACATAAAACACATGATATTATATCTTTCACAACCAATGCAAGACTTGTGTAAGTAATAAATGACTTAGTAGAACCATCACAATACTTAACAATATTCTCAAACTATTGGAAAGAATTTAATTCAAAAAGAATATGCATTCCATAGGCTTACTTTTCATACAATCTCTCCACTAATTCGAGACACATCATGATTCTACTTAGATCAAGTAGGACTTTTGAGCTTGAAATGTAAGGTTAAAGGCTTGTAATGTAACTTATCAAACGAATGATATAGGATAATCAAAAGTCAAAGAAACTGAGAGTTCGCAAGAAAATGATAAACAAAATGAATTAATAATTTCCAATTCTTCTTGCTCTCCTATTCCAATAATCAATCAAACCATAACCTTATTCAACAATTACAACTCCACTCCAGCAAATCCTGCATTTTTTCTCTTTCTTTTTCTTTCTCAACTCTTCTTTATTCCTTTCATAAGATCACTCAAATTTCCAACAATGATGTCAAGGATTTAATATGAACTTAACTTTTTACAACTCAATCACCATCCCTTTTGTGATCTTTCTTTTCTTCTTCACTCACTTATCTTTTCTCTCATTCCTCTCTTATTTTCACTGTTGCTATTGTTATTTTTTTTCACTTTCAATTTCTTTCTTTCCATCTTTTCTAGTAGTTTTTTTTTTTCTATTCTTTTTCTTCTCTTTCTTTGCTTCCTTTCCTCTTTTCAGCTCAACTCATTATTGATCCATGACTAAAAGTAACAAGTCATGATCTTTATCCCAATATTCTTCCTCAACATTCTCTTACACATACTTTCATCTATCAAGAGTATAAAGATTTGGAAAATTATTCAAACTCTCATAAACAAGCAATGGACAAAATATTGTGATGGGTTTTAATGAAAGAAATCAACAATTTAGGCTCAAAATAGGCACTAGGGATAATATGACAATAGGTAGGCTTGAAAAGCTCAAACTATCCAAAGAAGGCTTATTACCATCATCCCTAAGTTAAATCATGATTGTCTTTCTTATTTCGCCTTGAGAGATATTCAAGTAAGTTCTAAAATGCTCCATGAATTTTAGTAGAAAAATAGGTTTAAGAACAATGCAAAGCATTTGATCAAGACTACTTCATCTAAGTGAGCACAAAAAGTCATGCATAAGCTATAAATGATCTAGAACATATGCTCTATAATCCATCAAAAAGACATGCATTAAAAATATAGCTTGAAATCTCTAGAAAATTAGAAAAAATTTTGAAAATTTCGCTCAAAATTTGCTCCCAAGAAGGCTAAAGTATATGCATAGAAGAATTGTCAATCAAATCACTCCCCCATACTTAAACTGAACATTCTCCTCAATGGCCAAATAAATATAACAAGAACAACCAATACCATGGGACCAAAAATATAAAGGAGAAGAGATAAGAAAAATAAACTTCCATTCGTTTGGCAATGTGTCGTACAAGAGCTGAATGCTTGAAGAATGAGGCATTGGCGAAGTACCTAAAAAGAAAAATACAAAAGAAAACACACCAAAACATAAAAACTAAAAAAGAAAATAAAGCAAAAACAAAAGAAAGAACATAGTACACAGGAAAACACCCTAACGAAAAAAAAAACATCAAAAGAGAAAGGAAAAATAAGAGTGATTGAGAAAATGCTAACAAGCATCATCAGTCCTCCTTATCATCATCATCATCATCCTCATCCTCATCAGCTGGTGTAGAGGTACCCGCACCACCATGTGGCCCAGAAGAATGCTGCCTCAACTCGGCCAATTGCTGTTCCATAGTAGCTTGCCGTCTCGCCATGTCATTCATAGTACCCTGCAAACGTAGGAGTACCACCATTTGTGATCGAGTCGTCCCAGCATGATAGTCTCAAAGTCAGTCCGGGAGTGGAATTAAAAATTGCTAGCTCTAGCACGTGCCGGTGGTGGTGGGTGCTTTTCCTCCATTGTGGGTGGCCTAACTTGCCTGGGATGTTTGACCTCGAAGGGAGTTAGCCACTTCTTCAACTTCTGGTTGTACTTGTACCCACAACTCATAAGAGTTTGCTCAGTGACCATATCGTTTTCGGCGGTAGCCTCCATGAGTTCTCCCTCAAGATTCACCCCAAAGTCTTTCAGAATTTTTATTATAACCAAGGGAAAAACGAAGGCTTTTGTGGAGAGCCAGTGATGCACAACCTCCCTAATAGATTGGATGATCAATGATGCAAGAGGGATAGGTAATGTGTTCATCATCCGATGCAAAATATAAGTGTCAATAAGTCTAGTCTTATTGAAACCACTAGCACGGGGTACAACATTAAACCCAAACATGTAGACTAGAGCTCTAAAGTTGGCTGCCAGATTATTGTTGGAATAGAAACTATTAGCTTGAAAGGTATTATGCTTATATAATCCTAAGGTGGCTCTAGTCCCGCTAGCATCTCAATTCGAGTCAGACAGAATCTTTTGATTATTCACATCAATCCCTTGCCAAGTATCATCGTTAAAAACCTGGAGAAGATTAGTTAATTAGTTTTGAGTGATGACAATAGGAACTCCTTTCACTCTTGTTTCAATATGTGGAAGATGTTTATTGCCCTTATCCATTATGTTAGCATAGAATTCCTTAATAAGCACGGGACAATACTTCCCTTTCAATTGTACTATCACCCCCATCCTAGCCTTCTAAACATCATGCCCAATTTGAGTGCACGGTCTAAGGTGGGTGAGAAAGTACGCTCGACAATAATCTTATTAGATGCTCTTCTACTATACCATTCCTCACAAGATGCATCAATAAACGTAGTAGGTCTGAGGGATAAAAGATCAACAGATGACGGGGCTGAGGACGAGGAAGTTCTCGCCCTTTTAGAAGACTGACCCCTTACTCTAGACATGGTTAAGTAAGGAATGGGGAAAATAGGAAGAGAGATAACAAGTAAGCTCCAAGTCTGAAAACAGGGCCACTACCCTGTCAAAGATATTCCTCAAATCTCAGGCAACCCTCAACCAGTCTCACAATCCACAACACCCCAATTCCTTCAAGATATCAACTTCAACAACCAATTCAATCAATCACCTCCACTCAATTCAACACCCTGCACAATATATGTAAAATTCACTGTAAAGCATAAACGTGTTGACTATTCTCAATGCAAGCAAGTAGACATGATCATGTTAATGAAGGCAGCATTATAGTATTATGTGATAAACAATGCACGTTCCATATATTCAAGTATCACCAATAGACATAATTAGAGGGTTTCGCATCCAAGGATCACACTAAAGTATGCAACTTGCAAAGGTCTATTTGTGGACTAAAGTAAGATTTTGGAGTTAGAACATCCATTTTGATGAAACAATTAAGGAATTTGATTTCATACAAAACATAGATGAACCTTGTGTATATAAGATGATTAGTGAGAGTACAATTGTTTTCCTATTACTATATGTAGATGACATATTTCTAATAAAAAATATTATATATATTTGTATGAGTTGTATATATATGTATATGAATGTATGAATATGAATACACACACACACACACACACACACATATATGTGTATATATTAATATATGTGAATATATATTAATACATGTAAATATACATATATTAATATATGTATATTTACATGTATTAATATATATTCATATATATTATATATATATATATCTATATATACATACACATGAATGTGTATATATTAATATATATACATATTTATTTATGTTTTTGTGCGTGTGTGTATATATATACACAAAAGCATAAATAAATATATACATAGTATATACATATTTATTTATGCTTTTGTGTGTGTGTGTGTGTGTGTATTGGTCCTTGAATTTTTTAATATTTTAAAAATGACTCTAGGCAAAATTTTAAATTTGTCCTTGAATTTTTTAATTATTTATAAAATAACCCCCAAATTTTTTTAACTTAGTCCTTATATTTTTGAATATTTATTGCATGACCACAAAATTTTTTTTAGATTAGTTGTTAAATGTTTAAATATTTATAATATGACCCCCAAAACTTTTTTTTTGTAATTATTCCCTACTACATATGTGTGTATATATATATATAGTACATATATACATATATACATATATATACTTAAAATAGATAATAAATAATTTACTTACCATTTAAATTTATCAAAATGTACATAAATGTCCAAATTACCGCATAATATTGAATAATATGTATTGATAGTAAATTTAAAATGATTATTTATATTTTGTTCTACACACACACACACATATGTGTGTGTGTGTGTGTGTATTTGTGTGTATATATATTTGTAGAAAATATAATGTATAAGTCTTTTTTTAAAATTGATCTATATGTATAACATCATTTAATAACATCGATGACATAATTAACATTATTTAAAATTTTAAATTTATATAAATGTATAAAATAATTTATTATTTTGAATAATATATTTTGATATTAAATTTAATCTGATTATTATATTTTGTTATTACTCTAATTTGTTAAAATATAAAAAGTATGTTAAGAATAGTTTAAATTTATATTTAAAAAAAGGATATAACCAAACAACTAAATTTGGCCCAACGGTTGAGTTCTACGTGCTTTCAAGGAAGGTTGGGGGTTCGAAATCCGCCACAACGTCGCACTCTCTGAATTACATTGGGGTGCAATCAGGTATGTTAGGTGGACCAAGCCAATCGGACGCAATTGGATGAGAGAATTTTTAATTTTCATTTTTTTAAAAAAAAATCTTACCATCATAACAATTTTTTAAATAAATTAATATTTTTGGTGATGAAATTTTAGCGAGGAAACATTTTTGTCACTAAAAATCATTATTAGTGACAAAACTAAAATCTTTGGTGACAAAATATTTTTACCTTTAGTTAGGAAATTTTTTCTAGCAAAAAGTCTAGGCTTTAGTTAGGAGAATTTTTTCTAGCTAAAGGGACCTTTTGGTGACAAAACTTAGAAGCTTTAGTGAGGGTGCTTTAGCGAGAAAAGATTTTTGCCTCGCTAAAGGCCTTTAGTTAGGAAACTTTAGCCTTTAGCAAGGAAGTTGTTTTGTCACCAAAGACCTTTTTTCTTATAGTGTAGCCAGGGGCTAATTCCAAAGTTCTATTGATAAACCCCAAAACTAGCCAAGTTACTTATGGCCATCTATCTAAAATGTAAGCTAGCACAATGGGCAAAGCTCCCATTAAGTACTTAACATCTTTATTAGTTCACGAGACCAATTCAATGTCAAAGTCTTCCCGAGGGAATACCAAGAAAACATTTTATGGGGCCAAAATATCGTTTTTCAAAAGTTTGCCGTTTCCCAAGTAAATATTCCCGAAGCCCATAAAATATAAAAGGACACAAGACTTTTAATCACCACATGACATGCTTCGGAATGAAATTAAGGGAAAATGCATTCATGCATTGCTATAAGAATATTTTTTCTCTACCAAAGTATATTATTTGTGAGGGCACATGGTTTCACAGAATACCTATTTTTGATGAATAGGTTTAAATTCCACTTAGGCATACTCCAGTGTTTAAATAAGCCTTGTTGTAAATTTCAAATACAAAGGTCCAAGTTCCCTAAGAGATCATAAAAGGTTTATTTCTAATACTTAAGTGAAATATAATCCATAGAAGCTTTATGGTTTTATTTCTAATAATTAAATGAAACCTAATGTATAAAAGCTTCATTATGCATAATTTTTCAAAGAAAATAATACATGAAATCTAGCAATTCATGCCCTCATAATGTAGCAAAAGCTTGTTCTAGGATATGTCCGGGAAACATTTAGCCATATCAAGAAAACATAAAATTTTATCAGAAAAATACTTAGCTAAACGGGAGTTTTAAAATCTAAGGGACTCACCTTACTTCAAAAGATCGAAATCAATTTCACTTTCCAAGTCTAAGGGTTCTTTTGAACTGGTTCTCCTACATTAATGAGGTAATTTCATAAACCATTGCTCAATATCCTCAAATTAGGATTTACAAACTTCTAGAAGTAAAATGGTGTATTATCTTTTTCCTTATTCTCAAAAGGAATCAACATTTCCGGCTTTGTTACATTTCGGTATTTTATTCATAACTTTTACCATATAACTCCGAATGAGGTCAAACTAGTCTCTAAATATTCCTAAGACATTCCTCTACAAGTTCCCCTTCATAGAAAACCAATGCCTTTCCTTATTTTGTACAGTTTTAACTGTGAAGTTACTGCATTTTCAGTGAAGTGAAACAGCCATATCAATGCTCAACTTTCCTTAATTCTTTTCCTTGCTTTCTTCAACTCAACCTACCACTTCTAAGCCTTCTAAAACCTCATTTAACATCTCAGAAATAAGGTTTCAGCTGGTTCTCATACCCAACACTTCTCCATTTATTTTACCATAGCTAATATTTCAAGGTACTAAAACAGAATTTTATAGGCAGCTTTGCATATTCTTGCTTCCATTAATTCCTTAGCCGTCAAAAGCGCACGTAATTAGTTCCAAACCTTTCCTAACATCCCAAGACATGTATATAAGTGTATACGTCCAGATTTCCAGCCACTTCTATCTAAGAAACACATACAAGCTTCAAACAGTTTAACTATTTCCTTCCATTTTTCTTTCCTAACAAGAACAATATCCTAATTTCCTTAACCATGTAAATCATTCACTTATTCTAATTTCCAGAATTTTATCAAAGAACAATATATAAACTGTTCAACACGCCAATTATCACCTTATTTCAGCCAATCAACATACCTCTACAAAACAAAAACTTTCTTTGTTTTTCCTTCCATAAAATCATGTTTCCTTGATATGAAATGCATATATAAACAATTTCAAATACCAACCTATCATTTTAGTTTTTGGAGAGCTTTTACCTTCTCAATGACACAAAACAAGGCTGCAATTTTGTTTCCCTTCCTTCCTTCTCTTTCTTCTCCTTTCTTTGTTCCTTGCTGCCAATCTTTCTCTCTCTTTCTCCTTCTCTCTTATTCTTTCTTTCTTTCTTCTTTCTTCCTTTCTTTCTTTCTTTCTTTCTTCTCCTTGGCCGACCACCCTTGTGCTCTTACCTATAGTATTTTCACAAGTGAAGTCATGTGACTTTTCTTAAAAGTCATGCGACTTTACTTTGGTGACTAGCATGCTAGAATATTTTAGAATCTAAAGGAAACTCATAGAACTTTATAGAAGATTTTAGAATCATATGGAACATGTAGGAAGCTTAGCGAATATCTTAGAAGTTCATAAAATTCTCCTAATCATGCACGAATTCATGCAACCAATCATATAATTTCCTATGGGCTTTCATGTGTGGCTAAAATTATTTTAGGCCTATTAATTATAGGTGGCCCAACAAGCTTTTATCCATGACCCACAACTCTTATATATATAAAAGCCCACTAGCAATATAAATAACATGGCCCACAATCTTTTATATACAAATGTCCACTAGCTTTTTATATATTGAAAAACCTTAGGGGGGGGTGAATAAGGCTTTTGGCAAACAAATACAGATTAAAAATTTTGGTCCCCTTGGAAAATTTGAACAAAGTAGCGGATATGCTTTACAGCTTTACAATTTCAAGAGTTCAGATATGTGTCTATTAAATCAACACAGAACGATAAGAAAGTGTTCTGAAATAAAGATGGGTAGTTGAGATGACAAAGACAAGTTTAAATCAGAATGCAAAGGTTATAAATGAGTTATTGATTTCAAAAGAAAAGATGCAACATTTAAGATCTGAAAGTAGCGAAAAGTGTAGTTAAGAATTTTGGCGAAGTAACACAAGACAATGCTCAAGAATTTATGGTGGTCCGATCCTCAATTAATCTACATTCACTACCTTAAGTGAACTTAAGGATTTCAACACCACTCACTAGAAACCTTTTCCCAAATTAATAGTGATAGGTGATACCAATCTTACACAAGAAGATCACCACACTTGATTTTACACCCAACCTCTTTAATCACAACAATCAAGGCTCACCCCAACTGGATTTTACTTCTTCAACCTTGATACAAGCTAGATTGAAAGAAAGATTACATAAATAGCTCACAAAATTGAGCAGAATGCGAACAAATGAGCACCAACACTTTTTTTACCTTTGGAATAATTCTATTTCATTTTGAAGCACAAATGAAAAGGGAGATTTTTGTATTCTAAAGTGTAAGAGTATTTCTGAGAAAAATAGCACAAAAATCTACGTCAAAATCGAGTTTTGAAAGCTTTTATAGGAACAAAAAATAAGATAGCAATGGCTAATTTTTCGCTGTCAAATTTTTCAGAGTTTTGGATTCAAGGATCGAAAGAAAGTGCATCCAAACGATGAGTCTCAAATGACACTTTTTTAGGCAGAAACATTTAGATACTGTTACCGAGTTTTGGACGAAACTTTTGAATGTAGAGTTCATCCAAACTACTCAATCCAAATATCTGAAAGCTTACTCTTTAAAATCATTTTATTTGTGTGCTTCAAGGTAGAAATAAGCTGAATCATAAGATAAAGGAGACATAGAAATTTACACATAATACCTTGACAAACGATTCATAGTCTAAAGTTTTTTCACAACGACTGCATGATTTTGCAAGCTCTTAAATTGAAGATATACTTGATTTGGATTCATTTGCTCATAAGTTGCTTGGCAGTCTCATTTGTATGCCTTTGGAAGAATTGAGGTCAAATATGTCCTATCACATATAAGTCATATAATTTAATCCTCATCAATGTTTGTCATAAGTTAAAATACAAGAGAATGCCCTCAGAGCTAACAATCTCTCCCTTTTTGAGTGATGACAAACTTGATGGGATTATGATATAAATACAATGATGTGTATGGTACGAACATGTTGGACTAAGAAAAACAAGAATCTTTTTAACAGAAAAGCACTCTCTCATTATAGGACTCAAAGAGTGCTTATGAGATTAAGATAAGAAAATTTTAAGCATGTACTCATAAACATGGCTCAATGAGCCTATGGCCCAACCTACCTCCTTATCCCCCTTCCTTCCATCAAAGGACTATTTCACAGGGAACCAGCCACAAATAATAGTTACAAAAAAAATGTATAGATATATACATAAGGAAGTGTAGAAGATAAATCATAAGATGTAATGCTCCCTCTATATATGTGCATATGTGAACAAAGGATAATAAGATGCTAGCCATGAAGTGCGTTTGAGAATAAGACTGGATTTCAAGATTTTAGCCTTCCAAAATAGGCATCCAAAATAGGATAAAATGGGGTAGAAGCTAGCCTTTTAAAAAATTATTTTTGGATTGCTATTTTGGATTGAAGAAATATAGATCTAAAACTCCCCATGTGTATATGCAGGGTAAAAACGAATTTTCACCAAAATAGATCAATGGTTTTTAACCCAACCTAGTTTTCTCAAGGTATTTCAACACAAGGAATTTTTGTGCAAAAAAAAAAAAAAAACTACACAGTTTTCATAAGTATAAATATTATTATCATCCGAATATTTAACAAAGTGCATATCACAACCACAGTAAAAAAAAAAATCATCAGGCCAAGTTAAAATCAGTTAGAATGCACAATAAACTTACACTCATACTTCAAACTCCTTATTCCATGATAGTAATAATATCTCAACATAGTCTCCACTAAGTCACCCAATTCTTTATTGTCCGCGTTCTCAAACCCTAAACAGTCTGTAAATTCATAACATATATTCTCACATCATAGTTCCCAATCCACCATTTTCAATATAAACGTCATAATTCGTCATTAATCACAATACTCAATTCTCACTCCAAATCATAGCTCATAGTTCACAATTCACAATCCACCACCATTCATATTTTACAATTCTCAGTTCACAATCCAAATCATAGTTCATAATGCACAATTCACAATTCACCACGATTCATACTTCACAATATATATTCTCCCCCTTTGTCATCAATCAAAATGCAAAAAAGATAGAATAAAGAGGTCAAACAGAAAAAGAGCTTGCATAGAAAAACCATGATCAAGAGAGTAGAAATATATAGTCAAAAAAATTAGTAGGGGATAAGTGCAGAAATAAATTGTTCAAGTACTAGTGCAGAAATCATAAAATTATTTGTCTATAGCAAAGTAATAAAAGTTGTTCAAGAATAGGAAATCAGTAAGTAACACGCGGGATTGGTCAGTCAAGAAATGTGGATTATTGCAGACTTAGTCCCGGCACCCCTTTTTGAATGCTGTCTAGTAATTCGACTGGACTTTCTTTTTACTACCACATACTTCTGCCATTTACCAGATGAACTTCTAGCTATGGTTAGCTTGGGAGCATGAAATGCAATAGGAGAAGCTGAGATGGGGACTTCACTCTCCTTCTCTTTATCTTTCTCACTTTCTTCTTCTTTCTCTGGTTCCTTTTCCTGGTCCGATTATGCTTCTTGCTCAATTTGTTTATCAGCTATGTCTTCAACTTGAGAAGAGGCAGTTTCTTTTTCAGTCATTTGTTCTTCAGGAGGAGCTTGTTCATCATAGACTCCCTCAGTAGTCTTTTTTTTCCTTCTTTTCTTCCATATTTCTCAATCTGGTTCCTAAATTTTGTAATTTAGTTGTGACTTCTGCCCGAAATCCATCAAATTGTTTTGTTAAGCTGTTAATAGCTTCTAAGATACTTTAAGACAAACTGCTTTCCTCAATCCTTTTCTTGCCCTTGTTTGAGGATTCTTCCCCCATTTCAGACTTTCGTTTTATCCCTATTTGGGCAGCAGTGTAGTTCTTTTTCCTTCCCCCTTAATTTTTAATTGCTTTTCCTTTTCTTCGTCCGATACATCTCTAAGTAAGACCCCTTCCCCCATTTCAAACTTGAACAAACCCATTTTTTTCAAAAGATTCCATGTTATACACATTTGTCTTCAGCTGACTAGGCGCACATGTATTTAGATCCACATTGAAATGCCTAAAGACTTTGGTCAATAGATTGCCATATGAGAGTGCCTTGTAAGATGTGTTTCTTGACTGCATCATCAACTTATCTGCCAAAAAGCCAAAACTGATCTGTTGACCTTTAGACAGGACTAATATCAATATCATTTGCATGATACTTACTGATGTCTTGTGTCCAAAACTTGGGGCAACCATAGTCGACACCATATGGTGCAAAATCCTTCCAACACCATATGGTGCAAAATCCTTCCAGCACTATTTCATCATTTCGAATTTTTGTCACTTGAGTTCTTAAAACTCTTTCCACAAGTAAATTTCTCTTCAAATTTTTTCAAATAAAAAAGGTTTGACCCTTCAGGGAATTTGTTCATTTCGAAGAATTGAATCCCTCCATCTCTAACTTCAAAAATTTTATTTAACAACCGATGGTCGAATTCCATATTCACTGATACTACTCTAGTGCTATACCATTGCACCATAAAACCTCCATCAGTCGGCTCTAACCTTCCCTTTTTTAGATTTACATAACATTCCCAAACCAAAGGAGTGTACAGTTTCTCATTTACCGACAATAAAGCTCCCCAACCAAGATTTTCAAACATATTCAGAATGTCAAAGAAGTTCAAAAATCCCTCAGCATCAACCCGATATCCTGTGACCACAGTCCTATTTCTAGACAACCAATCATTAAAATCAGACTTGCATTTTTTATCAAGAAAGCGTGGTACCTGGGTTTCAAAGCTTTCTGGTGCACTATGCTCTATTGATGAGTTGGATCGTGAGGCTTCTTTAGCGATTTTCTTTTCTTTCTACTTGGTGCCCGATTGTGCGGTAGCAACAGCTTTTGTCTTAGCCACTCCTTTGATTTTCTTGCCCATCTTGGTCTTTTGCGCAGTTCCTTTGTTAGAGTTTGACACTTTCGCCATGGCAGAGGCAAGAGGAAGGTGAAGGATTTTCGTTTCAGTTTGGGAAGATGAAGATACAATTGTGAGAAAAGTAGAGAGAACAATGATAGTTTCAGATTTCTAGGAGAGAGAGAGTTATAGTCTTTTTGTGATTTCCTAGGTTCTAGAGTGGATAAGTACAATCAAGTACTTTTCATTAGGTGTGGTAATATTGAACATAACATGAAAACGACAAGGTTATAGTGGGTTAGAATTGGGGTTTCACAAGTTCGAATCGAAACGGGTCGACCCGTTTAATTTAAACATGTTCGGGTCATAAACGGGTTCAACCCGTTTTAACCTGTTTTAACCCACGAACCCGTTTAATTTTTTTTTAATACTTATGTTTAATACTTTTTCTAATACCTTACAAATTTCACTATAGAAAATTAGATAATTTAATTCTTTACATGAATTAATTGAATTAAATTTTATTATATGAATTAATTGAATTGCTTGTGTGTCTATTTTGTTTAATTATATGAGACCTTTTAAGGAAAATAAATAGTGTTAATGTAAATATTTGCTTGATATATGGTAAATGAATCATTCTTAATGAATTATTATTTAGTATCTATGATAATAATATTATTACAATGACGTTTAATTAAAGAAAATAATTTCTAGAACAATCTTATTTTATTGCAAAGCTACATTTGTTTAAATTCTTTAAGATTAAGTATTATGAATTTATAGATTAAAGCTACATATCTAGTTGGATGGTTTGTTGTTTTATGGTTATTTAAGATTTTATGGGTGTTTTTATTGGTTTTTTTAGTTTCATATGGTTTGATTTTATTTTTTAAAATTTTTTGTTTAATAGGTGGACAGATTGGCGGGTTTAGAAAGTATTTGGATTGGCGGGTTTAGTAATTATCTATTTAATTTTTGTGTCTAATCGTGTCATATCGTGTCAATCCGTTTTATAACACAAACATGACACAAAAATAAACATATTGACACAATACGACATGTTTATTAATCGTGTCGTGTTCGGGTTGGCTTGTCGTATGTAATTATCTCAAGTTGACATGACCCGCCAACTCGAACATGACACGATTGCCACCCCTAATTTTCATCAAAGACTTTTCACCAGAGATAGGGTCATTTTTTGAAAAAGTGCGAACATTTGAAAATTTTGAAAAGTGATTTCTGGACTTATGTTCCCTTTCTTCCTTATAAAAATAAAATAAAATGGGCTTTTCATGAATTTTGGACTGCTACTATTTTGGATTCGAATTGAGTCCAAATTAGTCTGTCCAAAAAGCAGAATTAAAGATGTTCAGTTGATGGGATTTTGGATTCATGTTTTTCAGATATTACGTCCAAAATTACTGTCCGAAAGGTGTATCTTCAGTAGTTCTGCAAGAATGAACAAACCAATCCTTGGTAAAATATTTAGTTACATAATTCTAATAATTCCTAAACCTCTTCTCAGATGATTAAATCTATCTTCGGCCAGAGGTTTCGTAAAGATGTCTGCAAGCTGTTCATTGGTTGGAATAAATTTAACACACACACATCACCCTTAAGCACATGATCTCTAATAAAAGATGCTTAATTTTAATGTCCTTAATTCTAGAATGTTGAATATGATTTTTGATTAAATTAATAGCACTAGTATTATCACATAAGATAGGCACACAATTAAAATTTAAACCAAAATCAAGCAAGGTGTTTTTCATTCATAGAACTTACGCGCAACAACTACCAGCTATTATGTACTTAGCTTCAGTTGTTGACAAAGAGACACAGGCTTACTTTTTGCTATACCACGAGACAAGGGAATGTCCAAGAAATTGACAGTGACCATTGGTAATTTTGCTTTCAACATTGCAACTGGTATAACGGCATCCGTATATCCTATAAGATTAAAAGAATTAGTTCGAGGATACCACAAGCCATAATCATGAGTTCCAATTAAGTATCTAAGGATTCATTTTATAGCACATAGATGAGATTCCTTGGAACATGATTGAATTCTTACACAAAGACATACTGAAAACATAATATCAAGTCTGCTAGCGGTAAGCTAGAGGAGACTTCCGATTATATCTTTATATTTTGATTCATCCACTTTCTTACCTTTTTCATCTTTATCAAGCTTTAATGAAGTGCTCATAGGTGTACTTATTTCTTTTGCTTCGTTCATACCAAACATTTTGAGTAGTTTCTTGGCATACTTGGCTTAATTTAAGAAGATTCCATCTTTAGTTTGCTTGATTTGAAGACCAAGAAAGAAGTTAAGTTCTCTCATCATGTTCATTTCAAATTCTTCCTGCATTGCCTTGGCAAATTTCTTGCACAAGGAATCATTATTAGCCCCAAAAATATTATCCTCAACATATATTTGCATAATTAAGATATTATCAGATTTTTTAGACTTGATAAATGAAGTAGTATCAACTAAGCCTCTTGAAAAGCCTTTTAAGAGAAGAAAACCACTTAATCTTTCATACCATACTCTTGGAGTTTGTTTTAAACCATAAAGGGTTTTTGAGAATTTGAAAACATGGTTTGGAAAAAGTTCATAAGTAAAATCAGGAGGTTGTTCCACATATACTTCTTCTTCAATAAAATCATTTAAGAAAGTACTTTTTACATCCATTTGGTAGAGCATAAAACCTTTGAAAAAAGCAAATGCAAACAACATTCTTATCGATTCTAATTGAGCAACGGGAGCGAAAGTTTCATCATAATCGATGCCTTCTTCTTGATTGAATTCCTGGATAACCAATCTAGCTTTATTTATGATAACATTACCATGCTTATCAAGTTTGTTTCTAAATACCCACTTGGTACTAATTATGAGATAGTTAAGTGGTCTAGGGACAAGCTTCCAAACTTAATTCCTTTCAAATTGATTCAGCTCTTCTTGCATAGCCATAATCCAAAATTCATCATGTAAAGCTGCATCAATGCAATTTGGTTCAGTACTAGAGAGCAGAGCAAAATTGTCAACAAAATACCGTCTAGTTTTGACTCCACAACTAGGATCACCAATGATTTGCTCTTTTGGATGGACAATTTTGTACTTCAAATCTTTTAGCAGATCTTGATTTGTAAGTTTTTCAGTTCTTTGATTATTTTCTTCAGCTTGTTATTCTTCTAGTTTCTCTTCTTTGGCATGAATATCAAGTAGATAAGTCATATGCTATTCCCTGCCCTTTTCTTTTGAGATATCTATATCATCATCATCATTTCTAGAAGAATGTATACTTGATTCATCAAATACAATATGTATAGATTCTTCTACACATAGAGTTCTCTTATTGTATACTCTATATACTTTTTTATTGGAAGAATATACAAGAAATATAGCCTCATCAAATTTGCTATCAAAATTTTCAAGATTGTTTTGAGTATTGAGGACAAAATATTTGCATCCAAAAACTTTGAAATATAAAATAGATTGAACTTTGACAAATATCAATTCAAAATGAGTTTTTTTTAGGAACAGTTTTAGCATAATTTGGTTGACAATATAATAGGCTGTATTCATAGCCTCAGCCCAAAAATATTTTGGAATGAAGTTTTCACACAGCATGACCTTGCCATTTCTTGCAAGGTTCTATTTTTCTTTTCAACCATACTATTTTTGTTGAAGGGTTTTGACAGCAGAAAAATTATGAAAATACCACTTTCCTCACAAAATTTAGTGAAATCATGGTTGAAATTCTCTACCATTATCGCTTCTAATTGAAATCAATTTGCAGCCAAGGAAGTTTTGAACACGCACTACAAGAAATTTGCTTATTTGCCACAGATAAATCCGTGGCAAATCCGTGACTAAATTGGAATTTACCATGGATCTACGACGGAATTGGTCCGTGGCAAATACCTTCGTCACTAAGCATTTTTTGAGAGGAAACTTTTTTTCCGTGGTAATTTGCCACGGAATTTTCAAGTTGGTGGCACTTGAACAAGAGATATTGCGAGGGAACCGTGGAAAATCCGTAACAATTTGCCATGGAAACAATATGAAAATAAGCTGTTCGTGGCAAATTCGTGACAAATTGCCACGGATACTTTATTTAGAAATACTTTTCGTGGCAAATCCGTGGCAATTTGTTACAGATTTGCCACGCATACTTTATTTAGAAATACTTTCTGTTTCAAATCCGTGGCAGATTGCCACGGATTTTCCAAGGAAGCAATGTTAAACAAGCAACTGTGGCAAGTCCGTGGCAGATTGCCATGGATTTGCCATGGATACTTCATTTAAAAATTTGTTCCATGGCAAATTCATGGTAAAATTGCTATGGATTTGCCACAAAACATTATTTTTTTCATAGTAAATTGTCACAGATTATTAAAAATTTTTAAAAAATTAATTTAACCCTGCATACGTTATTTTTTTAATTATCTTTTTTTTTTTTGTATTTAACCCTGCACACGTACAATTTCCTACCAAACACAATAGAATCAACTCATTCAACACCCAATATAATAAAACACAATTTCCTCATTTCCAAACAATTCAAAAGCAATATCCTCAATAATCAAATCATAAATAATTTACGAAGTCCCAAAAAATATATTACTACGTGTACGAGAAGTAGGAAATATCAAGAACTTAATCAGAAACAGTAGTACAAATACAAAAAAGAAGGAAATTTGAAATCTCTGTTCATGTTCTCCATGGAATTTGATAGATCTAGGTTGAATTAGGACAGTTCAGCTCTTGTTGCTTCTACATTGCTGGCATTATTCACATTAAGTGAAAGACTCTTCTGAACTTTCGCCAATATTACTTGCAAGTATTTCCCTTAAGCCTCTATCCTCATCTGTAACTTCTTTTGCACTTGTTATGATTGGATATGAGTAAAGTGGAGACTATATGTCAATTACAATTACTTTTGAAGTGATTGTGGTGCTTTATATATAAACACTGGTGTGTTATTAAAAGGGGAAAGGAACTTTACCTAGTAAAATGGGTACAGAAACTACAGAATCACGTGCCAAGTGGCAAAATAGGAGAGAGCAATCTGTATTCATAATTTTTCCATTCTAGGAAATGACATATCATGAATAGATATCAGTTATCATCCTACTTGAAAGGGCAAAGAGAGAGAGAGAGAGAGAGAGAGAATCTGCACCACATAATTTTTCAAGAGGTCCCTGATTTAATAAAGGATCACAAACAACATTTGTATTCACATCATGAATTTTTAAATGTTTTTAGATTATCAGATTTAAGTTTCCATTTCCAAAATTATTAAACAAAATGCCTGAGATACAAAATAGTGCTCATTATTAGACATTAACTACTTAAAAACACATTTTCAACTAGAACAACAGAGAACCACAAAGCTACTCTTAGCTTGCTTTTCTTGGGATATGGCTAATATCTGGAATAAAGTGTTACTGTCCCATCTGAAAATGGAAAGCATACCAGAATATATGTGAAACCCTAATTAAAACCAACCTTAGAGTAAGGGGAGTCGGGATGCATTTCATATTTTCTTGCATGCATGAATATATTTTTGTATGATTTTATGTGCTTTGGATTTGTGATTTGTAGACTAGAAGGCTTAATTGTGCTTATTGAGTAAGAAGGACAAAATGGTAATTTTGCTTGAGGTGGAAATAGGGAGATAGCTTGAGGGTTATATAGGAAAAATATTTGGGAGAGAAAATAAGAATAAGAGTTGTTGTAGTTTAGTGGTTAGAGCTTTGGAATAAATCCTTGAGGTCTTAAGTTCAAATTCCATCATTTGAGTTTTAGCATGATTAAATTTTATTTTTGATAGGTAGGCTAATTTCGGCCCTTGCATGCCTTAGGGAGGAGTAGGAGTGTTATCCTAGGGGAGACATGAAAGGAATGTCCTAATCCTACTCTTATACCCTACAAAAATTTCTAAAGGATTCATACCCTTTTTGATCTCTAGCTTCCTTTAATTCTTAATCCATTAAATTGCTCAATTATCTAAGCCATTTTTATTCCCAAAAAATTCCAGCAAGGTTCTATGATTGTGAAGCTTCAAAAATGCCTCTTGGAGGATGGAATTTTATCCGAAAATGGGGAAGAGTTAAGGAAGGTTCCCAAGAAAATTAATCTCCATGGTTGAACCTTCAAACTCCAACCTATTGGTATTCATCTTCTTCATGTAGTGATCTGGAAGTTTTTTCAGATTCTTGATCAGTCCAATTGTTGAAATCTTCAGCCATCTTTTCCTTTCAAATACTGCCAGAAAAATAATCAATTCACTCAACTTGAAGACTGAAAAATTTAGCCAAAACCGGACTGCACAAAAGCTGTGCAAACCAGGAAAATTCCTGGGCAGTTTTCGTAGCTTGGTAAGCTAAGAACCAAGCTGTTTCTTCCACCTTTTCAACCAGCAATTCAACCCTGTCTTTCCTCCATAAAGAAGGCTGAAAACCAGCCTTAAAGGACCCTCCAAAACCTCCTCAAACCTTCGGCAAGTTGGCTGAAACATGGTAGAAAAATCTGTACAAAAATTCTAGCAAGTCATGCGAAAGACCAACCAGAAATTCCAGCTTTGTTTCCCTCCTCACCCTTGTCCGAAACTCACTCCATCTTTCTGTAAAACCCATCTTGGTCAGCCATGAACTGAACTTCATCATTTTCACCGTTGTTCTACATGAAAAAAGCCCCATGGCTACCCCTCAAATCACTCCATCAATTGCTGCAATCAAGCCTTTAATTGAAGTCCAAAATTCCAGCAAATTATTTCATCAAACTTCCATGGATTAAGCCTCAACTATCTAGAAAATTTCCTCACTCTTACACTCCATAATTTAGCCACCCTAAAGCTCATTCAAACATCATTCATCTCAACAACATTCCAGCCAAACCAATCGGCCATTGAAGCTCACAAAAGACCTCCTTCAACCAAGATATTCTTACCATACTTGCTACCATAGTGCACTCCCTAAATTATTCTTTTTGAATTTCAAACAAGCAGCTTTCCTTCTCCTCCCAAATCTGAAAATCCAATTATCAGAATTCTCCAATCCATTCGGCCACCCTTTCCAAGAAAAATTTCGGCCAGCCTTCCTCCATACTCTCCATTCTCTCCAAACCTCCAAGAACACACACCACCATTCTCCTCGCCTAGGACCACTCTAAACCTCTTCAATCTTCTCCAAAAACACCAGATCACATCTACTCATTCTCTTGAATCCATTTCTGTAATTTATAACATCAAACGCTGAAATCAAAGTTCCACTTTCGGATCAAAAATCAGAATTTTCTTGAAGACTCAAGAACACTCTCAAGGTAAACATGGTCGATTATCTCCATCTCCTTTCATCTTCGACCTTAATGAATATACAAATAAAATCTCTCTCTCTCTCTCTCTCTCTCTCTCTCTCTCTCTCTCTCTCTCTCTCTCTCTCTCTTGACCGAATGGTTACTCCAACCATGGCCATTTTTCTTCTTCCTCCTTGGACGGATCAAGCTTTCCAAGCGTGAGGATTCTTTTGAAACTTCTTTAAGGTAGTCATCATTCAAGTAAGCCTCTTCAATCTTCTCTTTAAATTCGAGATTCATGTCTTTTGGTTGTTGTTGGAGAAGGATGGATTATGTTTGGAGATTGAGTATGCATATATATGATGGAGTTGGGATTGAAGTATGAGAATGAATGTGTTTATATGATGGAGTTGGGATTGATGCATGAGGATGACTTGTCTTGGTTGAATTTTATGATGTTTTAGGGTTTGTTGCATGTCTTCATATCGTGAGTAGTATGAATGATTAAGCATGATAGATATTATGTCACCTTTGGTAAATAGGGTTTTATGTTTGTGTATCCTTGATTGAAGCCATGAATATGACTATGTTTAATGGAGTTTGGATCATGTATTGGTAGATTTGGATCTATGCTTTTATTCATGATTTGGATAGTTTGTTGAGTGGTGTAGAGTGTATGTTCATGGTTATGGTTAGCAATAGGAATTATGATCATGACCTTGTTGTTCCTAAGCTGTTTAAGTTAGCCAATTTTATTTTATTAATAAAAAAATTAATATTGTATTTTCTTCTAGTGATTTTGAAAACCCTAGGAAAATGTGGATTTGGACTGTTCTATGAAATAATGATATTTTAACCAAATAAATGATATCTTTTATTAAAATTAAAGTATAAAAATATTATATATAATAATAATATTAAGTAAAGCTTTTTTTTTTATAAATCATCATGTTAGGTAAAATATTAATCTTGTAAGTCATATATTTATAAATACTAATAAAAATTTATTTATGATCTTTTAATCAAAACATATTAAAATTTACTTATTATTAATTTTATTTACCAATTATTTTCTAACCATTAATTATTAAAAGATTATTATTTTAAATAATATCATCAAGGACCTAGGACCATTCATCAAATAAACCCCTAGTTCATTTATAGCAAGATTTAAACCTACAACTTATTAGTAACTATTTCACAAACCATAGTTATTTTATTATCAAGCTAAATTTATTTTATAAAATCCTTTTTGATTATCTAGCCTTAAAGTTTGGAACACTAGGGTTATGATTGTAATAAGTGGAGTTAGGATTATTTATGAAAGCAAATTTTGGCTTGAGTTTAATTATGTCTTATATTTACCCCAGGCGAGGATAGGTCGGCTTTTGGAAATCTTTGATTTATCTCGAGCAAAGGATCAAGTAAGCTCCTGCATAAAACTTGTTTCTTGTAAAGGGTTACCATGTCAAGATAAACACGAAATATGTGAACACTGATTTGGTAAAAGCAATTAAGGACTGGTTCCTTTCTTGTTTCAGTCAAACCAATTATTTAAAAATCAAAAAGCAGTTTTACTCAAACACTAAACTGTTTCTAAAACTAATTTTGACAAGGACTTTAGAAACCTTTGATTGCCATTTTCAAATAAAGTTATGTTTTACCAGTTTTCTCCCAAGTGGGACAATCATCGTTGAGTACTCAATAAGGGTAAGCTAGTAGTACTAGTTTTGAAGAGCAAAAGGAAGTCTTTTGGCAGGAGGCCACCTCCAGAAGATGAACTCAACTTAGAGAAACGTCAGTACTACTTAGTCATGCCGGTCTGAGTTAGCAAGTTTCAGTCATGTGGACTGTGTGTTGCCGGAATGGACAATCAATTTTGTTTGGGTGTAGAGAAGGAAGAGTATTTAACCTGGTAGGTCGATCATCTACCTTTTTGTCAATCTGCACAAAGTGTGGCATTCTGACCGTTGTATGGTTATGAGGCCCAACGTGTGGTAACCCATGGCCGCCCTTTTGAGTGGTTGATTTTATTGTACATGTATGGTTGGAAAGCCAAAACACCACTCTTGATTTTAGCATTGTTTATTGGTTGCCAGTACTTTTTCTTATGAAGTTCTTACATCTTGCATACATGAACTGTTTTCACTGAACACTCCAAGCACACACGGGCTTACTGAGATTTTTATCTCATCACCCTTTTTACCATGATTTCAGGTCGATCCTGCTGTGGGAATGAGTAACTAGTTGTTGCTTGCTTGAAAGATATTATGTCACTTATTTTATGTAATTCTTTGAGAGTTAAGAGTGAACAATTTTTATTTCGGATTTGTTCTTAAATTTTTTGGGTTGTAATAAGTTTTAATTTCAAAGTATTGTTTAAATTTTTGTTGTGTGTCCTAGTTATAAAGACCCCTTATCCTTTAGACGGGGCGACATCCCTGGCCCTGTTAGGGCTAGGTAGCAGGGTGTTACAATATATCTAATAAAACTACCTATCTTCCACTTTACAACTGTTCCCCCTCATTTTCTTGCCAAAGCAAAAGGCTAAAACATGAAAATGAAAATAGTTTAACTTCTTTTTGGGAGGGGGGGGGGGGGTCAAAGCAAATAATAACCTTCCAAACATTTCCTCCTCCCAAAATTGAAACATAAAAGGAAAAAAGATGGGGGAAGGGCGAGTCCCATATCCTTTTTGTCAACTTTTGTTTGATAGGGTATCCAGGGAATTACATGTATTAAAGTTAAATGGTACTAACAAGCATAAAAACACATTGATATTTCATAGTTTGACAACATAATTCCAACTTTCTTTAAAACCATAGGCAGTTCAAATGCAACTCATGACTCTTAATCATGCACATAAAAAGAATGCAACTACTGATGAATTCAGCAACTTCTATTTTTCTGCCAAATTTTTTCAGCTTCTTCCAGTTATCAATTGAAGTCAATTGATTACATATCTAACATACACCCACAATTGTCATCCACAATGTTAACAACTTCAAGCTCCTTAAGAACAGAAAATAATTGCAATACGCTATGCAAGATAAACACTAAAATACATGAAATATAATAATGCAATGGATAAAGATAGTTTCTTCATGTCTATCACTGTTTCAAATTTGGACTGAAACAAGCAAACCCTCTAAGCACGAATTTGACAACTAAAATATTAAATAAGTCTGATAGCATTTTTTAAACAAGTACGAACTGAACAGATAATTTAATAAGATGAGAGCTCAAAATTTGATTTTTTATCTTCCTCCTTGTCTCTTTCTCTCCTCCCCTATTCCTTCGCATAACCTTTCATCTCCCTTTTCTCCTTCCTTCTTGTCTCTTTCTTTCCTTAGTCATCCCTCCCCTATTCCCGCACATAACTTTTCATCTCCCTTTTCCCCTTCCTTCTTATCTCTTTCATCTCCTCAGTCATCCTTCACTCGACCTGTCATCTACCTCTTCCTCTTCCTCCTTGTCTTTTTCTCTCCTCAGCCCTCCCTTCCCTCTTCTCGCACAGATATATATATCCCTTAATCATCAGTCATTAGTGGAAACTACAAAGCCACCGAGATTTCTAATTCAGTTTTCTTTTTTAAAGATGGATAGTTGTAATTTGTTTGAGAGGTGGTTAAATTTTGAAATAGCTTTCAATCAAGAAGATTTTGATGTATTTTCCTTTCCAAACCAACCACTTCTTCTTAATTTCAGGTGAGATACTTTTAAGACCTTTTTTTTAGGAGGGGTGTTTACCCGTCTTCTTCATCTGGTTTGGTTTGTTGTGTTATGAATCAGTGAAAGTTATGAAAATGCTGCTTTGGATTTTCAATTTGATATACCTATTCAAGAGACTATTTTTTATGCTGTTCCTCTAATGGATAGTTGTAATTCATTTGAGAAGTAGTCAAGTTTTGAAATAGCTTCTAATTAAGAAGATTTTGATGTGTTTTCCTTTCCAAACCAACTACTTCCTCTTAATTTCAGGTGAGATACTTTTAAGGCCTTTTTTTTTTCTCCTGTCTTCTTAATCTAGTTTAGTTTGTTGTGTTATGAATCAGTGACAGTTATGAACATACTGCTTTGGATTTCCAATTTGATCTACCTATTCAAGAGACTATTTTTATCCTATTCCTTTGATGGATAATTGTAATTCGTTCGAAAGGTAATCAAATTTTGAAATAGCTTCCAATCAAGAAGATTTTGATGTATTTTTCTTTCTAAGCCAACCACTTTCTCTTGATTTCAGTTGAGATACTTTTAAGGGATTTTTGGGGGGGGGGGGGGGGAGGGGTTTCACCTGTCTTCTTAATCTAGTTTTGTTTGTTGTGTTATGAATTAGTAAAAGTTATGAACATGTTGCTTTGGTGTAACACCCCACTATTTAGGCCCGACAGGGCTGGGGATGTTGCCTCGTCCAAAGGACAAGAGGTCTTTATAACTAGGTCGCACAATCAAAATAATAGAATAACAAGAATACTTTAAACTTAAAACTGAAAACTTATTACAATCCAAGAATTCAAAACAAATCCATAATAAAAATTATTCACTCTCAACTTCCCCAAAGCATTACATAAAAACAGATAACAAAATCTCTTCCAAGGCAGACAACACTAGCTACTCATCCCTACAACAGGATCGACCTGAAATCATGATAAAAAGGGTGATGAGATAAAATCTCAATAAGTCCGTGTGTGCTTTGGGTGTCCAATGAAAACAGTTCGTGAATGTAAAGTGTAAAATCTTCATAAGAGAAATATTGTCAAGCAATAAACAATAGTCAAAATCAAGAGTGGCGTTTTGGCTTTTCCAACCATACATGTTCAACAAAGTCAACTACTCAGAAGGTGGTCATGGGTTACCACACGTTGGGCCCCACAACCATACAACGGTCAAAATGCCACACTTTGTGCAGACTGACAAAAGGTAGTTGATCGGCCTACCGGGTAAGATTCTCCTCCTTCTCTACACTCAAATAAAACCGGTTGTCCATTTCGGCAACACACAATCCACATGACTGAAAATTGCTAACTCAAACCGACATGACTAAGTAGTATTGACATTTTTCTAAGTTAAGTTTATCTTCTAGAGATGGCCACCTACTAGAAAACTCACTCTTACTCTTCAAAACTAGTACTACTAGCCTATCCTTATTGAGTACTCAATATAATATATATATATATATATATATATATATATCCCACTTAGAAAAATGAATAAAACATAGTACCACTTGTAAATGGCAATTAAAGATTTCTAAAGTCTTTGTCAAAATCAGTTTAGAAACAATTTAGTGTTTGAATAAAATTGCTCGTTGATTTTCAAATAATTGGTTTGACAGAAACAAGAAAGGAAACAGTCCCTAATTGCCTTTACCAAATTAGTGTTCACAAACTTCGGGTTTAACTTGCCATAATAACTTTTTGCAACAACAAGTTTTATGCAGAAGTTTACTTGATCCTTAGTTGGAGATAAAACAAAGGTCTCCAACTGCTGACCTAACCCCACTTGGGGTAAATATAAGCCATAATTAAACTCAAGCTGAAATTTATTTTCACAAATAAACCTAACTCAACTTATTACAACCATGACCCTAGTGTCCCAAGCTTTAAGGCTAGATAATTAAATAAAAATATTTATAAAATAAATCTAGCTCGATATTAAAATAACTAGAATTTGGGAAAATAGGTACAATAAGTAGGAAGTTCAAATCTTGCTAAAAATAAATTAGGGTTTATTTGATTAAGGGTCCTAGGTCCTAGATGGTATTATGTAAAATAATAATCTAGTAATAATTAATGGTTAGAAAATAATTGGTAGCTAGAATTAGTTGTAAGTAAATTTTAATAGGTTTTGATTAAAAGCTAATAAATAAATTTTAATAGTACTTATGAATATATAAGAGCATGCTTGATCACATAAACCACTCACGACATGAAGAGCATGCAACAAAACCCTAAAACGCCATACAATCATCCAAGCCAATCAACTCATGCATCAATTCCCATCTTGAATATGTTTGCATCGCTACTTGGTACTATTTCCATCGCAATTCCGTGATAAATAGCCATGGATTTGTTATGGTATTTTTTCCCTTGCAATTTGCTTGTATTTTGCTGTTCCATGGCAAAATCCATCACTGATTGCTATAGAAAATTTTTCGTGGCAAAAGTCCGTAGCATATTCACAGTTTTCTTGTAGTGACGTTTGAGTAGTTTTGAAAATTTAGAGAAGGTTTCATCCTTTAAGAAACAAGGTCCAAGTAAATCTTGAGAAATTATCTACAATTACATAAGCCTACCTCTTACCACCAAGGCTAGCGGTCCTCATTGGTTCAAAAAGTCTTCATACCAGATTGCACTTTTGGTACCTATATTTTCTTAGGTCCATAGGGGTTAGTGATGGTTCCTTTCACCTTCCAAACAGTCTTCATACTAGATTGCACTTTCTTCCTAATATGACACTTAGATATTTCGTGTCCAAATTTTTCACAATATGTGCAACAGCTATATGTCATATGTGATGAAGCAGCTTTTACAAAGCAAAGTTTTTATTTTCAGTTCTAATATCATGTCTATAGCCTAGACTATTTAGATTTCTAGCAGTGAATTGTGCCCCAAGCAATTTTTCCAAATTGTTTTTGCCATTTGTAAATTTTCAATGCATGAGGTAAGATCATTAACTCTACTCTTTATATTGTCAAAATTACTGATCATAGTTTCAAGAGAACAAATTTTGTCACATAAGAATTTATTTTCTAAAGACATATGATGCAATGAGGTGATGATAACATTTTCTTCAATGTCCGAGCGTATATATGACTCAAGTGAGACTTTATTTTCATTGAACAACTTTGTATTCTTATTTAATAAGGAATCAATTTTCATCTTCATTTCTTTGTTTCTTCTAGACAATTTCTTTAGTTCATGAAACATATCAAAAAGTAATTCACTGGGATCATCATGCTTTTCATAATCAGAAACATACAGATCAGTTATTAAATCTGGAAATGTAAGATTTACCATATCCTCCATAGCCATGAAGCATATGTTATCTTTTTCATTTTTTGAATCACAACTTTCTTCAATTTCAGATTCTGCTTGATCCCAAGTTCCAATTAATTCTTTTTCTTTCTTCAATTTTGTGTCCTTGTTCTTTCCAAATTTCTTGGCCTCCTTTTCTTTGGCTACTAGACAATCAGCAATGAAATATTCCGTACTTTTGCATTCAAAGTATTGAGGTTTGAAAGAGAAAGTCTATCATTTTCTTTTCACAAGCTTCTTGCCCTTTTTGAAATGTCCTTTTCTGAATTTTTTAAAAACTTTTTGGCTACCATAGCCAATTCTTTCGTGTCTAAATCAGTGCCATCATCACATTCAGTCTAATCACTGTTAGTTTCTTCATCAACTGCTTTTAACGCAGTTCCCCGTTTGCCTTTCTCATCATTATTATATTCTTGAAACCTCTTAAATTTCATTTCATGGGTCAAGAGAGAGCAAATTAACTCTTCAGTGGGTAAGTCATTTAGATCTTTAGATTCCTCTATAGCCAAGGCTTTTGGCTGCCAATTCTTTGGCAGAGCATCAAGCAATTTTCTATTTTGTTCTCCAAAGGAATATGTTTTCCCATATGCTTCATTCATAATGTTTGTGAATCAAGTGAACATGTTGGTTATGTTTTCACTCGGCTTCATAGAGAACAATTCATAGTCTTGGCAAAGGAATCTTAACTTCTATTCTTTCACTTGATTGGTCCCCTCATAGGTGACCTCAAGTAGTCTCCACATTTCGTGAGTTGAATCACAGCCACTAACCCGGTTATATTCATTAGCACCAAGAGCACAACACAATATATTCATTGCCTGAAAATTCAGGGTCATTTTTGAAATGTCTTCATTGTCATATTCATCACTTTGTTTAGATACTTTTCTGCCTTCAATGAACTTTGATGGAACAAATGGTCCATTATCAATCAGATTCCACAATTCAAAATTGATTGAGCAGACATAAATCTTCATTCTATTTTTTCAGAATATATAGTTGCTTCCATTGAATAAAGGAGGTCGATTTGTTGAAGATCCATCAACATATGAAAGAGTAGATGTATTTGCTATAAGGATCTTTTCTACACAGTTGTTAGACCAAAAATAAAGTAGACTAAGGCTCTGATACCAATTGAAAAATCTTAGAAGGGGTGAATAAGATTTTTGGTAAACAAATGCAGATAAAAAATTTTGGTCCCCTTAGAAAATCAAACAAAGTAGCGGATATGCTTTACATCTTTACGATTTCAAGAGTTCGGATTGGTGTCTATTAAATCAGCATAGAACGATAAGAAAGTGTTTTGAAATGAAGATGGGTAGTTGAGATAACAAGGACAAGTTTAAATCAGAATGCAATGGTCATAAATTAGTTATTGATTTTAGAAGAAAATATGCAGCATTTAAGATCTGAAAACAACGAAAAGTGCAGTTAAGAATTTTGGCGGAATAGCATAAGAAAATGCTTAAGAATTTATAGTGGTTCGATCCTCAAATAATCTACATCCACTACCTTAAATTCTCACTTAAGGATTTCAACACCACTCACTAGAAACCTTTTCCCAAATTAATAGTGGTAGGTGACACCAAACTTATATAAGAGGATCACCACATTTGGTTTTACACCCAACCTCTTTAATCACAACAATCAAGGCTCACCCCAACTAAGTTTTACTTCCTCAACCTTGATACAAGCTAGATAAAAAGAAAAATTATAGAAATAGCTTACAAATTTGAGCAAGAATGCGAACAAATGAGCACCAATACTTTTTTTACCTTTGGAATAATTCTATTTCATTTTGAAGCACAAATGAAAAGGGAGATTTTTGTATTCTAAAGTATAAGAGTGTTTCTAAGAATGATAATAAAAAAATCTACTTCAAAATCGAGTTTTGAAAGTTCTTATAGAAACAAAAAGTAAGACAGCAACAGCTAGTTTTTCACTGTCAGATTTCTCAGAGTTTTGGATTCAAGGATCGGAAGAAAGTGCATCCAAAAGGTGAGTCGAAAATGGCACTTTTTTAGGCAGAAACATTTAGACATTATTACAAAGTTTTGGACGAAGCTTTTGGATGTAGAGTCCATCCAAACTACTCAATTGAAACATCTAAAATCTTACTATTTGAAAACATTTTATTTATGTGCTTCAATGTAGAAATAAACTGAAACATACGGTAAAGGAGATATAGGAATTTACACATAATACCTTGACAAACGATTCCTAATCTAAAGTTCTTTCACAAGGATTTCATGATTTTACAAACTCTTGAATTGAAAATATACTTGATTTGAATTCCTTTGCTCAAGAGTTGCTTGGCAGTCTCATTTGCACACCTTTGGAAGAATTGAGGTCAAATATGTCCTATCACATATAAGTCACATAAGTTAATCATCATCAATATTTGTCATAAGTCAAAATATAGGAAAATGCCCTTAGGGCTAACATATATAATGGCCCATAATAGTTTTTTTTCTTTTTCTTTTTCTTGAAATTTCCTCCTTCTTTCTCTTTTCTCTTCTTTTTTTTTTTTTCAATAAAACTTACATGAAGATTTCATATAAATAGGAAGGGGTATTACAAAGTAGGCAACAAGAGTGGCCTTGTAGTTAAGTGTTAGTAAGCAAAATAGATGGGATGAGTTAATTTGTTCTACAACACAGTCAGTCCCACTTGATTTTTGCAACAGTCCTCAAATTCAATCAAACTCTTGTCTTCTACATTTTAGCAGCATACATGGACATATGAAGGCAAAGAATGAAGCCATTGGAGTTGCTAACCTTCCTCGATTTGAATCCCTTCTTCTCTCTATGATTTCTCATCTAAACATTGAGTGAATATAAACAAGCAAGAAATGGAAGGACAGTCAAGGAAATGGATGGTTTTGGTGGCCACTATGTGGATACATGAGTTTATAGGGACGAACTTTAATTTTTCATTGTACTCATCAGATTCGAAGTCAGTTTTGGATATATCCCAAGTTCAACTGAACTACTTGTCAATGACATTAGACATAGGTAAGGCCTTTTGATGGTGTTCAGGTATTTATCTTGTGTATTTCCCGTTATGGGTTGTCTTGTTCATTGCTGCTTTTAAGGTAATCTTCGGTTATGGCATCCAATGGCTTCTAATTCGGCATACACCGAACAAAGAAGAAAAGAAGAAATGAAGGAAAAGAAAGGAGGAGAAAAAAAAGAAAAAATAATTTTAAAAGTTAAAAAAAATAGGTGTACACTAGGATACCAATTTTGTCCTTCATTAAAACGGTCAAAATCGAAATTGATGGGTTAATTTGAGTTGATCCACTGGAAATTAGTTAGAAAGACCTAATATGTTAAAATAAAAAAAAATAAAGGACTTATAATGTTAAAAAAAAAAAGAATAGAGATTAATCATGCCAAAGTGAAAAAGTTTATGAATTAAACTCACTAATTTGTCTAGTTTTTATTACAAACATGGACGAGGATTCCAATATAATTGAATAAATGAGTTTTAATAATTAGTAGTTCCTTTAGTTTACCATCCAGGTGTTATCTATAAATCCGGTTAAGGATATACCAGATACATCAACAACTACCAAGTCAACTAACAGATAGTCATATGTTTGTTAGTCTGTTATTATCTTTTGTAAATATAATCTTCAAGTAGCTGTCATATATTTTCTGTTATTTTTCTGTGGTAACAAACTTATCCCCTCCTTGTAATTGGTGTATTTAAAAGACACTAACAATTCAATGAAATACAATACAATTCCCCAGAAATCTATTACTACTTTATGGTATCAGAGCCATAAGAAGCTAATCAAAGCTCTCTAAACCGATCCATCCATGGCCGCTTCAATTCGAGACACTCAGATTATATCTTTCAACGCACCTTTACATCTTCCCACCAAATTATCTCAATCTAATTTTTCTATTTGGAGAACCCAACTTCACTCAGCTCTTATAGGCTATGATTTACTCGGCTATATTGATGGGACCAATCCCAAACCTGCAGCAACAATTCCGGACCCAAAAGACAGTACCAAAACCATACAAAACCCAGAATTTACACTCTAGTACAAACAAGATCAACTGATTCTCAATGCCAGTTTAGAAAGCTGTGCAGCAGACATACAATCTCACATCTCTTCTACTACCTCCTCCAAAGACGCATGGGATTATCTTTGTGTTCTATTTGCCAACAAATCCTACACTCGCATTGTATCTCTCAAAGAAAAACTTCACAACAACTCATGAGGCACTCGCTCAATCACAGAGTATATGCAGGATTTTCGAGCCACTGCTATGCCCTTGCCATAGCTGACAAACCCATGGATGAAGAAGACTCAATCATACATGTTCTTGTCGGGGTCGGACAAGATTTTGCTCCCGTTGCTGCTGCTGCCCGCTTGCGTGATAATCCAATCACCTTTGATGAATTGTTTGATAAGTTGGAGGCTTTTGAATGAGAAAACAAACCCAAAACAGTCACAGATCCATCCATCACCCTAGCAATAGCTAATCATGTAACTAGTCACTCAAATCAAAATCGTCCATGGAACTCTTGCTCCAACCAAAACTCCAATCGCCACACATGGAACACCGACTACAGAAACCAAAACTCATCCACCTCCAACAACCGCTCTAATTGGCATTCACCTCGTTCAAACAAGTCTCCAAATTCATCTGCGTTCGTTTGCAATTACTGTGAGATACCAGGTCGTTAAGCTCATGAGTGCCATAAACTAGCTCGATTTCTTCAAAACAACAATGTGCAGATTGGCTCTACACCACGTGATCCAGTATCTCAGCCTACTGTCAACATGACATCTCTCAACAAGCCTTCATCTCAACAATGGCTGTTCGGCACTGGCGCATCTCACCATGTTACTGGAGATGTGCATAATCTGCAACAATTTTCCGATTACGGTGGTCCAGATGAGCTCAATATCAGTGATGGTTTAGGTTTGCAAATATCTCACATTGGCAACACCAAAATTACTCATAATAACACTACATTTGCTTTGGATAATATATTTTGTGCACCATCTATTCAACATAATTTCATCTCTATTTCTAAATTTTGTCAAACGAATAATGTCTCACTTGAATTTTTTCCCTTTCATTTCATGTCAAGGATCTACGCACGGGGGCGACAATGCTTCGCGGGAAGAACATTAATGATGTCTATTGAATCCCTAGTTCAATAACTCCTCAAGTTCATCACACCACAAAATCTCAACTTGGTGAGTGGCACAAACGCTTAGACCATCCAGCTCCTCCTATTATTCGTTCAATTTTTCATTTAGTGACTTGCAGTTCAATTCATTGTCTGACTCCAAGTTTCATTGTCCTTCTTATGCTTTAAATAAAAGTCATAAATTACCATTTTCTGAAAATTCTCTTCACAGCTCTAAACCTCTGGAATTAATTTACTTTGATGTTTGGGGTCCTACTAGTACATCCATTGACGGTTTTCGGTATTATTAACTATATGTTGATCACTATAGCAAAAATATCTAGCTTTATCCAATGAAAAAGAAATCTGATTTTGCTGTTTTGTTTCCTCAATTCAAGTTACTGGTGGAAAATTTTTTTCAACATTCACTTATCTCTATTTACACAGATAATGGTGGAGAGTATCTTTCTCTCGCACCCATTTTCAACTCTCATGGTGTCTCGCACTTCAAAATGCCTCCATACACACCTGAACATAATGGCACATCAAAAAGACGTCACTGTCACATTGTCGAAACACTACTGATGAAGGTCCAAACCTCCCTCCTTGTTTTGTGACAACACAGGTGCTACCTATCTTTGTGCCAATCCAGTCTTTCATTCACGCATGAAGCATGTTTCACTTGATTATCATTTTGTTCGGGAATGTGTAGCAACTGGCAACCTTCATGTTCATCACATTTCCACAAAAGATCAAGTTGCGGATGTCCTTACCAAAGCCTTAAGTCATCACCAATTTACTGTTCTTCGCTCCAAGATCGGAGTCTCCAATAGAGCCTCAATCTTGCGGGGGTGTGTTAAGGATATACCAGATACATCAACAACTACCAAGTCAACCAACAGCTAGTCATATGTTTGTTAGTCTATTATTATCTTTTGTAAATATAATCTTCAAGTAGCTGTTATATATTTTTTGTTATTATTCTATTGTAAGAAACTCATCTCTTCCTTGTAATTGGTGTATTTAAAAGACACTGACAATTCAATGAAATACAATACAATTCCCCAGAAATCTATTACTGCTTTAAATCCTACTGGGAAGTCATATCGAATGTCGATTAGTATACAAATAGCTAGAATGATTTTTTTCCCCCCTTGGGGGACCGGGGGGAGGGGGTGCCAAGATAGGCAGAATGAGATCTTGGATATTATATATAAGAATTGCAAAATAATGAAGTACATGGAACAATGGCATTTGTCCAAAAATTTCAAGGTCTAATTAATTTATCCTATTTTGTTTAATTATTCAATTGACTACGTACTCTGAAAGTGATAGTAGAGCAAATGCTTAATACTTTAGATGAGGTCGATGAGATGGTAATCTGCTATAAATACATCATTCTTCTCGGCGGTGCTAGGTTGGAGCCGCTACTCGTGGAATAAGTTCATGAAGTATTAAAAATGAGTTCTTCCCATGTTATATGTTTAGAGATCATAACTGTAAATTAATTATTATTGAAGTTTAACGATACTCTTAATGAATTAATATTCTATATGAATGGTATATTTATAGACCTATATGAGTGTGAAGTGGGACAACTTTTATGAGATCCTTCTTAAACC
This sequence comes from Voacanga thouarsii, assembly GCA_026120185.1. Classification (NCBI taxonomy): domain Eukaryota; kingdom Viridiplantae; phylum Streptophyta; class Magnoliopsida; order Gentianales; family Apocynaceae; genus Voacanga; species Voacanga thouarsii. The sequence continues at coordinate 628,849 of JANUWF010002273.1, forward strand.
TTTAGAGTATTTATGAAGGACTAGATATATGCACGGCCTATATATTTGTGCAAAAAAGTGGTGTATAGCAAACAATGAGAAGGTGTAATGTGATTAATAACAGTTCATAAAAGTTATAAATTTTACCAATAATTTTATAATTTATGTTTTACTATATTTTTGTCTGCTCATAGTCCAAAAGATACAATAAATAAAAGTTGTTATGCAATTTTCAAAGGTAAATCTTCAAGTAAATACTTCCAAATTCTATCTACCTGTTTGGGTGCCATTGCATAGCTCAAAACTATATTTATGCATTAAATGTTTCTTTTTTCCGAACTAATAAACAAAATAACTTGAGCGTTTAGTCTAGAAATGTAATTTTTTCTACGATTGGAAAAAGCTTGGTAATTTTTTTCTTTTTGCAAATACTAATTTCAGTTATTATTTCTAATTTTTTATTTCTAACAATAGACATTAAATATTAATTAAATTTATTTTATTTGTTTCTATTTTCTAAGTACATTTTTTATATTACAATTGTTTTTCTGTTTTCTAATAAAATTAGTTTAGCATTAAATTTCAATATTTTCTCTCTTATATTTTTTTTAAAATTATTTCTTCGTAATATACAGTTATTACTAACATAAATACAGTAAATAAACAAATACTGATCGAGATTTAGCAAAATGATAAAACTAATAAAGGGGGAAATTTAATCATATTTCATGCAAATAAATATAATGGATATTTTGGATATTTTATAGTTCAAAATTATGTTTAAAATAAAACTGTTAAACATATATAATTATCACATTTTAATTCTTATATTTTATAATCATGATTAATAAAAATACGATTTGTAAAATTACATTAACAGTTCCGTCATACTATAATCAAGCCAACAAACCAATAGTTTGGATAAGATATATGTAAGTCAAGTCACATGTGCATTTTTTTGTACTAACTAATTTATCACGTGAGAAAAGAATAATATTGAGGGAAGCTAATGAACAAAATCTACAAGCAAGAACTCAAAAAGTTCTACTAGGTAGAAAAAATAATGATAGTTTCAACGAAATCATATTATAAATTTTAAGTAAATTAAAAATTATGTGAGTTTGAAGTTTGAATGTATTAAATAGTCATCAAATTATTAACATTTTTATATTTTAATTTAAATTATAATAAAATATACTATAAAAATAATTCATAATTAATTCATAATTTATATTCAAATTTTAAATTTCAAAATTAGTATTTAAATTTTAAATTTTGAAATTTAATACTTAAATATTTAAATTTCAAATTTCAAATTTTAATTTTATGAAAACAATAGACAACTAGAGAGAGACCAGGCTTTCATTAAGGGCTTACGACCTGGCCTCATTTAGACCTACTCTGGTCTGGGCTTGTTTAGGAAATATATCAAGTTTGGGCTTAAGACTAATTCTATTTAACTAAATAAGTTGGACCAATTTAACTATAGCCTGGCCTAAAACTTACTAAGCCTAGCCCATATATATTATTTATATTAATATTATATATCTTATGTTATTATCATTCCCATAAATAAGTGTATCGACAATATTTTGAATAATGTTAAGGAAAAAAGGTGAAAGACTATGCATGTTATTAGATGAAATTTGAGTAGATATAAAGGAGGGAGATCATTAATCAATATAAGAATATTGGAAGGGAAAAAAAACTTGTCACTACCTCATAAATACTATTGAAAAGCACTAAAGAATTAGATCATTGTATCATATATATATATATATATATATATATATATAGAGAGAGAGAGAGAGAGAGAGAGAGAGAGAGAGAAGTCAAAATTTAACTAGAATAAAGCAAGAAAAGGAAAATGAGAAGAGAAAAGGGGTAGAGTTTAAGTGAAGGATCTGCATTTCATGAAAATATATCATATAATTACTTGCTAATTATATAGATATACTAAGGTCCTGCATTCTACTTCAAAGGAAGGGGATAACACCAAAAATTTCTCTCTCCTTTTCTAATTATTAAAAGAAAATTTCAATAAATCAAAGTTTGATGGTAAAATACATATTAAAAAAATGAATTGTAAAAAAAAAAAAAGAATTGTACTCCATTTTCCATCTCGTAATATCATGGAGTAAACATTTATTTTTAAAAAAATCATTTTATATAGGAAACTGGAACTTTATTTTTGGATTATCAATATATATTTTTAGTGTTTTATTCTCTATTGTTATAGTAAAATAATTATTTATGATAATTTTTATTTAATTCTCTTACATGATATAAAAGTTTCTATTTTGACTTAACTTATAAAAATATTTAAATATAAGTAAATTATTGCTTTAATTTTGTTAAAGAGAAGTAACTAATAGTCTTAATTTTTTAATATAATTTATATAATTTAATTGAAGAAAGTTATAGAACTCTAAGTAGGTTTCAGACTAGACCAAACTTTTTTAATCAGGTCAGATCCGAACCTAAAAAAATGTCTTCTATAAGTTAACAGGCCACGCTCAAATTTTCAGCTTACAATACAGACCCAGGTCTATTTAGTTGAAATTTAACTTGACGTGACCTATTTTTATTCCTATAAACAACTAGACAAAAATACTCTGAATTTCTAGTTTACCCATGTGAGGCTCTCTTGTTTAATTATTCAATTGACTACTCTAAAAGAGATACTAGAACAAATGCTTGATACTTTAGATGAAGTCAATGAGACAGTAATCTGCTATAAAAACTTATTCTTCTTGGTGGCGCTAGGGTTGGAGCCGCTATTCATGGAATAAGTTCATGAAGCATTAAAAATGAGTTCCTCCCATGTTGTATGTTTAGAGATCATAACTGTAAATTAATTGTTATTGAAGTTTAGTTATACTCTTAATGAATTAATATTCCATATGAATGTTGTATTTATAGACCTATATGAGTGTGAAGTGAGACAACTTCTATGAGATCCTTCTTAAACCTCCAGAGTATTTATGAAAACTAGGAATATGCATGGCCGATATTTGTGTGAAATAATATTGTATAGCAAAAAATGAGGTGTAATGTGATTAATATTGGTTCATAAAAGTTATAAAATTTACTAATAATTTTGTAATTTATTGTTTTACTACATTTTTGTCTGCTCATAGTCCAAAAGATACTAGGCTCAATACATTTAAATAAATAAAAGTTGTTATGAGATTTTCAAAGGTAAATCGTCAAGTAAATACTTCCAAATTCTATCTACTTGTTTGGGGTGCAATTCCATAGCTCAAAACTATATTTATGCTTTAAATGTTTCTTTTTTCCTAACTAATAAACAAAATAACTTGAGCGTTTAGTCTAGAAATATAATTTTTCTACGATTGGAAAAAGGTGGGTAATTTTAACTTTTTGCAAACACTAAATTCAGTTATTATTTCTAATTGTTTATTTCTAACAATAGCTATTAAACATTAATTAAATTTATTTTATTTGTTTTCATTTTCTAAGTACATTTTTTATATTATAACAGGTTTTCTGTTCTTTAATAAAATTATTTTAGCATTAAATTTCAATTTTTTATCTCTCATATTTTATTGTTATTACTAATATAAATAAACTAAATAAACAAATAAGGACCGAGATTTAGAAAAATAATAAAACTAATAAAGGGGGGAATTTAATCAATATTATTTCATGTAAATAAATATAATGGATATTTTGGACATTCTGTAGTTCAAAATTATGTTTAAAATAAAACTGATAAACATATATAATTATCAGATTTTAATTCTTATTTTTTGTAATCATGATTAATAAAAATACGATTCGTAAAATTACATTAACTGTTTCGTCATACTATAATCAAGCCAACAGAACCAATAGTTTTGATAAGATATATATGTAAGTCAAGTCAAATGTGGATTTTTTGTACTAACTTTGCTTTACAATGTTTTCAAAATATTTAACGAAAACTAATTTATCATGTGAGAAAAGCACAATATTGAGGGAAGGTAATGAACAAAATCTACAAGCAAGAACTCAAATCCTTGGTTGTGTGGAAAAGTTGGAATATAATATAATCCAGCGGGCATGCTTTTTTTTTTTTAATCCCAGAAATCATCATGGTCATCTATTAAAATTTACCTTTCTCAAGCATCAAAAGTTCTACTAAGTAGAAAAAACAATGATAGCTTTAACAAAATTTTATTACAAATTTTAAGTGAAAAGAAAATTACTTAAATTTGAAATTTGAATATATTAATATAGTGATTTAATTATTAATATTTTTATATTTAAATTTAAATTTAAATTGTAATAAATTATATTATAAAAATAAATTACAATTAATTCAAACTTTATATTCAAACTTCAAATTGTTAAAATTCAATTTTTAATTTTTAATTTTTACAATTTAATAATTAAATATTCATATTTCAATCATCAAATTTTAATTTTATCAAATAAGCACATAGACAACCAAAGAAAAATACTCTAAATTTCTAATTCCACTCATCTTGCTAGAAAGTCATAATAACTTTTTTTTCTCCCAACCAAAATTGGATAACTTCCTAATATTAACCAATGTAGGATAAGATATTTCCCAATTCAATCGTACATAGGAATGGCTTTTTTTTATGCAATTAGTAAAACATTCACAAATCAATCTGTAAATTCATCCTGAAGCAATTTCTCTAATCCAATCGATGAAGTTGTCTGTCACTTTCAAAGATGTGCCAAAATCCAACTCTTCTTTGAAAGGTGTGGATAAGAAGAGGACGTTCAATCGTACCAAAAGCCCAACAACTTCACCTGTTGCCTTTGTGGTTTCCACTAATGCCTGATGACTAAGAGATATATATATATATCTGTGCAGGAAGAGGGGAGGGAGGGCTGGGGAGGAAAGAAAAAGACAAGGAGGGAAGTGGAGACACAAGGAGAGAAAGAGATAAGGAGGAAGATGAAAGGTTAATTGTTTAGAAAGAAAAAAGGAGAGAAAGAGACAAAAAGGAAGGGAGAAAGTCAATTTTTGAGTCTTATCTGTTCAGTTCTCTGTTCAATTCTCTGTCCAGTTGTCAAATTCGTGCTTGGAGGGTGTATATTAGATATGTAGTCATTTATGTGGCTTTTCTACTGATCATTTTTGTGGCCTCATGAGGGAGTTGCAATTGATTCCTTTCCCTTTTCTTTTCTGGTATATTTGTTCAGAAATTGGACAGGCAAGTTCCATTAATCGATGATATTGATACCAAGGTATGAAATACTAATTTGTTCAGCAAATTTGTTCTTTGCCAATCAAAATTATCACAAACTACTCTACATTTTTTGTGAAACTAGTTATTTCAAAACCTCTCCAATCATATATATTCCTCTTCTTGTTTCTTAGTAGACAATATGTTTGTATGATGATCCTTGTTGGATAGCTCAGCAATGAGAGAGAAAACTGAAAAGGTCTCATCATTTTTTAGTAGACAAGTGTTTACAGTAGCGGAATAAAGTGTTTACATATTTGTTTCAATGCAGCTTCTCGTCATTTCTCTTTGCTGTCACCGTTTGTGATATTTCTACTTTGCTCATGATTGAAAATTAGTGATTAGATGGTGTTTAAAGGGGGATTTGGATTGAATTCAATGATTGAATTTTTCCTTTGAAGAGGGGATTTGAATAAAATGTATGATGAAGTAAAATGCAAGATTGAAATTTATACTCAAAACGAAGGAAGCATGCCAAGGAAATAAAATGCAGAATTTTACTTCATGTAAATGGATCCATATGCTATTTTATAATTTGATAAGTGGATGAAGAATTGGAATAGCATATGAAGACATTATTTGTATGTGAAGAAAAAGAAGAAATGAAATGGAATGATTTCAAGTTGTGCATTTCATTTCTAGTATGAAATGGAATAGAAATGGGTCAATTTTTCTCTACTTTGCTCTCCCTCCTCTCCCTCAGGATACCCACTGCATCTTTTTTTCTCTTTTTTTTACTCATATAAATGGATTCCCGTGAGTGATGGGTTATAATTTCTCGTGAGTGATGTGTGATCATTCTCCATGGGTAATGGGTGATTACTCGTACATTAGTTTTATTGAATAATTACTATGATAGTTAATGTTTTTTTTTTTTATGTTGATTTTGTAGTGGCTTTGTGCCTAGAAACACCCAGTATATAGGGAAAACTCTGTCATTTTTTTTTTAAATTCATTTTCGTATTGCTTTTCTTTCTTTACCTAACTCATTGATGATGTATTTCATTTTCTTCTTGCAGTATTTTCCTACGAAGCTCAAGTGGGGAAGCAAATTGTTACGAACACAAAGATGTTGGGAAGTTTGCATGTTTTACGAGGCTAATGAATGTAGATATAAGGGCTTGCAGATTAGTCAAGTAATTCTATAGGAAAAGTAGTTGTATACAATTATTGGTATATGTTAGATATGTAGTCAATTGACTTCAGTAATTGACTTCAAATGAGAAAATTGTGTTTGATTATATTTGGTATTGAATAAGTTGATTCGATTGTGTTTGGCAGGAAATTATACGTGTGCAAGGTCAAATTCAAAAAAAATAATTTTTAATAAATTTTAATTTTAATAATCCGTGACAAATCCATGACAATTTACAATTTCAATCAATTATTTTTTTAAAAAAAAATTAAAACCGTCGTATTTGTTTATCAAATGCGATGGTCACAATTTTTTTAAAAAAATTTAATCAAATATGACGGTTACAAAACCGTCATATTTGCTTATCAAATGCGACGGCCATAAGAGGGTCACATTTGGTAATGGCTTAACAAAATAAATACGACGATTGGATACCGTCATAAATACTTAGCAATTGCGACGATTAGGGTAGTCACAAATAACCATCGCAATTAACAAGTATTTGCGACGGTTTAAAACCGTTATATTTACAGAACAATTGCCACGATTTTTTCACCAAATGCAACGGTTTGCAGAATCTCAATCCAAGTGAATAATTGTGACGCTTTTCCCTGACCATCGTATTAGGTAAATACGACAATTTTTTCGTCATTTTTAATAAAAATGATGCCATTATATATGACGGTCAAACGACGATGTTTGACCGACGTTTTTACTATAAACGACGGTATTTTTACAAATACAACGATTTTTTTGCCGTCATATTTGTCTGAATTTTTAGTAGTGACTATTCATACGTAGAAGATTTTGAAATGTTTTAGACATGATACATTCCATAACAAACTCCACACTATGGCAGTTAGCATATATATATATATATATATATATATATATATATATGTGTCATTATGCATTATATAATTAATTAAGAATATTGAAAATAAGATTTGAAATATGAAGGAAAGGAATACTAAATTCCTTGATTCATTCCATCGCAAATGAACGAATTTATACACGTATAGATGCTTTCAGTTGAGGAGAAAAATCAGAAAAAATAGCAAGTTAGTTTAGAAAGCATAATAGCCTAAATTCCAGAGATTTATTGCTAGCAAATTTACAGAGTATAGTAGCTAATATTATGATATATATATATATATATATATATATATATATATATATATATAAAGCTAACAGAAATATAAGGCAAAATATATTCAAATATCTTATTCCCACAGTCCATCAATGGCAACTTGTTCAGCTTACCAAGCTAAAATTAACCTGAAAGCATGAACATGCAACAACTTTTCCTAGCAGGGAAAATAATCACTGGGAACTCCAGAGAGGCAAAGAAGTACACAAAAGACTGATTAACTAGTCCTTTTGCACATGTTAAACCAGAAACTTTCCTGTTAATGACTTTGAGCATGATCTTTCAATAGTTTTTAACTTCCTTTAGTTCGACTTTAGGCGTATTTTGCTTGTATTGAACTTGAGATTGCAGCTTCAGAATATACAATGCAGAATACATTATTTATCATAGTTTCCATAATTAAACTTGATGTTCAAACCAAATCCATAGAGTTAGAAACAAAAAAGGATAATTTTTGTTCAAAAAGTTTCCTTGATACAAGCAGAAAGGAAAACAATTCCAGCTCTCTATCCCTAGGACCATGGCTTAGAGATTCTATGGCAGTTCTTTTCACTATTAAAAAATGTGGAACTTCAAGATTATATCAACTGAAACTTGTGTGAACAAAGAAACTTCAATTAATTCTGTAGTCAATACTATAATCTTCAAATCTCCCTAATCGTATTCCACACTGCTGCCATTGAGGCTCATTCAAGAACAAGAATTCAAAGCTATTTACAAGACCTAAAATCAGCTTTAAACCAGTATTTAAACCAGAACAATGCCTAATCAAAACTCAAAACCTACAACTGTTTATAACAACAATCCATTTTTAGCTTCAAGCTAAGCTTCAAAACAACAATTCTAGCTTCATAGCAGTGTCATAATGTTGAACATATTAGCCTTCCAATTTAATCCTTCCAGAAAAATCTACATAGCTGAAGAATCTTTCCAGAAAAATTCATAAACTCTTACTAATTAATACATGTTAAAGATCAATAACTAATCCTCATTTCTTCACAATATCTAAGCAAATCCAACTCTATCTTTTAGCAATAAGCCATTCATGTCTATGTATAGTGAGAAATCTACACTTACCAGAGATAGGGCGGAATGTAGTGGATTCACCAGTCGACCGAAGAGTGGATTCATTGGCCGACAAAAATGTGGGAACGATGGGAGAAATGGTAGAACAAAACGATAGGTGGGTTTGAGAAATGGGAACTACGACACTTCATCTTCTCTTTTTTTTGCGAGGTTTTTATAAATGGTCACTAATTGAACACTAATTACTCTTCGATTAGCGACTACAAATAATAAAAACAATAAAACAATCAGATTTCAAAGTCTATAGCTGATCCATCGTTATTTTGCATCGGATTAGCGACTGCAATATAATTAAAAATAATAAAATTTTGATTTTAAATCGAATTACAATCGAATAGGAGTGATAAAACATCAGTCACTATTTAGAGATGAATTTACGATCAACAAAAAATATTATAAAAATTAAAAAATAAATATTTGTTCGCTATTCTATTGCTATTATTTATGCGAAAAATAACCGTCAAAGACCTCATCCACTTTGCAACCAATTAGCAGCGGCAATGCTAATCTGTTGCAAATTGGTCGCTAATAGGACTGACATATAATCCATCACTAAAATCAGTCGCAAAATTCACTGTTTCTTGCATTGATTGTGAAGGGATCCAAGCCATTGTTGTGAAGAAGAGCTATTTGGGCTTTGGGCAGAAAATTTCATCCCAAGCACAAGGAGAATTTCCGCGTGTGGCTAGGCAAAACAGGTCTCAGCTTCTAAGAAGCTTCAATTTAATCGAAAATAATGGCATAGAGAAAAAACCGATGTAGAGGAAGGACACGAAAAAGAAAAGATGATCTTAAGCAATTATGCTAAATGATTGTTTTGTGATTAATGCCATAATACAAATGTTACAAAGAATGCATTGGGATCAGAGTAGTCTTAGACAATTTAGATCTCTCAAAGAACTTTGATAAGGAAAATAAGTATTTTCTTTTCTAGTAAATTTGATTTACTATACTAAAATAATTAATGCTTTTTTAAAAAAGAAAATTTTTAATATATTATATATCATACAAAGCTAATGTCTCTATCATAGATTTATTTTTGTATATCTAGATTTGAAATAAAATTATTCCTTGACTTATATATATTTCACATTTTATTATATTATATTATAATTTTAATTTTTATATAAACTTTTGTGTCACATCATATTGTAATTAATCATGATGGAACATTTTTTTTAGTTTAAAAATAACATACTAATTCACTACTAGGGTTGGAATTAGACACTTAAAATTGGAGGGACACCTTCTATGAATGGATATATTATAAGATAATATTATATTTTTTATAAAAAAAATTAATAAAAAAGAACGAAATGTAAAATTTAAAAGACTTATTTTAAAAATTTTTAATCTTAAAAATTTTGAGAGGGATGAACCCTTTATCTGGCACTGTTCACTATTACCATAAAACTTTGTTGTACTACTCCCGTATCTTAGGAATGCTAAAAGGGCGAGAGAAATGATACTCAATTTATGTGAATTAATTTACTTCTCCATTCTTATTTATCTGTCATAATTGAAAAGTTTTGATATCCTTTTTTATCTATCATATTACAAAAATTTAAGTGTCATTAATGTTAATTTTACTGCAATACCCTTATATTAAATAGTTTTGAAAAATAAAAGTATAATAATTTTAAAAAGAAAGTTGAGCAAACAAAGTAACGAAAATACTTGTAGAGAATATTAAATCCAATGGCACTTTTAGAATGTATAAATAAAGTTGTATGAATTTAAGAGATTAATTAATTTTTTTTAAATTATGTGAAATAATTAACTGTGACATTATAAATGCTGTGATGGCTGAAATGACTGTTGTTGACGCACTTAGTGCTTTTGACCTCATATTCATTGAGAGTAGGAATGGCAATTTTCCCGCTTAAATCGGAGACCCGGCATATAAATATATATATAAATGCATGAGGTATACACTTTTATAAAAACTAAGTTTATAAAAATAAGAACCACAACCTATGTAAATATTTTCATTTTTGTTGGCTGGGAAAATATTTTCATTTATTGAATTAGATGGCTTTTTGATTGTTAGCAACTGTAAATCAATGATGCACTTCTTGTCTTATCAAATGACCTTGGCTAAAAAGAATATATGACATTTTATAATTAAAAAAACTTAACTGTTAACAAGGAGAAACGTTTACTCAACTACTTTTTGAATCCTTGTTGCGAGTATCTTTGCCGGCATTTAGTGAATGTGAACATGATTTTTGCGTGAAATAAAGATGGAATAAAGACTATTGATCATAACTAATATTATAAAGTTACATTCATACTCTTATACTGATTTGGGATTAGTATGTGTTTCTATACGTTAAAATTTAAAATATAAATAATTATATTTAATGACAAAATTAAAAAGTCAAAGTTGAAGATACAAGTTAAAAGAAATAATATATTAAAAAATAATATTATAATATTTAAAAATATCTTGGGGTGTAAAAATAAAAAACTTTCCAAAGAAAAATTATCTATTCCTATTGAATCCATCTTCGATTTAAAGATTTAAAATGATAAAAATCATCAAATCAAAAGTATGCTTACAAAACGAAAAATTTACCTCTGTGATTGAATGACCCTTTTCGCAATGAAAAATATGTTTGTACAAGGATGCCTAAAACTATTAGATTACGTCCTTGTAAACGTCAATTGCGTCTCATTCACGCGAAACCTTTGATCTTTCGAAATGGTGTCCTGTCCACTGCCTGTGAAAGCTTAAAGTTGTGGGTTTAGCTTAGTCTTTTAGCTTCTATGAATGCTTCACATAAAATGGGTTTCGTCTATGTGAAGTGCAAAAATGAAAAGCCTCACCACTTTGCATGATTTCCTTTCATTTTGTTCCTTCACCGAGAGAGAGTACCCAAATGCATGAAAACAGAAAGCAGTTATACTTTCTGTTATCCTTAACGCAAAATAACACTGGATCCATCTCGTGTTGTTTTTTTATAATTAATTAATTATTTATTTTAATTTTATTTTACTTTTGGTCTTATTCATTGGATCAGATAAAATTATTTACTCTTGGGCTTGAATACCCATAAATAATAAATCTCAATTATTTATTTTTGGGGCTTTATTAAACAACTCAATAAATAATTAACAAGCTAAAATAGACCAATATAAAATATCAGGGCCTTTATCTAGTTTATATCTAAATTAATTTTCTAATTATTCAATCTAGGCCTTGAGTCCCGAATAATTAATTAACCAATTAAATTAGATAAAATATATACTTTCTCTCGGGCCTTTTATTTTATTATAGTCCAATAATAAATTAGACTACTTAAATAAAATAAAATAAAATTCATAATTATCAAGATCAATTCCTTAACTCAAATATGTTAGAACTTAAAGGCCATTCCATGGACTAAAAGACACATTTCTTGGCTACTAAAATGACCAAAATACCCCTACTATATTAATAACTATATTTTACATTTTAAATACTTCATAATATCACCATAAGGAAATATTGACCCCAAGGATAATGTTACGTTAGTAAAGTCTTCAACCTACAGGTGTAATGACTAAAATACCCATCTAGCATCGCCGTACATTTAGAGAAGAAGAGTGTACTAACATATCTCTAATAGACATCTACCATCTTTAGACCTCTAATCTAATGACCCACGACTCCTGGAATATTTTCACTTTCCAAGGGAGTTACCCTTAAATAAATATCCAAGTCATATTCCCCAAGACCCTAGACAATTAGATTATTTAAACAGTCATAAGGAGCGATATAGCGCAGAAGTTATCTTGTACAAGTCTGTCTTAACTAACTAATCACATATACCAAACATACAAGTATATCGGCTCTATAAAAGAACCTCAACTACAATATATCAAAGTATATGCTTCTAGTTTCGTCAAACCACTAACTCATACTCAAGCGGTAGAGTTTTAGTTTACACTATAGCAGTAATAGTCTAAATTTCTTCTAAATAGTACTTTTAGAAACTACTATTACAGATCATGATCTACGTATTCAAAACACATCCATGCTATGAAGTGAGTGGACTATTCACTGGTTAAAGGTAAACCATTCCCCATTTGAAATTCATAACACAATAACCTAAACATAATGAAATTCTCATTCTCATCAATCGGTTAAGAATACACATTTATGTGTTAAGTAACTTGTGATTTATACCTTACTGTGAAATACCACCATTCACATAGATCACTTATTTAGACACAATGGATCATTTCTAAATAAAAATCGTGCACAAATAAAATGTAAATTTATAAATAAATTTTGAGAATAAATTCGATAATTACATTAGATAATTAGTCTAGAGAGTATATATTCCAACACGATTATACTGTATAACCTACTTATTTAATATCTGAGATAGGGGAGGGTTGCCATTCTAATGGCTTCAGCCTAAAACCCAAGCACCCCTTGAGGATTTGAGAAAAATGGATTCTGTTTTACAAAAAAAAAAGATGGAATTTTAAACATTAATATGATTAATGTTACTCAATAGACCATTCAGTGAGCGTGCCGGAGTGGTTATCGGGCATGACTAGAAATCATGTGGGCTCTGCCCGCGCAGGTTCGAATCCTGCCGCTCACGCTTTTTGTGCATTGAGCATTGGACAGCTTCTTCCAGGTTGCAGGCAAATCGATTTTATTTTCCTACTTTGTCATAAATTTCATTTTGCTTTAGATTATCTGAATGGAAAAAATAGACGCAATTTGCCATCCAAATATTTGACAAATATCACACTTCTTACTTGGTGCAAACTAACCAAGCTACTGCAAAATATTGAAGTCTCGAGCTTTGGTGAACAATTGGCTCAAAAACCTAATCATTATGGAGCATTTGTACTCTTTATTGTTATTTGTTTTTTTATATATACCTTTAGATAAATATATTGATATTATCTTGAAAATTACCTATAAACATGTGAAGAAATATATAAATATATTTTATAATACACATATAAAATATAAGAAGTCAATGACATCAATATTTTAGAAGATATTTTAATTTCTAAAATTAAAATAAAATATAATCTAAAACAAATATTTTTAAAAAATAAGATAGTTATATGTTGGTATTAGAAGTATCCCAACTAAAAAATGGACTCTTAGATTCATCGTTCCTTAACATTTAGATAAGATTCATTCATATGATTTTTCATCCTTTTTTTCATCTGAATTTATATGAATTTATACCACCTCTTTATTTTTTTAAAAAAAATCTAAAATTTATTTTTGTCAAGTGTCAAAACAACACACTGTCGTATGTCTCAATGGTAATTCTCTGTAACTACTTATATATATATTTACAAAAAGAATCTCCTCACATCATTAAAATAAAAAAACATTTGGTTTTCGATCATAAACAATTTTAACTAGGCTGATTTTAACTGTTTTGATCTATTTTTCAAGTTTTTTTTTTCAAAACAAACCACCCAAAAGTTGGAATTAAAACTAATTGACGTCTCCACACCACGTGCAGAAATTTTGTTCGTATTTAAATATAATTTAAATAAATTAACAAATTTATTTTACCTAATGTATTAATTAAAATTTCTATATTAGTAAAACTACAAATATACAAATATGAGACAAAAAATGATAGCCATATCATATTATCTAAAACTACTTCTTCAATGAATATGTAATGACATCAAGTAAAATATATTCTTAGTTAGAGTACAGTTCTTGGCAATTAAAGGTAGAAGGCCGAAAAGTTGTGTATCTCAACTTCCAAGAAAATTAAAGGTAGAAGGCCTCTAGTCACACTTGGTATCCCTACTTCCACTAAGAAGAGTTGAGTTGCAAGTTATATCCAAAAATGTTAATCAACCGCTGATTTGATATACTTTCACATGTTATATGCTTGATTTGAATATTTTCACATATTCGATACTTGACTTTTTTTTTTTTGGGGGGGAGGATTGACACCTAGTTTTTTAGATATTAAAGAATAAAATTGAAAAAATTTTTTCAAGCAACTTAGGGTAGGAATTACCTCTGCACCACAAAAATTAATTTTTGCCATCATTTTAAGCAGTTCTAATGGAATTCTCAACTTCCATTTTTCCAAAAAAAACTGCTCTTGGCAATCCATTACCCTGCCAACATGAACATATTCTTAGTTAGAGTACAGTTCTTATTTTCTATATATGTAAAAATATCATAATATGGAGTAATAAAGGTAATTAGTAATAAATTAATAGGATAAGAATAATTATGTGTGTGATAGATATAAAGAATAACTTTTGAAAATATTGAGCTATTAAACAGAAGAAACAAAAACCCAAAAAGAAGTAGCATGGAGTTCAAATAGGCAACTAAAACATGAACTTGTGATTTTTAATACATAAACCCAATAACAAATGCACGCATGAAAAGCGATTTCGATGTTTAAGGTACAAACCTTCCATAGCCGCCAAAGGCCTAGCTATAACCGTTCCAAGAAAACATATATATTGAGAAAGGAAAAAGGTATAACGTTATATGCGTAAGAAACCTAGAACTCGATTGCCAAAGACATAGTAAAACTTAGTGTAAACATAACAATTCTTATCCACTGCTACTGAAATTGTCAAAGATAAATTCATATTAACATTACAGATCAATAGATAGAATTAAGCCCGAAAAAGAGAATATGCAGTTATATTTTGTAGACATGTATGATTTACTCGGCAAGCAATTTTAACTATAATTTCTCCTACAAGAGAAGCTATTGCTCTCGGGCAGGGTTGAGCTTCATATACAAGCCTTACCGAGCTATCCTTAGAATTTTACTGAGAATAAAAAGAGCACCTATGTAATCAACGCAAAATTAATTTCCAGCAAAAGCTCATGATGGTGCAAGCAAAAGAGCTACTAACATATAATCCAATTCCTAAGAAAGCATATATACATAAATCAAGTACATTCATGAGCTTGTAAAAGATACCTCATCTAATCACATATCAATATCAGAAGGAAGTACCTGTGTCATATACACATCTAGGATGCCCAAAGGCAACAAAAGGGCACCATGGAAAGCTATCCATGTGGTTTACAAGACTAATAAACCATTGCAGTAGTACTTGTTAGAAATACGCAGTACCGACGAGCACAAACAGGCAACTCAACTGAATTGAACAAGCACCGCCTATACTCGATCAAGGCTCTAACAAATGCAATTATCAAATATAAATAAAGCCGACAAAGCCAAACAGTCCAAGCGAAAAGAAAATCAGATAGAATTCAAAAGTAATAGATAAGTCAGTAACGGACCTGAGAGACTTGCTCGCGGGATAGAAGCACACAATAGCACCGTTCTGTCAGAAAGGACCCGGCGCTGTCCCCACTAGACTTACCGAACGCCGACTCTCCTCTAGACAAGCTGCGATGTGACTGAAAGAAACGCTGACCGAATCACCAATTCAATATTGGTTTGTCTTCAAGAAGTTATTCACTCCACTCCGGTGTGATGTGTACAACAACTCTCTTTGCAGGATAAGATGATCTCAGATTGCCGTTAACGCACACCAACTGCGATCACCTCGAAAATATCCTCAGTTCACCGGTCCCTTTCAGTCAAAAAATTATGGTCGTGATAGGGAGAATAGAAGAGGCGATTTTCTCTCTCAAGGAAGCAAAACTAAAAACTACTCTCCAGTTTCGGCTCTGTTCTATTTTCCTTTTTACTATCGCCTCTGAAAAAAAAAAACAAAAACCAATCCGAATTAGAAGACCTAACTCTAATTAGTCTTAATGTTTTCTTTTCCTTTTCAAGTTAGAGTTAATTGAGCAAAATAAAAAAGAGAGGAATGTGAAAACATGGGCCAAGCCCGAGAGCACGTGTGGCATCCCCACTACCTTAGGCTTTTCTATCAAGTCTATAGAAAAGCTTTTTAGTATATAAAGGCTTCCACACTCCTCAATTTTTCCTATGTGGGGCTCATATCTAACATAAACTCTAAAATAGTTAAACACCTAAAATTAATGACATTTAATTATAGATTCTCACCATGAAAATGGCTTCTACCATAATCTAAACACTCTTTAACATGTCAAGAACAACTCCCATTAATTTTTTTAGGCTAACTAATCATGAGTTAAAAGTTATTAACTCCTAAAATTGCCATTTTCAACAATCCCCCACAAATCCATAGTTAGAGACTATCCAAGATTTATATAATCTGCTTTCGATAATGGTACATTTCGGTTTGAACTACTATCTAAGTTATCCAACTTATACCCCCACAGGAACAAATAGACTTAAGCCTTAAATCTGAACCTTGAGTATGACGGCGTCCATTGGTAACAACTGACTATCGGCTATGGAGACAATCTTTAGGGTTGACATGTTATGGCCATGTGTCTTGATCTTGTCTCATAAGTGTATTCAGAGAAAGTCCAATTCCCTTTAGTTGCGGTCACACAACACTACTCACATAGTTAGCGATCTTCAAGGATGTACCACTAGCATCTTGTCTAAAAAACTTGATCCCATTCAGAGTCAAAACTCTTACTAATTGCAGTAAACACACCACAAGCTGTCAAAGAAAGGACCTAGACACAAAGGTATCAAAATAAATGCCAGATTTACTCAAACAGTTTGTTTATACCATATTGAACTGTCTTGTGGGATCTCCACTTAGTCAGTTGGGTTGCCACTATATGTGAATCGGCTAGTTGGTCTCAAACAGCTAGCTGGTTCGGCGTCGTCCCCACTAGACATACCTGGCGCCGGCTCTCCTCTTGACAAGTTGTGACATGACTAAAAGAAATGCTAACTGAATTACCAGTTCAGTACTGGTCTGCTTTCAAGAAGTTATTCATCCCACTCCGGTGCGATAGGTACAGCGACTCTCCTTACAGAATAAGACGGTCTCCGATCACCATCGACGCACACCAACTACGATCACCTCAAAAATCTTCTCAGTTCACTGATCACGTTAATTCAAAAAACTATGGGACGTGATAGGGAGAATAGAAGAGGCAATTTTTTCTCTCAAGGAAGTAAAATTGAAACCACTCTCCAACTGCGGCTCTGTTCTGTTTTCCTTTTTAATATCGTCTCTGAAAAAAAAAACCTAAAACCAATCCGAATTAGGATAGCTAACTCTAATCAGTTTTAATGTTTCCTTTTCATTTTCAAGTTAGAGTTAATTGGGCAAATAAAAAGAAAGGAATGTGAAAACATGGCATCCCCACTACCTTGGGCCGGGCGAGCGGCGCGCGTGTAGCATCCCCACTACCTTAGGCTTTTTCTATTGATGCGTTAATTTTGGGTATATAAAATCATCAATTTTAAATACATCTCTTAATCAAGTATTAATTAAAACATTAATCCCAAAATATACATGTGAGCAAGTATACTCATCGCAAGTATAGTATAAAGAATTAACGAGTATCGATCCTCAAAGGATTAAGTACACACTAATTACTTTTCATTTATTGTTTAATCGACCAAAATAAAGTGAGAAAATAATAAATAAATAAATATATACAACTCAAGGATGAAAAAGTATGAAATTAAACAAATATTCTTGAAAACATAATTATGAACCATTTAGTAATTATCACAATCAATTCTTATCTTAGTCTCATGAAGAATTTAATATAGACCCACTTCGTTTGCAATTCATAGAATCACTCTCTTCTAGTTAAATTAGTGAATATATTTTGTCTCGACTAACTTATCCAAAAAATATATTAAAATCAATCCTCATATAAACTCTTATATTCTAGGTGATTTAAAATATAAAATTAATCAACGAATCTATATTCTAACAATCATCAACTAACCTTTGATTACTAATGTTCTAGATAATTAACCCATTTTTCAAGCAAGTTAAGAGATAACAAGTATGAAATTAATTAGCTTAAACCCATTATCAACCTCTTTTTCAAGCAAGTTAACAATAAGAATTAATTAATCAATTTCGTAATAAAACGAGTAATCAAATACTAAAAGAAATAATTAATTAATCAAAGAACTAAATTAACTCAAAATCATAAATCCAAGAATAATATCTAAATACAATTAAAGAATTAAAATCATCATTGTTCAAGAAAAAGAAAACAAAGGAAAGAGATAAATACTTATAGACAAGTATTTCAATTTCCAATGAAAACCACTCCAAAAATCAATGCTTCTTGAGTAATTCCTTTAGAGAAATATATTGGTGATGCACTCTAAAAAAATATATCTAAGTCTCTACATTGTGCATCCCCTTTTTCTAAGGAAATTGGCATTTATTTATAGGCTTACAAAGTTCCAAAAATAATCTAAGTAAAGAAAAAGTAATTTCCTAAAAATCCAAAACAAAAAAGGAAGTGTAATTTTTGTAATTGAATTCTAAATAAAACAAAAGAGTCCACCGCCCTAATTTGCGCAATTGAGAATTGAAACTCTTTTTGTCATTTTGTGCTGAAGACATTCTTTTTGTTGAATTGAAATTGTTGAAATTGGCTTCAATTTGAGCCACACCACTAAAGCCAACATAATTCCTTTTCTCTATCTTGCATCTGCTCAATTGAGCCACCATCGAGCCACACACTACATCACTAAAGCCATTCGAAATCTCTTTCTTTCTTTCTCCTTGCACCGGCTCAATTGAGCCGCCAATTGAGCCAAGCCACCCGAAATTGTTCTTTCCCTCTTCTTGCTTTTGTCCTTTTGCTTTTCTTTCCTTAGCCCACCGAAATTCCTTCTTTTCCTCTTCTTGTTTTGTACTTGTTCAAGCCATGAAGCCGTGACCGTGCCACGGGCCATTAGTTCCTTTTCCTTTCCAATTTTCATTTACACATTCTCTATTTTGCTTATTTTTTTTCCTCATTCCTTTGTTCTTCCAGTAGAGGACCGACGCCAGGTCCATCTTTTTGGCCTGGTGCTGAGTTTGTACTAGAAAAATATACAATTAGCTCCAAATTTCACCTATTTTTGTAATATTTTTATAAGAAAAATATCAAATAGGAAGGAATAAGACTAATTATTGTATAAAAAGTGTCTTAAATTAACCTTAAATAATTAGAAAAATAACGATGATTTTAACCCCTATCAATACCCCCACACTTAGAATCTTTTCATGTCCTCAAGTAAAGTACAAAAACAAAGCACTCAAAACAATTCATTTCTTTTCATATTCATTCATAACAAAGCCATAATTTTTTTCCAACCGTAGATAAAAAATTTGTCATTCATTTACTCTTTAAAAACCTTTGTAAACTCATGCATTAAATCAAATAATCCTAAGGCTATCAAAGTTAAGTTAAACAAGCTTATACTTGATATAAGAAAATTATTCCACTCCTCAAGTAAAAATATAGAAAACATAAATCATACAAGTAAAGTCATTTAACCAATTCAAGTATTATAAACTCAAATTTACAAAACTCGAGTTAGTGAAATAAGGAAAACACTCCATTATTCTTTTTTTTCTATGACTTTGGGAATTGATAACCTCAAGTGCATGGATTTCTCATCACACACCGTATTGGACCCCTTTAGAGTCATCATCAATTTTTTTCAACATATTTTTTCTTTGCTCTTTCTTGTCATTTTGTCTTCAGGATAGCCTCAAGAGAGTGTACCGAATTCACTTGCTACTTCTTCCTATATTAACTCCCTTTTCAGCACAAGGTCTTCAAAGATTTAAAATAAGAGCATTTTTTCAATTCACACCAACAATAGTATTGTTTCTACTCATTATTTTTTTCAACTCACATTTTTTTTCAACTCAAATTTTTTTTTTCTTACATTCCTTATTCAAAACTCAATGCCAAGCAAATTTTAAATTCATAATACAAGAATTAATCAACAACTCTTCCCATATTTCAACATATCATCAATATTCAAACTCAAAGAATCAAACAAAACACAAATACCAAATATAACTAAGGTTAACTTAAATTCTCATGACTTAGCAAAATCTAACTTAATACACAAGTTTACCTTTTTGAATATAATAAATCATAATGAATGATAAATCCATATCCACAGTGAAAGAGAAAATTATAACCTTATCATAGGCCAAAAACAAGTTTCAAAACTTCAACAATTTTAACAATTCAAACATATATCATTGAAAATCCATTGAAAATCACAAAGATGCACTTGCGAAAATATTGGACTTTTCCCCACACTTAAATTGGACATTGTCCTCAATGGCCTAAAATATCACAATAAAGCATAACCAAGGGACCAACAATGTAAAGAGGGAAAAGAAAATAATACTCCCAAGGCAAATTAGCTCCACGAAAAGAGAAGTTCATCCTTCAAAAAGTTGGAAGAATTATTGCCAGTGAAATAAGCTCGAAGTAGAGTCCTCCTTGTCTCACACTTTGCACATGGGACTCTTTTTAGTGAAGAACTTTTCCAAGCTTTTGATACTCAAGAAAAACAAGAAGAATATCTAACGTAGATCTCAAAAGGACAATGTCAACCAACTTTAATCAACACATCAAAATATCACAAGGAGGTGAAATTTCCATATTTGCAAAAATTTCTGAAACATGCATAGATAACTTTGAGAAGCAAACACAAGACTTACAATCCATTCTATGCATTTTTCGACCACAAAACAAAGAGATGCCCATGTCTAGTAAATTTTTTTCTCAAAAATACATATACAAAATGCCAAGAAATTCAAGATAATAAAATCTACTTTGACATGAAGAGAGTTTTTCCACTATTGTATTCACCAACGTATGAGTTTTACAATTTTTAATTCATGAGGGATAATTCATAGAAGAAGAAGAACAGGGTGAAGAAGAAGAAGGGGAAGATGAAGACGAAGGGAAGGAGTGAAAAATAGAGAAACGAAAGTATCATTTTGGGGGAATAGGAAAAAAAATCAAAGAAGAAAGAGAAATAGAAGAAATAAGACAAACAAGAGAAACAATCAAGAAAAGCAAAAGAAAAAGGAAAAAATAGGAAAAATTTGGGAAGAAAAGAAAAAGGGGTAAGGGAATAAAAGAAAAAGGAAAAAAGTTTTTTTTTTTTTTTTTTTTTGGTGGGTGCGGGTACTATTGGGTAGAGCTAGCCCAACGCTTGGGCCATTTTCTGGCGTAGCGCCAGGTCAGCTTTGGCATTTTTTTTTTTTTTTTTGTCAGCCAATGCTGGACTGGCACTTGGGCCATTTTCTGGCCTGGCACTAGTCAACTCTAGCTCCAATTTTTTTTTAAATAACTAAAAACTATCCTAATTGAATGTATGACCACAGTACATTTAAAACAAGAATTCATAAATTAAATATTAAACTAAAATTATAAATTATAAATAAATAAATAATAAAATAAATAAATTTAGTCTCTCTAAAATATCATGTCAGCAAAAGTCCAAACCTAACAATAAAAAGAGTTAGTATTGATTCAAAATTATAGATGTAAAAATCATCAAATTAAAAATACAATTAGTAAACATATTTCACATTAACATTATATTAGTAAAATTAACTAACTAAATATACAATATATACAAACATACAAAGACAAGTTAGTAATTATCAACATGTATCTACCTATTTACATATTTACATGGCTAAATCAATAAAATTCAAGCTTTCATGATATTGTTCCTTGGCAACGGTACCAAAAACTTGATGCGTTAATTTTGGGTATATAAAATCATTAATTTTAAATCTATCCCTTAATCAAGTGTTAATTAAAACATTAATCCCAAAATATATATGTGAACAAGTATATTCATCGCAAGCATAGTATAGGGAATTAATGAGTATCGATCCTCAAAGGATTAAGTACATACTAACAACTTTTCATTCATTGTTTAACCGACCAAAATAAAGTGATAAAATAATATATATATATATATATATATATATATATATATATATATACACAACTCAATGATGGAAAAGTATGTAATTAGACAAATATTCTTGAAAACATGACTATGAACCACTTAGCAATTATCACAATCAATTATTATCTTGGTCTCACAAAAGATTTAACAAAAACCCATTTTGTTTGCAATCCATGGAATCACTATCTTTTAGTTAAATTAGAGAACATATTCTGTCTAGACTAATTTATCCAAAAGATGCATTAAAATCAATCTTCATATAAACTCCTATATTTTAGGTGATTTAAAACATGAAATTAGTCAACGAATCCATATTTTAGCAATCATCAACTAACATTTGATTACCAATGTTCTAGACAACTAACCTCTTTTTCAAGCAAGTTAAGAGATAACAAATATGAAATTAATTAACTTAAAACCATTATCAATATCTTTTTCAAACAAGTTAACAATAAGAATTAATTAATCAATTTCGTAATAAAACGAGTAATCAAATACCAAGAAAAAAAATTAATTAATCAAAAAATTAAATTAACTCAAAATCATAAATCTAAGAATAATATCTAAATATTATTAAAGAATTAAAATCATCATTGTTCAAGAAAAAGAAAACAAAGGAAAGAGATAAATACTCATAGACAAGTCTTTCAATTTCCAATGAAAACTCTTCAAAGAATCAATACTCCTTGAGTAATTTCTCTAGAAAAAATATTGGTAATGCACTTTAAAAAAATATATCTAAGTCTCTATGTTGTGGTCCCCCTTTTTCTAAGGTAACTGGCCTTTATTTATAGGCTTACAATGTTCCTAAAAGAATCTAAGTAAAGAAGAAGTAATTTCCTAAAAATTCAAAACAAAAAAGGAAGTGTAATTTTCATAATTGAATTCTAAATAAAACAAAAGAGGCCACCGCCTTAATTTGTGCAATTGAGAATTGAAGCTCTTTTTGTCGTTTTGTGTTGAAGACATTGTTTTCGTTGAATTGAAATTGCTGAAATTGGCTACAATTTGAGCCACACCACTAAAGCCAACACAATTCCTTTTCTCTGTCTTGCATCGTCTCAATTGAGCTACCATCGAGCCACACACTACTTCACTAAAGCCATCCGAAATCTGTTTCTTTCTTTCTCTTTGCATCGGCTCAATTAAGCTGCCAACTGAGCCAAGCCACCCAAAATTGTTCTTTCCCTCTTCTTGCTTTTGTCCTTTTGCTTTTCTTTCCTTAGCCCACCGAAATTCCTTCTTTTCCTCTTCTTGCTTTTGTCCTTGTTCGAGCTGTGACCGAGCCGCAAGCCATGGGTTCCTTTTCCTTTCCAATTTTCAATTGCACCTTCTCTGTTTTGTCTCATTTTTTTCCGCGTTCCTTTGTTCTTCCAGTAGAGGACTGGCGCCAGATTAATCTTTTTGGCCTAGTGCTGGGTCTGTACTGGAAAATTATACAATTAGCTCCAAATTTTGCCTATTTTTGTATAAAATTACAGAAATTTATTTTTATAACGAAAATATCAAATAGGAAGGAATAAGACTATTTATTGTATTAAAAGTGTCTTAAATTAACCTCAAATAACTAGGAAAATAACGATGATTTTAACCCCTATCATCTATCAAGTCTATAGAAAAGTCTTTTAGTATATAAAGGCTTCCAAACTCCTCAACCTTTCCTATGTAGGACTCATATCTAATATGAGCTCTCAAAATGGTTAAACACCCAACTTTAATGACATTTAATTATGGATTTCCACCATGAAAATGGCTTCTACTATAATCAAAACAATCTTTAACATGTCAAGAACAACCCTCATTAATTGTTTTAGACTAACAAATCATGAGTTAAAAGTTATTAACTCCTACAGTTACCATTTTCAACAGTACTTGTTCAACACTACAACTGTTTCCAAAAAAGAGCACAAGTTACTCATACAAAAAAAAAAAAAAAAGGAGAAAAACAAACCATACAAACCTACCAACAAATCTTTATACAATGCAGAAGCCAAATTCTAGAATACGAGACACTTTCAAAACTTTGTTCATAAATCAATTTGATCACGAGAATAATACATGAGATAAACCTTAAGTTAAATTTTCAGCCATTCCTTATTATGAGTGCCATGACCAAGCTGGCCCGCTACAAAAATTTGACTAATTTGCAACTAACATTTCCATCGGTAATCGGTTGCTGATAAATATTCAATGACGAAACATCGGAAGCCGCTATTTTGAAGGTCACTAAATAAGAAATCAATCGGTTAGTAATTAGCAACCGCAACTCCGTTGCTACTTAAGTCGCAAATAAAGCAAAAAAAAAAAAATCATTTTTTTGGGAAAAATAAATAACGATATCGGTTGGTAATTAGTGTTGAGTGTACCTTCAAACGACAAAGTCGATTGCAAAATTAGCAACAAAACATTAAAATTGGTCGCTATCGGTCGCTAATTAGCTACCGAATATAATTTTTATGTCGTTCATCAGTGACCGATATTATGTGTCAATCACTGATTAGAGTGACCGAAATTATCGATCACTATTTTATTTATTAATTTTATAAAAACTAATTATCCTTATTAAAATTAAATAAAATATAAAACAATTATCCTGTGAATAGTAAAAACAATTATCACTACTATAAAACAATTACATAAATAATTTTAACTAAAATTACATAACAAATATCCTTAAATAGTAAATAAAATTAACTACAATAATTATGTATTCGAAATTATTTATAACATAAACATGCTAAGAACATGCATCTGATGGGCTTAAGAAAGGAAAACACAGAGCACACAACGGAAGCAAAAAGCCAAAAACTGGAAAAATTGAAGAACTGGAGAACCCGAACAGAGCCGGCGCTGGCTCTGATAGCCTCAACTGGCGCCGGTCGTGCTCTGGCGGGACTTCGAGGTTAAAAATTTCTAACCTTTTCTTCTTGTTCTCAAAGATGGCTGGACCGGAATGTGTGCAACCGGGGTAGATGTGTTGGTGGAAGCCTTTGGTGCAATTCCTACAAGCCTCCTACTCCGTCTTTGCATGTAGGTGAACGCCAAACTCTCGATCTTCCAGTATATGACCTGCCTAATTCCATTTGATGAACAACTCACAGACTAAGGAATATTTTCTGGAGAGAGAGAGAGAGAGACTTCTGGTTTTTCACAGAGAAGAAGCCGTGAAAACAACGTTATGTCTAATCCTCCTATTTAATCTAAATAAAACCCTAGGCTAAACTGGACTAGCCCATTGGACTCTTAGTTTAGCCTTTTGAACTTAATTAATTATTCTAATTAGAACTAAATAATTAGCCCAATTAAAAATTAATTTTTTAGCCCAAATAAACTAGTCCAATAAATAAGCCTATATTGTTTAGTCTCAGGTTAATCTTTAATTATTCAAACTCGGCCAAAGCCCTGAATAATTAATTAATCCACCAAACTAATTTAATTAATTCTCTCTCTCCATGGACCTTTATTTTATTCTAGCTCAATAATTAAATCAGACTACTTAAATAAAATAAATTTTATTTAACTTGATTTAAGACCAATTCCTTAGCCTGTGTTTAATTAGGACCACGATTTATATTGGGGACCAAAAGACACACCGCTCGGCTACTAAAATGACCAAAATATCCTTACCATATAAATAGCTGTATTTTACATTTGAAATATTTCCTAATATCACCATAAGAAAATATTGACCCCAAGAACAGTGCTACGTTAGCAAAGTTTCTGACCTACATGTGTAATGACTAAAATACCTTTCTATATATCGCCATTTAGAGAGGAAGAAATGTATTAACACCTCTCTAAATGACATCTACCATCCTTAGGCTTCTAGTCCAATGATCCACGACTTCCTGGATTGTTTTCGCTTTCCAAGGAAGCTACCCTAAAGTAAACATCCAAGTCATGTTTCCTAGAGCCCTAGATATTTAGATCATTCAAACAACCACAAGGGGCGATATAGTATAGAAATTATCTTGTACAAGTCTGTCTTAACTAACTAGTCACACATACCCAACATGCAAATATATTGGTCCTACAATAGAACCTAAACTATAGTATATCAAAGTACATGTTTCCAGCTTCGTCAGACCACCAACTCATACTTAACTCGTAGAGTACTAGTCCACGTGTAGCAGTAGTAGTCTAGGTTTCTACTATATAATACTTTTAGAAACCATTACTACAGGTCCTATTCTACGTATTCGAAATACGTTTATGTCATGAAGTGAGTCGACTACTCACTGGCTAAAGATAAGCCATTCTCCATTTGGAATTCATAACATAATAACCTAAATATGATGAGATTCCCATTTTTATCAATTGGTTAAGAACGAATGTTTATGTGTTAAGTAACCCGTGATCCATACCTTACTGTGAAAGATCACCATTCACATGGACCACTTACTTAAATACAATGGGTCTTTTTCAAACGTAATTGTACACAAATAAAATATAAATTCACAAATAATTTCTAAAAATAAATTCTTTTATTAAAACATTCAATATTTTTATCAGAAACCTCGTCTAAGAGGGCATAGTTCCCAACAGCATCATCAACAGAATCATCTGGGATGTCACCATCTAGATCTTCCGGTAGTGCTGGTGAAGGTGCTGCAGGTGGTGGTATTGGTGGATGTGAAAATCCAATATGCACAACCATACCTTTTATGAATGAGTGCAAACAAGCAATATACTGACCTTTCTCTTGTAATCTCTATTCCACCCGTTCTAACTTCTTCTACAACTTAACCTACGTATGTGAACTCGAAGACTCACCATGAGAGTATGTGAAACCCCAACTAAAATCAACCTTAGAGTAAGGGGGTCGGGATGCATATCATATTTTTTTTGCATGCATAAATATATTTTTGTATGATTTTAGGTGCATTGGATATGTGATTTGTAGTCTAGATGGCTTAATTGTGCTTATTGAGTAAGAATGGCAAAATGGTAATTTTTCTTGAGGTGAAAATAGGGAGATAGCTTGAGGGTTAAATAGAAAAAATATTTGGGAGAGAAAATAAGAACAAGAGTTGTTGTGGTTTAGTGGTTAGAGCTTTGGAATAAATTCTTGAGGTCTTGAGTTCAAATTCCATCATTGGAGTTTTAGCATAATTAAATTTTATTTTTGTATAGGAAAGCTATATTTCGGCCCTTACATGCTTTAGGGAAGAGTAGGAGTGTTGTCTTAGGGGAGACATGATAAGAATGTCCTAATCCTACTCTTGTGCTCTACAAAAATTTCTAAGAGATTCCTATCCTTCTTGATCCCTAGCTCTCCTTACTTCTTAATCAATTAGATTGTTCCATTTACCTAAGCCAATTTTATTTTCAGAAAATTCCAGCAAAGTTCAGTGGCATTGAAGGTTCGAAAATGTCTAAGTGTGAGGTATTTTATTGACCGAAAATGGGGAAGAGTTATGGAAGGTTCCTAAGAGAATTAACCTCCATAGTTGAACCTTCAAAACTCCAACCTAGTTGTGTCATCTTCTTCATGTAGTAAATTAAAAAATTTTCAAGCTTCTTGATAAGTCCAATTGTCAAAATTCTTAGCCATCTTTCCCTCCCAGATGCTGCCAGAAAAATGACCAATTTACTCAGCTTGAAGGCTGAAAATTCCAGCCAAAACCGAGCTGCACAAAAACTGTGCAAACCAGGAAAATTTTCTAGTCAGTTTCGTAGCTTGGTGAGCCAAAAACCAAGCTGTTTCTTCCAGCTTTTTAACCAGCAATTCAACCTTATTTTTCCACCATAAAGAAGGCTGGAAACCAGCCTTAAAGGACCCTCCAATGGCCCTTCAAACCTTCTGTAAGCTGACTGAAATATGGCAGAAAAATCAGCCTAGAAATTCCAGCAAGCCTTGCGAAAAAACTGATCAGAATTTCCAGCTATGTTCCTTCTTCACCCTTATCTGAAACTTCCTCCATTTTTCTGTACAAACACACCTTGATCAGCCATGAACTGAACTCCAGCATCCTCACCATTTTTTTGCACGAAAAACAACTCCATGGCTGCTCCTAAAATCTCTCCATCAATCACTCCAATCAAGCCATCAGTTGGAGTCCATAATTGCAGCAAGATATTTCCGCAAGCTACCATAGATTAACTCTCAAACAACCAGAAAATTCCTTCACCATGGTACACCATATTTCAACCACTCTAAAGCTCCTTCAAACATCATTCATCCCAGCAAAAACCCCAACCAATCAGCCAGCCATTGAAGCTTCCAAAAGCTCTCCATCAACCAAGATCTCCTTACCATATTTGTTTCCAAAATTGATTCCCAAAACTATTCTTTTTGAATTTCAAACAACCAACTTTCCTTTTCCTTCCAAATCTAAAAATCCAATTACCAAAACCTTCCAAACAATTCGGCCACCCTTTCCCCATAGAATTTTGGCCAGCTCTCTCTATTCTCTTCATTCTCTTCAAACTTCCAAGAACACCTACTACCATTCTCACACCTAAGGCCATTCAAAACCACTTCAATCTTCTTCAAAAACTCCAGATTATACCTACTCATTCTAGTGAGTTCATTCCTGCAATTTTTAACATCAAACACAGAAATCAAAGCCTCACTTTTGGATCAAAAACGAGAATTTTCTTGAAGGCTCAAGAATATCTTCAAGGTAAGCATGAACAATCATCTCCATCTTTTTCCATCTTCAACTTTAATGAGTATATACTAATGAACTCTCTCTCTCTCTCTCTCTCTCTCTCTCTCTCTCTCTCTCTCTCTCTCTCTCTCTCTCTCTCTCTCTCTCTCTCTCTCTCTCTCTCTCTCTCTCTCTCTCTCTCTCTCTCTCGGCTGAATGGTTACTCCAACCATGGCTATGTTTCCTTCTTCCTCCTTGGACGAATCAAGCTATCCACGTGAGAGGATTCTTTCGAAACTACTTTAAGGTAGTCATCATTCAAGTAAGTCTCTCCAATCTCCTCTTAAAAATTTTAGGTTAATGTCTCTTGGATGTAGTGGGATGAGGATGGGATGTATTTGGAGATTGATTATGTGTTTTGTGATGGAGTTGGGATTGAAGCATGAAAAAGAATGTGTTTGTATGATGAAGTTGGGATTGATGCATGAGTTGATTTGTCTTGGTTGAATGTATGGCGTTTTAGGGTTTGTTGCATGTCTTCATGTCGTGAGTAGTATGAACTATGAATGATCAAGCATGTTAGAGATTATGTCACATTTGATGAATAGGGTTTATGTTCATGTATTCTTATTAAGGCCATGATTATAATTATGTTAGTAGAGTTGGATCATGTCTTGGTAGATTTGGATCTATGTTTTTATTCATGATTTGGATGTTTTATTGATTGGTGTAGAGTGTATGTTCATGATTATGGTTAGCAATAGGAATTATAATCACGACTTTGTTATCCCTAAGCTAATTTTATTTTATCAATAAAATGATTAATACTATAAATTCTTCTAATAATTTCAAAAACCCTAGGGAAATGTGGATTAGGACTCTTATATAAAATAATGATATTTTAGTCAAATAAATGATAGCTTTTATTAAAGAAATAAAATATATAGATATTATATAGAATAATAATATCAAATAAAGCCTTTTATATAAATAATTATAATAGATAAAATATTCATTTTGTAAGTCTTATATTCATAAATACTAATAGAATTTATTTATTATCTTTTAATCAAAACATAATAAAATTTACTTGCTATTAATTTTATTTACCAATTATTTTCTAACCATTAGTTATTAAAAATCATTATTTTAAATAATATCATTTAGGACCTAGGACCCTTCATCAAATAAACCCTAATTTATTTATAACAAGATTTAAACCTTCAACTTATTAGTAGCTAATTCACAAACCCTAGTTATTTTAATATCAAGCTAGATTTATTTTATAAACCCTTTATTTATTATCTAACCTTAAAGCTTGGGACACTAGGATCATGATTGTGGTAAGTTGAACTAGAATTATTTGTGAAAGTGAATTTTAGTTTGAGTTTAATTATAGCTTATGTTTACCCCAGGCGGGGTCAGGTTAGCTTTTGGAGATCTTTATTTTATCTCAAGTAAAGGATCAGGTAAGCTCTTGCATAAAACTTGTTTGTTGCAAAAAGTTATTATGGCAAGCTAAACCCGAAGTTTGTGAACACTGATTTGGTAAATGCAATTAGGGACTGATTTTTTTCTTATTTCAGTCAAACCTATTCTTTGAAAATCAACAAGCAATTTTATTTAAACACTAAACTGTTTCTAAAACTGACTTTGACAAAGATTTTGGAAACCCTTGATTGTCAGTTTCAAGTAAAGTTATGTTTTATCAGTTTTCTCCTAAGTGGGATAAATTACGTTGAGTACTCAATAAGGGTAGACTGATAGTACTAGTTTTGAAGAGCAAAAGTGAGTCTTCTGACAGGAGGTCACCTCCAGAAGATGAACTCAACTTAGAGAAACATCAGTACTACTTAGTCATGCCGGTCCGAGCTAGTAGGTTTCAATCATGTGGACTGTGTGTTGTTGGAATGGACAACTGGTTTTGTTTGGATGTAGAGAAGGAGGAGAATCTTACCCGGTAGACCGATCACCTACTTTTTTGTCAATCTGCATAAAGTGTGGCATTCTGATCGTTGTATGGTTATGGGTCCAACGTGTGGTAACCCATAGCCGCCCTTTCGAGTGGTTGATTTTATGGTACCTGTATGGTTGGAAAAGCCAAAACACCACTCTTGCTTTTGAACTTTATTTATTGCTTGCCAGTATTTTTCTTATGAAGTTCTTACACCTTGCATTCATGAATTGTTTTTACTGAACACTTAAAGCACACACGAACTTACTGAGATTTTTATCTTATCACCCTTTTTACCATGATTTCAGGTTGATCCTACTGTGGAGATGAATAGCTAGTTATTGCCTGTTTGGAAGATATTCTATTATTTAATTTATCTAATGCTTTGGGAGTTGAGAGTGGACAATTTTTATTTTGGATTTGTCTTGAATTTTTGAATTGTAATAAGTTTTAATTTTTGAAGTATTATTTTTTTTTATTGTGTGACCTAGTTATAAAGACCCCTTGTCCTTTGGATGGGGCGACATCCCCGACCCTGTTGGGCCTAGGTAGTGGGGTGTTACAAGTGGTATCAAAGCCAAGGTTTAGGCAAATATTGATAGTGTATGTTCTATTTATTTAAGTTCAAATCTTATCTAACCTATCTTGTTTATGTTGTAGGATGGTTAGAATGCTTAGAACCGCGAGGAAGGGGCAGCAATAGCATCCTCCTATCCCTATCTACCCAGAAGACCTTCCAGTACCTCAGCCTGCTCCTTAACCAGTCATCCCTTTGGAAGATAGCAGTGATGATGAGGTCCCGATCCATGAGCCACCCCCAGTCCCAGTGATAGTATTAAGTTCTGACAGTGAAGATGAGGATGTAGCCGTGGAGCATGTTCCCACCCTCCTAATCCCATAGTGGATTTATCAGCAGATAGTGATGACTCGGGGGAAATAGATTATGAGTCTCCACCTAGGCCTTCTTTCATTCTTCCACCTAGTCGAGTTGAGCCCGAGGAGAGTTCTAGGCGACCCGAGAAGGACCCAATGGAGGGGTTTGCCTGTGGGGCTGGGATAGACTTCTCTAAGAACTCTGGGAGATAGTTGTATGAGGCTGATTTTGAGGATTTTGATGAAGACTAGAGGGCCGAGAGTTATTTTGATTAGGATGTTTATTTATTGTTTTTCGTAAACTTTTATGTTAAGGAATTTTATTTCTGTTTCTGTTAAAATTTCAAATTTATGCAAATCAAGATTTGACAAAGAATTTATGAGAAATTCTTTAGACAAAAACTTGCATCAGATTTCCTTTTACTTATATCTGACTGTGGATGCATGCTCAACTAAAATGATTTCATCATTGAATGCATAAACTTATCATTTGGGTGTGGTTTAGAATGGCACCCAAGCACTGTGTAGCTTCGTCAAGCAGAAGGATTCCGAAAACAGAGCATGTGGCACTGGAGGTTGAGACGACCCAGATGCAATCACCCAACCGTGGTAATGGGAGTGAACCAGAGATGGGAATGGGGTCTGAAGCATCGGTTGATGTGTCGATGGTACAGGCATTCAGCAAGATGGCAGAAATTCTGCAAACCCTGACTGAACCGAGA
Organism: Voacanga thouarsii; assembly: GCA_026120185.1. Lineage (NCBI taxonomy): Eukaryota > Viridiplantae > Streptophyta > Magnoliopsida > Gentianales > Apocynaceae > Voacanga > Voacanga thouarsii. Next base: position 661,368 of record JANUWF010002273.1, read on the forward strand.
AACCCCAAGGGAGAAAATGAGGTATTAGAGCGATTTTTGAAGTTTTAGCCGCCCGTTTACTTGGGCGAAGCTGAGCAAGATCAGAAAGCAGAGCATTGGATCGAACAGATGGAAGATATATTTGCAACGCTCTAGTACATCGAGGAGCGGATGGTTAAATTTATGGCATTCCGTTTGAGAGGCCCAGCTCGGGCATGGTGGCAGCGGGTTCAAGACAACTGGGAGATGGTTGATCAAGAATGGACGTGGTCCAACTTTGTTGAAGCCTTCAGGATTGAGTACATCCCTCAGTGGATAGTGGAAAATCGGGAGGACGAATTTCAGAATTTGAAGCAGGGGGGAATGTCAGTGGCCCAGTACGCAGCACGGTTCACCCATCTGTCAAAGTACTGCAAGAGACTGGTGGACACTGAGCAGAATAGGACAAAGCAGTTTGTTAAAGGACTGAGGCCGGAATTGAGGAGGGCGTTGGCACCTTCTCCACCAACGACCTATTCAGGGGCCGTAGACGTAGTTACCAGGACTGAGAATAAGGACTGCAACAGGATGGCGGCAAGGCCTTTCCAACCGCCAAGGCAACCCCAAGGACACTTCCCGAGGCAACAACCTAATAAGCGACCCGCCAATTAGCAGTGGAAAAACCGGGGAAAGCAAGCCCGGACTGCACCAATTGGACCTGCTCAGAACTTTCCATTATGTCGGCAATGTGGGAAAAGAGGCCACACAGAGAAGAACTATTGGTCCAAAGGAGGAGAGCAGAAATGTTATCACTGCGGTGACCCGAACCACCTGTGGAATGCCTGCCCTAAGCTGCATCGAGTCGGGCAAGGGAATCTGGCTCAGAATCTGGGACCCAACAGAGCCAATGCCATGGGAGCATCTGGGAGTGGAGCACCGAAGCCTCAAATGAAGGCCAAGGTATTCGCTCTCAATAGAGAGGAGGTTGGGACCGATGCAGCAGTAGTGGAAGGTACGTTTACTATCCAAGGACGTTCCATTAATGTATTGATAGATCCTGGCTCTACCCATTCCTATTTAAACAAGATCTGTACATGTCATTTGGGTTGTGATGGAGTAGAGTTACCTATTACCTTATTGGTAAGTACACCATTGGGGAAGATGGTGCAAGCAGATTGATACGTGCGAAACTATAAAACTGATGTGGGGAAAGAAAGTTTGGAGGGAGATTTGATAGTATTGGACATTGAGGATTATGATTTAATATTAAGAATGGATTAGCTAGCCAAGCATGGGGTTAGGGTAGACTGTAAGAATAAATCAGTCCAGTTTGTTAGACAGGGTTGTGATGTGTTGGAATTCGATGGCAAGAGGGTAAAGGAATTAAAGTATTTGATAGCGAGGGCTAAGGCCCGGAAATTACTGAAGCAAGGATGTCAAGGGTACCTGGCTTACGTGATAAACAAGTCGAAGGACCAGTGCACTCTGGAGGACATCGAGGTAGTGAAGGACTTTCCCGATGTGTTCCTAGCGGAGCTTACTTCTCTACCTCCCAACCGAGAAGTGGAATTCACCATTGACCTAGTTCCAAGAGCGAAACCAGTATCGCGGACCTCGTATCGGATGGCATCGGCAGAGTTGAAAGAACAGTTAGAAGAGTTAGTGAAGCAAGGCTACATCAGACCTAGCACGTCGCCCTAGGAAGCACCTGTACTGTTTGTGAAGAAGAAGGACGGGACTCTGAGGCTATGTATTGACTATTGGGGCTTGAACAACCTGACGGTCAAGAACAACTATCCTTTACCGCTGATTAACGAGCTATTCGACCAGTTACAAGGATCCAGTTCCTACTCTAAATTAGACCTGAGGCAAGGGTACTATCAAGTGCAGATAAAAGAGGAGGATATCCCCAAGACAGCCTTCAACACCAGATATGGAAATTATGAGTTCGTGGTAATGCCGTTCGGGGTGACCAATGCTCTAGCAGTATTCATGGACCTGATGCACCAAGTGTTCCGACCCTACTTGGACAAGTTTGTGGTGGTCTTTATCGACGACATTCTAATCTACTCCATGAGTTTAGAAGAGCATGCGGAGCATCTGAAGCTCGTATTGGAGAAGCTGCGGAGCACAAGCTGTTCGCCAAGTTTAGCAAGTGTGAGTTCTGGCTGGACAGTGTAGCATTTCTGGGCTATATGGTGACCAAGGAGGGAATCAAGGTAGACCTAGCAAATGTTGAAGCAGTGTCAGACTGGAAGCAACTGAAGAACATCACCGAGATTCGAAGCTTCTTGGGATTGGCTGGTAACTATAGGAGGTTCATCAAAAGATTTTCAACGTTCGCATCACCTATGACTCGACTGCTGAGGAAGGATGTTCTATTCATTTGGAGTGAGAAATGTGAAAAAAGTTTCCAAGAGCTAAAGCAAAGATTGATGATAGCACCAGTATTGAGTCTACTAGAGGGAGATAAACCTTACGCGTTGTATACCAATGCCTTGAAAGAAGGATTGGGAGCAGTTCTGATGCAAGACCAGCAGGTGATCGCTTATGCATCTCGAAAGTTGAGACCTCATGAAGTCAACTACCCTACGCATGATCTGGAACTGGAAGCCATTGTGTTTACTCTAAAGAAATGGTGACACTACTTCTACGGAGATGAGTATGAAGTGTTCACGGACCACAAGAGCCTGAAGTACATCTTCACCCAGAAGGATTTGAATTTGGGACAGCGGCGGTGGATGGAATTCTTAGAAGAGTATTGCTGTTCAATCAACTACCATCCCGGGAAGGCCAACGTTGTAGCTGATACCTTGAGTAGAAAAGTGAGTATGGCTAGATTAAGAGTGCAGGAGGTTCAAGTAGTTCAGGATGTGTTGGACAGAAGAGTGGAGGTGCAAGAGAAGAGGATTGTTGTTAGCAACCTGAAGTTAGTACTGGATCTAAGGCGGGAAATCGTGGAAGCTCAGTAAAGTAATGCAGAATTTCAGCTTTTCAAGCACAAGGAGCTTAAACGGTAGGGTAGTGAATTCTAGCAAGACGAGGCGGGAGTTTTGCATTTCAGGGATCGGTTGTGTGTACCCGGAGAGCATCAACTAAAGGACAGAATTTTGGAAGAGGCACACAGGAGCAAGTATGCCATTCATCCGGGGGAAGTCAAAATGTACCAGGATCTGAATAGGGCCTATTGGTGGCCCGGAATGAAACGGGATGTGGTCAAATATGTCTCGACATGTCTTACCTGTTAGAAGGTCAAAGCAGAGCATAAGAAGTTAGCAGGATTGTTACAACTATTGCCAGTACCTGAATAGAAGTAGGAGGAAGTGACCATGGATTTTGTCATCGGACTTCCTATGTCATGAACCCAGAAGGACACCATATGGGTGGTAGTGGATCGACTGACCAAATCAGCCCATTTTATACTAGTGAATGTGAGAGATTCCATGGAGAAGTTGGCTCAGACTTATGTGCGAGAAATAGTTCGTCTTCATGGAGTGCCTTCAAGTATTATGTCTGACCGAGACCCGAGGTTTACGTCTCGATTTTGGGGCAAGTTTCAAGAATCAATGGGGTCAAGTCTGAAGTTTAGTACGTCGGCGCATCCGCAGACTGATGGACAGTCAGAAAGGGCTATACAGATATTAGAGGATATGCTGAGAGCCTGTGTTCTGGATTTTGGGAATAAGTGGATCGAATGTGTGCCGTATGCGGAACTATCATATAAAAATAGTTATCAAGATTTAATTGGGATGTCTCCGTATGAGGCCCTGTATGGACGCAAGTGTCAGGTACCACTATACTGGAGTTGGTCAGAAGATGGTCACGTAAGCAAATCTGGGGAAGTCTGTGTCCAGGAGATGTTGGATAAAGTAAAGTTGATCAGGGAGAGGTTGAAGGCAGTTTAGAGCCAATAGAAGAGCTATGCGGACAACCGGCGGAGAGAGTTGGAGTTTCAAGTAGGAGACAACGTATTTTTGAGATTGACGCCGAATAGGGGAATCTTGAAGCATTCGAAGGGTGGAAAGTTGAATTCGAGGTATTTGGGGCTGTTCAAGGAAAGGATTGGACCGGTAGCATACCGATTGGACTTGCCAAATGGATTGACGGAAATTCATGATGTGTTTCATGTGTCACAACTGAAGAAGTACAATGCCGATCCCGGTCATGTACTGAATAATGAGCCATTGGTGTTGCAACCCGATCTGAGGTATGTGGAGAAACCCGTGCGAATATTGGACTACAGTATCAAGAGTCTCCGGAACAAGCAGATACCGATGGTAAAAGTTCAGTGGGAGCATCATGGCACGCAAGATGCCACATGGGAATCAGAAGAGTGGGTAAAACAGAAGTATCCTGATCTGAAATAGAGGTATGCCAAAATTTCGGGGCGAAATTCTCCTAAGGGAGGGAGGATGTGAAACCCCAACTAAAACCAACCTTAGAGTAAGGGGGTCGGGATGCATATCATATTTTCTTGCATGCATAAATATATTTTTGTATAATTTTAGGATATGTGATTTGTAGTCTAGATGGCTTAATTGGGCTTATTGAGTAAGAAGGGCAAAATGGTAATTTTACTTGAGGTGAAAATAGGGAGATGGCTTAAGGGTTAAATAGAAAAAATATTTGGGAGAGAAAATAAGAACAAGAGTTGTTGTGGTTTAGTGGTTAGAGCTTTGGAATAAATTCTTGAGGTCTTGAGTTCAAATTCCATCATTGGAGTTTTAGCATGATTAAATTTTATTTTTGTATAGGAAGGCTATATTTCGGCCCTTGCATGCTTTAGGGAAGAGTAGGAGTGTTGTCTTAGGAGAGACATGATAGGAATGTCCTAATCCTACTTTTGTACCCTACAAAAATTTCTAAGAGATTCCTACCCTTCTTGATCCCTAGCTCTCCTTACTTCTTAATCAATTAGATTGTTCCATTTACCTAAGCCAATTTTATTTCCAAAAAATTCCAGCAAAGTTCAGTGGCATTAAAGGTTCGAAAATGTCTAAGTGTGAGGTATTTTATTGACCGAAAATGGGGAAGAGTTATGGAAGGTTCCTAAGAGAATTAATCTCCATGGTTGAACCTTCAAAACTCCAACCTAGTTGTGTCATCTTCTTCATATAGTAAACTGAAAATTTTTCCAACTTCTTGATCAGTCTAATTGTCAAAATTCTCAGCCATCTTTCCCTCCCAAATGCTGCCAGAAAAATAACCAATTCACTCAGTTTGAAGGCTGAAAATTCCAGCTAAAACTGAGCTGCACAAAAACTATGCAAACCAGAAAAATTTTCTAGTCAGTTTCGTAGCTTGGTGAGCCAAAAACCAAGCTGTTTCTCCCAACTTTTCAACCAGCAATTCAACCTTTTTTTTCCAGCATAAAAAAGGCTGGAAACCAGCCTTAAAGGACCCTCCAATGGCCCTTCAAACCTTCTACAAGCTGACTGAAATATGACAGAAAAATCAGCACAGAAATTCCAGCAAGCTTTGCGGAAAAACAGATCAGAATTTCTAGCTTTGTTCCTTCTTCACCCTTGTCCGAAACTTCCTCCATTTTTCTGTACAAACGCACCTTGATCAGCCATGAACTGAACTCCAGCATCCTCACCATTGTTCTGCATGAAAAACAGCTCCATGGCTGCTCCTAAAATCTCTCCATCAATCACTCTAATCAAGCCATCAGTTGGAGTCCATAATTGCAGCAAGATATTTCAGCAAGCTACCATAGATTAACTCTCAAACAACCAGAAAATTCCTTCACCATGGCACACCATATTTCAACCACTCTAAAGCTCCTTTAAACATCATTCATCCCAGCGGAAACCCCAACCAATCAGCCGGCCATTGAAGCTTCCAAAAGCTCTCCATCAACCAAGATCTCCTTACCATATTTGTTTCCAAAATTGATTCTCTAAATTATTCCTTTTGAATTTCAAACAACCAGCTTTCCTTTTCCTTCCAAATCTGAAAATCCAATTACCAAAACCTTCCAAACAATTTGGCCACCCTTTCCCCACAGAATTTCGCCCAGCTCTATCTATTCTCTTCATTCTCTTCAAACCTCTAAGAACACCTACTACCATTCTCACGCTTAAGGCCATTCAAAACCACTTCAATCTTCTCTACAAACTCCAGATTATACCTACTCATTCTCGTGAATTCATTCCTGCAATTTTTAACATCAAACACTGAAATCAAAGCCTCACTTTTGGATAAAAAATCAGAATTTTCTTGAAGACTCAAGAACATCTTCAAGGTAAGCATAAACAATCATCTCCATCTTCTTCCATTTTCGACTTTGATGAGTATATACTAATGAACTCCCTTTCTCTCTCTCTCTCTCTCTCTCTCTCTCTCTCCATGGTTGCTCCAACCATGGCCATGTTTCTTTCTTCCTCCTTGGACGAATCAAGCTATCCACGCGAGAGGATTCTTTCGAAACTACTTCAAGGTAGTCATCATTCAAGTAAGCCTCTCCAATCTCCTCTTAAAAATTCTAGGTTCATGTCTCTTGGATGTAGTGGGTGTTGGGGATATGCCCGAGAGTCAATTTGTACTTATACTATTGTCATTATGTTTTATATAATAATATGAGGCTTTCCTTTTCATGAATAGTGAGTTTTGTTTTATGGTCATCAAGTACGTGACTTGATAGTAAAACCATACAATGAATACAATGACTATTCTAAAACTGTCCCTGATCGATTATTATTATTGGAATAATAATAAATTAATATTAGTATGTTTGTGACTTGATGGCTATGTTTTACTGGCCATGGATATTTGTGATATCGAGTGAAGACATAAATAAATGTTAAAGAACATTGTATTGGACATGACCTACTGTGAGAGTACTTCATGGAATATGTCATAAGTACTTTCTAGCCATAATAATATTGAAAGTCCTTCGACCTAAATTCATCATAGTTTCCTATTTGATAAATTCTATATTTTGACATTGTCTAAAGTTGTCTTTAACCAGATAATAAATTAGACTACTGTTGGATATAGAATAAATCAAGGAGAGGAATATGATCGATTGTGAAGGAATTTGTCCCTCTCAATTATGGGAGAGATATCCATGGGCCCCTTAATAAGTTAGACTGTTAAAAATGCATGGCCGTACTCAAATATATCAATCTAAGATATTGATATCATTTGTTTGAACAGTCTACTATGAAATCAAGAAATAATTGATTAAGCTTAATAAGGATGACATGCTCCGTGCCTTATGCTTAATCTGGATATCGTGTGACAAAAGGACTAAATATAAAATTATGGTTTGGTTAAAAGAGATCACCGATCTTCATTTAACCTGGATAGTTATAATGTTTTGCTAGAAATCGCTTATAACTTGTGGGCCATTTAAATATGATTTAGGCACACTCGCCGATGTTAAATGAACCTATAGGGTCACACAATAAGTAAACTTGTTAGGTTATTTTTCTGGTGACCAGATTCGATGAATCTGGAAATATGTCTAAGTTAATCGTACTTAGAAAATTTACCAGATACAATGAATCTGGAAATATGTCTACATTTGATGTATCTGAATGATGTCCAGATTATAAGAATCTGACTCGATAAATTAATTAGTTAAATTACCGAGATAATGGCAGAATCTTATCATATCAGTTTTAATTTAATTTGAATTTAAATTAGAATATGATAAGATATTGTTAGGGTTGGACTCTAAGAGGTTCGGGGGTTTTTAAGAAAACCCTAGCCGTCTTTTCAAGGGTCCAATTTTTCGGTTGAGAACATTCGTGCCATTCTCTACCAGAAGAGGGAAAAAAAACCTCTCAAACCCTAGGCGCTAACACTCCCCAACCAGAGGTAATTCTTAAACCTTAGATCTTCTTAATCATTTACTTGGGTCCTCGGGAGGGATTCGTGGATATTTTTCGTTTTTAAGAGTCCACGAATTCTAACAGTGGGATGAGGATGGGATATATTTGGAGATTGATTATGTGTTTTGTGATGGAGTTGGGATTGAAGCATGAGAATGAATGTGTTTGTATGATGAAATTGGGGTTGATGCATGAGTTGATTTGTCTTGGTCGAATGTATGGCGTTTTAGGGTTTGTTACATGTCTTCATGTCGTGAGTAGTGTGAATGATCAAGTATGTTAGAGATTATGTCACCTTTGGTGAATAGGGTTTATGTTCATGTATTCTTATTAAGGCCATGATTATGATTATGTTAGTAGAGTTGGATCATGTCTTGGTAGATTTGGATCTATGTTTTTATTCATGATTTGGATGTTTTGTTGATTGGTATAGAGTGTATGTACATGATTATGGTTAGCAATAGGAATTATAATCACGACCTTGTTGTCCCTAAGCTAATTTTATTTCATCAATAAAATGATTAATACTATAATTTTTTCTAGTAATTTTGAAAACCCTAGGAAAATGTGGATTATGACTCTTATATAAAATAATGATATTTTAGTCAAATAAATGATAGCTTTTATTAAAAAAATAAAATATATAGATATGGTATAGAATAATAATATCAAATAAAGCCTTTTATATAAATAATTATAATAGGTAAAATATTCATTTTGTAAGTTTTATATTCATAAATACTAATAGAATTTATATATTATCTTTTAATCAAAACATAATAAAATTTACTTGCTATTAATTTTATTTACCAATTATTTTCTAACCATTAGTTATTAAAAATTATTATTTTAAATAATATCATCTAGGACCTAGGACCCTTCATCAAATAAACCCTAATTTATGTATAACAAGATTTAAACCTTCAACTTATTAGTAGCTAATTCACAAACCCTAGTTATTTTAATATCAAGCTAGATTTATTTTATAAACCCTTTATTTATTATCTAACCTTAAAGCTTGGGACACTAGGGTTATGATTCTGGTAAGTTGAATTAGGATTATTTGTGAAAGTGAATTTTAGTTTGAGTTTAATTATGGCTTATGTTTATCCCAGGTGGGGTTAAGTCAGTTTTTGGATATCTTTATTTTATCTCGAGCAAAGGATCAGGTAAACTCCTGCATAAAACTTGTTTGTTGCAAAAAGTTATTATGGTAAGCTAAACCCGAAGTTTGTGAACACTGATTTGGTAAATGCAATTAGGGACTGTTTCCTTTCTTGTTTTAGTTAAACCAATTCTTTGAAAATCAACAAGCAATTTTATTTAAACACTAAACTGTTTCTAAAACTGACTTTGATAAAGATTTTGGAAACGCTTGATTGCCATTTTCAAGTAAAGTTATATTTTATCAATTTTCTCCCAAGTGGGATAAACTACGTTGAGTACTCAATAAGGGTAGACTGGTAGTACTAGCTTTGAAAAGCAAGAGTGAGTCTTCTGGTAGGAGGCTACCTCCAGAAGATGAACTCAACTTAGAGAAACGTCAGTACTACTTAGTCATGCCGGTCCGAGTTAGCAGGTTTTAGTCATATGGACTGTGTGTTGTCGGAGTAGACAACTGGTTTTGTTTGGGTATAGAGAAGGAGAAGAACCTTACCCGGTAGGCCGATCACCTACCTTTTTGTCAGTCTGCAAAAAGTGTGGCATTCTGACCGTTGTATGGTTATGGGATCCAACGTGTGGTAACCCATAGCTGCCCTTTCGAGTGGTTGATTTTATTGTACTTGTATGGTTGGAAAAGCCAAAACACCACTCTTACTTTTGAACTTTATTTATTGCTTGCCAGTATTTTTCTTATGAAGTTCTTACACCTTGCATTCATGAATTGTTTTTACTGAACACTTAAAGCACACACGAACTTACTGAGATTTTTATCTTATCACCCTTTTTACCATGATTTCAGGTCGATCCTACTGTGGAGATGAGTAGCTAGTTGTTGCCTGTTTGGAAGATATTCTATTATTTAATTTATGTAATGCTTTGGGAGTTGAGAGTGGACAATTTTTATTTTGGATTTGTCTTGAATTTTTGGATTGTAATAAGTTTTAATTTTTGAAGTATTATTTTATTTTGATTGTGTGACCTAGTTATAAAGACCCCTTGTCCTTTGGATGGGGCGACATCCCCGGCCCTGTTGGGCCTAGGTAGTGCGGTGTTATAGAGTATCTACTCTGAGTGTACTCTGGTCTGATACAGGAAGACTCAGCACCTGACCCATAGATCTGGCCCTTCTTGAAGCTTCCTGCTACCTACACAAGTAAAGGCCTCGCATCTTGTACCACCCATCCACTAGTAGAGCTCTGCTGTGAAGCTTGTGACAGCAACTCGTTAAATCGATCTCGAAATTATTTTTAAACATATGTATGTTATAGCAATTGTATATAAAAGGTTGAAAAAATGAATAGATTAAATTTATATTTAGAACTTACTCAATTGTGCTGAGCTCTAATTATAGGAACGAAAAAAATAGAGGAAATGCACGCACGAAATGCTACCAAAAAAACAAGAACACGGTACAACGGAAGGTTAAAATTAATACCTTTATGCGACCTTTTATGGTTTGGCTGAGAAGAGGAGGCACCAACTACGGGAGCAGCTACCTGTCTTGATGACAATTCCAGCAAGAAACCAGCAATCCGCCAGCTTTTTCTTGGCATGTACGCAAAGCTTTCCGCTTCTCAGAATACTCCTCCACCTATCTATGTTGGTGAAATAACCTAGGTGAGGATGTTCCTTCTTGATCCTTTGTTATTAGTTAGCAAAGACAAAAAGATGGAAAGAGGGAGAAGAAGAAGAAATAAGAAGAAGAGAGAAAACAAAGACTCAGGGGTTTTTTTTTTTTGGTCGGTGTTCTATCTTTCTTTACACAACGACTCTATTCACATCCCAAATAACTCAATCCCTAGTGTTTTGATATTTCAAACATCCGGAAGTTATCAACATAAGAAGTTTAGGTAATTCCCAACTCTTCTGTACCATCAATAATAAAAACCCTTTAGTCCAAGCTATTGGGCCAAAATAATTTATTATTTTTCCTTGGACCTAATGAGCTAAAAATAATAACTATTAATTATTTATTGCCTGTGCCTATTAAAATAATCCAATAAATAATTAATGAACCCAAATGAACTAAAATTGTTATTAAATCTTTTATTAACTAGTTTAAGCCCAAGTTAATTTTTCTAATCATTCAATCTGGGTTTAGGCCCTGAATAATTAATTAACCAATCAAACTATATAATAAATTTAATTTCTCTCATTCTTTTTATTTTATTCCAATCCAAAAAATAAATTAAATTTACTGAATAAAATAAAATTAATTTTTCATTGTGGCCATTTTCTCGACCTAAAATAATTAAAAATTATGGGCTATTCTAAGGACCAAAAAGACACATCGATTTGGCTACTAAAATGACCAAAATACCTTTGCTATATAAATAGCTGTATTTTGTATTTTAAATATTTCCTAATATTACCATAAGGGAATATTGGCCCCAATGACAATACTGCGTAAGCTATGTCTTCGACCCATAGGTGAAATAACTAAAATACCCCTCTACACATCGCCGTCCATTTAGAAAGAAAAGAGTGTACTAACACCTCTCTAAACGATATCTACCATCCTTAGATTTCTAGTCCAATAATCCACGACTTCTTAGAATATTCTAGCTTTCCAAGAAAGTTACCCTAAAGCCAATATCCAAGTCATGTTCCCTAGGGCCCTGGATAATTAGATCATTTGGACAACCAGAAGGGGCGATATAGTGTAGACATTATCTTATACAAGTCTGTCTTGACTAACTAGTCACATATACTCAATATACAAGTATATTGGTCCTTCTTAAGAATCACAACTATAGTATATCAAAGCATACATTTCTAGCTTCATCAGACCATCAACATATACTCAAGTTGTAGAGTACAAGTCCATACTGTAGCAGTAGTAGTCTGAGTGTCTATCACATAGTACTTTTAGAAGCCACCACTACAGGTCCAATTCTACGTATTCAAAATACACTTGTGTTATGAAATGAGTAGACTACTCATTAGCTAAAGGTAAGTCATTCCCTATTTGGAATTTATAACACAATAACCTTACTAAGATGAGATTCTCTTTCTCATCATTCAGTTAAGAACAATAGTTTATATGTTAAGTATCCCATGGTCCATACCTTACTGTTGTGAAAGACCTCCATTCACATGAACCATTTACTTAAACATAATAGGTCTTTTCCAATAAAATCATGCACAAATATAAAGAAAATTTCACAAACAAATTCTGATAAAAATACTTTTATTAATACAAATAAAAAATAGATTATAAACCTAATCTAAAAGGGTATATATTCTAACAATCTCTCACTTGCACTCTATGACTAAGTAAGTCCTTAGGTGCCCACCCCTATGGCATCTAAGTGTCTTCTAAAGACTCTCTCCGTCAAAGGCTTGGTGAAAAGATCTGCTAAACTATTCTCCGAGGCAATCTGTTCTGCTACGACTTCCTGTCTCTGGATGAAATCTCAGATCAGGTGCTACTTCCTCTCTATGTGCTTTCCCTTTTTGTGGTTCCTTGGTTATTTAGATTGTGAGACTACACCAGTATTATTGCAATACATCACAACCGGTTTGTTCATGTGTGGCATGACTCCAAGTTCCAAAAGGAACTTTTGGAGCCAAACTACTTTCTTGGATACCTCTGAAGTTGCTACATACTTAGCTTCCATGGTTGAGTCAGCAATACAAGATTGCTTGATACTCCTCCATGAAATGGCTCCTCCAGACAAGGTAAAGACATATCTACTAATAGATTTTTTCTCATCCTTATCCGCCTGAAAGTCTAAGTTCGGGTATCCTGTAGAAGCCAAGTCATCGGCCTTATATATCAGCATATAATCTCTCGTACCTTTGATATACTAAAGAATATGCTTTACAGCCTGCTAATAAACCTTCCCGAGGTTTGACTGATATCTGTTAACTAAGTCTACGACAAAGCAAATATCTGGCTTAGTACACAGCATGGCATACATAAGACTTCCCACAGCCGAAGTATAGAGAATCATACTCATCTTATTTTTTTTCTTTTTGAGACTTTGGACAGTCCTTTGAAAAAAAAATACAAATTATATCTGCAAGGGATCAATGCCTCCTTGCATGAGTTCATGCTACACTTAGCCAACATTTTGTCAATGTATATAGCTTGGGATAAACATAACATTCTCTACTTCCTATTTCTAAAAAGCTTTATTATGAGAATGTAACTAGTTTCACCCAAGTCCTTCATACTAAATTGATTCGATAGCCAAACCTTAGTAGATGACAATGCCCCTACATTATTTCCAATGAGTAGAATGCCATCTACTTACAGGACAAGAAAAACCACATTTATACCTTTCAGTTTCCTATACACACATGATTCATCCTCATTTTAAATGAAACTGTAAGACTTTACAGTCTCATCGAAACAAATGTTCCATGCTTTGGATGCCTGCTTAAGTCTATAAATGGATTTCTTAAGCCTACAAATTATATGTTCTTGGCCTTTAGTAATAAAGTCTTCTGGTTGGGATATATAGATGTCTTCACTAAGATGGCCATTTAAAAATGCCGTCTTAACATCCATTTGTCATATCTCATAATTATAATGACATGTGATGGCAAAGAGGATACAGATGGACTTAAGCATGGCTACCGGGGAAAAGGTTTCCTCATAGTCGATCCCTTCTTTTTGAGTATACCCTTTCGCCACAAGTCTAACTTTAAAGGTTTCCATCTCCCATCCGCTCTCTTCTTTCTCTTGTAAACCCACTTATACCCAATGGGTTTTATCCCTTCATGTGAAGCTACAAAATTCCAAAACTGATTGAAGTACATAGACTCAATTTCGACTTTCATTACTTCATGCCATAGGTTTGCATCAGCATTAGTAATAGCCTCCTTGTATTTAGTAGGATCTTATTCCTAATGGTCGGAGACTAGGTCAAAAGTCTCTCCAGTCCATCTTTCTGGAACCCTTGATATCCTCCCACTATGACGAGGCTCCAATTGTATAGGCTCCTGAGCTTGTGCCTCTTCTTGTTTTATAACCTCTCTTTGAGTTCCAACTTTGTTAAATCTTTAATAAATGTACTTTATTAATCCTTCAAGTATCTAGCATTAGGACTCACGAGTACTTTCTGCTCCTTAGGATGATAAAAGTAACCACCCTTTGTACCTTTTGGATACCCTACAAAATAACATAATTCTGATCTTGGTTCTAACTTGTTTCCCTTGATCAGTACATAAGTTGAACAATCTCATATCTTGAGATGATTTAGACTTGGCTTACGCCTAAACCGCATCTCATAGGGAGTCCTGGGTACTGACTTAGAAGGCACCAAGTTCAGAATATATGTCGCTATTTCTAGAGTATATCCCTAAAAAGATACTGGAAGAGTAGCATGAGACATCATACTTCGAACCATTTCCATCAATGTCATGTTCCTTCTCTCAGTTACTCCATTCTATTAGGGTGTCCCCGATGCATAGAGTTAGGATACTATCCCATTATGTACCATGTAGTCCTTTAATTCACCAAAGAGGTATTCTCCACCACGATCCGATTGTAAGGTCTTGATTAGCTTACCTGTTCGACGCTCCACTTCAGCCTTAAACTCTTTAAACTTTTCAAAAGAGTTAGACTTACGTCTCATCAGATAAACGTAACTATACCTTGTACAATCATCTGTGAATGTGATGACGTACTCAAACCCATCTCTTGCTAGCATAGACAAAGAACCACACACATCAGTATGAACAAGACTCAATACTTCTTTGACACTATCCGCCTTTTGGGTAAAGGACCTTTTGGTCATTTTTCCCATAAAATAGGATTCATATTGAGGCCAACTTTCCAATCTCAATGAGCCTAAAGGCTTATCATGGAGTAACCTTTGAATCCTGATTGAGTTAATAGGGCTCAACCTTAGACGCCAAAGATATGAGTCATTGATATTGGTCTCTCTCTTCCTATTTAAAGGTTCTTATTGAGCATTATTCAATTGATTGTTAATATGATTAATGAAGAATAAATTATCATACATGTGCCCAATACATATAATTTCTCCATTTCTACTGATAGTAATACCAGAATGGAAAGAAACAGAATATCCTTGATTGATTAGTTTTGCAACTGAAACTAAATTTTGTCTAAAACTAGGAACAAATAAAATATCCTTCAAAACAACTATTCTATTACAATCAAAAGTAAGTTCCAGTTTTCCCACAGCAAGGGCTCAAACTTGTGCTCTATTTCCCACGCGTAGTCCATGTTCGCCCTTCTGGAATCTTCTAACCTTCCTAAACCCCTGCAAGGAGTTACAGATATGATCAGTAGCTCCTGAATCAACAATCTAAGTGGAAGTTGATCCAACCATTGATATAGACTGTAGATAGAGAACATTACCTGTAAGATTTTTCTCGACTTGAATATCTGGACACTCCTTTTCCAAGTGTCCCTTTTTCCCACACTTGAAGTATTTGCCTTTGGGTTTATCTTTGGGCTGGGACTTGGGCTAATGCACTGCATTTCCCTTCTTCTTCTTGAACTTTCTGGGCTTGGACCTAGTTCTTGAAGAAGAAGCCATCATGGTTCTAGTCTATGGCTTCATGACCTTCTCTGCCACCTGGAGCTCCTTCATCAACTTAGTTATACTCATGTTTAACTTATTCATATTGTAATTCAACTTGAATTAAGTGAATGAGCCCGGCAAAGATTCGAGAACCATATCCACTTGGCTCTTGGGGTCAATAACAACTCTCAAGACTTCTGCTTCTTCGAGAACAGCAATAATCTTGAGTGTATACTCTATAACTGATGCTCCCTCAACCATCTTGGTATTTGTGATCGTTCTAAGAGTCTCTTGCCTTGTGGGCCAGCTCTTATTCTCAAACATTGTGACCAGAGATGTGCTAATATCATATGCAGTAGGCATGTGTTCGTGTTTAGACTATAGCACATTTGACATGGAAGCTAACATATAGCGTCGAGCCATTTCGTCAACCTTCTTCTATGCCTTTTCAGCCTCACGTTCCTCAATGGTAGAACCTTCCCCGATTACTAGGCATGTCTCATATAGGACTTACTTATACTCTTCGGCTGTGAGTATTATGTCCAGGTTTCATTTCCAGTTCACATAGTTTGGACCCGTTAGCTTATTCTCAAGGAGAATAACGGCCAAGGGATTGAAAGAATCTCCACCAACCATTCTTGAAATTTTGAAAAAATAAAAAAAATTCTCAGTATTTGTAAAACAAAATAATTCTGTACACTTTATCCTCATATTAAATTTGATAATAGCTAATCCCATTACTATTATCTTTAATATAATTACATTGGCTCCTAGAAAAACTGACATAGCTTCTTGGGAAGATTAATAGTTTCCTAAGCTAAGTGTGTGTAACCACCTTAAATTAATTTTCCTTCTATGTAATGATCTAGAAGATAACTCCATCGAGGGGATGGCTGTTTATTCTCATTTCTTATGGACATACCTCTTACTATAACCTCCAACGTGAGCCGGCCGATCATAGTACGTATTCCGGGTTATCAATTATATCATTCTATTAGTTTTAGATCCTTGTGGTATCTCCATCCTATATGGGTTCACTCCCAGGGTGACATGAGAAGACCCACAATCTCTAATAAGGATCGTGATGGAAGCCGTGGGGCCATCGGAACCCCTCTCCCCACTTAGTTTTTTAAATAAGAGTTTTCTTTGAAAAATATTATTTGAAAATTTTCAATTAAGTTCTCCTTTAACTTAAAATAAAATGTCTAAATTCATAAAAAAAAAAATTTATGTGTCAAAGTTTATATCCTTTGAGAAATCTTTCCTCATGGATTAATTTTATTTAAGTGAAAAACTTAATAATTTCAAAACTTTTCCATTTAAAAAATTCATAGAGATTTTGATCTCAAGACTTTATTTGACATAAATAATTTTTCCTTTGCTAAATTGAATTAAAATGGCTTTCCGTTTTAACTTTCAAAAATTTCTTAATCCATAATATTTTCTACGTCAAGGATAAAAAGCCTTTAAGAAAATAACTAAGGATTAATTTTTGTTTAAGTTAAAATAACCATTTAATTAAAAAAATATATTTTTCCTTGTCAAATAAAATTTCTCAAAGACTTTATTCTTTGAGGAAACATGCACATAGGACTTAAAATAATTAACATGCTAGAAAACTGTAAATATTTCATACTTTTCTATTTTTAATCCTAAGTTCCTAAATAAAAGAATTAAACACATTAATTAAATTAATTAATGATCTTGATTAATCCTAATATCCTTTACTATTATTTTTCATGCAAAATATTCAATGAATATTAACTATTGTAATAAAAATAACTTCGCTTAGTATGGGTCAAAAATCCAAAAAAAAAAAAAAAATCTGATCCAATGCACTCGCCACACTAGATCATGGCCCATGGGAAGACCCATGGAGCACAGTCCACAAGCGGGTGACCTCAAGCCGGGCGCCTAGTGCAGCAGCTTCCGCCTGCTCAGCTTTCTTAAGGAAACTAAGCCCCCGCGAGGTAGCAGCTTCCGTGAGGAAGCTTCCTCGTGCACACCCAGAGCCGAGGCCATGCTCGGGCCCGATTGTGACTTCAAACCGCAGTTGGCCTGGGCAGCCTCGGCTCCCCTCACACCAAAGGACCAGCTCAACTCAGCTTCGGCTCGATTGTGGCTCGGTCCATCTTCTCCACCGAGATTTCGCTACGATTTTTTTTACAAATTTCGCTGGGCACTTCTTTAATGCTTTGCAATCGTCCAAGGCCATTTCTTGTTTCATTTTTCACCAAAAAACCATAACAATCACTTATACCCTTTCAAATTGGGCTTATACGAAGCTAAACAAAATAGTAAAGAAAATTTTACAGAGGCTCCTATACCTCAACGGTGAGGTTTACAGACAATCTACCTATACCAAAACAGCGAAGAATCGCATTATAAGTAGTCTTAGTAGGTTTTATTAACTAACATACATCATCCTAAGCCTTTCAAAGCAAATGCTCTTATACCACTTACAGGAACAAAAAAAAACAGAGGAACATACACGCACGAAATGCTACCAAAAAAACAAGAACACAGCACAACGGAAGGTTAAAATTAATACCATTATGCGTCCTATCCTAGTTTGACTGAGAAGATGAGGCACCAACCACGGGAGCAACTACCTGTCTTGACGACGATTTCAACGAGAAACAAGCAATCCGTCGGCTTCTTCTTGGCATGTACGCGAAGGTTTTCGCTTCTCAGAATACTTCTCCACCTATCTATGTTGGTAAAACAACCTAGGTGAGGATGATCCTTCTTGATCCTTTGCTATTAGTTAGAAAAGATAAGAATATGGAAAAAAGGTTTTTTCTGTTGTCTGTCATGTGTTCTGTCTTTCTTTACACAACGACTCCTATTCACATCCCAGATAATCTAATCCCCGGTGTTTTGATATTTTAAATATCTGGAGGTTATCAACAAAAGAGGTTTGGGTAATCCCCAACTCTTCTGTACTATGAATAATAAAAACCCTTCAATCCTAGCTATTAGGCCAAAATAATTTATTATTTTTCTATGGACCCAATGAGCCCAAAAATAATAACAATTAATTATTTATTTTTTGAACCTATTAAAATAACCCAATAAATAATTAATAAGCCCAAATGAACTAAAATAATTATTAAGCCTTTTATTAACTAGTTTAAACCCAAGTTAATTTTTTTAATTATTCAATTTGGGCTTAGCCCTGAACAATTAATTAACCAATCAAATTAGATAATAAATTTAATTTCTCTAATTCCTTTTATTTTATTCAACTCAAAAAAATAAATTAGACTTGCTGAATAAAATAAAATTCTTTTTCCATTGTGACCATTTCCTCGACGTAAAATAATTAGGACTTACGGGTTATACTAAGGACCAAAAAGACACATTGTCTTGTTTTTAAAATAACCAAAATACCCTTACTATATAAATAGTTGTATATTATATTTTAAATATTTTCTAATATCACCATAAGGAAATATTGACCCCAAGGACAATGCTGCGTTAGCAATGTCTTCAACCTACAGGTGAAATGACTAAAATACCCCTTTACACATCGTCTTTCATTTAGAGAGGAAAGAGTGAACTAACACCTCTCTAAATGACATCTACCATCCTTAGGCTTCTAGTCCAATGATCTATAACTTCTTGGAATATTCCAGCTTTCTAAGGGAGCTACCCTAAAACCAATATCCAAGTCATGTTCCTCAGGGACTCTGAATAATTAGATCATTCGGATAACCACAAGGGGTGATATAGTGTAGACACTATCTTGTACAAGTCTGTCTTGACTAACTAGTCACATATACCCAACATACAAGTATATTGGTCCTTCTCAAGAACTCCAACTATAGTATATCAAAGCATACATTTCCAACTTCGTAAGACTACCAACTTATATTCAAACTATAGAGTACAAGTCCACGTTGTAGCAGAGTAGTCTAAATTTCTATCACATAGTATTTTTAGAAACTACCACTACAGGTCCAGTTTTACGTATTCAAAATACGCTAGTGTTATGAAATGAGTAGACTACTTATTAACTAAAGGTAAGTCATTCCCTATTTAGAATTCATAACATAATAACCTTGCCAAAATGAAATTCCCATTCTCATCATTCGGTTAAGAACAATAGTTTATGTGTTAAGTATCTCATGGTACATACCTTACTGTAAAATGCCTCTATCTACATGAACCATTTACTGAAATACAATAGGTTTTTTTTAATAAAATTGTGCACAAATATAAAGAAAATTTCACAAATAAATTTTTAGAAAAATACTTTTATTAATATAAGTAAAAAATAAATCAGAAATCTAGTCTAAGAGAGTATACATTAATGTCTACAAATTAGCCTTGTTTAGGCTCAACGTACTGGTGCTCGTGACAACGCTTCCACACTTTAGAGTGAGAAAACTCATCTCCCATCTCCTGGCGCTGTATGTAAATGTAAAGTTTAATAGTAGTGATATATTAAAAATGATATATCGATATATATATGAATTGAAAAGTCATTTTACCATCTTAGCCTTGTGCTCAGGGAATGATATCGACCTTCCGATATGGTATGATTGGCCTAAGTCATTATGAGAACTAGTCCGATTCTCCCTAGCATGTCTAAACTGCTCTAGAAAACCTTCTGACCTCCAATGCTGTGCAAGTTGGTTGTAGACTGCCTCGGCCATGCAAGCAGGCCTCCACCCACTCCTACGAATAGTAAATAGAGTGTCAGGCAATCACTTGGCACACCTAGACTCCCGTGCCCTATGAATGTGTCCATCATGTTGTGAATCCCATCTGAAGTGTCTCTGAAAAATTTTACAAAAAAAATCAAGTTAAATGTAAAAAATTAATGCAATATTTGTGAATTTTTATTTAATCATATGTAAATGATGGTGCGTTATATTTAATTACTTACAGAAAAATCCACAAACTATATATCTAACACATCAGGTGGGATGTCTCGGAAGGAATGATATGGGCCAGAAAATCGCTCTCTAAATATGGAGGCGATGACTCGTGCACATGATGACTGGTTCGTGAAACTAGAGCCATATAATTTCATAATATGTTATAATATGTAATACATAAAAATCGAAATACAAATTATGTTATTTTATTTAAAGAGTACTTATGTATCACTATATGCAGCAATGTACACTCTATTGTCTGATGGACTATCTCAGACAGTAGAAGCTGACGATGATGGCAGAAGTGATGATGGTATAGATGGCGGTGCAAAAGCTGGTGGTGGCACAAAAGAAGATGGTGGTGTAGGCATAGAGGGTGGCTGATCACCACTGGAACCTCCACTGGCACTGGGAATAGAAGTTCGTGGCATATCTGAAGTTTTACATACAAAACTAATTAGAATATAATAAAGATTAACATTTGATGTGATCGAAAAAAATTGTTGGGCATATAAAATTTACTTAATCATTTAATTCATCTTCAGTTTCATACTCAAAAGTATCCTCATGTAATTCATCTGAAGTTTCCGCCTCGCTATCATAAACATATTCTTCTTCACTTGTACATTCTTCATCCACATGTAAGTCTACAATCTCAACTACACTACATTCATCAGCCAAGGGACCCATGGCTTCAAATACCTTTATAGTAATTGCAACTGATTCATCCATATCTTGTCGGAAAGTAATGTTAACTACTGGAGCATCTACTGTAACATCCCTTATTTTCTTCTTGTCGCAGTGGGCCAGCTCAAGTGGGATGTCACCCCGTCTAAATCCTTAGACTAGGGGTCTTTATAATGATTTAAACTTAAAGTAAGCAAGTACAAGTCAAAGCTAAATACATGAAACATACTATTTCATTATAAATACATGAGTGCTGATAGATACATCATCAGGGTCCCTAAAATATACAAGCCAAAATAGTCTCATCATCCATGTACAATGATCATGCTAAAAGATTCGCTAACTAGTGCTAGATGGAAAAGTCCGGGTAGTACCGTCGCTAGTCTTCAGCTCCAATCCCTAAAATAGAAAAGACAAACATACGTGTGAGTGGTATACTAAGTGAGTCCCGTGTGTGCTAGTATTTTACTTAGAAGAAGAATGAGACATTTTTCAATTTCTTTATTGAAATAAATTTTGTGCCAGGAAAATAGTACTATTTGATAAATTTTGGTTCAATCTGACATGTACATCTGAAAAACAGTGGCTTCCAAACACATGGCCCCTAATTCATTAAATGCGAATTCTTCCCCATTTGGAAATGCGACCCGCGTGCAAAGTTCAAGGAACTTCGCCTTCGGCTACACGGTCTCTTGTGCCAGTGACTGCGTCTTACAGCATGTCACCCGTGATATGCCGGAAGGGTGAGCAGCATACAAATGTACCTCGCCGTGCATTTAGGGATATTTTACTTGCCACCATAAGCCAGGGGTCCCAATCCTAACATTAATCACCATCGAGGTGGCAAGGGATTGAACACACCGAGTGTCCCTGCTCGGTCTCATGTGAACAACCCACCATCACAATCAATAGGCAATTGCCGGACTCACAACGGCTAGCCAGGGATGGCTAATTCCATTGTCCTGTCGCCCCATTCAGAGTAAGATAAGCCCAATAACTGGACCAGGTTATTTGGGTTCATCTAGCTCTAACGAAGGCTAGTACAAAGGTCAAAGCCCTTGCTGAGTACTCAACGTCACCACTGATTCACATATTCAATATACTCTTTTGAAAGGAGTCTGCTCTCCCTGAAGGAAATTCAAAACAACTCATTCTTGGGGCCAAACATCATTTTATAAAACTTTTACATCACCCGAGTGGGTATTTTCAAGAGCTAGCAAAATTGTATAAATTTCATCTCGGAAGCCATTAAGCATAAAGAAAGCTTATTTTAAGCGTAAAGAAAGCTCATTGAAACATTTCGTAAATATCAATTAGACTGGATTCATAGGCTTCAATCATATCAAGAAGACATAGTTTATATCAGAGCAACATTAAATTTTGTCAGAAAAACACATAGCAAATTGTAGTTTTAAAATCAAGGGACTCACCTTGTATAATAGGTCGAAGTTGCACTTGTTTAGACCTAAAAGGTGTTCTCTCGACTTGATTCACCTACACCATTGGTTTATCCCTTTGTTATTACTCAATGGTTTTAAATTCTTAATGGTTCGAATAAGGTTTCTATAATCTCTCTAAAGAAATAAATGAATTAACGCTTTTAATGGTTTTCCTGGTTTTACAGCTTTACCACTCTCTACCATTCTTCGCATAACTTATTCAATATAGGTCCAAATAAGGTAAGGCTACTTCCATAATATTCCTAAGATATCCCTTTATCAATACCAGGTCATGAGTCATGCAAATTCCATCCCATTTTGTACAGTTTTTCAGTTAATTCCACTATTCCGAGTTTGGAACTCAGTTTTGCCACTTTCCAGTACTTTATACATATCTCCTCCAATTCAGGTCCAAATGAGGTGAAACCACTTCCTAAATACTCCTAAGACATTTCTCTATCAATTTCAGGTTATGGGGTATTCAAACCTCTCTCCATTTTATTCAGTTTTTCAGCTAAACCCACTGCTCCGAGTTGGCGATTCAAATTTACAGTTTAAGACGCCAACTTGTTTTAACTTATTCCCCTGATTTCTTCAACATACCCTACCTCATTTAAACCCTTCAATACTTCATTTAACATCCCAATATCATTATTCTGTTAGGTTTTTATATCCAGCACTTCTCTTTTATCCAAATGAATTAATTATTCCAAGCTTATCAAACCAGTAAATTTTGGCAGTTTACATTATTCTTGCTATTTCTGATCTCTTAGTCATCCAAACCCACACCACCTGATTCAAATCCTTTCTAACCAGTCTAGGACAGGCTTAGGAATATTCATGTTCAAATTCCAGCAAACCATTACTCTAAAATGAACTGAAAATCATGTCTACTTCATCACTCATCCAACCGGTTAATCATCCATCACAAAATCAACATTTTTTTCATTACTTAACTTCAACAATATTCATATGCAGCTAGCTTCCAACTTCTAGTATCATTTTATTAGCTTTGAGAAGGGATCTCTTACCTTTCCAAAATGAAGGCAAGCTGTAACTCTCCCTCCTTTTCTTCCTTTCCCTTTCCTTCTTCTAGCTGCCGGTTCTTTTCTTCTTTCTCTTGCTACCGAAAATCCCTCTCTCTCTTCTAGTCTTTCTTTTGTTTTCTCTTCCTCACTTCTCTATATTTATTTTCTTCTTGCTGCTCTCCCTCTTGGCCAAAATCCTCCCCCTTGCTCCTATTTATAGAGCTTGCTCCCCTTGGTCTTATTTTGGACTTTATAAAAGATCTAGGGTGAGTTGGCAATTTTTAAAAGTCTTGAGACTTCTCTAGGTTTTTCAAGAGAAATGTGGATTGTTCTAGAAGGTTGTAGGGTCCTCTAGAAGTTTGAAGAAATTCTTAAAACCTTTTTGGACTAATATGTGCTTGATCTTAATTAACTTTCCCTAATCTCACTTAGCTTAATTAAGCTTAATTAGAAGAAATCTAATAATGGTCAAATTTGGTCAACAATGTCATGCTTGTGGGCCACCTTTATTTAATTTTTTGTGAGCCCCCTTAAATATCCTTGCATATAATATAATATAATTTGAGATATTTATGGCATTGGTATAATATATATATATATATATATATATATATATATATATATAATGGTAAGAATAATATAATAATTCAATATAATTATTGAATTTTTAATAATATTATAATTTAATATTGTCAAGATATTTTGTTATAAAATAATAATAGTTTTAGAATAATAGCAATAATGAAATAAAATAAAATATATCATTAATTCTTTTTATATTTATTCTTATTTTTAAATAAGTCCACCCTACACAAGTCCTTCATATAAGGCGGGTTATACATCTACAACATGACACACCTTAGATTTACACACTACCCACCAATTGCTCTTAGATATTTTACAACCCGGATACGAAGTGTAATACACTTGATTAGCTTGGCAGGCCAAAATAAAGGGATCAAAACTTAGATACCTCCTCTTGTGGTTGATTTCAATAAGCTTATATTGAGAATACATCTTAACCCCTCGATTAGGCATTGGATCAAACCATTCACATAAGAATAAAATGGTACTTTGCTTTGGAGATTCAGAAATTGAACTTCGATAATTTCTTTTAAAATACTGTAACATTCACCACCTAAAACACCACTATCACTTGCTTTCACACATACTCCACTATGGACTGTCTTCTTTCTTCGCTCCACTCATCGGTGTGAAATCGATAGCCATTTACTGCGTATCCATTAAAAGAATGAACACATCTTGATGGTCCCCAAGAAAGATTTTTCAACAAATGATTATCTACACCATTCCGATGATCATGAACCTATCAAATTAAATTATGAAAAACCTTAGGGGGGTGAATAAGGTTTTTGGAAAATAAATACAGATTAAAATTTGGTGCCCTCAAAAATATTCGAACAAAGTAGCGGATATGTTTTGTACCTTCATGATTTCAAGAGTTCGGATAGGAATCTATTAAATCAACACAAAACGATAAGAGAATATTATGAAATGAAGATAGGTAGCTGAGATGTCAAGGACAAGTTTATATCAGAATGCAAGAGTCATAAATGAGTTATTGATTTTAGAAGAAAAGATGTAGCATTTAAGATTTGAAAATAGCGATAAATGCAGTTAAGAATTTTGGCAAAAATGCTCAAGAATTTATAGTGGTTCGATCCTCAAATGATCTACATCCACTACTTTAAGTTTTCACTTAAGGATTTTAATACCACTCACTAGAACATTTTTCCAAATCAATGGTGGTAGGTGACACCAATCTTACACAAGAGGATTACCAACCTTCGTGTTACACCTAACCTCTTTAATCAAAACAATCAAAACTCATCCCAATTGGGTTTTACCTTCTCAACCTTGATATAAGTTAGAATAAAGGAAAGTTTACAGAAATGGCTCACAAGTTTGAGCAGGTTGCGAATAGATGAGCACAAACACCTTTTACCTCTTAAACAATTTAATTTCACTTTTGAAACGCAAATAAAAAGGGAGATTTTTATATTCTAAAGTGTAAGAATGTTTCTGAGAAAAATAGCACAAAAATCTGCTTCAAAATCGAGTTTTGAAAACTTTTATAGGAGCAAAAAGCAACATAGCAATGGCTAGTTTTTTGCTATCAGATTTTTCAGAGTTTTAGACTCAAGGATTGGAAGAGGGTTTATTCAAAAGGTAAGTCCAAAATGATACTTTTTTAGGAAGAAACATTTTTGACACTGTTCCAGAGTTTTGCACGACGGTTTTAGATGCAAGTCCATCCAAACTACTCAATCTAAACATTTGAAAGCTTACTCTTTAAAATCATTTTATTTTCGTACTCCAAGGTAGAAATAAATTGAATCATAAGGTAAATGAGACATAAGAATTTACACATTTTTCCTAATCTAATGTTCTTTCACAAGGACTTCATGATCTTACAAGCTTTTAGGTTGAAGTTGTACTTGATTAATGACTTCTTTGGATTCCATTTGCTTGAGAGATGCTTAGCAGTGTTGTTTGCATGCCTTGAAAGAATTGAGATCGAATATGTCCTATCACATATAAACCACGCAAGTTAGTCCTCATCAATGTTTGTCATAAGTCAAAATACAGGAGAATGCCTTTAGAGCTAACAATCTCTCCCTTTTTGAGTGATGACAAACCTGATGGGATTGTGATATAAAAATAATGATATGTACAATACGGACATGTTAGACTGAGAGGAATAAGAATATTTTTAACAGAAAAGCATTCTCTCATTATAGGACTTAAAAAGTACTTATGAGATTAGAATAAGAAAATTTAAGCATATACTTACAAATATGACTCAATGAGCCTATAGCCCAACCTATCTCCTTATCCTCCTTCCTTTTATCAAAGGACTATTTCACAGGAAAATAGCCGCAAATATTAGTTACAAAAAAAGTCATATAGATATGTACATGAGGAGGTATAGAAGATAAATCATAAGATGTAATACTCCCCCTATGTATGTGCATATATGAGCGAAAGATAATGAGATGCTAGCCATGAGGTGCGTTTGAGAATAAGATGGGATTTTAAGATTTTAGACTTCCAAAACGTGTACCAAAAATAGGGTAAAATGAGGTAGAAGCTAGCCTTCTAAAAAGTCATTTTTTGGATTGCTATTTTGGATTGAAGAAATGAAGGTCCAAAACTTCCCCTTTGTATCTATAGGGTAAAAATGAAATTTTACAAAGATAAATCAAAGGTTTTTAACCCAACCCAGTTTTCTTAAGGTATTTCAAACACAAGAAATTTTCTATTCAACCAAAGGAAAGTTTTTATAAGCATAAATATCCTCATTCATCTGAACATTTAACAAAGTGCATATCACAACCATAGTTAAGAAACAAATCATCAAGCCAAGTTGAAATCAGTTGGAATGCACAATGAACCCATACTTTAAAACTTCTTATTTCATAGACTTCAACATAGTCTTCACCAAGTCTTCCAATTCTTTACAGACCGCATTCTCAAACTACAAACAGTCTGTAAGTCCATAACATATATTCTCATATTGTAGTCCCAATCTACTATTTGCAATACAATCCGTCATTAATCACAATTCAACAATTCACAATTTAAATTTCACAATACAATCTCACAAATCACAATCCAAATTATAGTTCACAATCCACCACCAAAATCCAAATCATAATCTACACACAATAATTCACAATCTAATGTACATTATCTCTTTTTCTCCCCTTTTGTCATCAATCAAAATGTAAGAGAGACATAAGAAAGACAGCAACTGGAGAGAAAAACAGAGATAAGACCGAAATAATATTAGTAGGAGATTAGTGTAGAAATAATATTGTTCAAGTATGAGTGCAGAAATTATAAAATTGTTTATCAATAGGAAAGCAATAAAAGTTGTTCAAGCATCAGAAGTGTGTAAGCAGCATGTAGAAGTGGTCAATCAAGAAATGTGGATTGTTGCAGACTTGGTCTTGGCACTCTTTTTTGAATGTTGTCTAGCAATTCGGCTGGACTTTCTTGTTACCACCACATACTTTTGTCGTTTACCAGATGAACTTCCAACTATGGTTGGCTTGGGAGCAGGTACTTCAGTAGGGGCAGCAGAGGTAGGGACTTCACTCTCCTTCTCTTTATCATTCTTGCTTTCTTCTTCTTTCTCTAACTCATTTTCTTAGCCTGGTTGTGCTTCTTGCTCAGTCTATTTACCAACTATATCTTCAACTTGAGGAGAGACAGTTTCTTTTCCAGTAATTTGTTCTTCAAGAGTTTCCTCAGTAGTCTTTTCTTCTTTCTTTTCTTTCACATTTCTCAATCTGATTCCTAAATTCTGTAATTCAATTGTGATTTCTACCCAAAATCCATCAACTTTTTCTGTTAAGATGCTAATGGCTTCCAAAATGCTTTGAGTCAAACTGCTTTCCTCAATCCTTTGCTTACTCTTGTTTGAGGATTCTTCCCCCATTTCAGACTTTCGTTTCATTCCTGTTTGGGCAGTAGGTGCAGTTCTTTTTCCTTCCCCCTTGAATTTTAACAGCTCTTCCTTTTCTTCATCCGATACATCTCTGAGTAAGACCCATTCCCTGTTCACTTAAATAAAACACATTTTTTCAAAGGATTCTATGTTATACACATCTGTCTTCTGCTGATCAGACCCACACTTATTTAGATCCACATTGAAATGCTTGAAGACTTTGGTCAATAGATTTCCATACAAGAGTACCTTATACTTGACTACATCATATACTTATTGTGGTCGACACTTACTAAAGTCTTGTGCCTAAAACTTGGGACAACCATAGTCGACACTATATGGTGCAAAATCCTTCCAACACCATTTAACTATTTCGAATTTCTATCATTCGAGTTCTGAAAACTATTTCCACCAGTAAATCTCTCCTCAAATCTTCCCAAATAAAAAAAGTCTGACCCTTCAAGGAATTTGTTCATTTCAAAAAACTGAATCCCTCCATCTCTTACTTAAAAAATTCAGTTTAACAGTCAATGGTCGAATTCCATATTTATAGATCCTAATCTGGTGCTATACCATTGCACCATAAAACCTCCCTCAGTCTCCTCTAACCTTCCCTTTTTAGATTTACATAATATTCCCAAACCAAAGTAGTATACGGTTTCTCATTAACTGACAACAAGGCTCCCAACCTAAATTTTTAAACATATTCAAAATATCAGAGAAATTTAAAAATTCCTCAACATTAACCCGATATCCCGTGACCACAGTCCTCTTCCTGGACAATTAATCATTAAAATTAGACTCGCATTTTTTATCAAAAAAGTGTGGTACCTAGGTTTCAGAGCTTTCTAGTGCAGTATGCTCTGTTGATGAGTCGAATCATGAGGCTTCTTTAGCGATTTTTTCTTCTTTCTGCTTGGTACCCCGTGGTGCAGCAGCAATAGCTTTTGCCTTAGCCGTTGTTTTGCTTTTCTTGCCCATCTTGGTCTTTTGTGAGGTTCTTTTTGTCAAATTTTGACACTTTCGTCATGGTAGAAGCGAGAGGAAGATGAAAGATTTTTGGTTCAATTTGGAGAAGATAAAGATACAATTGCGAGAAAGGCAGAGAGAACAATGATAGTTTCGGGTTTCTAGGAGAGAGAAAGTAATAACCTTTTTTTTGTGATTTTCTAGGTTCTAGAATGGATAAGTACAATAAAGTACTTTTCCTCAGAGACTTTTCACCAAAGATAGGGTTAATTTTTGAAAATGCACGATCATTTGAAAATTTTGAAAAGTGATTTCTAAACTTAGGTTCTCTTTAAAAAGAATGAACTTTTCATGAATTTTGGGGTGCTGCTATTTTAGATTCAGACTGAGTCCAAATTAGTCCATCCAAAAAGCGGAATAAGGGATGTTTAGTTAATGGGATTTTAGATTCATGTTTTCCAGATATTGCATCCAAAAGCTCTACCCAAAAGTTATATCTTCAGTAGTTCTGCCCAAAAAAAAAAAAAAAAGGATAAACAAGGAAATCTTTGGCAAACTATCAGTTATATGATTCTAGTAATTCCCAAACTTCTTCTTCGATAATTAAATCTTTCTTTGGCCAAAGGTTTTGTAAAAATGTCTGCAAGTTGTTCATCGATTGAGATATATTCAACACATACATTTTCTTTAAGAACATGATCTCTAATAAAGTGATGCTTAATCTCAATATGCTCAGGTCTAGAATGCTGAATAGGATTTTTAGTTAAATTAATAGCATTAGTTTTATCACACAAGATGAGCACACATTTAAAATTTAAACCAAAATCAAGTAAGGTATTTTTCATCCATAGAATTTGCGCAACAACTACCAGCTGCTATGTACTCAGCTTCGGTTGTTAAATGAAAGACATAGGCTTGCTTTTTGCTATACCACAAGACAAGAAAATGTCCAAAAAATTCACAGTGACCATTGGTACTTTTTTTTTCAACCTTGCAACCTGTATAGTCGGCATCCAGTATATCCTATAAGATTAAAAGAATCAATTTTAGGATACCACAAGCCATAATCATGAGTTCCAATTAGGTATCTAAGAATTCGTTTTACAACACATAGATAAAATTCCTTTGGACATGATTGAAATCTAGCACAAAGACATACTAAGAACATAACATCAAGCCTACGAGTAGTAAGATAGAAGAGAGTTCCAATCATATCTCTATATTTTAATTCGTCCACTTTTCTTACCTTTTTCATCTTTAGCAAGTTTCAATGAAATACTCATAGGTATGCTTATTTCTTTTACTTCATTCATACCAAACCTTTTAAGCAGTTCCTTGACATACTTGGCTTGATTTAAGAAGATTCCATCTTTGATTTACTTGATTTGAAGACTGAGTAAGAAGTTAAGTTCTCACATCATACTCATTTTAAATTCTTCCTGCATTATCTTAGCAAATTTCTTGCACAAGAATCATTAGTAGCCCTAAAAATAATATCATCAACATATATTTGCACAATTAAGATATTATCAAAATTTTCAGACTTGATAAATAATGTGGTATCAACTAAGCCCCTTGAAAAGCCTTTTGAGAGAAGAAAACCACTTAGCCTTTTATACTATGCTCTTAGAGCTTGTTTTAAACCATAAAGGGTTTTAGAGAGTTTGAAAACATGGTTTAGATAATGTTCATGAGTAAAACCAAGAGGTTGTTCTATATAAATTTCTTCTTCAATAAAACCATTTAAGAAAGCACTTTTGACATCCATTTGGTAAAATATTTGAAAGATGCAAATATAAGCAACATTCTTATTGATTCTAATCTAGCAATGGGGGCAAAGGTTTCATCATAATCAATGCCCTGTTCTTGATTGAATCATTGGGCAACTAATCTAGCTTTATTTCTGATAACGTTATCATGCTCATCAAGTTTGTTTCTAAATACTCACTTGGTACCAATCACGGGATAGTCAAGAGGTTTAGGGACAAGTTTCCTAATTTAATTCCTTTTGAATTGATTCAGCTCTTCTTGCATAGTCATAATCCAAAATTCATCATGTAAAGCAGCAGTAATACAATTTAGTTTAGTACTAGAGAGTAGGGTAAAATTATCAACAAAGTACCATCTAGTCTTGACTCTACAGTTATAATCACCAATGATCTGCTTTTTTGAATGGAAAGTTTTGTACTTCCAATCTTTTGGCAGATCCTGATTTGTGAGTTCTTCAATTCTTTGATTGTTTTCTTTAGCTTGTTCTTCTTCTAGTTCCTCTTCTTTAGCATGAATATCAAGTGGAGGAGTCATATGCTATTCACTGCCTTTTTCTTTTGAGACATATATATTATCATCATCATTTCTAAAATAATATATATTTGATTAATCAAACACAATATGTACGGATTCTTTCACACATAGAGTTATTTTATTGTATACTCTATATGCCTTTTTATTGAAAAAATATCCAAGAAATATGGCATCATCTATTTGCTATCAAATTTTCCAAGATTGTGACAAGTATTGAGCAAAAAATATTTGCATCCAAAAACTTTAAAATAGAAAATAGATGGAATTTTGTCAAATATGAGTTCAAAGGGAGTTTTTCTCAAAAATGGTCTTAGCATGACACAGTTAATAATGTAGCAAGTTGTATTTATTGCTTCAGCCCAAAAATATTTTGGAAAAGAGTTTTCACAAAGTATTGATCTTGCCATTTCTTGCAAGGTTCTATTTTTTCTCTCAACCACACCATTTTGTTGAAGGTTTTTTGCTGTTGAGAAATTATGTGAGACACCACTTTCCTCACAGAATTTTGTAAAGTCATGGTTGCAAAATTCTCAACCATTGTCACTTTGAATAGAAATTAGTTTGCAACCAAGAAAGTTTTGAACACTCAATTTTGAGAATTCAAAAAATGCTTTATCCTTTTGAGCAAGAAATAGGGTCCAAGTGAATCTTGAGAAGTCATCCATAATTACATAAATATACCTTTTACCACCAAGGGTAGTGGTCCTTATTGTTCCAAATAAATCCATATGTATGAGCTCAAGAGGTTTTAATGTTGAAATTATTTTCTTAGGCTTAAAAGAGGTTTTGGTTTGTTTTCCAAATAGGCAGGCATCACATACCTGATTTCTATCAAATTTTATTTTGGACAGTCCTCTAACTAGTTTTTTTGAAGATAACTTATTTAGCAAATCAATAGATACATGTCCTAGCCTTTTATGCCAAAGATAGCTATCATCATTATTTATAGAGAGACATCTAATATCATGTGCTACAAGATCATCAAGATAAAGCACATAAACATTTCTAACACGATTAGTAACAAAGATAGTTTTATTGTTAGAATTATCCATGATGATGCAACAATCTTTTTGAAAAATAACTTTGCATCCATTATCACATAGTCAACTGATACTAAGAAGGTTGTACTTTAATTCATCAATTAAGAGCACATGCTTGATGATGGTTGAAGATCCTTTACCAATATTACTTATAGTGAGTATTTTTCCTTTCTTTTTGTCTTCGAAAGTAACAAATCCATCGTTTGTAACTTGAATATTTTCCAGCAGTTTGACATTTCCTATCATGTGTTGTGAGCATCCATTATCCAAATACTATTTTGTGGAGCTCCCCTTGTCCAACAAATGTTCCTATACAAAAGATGGAAGAGTGACTTTTGGTACCCATATTTTCTTGGATCCATAGGGGTTAGTGATGGTTCCTTTCACTTTTCAAACAGTTTTCATGCCAGATTGCACCTTTTTCCTAATATGACACTTAGATGCTTTGTGTCTAAAATTTTCACAATATGTACAACAACTATGTGTTATATGTGATGAAATAGCTCTTACAAAACAAAATTTGTAATTTTTAGTTCTTATATCATTTCTATATCCTAGACCATTTCGATTTTCAGCAGTGTGTTGTGCTTCAAGCAATTTTTCCAAATTATTTTTGCTATTTGTAAACTTTTCAATACATGTGATAAGATCATCGACTCTACTTATCATATCATCAAAATTAGTGACCATAGTTTCAAGAGAACAAATTTTATTACATAAGCATTTATTTTCTAAGGACATATTATGCAATAAGGTGATGATAATGTTTTGTTCAATGTCTGAGCACATATATGACTCAAGTGAGACTTTATTTTCATTTAACAACTTTGTATTCTCATTTAACAATGAATCAATATTCATCTTCATTTCTTTGTTTCTTCTAGACAATTTCTTTAATTCATCATGTTAGAATATATGCCCTCTAAACTAGTTTATCTGATATAATTATCGATTTTTTTAATAAAAGAATTCATTCTCAAAATTTATTTGTGAATTTACATTTTTTTGTGCACGATTTTCAGTTGGAAAGGACCCATTGTGTTTAAGTAAGTGATCTATGTGAATGGTGGTATTTCACAGTAAGGTATGGATCACAAGTTACTTAACACATAAATAATTGTTCTTAACCGATTGATGAGAATGGGAATCTCATCAGGTATAGGTTATTGTGTTATGAATTCCAAATGGGGAATGGCTTACCTTTAACCAGTGAATAGTCCACTCACTTCATAGCATGAACGTATTTTGAATACGTAGAACATGACCTATAATAGTGGTTTCTAAAAGTACTATTTAAAATAAACCCAAACTATTACTGCTACAATGTAGACTAATACTCTACCACTTGAATATAACTTGGTAGTCTGACGAAACTAGAAGCATATACTTTGATATACTGCAGTTGAGATTCTTTCGTAGAACCAATATATACTTGTATGTTGGATATATGTGACTAGTTAGTTAAGACAGACGTATACAAGATAACTTCTACGCTATATCGCCCCTTGTGACTGTTCAAATAATATAATTATTCAGGGTCTTGGGGAACATGACTTGGATATTTACTTTAGGTTGGCTCCCTTGGAAAATGAAAATATTACAAGAGTCATGGATTATTGGACTAGAGGTCTAAGGATGGTAGATGTCTATTAGAGAGGTGTTAGTACACTCTTCCTATCTAATTGCATGGCGATGTGTAGAGGGGTATTTTAATCATTTCACCTGTAGGTCAAAGACTTTGTTAATGTAGCATTGTCCTTAAGGTCAATATTTCCTTATAGTGATATTAGAAAATATTTAAAATGTAAAATATAGCTATTTATATAGTAGGGGTATTTTGGTCATTTTAGTAGCCAAGGCGATGTGTCTTTTAGTCCCCGGAATGGCCCTTAAGTCATGAAAGATTTAGATTAAAGAATTGGTCTTAATATTTATGGGTTTTTGATGCGTATGGATTTGGGTATAAAAAAATCATATAAAAATAAGTATATTCCCAACCAAGTTTACATTAAAACGTTAAACCCAAACTACACATATGAGCAAGCGTACTCATTATTAACATAGCATAGGGTTCAAATGAGTGTCGATCCTCAAGGAACAAGTATACATTAATTACCTTTCTTTCATTGTTTAACCGACTCAATAAAGTGAAAAAGAAATAAAAGAAAATAAAATAAATATATATACATGTCATGGATGGAGAAGTATGTAACTCAAGCCATTGTTTAGACAAACATGATCTTAAAGTGCCCAACCATTATCATAACTAATCATTTCCTTGGTATCATGAAGGATTAAGATAGACTCACTTCTTTTTCAATCCATAAAATCACTATCTCCTAGATAAATTAGCATCACATATACCATCTCAACTAATTCACCCAAAAGATGCATTAAACACAATCCTTGATTAAATTTTCATATTATGGCAAACTTAAAATATGAAATTAACCAATGAATCCATATACTGGCAGACATCAATTAACCTTCAATTACCTAATTCTTCGCAATTAACCTTTTTTTCAAGCAAGTTAAGAGACAACAAATATGAAACTAATGAATTGAAACCACCATTAACCTCTTTTTCAAGCAAGTCAATGGAAAGAAACAACCAATCAATCTTGTAATAGACACCAGAAATCAAATACCAAGAATAACAATCAACTAATCAAAAGATCAAATAACTCTAAAAACCGTAAATATCTAAAACAATGTTGAATTATAATAAAAAAATTAATACATCATTATCAAGAAAAATAAAACAAAGTAAAAGAAAGCACTCATAGATAAGCCTCCTTCTTCTTCCTTTGAAGACCTTCTTGCACAACCCTCCTTGAATTAAAGAATTTCTCCTTTGATTTGAGTGATTTTCTGTGATGATCAACGAATTCTCTCCTTTTTCCTTATATTTTCCATCTATTTATAGGTTTGGGAAGTGCCTAAACTCGTTGGTGTAATGTTCTTGACCGAGTAGAAGTTGGAAGATACTAAAATTCTACAGATTACCAAAAATCGCGTAGAAAAATCAAAGCACCGTCTTAACTTCAGGGCACAGCCGGCGCCACCTTGGCTCTCGAAGCTGGTGCCGGTTGTATTCTATTTCTCCAATTGTTCGTCGATTTTTTCTTGATTTTAGCACCACACAGTCTAGAGTACAGCCGGCGCCACCTTGGCTACTGGAGCCAGCGCCGGTTCCATTTTGTTCCGCTCTGTTTCACCAATTTTTCGTCACCTCAAAGTTTGTGCAACCAGTGCATGGCCGGCACCGGTTCCTCTGTCCTGGCTGGCGCTACCTCTATTTTGTTTTGCGACATTTTTAATTCGTTTTACCCCAAAAATCTGAAATAATGAACAAAATACATTTCCAATGGTTAAATCTCAAATATAAAGGAATATGACTAGTTATTGAATAAAATGTATTACAAAAAAACCTCAAATAACTAGGAAAAGTATGACTAATTTAGCCCTTATCAGTTTTATTTTATTAATCTAATTTATTATTGGACTAGAATAAAATAAAAGGTCCGAAAGAGAGTATTTATTTTATCTAATTTAATTGGTTAATTGATTATTTAGGGTCCAAGGCCCAGATTGAATAAATAGAAAATTAATCTGGATATAAACTAAATAAAAGGTATAAAATTTTATATTGGTCTATTTGGATTTAATTATTTATTGGATTGTTTAATATAGCCTAAAAAATAAATAATTAAAATTTATTATTTATGAGTATCCAAGCCTAAGAATAAATAATTTTATCTGGTCCAATGAATAAGATCAAGTGTAAAATAAAATTAAAAAATATATATTAAATTAATTAATTATTAATTTAATTAATTAAATAAATAAAACAACAACACAGGATAGAACCCGTGTTGTTTCGCGTGTAGGATAACAGAAAGTTTGGATGCTTTCTATTTGCACACGAATGGCTTCTCTCTCGGGGATGGATTCGAATGAATGAAAAAAGAAATTGAAGTAGTGCTATAGTTTTGCACTTCTGTGAGCTTTGATTGATAGAAGAAAAGTAAAGAAAAACAGGCTCTTCGAAGTTCAATTTCATTCACAGAAAAACAAACTCATTTCGACCAAACCTTCAAGGCTTATCAAAACCCAATCTTTAAGCCTTCACGGGTTGTGCTACGGGCACCATTTCGAAAGATCAAAGGCTTCGCGTGGATGAGACGCAGTAGACGTTTGCAAGAATATGATCCACTAGCCTCAAATATCCTTATACAGACATCTACACCAATGCGAAGAGGGTCATTCAATCACAGAGGTAAATTTTTCGTTTTCCTAACATGTTTTCGTTTTGATGATTTATGCCATTTTAAGCCTTCACATCAAACATATAAAAAAGCAATTCACTAGGATCATCATGCTTTTCATAATTAAAGACATGCAAATCAGTTGTTATGTCTAGAGATGTAGGATTTACCGTATCCTCCATAACCATAAAGCATATGTTGGCCTTTTTTTATTTCTGAATCGTAACTTCCTTCAGTTTTAGATTCTGCTTGATCCTAAATTCTAATTAATCATTTTCCTTTCTTCAACTTTATCTCCTTCTTTTTCTTTCTAAACTGCTTGGCTTTCTTCTCTTTAGTCACTGGATAATCAGTAATGAAATATTCTGTGCTTTTGTATTCAAAGTATTGAGGATTGAAAGAGAAAGTATAGCATTTCTTTTTCACAATTTTTTTTTCCTTTTTGAGATGTCCCTTTTTGAACATTTTTCTAAATTTCTGGCTACCATGACCAATTTTTTCATGTCTAAATCAGTGCTATCATCACACTCAGTCTAATCACTATTAGTCTCTTCACCAACTACTATTAAAGTAGTTCCCTATTTGCCTTTCTCATCATCATCATATTCTTGAAAACTCTTAAGTTTCATTTCATCGATCAAGAGAGAGCTAATTAGCTCTTCCGTTGGTAATTTGTTCAGATATTTAGATCCCTTTATAGCCAAGGTTTTTGGCTACCAACTTTTTCGCAGAGCATCAAGCAATTTTCTATTTTGCTTTCCAAGAGAGTAGATTTTTACATAGGCCTTTAGACCATTCATGATATTTGTGAAATGAGTGAACATATTAGTGATGTTCTCACTTGGTTTCATATTGAACAGTTCATAGTCTCGGACCAACATTCCCAACTTTGATTCTTTTACTTGATTTGTCCCCTCATGGGTGACTTCAAGTAGTCTCCACATTTCGTGAGCTGAATCATAGCCATTAACACAGTTGTATTCATTTACATCAAGAGTACAACAAAATATATTCATTACTTGAAAGTTTAGGTCATTTTCACAATGTCCTCATTATCATATTCATCACTTTGTTTTGACACTTTTTTGCCATCAACAAATTTTAATGGAACAAATGGTCCATTTTCAATCAGATTCCACAACTCAAAAATTGATTTAGTAGACATATATCTTCATTTTGTTTTTCCAGAATGTATAGTTGCTTTCATTAAACAAATGAGGTCAATTTGTTGAAGATCCTTCAACATAAGGAAGAGCATATGTGTTTGCCATAAAGATCTTTTCTACACGGTTATTAAACCGAAAATAGAGTATACCAAAGCTTTGATACCAATTGAAAAACCTTAGAGGGAGGGTGAATAAGGTTTTTGGCAAATAAATGCATATTAAAATTTGGTCCCTTCAAAAATATTCAAACAAAGCAGCGGATATGCTTTACAACTTCACGATTTCAAGAGTTCGGATATGAATCTATTAAATCAATATAAAATGATAGGAAAATATCATGAAATAAAGACTGGTAGTTGAGATATCAAGGACAAGTTTATATCAGAATGCAAGAGTCATAAATGAGTTATTGATTTTAGAAGAAAATATGCAGCATTTAAGATATTAAAATAGTGATAAATGCAATTAAGAATTTTGGCAAAAAAGCCCAAGAAAATAATTAAGAATTTATAGTGGTTCGATCCTCAAATAATCTACATCCACCACCTTAAGTCTTCACTTAAGGATTTCAACATCACTCACTAGAACTTTTTCCCAAATCAATAGTGGTAGGCGACACCAATCTTACATAAGAGGATTACCAGCCTTAGTTTTACACCCAACCTCTTTAATCACAATAATCAAGGCTTACCCCAACTAGATTTTACCTTCTCAATCTTGATACAAGTTAGAATGAATGAAAGTTTACATAAATGGCTCACAAGTTTGAGCAGATTGCAAGCAGATAAGTACCAACACCTTTTACCTTTTGAATATTTTAATTTCACTTTTGAAGTACAAATGAAAAGGGAAATTTTTGTATTCTAAAGTGTAAAAGTGTTTCTGAGAAAGATAGTACAAAAACCTGCTTCAAAATCGAGTTTTGAAAGCTTTTATAGGAGCAAAAAGCGACACGGCAATGGCTAGTTTTTCTCTATCAGATTTTTCAGAGTTTTGGACTCAAGGATCGAAAGAGGGTGCATCCAAAAGGTGAGTCTAAAATGACACTTTTTTAGGCAAAAATATTTTTACACTGTTTCAGAGTTTTGGACGACGCTTTTGGACGAAAAGTCTATCCAAACTACTCAATCCAAACGTCTGAAAGCTTACTCTTTGAAATCATTTTATTTTCGTGCTTTAAGTTAGAAATAAAATGAATTATAAGGTAAAGAAGACATAGGAATTTACACATTTTACCTTAACAACAATTCCTAATCTAATATTCTTTCACAAGGATTTCATGATCTTGCAAGTTCTTAGGTTGAAGTTGTACTTGATTAATCACTTCTTTGGATTTTATTTGCTTGAGAGATGCTTAGCAGTGTTATTTGCATGTCTTGAAAGAATTGAGGTTGAATATATCCTATCACATATAGATCACATAAGTTAATCCTTATCAATATTTGTCATAAGTCAAAATATAAGAGAATGCCTTTAGGGTTGACAAATTAAATTGGTGAGTTTTTAAATTGTGCATATACAGGAAATATTGAGAAGCTTGTACTAACACTTACATGGTCTCTAAACCAATCAGCAAACTGTAAGTCAATTATTCTTTCGACGTCTACATTACTTATACTATCCACCATAGCATGCAAGTGGTTCCTGAATTTTCTGTGTGCAAATATGTATAAATATTAATACGTCAGCAAACTTTAAGTATAACATAAGGCTATTATTGAATTATACCTACTCAATATAAAGTTCCACATCTTGACAATTACGTAGTATGTAGTTTGTGGCAACTCTTAATTCTTGATCTGACAAATATCGACTTTTTATCTTGCCATATTTTCTTCCAACAAGTCTACATATCAATAACACATCCTCGGGTGAGTTGTTTGAAGCACCATCATCATTACGAGCTGGAACTCTACTCCTTGTCTGGATATGAGACACAAAGTAGTATGAGAAGAACGTGGACGCCTCTTCAACAAGATAAGCATTGCAAATTGAGCCTTCAACTCAAGCTTTATTTCTCACTTTCATCTTCAGATTATGTAAATACCTAACAGAGGAATGAATATTCCGTCATTATGGTATATATCATAATGTGCTACTATCTACAAATAATAAGCGTAAAAAACAAACCTCTCAAAAGGATACATAGATGGTTGGAGAGACTTTGAAAACCCTAAAAAATCATTAAAAATAATTCATAGAGGGATCATTAGAAATAGTATATTTAAAAACAAAATTAAACGAAATCTATTTATTATATATATTAGTTATTATAAATCAAGTGTAATATATATATATATATATAGAATTAGACAAATTTTGTTCACCAGCTATCTATATATCTGTAATATTACATTAATTGGAATAATATCTTATGTAAGTTAAGAAGGATGTTATGACAAAATTTGTAACTAATCAATTAAATTATAATTTATCGTGTACGCATTAAGTACAAATATATGAAGACGAATAATATATACTAATTTACGTGCCAAATCAATAATCCAACCACTATATGTGCTCATAAAGTTGAAACAAATTTGATGACCAAATTTGAAAATAATTTGGTGTATTTCACCACATTTTTTAGTATAATCTCTATATAATAGTCAGAAAACCTAGCGCATTTATAAACTTAAGGATATCAAGTTAATGATCCGGCGATTAGATTTGTTAAAATCATTTAAAAACTATTATAACCAAATTCGAAAGTAATTAGATATATTTTATCACATAATCTAGCATAATCTCTATACAAAAGCCCAAAACCTTAATGCATTTATAAATATAAACATATCAAATTAACGATCCAACTGTTAAATTTATTAAAATTATTAACAAAAATATTATGACCAAAATTAAAAATAATTAGATACATATTGAAGGATTTTGTTATAGTTGAAACCAAATACGAGGCCAGAACTGTCATATTAAGTGAAACAGAAATGATGGTTCAATAAACTGTGGTATTTGACTAAATAATTACAATAGTTTGAAACATGTCATATTTGTTCTACAGTAATATGAAGCTAAATTGTGAGTGAATACTATTATTAAAACCATCGTACGAATTAAAATAATACGACGGTTTCTTTTTATTATTATATATGATTTACATAAATATGACGGTCATTTCTACCATCGTATTTGTTAAATTTAATATGATGATTTTACGAAAATTGTTGTATTTTGTTAATAAAATACAATGGTTAAACAGTTGTCATATATAGTGCTTATTTTCGACAGTTTTGTAGCTGTTGTGTTTTGTGATGTCATATTTATCTTCTTCTTTTTTTAGTGATAGCAATAACTCTTTAATAAACGAATTCTTTACTAATAAAACATGAAACGTAAAATAAATAAGATACAAAAATTTAGCGTGCTTCAATCAAGTTAATTTATATCCATGGACATAAAGGAGCAATTTTTGTTAATCAAATCAAAACATAAGTGTGTAAAAGAGCGGGAGCTCTCAAAAAAACTTTTTTTTTTCAAACAAAACCTTAAAAAAAAAAAAACCATCAAACAGTCTACATTTCTACTCAACTCTGTGACTACACATAAATACCAAAATAAGGCTCCTTTATTTTATATAGGACCCAAGAAATAACAAATATTGATAACAAAGGTAATAATCAGTGTTTAATCTAAATTGAATTATAGTACAAAATAATAGGTAATTCAAACTAGCTAGTATTTTAAGCCCAATAGAGTTACAAAGCAAAACAAATTCTTCAATTTCTAAACCACAAAATGTAGTCAATTCTCATTGTTATGGATGGTTTGAAATGTCAAAATACATTTAATCTACTATTATGGTATTGCAATTTGCAAATCGATCACTCCTTTCCTAGACTTTCTAATTCCTTATTCTATTTTTCCACTATTTTCAATTTTTTAATAGGTTAAAATTATTAAGACCGGACTTAACACTTTGCTTAATAGTCGGATGAAGCCAAGGCATTCAGCAACAAGATGACGACAAACTAAGAAGACTAAAAGAGAATAGCCAAGTCTCACTTATTTCATTAATCCAAGAACTTAATGAAGAATCCAATGAATATACACTTGATACGAGAAGACCAGAAAGAAAAACACACTGCCATTGAAGAATAATTAAATTCCGAAAAAAAACTGTTGTGGATTAAAAGTCTTGAAAAATCTAGTTCACGGCACTGCAAATCTTCCTTATGATCCCTTCTCGACCCGTCAATGGATCAAGATCCCCCATTTTAACCATTGCAGCTGCGAAATCTGATGAAAATATTTTAGGGTTTCTGCTATACTCTGAGACAATGCTATCGGTTGATCCACCATTGAAAAGAACTTGATCTGAGTGAAGTAGCCCTTTTCCTCGCATTAAATTCTTGAAGTAGTTGTTATCAAATGAATTCGGTGTTACCAGATCAAGTGGTGCCAAATTTCCATCTCCATCATTAGCATTTCTGGGGCACCGGCGCCTTCGGGTACTAGCAAAGCCAGCATCAATATTTGTTTTGTTGTTGTATATTCTGTCGCGAAATGTGAAGCATCGCGCTTGTCCTATTGTGTGAGATCCTGCATTTGCATTGGATATGTAATCTTTATCTCAGTTATGATTATAGATGCCAAGAATTTTGGAGGAAAAAAAAATGAAACGAAGTGAATAACAAAATGAATTTCTTCACTGTAATTACCCGAAAGGGCAACCATTTCTCTCTGGCTAAATCCCTGTGCTGCGAATTTGGAAGTAAGAACATCAAGATTCTCAAAGAAAGCTGGAAGATCGCTCCCTGCACGAGCGCGATTTGCAGTTGTAGAATCTCTTCTTCCAAGCTTCACTTTCCATGTTGGGCCACCAACCTAATCACATAAGAAATATGCAATTCTCTAGATCAGCAGAGAAAAACTAAATATGAATGATTGAAGCTATTTTTGAGACCGAAAAACTAAAAAAGTATAAATTTATTTCAGCTAAATATGAATGATTGAAGCTATTTTTGAATGATCATAAGCCGCAAAGAACAAAATATACTTACAGCAACTGATGCATCCCTTGCTGCGACTGCAAGTATATCTGCGCAAGAAACAACTCCTGGGCATATTTTCTCAACCTCACGCTTTGCTGCCTCTATGACATTATAGCCTCTAACAGAGTTGGCGTTTGGCAATGCACTTTGCTCACTTTCAATAGAGGGAGCCTCTTTAAGTAAGATAGATGCATCACAACCCTAAAAATGCAGGAGAAACTTACTTTAGGAAAAGAATTTTCTAAAAGCACTTCAGAAGATTGGAAATTGTTCGTTAATTAACCTGCACAAAGCAATCATGAAAATGAAGACGAATGAGTGATGCTGCCATACGACGTTCCCGTGAAACTGCTTGCCGGATAGAAGTTCGAATTGTACTAAGTGCTTTTGGGCATGTACGATCGTAAAATGTTGGAGATAGCTTTGCGTCACATTGCATGATAGCAAGCAAAAACAGTAATGAAATTGCAGCAATTGCCTTAAAAGAATCCATGGAAAGTCTCATGAGTAACACCGAAAAATTCAATAGGTTTTCTTCCCAGTTGATGTCCTAGAGAGATGGAGATTCGAAGAAGATGATGGTGATAATGAAAGCTCAGTGCCACTCAATTTATAGGCCTCTGAAGCATGAAAGTGATTCTTCGCATTGGCTACAGTCACTGGTGGCTGCTAGGAGTTACTGAGAATTTTCATGCATTTCCATGCGGCTAATAATGTACTACAAGTCAGAAAGTTTACTTGTTGTTTTGTGGCTTTTCAACTTGGGGAGGTGCCAAGTTTACCAACTCCAAGCTTTGACTGTGTTCAAATAAAGCGGCAGTTATTGTTGTGGGCTAACTCTCCACCCTTTTCTTTTTTTCTTTTCTTTTTCTTTTGTTCATTTTTTTAAATGGTACTTTATCATTTAAATTTTAAGCATAATTATTTAATCTATAAAATAAATAATTTGTTGGTTTCTTAATATAAAAGAAGTGTATTAAAATTTATTTAATATTTTTTTCATATAAACTAAGTTTTATTAAATTTAATGATTGGATGGCAAAGCTTGCAATTCACAGTTCAGTGGACAAATTGTAATTGGGAGCAGCAAAATGGAAAATTCCAATCCCCTGAAAAAAGGAAAATTATGATTAAAAGAAAAGTAAAAATGCAAATTAGAAACGAGGGTGAATGTATTTTCCACAGCAGTCCCTAATAGAAATATTATGTTATCATTTGGAACTTGGAAGTACGCGGGCATGAATTCACGTGGAAAAATAGAAACATCATTTGGAATAAGAGAAATTAATATATGACCCGATTCATCGTGGACAATATGTTTTAAATGTTGTGTCATATACAATAAAAATTGTACATTTTAAAAAAATATAAGAAATTTGACTGAATATGCTGCTTTATATGATGATTTTATGTGGTCCTTTGCCACATATTGACCATGACCAAGGTGAATCAATAGAGACAATAGAAACACGTGTGTAGAATTTGCATGCAGCATTCTATCTCATCACGGCAAAAAAACAAAAAGTTTGGATAGGGTCAGATCCA
The DNA here is from genome assembly GCA_026120185.1 of Voacanga thouarsii. Lineage (NCBI taxonomy): Eukaryota > Viridiplantae > Streptophyta > Magnoliopsida > Gentianales > Apocynaceae > Voacanga > Voacanga thouarsii. The sequence continues at coordinate 705,649 of JANUWF010002273.1, forward strand.
TGACTGGGTAATTTGTGTATAGAATTAAAATAATATTATATTATTAAAAATTAATTAATATACATGATTTATTTTGAACTATTTAATTTTCTTTTTTTAATTAAGACACATAAATTTAATATTTAAATGTTTTAATCATAGTCTTATAACAAGTTCATTTGTTCAACGTCATCCTATTAACACTGCTAACATATATAACTACAGACCACTTCTTTCTAATAATTGGATATTTGTTAGGATATTTGTTCAATGATTACGTGCGTTAATGATTAGATTAGATTTTGTAAACGGCAAATAGAATGTGATACTTTTTTGTTTTAAAATAGATGGTTATTTAATTTTTTTATTTTATTTTAAAATAGATGTTCTATTTTTCAATGTATTAATCATTAATATTTTTCTACTTTACTTCTATTTTAATATAATACAGGTGGGAGATAAAGAGAGTGATAGAGATATGAGTAATTAATTTGAAAAGAGAAGAATATTTATTAGGGTTATAATTGAAACTTTATATAAAAAATATCATTATTTGTATGCAAATAACTAAATGAATATCCATTCTAAAATAGAGGGAATATCTTTTATATAGTAAAATTCTGTAAACACCCCATTCAATAGAATCAACTCGAAAACGTAGAGCAATCAAAGGTAAAGAAGAAGCATAGTCCGGCACTTCACCACACTGACTTTGACTGCATTGCTAATTGTTAGAAATTTCTAATCCTGCATGCCCATAATATTCCAACCCCTACTAACTAAGTTGGAATTTTCCTTGGCTTGAATAGTTTCATACTCTCTTCGTTACCACATTTTCATTCCCCCCGAATGGTTAGAAGCCGCAAGAAATTTCCTTGGCATGCATGGTTGCCATTCTACTTGTCTTTCCATAACACTCTTTCCTTCATATCCCATACTAGTTTTCGACTTTTCTTTACTGAAATAGTCTGATGCACCCAAAAACTACACTTAAATTATACATTTTGATTAGTTTCACAATAGAATTCTATTGTAACTTTAAAAAATTATATATAGAATTATTACACTAAAAAAATAAGTTTAATAAGTATATATTTTGATAATGATTCTATAGTAATTTTTAGAAGTAACAATATATTTTAACCCAAAAAAAGAAAAAGGCTTTTTGACTATCATGTTATCACTTATCATTTTAGTTGGAATTAAAGGAAAAGGTAGAACATTCATATATCATTTCCCCACCATTTTAACTTTTCTGAAAGAGGCACAATGAATAAAAATAAATCATTGTAAAAATTTAATATTTATTTACAAATATATATTGGGTCGAATTTATAACTGAGTTAAATTTCTTCAAGTTCGAGCTAAATTCAAATAAAATTCGAACCTAACTTTTAAGTTCAAATTCAATTCTACTTGAGTTCACTTGAAGCTCGGTCGGTCCAATTAAATTGGGTTGAGTAGGTTGAACTTTGAAGTCGCATGAATGCAAACTCATTGACCATCTCACAGGGGTGTTCAGTTTTCATTTGAACCGAAAAATCGAATCAATCCTAATTTTACTTTTTAATTTGATTTTAATAAAATTTGGTTCGATATTAGAATTTAAATAGAAATTAGGCTTGATTTTTGAATTTTTAAAATAAAAAATTGAAAAACTAAATTATATTTTAAAATATATAATTAATATTAAAATGTTATTCATTAATTATTTATTTTTATAAATTATAATTTTTTAAAAAAAATCTGTTTGACTTCGACTATTTCAGTTTGATTTTGTCTAAAATAAAACTATTAGTAATTGAGTTTAAGATCTTCAATTTTGTAATTTATATCCGTGATCATAACTTTCTACTAAAATATTTGGTCAAAATCTTTAAAAAATTTAGACTTTAATTTATATTATATTTTATATTAGATTTAAATTGTAATTTATATTAAATTTTATTTGTTTAGACTTAATTTTATATTAAATTAATAAATCTACTAAAAGAGATATTTAAATTCAGTTTAAAATCAAACCGAACTAAACCAAAAATATTTCAATTCGATTGTATCATTTTTCTTCAAATTTTGATTTGATTCGATTTTTAGAAAAAAAAACCAAAAAAAATTAAATTTCAAAACTAAAAATCAAACCAAAAATCAAATAAATACTCCTACCGTCTTACTTCGTAATAAGGTAAAGTAAAGTAAAATAAGGTGGTAGACGACAGTCAAATCAAATCTTTTCAAACATATTTTTATATCTTAAATGTGAAGAGGGTTTTTTTGTGGTTGGGCTAATGTACGTAATTAAGAAAAAGATTTTTTGTATATATCTTTATATTATGTCTTGTATTGTATCTTTGAAGTGAGTTTGTTTTTTTGTTATCAAGATATTATTATCCATCTGTGTAACTCTTTCTTTTTTTATGAATGAAATTCTTATTTAGTAAAAAAAAAATCTTAAATGTGAATAATATTCAATTGAGGACCGCAGAGTATAGACAAGTTGAAAGAAAACCTTCCCTCCAAAGAAAAAATGTTAAAACAAATTAAGCAGTACAATAATATATAGCCAATCCCTGCACAACTTCCGCAATGCTAACAATGCCAACGGCCATGGACGTAATCTCATCATCCATTCACTTCGTTGAAGTTATTATTATTATTTTTATATATATAAACACACCAAACTCAAATTTTATTGCCTGGTAAAAAGAAAAAAAAAAACTTTTATTCTAATTAATAAGGCTTTTTGTCTAATTTATAGGGCTATTCGCATTTTGGTTTAGTGTGATTTTATTTTATTTTTTCCAAACTAAAATAATACATCAAATCCACCTAAAACTTCAAACCATTATGTTCGATTTAAGTCTCGGTTAAATCTCAATATTTAAATATTAAATTTTAAAAATTAAAATTTAAAATTTTGAATCTAAAAGTTGAATTACTTATAATTTATTTTTACGCTATATCTTATTACAATTTAAATTAAATAAAAATAATAATTAGATGAATATATAATATATTTAAATTTTAATTATTTTACTTAAAATTTATAATAAAAATGTAATACATCTAATTAATTAAGTGATGTCAAGAATTTTTTATCAAATACATTTAATATTATTCGTCATCAAATACATTTAATTTAAATAAATACTTTAATTTTAAATACTTAATTAAATTATCAAATAAACCCTAATATTATTTTATGCAATTAAATTTTTTATTATAGATGTGATTATAAATATATGTTAACACTACTAATAAGTATTTAATATAAGTAATACTATTATCAACATTACTTAAATACGATCACATTTGCATGTTAAGTGATTAAACTTATATGTTAACAACACTTAATTATAAGTTTTCAATTACAAAATCTCCTAATAAGGATACGTTGATGATATCCAATGTATCATGTGTGCAATATATTTAAGTATTAGATTAAATTTATAGATAATTACAAATTATTTTTAGATTATAAAATTATATCCAATGTATCATGTGTGAATTGGGAAGTTAATACGACTTAACAACTTAAATTAAATCTTACGATCCCTATGATAGTTTAAATTCACGCCATTACATTCCTACTACGAACTTCTAAAAATTTCAAATTCAATTCATGTCATTACCTTTCTATCTTATAACACCAGTGATACTTTTAAAAGTCAAGAATTAAGCGATAAAAGAAGATTTATCAAACCCTTAAATACAGAGACCTACACAACATGACAAAAGTTTAATCACTAAATCTTTTGCAATCAAAACATAACAAAGAACACAATCAAAGCCTCTCCTATACGAGGTTGATTATACTAATCGTATTGCAGTAGCAAATGGCAAGAAAAATACTAGTGGCCCAAAGGATTGGAGATGCAACTACTGTAAGTTTCCCTTATTCAATTCATACACTAGGATTTATTATCACTTTTTTAGGACTCTAGTTGGAAAGAAGGCCGAAATCACTACCAAAAAAATAGGGTTTGACAACGCTAAAGAAAATGTGATGAATTAATCCAAAACTATAGCAAATACGTTTTCATTACAAAAAGGCCATAGTTTTCGTGGTGTTGACGTTGCGGCCGTTGCAAAAAATTAGCTACTGTTGTATAACTATAAGTAATATTTTTTATTATAGATTAACCACAATTTTATAACTGTTGTAAATAAAATATAATATTTATGCATGATCTTTTTACCACAATTTTTTCCAATAGTTAATAACCATGGACAAATATTATAACTTTTTATAACTGTTTTTTCAACATTTTCACAACTGTAGCAAATATCATTTGTTACAATTAAATTTTCGTTCAAATTAGAACTTTTGGTTGGTCACAACTCTTTTTTAAATTGACATAACCGTGAGCAATGTCCATTTACTATAGTTTCCTTCTTGTTGCAATTAAAACTTTTTGCAATGGAATTCTCAATATTAGAAAAAATCATTTGTCACAATTTTATAACAATTTTTTTGTATTGTTATATATTAACCTTGTTCGCCACAAAATGCAAATCCATAGTGATATTATATTTATTCTAATAACTTTATTTGAAATTATACATCCTAAACGAAAAACTATAGTGAAACATTAAATTATTTTTTTTCTCTACTTTATTAACAATATCATCATCTAATACACATATAGAACCATGAAAAGCTCCAATATTAATAATCAACTATCATCTATTGATTGAACACTGAAAATGCCATCTCGAGTCATCATAACTCAATATAAACAAAAAAAAAAAAAACTAAACAGAGTGATAAGTAACATTAATCTAACCATTGATATTAATTCAAAATGCTCCAAAAAAATCACAATTCTAAGCATGACATCCATCAGAACTTATAAAAATTCATTGAGGACAAAAACCAATACCATAGTTCAATAAACCTTCAACCACATCTTCTTTCATCATGTTACTAAGAAAAAAAAGGACAAAATTACTTCTCAATAAAGCTTCTAAAACCTATTTTTTTCATCCAATATAAATTAAACTCATTACTAATCATTCACAAAAAACTGCAGAAAATGAGTTGTTTTTAAGCAAGAACATACAAAGAGAAGCAGAAAGCTTAAAGTGAGATTAGAACATGCAATAATGAGCACCTAGAATTCCAACTTCAATTGCAATTCAAGAATAAACAGTAATCAAATTCAACAAAAATTTTTAGTTTCCTCAAGCTTGAATTTCTATTGCTCACATCCTTTGCTGCCTTCGCCATAGTCAATCAAAATGAATAAGGAATAACAAAAATTCTCACTTAAAATTTAGCTATCCATATAATAATTATCATTGAAGCTAAAAGGAACAGATATTCAAGTAATGGAAGGATACATTGCTTAGAATTAATGAAAAATAACATGAAAATGAGATTTCAATGAGAGCTAATGGAGAAAATGAAAAATAGGATAGAGTAGAAGACAAACTATGACAATATATCAATTGTGAAATGTGATTAATACAAAATTGCAGAAGACAAAACAATGACAGAGCATAAAATTACACAAATAAAAAATCAAACGAGTAGACGCAGGAATAAGTGAAATACCAAAAAAGAAACATGTTTTGGATAGCAGCCTTTGGTGTTGAGATATAGAATAGTTGAAATTCAAACAATAAAAGAAATTTCCAAACATTTATAGAATAGTTGTCTAGGTCACATATATTCTTTTCCAAATTAATCTGTACATGTTGAAACAGCTGCACTAGTTTTTGCATGCACTCGACAAAAAGCTAATAACTTTCACAAAATCGCATGATCTAATAAATCATACTACAATCCAACAGTGCCAAATCAGCACAGAGCTTGTTAGCAACTCTTATTACCTTCCAATCTAATGTCATTAGCCTTGTTTTAACTACCAACACTGCGCGTGGTTTTCTGTTCTAACGGATACAGATTCAGAATTAGTTTATGTTCGCACGAACAAAATCCATAGCTTCAAGAATCGTACCCCAGTATAGACAAATCACTATGATGTTGGCAATATAACTACATGGAATCCTAAAAGACAATAATCCTTGTTTCTTTGTTCAACTGGGGAATATTTTGTTACATATCTAAGTTGATATGAGTGCACGGAAATTTTATAACTGACAAAAGCTTAATAAACCTCAAATTCAAAGCAAAATAGAAACGAAAAATAAAGAGAGGAACTTACCTTGACAAAGGAGGAGCAAAAGAACTCTTCAAATTAAGAAGCCCTAATCTGATGTTTCGATTACGTTAGACCACCTAAGAAGAAGAAGATGAACGACTAACACAATATAAAAATAAAATAAAATAATTATATCCAACTAACTGAAAAGTAGAGGAAAGTTTTAAAATTTGCATGTTTCATATTTGTTTCAATAGGTAAGTTAGCGGAGCAAACAAAAGAAACTGAAGTAACAGAAGTCAGCACAGTAGGAGGTTATTAGTAGGTTAGTAGTAAAACTCTAAAATATGAAAACTTTACCCATGAATAAACAACTAATTCTGGAATCACCCAGTGGCACTACCATTGATAGCAATCACACATACTGCTATCTCAGAACAGTAAAAGGACAAAATACCATTAGGAAATGAGAAAACTAAATCAATTTAAATGAAACTTTAACTAAACCACTAAGCTACCAGATGGCAGACCATTACATATTTAGCAACAAGAGCACGCGCCATTTCCAAATTTGCAAGCTCCACATATTACAAATCTTAAGTGTGGTTAACCCATAAGATTTTCAAGCAGAAGGTGGTTAATTGCTTAATTATGTTATTTATGATTGCCAATGCTATAAATAACTAAAAGTTACTACACTACTAAAGAGTCGCAGAGATACCTAAAAGGAGCGGTGAATCATATCTATGACTCTTCAGACCTACAGAAACCATACAACCCTTACCTCTATTTAATGCATTCATAACTTTTTGGAGGAACATAATATGACAGTTAAATAAGTTATGCCTTCTAGTAGCAGACTTCAATCAATGGAAGGCAAAAAAAGTTATAATAGACCATCTAGTATTTTTCTCTGGAGATGTTATTTCAGTCATTATCGTCTTTTGGAAGTTGTATTTTCCATGAATAGAATCCACAACAGGAAAAAGGAACAAATTGAAGTTCAAAAGCAAATAAATGCTTCCTAGTATTCGTTACATAATTCTTTTTTGGGACAAATTTCATTTAAGCTTCAGGTGACATGTTTTTTAGAGATCAGCTAGGTTAACAAATTGTATTCAGAATAGTCCCTAGGGGAAACCTCACACTAACATAAGATCCACAAATGAATGTTATAGCATCAAGGATTTACTTGTTTCTTGTAAAACCCAATAAATCAGAAATAATTGGATAGTTAAAAGATCTTTTTTTTTTTAGCCGCTCATTTCCTTCTTCCATTTGAAGACAGAAGATTTAGTTGACAAAGAATTCCTTAAGCCTTTTCAATTCAAATGCTAATCAATACAAAAACAATTTATAAATATCAGAATGAGTTCCATAAGCAACAAAGGATTTGAAATTCCACTTCAGATTTTCACTCATTCAGCCTTAACGTATAACTAAGGATTAGAAAACAGATAGCAGGAAAGCCATTTGCAAATACATGCAAATCTAAAAATACAGTGAAACCCAGCCATAGATGATGAAAAAAAAAAAGAAATGAGCTTTGGAAAAAGAAATAAAATGCAACCTGATTATTTCCAACTAGACTGAAAAGTAAAGAAAGTTTTAAAATTTCCTCTAACTAAACCAACCAAACCACTCAGCTACCAGATGGCAGACCATTACATATTTAGCAACATAAGCATGCACCATTTCCAAATTTTCAGCCTCCACATATTACAAATCTTATGAGTGGTCGACCCATAAGATTTTCAAGCAGAAGGTACTGCTTAATCATGTTATTTATGTTTGTCAATGCTATAAATAACTAATAAGTTGCTACACTACTTAACAGTCGCAGAGATACCTAATAGGAACGGTGAATCATATCTATGACTCTTCAGACCTACAGAAACCATACAGCCCTCCCCTCTGTTTAATGCATTCATAACTTTTTGGAGGACCATAATATGACAGTTAAATAAGTTGTCTTCTAGTAGCACACTTGAATCTATGGAAGGCAAAAAAAGTTATAATTGACCAACTAGTATTTTTCTCTAGAGATGTTATTTTAGTCCTTACCATTTTTTGAAATTTGTGTTTTCCATGAATAGAATCCACAACAGGAAAAAGGGAAAAATTGAAGTTCAAAAGTAAATAAATGCTTCCTAGCATTCATTGGATATTTCTTTTTTGGGACAAATTTCTTTTAAGCTTCAGGTGACAGGTTTTTGGAGCTTGGCTGGGCTAACAAATTGTATTCAGAATAGTCCCTAGGAGAAACCTCACACTAACATAAGATCCACAAATGAATGCTATAGCATCAAGGATTTACTTGTTTCCTATAAAACCTAATAACTCAGAAATCCTTGGATAGTTAACAGATCTTCTTTTTTTTTTGCCACTCATTTGCTTGTTCCATTTGAAGACAGAAGATATAGGTGACAAAGAATTCATCAGCCTTCTCAATTCGAAAGTTGATCAATACAGAAACAATTTATAAAAATCAGATTGAATTCCATAAGCAACAAAGGATCTGAAATCCCACTTCAAATTTTCACTCATTCAGCCTTAACCTATAACAAATAATTACAAAACAAAGAGTAGGGAAACCATTTGCAAACACATGCAAATATAAAAACACAATGAAACCCAGCCATAGATGATAAAAAAAAAAGAAATTAGCTTTGGAAAAAGAAAGAAAATGCAACCTGATTATATCAAACTGGACTGAAAAAGTAGAGGAAAGTTTTAAAATTTTCTCTAACTAAACCACCCAAACCACTCAACTACCAGACGGTAGACCATTCATATTTTGCAACATCAGCACGGACCATTTCCAAATTTGCAAGCTCCACATATTACAAATCTTATGAGTGGCCGACCTATCGTGCTTGAAAACATATTCCCACCAGCACTCTTATCTAAACTTACATAAGAACACAAACCCAATTTTCAGCCAAAAAGGAAAAAAAAAAAGCACAAATGCAAAAGAAATACTACAGAATCCCAAATTCTCTATTGAGAGCTTAGGTTAAAAAATAAAACACCTATGCACAGCTCTAGTGACAGAACAATAGCAAAGATAAGGAAATTAACACCTATTAGATTAAACTCAGATTAGAACCCAAATCTAATTTTCAGCCAGAAAGAGGGGGGAAAAAAGATAGATGCCAAAGAAATTCATGATAGACTCCCAAACTCTCTATTGTGATAAAGCAGTTACTTAAGCACGCCTCTAGCATACACAATATAAAAAATGTAATAAATTAACACCCAACTACCAAAGAAAATTTGCTCAAAACTTCAAAGATTCATGCTTTATGTCCTGCTGCAGCTACCAAATTAACAATTCAACCAAAATAGAAAACGAAAACACAGAAAAAAAAAGTTCCTTCTCGTCCAAAAACCATTAAACACAATGAACTATGAAAGCTACGGCTTCTAAAGTGCTCACCGAAATACGATAAGAAAACAAAACTTCTAATTTGTTTTGGCATGAAAGGTGCGAGAAATCTGAGAGGCTGAGATTGAAGGCAAGGGTTACAGAAATTTAGAGGTCGTGGGAAGGCTGAAAATATTTCAGAATTTTCTGTAAGTGCATTTTTATCATAAAATAAAATTTCATGTTGCTTAGGAAATTTTGTAATTTATGTGAATTTTGAAAAGAAAACTCATTCTTAAATTTCTCAACATTAATATATCTAGTTAATTTTCTCCGTCCTAAACATTCAAACTAATAGTTAAAAAGTTTAATTAGATATCCTAAATACTTTTTGACAATTCTATATAAGAAAAGTTAAGTTTTGAACATTCAAAATTATAATAGAAAAAGATAATTGTTCTCTATGAAAAATAATATTTATTAGTTATCATTCATGTGACTAAAATAAATATAAAATGATATCGATTTTATCCATGTAAAACCCCCTCCCCCATCCCCCTCTCCAAAAAAAAAAAAAAGCATTACAATTTAAAAAGTTTAAAGCGTTATATTATAGTCACTAGGCAAAAATCACATCAACCCTAATAAAGTTTATGTACTTCTTTTTTCTAATTTTACTTATATTTAATTGTTTGTAGAAAATAAATTTTATTCCATCCGGTAAACAAGTGTTGTTTAGTTGGTAAACCTTACTTAGGAATGTAGTCATACTCCTGACAATTATCGTAGTTTTTGGTCCACAATTGTGATAGTAATTATAAAAAATTATTCCACCCTTTAAGGTAAGGCTTTGTATTTTTTTTTTTTTTTGTCTACTCTTATCTTAAATAAGATAAAATGTTATTTACTAAAAAAAATAAAAATAGAAAAAAGAATGAAGATTTATTCTTAAAAAATAAAATAAAAAGAATTAAGTACCATCAAGAAAGAAAAAAGACCTTAGGCAATATAATTGAGAAAAGGAACCAAGACATTTGAATCACTAAACCAAACAAATATACATTAAGTAAATAATTCTTAGTTATTTATTGATAATAATAACAAAGATGCTAGGCATGTACATTAAAGAAGATACTTCTTCTTCTTCTTCTTCTTCTTATTATTATTATTATTATTATTATTATTATTATTATTATTATTATTATTATTATTATTATTATTATTATTATTATTATTATTATTATTATTATTATTATTATTATTAAAAAGTAAGGTTTGAACATCTAATATACAAAATATGCTTAAACACAATACAAATTTTATAGTTGAAATAGTTTGTCATAGCGTAAGAGAGTTGTTACCTGAGATTTGTGATATGGTCTAAATTAGTCATATATTTTCTAGTCATTTGAGACCATTTTGTGATACATTTTATTCAATAACTGGTTATATTCCTTCATATTTGAGATTTTACCATTGGAAAGATATTTTGTACATTATTTCAGATTTTATGGGTAAAATAAGGCAAAATCGTCGCTAAACAGAGTAGAGGCAGTGCCGACCAGGACAGGGGAACCGGCGCCGGCCACGTGCTGTTGGCACGTACTTCGAGATAATAAAAAATCAGTAAAACGGAGCTGAACAAAACACAGCCAGCACCGGTTGGGAGCTCAGAGGCGGCGCTGGCTGTAGTTTGAAAGGGTTGACACGAAAATCAAGAAAAATCGGAGACGAACGGAAAAACAGACCACAACCAGCGCCAGCCCTAAGCAGGACAGGTGGTGCCGGCTGTGCACTGGTACTGAGGCGGTACCTCGATTTTCATGCACGTTTTTTGGCAATTTGCAAAATTTTAGTATTTTCCTACTTCTATTCAACCAAAAACCCTAGAGGAATGAATTTAGACACTTCTAAAGTCTATAAATAGAGAAAAAAACATAAGGAAAATGGGAGGATTCGGAGATCAAAATAGAAAATCACTCAAATTCAAAGAGGAATTCTTTAAATCAATGAGGATTATACAAGAGGGTCTACGAAGGAAGAAGGAAGAGGCTTGTCTATGAGTGCTTTCTTTTAATTTTATTTTCTTTTCTTGAACAATATGTATTAATTGTTTTATTGTAGTTTGACATTATTTTAGATATTCATGATTTTTAGAGTTACTTTGATCTTTTGATTAATTGATTGTTATTCTTAGTATTTAATTACTTGTGCTAATTACGAGATTAGCTTATTGTTTCTTTCCATTAACTTGCTTGGGCAAAGGGGTTGATGGTGGTCTCGATTTGTTAATTTCATATTTATTGTCTCTTAACTTTCTTGGACAAGGGGTTAATTGCTAAGAATTAGGTAATTAAAGATTAATTGATGTCTGTCAGGATATGAATTTATTGGTTAGTTTCATGTTTTAAGTTTGCCAGGATATAGAAATTTAATCAATGATTGTGTTTAATGCATCTTTTGGGTGAATTAGTTGAGACAGGACATGTGATGCTAATTTGTCTAGAAGATAGTGATTTCATGAATTGGAAAAAAAAGTGAATCTATCTTAATCCTTCATGATGCCAAGAGAATGATTAGTTATGATAATGATTAGGTATTTTAAGATCATGTTTTTTAAGATAATGGTTTGAGTTACATAATTCTCCATCATTGCCATGTATATATTCTTTTATTTTATTTTTATTTATTTTTCACTTTATTGAGTCGGTTAAACAATGAAAAAAAGTGATTAATGCATACTTGTTCATTGAGGATCGACACTCGTTTTAAACCCTATGTTATACTTGATGATGAGTACGCTTGCTCATATGTGTAATTTGATGTTAACGTTTTAATTTAAACTTGATTAGGAATGTGCTTATTTTTATATGATTTTTATACCCAAATCTAAACACATCAAATTTTTGGCACCGTTGCTGGGGAATAATATCATGAAAGTTGGATTTTATTGATTTAACCATGTTTTTATGTTTATATGTCTATATGTAAATATGTATATACATTCCTTGTATGAGTAAGTGCCCTGTTTTGTTGTTTGTATAATAGTATTTTAATTTCGCTATATGTTGTAAATATGTAAATAGGTATATACATGTTCATAATAACTCACTTGTCTTTGTATTTATTAAATATTTAGTTATTTAATTTTACTAACCTAATATTAATGTGGAATATGTGTAATAATGATATTTTTAATTTATTGATTTTTACATCTATAATTTGGAATCAATACTGACTCTTCTTATTTTCAAGTTTGGACTTTTTCTAAAATGATATTTTAGACGGATTGGATTTATTTTATTTTATTATTTATTTCTTTATTTACAAATTTTAATCTTAGTTTAATATTTAATTTACGAATTCGTAGTCATGCATTCAATTAGGATAGTTTTTAGTTATTAAAAAAAACATTAGTGTATTAATAATAGATTGGTAAAATTACAAGCTAACAGTGATGTTTTTAGTGAGACGTCATTAGAAGAATTAGTGAATTTTTTTTTTTGCCAATATAAATTTATCTGTTCAGTGGTATAAAAAAGCTTCCCAACGATTAGGCGATCAAAGGAAACAATTAATTAAGATTTTTGAGGAGACTCATGAGTTCATGCTAGCCTGTACAATTAACCATGGGAAAACAGAGAGGCTATGAGGGACAATTGCATGAAGTGGTAAGATAGGTATTTGATTCTACTCTATGTGCTCATAATTCTAATATTTCTTTGTCACAAGATTTCGTAGGTTCTTCTCACTTCTTGGAGAACAATGGTCCCAAGGATAATGTATGGAGTTTAACATGTCTCAAGAAGTTAGATTTATCATTCATTCTATGAAACCCTTTGAGGATGTTGACAAATTCTACCCTTCACCAGGGAGGTGACTTGGTATTTGTAGAAGTATTGAAAAGTAAGGATTTTCCAATCCCATCTTTAAAGAACTCAAATAATAAGTTTAAAGGGAAATTTTAATTATAAAAAAATTCTTTTGAAGGGTTAATTGGTGCTTTCCAAGTGATGCATCCGTTAAATACCATGTGCACTCATATATTGAAAAAGATATTTATGTATCTAAAGGAATGTTAGGGAATAAGGTTTATGTGTTTTGCTTTGCTGAGACAAATTGTTTTCATGAACCTTTCATTTTTCAAAATCTTCCATTCTTTCTACATTCATTATTCCTATCTTCTACTTGGAGCTTTAATCTCTTTTCCAAAGGTTTGATGAGGAAGTATGATGAGTGGAAAGAGTTTGTATTTTTGCTTTGTGTTTGGTTTTGTTAAGTTTTTTTTTTCTTCCTCTCTCAAATAAGAAAAATATTTTCCATCTTAAGTGTGGGGGAGTAAATTGAGTCTCTATTTGCTTTCTTAGGATTTTTAGATTGTTTTCTTTTATTTTTGTGTCTTTATTTTGTTATTATTTTTCTTACTATATTTTTATTACTTTTTGTTTATTTTTCTTTTCTAATTTTTATGCTTTGGTGTATTTCTTTTATATTTTTCTTTTTAGATACTTCGGCAATGCTCCTTTCTGCTGGAATTCAACTCATTTGTAGGAAAATGCATAATGCAACATGAGTATTTTCTTTCTTCTCTTTTCCCCTTTATTTTTGATCTCGTGGCAATATTTGCTTGCTCTATTTGTTTGGTCATTGAGGACAATGTCCAGTTTAAGTGTGGGGGAGTGGTTAGAATGAAAATTCTTCTATACTTCATTCTTCTTGAAATTCTTTAAACCTTAGAATTCTTCTATACTTCATTCTTCTAAAATTCTTTGAACCTTTTGAGCAAATTTTTCAATTTTTTTTCCTAATTTTTTGGGCTTTCAAGATGTATTTTTAATGGATGTCTTTGTGCTAGATCATAGACCATATGTTTTATATCATTTGTAGCTTATGTATGACTTTTTGCACGTACTTGGACTAAGTAGTTCTTGATCAAATGCCTTACATTGTTCTTAAACCTGTTTTTCTACTAAAATTCATTGAGCATTCTAAAACTTACTTGAATACCTCTCGAGACGAAATAAGAAAGAAATTCATGATTTAATTTAGAAATGACGGTAATAGGCCTTTTTTGGATAGTTTGAGCTTTTCAAGCTACTTATTTTATATTATCTCTAGTGCCTATTTTGAGCATAAATTGTGAATTTCCTTCTTAAAACCTGTTATCATACTTTGTCCATTACTTCTTTCTGAGAGTTTGATAATTCTTCTAAATCTTTGATTGCTCTTGATGGATAAAAGTACAAGTAGAAGAAGTGTGAGGGAAAATACTGGTGTAAATGTCATGACTTGTTACTTTCAGTCATGCATCATTGTTGAGTTGGAGTTGTGAAAGGAGAAAGGAGGAAGAAAAGAAGAAGAAAAATTGAGAAAAACAAAAAAGCTACTAGAAAAAGTTGAAAAAAAAAACTGAGAAACAAACAAAAGCAGCAATTGAAAAGAAAAAGAAAAGCTGAAGGAAGAGAAAAAAAAGAGCACAGGAAGACTTGTTACTGGTGTAAATGTCATGACTTGTTACTTTTAGTCATGCATCATTGTTGAGTTGGAGTTGTGAAAGAAGAAAGGAGGAAGAAAAGAAGAAGAAAAATTGAGAAAAACAAAAAAGCTACTAGAAAAAGTTGAAAAAAAAAACTGAGAAACAAACAAAAGCAGCAATTGAAAAGAAAAAGAAAAGCTGAAGGAAGAGAAAAAAAAGAGCACAGGAAGAGAGGTGGAATAAAAATTGCTGAAATTTTTTATGATCTTGTGCAATATGAATAATGAGTTAAGAATTATTGAGGAAAAGAATGCAAGATTTGCTTGAATTGTTATATGATTGCAATACAAGGTTATGAATTTTTGATTGGTTTTGTGATAGGAGAATAAGAAAAGTTTGAAATCTATCAGTACATTTTGTTTATCCTTTTCTTGCAAACTCTCATTGTCATTGATATTTGATTTTCCTATATCTTTCGTTTGACAGCTATATTACAAACCCTTTAGCCTTACATTACCAGCTTAAAAGTCCTACTTAACTTAAGTAGAATCATGATATGTCTCGAATTAGTGAATAAAGTGTATGAAAAGTAAGCTTATGAAATGCAAATTTCTTTTGAACTAAATTCTGTCCAATAGTTTGAGAATAATGTTTAGTGTTGAGATGGTTCCACTAGTCATTCTTCACTTACACAAGTCTTACATTTGTTATGAAAGGTATAGTAGCATATGTTTTGTTGTCTTGAATAAAGAAAGCATTAGAAATATTATTTTGAAATCGATTGAATGATTTTTGTGAAAACTTGTGTTTTTGTACTTGTCTTTGATACTTTGCTTGAGAACAAGCAAAGAGCTAAGTGTGGGGAATGTGATAGGGCCTAAATTAGTCATATATTTCCTAGTTATTTGACGCCATTTTGTGATACATTTTGTTCAATAACTAATCATGTTTCTTCATATTTGGAATTTTACCATTAGAAAGGTATTTTGTGCATTATTACAAATTTTATGGGTAAAATAAGGCAAAATCGTCGCTAAATAGAGTAGAGGCGGTGCCGATCACGTGCTGTTGGCACACACTTTGAAACAATAAAAAATCGGTAAAACAGAGCTGAATAGAACACAGTCAGCGTCGGTTGGGAGCTCAGAGACGGCACTGGCTGCAATCTGGAAGGGTTAGCACAAAAATCAAGAAAATTTAGAGACGAATGGAGAAACAGACCACAACCGGTGCTGGTCTTAGGCAGGACAGACGCCGTCGGCTATGCACTGGTACTGAGGCAATGCCTCAATTTTCATGCGCATTTTTTGGCAATTTGCAGAATTTTAGTATTTTTCTACTTCTATTTGGCCAAAAATCCTAGAGGAACAAATTTAGGCACTTCTAAAGCCTATAAATAGAAGGAAACACACAAGGAAAAGGGGAGGATTTGGAGATCAAAATAGAAAATCACTCAAATTCAAGGAGGAATTCTTCAAATCAATGAGGATTGTACAAGAGGGTTTATGAAGGAAGAAGAATGATGCTTGTCTATGAGTGATTTCTTTTAACTTTATTTTCTTTTCTTGAACAATAATGTATTAATTGTTTTATTGTAGTTTGACATTGTTTTAGGTATTCATGATTTTTAGAGTTACTTTGATCTTTTGATTAATTGATTGTTATTATTGGTATTTAATTACTTGTGCTAATTACGAGATTAGTTGATCATTTTTTTCCATTAACTTGCTTGGACAAAGGGACTGATGGTGGTCTCGATTCGTTAATTTCATATTTGTTGTCTCTTAACTTGCTTGAACAAGGGATTACTTGCTAAGAACTGAGTAATTAAAGATTAATTGATATCTGCCAGAACATGGATTCATTGGTTAGTTTCATGTTTTAAGTTTGTGATATGACTTTGGGTGGGCTTTTTCTTGGTGTTGTGAGTAGTTTAGTTGGATATGTGTTCAGCTCAACCAAATGGGACCAAAATAGATATTCTTCTATAGACAAAAAGTAGAAAGTGAAATAACAACCTACCCCCTATCAAACCCTTGAAGAACTAAGCTTCAAAAACCTTCAAGAAAAGTAGAAAGTTCTACTATAATCTCACCCTAATATCCTTGAAGCAATAAAGGCAAACAGGAATAAATAGAATAGAGAAAATAGGCACCCAAATATTAAAATTCAAACAAACCTTAGAAGAACAAAGCAACTAACACCCATTCAAAGAAAACAACATTAGATTATCTAAAAGATTTATAGACTCATTCATAAGGAGGACTAACCCTTAAGTATGGTCTTGAACAAGATGAACAAGGAGGCTAGGACTTCTCAAAATTCTCTCTCAAATTTGAATTAAAATGTGTGAATTGTGTTGTCAAATTTTCAAAAAGTTCTATTTATACTACCCTAACTCTAGCTAAGTAATCTCTAAGGTTCTATTACAGTTTAGGGTCATAATAAGTCTTTACAAGCAATTGAAATTGAAGAAAATTGGAGAAAATATCAAAAACGCGAGACAGCAGATGGAACCGGCGCCAGTTTGGACACTGCAGTCGGCGCCGGTTGCGGACTGTCTTCGAGCGGTCGAATGCCAGAATGAATCTGTTGTTGAGCTGAATGAAGTCGGCATCGGTTTGGCTGCTTGGAGCCGACGCTGGCTGTCCGCTGGAATGACTCATTAGTCAAGTTTCATCCGCCATTGTTGCCGGCTTGAGTTCTTGTTGGGGTCCTTCTTGGATAGTCATCAAAATAATCTCTTGGCTGGCTTTCTCAACCTTCCCACCCTCTTTCATCCTCAAGCATGGTTTTATAAGCGATTGAAAATCCTCTTGAAGTTTCTTGGACCTAGATGTTGTCATCGGTCCTTGTCCTTGTATGGTCACGCCTCTCCCTCCTTGATTTTGACCTCCATAATGAAACAGAATGTCATTATCTCCCCTTCCTTGGAAAGGATTCGTCTTTGAATCATTGCCATCATCTACATCAAAAGTAGAGAGGTCACTAACATTAAAAGTGGCGCTCACATGATACTCACCGGGTAAATCTATCTTATAAGCATTATCTCCAACTTTGGTGAGAACTTGAAATGGACCATCCTATTAGTGTTGTGCCCTAGGGGCAATCACTTGTACATTGTATATGACACATTTTATTCTAATAAAAGGTATTATTTATCTTATAGTTTATTTTGTTTACTTTTAAATAATATAATTGTTCGATAAAGTCCATAATACAATACTGTGTTAAGGAAATCATGATAGAGGTCATGATATGAGATTCCTACTACACTGTATAATATTAGTACTTCAATAGTCCTTAGTCGTAGTATTAATGAGACAGGACATCATTAAAGTGTTAAGACTAGCATGTGTTAGACTTCCTGATTTGAACAGGCGGTGGTTCTTATATCCGTGAGTATTGAGATTCTCAAAGTTAACAGATGGATGCTTAATAATGGAACAAGTTCATTGGATTACCTAACTTTGAGATAATGACATGAATAACTATTTAGTGCCAGTGATATAATCTCAATATAGCAAACGTGCAAGTATCCCTAGACTTGAGATCTCCAAGGTACTTTGTTTGCTGAGTATTGTTCTTTGATTCCAATCTCTGGAGCTCGATCGATGGCCGCCTATGGGATGGATATTGGGTACATTGTGAGGTAGACAAAAGTAGTTGAAATTGTCAATAAAGGATTCACCACTCCTAATAGTAAGAGCGAATATCTCACAGCCACTTGTAGGAATTAATACTCGAGAAGTCCTTGGCCAAGGCATATGTGTATTGGAAATAGTTTTAATTGATATACATCTAGAGTAGTGGGTTCCTGGTACAAGTACTATTATATTAGGGCCAGAATTAATTTGGGAGGGAGTTGGCACTAATTCCATACTCCAAATCGAATGAGATATTGTATGGTGAATGGAGTAAATTGCACTGAAGTTTGTTATTGAAAGGTTCGTGTCAAGCCATTTGACTTCCTGGACTCTTGGGTGGTCATGATGTGTTGCTAGATACCGCTCATGATCTGGGAATATAGTTTATTAATTGATGAATTAATAAACCAATATTTATTAGAATTAATAGGATTAATTCTAATTAATTATGAATTATTAATCTCAAAGACGTTTGGATTAATTCATGTTTGCTACCAATTGACCAGGAAACCAACAGGTCACACATAATAGAAGATTATATACTCAAGATGTTATTTGATAACATAGTGGGATTAATTATGAAAAAGAGAAGTTGTTGTTGACAAATTATAATTAGTTATAATTTATAGTCCAAATTGTAATTGTGAGAACTTGATGTTTCCAATTACAATTAGGGAATTCTAATAGGATTAAAATTCTCAATTTTGGGAGGAAAATTTCGTGTAACATATAGTAGAGTCACACGAAACCCTAGCTGTGGAATTGGCCACACGAAACAATAGCTTCTTCTTCGCTCTCATTCTCTCGTTTTTGCTAAAAACGAAAACAACCATAGTCGCCATTTTTTTCTACTAGCATAGGAAAATTTGGGGTTTGATTATTCCTTTGTGTAAATTACTGTTAGAGATAATCACACACTGTGATTATAGTGGTTAGACGTCCAACTCTCGTGGAGTTTGCATAAGAGGATTGTTGAATCGCACCTCGACTTGAATAAGATCAATTTTGTTCTTTGGGCGATCACCTAAAGGTAAAAGTTATTACCTTTATTATCATTATATCTTGTTTTCCACACAGACGGGTCCTGCGAGGGTATCTCATTTTATTTTTCGCTGCTCCGTATAGGATACGAGCCTGAGATACCCAACACATCCCCCCTTGGATCTAGTTTGCTCCGTCATTGCGTGGGGAATCTCTCCTTGCGAATGTGCACCCATACCCAATCGCTCAGCTCAAATAACACATTTTTCCTTCCTTAATTGAGTTTATGGGCAATCTCTTCATTGCTTTTTGCAATGGTTGCTTTTACCTTCTCATGGAGTACCTTCACCATTTCTGCCTTTTTAGCTCTATCGAGGTTCAATCGTTCACCTATAGACAAATGAATCAAATCTAAATGAGTTAGAGGATTATAACCATATGCAATTTCAAAAGGAGAATAAGAAGTGGTAAGGTGAATGCCCTATTGTAAGTAAACTCAATGTGTGGCAAGCACTCCTCCCAATTTTTCAAATTCTTCTTGATTATAGACTGCAAGAGTTGGGTGAGTGTTCGGTTGACCACCTCCGTTTGTCGGTTCGTTTGAGGATGACAAGCTGTGGAAAACAAGAAATTAGTACCAAGTTTGTTCCATAAAAATCTCCAAAAGTGGCTGAGGAATTTAGTGTCCCTATCCGAGACAATAGTTCTTGGAATCCTGTGCATTCGCACCACTTCCTTAAAGAATAATTCTGCAATATATGACGCATCATTAGTTTTGGAACAAGCCACAAAATGAGCTATTTTGAAAAATCGATCAATAATAACAAATATAGAATCTTTACCCCCCTTGGACCTAGGTAATTCTAAGATGAAGTCCATTAATATATCAACCCAAGGCGCATTAAGTGTGGGCAAATGAGTATAAAGACCATGTGGAAGAGATCTAGACTTATCTCGCTTATAAATAATGCATTGAGAACAATGTCTCTCCACATCCTTTCTCATTTTTTACCAAAAGAAATGTTCTTTAAGAATGCCTAAGATTTTTGCAACACTAAAATGCCCCATTACCCCCACTATGGGCCTCCCTAACTAGCAACACCTTAATGGATCCCTTTAGCACACAAAGCCTTGCCTCCCTAAATAAGAAATCATCATGCCTATAATATTTAGCAAATGTACTTTTCTCACAAGTATGGAAAATATCCCTAAACTCCTCATCATCAACATACAAATATTTCACAAGCTCAAAACCAAGAAGTTTAACATCTAAAAAGTTTAGTAATACATACATTCGAAAGAGTGCATCCGCTATCACATTTTCCTTACCCTTCTTGTATTGAATGACATATGAAAATGTCCCAATAAACTCCATCCACCTTGCATGCCTCTTGTTCAAATTTTATTGACTCTTAAGGTGTTTAAGGGTCTTATGATCGGTATGAATAACAAACTCTCTTGGCAAAAGATAATGTTGCCAATATTCTAGGGTCCTCACCAAGGCAAAAAGCTCTTTATCATAGGTAGAGTAATTGAGGGCCACCCCGAACAATTTCCCACTAAAGTATGCAATGGGTTTTCTATCTTGGGTCAATACCACACCTATTCCCACCCCACTTGCATCACACTCTATCTCAAAGGCCTTCTCAAAATTAGGAAGAATAAAAATTGGAGCTTGGCTCAATTTATCATTAAGGGCTTGAAAGGCTTATTGTTGGGCTTCTTCTCACCTAAATCCCACCTTTTTCTTTACCACTTCGGTTAGAGGGGCTGCTATAGTACTAAAATTTTGGATGAATCTCCTATAAAAGCTAGCTAGCCCATGGAAACTACGGACTTGAGTAATGGTAGTAGGGGTTGGCCAATCTTGGATAGCTTTCACTTTTCCCTCATCAACCTCAATCCCTTTGACACTCACAACATACCCAAGGAATGTAATCCTCTCCAAACAAAAAGAGCACTTCTCAAGGTTAGTATACAATCTCTCCATTCGGAGGGCAACAAGCACAATTTGAACATGATTCAAATGATCTACATATGATTTGCTATAGATTAATATATCATTAAAGTACACAACAACAAATTTTTCAATGAATTCCCTCAAAACATGGTGCATTAATCACATGAAGGTACTAGGAGTATTAGACAATCCAAAGGGCATGACAAGCCACTCATACAACATTTGTTTAGTTTTAAAAGCCGTTTTTCATTCATCCCCTTCTCTTATTCTAATTTGGTGATAATCGAATTTCAAATCAATTTTAGAGAAAATGCATGCACCAAATAGCTCATCAAGCAAGTCATCTAGCCTAGGAATGAGATAGCGGTATTTTTACTGTGATATTGTTGATAGCACGACAATCCACATACATATGCCATGTCCCATCCTTTTTGGGCACCAAGAGAACCGGAACCGCACATGAGCTTAGGCTCTCTCTCACATGTCCCTTTTCAAGCAATGTCTTTACTTGCTTTTGTAACTCCTTGGATTCCTCCGGGTTGCTTCTATATGCCGGTTAGTTGGGGATAACGGCTCCAGGCACAAAGTCGATTTGATGCTCAATCCCTCTTATGGGTAGTAGTCCTCTAGGCACCTCCTTTGGAAAAATGTCTTCAAATTCTTGAAGAATAGCTGCAATTTCATTAAGCAAAGACAATGTAGAATCATTAGTAGAAATATAAGAACCTTTGCATAAAAGAAGAATAATCGGTTCCTTAATTTCTATAGCTTCTATTACCTCACTTTCTTTTGCAAAGAAATTCACTCTTTTTTTACCTCCCATCTCTTGTCCTTACTCACTCTTATCCTTAATTGTCAAAGGTACTTGTTTGTCCATCCTCTCTCTCAACTCTTTTTCTATCCTCTCTTGTTCTTTCCTCTTAATTTCTTGTTTTTGCTTAACATCTTGCGCTCCTTTTTTTATTTCTTTCTCCTTCATGATTCTTTGATCTTTGTTCACCTCACTAGGGGCCATAGGGGTAAGGGTAAACTTAGTTCCCTTCTTAAGTAGGGAATAAGTATTCTTCCTCCCATCATGCTTAACATGTATATCGTATTGCCATGGCCTTCCTAGGAGCAAGTGACCTGCTTGTATGGGTACCACATCACATAGCACATCATCCTTGTATTTTTCCATCTCAAAAGATACCAGAACTTGTTTGTTTATTCTCATTTCCCCGCTATCGTTCAACCATTGTAATTTGTAGGGCTTGGGGTGTTTAATCCAACTCATGTCCAATTCTTCAACCAAATTTGCACTAATCACGTTAGTGCAACTCCCACTATCCACAATGACACTACAAAGGGTCTTGTTGATTAGACACTTAGTGTAGAAAATGTTCTCTCTTTGTTGGTGATCTTGATCCTCAATAGCTTGTAAATTTAATGATCTTCTTGTGACTCACACCAAAGAGTATTCTTGACCAACAACTTCCCCCTTCATCACTTTCCTCGTCTCTATTTCCCTCTGGTCTCCTTGGTTTCTTCTCCCTCTTCTTCCTCGTCGATAGAAACCTCATCATAGGGATTAGTATACATCGTTCTCTTGCTTGGACACTTATGGGAAGTATGTTCATATCCAAGGCACTTAAAATACTTGATATCCCTATTCCTTTGGGACCTCTCCATGGCTTTTCCCTTGTCCTTGTTCCATCATTCCCTAGGTTTCCAACCCTCCCTAGGCTTCCAATCCTCTCTAGGTTTCCAAGCCTCCCTTGGTTTATTGAAATCCCTTTGAAGGCTTAGGGGCTTCATATTTCTTAATTGGCACCTTACTAGTAGTGTTGGGGTTTAGAAGTGGTGGTCTAGTAAATGCCCTTCTCTTTAATTGCCTCTCTATCTTCATAGCGGCATGTACCATATCCTTCAATCGATCATAGGGATACAATTCTACCAAATTGGCAATTTTCCTATTTAATCCTCCCAAGAACCTTACTC
This sequence comes from Voacanga thouarsii, assembly GCA_026120185.1. Classification (NCBI taxonomy): domain Eukaryota; kingdom Viridiplantae; phylum Streptophyta; class Magnoliopsida; order Gentianales; family Apocynaceae; genus Voacanga; species Voacanga thouarsii. The sequence goes on from JANUWF010002273.1 coordinate 729,140, forward strand.
TTGTTGCTCTAGGATCCTCATTGATTTGAGCTCTCATTAACATTATTTCCCTTTCTTTATAGTAATTTTCCACACTCTTGTTCCCTTACTTAAGTGATTGGAGCCTTTAGTAAAGATTATTGTAGTAATGGTGTGGTATAAACCTTGCCCTCATCATATCTTTCAACAAATTCCAACTAGTCACAGTTTTCACTCACATTTGTCTCCTTTGTGCACTAACTTGCTTCCACCAAACCTAAGCATACCCCGAAAATTTCAAAATAGCCAATCTCACTTTTGACCTCTCACTATAAGTATGACTCTCTAGAAATATCTCCATCTTGCTTTCCGACTAGAAATATGCTTCGGGGTCACTCTTGCCATAGAATGTGGGCACCTTCAATTTAATGTGGTTCAACTCCCTCTCCTCATCATTTCCTTCTCTTCTTCCTCCTCTATTACCTCATCCTCTATGGTGTTCCCCAAAGGCCTCAACTTGTTCCCCCTTATACCATTCATCAACTCCCTCAAACTCTTTTTCTAACCCCCTTAAGTTGTTCCCACCACTCATTCCTTGGCCCCTACCTTGTCCTCCTCTCAAGTCATGTCTTCCTCCTCTCATAGGAGCTTGTTGGAATACCTCAATAGAGTGTTCATCCCACTCTTCCCCTTATTGGGCATTTAACGGAGGAGTACGGGTATTACCATCATTCATCCTTGGGCTAGGTACTTCAAATCGTTCTTGGCCTCTCTTTTATGCAACGGTGGAAGATTGTCCAAAATGATTTATCAACTCCCTTGTCATGTTTTGGAACTCACTTTGCATAGTCCTTATCATAGCTTACAAGTCTTCACACAAACCCCTAGCATCAATTTGTTCTTCTTGAGGTCTACTAGGGCCACTTGGGTTAGGCCTAGAGATCTCTTGATCCTGGGTCTTGGTGATAGAATATTTACTTACTTATACTTGTAAAACAAAAGAGATTAGGAAGAAAATAATTCCTCACTTCACTTCCTTACGTGTTGGCTCTCAAGGATTAGTTACTCCACGCTCGTGTTTGCTCTATTAGGCTCTTTTAGTAATAGGCTCACTCTCTTGCCTTTTTCTCAATACTCAAGCATTCTTGTTCAATCCCAATTCTCCCCAATAGCTAAAGATTTAGTCCAATTTTGAATCACCCAAATCAATGGAATTTTTCAATTAGGGGGTCTTAGGGAAATTTCAACAAACGCTTGTTGGGCACATCAAGCAAACAAGTTTTAATCAAGAATTTCAAGAAATGTGGACTCAATCAACACAAGAACAAACACTTAGATGCACAAGAAATCACTTCTAACCAAGAAACAAACAAGAATTAGCAAGAATAAAGAAATAACTAGAACTAGGATTACGAAGAACAAGATGATCACAAGTACGCACTAGAAAGATTGAGTTCAATGAATGTGAAATTCCATAATAGAGTGATATACGAAGTCCCAAAATCTTAAGGAATGAAAATCAAGAATCAAAGTTCCCAACTATAGCAAAAAACATTCTCATGGAACATTTATCAAACACTTTGACTGCAATCCTGTCACTTAAGAACAACCAACATTTTCACCCATATTCAAGCCAATTTTCACCATAAACACAAGAAAATTTTGTTCCCAAGGATTATATTAACATTAAGGAGCAATTTCTCACAAGAAAAATCAAGATATAACAAAGATTTCATGACCTTTTTGGAGCATATTTTTTAGTTACGGGATTTTTCCTATTTCCTTTTTCTTCAACTTTGTAGGGCTCATTTTCTTGCTTTCAATCTTTGATTGGAATCAAGCTTTTCCTTGCTCTGATACCAAACTCTTTTATATGACTTTGGGTGGGCTTTTTCTTGGTGTTGTGAGTGGTTTAGTTGGATATGTGTTCAGCTCAACCAAATGAGACCAAAACAGAGATTCTTCTAGAGACAAAAAGGAAAAAGTGAAATAAAAACCTACCATCTATCAAACCCTTGAAGAACTAAGCTTCAAAGACCCTCAAGAAAAGTAGAAAGTTCGACTATAATCTCGTCCCAATATCCTTGAAGTAACAAAGGCAAACAAGAACAAATAGAATAGAGAAAATAGGTACCCAAATATTGGAATTCAAACAAACATTGGAAGAACAAAGTAATTAAGACCTATTCAAAGAAAACAATATTAGATTATCCAAAAGATTTATAGACTCATTCATAAGGAGGACTAATCCTTAAGCATGGTCTTGAACAAGATGAACAAGGAGGCTAGGGCCTCTCAAGATTCTCTATCAAATTTAAATTAAAGTGTGTGAATTGTGTTGTTAAATCACAAAAAAGTTCTATTTATACTACCCTAACCCTAACTAAGTAATCCCTAAGGTTCTATTACAGTTTAGGGTCATAATAAGTCTTTACAAGTAATTAAAATTGAAAAAAATCAGAGAAAATATCAAAAACGCGGGACAGCTGTCGGTTGCCCAGGATAGAACCGGCGTCGATTTGGACACTATAGCCGGCGCCGGTTGCGGACTGTTTTCGGGTGGTCGAATGCCAGAATGAATCCGTTGTTGAGCAGAATGAAGCTGACGCCGGTTTGGCTATTTGGAGTCGTCGCTGGCTGTCCATTGGAAGGCCTTCTTAGTCAAGTTTTGTCCGCCATTATTGCCGGCTTGAGTTCTTGTTGGGGTCCTTCTTGGATAGTCATCAAAATGATCTCTTGGCTGGCTTCCTCAACCTTCCAACCCTCTTCCTCAAGTATGGTTTTATGAGCAATTGAAAATCCTCTTAAAACTTCTTGGACCTAGATCTTGTCATCAGTCCTTATCCTTATCCTTGCATGGTCACTCCTCCCCCTCCTTGATCTTAACCTCCATGATAAAACGGAGTCTCATCAATTTGCCAGGACATAGAAATTTAATCAAGGATTGTATTTAATGCATCTTTTGGGTGAATTAGTTGAGACAGGACATGTGATGTTAATTTGTCTAGAAGATAGTGATTTCATGGATTAGAAAAGAAGTGAATCTATCTTAATCCTTTATGATGCCAAGAGAATGATTAGTTATGATAATAATTAGGTACTTTAAGATCATATTTGTCATGATAATGATTTGAGTTACATAATTCCCCATCCTTGCCATGCATATATTATTTTATTTTATTTTTATTTTTTACTTTATTGAGTCGGTTAAACAATGAAAGAAAAGTGATTAATACATACTTGTTCCTTGAGGATCGACACTCGTTTTAAACCCTATGCTATGCTTAATAATGAGTACGTTTGCTCATATGTGTAATTTGGGGTTAACGTTTTAATTTAAACTTGATTGGGAATGTGCTTATTTTTATATGATTTTTATACCCAAATCTAAACACATCAATTTGATACCGGATTAAATCTTGTTTATTCCTCCTTCACTACTAAAAAGTTTTTTTTTTAAAAAAAATACAAAATTTTCAAATAAAATAATATTTTTTCATTCTTCTAAACCCGCTGTCCCCACACCCCCTCCAATATATATATATATATATATATATATATATATATATATATATATATAGCACAACTTATTCGGCAAATTTAAAAAATTACAAAAATATCCCTCCCCATACCATGGCCACTAGACAACAATCATAAAATAGAGTCTACTAAAATTTCTGTACTTCCACTTTCTATTCTATTTCTCTTTGTTTGCTTGTAGAAAGTAGATTTTGTTCCAACTAAATAAAGTAAGGCAAAGAATGTATATAGGTAGTTAGTCCAAAAAACCTATATATATAATGGTAAACATTTATAAATATAAATATTTAAACAATCAACCACTTGAAAATAATAAATTATTGCCTCAACCATAGAGCCTACTGAAAGCTTTCATTTTATGATGGTATTTTTTAATATTTGATAAAAAAAGAAATATTCTTTTTCCACATTTTTGCTAAACTATAGGTAATTAAATTCTTTTATCAATAATTTCAAATCTCTCTGCAAAAAATTATTTTTACCCACAAAACTTTTAAATATGTGGTAAAAAAGATCTTTTGCCTATAGAAATAGAGTCATGGTAAAACAAAGTGTTATGAAAAAAGTTTATATGCAACGGAAATCAAAACTGTAGTGAAAACCAAATTTTTATCACATAGTTTGCTAGGTTGCAAATAAAAGTGTAGTCAAAAGTCTTTTTTTTTTTTTTAGGTAGTAAATTCAACGTTGTTCATCTTTAATAAAGAATTTTGAAGAATTTAAAAGGGTTAAAAGACGTGTTGTGGAGATAGACGAATTTGGTATATCTTTGTGTTTGAAGAATTCTACTATCACTAAATAAAAAACTCCATCGTCCCATACCATTGAAGGCCTAGTCACCTCCTTTTGGTGTCAAATTGCAAATCAACTCACATGTCCTAATTTGTGGTATTGGGACATTGAAATTTACTCAGATTCACATTCCAATTCATTGCTATGAGGCAACCAATTCATCCAATATCCGGATGGAAGAAAATGAAAGAGTAGGGAGGGGAAATTGCGAAGGAAATGAAATAAAGAAGAAAGAGAGATTGTGGCAGCCATGGAGGAAGAAAAGAGGGTGAGGAGATGTAGAGGCCATGGGGGAATAGAGGACGTGAATATAAATTGCAGTGGTTGAGGAAATTGCAGCTACGTCGGCTATCTCTATAAAGCTCTATTTTGGAGAATAAGAAGAAGAACAGAAAATACGGTTCTTAAGATCCAAAAATTATGATTGTGCCCTTGTTTGTTTCTTCAATACACATAACTGTAAGGCATAGGCATAGCACTTGGAATGAACGAATCCCTTAAATGAAAATTGTTGGAAGACCTTTATTATTCCCGCCAAAAAAAAAAAGAAGAAGGAACTTTGACTAAATCAATAAATAATAATTCTTGGAATTAACAACTAGTAGAGAAGAATAAAGCGATATATGAGTTTCAATGCTTTTTTTTTCCTTAAGGAGAGTTCCATTGTATTTAATTAAAATTAGTATTTATTTTTATTTGATTTTTAAATTTAAAAGAAAATAATACAATTTCTTTTGAAATAAAAATAATACAAGTTTTATGCAATTAAATATAGTCTCGGCCATCATGGTTGATTACTCTATCTAATGGATTTTTTTTCCCCTAAAAAATGCAATGAAATAAGTTTTATAATGATAAATATTTATTTGAATATCGTTAAGATGAATTTGAATTTTTTTTATTTAGATAAGTTTGAAATGAAAGATTAGTCAACAATTAATAGAGGGATAACTGAAAGAGATGATTTTTTATTTTTCTTATGACAAAAAAAAAAGTTATTTTTTGCATCTTTTTTTAAGGAAAATATTACCAATTTATGTACTACTATTTTTTTAAGTTTTCTTTTTAAGGTAACCTATTTTGTATTTAGATATGAAAGTTTTTCGTGAAGAATAAATAATAAATTAATTGAGTTTCCATTATAACACGAGACGCATGCCAATAGTGGTTTATATCTATAAGAATTCTAAGAGTCTCAAGATTTTGTTTTGCTTTTAATATTTCGTTGGCATGTTCTTCTTGATATAATTAAGCACAAAGTCCAGGTAAGCGATGTCCCCTTCACAGCCATATTCAAGACAATTTTATGAGGTTGTAATTCATTGTCAACCATCAGTAATGATAAAAACAACTTCGTGGATACCTAATTTAACTTCTTGTTTTATTTACTTGTTTGCTTTTGATACACTCCCATGCCCAATTTCCTCTTCTACCTTATCCTACTTCTTCTTCTTGTTTTATTCTCCCGTTGTTTTCCTCATGGCCTGGACCTAATGGTCGTGACTAGAGGACAAAAGAAACTGTCCTCTTCTGGGGTGTCGTTTTTACCCCAGAAAACCCTACCTTCTCCCCAGATAGAGCCTTGGTCTCCTTATGCCCCAGCATTGACCATGGACAACCCAAACCTATCAATCCACCCTCAACCCGAGACCCTCTCGGATCCTATCACCAACATCCCAAGACCACCCTCTTCTCAGCCACCTATTCAATCTATCTCAATAGACCTTCCAATTGAACCTCAATCACCTTCACTGCCTTGTCCGGTGTCACCTCTAGAGGGGAACTAGTGCAATACCTCAGATATACCTCTTGCACCTTCCGACCCCCTAGTGGGGAATAACCCTCCATCCCCACCCAAATCTTTGCAACCCTCTCAACCCCCTCGGTCCTGGGCCAATATTGTGAAAGGTAATCGTGAACAGCAGAATGGTATGCGCATCAAACGTATTCCTAGCTCGGGTAATTTCATTAATTTGGATGAAAACGACTTCGTGGAAGCTACGGACAAGCTGGGATACTGCCTTGTTGGGATGTTTGCCGGAAGATTCCCGGGCATGAAAGCAGTCTTGGACCTCACAAAACACTGGAGAGTTCAAACCAAAGTGCATTCCCACGCTACTGGATGGCTCATCTTTCGATTCAAATCTGATAATGACAGGCAGCAGGTTCTTCGTGGAGGACCTTATGCAATATTTGGGCGCGCTTTGATGCTTAAAATAATGCCTTATGATTTTGATTTCTCTATGGCTGAAGTGAGCAGCATGCCTATATGGATCACATTTCCTGCCTTGCCCCTCGGTTGCTGGAACATGACTGCTTTAAGCAAAATTGCATCGGCAGTAGGTATACCGATCATGACTGATATGCTTACTGCAACTTTTGATCGCCTGTCCTATGCTCGAGTTCTTGTTGAAGTTGATGTGTCCAAGCCACTGGTGAAGTCGGTCCCTATCAGAATGCTTTCTGGTAATATCAAACACCAGATAGTGAAATTTGAATTCGATCCTTTGTACTGTTCATGCTGCTGCAAATTTGGCGACGTTACTGAGACTTGTATGGGGGAAAACATGAAAAGAAAGGAACAGCAGATGGATAACAGGACTAATGGCCTTACCAAGGGGAAAAGGGGTAAGTCAAGGTCTCTGACTAGGCCAATGTCAGCCCCGGTAAGACGAAACACAAACATGCGATCTACATCCCAGTATGGGTCTGGTAAGGCAGGTGATGTAAGCAAAGACAAGGGGAAACAACCGGCCCTGAATTTGGAGCAAGGCAGTGTGCATACCAAACAGACGTTGGTGGTGAGAAATGAACAATCTAAGGACAATTCTAGTACCAATGATAGCCAAGTCCATCATGGAAATGCAGCAGTTGATGCCCCCTCTTCATCTAATGGTCCGAGAAACAAACTCCTTCACACAAGAGGCCGATCAAGAGTTAGGAGTAGGGGACAGTCTCATTGGCAGAAAAAATTAAATGCACAACTTGGTCTTAGCCAATCATTCTCCCCGTCAAGGTTAGGAGTTTGTGTTGAGGAGGTCCTACCGAACATGGGGAATGCTGGTAAAGTGACTACTCAGGCAACAAAATTTATTTCTTCGGTATGGAAAAAATATGCCCAGCGGAGTGTTGACTTGGTTAGTGCCCAAAAGGCACTAGTAGGGCCACAATGAGAGCAGCTTGCTGGAATATTAGAGGGTTTAACATGACCCTCAAACATCATGGGGTTCGGAGCTTTATTTCTAATCATCATGTGGACGTTATTGGATTATTGGAAACAAAGTTGAATGTTCTTGGAGTTGACAATATTATACAACAAAAATTCCCTAATTGGTCGACTTTTCATAACTTGAATGAATCAGAAGGAGGTAGAGTGGTTATCCTATGGAATGATGCTAGGGTGGATGTTCAGTTACTTCACCGCATGCCTCAAGCTATCACTGTGAGTATCAGATGTAAGATTTCCCATGCTACCTATCTCTTCACCTTTATCTATGCTTACAATTCAGTTATGGCTAGAAGAAGTTTATGGGAGGATATCCAATCCTTATCTTCATATATTTCGGATCCGTGGATTCTTATGGGCGATTTCAATACCTATTTACATATTGAGGACAAACTTGGTGATTCTATGCCTTCCTCTTATGATATTAGGGACTTTGCATTTCTATGTGAGGACATTGAGCTGGAGGATCTTCCTTATGTCGAATCAAGGTATACTTGGACAAATTCTAGAGTGTGGTCCAAACTTGATAGGGTTATGGGTAATGCAGCATGGTTTCACTGCCCTACACAGGCTTCTGTTGAGTTTTTCCCTATTGGATGCATTTCTGATCATAGTCCTGTTATTTGGTCTGTGGTAGACAACAATGTGAGCAATGTACGTCCATTTAGGTTCCTTAATATTTGGGCTGAACATGAGTCGTTCCAGGAAATGGTTAAAGGTGTGTGGGATCAGTCGATCCTGGGCTTCCACCAGTTCATTCTGTGTCGTCGCCTGAAGATACTTAAGAGTGACTTGAGGAGACTGAATAAACGGGAATTTTCTCACCTTTCTGAACGTGTTGAACAGGCAAACCAGGCTGTACTCAATACACAACAGCTATTACTTGCTAATCCTATAGATCAAAATCTTATTGCACAATTCAAGGAATGTAAAAGATCAGCATGGTGTTTGGCGGAAGTAGAAATGAAGTTCTACCAGCAACTTGCTAAAGGACGGTATGTAGCTCTCTCTAACAAAAATACTCGTTACTTTTTCAACATTGTCAAACGTAATAAAAAGAGGAACTTCATCTCTTCTATCTCTATGGCGGATGGTAGAATGACCAATAGCCCACAAGCTCTTGTGGATAAATTTGTTAAATATTACAAGAAGCTTTTGGAGACTAAGGTTGATTGTAGGGGAATCAATGTGGATTTTGTCAGAGTCGGTCCTTTGGTGCCTCAAGATATGATGGTGGACTTGGTTAGGGATGTCACTACTCAGGATATTAGATTAGCTCTGTGGGATATTGGGGATTCCAAAGCTCCTGGACCTGATGGTTACTCAGCATTATTCTTCAAGAAGTCATGGTGTACGGTTGGGCAGAGTCTATGTGATGCAGTTATGGAATTCTTTAGTTCGGGGAAACTTCTTAAATAGATTAATCACTCTATTATTACCTTGGTGCCAAAGAATGATCATGCTAATAGGGTGGATGACTATCGACCAATTTCTTGCTGTAATGTGGTTTATAAGATCATCTCTAAAATTTTGGCTGATAGACTCAAATTGGTGGTACCTCATCTGGTGGACAGTGCTCAATCTGCATTCATACACGACAGAGTCATGAGTGATAATATCTTTCTAGTTCAAGAACTGTTACGTATGTATAGCCGCAAAAAGGTTTCTCCGCGATGTACATTGAAGGTGGATCTCAGGAAAGCCTATGATTCTGTTAGTTCTGATTTCTTATTGGATTTACTTACTGAGCTTGGATTCCCCTATCCTTTTGTTAATTAGATTAAACAATGTGTAACCACTACCTCTTTCTCTGTTGCTATCAATGGTAATGTGCATGGCTACTTTTCTGGAGCAAAGGGTCTAAGGCAAGGAGATCCTCTTTCCCCACTGCTGTTTGTCATTTGTTTAGAATATTTCTCAAGGATGGTCAAAGTTCATACATTAGGGACTTCATTCCATTTCCACCCCAAGTGTAAGGACTTAAGGGTCACCCACCTTGCATTTGCGGATGACCTTATGTTGTTCGCAAGGGGTGACTGTGCTTCTATCCGCATTCTCCTGGACTGCCTAGAGGAATTTAAAAGCTATTCTGGTCTTGAAATGAATAAGGAAAAGTCCAGTATTTATCTAGCAGGAATTGATCTAAGTAATCAAGAGACGATTATTGCAGATACGGGCATTCCTATTGGGGAACTTCCTTTTCGCTACCTTGGAATTCCAATCATGAATGGTAAAATTAGACTAACTTTCTTTAAACCATTAATTGATCGGATTGGATCTTACATTGGGAGATGGTCAGCTCGCTCCCTCTCCTATGTTGGTAGACTACAGTTGATTCAATCTGTGCTCCAAGGGATCGAATGTTTTTTGTTGTCAATTCTTCCTACTCCATCTACAGTTATTTGTCAGTTGGAAAGGATGGCTCGGGATTTCCTGTGGGACTCTAAAAACCATCCGGTTGGTTGGGACAATGTTTGCCTTCCAAAGGTTGAGGGTGGTCTGGGCTTGAGGAACTTAAAAGTTTGGAATAGGGCCCGTATGTCTAGAATCATTTAGGACATACAGGCGGAGAAGCAATCTTTGTGGGTCAAATGGGTGGACCACTACTACTTGAAAGGTGGCTCTATTTGGGAAATTGAAGATCATAAAGATTATTCACCTTTGTTTCGCAAACTGCTGGTTATAAGAGACATGATTGTTGAGCATGAAGGTGAGCCTCATCATGCTGTTGATCTTCTTCATTCGTGGGGAAATTGCAATACTTCTTTCACATCTCTTGCTTATGACTATTTGAGATCTACTATGCGATCTATGTATTGGGCCAATACTATATGGAAGTAGGGTTTAATGCCGAAACACTCATTCATTCTTTGGTGATGTGCCAAAGGTATGCTTAAGACAAAAGATGCACTTTTGTTCAGACTTGATGACATGACATGTCCTTTGTGTAAGTCCCAGTCTGAAACGATGAACCATCTGTTCTTCAAATGCTCGGTTTCTGCTACTATCTGGAGAGAAGTAAAAGCATGGTTAAATCTTCCACAATTCTTGAACTCAGCAAAAGCTTGTCTCAGGTGGTATAAGAATGCCAACCGGGGTACCTCCTGGATTTCAAAGGCCAAGTCTACTGCCCTGGCGGCCAGTTTTTACTACATCTAGACTGTCCGGAACAAGGCAATCTTTGATGGCGTTGCCTGCCAGCCGGGGGGTATAGTTAAGAAGATTAAAACTCATGTGTACACTGTAATCTTTACGTTGTACCCTGAGGTCCAGACTAGTTTTGAGACATGTATTGAGAACCTCTAGTTTGAAGTTTCCTCGACTGTAAACTAGTCATCCTTGTAAATACTTATCGATCAATATTAAACCATTTACATTTGCATAAAAAAAAATTCAATTTGTTTTTTAAAAATTCTGGTATTTTGTTAATTTCAACTTTCTTAATAAGACCCTTCTGTTTTTTTTTATTATATAAATTCAATAACTATATAGATTTTTGTTTTTGTTAGCATATATATAGAGAGAGAGCTAACATTTATAGTTTCTAATTTGAACAGGAAATACTAGTTAATTTTAAGATAGCTAACATTTATTCTCTTTGTTTTTAAGGAGAATTTTAATATGTATTCTCCTTACACATTTGTTCTAAAGACTTCCACGTCTTGTGTTGATAAAGATTACAATTTTCTACTTGATTCTTGTTTTTTGAACATTTTGATTAGTTATTTTAACTCATTTTATTAAGCACCTTATGGTGTATATTGAAATAACCAATATTAACTTGATCAAAATGAAAACATATAGTACTCCCTCAATTAAAATTAAATGTCTAAGGTCTAATTTTGACTTTTGAAAGTTAAGATATATAATTTTTACTCTAAGTATATGTCATTACTATATTATTCTTATTAATTAATTACTAATGTAATTAGTAGCTCCAATTTTAGTAGTAAATGAATCTCTTACATTGCAAAGGTTATTCGTGAAATTTTAGAAAAAATATGTATATCTAAATGGAAAATTAAATTCTTTCAAGCAAAATAATTTCAATATATTAAATGAAAAATATATTATTCTTTTTAATTTAAAATATATTAAGATCAGTTAATTATAATTACATATTAAGATCCATAAAATAGGTGACAACACATATTTAATAGAAATTATGAATATGCGATTACACTTATACATCAACATCACCTAATTGTTAAGGTTACTTAATTGCAACTAAATATATGTTAAGATTTATTGTATTATATTACATCTATTAAATTAATATTACAAATTATATAACTACTCATATATAATGTGAAACTTATATGTTAAGATCATTTAATTACAATCAACATATTACAGTTACATTTGTATATTAAGGTTATTATAATTTTTATTATAAGTGTGATTATAAATATATGATAACAATACTAATATGTATTTAATCGTGATCATACTTAGTTAATATATAGGTATAAGTAATATTATTATCAACATTACTTAAATATGATCTCACTTGCATGTTAAGTGATTAAACTTATATGTTAATATTAATAAATTGTAAGTTTTTAATTACAAGATCTCTTAATAAGAATACATTGATGATATCCAATGTATCATGTATGCAACATACAAAAGTATAAGATTAAATTTATATATAATTACATATTATTTTTAGATTATACAAAATTATATATTTCAAAATATTTTTGAGATTATATATAATTCGAAGCACAAGATTAAATTTATATATAATCATCAAGTATTTTTGACATACACAAGATTATACATATTTCAAAATATTTTTGAAATTATATATAGTTTTGAAATAATTTTGAAATTATATCAAACTTCAAGCATAAGATCTTTTTAATCATAAGATTAAGTTTGTCTATACTAATTGCAACTAGAAGGACCTAAAAAAAATGAAAAATTTATTTTACCATTTAAAAAAAAAAGTTAAAAATAAAATAAAAATAAAATGGAATATAAAAACTTTTCCTTTTCCTGCCCTACCCTACACAACGTGAATTAGGAAGCTAAAACGACTCAACATCCTAAATTAAATCTTACAATCCTTATGATAATTTCAATTCACGCCATTACTTTCCCACAATCTTTTGAAAGCTTCAAATTCAATTAATGCCATTACCTGTCTTCTTCATTCTGTTAGGATGGTGTTTGTCAAAAGAAAATTACAATACTTCTCATCTTATAACACTAGTGATACTCTTGAAAGTCAATATTACAAGAAAAACACATTTTACTTACAGATATTAAAGAGGGAAAAAGGTTGGATTAGTTAGAGAAAATCAGGTTTGACTAATTGTCATAAATCCTCATACACTTGTGACGAAATAGCAATGGAACAAATTTCATCGAAAACCCCCAAAGATTAGCAAAGGCCAATTTCCTAGATACAAAAATGTGATGTCTCTCGTTGATCTATTGGTAACTAGCTAGAACTTACTGAGGGATTTTGTATCTTCACTCAACAGGAAATATTGGTGCATGAAATTGCACAACCCTCGCTAATCTCTAGGTAATTAAGCAAGGGATTAACGACACACCTTTATTATGTTTAGATAATTTTTTTGCAAGTCTGATAAAAACAAATCCTTAGCTAATCTATCGGTGATTTAGTAAGGACCTAACGATGGATTTGATGATAAGAGGCCAACTCAGTTTGGTTGGAAATCCCTCGCTAACTTTTCGAGGGACTTGCGAGAGACATCTTCTTAATATAAATTATTTAAATAGTATATGCAATCCATTGCTAATTCCACACAAAGTTTGCGAGGGATTACTGAGGGAGTTCAACTTTTGCATTGCTACTTTTAAATTTTAAATTATTGTCATCGTTTATTGACGAAATTTCAATGGCCCTTTGATTTTTTTGTTTTTTACCTCTTAAAATTTGTCATAGCAATTTTGTATCCCTTGGTAATAGGTATGTTTCCTTGGAAATCCCTTGCTAATTAGCGAGGCACTTCCAAGTGATTTTTTCACTTTTTCTCCTAAATTTTACATCATATTTTAATATCTAATGTCCATTTTAGGTATATATATATATATATATATATATGTATATGTATATATATATATATGTATATGTATATATATATATGTATATGTATATATATATATATATATATATATATGTGTGTGTGTGTGTGTGTGTGTGTGTGTGTATTAAAGTTATCACTTTTGGGCAACATTGTATATAAATTTTTGAAAGTGATAACTTTTTGTATTCAAATTAATATAACTATACTTAATTCTACATATGGCGAACTATATGTCATATAGTACTATAACATTGATATAAATATGTATACATATATATTGTATATAAAATCTCACGAAGTATAATAAAATGTAATGTGATGTTATTTTTGTGTGTTTAATAGACAAATCAGTCGACATTTTTCATTATGCACAACATATGTGTTTGATATGAAGCATTTTGTATTTTGAATGAACAAAACTACATACATGAGGATTTGGTCATTGATGATAAGCAATCGAGGCTTGAATATGTAGTAGATGTTATAAAAATAAATTTATTTAAAACTACATTGATATCTATTTCTATCTTTTATGTAATATTTAATATTTTTTGTTTAAAATTCGATTTGTAAAATGTGGAAATCAAGAAATAATTTGCTATCGATAATCCCTCGCAAATCAACTAGTGATTACCAAGTAACTTTTTTAAAACTTGAAAATAAATATTAAACTTAATTAGAAATTAAAACACCTCAGAAACCCCTTGCTAAGTGCAATAGTTTGCCGAGGGTCTTTTCCTCTCACAAAATAAAAGGGAAAAACGGACTTCTCCTTAGCATTTTTGCCATTTTCTTCTTCTTCCCTTTAGTTCGACAAGTGGCCACTGATTTCATCATTTTTTACCGCAATTCCACCATACATCGAGGCCCTCACCACACCGACATCGCCATCGACCCTCACAAGGAAATTCCAAGGGATTACCAAGAGATTTTTTTTAAAAAAAATGAAAGGGAAAATCCCACATTAATCCCTTGCAAACATCGACAGTTTACTGATGCCATTGGGTCCATGAACAAACAAACATTCGCTAATCCCTTGGTAATTATCGAGGGATTTCCATGGGATTAAATTTATTAACATTGTTAATTAACTGGCGGACAAAAATCCTTTCCAAGTTTACAAAGGATTACTGACAGATTTATTAATTTCCAGCAAATTGGTATTGACTCAACTTATCTGCCCTCGACAATCCATCGTAATTAGTAGAAGATTTTGTTTTCCTTGATATTTCTTAGGAGTTTTTCAATAATGGACAAATCCCTCGGTGATTCCTGGTCAGCGACGGTCTGTTTTGTTGTAGTGCAAGAATCAAGCGATGAAGAAGATTTACAAACCATTATACAGAGAAACCCACACAACATGATGAAAGTTTAGTCACTAAATCTCATGCAATCAAAGCATCACAAAGAAAATAATCAAAGCCTCTACTAGATGAGATTGGTTGAATTAATCCTATTGCCGTAGAAAATGGTAAGAAAAATACTGGCGGCTCAAAGCATTGGAGATGTAAACAATGTAAGTTTCCCTTTTGCAGTTCATACACTAGGATTTATTATCACTTTTTTAGGGCTCCAGTTGGAAAGAAGGCATGAATTCAACATTTTTCAGCTTTAATGAAGAACTTTGAAGAATCTGGAAGGGGTTAAAAAATGTGTTATGGAGGCAGATGAATCTAGTAGATCTCCGTGTTTGAAGAATTCTACTAACACTAAACAAAAAAATCTATCGTCCCATACCATCAAAGGTATATGTCGTATAATAAAGAGAGTTGAATTTAATTTGAAGATAATGAGAGAATTGGCTGATAATGGCATTTCATTCAATGTATTACGAAATCCACAATTTGTTGAGATGGTGGCAACAATCAATAGTGCTCCTAAAGGTTAAAAACCTCCATCATTTGTGAAGACAAGAATTGTTCCTTTAGATGAGTATTAAAGAAGTATTGAGAAGGAATTATTTCTAATAAATGATACATAGTATACCTAAGGGGTTTCTATTGTTCAGATGGGTGGACCAATGTCAAAAATAGGCCATTAATAAATGTTCTTGTAGTTAACAGTAGAGAAGCAATGTTCATGTATGCTGAAGATTTTTCTGTGATTGAAAAAACTGATGTTGCAATAGCTTAGTATCTACTCAAGGCTATTGAAGAAGTGGGGGCATCAAATGTTTTACAAGTGGTGACTAATAGTGCATCAAATTGTAAAGCCACAGAGAAAGATCTGGTTACCTTGTGTGGTTCATACCTTGAATTTGATTTTTAAAGATTTTGTTGTTGTATTTGATTGGTTGAATAATACATACAATAGGGGGAAAACCATTGTGACATATATCCTTAATCATACTCATGCCCGTCCTTTAAATTAGTCAAGTTGGTTGTTATTAGAATTCTACACTAATATCTCGGGTTGAAACTTCTCTTGGGATATGAATCCTATGCGTACCTTTAGATAGCGACTACGAGTTCTCTTATAGATTAAAAATAATTAAAAAAACTCATGCTTTAGAAATGTTTAGAGAAAATTTAGAGTTTGAATTGTTAAAAATAGCAAACAAGATTTGCTTCATGTTTATTCTGCTTAAAAGGTTACCTGATTGTAGAGAAGCTCTTGCTACTACTATTGTTTTGAAGTAATGGAATGAATGGTTAAAACAGGGAGATGAAAATACAAGAAAAATGGGTTGTGAAATTGCTGATACAATAAGCAGTGAAGAATTTTAGGAAGAAGTAGAGAATGTTGTTAACATTACAAAGTCAATTTTTTGTGTGCTTAGATTTTCTTATGGTGAAGATTCTAAAATAGGGAAAATTAATGAAAAGATAGATATGATGTTGGGAGAAATAAAGGAGATAATGAAAGGAAATAGATGTGCAAACCATTTCTGTCAAATGGAAAAAATAATTATCAGTAGGTGGACAAAGATGAATTACTTTATTCATTGCCTTGGTTTTACTTTAACCCCTAACTTTTATGATTAGCCATATCTTCAATCACTAGCTCATGGAGGTATTGCTAGAAAAGCACCAAATTGTGACAAAGAATTTGTTACAGTGGTTATAGAAGCTTTTGAAAAAATTACTGAAGATGAAAAGGAACAAAAACTTTTATATGATCAATTTGCCACTTTCCATATGAAGAGATGCATTTTTGCAATGTAAGCAGCTTAAACAAATGTTGCAATAGTGTATGAAATTGATTGGTGGTTAACTTACAGATCAGAGACTCCAAAATTAGTTAAGGTTGTAAAGAAAGTGAGGTCTCAACCTATTAGTAGTTCTTCTGCAGAAAGGAATTGGAACACCTATCCTTATATTCATAATGTTAAGAGAAATAGGTTGAATTGTTCCCGAGCTGATAAGTTAGTATTCATTCATTCAAATATTTGTTTTTAGTTAGGATTTTGCCAAAGTTATAAGGATGGACTATACAAGAAATGGGATATGGATCCAGAAGATGCATATTTGGAAGAATCCTCTTCAAGGTTAGAGGAAATAAGATGAAAGTCATTAGATGCAGAGTGTGTTGGGACTCTTGAGGAAAATGAGATGGTGCAGAGAACAGACAAGTATTCAAAGCAGATGGGAAAGAAACAGAAAAGAAGCTCTAAAATAGTGTAATTTTTATGTTATTATGTTTTTGAATTTTGGTTGTAGGTTGATATTTGATCGTGATGTTTTAGGATCATGTAGCTTGGAAATTATCTAAACTGCCATTATAATATTTATAATTCCATTAATATCTAGTGTTTATGTCATGATGTTGTAGATTTAGATTTTTTATCTTTAGTTCTAAGCATGAGTGATCTGCAGATGTTTCATCTATTCTTCAGCCATTATCCACATTAAACAATCTAATGAGAAATCTACATAAATGCTAGTTACTTGGAGCAATTTATTATATGTTTTATTACTTGACTTAACATTTTGACATACATTGTAATATTTTTCCACATAAATTTTTATCGTTTAAGTGACATTTATAATATTTATTTTATTAAAATAAAGACACATTAATTAAATTATAAAAAAAATTCTATCTTTTTACATATTTTTAATATCTTATATATAAATATGCTAATATATATACACACACATACTATAATTTTTATATTATGACTTTTAACGAATTATACTATACTAAAGTATCGTAGGATGTTGAAAAGGTTTACCTCAACGAATCTTAATTTTTTAAAATTGACATATTGTATACCTATTTGAGTTCAATAGATTGAACACTATTCGAGTTCGTTCGTTTATTATTCGAGTTTGAGTTCGCATTCAAATTTGTTCAATTATTATTTGATAATATCCTATTCGTTTGTGTCCGAGTTCAAAAAACTTGAGTAATGTTTAAGTTTGAATTGTTCGAGTTCATTTATATTTTAATATAATAAATTATAAAAATAAATAAATATAAATATAGTAAAATATTATAATAAATTTTAATATTATAAAATATAAATAAATATAATATAAATTATATAATTATTTTAAATATATATAATATGTTCACGAACGTATTCGGACTTTCGCGAACACATTCGAGTTTGTTCATTAATCAAACATAATATTTTATTTGAATTTATTCATTTATTAATTGAATGAGTCTTATTCGAATATGAACGAACTTGAAAGATGTTGGCTTTAAAATCTCTTGTTGACAAGTAACAAAAACATTGGTAATAAACTTAATAATAAAGTATGGGAAGAAAAAATAAACAAAAAACGAAAATTTAACATGGTTTGGTTGACATAACCCCTACGTCTACAGGCGAAAAAAGAGCAATCTTTACTAACCAAAATAACATAGAGGAGATCAAAAAGTGGGAGCTCTCATAATTCTCTCAAACTCAAAAACCCACAAGCTATTGAAAACCCAACAAAATAGTCTACATCTTTAATCCAACTCTTTGAGACTACACATCAATACTCTTGACAAGACTTCTTTATATAAGAATTCAAATCTAACAAGTATCGATTATAAATTCAAATAGAAATAGAATTATAAACATAATGGGTAATTTCTAAAGAATTATTTCTAAGTCAATTAGGCAAATAATTACTAACCCAAGTAGAGTTAGAATACAAAACAAATCTTCAGTTCTCCACATTGATTTGAATTCTAACTCCTCAAACAAATCTTCAAGGGATAACAAAATCTACTCCAAATCTTCTCTACACAAGCCATGAGGCAAATTCAAATTCACAAACTAAGTCCAAGCAAGATTTGAACTTGTCTTCAAGAAGAGGCTAAACCAATGACCAAAGGATTTCTTTTTCAAAAATAGAAACTAAGCTCCTCAACAAGGTCACGTACTTGATGCCCATACAAAAATGATGAAACAAAACTTTTGATAGTAAATTTCTACAATATGTCTTTGTTTTTTTTAATCTAGAAGCTCCAAAAGCAACACGGAAACCATCATTAAATACCAAAACTCCACAACAGCTACAAGTGCATACCCAAAAAACATTCAAAAGTGTCAAAAAATCAAAATAGCTTTAGCGGACAAACGCTTTCATTTCAATTTCAAACTATTATAATCTGAACTTTCTTCCTAATATTTTAATTTAAACCAAAGCACAAAAATATATCCCCAAAGTCCTTAACACAAAACAGTAGTATTGATCATCGCTAATGACATCTAATTTTTTCAAAATCCACAACAATTAATCAAAAGAACCAACATAAACTAATAGAAGTACCTTTAGTCAGTATAAGAGGCATAATTTCAAATTGAGTTGGTCAAGAACATGCTTTGTCATGAAAAAATACCACCAAAATTTTCTAATACTTCCACACAACCTTTTTTCTTAACGGATTACTGAATGGGCTTTCCAATAGATGTCATTAAAATGAAGGCAATGAATACAGAGGAAATCACGCATGAATTAAAATAAAACAAAAAAAGGCATCATATACAACGCAACAGAAGGCAAAAAAGGAATACCTCTTCTGGGCATTGCTTTGTTTGGCCGCGAGGAAGATGATAGAATGACGGTCATATCTCCCTCACCCGTTAGAACTTCCGGTTAATGACCAGTGATTCTTCGACTTCTCCTTGGCATGTACGCAAAGCTTTTCGCTTCTCAAAATATTACTCCACCTAATCTGTGTGGGTGAAACAACCTAGGTGAGGAATAGTCCTTCTTGATCCTTTGCTATTAATTAGCAAAATAAAAAAATGAAAAACAAAGAAAAGAAATGAACGAGAGAGGAAGGGAAAGGCTCTGTTTTTCTTGTGTCGTGTGTCTTCTGTGAAGAACTGAACTCCATGACTATTCACTCTACTAGATAACTAAAACACTGGAGTTTTGAAATTTCAAAACTTCGGAGGTTATCAATAGATGAGGTTTGCGTAATCCTTAACTTTTCTGCACCGTGAATAAAAATAAACTTTTAGTCTAGGCTATTAGACCAAAATAATTTATTATTTTCCTTTGGACCCAATGAGTCAAAAAATAATAACTATTAATTATTTATTTTTTGGGCCTATTAAAATAATCCAATAAAGAATTAATGAGTCCAAATGAACTAAAATAATTATTTAAGCCTTTTATTAACTAGTTTAAGCTTAGGTTAATTTTTTTAATTATTCAATCTGGGCTTTGACGCTGAATAATTAATTAATCAATTAAACTAGATAATAAAATTAATTTCTCTCATTGTTTTATTTTATTCCAATCCCAAAAATAAATGAGACTTTTTGAATAAAATAAAATTATTTTTATTATTACCATTTCTTCGACCTAAAATAATTATGACTTATGGGCTATTCCGAGGACCAAAAAGACATATCGCATTGGCAACTAAAATAACCAAAATACCATTGCTATATAAATACTAGTATTTTATTTTTTAAATATTTTCTAATATCACCATAAGAAAATATTGACCATAAGAATAATACTGCGTTAGCTATATCTTTGACCTATAGGTGAAATGACTAAAATACATCTCTACACACCGTTCATTTAAAGAGGAAATAGTGTACTAACACTTCTTTAAAAGATATTTACCATATTTAGGCTTCTAGTCTAATAATCTACGACTTCTTGGAATATTTTCGCTTTCCAAGAGAGCTACCTTAAAGCAAATATCCAAGTCATGTTCCTCAGGACCCTGAATAATTAGATCATTTGGACAATCACAAGGGGTGATATAATGTAGACACTATCTATTAGTGTTGTGCCCTAGAGGTAATCACTTATACATTATATATGACACATTTTATTTTAATAAAATGCATTATTTATCTTACAGTTTCTATTGTTTACTTTTAAGTAATATAATTGTTCGATAAAGCCCCTAGTACAATATTGTGTTAAGGAAATAATGATAGAGATCATGATGTGAGATTCCTACTACACTATATAATGTTAGTACTTAAATAGTCCCTAGTCGTAGTATTAATGAGACAGGACATTATTAATGCGTTAAAACTAGCATGTGTTAGACTTCCTGATTTGATCAAGCAGTGGTTCTCATATCCGTGAGTATTAAGATACTCAAAGTTAATAGATGGATGCTTGTTAATGGAACAAGTTCATTGGATGACCTAACTTTGAGATAATCACATGGATAGCTATTTAGTGCCAGTGATATAATCTCAATATAGCAAACGTGCAAGTATCCTTAGACTTGAGATCTCCAAGGAACTTTATTTGCTAAGCATTGTACTTTGATTCCAATCTCCGAAGTTCAATCGAGGGCCGCCTATGGGATGGATATTGGGTACATTGTGAGGTAAACGAAAGTAGTTCAGAGTGTTAATAAAGGATTCACCACTCCTAATAGTAGGGGCGAATATCTCATGGCCACTTGTAGAAATTACTACTCGAGAAGTCCTTGGCCAAGGCATATGTGTATTGGAAATAGTTTCAATTGATATACATCTAGAGTAGTGGGTTCCTAGTACAACTACTGTTATATTCAGGTCAGAATTAATTCTGGAGGGAGTTCGCACTAATTCTGTACTCCAAATTGAATGGGATATTGTATGGTGAAGGGAGTAAATTGCACTGAAGTTTGTTCATGTCAAGCCACTTGACTTCCTGGACTCTTGGGTGGTAATGATGTGTTGTTAGATACCGCTCATGATTTGAGAATATGAGTTTATTAATTGATGAATTAATAAACCAATCCTGATTAGAATTAATAGGATTAATTCTAATTAATTATGGATTATTAATTTCAAAGACGTTTGGATTAATTCATGTTCTCTACCAATTAACTGGAAAACCTAATAGGTCACACACAATAGAGAATAATATACTCAAGATATTATTTGATAATATAGTGGGGTTAATTGAGAGAAAGAAAAATTATTGTGGACAAATTATAATTAGTTATAATTTGTGGTCCAGATTGTAATTGTGAGAACTTGATATTTCCAATTACAATTACGAAATTCTAATTGTTTTAGAATTCTAGGATAGAGGATTTTTCAGCAAGTTTTTCGTATAACATATAGATAGGACACGAAACCCTAGTTGACATAGAATATACGAAATCTCTAACCCTAGACACACAACCAATGTTCTTTTCTCTCTTTCTTGTTTTGCTGAAAACGTGAAACAACCCTAGCCTCCACTTTTTCTGCTAGCACAGGAAATTTTGGTACTTGTGTATTCCTCTGTATGGATTATTATTAGAGATAATCACACACTGTGATTATAGTGGTTAGACATTCGACTCTCATGAAGTTGGATCAAGAGGATTGCTGAATCGCGCCTCGACTTGAAGAAAAAATTTTGTTTTTCGGACGATCAAACAAAGGTAAAAAGCTATTACTTTTATTATCCTTATGTCTTGTTTTTCACACATAGGCGAGTCCTAGGATCGTATCTCATTTTATTTTTCACTGTGCCGTATAGGATACGAGCCTAAGATACCCAACAGTGGTATCAGAGATATGTTATGTGTGGTTTACAAACATTGCTTTTGGCAAGAAAACTATTTTCATGTGTTCGTGTTTATCTTTGTTTGCTGTGAAAATTGTTTTCACTCGAGTCGAAATTGTTTCGAGCATTATGGGTTGGGTCCGTAGCACAATATGTTGTGTGAAAGTTACAACGTATTTTGAAAGATGCTTTCTTTATGTGCTGAAAATTTTCTGCAGAGAAACGTTTTCTTAAACATAGTTGTTGCCCTCCGTTTCATCTCATGAATTTGATTTTCTGTTTTGTTTTATTTGAACTAATAAATTGGTTGTTGTTTTGAGTTTCAAAATAGAAAATTATGTAGAAGATTAGGGCACCAGAAACTATTTCTAGAAATTTTTTCTGAAAATCGCCGCCACTACTCGACTACAGCTGGCGTCGGCTCTGGCCTCCAAAACGGCGCCGATTCCGTTTTATTCGCAATGTCCAAAAATCGTTTTTGGAAGAGAACATTTTTTAAAAACCAAAACAGAGTCGGCGTCGGCTCTAGCATCCAAACCGGCGCCGGTTCTGCTCTATTTTGCACGTTCCAGCTATTTTTTTTTTAAAAAAATTCTAGAATAGAATTTTGAAAGGGAAAAATCTCATTTGATGAGAGGCGATAAAATAAAAATTTTTCCAAGAGGGCGTTGCCCCCCTGACCCCCGCCCACTGATCGGCCAACGGGATTGTCATTTTTGTTGCTTGAGATGAGACCCAAAAGTATTTTCTTAAAATTAGTTTTGAGACAAACAATTTTATTTTTCAAAATAGTGATTTCAAAATTTTAAAATTAATGTATTTTTCTAAAATATTGATTTTAGAATTTGTTTTATTTTTCCAAAATAGTGATTTTGGAATAATAAAAGGTATTTTTTTATTTTATTTAAGCATAGTCAATGACATGGTGGATGGTTATGAACTAAAACTAATTAAATATGTTCATGCATTTTACAGTTTTGGTTTTTATGAAATAGGGCTTGCGTGTCCTGCCTTCTCTAGAATTCTTATGTAATTCTCTTCTCTTCTAACTCCCATCGAATGTAACTCGAGGTTTTCTCTCTTTAGAAAATTATGTAATTTGTTTACATAGGTTAGATAGGAATATAATTATTTTTAATTTTGGAGATGGCAACCAAAACAAAGTGAGAAGGTAAGACCTTCTACTTAAATCATGCATGAACACATAGGGTTAACTATATTAATTTCTTTTATGACTCAAAGAAATTAATTTATGGTAAAGTCTATAACCATATATACCACGTAATCGCTTTACTACCATGATTATCAATTATGTGATTTATTGATTTTTATGTATGTCATTCAATGAAATCACTAAAAGGAACACATCTCTCAATTAATATTAAACCTAATTCCTTCCGTTAATATAGTAAGAACGAAAGTCCTTTTTCGAGACCAGGTTGTTGGGCAAACCCAAACCTACATGACATCGGGCATGTTTAAGTTATGGAATTAAATTCTTGATTAATGAGTCAGGTTTAACTAAATTCTTTATCCCGGTTGGGCAAATTCAAGCATAAAGAAATTTAGAAAAAAAGTTGGGGTAACCCAAAAGGCTTTAAGATTAAAATCTGTTAATCATCCAATGATCCGGTAGTTACATACGATGTAATTGGTATTGAATACCTACCAATGAACTTAAGGGTGGCTTGTTGGGCAAATCCAAAGTTATTCTTGAGGAATTTGGATACTGGTCCACTAAGAAAGCTTCCAACAGGCTTTCCCGAATCAGTAGTGAGGATTATTGGTTTGAGTAAAATAGTGGAGTAAAATGCGTTTAATTAAAGTCCTAATTATTTGCATATCATGTGCATATACAAGTAGCTAATACTCTCTATCTTTACATCTAGGTCATTTGTATCATGTCAACAAACTTGAACTTACGTAGTATCTTGGAAACCAACAAGTTAACCAAATCAAACTATCTCGACTGGTATAGAAATTTGAGAATTGTTCTGAAATCGAAAAAGTTGCTCTACGTGTTAGATGCTTCTATTCCACCACCACCAGCTCAAGATGCTCATGCTAATGAGCATGCTGTCCACAAAAGGCACAAGGAGAATAGTGATACAGTATAATGTATTATGCTGGCATCCATGACTCCCAAGTTGCAAAAACAGCACGAGCATATGGATGCTCAATCAATTATACTACATCTTCTAGAGTTGTTTGATGCCCAAGCCAAAATGGAGAGATATGAGATCTCGAAGAAACTATTCCATTGCAAAATGATAGAGGGTTTTTCTGTGACCACTCATGGGCTGAAGATGCTGGGCTTAATAGAGAAGCTTGGATCTCTCGGGTTTGCAATAGATCATGACTTAAGTGTTGACTTAATTCTACAATCTTTGCTTAATAGTTTCTCACAATTTGTGATTAACTATCAGAGAACAAGATTGAGTCCACCATTCCTGAGTTGATCAATCTTCTCAAAACTGCGGAGTCCTCCATGAAGAAGGATTCCAATGCAGTTTTAATGGTAGAATCTTACTCTTCTAAGAAGAAAGTTCAAAAAAAGAAGAAGAAGGCTCCAATGAAGCCCAAATGTAGTGTGAACAAGAAGGACACAGCTACTAAGGGCCCATGCCATTATTGTGGAAAGATGGGTTACTGGAGGCGCAATTGCAAAATCTACTTGGAGACCATTAATGATAAGAAGCAAAAGGAGAAGCTTACAAGAACTTCTATTTCTACTCTGGGTATATTTATGATTGAGATAAATACTGCCTTTAGAAATGAGATATGGGTATTAGATACCGGATGTGGATCTCATTTGTGCAATAACTTGCAAGGACTAAAAAGCAGTAGAAGGCTAGAGAAAGGCGATGTGGACCTACGTACTGCAAATGGAGCAAAGGTTGCTGCATTTGTTGTGGAGACATACAAGCTGAATTTGCCTTCAAGATTAATTCTAGAACTGCAAAACTGTTATTTTGTACCAGTTTTAATGAAAAACATTATCTCAGTTGCGTGTTTAGACTTATATGGATTTCATTTGATATTTAAGAATAAATGTTGTTCTTTTTCTTTGAATGATATGGTTCAGCAATTCTGATTAATGGTTTATATATTCTAGACTTAGATAATCTAGTTCTCAATATAAACAATAAGAAACCTAAAATAGATAACTCTAACACCTCTTACTTATGGTATTGTCGTTTGGGCCATGTAAACGAAAATCGTATTTCTAAGTTACATAAGCTTGGTGACTTAGGGTAATTTGATTATGAATCATATGGCACATGCAAGTCTTGTTTACTAGGTAAAATGATTAAAACTCATTTTTCAGGAAAAGGAGAATGGGCTAAAGAGTTATTAAAACTCGTACATTCTGATGTATATGGCCCAATATCAATACAAGTAAGAGGAGGTTACAATTATTTCATAACCTTTATCCATGATTTCTCACGATACGGGTATTTGTATTTAATGAAATATAAATCTGAGGCCTTTGAAAGGTTTAAAGACTTCAAGAATGAAATAAAGAAATAAGTTAGCAAAAGTATAAAGACTCTAAGATTTGATCGAGGAGGAGAATACTTGAGCCAAGAGTTTCTGAGTTATCTTAGAGATAATGAGATATTGTCTCAATGGACTCCACCACATACACTTCAACATAACGGTGTATCTGAGAGAAGGAATTGAACCCTTCTAGATATGGTACGAACCATAATGGCTTCTGCAGACTTACCAAAATCATTTTGGAAGTATGCACTAGAGACTTCTTTTTATGTACTAAACAGAGTTCCGACAAAAACGGTTAATTCTACCCTATTTGAGATGTTCTTTGGTAAGAAACCAAAGTTATCTCACTTGCGAGTATGTGGTTGTCCTGTTTTTGTTAAAAGGCCACAATCAGCCAAACTTGATAGTAAGTCTGACAAATATTTGTTTGTTGGATATCAGAAAGAATCTTTCGGATATTACTTCTACTCGCCCTCCGAAAACAAATTGTTTGTTTCGAAGCATGCTGTCTTCTTAGAGAAGGAGCACATGCTTAAGGGGGATAGTGGGAGTAAGATTGAACTTAGTGAAGTTCATGAAGATCAAACAAACGATGATCAATCGTCTAACCCCACATCTATTGAGAGAATAGATGAACCTTCTAATACACAAAAACCTCGAAAATCTAGTAGGATACGTGTGGCACCTGAGAGATATGGATTTCTCATTAGTAAACAATGACGTATTGCTCATAGATGAAAGTGAGCCTACTACCTACAAGGATGTTCTGAACAATTCAAAATCTGGTAAATGGCTTAAGGCCATGAAGTCAGAGATGGATTCCATGTACGACAACCAAGTATGGACTTTAGTTGATCCACCCAAAGGAATTAAACCTATTGGGTGCAAGTGGGTTGTCAAAAAGAAAATAGGCATGGAGGGTAACTTAGTTACTTATAAAGTACGACTAGTGGCAAAAGGTTATCGTCAACAATATGGTATTGATTATGATGAAACCTTCTTGCCAGTAGCCATGTTGAAATCCATTAGGATACTCCTAGCCATTGCTACTCATCATGATTATGAGATTAATGGATGTGAAAACAGCTTTCCTAAATGAAAATCTGACTAAGGAAGTGTATATGACACAACCAGAGGGTTTCACATCCAGTGATTGCACAAAGAAGTGCAAGCTGCAAAGGTCCATTTATGGACTTAAGCAAGCTTCTAGGAGTTGGAACATCCATTTTGATGAAACAATCAAAGAGTTTGATTTCATTCAAAACATAGATGAGCCCTGTGTATACAAGAAGGTAAGTGGGAGTGCAATCGTTTTCTTATTACTTTATGTAGATGACATATTGTTAATAGGAAATGATATACTTATCCTGCAAACGGTTAAAGTTTGGTTGTCCAAACAATTCTCCATGAAAGACCTTGGAGAAGCAACCTATATTCTTGGAATAAGGATCTATAGAGATAGATCCAAGAGGTTGCTAGGTCTCTCACAGTCTACATACATAGATAAAGTGTCAAAGAGATTTAGCATAGATCAATCTAAAAAGGGATTCTTACCTATGTCCATGGTGTAAGCTTTTTAAAATCGAAGTCTCCCAAGACGCAAGTTGAAAGGGATCACATGAGTAAGATTTCCTATGCCTCGGCAGTTGGATCTATCGTGTACGCTATGATATGTACTAGGCCCGATGTATCTTGTGCTCTCAGTTTGACGAGTAGATACCAATCTGACCCTAGTGAGGGTCATTGAGCGGCTGTAAAGAACATTCTTAAGTACTTACGAGGGACTAAGGATATGTTCTTAATATATAGAGAAGGTGATTTGAAAATAAACGGGTATACTGATGCCAGTTTTCAATCTAACAAATATGATTTCAAATCACAATTTGGTTACGTGTTTACTTTGTGCGGAAGGGCAATAAGTTGGAAAAGTTTCAAACAAGAGACTATTACCGACTTTATGATAGAAGCTTAGTACATGGCCGCTTCTGAAGCAGCTAAGGAAATAAAGATAGGAAGAGTTCTCATGGATGAGAACAAAGCTGACTCGCTTACAAAAGCACTATCCCAAAAGAAACATGATTATCATGTTGAGTTATTCGGTATTAGATACATGAATGATTAGTTCTAATGCAAGTGGGAGTTTGTTAGTGTTGTGCTCTAGAGGCAATCACTTGTACATTGTATATAACACATTTTATTTTAGTAAAAGGTATTATTTATCTTACAATTTCTTTTGTTTAATTTTAAGTAATATAACTGTTCGATAAAGTACCTAGTACAACACTGTGTTAAGGAAATCAAGATAGAGATCATGATATGAGATTCCTACTACACTGTATAGTGTTAGTACTGAAATAGTCCCTAGTCGTACTATTAATAAGACATGACATCATTAATGCGTTAAAACTAGCATGTGTTAGACTTTCTGATTTGATCAGGCGGTGGTTCTCATATCCGTGAGTATTGAGATACTCAAAGTTAACACATGGATGCTTGTTAATAGAACAAGTTCATTGGATGACCTAGCTTTGAGATAATCACATGGATAACTGTTTAGTGCCAATGATGTAATCTCAATATAGAAAACGTGCAAGTACCCTTAGACTTGAGATCTCCAAGGTACTTTGTTTGCTGAGCATTGTACTTTGATTCCAATCTCCAGAGCTCGATCGAGGGCTGCCTATGGGATGGATATTGGGTACATTGTGAGGTAAACTAAAGTAGTTAAGAGTGTCAATAAAGGATTCACCACTCCTAATAGTAAAGGCGAATATCTCATGGTCACTTATAGGAATTACTGCTCGAGAAGTCCTTGGCCAAGGCATATGTGTATTGGAAATAGTTCCAATTAATACACATCTAGAGTAGTGGGTTCCTGGTAAAAGTACTATTGTATTCGGGTCAGAATTAATTCTGGAAGGAGTTGGCACTAATTCCGTACTCCAAATCGAATGAAATATTGTATGGTGAAGGGAGTAAATTGCACTGAAGTTTATTATTGAAGAGTTCATGTCAAGCGTACTCATCATTAAAACATTTAACCCAAATCACACATATGAGTAAGCATACTCATCATTAACCGAGCATAAGGTTCAATCGAGTGTCGATCCTCCAGGAACAAGTAGACATTAATCATCTTTCTTTCATTGTTTAACCGACTCGATAAAGTTAAAACAAATAAAAGAAAAGAAAAGAAAAGAAAAATAAAAATATACACATGTCAAGGATGGAGAAGTATGTAACTCAAACCATTGTTTAGACAAACATGATCTCAAAGGACCTAACCATTGTCATAACTAATCATTCTCTTAGCACCATGAAGGATAAAGGTAAATTAGCATCACTTGGTCTATCTCAACTAATTCATCCACAAAATGCGTTAAACACAATCCTTGATTAACTTTTCTTTGTCTGGCAAATTTAAAACATGAAATTAATCAATAAATCCTTAGTCTGGAAAATATTAATTAACCTTTAATTACTTAATCCTTAGCAATTAACCTCTTTGGTCTAGCAAGTTAACAGCCAATAAATATGAAATTAATCAATTGCAACTACCATCAACCTCTTTGGTCTAGCAAGTTAATGAAAAGAAACAACCAATTAATCTCGTAATACGCCCAAGTAATTAAATACCAAGAAGAACAATCAATTAATCAAAAGATCAAATAACTCTAAAAATTACGAATATCTAAAACAATGTCAATTTACAATGAAACAATTAATATATCATTATTCAAGAAAAAGAAAACAAAGTAAAAGAAAGCACTCATAGACAAGCCTTCTTCTTTTTCCTTTGAAAACTTTCTTGCACAACTCTCCTTGAATTGAAGAATTTCTCTTTTGGTTGAGTAATTTTCTATGATGAACAATGAATTCTCCCATTTTCCCTTGTGTTTTTCATCTATTTATAGGCTAAGGAAGTGCCTAAACTCGTAGTTACAGAGTTATTGGCTGAGTAGAAGTTGAAAAATACTAAAACTCCACAGATTACCAAAAATCGCGTAGAAAAAATCATGCACCACCGGCACCGCCTTGGCTCTCGGAGCTGGCGCTGGTTCTGTTCTGCTTCTCTACTCGTTCGTCGATTTTTCTCTGAATTTTGCGCAATGAAGACCATAATGCAGCCGGTGCCACCTTGACTCTTGGAGCCGGCACCAGATCCCCTCTGTTTTGCTCTATTTTGATAGTTTTTTGTCGTTTCGAAGTTCGTGTAATCCAGTGCCTGGCCGGCGCTGGTTCTAGAGCCCTAGCTGACGCCGCCTCTCCTTTATTCTGCGACGTTTTTGTTTTGTTTTACCTTAAAATTTTGAAATAATGAACGAAACACCTTTTCAAGGGTAAAATCTCAAATATGAAGGAATATGACTAGTTATTGAACAAAATATATTACAAAAGAACCTCAAATAACTTGAAAAAACATGACTAATTTAGCCCCTATCATATTCCCCTACACTTAGCTCTTTGTTTGTCCTCAAGCAAAGTATCAAGCACAAGTAGGAAAACACAAAGTTAAATCAATCACTCAATCAATTTCCAAACCATATCTTCAATGCTTTCTTCATTCAAGAATATAAAACACATGATACTACATCTTTCACAACCAATGTAAGATTTGTGTAAGTGATAAATGACTCAGTAGAACCATCTCAATACTTAACAACATCCTCAAACTATTGGAAAGAATTTAGTTTAAAAAGAATATGCATTCCATAGGCTTACTCTCCATACACTCTCTCCACTAATCCGAGACATATCATGATTTTACTTAGATCAAGTAGGACTTTTAAGCTTGTAATATAAGGCTAAAGGTTTGTAATGTAGCTTATCAAACGAATGATATAGGAGAATCAAATACTAAAGAAACTAAGAATTAGCAAGAAAAGGATAAACAAAATGAATCAATAATTTCCAACTCTTCTTGCTCTCCTATTCCAAGAATCAATCAAACCATAACCTTATTCAGTAATTACAATTCCACTCAAGCAAATCCTGCATTTTTTCTTTTTCTTTTTTCTTTCTCAACTCTTCTTTATTCCTTTCACAAGATCATTCAAATTTTCCAACAATGGTGTCAAGTACTTTAATATGAACTTAACTTTTACAGCTCAATCACCATTCATTTTGTGATCTTTTCTTTCTTCGTCCACTTGTCTTTTCTCTCACTCCTCTCTTGTTTTCACTGCTGCTGCTGTTGTTATTATTATTATTTTTTTGTTCTCAATTTCTTTCTTTCCATCTTTTCTAGCAGCTTTTTCTTTGTTTTTTTTTTCAATCCCTCTATTCTTTTTCTTCTCTTTCTTTGCTTCCTTTCCTCTTTTTAGCTCAACTCATTATTGATCCATGACTGAAAGTAACAAGTCATGCTCTTTATCCCAACTTTCTTCCTCAACATTTTCTTACATATACTTTCATCCATCAAGAACATAAAGATTTGGAAAATCATTCAAACTCTTAGCAACAAGCAATAGACAAAATATTGTGACAGGTTTTAATGAAAGAAATCAACAATTTAGGCTTAAAATCAGCACTAAGGATGTTATGAAAATAGGTAGGCTTGAAAAACTCAAACTATCCAAAGAAGACTTATTACCGTCATCCCTAAGTTAAATCATGACTGTCTTTCTTATTTTACCTCGAGAGGTATTCAAGCAAGTTCAAGAATGCTCCATGAATTTTAGTAGAAAAACAGGTTTAAGAACAGTGCAAAGCATTAGATCAAGAACTACTTCGTCAAGTGCGTGCAAAAAGTTATGCATAAGCCTTAATGATCTAGAACATATGCTCTATAATCCATCATAAAGACATGCATTAAAAATATAGCTTGAAATCTCCAGAAAATTAGAAAATTTTTTGAAAATTTTGCTCAAAATTTTTCCAAGAAGGCTAAAGTATATGTATAGAAGACTTGTTAATCAAATCACTCTCCCACACTTAAACTGGACATTGTCCTTAATGGCCAAATAAATATAACAAAGAATAAACAATGCCATGGGACCAAAAATAAAAAGGAGAAGAGATAAGAAAGACAATATTTCCATATATTGTGCAATGTGCTAAAATCGATGAAAATTTGGACAAAGTATATCCTCAAATCACTCCCCTATACTTAAATTGGACAATGTCCCCATTGGTAAAAAATAAACATAAGAACGCATCTCCAAAGGGATGAAATAATAAGGGGTTAGAAAATTTAAATAATACTGCCCAAGTGCGATAATGCTCCAATAGATATCCAAACGTGAGGTACAAAAAAGGGCTTGTCCAAGATGACTCTATGCCTATAAAACAAAACACAAATAAAAGCACAAGGTAAATAATAATAAAATAAAAAGCATACCTAAATAAAAGAAAATAAACTAAAGAAAAAGAATTAAAAAAATAAACAAATAAAAAATAAAACAAAAACTCTATACACTCATTATGCTTCCTCATCAAACTTTTTGAAAGGAAATTAAAGCTCAAAGTAACAGATAGGCATACTGAATATAGAAAGAATGGAGGATTTTGAAAAATAGAAGGTTCATGAAAATAATTTTTTCTCACTAAAGCAAAACACATAAACCTCTTTTTCTAACATTTCTTTAGACACACAAATATTGTTGTCAACATATAAATGCACATGGTTTCTAAAGAATGCATCAAGTTTGAAATCACCGATTATCCCTTTAAAAGAATTTTTACAATTTAAAATACCCCTTTAAACTTATTGTTTGAGTTCTTAAAGATGGGATTGGGAAATTCTTACTTTTCAATGCTACAACAAATACCAAGTTACCACCCTGAGATTGAGATGAAGGGTAGAATTCGTCAACATCCTCAAAGGGTTTCTTAGAATGAATGATAAATCCAACTTTTTGAGGTATGTTGAACTCCATACATCATCATTGGGACCATTATTCTCCAAGAAGTGAGAAAAGCCTAAGAAATCATGTGACAAAGAAATATTAGAATTATGAGCACATAGAGTAGAATCAAATACCTCTCTTATCACATCATGCAATTGTCCCTCATAGCCTCTCTTCTTTTTTTTTTTTTTTATGGTCAATTGTAGGGGCTAGCATGAACTCATCAGTCTCCTCAACAATCTTAACTAATTATTTCTTTTAATCGCCCAACGTTGGAACGCTTCTTCATGCCACTGAACAGATGAATTTGTATTGGTAACAAAAGAATTCACTAATACTTCTAATGACGTCTCACTAAAAACATCAATGTTAGCTTGTAATTTTGCCAATCTATCATCAATACACTAATGTTTTTTTTTTTTTTGGTGAAAAATGAAATAAAAATGATGAACATGCAGCAATGATGAATAATGTAATTTAATTCATGAAGAAAGAAATAAAAATGAAACAAAACGAAATCTACTATATCGCCTTCAGGTCATTAGATCATGTACCAAGGCTAACACCTAGCAAAGAAAAGACGAAAGTTAGATAATAGAATTCATAATTCAAACAAAATTACAAGAACTTGTTAGTCAAATTAAACATAGTCAAATTTAGCAAGTTAGATTACAAAGGTATACATAAGATACACAAGATACAAAAGATAGCACCTTTTTTGCGAAAAGAATAATTGTACATATTTACTTATTTACATATTTACATGGTTAAATCAATAAAATTCAAGCTTTCATGCTATTGTTCCCCGGCAACGGCGCCAAAAACTTGATGTGTCTGGAATTGGGTATAAAAATCATACAAAAACTAAGCACATTCTCAATCAAGTTTAAATTAACACGTTCAACCCAAATCACACATATGAGCAAGCGTACTCATCATTAACTGAGCATAGGGTTCAAACGAGTGTCGATCCTCCAGGAACAAGTAGACATTAATCATCTTTCTTTCATTGTTTAACCAACTCAATAAAGTAAAAACAAATAAAAGAAAAGAAAAGAAAAGAAAAATAAAAATATACACATGTCAATGATGGAGAAGTATGTAACTCAAACCATTGTTTTAGACAAACATGATCTCAAAGGACCTAACCATTGTCATAACTAATCATTCTCTTGGCACCATGAAGGATAAATGTAAATTAGCATCACTTGGTCTGTCTCAACTAATTCATCCACAAGATGCATTAAACACAATCATTGATTAAATTTGCTTGGTCTAGCAAATTTAAAACATGAAATTAATCAATGAATCATTGGTCTGGCAAACATCAATTAACCTTTAATTACTCAATCCTCAACAATTAACCTCTTTGGTCTAGCAAGTTAATAGCCAATAAATATTAAATTAATCAATTATAATTACCATCAACCTCTTTGGTCTAGCAAGTTAATGAAAAGAAACAACAAATTAATCTCGTAATACACCCAAGTAATTAAATACCAAGAAGAACAATCAATTAATCAAAAGATCAAATAACTCTAAAAATCACGAATATCTAAAACGAAGTCAAATTATAATGAAATAATTAACATATCATTGTTCAAGAAAAAGAAAACAAAGTAAAAGAAAGCACTCATAGACAAGCCTCATTCTTCTTCTTTTGAAGATCTTTTTGCACAACCCTCATTGAATTGAAGAATTCCTCATTTGGTTGAGTAATTTTCTATGATGATTAATGAATTCTCCCATTTTCCCTTATGTTTTTCATCTATTTATAGGTTTAGGAAGTGCCTAAACTCGTAGGTACAGAGTTCTTGGCCAAGTAGAAGATACTAAAACTCCACAGATTACCAAAAACCGCATAGAAAAAATCAAGCACTGCCTTATCTTTAGGGCACAGCTGGCGTCGGTTGTACTCTGCTTCTCTACTTGTTCGTCAATTTTTTTCCGAATTTTGCACAATAAAGACCAGAATGCAGCCGGCGCCGCCTTGACTCTTGGAACCGGCGCCGGTTCCCCTCTATTTTGCTCTGTTTTGATAGTTTTTTATCGCTTCAAAGTTCGTGTAATCCAATGCATGGTCGGCACTGCCTCTCCTCTGTTCTTCGACGTTTTTCTTTCGTTTTACCCTAAAAATCTGAAATAATGAATAAAACACCTTTCCAGGGGTAAAATCTCAAATATGAAGGAATATGACTAGTTATTGAACAAAATATATCACAAAAGAACTTCAAATAACTTGAAAAAATATGACTAATTTAGCTCCTATTAACGTGCTAGTATCCTTAGACTTGAGATCTTTAAGGTACTTTGTTTGTTGAGCATTGTACTTTGATTCCAATCTCCGGAGCTTGATTGAGGGCCACCTATGGGATGGATATTGGGTACATTGTGAGGTAAACGAAAGTAGTTGAGAGTGTCAATAAAGGATTCACCACTTCTAATAGTATGGGCGAATATCTCACGGCCACTTGTAGGAATTACTACTCGAGAAGTCATTGACCAAGCATATGTGTATTAAAAATAGTTCCAATTAATACACATCTATAGTAGTGGGTTCCTAGAACAAGTACTATTATATTCGGGTCAGAATTAATTCTGGAGGGAGTTGGCACTAATTCCGTACTCCAAATCGAATAAGATATTGTATGGTAAAGGGAGTAAAGTGCAATGAAGTTTGTTATTGAAGGGTTCATGTCAAGCCACTTGACTTTCTGGACTCTTGGGTGGTCATGATGTGTTGTTAGATACCGCTTATGATATGGGAATATGGATTTATTAATTGATGAATTAATAAACCAATCATGATTAGAATTAATAGGATTAATTCTAATTAATTATGGATTATTAATCTCAAAGACGTTTGGATTAATTCATGTTCTCTACCAATTAACTGGGAAACCTAATAGGTCACACACAATAGAGGATTATATACTCAAGATGTTATTTGATAACATAGTGGGGTTAATTGAGAGAAAGAAAAATTGTTGTGGACAAATTATAATTAGTTATAATTTGTGGTTCAAATTGTAATTGTGAGAATTTGATGTTTCTAATTACAAGTAGGGAATTCTAACTATTTTAGAATGCTAGGATGAAGGATTTTTCAACAAGTTTTTCGTGTAACATATAGATGGGACACGAAACCCTAGCTGACATAGAACATACAAAATCTCCAACCCTAGACACACAACCAACGTTCTTTTCTCTCTTTCTCGTTTTGCTGAAACATGAAACAGCCCTAGCCGCCACTTTTTCTGCTAGCATAGGAAATTTTGGTGCTTGTGTATTCTTCTGTGTGGATTACTGTTAGAGATAATCAGACCCTGTGATTATAGTGGTCAGACGTTCAACTCTCGTGAATTTGGATCAAGAGGATTTCTGAATCGCGTCTCGACTTGAAGAAGAAATTTTGTTCCTCGGATGATCAAACAAAGGTAAAAAGCTGTTACATTTATTATCTTTATGTCTTGTTTTCCGCACATAGGCGGGTCTTGGGATGGTATCTCATTTTATTTTTCGCTACGCCGTATAGGATACAAGCCTGAGATACCCAATACTATCTTGTACAAATCTGTCTTGACTAACTAGTCATAAATACACAACATACAAGTATATTGGTCTTTTTTTCAAGAACCTTAACTATAGTATATCAAAGCATATATTTCCAACTTCGTCAAACCACCAACTTATACTCAAGCTGTAGAGTACAAGTCCACGCTGTAATAGTAGTAGTTTGTATTTCTATCACATAGTACTTTTTAGAAACTATTACTACAGGTTATGTTCTACGTATTCGAAATACGCTTGTATTATAAAATAAGTAGACTACTCATTGGCTAAAGGTAAGCCATTCCCTATTCAGAATTCATAACACAATAACCTTGCCATGCTGAGATTTCCATTCTCGTCATCCGGTCAAGAACAACAGTTTATGTGTTAAGTATCCCATGGTCCATACTTACTGTGAAAGACCTCCATTTACACGAACTATTTACTTAAACACAATGAGTCTTTTCCAATAAAATCATACACAAATATAAAAAAGATTTCACAAACAAATTCTGTGAAAAATACTTTTATTAATATAAATCAAAATTACATCAGAAACCTAGTCTAAAAGGACATATATTTCAACAATCTCCCACTCGCACTCTAAGACTAAGTAAGTTCATAGGTGTCTACCCCTATGGCATCTAAGTGTCTTCTAAAGATTCTTTTCACCAAAAGCTTGATGAAAGGATCTGCTAAATTATTCTTTGAGGTAATGTGTTCTGCCAAGACTTCCTGTCTTTGGATGAAATCCAGGATCATATGGTACTTCCTCTCTATGTATTTCCCCTTTTTGTGGTTCATTGATTTTTTGGATTGTGAGACTGTACCAATATTGTTGCAATATATCACAGCTGGTTTGTCCATTTGTGTCACGATTTCAAGTTCCAAAAGGAACTTCCAGAGCCAAACTACTTCCTTGGATGCCTCCGAAACAACCACATACTCAACTTCCATGGTTGAGTCAGCAATGCAAGATTGCTCGACATTTCTCCATGAAATGGCTCCTTCTGACAAGGTGAAGACATATCCACTAGTGAATTTTCTCTCATCCTTATCTGCTTGGAAGTCTGAGTCCGTGTATCCTGTAGAAATCAAGTCATCACCCCTGTAAACTAGCATATAATCTCTTGTACCTTTAAGATACTTGAGAATATACTTTATAGTCTGCCAATGAATCTCCTCGGGATTTAACTTATATTTGCTAACTAAACCTCCGGCAAAACAGATATTTGGCCTAGTACATAGTATGGCATACATGAGACTTCCCACAGCTGAAGCATAGGGAGTCCTATTTATTCTATCTTTTTCTTCTTGAGACTTTGGATAGTTCTTTAAAGAAAAAGACAACCCATGTCTGCAAGGGATCAACGCCCCCTTGCATGAGTCCATGTTAAACTTGGCCAGCATCTTGTCAATGTATGTAGTTTGTGATAAACTTAACATTCTCTACTTTCTATTTCTAAGAAGCTTTATCCCAAGAATGTAACTGGTTTCACCCAAGTCCTTCATACTAAATTGACTAGATAGCTAAATCTTAATAAATGACAGTGTCCCTACATCATTTCCAATAAGTAGAATGTCATCTACATACAGGACAAGAAAAATCACGTTTATGCCTTCCATTTTCCTATACACACATGGCTCATCCTCATTTTGAATGAAACCGTAAGACTTTACAGTCTCATCGAAACGAATGTTCTATACTCTAGATGACTCCTTAAATCCATAAATGGATTTCTTAAACTTACAAACCATATGTTCTTAGTCTTTAGTAATAAAGTCTTCTGGTTGGAACATATAGATGTCTTCATTAAGATAGCTATTTAAAAATGTCGTCTTAACATCCATTTGTCATATCTCATAGTCATAATAACATGCTATAATAAGGAGGATACGGATGGACTTAAGTATGGCTATCAGGGAAAAAGTTTTCTCATAGTTAATCCCTTCTTTCTGAATATACCCTTTCGCCATAAGCTTAACTTTGAAGGTTTCCACATTCTCATCCGGTCCTTTCTTCTTTTTGTACACCTACTTACACACAATAGATTTTATCCCATCAGGTGAAGTTACAAGATTCCAAACCTGATTGAAGTACATAGACTCAATCTCGACTTTCGTATCTAGTAGGATCTTATTCCTGATGGTCGGAGTGTAACACCCCACTACCTAAGCCTAACAGGGCCGGGGATGTCGCCCCATCTAAAGGACGAGGGGTCTTTATAACTAGGTCACACATTCAAAATAATAGAATAAAAATAATAATTTAAACTTATAATTTATTACAGACCAAGAATTCAAAATAAATTCATAAATGAAATTATCCACTCTCAACTCCCCAAAGCATTACACAAAATAAATATCAGAAAAATCTTCCAAGGCAGGCTACAACTAGCTACTCATCCCCACAGCAGGATCGACCTGAAATCATGGTAAAAAGGGTGATGAGATAAAAATCTCAATAAGTCCGTGTGTGCTTTGAGTGTCCAGTGAAAATAGTTCGTGAATGCAAAGTATAAATCTTTATAAGAGAAATACTGGCAAGTAATAAACATTTGTCAAAATTAAGAGTGGTGTTTTGGCCTTTCCAACCACACATAATTAATAAAATCAATCACTCAAAAGAAATGATCATGGGTTACCACACGTTGGGCCCCATAACCGGTCAGAATGCCGACACTTTGTGCAGACTGATAAAAGGTAGGTGATCGGCCTACCGAGTAAGATATTCTTCCTTCTCTTTACCCAAACAACAACCAGTTGTCCATTCCGACAACACACAATCACCTGACTGAAAAGAAAACTGCTAGCTCAGACCGGCACGACCTACTAGACTAACATCCTATTCGGGGAAGACTTACCCCTCAGAGGTGGCCACCTATTGAGAGACTCATCCTAACCCTTCAAAGACTAGTCCTAGCAGTCCACCCTTATTGAGTATTCAACGTAACGTATCCCACTTGGGAAAATGAACAAAACACAGTTCCACATGAAAATGGCAATTAAGGATTTCCAAAATCTTTGTCAAAATCAGTTTTGGAAAGAGTTTTGAGTTTGAGTAAATCTGCTTATTGATTTTCAAATAATTTGTTTGACTGAAATAAGAAATGAGTCAATCCTCAATTGCCTTTACAAAAATGAGTGTCCATACACTCTACATTTGGTTTGCCATAATAAACATTTTACATCAATCAGGTTTTATGCAAGAGCTTACCTGATCCTTAGCTTGAGATAAACTAAAGGTCTTCAACAGCTGACCTAACCCCGCCTGGGGTAAATACAAGCCATAATTAATCTTAAGCTAAAATCCAGTTTCACAAATAAAGCTAGCTCAACTCACTACTACCATAATTCTAGTGTCTCAAGTTTTAAGGTCAAATAATAAATAAAAAGGGTTTATAAGTTCAGTCTAATTTGATATTTAAAATAATTATTGTTTCGGGAAATAGATACTAATAAGTTGAAGGTTTAAATCTTGCTAAGAATAATTTAGAGTTTATTTGATGAAGAGTCCTAGGTGGTATTAGGTAAAATAACGATTTATTAATAATTAATTGTTTGAAAATAATTGACAACTAAAATTAGTTGAAAATAAATTTTAATAGAGATACTAAATAAATTTTAATAAGTCTTGATTAAAAGATAATAATTGAAAGATAATAAATTTTAATAATATTTATGAATATAAGACTTACAAAATTAATATTTTACTTATTATGATTATTTATATAAAAGGCTTTATTTGATATTATTATTATATATAATATCTATATATTTTATTTCTTGAAATAAAAGCTATCATTTATTTGACTAAAATATCCTTATTATATATAATAATCCAAGTCTACCTTACTAGCAAAAATTATAATATTAAATATTTTATTGATGAAATAAAATTAACTTAGGGACAACTAGATTATGATCATATTTCTATTGCTAACCACAATCATGAACATATACTCCACTTCAATTCATCAATTCATCTAAATCATGAATAAAAGCATAGATCTAAATTTACCAAGGCATGATTCAACCTCTACTAGCATAAACATAATCATGGCTTTAACAATCATACATGAATATAAATTCTATTCACCATAGGTGACATAATCTCTAACATACTTGATCACAAATACTACTTATGACATGGAGACATGCACTAAACCCTAAAAACACCATACAATCAACCAATATAACCAACTCATGCATAAATCCCATCTCCATCATTTACACACATTTATTCATGCTTCAATCTCAACTCATCACAATAATACATGCTCAAATTCTATTCATAATCCATCTCCTACTAATATCATCCTAGAGACATGAATCTAGAATTAAAAAGGAGGGTTGAAAAGGCTTACTTGATTGATGAGTACCTTGAAGGAGTTTCGAATGGATCTCAACTCCTAGATGACTAGATCCGTCCAAGAGAGATGAAGAAAGCATGACCATTGGTGAAGAATTCATTCGGCCAAGAGGGAGAGGGTATTCGGCCAAGAGAGAGAGAGAAAGAGAGAGAGAAAAAAAAAAGAGAAGAAGAGCGTCCATTAGCATGCTTATACACATATATATTCATTAGAGATTGGAGATTAGAGGAGATGAAGTTGATTGCACAAACTTACCTTGACGGTGTTCTTGAGCCTTCACAAAAATACTAATTTTTTATCCAAATGAGAGAGTTGGATTTTGGAGTTTGATGTTAAAAATGGTATGGATGGACTCACGACAGTGAGTAGATGAAATCTGGAATTTTTTTTTAAAGGAGATTGAAGTGGTTTGGAGAGGTATTAGGCGAGAGAAGTGAGTAGGTGTTCTTGGTGTTCTATGTGTGCTTGAATGTTGTAGAGAATGGAGGGATTTTGGATTTGAAGTTGCCGAAATTCTGTATGTTTGCAGTGGCCGAATTGTTTGT
The DNA here is from genome assembly GCA_026120185.1 of Voacanga thouarsii. Taxonomy (NCBI): domain Eukaryota; kingdom Viridiplantae; phylum Streptophyta; class Magnoliopsida; order Gentianales; family Apocynaceae; genus Voacanga; species Voacanga thouarsii. Next base: position 770,449 of record JANUWF010002273.1, read on the forward strand.
GTAGTTTAGGTAGATGATTTTTCTGGTTTGAAAGGAAAAAGGAAAGGCTGGTTGTTGAAATCATAAAAGAATATTTTTGGGAATCAAATTTGGAAACAAAATATAGCAAAAATATCGTTGATCAATGGAGAGCTTTTTGGAAGCTACTATGGTCGACTGATGTTCAGTGATTTTGTTGGATGAAAGTTAGTTGAAGAAGGTTAATGGTGGCCGAAAAGAGGGAGTATAATGGTGAAGGAAATGTCTGGTTGTTTAAGGGACATTTTATGGAAGTTTACTAAATTAGGTTTGCTAGAATTTTGGTCTCCAATCAAGGCATGATTGGAGTAATTTGTTGGAGATATTTTAGGGCAGCCATGACTGGTTTCGTGCAGAAGGTTGGGGAAGACAATGGGGTTCAGTTCATGGCTGTTCAAGAGAGGTTTGTGTAGAAAAAGGGTGAAGTTTCGGCCAGGGCTGAAAAAGGAAACAAAGCTGGAAATAAAATCCTGTACAATTTCGCCATTGCTGGAATTTTCCTGAGCAGCTTTTGCTACCATTTTTCAGTCAAATTGCAGAGATTTTGAAGGGGTATTCAGAGGTCTTTCAAGGCTGGTTTCTAGCATTCTTCATGGAGGAAAAACGTGGTTAAGAAGTTGGGAGAAAACTAAAAGAAAACAACTTGGTTTAAGCTCATATATATTGTGATTTTGCCCAGAAAATTTTCTGGTTTTGCACAGCATTTGTGCAGTCTGAATTTGGCCAGTAAATTTTAGATTTCAAGCTGGTCAAGAGGGCCATTTTCTGGTAGCATTTGGGAGGGAATGATGGCTGAAAATTTCGACACCTTGAAGGCACAAGAAGCTGGAAAATTTTCAGATCACTACATAAAGGAAAATGAACATAGCTAGAGTAAAGTTTTAAAGGTTCACTAGGGGGATTAATTCTCTTGGAACCTTCCCCACCTCTTCCACATTTTCGGTTCATAAGATGTCTTTCACTTAAAAATTTTGAACCTTCAAAGTCACAGCACTTTACTGAAATTTCTGGAATGAAATTGGCTTGAATAAATTGAATAACTTAAGAAATTGAGAAGTAAGGAAAACTAAAGATCAAGAAGGGTATGAATTCCCTTAGCAATTTTTGTAGGGTACAAGAGTAGGATTAAGGTACTCCTATCATGTCTCCCCTATGACATCACATTTACTCTTCTCTAGAGCACTCAAGGACGAAAATCTAATCTTTCCTAACAAAAATAAAATTTAATCATGCTAAAGCTCCAATGATGGAATTTGAACCCAAGACCTCAAGAATTAATTCCAAAGCTCTAACCACTAAACTACAACAACTCTTGTTCTTATTTTCTCTCTAAAATATTTTTTTCCTATTTAACCCTCAGGCTATTTCCCTATTTTCACCTCAAGCAAAAATTATCATTTTACCCTTCTGACTCAATAAACACAATTAAGCCCTCGAGACTATCAAACATAAATCCAAAGTATATAAAATCATATAAAAATATATTTAAACATGTAATAAAATATGATATGCATCCCCAACCCCCTTACTCTAAGGTTAGTTCCGACTGGGGTTTCACACGGAGATTAGGTCAAAAGACTCTTTAGTCCATCTTTCTGGAACTCTAGATATTCTCCCACTACGACGATGCTTCATTTGTATAAGTTCCTGAGATTGTACCTCTTCTTGTTCTGTAATCGGGTTAGGAGAAGTTGATTCAGAAGATAACTTCTCTTCGAGTTCCAACCTTGTCGAACCTTTAGTGGATCTATTTCATATTAGTCCATCTTTCGCATTAGTACTCACAACCTTGTCGAACCTTTAGTGGATCTAATGTTCATCCTCCAAGTATTTAGTATTAGTACTCACAAGTAACTTCTGCTCCTTGGGATGATAAAAATAACAACCCTTTGTACATTTTGGATATCCAATAAAATAACATAATTCTGATTTTGGTTCTAACTTGTCTCCCTTGATTAGTACATAAGTTGGACAACATCATATCTTGAGATGATTTAGACTTGGCTTACGTCCAATCCACATCTCATAAGGTGTCCTATGTACTGACTTGGAAGGCATCAAGTTCAGAATATATACCGTTGTTTCTAGGGCATATCTCCAAAAAGATACTAGAAAAGTAGCATGAGACATTATGCTTCAGATCATTTCCATCAATGTCCTGTTCCTTCTCTCAGCTATTTCATTCTGCTAGAGTGTCTCCGGCGCAAAGAGTTGGGATACTATCTCATGATGTACTTTGTAGTTCATGAATTCACCAAGGAGGTATTCTCTACCATGAACCGATAGTAAGGTCTTAATTAGTTCACCTGTTCGATGCTTCATTTTAACCTTAAACTCTTTGAACTTGTCAAAAGAGTCAAATTTGCATCTCATTAGAAAAACATAACCATACCTTGTACAATCATCTCTGAAAGTGATGAAGTACTCAAACCCCCCTCTAGCTGGTGTAGACAAAGGACCACACACATCAGTGTGAATAAGACTCAATACTTCTTTGACTCTATTTGCCTTTAAGGTAAAGGACCTCTTGGTCATTTTTCCCATAAGACAAGATTCACATTGAGGCCAACATTTTAATTTCAATAAGCCTAAAGGACCATCATGGAGTAACCTCTAAATCCTGGTTGAGTTAAAATGACCCAACCTTAGATGCCAAATATATGAGTCACTGACTTGGTTTTTCTCTTCCTGTTTAAAGGTTTAGATTGAACATTATTCAATTGATTGTTAATATGATTAATGAAGAATAAATTTTCATACATGTGCCCAATACATATAACTTCTCCATTTTTATTGATAGTAATACTAGAATAGAAAGAAACAGAATATCCTTGATTTACTAGTTTTGCAACTAAAACTAAATTTTATCTAAAACTAAGAATAAATAAAATATCTTTCAAAACAACTATTCTATTACAATCAAAAGTAAGTTCCAGTTCTCCTACAGCAAGGGCCTAAACTTGTACTCTATTTCCTACGCTTAGTCCATGTTCGCCCTTCTGGAGTCTTCTAATATTCCTAAACCCCTGCAAGGAGTTACAGATATGATCAGCGGATCCTGGATCAATAATCTAAGTGGAAGTTGATCTAACCATTGATATAGACTCTAGATAGAGAATATTACCTGTGGGATTTTTCTTTGCCTGAAGATCTGTACACTCTTTTTTCCAGTGTTTCTTCTTCCCACATTTGAAGCATTTGCTCTTGGGTTTATCTTTGGGCTGATGCACTACATTACCCTTCTTTTTCTTGAATTTTCTGGGCTTGGGCCTAATTCTCGAAGAAGAGGCCATCATAACTCTAGCCTGTAGCTTCATAACCTTTTTTGCCACCTGGAGCTCCTTCATCAACTCCGTTAAACTTATGTTTAACTTGTTCATATTATAATTCAACTTAAACTGACTAAAGGAGCCCAATAAAGATTCGAGAATCATATTCACTTGGTTCTCGGGGTCAATGACAGCCCCCAAGACTTCTGCTTCCTCTAAAGCAGGAATCATGTTGAGCATATGCTCTCTGACTGATACTCCCTCAGCCATCTTGGTGTTTATGAACGTTCGAAGAGCCTCCTGCCTTGTGGGCCGACTTTAATCCACGAACATTGTAGCTGGTAATGTGCTTATATCATATGCAGTGGCCATGTGCTCGTGTTTGAGTTGAAGTACATTCACATCATTCCATTAGTTCTAAATCCTTGTGATATCTCCATCCTATACGAGTTCACTCCCAAGGTTACGTGAGGAGACCCACGATCTCTAATGAGAATCGTGATGGAAGTCGTAGGCCCATGGAAATCCCTATCCCACTTAGTTTTTTAAATAAAGGTTTTCTTAGAAAAATATCATTTGAAAAATTACAATTAAGTTTTTCTTTAATTTAAAAAAAATGTTTAAATCCATAAAAATTTATATATCAAAGTTTATACCTTTTGAGAAATTTTTCCTCATGGATTAATTTTATTTAAGTTAAAATTTTAATAATTTGAAAATTTTTCCATTTAAAAATTCCTAAAGATTTTGATCTCAAGGTTTTATTGGACAAAAATAATTTTTCCTCTTGCGAAAATAAATTAAAATGGCTTTCCATTTTTACCTACAAAAATTTCTAAATCCAAAATATTTTCTATATCAAGAATAAAAAACCTTTAAGAAAATATCTAAGGATTAATTTTTGTTCAAGTTAAAATAACCATTTAATTAAAGAAAAATATTTTTCTTTGTCAAATAAAATTTTCCAAAAACTTTGGTTTTTGAGAAAACGTGCATATAGGACTTAAAATAATTCGCATGCTAGAAAACTGTAAACGTTTTCATACTTTTCTATTTTTAATCCTAAGTGCTTAAATAAAAGAATTAAACATATTAATTAAATTAATTAATAATCTTGTTTAATAATAATATTCTTTACTATTAATTTTCATGTAAAATATTTAAAGAATATTAACTATTACAACAAAAATAACTTCACCTAGCATGGGAGCAAAAACAAAAAAAAATATATTTTTTTTCTGGTCTAGTGCACCCGCCACATTGGATCATGGCCCATGAGAAGACCCATGGACCATGGTCCACGGGCGGGTGCCCACAACCCGCCTGCCCGTACGTGACTCGAGAAGCATCCTGGCTAGGATGCATTGCATCTTGACCAAGATGCATCAGCTTCCGCGAGGATGCATTCCTCGCGCGCGGCTGAGTCGAGGAACGCTTGGGCTCGGCTACAGCTCCAAGCCGTGGCTGGCCTGGGCAACCTCGAGTCTAGACACACCAAGCCGCGGCTCGGCTAGGCTCATCTTCTTCACTAATATATTTTTTTTCTTTGCTGATTTCGTCAACAATTTTTTTCTGGGCATCTTTACAATACTTTACGATCGTCTAAGGCAGCCTATTGTTATATTTTTTCAACAAAAAACGTGACATTCACTTATACCTTTTCAAATCGGGTTTACACGAAGGTTAAACAAAGCAGTAAACAAAATCTGTACAGAGATCCTATACCTCAACCACGAAGTTTACAACACATTTATCCATACCAAAACAGCAAAGGATCTCATAATATTAGTCTTACCAATTTTATTAATTAGCATGCATCAATCCTAAGCTATTCAAAGTATCATTCTATGATACCACTTGAAGGCAATGAATACAGAGGCAATCACGCATGCAGAAAAATAAAACCAGAAAAGGCACCATACACGGTGCAGCGGAAGGCAAAAAATGAATACCTCTTCTGGGCGTTGCTTTGTTTGGCTGCGAGAAAGATGATGGAATGACGGTCATGTCTCCCTCACCCGTTAAAACTTTCGATTGATGACCAGCGATTCTTCAACTTCTCCTTGGCATGTACACAAAGCTTTTTGCATCTCAAAATATTCCTCTGCCCAATCTGTGTTGGTGAAACAACCTAGGCAATGAATGGTCCTTCTTGATCCTTTGCTATTAATTAGAAAAATCAAGAAGATGAAAAACAAAGAAAAGAAACGAACGAGAGAGGAAGAGAAAGGCTCTGTTTTTCTTGTGTCGTGTGTCTTTTGTAAAGCACTGAACTCCACGACTATTCACTCTACCAGATAACCAAAATATTAGGGTTTTGATATTTCAAAACTTCAGAGGTTATCAACATAAGAGGGTTGGGTAATCCTTAACTCTTATGTACCGTGAATAAAAATAACCTTTTAGTCCAGTTATTGGGCTAAAATAATTTATTATTTTCCTTTGGATCCAATGAGCCCAAAAATAATAACCCAATGAGCCCAAAAATAATAACTATTAATTATTTATTTTTTGGGCCTATTAAAGTAACTCAATAAATAATGAATTAGCTCAAATGAACTAAAGTAATTATTTAAACCTTTTATTAACTAGTTTAAGTCCATGTTAATTTTCTTAATTATTTAGTTTGGGCTTAGGCCCTGAATAATTAATTAACCAATTATACTAGATAATAAAATTAATTTCTCTCATTCTTTAATTTTATTCCATTCCCAAAAATAAATTAGGCTTTCTGAATAAAGTAAAATCTTTTTTATTGTGATCATTTTCTCGACTTAAAATAATTTGGACTTATGAGCTATTTCGATGATCAAAAAGACATATCGCCTTGACTACTAAAATGACAAAAATACTCTTACTATATAAATAGTTGTATTTTACATTTTAAATATTTTTTAATATCACCATAAGAAAATATTGACCCCAAAAATAATGCTGCATTAGCTATGTCTTCGACCTACAGGTAAAATGACTAAAATACCTCTTTACACATCAATGTTCATTTAGAGTGGAAAGAGTGTACTAACACATTTCTAAAAGACATCTACTATCTTTAGGCTTCTAGTCCAATGATCCACGACTTTTTAGAATATTTTCGCTTTTCAAGGGAGCTACCCTAAAGCTAATATCCAAGTCATTTTTCCCAGGGTCCTGAATAATTAGATCATTTGGACAACCACAAGGAACGATATAGTGTAGATACTATCATGTACAAGTTTGTCTTGACTAACTAGTCACATATACCCAACATACAAGTATATTGGTCATTTTTTCAAGAACCTCAACTATAGTATATTAAAACATATGCTTCCAGTTTCGTCAGACCAGCAACTTATGCCCAAACTGTAGAGTACAAGTCCATGCCGTAGCAATACTAGTTTGAGTTTCTATCACATAGTATTTTTTAAAAACTACTACTACAGGTCATATTTTACGTATTCAAAATACGCTTGTATTATGAAATGAGTAGACTACTTATTGGGTAAAGGTAAGCCATTTCATATTCAGAATTCATAACACAATAACCTTGCCACGATGAGATTTCCATTCTCATCATCCGATTAAGAACAACAGTTTATGTGTTAAGTATCCCATGGTCCATACTTTACTGTGAAAGACCTCTATTCACATGAACTATTTACTTAAACATAATAGGTCTTTTAATTTCTAATAAAATTGTGCACAAATATAAAGAAGATTTCACAAATAATATCTGAGAAAAATATTTTTATTAATACAAGTCAAAATTACATCAGAAACCTAGTTTAAGAAGGCATACATTCCAACATAAACTCCTTATCTATAATGGTCACAGATTTATTAGTATTCTAAGCTGCAACTCGAGTCATCACAAACTTCTCGTATATTCAAACTTTATTGATATCATAATTATCAAAGAATGAATTTGAAAAGCCTAACCTTCACAAATCTGAATCTGACTTGGCTTTGGTAGATCCAAACAAACTAGATCTAATCAACTTGGCTCTCATACCACTTGTTGGCTTTAAAATCGCTTGTTGACAAGTAACAAAAACATTGGTAATAAACAAAATATCTAATAAAAAGTATGAGAAAAAAAAATAAAGAAGACAGAGAACTTAACATAGTTTGGTCAACATGACCTACGTCCACTGGCGAAAAAGAAACAATTTTTTACTAACCAAAATAATATAGAGAAGATATAAAAATAAGAACTCTCATACAAAAGTGAGAATTCTCATAATTCTCTTAAGTCCAAAAACCCATAAATTAATGAAAACCTAATAAAGTAGTATATATCTTTAATCCAATGCTCTAAGACTACGCATCAATATTTTTGACAAGACTTCTTTATATCATAATTCAAACCTAACAAGTATTAATTATAAATTTAAATAGAAATAAAATTATAAATATGATGGGTAATTTTTAAAAAATTATTTCTAAACTAATTAGACAAATACTTAACAAGTATTCCTAACTCAAATAAAGTTAAAATACAAAATGAATTCTTCAAATGAATTTTTGTTAGCAAATATTCAATTCGTTTACAACTCTACATAATGTCCGCATCAAAACTAATTGTGAATTTGGTAATTATGAAGAGAACTACTAAACCACGTTTTCATGTTATACCAAAATGCAGAAGTGCATCCTAACTAGGAATAGTATCAAGACAACTGGAAAACCAGTAACAAGCATTAAAAGATTTTCCTCAAATGTGCTGGGGATTATCCTTCATAGTTTTATGATTATCTATCTTCAATTTAGGCCTACAAAATTCACTTGCTATAGTATGTATATCACAGAGGAAGTACGCAAATGGAGGTTCCTGCTCCATGTCATCAAAGACAACAGATGCTAAAGATATCCATTCAAAAAGAAAATTGAGTTCGGGATCCGTAGAATTGGAAGAGGAACATTCACCAATGGACCATAACAAGCAGTAATAGATTCTACCCAGGTAGCGGAATAACCCTAGAAAAAGCGAGTTAACCATTTATTTAACTACCTTCATTCTAAAGCCCTAAGAGCAAGCCACTATCAAAAGAAAACCATTAGTTCAAGTACATATCCTCAAGCAAATGGCAATAAACTCATCAGAAAGGCACCCCCTTCATAAGCATCTTTATCGTCCAAATCTTCAGATTTGAAGCAATATTTTTTCCTGTCTTATTCTTGAACCTTCTCCATTCCCTCAAAGATAAACCAATTAAGCACTGTGTAACCAAACGATTCATAAGAATTTTTATCTTTCCGCGCATCAGGGAAGCAGAACTTCTTAATACCGTTAGTCACGGGGTCACACAAGAACAATTCTGATCGGGTCAACGCCAAAATTACACCCCTCTTTAGAACATTGAACAATTCTCTGCATTTTCAACCCTATGGGCCCATTGTAGATTTCTTTTTCCAAGTTGCCTCATCCTCATCATACACCAAATTAAACATCAACATAGTCACACAATTCTACGCTAGGAGAATATACAACTGAAGCAAGACAACCATTTAATTCCACAAAGCAGTGTCACTATGCAAAAGGAATCTAGACGGATGAAATTGGGGCATCGGGACATGCTTGAAAACCTCATTTTGCATATCGTACCAAGCGAAAACCTACGTTCAGAATCATACATGATTGCAGTCCAGTAAGGCACCCCTTTCACAGTGGCAGTGCACCTTGTTGAAGAAACACAGAATGGAGAATTAACCTTAATCCTCTTCCAAGAATCCAATTTCACAGAATAAACCTCAGTGTAAACCCTTAAAAGACTGCTCAGACTCCTTGTTTTTGGCTCCAAACAAGCAATCCTCGCAACTTTGTAGTCATCCTTCACATCGTCATGCCCAAACCCAACTGAAATAATTTCAGTGTTGGGATGGGGCAATGGAAGCAACACACAAATATATAGAAAGAAAGAAGAAAAAAATAAATAAATAAAATAAAGCACAAAAATTTAATGTGATTCGATCTCTCAATTAAACCTACATCCATAATCCCGAAGGAAAACACTCCACTATATAATTTTTTTACAGACAAAATTATAAACTCTCAAATTTATTTTTTTTAACGTGGTTCGGTCTCTCAATTAGACATTTATCCACGACCCCGAAGGGAAACACTCCACTATGTAATTTTTAGACGAATAAAATTACAAACTCTCAATTTTTTTTTTAACGTAGTTTGGTCTCTTAATTAAACCTGCATCTACCACCTCGAAGGAAAATACTCCACTATATAATTTTTAAACAGACAAAATTATAAACCCTCGCAAAATAATTCAAGATCCAAAAATCTCTCAATTTACTAGGCTTAATGAGTTGATGCATTCTTCCCAAAACAACACTAACTTATTTATAAGAAAATTATTCTTTATTTTTTTAAAAATTATTTCATATAAGATTGAGAAAAAACTCAACATTTAGGTCTGCTGCCCAGCTCACTCTTGGAAGGACGATTGCCCTTGGACTAATTCAAAGCAGGGTTCCACGAGATAATCATCTGGGCCAAGAGCGGGAAACTGAGACAAACCAAGCCATTAACAGATCCAACCAAATCCATGCTGTAGAGATCACAGGGAATGGGGTAAGGAGCCGAATGGGCTGTTTCTCAGTGGAGTTAGTGTTCAGAAGAAACATAACGTGGTAGGAATCTTCATCTACACTGTGGATGACGAGGGAATGGTTGCGAGGGTTCATGGAGGTTATCAGCGTCTTACAAATAAGACTTGATGGACTAGAGTCTTATTATAACTGATTTTAGGCATAGTTTCGTCATGGAAGGGAATGGTGAGGTGGAGGAGGGCGAAGGGAAAAATTAGGCAAGTAGTATGTATGTATGTATAAATAAATGTAATAAATATAATATAAATAATATAATTGGGGTCCTAACTAATTTTAAAATATATAAATAAATATATGAATAAATTTTAGTATTATAAAATATAAATACATATAATATTATTAATTTTTAAAAATATATAATATATTTACAAACGTTCGAATATATTTATGAATATGCTCAAATTCATTTATTTATTAATAAAACTTAATATTTTGTTTAAAATTGTTCATTTATTAATTGAATGAGTTTTGTTCGAATATGAACAGTTCAAATAAGCTTTCGTTCATCAACATTTAATTCATTTACAGAGGAAAAAGAAGAAAGAGAAATTTTCATTTACTATATTTTTATTTTTAATTCTTTCTCTTATTAAAATTTTAAAGTTCAGCCTGATTGAGGGAAACAAAATGAGAGGAGAGGAGAGGAGAGGAGAGGAAAGGGAGGGATTAAGTTTTAGGCATTTGGATTAACTTTTTATAAAGGAAAATGATAGGAATGGGAGAGAAATAGAGGAATTAGATTTAGTATAAAAAGTTCAATCTTCTTTCTATTTAAAAGTGGAGGGAAACATATGGACAGAAAACTTCAATATCTAATGAATAAACAGACTAAAACATCATCAATAAATAAAATTTTAATATTATTATATTAAATTAGTAGGTAAAAATGTAAACTCGAATATTATCCATTCCTTTCTTTTCCTTTTTTTTCCTTTCTCAAAGGCTAGCCATATTGCCAGAGCAATTATCCTCTTGCCAGTGCAAAATTTAATAAAATGTCAATTATACCCTTTTTAGTCAAAGCCATAACTGCTTCTCTCCCCTCCTTTTTTTTTTCGGTTCCTTACAAAATCCTATATATATATATATATATATATATATCTCTTTCCCGATAGCCTCCCACAGACTTCCACCGTTGCTTTTCTCTTCTCCTTCCTCCTTCACCTCCTTCCATCTCGTGCAACCTTCTTCTATCCCTCTTTTTCTTACTATTATTCAGTTCACATAGCAGTAGCATCTTGGATATGTTCCATTATGGAGGTTGATGGATTCGTTGTCTATCAGCCCAACGAATTGAAGATACTATAAGTAAGTAGTACTTTAGAATTTTAACTTATAAAATCAAATTCCACACATGTAAAGTGATTGGATGTTTAGCCAAGTTGAAATTGTGAAGCCTCCATCCAATTGATGGCGCCATGAATGGCCACCATTCGGTAGTTGAAAGTAGAATTTTCTAGAGAAATAAGGGGAAAATATAAAAAGACAAAGCCAAGATGAGAAGACGCAGAAAGGCAACTATGGCAGTGGTAGCCGGCCTTGCTAGTGAGGAAGGAGATGGGATGGGATTTCGTCTGTGAAGAATATACTGAAGCAAATGGGATTTCGTCTTTAACGGAGGACATAGACAGAGGGGATGAGAAAGGGGGCACTAAGGATTTTGACCAAAAAGTGTGTAGTTGGTATTTCATTAATTTTGTTCTGGCAGGATGATAATTGCATTCGCAATATCGCCCACCTTTCTCAAAATGTTATATTTAATCTTTTCTTTCTTTTTCCTTTATATCTAAACAAATATTTTTTAGAAGGGGAGGGATAGAAGACAAGAAGTTAAGAAGGAAATAGGGGGAAAAGATGGAACATAGCTTAGTATCAAAGTCGAGACCTACGCTTTGAGTAACAATCCTCCTACTCCAAAAATATATTGTTACCAATATCTAACCAAATATCATTACTAATTATTAATTTCCTTTCATTTTCTTCCCATTCCTTTCTATCTCCCTCATCTTCCATCCTTTCCTTTCCTTTCCCTCAATCCAAATCGCGCCTAAAAGTGGAGTCAATCTTTTCATTAATGTCTTTGACTTGTTTTCTTTCTCACAATCCCTCTAATCTAGGAAGCGAAGAAGAAATGCTACTATAGAGCAGAATATCAAAATGGATAGGCGCATTTGAATTTGGATAGAATTCAATGTAGTCTAATCTATTTATGTCCATAGACATCCTTTTATTTATATTAATCACTTATATATTTTTATTTAATAAAAAATATTTTATTTTATCACACGTAAATCAAATAAATAAATAATTTATTTTACTATCTTACTCTTTTCTAATTAAAAAATTGATAATGGAATATATCCATAGACATCCTTGAATTTAGATGGACATCTATTTATGAACTTAATTTTAATCATCTGTATCTAAATTTGGATATTCATTAGATTCTCATCTAAGTTATCATCCCTATTATAGAGGGGGTGGGGCGGGGGACCTCTTCTAACATTTCACCTAACCAAATGATGTATTCATTAAAAAAAATACTAAAAAAATGATATACAGGTCAACGTGTACTTTTCTTTTTTTTTTTATATTTATGCCAATCCTTCGAGTGATATATTACTTAATACTTATCCAGGTTTAGAGAAAAGATATTACACTCCATAAAATAAATGAAAGTAAAGCTCAAGTTCAAACAAGAGACCGTTATAAAGAAATTAAAAGATTATCAAGTTTAGGTTTATTTTTTTAGATAAATTTAATTTGTATTTTTGAAACATTACAAAAAAAAATTTACAACTTAATTGATACACGCAAATTTTAATATTCACTTCGATTTGTTTACACTTCTTCATTAGCTTGATGGCAATAAGTGTAGGAGTGCACATGGCCGAAGGTAGGAGTTGGTCCTTTCTTCTCTCAAAAGTTTTCTGTTTCACCATTTCACAAGAGGATTTTTGTTCAGTGAAAAAAAATTGATTCTCTTGTTCATTTTTTTAAAATTATTTTTGTTAATCTTATTTGAAGGAAGATGAGTTTGAGAAGATTCCTAAGGAGGGAAATAGTAAGGTAAGAGTTTATACCCCTTGGAATATGTTTATGGCAAAAAATATAATAATAGAAAGCGAGATAGGTTTTCTTCTATTTTAGAGAGGAAAAAAACAAAGGAGAAAGGGGTGGGGCACGAGGCTGGCATTACATATATTGTGTGAGCTGAGCATCAGAAACCCTTTTGGTAAAAATGATTTTACAATTTAGCCCCAAAAAAATTGATTTTACCAAGTAAAAGAGTTAACATCGCATGAACATTATATTGAAAGTCATACTCAAAAAACCAGATTCAATCAAAAGGTAGTATTAATTGAAACTAAAACCAACCACATCTTTCGTTGCATTTCACCAATAAGAAAAGTAATCAATAGCCATTCATCTAAAGTACCAAAATACAGAATTACATTGTAGCTCAGAGATCGTATTGGGACAGAAGTCCTCCTTAGAATCTATGGTGAGATGCTATCATTTCCCATCTCAAATTGATGGCTATTACAATCAATTCCCGCAATATATGAATGGAATCAAGAAAACATCCACCAACACAATCGACCAAGTTCCTAATCAGAGCACAAAATCAAGGAAAGCATGGCAAAAACACAGAATCACAATACACCGGATTATAGGAAGTTCATCGGATTCAACCCAAATTCAAGGAACTCAAGGACAAGGAAGCTAGATCCTCCATAGAGAGATCTCCGTCTTGGAAGCCCAAATTACTTTTGTCCTGTTCCTGAACCTGTTCCATTCCATTGATGTGAACCAAGCTCTCTGTGTAGCTGACTGCTTCATATGAAGTCTTCTGAGCTTCAGGAATGATGAACTCCTTGATATCATTAGTGGCAGGGTCATACAAGAACAGCTTCCCCTCTGGGGTCTCTGCCAAAATCACTCCATCTTTAGAGCATTGGATATGTCTCTCCATCTTCATAGCAATTGGCCCATGAGTAGATTTCTTTTTCCAAGATGCCTCAGTCTCATCATACACAAAAACATCAATATAATCATTCAATTCTTCGCTACGATAGTGCAAAAGCGAAGCAAGAGAACCATTGCATTCCACAAACCGTGCACTTGTCCCTTCACTGTGAGCAAATTCCGGCATCGGAACATGATTAAACTGCTCAGTTCGCACATCATACCATAGTAAAACCTCAAGAAACTCGCATTCCGTCTTCGATTCAGATATAACTGCAGTCCAGTAAGGCAACCCATTCACAATCGCGTTATTCCTAGTCGCAGCTACTTTGAACGGAAAATCAAGTTCAATTCTCTTCCAAGAATCCAATTTAGCTGAATAAACCTGAACCCCAGACCTTATAAATTGCTTGGGACTCTTGCCTATCGGCGCCAAACAAGCAATTCTAACAACCTTATAGTCGTCATTCACCAGATCATAACCAAATCCAATTGAAATTCTTTCAAGATCTTGAACCGGCTCACGATTGGTAACTCGAATAGACTTGGACTGATTCAAGGCAGGGTTCCACAGTATAATCACGCCAGCTATAGGTGGACAACTCAAGCAGACCAAGCCATTAAGGGAACCAACCAAGTCCATTTGCAAGAACGTGACAGGAAATGGGTTCAGGAGGATTACCGGCTGTTTTTCAGTAGAGTTGATGTTCAACAGCGCCACGTTCTGGGACTCTGCTTCATCAACACTTTGGATGATAAGGGAGTGATTCTTTGGGTTGCAAGATGTTTGATCCCTGTGCATGGCGACAAACTTGGAACTCGAGATGAGATCACGCCATGGCTTGCAAACTAACTTCCATCGCTGGAGGCATTTCACCGGGAGGCGTATCAGGATAGAGGTAATGGCATTTTGACGAGCCTGAGGGTCGTATATAGGGGGGATAGCCTGAGGTTTTGACGATGAGGGCTTGTCGCGACGGTTTCGGCCGCCTTTTTTCTTCCGGGGCATTTTGTGGGAGAGTGAAGGCAAGCAGTGGGGATGGGGTAGCGGGCGGCGGATTGAACCGACTTAAGAGTTTTGCGAAATACTAATAGGGAATTAGGGGGAGCAGAAAATAGCGTCCATGGTATGGAAGTGAAAAGATTATATAGCATTCACCGGTTGGCGGTTGGCCCGCAGAAAACGTGACTGCCATGCACTCTCTACTATGACTCAGCATTCTCTTCGGTTGTTTTTTTTTTTTTTTTTGGGGGGGGGGCAGGGGGTGAGGTTAGCTACCTCTATGGGGAAAATTGCTTTCCTGAGCATATTGTCGAGTACACATCTCCACACACACATACATATATATATATATATATATATATATTCTAACAAATTCGTTATTTTTTAAATAATTTATTATTAAGAATATTAGATACTGAAATTAAAAAATAGAGTCATACAAATTGGTATGATTGAATTGTGTGATCTTTTAACAGTGAGATTATAAAATTGAAGAAATCGAAAAGTTGTAGATTTCTGAGTTGTAGCTTTTCTTATACATACTTTAGTTAATGCAAAAATTTATCTATTTCTCATATTTTTGTTTAACTTTATGCATAACTTGATAAGGATTTGTGTATAATTTGTAGAGTAATTTGAGATCGACAAATTGTACATCCCCTTAGCCGTATGATGCCTGCTATCTCCTAGAGCATTATCGTTGGATACTTGCTATATTTGATAAGTGCCTCATCAGATGAGACGTTGGTTAATGAAAATACTACATTTTCTCCATCAAAAGAAAAAAAAAACAAATTACTAATTTTCTCAAATTTTTTAATCCAAAAATATAATCACTATTCACCCAAAATTGTAACTTTTGGTAAATTTTGGATTGTCATCAATTACTAATATTAGAATTTAATAAATAAATTTGGCCATCACAAAAAGAAGGATATAGCAAATGAAAATTTTCATAATTGTTCATAAAAATATTTTCTTCCTCAAACAAAGAAAATTCATATGTATGTGTATGATTGGTGACAAGTTGCAGGCATCTTCTATGGTTACATATGCCTTATTGAAGATAGAACTCCACTTGCTTCGCTGCCTCTTCCATTTAATATCTATAGCACAAATTAATTAGCCAACATAACTCAATGAGAAAGTGATTAGAATGTTATTGTGACAGTTAAGCGAGTAGGAGATTTGACCCCTTGTGTAGTGGTAGTGGTTAAAAGCAGCTCTGTCCAGACTAATTCTTAAAGCATATCTTGTAATTTATTTCCTCTATGGTCCTAAGGGTGGGACAGTAAAAGTCCTTACAGTGGCGGTAGCATCCTTATGGGACAAATTAATGATGCCTTGGTTTATAAATTCTGTGATGTTCCCACCCTTGCGTCCTCACAACGGAGCAATTATTACATAGACGATAGATCGATTGACTAAGTACATTAGTGAATTGTATCGTACAACTTATATTGCATACAGTATAAATCACTAATATACTTCGTCCATATTAAAATTTTTCCCTCACAACATGACAAAGGCTGCCTGCGAATTTTTTTTGAAAAATTACTTACAGGTTTTAATTTTTATTCCTACCAAATTATTTTCCAAATTTTACAAACATGGTCTCTAGACTCTCTATCTACAATTTTCCCAAATTTACTCTTGATATTAAGTTGCTAATTCTATCTGAGCATTTGTAGATTATTTTGTTCCTTATTCAGAAATCTGAGAGAATGGATAAATCCGAGATCAAAATTTTGAATATTTGAACTGTAAGGATCAGTTGCAGCTCAACTTAATCATTATGCTTTATGTTCCAAAGAAAATTAATAATAATCATGATGCTTTAACATATAAAATCTAGGTTACAATAATTTTTTTTGGTCTACCTAATTTAAATATTATATCTTATCTAGGAAGATGGCCTTTCATATTCATATTTGATCCATATGCCCATTCAGCTTTTCAGAATTATTTAATTACAAGAATATTACATACAATAATCCGATATACAAAATTTATTTTGCAAATTGAATATAATTAGCTAGCAGACAAATTTCTTAAAGTTTACTTAAAGAAAAACTCATATTCCAGGATTTCCAATTGTAAAATATCGATGGTTGTTATAAAATTTGGGTAGTGTTAGATAAAATCTACACACTAAGAATGTAGTGTTAGAATAAAATTCTATACACTACACATTAAGAAAACTCTAACTATTTTTTGCACAAGAATTTCTTCAAACTTCACTTTCTTTTTCTCACAATTCTTTCACAAAATGATGGTGCATTTCAAGTTTAGAAAATAACTCTATTTATAGAGCTCTTAATTAGTGAAATACATCATCTTCTACTAATCTTAATTAGTGGTGTCTCTACTAAATGGTAGACATCCATATAAATCCATAATTAGTGGAGCTTCCACGAATTAGTCACTAATAGTTCACATAAATCCATAATTAGTGGAGCTTCTACTAATATATTCATAACACTCCCTCTTGGATGTCCATCTATTACATAAAGAATATGCTTTATTAAAACTTTATTAGATAAAAATCTAGTGAAAAAAAAACTAGTGAAGGAAAAAGTACACTATTCTATATGTCTGTTTATTACTCCCCCTAATGAGATGATTTCTTTAAATCTTTGAACCGACGCATACCAATTTTATATCTCAACTTCTCAAATGTTGCAGTCGGTAAAGTTTTCGTGAAAATATCTGTGAGGTTGTCACATGACCGAATTTGTAGCACATCAATTTCACCTTTCTTTTGGAGTTCATGAGTAAAGAAGAATTTTGGTGAAATATGTTTTGTTTCGATCTCCTTTAATATATCCTCCTCGTATTTGAGCTATGCAAGCTGCATTGTCTTTATAAAGAGGAGTTGGAATATTTCTGATAGATGATAATCCACAACTTTTTTGGATATCATTAATTATTGATCGTAACTATATACATTCTCTACTTACTTCATGAATGGCTATACTTTCAGTATGATTTGAAGAAGTAGCTGCTTGGAGATATTGAATGACTTATTTAATTCCATTCCAATATCGTCATATTGGTGAAGAACTAAATCTTGCTAATAAATTGACAGCAAAGGCAATATCAAGTCGTGTATTATTAGTAAGATATATCAATGCATCAATTGCACTGAGATATGGTACTTTAGGACCAAGAAGTTCTTCATCCTCTTCTTGAGGTTGGAAAAGATCTTTATTCACATCTAATGACCGGATGATCATTTGAATACTCAATTGATGTACTTTGTCAATGAAAATCCTTTTTAAAACTTTTACTGTATATGTTGATTGATGAAACTTGCCAATGTTCAATTTGTAAACCAAGGCAAAATGTAATTTTACCAACATCCTTGATGTCGAATAATCAATTGTTTCTTGGAGCTCTTCAGGAATTCCAATAAAATTAATATCATCAACATATATCATAAATTTAGAACCAAATTTCTTAATAAAAATACATGGATATACCTGGTCATTTTTAAATCCCGCTTTCAATAAATATTCACTAAGACGATTGAACCACATGCACCCAGATTGTTTTAGGCCATATAATGATTTCTGCAACTTGATGGAATAATTTTCACGAGGATAATGTTTATATGCTTTGGGCATGCGAAATCCTTCAGGAATTTTCATGTAAACATCATTTTCTAAATTTTCATACAAGTAAGTAGTGACAACATCTAATAGGCGTATATCTATCTTTTCATGTACTGTCAAACTGATAAGATATCAGAGTGTAATAGCATCAATAACAGGAGAATAAGTTTCATCATAATCTACACCTGATCTTTGTAAAAAACCTTGGGCTACTAACCGTGCTTTATATCATATGATTTCATTATTTTTATTACACTTTCGCACAAATATCCATTTGTAGCCAACAGGTTTTACACCTTTCGGTGTTCGAACTGCAGGTTCGAAGACTTCATGTTGTGTCAGTGCATTTAACTCTGATTGAATTGCATCTTTCCATTGTAACCAATCTTTTCTATGCCGACATTCATCAACTGATATTGATTTAGGATCATCATTATCCTGTATAACATCAAGAGATATATTATATGCAAACATATTATCAATCATTATTTCTATCCGATTCCAACTTCTACCAAAAGTGGTATAATTGATAGAAATTTCAGTGTTACTTTCATCAACTTCTAGTTCTTTTTCATCAGTTCTCTTTTGGTCTTTATCATTCTTTTCTAATATGATCATCTGGATCCTTTCATCCTCTCTTCTTTTGAGGATTTTTATCTTTAGAACCAATAGGTCAACCATGCTTTTGGCATGCTTTTGGCTCAGCAGTTATAGGTATAATCTTTTGTTCTGATGGAACTTCAATTCGAATAAGAACATTTATAGCTGGAATATGCGATTTTATTACTTTTTTGGAGTCAATAAAAGCATCTGGCATTTGATTTGCAATGCTTTACAAATGAATTATCTTTTAAACTTCAAGTTCACACACGCTTGTACGCGGATCAAAATAATTTAATGATATTGTCCAATTAAGATCTTTCTTATACTGTTTCTGTTCTCTCCCTAATTTAGGAAATAATGATTTCACAAGAGAATGAGGGAAAAGAAAAAGAAATGTAAGAACATGATGACAAGTAGGAAATGCCAAGAAATCTATTATAAAAATCTCTTTTTTTTTTCACTCTTCCCGGTACCATCTTTTCCCCTTCCTCCTTGTCTTTTCTTCTCTTCCGTCCCTCCACCTATCATCTACCTCTTCTTCTTCCTCATACATGTGTGTGTGTGTGTGTATATTTTAGTCATCAGTCATTAGTAAATATAAAAAAAATAAAAAACCTCAAAGCAGATATGGAGACTCGTAATTCATTTGAGACATGGTCAAATTTTGATTTGGTTTCTAACGCAGAAGATTTTGATGTGTTTTCTTTTCCAAACCAATTGCTTCTGCCTAATTTCAGATGAGATACCTTTGAGGGCTTCCTTTTTTTTAGTGTGTTTAATAATGAAATAATGAAATTAAACTCTCTTTTAGTTTGTTGTGATGTAAATCAGTGGTAGTTCTAGACATGTTGCTTTGAATTTTTAATTTGATCTACCCATTCAAGAGACTGCTTTTGATGCTATTCCTCTGAATGAGGATATGCTTGTGCATGATCCTTTCTACTCCCTAATAGATTTTGAACAAAGCCAGAATATAATTTCAGGTTATCATACATTCAAACATGAATTTTGCATGGTATTACCTTTACTGATATTGTTTTTCCTTTTCTATGAGAAATAATGAGTGGTCTTGACAACGAATTCGGAGTGAGGACCCATGAAATGCATAATATCGAAGTTCAAGATATTATTACAGACGAAATTCCTATGGAGAAGAAGAGGATTAGGAGGCAGAGAGAGGAGAAGGGCAATAGCTCCAAGACACTATCAAAAGAAACCATTTCGCAATACTTTTACCTGCCAATCAAGAGTGCGACTAAAGAACTGAATATTGGCTTAACCTCTCTCAAGAACAGATGTAGGGAGTCGGGAATTCGTCGATGGCCTCACAGGAAGTTGATGAGCTTGGAGACCCTAATCAAGAATGTTTAGGTTCTATCTCACATACACTTGTAATTTGCAAGTATTATGAAAGATTTATAAGTAAATAATGACTGAAATGAATGTATCTCCACCGATGATATCACTTCGATTTACAGGAGCGAGATAAAGACAAAGGAGGACATATGACTGAGAAGAAGTTAAGAGAAGCTATTGAGATACTGGAACGCGAGAAGAAGTTGGTGGAAGAAAGTCCTGATACGCGATTGAAGGACCAAACACAGAAATTGAGACAAGCATGCTTCAAGGCCAAATATAATAAGAAACTTAAGGGGATGAGAAAATTTCAAAACTCATTGCGCAGTAATTTTACGGCTAATTCTGCTACTAGTTTAGATACTGGCCCAAGGGAGAAGGAAGAGGAGGAGGATGTCGAAGAAGAGGAACTGAAGTCCATAATTGCTACCTGTTTGTCTTCCTCTAATGCAAACACGGAAAAAGAACAACTACAAATATTCATCCTAAATTTGTCAGCTGTATTAAAAAAGAGCAACTACAAGCATGCATTCTTAAGTTCATGTGAACACTAGTGAGATGAATAAAGGAAATGTAAGTGAACACCAAACTTATGATCAAGACGAGATAGATTTTTTTTTCTAAACTATTAGCAGGAATATATATTGGCATCTGAATGTAACATCTCAAAGATGTGATGCTTATTATTAATGGAAATATCATTTTCCCTTATTATCTTTTTTGTTCCACTTCAGGTGGTCAGTATTGCTCTGTGCTAAGGGAAATATCGAGTGTGTCCATGACCATAACTACGACCACTGCCACAACTACGACTATAACGATGGCTTCTGCTGGAGCCAACAGCATTCACTTCTGGGAGTACTGTTGAGCCAGTTGGTCTGGCTTCATGATTTCTCAATAATAACTCATTATTTTTCTTTACAATGAGGAGGGCAGTAAGTAAATTTGTGTATACCATTTTTCTTGATATTGTTGCTGCAGGACAATATTCGAGGTATGAAATGTGGAGAATGTCTTCTCCAATATATTTTTTCTTCGCATAATTTTAACTGATATGTAATTTTATACATCGTGAAACTATATTTATTCATGGTTTTAAAATCTTGCAACTTCAGGTACGATCATTTATACCGTGCACTTGGTAGTACGACCATCTTTAGGTGGTCAAATCTTTTTTTTTCAACATTTAGATGCATTTCTGTATCGAGAACCCATGACATATAATTTTTTTCCAAAAATATCAAGGGCTACAAATTCGAATTTAGTAAGGTTAGCCATAGGAATCAATAAACACACTACACACTAAGAAAACTCTAACTATTTTTTGCACAAGAATTTCTTCAAACTTCTCTCTTTCTTTTTCTCACAATTCTTTCACAAAATGATGGTGTATTTCAAGTTTAGAGAGTAACTCTATTTATAGAGCTCTTAATTAGTAGAATACATCATCTTCCACTAATCTTAATTAGTGATGTCTCTACTAATAGTTCACATAAATCCATAATTAGTAGAGTTTCCACTAATATATTCATAACAATAGTATGAATATGGAAAGAAGATTATTCAATTTTCATAGTTATTTATTTTTCATTTTTGTCAGTTTCTCACCCTTTAATTGATTGGCAGATACAATTTGATGGCAAAAAATTGACATTTAGGTCCCATATTGTCGATTTTGTTACAACTTTGTCATCGCATGCACATTATTCGAAGGACTCTCTGGGGTCTTATTAAAATTTCATAAATTGATTCGCTTTTTAAACGCCAAGATTCCATCTGAGGCATATTTTTGAACGATGAAAGTCAAATTCAGCAATAATTTTTGATAAAGAATGTTTTTACCGTTGAATTGTAACCTTGTTGTTCTATGGAATTCTTTTAAAAAGAAAAAAAAAAAAAGACGAATGATTATCATTGAGTTTTGACCTTGCGTCTATGAAGTTCTTAAAAAAATAATTAAAAAAACAACAACAACAATTGTGACCATAACTAATAAGTTAGTAGGGATTAATTAGTAAAATTATTTTCCTTTGAGTATTCCACAAACATTTTCATATTAACTTATAATTTCACTTGGCGAATTCTAGGTGAAATTTCAAGGGTGTTCATTAATTTAACTAATCTCTTCTCCTTTCATGATAATATCCTAACAGGTATAATAATTTTCTTGTTAATTTACACAACTGAGAGAACTCTATATAATTCGTATACCAATTATATAGAATTATTTTAAGATTTTATAGAATTATATTTATATAATTCATGAAAATCTTAAAATAATTCTATTTAATTCGTATAATTCTATATAATTCAACATTTACAATAAGATTAGGGTCCCTATCTAATCTTAAAATATATAAATAAATATATGAATAAATTTTAATATTATAAAATATAATACATATAATAAATATACTATAATTAATATAATTAATTTTTAAAAATATATAATATGTTTGAATTTATTTGTTTATTAAACAAATATAATATTTTATTCAAATTCAGTCATTTATTAATCAGACAGCCTTATTCAAGCTCAAAGGAATTTTCATTTACAAATGTTTGTTTCATTTTACCGGTATAAATATAGGTAAGTTAAATGGAGAACACCTAAATGAAAAACTTATGATACAGGTTTTTATCAATGGGATTTTCGGTCCCTTTCTCCAACCCAACATTGAAAAGGAAAATTAATATTAATATTTAAGAATATAACTCAAGGTCATATTAATATTTATGAAGTATAACTAAAGATTTCTTTCTCTCATTCCCGTCTTATGTGTTCTCCCCATCAATGCATTTATGCTATTCCAACAGCAATTGCTCAAAGCCCTATCACATTTTCTAACTTTGACTTATTTGCAGGGCTCATTCCAAACTTAACCCTTCTTTTCTTGAATTATTACCTGGTAAGGCAATTGATTTTCCTTTCTTTGTGAATACTATTTTGGGTATGATTGTCAATTTGGGCTTCTCAGTTGGGCTCTATCAAGTTTGGGTTCAAAATTAAAATTTAGGGACCTGAGCTTGACCTACCCAAGCTCTCATATATTAAGGCCGACCTTGGCCTGAATATAAAATGCAACTTATTATGTTTGGACTGGCCTGAAATAAAAAAAACATAAGTATAATTTTTTAACTTATATATAATACCATAAAAATGCACAATTAAAATTTAGTTTTACATAATAATCTATTATAATAAAAATAAGCAAATTGTGGTATTTTTTTAGTTTTTCTTAGTATTTAAAAGTTCGAACTCTAATTATTACAATAACAATAGTTATACAGTTTGGTTAATTTCATAATGAAGCTCTATTGTAACATAAAAAAAAATTAAATATAGAATCATTATATCAAAAAATGTTTAATAAGCATATATTTTGATAATTAAGAACTAATAAAGTAAATATAATTATTTAATTTAATTAATATTGTAGTCTTAAATTTTATTAAAATCTATAGATATAGAAATCATTTTGTAGTAGTCTCATAGTGATTTTAAGAAGTAATAATATATTTTCACTTTCATGTATTTCAACCAAAAAAGAGAAAAAAAAAAAAGCTTTTTGATTCATGTTAACAACTTATCATTTTGGATACAATTAAAAGAAAAAGTAAAACATTAATGCACCATTACATATTATAACTTTTTAAAAAAATTGACACTACAAGAAAACTGTAAATCTGTCACAGAAAATTTTCCATGGCAATCAGCGATGGATTTTGCCATGGAACAGTAAAATACAAGTAACTTGTGAGGGAAAAAAATACCATAGCAAATCCGTGGCTATTTGCCACGGAATTGTGATGGAAATAGTAGCAAGTAGCGATGCAAACATATTCCGTTGTAAATCAGTAGCAAAAAAAGGTGCCAAAAAATTATGCCAAATATTAGCCACCGATTTGCGATAAGAACATTTTTGTGGCAAAATTATACCAAACATTAGCCATGGATTTGCCACGGAATCACAAAGCAGTGATAAAAAGAAAGGGCTAAATTTTTTGTGTGTTCCGTGGTAAATCTGTGACTATTCCGTAGCAAAGATAATATGGTGAAGCATTCTTAGATTTTATTTCGCTCGTGTAAAAAAAAAAGTGGGAATATGTGATTGAAAATTAGAACCTGTAGAGTTTTTACTACTTCGATTGAGTTTCTGCTTAGATTCTCTGACAATAGAAAAAGGAAATGCATCTTATTGTTTGGTTTTTAGAGTTATGATATTTGTGTATGGTTTCCTATCAATGTCATATGTTGAAGAAATCAAATGTTAATTGATAAAGACAGTAAAAATTCAGGTCCTTTCAACTGGAATGTGAAGCAAGGAATATCAATTTACTGGCAAAGTAAACCAATGAACACATTCTGAAAAATATTTGGAACTTTGCTCAAATTTCAGACAATTTGGGTTCATAGTAATGATTTTGTTTCTAGTATCCTTGTTCATGTATACAAAAATTTGGAAGATTAAATGGATAGAGCAAGTCATCTTTTCCTCCATTGTGAAGTTGCAAGTGAGTTTTGTGTACCAAGGCCCCAAAATGCTGAAAGTGCATTGTAGTGATTGCTCATTAATAGCAAGGACACTAATCTGATTTTGGCCCCTTGTCACCTTTTGCAGGAAGTGCTTTAAGCTGGTGACCATATCTACTTGAAGCATGTGGTATTTTCACTGTGGTGACCATGTGGGCAGTTGTTGTGACTGAGGGTTGCAGGAAAATTAAGCTTCAGTATTATGGGTTCAAGCTTGTGTCTGCTGCAAGGTTGTTTATCGTTGTCTTTTCAAGCTTACATCACATAAGATGCTTTTTGTCAGCAGAACCGTAGTAAGGAAAAGGGTCTAACACCAATCTCAATCAGTCAATCATCAAGTTCTGCTACAAATGACTATCCGTGATGAGTGACATACTTTGATTTCCTTCTTCTTTGTATTTGTACCTTTGTTTCTAATCGAGTTCTTGATATTTCCTACTTCTCGTACATGTAGTAATACATTTTTTTGAGACTTTGTAAATTATTTATGATTTGATTATTGAGGATATTGTTTTTGAATTGTTTGGCAATGAGAAAATTGTGTTTTATTATATTTGGTGTTGAATGAGTTGATTCTATTGTGTTTAGCAGGAAATGGTGCAGGGTCAAAGTCAAAAAATTTTAATTTTAAATAAATTTTAATTTTTAATAATCCGTGATAAAATCTGTGACAATTTACTATGGAAAAAACAACTTTTCCGTGGCAAATTTGTAGCAAATTGTCACGGAATAAATTTTTAAATGAAGTATTCGTGACAAATTTGTGACAATTTTCCATAGAAAGTATTTCTAAATAAAGTTTCCGTGGAAAATCCGTGACAATTTGTCACGGAAATTATTTCACAGATTTGCTATAAACAGTTTATTTTCATATTGTTTGTGTGGCAATTTGCTACGAATTTGCCACAGTTCCCTTGTAATATTTCTTGCTCAAGGTGCTACCAACTTTAACAATCCGTGGCAAAATTGCCACAGAAAAAAAATTCCCTCACAAAAAATGCTTAGTGACGAAGGTATTTGCTACGGACCAATTTTGTTGCAGATCTGTGGCAAATTCCAGTTTAACCA
Organism: Voacanga thouarsii; assembly: GCA_026120185.1. Taxonomy (NCBI): domain Eukaryota; kingdom Viridiplantae; phylum Streptophyta; class Magnoliopsida; order Gentianales; family Apocynaceae; genus Voacanga; species Voacanga thouarsii. Next base: position 796,486 of record JANUWF010002273.1, read on the forward strand.
CGGATTTTTCGTGACAAATTGACAGATTTCTTGTAGTGTGATAGAATTAATAAAAAAGTAATAATAAATTAATATGAATTTATGAATATATATAGAACTAGACTTATAATCAGTTGAGCTTGCACAAACCCAAACTCGATATAAATAAACTCCAATCATTACAAGAAAATTGTGAATTTGCCACGGATTTTTGCTACGGAAAATATTTCGTGGCAATCAGCAATAGATTTTGCCACGGAACAGCAAAATACAAGCAACTTGCGAGGGAAAAAAAATACCCTAGCAAATCCGTGGCAATTTGCCACGGAATTGCGATGGAAATAATAGCAAGTAGGAATGCAAAAATATTCCGTCGCAAATCGGTAGCAAAAAAATGCGCCAAAAAATTATGCTAAATATTAGCCACCGATTTGCGATGGAAACATTTCCATGGCAAATTTATGCCAAACATTAGTCACGGATTTGCCATAGAATCACAAAGCAGTGATAAAAAGAAAAGGCTAAATTTTTGTTGTGTGTTCCATGGCAAATCCGTGGTTATTTGCCACGGACTCACAAAATTGCCACAAATCCGTGGCAATTCCATTGTAGATTGTCACGGATTTGACACGTCATTTTTTCCTTTTTTTTGGTTTTAATTTATTAATTATATTAGTTTGTATAAATTTTTGTTCCATACATTTTAAATAACGACGACGAAATATTTTGTAAGTATCCTGATATATTTATTTTCTAATGCGTTCATTCTTGAAATGGAATTGAAAATAAGATGTATTATTTTTTAGTATAAAAATATACGTTTGTATTAAAATTAGAAATTTTAAAGAAACGATATAATTTTATTTTATTTTGACTGTAAAAGCCATTGAAATTTGTTTTGAAGAACTATATTATCATTGAAAATACATAAAAAAGAATGTTACGCAAAGTAGCAATAAAAAGAAAGGGCTAAATTTTGGTTGTGTGTTTCGTGGCAAATCCGTGGCTATTTGCCATGGAATCACAAAATTGCGACAAATTTGTGGCAATTCCGTGGCAGATAGCAACGGATTTGCCACCGCATTTTTCCTTTTTTTTTTGTTCTAATATATTAATTATATTGGTTTGTATTAATTTTTGTTCCATATATTTTAAATAACAACAACGAAATATTTTGTAAGTATCTTAATGTATTTATTTTTTAATGCGTTCTTTCTTGAAATGCAATTGAAAATAAGATGTATTATTTTTTAGTATCAAAATATACGTTTGTATCAAAATTATAAATATTAAAGAAACGATATAATTTTATTTTTATTTCGACTGTAAAAACCATTTGAAAATTATTTTGAAGAACTATATTATTATTGAAATCTCACATGAAAGTAATTTATGCAAAATATTGATAAAAACAAATGACTAAATTTTTGTTGTATGTTGGCTATTCCTTGGCAGAGTGCCACGGATTTGCCACGACATTTTTTTCTTTTTTTTGTTTTAATTTGTTAATTATGTTGGTTTATATTAATTTTTGGTCCATACATTTTAAATAACAACGATGAAATATTTTGTAAGTATCTTGATTTATATATTTTCTAACGCGTTCATTCTTGAAATAGAATTGAAAATAAGATGTATTATTTTTTAGTATTGAAATATACGTTTGTATTAAAATTAGAAACATTAAAGAAACGATGTAATTTTATTTTTATTCCGACTGTGAAAGCCATAGAAAATTATTTTGAAGTACTATATTATCATTGAGAGTACAAAAAAAAGAATGTTAAGCAAAATAGTGATAAAAAGAAAGGGCTAAATTTTTATTGTGTTGTGTGATTTGCCATGAAATCACAAAATTGCCACTAATCCGTGGCAATTCCGTGGCAAATTGTCACGGATTTGCCATGACAATTTTTCTTTTTTTTTTTTTGTTCTAATTTATTAATTATATTGGTTTGTATTAATTTTTGTTCAATACATTTTAAATAACAACGATGAAATATTTTGTAAGTATATTAATTAATTTATTTTCTAATGCGTTCATTCTTGAAATGGAATTAAAAATGAGATGTATTACTTTTTAGTATCGAAATATAATTTTGTATTAAAATTATAAATATTAAAGAAATGATATAATTTTATTTTTATTCTGACTGTAAAAGATATTGAAAATTATTTTGAAGAACTATATTATCATTGAGATCTCACTAGAAAGTATGTAGGTTGTGTATAGTGAATATGTATGTATATATAGATAATGGATTATAGATGTTATAGGTTGTGTATAGTGAATATGTATCTATGGATAATGGATTATAAATGTTATAGGTTGTTTGTTGTGTATATGTCTAGGGAATGTGACTCGAAACTTTGTAGGTAGGGAGTGTAACAGGGATTATGCATGTGTGTAGGATACTTTATGCTAGATATTTTGATGATATATGATTATTTGTGTATTTAGGCTCTAAACAAATTAAGAAATTTTATGGTATGCTAAAACAATTGTGGTGGATGTGTTTTGCAGTTGTGCATTGTATGGTGAGAATATGATTTGTGACGTTGTAGGCTGTGTGCAGGGAGTATGATATTCAAGAACGTTATAGGTTGTGTATAGTGAATATGTATGCATGGATAATGGATTATAAATGTTATAGGTTGTGTATAGTGAATATGTATGTATGGATTATAGGTTATAAATGTTATACGTTGTTTGTTAATGTATATGTCTAGGGAATGTGACTCGAAACTTTGTAGGCAGAGAGTGTAACGGGGATTATGCATGTGTGTAGGATACTTTGTGCTAGATATTTTGATGATATATGATTATTTGTGTATTTAGGCTCTAAACAAATTACGAAATTTTATGGTTTGCTAAAACAATTGTGGTGGATGTGTTTTGCAGTTGTACATTGTCTGGTGGGAATATGATTTGTGACGTTGTAGGCAGTGTGTTGTGCATGTGTGCAGGGAGTATGATACTCAAGAACATTGTAGGTTGTGTATAGTGAATATGTATGTATGTATAGATAATGGATTATAAATGTAATAGGTTGTGTATCGTGAATATGTATCTATGGATAATTGATTATAAATGTTATAGGTTATTTGTTGTGTATATATCTAGGGAATGTAACTCGAAACTTTGTAGGCAGAGAGTGTAACGGGGATTATGCATGTGTGTAGGATACTTTGTGCTAGATATTTTGATGATATATGATTATTTGTGTATTTAGGCTCTAAACAAATTACGAAATTTTATGGTATACTAAAACAATTGTAGTGGATGTGTTTTGCAATTGTGCATTGTGTGGTGGGAATATGATTTGTGACGTTGTAGGCAGTGTGTTGTGCATGTGTGCACAGGGAGTATAATACTCAAGAACGTTGTAGGTTGTGTATAGTGAATATATATGTATGGATAATGGATTATAAATGTTATATGTTGTTTGTTGTGTATATGTCTAGTGAATGTGACACGAAACTTTGTAGGCAGGGAGTGTAACGGGGATTATACATCTGTGTTTTGCAGTTGTGCATTGTGTGGTGGGAATATGATTTGTGACATTGTAGGCAGTGTGTTGTGCATGTGTGCAGGGAGTATGATCCTCAAGAACATTGTAGGTTGTGTATAGTGAATATGTATGTATGGATAATGGATTATAAATGTTATAGGTTGTGTATAGTGAATATGTATATATGGATAATGGATTATAAATGTTATATGTTGTTTGTTGTGTATATGTCTAGGGAATGTGACACGAAACTTTGTAGGCAGGGAGTGTAACGGGGATTATGCATGTGTGTAGGATACTTTGTGCTAGATATTTTGATGATATATGATTATTTGTGTATTTAGGCTCTAAACAAATTACGAAATTTTATGGTATACTAAAACAATTGTAGTGGATGTGTTTTGCAATTGTGCATTGTGTGGTGGGAATATGATTTGTGACGTTGTAGGCAGTGTGTTGTGCATGTGTGCACAGGGAGTATAATACTCAAGAACGTTGTAAGTTGTGTATAGTGAATATATATGTATGGATAATGGATTATAAATGTTATATGTTGTTTGTTGTGTATATGTCTAGTGAATGTGACACGAAACTTTGTAGGCAGGGAGTGTAACGGGGATTATACATCTGTGTTTTGCAGTTGTGCATTGTGTGGTGGGAATATGATTTGTGACATTGTAGGCAGTGTGTTGTGCATGTGTGCAGGGAGTATGATCCTCAAGAACATTGTAGGTTGTGTATAGTGAATATGTATGTATGGATAATGGATTATAAATGTTATAGGTTGTGTATAGTGAATATGTATATATGGATAATGGATTATAAATGTTATATGTTGTTTGTTGTGTATATGTCTAGGGAATGTGACACGAAACTTTGTAGGCAGGGAGTGTAACGGGGATTATGCATGTGTGTAGGATACTTTGTGCTAGATATTTTGATGATATATGATTATTTGTGTATTTAGGCTCTAAAGAAATTACGAAATTTTGATGATTTGCTAAAATAATTGTGGTAGATGTGTTTTGCAGTTGTGCATTATGTGGTGGGAATATGATTTGAGACGTTGTAGGCCATGTGTTGTGCATATGTGCAGGAGTGTGATACTCAAGAACGTTGTAGGTTGTGTATAGTGAATATGTATGTATGGATAATGGATTATAAATGTTATAGGTTGTTTGTTGTGTATATGTTTAGGGAATATGACTCGAAACTTTGTAGGCAGGGAGTGTAACGGGGATTATGCATGTGTGTAGGGCATACTGATTGCTATGAATTTTGATGATATATGATTATTTGTGTATTTAGGCTTTAAATAAATTACGAAATTTTATGGTTTGCTAAAACAATTGTGGTGGATGTGTTTTGCAGTTGTGCATTGTGTGGTGGGAATGATTTGAGACGTTGTAGGTAGTGTGTTATACATGTGTGCAGGGAGTATGATACTCAAGAACGTTGTAAGTTGTGTATAGTGAATATGTATGTATGGATAATGGATTATAAATTTTATAGGTTGTTTGTGTATATGTCTAAGGAATGTGACTCGAAACCTTGTAGGCAAGGAGTGTAACGGGGATTATGCATATATGTATGGCATACTGGTTGCTATGGAATTATGAATAGGGAAATGTAACAGGTTTTGAAGCTGAAATTTTAGACTGTTATAGATTTTGATTCCGTGGCAGATTGTCACAAATTTGCCATGAAAGATAGTACTAAAATTCGTGACAATCAGTCACAAACCGCAGCAATCTGCCACGAATTTGCCACGAACTATACCTACTTGAGAAATATCCGTGGCAAATCCGTAGCAATCTGCTACGGATTTGCCACGGACATACTTGCTTGAGAAATGTCCGTGATAAATTGTTACGAATTTGCCACGGATGATACTTGCTTGAGAAACATTCGTGGCAACTTTGTGACAATTTGTCACGGATTTGCCACGAACTGTACCTGCTTAAGAAATGTCCATGACAAATTCGTGATAATCTGTCACGGATCGTACCTGCTTGAGAAATATCCATAGTAAATTTCATGGTAATCTACCACGGATTTGCCACGGATTATTCTTGATTGAGAAATGTCCGTGGCAAATTTCGTGGCAATCTGTCACGGAATTGCCACGGATTGTACTTGCTTGAGAAATGTTCGTGGCAGATTGTCACAGATTGGTCACGGATGGTACCTGCTTGAGAAACATCCGTGGCAATTTGCCACGAATTGTACCTGCTTGAGAAATGTCCGTGGCAAATCCATAGCAGATTGTTACGGATGGTACCTACTTGAGAAACATCCGTTCCGTGACAATCTGCCACGGACAATACAGTCCGTGGCAAATCTGTGACAGATTGCTATAGATTTGCCACGGATCGTACCTGCTTGAGAAACATCCATGGTAAATTCGTGACAATCTGTCACGAATTTACTACGGATTGTACCTACTTGAGAAATGTCTGTGACAAATCCGTGGCAGATTGCCACGGATAGCATATATTCCATATTGTTTCCGTAGCAAATCTCTGATAATCTGTTACAGATTTGCCACGGATGGTACCTGCTTGAGAAACGGTCCATGACAAATTCGTGGCAGTTTAGTCACGAATTTACCACAGACGGTACCTGCTTGAAAATCGTCCGTGACAAATCCGTAGCAAATTGCCACAGAAAATATTTCAGTGACAAAAAAATACTTAGTCACGAAGGTTTTTGCTACGGACCTTTTTCCGTGGCAGATCCGTAACAAATTCCAATTTAGCTACGGATTTACCACGGATTTGTCCGTGGCAAATTAATAGATTTCTTGTAGTGATATCTTTTTATATAATTCGTCTTCCAATCTTTTGATTCTGTCCTGCTTTTTCCCCTTCCATTTCGGGCACTTACAATTGTAATTACAATTTATCTCTGCAACCCAAAAGGAAAATATTATGGTTTGCCAACAAATGCATGGATAACAAATAATAATTTGTACAATACGTACATATCATACTGAAATTCAAAAAGAAGGCAACACAAGTAGTGTACATAATAAGTGTTCGTTCCTTTTGCAAACCAATTCATCCATGATGATTTATGCATTTCCAGGGTTCAAAGCTTATGGGTGGAAAAAGATATCAGGACTCTAGTTGAATGCCTGTTGCAGAAACTGTGTAAAAATTATAAGGCTACCCTCGGACTCTTGGAAAATACTGTTTACGATATTCAGCCAATGCCCATAATGAAAAAATGTTCTTATGTGCAGCATAGTGTAGTATGAGGTTTCCCAGGGCAGCACCTGTTATTTCCTGCAACAAAGATTTGAGTTATCAAGGATAGGTCAAATAGTAGTTTAAGAGAATGAATTGTTTGCCAGTTTTAGTAAATATTCTACAGATGTTTGAAATGTAAAATTTAGGTGGAGGGAACAATAGATGGCGGTTGGTAAGGCAAGGGCAGCACTGTAGAAGCTGCAAATTCTTATTGAAAATTTAATTAGTAGGAAGCCATCTCAATAGTCATCTAAAGGTTCACCTTTGTCGCTGCGCTGCTTCAGGAGCACTTTCTTGCATTTTTTATCCCGAAGCTAATAGGCCTGATGATCATTTGGCTAACATTGGAGTTTACTTAGGGATTGCTGCTACTTCTCTTTTGACACACCACCTAAGGAGATTAAGGAGTTATGTAATCTGGATAGGTGGCAATGGCAACTACCTTCCATTCACCTCAAATAGCCTTGTATTATGTTTCCATTACATGAATAAAACAACGGCCGATTAGGCCTTTGCTTAAAAAAAAAAATCTGATGTAATGTTGATTATTTTAATTTATTAGAAATAATATGTGGCTTTTTTAATCTTTACTATTCCCCCTTCACCTTGTTGCACTTACAACCATAGTAAGTGTGGGTGAGCTTGATTCCAGTTCTATCTTTGCAACCAAAAAGGAAAATATTATGGCTTACATGATATGCATGGATTCATAACAAGTTATGATTTGTATGATCCATACATATCATATCGAAGTTTAAAAACAAGGCAAACATAATTTATTGTGAAAAACAAGTTACGAGCACATTAGTTTCTTACTCTCCTATCAGTGTTTTTAAAATTATAAAAAGAGGGGTTGGGCGGGGGGGTGGGTAGGGTAATGGGGGACAATAGATTTCATTGTAGAAGGGCAAAGGCAGCATGTGGAGAAGAACAAGTTGAACTAATAGCAAAAGAGCTTTGAGTTTGAAAGCGTTTATATCATATTTCCCTAAGTCTCAACCTAGAGGAACTTGGCTGAGTTGTGGTAGAGAAAATTAAATACTCTCGAAGTAGGCTAATTCTTATTCATTAGAAGAGAGATGGTGAAAGCTGAGGCAAGAATTTTATTAAAAATAAAAGGAAAAGATCACACCTATTCCACAAAGAAATTATTGTAACACCAACAAAATAAGTGCTTGCTGCTTGTGCAAACCAATTCATCCATGACGATTTATGCATTTCCAACTTTCAAAGCTTATGGGTGGAACACAATATCAGGGCTCTGGTTGAATGCTCATTATAGAAACTTTGTAATAATTATAAGTCTATCTTCAGACTCTTGGAAAACAACGTTTACGATATTCAGTAATATACAATAGTTTGAAATGCAAAATTTAGGAGGAGAGAACAAAAGATAGTTACAAAGAAGTCAAGGGCGGCAAAACTGTAAAAGCTGCAAATTCTTATAGAAAATTTAATTAGTAGGAAGTCATCTCAATAGTCTAATTAGCATTCTTATCATATCAATTATATACCTGTTGTGGAAAACCTCCATCATCCCTCTGTGAATTGATTAATAGCAATGCAGCCTTATGTATAGGTTTTGAATCTCTCTTGGCCTGCTCAAATTTGTAAGAGTAATTATTTCTATTGGCTAGACGTCTTCACCAGAAAGATTATTTTTTAAGATATTTTTCAGTGCGATCACTATTGTTACATAAATTTCACCAATTGTTTTCTTTTTTATGTCACTAGAAAATGCAATGCAAGATTAGTTAGGGATAACCTGTCCCCCGCGTAAAAGAGCCATTAATGCCCATGATGTTTGTACTAAGTTGGATTTCTTTCCGGGCAACTTTGTGTACTCCTATTATAAATGTATTATCATGAAATGATAGTGTATTATTATAAGAAAACATCAGAAAACATGATGAAAATCCACGATGAAATAAAGAGTTTGAATCACCATTTTTTTATTTGAAAGGAAGCTTTTCCCCCAGCCACCGTCTTCCTGTTGCTTTAAAAGCAAAAAATCACAGGCTCTACGAACTCTTTCACTATTGAAGCATGTCTTCCCAAATGCTGCTAAAGCTCCTAATGCAAAGCAGGAGGCATTAGTGTAGCATATTGCCCAGAAGCCACACCTGTACGAGTCATTTGATTACTAAAGTCATGTTTACAAATATATTTGATCAGCAGTAAGATTATTAATTAAATACATCTCATAATGATGGGATTAATTACCATGAACCATCTGGATTTTGGATTTTCTCAATGAATTGTATTGCTCTCTTTATGGATACTTTTATTTCTTCTTCACGATACGTTGGGAATGAATGACTAAATAATATAAGTGATTCAGTTATAGAGGATGTGCATTCAACATACCTAAGACCATCAATCAACATATGCAATTTAGCAACAAGAAGTAAATCATGAATATTCAAAATTTACAAATAAATTGCCAATTAATCTTACTCATGCTCGACAAAAGCATTGTGGAATAGTTCTGTTGGATTAAAAGTCTGTAAAAAAAAAAAAACATATTTTAAATTGATGACAAATATCACTTCTTTCACATATATTTATGAATTTTTATCCATACATATGTATGGCTCACCTCCAACCATGTTGGTAAGGTTGATGGCTCCCAAATGGCAAAGCCTCCATTTTTACTCTAAAAACAGGTATTTGTTCAACAAAAATACCCAAATTAGTGAAATTTATTCAAATGCATATCTGTTTTCTAAGTTATAATATGATCACCTAAAGTATTCAAAAGAAATTTTACTTGCAAACTCAGCATGAAATCAATAGCTTCATATAGCCTCTCATCTTCAATCTTTTCGCCCACAATATCAGTAGACATTTGTGACAATTGGAGTAAAGCCTGAAGAATAGCAGGGGAAAAAGGTGAATGTCTACTCTAATGTAATACTAACATTTTTCTCTTTTTGTGGGGGTAGAAAAATTAAGCGACCTTCAGTGCTTCAGCAGTGCAATCAGATACTTGCAAACCATGATCTCGATCAGCTAGCATCCAAGCGCCTTTACATGCGTAGTGAAATGTGGAACTGAAGTCGCCCGGTAGATTTTCTCGTATCTTAAAGTTTTTCTCCAATATATGAATATAACAGAAATGCATTTTGCTTAAGGAAACTTATGAAGGATTATATCTGATTTTAATTAATATACCTGTGTTTCTTTTATGAAATGGTTTGCCTTCTTCAAAGTCATCCCAAATTCATCTACAAGGCCAGTAGCTATAATTGCTTGAGTGGTAAAAGCAGTATCCCATAACTGACTACCCATATTCTGCAATGGAGAACAAAAGGCCAATTACCTAAACTTGAAGGGAAAAAATGTGATTCAATTGTAATTATTTTATTTATTACAGTACCTGCACTTTCATTCCATCCTCAGCAATCCATAAATAATCATGAACTCGTGCCAGATGATACTTGAAAGCCTTCGAGTTCGAATTTGGATCCTCTGCCCAACAAGCCATCATATGGAGGATCTACAAAATATCAGTCATTGTATCAACAATATTCTGTCAAGTTTTTCTACTTATTTTTTGAACTTCCGTAGTAGCATTTATGTTCTTTCTTGATATCTTAATTACTGTTAGAGTGAAAATTCTATTACACTAAAAATTTTTCTCGCTTACCGTGTCCACCGACCCCATGTTTATATATCTGCTGTGTTCATCGTCATAGTGAATGTATGTCATTACCCTCTTCAGAGCTTTTTCTCCAAGCGTGGAGAAGGGCCAAATATTTTGAATTGGCTCCCAAATATAATAAGAGATGTCATGAATTATTTCCAGTAGAAAAGGCCGAGGAACAGCAGGATCGTTCTGCATTTCATCATTTGAATCGAATCTTTGTGTGCTCGTTGAGAAGGATGAATATCTTTTCTTGAATTTGGTATGAAGTGCTTACGACAGATGTACCTCTAGGCAGGAGTGTCTTGCCTTTTTCCAATTGATTGTATCATAAGGTTGGTTGTAAAGTTCTTGTCTTAATGAAACAATGAGATCTGTGATGTGCCCAACAAATTTTTTCCCATACAAAAATGCAAAGGGAGCGTATACATCACGCAAGTAGCACAATACCTTCCCTGCATTGCAAGAGAAATTAGATATGGAAACTAATACCCTAAAGACAGAGAGAGATTCATAATTATTGTGAATTAGTAAACCATTTTAGATCCTTGTGATTATAGGACATAAGCTATCAAGTGCAGCTTGTACTTGATTTCAACCAAAAGTTAAAAAACAAAAGATCCGGGGGGTGGGGGTTCGCGCCTGGGGAGCTTTTATCTTATTTCAAAAGAAAAAGTTTAAGTGTAGTTTTACCTATTAATTTTGTTTTTCAGTCCGTACCTTACAAGAAGGAGTAGGAAATAGGAAGAAGGAGTTGAAAGTGATGCAATGATAAAGAGTGTGAAACTTGTACAATGAATAGGCTTTGGGACATGATAATTGTACGGCCGTAGGAAGTACAAGAATTGTATTCTCGTAAAAGTTGTATCACTTAGGTAAATGACGGTAATAATTGAAGCCAAGATTAAAGACTATGTTGCATGGGGCTGATTACCTGCGTGGATTGGTAGAAACGGAGGCAAAAGAAAGAATTCTGGAGGGACTGGGTTACAGCCTGACCATTCATATACTCCTAAGACCTGTTAGGGGTGGAAAATTTTTAAGATCATATTAACAAAATGCAATATTTGTGTCTATGTATGTTTGATTTTTAACATAACAGGAAAATGAGCAGGGAAAGATATGGGATTGTTTTTCAGTAGGAGTAAACTTTATTATACTTTATAATACTTTATATATATAACCAATATCTAATATTAACGTAATTATATATAAAAAAATTAAAATTAAATATTGAAACCTCTCAAACTTTACATTGCAAAACAAACTTTGAAATTATTCTAATATTCTTTATATCATCTTTGAACTATGTCTTTTAATTATTTTATTGATAATTTTTAACCACACAAAATTTAAAAAGCTATGTAAATTATGAATACAATGAATGCATAGCTTCTAAAGCGATCAACCATGCTTAGCTTGAATAGATCCTCGCGGTCAAAGTAACCAGAAAGACGTTGAGTTTTTGGTTTTTCCAGGTTTCCACCCTCAAATTTTAATGCCTTTAGATTCCCTTTTCTCTATTTTAATTTTATTAATAAAAATATTGAAAAAAGGAAATAATATGCATGTGGAGAGGATAAGTTACAGTACAATTAATTGATTACGTATTTGTATACTTAATCTCTTTTTCTTTGTATTAATTATCTAAATATGATAAATATTTATTTATTTATTTATTTTCTTCTCCTTTTCTTTACCTTTGAATAAAAATATATTATAAAAAATGCTGAAATAAATGAATATTTATAATATCTATTATCTTACCGATAAAGTCATCTTCCCCCAAGAGGGTATCATTGTTAGAACTCTATGATCACCAATCCATTTCCGTGCTTTTGAAGCAATATTATCACCGTTTCGAAACTCACCATTTCCTCCGAGCAAACGCCACGCAATATAGTTATCTGCCGTACCGAGCATTGTGCTTGGGCCTTCTATATGAAAGACCCATCCTCCATCTTCGTTCTGCATATTTTGCATGTTCAATCAAATTTATATGGGCCAAAGCACCAGTAACCTCTATACACGTTCTCTAAGTTTTAGATTTTGCACTTTTTATTTTAAAATTTTATTCTTTATTACTCTCTAATTTTAAAAATGTATAAAATATTATCATTTCTTCCATTTAGAAAATTGTTGGACTCTCTTGATCCTTTTGACCCATTGCCTCTTTCTTTTATCTTTAAGCTGACCACTTCACTCTTTCTTTGTCATCTAATTGCAGCCACTCAAGAAGACTGAAGATTGGGGAAAGAGTAAGGAGGAAAAAAAAAGATAAATTGATAAATTTAGTCTCTAAATTTTTTTATTTTGACATGATTAGTTTATATTTTTTATTTTTAATTTTATAGGTCATCTATCTTTTTTAATTTGACACATTAGGTCTTCTCACCTAATTCTGGCGGGTCAACCCATTAACTCTAATTTTGACCTATTAAGAAATGACAAATTTGATATTTTACGGTACGCTTTAAATATTTATAAGTCAAGTTGACAAATTTAGTCCCCAAACTTTTTATTTTGGCATGTCTTGTCTCTATTCTTTTTTTTTATTTTTATAGATCCTCTATCTTTTTTTAATTTGACTCATTAGGTCTTTCCAACCTAATTCCAGCAAGTCAACCCTAAATTAACCCGTCAACTCGAATTTTGACTCATTAAAAAATAACAAATTTGATATTTTACTGTACACATCTAATCATTCTTTGTGCTAGAATTGTATATATACAAAATTAAAATAATTATAAATTTACGATCACAGATATATAAATTGTATTACAAATTAAAGAATTAAAAGAATTTACAAAGGTAAAACCCAAATTGGTGTTGATTCTATCCTAATCAAATCACACAACATGCCAACACTACTTTTTTCTAAATAAAAAATCCAAATATCATATCATCTATTCAAGTAACACAAATTGGTGAGTTTAGTCACTTTTTTATTTTGGTATGATTGGTCAATATTCTTTTTTAACTTTATAGATCTTCTATCTTTTTTAATTTGGCACATTAGGTCCTTCTGACCTAATTCCGACAGGTCAATTGAAAATTAACTCGTCAACTTCGGAAGGTATAAAGTAAAACACCAAATTTGCTATTTTTTATTGGGTTAAAATTGGAGTTGACGAGTTAATTTATAGTTGAAGTGCCAAAATTAGTTTAGAAGAACCTAATGTGTCAAATTTAAAAAAAATAGAGGAATTATAAAGTTAAAAAAGAATATTGACCAATCACACCAAAATAAAAAATTCGAATGACTAAACTCACCAATTTGCCTTACTTGAATGGATGATATGATATTGAGAATTTTGATTTAGAGAAAAGTAACATTAACATATTGTGTGATTTGATTAGGATAGAATCAACATCAGTTTGGGTTCTACCTTTGTAGATTATTTTAATTCTTTGATTTGTAATACGATTTATACATTTGTGATCATAAATTTGTAATTATTTTAATTATATATATATATATATATATATATATATATATATAATTCTAATATAAAGAATGATTGAATGTGTACAATAAAATATTAAATTTGTATCTTTTAATGGGTCAAAATTCGAATTGAAGGGTTAATTTGGGGTTGGCTTGCTGGAATTAGGTTGAAAGGACCTAATGTGTCAAACTAAAAAAGATAGACGACTTATAATTTTTTTAAAAAAAGAATAGGGACCAAACATGCCAAAATAAAAAGTTTAGGGATTAAACTCATCAACTTGTCTTTATAAATATTGAAAGTATATAGTAAACTACCAAATTTGTTATTTTTTAATGGGTTAAAATTGGAGTTGACGGATTGACCTGCCAGAATTAGGTGGAAAGGATCTAATGTACCACATTAAAAAAGAAAAATGACCTATAAAGTTAAAAATAAAAAATAGGGACCAATCATACCAAAATAAAAAAGTTTAGAGACTAAACTTATCAATTTATCAAAAAAAATAGGAAAAAATTGTTAAGGAGCAGACCTACACCATTTGTGAAGTATTAGAGGGCCTAAAAAAGAAAAAAGAAAAAAAGATTACCATATATAGGTAATATTATAGATTTTTAAATAGAAAAATAGATGTGTATGGATAGAGAACGTGTTGATAAAGTATATAACCATATGCAGTCATAAACAGTAAAAAAAAAAAAAAAAAAGATACAAAAGACAAGCAAAATTCTACCTGATGATTGTAGATATAATGAAGCATTTCTTTTTTGTGCTCTGGTGATAGAATCAAATTCAGACTCCTTGTCATATATAGAAACATGATCTGCATGAAGCGGTAACGTTCATAATCCATAGTTTTTTGGATAATTCTCTTTTCGTTTTTCTCTGCTTTTTGCTTAATTTTGAACATTACTTACAAGAGGAGGCATAAGAATCATGGGACCGGTCATCTCTGATGGCCAGTGTCCGTCGTGTGCTTGGATTGCAGAGGTATACTTAAAAGCTTTTCTCAGAGAATTAATAACAACTTCACCATTTATTTCATCCACCTTTTCGACCCTGAGTTTGGCCATGCTCAGGTCTGCCTTGTTTTCTTTGATGAGCTAGCATCACAGCGAAAAGGCAACATCTTAGTCTAATTTGGCACCGACGACAGATTTTCCTTTAAAATAATAACATTTATTTTTTTGAAGAAAAATAATAACATTTATTGATAAAGACGGTTTAAGTTTTTATGGATCTTATTAAGCAAGTCTGAAATGTTAGAGAAGAATTGAAAGAACAAATATTTGGCTCAGATGTTCACCTGCATGTCCTTGAAAATGTCGCTAGAAGGCTTTGTTTGAAACCGGTTCAAATGGTAACTCATTCGAGCTTTCTCGATTTCTGCTCGTTCTTCAGGAGTTCCAAGATCAGGAACAAACTCCCATATTTGCCTGCCCAGGAAATTGTTGGTGCTAAATAACCATGGCCCATGGCCTTCTGCAACCTTAAGCTTCCACATAATGGCTCGGAGCCAATGTGTAGAAGAAGACAAACAATTTATATAGCTTACATACCTGAATATGAGATGAAAAACTACTGTATCTATAGGCAGCTGGGCAGAGTACTCTTACACCATAAAACGTAATAAGGTTAGTTTGGTAAGTTAAAGTTTAAAAATGAAAAATTAAATATTTAAGTATTAAATTTTAAAAATTAAAGTTTGAATTATAAAATATGAAATCTAAATCAAAAAAAGAATTAATTATATTTGAATTGTACATTATATTAAGTAACTTTTATTTTATTTAAACTTTATAACAAAATTTAGTATATTTTAATCAATTATATAATAAAAAGGATCTATTATTAAATACACTAAATAAATTAATTATTTACTATTATATGTTGTCAAATATATTAAATAATTAATTAATTAATTAATTTAAATATTTAATTACATTATCAAAGCCCCTACTAATTTCTTTGCGAGACCCCAGGTTAGGCAAGGCTGTGAATAGTCAAAATGGTCGAGGCCTTTGAAATAAACTGAAATAAGTGCCAAACTGGGTAAAAAAAATGGTACTGAAATTAGGCAGTTTGGCAGGGCTGTGCAGAGTACTCCTGACCATGAGAAAGCACAAAATCAACTCTCGCCGTTGAATCGAAAGCGACCTGAAATAAGTGCTCATCAATCCCCTGCACTTCAAAGTCTGCACATCTCCAAACTTTCATGCATATGGAAGTGCTAAAGTCAGAAAGGTGAGCTATTCTAGCCTTCGTTTCACCTTGGCAACTTTGGGAAATACTATAAAATAGGTAGTTTTAACTATTATGCCATGCCATGAATGTTAGTAAGGATAGATTTTGTTGTATAATGTTTCTTGAAGTTTATCAAGACAAATTTAAAAACAAATTCACTGTTTATCAAGGGAACAAAATTGCGAAGTTTCAAGGCACGTTATAATGTAATTAGATGAGGTGTAATGCCTGATTTTCTTTTTCTTTTTTTTACAACAAACTTAGTTTTAGTCTCAAAAAATTTGAAGTCGGCTACATAACCAATACCAGGCTACGCGTGGTCATCCACATGAATTCTTTCTTTTCACTTTTTTTTATGAACCGTCATACTTTCATCCAAATCTAATAAATATATATCTCTTCTAATCACCTCTATCCATATCATTTTAGGCATATCT
Source organism: Voacanga thouarsii (assembly GCA_026120185.1). Taxonomy (NCBI): domain Eukaryota; kingdom Viridiplantae; phylum Streptophyta; class Magnoliopsida; order Gentianales; family Apocynaceae; genus Voacanga; species Voacanga thouarsii. The sequence goes on from JANUWF010002273.1 coordinate 813,004, forward strand.
CTATGTCTGTCTAACCTATCATGCCTCCCTCCCTCAATCCTCCTAACAGGCGCATTCCTCGATCTTCTCTGTACATGTCCAAATCAAATTTTAATTTAATAAAATATGGTTTCGGCCTCTAAAAAAAATAATAATGCCACTTTCCTTGAGATTTATTTTGTGTCCCATTGATAGATTGATCTCATCATACAATAAATTTTAGCGAAATACTTTTGAGAATACAGTGAAACTCAATATTTGACAGCATTTTATACTAAAGAAATCACATAAGATATTTATTAATATTTACAAACAAATCCTAGTCTTTTTGTAAAAGATTCTTTGAGCATTTATAAAAGGTTATATGACCTTTTTCGACCCCAAAGTTTTTTCACTCTTCCTTTTATAGACAAGTTCACATATCTTACTTAAGAGTATAACTCTTATTATATATTTAGCATGGAGTCATAACTATCTATGAATGGACTTTGTGATAGCTTTTGTGAACAGTCATATCCGCCATGTATATACACATTTATTCACCATGAGCTAATATATCATATGTTCACATCTTTAGTTAGGTAACAAGAACTCTAATAAACCATCAACCACATAATCGTAGTATTTTGAAAATTTCCAACAATTCGCTTGTTAAGTGTTAAAATATCATATTTTTATGTCCTTTTTACTTAATTTTTGTATGATCTTTTAGCGATTATGGATGATTTCTACTCATTTTGTGATTATGCGTTTGTAGGGTTTCTTCTTGAAAAATGAGTGGAACATGGGCTAAAACGATGAATTTGGGAACAAGAAGGATTGCCAAAAGCTTTAGAACAATTTGGGAAGTGATTTGAAGAGTTTTGGAAACTTCCATAGTGCATTTGCCAAAAGCTATGCACCAAACTGTGTTGAACAAAGTAAAAACATAACTTTTAAAAGTTATGCACGACTTACAGTATGTCGGTGCTAGAAGTGAAAATTTAAAATGTGCAAGGGTGCACCACATCATGCACGCCCGTGCATAAAACTATACAGGTCTCCAGAAAACTTCCTCTAATTGTAACTCTAAGGCAGTGGAATTGTTATAAAAGGAGTCCTAGGGTAGCCATCTTCGTACAATAACAAAATTTCTCATTCTTCTTTCATCTCTTTGAAAAAGAAGCAGCAAAAGAAGGCTCCAAGGCAAGTTTGAGGTCCGAAGGCACTCGAGATTGTGGGCATACCAAAATTTATCATTCAAACTATCTCTTGTTTTTTCTCTTATTTTCAAATGTTCTATGTTATTTAGTTTTCTTTATGTTCAAGCAATTATATTTTTTTCTTGTTCTTAGGAGTTGTTTTGATTATTGATTTTGGAACTTTGAGATTATTGAATTGAAGATATTATCTTTGATGTTCTTAAGATTATCTCTTGAATATTTATATAATTTCATATTTCTTCTGTATTAATTTTATTATTTACTTCTTTTGTGTTTGGCCTACATACTTGATTCACATAATTGAATAGTTAAGAATATTGATCTTTGATTGATTTTCTTTAAGTGGTATCTATTGATTTAATTGAGTTGCAACTCATGGCTTAGTTAGATTAATAGAGAATTATATGATTCAAATTGCATATAATTGAAACTCATTATTATGTCTAATTTGATATTGGTGATATTTTGATATACTTATCAATTTAGTTTTTAGTCTAAGACACGATTGGTCTAATTATATGCTTAGTTGTTAGTTAATCAAGTTGGATTAGATTAAGAATTAGATTAGGGGTTAATTTGCAATGCTCAGTAGAATTAATCTAATTTTACAAGGATAGGGATTTGCGGCACTTAGTGGAATCCAAAAACCAATTGCTCTTGGATAATTGCATCTATGATAAGCTTCTTAATTTGATTTCAAGACATATTCCCTAAAGACTAGTTGGTTTGGATTTATGATCTTGTTTTAGTAGTTTCCCAATTAGTCTATGTTCAGAATAAGTAGTTTCCTAATTGTTTTCTCCATTTTTTTAAATTTATTTAAAGCATTAGAATTCATTAGTCTTAATTATTCAAGAATTCATTCATAAGATTAAGATTAGAAAAGAATGTAATAAAGTATATTTCTTTGAGTTTGACACCTTACTATCCAGTACTAGGTATTAATAAGGTAGGGAAAAATTTGTTAGTGCATGACGATTGCATTTTATATCCTTATTTGTTTATGTCTGAAAACTCCGCAACACCCCCTACTATTTTCAAAATAATTGAAAATATGATAAAATTAAAAATCATATACATAAATAATGGTATCTTGCAATTTGAACATTAGCATCGTAAAGGATATTATAATTAACCAGAATAACATGATAGATACATTCTTTGAACCAACGATTTTATATTGATTAACTGAACACACTTTAACAACTTTATTTAGGTAAGAGAAATAATAATATATTATAGTGCTTGCACCTATAGATATAACAGTTTCGACTTACTGAACTCAAGACCTAGCATTTTGTGAGGTGTTGAGTTGAATAGCCATTATTAGTGATCTTGTGACACAGATTTAAAACCCACCCCTTGATGTTTAAAACATAAGAGCTCTTGTACGATTCTTTTTCACTAAGTTTTGACTTGATCTCACAAAATTAACAGTGATTGTATCACAAGTCTTAGCTCTTTTAGACATTTGACTAATCACTTATTTCCTCATTTTTTGAGTGTTCCTCCTTTAAACCAATGCACACTTTTAGTCTTTAGATTTAGGAATTGAATTAAATTGTTATTGATAAACTATTTCATTTCTTAATTCAATAGCAATATTTTGATTGCTCAACCATAAACTGACATGCTTTACTATTTTGTGCATATCCCAATATGCACTCAATTATTTTTCCACCAAGATTTCTTTTTAGGTTCAGGAATCTTTATTATTCCCTACAAATGCAAACTCTTAAATGTTTTAGGTTAGACTTCTTTATATTTCATATAAGGTAATATTGTACTTTTTATTTAGGATTATATTCAATATGTAGCAAGCTATTAACACAACTTCCCTCATAACCTTGTGCAAGAATAGAGTTTGATGGTATTAACCATTTTCATAACACCCAATTTTTGCTCTTAGGCACACCATTTTGTTGTGGTGTGTAAGGAGTTGAAGTTCGTGAATTATCCCAATAGATTAGAAAATGGGGGATTATAACATTCTCCTCCTCTATCACATCTAGTAACATAATTCAACTTCAAGTTTTTATATTGCAACTTTCTCTAACACATCATTTCTTGAATGTACAGATATGCATAATAGAAATTAGTATCGTCATCTATAAACATATCATGATATCTTGCTCTCTAAAGATTATATAGAATGGAAATAATATACATTACTATATATCAAGCCTAGTAATCATAGGAAACAAACATTCTCCAAGGTGAATATATCTCAACCAAGTTATGTCATAAGTAAAGAAGTCTCAATAATATAAGTATCAAACATTTTATAAATAAGGAAAAAAACTATCAAGAAAATTCTTACTTGATTACAACCTCCTTCATATAACTTACCTTTCATATCTTTCAATTAACACATTCATTATCCTACTTGTACCATGCATTTATGACTTCTTCAGCCGTTCGTGAAATTGCCTCCATCAAATCTCTCTAATTGATTCCATCAAAGTTGTAACACCTTGCTACTTACGTACTCCAAAAGCGGCAGGGATGTCGACGACCAGGGGTCTTTATAACTTGGTAAAAAGAAAATTAAAGGAAATAAACTAAATCCAAAACTTATTACAACTGAACCAATACTTTTACAAGTCTCCAACATTATTTAAATAAAGTCTTGAAAAACAATACATCAAAACAGAAATGAAAATCTTCAATCTTAAGGCAAGCTCAACCTTCAACGCAGGATCTTCCTAAAAACAAGATACAAAATATGGTGAGAATTACGTCCCAATAAGTCCTGTGTGTGCTCATGTCATATTGAGAAATGTTTCATGTATGCAAGTTTAAACACATGTTGGAAAAGATTGCAAGTCATAATCATTGTACTTTTGAATATAGAGTGGCGTTTTGTATTTATATTTTTTAAATATTAAATAATCAATCACTCTATTTATAAGAAGAGAAATAAGAGAATCACTTGAGTTCAATTAATTAATTATGTTCGCTTACACACTACAAGAAAAACATCAAATTAGTGACGATTTTTTGCGACGGAGCAGCAATGGAAGCAAAATTTTAAAAATAAATTTATTTTTTGAAATTTCTGTCTCTAATTCGTCGGTAATTGCAACAGATTAGCGGCAGAAATCTAGCCCTCGCAAATCCGTCGCAAATTTGCAACGGCCATCCAAAATTTAAAAATAAATAATTTTTTTTAAAATTAAAAAAATGCTCTCGCAAATCCGTCGCAAATTTGAGAGGGATTTGCGATGGCCATCTAAAAATAAAAATAAAAAAAGCCGTCGCAAATCCGTTGCAATTTGCGACGGATTTGCGATGGCTATCTAAATTTAAAAAATAAATTTATTTTTTTAAAATTAAAAAAAAGTCGTCACAAATCCGTTGCAATTTGTAACGGATTTGTGACGGCCATCTAAAATTAAAAAATAAATTTATTTTTTTAAAATTAAAAAAAAATCGTCGCAAATCCGTTACAATTTGCAACAGATTTGCGACGACCATATAAAATTAAAAAATAAATTTATTTTTTTTAAATTTTAAAAAAATCATTGCAAATCCATTGTAATTTACGACGGTCATCTAAAATTAAAAAATAAATTTATTTTTTTAAAATTAAAAAAAAAAGCCATCGCAAATCCATTGCAATTTGCAATGAATTTTTTACGGCCATTCAAAATTTAAAAATAAATTAAATTTAAAAAAGAGCCGTCGCAAATCAGTTGCAATTTGCAACGAATTTGCGACGGCCATCTAAAATTAAAAAATAAATTTATTTTTTTTAAATTTAAAAAAAGCCATCGCAAATCTGTTGCAAATTGCAATGGATTTGCGACGGCCATCTAAAATTAAAAAATAAATTTATTTTTTTAAAATTAAAAAAAAACCGTCGCAAATCCGTTGCAGGCCATCTAAAATTAAAAAATAAAATTATTTTTTTAAATTAAAAAAATAAGCCCTCGTAAATTCGTTGCAATTTGCGACGGCTATTAAAAATTTAAAAATAAATTTATTTTTAAATCTTGAAAAATTAGCTATCGCAAACCCGTGGCTAATTAGCAACGAATTTGCAACAGAAAATTCTATCGTCGTAGATCTGTCGCAAAGCTCTTGCAAATCCGTCGCTAATTCACAAAAAAATTTACTATATAATTAATATATAACACAATATATCACAAGAACTTCAATAGCTTAGTGGTGGAATGCGTGCTCCCCCACAATAAGGACGCTGGTTCAACCCCAAATCCGATATAATATCATAATATTCTTGGCGGGTTGGGTTGTCAGCGGGCCGAGTTGGACCAATGAACAGGCGGGTCGAGTAGCTAATTAATTAATTTTTTTAATAAATTTTTTTTGCCGTCGCAAATTCGTTGCAAAATTAATTAATTTTTAAATAATTTTTTTTGCTACCACAAATTAAATTAATTAATTTAAAAAAAAATTCCATCACAAAACCATCGCTAAATTATTTTAGTTTTTGTAAATAAAAAATTTTTTGCCGTCACAAATCCGTTGCTAAATTAATTTATTTTTTGTTATTAAAAAAATTTTTACCGTCGCAAATCTGTTGCTAAATTAATTAATTTTTTTTAAAATAAAAGTTTTTGGCTGTCGCAAATCCATTGTTAAATTAATTAATTTTTTATAAATAAAAAATTTTTGCCGCCGTTTCTAAATTAATTAATTTTTTTTAAAATAAAAATTTTTTGCCATCGCAAATCCGTTGCTATATTGATTATAAGCTTAATTATAATGTCATCAATTAAATGTCCGTCGCAAATCCGTCACTATTTGCGACGGATTTTCTTTCCATCACAAATTGCGATGCCCTTTTTAGCGACGGACGTAATCCGTCGCTAAACGTGATTAGTGACGGATTAACAACGGATTTGGTTATCGCTAATTTGGTTTTTTCTTGGAGTGACATAAGACCCATAGTTATAGAGGTTTAGATACATTATCTAAAAGGAAAAGAAATGAATCTAATAAATATAATATTATCTTATCCATTAATAACCTTAGTAAAATGAATAGTCATATTTATCTTCAAGATAAATGGATATCATCAGAAAATGAACAGACATTTATTATTTTCATAATACTCCCCCTTGAATGTTCATTTTCAAACTTTCGGAAAATGCCTCGCCAAGAACCTTACTAGGAAAAATCCTGTGGGATAAAAACCTAGTGAATGAAAAAATAGTACACTTTCCATTTTAAAAGGAATACTACCTCATTAAAAACTTGACCAAGAAAAAACCCAATAGGAGAAAAAAAAACCTTAGTTAGGAAAAAATAGTACTGTCTACATACTCCCCTTCTTGGTAGCATCTTCAAAATGACTTTATATCTTTCAATCGACGTATTCTAATTTTATGTACTAATTTTTCAAATGAAGATGTCAGCAATGTCTTAGTAATAAATCTATCAGATTATCATATGATCGAATCTATTGCACATATATTTCACCGCTCTTCTGGAGTTCATGAGTAAAACAAAAATTTGGTGAAATATGTTTCATTCTATCTCTATTAATAAATCCACCTCTTAATTGTACTATACAAGCTACATTATCTTCATAAAAAGATGTTGAAATTTCATTTTCAGAGGATGAACCACAATTTTCTCGAATATAATGGATCATGGATCTCAACCATACACATTCTTAGTTTGCCTTATGAATAGTAATATTTTCTGCATGATTAGAAGACATGGCTGCTATAGATTATTTTATAGAATGCTATGATATAGCAGTATCACCACATGTAAATAAATAGTTAGTTTGAGAATGTCCTTTAAGTGGATTAGATAAATAACTAGTATCTACATAACCAATCAATATTGAGTTGGTGTATTTGAATAAAAAAAAACTGAGATTCATTGTCTCTTGGAGATATCTTAGGACATGTTTAATACCATTCCAATATCGTCGTGTTGGAGAAGAGCTAAATCTTGCTAATAAATTTATAGAAAATACTATATCAGGTCGAGTGTTATTAGCAAAGTATATTAGTGCACCAACTGCATTGAGATATGGTACTTTTGGACCAATAAGTTCTTCATCATCTTCTCAAGGTCGAATATGGTCTTTATTTACATCTAATGACTGAACAATCATTGGAATACTTAATGGATGTACTTTATCTATGTAAAACCTCTTCAAAACTTTAGCTGTATATGTTGATTAATGAATAAAAATACCATTTTCTAGATGTTCTATTTGTAGACCAAGATAAAATTTAGTTCTTTCAAAATATTTTATTTTAAATTCTTGCTTTAGTCTCTCTTTTGCCTCTTGGAGCTCTTCTGGAGTTCTAATAAGATTGATACCATCAATATATATAGCAAGTATAACAAAACCTGATCCAAATTTCTTAATAAATACACATGGACATATCGGATTATTTTTATATTCTAATCTTAATAAATATTCACTAAGACGATTATACCACATGCGACTGGACTGCTTTAAACCATATAATGACTTTTGTAACTTTATGGAATAATTTCCATGAAAATAGAATTATATGCTTCAGGCATTCTAAATCCTTTTAGGATTTTCATATAAATATCATTATCAAGATTCTCATATAAATAAGTAGTCACAACATTCATTAGATATATGTCAATCTTTTCATGTACTACTAGATTTATAAGGTATCGGAGTGTAATTGTATCTATCATAGATGAATAAGTCTCATCATAAATAATACCTGATTTTTGTGAAAAGTCTTGTGCCACAAATCATGCTTTATACCTTACAACTTCATTATTTTCATTTCGCTTTCGTACAAATGCCATTTATAATAAATTTTTTTACACCTTTTGGTGTTTGGACTACAGGTCCAAAAACTTTACACTTTGCAAAGGAGTTTAACTCTGATTGAATCTCATCTTTCCATTTTGACCAATTATTTTTATGACGACATTCTTTAACTGATGTTGGTTCAAGATTCTCATCATTTTTTTAACACATCAAGTACTATATTGTATGAAAAAATATTATCAACAATTATTTTAATCCGATTTCAACTTTTGCTAGAAGTTAAATAATTTATGGACATTTCATTATTCTGTTTTCTATTTTCAGATATGTGGATCTTTTCATCAGTTGCCACTTAGTCCTTATTTTTTAATTCTTCAATATGATCATTCTGATAATTTTTTTTCTCTTTTTTTTTGGAAGATTTTTATCTTTGAACCAAGGGGTCATCCACGCTTTCGGCGTGTTTTTTATTTAGCAGCTATAGGAATGTCATTTTGTCCTGCTGGAATTGCTATCTGAATAGGAGCATTTATAGTTGGAATTTTGATTTAATTACCCTTGTAGAGTCAACAAAAGAATCTAATAGCTGATTTACAAGTCTTTGCAAATAAATTATCTTTTGAAATTCTAGTTCACGGGCGTTTTTGTGGGGATCTAAATAATTCATTGAAATTGTCCAGGCAAGCCCTTTTTTATGTGGTTTATGTTCTCCCCCTAATTTAGAAAATAGAGTTTCATCAAAATGACAATCAACAAATCTTGCTGTAAATATATCACCTTTCAATGGTTCAACATATCTAATTATAGAGAGAGAATTATATCCAACATATATCCCCAATTTTCTTTGAGGACCTATTTTGATAAGTTGATTTGGCACTACCGGTACATATATAGCATACCCAAAAATTCTTAAATGAGTAATATTTGACTTTGAACCAAAAGCTAACTGCAAGGGGGAGAATTTGTAATAACTTTTTGGCCTTATACACACAAGTACAACATTATATTCCAACTTTCTCTAACACATCATTTCTTAAATGTACAGATATGCATAATAGAATTTGGTATCATCATCTATAAACATATCATGATATCTTGCTCTCTAAAGATTATATAGAATGCAAATAATATACATTACTATATATAAGCTCTAGTAATCATAGGAAACAAATATTCTCCAAGGTGAATAAATCTCAACCAACTTATGTCATAAGTAAAGAAGTCTCAATAATATAAATATCAAACATTATATAAATAAGGAAAAAAACTATCAAGAATATTCTTACTTGATTACAACCTCCTTCATATAACTTACCTTTCATTTCTTTCAATTGACGCATTTATGACTTCTTCAACCATTAGTGAAATTGCCTCCATCAAATCTCTCCTATTGATTCTATCAAACTTGTAACACCTTACTATCTACGTACCCCAAAAGTGGCGGGGATGTCGCCGACCAGGGGTCTTTATAACTTGGTAAAAAGAAAATTAAAGGAAATAAACTAAATCCAAAACTTATTACAATTGAACCAATACTTTTACAAGTCTCCAAAATTATTTAAATAAAGTCTTGAAAAACAATACATTAAAATAAAAATGAAAATCTTCAATCTTAAGGCAAGCTCAACCTTCAACGCAAGATCTTCCTAAAAACATGATACAAAATACGGTGAGAATTACGTCCCAACAAGTCCTGTGTATGCTCGTGTCATATTGAGAAATGTTTCATGTATGCAACTTTAAACACGTGTTGGAAAATATTTCAAGTCATAATCATTGTACTTTTGAATATAGAGTGGTGTTTTGTATTTACATTTCTCAAATATTAAATAATCAATCACTCTATTTATAAGAAGAGAAATAAGAGATTCATTTGAATTCAATTGCTTGATTATATTCGTTTACATAAGGTCCCCTATTTATAGAGATTTAGATATATTATCTAAAAGGATAAGAAATGAATCTAATAAATACAATATTATCTTATCTATTAATAACCTAAGAAAAATGAACAGCCACATCTATCTTCAACGTAAATGGATATCATCAGAAAATGAACAGCCATTTATTATTTTCATAATACTCCCCCTTGAATGTTCATTTTCAAACTTTTGAAAAATGCCTCGTTAAGAACCTTACTAGGAAAAACCCTGTGAAATAAAAACCTAGTGAAGGGAAAAACAATACACTTCCCATTCTAAAGGGAACATTGTCTCATTAAAAATCTGACCAAGAAAAAATCCAATAGGAGAAAAAGATCTTAGTTAGGAAAAAATAATACCATGTACATACTCTCCTTCTTGATAGCATCTTCAAGATGACTTCATATCTTTCAATTGACACATTCTAATTTTATGTACTAATTTTTCAAATGAAGCTATCGGCAATGTCTTAATAAATAAATCTGTCAAATTATCACATGATCGAATCTGTTGCACATCTATTTCACCGTTCTTTTGGAGTTCAGGAGTAAAAATTTTTTTGGGTGAAATATGTTTCATTCTATCTCTTTTAATATAACCACCTCTTAATTGTATTATACAAGCTACATTATCTTCATAGAAAGGTGATAATATTTACTTTTTAGAGGATAAACCACAATTTCCTTGAATATAATGGATCATGGATCTCAACCATACATATTCTTAGTTTACCTCATGAATAGTAATAATTTCTCCATGATTAGAAGAAGTGGCTGTTACTGATTGTTTTGTAGAGTGCTATGATATAGCAGTATCACCATATGTAAATAAATAGCCAATTTGAGAACATGCTTTATATATATTAGATAAATAACTAGTATCTGCATAACCAATGAACATTGAGTTTGTTTATTTGAATAAAAAAAAAAAACTAAGATCCATTGTCCCTTAGAGATTTCTTAGGATATATTTAATACCATTCCAATATCGTCATGTTAGAGAAGAACTAAATCTTACTAATAAATTCACAGATATCAGGTCGAGTGTTATTAGCAAAGTATAGTAGTGCACTAATTGCATTGAGATATGGTACTTTTGGACCATTAAGTTCTTCATCATCTTCGTGAAGTCGAAAATGGTTTTTATTTACATTTAATGACTCGACGACCATTGAAATACTCAATGGATGTGCTCTATCCATATAAAACCTCTTCAAAACTTTAGCTACATATGTTGATTAATGAATAAAAATACCATCTTCCAGATGTTCTATTTGTAGGCCAAGACAAAATTTGGTTCTTCCAAAATCTTTTATTTCAAATTCTTGCTTCAATCTCTCTCTTGCCTCTTGGAGTTCTTTTGGAGTTCCAATAAGATTGATACTGATAGACCTTAGAGGGGGGGGGGGGGGGAAGTGAATAAGGTTTATGGCAAACAATTTCAAAATTTAAAGATCTTCTAAAAATCTTAGAACAAGAACAAACAAGTGCGAGTGCCACAAAAACTGATTTTCTATGCAGCTTTGAATATATTGTTAAAGAACTTTCAAGAACTTTGGTAAATGATGAAATGAAGATCTAAACTGAAGCATTAAAAACAATCTCACTTAATCAACATAAAAGTCTTTGATCAAATTAATAGATGCATGGAGGAGTGTAATGTTTTCAAGTCGGATGAGCAGTAAAAGGGCAGGCATGGAAATCAAATTAGCTTCGCAGCAGTAAGAGAGCAGACATGAATCTTGTAAAACATCATTAAATGATGAGAAGATGGTCTTGTTTTAAGAATGGGCAATTGAGACATTAAAGACAAACTTTGTATAGAACACAAATGTCTTTAGAACTAATCAATAATGCAGAGATCGACATAAAGTTCTTTAATCTAATAACCAGCAAAAATGCAGTGATAGAGTGAGGATTAAATGCAAAAGAAAAGACCCAAGGAATTATAGTGGTTCGATCCTCAACCGATCTACATCCACTACCTTAAGTACATAATTAAGGATTTCAACATAATCACTAAAACATTTTTCCCAAATCAATTGTGGTAGGCTACACCAATCTTATATAAGAGGATCACCAACCTCGGTTTTACACCCAACCTCTTAAATCATAACAATCAAGGTTCACCTAATCGGATTTTATTCCACAACCTTAAAAAATTCACTAAACATGGCTCACCCCAACTAGGTTTTACACCACAACCTTGTTATAAGGTAGAATGAAGAAAACATATAGAAATAGCTCACAAGTTTGAGCAGATATGAACAGATAAGCTTCAATAGCCTTTCACCTTTTGAACAATTTAATTTCACCTTTGAAGCACAATGAGAATGAAGATTTTTATTTTCTAAAGTGTAAGAGTGTTTCTAAGAAAGATATAGTAAAAATCTTACAGAAAATCGGGTTTAAATGGCTTTTATAGAAGTGAAAAGTAGGACAACAATGGCTAGTTTCGTACTGTCAAATTTTTCAGAGTTTTGGACTTAAGTTTTGGACGATGGTGCATCCAAAAGGTAAGTGCAAAAGGGTACTTTTTTAGGCAAAAATATTTTGACATTGTTCACAGGATTTTGAACAAATCTTTTGGATGCAGAATCATTCAAACTATTTAATCTAAAATTCTAAGATATAAAACTTTGAAATCTTTTTATTTGTGTGCTTCAAGGTAGAAATAAATTGAATCATAAGATAAAGAGATATAGGAATTTACAAGAAAATACCTTAATAATGATTCCTAGTCAAAAGTTCTTCCACAACGACTTCTTGATATGCAATCTCTTAAACTTGGTTTTCTACTTGATCACCCATTCTTAGATTCCATTACTCAAAAGTTGCTTAGCAATCTTATTTGCACGCCTTAGAGGAACTGAATTCAAACATATCTTATTATATATAGATCAAACAAGTTAGTCCTCATCAATGTTTGTCATAAGTCAAAATATAGGAGAATGCCCTTAGGGCTAACAATCTCTCCCTTTTTAAGTAATGACAAACTTGATAAGATTATGATATAAAAACAATGATATGTACAGAACGAACATGTTAGACCGAGAGAAATAAGAATATTTTTCAATGAAGTGTAATATCTATTTATAGGACTTAAAGAGTGCTTATGAGATTAAGATAGAAAGTTAAAGCATATACTCACAAACATGGCTCAATGAGCCTATGACCCAACCTACCTCCATATCTTCCTTCCTTTCATCACACGACTATTTCACAAGGAAGTAGCCGCAATTAGTAGTCACAAAAATGTAAAGATAAATACATGATGAGGTATAGAAGATAAATCATATGATGTAATGCTCTCCCTTAGTATGTGCATATATGAACACAAGACATAGAGCTATGAAGTGCATTTTAAAAATAAGACTAGATTCCAGTTTGGACTTCTAAAACATACATACAAAATGAGGTAAAATGAGATAGAAGCTAATCTTTTAAAAACTCATTTTTGGACTGGTCTTGTGGATTGAATAAACATGGGTCCAGAACTCCCCTTGCGTATGTGCAGGGTAAAATTTATTTTTTCATAAGGATAGATTAGAGGTTTTCAGTCCAATCCAATTTTCTCAAGGTATTTTAACACAAGGAATTTTCTGTGCAATCAAAGAGAAGTTTTCATAAGAATAAATATCCTAATCATCCAAATATTTAAAAAAAAATGCATATCACATCCATAGCAAAAAAAAAAAAAAAAAACCATCCAGCTTATTCCAAATCAGTTAGAATGCACAATGAACTCATACACACACTTCAATCTTCTTAGTCAATAACAGCAACAACAACTCAACATAGACTCTATCAAATCACCATAAATAGTCATAATTCATCTTAAGCCATATGAATTTATAATCCTCATAAGCAGTCACAATCATAATCCATATTTATAAAGGAAAAGATCAGTGAAAGAGATATGATGAAAACACCAAAAAAATACACAACACAATATTTGATCAACTCAAATTCCAAAAATGTATTTCACAAAATCACAAGTTTGTAAAGAAAATTTCAGTTTTCACATCATAATCTCCTCCCACATCATCTCCTCTTAGTCCATAGCACAATCTCCATAATCGCATCAAATTCACAATCCCCCAACAATATATTTCTCAAGTCATCAATTCACAATCCCTATTTTCTCCCCTTTTGTCATCAATCAAAATAATAGTAATAACAAGAAGTAGCAGAGAAGCAATCAGTAGTACTTTGATAGTAATATCAAGAGAATGCTGTAACACCCCGATACTTAGGCCTGCCAGGGCCGGGAATGTCGCTCCGTCCAAAGGACAAGGGGTCTTTATAACTAGGTCACACAAATAAAATAGTGGAATAAAATAATACTTCAACTTAAAAATTTATTACATCCTAAAATACTCCAAGAATATATCCATGAATTCCCAAAACAAAACCATAAATAAAATTATCCACTCTTGACTCCCCAAAGCAATACATAGAAATAAACGATAACAATCTCTTCCCAGGCAGATTACAGTAGCTACTCATCCCCACAGCAGGATCGACCTGAAATCATGGTAAAAAGGTGATGAGACAGAAATCTCAGTAAATCCGTGTGTGCTTTGGGTGTTTAGTGAAAGCAGTTCATGGATGCAAACTGCGAAATCTTTATAAGAGAAATATTGGCAAGCAGTAAACATTAGTTAAAAGTAAGAGTGGCGTTTTAGCTATTCCAGCCATACATGATCAACAAAATCAACCACTCATAAGAAAGGATTATGGGTTACCACACGTTGGGCCCCACAACCGGATGGTCAGTATGTCACACTTTGTGCATACCGCCGGTCAGAATACCACACTTTGTGCAGACTGACAAAAGTAGGTGATCGGCCTACTGGGCAAGATACTCCTCATTCTCTATACCCAAACAACAACCGGGTGTCCATTCCGGCAAAACACAATCACTTGACTGAAAAGAACACTGCTAGCTCGGACCGGCACGACCCACTGGATTGATGTCCTATCCGGGAAGGACTCACCCCTCAGAGGTGGCCACCTACTGAGAGACTTACCCTAACCTCTCAAGGACTAGTCCTAGTAGTCCACCCTTATTGAGTACTCAACGACGTTTCCCACTTGGGATAAAATGAACAAAACATTGTTCCACATGAAAATGGCATTTTGAGGGTTTCCAAAGTCCTTGTAAAAAAATCAGCTTTAGAAAGAGTTTGAGTTTGGCAAATCTGCTCTTTGATTTTTAAATAATTTAAATGTTTGAAATAAGAGAGAGTTCAACCCTTAATTGCCTTTACATAAATGAGTGTCCAGACACTCTACATTTGGCTTGCTATAAGAAAAACATTTCACATCAATCAGGTTTTGTGCACGAGCTTATCTGACTCTTGCTCACAAATAAAAGGTCTCCAACAGCTGACCTTGTGAAACCCCGGTCAAAACCAACTTTAGAATAAGGGGGTTGTGATGCATATCATATTTTATTTCATGGTTAAATATATTTTCATATGATTTTTATGTGTTTTGGATTCGGGTTTTATTGTCTTGAAGTCTTGTTGGTGAGTATTGTGTGAGAGGGGTAAGATGGTAATTTTTGCCTGAGGTGAAAATATGGAGATAGCCTGTGGATTGAATAGAAAATAATTTTCTAGTGAAAATATCAACAAGAGTTGTTGTGGTATAGTGGTTAGAGCTTTAGAATTAATTCTTGAGGTCTTGGATTCAAATTCCATCATAGAAGCTTTAGCTAGATTAAATTTTATTTTTGCTTAGTAGAGGAAATTTCGGTCTTTTGAGCTTAGAGTAAGGTAGGGATGATGGTCCTAAGAGAGACATGTTAGGAGTATTCTCATTTCACTCCTTTATTCTACTCGAATTTCTTAAAGGGAATTCATTTTTCCTTGACCCTTAATTTTCCTCAATTTTCAACTCCTTGGTTTGATCAAGATGTTCTATCCATTTTCTTTCCAAAAATTTCAGTAAAATGCTGTGATCTTATGAGATCAAAATGTCCTAGTAAAAGGCTTCTCATAGTCTGAAAAATGTGGAAGAATGGTAGGAAATTCCAAGGGGAAAAATCCCTCTAGTAAGCTTGCTGAAATTTCACTCTAGACTAGATCATCTTACTTCTTAGAATGAGCTGAAATTTTTCAGCTTGTTGTACCTTCAAATTATCGAGCTTCTTATCTGATTTTCCCTCCAAAATGCTGCCAGAAAAATGGCCTTAAGATCAGTTTGAAACATGAAATATTTCTGCCATTTTAGGGCTGCACAAAGGCTGTGCAAATCCAGTGAAAATTCTGGGCAAAATCGCTACTTTGGAGGTCCAAAACCAAGCTGATTTCTTCCAGATTTTGTTCAGTACCTTAGCCATGTTTTTCCTCCATAAAGAAGGCTGGAAACCAGCCTTGAATACCCCAGAAACCCCCCTCCAAACTCGCTGCAAATTGGCTAGAAGTGGCAGCCGAAATTCTGCCCAGAAAAATTTCTGTTCAGCGAAATTCTGGGCAGTCAAACTTCCAGCTTTGTTTCCTATTTTTCTTCCAGCCGAAACACCAGCCCTAATCTATCAAAACCTTCCTTAAACCTCCATTAATAGAGCTCTATTGTTTCCCTCAAGCTTCTGGAAGAAAGGCAGCAATGGCTGTCCGAAAATCTTTCCAACAAATCCCTGCAATTTAGCTTGATTGGTTTCCAAAATTCCAGCCACCCTTATTTAGCAACCTTCCATAATATATCACTCAATTGACCAGACCTCTTCTTCATCATTGTGCACCTTAATTTTGGACACCATAAGCTCCCATGAACTAGCTTTAATCCCACAGAAATTCTGCTCAAACGGTCGACCATGGCAGACTTCCAAAGCTGTCCAACAATCAAGATATTCTTAGAATATTTAGTTTCCAAATTCACTTCCTAAAAATATTCTTCAAGGATTGTAATAACTAACCTTTCCTTTTCCCTTCCAAATCAGAGAATCAACCTCCTAAACCCTACAGAAATTCGTCCAGCTCTATCTCTCACAAAAATTCGGCAGCTGCACATTACCATCTCTCGATTTTCTTCAACCTCCAAGAACACACAAACTACACCAAGAACACCTACTTCTTCCCTACACCTAATACCCCTCCAAACCATCTAAAACCCTCTCTAAAACTTCCAGATTTGACCTACTCACTGTCGTGAGTCCATCAACACCATTCTTAACATCAAACTCCACAAATCATCTTGCTACTTCGGATCAAAACCAGAAATTTCTGTTAAGGTCAAGAACACCTTCAAGGTAAATTTATTCTAACAACTTAATCTTCTCCAATCTTGATCTCTAGTAAGAGCCTATGTGAAAAAACATGCTAATGGTCTCTCTCTCTCTCTCTCTCTCTCTCTCTCTCTCTCTCTCTCTCATGGCCGAAAATTCCCCTCTCTTGGCCGGATGACTTTTCCTCCCATGAACATGCTTTCGCCATCTCCCATGGACAAAGTTAGACATCTAGGAGTTGAGATCTACTCTAAACTCCTTCAAGGCGTTCATCAATCAAGTAAGTACCATCAATCCTTCTTTTAAACTCTAGAATTATGTCTCTAGGGTGAAAATGATAATAGGTGGATGGTGATAGGATTTGAGTATATATATATATATTATTGAGATTGAAGTATGAATATATGTATGACTGTGAAGGAGATGGGATTTATGCATGGAAGGATTGTCTTGGATGATTATATGATGATTTGAGGTTGATGCATGTCATAAGTAGTATATGTGATGAAGTATGCTAGAGATTATGTCACCTTTGGTGAATAGGGTTTATATTCATGATGGATTAATATTGAAGCCATGATCATGTTTATGCTAGTAGGGGTTAGATCATGTGTTGATAAATTGAGATCTAATCTTGTATGCATGATTGGGATGATTTGATGAATTAAAAGATTGTGTATGTATTGATTGTGGTTAGCCATGGGAATTTGATTATGATCTAGTTGTCCCCAAACAAATTTTTACTTCATGAATAAAATATTCAATCAAATAATTTCTCTTGGTATTTTTGAAAAAACCCTAGGAAGGGTAGATTTGGATTATCATATATATAAAGGATATTTTAGACAAACAAATAATGATTTTTTCTAGAAAAATAAATATATATATATATATATATGTATATATTACTTAATATAATGAGATCAATTAAAGCCTTTATGAAAATAATTGCAATTAGTAGAATATATATTACTAAAAATTTAACTATTATCTTATAATCAAAACTCCTTAAGAATTTATTTAATATTGTTCAAGTGAGACTCATTAAATTTATTTTCAACTAATTTTAGCTACCAATTATTTTCTAACAACTTAATTATTAATAAATCAATATTTTATTTAATACTACCTAGAACTCTTGATCAAATAAACTCTAAATTTTCCTTAACAAGATTTAAGCTTTGAACTTATTAAATTTATTTCCCAAACCATTAATTATTTTAAATAATTGTGCTAGGCTCAACTCTTAAACCTATTTACTTATTGTTTAACCTTAAAGCTTGGGACACTAGGATCATGGTAGTAGTAAGTTGAGTCGATTTAAAATTAAGGAAGTAGTTTGTGGCTTGAAATTGATTGTGATTTTTATTTGCCCATGTGGGGTTAGGTCTGCCGTTGGAGACCTTGTTATTGTGAGCAAGAATCAGGTAAGCTCCTGCATAAAACCTATTTGATGCAAAATGTTTATTATGGCAAGCCAAGTGTAGAGTGAATGGACACTCATTTATGTAAAGGCAATTGAGGGTTAAGTCCTTTCTTATTTCAAACATTTGAATTATTTAAAGGCCAATGAGCAGATTTACTCAAACTCAAACTCTTTCTAAAACTGATTTTGTTAAAGACTTGGAAAACCCATAAATTGCCATTATCATGTGGAACAGTATTTTGTTCAATTTATCCCAAGTGGGAAACGTCGTTGAGTACTCAATAAGGGTAGACTACTAGGACTAGTCTTTGAAGGGTTAGGGTAAGTCTTTCAGTAGGTGGCCACCTCTGAGGGGTGAGTCCTTCCCGGATAAGATGTTAGTCCAGTGAATCGTGCCGGTCCGAGCTAGCAGTTTGTTTTCAGTCAAGTGACTGTGGTTTGCCGGAATGGACACCCGGTTGTTGTTTGGGTATAGAGAAGGAGGAGTATCTTGCCCAATAGGCCAATCACCTACTTTTGTCAGTCTGCACAAAATGTCGGCATTCTGACCGGTTATGGGGCCCAACGTGTGGTAACCCATATCCCTTTCTTTCGAGTGGTTGATTTTATTACTTATGTATGGCTGGGAAAGCCAAAACGCCACTCTTGCTTTTGACTAATGTTATTGCTTGCCAGTATTTCTCTTATAAAGGTTTCACACTTTGCATCCACGAACTGTTTTCACTAAACACCCAAAGCACACACGGACTTACTGAGATTTCTGTCTCACCACCATTTCATCATGATTTCAAGTCCATCTTGCTGTGGGCATGAGTAGCTATGTGTTGTCTGCTTTGGAAGAATTTTCTGAGGATTTATTTTGTGTAATGTTGGGAGAGCTGAGAGCGGATGAATTTTTATTATGGATTTGTTTTAAGTATTCTTGGATTTATTATTATTTCTTTCGGGTTGTAATAAATTTTAAGTTGAAGTATCATTTTATTTCCGCTATTATATTTGTGTGTCCTAGTTATAAAGACCCCTTGTCCTTTGGACGGGGCGGCATCCCTGGCCCTGGCAGGCCTAGGTAGCGGGGTGTTACAGACCTAACCCCACATGGGTAAATACAAAACACAATCAATTTCAAACCACAATCCTCTTCCTCAATTTTAAAACAACTCAACTTACTACTATCATGATCCTAGTGTCCCAAGCTTTAAGGCCACTCAATAAATAAATAGGTTTATAGGCTAAGGATAATTTGATATTTAAAATAATTAATATTTTGGGAAATAGGTACTAATAAGTTAAAGGTTTAAAACTTGCTAAGAAAAATTTAGAGTTTATTTGTTAATGATTTATTAATAATTTAGTTGTTAGAAAATAATTGATAACTAAAGTTAGTTGAAAATGAATTTTAATGAATTTTGCTTGAAAAATAATAAATAAGTTTTAATAGGTTTTGATTAAAAGATGATAATTAAATTTATAGAAATAAGTATTTTACTAATCATGATTATTTCCATAAAAGGCTTTAGTTGATCTCATTATTTTATAAAATATCTATATATTTTAATTTTCTATTAAAACTATTATTTATTTGACTAAATTTTCCTTTATATAAACATAATATTCCAAATCCACCCTTCCTAGGGTTTTTTTCGAAATCACTAGCAAAGTTATATTACTAAATATTTTATTCATGAAATAAAAATTTGCTTAGGGACAACTAGATCATGATCATAATTCCAAGGTTACTCACAATCATGAACATACACAACCATTCAACTCATCAATTCATCCAAATCATGCATACAAGCATAGATCTCAATTTATCAAGACATGATCTAACCTCTACTAGCATAGATATGGCCATGGCTTCAATAATCCAACTTGAATATAAGTCCTAATCACCAATGGTGACATAATCTCTAGCATACTTCATCACAAATACTACCTATGACATGGAAACATGCACCAAACCCCAAATCATCATTCAATCAAACAATATAATCCTTCCATACATAAATCCCATCTCCTTCACAATCATACATATATTCATGCTTCAATCTCTACAATGCATACTCAAATCCTATCACAATCCGCATACTATCAACATCATCTTAGAGACATGAATCTAGAATTTAAAAGAAAGATTGAAGGGACTTACTTGGTTGAGGGATGCCTTGAAGGAGTTTAGAATGGATCTCAACTCCTAGATGCCTAAAATCGTCCAAGGAAGGTGGATGGAGCATGGCCATGGAGGAAGAAGCCATCCGGCAAATAGAGGGAGTTTCGGCCATGAGAGAGAGAGAGAGAGAGAGAGAGAGAGACCATTAGCATGTCTATTCACATATATTCTCACTAGAGATCAAGATTGGAGAAGATGAAGTTGTTAGAACAAACCTACCTTGAAGGTGTTCTTGAACCTTCACAGAATTTTTTGGTTTTGATCCGAAGTAGCGAGTTGATTTGTGGAGTTTAATGTTAAAAATGGTGTTGATGGACTCACAACAGTGAGTAGGTAAAATCTAGAGATTTTAGAGAAGGTTTGAAGTGGTTTGGAGGGGTATTAGGTGAAAGGAAGAAGTAGGTGTTCTTGGTGTAGTGTGTGTGTTCTTGAAGGTTGAAGGAATTTGTGAGATTGTAGTTTGCAGCTGTCGAAATTCGGTGAGAACTAGGGCTGGTCGAATTTCTGTAGGGTTTAGAAAGATGATTCTCTGATTTGGAAGGGAAAAGGAAATGTTAGTTGTTAAAATCCTTGAAGAATATTTTTAGAAAGTAAATTTGGAAACTAAATATCCTAGAATATCTTGATTGTTGGAGAGCTTTGGAAGTCTGCCATGGCTGACTGCTTTGAGCAGAATTTTGGTGGGATTAATGCTGGCTTAAGGAAGCTTATGGTGGTCGAAAATAGGGAGCATAATGGTGAAGAAGAAGTCTGGTTATTTGAGGGATACATTATGGAAAGTTGCTAAACTATGGTGGCTGGAAATTTGGTAATCAATCAAGCATAATTGCAGGGATTTGTTGGAGAGATTTTCGGGCAGCCATGTCTGAATTTCGTGTAGAAATTTAAGGGGAATAATGGAGCTCAGTTACTGGAGGTTTAAGAAAGGTTTATGCAGAATAATGATGGTGTTTCGGCTGGAGGAAGATTAGGAAACAAAGCTGGACAATTTCCTACACAGCATTTTTCGCACGCTGGAGTTTTCCCTGGGTAGTTTTTCGGCTGCCATTTTCCAGCCCGTTTGCAAAGAGTTTGAAGGGGAATTCCAGGGGCTTTCAAGGCTAGTTTCTAGCCTTCTTCATGGAGGAAAAACATGGCTAAGTTGCTGAACAAACTCTGAAAGAAAACAGCTTGGTTTTGGACTCTTAAAGCTGCGATTTGTACATGAATTTTTCCTGGTTTTGCTCCAGCTTTGAGCAGTCCGAAAATGGCTAAAGAATTCAGGTTGCAAGCTGATCCAAAAAACCATTTTTCTAGAAGCATTTGGAAGGGAATGTTAACTAAGAATCTCGACACCTTGATGGCACAATCAGCTGGAGAATTTTCAGTTCATTCCAAGAAGGAAGATGAACTAGCTAGAGTGAATTTTTCAGCGAGCTCACTAAAGGAATTTTCCTATTGAAATCTCCCACAACTCTTTCACATTTTAGGACCATAAGAAGTCATTTACTAAGACATTTTGATCCTACAAGACCACAACACTTCACTGAAATTTCTGGAAAGAAAATGGCTAGAACAATTTGCTTAACCTCATGAGTTGAGAACTAAGGAAAAATCAAAGATCAAGGAAAAATGAATTCCTCTTAGGAAATTCGAGTAGAACAAATGAGTAGGATTTGAAGACTCCTATCATGCCTCCCATAGGACAACATCTCTACCCTACTCCAAACACCACTAAGGGCGAAATTATTACTTCCCCAAGCAAAAATAAAATTTAACCAAGCTAAAACTCCTATGATGGAATTTGAACCCAAGACCTCAAGAATTAATTTCCAAAGCTCTAACCACTACACCACAACAAATCTTATTGTTATTTTCACTAGCAACTTATTTTCTATCCAATCCTCAAGCTATCTCCCTATTTTCACCTCAGGCAAAAATTACCATTTTACCCTTCTCACTCAATATTCACCAACAAGCCTCCAAGACATTAAAACTCAAATCCAAGGTACATAAAATCAAATAAAAATATATTTAATCATGCAGTAAAGTATGTTATGCATCCCAACCCCCTTACTCTAAGGTTGGTTTTGACTGGGGTTTCACAAATGCCCAGAACAGGGCCAACAATAAATAATATTGACAATAACAATAAGCAGTAGGCAGCTAGTAGTATCAGTCAATAAGAAGGAGTAGTAAACTAGCAAGAATATTAGTCGAAGACTAAGATAAAAGAGTTCATGAAAAATATAGTATGGAGAGCAGGAAACTTTGCAAGAATAAGATTATGTCATCAAGAATAAAAGTTAGCAGAAGAAGTTATCACTCAGCGGTCGTCATGTGCCATATCTCATGGAATAAGGATAGTTGTAGGCTTAGCATTGACGCCTTTCTTTGAATGTTTTTCAACAATTCTGTTGGACTTTTGTTTTACCACAACATGCTTCCGCTTTTAGCCAAATGGGCTGCCAAATGTAGCTAGTTTGTTTTGCTTGGAAAATTTCTTGGGTGCAGTAGTTGTTCAATAGTGGGCACATTTCTTTCCTGTTCTCTTATGCACTCTCCATCTTTGGCTGAATATCAGTTTCTTCTTGTGTTCAAGGAATGATAGGTTAAGGCTCTAGCACGAGTGGAGGAACTTGTTCAGTCGAATGGACTTCAGCTTTATGTTTCTTTCCTTCCATTTTTATCAGTTTATTTCCTAAATTTTTGTTCACCTTTGACTTCTGCAATCAGACCGTTTTACCTTGGTAGATAGCAGATTTAGAGCATCTAAAATACTCTGCATTTTTCCACATTCCTAAGTTTTCTTCTTCCCTTTACTTGATGTTTCCCTTTGAATTTCAGTCTTAGCTTTTCTTTTTGTTTGTCCTGATGTTTCCCCTTGAAATACTCTGTATTTCTATCTCTTATTCAATAGCCTTTCTAAGTAATATCCCTTAATTATCTGCTCAAATGGTTCCTATTTTCTCAAATGAATTTATGCTGTGGATGATTACTTTGCAGTGCTCAGGGGTAACCATACTCAAACTAATGCTTTGTTTGATGTGTTCCGAGATTGAGTCAGCAATTTCACAACTAGAAACACAAAGTTGATTTGTTTTCCTTTTGATAGACCCAAATAACAATACCATTTGCAGAATACTTGCATATGTCTTGTGGCCAAAAACTCGGTATCACCATGGTTGTAGCAATTTTCCCATTCCTTTTAATCATTCGGTATTTCAATCACTTGAATTTCTAAAGCTTTTGGCACCAATAAATTTCATGTCAAATCGACTTAGTTCAAAGAAAATTTTAAAATTTTTCAGGCAGATTATTCATTTCAAACAATTATACTCCACTGTCTCTGAAAAAATTCTATTTAATATACGATGGTTAAACTCGAAGTTCACTTTTCCAACTCTAGATATATACCCCTGCATTTTAAGCCCATTCACTCTTTCCTCATTTTATCCCTTTCTCAGATTTGCATAAAAATCTCAAACTAGTGTAGTGTATAGTTTTTCATTCACAAATAGCAGAGCACTTCACCCAAGAGACTCAACCATACTAAGAATCAGTTGAATAGTTTAAAAAAGACTTGGGGCAACACAATTTCCAACAACCATAGTTCTATTTCTAGATACCCAGGCATTGCATTCAAATTCACCCACTTTGAGTTGAGAAATCGAGGTACTTGAATGTCCGTGCTTTCCTCTTCTGGAGGTTGTTATGATAATCTAGGTTGAGGACTTGGTTCATCAATGGCCACTCATTTTTCCTTCTTCTTCACGGATATCAATCCGCTCAGTAACTGATTTCCTTTTCATTACCTTATTCTTATCTTCCTTCGCTTTTAGCTCGATTTCTTTACTGGGTTTTGAGGATTTTTTCCATGGCAGATAGGATTGAAAGTTTTGATTCTTCTAGTTTTTATCGAGAAAATGAAGGCCAGAGGAAAGAGAAAAGTGTTAAGGCAAATAACAGCTTTTTGAATTTTTGAAATAAGAAGAAGATTCAAATGGATTTGAATTCTTTTTGGGGTTTACGAGGTATTGAAAAGCATAAGTATAATTTAGTACATTTGAGAAAGGTGATTTCTATAAATATGTAAAGATATTCTGATACAAAGAGAGAGTGTGTTGCGGTTGGAATAAAAAGGTGGGAGTTTTTGAATTAAAAGATTTGAACATTTTGGTCGCAGATTGTCCGTCTAATTTCCCGGTCTAACATACATTTCAAGTACTACATCTAATATCTCCATCCAAAATTAGAAGATCTTTAGGAATTTTGTAAGAATAAATAGCTAATCTCTAGCAAAATCGTTAGATATATAATCTGATCATTTCCAAACCTCTCCTCAGATGATCAAGTCATTCTTTAACTAGTAGTTTGTGAATATATCTTTTGAGTAGTTCCTTGACATTCTTGTCTTAATTTAAGAAGATATCATCAGAATTTTCAAATTTGATAAATCATGTGGTATCCATTAAGCCTCTTGAAGAACCTTTTGAAAGAAAAAAACCACTAAGACATGGTTTGAAAATCGTTCATGAATAAAACCTGGGGATTGCTTCATATAAACTTCTTCTTCAATAACACCATTTAAGAAATCACTTTTGACATCCATTTGTTAGAGTATAAAACATTTGAAAAAAAATCCAAAAGTAAGTAACATTCTAATGAATTCTAATCGAGCAATCGGGAGCAAAAGTTTTATCATAGTTAATGCCCTCTTCTTGATTGAATCATTAGGCAACTAATCTGGCTTATTTCTAATAACAATGACATGCTCATTAAGTTTGTTCTTGAAAATCCACTTGGTATCAATTACGGAATGGTCATGTGGTCTAAGGACAAGCTTCCAAACTTGATTCTTTTCAAATTGGTTCAGTTTTTCTTGCTTGGTCATAATAAAAAAATTCATCATGTGAGGCTGCATCAATTTAATTAGGTTTAGTGCTAGAAAGTAAAGTAAAATTATCAATAAAATACCATTTGATTTTAACTTTATAGCTAGGATCACCTAACGATATGTTCTTTTGGTTGGACAGTTTTGGACTTCCAATCTTTTGACAGATTCTGATCAGTGTGTTCGACACTTCTTTGCTCACTTTCTTCAACTTGTTGCTCTTCTAATTCCTCTTCTTTGGCAGGGTTGTCAAATGATGGAGCTTCATGATGTTCAATACCATTTTTCTTTGAGCTACCTATATACTCATCGTCTTTTCTAGAAGAATATATGTTAGATACATCAAAATTTACAAGTATGGATTCTTCCGCACATAGAGTTTTTTTATAGAACACTCTAAATACCCTTTTGACAAAAGAGATAAAGTCCAATTATATCTCGAAAAATCATCTACTAAAACATGAGCATACCTCTTACCATTTAGGCTAGTGCTCCTCATTGGTTCAAACAAATTTATATGTATTAGCTCAAGAGGTTTTGAGGTTGAAATCATTTTCTTGAATTTGAAATATGTCTCGATTTGTTTTCTAAAAAGATAAGCATCACACAGTTTGTTTTTGTTAAAAGTCATTTTGGACATTTATTTCTCAAGTTCTTTTGATGACAATCTATTTAGCAAATCAATAAAGACATGGATTAACCTTCTATGCTAAAGGTAGCCATCAATATCATATATGGAGAGGCACTTTACATAATAAGCAATGGGATTATCAAAATAATACATAGACATTATCAGAGCAATTGACAACAAAAATGATTTCATCACAAGAATTATCAATAATAGATCATGAACCTTTTTCAAAATTATACCTTGCAGCATTTTTCACACAAAAGACTAATATTAAGCAAGTTTCACTTTAATTCTTCAATACTTGCTTGATAATAATGGAGAATCTCTCACCAACATTACCTTTACCGAGTGTTTTTCCATTTTTCTTATCTTCAAATGTAACAACTCAATTAATTGCAGCTTGAAGGTCATACATTAGTGCAACATTTCCATCATGTGTTTTGAGCATCCACTATCCAATACCATTTTGTGGAGCTCAATTTTTGCAGTTGGTGTACCTATTCATGAGCTGGAAGAATAGCTTTTGGTACCCACATTTTCTTGGGTCCTTGGGAGTTAGTGATAGTTCTTTTAACTCTCCAAATAGTTTTCATACCACATTCAGCTTGTTTCCTAATGTGACACCTAAATACATTGTGTCCATTTTTACCATAATAAGAACAACATATATGATCAGCATTTGAGTTTCTAGCTATCACAAAATGAGGTTTGTGATTTTCTACCTTGTGTACATGTCTATAACCGAGACCATTCCTATTTCTAGCTATACACTACACTCCAAGCAGTTTATTTAGATTCTCTTAACCGTCAGTGAATTTCTTAATACAAATGGTGAGGTCATCGACTCTACTTTTCATGTTATTAAAATCACTAAGCTTATTTTCAAGAGAAAGTACTTTGTCACACAAACATTTGTTCTTAAATGTCATACAATGTAAAGAAGTTAGGATAACATTATTTTCAATACTTGAGCACATAATAAAATCAAGTAAGGCTTTATTCTTGTTTAATAGTTTAGTATTGTCATCTAACAAGGAATCAATTTTTATTTTCATTTCCTTGTTTCTTCTAGATAATTTTTTAAGTTCATGAAACATGTCGAAAAGCAGTTCATTAGGATTATCAGGCTTCTCACTATTAGAATCATGTAATTTAGATATCAAATTTGGAGAAGTGGGATTTACCTTATCCTCCATGGCCATAAAACAGATGTTTGTTTTCTCATTTTCAGATTCATAGCTTTCTTCTGTCTCAGATTCAACTTGGTCCCAAGTCCCAATCAATCATTTTCTTTTCTTCTTGTTGTGCTTGGCTTCTCTTTCTTTAGTTATTGGGCAATCAGTAATAAAATACTCCGTACTCTTGCATTTGTAGCACTAAGGTTTAGAAGACGAAGTTTGCCCTTTCTTTTTGACAAACTTCTTGCCTTTACTAAAGTTGTCTTTTTTAAACATCTTCTTGGATTTTCTAGCATCCATAGTCCATTCTTCATTGTTCAAATTAGTGTCACAATCACTTTCAGATTGTTCACTAATAGCTTCATCATTTACAACCTTTAAGATAGTTCCTCTTTTGCCTTTATCATCTTCATCATGCTCTTGAAACTTTTTCAGTTTCATTCATGGATTAGCAGAGAGCTAATAAGCTCTTCAGTAGGTACATTGTTCAAATTTTTTGATTCCTCTATAACCAAGGTTTTTTGCTGTCAACTTTTTGGTAGAGCATCAAGCAATTTTCTATTTTGCTCCCCAAAGGGGTAGATCTTTCCATAGGCCTTTAGACCATTCATGATGTTTGTAAAATGAGTGAACATATCGGTGATGTTTTCATATGGCTTCATAGTGAACATCTCATAATCTCGAACTATCATTCCCAACTTTGATTCCTTAACTTGATTAGTCCCCTTATGGGTGACTTCAAGTAATCTCCACATATCAAAGGCTGAATCACAATCACTAACACGATTGTATTCATTTGTATCAAGAGCACAACATAATATATTCATTGTCTGAAAATTCAGTCATTGTTGAAATATCCTTATTGTCATATTCATCACTCTATTTAGGCACATTTCTGCCTTGATAGAAGTTGAATTAGTCATATTTTTTCTAGTTATTTGATGTTCTTTTGTAATACATTTTGTTCAATAACTGGTTATATTCCTTCATATTTGAGATTTTACCCTTAAAAAGGTATTTTGTTCATTATTATAGATTTTTAGGGTAAAACGAAACAAAAACGTCACAAAACAGAGGAAAGGTAGTGTCGGCTAGGGCTTTAGAACCGGCGCCGGCCATGCATTGTTGACACGTACTTCGAAGTGACGAAAAAATTGGCAAAACAAAGGGAAACAGAGTCAAACCGGTGCTAGCTCCAAGAGTTAAGGCGGCGCCAGCTACATTCTGGTCTTCATCATGTGAAATTTGGAGAAAAATTAGCGAACAAGTAGAGAAGCAGAACACAACCGGTGTCGGCTGTGCCCTGAAGCTAAGGCGGTGCTTAATTTTTTCTACGCGATTTTTGGTAATCTGTGGAGTTCTAGTATCTTCCAACTTCTACTCGGCCAAGAATACTGTACCTCCGAGTTTAGACACTTCTTAAACCTATAAATAGATGAAAAACATAAGGAAAAGGGAGAGAGTTCATTGATCATCATAGAAAATCACTCAATCTAAGGAGGAATTCTTCAATTCAAGGAGGATTGTACAAGAAGGTCTTCAAAGGAAGAAGAAGGAGGCTTGTCTATGAGTGCTTTCTTTTACTTTGTTTTTTTTTCTTGAACAATGATATGTTAATTGTTTTATTGTAATTTGACATTGTTTTAGATAGTCATGATTCTTAGAGTTATTTGATCTTTTGATTAATTGATTGTTCTTCTTGACATTTAATTACTTGGGCATATTACGAGATTAATTAGTTGTTTCTTTTCATTAACTTGCTAGACCAAAGAGGTTAATTGATGAGGATTGGGTAATTAAAAGTTAATTGATGTTTGCCAGACCAATGATTCATTGATTAATTTCATGCTTTATATTTTCCAGACCAATAAAATTTAATCAATGATTATGTTTAATGCATCTTTTGGATGAATTAGTTGAGATAGACCAAGTGATGCTAATTTACCCTTATCCTTTATGGTGCCAAGAGAAGAATTAGTTATGATAATGGTTAGGTCCTTTGAGATCATGTTTGTCTAAACAATTGTTTGAATTGTATACTTCTCCATCCTTGACATGTATATATTTTTATTTTGATTTTATTTAATTTAATTTTTTTATTTTTATTTGTTTATCGCTTAATCGAGTGGGTTAAACAATGAAAGAAAGGTGATTAATGTCTACTTGTTCTTTGAGGATCAACACTCGTTTGAACCCTATGCTCGGTTAATGATGAGTACGCTTGCTCATATGTGTGATTTGGGTTGAACGTGTTAATTTAAACTTGATTGGGAATGTGCTTAGTGTTGTATGATTTTTATACCCAAATTCGGACACATTATGCCTTCAACAAATTTCAACAGGACAAATGGTCCATTCTCAATCAAATTCCACAGCTCAAAGTTGATTGAGTAAACATAAATTTTCATTCTATTTTTTCAAAATGTATAATTGCTTCCACTGAAAAAAGGAGGTCCATTTGTGGAAGATCCTTCAATGTAAGGTAGAGCAGTAGTGTTTGCCATATGAATCTTTGCTACAAAGCTGTTAAGCTAAGGATAATGTAGACCAATGCTCTGATACCAATTGATAAACCTTAGGGGGGGAGGGGGGGAGGGGAGGATGAATAAGGTTTATGGAAAACAATTTCAAATTTTAAAGATCTTCTGAAAATCTTAGAATAAGAACAAATAAGTGCGAGTGCCAGAAACATAGATTTTTTGTGCAGCTTTGAATATATTGTTAAAGAACTTTCAAGAACTTCGGTAAATGATGAAATGAAGATCTAAACTGAAGAATTAAAAATAATCTCACTTAATTAACATAAAAGTCTTTGATCAAATTAATAGATGCAAGGAGGAGTGTAATGTTTTCAAGTCGGATGAGCAGTAAAAGCGCAGGCATGGAAATCAGATTAGCTTCACAGCAGTAAATGAACAGAGATGAATATTTTGAAACATCACTAAATAACGAGAAGATGGTCTTGTTTTAAGAATGGTAGTTGAGACATTAAAAATAAACTTTCTATAAAACACAAATATCTTTAAAACTAATCAATAATGCAGAGATCGACATAAAGTTCTTTAATCTAATGACCAGCAAAAATGCAGTGATAGAGTGAGGATGAAATGCAAAAGAAAATACCTAAGGAATTATAGTGGTTTGATCCTCAACCGATCTACATCCACTATCATAGGTACCCACTTAAGGATTTCAACACAATTACTAAAACCTTTTTCCCAAATTAATAGTGGTAGGCTACACCAATCTTACATAAGAGGATCACCAACCTCGGTTTTACACTCAACTTCTTAAATCACAACAATCAAGGTTCACCCAACTGGGTTTTACTCCACAACCTTGATACATTCACCAAACAAGGCTCACCCCAACTAGGTTTTACACCTCAACCTCGTTATAAGATAGAATGAAGGAAAACTTACAAAAATAGCTCACAAGTTTGAGAAGATATGAACAGATAAGCTCCAACAGCCTTTCACTTTTTAAACAATTTAATTTCACCTTTGAAGCACAATGAGAATGAAGATTTTTATTTTCTAAAGTGTAAGAGTATTTCTGAGAAAGATAGAGCAAAAATCTTACAGAAAATCGGGTTTAAATGGCTATTATAGAAGTGAAAAGTAGGACAATAATGGCTAGTTTCGTATTGTCATATTTTTCGGAGTTTTGGATGATAGTGCATCCAAAAGGTAAGTCTAAAATGGCACTTTTTCAGGCAGAAACGTTTTGACACTATTCACAGGATTTTGGACGAATCTTTTGGATGCAGAATCATCCAAACTACTCAATCCAAAATTTTGAAATATAAAACTTTGAAAGCTTTTTGTTTGTGTGCTTTAAGGTAGAAATAAATTGAATCATAAGAAAAATAGACATAGGAATTTACAAGAAGTACCTTAATAACGATTCTTAGTCAAAAGTTCTTCCACAACGACTTCTTAGTATGCAATTTCTTAAACTTGGTCTTCTACTTGATCACCCATTCTTGGATTCCATTGCTCAAGAGTTACTTAGCAATCTTATTTGCACGCCTTAGAATAGCTAAAGTCAAATATGTCCTATAACATATAGATCACATTAGTTAGTGCTCATCAATATTTGTCATAAGTCAAAATATAAGAGAATGCCCTTAGGGCTAACAGATACCAGTAACATATATAGCAAGTATAACAAAACCTAATCTAAATTTCTTAATAAATAGACATGGACATATCGGATCATTTTTATATTCTGATCTTAATAAATATTCACTAAGACGATTATACCACATGCGTCCAAACTGCTTTAAGCCATATAATGACTTTTGTAACTTAACGAAATAATTTCCTCGATACCTTCCAATAGTTCACTTGATGGTGCACGATCGATAGAATTCTGGCTTTCGTTAGTTGTTGGACCTGTTTTTCATTCTCTTATCATTTGGCTCAGTCCTTAAAGCTCTTCTTCCAAGAAACTGTGGATATTCCCTTAACAATTGATTCCATTTCTAGTCCAACAACTGTGGCAACTGATAGGAACCAAAATTATATGCTTCAAGCATACTAAATCCTTCTAGGATTTTCATACAAATATCATTATCAAGGTTCTCATATAAATAAGCAGTCACAACATTCATTAGATGCGTGTCAATCTTTTCATGTACTACTAGATTCACAAGGTATCAGAGTATAATTGCATCTATCACGAGTGAATATGTCCAATTTATACTCTGATAGATGCAATTATACTCTATATTTATGATGAGACATATTCACTATTAATTCTTACGAGTAATAGTAATTGCAGTTGGCTTTTTTGCAATTATTAATCACGAGTAAAAATCCGCGTAATAATTAATACCCAATTTTTGCGAAAAGCCTTATGCCACAAGTCGTGCTTTATACCTTACGACTTCATTATTTTCATTTCGCTTTCACACAAATACCATTTATAATCAATTATTTTACACCTTTTGGTGTTTGGACTACGAGTCCAAAAACTCCATGCTTTGCAAGAGAGTTTAACGCCAATTAAATCGTATCTTTCCATTTTGACCAATCGTTTCTATGACGACATTCTTCAACTGATGTTGGTTCAAGATCCTTATCATTTTTTAACACATCAAATGCTATATTATATGCAAAAATATCATCAATAGTTATTTTCATTCGATTCCAACTTTTGCCAGAAATCATATAATTGATGGACATTTCATTATTCTGTTTACTATTTTCAGATATGTGGATCTTTTCATCAGTTGCCACTAGGTCCTTTTCTAATTCTTCAATTTGATCATTTTCTTCTCTTTTCTTTCGAGGATTTTTATCTTTTGAACCAAAGGGTCGTCCACGCTTTTGGTGTGTTTCTTATTCTGCAGTTATAGGAATGTCATATATGTGGATCTTTTCATCAGTTGCCACTAGGTACTTATTTTCTAATTCTTCAATTTGATCATTTTCTTCTCTTTTCTTTCGAGAATTTTTATCTTTTGAACCAAAGAGTCGTCCACGCTTTTGGTGTGTTTCTTATTCAACAGTTATAAGAATGTCATTTTGTCCTGCTGGAACTTCTATCCAAATAGGAGCATCTATAGTTGGCATATGAGATTTAGTTACCCTTGTAGAGTCAATAAAAGAATCTGGTAGCTGATTTGCAAGTCTTTGCAAATAAATTATCTTTTAAAATTCTAGTTCACTCGCATTTTTACGCGGATCTAAATAATTTAATGATATTGTCCAGGCAAACTCTTTTTTATGTGGTTTATGTTCTCCCCCTAATTTAGAAAACAGAGTTTCATCAAAATGATAATCAGCAAATCTTGCTATAAATATATCACCTATCAATGGTTCAATATATCTAATTATAGAGGGAGAATCATATCCAACATATATCCTTAATCTTCTTTGAGGACCCATTTTGGTATATTGATTTGGCACTATCGATACATATACAACACACTCAAAAATTCTTAATGAGCAATATTTTACTTTGAACCAAAAGCCAACTGCAAGGGAAAGAATTTGTAAAAACTTGTTGGCCGTATACACGCAAGTGCTATAGTATGCAAAATAGCATGTCCCAAGTAGATATTGAGAGATTTGTTCTCACTTCTCATTAATAACGGTCTAGCAATTAATTGTAATATTTTAATGAATGATTCAGCTAGGCCATTCTGGGTGTGAACATGAGCTACTGGATGTTCAATAGGAATGCCAATTGACATGCAATAATCATCAACGACTTGGGAAAAATATTCTTTAGCATTATCTAGATGGATCCTTTTAATAGAATAATCTAAAAATTGTGCTCGTAAGGGAATTATTTGGGCAAGCAATCTCACAAACACCAGGTTACGAGTTGATCATAAATTGACATGCGACCATTGGGACGGTGTATCAATCAAAATCATTAAGTATCTAAGTTGCCTACATGGTGGATAAATTGGTCCACACATATCACTATGAATTTTTTTTCCAAAAATGCTAGAGACTCAAACTCTACTTTTGTTGGAGATGGTTTAATAACCAATTTTCCTTGAGAACATGCAACACATGAAAATTTATCTAATGTCAAAATCTTTTGACTTTTTAGAGGGTGACCATGCTTATTTTCAATTATCCTTCGCATCATAATAGTTCCTAGATGACCTAAACAGTCATGCCAAATGATAAATGTACTAGGATTAGTAAATTTCTGACTTACTGAATGATGCACTTCAATTGCATGGATTTTTATACTATATAAGCCAAATGAAAGAGATGATAATTTTTCTAATAAAGATTTCTTACTTAAAAAAATTTGAGTAATACAGAGATACTAAAGCCCATTTTTTTTTCCATTGTTTCAATATAATATCCATTTTGGCGAATATCTTTAAAACTTAATAAATTTCTTTGAGATTTTGAAGAAAATAATGCTTTATAAATAACAACATTTGTTCCTCTGAGTAATAATATATTAGTTCTTTCGGAGCCTTCAATCAATTTTACACTACTATTTATAGTATTAATAGTTATTTCTCTCATCTTTAGCTAAGAGAAATATTTTCTATATTTCAATATGGTGTATATTTAGGGATAGCAATTTCTCTACTTAAATTGGGGGGCCAGGGTTGGGGGAGAGCTCTACACCTTGGCCCGCCATGTCAGGTCGAGCTGGGCCGGGGACAAGGATAGCATGATCCTTAGCCAGTCCTCGCCCTCGGGCCGCATAGTGGTATGTATAAAAATTATAATTTATATTATATATACAATAATTATATATAATATATGTAAAAATAAAATATATACATACTATATAGTATATATGTATATATTTATATACATAGTATATATATTAATTATGTAATATGTATATATATATATATATATATATATATGTCTTATACTATATCTACTTAACTATGATAAGTGAAAAAAAATGTCTTAATCTATGAAATTATAGATTCTTATGTGAGATAATAATATACCTATATTAATAAATTTGTAATTTAAATGAACTAACAAATAACATGCTAACAAATAATATAGTAGTTGGGATGGTACGGCACTATGAACATTTTATTTTTATTGATATTCTAAACATTACAATATTTTTATAAATTTTAATTGGTATTAATAATATTATTTTAATATTATCCCATAATTTATTTATTCTTATTTCTCTAATATTGTAAACATTTTTTTTATCTTTTTAAATAATTTGACTAAGAGTATGTTAGCTAATTTTATTCATAAAAATTCTTGTTCTTAGAATTTTTTTATTATTGTCTATATTTTTAAAAATATATTTATGAAATAGTTCCAATTAAGAAAAAAAATGAATGATAAATTAAGAATGACATTGTAAAGTGGCATGGATGCAAGTTTGTTTCTCAAACTATTGAAAGTCTTGAGAGGCATGAGCAAAAATGCTTGGTTTATAAACTTATATCCTTAGAATCATTACTTATTTTAAAATTATGTTGTCATTTGTAAATTATGATTGTATTATATCCCATACCACCATTCGAATTTTATTTATCTCGAATTAATATTTTAACTTAATTTTTTTTTCACAAAGATAAGATACAAAATAGAATACAAATGGTAATAATATAAGATTTGACTATAATTTAGGATGACAATGATAAATTTGATAAAAATATAAATATTTGTGTGAATAAAAATTTGTTCAACATCCACGAGTATTTGTTCTATTAGTAGTGGAACAAAGTTGAACTTATTCGGAATACAATTTCGTTTAAGATTGATTAGTATTTATTGGATTAGTAGTTGAACATACCTAAACTTATTTGCAAATGTTTAATTTCATTCGATTATTAATATAAAATATCTCACACTAACACACAAGTATATATTATTTATAAATTAAATCTTGATATTAGTAGTACTTATTTAGAATTTATTTAGATTTACTTTTTTTCTGCTAAGAAAATATAAATTATTATTTATATAAAATTTCAAAATTTATTTATATTTACTTTTTTTTTGTTGGGCCGAAACCAGGGCTCCGCATCCCCAGTTCCCTGCTATGCCGGGACTGAGGATTATGTTGTCCTTGGTGGGCTGGGGGTAGGGATCCCCACCTTCCCCCATGTTGGGGACAGGCCGGGGACGAGGATATGGGGGGAATGCGGGGGTGGAGCCAGGATTTCTAGTCTCCAGCCCGGTTGCTATCCCTATCTGTGTTGTATCACTATCAATTAGGCATATATCTTCAATGCCATTTTTATTTCCAATATATGACATAATAGTCATCTGGGTATAATAAAACATTTATAAATTTAAATACCTTAAATAATAAAATAAAATCTTAAAATGCTTACTACTGTTACAATGCTAAAAATATATAACATAAAATAAGAATATTAAAAGTAAACTTTTAATTCTTTTGGACATTTGTATCACCAATCAAATGATCAATTTTTCCTTCTAGATACTCAAAGAAACTAGCCACATTTAAATGAGTTATATCAACATTAACATCTTCAAGATTGGCATCATCATCATCATCATCATCATGAAGAGAACATTTTACAGTGAAATTTACTTCAACATTTTTGCTTTTCTTTTCAATAGAAGCATAATAAAGATCAATAAGGTATTTTACCGTACGACAAGTACAGGACTATTGACCTTTCATGCCACATCAATAACATTTATCTTCATAATTTGTAGGAATGACCTTTTTTCCTTTTTCTTTATCATTAATTTTTTGCCTACTTCTGGTGGTTATCATTATTTCTCGTAACTTTGTTTTAAATTTTGTAATCATAATAAATGTTTCCATTATAACTGCGTGCACGTCCACAGCTACGACCATGACCACGATCACAATCATGACTTCTTCAGGAGAAAAAATCACGAAATCTAACAACATTCATTTCTGGGAATGGACTAGAACTTGTTGGTTGGGTTTCACGATTTTTCATTAATAACTCATTATTTTGCTCAGTTACAAGAAGGCAAGATATCAATTCTGCATATTTCTTAAATCCTTTTGCTAGATATTGCTGCTGTAAGAGCACATTTGAGGCATGAAAAATAGAAAAAGTTTTCTCTGATATATCTTTATCAGTAATATTTTCTCCACACAATTTTAACTACTAGTTAATTTTAAATATCGCAAAATTATACTCACTGGCAGATTTAAATTCTTATAATCGCAAGTGCATCCAGTCATACCGTACTTTTGGCATGACAACCATCTTCTGGTGGTCAAACTTTTCTTTCAAATTATTCCACAAAATAAGTAGATTTTTCACAATGAGATATTCCACTTTTAAATCTTTATGAAGATGATAACGGAGAAAAATCATGGCTTTAGCATCATTTTGTGATGATGATAGATTTCCTTCTACAATGGTACCTATAAGACCTATTGTAGCTAAATGTATTTCAGCGTCTAGTATACAGGATAAATAGTATTTTTCGATAATATCTAGAGCTGCAAATTTATGTTTAGTAAGATTTGTCATGTTAATACAAAATCAAATAGGAAAAGTGCTTTTCTTCTTTTGTTTAGAAACTTAAAAAAATTAGACTACTTAATTATACAAATTGAGAGAATATCTTCGATGGTATTGGCTTGATTTTAAACTTCAGTAGAATTTCGTGCTAATAACGTATTGTGAATTTAATTCCAAATAGAATTAAGAATCAAGAAAACAAAATATAAAAACTGATATTAAAGAAACAATAAGAAGAGAAATAAGAGAATCACTTGAATTCAATAGATTGATTATGTTTATTTATATAAGGCCCCTATTTATAGAGGTTTAGATACATTATCTAAAATGATAAGAAATGAATCTAATAAATATAATATTATCTTATCCATTAATAACCTTAGAAAAACAAACAGTCACATCTATCTTCAAGATAAATAGATATCATCGAAAATTGAATAGCTATTTATTATTTTCATAATAATAATAATAATAATAATAATAATAATAATAATAATAATAATAATAATAATAATAATAATAATAATAATAATAATAATAATAGTGTTGATAAATACTACTTTTTCAATAATAACAATTCAGTATTAATAATCTTTGAAAACAACAACTAATAATTAACAATTGGTGCAAATAATAGCTAATAGATGTACAAGAACAAATAAGTAATAGTTGTTAGCAATATCGTAATAGGTACTAAATAATAAATTTGATAACAACATTAACTTATAAATAGTAAATATTATATAATAAAAATAGGCTATGAGTAATAACAATTAATAGTATTAAATATTTTTAATAGTCCTACTAGAAAATAATCAAATAGTAATTTTTGAGATAGTACAAAGAATTAACGTGTAACAACCATAATAATAAAAATAATAACCTCTGACTAATTATATTAACTAGTTTAACAATAAGTACTATGTCAAGTGAAACTATACTAGTAGAATCAAACATATGCTTGCTACAAATGTACCATCTCACAAAGCAGTAACAATACATGTAATAAAGCACAAACTCATAATAACACCATATTGGATTTTGACTATGTAATAACAATTAATGCGCAGTAGAAATTAAAACGAAATCTAGACAATAGGATCACTCCTATGTAATTTAATAGGTTAGGAGAGGGAAGAAAAATTCGTTACCTCAAAAACGTAACTTTCAAAATTTTTCTCACGTGCACGGAACCCTTCCATAAATTTGTTCAAGTCTTGAATCACTAAATTTCAAGAATAGAGATTTCTCTAATATTGATCCACATGAAGAATTATACTTACAATGGCATCAAGAAACAATGCTAGTTGATTTAATTATGTGGCAGTAGGAACTAATCAGTTTGCGGAGAAGAAGAGAGAAAGTAAAAGGCTACTGAGCAATTCTAATTTTTCCATCAACCGAGGTAGCATAACATATATCACACACGCACATGCACACGCACACGAGTGCATGTGCGCACACACACATGCATATAATATATATATATATATATATATATATATATATATATATATATATTGTGAGACATAGGCCCACTACTTCAAGAAGAAATGTTTTCTTCAGTTTCCTAAACCTTTTAGGAAACAACCAAAATAACAAAGCTTTTA
The DNA here is from genome assembly GCA_026120185.1 of Voacanga thouarsii. Classification (NCBI taxonomy): domain Eukaryota; kingdom Viridiplantae; phylum Streptophyta; class Magnoliopsida; order Gentianales; family Apocynaceae; genus Voacanga; species Voacanga thouarsii. Next base: position 851,919 of record JANUWF010002273.1, read on the forward strand.
ACCACCTTTGTTAGAAAAACCACAAAATTTAATTTCCTAAACTTTTAGGAAAATAATAAAGCCATTTACAAATTGCAATCAAACCCCAAAAGGTTTTTATAACTGCAATTCCATTCCAAGAATTCTTTATAATTCATCCACATAATTATTTCTTCTAACCAATTAACCCTATAATATTATTATATAATATCTTGAGTATCAATTCTTCTATTATGTGTGACTTACTAGGTTTTTTAGTCTATTGATATCAAAATAAAAATTAATTCTAATCACTATAGAATTAATAATCCTTAATAATTAGAATTAACATATTAATTTTAATTAGGATTAATTTATTAATTTTCAAATTAATAAATCTATATTTAACAGATTAAGAGTAGCAACTAACAAAGCATCATGACCACCTAAAAGTCCAAAAAATCAAATAGCTTAACATGAACCTTTCAATATCAAAATATCAGTGCAATAAACTCCTTTTATCATACTATATCTTATTTGGTTTATAGTATAGAATTAGTGCCAACTCCTATTAAAATATAATTAATTCGAGTTCGAATTTATTAATACTTATTCCATAATCCATTACTCAACATGTGTATCAATTGAAATTATTTCTAATACATAGTCACCTTGGCCAAGGACTTACCGAGTAATGATTCCATACAAGTGGTTGTGAGATATGTACCCCTACTATTAGGACTAATGAATCGTTTATTGATCATTTCAATTACTTTCGTTTACTTTACATAATACCCAATATCCATCTCATAGGAGGCCCTAGATGAAACTCCAAAGATTAGAATCAAAGTACAATACTTAGTAAACAAAGTACCTTGAGATTTCAAGTATAAGGATACTTGCACATTTGCTATAATAAAATTCTATCATTGGTACTAATTATCCATGTAATTATCTCATAGTTAGATCATCTAATGTACTTGTTCAAGTAACAAGCATCCACATGTTAAGATTAAGTACTACAATACTCACGAATGTAAGAATCACCACTTGATCCAATCAAGGGTATGACATGTGCTATTCTTTGCACATTAATGATGTCCTATCTCATTAATACTATAACTAGAGATAATTTAAGTACAAGTATTACATAGTGTAGTAGGAATCTCACATTATAATCTCTATCATAATTTTCTTAACACTGTACTATATGCTTGAGACTTTATTTCTCAATTTTTTATACTATATGAAATGAAGAAATTAAAAGACAAAAAATACCTTTATAAATTAAATGTGTAAAATACATAGTACAAATAAATTGGTTTTAGGGCATAACTCTATCAATCTTCCACTTGCATGAGAGCCAATCATTCATGTATTGAATTTTTAACTGAACATGAATATCATATTTCTTCTAGGGTAGAGCTTTAGTAAGCAGATCGGCTATGTTCTGATCAGTGAGAACTCTCTTTATCTTTTCATATTTCCTATCAATGATTATACGTATCATGTGATAGCGCTCAAATTGAATACATAGCCTGATTGTGACTCGCAGTCATCATTATCAGATTGGAAACTGGCATCAATATACCATTTGATCTATGCTAAACCTCTTTAGCACATTGCATATATATGTAGACTGTGAAAGACCAAGCAACCTATTTGATCTATCTCTATAGATCCTTATACTCAGAATATAGGTTGCTTCTCCAAGGAATTTTATGGAGAATTTTTTAAACATCCAAATTTTGATTGATTGTAGAATAGAGACGTCATTCTCTTTTAATAATATGTCAGCTATATATAGTAATTGAAAAATAATTGCACTCCCACTAACCTTTTTGTATACACAAGGTTCATCTATATTTTGTATGAAACCAAACTCTTTGATCATTTCATTAAAATAGATGTTCTAACTCCTAAACACTTACTTAAGTACATAAATAGACCTTTGCAACTTGCATACCTTAGTGTGATCTTTGGATATAAAACCCCTAGATTGTTTTATGTAAACTTTCTCAGTCAGATTTTCATTAAGAAAAGCTACTTTCACATCTATTTTCCAAATCTCATAATCATAATGAGTGGCAAGTATTAGGAATATTCTAATGAATTTCAACATTGCTACTTGCAAAAAATTTTATCATAGTTAATACCTTATTCTTGATGGTAAGCTTTTGCAACTAGTCACACCTTATAGGTAATTATTTTGTCATCCATATCAATTTTCTTTTTGAAATCCCATTTGCACCCTATGGGTTTTATCCCTTCATATAGATCAACCAATGTCTATGAAGGCATAGAAAATCGAAAACACAGGGCACGCAGCAGAAGCGAAGATAAAAAATTGGAAAAAATAAAGAATAGGGGAATCCCGATTAGAGTTGGCGTCGGCTTTGGCAGCCCTAGCCGGTGCTGGTTGTGCTCTGGCGGGACTCTGAGGTTAAAATTTTTTTTACCTCTTTTCCTCATTCTAAGAGTTGGCTGGATCGGAACATGCGCAACTGGGGTAGGTGTGCTGGTGGTAGCTTTTGGTAAGATTCCTGCAAGTCTCCTACTGCGTTTTTACATGTAGGTGAACGCCAATCCCTCGATCTTCCAGTATATGGCCTGTCTAAATCTGTTTGGTGAACAACTACAGACTAAGGAACCTTTTTTTCTGGAGAGAGAAAGAGAGAGACGTCTAGCTTTTCACAGAGAAGAAGCCGTCTCAGAAAGTGTATGTTCTGCAACCATGTTGTTTCCAATCCTCCTGTTTAACCTAAATAAAACCCTAGGTTAAACTGGACTGGGCCATTGGACTCTTAGTTTAACCTTTTGGGGCTTAATTAATTATTCTAATTAGAACCAACCTAATGGCCCAAATAAACTAGTCAAATTAATAAGCTTATATTAGTTTAGTCCTAGGTTAATCTTCAATTATTCAAATTGGGCCAAAGCCCTGAATAATTAATTAACCCACTAAACTAACTTTATTAATTCTCTCTCCATGGACCTTTATTTTATTCCAACCCAATAATTAAATTAGACTACTTAAATAAAATAAATTCTATTTAATTTAAGATCAATTCCTTAGCCCGTATATAATTAGGACTCACGGTCTATATTGGGGACCAAAAGACACACCGTCTTGGCTACTAAAATGATCAAAATACCCTTACCATATAAATAGTTGTATTTTACATTTTAAATATTTCCTAATATTACCATAAAGAAATATTGACCCCAAGGACAGTGCTGCTTTAACAAAGTATCCGACTTACAGGTGTAATGACTAAAATACCCCTCTATACATCGCCGTACATTCAGAGAGTAAAAAGTGTACTAACACCTCTCTAAATGACATCTATCATCTTTAGGCCTCTAGTCTAATGATCCACAACTTCTTGGATTGTTTCCGCTTTCCAAGGGAGCTACTCTAAAACAAACATCCAAGTCATATTTCCCAGAGTCCTAGATATTTAGATCATTCAGACAACCACAAGGGGTGATATAGTATAGAAACTATCTCGTACAAGTTTGTCTTAACTAACTAGTCACACATACCTAACATGCAAGTATATTAGCCCTACGATAAAACCTCAACTATAACATATCAAAGTATATGCTTCCAGCTTCGTCAGACCACCAACTCATACTAAAGTCGTAGAGTACTAGTCCATGCTATAATGGTAGTAGTCTAGGTTTCTACCATATAGTACTTTTAGAAATGACTACTGCAAGTCCTGTTCTACGTATTCGAAATATGCTTATGTCATGAAGTGAGTGGACTACTCATTGGCTAAAGGTAAGTCATTCCTCATTTAAAATTCACAACATAATAACCTAGACATGATGAGATTCCCATTCTCATCAATCGGTTAAGAACGAATGTTAATGTGTTAAGTAACCCGTGATCCATACCTTACTGTGACAGACCTCCATTCACATGGACCACTTACTTAAACACAATGGGTTTTTTCCAAATATAATTGTGCACAAATAAATTTGTAAATTCACAAACAATTTCTAAAAATAAATTTTGTTATTAAAATATTCGATGTTTACATTAGAAACCTAGTCTAAGAGGGCATACATCCCAACAATCTCCCACCTGCACTCTAAAACTAAGTAAGTTCGTCAGTGCCTACCCCTATGGCGTCTAAGTATCTCTTGAAGACTTTTTCAGCCAAAGGCTTGGTGAATGGATTTGCTAGATTGTTCTCGGAGGTAATTTGTTCCACCACGACTTCCTGTTTCTAGATGAAATTCCGGATCAGGTGGTACTTCCTTTCGATGTGCTTCCCCTTGTGGTTCTGTGGTTCTTTGGATTGCAATACTGCTCTAGTGTTATCACAATACATCACAATCGGCCTGTCCATGTGTTGCACGACTCTAAGTTCTGAAAGGAACTTCCGGAGTTAGACTGCTTCCTTGGATGCCTCCGAAGCTGCCATATATTCAACTTCTATGGTTGAGTCAGTAATGCAAGATTGCTTGATACTCCTCCATGAAATAGCTCTTCCAGACAAGGTGAAGATATATCCACTAGTGGATTTTCTCTCATCCTTATCCGTCTGAAAGTCTGAGTCTGTGTATCTTGTAGGAACCAAGTCATCAGCCCTGTAAACCAGCATATAATCTCTCGTTCCCTTAAGGTACTTGAATATTTGCTTTACAGCTTTCCAATGAACTTCCCCAGAGTTTGACTGATATCTACTAACCAAGCTTACGACAAAACAGATATCTGGCCTAGTATACAGTATGGCGTATGTGAGACTTCCCATAGCCGAAGCGTAAGGAATCCTACTCATCCTGTCATTATCTTCTTTGGACTTAGAACAGTCCCTTGAAGAAAATGACAACCCATATCTGCAAGGAATTAGAGCTTCCTTGCATGAGTCCATGCTATACCTGGCTAGTATCTTGTCAATATATGTCGCTTAGGATAATCCTAACATTCTCTGCTTCCTATTTCTAAGAAGTCTAATCTCGAGAATGTAGCTGACTTCTCCCAAGTCCTTCATACTGAATTAACTAGACAGCCAAACCTTTGTAAATGACAATGACCCTATATCATTTCTAATGAGTAGAATGTCATTTACATACAAGACAAGAAAAATCACATTAATGCCTTCAAGTTTCCTGTACATGCATGGTACATTCTCGTTTTGAATAAAACCATAAGACTTTACAGTTTCGTCAAAACGAATGTTCCATACTCTCGATGCCTGCTTAAGCCCATAAATGGACTTATTAAGTTTGCAAACCATATGCTCTTGGCCTTTAGCAATAAAGCCTTCCGGTTGGGACATATAGATGTCTTCACTAAGATAGCTATTTAAAAATGCCCTCTTGATATCCATTTGCCATATCTCGTAGTCATAATGACATACGATGGCAAGGAGGATACAGATGGACTTAAGTATTACAGCTGGGGAAAAGGTTTCCTTATAATTGATTCCCATTTTTTGAGTATACCCTTTCGCCACAAGCCTAACTTTAAAGGTTTTCACCATCCCATCTACTCCCCTCTTTCTCTTATATACCCACTTACACCCTATGGGTTTTATCCCTTCTGTTAAATCAACAAGATCCCAAACCTGATTGAGATACATAGACTTAATCTCGGCTTTCATTACTTCATACCACATATTTGCATTGGCATCAGCAATAGCCTCATCGTATCTAGTGGAGTCTTATTCCTGATGGTCAGAGATCAGCTCGAAAGCTTCTCAAGTCTACCTCTCCGGAACCTTAGACACTTTCCCACTACGACGAGGCTCCATATGTACAGGTTCTTGAGACTATGCCTTTTCTTGTTCCACAGTCGGGTCAGAAGAAGTTGCTTCTAAAGATAACTTCTCCTCCAGTTCCAACCTAGTTGAACCTTTCGTGAAAGTACTTTGATCATCCTCTAAGTATCTAGCATTGGTACTAACCAGTACCTTCTGCTCCTTAGGATGATAAAAGTATCCACTTTTTGTCCCTTTTGGATATCAAACAAAATAACATAATTCTGATCTTGGTTCCAACTTATTTCCCTTGACTAGTACATAAGTTGGACAACCTTATATCCTATGATGATTCAGACTTGGCTTACGCCCAGTCCACATCTTATAGGGAGTCCTAGGTACTAACTTGGAAGGCACCAAATTCAGAATATATGCCGTTGTTTCCAAGGTATATCCCCAAAAAGACACTGGAAGAGTAGCATGAGACATTATGCTTCGGACCATTTCCATCAATGTCCTATTCCTTCTCTCAGCTACTCCATTCTGCTGGGGTGTCTCCGGCGTAGAAAGTTGGGATACTATCCCATGATGTACCATGTAGTCCTTGAATTCACCAAGTAGATACTTTTCACCACGATCCGATTGTAAGGTCTTGATCAATTTACCTGTCCAACGCTCCACTTCAGCCCTAAACTCTTTGAACTTGTCAAAAGAGTCAAACTTACATTTTATCAAGTAAATGTAACCAAACCTTGTACAATCATCCGTGAAAGTGATGAAGTACTCAAAACCTCTTCTAGCTGGTGTAGACAGGGGACCACATATATCAGTGTGAACAAGACTCAATACCTCCTTGGCTCTATCTGCCTTAGGGGTAAATGACCTTTTGGTCATCTTTCCCATCAGGTAGGACTTACACTGAGGCCAATTTTTCAATCTCAATGAGCCGAAGGACCCATCATGGATTAACCTCTGAATCCTAGTTGAGTTGATATGACCCAACCTTAGATGCCAAAGATAAGAGTCATTGACATTGGTCTTTCTCTTCTTTGTTAAAGGTTCAGATTGAGTATTATTTAATTGATTGTTTATAGGGTTTAAGAAAAATAGATTCCCATACATGTGCCCAGTACATAAAATTTTTCCATTTTTACTGATAGAAATACTAGAATAGAAAGATACAAAATATTCTTGATTTATTAGTTTCGCAATCGAAATCAAATTCTGTCTAAATCCAGGTACATATAAAATATCTTTCAAAACCACTATTCTATTACAATTAACAACAAGATCCAGCTCTCCCACTGCAATGGCCCAAACTTGTGCTCCATTTCCCACACGTAATCCATGTTCGCCCTTCTGGAGTTTTTTAATCTTTCTAAACCCCTGCCAAGAGTTACAGATGTGATCAGTGGTTCCTGAATCAACAATCCAAGTGGAAGTTGATCCAACCATTGATATAGACTCTAGATAGCAAACATTAGCTATGGGGTTTTTCTTGGCTCGAAGATCCGGACACTCTTTTTTTCAGTGTCTCTTCAGTCCACATTTGAAGCACTTACCCTTGGGTTTGTCTTTGGGTTGGGTCTTGGGTTGGCCCGCTACATTCCTCTTCTTCTTCTTGAACTTCCTTGGCTTGGGCCTAATTCTAGAAGATGAAGCCTTAGCAATTATAGCCTTAGATTATAGCTTCATGGCCTTCTCTGCCATCTGGAGCTCCTTCATCAACTCAGTCAAACCTATGTTCAACTTGAACTGAGTAAAGAAACCCGGTAGAGATTCGAGAACCATATCCACTTGGCTCTAGGGATCAATGATAGCCCCTAAGATTTCTGCCTCCTTGAAAGCAGCAATCATTTTGAGCATATGTTCTCTGACCGATGCTCTCTCAGCCATCTTAGTGTTAATGATGGTTTGAAGAGCCTCCTGCCTTGCGGGCTGGCTTTTATCCGCGAACATCGTGGCTAATGATTGAGTTTTATTATACGCAGTGGTCATGTGCTCATATTTGGACTGGAGCATATTAGGCATGGAGGCCAACATGTAATAATGAGCCATCTCGTCGACTTTCTTCCATGCCTTCTCAGCCACACACTTCTCGGCGGTGGAACCCTCCCCGATAACAGGATAGGTTTCGAAAAGGACATACTTATACTCTTCCGCTGTAAGTATTATGTCCAAGTTCCTCTTTCAGTCCACATAGTTTGGTCCCATTAGCTTATTCTCTCGAAGAATAATGGCCAATGGACTAAAAGAACCTCCTATCATTTCTGAAAAATCAAAAAATAAAAGAAAAAGATTTAGTTTGTGAAAACAAAATAAATACGTGTACTTTATCCTTATTATCAAAACTGATAGTAATCAATTTGACTCTTAGGAAAACTGACATAGCTTCTTGGGAAGATTAACAGTTTCCTAAGCTAAGTGTGTTAACCACTACAAATTAATTTCCCTTCTAAGTAATGATTTAGAAGATAATTCCATCGAGAGGATGGCCGTTTTCTCTCATTTCCTATAGACATACCTCGTACTATGACCTCCAACAAGGGGCTGGCTGATCATAGTACTTGCCTCGAGTTATTATTTACATCCCTCCATTAGATCTAGATCCTTGTAGTATCCCCATCCTATACGGGTTCACTCCTAGGGTGACGCGAGGGGACCCACGATCTCTAATGAGGAACGTGATGGAAGTTGTGGGGCCATTGGAACCTCTCTCACACTTAGTGTTTTAAAACAAGGGTTTTCTGAAAAATATCATTTTGAAAATTTCCGTTAAATTTTCCCTTAAAATAAAATGTTTAAGTCCTTAAAAATCTCTATGTCAAGGTTTATATCCTTTGAAAGTTTTTCCCATGGACTAATTTTATTTAAGTTAAAAACTTAATGATTTAAAAAATTTTCCAATTAAAACTTTCTAGAGACTTTGGTCTCAAGTTTATTTGACAAAACAATTTTTCTTGTGCTAAATTAAAACAAAAATGGTTTTCTATTTTAACCTTACAAAAATATCTAAATCCAATATATTTTCTATGTCAAGGATTAAATCCTTTGAGAAAATATCTAAAGATTAATTTTTCTTCAAGTTAAAATAACTATTTAATTTGTAAAAAAAATGTTTTCCTTGTAAAAAACATTCCCAAAGACTTTGGTCTTTGAGAAAACGTGTACATAGGTACAAAAAATAAATAGTATGCTAGAAAATAGTAGACGTTTTCATGCTCTTCTTTTTTTAAACCTAAATGCCCATATAATAGAATTAAATACATTAATTAATTAATTAATGGTCTTGTTTAATCTTAAAATCCCTTACTAATATTTTTTATGCAAAAATATTCCTTGAATATTAACTATTGCAAAATATTAACTTCACCTAGTATGGACCCCAAAACCAAAAGAAAACGCAAGAAAAATTACAAGGAAAAAATAAAAAATTTCTCCTTAGTCCACTGTACCCGCCACATTGGATCATACACCCCCATTTGCTCTGTGGTCCATTGCACTCGCCGCACAGAACTAGGACCCACGAGAAACCAGCGTGCGGAATAGCCTTCCAGACCCAAGCCGGCACTGGTTCCAGCACCCCAAGCTGGCACCGGTTGCAGTCTGGACACCTGATCCTGCAGTTTCTTTCTTCTGTGAATTTCCCCTAGTTTTTTGCACAACTTCTGGCTTCATTGGCTCTCCAATTTCAAACTAAATACAATGAAATTAATCAAAACCAACAATCGCCTATACCCATAAATGTTGGGCTTACACGATTTGCTAAGAAAAACAAAAAATTACAAATCTCTTATACCTCCACCCGCGAGGTTTAACAGAAAATCTATCCAGACCATAAACAACGAAGGATCACAATTTTAATCACCCATATGTGTCCAGTTTTATTCATCTAGATGCATGCTCCCTATATTTTCACAAAACCTTCATTCTCTGATATCAATTGAAGACATAGAAAACCAAAAACACAGGGCACGCAGCGGAAGCGAAGATAAAAAATTGGAAAAAAACCAAGAACAGGGGAATCTCGATCAGAGCCGGTGCTGGTGCCGGCTACCCCCAACCGGCGCCGGTTGTGCTCTGGTGGGACTCCGAGGTTAAAATTTTTTTTACCTCGTTCTAAGAGTTTGCTAGACCGGAACATGCGCAACTGGGGTTGGTGTGCTGGTGGTAGCATCTGGTGCAATTCCTGCAAGTCTCCTACTCCGTCTTTGCATATAGGTGAACGCCAATCCCTCGATCTTCCAGTATATGGCCTGCCTAAATCCGTTTGGTGAACAACTACAGACTAAGGAACCTTTTTTCTAGAGAGAGAGAAAGAGAGACGTCTGACTTTTCACAGAGAAGAAGCCGTCTCAGAGAATGTATGTTCTGCAACCACGTTGTTTCCAATCCTCCTGTTTAACTTAAATAAAACCCTAGATTAAACTGGACTGGGCTATTGGACTCTCAGTTTAACCTTTTGGGCTTAATTAATTATTTTAATTAGAACCAACCTAATGGCCCAATTAATAATTAATTTTCCAGCCCAAATAAACTAGTCCAATTAATAAGCCTATATTAGTTTAGTTCTAGGTTAATCTTTAATTATTCAAACTGGGCCAAAGCCCTGAATAATTAATTAACCCACTAAACTAACTTTATTAATTCTCTCTCTATGGACCTTTATTTTATTCTAGCCCAATAATTAAATCAGGCTACTTAAATAAAAGAAATTCTATTTAATTTAAGATCAATTCCTTAGCTCGTATATAATTAGGACTCACGGTCTATACTGGGGATCAAAAGACACACCGCCTTGGCTACTAAAATGACCAAAATACCATTGCCATATAAATAGCTGTAGTTTGCATTTTAAATATTTCCTAATATCACCATAAGGAAATATTGACCCCAAGGACAGTACTGCGTTAGCAAAGTTTCCGACCTACAAGTGTAATGACTAAAATACCCCTCTATACATCGCCGTACATTCAGAGAGGAAGAAGTGCACTAATACCTCTCTAAATGACATCTACCATCCTTAGGCCTCTAGTCCAATGATCCACGACTTCTTGGATTGTTTCCGCTTTCCAAGGGAGCTACCCTAAAGCAAACATCCAAGTCATGTTTCCCAGGGCCCTGGATATTTAGATCATTCAGACAACCACAATGGGTGATTTGTATAGAAACTATCTTATACAAGTCTGTCTTAACTAACTAGTCACACATACCCAACATGCAAGTATATTGGCCCTACGATAGAACCTCAACTATAGCATATCAAAGTATATGCTTCCAGCTTCGTCAGACCACCAACTCATACTCAAGTCATAGAGTACTAGTCCATGCTATAGCGATAGTAGTCTAGGTTTCTACCATATAGTACTTTTAGAAACCACTACTACAGGTCCTGTTCTACGTATTTGAAATATGCTTATGTCATGAAGTAAGTGGACTACTCACTAGCTAAAGGTAAGCTATTCCCCATTTAGAATTCACAACATAATAACCTAGACATGATGAGATTTCCATTCTCATCATCAGTTAAGAACGAATGTTTATGTGTTAAGTAACTCGTGATCCATACCTTACTGTGAAAGACCTCTATTCACATAGACCACTTACTTAAACACAATGGGTTTTTTTCAAATGTAATTGTGCACAAATAAAATTGTAAATTCACAAACAATTTCTAAAAATATATTCTTTTATTAAAACATTCAATTTTTACATCAGAAACCTAGTCTAAGAGGGCATACATCCCAACAGTCTAAACTTGGTTGTCATACTTAGAATCCATTTCTGACTTCTTGGCTTCAATCCATTTTTTAGATTTTGAACTCTTTAGAATTTCTCTATAAGTGGTAGGCTCATATTTTTCTATGAGGAATACATTATTGTTCTCATTTATGAGAAATCTATATCTGTCAGGTGCCACATGTATTCTATTTGACATAGGAGGTTCTTGTGTATTAGAAGGTTTATCTATTTTATCAATGGACTTAGGATCAACCGGTTGATCATTGTTTATTTGTACTTTTTGAATTTCACTAAGTTTAATCACTATAGAAAAATCGGGATTTAGAGAGGAAACTTTTGAGATAAAATTATTTCGTCTCTATATAGAGACCAATTTGAGACATAATGGAGATGAACTGATTTTTAAAAAATTAAAATATGATATTTGAGACAAAATAGAGACGAATATTTTTCGTCTCTAAATAAAACGTTTCTATTTTATCTCTAAATAGATGCAAAATAGAGACGAAAGTAATGTCGTCTCATTTTGTCTCGAAATAGAGTCAAAATATCGACGACTCTCAGTGCGTCTCGAATATCAGAGAAATTAGAGACAAATATTTTTGTCTCTAACTAAAACGTTTCTATGTAGTCTTTATGTAGATGTATAACAGAGATAATAGTAAAGTCGTCTCAATTTTGTCTCCAAATAGAGTTGGAACTGCGATTACGATTAATGTGTCACTAATATTAGAGACGAAATAGAGACAAAAAAGTTATTAGTCTCTAATATTAGAGACGAAAAAGCTACTAGTCTCAAATGTGTTTAAGATTAGAAACTATTTAGAGATGAATATGTTCGTCTCTACCATTTCATTACTCCATTTATTCGGATAATTGGTCTCAAAATTAGAGACGTTCATAGCCGTCTCTAATTGGTCTCTAAATAGAGACATTTTAGATATTATTGAATCTGCCTCAAATATTTGAGACTAATTAGAGTCTATATTTTTTTGTGTCTAAATTTTAGAGACGAAAAGCATGATTTATGTTTTCATTTCTAAATTGACTTTAATTTCAAATCCGTCTCTAAAATCGAAAACGGTATTTGTCGTCTCTAATTGGTCTCTAAATAGAGACGTTTTAGAGATTATCAAATCCGTCTCAAATATTTGAGACTAATTAGAGTCTACATTTTTTATCTCTAAATTTTAGAGACGAAAAGCATGATTTATGTTTTTATCTCTAAATTGACTCTAATTTTGAGTCAATGGTCATTATCTCCATTTGATTTTTAATTTTTTATTTAGAGACAAAATAGAGACTAGTTTGAGTCATCTTTATATCTCTAAGTATATTTGACAAATTTTAAAAAATAAAATTTTATTATGTTAAAACGATAATAATTATACGAGATTACAAATTGAACATAAACTTATAATTTAATTCATTTGAGGTTTTAGATACAATTAAATAAAAACTATGTTTATCATTCTAAATAATTGACATTAATCTAAATATACTTTATCATTATCATTATACATTATTATGTTGAACTATATGCTTGAGTTACTTTTAATAAAAATAGGCATTAATGTTATTGTTAAACTTTTTGAAGGAAATCTTTACACAATTATTTACAGATTTATTTTAATCGCACTATTTATAATACTATTATGCACACAAGCCAAATTAACGCATTTATAAAGATATGCATGTAAATTAACAATTACTTTTAAATTTGTCCATAATACTTTTTTTAAACAATTTTAATAAATTTAATAGTTAGATCGTTAATTTGATATGCTAATAATTGTAAATGTGTTTTGTTTTGAACTTTTATGTAGAGATTATAATAGATTATGTGGCAAATCATATCCGATTACCTTTAAATTTGGACATAATACTTTTTTTAGCAATTTTAACAAATTTAATGGTTGGGTCGTTAATTTGATATACTAATCTTTGTAAATATGCTACGTTTTAGGATTTTATATAGAGATTATGTTAGATCATTTGGAAAAACATATCTGATCACCTTCAAATTTGGTCATAATACGTTTTTAGTAATTTTACAAATTTAACGGTTGAATCGTTAATTTGATATGCTAATCATTGTAAATGCGTTAGGTTTTGGACTTTTATATAGAGACTATGCTAGATTATGTGGCAAATCATATCTGATTACCTTCAAATTTTGACATAATATTTTTGTTAGTAATTTTATCAAATCTAACGGTTGGATCGATAATTTGATATTTTAATCTTTGTAAATGCATTAGGTTTTGGGCTTTTATATAGAGATTATACTAGATCATGTAGAAAAACATATCCGATTACCTTCAAATTTGGTCATGATACTTTTTTTTAGAAATTTTTACAAATTTAATAGTTGGATCATTAATTTGATACGTTAATCTTTGTAAATACGTTAGGTTTTGGGGTTCTGTATAGAAATTATACTAGATCATATGCCAAATCATATCTGATTACCTCCAAATTTTGGACATAATACTTTTTTAGCAATTTTTAACAAATCTAACAGTTAGACCATTAATTTGATATGTTAATCATTATAAATGTGTTAGGTTTTGGACTTTCATGTAGAGATTTTGCTAGATCATGCGGCAAATCATATCCGATTACCTTCAAATTTAGACATAATACTTTTGTTAGCAGTTTTATCAAATCTAATAGTTGGATAGGCACCGGTCATGGCCTAGCAGGACTCCGAGGGAAAATTTTTTTTGACCTCTTTTATTCATTCTCAGAATTGGCTGGATCGGAATGTGTGGAATTGGAGTAGGTGCGTTGGTGGAAACCTCTGGTGCGATTCCTGCAAGCCAACTACTCCGTCTGTGCATGTATGTGAATGACAACCTCTCGATCTTCTAGTATATGGCCTGCCTAATCCCGTTTGATGAATAACTCACAGGGCTAAAGAGTATAGATGCTGTGTTCTTTCTCACGCTAGAAGGAAAAAAAACAACATTGTTTTTTTTTTTTAACCCTTAGAAGAGTAAAAACCACAGCCTTCTTTATCCTCCTATTTAACTTAAATAAAATCTTAGGTTAAATTAGATTGACCAATTGGACTCTTAGTTTAGCCTTTTGGACTAAATTAATTTTTCTAATTAGAACCAAATAATTGGTCCAATAAATAATTAATTTTCCAGTCCAAATAAACTAGTCCAATTAACAAGTCTATATTAGTTTAGTCTCAGGTCAATCTTTAATTATTCAAACTGGGCCAAAGCCCTGAACAATTAATTAACCCACCAAACTATTTGAATTAATTCTCTTTCTCCATGGACCTTTATTTTATTCTAAATCAATAATTAAATTAGACTACTTAAATAAAATAAATTCTATTTAATTTAATTTAAGACCAATTCCTTAGCCTGTATATAATTAGGACTCATGGTTTATACTAGGGACCAAAAGACACACCGCACTGGCTACTAAAATAACCAAAATACCCTTGCCATATAAATAGCTGTATTTTGCATTTTAAATATTTTCTAATATCATCATAAGAAAATATTGACCCCAAAAGACAATGCTGCATTAGCAAAGTCTCTGACCTACAGGTGAAATGATTAAAATACCCCTATATACATCGCTATATATTAGAGAGGAAGAAATGTACTAACACCTCTCTAACTGACATCTACCATCCTTAGGCTTCTAGTCCAATGATCCACGATTTCCTAGATTATTTTCGCTTTCCAAGGGAGCTACCCTAAAGCAAACATCCAAGTCATGTTTCCCAAGACCCTGGATATTTAGATTATTCAGACAATCACAAGGGGCGATATAGTATAAAAACTATCTTGTACAAGTCTATCTTAACTAACTAGTCACATATACCCAACATGTAAGTATATTGGCCGTACGATAGAACCTCAACTATAGCATATCAAAGTATATGCTTCCAGTTTCGTCAGACCACTAACTCATCTCAAGTTATAGAGTACTAGTCCACGCTGTAGCAGTAGTAGTCCAGGTTTCCACCATATAGTACTTTTTAGAAACTACCACTACAAGTCCTGTTCTATGTATCGAAATACGCTTATATCATGAAGTGAGTGGACTACTCACTGGCTAAAGGTAAGTTATTCCCCATTTGGAATTCACAGCATAATAACCTAGATATGATGAGATTCTCATTCTCATCAATCGGTTAAAAACAAATGTTTATGTGTTAAGTAACTCGTGATTCATACTTTATTGTGAAAGATCACCATTCACATGAACCATTTAGTTAAACACAATGGGACTTTTTCAAACGTAATTATGTACAAATAATTTTTGAAAATAAAATTTTTTATTAAAACATTCGATGTTTACATCAGAAACCTAATTTAAGAAGGCTTATTTCCCAACAATCTGCCACTTGCACTCTAAAACTAAGTAAGTCCGTCAGTGCCCACCCCTATGGCGTCTAAGTGTCTCTTGAAGACTTTCTCAGCCAAAGACTTGGTAAATGGATCTGCTAGATTATTCTCAGAGGCAATCTATTCCACCACGACTTCCCGTCTCTTGATAAAATCCGGATCAGGTGGTACTTTCTCTTAATGTGTTTTCCCTTTTTGTAGTTCCTAGGTTCTTTAGATTGCGATACTGCTCCAGTGTTGTCACAATACATCACAATCGGCTTATCCATGTATAGCACGACTCCAAGTTTTGAAAGGAACTTTTGAAGCCAAATTACTTCCTTGGATGCCTTCAAAGCTGCTACATACTCAGCTTCCATGGTCGAGTCAGCAATGCAAGATTGCTTGATACTCCTCTATGAAATGGCTCCCTTAGATAAGGTGAAGACATATCCACTAATGGATTTTCTCTCATCTTTATTTGCCTGGAAGTCTGAGTCTGTGTATCCTGTAGGAACCAAGTCATCAGCCTTGTAAACCAGCATATAATCTCTCATTCCCTTAAGGTACTTGAGAATATGCTTTACCGCTTGCCAATAAACCTCCCCAGGGTTTGATTGATATCTGCTAACCAAGACTACAGTAAAGCAGATATCTGACCTAGTACACAGCATGGCGTACATGAGACTTCCCAAAACCGAAGCATAGGGTATCCTACTCATTTTTTCATTTTTTTCTTGAGACTTAGGACAGTCCCTTGAAGAAAATGATAACTCATGTCTAAAAGGAATTAGGGTTCCCTTGCATGAGTCCATGCTGTACTTGGCCAACATCTTGTCATTGTACGTCGCTTGGGATAATCCTATTTCTAAGAAGCCTAATCCTGAGAATGTAACTGACTTCTTTCAAATTCTTCATACTGAATTTACTAGACAGTCAAACCTTTATAGATGACAATGACCCTACATCATTTCCAATGAGTAAAATGTCGTCCACATACATGAAAAGAAAAACCACATTATTGCCTTCAAGTTTCCTGTACACGCATGGTTCATCCTTGTTTTGAGTGAAACCGTAAGACTTTACAGTCTTCTCAAAATGAATGTTCCATACTCTTGATGTCTGCTTAAGTCCATAAATGGACTTCTTAAGTTTGCAAACCATATGCTCTTCACATTTAGCAATAAAGCCTTCCAGTTGGAACATATAGATATCTTTACTAAGATGGCCATTTACTAATGCCATCTTGACATCCATTTATCATATCACGTAGTCATAATGACATGCGATGGTAAGGAGGATACGGATGGACTTTAGCATGGCTACCGGGGAAAAGGTTTTCTTATAATCGATTCCTTCTTTTTGAGTATACCCTTTTGCCACAAGCCTAGCTTTGAAGGTTTCCACCTTCCCATCCGCTCCTCTTTTCCTCTTGTATATCCACTTACACCCAATGGGTTTTATCCCTTCAGGTGAAGCTAGAAGATCCCATTTCTGATTGAAGTATATAGACTTAATCTCTACTTTCATTGCTTCATGCCATAAATTTGTATCGGCATTAGCAATAGCCTCCTCGTATCTAGTGGGGTCTTGTTCTTGATGGTCGGAGACTAGCTCAAAAGTTTCTTCTGTTCATCTTTGTGAAACCCTAGACACTCTCCCATTACGACCAGGCTCCATTTGTACAGGCTCTTGAGGCTGTGCCTCTTTTTGTTCCACAATCGGGTCAGAAGAAGTTGATTCCAAATATAACTTCTCCTCAAGTTCCAACCTAGTTAAACCTTTTGTGAAAGTACTCTGATCATCCTCTATGTATATTCCCAGATCATGA
Organism: Voacanga thouarsii; assembly: GCA_026120185.1. Taxonomy (NCBI): domain Eukaryota; kingdom Viridiplantae; phylum Streptophyta; class Magnoliopsida; order Gentianales; family Apocynaceae; genus Voacanga; species Voacanga thouarsii. The sequence continues at coordinate 869,519 of JANUWF010002273.1, forward strand.
GCAGTACCTAGCAACACATCATGACCACCCAAGAGTCTAACAGGTTAAGTGGCTTGACATGAACCCTTCAATAACAAACTTCAGTGCAATTAACTCATTTCACCATACAATATCTCATTCGGTTTGGAGTACGAAATTAGTGCCTACTCTATCCAGAATTAATTCTGGCCCGAATACAATAGTACTTGTACAAGGAACCTACTACTCTAAATGTGTATCAATTGGAACTATTTCCAATACACAATCACCTTGGCCAAGGACTTCTCGAGTAGTAATTCCTACAAGTGGCCGTGAGATATTCGCCCCTACTATTAGGAGTGGTAATCTTTTGTTGACCCTCTCAACTACTTTCGTTTACCTCACAATGTACCCAATATCCATCCTATAGGCGGCCCTCGATCGAGCTCTAGAGATTGGAATCAAAGTACAATACCTAGCAAACAAAGTACCTTAAAAATCTCAAGTCTAAGGATACTTGCACGTTTGCTATATTGAGATTATATCACTGGCACTAAATAGTTATCCATGTGATTATCTCAAAGTTAGGTCATTCAATGAACTTGTTCCATTAACAAGCATCTATGTGTTAACTTTAAGTATCTCAATACTCACGGATATGAGAACCACCGTCTGATCAAATTAGGAAGTCTAACACATGCTAGTCTTAACGCATTAATGATGTCATGTCTCATGAATACTACGACTAGGGACTATTTAAGTAGTAACACTATACAGTGTAGTAAGAATCTCATATCATGATCTCTATCATGATTTCCTTAACACAATATTTTATTAGGGATTTTATCGAACAGTTAAATTACTTAAAAGTAAACAAAAGAAAATATAAGATAAATAATGCATTTTATTAAAATAAAATGTGTCATATACAATGTACAAGTGATTAACTCTAGGGCACAACACTAACAAATGCCCACTTCCACTAGAGCCAATCATTCATGTATCTAATACTGAATGACTCAACATGACAATCATGTTTCTTTTGGGATAGTGCTTTTGTAAGCGGGTTAGCTATGTTCTCATCCGTGGGAACTCTCTCTATCTTTATTTCCTTAGCTGCTTCAGAAGTGGCTATGTACTCAGCTTCTGTCGTAGAGTTGGCAATAGTCTCTTGTTTGAAATTTTTCCAACTTATTGCCTCTCCGTACAACGTAAACACGTAGCCTGATTGTGATTTGAAATCATCTTTGTCAGATTGAAAACTGGCATCAGTATACCCGTTTATTGAAATCATCCTTATACTAAGAACATATCATTAGTCCTTCGTAAGTACTTCAGAATGTTCTTTACAACTGCCCAATGACCCTCATCAGGGCCAAATTGGTATCTACTCGTCAAACTGAGAGCACAAGATATATCGGGCCTAGTATATATCATAGCGTACATGATAGATCCAACTGCCGAGGCATATGGAATCTTACTCATATGATCCTTTTCAACTTGTGTCTTGGGAGACATCGACTTTGAAAGTCTTATACCATGTGACATGGGTAAGAATCCTTTTTTAGATTGATCCATATTAAACCTCTTTAGCACTTTATCTATATATGTAGATTGCGAAAGACCTAGCAACCTTTTGGATCTATCTCTATAGATCCTTATTCTGAGAATATAGGTTGTTTCTTGGAGGTCTTTCATGGAGAATTATTTTGACAACCAAACTTTAACCATTTCTAAGACAGGTATATCATTTCCTATTAGCAATATGTCATCTACATAAAGCAGTAAGAAAACGATTGCATTCCCACTAACCTTCTTGTATACATAAGGCTCATCCATGTTTTGAATGAAACAAAACTCTTTGATTATTTCATCAAAATGGATGTTCCAACTTCTAGAAGCTTGCTTAAGTCCAAAAATAGACCTTTGCAGCGTGTACACCTTTGTGCTATCATTGGATGTGAAACCCTCAGGTTGTGTCATATACACTTTCTCAGTCAAATTTCCATTTATGAAAGCTATTTTCACATCCATTTGCCAAATCTCATAATCATGATGAGCAGCAATGGATAGGAGTATCTTGATGGATTTCAACATGGCTACTGGTGAGAAGGTTTCGTCATAGTCAATATCATGTTGTTGACGATAACCCTTCACCACTAGTCGTGCTTTATAAGTAACTAAGTTACCATCCATATCCGTTTTCTTCTTGAAAATCCACTTGCACCCAATAGGTTTAATTCCTTTGGGTAGATCAACCAAAGTACATACTTGGTTGTCGTACATGGAATCCATTTATGACTTCATGGCCTCAAGCCATTTGCCAAATTCTGAACTGTTCAGAACATCCTTGTAAATAGTAGGCTCATCTTCATCTATGAGCAATACGTCATTGTGGTCACTTATGAGAAATCCATATCTCTTAGGTGGCACATGTATCCTACTAGATCTATGAGGTTCTTGTGTATTAGAAGGTTCATCTATCTCTTAATAGATGTGGGGTTAGACGGTTAATCTTCGTTTGTTTGATCTTGATAAACTTCACTAAGTTCAATCTTACTCCCACTGTCCTCTTTGAGCATGTGCTCATTTTCTAAGAAGATGGCATGTTTCGAAACAAACAATTTGTTTTCAGAGGGTAGGTAGAAGTAATATCCGAAAGATTTTTTCGGATTTCCCACAAATAAATACTTGTCAGACTTACTATCAAGTTTGTCTGACTATGACCTTTTGACAATGGCAGGATAATCCCATACTCGCAAGTGAGATAACTTTGGTCTCTTACCAAAGAACATCTCAAATGGGGTAGTATCAACCGATTTTGTTGGAACTCTGTTTAGTATATAAACAGAAGTCTATATTGCATACCCTCAAAACAAATTTGGTAGGTTTACAGAACCCATCATGGTCTGTACCATGTTTAGAAGGGTTCGATTCCTTCTCTCAGATACACCGTTATGTTGAGGTGTATGTGGTGGAGTCCATTGAGATAATATCCCATTATCTCTAAGATAACTCAGAAACTCTTGGCTCAAGTATTCTCCTCCTCGATCAGATCTTAGAGTCTTAATACTTTTGCCAAGTTGTTTCTCTATTTCATTCTTGAAGTCTTTGAACCTTTCAAAGGCCTCAGATTTGTATTTCATTAAATACAAATATTTGTATTTCATTAAATACAAATATTTGTATCGTGAGAAATCATTGATAAATGTTATGAAATAGTTATAACCTCCTCTTGCTTGTATTAACATTGGGCTACATACATCAGAATGTATGAGTTCTAATAACTCCTTAGCCCATTCTCCTTTTCCTGGAAAATGAGTTTTAGTCATTTTACCTAGTAAACAAGACTTGCATGTGCCATTGTGCCATATGATTCATAATCAAATTGTGTAACTTAGAAACACGATTTTCGTTTACATGTCCCAAACGACAATGCCATAAGTAAGAGGTGTTAGAGTTATCTATTTTAGGTTTCTTATTATTTATATTGATAATTAGATTATCTAAGTCTAGAATATATAAACCATTAACCAAAGTTGCTGAACCATAATGAATATCATTCAATAAAAAAGAACAACATTTATTCTTAAATATTAAACGAAATCTACATAAGTCTAAACACGCAATTGAGATAATATTTTTCATTAAAACTGGTACATAATAACAGTTTTGCAATTCTAGAATTAATCCCGAAGGCTCGTATGTCCCTATAGCAAGTGTAGCAACCTTTGCCCCATTTGCAGTACGTAGGTCCATATTGCCTTTCTCTAGCCTTCTACTGTTCTTTAGTCCCTGCAAGTTATTGCACAAATGAGATCCACATCCGATATCTAATACCCATATCTCATTTCTAAAGGCAGTATTTATCTCAATCATAAACATACCCAAAGTAGAAGTAGAAGAGCTTGTAAGCTTCTCCTTCTGCTTCTTGTCTTTAATGGTCTCCAAGTAGGCTTTGCAGTTGCGCCTCTAGTGGCCCATCTTCCCGCAATGATGGCATGGGCCCTTGGTAGCTGTGTCTTTTTTGTTCACACCACTTTTGGGCTTCATTGGAGCCTTCTTCTTCTTCTTTTGAACTTTCTTCTTAGAAGAGGAAGATTTTACCATTAAAACTACATTGGAATCCTTCTTCATGAATGGCTCTGCAGTTTTGAGAAGATTAATCAACTCAGGAATGGTGGACTCAATCTTGTTCATCTGATAGTTAATCACAAATTGTGAGAAACTATTTGGCAAAGACTGAAGAATTAAGTCAACACTTAAGTCATGATCCATTGCAAACCCGAGAGATCCAAGCTTCTCTATCAAGCCCAGCATATTCAGCCCATGAGTGGCCACAGAAGAACCCCCTGCCATTTTACAATGAAATAGTTGTTTCAAGATCTCGTATCTCTCAGTTCTGGCTTGAGCATCAAACAGCTCTCGAAGATGTAGTATAATCGATTGAGCATCCATATGCTCGTGCTGTTTTTGCAACTCGGGAGTCATGGATGCCAGCATAATACATGATGCTATATCACTATCCTCCTTGTGCCTTTTGTGGATAGCATGCTCATCAGCATGAGCATCTTAAGCTAGTGGTGGTGGAATAGGAGCATCTAGCACGTAGAGCAACTTTTTCAATTTGAGAACGATTTTCAAATTTATATACCAGTCGAGATAGTTTGATTCGGTTAACTTGTTAGTTTCCAAGATGCTACGTAGATTTAAATTTGTAAACATGATGCAAGTGACTTAGATGTAAAGATAAAGTGTATTAGCTACTTGTATATGCACATAATATGCAAATAATTAGGACTTTAATTAAATAAATTTTTACTTCACTATTTTACTCAAACCAATAGCCTACACTACTGATTCGGAAAAGCTCGTTGGAAGCTTTCCTAGTAGATCGGTATCCAAATTCCTCAAGAATAACCTTGGGTTTGCCCAACAAGCCACCCTTAAGTTCATTGGTAGGTATCCAATACCAATTACATTGTATGTAACTACCGGATCATTGGGTGATTAACAGCTTTTAATCTTAAAGCCTTTTGGGCTACCCCAACTTTTTCTCTAAATTTCTTTATGCTTGAGTTTGCCCAACTGGGATAAAGAATTTAGTTAAATCCGACCCATTAATCAGGAATTTAATTCCAAAGGAATTTAATTCCATAGATGTCAAGTAGGCTTGGGTTTGCCAAACAACTTGATCTCGAAAAAGGACTCTCGTTCTTACTGTATTAACGGAAGGAATTGGGTTTAATATTAATTGAAGGATTTGTTCTTTTTAGTGATTTTATTGAATGACATGAAAAAAATTAATAAATCACATAATTAATAATTATGGTAATAAAGCGATTACGTGGTATGGTTATGGACTTTACCCTAAATTAATTTCTTTGAGCCATAAAAGAAATTAATATAGTTAACCCAATGTGTTCATGTATGATTTAAGTAGAAGGTCTTATCTTCTCACCTTGTTTTGGTTGCCATCTCCAAAATAGAATAATTCTGCTCCTATCTAACTTATGTAAACTAATTACATAATTTTCTAAAGAGAAAAAACCTCGAGTTACATTCAAGAAGAGTTAGATGAGAATAGAATTACACAAGAATTCTAGAGAAGGCAGGACATGCAGGCCCTATTTCATAAAAAAACCAAAACTATAAAATGCATGAATAGATATAATTGGTTTTAGTCCATAACCATCCACCATGCCATTGACTATGCTTAAACAAAATAAACATATACTTTTTATTATTCCAAAATCACTATTTTGAAAAAATAAAAAAATTCTAAAATCAATATTTTAGAAAAATACATTAATTTTAAATTTTCAAAATCACTATTTTGAAAAATAAAATTGTTTGTCTCAAAACTAATTTTGAGAAAATGCTTTTAGGTCTCATCTTTGGCGATGAAAACGGCGGTCTTGTTGGCCGGTTAGCGGGCAGGGGTCAGAAGGCAGCGCCCCCGTGGAAAAATTTTTATTTTACCGCTTCTCATCAAATGAGATTTTTCCTTTTCAAAATTCTATTCTAGGAAAAAAAATATTTTTTTAAATAGCTGGATCGTGCAAAACAGAGCAGAACCAGCGCCGCCTGTGTTCTGATTTTTAGGAAAACTTTCCAGAAACGATTTCTAGATGTTCGCGAAATAGCACGCAATCGGCGCCGGCTTGGAGGCTGGAGCCGACCCCGGCTATAGTCGGGAACAGTGGCGGTGATTTTGAAAATTTTTTCGAAACAATTTCTGGTTCTCTAATCTTCTGCAACAGATCAGTGAGAACAATTTTCAGCAGAATTTTCTGTTTTGAAGCTAAAAACAACAACCAATTTGTTAGTTTAAACAAAACCAAAACAGAAAATTAAGATGAAACGAAGGGCAACAACTATGTTGCAAGAAAACGTTTTTCTGGAGAAAATTTTTAGCACATAAAGAAAGCATCTTTCGAAATATGCTGTAACTTTTACACAATCATATTGTGCTACGGACCCAACCCATGATGCTCGAAACAATTTCGCTCGAGTGAAAACAATTTTAACAGCAAACAAAGATAAGCACGAATACATGAAAATAGTTTTTTATGCCAAAAATAATGTCCGTAGACCACACATAGCATGACTCTAATACCACTGTTGGGTATCTTAAGCTTGTATCCTATACGGCGCAGCAGAAGAATAAAACGAGATACCATCCCAGGACCCGCCTATGTGTGGAAAACAAGACATAAAGATAATAAAGGTAACCGTTTTTTACCTTTGTTTGATAGTCCGAAAAATAAAAGTTTCTTCTGTAAGTCGAGGCGCAATCCAGCAATCTTCTTGTGCAAACTCCACGAGAGTTGAACATCTAACTACTATAATCACAGTGTGTAATTATCTCTCACAGTAATCCACACAGAGGATACACTCAAGCACAAAGTTTTTTGTGCTAGCAGAAGAACTAAGTGGCGGCTAAGGTTCTTCACAAGAACAATCGACGAGAGAGAGAGAGGAAGAAGAGAAGGTTTAGGTGGCTGCAATTTTTCATATGAATTCCACCCTAGTGTTTTTCGGTTATATCATCATAAAATCGAAAAATTCATTAAAAATTTGGAATTCTAAAACAATTAGAGTTCTCTAATTGTAATTGGAAATATCAAATTCTCACAATTACAATTTGGACCACAAATTATAACTAATTATAATTTATCCACAACAACTTCTCTTTCTCTCAATCAACTCCATTATGTTATCAAATAACATCTTGAGTATATAATCCCCTATTGTGTGTGACCTATTAGATTTCCCAGTCAATTGGTAGCGAACATGAATTAATCTAAATGTCTTTGAGATTAATAATCCATAATTAATTAGAATTAATCCTATTAATTCTATTCAGGATTGGTTTATTAATTCATCAATTAATAAACCCATATTCCCAGATCATAAGCGGTATCTAGCAACACATCATGACCATCCAAGAGTCTAAGAAGTCAAGTGGCTTGACATGAACCCTTCAGTGCAATTAACTCATTTCGCCATACAATATCTCATTCGGTTTGGAGTACGGAATTAGTGCCTACTCCATCCAGAATTAATTCTGGCCCGAATACAATAGTACTTGTACAAGGAACCCATTACTCTATATGTGTATCAATTGGAACTGTTTTCAATACACAATCGCCTTGGCCAAGGACTTCTCGAGTAGTAATTCCTACAAGTGGCCGTGAGATATTCGCCCCTACTATTAGGAGTGGTGAATCCTTTATTGACCCTCTCAACTTCTTTCGTTTACCTTACAATGTACCCAATATCCATCCCATAGGCGGCCCTCGATCGAGCTCTAGAGATTGGAATCAAAGTACAATGCTCAGCAAACAAAGTACCTTGGAGATCTCAAGTCTAAGGATACTTGCACGTATGCTATATTGAGATTATATCACTGGCACTAAATAGTTCTCCATGTGATTATCTCAAAGCTAGGTCATCCAATGAACTTATTCTATTAACAAGCATCTATGTGTTAACTTTGAGTATCTCAGTGCTCACAAATATAATAACTACCGCCTAATCAAATCAGGAAGTCAAACACATGCTAGTCTTAACGCATTAATAATGTCCTGTCTCATTAATACTACGACTATGGACTATTTAAGTACTAACACTATACAGTGTAGTAGGAATCTCATATCATGATCTCTATCATGATTTCCTTAACACAATGTTGTACTGGGGACTTTATCGAATAGTTAAATTACTTAAAAGTAAACAAAAGAAACTGTAAGATAAATAATGCCTTTTATTAAAATAAAATGTGTCATATATAATATACAAGTGATTATCTCTATGACACAACACTAACATACTTTTTGCTTCTTAGGATGATAAAAGTAACAACCCTTGTCCCTTTTGGATACCTAATAAAATAGCATAATTCTGACATTGGTTTCAACTTGTCTCTTTTGACTAGTACATAAGTTGGACAACCCCATATCCTGAGATGATTCAGATTTGGCTTATGGCCAATCCACATCTTATAGGGAATCCTAGGTATTGACTTGGAAGGCACCAAGTTAAGAATGTGTGCCGCTGTTTCCAGGGCATATCCCCAAAAAGACACTAGAAGAGTGGTATAAGACATCATGCTTCTGACCATTTCCATCAATATCCTGTTCCTTCTCTAAGCTACTCCATTCTACTGGGTTGTCCTTGTCGCAGAGAGTTAGGATACTATCCCATGATGTACTATGTAGTCCTTGAATTCACCAAGGAGGTACTCTCCACCACAATCCGATCGTAAGGTCTTGATCAATTTACCCGTCCAACGCTTCACTCCAGCCTTAAACTCCTTGAACTTGTCAAAAGAGTCAGACTTGCGTCTCATCAGGTAAATAAAACTAAACCTCGTATAATCATCCGTGAAAGTGATGAAGTACTCAAAACCCCCTCTAGTTGGTGTAGACAAGAGACCATACACATCGGTGTGAGCAAGACTCAATACCTCCTTAGCTCTATCCGCCTTAGGGGTAAATGACCTTTTAGTCATCTTTACCATTAGGCAGGATTCACACTGATGCCAATTTTTCAATCTTAATGAGCCCAAAGGCTCAGCATGGATTAACCTCGGAATGCTGATTAAGTTGATATGAGCCAACCTTAGATGCCAAAGATAAGAGTCATTGATATTGGTTTTTCTCTTCCTTGTTAAAGATTCAGATTGAGCATTATTTAATTGATTGTTAATAAGGTTTAAGAAGAGTAGATTTTCATACATGTGCCCAGTACATAAAATTTCTCTATCTCTACTGATAGAAATACCAGAATGAAAAAATACAAAATATCCTTGATTTATTAGTTTCACAATTGAAATCAAATTCTGTCGAAATCCAGGTACATATAAAATTTCCTTTAAAACCACTAGTCTATTACAATAAAAAATAAGATCTAGCTCTCCCACTGGAAGGGTCCAAACTTGTGCCCCATTTCCCACGCGTAATCCATGTTCGCCCTTCTGGAGTCTTCTAATCTTTCTAAACCCCTGCCAAGAGTTACAGATGTGATCAATGGCCCCTGAATCAACAATCCAAGTGGAAGTTGATCAAACAATTGATATAGACTCTAGATAGAAAACATTACCTGTGGGGTTTTTCTTGAATTGAAGATCTGGACACTCATTTTTCCAATGTCCTTTCATTCCACATTTGAAGCATTTGCCCTTGGGTTTGTCTTTGGACTGGGTCTTGGGCTGGGCCACTGTGTTTCCTTTCTTCTTCTTGAACTTTCTGGGTTTGAGTCCAATTCTAGAAGATGAAGCCTTAGCAATCATTGTGGCTTCATGACCTTCTCCGCCATCTGAAGTTCCTTCATCAACTCAGTTAAACTCATGTTTAACTTGTTCATGTTGTAATTCAATTTGAAATGAGTAAAAGAACCCGATAGAGATTCGAGAACCATGTCCACTTGGCTCTCGGGGTCAATAACAGCCCCTAAGATTTCTGCCTCCTCGAAAGCAGCAATCATCTTGAGCATATACTCTCTGACTGATGCTCCCTCAACCATCTTAGTGTTTATGATAGTTCGAAGAGCCTCCTGCCTTGCGGGCCAGCTCTTATCCGTGAACATCGTGGCTAATGATTGACTTATGTTATACGCAATGGTGATGTGCTCGTGTTTGGATTGGAGCATATTAGATATGGAGGCCAGCATGTAATAATAATGAGCCATCTCGTTGGCCTTCTTCCATGCCTTCTCAGCCTCTCGCTCTTCAGCAATGGAACCTTTCCCGATAACAGGGTAGGTCTCGTAAATGACATACTTATACTCTTCAGCTGTGAGTATTATGTCCAGGTTCCTCTTCCAGTCCACATAGTTTAGTCCCGTTAGCTTATTCTCTCTGAGAATAACGGCCAATAGACTAAAAGAACCTCCCACCATTTCTGAAAAAATCGAAAATAAAAGAAAATATTTAGTTTGTAAAAACAAAATAAATTTGTGCACTTTATCCTTATATTAAAATTAATAATATAATTAATTTGGCTCTTAGAAGAACTAACATAGCTTCTTGGGAAGATTAACAGTTTTCTAAGCTAAATATGTTAACCACCACAAATTAATTTCCCTTCTAGGTAATGATCTAGAAGGTAACTCTATTGAGGGGATAGCCGTTTCCTTTCATTTCTTATGGACATACCTCGCACTATAACCTCCAACGTGGGTTGGTCGATTATAGTACATGTCCCGGGTTATTAATTATATCCCTTTATTAGATCTAGATCCTTGTGGTATCCCCATCCTATACGAGTTCATTCCCAGGGTGATGCGAGGGGACCCACAATCTCTAATGAGGATCGTGATGGAAGCCGTAGGGCTGTTGGAACCCCTGTCCCACTTGGTCTTTTAAAATCAGGATTTTCTAAAAAAATATCATTTTGAAAATTTTCATTAAGTTTTCCCTTTAAGTTAAAAACTTAATGTTTTCAAAAAAATTTCAATTAAAACTTTCTAGAGACTTTGGTCTCAAGTTTATTTGACAAAAAAAAAATTTCTTGTGCAAAAATTAAACAAAATGGCTTTCTATTTTAACTTATAAAAATATCTAAATTCAATATATTTTCTATGTCAATGATTAAATCATTTGAGAAAATATTTAAGGATTAATTTTTGTTCAAGTTAAAATAACCATTTAATTTGTAAAAAAATATTTTCTTGTAAAAAATATTCCCAAAGACTTTGATCTTTGATAAAACGTGCACATAAGTACTTAAAAATAAATAGCATGCTAGAAAACAGTAGACGTTTTCATACTTTTCTATTTTTAAACCTAAGTGTCCAAATAAATGAATTAAACACATTAATTAATTAATTAATTAATGATCTTGTTTAATCCTAAAATCCCTTACTAATATTTTTATGCAAAAATATTCCATGAATATTAACTATTACAAAAATATTAACTTTGTCTAGTATAGACCCCCCAAAAAAAAAAATGCAAGAAAAATTCAAGGAAAAATAAAAAATTTTCCTTGGTCCACTACACCTGCCGCATTGGATTGAGCACCCCAATTGCACTGCGGTCCACAACACCCGTCGCACTGGACCAGCACCTCGCGGGGGACCAGCATCCAACTAGACCCAAGCTGGCGCCGATTCTGGCGGCCTCAGCTGGCACCGGTCACGGTCTGACTAGATCCTCTTTCTGCAAATTTTTCTTGCGATGCATTCTCTGGTTTTTTTTGCTGTAACTTTCTTCCAGTTCTTGGCTCTCCGATTTCAACCCAAAATCAATAACACCAAAAACCAACAATCGCCTATACCCATTAATAATGGCCTTACACTATTTGCTAAGAAAAAACAGATTACATCTCACCTATATCTCCATTCAAGAGGTTTAACATGTGAATCTATCCATACTAAAAACAGCGAAGGATCACAGTTTAACCACACATATGTGTCCAGTTTTATTCAACTAGATGCATGCTTCCTATATTTGCACAAAACCTTCATGCTCTGATAACAATTGAAGGTTTAAAGGGGGAAGAAAAGCACGCAGCGGAAGCAAAAAAAAAAAAAAAACTGAAAACCGCAAACCGAAGCCAGCACCGGTCACGGCCTGGCGGGACTTCAAGGGAATTTTTTTTTTTACCTCTTTTCCTCGTTCTCAGAATTGGCTGGAACGGAATGTGTGGAACTAGGGTAAGTGCACTGGTGGAAACATCTGGTGCGATTCCTGCAAGCCTCCTACTCCGTTTGTGTAAGTATGTGAATGTCAACCTTTCGATCTTCTAGTATATGGCCTGCCTAATCCCGTTTAGTGAACAACTCATAGGGCTAAGGAGTATTTTCAAGAGAGAGAAAGAGGCTGTGTTCTTCCTCACGCCAGAAGGAAAAAAAACCCTTAGAAGAGTAAAAACCACAGCCTTCTTTATCCTCCTGTTTAACCTAAATAAAACCCTATGTTAAACTGGATTGGCCCATTGGACTCTTAGTTTAACCTTTTGAACTAAATTAATTATTCTAATTAGAACCAAATAAATGGTCCAATAAATAATTAATTGTCTAGCCCAAATAAACTAGTCCAATTAACAAGCCTATATTAGTTTAGTCCCAGGTTAATCTTTAATTATTCAAATTGGGCCAAAGCCCTGAACAATTAATTAACCCACCAAACTAATTTAATTAATTCTCTTTCTCCATGGACCTTTATTTTATTCTAGCCCAATAATTAAATCAGACTACTTAAATAAAATAAATTCTATTTAATTTAATTTAAAACCAATTCCTTAGCCTGTATATAATTAGGACTCACGGTCTATACTGGGGACCAAAAGACACACCGTCTTAGCTACTAAAATGATCAAAATACCCATGCCATATAAATTGCTGTATTTTGCATTTTAAATATTTTCTAATATCATCATAAGAAAATATTAACTCCAAGGACAATGTTGCATTAACAAAGTCTCTGACCTATAAGTGAAATGACTAAAATACCTCTCTATATAACGCCGTACATTAGACAGAAAATGTAATAACACCTCTCTAAATGACATCTACCATCCTTAGGCTTCTAGTCCAATGATCCATGACTTCCTGGATTGTTTCTGCTTTCCAAGGGAGCTATTCTAAAGCAAACATCCAAGTCATGTTTCCCAGGGCCCTGGATATTTAGATCATTCAAACAACCACAAGGGGTGATATAGTATAGAAACTATCTTGTACAAGTCTATCTTAACTAACTAGTCACGTATACCCAACATGCAAGTATATTGGCCCTACAATAAAACCTCAACTATAGCATATCAAAGTATATGCTTCCAGCTTCATCAGACCAACAACTCATACTCAAGTCGTAGAGTACTAGTCCACGTTTTAGTAGTAGTAGTCTAGGTTTCCACCATATAGTATTTTTTAGAAACCACCACTACATATCCTGTTCTACGTATTCGAAATAAGCTTATGTCATGATGTGAGTGGACTACTCACTGACTAAAGGTAAGCCATTCCCTATTTGGAATTCACAACATAATAACCTAGACATGATGAGATTCCCATTTTCATTAATCGATTAAGAACAAATGTTTATATGTTATGTAACCCGTGATCCATACCTTATTGTGAAATACCACAATTCACATGGACCACTTACTTAAACACAATGGGTCTTTTCCAAACGTAATTGTGTACAAATAAAAATGCAAATTCACAAATAATTTCTGAAAATAAATTCTTTTATTAAAACATTCGATGTTTACATTAGAAATATAGTCTAAGAAGGCATATTTCCCTAACAAATTTGATATGTTAATCTTTGTAAATGCGTTAAGTTTTGGGATTTTATATAGAGATTATGCTGGATCACGTGGCAAAACATATCTGATTACCTTCAAATTTGGTAATGATATTTTTTTAAGAATTTTTTTACAAATCTAGTGGTTAGATCATTAATTTGATATGCTAATATATGTAAATGCGTTAGGTTGTGGGGTTTTTAATAGAGATTATGCTAGATCATATGGCAAATCATATCCGGTTACCATCAAATTTAGATATAATACTTTCTTTTAGTATTTTTAACAAACCTAATGGTTGGATCATTAATTTGATACATTTATCTTTCTAAACGTGTTAGGTTTTCGGTATTTTTATAGAGATTATGTTGGATTTTGTGCCAAAATATATCTAATTACCTTCAAATTTTATCATAACACTTTTCGTAGTAATTTTAACAAATCTAACGGTTGGATCATTAATTTGATATGCCTATCTTTGTAAATATGTTAGAGTTTGGATATTTTTGTAGATATTATGCCAGATAATATGGAAAAATATATTAAGTTACCTTCAAATTTTGTCATAATACTTTTCTTAGTAATTTTAACAAATCTAACAGTTGGATCGTAAATTTAATATGCTGATATTTGTAAATACGTTATGTTTTGGTTTTTGTAATATAATGTGTTAGATTATGTACCAATATATATCCAATTACCTTCAACTTATGCCATAACATTTTTCTAAGTAATTTTAACAAATCTAACGGTTGGATCATTAATTTGATATGCATATCTTTGTAAATGTATTAGGTATTGGACATTTTTTAGATATTATGCTAAGTTATGTACCAAAATATATCCGATTACCTTCAACTTATGTCATAGAATTTTTTTTAGTAATTTCAACACATCTAACGGTTGGATCATTAATTTGATATGCCTATCTTTGTAAATGCTTTAGGTATTGGACATTTTTTTAGATATTATTATTGGGTATCTCAGGCTCGTATCCTATACGGTGCAGCGGAAAATAAACGAGATACCATCCCAAGACTCGCCTATGTGTGGAAAACAAAACATAAAGATAATAAAGATAGTAGCTTTTTACCTTTATTTGATCATCCGAAGAACAAAATTTCTTCTTTAAGTCGAGGCGCAATCTAGCAATCCTCGTGATCAACCTCCACATGAGTTGAACGTCTAACCACTATAATCACAGTGTGTAATTATCTTTAACAGTAATCCACACAGAGGAATACTCAAGCACCAAACTTTCCTGTGCTAGCAGAAACAAGATGCCGGCTAGGGTTGTTTCTCAAGACAATCAAGAGAGATAGAAAGAAGAGAAGGTCGAGTGTTGCTGGTTTTTCGTGTGTCACTTTTCTTCAGCTAGTGTTTCGTGTGTCTTGTTAATATGTCACACGAAATTTCCCTTCCCAAAACTGAGAATTCCAATCCTATTAGAATTCCCTATTTGTAATTGGAAACATCATATTCTCACAATTACAACTTAGACCACGTCCATAATAACTTCTCTTTCTCTCAATTAACCCCACTATGTTATCAAATAACATCTTGAGTATATAATCCTCTATTGTGTGTGACCTATTAGGTTTCCCAGTCAATTGGTAGTGAACATTAATTAATCCAAACGTCTTTGAGATTAATAATTCATAATTAATTAGAATTAATCCTATTAATTCTAATTAGGATTGGTTTATTAATTCATCAATTAATAAACTCATATTCTCATATCATGAGCGGTATCTAGCAACACATCATGACCACCAAAGAGTCCAGGAAGTCAAGTGGCTTGACATGAACCCTTCAATAACAAACTTCGGTGCAATTAACTCCTTTCACCATACAATATCTTATTCGGTTTGGAGTACGGAATTAGAGCTAACTCCCACTAGAATTAATTTTGGTCCGAATACAATAGTACTTGTACAAGGAACCTACTACTTTAGATGTGTATCAATTGGAACTGTTTCCAATACACAATCGCCTTGGCCAAGGACTTTCCGAGTAGTAATTCCTACAAGTGGCCGTGAGATATTCGCCCCAACTATTAGGTGCGGTGAATCCTTTATTGACCCTCTCAACTACTTTTGTTTACCTTACAGTGTACCCAATATCAATCCCATAGGCGGTCCTCGTTCGAGCTTCGAAAATTGGAATCAAAGTACAAAGCTCAGTAAACAAAGTACCTTGGAGATCTCAAGTCTAAGAATACTTGCACATTTACTATATTGAGATTATATCACTGACACTAAATAGTTATCCATTTGATTATCTCAAAGCTGGGTCATCCAATGAACTTGTTCTATTAACAAGCATCTATGTGTTAGCTTTGAGTATCTCAATACTCACGGTTATGAGAACCACCGCCTGATCAAATCAGGAAGTCTAACACATGCTAGTTTTAACGCATCAATGATGTCCTGTCTCATTAATACTATGACTAGGGACTATTTAAGTACTAACACAATCCAATGTAGTAAAAGACATATTATTCTTGGCTATTAAAATGACCAAAATATCATTGCTAATGCATAGCAGTATTTTAATCATTTTAAATATTCCATTTATCATTATATAGAAATATTGACCTCGAGAATAGTATTGCAAGTGCAATGTCTTTGATTTACAGGTGTAATGACGAAAATGCCCCTCTACATAATACCCATCATTGAGATAGAAAAAATGCACTAATATATTTCTCTATAACTTCTACCATCCTTTGATAGCTAGTCCAATAATCCATGACTTCCAATATATATCCACTTATCACAGGGAGTTACCCAAAAGTGTACATACTTAGTCACGTTTCCCAAGACCCTAGTTTATTAGATTATCCCGGACAATCACAAGAAAGTGATTTCTTCACGTAATGAAGTGTATAAACTATATTGTATAAGTCCATCTTAATTAACTAGAGTTATAAACCCAATGTGTAAGGTTATTGGCCCTGTGATAAGACCTTACCCAGCATACATCAAAGTGTACAAGTCATGTAACACCCCACTACCTAGGCCCGCCAGGGTAGGAGATGTTGCACCGTCCAAATGACAAGGGGTCTTTACAACTAGGTCACACAAATAAAATAGCGGAATAAAAATGATACTTAAACTTAAAATTTATTACATCCCAAAAAAAATCCAAGAATACCACAATAAATCCATAATAAAATTTATCCACTCTCATCTCCACCAAAACATTATACAAAATAAATTATCAAAAAATCTTCCAAAGCAGGCAATATCTAGCTACTCATCCCCACAGCAGGATCGACCTGAAATCATGGTAAAATGGTGGTGAGACAGAAATCTCAGTAAGTCCGTGTATGCTTAAGTGTCGGGAGAAAACAGTTCGTGAATGCAAAGTATAAAAATTCTTTATAAGAGATTGCTAGCAAGCAATAAACATTAGTCAAAAGCAAGAGTGGTGTTTTGACTTTTCCAACCATAAATAATCAATTAAATCAACCACTCAAAGAAATGATCATGGGTTACCACACGTTGGGCCCCATAACCACATGGTCAGCATGCCACACTTTGTGCATACTGTCGGTCAGAATGCCACACATTGTGCAGACTAACAAAAATAGGTGATCGGCCTACTGGGTAAGATACCCCTCATTCTCTATACCCAAACAATAACCGGGTGTTCATTCCGGCAAAACACAGTCACTTGACTGAAAGAGAACACTACTAGCTTGGACCGGCACGACCTACTAGACTGACGTCCTATCCGGGAAGGACTCACCCCTCAGAGGTGGCCACCTACTGAGGGACTTACCCTAACCCCTCAAAGACTAGCCTTAGTAGTCCACCCTTATTGAGTATTCAACGACATTTCCCACTTGAGATAAAATGAACAAAACACTGTTCCACATGAAAATGGCAATTAAGGGTTCCCAAAGTCTTTATCAAAATCAGTTTTGGAAAGAGTTTTGAGATTGAGTAAATCTGCTTATTAATTTTCAAATAAATTGTTTGTCTAAAATAGGTAAGAAGTTAATCCTCAATTGCCCTTGCAAAATTGAGTGTCCATGCACTCTACATTTAGCTTGCCATAATAAACATGTTTCGTCAATCAGGTTTTATGCAGGAGCTTACCTGATTCTTACTCACAATATAAGGTCTCCAACAGCTGACCTAACCCCACATGGGCAAATACAAACCACAATCAAACTCAAGCCAAAATCCACTTTCTCAATTTAAAACAACTCAACGCATTACCACCATGATTCTAGTGTCCCAAGCTTTAAGGCCAAACTTTAAATAAATAGGTTTATAAGCTAAGCCTAATTTTATATTTAAAATAATTAATGTTTTGAGAAACAAGTACTAATAAGTTGATGGTTTAAATCTTGCTAAGAAAAATTTAGAGTTTATTTGATAAAGAATCTTAGGTGGTATTAGGTAAAATAATGATTTATTAATAATTTAGTTGTTAGAAAATAATTGATAACTAAAATTAGTTGAAAATAAATTTAATGAGTCTTGCTTGAAAAATAATAAATAAATTTTTAATGGATTTGTTTAAAAGATACTAATTAAATTTTTAGTCATAAATTTTTTTACTAATTATGATTATTTCCATAAAAGGCTTTAGTTAATTTCATTATTTTATATAATATATATATATATATATGTATATATATATATATATATATTCTATTTTTCTAGCAAAAGCTATTATTTATTTGATTAAAATATCCTTATTATATATAATAATCCAAATTTACCCCTCCTAGGGTTTTTTTTCGAAATTACTAGCAAAATCATATTATGAAATATTTTATTCATGAAATATAAATTAGCTTAGGGACAACTAGATCATGATCATACTTCTATGGCTAACCACAATCATGAACATACACAATCCTTCAATTCATCAAATTATCCAAATCATGCATATAAGTATAGATCTAAATTTACCAAGACATGATCTAACCCCTACTAGCATAAATATGATCATGGCTTTAATAATCCAACATGAATATAAATCCTATTCACCAAAGGTGACATAATCTCTAGCATACTTAATCACAAATACTACCTATGACATGGAGACATGCATTAAACCTCAAATCATCATACAATCAACCAAGATAATCCATCTATGCATAAATCCCATCTCCTTCATATTTATACATACATTCATGCTTCAATCTCGACAATATATACTTAAATCCTATCCACAATCCATCTTCTATCAACATCATCCTAGAGATATGAAACTAGAATTTTAAAGAAGAGTTAAAAAGGCTTACTTGCTTGCTGAATGTCTTGAAGGAGTTTCGAATGGTTGACAACCCCTAGATGCCTAAATCTGTCCAAGGAAGGTGGAGAAAGTATGGCCATTAGAGAAGGAGCCATCCGGCCAAGAGGAGAGAGGTTCGGCCATGAGAGAGAGAGAGAGAGAGAGAGAGAGAGAGAGAGAGAGAGAGAGAGACCATTAGTATGTTGATTCGCATTTATATTCATTAGAGATCAAGATTGGAGAAGCTGAAGTTGTTAGAACAAACCTACCTTGAAAGTGTTCTTGAGCCTTTACCCAAAGTAGCAAGTTGGATTTTGGAGTTTGATGTTAAGAATGGTATTGATGGACTCATGGCAATGAGTAGGTTCAATCTGGAAATTTTAGAAGGAGTTTGAAGTGATTTGGGAGAGTATTTAGTGAAAGGAAGGAGTAGGTGTTCTTGGTGTGTTGTGTGTTCTTGATGTTGAAGAGAGTAGAGAGCTTTTAGGATTGGAGCTGCCGAAATTCTGTAAAGATTAGGGTTGGCCAACTGCTTGAAGGGTTTTGGTAGCTGATTTTCTGGTTTGGAAGGGAAAAGGAAAGGCTAGTTGGTGAAATCCTTGAAGAATATTTTTGGGAAGCAAATTTGGAAACTAAATATTCAGGAATACCTTTGATCATGGGAGAACTTTTGGAAGTTTGCCATGGCCGAATTGCTGGCAGTGTTTCAGCTAGATGAATGCTGGTTGAGGGGGGCTAAAAGTGGCTAAAAATACTGAGTGTAATGGTGAAGGGAATGTCTGGTTGTTTGAAATATATTTTATGGAAAGTTGTTAAATCATGGTGGCTGAAATTTTGGTATCCAAATTAGATTGTGCTTGCAGAATTTTTTTGGAAATCTTTTAGGCAGCCATGACTGGATTTTCGTGCAGAAGCTTGAGGAGGATAATGGAGTTCATTTACTGAAGGTTTAAGGGTGATTTGTGCAGAAGAATGATGGAGTTTCAGCTAGGGATGAATTAGGAACCAAGGCTGAAAAATTTATGCACAGAATTTCGCTGCTTGCTGGAATTTTCTGGGCAGTTTTTGGCTGCCCTTTTCCAGCCGATTTGCAGGGAGTTTGAAGGGGAATTTCAGGGCTTTTCAAGGTTGGTTTCTAGCCTTCTTCATGGAGGAAAAATGTGGCTAAGATGCTAAACAAAAATTGGAAGAAAACAGCTTGGTTTCGGACCTCTTAAGCTGTGAATTTGCCCAGGAATTTTCCTAGTTTTGCACAGCTTTTGTGCAGTCCGAAAATGGCTAGAAAAATCCAAGTTCTAAGTTGATAAAAAAGGCCGTTTTCTGGTAGCATTTGGGAGGGAATAAGGGCTAAGAATTTCGAAACCTTGAAGGCACACAAAGCTAAGAAAAATTTTAGTTCCATGCATGAAGGAAGATGAACTTAGCTAGAGTAAAGTTTTTAGAAAGTTCACTAAGGAATTTAATTCACTTGAAATCCTTTCCCCCTCTTCCATGGTTTCGGTCCATAGGATGTCTCTTACTAAGACATTTTGAACCTACAAAGCCACAACACATTGCTGGAATTTTTCTAGAATAAAATTGGTTTGAATAATTTGAACAAGCTAATGCATTGAGAAATAGGAAAAATTAAGGATCAAGAGGAAATTGATTCCCCTTAGGAATTTTGTGTAGGCAAAAGAGTAGGATGAGGACACTCCTATCATGTCTCTCTTAGGATAACATTTCTACCCTACTCTAAGTTCATAAGGCCGAAAATATTACTCCCCAAGCAAAAATAAAATTTAACGAAGCTAAAGCTCCTATGATGGAATTTGAACCTAAGACCTCAAGAATTAATTCTAAGGCTCTAACCACTAAACCACAACAATTCTTGTTCTTATTTTCCCTTTAAAAATATTTTCCTATGCAATCCTCAAACTATCTCCTTTTTTCCACCTCAAGCAAAAATTATCATTTTGCCCTTCTCGCCCAATAGTCATAATCAAACCCTCTAGACTATAAAACTTAAATTCAATGCACATAAAATCATATAAAAATATATTTAAACATGTAATGAAATATGATATGCACCCCAACCCCCTTACTCTAAGGTTGGTTTTGACTGGGATTTCACAAGTCCAACTTCACCAGACCACCAACATATACTCAACTCTTAGGGTACTCGTCCATACAGTAGCTATGATAAACTAATCTTTATTTATTTTAGTACTTTTTTAAAGATTATTATCGCGTGGTCTAATTTTACGTATTTTAAATGCACTTACACTATTGGTATGAGTGGGTTACTCACTAGTTAAAGTTAAACCATTCCCCATTTAGAAATCATAGTGTGGTGATTTAAACCTTGATGATGTGCCTAGTTCCATCAATCGATGAAGAATAATTTTTTCGCTTATATGTTAGTAGCCCATAATCTACACATTACTGTGAAAGCACAATCTAATTATGTAGATTACTTGCTAATATGTTTTGACCTTTAATGTGCAATATATGTAAACAAACAACCATTCATGAATGAAATTTTTATTAATCTCTAAAATATAGAAGTACATAGGCCATTTTGGGTATACATTCCAATAATATTCTACTTGCACTAATTGGACTATGATAGTCCATATATGCCTACTCCTATGACATCTAAGTGTCTTTGAAACACCTTATTTGTCAAAGGCTTGGTAAATGGGTCCGCTAGATTATTTATAGAGTAAATCTAGTCAACCACAATCTCCTGTTTTTGGATGAATTCTCGTATCAAGTGATACTTCCTCCTAATGTGCTTTCCCTTTCGGTGGTTTCTTGGTTCCTTACATTGTGATACAACTCCAGAATTATTACAATACATAGTAATGGGCCTATCTATTTGGGGCATAACTACAAGTTCTGTGAGTTACCTCCGGAGCCAAATTACTTCTTTAGAAGCTTTTGAAGCTACCACATACTCAACTTCCATGGTAGAATTAGTAAAACAAGATTGCTTGACACTTCTCCATGAAATAGTCCCTCTAGACTAAGTGAAAACATGTCCACTAGTAGATTTTCTTTCATCTTTATCTGCCTGGAAGTCTAAGTCCATGTAACTGGTAGGAACTAAGTCATCGGCCTTATAAACAAGCATATAGTCTCTCGTTCCTTTTAGGTACTTGAGAATATATTTTACAACTTACCAATGTTCTTCCCTTGAGTTTGACTGATACCTGCTAACTATGCCTATTGCCAAGAAGATATCTGGCCTAGTACAAAGTATGACATAGATGAGACTTTCCATTGCCGAGACATAAGGAATCCTACTCATCCTTTCTTTTTTTTTCCTGTATCTTAGGATACTACTTGGAAGATAAGATCAATCTATGTCTAAAGGGTATGATTGCCCCTTTACACTGATCCATGCTAAACCTAGCCAATATCTTGTTAATATAAGCAGATGGGGATAAGCCAAACATTCTTTGCTTCCTACCACTAAGAAGCTTTATTCCAAGAATATAGATAGCTTCTCTCAAATCTTTCATACTAAATTAACTTGATAGCCAAACATTTATCAATGACAATATCCATACATCATTTTCAATGAGTAGAATATAATCTACATAGAGAACCATAAAAGATACGTT
The DNA here is from genome assembly GCA_026120185.1 of Voacanga thouarsii. NCBI lineage: Eukaryota > Viridiplantae > Streptophyta > Magnoliopsida > Gentianales > Apocynaceae > Voacanga > Voacanga thouarsii. The sequence continues at coordinate 892,098 of JANUWF010002273.1, forward strand.
GTTGCCATCTGTCTTCCTGTACATGCATGGCTCATTCATATTTTGTATGAAACCATAAGACTTTACAGTCTCATCAAAATATACGTTCCATACTCGTGATGCTTACTTAAGTCTATAAATGAATTTTTTAAACTTGCAGACTATATGCTTTTGACCTTTCGCAACACAGCCTTTAGGCTGGGTCATGTAGATGTCTTCGTTAAAATAGCTATTAAGAAAGGTTGTCTTGATATCCATTTGCCATATCTCATAGTCATAATGACATGCGATGGCCAAGAGAATGCGTATAGATTTAAGTATGGCAACAGGTAAAACGGTATCCTCATAATCAATTCATTTTTTCTGAGTATAACCCTTTGCAACCAACCTTACTTTAAAAGGTTTCTGCATTTCCATCCACACCTCTCTTTCTCTTGTATACCCACTTACACCCTATGGATTTAATCTCTTCAGGTACAGTGACAAGATCCTAGATTTGATTGAGATACATAGACTCAATCTTAGCATCCATTGCTACTTGCTATTTGTCTACATCAACATCAGCAATAGCCTCATCATATCTAGTGGAATCGTATTCCGAATAGTCAGAGACTAGCTTAAAGGTTTCTCCAGTCCATCTTTTAGGAACATTAGAAATCCTCTAACTATGATGTGGTTCATTTTGTATAAGAACATCTGGTTGTGCCTCTTTAGGTTCCTCAATTGGGGTACTTGAAGTTGAAGTATCAATCAACTTCTCTTCCAATTCCACTTTACTCGAAACCTTAGTGGATAAGTTTTGTTCATCCTCTAAGTATCTAGTATGAGTACTAGTAAGTACTTTTTGCTTTTGAGGATGATACAAGTATCCATCCCTTGTTCCTTTTAGATACCTTACGAAGTAACATAATTCTGATCTTGGATCTAGCTTACTTCCTTTAGTCAGTACATAAGCTAAACAATCCCAAACCTTGAGATGATTAATACTGGGCTTTCGTCCAATCCATATCTCATAGGCTTTCTTAGGCACTGACTTGAAAGGCACCAAGTTCGGAATATATGATGTTGTTTTCAGAGCATATCTCCAAAAGGAAATAAGAAGAGTTACATGACTCATCATGCTTCTGACCATTTCAATTAATGTTTTGTTTCTTCTCTTAGCTACTCAATTCTGTTGGGAAATCCCAGGTACAGTTAGCTGAGATACTATACCCTGATGTGCTAAGTAGTTCTTGAATTCACCAAGGAGATATTCTCTACTACGATATGATCTTAACTTTTTGATTAGTTTACCTATTTGACGCCCACCCCAGCCTTAAACTTCTTGAATTTATCAAAGAAGTCAGACTTGCGCCTCATCAAATAAACATAACCAAAACATGTGTGACCATCTGTGAATGTGATGAAGTATTCATAACCTCCTCTAGCAGGTGAAGACATAGGACCACAAACATTAGTATAAACTAATTCTAATATTTCCTTAGCCCTTTCCGCCTTTTAAGTAAATGAACTTTTGGTTATTTTACTCTTAAGATAAGATTCATATTAAGGTCATACCTCTAATTTTAATGAGTCCAAAGACCTATTTTGGATTAGCCTCTGAATCCGATTAGGATTTATATGTCCCAATCTCAAGTGCTATAAATAAAAGTTATTTGATGTGCCTACCTTTCTTTTCTTATTATTAGGTTTCATCTAAGTATTTTATTTATTTGATAATTAATAGGATAAATATAGAAAAAATTCCCATACATGTTTTCAGAATAAATAATATTTCCATTTCTACTCATTAGAATACCAGAATGGAAAGAAATAGCATATCATTGATTAATCAATCTTGAAATTGAAAATTAAATTATGTTTAAAACTTAAAACATATAAAATATCTTTTAAAACTAAAATCCTATTACATTCAAATAAAAGTTCTAAGTGTCCCACTGCTTCAGCCCATACTTGTACTCTGTTGCCTACTCTTAGCTCTCCACTGAGTCATCTTATCCTGCTGAACCCCTGTAAGAAGTTACAAATATGGTCAGTAACTCTGGAATCAACAATCTAAGTAGATGATGACCCAATCAACTATATAGACTCTAAGGACAGAGCAATACCTGAAGAGAACATAGCAAAGAAGCCCGAACAAACCTTCTTGAAGTGTCTTTTCTTACCATATTTGAAGCACTTACCCTTGGGCTTGGACGGACCGGGCTTGGATCCCTTGGGCTGGGCCCATACATTGTTTTGGGCTTTCTTCTTCTTGAATTTCTTGGGCTTAGGCCTAGTACTAGATGATGAACCAGAACGAGCAATCAAAATCTTTGACCAAGGCTTCATAATTTTCTCAGCAGCCTAGAGTTCTTTAATTAACTCATTTAAAGACATATTCAACTTATTCATATTATAGTTTAGCTTGAACTGAAAATATGAATTTCGTAAAGTTTCAAGAACCATATTAATTTAGCTCTCAGCATCAATTGTTGCCCTTAGGACCTCGACCTCCTCGAAGTGAGCAATCATCTTGAGTAGATCCTTAGGAATTGATGCCCCCTTAGCCATCTTAGTATTCATGATTGCTCTAAGAGCTTCTTGACTTGCTGGCTGGCTTTTATCAACAAACATAGTATGCAACGATACATCAATGTTATATGCAGTAGGCATATTTTCGTGCTTAGATTGGAGAACATTGACATGGTAGCCAACATAGAACATCGAGCCATTTTATCAACTTTCTTCCATGCCTTCTCAGCATCACGATCCAGGTCCGTGGAATCCTTTCCAATTTTAGGATAGGGGTCGGTCAGAACATACTTGTACTCCTCCACGGTGAGTACTATGTTCAGATTCTTTTTTCAATCCACATAGTTAGGTCTAGTTAACTTATTCCCCTTAAGAGTAATGGACAAAGGATTAAAATCAGACATTTCTGTTAATTTGGAAGAAGAACTTCATTCAGAAAAATGTTTTTTTTTTTTTTGATAAAACATATAGAAATGCACATTTAAAATATCATATTATTTCCATGATATGGTTTACCTATTAAAACCATTATAAAAAATATGAAAAATTTAGCTCTTAGAATAATTGACAAAGCTTTATAGGAAGATTAACATTTTTTAAAGTTAAGTGTATAACCATCACAAATTGAACTTCCTTAATAAGTAATGATCCAGAAATAGTTCCATCGATAGGATGGTTAGTACTCTCACCACCTACGAATAATCCAGTATTAATGCCTCCAATGATAGATTGGCCAACACTAACACTTATCCTAGGCTTTAATTATATTTCTTCCGTTAGTTCTAGATTCTTGTGAAAATCCATCCTATAGGGGGTCATGCTCAGAATGACGAGAGGAAATCTACAATTTCTAACAAGAATTCATGATGAAAGTCGTAGGGCCATTAGAATTCCTCTCTCACTGAATCTTTTGAGAAAAATAGGTTTTTAGGAAAAATATTTATTTGAAATTAATTGATTTTCATTAACTTTAGTGAAAATCTAAAAATTCAACCATTATTCTCTCTGTCAAGGATAAAACCCTTTTAGAGAATAAACTATGAATTTTTATTTCATTACTTAAGTTAAAATAATTTTTTGGGAACTAAATTTAAAATACTTAAATTCAAAAATATTCTCCATATCAAGGATAAAGCCCTTTGGAAGAATAAAACCATGAATTTATTTTCAATTACTTAGTTCCATTTTAAAACATTTTCAATAAATGCTTAATCTAGAGAAAAAAAAATTAATTTTTCAAAACCCTTTTATGCATTTGATCAGAAAATTAAATATAATAGACATGATCTAAAAATAAAAATTTTACATGCTATTTCTAACTTTTAATTCTTATGTGATCAAATAATGGATTATACATTATAATAATAATAAAATTAAAATGATCTTGTTTAATGCTAAGGTGGTTTCGCCTTTACTAACTATTTTCATGCAAAATTATTTAAATACATAAATAAACCATTGTAAGAAAATAACCTTGTGTGATATGGGCCCCGAAAGAAAAAGAAATTGCAAAGGAAATTAAAAAAAAAACTCTCTAGAAGACCCAAAACCGAAAGAGCCGAAACTGCCGACCGAACCAATAGGAACCCAATTCCTTTTTGCACCATCCGGCCGCAATACCTGGTGAATTGGCCCCGACTTATGGGGAAATTTCCCTTGAGCTGGCCATAGTTGATCTAGAGCCAGCTGCGACTGGCTTCTGTCCTGACACGCCTTCTGCGATTTTCCTTCTTCTAATTTCTTGTGATTTTCTTCAGGGATTTTCCAATGTTGATTCGGCATTGTACAAGCACCATTTTTCTTGTACAAGAATTCGTAAAATAAATTAAAAAATAATTTCAAATGCCTATGGCTTTCAAAACGAGGCATACAAAATTTTTACAAAAATGATTAAAAATAAATTACAGGTGCCTATACCTTAACGTGCGAGGCGTACACAAAATCTACCCATATCAAAACCACGAGGGATTCATACAATCATAAAGATTATATTTTTAATTAGTAAAGGAATCACCTTTTCCATTTATTAACCCTAAGCATGCTCCAAGATTTAACCATAGCTTTGATACCATTTGAAGGACCGCGGAAAAATTAAATATTCAGTAGAAGATAGCAAATTAAAAATTTTCCCCGATCGAAAGTTTTGGAGTATTTACTTCTAGGGCATTTTATTTGAATAATCGGAGTTGGGTTTGGGTTTGACGGAGCTCCCTGAACGGGAACGTTTACTTGTTCTATAGGCACACCAGTTAACCGTCGACTCATTCCCATCAAACACTTACCACGTTTGTTAGCTCCTGACCTTCTAGAGTATTCTCTAACCTTTATGGATCTCTACCAATGAAATTAGAATTAGGGTGAAGAAGATTGGAAGAAAAACAGAAGAGCTAAACGTTAGAAGAAAAACGAAGGAAAAACGACCACAAAAAACGGTGGCTTTGTTTGTTCAAAGGAAAACCAATGAAAGCTGTTTCTCAAAAATTTTGGTCAACCATCATCAGGCATAGGAGATGCCTTTTTATAAAAAATTATCCACATTTCCTTTTCCTTTACAAACTCATCCAATCGGCTTCCTTTTCTTCTATTTCCTTTTTCTCTTTTTTTCCCCTTATGCACATAGCGGCTACATCAGGTTTCCTAATATCCTATAGCCACCACCATCATACCCTAATGGGCCATGATATCTTAATTAGTATAAGACTAATTAAATAACTCTCTTACTAATTAATTCACTTGGCCCAATATAAAATTACCCAAGATAATTAATTAATAACTAATTAATTAAATTAATTCTTTTATTAATTAATTAATCCACTTGGACTCAATATAAAATTATCCAAGAAAATTAATTAATAAACCAATTAATTAAATTAGCACAATTATTTATTTTATTCCAAATAAATAATTAATTGGATTTCTAGAATAATTCTTCTAATAATAAATTCACCCAATAAATGTATATAGTAAATAAATTTACTAAGGTTATTTGAGCTACTCTGGGGATAAAAAAAAAATTATTTTTGACTACTAAAATAACCAAAACACCTATAATCATTTTAAATATTTCATTTATCACTATATGAAAATATTAACATTGAGGATAATATTTCAAGTGCAGTGTCTTCAACCTACAAGTATAATGATGAAAATACCCCTCTATATAACACCCGTAATTGAGATAGGAAAAATGCACTAGCACCTTTCTTAATGACATCTATCATCCTTTGATAACTAGTGTGATAATCCATAACTTCGAATATGTATCCACTTATTAGAGGAAGCTACCCAAAAGTATACATACTTAGTTATGTTTCCTATGGCCCTAATTTATTAGATTATCCCAAACAATCACAAGGGAGTGATTTTTTCACATAATAAAGTATAGAAACTCTATTGTATAAATCTGTCTTAATTAATTAGAGTTATACACCCAACGTACAAGGGTATTATGGAAGAATGGAAATAGTCATTCTTCTTTTTTTGTTCGTGCTTGAATATCTCCTATTCACGTTTATTTTCATATAATATATAATACTAAATTTATATAATATATTATACTAAGCGTTTTTGTTTTCAAATCAGATAAATGATAAATCAGCCTTGTGATAAGACCTCACTTAACATATATCGAAGTGTACAAGTCCAGCTTAATCAAACCACCAAATTATACTTAAATCTTAGGGTTCTCGTCCACGCAGTAGCTAAGATAAATCAATATTTATTTATCTTAGTACTCTTATAAAGATTATTATCGCGTGGTTCAGTTCTACGTATTCCAAATGCGCTTATACTATTAGTGTGAGTGGACTACTCACTAGTTAAAGGTAAACCATTTCCCATTTAAAAATCATAGTGTAATAATCTAAACCTTGATGAATTATCCAACTCCATCAATCGATCAAGAATATTTTTTTCACTTATGTGTTAGGAGCTCATATTCTATTTCTTACTGTGAAAGCACGACCCAATCATGTAGATTACTTACTAACACATTTAAAACTTTAATATGTAATATATTTAGAGAAACTACCATTAATGAATGAAACTTTTATTAATCTCCCAAATACAGAAAAACATAGGCCATTTTGGGTATACATTTCAATAGGTAACCTTGTCTAGATTGCATTCATCGTCAACTGTTATATTTATAGACTTATTTTTATCATACGATCGTATCCATAATATTATGATACTAACTAAGTAGAATAATTATGTAGTATTTGAAATAGAGAAAATTATATAATTCTTACTGATTATATTAATTCCTTGAATATTAATTAATAATTCAACTAAATTACATAATAAATTTTTTTAAGGAAAAAAGAAGAAATTTTGCAAAACAAACTTAATTATTTATGTTTTAATAAAAATAAAAATTATAATATTATCAAATTTTGATTTTTTGAATGGTAGTAACCCATCAGTAAAAGAAAAGGTAAAATATTTGTCAAAATTAAAACATGACTCCATTTTCCAACTCTTTGTTGGGATTATGAAAAAAAGTAAACTTGAATTTGAATAGTAGTAACCCATTAGTAATTCTAATGTCTGTTCCTATTAGCAACCCATTAGTAGCCCATTATACTAATTAGGCCTCCTATAGTCTCTAGTCATTTTGAGGATGTGAGACTTCTTGATATATAGTCGCCTATCCTCTTCAGGATATGCGAGTTCCTGTTAATTTTGAACTTATACTAACAGGAACTTGTGTAATTAAAAATCCCTTCAAAATAAAAAGTAAAAATGCTGCCAAATTTTAACCCTTGTATCCCCTCATTCATAGTCCAACCCCTATTTAATTTTCAAAATTTTCCCTGTTTTCGATCCCTCCACCAAAATTTCATCTTTGTCAAGTCATCTTTCTCAAAGCATTATCTAGAGCCATTTTTTAATATGCATTTCAAAACCTTAAAATTCCATAAGCTATTCTATCCTAAACATCCATTTATCATTCAAAAAATCAAAAATCCAAATTTTTTCCCCCATTTCTCTCGACCACTTCACACACACATACACTAGAGTTCATCTTTTGCTTTCTCTCAAGCCTTCTTGACCTCCCCTTCTCTTTCCCTTACATTTTCAGTTTTTCTTCACTAAAACACTTGGATTTCCTGTTAAAAATATAAAAATTGAGGTGTTTTAAAGCCGTAATGTGAAGGTTAACAAGTGTATTTGATTTGGGTAAGTAGTTAGAATTCATCTCTTAAGCTAATTCATGTTTTATTCATTAAGCCCATGTTAGGCGGATTTGCATTTCCTGTGGAGATTTGAAATATGGGTTATTATTTGTGAACAAGTTGAGTTGGAATTGATGTATAAAAGTTGTATCGATGTTGGGGGTATGAATTTGAGGAGATTGGGAGTGATTTGATGGTGGTTTGAAATTGGATTACTGATTTAAATTCGGAATTGTGAACTGGAATTGCTGAATTTGTGGCTAGTTATTTTTAGATCTGAAACTTTTTGTCAATAAATCTACTATATTTTGATTCTATATAGTTCTAACATGTTTCCAGGTTATTTTCCCATTAGAATTAAGTTAAAACATTGCTTGGTTGATTTTCTGTGATTTTTCAAATGTTGCCTGTACAGTGAACCCTGAGATTTGATTTTGTTGAAAAATTGGAACCCTGATTCAACCTCTTCCCTTTTGAATTTTTGTCTAAAAATTTTACTCAATAAACTAGGATGTCTAAGAAAGCTTTTTACACTGGAATTTCTCAATTTGGATTAGTATTTTGATCTCTATGATTTTTCTAAAAACACTGCTAAAACATGGGTCTGGAAGTTACTGTAGCATTACTGTTAGCTTGAGCAGTTAATCACCGAACCAAAAAAACTTAGATTGGCCTGAAATTTTTATAGTAGTTTTTATACATGTACAAGTTGTTCTATGAAAAATTGCATGATGTTTTAAGCTGTATTGCTATGTGATATTATTTGTACAAAAATGCACTCTACTTTGCCCTATTATCGATAAACTACTGCTTTGATTAAATTATAATTGAACTATGTTTTAACTATATAAACCCTTATAAATTAAATTTATTCCTTATAATTTTATAATAGGAAGATTGAGATCTAATTAGTTTAGCAATATTATTGCTTGTATGACTATGAGAATTATATCAAGTTGCCATACGATAACTACACTTAGTTTAAATGCTTAGTTTATGAGACATTATCTTGTGCACTTAAGTGTTCTATGCAATTAGATGAATGTGCTAAGGGTAACTATGTTCTAAATATCCATTATATGAGTTTGTATGATAATGGTAGCCATGTGTGATAATGGCTTCACATCTATCCTTTTGGCTGAGAGTACGTTTAGTTTAGAAAAGTTGATATTCATTTTGGGATACTCCAAAGTAGAAATGTGGTCACTAAATTTGAATTGGAGGGAGTCTTACTTAGCTATTTGGGTTGCACTTACCTTCACGTCCTCATGACATCTGGATGGACATGACTGTTTTAGGCTTGCATACCGCTTGAAGCTTAAATAAGCATAACACCAACACTTAGCATATATGATTTTTTGTTCTCTGGAGTTTTATTTTCTTGACTTCCTTGGAGATCTTTTGGACTACCTACTTTGTTGTACATATTACTGTGATTTTTTGCATTTTCTCTGTTGTTAATGGAATCTTAGGTGAAACCGGAATTATATGATCTTACAAAAGGGTTGTGTAACCTTAAATAGCTTTGTGCTGTCTTAAAAACCAATAAATCTTTCCCTCTAAGCTGACCAACCTTGCTATCCATATTTTTTGGAAAATGCTTTGATGAACATGTTGTTTTGAGTGTTTTTAGACTAGACTTAGCATATACAAGGATTTTATTTTCTTTGAGAAGCTTTGAGGATGTGGACAATCATGAAAACCCATTGTTGATCAATTTTGAGAAAACTTTTAAGAAAACACCTCTACACTTGTCAACAATGAAGCTTGATACTGTTGATATTTTAAGCTCATTTTAGTGTTAATTCCAAATGAAAATTTGGATGAAATTTGATTTTGTTTAACTCCTTAAAGTGTCATAATGAGTTATGGTGCATTGTGAAGTTTTAAAATGCAAGAAAACACCTTAAAAACTAGCTAACATTTTTTACCCTGTTGCTGTAAAACTTCTGTAAGAATTTGAGAGAAGTTATTGGTCAAATGAGTTGTTTGATCTTAAAGGAGATCTTCTATAATTTTACACGTGAGAGGTTATTTCTTAGTTTCGTCCAGTTAATGCTTGGGGAAGTTTTTGGTAAATTCTTAATTGGAAATATCTACTAAGGTGTTGTTGAGGAGCCTATTTAGGTTGGTTTATATTGTACAACCTTGGATATATGAATTACGAGCCAAAACTACTTGAACTCTTAGCTTATCAAAGATGGAATTTTGGTTTCCTTACGTGTAGTTGCTTTGAATGAATTCTTTTTATTCTGTTGGATATTTTTGTATAAGAAGAGAGGGGCTACAATATGACGTGTTATTTTGGGTTGAGGTTATTTGAAATGTTCGAAGTTTATCAAAGCTGGAATTTTGATTTCCTTATGTGTAGTTGCTTTGAATGAATTCTTTTTGCTATGTTAGATAGTTTTGTATAAGAGAAGGGCTACAATATGGCGTATTTTTTTAGGTTGAGGTAATTTGAAATGTTCGAATTATACTTGGAGTTAGAGAAAAATGATTTCATTATGATTTAAGACATGAAGGCATGATGTTTACAAAATATTCCCTCAAGCGCTTTTCTAGAATTGGTAATAATTAAACTAATCCCTATTATCTATTATCCATAGAGGTTTACTACAAAATGAATACTTACTTTTACACCTACAAAAATGATTTGGAAATTTACAACAATCATGTTAATGATATTGGTCTTTGCCAATGCAATATGCTCTTGAATTGAATTGATTTAGGTTGTCTTGGATGTAATTTATGGTCACTATTATTAACAGTAAATATAAATTTCATCCTGTTGATTTTGAATTATTAGCTAATGCTCTTTGATTGTCCTATTACGCTTCATATGCAAGTTGCTTTTGGGATTCTGAAATATATTAAGTAATCTCCGAGTCTTTAATGTGTGCTTTTTGTTTTAATATTGTAAGGGATGATTTCTTGATAATATACATGAATAGAGAAAGGATTCCCAAGAGTCCCAAGAAGCAACATCAAAGAGATGATGGCCATGACACACCTGAAGATGATGAGTAAATAGAGATTGTAGTAATATCTCTGTAATTTTTTTATAGACCTTTTTGGTACTATATTTTGTTTCTAATGTTTTGTAATGTTACACATTTTATTATGATTATTGAATATACTATTATTTTTTTTCTCTAAAATAGAATCGCATATTTTTTTAATCTCTATGTTCTATCAAAGTAGAGTCAGAGTCGAGATGAAAAAATGGTCTCCAAGATAGTGACGGACAAATTGGTCTCCAATTTTTGTTTCTAAATGGAGACAAAAGATAATTTTGATTGGTATAAAAAATTTGTCTCTAAATTGAGTCAAAATAGTGACAAAATTTGGTTTCTATGTTAGAGACAAAATATTTGACATCCGTCTCTAATCAGTGACGAAAAAATTGGTCTTCATATTTTTGTTTCTAAATGGAGACAAAAAATTATTTTGGTTGGTCTAAAAAATTTGTCTCAAATAGAGTCAAAATAGCGATACAAGCCAATCTCTATTTTGGAGACGAAATATTTTATCTCCATCTCTAAATTAGAGACGGATTAGAGACGAAAATTTCTACTCTAATGAAGCGTTGACTTTTTTTTTTTTTTTACCTATAATTTAGAGACGAATTATTTCTATCTCTAAATTTTAGCGACCAATATTTCTATTTGTCTCTAATTAGAGAAGCCATATTTAGCTACAAAAGCTAATTCATCTCTGTTTCGTCTCTAAATCCAATTTAGAGACGAAATTCAGCATTTAGAGACGAATTTTGTCCGTGTTTAAATAGCTATTTTCCCGTAGTGAATTTTACTCCCACTATCTCTTTTAATCATTACTTCATTCTCTAAGAAAATAGCATACCTTGAAACAAACACTTTGCTTTATGTGGGAGATAGAAATGATATCCATGTGATTCATTTGAATGTCTAATAAACAAACACTTGTTAGTCTTATTCTCTAATTTGTTTGACTTTGTCCTCTTCACATAAGTAGGACATCCCCAAATTCTCAAGTGAGCTAATTTTGGTCTCTTACTAAGAAATAACTCATAAGGGATAGAATCAACTGTCTTTGATAGAACTCTGTTTAGAATATAAATAGTAATTTTTAGTGCATATCCCCAAAACAATTTTGGTAGATCTGTAAAAGTCATCATAGATCGAACTATATCTAATAAAGTTCGCTTGTTATGTTTTTTCGATTTCTTATTGTTTATATTGAGAACTTGATTACCCTTGTCTAAATCATATAAACCATTCATCAAAGTTACAGAATCATAATGAATATCATTAAATGAAAAAAAAACTTTTATTCTTAAAAATTAAATAAAATTCAAGTAAATCTAAACAAGTAATTGGGATAATGTTTTAAAGTAAAAATAGTATAAAATAACAGTTTTCTAGTTCTAGAATCAATCTGGAAGGCAAGTGTACATAATGAGTCCCCCCAACAAGTGTAGCAACCTTTACTCCATTTACAGCACGTAGGTCCACATCACATCTCTCAAACTTCCTACTACTCTTTAGTCTCTACAAATTATTGCACAAATGAGATCTACATTTGGTATCCAATACACATATCTTATTATTAAAGACAGTATTGATCTTAATCATAAACATATTAGGAGTAGAAGTGCTTGTAAGCTTCTCCTTTTATTCCGTGAGTGACTCTAAGTAGCTCTTGCAATTGCGGCTCCAATGACCTATTTTACCACAATGGTGGCATGGTCCCTTAATGGATGTCTCCTTCTTGATTCCACCTTTTGGTTTGGTTAAATTCTTCTTCTTCTTCTTAGAAATATTTTTCCTTTTAGAAGTTAAAGAATTAACCAACATGACTGCATTATTTTCCTTTTTCATAGTACTTTCTATAGTCTTGAGAAGGTTGACCGATTCAGGTAAAATGGATTCAATGTTGTTCATCTAGTAGTTCATTACCAATTGTGAAAAAGTAGTTGGTAAAGATTGAAGAATTCAATCTATACTTAATTCATGATCCATAGTAAACCCAAGTAATACAAGTTTCTCAATTAAGCCTAATATTTTTAGTTCATGTGTTGCTACTGAAGCACTTTCTCCTATCTTACAATAGAATAATTGTTTAGAGGTCTCATATCTATCCGTTTGTGCTTCTTCATTAAATAATTCCCTAAGATGGAAAATAATAGACTAAGTATCTATATGCTCATGCTGTATTTGTAGCTCAGAATTCATTGACGCCAGTATAATACAAGATGCTGTTGAAGGATCAAGAACAAAAAACATCAAAGAAAATGTAGCAAAAAAATTGTTAGTTTTTTGAGCCATATCTAGAAGAAAGTACTTACTTTTCTTTGTTGATCGCGAATTAACCAACAAGATGTCGGGTTGCACTGGATCTTACGTTGGAGGGGAAGAATGAGGCATCGGCGGTTTGACTAGTATTCCCGCCAATCTTCTACTCCTTCGCATCAAACTTCTCTAAGATACCTCTCTTTACCTTCCGGAGTATGACTCTACCTTGATCTTAAGTTAGCTTGGTGAAAGCTCTTTTGGATAATCAAAATGCACTCCTAAAGAAAAAAGGAGAAAAGGAAGAGAAAACACAAGAGGAAAGGTGGCTGCACACACAAGAGGGAGAGAGCTTGGTTGGTGAAAAACCTACCTTCTCTTCCTTTAAATTTCAGCCACTCTAGGGCTTAATAAAGCCCTAGTGGGCCGAAACACACTAAGCCCTAATGGGCTTGGTGTTAGGCTCATAAACTAATCCAAAACTGGCCTAATCTTTTTTATTAATTAATTATCTTTTTTAAGCTTTATTAAATACCCAAGATAAATTAATTAATTCTGATTGAACTCTTAATATATGTCAACATATATTAGTCGAATGAATTAATTTATTCTAGCCCAATTTTCTAAATTAATTAATTACCTTTTCTGGACCTTATGAAAAATCCAAGACTAATTAATAAATTCTAATTATACTTTTAGAATAAATTTTATTTCTCTTCCAGATAATTATTTATTAAGCCTAGATTGTGTCTAAACAACACTAGGGTAACTTGAGCTACTCCGAGGACCAAGAGACATATTATTCATGGCTACTAAAATGACCAAAATACCGTTACTAACAAATACCTGCATTTTACCATTTTAAATATTCTTATTTATTACCATATGAAAATATTGACCCCAAGAATAATATTGGTACAACAATGTCTTCGACCTACATGTGAAATGACGGAAATACCTCTCTATGTAACATACATCAATGAGATAGGATAAATGTACTAACACCCATCTCAAAGATATCTACTATTCTTAGATCTCTAATCCGATAATTAATGACTCACTTAAATGTACTTGCTTATCATTGGAAGCTACTCAAAAGCACACATTCTGGAGTTATGTTCCTAAGGCCCTGGATTATTAAATTATCATGGACAATCACAATGGGGTAATTTAACATCACAAAATGAAGCATAGAAACTATGTTGCATGAATCCGTCTTAACTAACTAGAGTAGTATACCCAACGTACAAGGTTACTGATATTACAAAAGAAATCTCACTCAACATACATCAAAGTACAAGACCTTAGCTTCGCTAGACCACGAACTCATATTCAAGTATGAAGGCATCCGTCTATGCTGTAGCAGTAATAGTCTGGTCTGTATAATTATAATACTTTAAAAGAGACTACTACTACATGTCCAATTCTACGTATTCGTAATACGCTTATACTAATTATATGAGTAAACTACTCACTAATTTAAGGTAAACCATTCTTTATTGGAACTCATGGCATAATAGTCTTACCTTGATGAAATACCTAATTCCATGAAACGACTAAGAACTCAATTTTACTTGTATGACAAGCACCCATGGTCTATACCTTGTTATGAAGAACGACCCAATATATAGACTATTACTTATTACATTTGAACCTTAAATGTGCAATAATATAAGAAACAAATCAAATTGAATGAATAAATATTTTATTAGACCTAGTGCCAGGTCCATTGGACCCATCTGGCGCTAGGACTGCTCTATTTCTCTGACTGGCAGAGTGGACCTGACGTTGGGTCCATTGGACCCACTTGGCACCGGGTCTACTCACAATATATTTATATAGAATACATAGTTTTTGAGGGTATACTTTCCAATAATCTCTTACTTACGCTACAAAGACTAAAAATGTCCATAAGTGCCTACCCCTATGACATCTAAGTATCTGCGAAACACTTTTTCTGTCAAAGGCTTGGTAAAGGTATTTGCTAGATTATTAGCAAAGGAAATCTGATCAACCACAATCTTCCATTTCTGGATGAATTCCCAGATAAGGTAATACTTCCTCTTTATATGCTTGCCATTCCTATAGTTTCGAGGTTCCTTACATTGTGACACTGCTCCAGTGTTGTCACAATAAATCGTAATAGGCCTGTCCATGTGCGGTATTATTCCAAGTTCTATGAGGAACTTTTGGAGCCATACGGTTTCTTTAGAAGCTTCTGAAGCAGCAATGTACTCAGCTTCCATGGTAGAATCAATAATGCAGGATTGATTGATACTTCTATATGAAATAGCTCCTCCAGACAAAGTGAAGACATATCCACTAGTGGATTTTCTTTCATCCTTATCCGCCTAAAAGTCTGAGTTTGTGTAACTGGTAGGAACCAAATCATTAACATGATATATAAGCATATAATCTCTCATTTCATTAAGATATTTTAGTATATGCTTGACAGCTTGCCAATGAGCTTCCCTTGGGTTTAAATGATATCTACTAACCATGCTTATTGCAAAGCAGATATCTGGTCTAGTACAAAGCATAGCATACATGAGACTTCCCACAGCCGAAGCATAAGGAATCCTACTCATTTTCTACTTGTCTTCCTGTGTCTGAGGACACTATTTGGAAGATAAGGATAATCCATGTCTAAAGGGTATAATAGCCCATTTATATTGATCCATGTTGTACTTGACCAATATCTTGTCAATATAAGTAGATTGTGATAAGCCTAATATTCTCTGCTTCTTATCTCTAAGAAGCTTAATACCTAGAATATAGCTAGCTTCCCCAATATCTTTCATATTAAATTGACTAGATAGCTAAACCTTAACAGATGACAATGTCCCTACATTATTTTCAATAGTAGAATTTCATCTACATAAAGTACCAAGAAAATCACTTTACCAATGTCTGATTTCCAATACACATATGGTTCATCCATATTTTGAATGAAACCGTAAGCCTTCATAGTTTTATCAAAACGTACGTTCCATACTTGCAACGCTTGCTTAAGTCCATAGATGGACTTCTTAAGCTTAAAGACCATTTGTTCTTGACCTCTAACAACAAAACCTTCTGACTGGGATATATAGATATTTTCGCTAAGATAGCCATTTAAGAAGGCTATCTTGACATCCATTTGGCATATCTTGTAACCATAATGACATGCGATGGCTAAGAGAATACATATATATTTAAGCATAGCTACTGGTGAAAAGATTTTCTCACAATCAATCCCTTCTTGCTGAGTATAATCTTTAACAACCAACCTTGCTTTATAGGTTTCAACCTTTCCATTTGCACCTCTCTTCCTCTTGTATACCCACTTACACTCAATGGGTTTTATTCCATCAGGTGCAGTAACAAGATCTCAAACCTGATTGAGGTACATGGATTCAATCTCGACATTCATAGTTAGCTGCCATTTATCTGCATTAGCATCAACAATGGCCTTCTCGTATTTAGTGGGATCTTATTCTTGATGATCAGAGACTAGACCATAGATCTCTCTGGTCCACCTTTTTGGAACTTTTGTGATCCTTCTATCAGTTTGTATAGGAACATCCGATAGTGTTTCTCTTGGTTCCTCAATCGGAGTGTTAGAAATACCTAAAGTTGCATAAGTGACCAACTTCTCCTCTAACTCTATTCTACTTGAATCCATAGTGGATGTAACTTATTCATCTTCTAAGTATCTAACATTAGTACTAACAAATACATTATGCTCTTGAGGATGATAGAAATATCCACCTCTCGTTCTTTTTGGATACCCAACAAAGTAACATAACTCTGATCTTGGTTCTAACTTACTTCCTTTTATCAGCACATAAGTTGGACAACCCCATATCTTGAGATGATTTCAAACTGGGCTTTCGTCCAGTCCACATTTCATAGGGAGTCCTAGGTACTGATTTGGAAGGCACCAAGTTCAAAATATATGCCATTGTTTCTAAAGCATATTTCTAAAAAGAAATAGGAAGAGACGCATGACTCATCATGCTTCTGACCATTTCCATCAAAGTTCTATTTCTTTTCTTAGCTACTCTGTTCTATTGGGGAGTCCCAGGCACAGTTAACTGAGATACTATGTTGTGATGTATCAAGTAATCCTTAAACTCACCAAGGAGGTACTCTCTACCACAATCCGATCCCAAAGCTTTAATTAATTTACCTGTTTGATACTCTACTTTAACCTTAAACTCCTTGAATTTATCAAAGAGTTAGACTTGCACCTCATCAGATAAATATAATCAAAACCAGTGTGAGCATTTGTGAAAGTGATAAAGCACTCGTAGCCTCCCTTAGCTGGTGTAATCATCAGACCATAAATATCCGTATGAAGTAATGTTAGTATTTTCGTGGCTCCATTCGCCTTTTTGGTAAAGGACCTTTTGATCATTTTACCTTTAAGGTAAATTCATACTGAGAATATTCTTCCAATCTCAATAAATCTAAAGGCTCATCATGGATTAGCCTCTGAATCCGATTGGAATTTATATGTCACAATCTTAGATGCCACAAATATGAGTCATTTGATTTAGTCTTTCTCTTTTTATTATCAGGTTTAGTTTGAATATTGTTTACTTGATTTCTAATAGAATGTATATAAAAAAGATTTCCATATATATTTCTTGTACAAATTAAATTACCATTTCTATTGATGGAAACACCAAAATAGAAAGAAACAGAATATCCTTGATTCATCAATTTAGAAACTGAAATCAACTTTAGTTTAAAATAAGAAACATATAAAATATCTTTTAAAATTAAGTTTCTATTACAATAAAAAAATAAGCTCAAGATCTCCCACTACTTCAGCCCATATTCTTGCTTCATTCCCTACTTAAAGTTCATGCTCACCCTTATTGAGTGTCTTGTCCTTCTGAATCCCTACAAGGAGTTACAAACATGGTCAATGGCTCCAGAATCAACTATCCAATAAGATGTTGATCTAACCATCAAAATAGACTCTAGGTGTAGAGTAATACCTGAAGTAGACTTGGCTAAGAAGTCTGGACAATTTTTCTACCAATGGTCCTTCTTATCACATTTGAAATATTTACCTTTAGGCTGCCCATTAGGCTTGACATGACCAGATGCTTTGAGCTGGACCCCTGCGTTGTTCTGGACCTTCCTCTTCTTTAATTTCTTAAACTTTGCCTTAATTCTAGAAGAAGCAGAATGAGAGACCAAACCTTTGACACGGGCTTCATGTTCTTTTTTGCCGCCTAGAGCTCTTTCATAAGCTTCGTAAGATTCGTATCTAATTTGTTCATTGTGTAGTTCAACTTGAACTAAGAATATGAATCAGGCAGAGTTTCAAGTACCACGTCAATTTGGCTCTCAAGATCTATTGTTGTGCCTAGGACCTTGGCCTCCTCGAAGTAGACAATCATCTTAAGCAGATGCTCCGATGCCTCTTCAGCCATCCTAGTGTTCATGATTGCCTTAAGAGCTTCTTGCCTTGTTAGCCAACTCTTGTTAGCAAACATGGTAAGCAATGACAAATCCATATTGTATGTAGTGACCATGTGGTCATACTTAGATTGGAGCACACTAAACATAAAAGCCAACATATAGCACTTAGCCATCTTGTTAGCTTTCTTCCATACCTTCTCGGCCTCTCACTCCTGATCGGTGAATTCTTCTCCAATCATAAAACAGGGATCCATAAGAATATACTTGTACTCCTCGGCAGTGAGTACTATGTTCAGGTTCCTCTTCTAGTCTACATAATTTGGGCCTATCAACTTTTTCTCATTGAGAATGATTGACAATGGACTGAAACCAAATATTTCTAAAATATTACGAAAAATATTCATTTAGTTTGTAAAGATGCACATTTCTTTATATTCTTTCTTTGATAATAGTTAATTCTTAAAACCATTATCAATAATATAAATAGTTTGACTCTTAGAAAAACTAATAAAGCTTCGTAAAAAGATTAATAGCATTCTAAGTTAAGTGTATAGCCATCACGAATCAAAACTTCCTTAATAGGTAATAGTCTAGAAAAAGTTTCACCGATAGGATGGCCACTGATTCACACTACCTACGGGCAATCTAGTGCTAAAAACCTCCAACGTAGGTTGGATGATCATAGCACATACATTAATAATGGTTTTAAGAATGCTAACATGGTACGCAAACTAGGCTTTTAATTTTACTCTTCCATTAGTTCTAGATACTTGTAGAAATCCATCCTATAGGGGGTCATGCTCAGAATGACACGAGAAAATTTATTATCTCTAATGAGAGTTGTAATGGAAGTTATGAGATTGTTGGAATCCTTCTTCCACTTAATCTTTTATTGAAAATAGAGTTTTAGGATTAAAAAACGTTTTCTAAAATCTTATGGCTTCATTAATTTAAGTAAAAATCTAAAATTCAATATTATTCTCTATGTCAAGGATTAAATCCTTTGAAAGAATAAATTATGAATTTATTTTACTCTTCTAAGTTAATGGCCAAGTAAAACTTTATTAAATAACCTCAAGTTCAACATTATTCTCTATTGTAAAGATTGAACCCTTTAAGAGAATAAGCCATGAACTCTTTTATTTTAACGTTTCTTAGATTGAAACGTTTTATCAACAACCGTTTTATCTACTTTGGTCCCACAACAACTTGCGTATTTGATCACAAGAATGAAATAATCATGATAACAAAAGTAAAATTTTTCATGCTCAAACTATTCATTTTTTCCTAAGTGACCAAATATAATGGATTAAACATCATGAATTTAAAAATTAATGATCTTGTTTAATCATAAGGTTGTTCCATCCTTTACTATTTATTTTCATGCAAATTATTCATCCACAGATAAATAAACTATTGCCAAAAATTAACCTCATACAATGGTTTCAAAATATGATAACATCAAGAAAAAAATTGAGGTATAGAACTTCAATAGTGCTCTCCCTTTTCTTGGATAGAATTGCGCGCACTGTCTCTAGGCTGAATGGACCTAGCGTCTGGTCCATTTGGCTCACCTGGCGCCGAGTCTGTTCTATTCCTCCAACTTCCAGCTAGACAGAGTGGATCTGGTGCTGGGTCCATTTGACCTACTGAGCACTGGGTTTGTTCTATTTCTCCAAGAACTTTTAGATGGACAGAGTGGACTTGGCGCCTAGTCCGTTAGACACACCTGGCATCGAGTCTGTTCTGTTTCTCCATCCGATTGAGCAGAATGGACCTGGCACCGAGTTCAGTGGGCCTCCCTGGCACCGGGTCTATTCTGGAGTTCACCTGTAACACCCCACTACCTAGGCCCATCAGGGCCGGGGATGTCGCCCCGTCTAGAGGACAAGGGGTCTTTATAACTAGGTTACATAAAAATAAAATAAAATGAAGAATTTAAAATTAAACTTATTACAATCCAAAAGATAAGTACTGGAACAAATCCAAATAAATTGTTTGCAACAATCTCTCAAAACATCACATAAGTAAATAACACGAGTCTTCAAAGCATAGGCAACAATCTAGCTAATGACCTCCACAGCAGGATCTTCCTGAAAACATGGCATAAAAGATGATGAGATAAAAATCTCAGTAAGCCCGTGTGTGCTTTGAGTGTTTCAGGTAAAATAATTCATGTATGCAAGTTGTAAAAGCTTCATAAGAAAAAGTGCTAGCAAGCAACAAATAAGTGTTGAAAATAAAGAGTGGTGTTTCACTTTTCAAACCATACAGGTGCACCATAAATACAACCACTCAAATGGGTAGGCATGGGTTACCACACGTTGGGCCCCATGACTAAACAACAGTCAGAATGCCACACTTTGTGCAAGCTGACAAAATGCAGGTGTACAGCCTACCGGGTGAGATACTCCTCCATCTCTACACCCAAACTTACCGATTGTCCACTCCGGAACACACAGTCCATATGACTAAAACTTGCTAGCTCGGACCGGTATGACCTACCGGACTGGCACCCTATCCAGGAAGGACTCACCCCTCAGAGGTGGCCACCTACTGAGAGACTTACCTTAACCCTTCAAAGACTAGTCCTGGTGGTCCACCCTTATTGAGTACTCAACGTTGATTGTTCCACTTGGGAGAAAATTGATCATACTTTGCTTTATTTGAAAATAGCAATTAAGGGTTTCTAAAAGTCGTGTCAAAGTTGGGTTTTAGAAAAAGTTTAGCATTTTGTGTAAAACTGCTTGTTTAACTTTCAAATGATTTGCTTGACTGAAATAAAAAGGAAAAACAGTCATTAATTGCCTTTACAAAATAAATGTCCATATACATCGTATTTGGCTTGCCACAACAACTTTTTAGTCTTCACAAAACTCCATGCTGGAGCTTACCTGATTCTTGGCTTGCTCAACTCAAACGTCTTCCAAGGCTGTCCTAACCCCACCTGGGGTAAACACAAAACTTAAGGTTACATTCAAGCTAAATTCACTTACACAAAATAATCATAGCTCAACTAGTTATAACCATGACTAACTATGACCACCATGACCTAAGCTCTAATGCTAGATGATAAAGAATTTTATAAAATAAGTTTCAGTTTGTTGAGTTAAAATAACTAGGGTTCTAAATTAGTTGCTAATGAATTATAGACTCATTTAATAATTCTTGAGTGTTATTTTTAATAAATAAACTAAGGTTTGAATATTAAGTCCTAAATAATATTAATAAATGGTGATTTAAAAATAGCTTTATTATAAATAAATAATAAATTACAAATAATCTTTAATTAATTTTTACATAGATAATAAATAATTAGTAATAAATAAAATTAATAATGAATGAATTATTTTAAATTTTAATTAATAAATAACAAATAGATTTTAATATAAATAATATTTTATTTATTATAAAATATTTATTACTATATATATTATTTTTAATAAAAGATCTCATTTATTTGATAAGGAAAATATTAATAAACCAATCCAAATCTTCCTAGAGTTTCAAATTTTATAGAGAAAAATATAGTAGTAATTCTATTTAAGGTAATAAAATTTGTTAATAAAAATAACCTAGACTTAACAAGGAATACTCTTTCACCATGATTTCCCTATTGCTATAAAAGACTCATAAACACATTCTCCAACATCAAATAATAAACCAATCCATTCAAGAACACATACTTGACTTATCACATACTATCACAAGGCTAACTTCCTCCTAGGCATAATCATCAATCATGGCTTCAATGAAAAATAAGAACATAAAAACCTAATCACCTTTGGTGTCATGGTCTCTAACATGCTTCAAACATCCATAAAATTCATTAAGCACGAAGAACATACATTGATTCAAAAGAAAATTCATACAACTTAGTCCTATACAACAATCATCATGCCTTAACTCCATCTCCTTAATCCACATGCATATACTCAATCCCTTATCTATATTTCATTCTTCCTATCAATATCTAAGAGACATGAATGCTGAATTAAAAGAAGGATTAAAGGAAATACTTGATTTGATGAACACTTCGATGAAGAATTAAAAAGGTCCACGCGATTGAGAGCCTTGAATGATCCAACGGAAAAGCAGCCATGGTTGATGGTTGATCACCATTTCGGTTGGAAGAGAGAGAGAGAGAGAGAGAGAGAGAGAGAGCATTAGAATGGTACAATCGAATGGAAGAGGATGAACAAGAAGGTTGTTCTTGACTTACCTTGTTGGTGTTCTTGAAACCTTCAAAGAAAAGTTAATTTTGATCCGCTTGAAAATTCTTGTTTGCGAGGTTTTGTATTATAAATACCAGAAATGAAGTCTAGGGATTAAGTAGAGGTGATCTGGAGTATTTGAGAGTGATTGGAGGTGTTTAGAGTAGGGTTAGGCTTGAAGAAGGTTAGTGTGTGTTCTTGGTGTTCTAGGTGAAAATGGAGAGAGTTTGAGGGAATTGCTGCACGAATTCTGGTAGAGGGCTGGCCGAATGGTCTAGAGTGAATGAGAGTTTCGGTTTTCAGCAAGAAGGAGAGAGAATGATCAGATTTTATTTGAAATTTAAATGGAGGAAATGGTGGAGATGTTTAAGGTAAGAGATTAGCTAATGGTGTTTGATCAATGAAGGTTTCTATGCTCTCCAATGGTGCCGTCTGAACAAAGTGGTCTTGTTGAAATGATTGAAGGTTAATGTTGCTCCAAGACTGGCCGAAATTCAGTCTTAAATGGCAGAGGAAATTCTGGTTTATTTTCTTAATACAAGGGTGTTTTCATGGAGCAAAAATCTACAATTATTTGAAGTTCAAAAAGAATTTGAATTGAGTGATTTTAGGAGTGTTTTGAGGTGTGGTTATGGAGTCCAAGAGTTCAAGGTAAGTGTGAAGGTCATGATGTTCAGTTCATGGCTAAACAAGGGTCAATTTTACAGAAGTTGAAGGGTGATTTTCGACCTAGGCTTGAAGGAAGCAAAGCTGGAAAAATTCTGGTTTCAAGGTCCAAGAGTTTCGTAGGTTGATGAAGGATTTTTGTGCAGAATTTGCTGCACTTCTCCGACCCAATTTGCAGCTGTTTATTGAGGGGGTTTGAAGGTCTTTCAAAGGTGATTTTCCAGCCTTATTTGTGGAGAAAAATAGAGGTGTTTAGCTGGCTTGAAGATGGACTAAAATAGCTTCATTTTCTAGATTGAAAGCTGCGAAATGCCCAGAATTTTTTTCTGGTTTTGCATAGTTTGTGCAATCTGAAAATTACACAGATTTTCTAGCCTTCAAGCCACATGAAATGACCATTTTCTTGGCAGCAAATGAAGAGGTTTGCTGGCTGAATTTTCGAAGAGGTGGTCTGCAAACATTCTTGAAAATTTCCAGATTTTCCTTCACTAGAATATGAACAACATAAAGGTGAGTTTGAATGTGCTATCATGGTGATTGATTTTCTCTTGGAAACCCTTCCTATTTCCCCTCCTATTTTCGGTCAACTCTCCATCCTCCAAATCTGATTTTCAAAATTCAAGGTGGAGGAATTATTACAGAATTTTTTTGGAATTTAAAAGAAAGGATTTAATGGATTTAAATTATAAAGATGCTAGGACAAGCTAGAGGTAATAAAAAGGACAAGAATTCCTCTAGAATTCTTTTTAGGACATGAGGATAAGATTAGGACATTCTCCTCATGTCTCCCCTAAGACAACATTCCTATTTTCATGAAATGCAAGAAAACAAAAATTCAAACTTAGTTAAGATAATCATGACAAAAGCTTAAATGATGAGATTTGAACTCATGACCTTAGAAATTAATTTACCAAGCTCTAACCACTAAACCACACTAACTCTTGTTCCTATTTTCTCAACCACATATTCTTCTTATGAATTCCCCAAGCTATCTTCCTAATTTGACCTCAAGCAAAATTACCATTTTACCCCTCCTACTCGATAAGCATAACTAAGCATTT
Organism: Voacanga thouarsii; assembly: GCA_026120185.1. NCBI lineage: Eukaryota > Viridiplantae > Streptophyta > Magnoliopsida > Gentianales > Apocynaceae > Voacanga > Voacanga thouarsii. The sequence continues at coordinate 916,400 of JANUWF010002273.1, forward strand.
TAACCTATAATCCACAACTCTAAAGCACATAAAATCATTCAAAAACATATATATTCATGAAAAATAATATTATATGCATTCCCAACCCCCTTACTCTAGGGTTGGCTTTAGGTGGGGTTTCATATCACCGATTTCTGGAAAAATTCTACTTTTCAGCCATTTTCCCACCCTCAAGCATTCCAGCAGCCATATTCTTCAATCCCTAATATTTATAAGTTAAAAGAAACGCAAAACCAGGCATAAAAACATGCTTTTACAAGTACCTATACCTCTAAACACAAGGTGTACATCACATCTACTTAAAACTAGGAAAACAATGGGAAAACCATTAGAATACAAGATCCTATGCCTCTAACCGTGAGATGTACATGAACTATAGAAACCAATATATAAGGGATCACATGAAATCACAAAAGATTCATTTTTCATAGTAACAGAACTACCTTTTCCAGTTTTTAACCCTAGTACATGCTCCTAGAAGAAAAACGTGGCTCTGATACTAATTGAAGGATAAAAAATGGAAAACATCAAAGAAAATGTAGTGAAAAATTTTCAGTTTTTCGAGCCACATTTAGGAAGGAGTACTTAATTTTCTTTGCTGGTCGCAAATTAACTAACAAGATGTTGGGTTGCACTGGATCTTGCGTTGGAGGGAAAGAATGAGGCATTTGCAGTTTGATCGATATTCCCGCCAATCTTCTACTCTTTCGTTTCAAACTTCTCCAAGCTACCTTTCTTTATCTTTCGGAGTATGACCCTACCTTGATCTTGGGTTAACTTGGTAAAAGCTCATTTGGATAACCAAGATCCACTCCTAGAGAAAAAAGAGAGAAGGAAGAGAAGACACAAGAGGAATGGTGACTACACACACAAGAGGGAAAGAGCTTGGTTGGTGAAAAACCTACCTTCTCTTCCTTTAAATTTCGACCACCCTAGGGCTTAATGAAGCCCTAGTGGGCCGAAACACACTAAGCCCTAATGGGCTTGGTGTTCGGCTCATAAACCAACTTAAGATTGACCCAATTCTCTTTATTAATTAATTATCTTTTTTGAAATTTTATTAAATACACAAGATAAATTAATTAATTCCAATTGGACTCTTAATATATGTCAACATATTTCAGCCCAATGAATTAATTTATTCTGGCCCAATTTTCTAAATTAATTAATTATCTTTTTTAGGCTTTATGAGAAACCCAAGACCAATTCATTAATTCTAATTGGACTTTTAGAATAAATTTTATTTGTCTTCTAGATAATTATCCATTAAGCTCAGATTGTGTCTAGACAATACCAAGGTAACTTGAGCAATTCCAGGGACCAGGAGACATATTATTTATGGCTACTAAAATGACCAAATAACCCTTACTATCAAATAGTTGCATTTTACCATTTTAAATATTTTCATTTAGCACCATATGAAAATATTGACCCCAAGAATAATATTGCTAGAACAAGGTCTCTGACCTACAAGTGAAATGATAGAAATACCTCTCTATGTAACACCCATCAATGAGATAAGATAAATGTACTAACATCCTGAAGGCATAGAAAGCGGAAAACACAGGGCACGCAACAGAAGCGAAGATTAAAAACTGAAAAAAAAACCAAGAATAGGGAAATCCTGATCAGAGCCGGCATCGGCTCCGGCAGCCCTAGCGGGCGTTGGTTGTGTTCTGGCGAGACTTCGAGGTTAAAATTTTTTTTTACCTTTTTTACTCGTTCTAAGAGTTGGCTGGACCAGAACATGCGCAATCGGGGTAGGTGTGCTAGTGGAAGCCTTTGATGAGATTCCTGCAAGTCTCCTACTTCGTCTTTACATGTAGGTGAACGCCAATCCCTCGATCTTCCAGTATATGGCCTGCCTAAATCTGTTTGGTGAGCAACTACAGACTAAAGAACCTTTTTGCTGGAGAGAGAGAGAGAGAGAGAGAGAGAGAGAGAGATGTCTGGCTTTTCACAGAGAGGAAGCCGTCTCAGAGAGTGTATGTTCTGACAACAACGTTGTTTCCAATCCTCCTATTTAACCTAAATAAAATCTTAGGTTAAACTGGACTGGGCCATTAGACTCTTAATTTAACCTTTTGGGCTTAATTAATTATTGTAATTAGAACCACCCTAATGGCCCAATTAATAATTAATTTTTCAGCACAAATAAACTAGTTCAATTAATAAGCCTATATTAGTTTAATCTCAGGTTAATCTTTAATTATTCAAACTGGGCTAAAGCCTTGAATAATTAATTAACCCATTAAACTAATTTAATTAATTCTCTCTCCATGGACCTTTATTTTATTCTAACCCAATAATTAAATCAGGCTACTTAAATAAAATAAATTTCATTTAATTTAAGATTAATTCCTTAGCCCGTATTTAATTAGGACCTACGGTCTATACTGGGGACCAAAAGACACACCGTCTTGGCTACTAAAATCACCAAAATACCCTTGCATATAAATAGCTGTATTTTGCATTTTAAATATTTCCTAATATCACCATAAGGAAATATTGATCCCAAGGACAATGCTGCGTTAGCAAAGTTTCCGACCTACAGGTGTAATGACTAAAATACCCCTCTATACATCGCTGTACATTTAGAGAGGAAGAAGTGTACTAACACCTCTCTAAATGACATCTACCATCCTTAGGCCTCTAGTCTAATAATCCATGACCTTCTGGATTGTTTCCGCTTTCCAAGGGAACTACCCTAAAGCAAACATCCAAGTCATGTTTCCCAGAGCCCTGCTTATTTAGATCATTCAGACAACCACAAGGGGTGATATAGTATAAAAACTATCTTGTACAAGTCTGTCTTAACTAACTAGTCACACATACCCAACATGCAAATATATTAGCCCTACGATAGAACCTTAACTATAGCATATCAAAGTATATGCTTCCAGCTTCGTCAGACCTCCAACTCATAATCAAGTCGTAGAGTACTAGTCCACGCTGTAGCGGTAGTAGTTTAGGTTTCTACCATATAGTACTTTTAGAAACCACTACTACATGTCCTGTTTTACGTATTCAAAATATGCTTATGTCATAAAGTGAGTGGACTACTCACTGGTAAGATAAGCCATTCCCTATTTAGAATTCACAACATAATAACCTAGACATGATGAGATTCTCATTCTCATCAATCGGTTAAGAACGAATGTTTATGTGTTAAGTAACCCGTGATTCATACCTTATTGTGAAAGACCTCTATTCACATGGACCGCTTACTTAAACACAATGAGTCTTTTTCAAACGTAATTGTGCACAACTAAAATTGTAAATTAACAAATAATTTTTGAAAATAAATTCTTTTATTAAAACATTCGATATTTTTTACATCAGAATCCTAGTCTAAGAGGGCATACATCCCAACACATCCATCTCAAAGACATCTACCATCCTTAGATCTCTAGTCCGATAATCCACGACTCACTTGAATGTACTTGCTTATCATTGGAAGCTACCCAAAAGCACACATTCTAGAGTCAGGTTCCCAAGGCCTTAGATTATTAAATTATCCGGGGTAATCACAAGGGGGTGATTTAATTTCACAAATTAAAGCATAGAAACTTTGTTGCATGAATTTGTCTTAATTAACTAGAGTAGTATACCCAATGTACAAGGTTATTGATCTCACAAAAGAAATCTCACCCAACATACATCAAAGTACAATACCCTAACTTCGCCAGACCACTAACTCATACTCAAGTATGAAGGTATCCGTCCGCGCTGTAATAGTAATAGTCTAGTCTCTATAATTATAGTACTTTAAGAGGGACCACTACTATAGGTCCAGTTCTATGTATTCGTAATACGCTTATGCCAATGATATGAGTGAACTACTCACTAATTCAAGGAAAACCATTCCTCATTGGAACTCATGGTATAATAAATTTACCTTGATGAAATACCCAATTCCATTAAACGACTAAGAACTCAATTTTACTTGTATGACAAGTACTCATGGTTTATACTTTGCTATGAAGAACGACCCAACGTATAAACCATTACTTGTCACACTTGGACCTTAAATGTGCAATAATATAAGAAACAAACCAAATTGAATGCATAAACATTTTATTGGACCAAGCGCCAAGTCCATTGGACCCACCTGGTGCTAGGTCTACTCGCAAAATATTAACACAGAATACATAATCGTTGAGGGCATACTTTCCAACAACTGTGTCACTGTCCTCTTTGTGCTTCTTATGGCGTCTTGCTCATCTATAAGAGCATCAACTATTGGAGCTAGTGGAATAAGTTTTGGGGATATGCCGTAGAGTCAATTTGTACTTATACTATTGTTATTATGTTTTATATAATAATATGAAGCTTTCCTTTTCATGAATAGTGAGTTTTGTTTTGTGGTCATCAAGTGCGTGACTTAATAGTAAAACCCTACAATGAATACAATGACTATTCTAAAAATGTCCCTGATCAATTATTATTATTGAAATAATAATAAATTAAAATTAGTATGTTTGTGACTTGATGGCTATGTTTTACTGGTCATGGATATTTGTGATATCGAGTCAAGACATAAATAAATGTTAGAGAACATTGTATTGGACATGACCCACTGTGAGAGTACTTCATGGAATATGTCATAAGTACTTTCTAGCCATAATAATATTGAAAGTCCTTCAACCTAAATTCATCATAGTTTCCTACTTGATAAATTCTATATTTTGACATTGTCTAAAGTTGTCTTTAACCAGATAATAAATTAGACTACTGTTGGATATAGAATAAATCAAGGAGAGGAATATGATTGATTGTGAAGGAATTTGTCCCTCTCAATTATGGGAGAGATATCCATGAGCCCCTTGATAAGTTAGACTGTTAAAAATGCATGGCCGTACTCAAATATATCAATCTAAGATATTGATATCATTTGTTTGAACAGTCTACTATGAAATCAAGAAATAATTGATTAAGCTTAATAAGGATGACATGCTCCGTGCCTTATGCTTAATCTGGATATCATGTGACAAAAGGACTAAATATAAAATTATGATTTGGTTCAAAGAGATCACCGATCTTCATTTAACCTGGATAGTTATAATGTTTTGCTAGAAACCGCTTATAACTTGTGGGCCATTTAAATATGATTTAGGCACATTGCCAGTGTTAAATGAACCTATAGGGTCACACAATAAGCGAACTTGTTAGGTTATTTTTCTGGTGACCAGATACAATGAATCTGGAAATATGTCCACATTCGATGTATCTGGATGATGTCCAGATTATAAGAATCTGACTAGGTAAATTAATTAGTTAAATTACCGAGATAATGGCAGAATCTTATCATATCAGTTTTAATTTAATTTGAATTTAAATTAGAATATGATAAGATATTATTAGGGTTGGACTCTAAGAGGTTCGGATTGGGTTTTTAAGAAAAACCCTAGCCGTCTTCTTGGGTGTGCCAATTCTGTTGTGAAATTCATGCCTTCATCCACCAAGAAAAAAAACCTCTCAAACCCTAGGCGCTAGCACTCCCCGGGTATCGAGTGAGTTCATGGTGTGTATCCGATAGAGGACGTTCGCATACTGCAGCGTCTGGTGATTGTTCGGGTTGAACGTACAACAGCTCAATCAGAATCGAAGGATTTCGATTACAGAAACAAGAGGTAATTCTTAAACCTTAGATCTTCTTAATCGTTTACTTGGGTCCTCGGGAGGGATTCGTGGATGTTTTCCGCATTTAGGAGTTCACGAATCCTAACAATAAGAACATCAAGTATGTAAAATAGCTTTTCAGATTTGAGAATAATTTACAAATTCCTATACCAGTCTAAACAATTGGATTCGTTTAGCTTGTTCGTTTCAAAAAATGTTACGTAAGTTTACATTTGTTGTCATGATGCAAATGACCTAGGTGAAAGATAAGAGACATTAGACTATTTATATGTACATGAAAATGCATTTAATTAGGCCTTTAATTAAATGTGTATTTATTTCACTATTTTGCCCAAATTTATAGCCCCTACTATTAATTTGGGGAAGCTTTTCTAGTGGACCAATTGCCAAATTTCTTAATAATGACTTTGGGTTTACCCAACAAACCACTCTTAAATTCAATAGTAGGTATCCAATACCAATTGCATCAAATGCAACTACTAGGTCATTGGATAATTAACATCTTTTAATCTTAAAATACTTAGTGCTTACCCAACCTTGCCTCTAATATTCTTTATACTTGAGGTTGCCCAATTGAGATAAAGATATTAGTTAAATCTAACCCATTAATCTAAAATTAAATTCCATAGCTTGAACATGCCAAATATTGAGTAGCTTGGGTTTACCCAACAACCTGATCCTGAAAAAGAACTTTCGTTCCTACTATGTTAATGGAAGATATTAGACTTAATATTGTTTGAAGGATTTTAATTATTTAATTACTGGTGTCATCATTTGGCATGCATAATCATCAACACATTGACAACATTGTAATAGACTTAATTACGGCTTGTTTATGGACTTTTTTAAATTAATTTTCTTGAGCCAAGTAAAAAATTAATTTGGTCAAACCTATGTGTACATGTATGTTTGAGAAGAAAGTCTTACTATCCTCTTGCTTCGTTCTTGAACACCATCTCCATAAGCATGAAAAATAATTTTTAATCTATCTAATTTACATAATATAATTACATATATTTATAATGAAAAAACCTTAAGTTACATTCGAGAGGAATTAGATGAGAAGAGAAATTATAAGAGAATTATAGAGAAAAGCATGTCATGCAACTCCTATTTATTCAAAACAAAATGATAAATATGCATGACACAAAATTAAATAGGTCCAGTAGTCCATAACCAAGCCAACATGCCAAAACATGCTTAAAATAAATTAAGTAAAATAAATATATATGAAATATAAATTTTCAAAATCATTATTTTAGAAAAAATAAATTATTATTCCCAAAATCAATTTTTAGGAAAATTTTTGGGTCAAAAACAGATTTTAGAAAACTTTTGGGTCCTTAATGAAATAATAAAAGAAAAAAAATTAATATAACATGCAAGCCTCACATGCCTTTCTGTGCGGGATTGCTCAAGCCCCATTTGGGCTTGGAAAAATTTTACATTTTATTATTTTTATTTATTTTTCTTTTCTTTTCGCTGAACTATTCAGCTTTTAGAAAAACAAGTTTTTTTTTTCTTTTCCCTTTCCGGAAACAATTTCCTGGGGAAAAAAAATGAAATCATCAAATTATTATTATTATTATTTTGATTTTGCTAGAAACAATTTCCTGAAACAAAAACGACGAAACCAGTGTTTTTATTTTATTTTTTAATTTTTTGGAATTTCTGGAAACAATTTTCCTGAAACAAAAATACAGCAAATTCCTTTTTTTTTTATGCCCAGAAACAATTTTTTGCCGTTTCAATTTTAATTGAAACAAACAAATTGGAACCAATTTCCAATTAGAATTCTGTAGAGAAATTTTCCTTCGGGAAATAATTTCCTAAAAACTTCAGATTTTTTTTCTTTCGGACAAATACAGAAACAATTTCCAAAACAAATTTTGGTTACAAGATTTAGAAAATCATTGTTTCTAAATCAATTCATGATCAAACAATTTTCTGTGCACCAAAATATTCTACCGAAAACAAATTTTCCAACTTCAAAATAAATGTACAATTTTAGTGACCCAAAAATAATTTTGAAATAATTTCGAAATTTAGAATATTTATGAAACAATTTCATAAATGCCAAATTTATTTTGAAACTATTTCAAAACAATTATAAATCCGTAAAACACATACGAGATGGTTCGATACTACTATTAGATTGTGATTATGTAATAATAATTAATGCGCAGTAAAAATTAAAATGAAATCCACACAACATGATCACTTGTATGTAATTAACGAGTTAGAAGAGGGGAAAAAATTCGTTATCTTGAAAACGTAGCTTTCAAAATTTTTCTTGCCCACACAGAACCCTTCTGTAGATTTGTTCGAGCCTTGAACCACTAAAATTCCATGAGTATGAATTTCTCTAATATTGATTTACATGAAGAATTATTCTCACAATGGCACTAAGAATCAATGCTAGTAGATTTAATTAGGTGGAAGTAGGAACTAATCGGTTTACAGAGAAGAAGAGAGAAAGTAAAAGGCTATTGAGTGTTGCTATTTTTTCCCATCAACTAAGCTGGTGTAACATACATACACACACACACACACACACATATATATATATATATATATATATATATATATATATCTTTTCGTGATACATAGGTCCACTACTTCAAGAATTCTTCAGTTTCCTAAACTTTTTAGGAAACAACCAAAATAACAAAACTTTTCATCCCTTTGATAGAAAAACCACATAAATTAATTTCCTAAAATTTTAGGAAAATAATAAAGCCTTTTACAAATTGTAATCAAACCCCAGAAGGTTTTTATAATTACAATTCAACTCCAAGAATTATAACAACTTTATAATTCGTCCACATAATTATTTTTCTGACCAATTACCCCCATAATATTATCAAATAATATATTGAGTATCAATTCTTCTATTGTGTGTGACTTATTAGGTTTTTCGGTCTAGTGGTAGCCAAATATAAATTAATTCTAATCACTATACAATTAATAATCCTTAAAAATTAAAATTAACTTATTAATTTTAATTAAGATTAGTTTATTAATTCTCTAACTAATAAATCCATAATTAGCAGATTAAGAGTAGCATCTAGCTATGCATCAAGACCATCCAAAAGTTTAAAAAGTCAAGTGGCTTGACATGAATCTTTCAATAGCAAAATATCAGTGCAATAAACTCCTTTCATTATATTATATCTCATTTGGTTTAGAGTATAGAATTAGTGCCAACTCCTACTAGAATATAATTAATTCTAATATGAATTTATTAGTACTTGTTCCACAATCCATTACCCAACATGTGTATCAATTAGAACTATTTTTAACACATAGTTGCCTTAACTAAGGACTTTTCGAGTAACAATTTCATATAAGTGGCCGTGAGATATATGCCCCTACTATTAAAAGTGATAAATCCTTTATTAGCCCTCTTAACTACTTTAATTTACTTTACATTATACCCAATATCTATCTATAGGTAGCCCCAGATAAGACTCCAAAGATTAAAATCAAAATACAACGCTTAGTAAACAAAGTTCCTTAGAGATCTCAAGTCTAAGAATACTTATATATTTGTTATAATGAGATTCTATCACTGGCACTGAATAATTATCTATATGATTATCTTATAACTAGGTCATCTAATATATTTGTTCAAGTAACAAGCATCCATGTGTTATTTTATGTATCACAATACTCATGGATGTGAGAACTACCACTTGATATAGTCAAAAAGTATAACACGTGCAAGTTTTTACGCATTAGTAATGCCCTATCTCATTAATACTTGACTTGAGATACTATATAGTATAGTAGGAATCTCATATTATAATTTTTTTTAACACTATACTATGTGCTTAGGACTTCATCTCATAGTTTTATATAATACAAATATGAAATGAAGAAATTAAAAGATAAAGAATGCCTTTATAAATGAAATGTGCAAAATACGTAATACAAATGGATTGGTTCTAGGGCATAACTCTAACACACTATTGTACAGATCATTCCAACCACCTATAGACTCAATATTCAAGGGGTCATCTCCAACACAATCCATCCCATCACGTAGACTAGATATAACTGCTAGTAACATGAGTTCATCTAAATGATATCAAGATAATGGTTAAACAAGAATTACTTGTTTCAATGCTCAAGTTGCCTTAGTGTTGGAGATGATGATTGCTGCCTGAGTGTTCATCTAATGTTGGTTGGTAGGAGAGCAAAACTTCAGATCCCCTTGTTTGATAAGTTCCATCCGAGAAAGATAGAGTGAAGAAAGGTAGGAAGTAAGTGACCCTTAGGTTCGATCTAAACAGGAATAGAAGAGAAAAAGAAAAGAAGGAAAAAAAAAGAAATATTCTTTGATACTTTATTAGATTTGAATCCATATGGAAGAAAACCTAGTCTTTGAAGAATTTGCTAGATATGTCTGAGAGAATAAGAGTGTTTGTGAGTGTCTTGAATGATTAGAGAAAGTCTATAGTGTGTGGGGTGGCTAGCTATTCCAAGAACTCTAGTAGGTGTTTTTTGTGTATTTGAGAAAAAGTAGAGTAGAGAGAAGAGAGTTTGTAAGTAATTGTTTGTCTTTTAAATGTGTATGTGACCGAATGGAGGACTTTAGAGCAGTGTTTCAGTTAGTATGATGTTGGAGAGTTTGTAGGAGATAAATGTGATGTTTTGAAATTTGAAACATGAATAAAGGTTTGATAGAACAATGGTTAGTGACGGTGTAGTGTTTTAATAGTGTTGACCTAGTAGAAGAAGGGGAAAAAGATGATGATCAAATGAGGGAGAAAAAAGAAGGAAGTGCTTATTATTATTATTATTATTATTATTATTATTATTATTATTATTATTATTATTATTATTATTATTATTATTATTATTATTATTATTATTATTATTATTATTATTATTATTATTATTATTATTATTATTATTATTATTTTGGTGAATAATGGAGACTAAAAGGAGTCTTTGTATAGCAGAGTTTAGTGGTTGAATGGAGGAGGAATTCTCGGGCTTTTGCTAGGATTTCACGTTTGAAATTCAAAGACTAATGGAAGAAAGATAACTAATTTTAAAAAGGAGTTCAAGGTGCTCTAATGATGATATGCTCAGCTACCATGGAGAAAATGAAGAGTTGGAACTTTTGCCATCTTGAAGCTAGAAGAAGCCGAGAGTTTTGAGAAAGAAAATGGAGAAGTTTGAAGCTAAAAAATTTTGGTTGCTTGAAAGAAGAATTGAAGAGAGAGTTTATAAGGATTAGCTATAATTTGTATTTAAATTTAAAGAGTTTGAATAGAGGTTTTGCAGCTTGTTTATAAGAGGAATTGGAAGTGCTACCATGGCAGATTTGATTCTTGGTTTGCAGAGAAGGAAGAATAAGAAATTCCTTCAAGGTGCAACCGGTCACAATTTTGCCAAAACTGGTTTAGGGCTTCCTTTTTTGAGAGTGATAGGTGGCCTAAGGCTTGGACAATGTGGCCCAAGGCTTGGACCAAGTGGTCTAAGGCTTGGAGAAGAAGAAAAAGGAGAATATGTGAGGAAAAGCTGGTCCAAGGCTTATCTAAGGCTTTGAGAGTAAAAAGAGAGAAAATGAGAGAAGTAGTTAGTGCAAGGCTTGGATAGACACTTTAAGGATTTGAGAGTAAAAGGGAACAAATGGAAAAGGGTAGCCGGTCCTTGCCTTGTATTAGGTGGTCCAAGGCTTACCCATCTCCAAGCTTGGTTTCTGGAAAGAATGCTAAAGATTCTTGGGTGATTTATCTTTGAGAAATCCAAGAGTTACAAGGGGTAAAAGATGAGAGAGTTTGAGAGTTGCAAACTGATTTAGGTTCAAATTAAATTAAGCTGAAAGTAGAGGTAAAAGTCATTAAAGACAGAAGCATCAAATGGTTCCTAGAATAGAACACAATAAATCTTAAGTGTTGGCTCAGTCAAGAGAGTCTCCCCTTAGGAGGAAAACTTAGGAAAGAAATGTGGTCTTTTTAAAATGAAATCAAGATTCCTATTGGGTGATCGAAGTGTGTTTACCAGTTGAGGAAAAGTTATAAGAAGAAAATAACAAAAAATGTATGAAATCAGCATTAGTGTTTTTCATGGGATTTGAACACGGATCTTTAACACATATATATCAAACTCTAACTATTAGTCTATATCAACTTTTGTTTCATTTTTCCCAACACAATTCTCTTCTTGCTTAAGTCCAAAGCTGACCTTTTCGCTTTCTAGCTGCCAAGTTTATAACTTAAAACCTACACAACTCTAAACAAAATAAAAATAAAAATAAATTCTCTATCATCACTAACACTCAACAACACGATTAGACAATGAAAATCACAAACAAGTTTATTTAAACTTTATATGCACATGCGATATGTCATGCTATGTAAAATCCCTTCCCCTTTCTAAGGATAGTTTTAGGTGAGGTTTTACATCTTCTCTTAGGAGAATTTTGTTCCGAAATTCATGATGTCATACCTTAGTATAACTGGGATACTTTTGTTTTACCTATTCTTTTGTCTCCCACGTTGCATCCTGGGTATTGTGATGCTCCTATAAGATCTTCACTATCGGTATCTGCTTGTTATGAAAAGTTTTGATGCTTCGGTCCAATATCTTGACAAACTTGTCTACATAACTCAGACCAAGTTGCAAAACCAAAGGCTTGTTGTTTAGTATATGCTCTAGATCAAGATTATATTTCTTCAGTTGAGATACGTGAAACATTATGTACTTTTGTTAAACTGTTCGGTAAGCTACCTATAGGCAGGGGGCTCTATGTCCTCAATAACAAAAAAAGTTCTAAATACCTTAGATTCATTCTACCTCCTCTTAGATATTTCTGGATTCCTCTACTATGAGTCAACTTCAAGAGTGTCTAATTACCTACCCAAAACTCTAATTCTCTCCTATTATCTACATAGTTTTTATGTTAACTCAATGCCGTCTTCAATCTTTTGCTTTTCATATTCACCCTATCCGCCATTTCTTGGATACATACCTCATCGGACTTAGGAATCTGTTCATCTTCTATCTAACCTAATATTGCATTATGGTCATTGCTAGACAAAATTATGAGGTCTCCCTCTAAATTCTCTTTCCCTACTTTTATATCACAATTTTGTACATATCTATATGCTTTTTCCCATTATTCCCAAAGAAGTACTCATCAATAGGGAATAAGATAATCCAATCCCATCCCAATCCAAATGATATGCACATTTCTTATTTACGTAAGAGTGTATTGATCTAGGGTCTATACAAATGATAATAGAATGGCATTGGATAGTGAGTGTACCTACAACTACGACCCCCTTCAATTGCATCCTCTTCCTAGTTCAAGGCAAACACCCTCGCCTTCACTTGAGGTTTTTGTCCTCCACTACCAGACATTCCCACAATTGTTCCTTTGTTGCTGCCAGTAGGTTGAGTCAGGGTCCCTTAACTAATATTTAATGGTTTGGGACAATTGTTTTGGAGGTGAGTTACGTCCTCACAATTGTAGCATATTCTGATAGCACCTTTAGACCAACAATCCCTCTCCACATGACCATGTTTTCCACAGTATCAACAAGTAGGCAAATTCTATACTAGACCAACTAGTGTAGTGTATGCTTGTTTCCTCTTATTCTGCCACTATTGATCAGCGGGTTGCTTGTTAGTTTGCTGCCTCTGAGGGTGGCTGAAAAGTTTTTTGGGCTATTCTATTCTTATCCTCATTCTAGGTCGTAGTATCTGCATCCACTGCTGCTGAATATGTAGTCAATGGGAAGGGAGCCAAAGCTTTTCTTAGCTCATGTCTCAATCCTTTGACAAACTGTCTAGTCCTATTTTGTTCGGTGTCAACTAATCTTTTATAGTATTTTGACAGCTAATTGAATTATGCAACATTTTGGGCCACTGACATGTTCCCCTGCTTTAGGTTTTGAAACTCGTCATTTATTTTTTCCATTATCTATTGTGGAATGTTTTTGGACTTGAAAGCCTCAACAAAGTTGTTCCAAATCCAATCCTAGTAAGTCGTTTTCCAGTCTTCTTTTACGTACTACCACCATGTGCGGGCTAGTCCCCTCAGCCTAGAGGCCACAAACTTGACCATTCTTTTCTCGATGTACTATAGAGTAGCGAATATGTACTCTTATCTATTCAACCCTTTGCTCTGCTTTTTAATCTTGCCTATCTCTCCCAGGAAGGTGGGAGGTTAGAACTTCAAGAATCTCTCCAGAGCTTCATTCTCACCCCTTGTTTCTTTCGTTCTGATAGTGTTTATAGAATCTCTGTCATTTTGTTGAAGGTTTGGCCTAAAGTTACATATGTGGGTACTTCTGATTCCACCTCTTAATCGGGTTCAAATTTGTCACCCTCATTTGGTGTTGATAGTTGGGTAACCTTATATTCAAAAGCCATTAGTTCTAGCTTAAAGATTCTCTTACTGGTTGTAGCAATACGATGCTTTGGGGTCATTCTACTAGTAATGCACCAATGAGATGAGTATGAAATGAAGTTTCTAATAGGCCATGTATTTATGCAAAATCTTGATATAGATTACACACAAATTGATGTACTACACTAAAGTCATAAAACCTATCAAGTATTTAAGAGATAAAATAAACATTCAATAAATGAAAAATTAAAGTATCATTTGCATAAAAGGTGAGATACATAAAGATATTCTTATTTCAAAGCATAAAATTCTTTTGAAAGAAATAACAAGCATAGCATAATTTTCCTATCAGTAAACTTATTACAATAACTAGAAAAATAAATAGTTTTTAAGTAAGAAAAGAACCCATAATCTTCTACTTCTCATCAGAAATCAATTTCATATAACCACTTCACAGTGTTTTTAGAGAAATCTATTCCTACACAATCATCAAAATCAAAAGTCACAGGTTCTTTACTATGTCTTCTTGGACTCTTCCTAGCTTCAAAATGCCTTGGTTGGAGTATATCTACATGCATTGGTAGAGATTTATAGTCTATCTCTCCCGGGTCATCATTATCTGTAGTTAAGTCAATCTTTGGAATATGTGGGATTGGGGCATACTCCATAATATCATCCTCATCGTCACTATTAGACACCAGGTCAATTATAGGGGCAGGTGGTGGTTTAATAATTTGGATCTCACCTTCATTATTTTCCTATATAGGTGGTTTGTGTTCAGGCTCAGAGTCAAATGATAGTGGACTAGGTGGTTGAATGCAAATTGGTGGATGCCAAGGTTGCCCGTTCATGGTCTTCCTTACGGTTCTATGCATTCTAACCATCCTACAATATGCACAGCTTATGTTAGTCTGAAAATTGTAATACTTAATGAAATAATCCAAAGAATAAATAAAATTACCTAAACTAAGCTCTGATACCACTTGTAATACCCCAATACCTATGTACTCCAAAGAGGTGAGGACATCACCCCATCTATAAGACCAATGGTCTTTATAATTAGGTAAAAAGAAAATTAAAGGATAGAAACTAAGTTTAAAACTTATTACAATTGAACCAATACTTTTAAAAGTTTCCAAAATTATTCAAACAAAGTCTTGGGAGATCATAAAGTGGATGTTGTGGCTGCTTTAGAAGTAAAAATTGAAGCATTGGCTCAAAAGATGGAACAAATGGCGGGTCTTTCATAGGTAATGAATGGTAAGTATGATTTTTTAGAGAATGACACCTCAATCATGAGTGCTAAAATATGGGATCGTCTCTAGAGTCCTTAGAGTAAGCTACTTTTATAGGGAATGGGCGACAAGGTAACAATCCATACATTGCTACCTATAATCCTGGTTGGAGAAATCATCATAACTTTTCTTAGACCAATCAAAACCAACTAAAGTAAACCCCTCAAATTTCATTTGAACCTGAAGGACTCCTCCCCCTTACCCTACAATTCACCACCCCCAAAGCTATCATTAGAAGAGTTAGTTAACCTCAGGTTAAGTTCTACTGAAATACATTTCCAAGGAGTGGACGCAATGACCAGGAATTTAGAGGCTTCAATGCACAATCTGGAGAATCAAATCGATCAATTGGCTAAACTTGTTGGGAATCATAAAACTGGATCTCTACCTAGGAATATGGAGAATAATCTATGAAACCAAGATTGTGGAAAATGCTGAATTTTACTTACTTTATTGATTTTAGTATTGGACAATTGATATTTTCATTATTCGTCTTTACTTAATATGTTCATGCATTTATGCTTTTCAAAATTGGGATGTTTTTCTTTTATTTCTATTTTTTTTAAGGAAAAAAAATACATAATTCTCAAGTAGAGCTGACTAGGAGTCGGTCAAAAAATTTGAATTGGCGCCAATTGGTGCATGATTTCTTCCCAAAAAAAAAAAAAAATCTCATTTTTTCTTGAGATTTCAAAATTTCAACCCATCTAATTGGTGCATGATTTCTTCAATCTATTGACATTGGTTGCTTGCCCATACATCATAGAACATTGTGATATGGTTATTCTAGACTTTTTATGGTTTAATCTTACATATGAATGTATTAATATTTTTAGGATATTTTTGGGCAAAAATTCTAATTTTTCTTGTTTGATTTGATTTCATGAACTTGTTGCATTCATTATTACTAGATTAGCATGGATTCTTCATTAGTATTGTATTTTGCTAATAAAAAATATTGCTTTAATCTTTTTTGGCAGTTCATTAAACATGCTTTTCATGTTCGCATTGTGATTATGTAACGAACACTTCTTTATGTTTAAGAGACATGTGTTATGAGATTACCTTGATTCTATTATTATGATTTTATTGTGCTCATGATCTTTCTTGTGAATTAGTTGATTTATTGAGTCATTATATTGATATTATGCTTGGATTGGAATATTGCGATTTTGTGTGCAGGTATTCTGGAGGGAGATTATGTTGTGATTATAAGGTGGTGTTTGGGGTGAAAATTGGTGTTTGATAAGCTTAGTTGAAAGGGTGGTTGTTGTATGTGGGATTGTGATAACCTTTTTCCTCTCCTACCCAATTTTCTTCTTTCTTGTGATCATGTCTAGACCTAAGAGTATGGCTCCACGAGCTAAGAAGGCCAAGGCTTCATCTTCTTCTACTCCATCTTTTGAGTCCTTTCCTAAATAGCTTATCTAATTCTTTGAACCTACATGCCAGATTTGGTGCCAAACCCACTTGAATAACAAAATCATTGTAGTAAAAACATTTAAACCATTTCTGGACATTGCCCTTCAGCTTTCTACCATGTTTAGGAGATTGGGGTGGGAGCTTATCATTAGACTTTAGGGTGCTTACTATCCTGTGACGGTTAAAGAGTTTTATACTAACATGCAGGATAAGAAGAAAAACAAACTGTAAACCATTTCCACAATAGTTAAGGGAGTATCTATTGAGTTGGACAAGGCTAGATTATCCACTATCCTAAGTATACCCACTAATGGTCCACAGATAGTTTTGGAGCATCATGACCAGAGGATCATTCTAAGGCTTCTTGGAGTGTGACTGACACCCGAACTACACTAGGGATATATAAGAGGGATCCTGTGGGACAGGTGGGCTACTATTCTAATAATGATCTTGATGCCCAACTGCGAGACTTAATATATATCTTCTCTTTCAATGTAGTATTTAAGGCCAGTGGTTTCAATGAGTCATGGGTGATTGATCTTTATATTCTTCATAAAATGATTCAGAGTGAGCCTATCTCCCTAACCCCACTTATCATCCAATCTATGGGAGAGGTTGTCTACTCTCGCCTTTCCTTTAGGGATTTTGTTTTTGTTGGGTATTTCAGGCTTGTATTATATATGGCGCAGCGAGAAATAAAACGAGATACCATCCTAGGATTCGCCTATGTGTGGAAAACAAGACATAAAGATAATAAATGTAACAACTTTTTACCTTTGTTTGATCGTCCGAAGAACAAAATTTCTTCTTCAAGTCGAGGCGTGATCCAATAATTCTCTTGATCCAATTTCACGAGAGTCGAACGTCTAACTACAATAATCACAGTGTGTGATTATCTCTAATAGTAATCCACACAAAAGAATACACAAGCACCAAAATTTTCTGTGCCAGCAGAAAAAGATAGCGGCTAGGGCTGTTTCATGTTTTCAGCAAAACAAGAAAGAGAGAGAAGAACGTTGTTATTTTTTGTGTGTTAATCTCTAGCTAGGGTTTCGTGTATCTCATCTATATGCTACACGAAAATCCCCTACTAAAATTGAGAATTCTAATCCTATTAGAATTCCCTAATTGTAATTGGAAATATCAAGTTCTCACAATTACAATTTGGACCATAAATTATAACTAATTATAATTTATCCACAACAACTTCTCTTTCTCTCAATTAACCCCACTATGTTGTCAAATAACATCTTGAGTATATAATCCTCTATTGTGTGTGACCTATTAGGTTTCCCAATCAATTAGTAGTGAATATGAATTAATCCAAACGTCTTTAAGATTAATAATCCATAATTAATTAGAATTAATCATATTAATTCTAATCATGATTAGTTTATTAATTCATCAATTAATAAACTCATATTCCCAAATCATGAGCGATATCTAGCAACACATCATGACCACCCAAGGATCAAGGAAGTCAAGTGGCTTGACATGAACCCTTCAATAACAAACTTCAGTACAATTAACTCCTTTCACCATATAATATCTAATTCAGTTTGGAGTACGGAATTAGCACTAACTCCCTCCAGAATTAATTCTGGTCTAAATACGATAGTACTTGTACCAGGAACCTACTACTCTAAATGTGTATCAATTGGAACTTTTTCAATACACAATCGCCTTAGCCAAGGACTTTCTGAATAGTAATTCCTACAAGTAGCCGTGAAATATTCGCCCTTACTATTAGGAGTGGTGAATCCTTTATTAACCCTCTCAATTACTTTTGTTTACCTCACAATATACCCAATATCCATCCCATAGGCAGCCCTTGATCGAGCTTCGGAGATTGGAATCAAAGTACAATGCTCAGCAAACAAAGTACCTTAGAGATCTCAAATCTAAGAATACTTGCACATTTGCTATATTGAGATTATATCACTGGTACTAAATAGTTATTCATGTGATTATTTCAAAGTTAGGTCATCCAATGAACTTGTTCCATTAACAAGCATCCATGTGTTAACTTTGAATATCTCAATACTCACGAATATGAGAACCACTGCCTGATCAAATCAGTAAGTCTAACACATGCTAGTTTTAACGCATTAATGATGTCATGTCTCATTAATACTACGACTAGAGACTATTTAAGTACTAACACTATATAGTGTAGTAGGAATCTTATATTATGATCTCTATTATTATTTCATTAACACAATGTTGTACTAGGGACTTTATCGAATAGTTATATTACTTAAAAGTAAACAAAAGAAACTGTAAGATAAATAATTCCTTTTATTAAAATAAAATGTGTTATATATAATGTACAAGTGATTACCTCTAGGGCAAAACACTAACAATTTTCCCTTTAGTCATTATGCATATCCTACAGGCCTTTGGAGTAAATTGTGACGGGGAATTTATTGAGACCACCACTGACCGGGACATAGTGATGGAGTACACATTAGTCTAGTATAGGTATAGGTATCACAAGAGAGAGAGAGGAAATGGATAGGACCTTTTGAGGTCTAATATCCAGGGATAGAGGAGATTCCACCTACTGATGAGGAGGAGAAGGATCAACCACCACAGCCTCAAGCATGTGCTAGTAGTTCAAGATCACAGCCAAGTCCTGGGTTTGAGGCTGATATGCGTACACAGATAGAGTAGCTTAGGACAATGATGTAGACCCAGATGACTATTCTTTTCCAACTCCAAGATTCTATGGCTGAGATGCATATGAGGCAGGATGCTCACGAGCAGAGATTGACTACCTGGATACAACAGTTTTCTATACCAGGAGGAGGTGCATCCTCATTAATAGAGCTATTGATGTTGCTGCTGCTGTTGCTGATGATGATGCCAATGATGATGATTCTGAGGAGCACACCTCGAGATTTTCTATTTTTATTTCTTTTATCGTGTGTTGTTTTTGTTTATTTTCCTTTTGATTTTAATAACCTTTCTTTGATGGTTGTTTTTTTTTTTTTTTAGTTGTTTCACTTTTTATTCTAGTTTTATACTTTTTGTTTTGTTTCTTTGTATAAGATTGACTCAACAATTGTTAGGAAATAATACACTTTTTGGATGACTTCAACGTGATTTTTAGCGAATCATGGTTATGGAAAGTATTTCTTTGCCTTGTCTTTCTTTCCCTTTTCTTTTTAGTCCCTTGGAAAATTTTCTTGTGATCTTTTAGGTCATTGGGGACAATATCCAACTTAAGTGTACAGGAGGAATTCAAGTCAAAACTTTCTTCTTGATTCTCTTGATTTTTTTTTTTTTTTTTTTTGTGCATGTTGAGTTGAATTTTTTTTTTTTGAATTGGTAATGAGTTTTGGGCTAAATTTTTGCAAATTTGTCTATGATGAGGTTATGATGTTTTGTCTAACTTTGAATATGGATTTGTCATCCATTATGGTTGTATTTTTTTTTAAAAGGTAAACTTTTGTATTAAGTTGGATTTGTTAAGTCTTGAAATTTTAAGTTAACCTTAATTATATTTGGTATTTGAGTTTTATTTTACTTTTTAAGTTGAAATGTGGATAATGTGATGAAATATGAGAAAATTGTTGATTAATTCTTGTTTCATGGATTTATAATTTGTTTAACTTTGAGTTGAGAATGAGGAATATGAGAAAATAGTGAAAAATGAGGGAAAAAAATTCATTGTTTTGGAATGTTAAAAACTTATGAGAAAAAATGCTCATGTTTTTAATTTTGAAGACTTTTTGCTGATAAGGGGGTTAATATGGAGAGAAGTAGCAAGTATTATTTGGTGCACTCTCTTGAAGCTATTCCGAAGGCAAAAAGGCAAGGAAAAGAAAAGAAAGAAAAAAATGCCCAAAAAAAAAAATGATAATGACTATAAGGGGGGCTAATACGGTGTGTGAAGAGAAATCTATTCACTTGAGGCTATCAATTCCCTAAGTCATTAACAAATAGAGTGTTTTCTTATTCTACTATTTGAGTTGTGCAAATTTGAGTTCATGATACTTGAATTGCTTAAATAGCTGGACTTATATGATTTATAAGTATCTATATTTTTGCTTAAGGGGTGGAATAATTTTCTTGTACTGAATATGAACTTGTTTAACTTAACTTTGATGGCCTTAGGATTATTTAGTTTAATGCATGAGTTTGAAAATTTTTGAAAGGAGTGAATGAATAAGTTTGTATTTAAGGTTAGAAGAAGATTATTTCTTCATGGATGAATTTGATTGAGGATGATTTTGATGAAATGTGTTGAATGATTCATAAGCTATTTGCTTAGTGATTAACTCTTGTTTCTTTGAGGAAAAGCAAAGCTTAGATGTGGGGGGAATGTGATAAGGCCTAATCTTGTCTATATTTTACTAGTTATTTGAGAATGTTTTGTGGTATTTTTTGTTTAATAACTAGTCATTTCCCTTCTTATTTGATTTTTTACTTGTGGAAAGTGTTCTTGGTAAATTTGTTCAAGAATTGGATGATTTTAAGTGAAATTGTAGACTTTTAGATTTGACCCGGTACCTGCTGAAAATGATTGAACTGGTCGTGGCTCGGTTCTAGAAAAATAGAGAAAACAGAGCTCAAATCGGGAGAATTCTAGACCTAGACCCACACCGGTGCAGATGAAGTGACCCGGCACTAGCCCCTGCTCTGTTGTGGCGGTTCAAAATCATTTTTTAAGTCAAATTGAAAATTGCCAAAAAGGTCAACTTGTCCCCAACTTGTACTCGGCCCAAGGCTTTTGATGGACAAATTTTAGCAACCAAGAGGCCTATTTAACCAAGAAGAAGTGAAAATTAATATATGAATTCAAGGAGCTAAAGCTAAAATCATTCATTGAAGAGGAACTTATCACTCAAAGGAGCATTGATTCAAGAAGGTTCTCAAAGAAGGAATAAGAGCGCTTGTCTATGAGTTTTTTTTCTAAAACCTTTGTTTTCTTGTTCTTTGAACAATGATGGGATTTATGTTTTAATTGTAATTGAATATAATTATTGGATTTATAATGATGAATTAATTAATATTTTGTTTAATTCATTAATTTTATTGGTATTTGATTACTTGTTGATAAATGGTGAATTGATGGGATTGGACCATTCTTCTAATTAACTTGAGAAAGAGGTTAGGAAATAGTTTTTATTGCTCAATTCTTGATTTATTTTTCTAACTAACTAGAGAAAGAGGTTAAGTGAGATTAAGTAATCAAAAGTTGTTGATTTTACCCAGAGATAGGGGAATTAATGATTTCATGCCATTGTCACCTAGAGACACGGATAATAATCAAGGATTGTGTTTAATACATCTTTTAGTTCTTTTAGTGAGATAGAGATGTCCATTAAAATTGACTAAGAGATAGTGAAACTATAACTCGAGAGAGAGTGGATTCTCTATTAAACTCCTTCATGATGCCAAGGAAAATGATTAATTGGAACAATTGCTAATGATTTATTGCCATGTTTTCAAAAGTAATTATTTAATTACATGTTTTGCTCTACAAGAGTTGTGTATATATTTTGTTTTTATCTTTATCTTTATATGTATTGCTTTATCTCTCTAATTGGTAGGTTAAATATTGAATGAAAAGTAATTAGTGTGTACTTATTTTTTAAAAATCGATACTCGTTAAATCCCTATACTATGCTTAATAATGAGTGCTCTTGCTCATATGTATAATTTGGGATTAATGTTTCAATTAAACTTGATTGGGAATAGATATAAAATTGCATAATTTTTATATACCCAAATTTAATGCATCACCAATCATATAAGAACACTACTTAACTTCAATAACCAATCTTATAATGGCATCTAGTCTCAACAACAAATCATAAAATGCCACTTGTTCTCTTTTGACCACAATTGCGTTAATTCTTCAGGTGAGCAATTTATTTCTTATGAAATACACAAAATCAAGTTATTATTCATCACAATCGAGAAAATTTTTTATTTCTCCACTGTGATCTATGCTTTAAACTGAACTCAATGGTATGTTTCAGAATTTTCAAATTCTTTCTCTGTTTTTTTTCAATTAACGAACAAAATTCCAACAATGCCCCTTAAAATATTTATTACATCAAAATGTTTGTCTCATTGCACTGATGATTTCTTGTCCTGGTCACTCATACAAATACTCGCTATATACAGAGAAGTCATCAATCATAGTATAAATGGATGGGATTTTACATAGAGATTTTGTATTTAAAATCTAGTTTGAGGGAAATCAATATTTTGTTTTGAAAAGGCTCCACTCATTTGAAAATATTTTGCTTTAACAAAAGGTAACGAAAATGTCTACAATTGCATTCGAAGTAATGTCTTTACAACAAAAATATCGCTTAACTTGTAGTAGTTCATTTGTATAGAAATCAATTTTATTCAAGGACTTACCTAATTCTTGTCTCACAGATAAAGTCTCCTGATCTCCTGATCAAAGAAACCTAGTCTCGTCTAGGAAAAATATAACAAATAAGTCACCAACTACTCAACTAAACTTATTCAATACTTATTATGTTAAATGAATACTACAAATAATTTTTAATGGATAACAAATAATGAATTATAAATAATATGGAAAATATATAATAAGTATGAAATATTATCCAATAAATTTAAAATATTAAGTATTTCATTGATAGTAACTAAATAATATCAATTATAATATAAAATCGTAATGTGAGCATTTATAGCTAATAGCTATATTTTACTAACAGAAGATAACATAAAATAAGTAATATGTTTTAGTAATAATTTATTGATATCCATGTATTTATTAAATATTAATAAATAATAAACAATAATTAAATAGTAAGTAATCAACTCACACTAAATATCATTAACTTGCAAATATTAACAAATAATATTAATTGTAGACGCATTAAAGTAATGTTATTAACATTAATTGTAGTAGTAGTAGTAGTGGAAACAACAACAACAACAATAATGTGGATAAATACTAAATTTTCAATAATAACAATTGACAATTAATAATCTTTGATAACAACAACTGATAATTAACAATTGGTACAAATAATAGCTAGTAGATGTACAAGAAGAAAGAAGTAATAGTTTGATAACAAATATATCGTAATAGGTACTAAATAATAAATTTGATAACAACATTAACTTATATATAGTAAATATTATAAAATAAAATGGGCTATGAGTAATAAAAATTAATAGTTTTATTTTTAATAGTCCTACCAGAAAATAATCAAATAGTAATTTTTGAGATAGCACAAATAGTTAACATGTAACAACCATAATGGTAAAAATAATAACAGGTGACTAATTATATTAACTAGTTTAACAATAAATGCTATATCAAGTGAAACTACAATTGTAGCATCAAACATATTCTTGCTACAAACTTACCATCCCACAAAGCAAAAAAAGTATGTGTAATAAAGCACAATCTCAAAATAACACCATACTACACATCATCCCATCCATCTATGGACTCAACATTAAATGTGTCATCTCCAACATAATCCACCCTGTTACATAGACTAGATATAACTGTTAGTAACATGAGTTCATCCAAGTAATGTCAAGATAATGGTTAAACAAGAATTACTTATTTTGATGCTTAAGTTGCCTGGTATTAGCACTAATGATTCCTGCCTAAGTTTTCTTCTAATGTTGGTTGCTAGAGAGCGATATTTCAGTCCCACTTGTTTGATAAGTTCCATTCGAGCAAGATGGAGTGAAGAAAGATAGGAGGTAAGTGACCACTAGTATCGATCTAAATGGGAATAGAAGAGAAAAAGAAAGGAAGGAAAAAAATTATTTGATACTATCTTGGATTTGAATCCGTGAGGAAGAAAACCTAGTCTTTAAAGAATTTTCTTGATATGTCCGAGAGAGAATGTGAGTGTTTGTGAGTGTCTTGAATGATTGGAGAAGGTCAATGGTGTGTGGGGTGGCCGCTATTCCAAGAACTCTAGTAGGTGTTCTTGGTGTATTTGAGAGAAAGTAGAATAGAGAGAAGAGAGTTTGTAAGTATTGTTTGTTTTTGAATGAGTGTGACCAAATAGAGGAGTTTATAGTGTTTCGGTTAGTATAGTGTTGGAGAGTTTGATGGAGATAAATGTGGTGTTTCGAAATTTGAAATTTGAATAGAGGTTTGATAGAATAATGGAGAGTGAAGGTGTAGTGTGGTGGCCAAGAGGAAGAATGGGAGAAATATAATAATCAAATGAGGGAGAAAAAGATGGAAGAGCTCTCAATTTTTTTTTATTTTTTTATGAATAATAGTGACTAAAGTAGTCTTTTGTATAGCATAGTTTAGTGGCTGAATGGAGGAGGAATTGTAGAGACTTTGTTAGGATTTCATGTTTGAAATTCAAAGACTTTATTGGAGGAAAGATAACTGATTTTAAGAAGTTCAAGGTGCTCAAATGATGATATGCTCGGCTACCATGGAGAAATTAAAGAGCTGAAATTTTTACCATCTTGAAGCTAGAAGAAGCCGAGAGTTTTGAAGAAGAAAATGGAGAAGTTTGAAGCTAAAAAGTTCTGGTTTCTTGAAAGAAGAATTGAAGAGAGAGTTTGTAGGGATTGGCTATGATTTGTATTTGAATTTAAAGAGTTTGAACATATGTTTTGCAGCTTGTTTATAGGAGAAATTGGAGGTGCAACCATAGTGGATTTGATTCTTAGTTTGTAAAGAAGGAAGAAGAAATTCTTTCAGGGTGTAGCCGGTCACTAGCTTGCCAAAACCAGTCCAAGGCTTTTTTTTTGGGTGAATGATAGGTGGTCTAATGCTTGGACAAACTAGTCCAAGGCTTAGAGAGGAAAAAGGGAGAAAATGTGAAAGAAAGCCAGCCCAAGGCTTCCCTAGGTGGTCCAAGGCTTTGAGAGTAAAAAGAGAGAACATAAGAGAGGTAGGTGGTGCAATGCTTAGATAGGTGGTCCAAGGTTTTGAGAGTAAAAGGGAACAAATGGAAGAGGGTAGCCGGTCCTTGCCTTGTGTTGGGCGGTCCAAGGCTTGCCCATCTCCCAGCTCGGTTTCTAGAAAGAATGCTAAAGATTCTCGAGCGATTTAACTTTGAAAATTTTGAGAGTAACAAAGGGTAAAAGATGAGGGAGTTTAAGAGCCGCAAACTAATTTAGGTTCAAATTATAATGAGTTGAAAATAGAGGTAATATCCGAATAGCTTTAATGGAAAAATGAAAAAGGTCACTGAAGGCAGAAGCACCGAATAGTTCCCAAAAAAGAACACAATGAAGCTTAAATGTTGGCTTAGTCAAGAGAATGTCCCTTAGGAGGAAAACTTGGAAAGAAATGTGGTCTTTTTAAAATGAAAACAAGATTCCCATTGGTTTATCGAAATATGTTTACTGGCTAAGGTAAAGTTATAAGAAAAAAATCACAAAAAAGGTATGAAATCAGCATAAGTTGTTTCTTGTGGGATTTGAACAAAGATCTCTAGCAAATATACATCAAACTCTAACCACCAGTCCACATAAACTGTTGTTTCATATTTTCCCAATACAATTCTTGTAATACCCCACCCAAAACGACCTTTGACTATGGGAAAAAGTCATGCATTGCATAGCATCTTGCATTTTATGTGGTAGCTAGAATAATTTTATTTGCATGGATGAGTATTGGGGTGGTAAGAACTTCTTGTAGAAAAATTAGTATTGGAGTTATTTTGGAATAGCGGGGAGGTTGGTGATTTCCTTTGGTGACCCGAGTTCGAATCCTACTTTTGTGAAGTAAGTTTCTTTTCTTGAAATTCTTTTCTTTAGACCGTTTCTTATCTTGGCCGAAAAAGAATCTAGCTATCCTAGAGAAATTTTAGTATTTTTACTCCAAGGAAATAAGTCTCTATATTTATTTCCTAAATTCAAGGATTTTGATGTGAATAAAGTTCACCCTTAATTTTCAGCTTGTGTTCCTTAGGATTTTCGAAAAAACCTAGCTAGGAGCCACTTTGAAGAATTTCAAGTGGTATAAAACTCTTCTTGATGAATACTAGAGTTAGGGAATATATTAGGAAAAAAAAAATCTTATTTCACTTCTTCAAGAATTCTAGCCATAATCCTTTTATTTATTTAATTGTTTTAGAGAAATATTTTAACTAAAGTCTTAGATATTTTCTTTGGGTTTAAACGCCACTTCCATAGGAATAAGACTCTATATTTAACTCCTAAGTTCAAGGATTTTAGCTAAGGATGAAATTTGTTTTATTTTCAGCTTTTGTTCCCTTGAATTTTCGGAAACCATAAGCTGGAAATATTCTGGAAATTTTTCCAGATTTTGTTCGCCACCTTGGAGCACCTTTAGCTCAATCCAAACTCTTCTAGGACTAGAGGAAATCTTATCCAAATCCTTGATAAAACCAAATTTTATTTCAATCCAAATTCAACTAGGATTTCTTCCTTTTCCTAGCTGAATTTCGGCAGCTTTGAATCTACATAAGCTGTCCGAAATTCCAGCCATCTTTAGCTGCAATCCAACTCTGAAAATCCTAGCTCAAACCACCTAGAATACTCCTTAACAATTCAACTACCTTAGCTGCACAAAATCAGAATTTTATTCACATAAAAACACTGAAATTCGTCCAGCATATACACAGAAAATTCGGACAGCTTTGTGCAGGATTTTCGGCCAGCCTTATGTTCCTACTTCAACCGAAATTCTGCACACATCATTCACTGAAAAACCCCAGCTGAACAAGCTATTTTCAGCACCCAAAACCCTCAATTTTCCTCTAGAAATTTCGGTAGAATTATAGCAGCCAAACCAGTCCAAAACTTGCTACACTTGCACAGAATTTTCACAGCACATGCACAGGATTTTTCAGTCATCAAAACTCACTCAAACTCTTCCTTGTTTGGCCTAAAATTCTGAACACATACAGCCCTTCCTTTGAGCAGTGTTTCGGCCAGTTTAGAGGAGCAAATTGCAGAATTTTTTTCCTCCACAAAACTCCCCTAAAATCGACAACAAGGAGGCGCGCGCAAGCTGGAAATTTCGCCTTTGCTATCCAAGAAACCTAAAGCCATTAGGAGTCTATCTAAACATCACCATTTAGCCCTAAACCAATCTTCTCCAACTTTAAATCATAACCACCGTTTACCCTCTCCATTCTACACGAAAATTTCAGCAACATCTCTCTGCAAATTTTTGAAAACACAAGAGTTATTCCAAGCAAAAATCGAACACACCTTAAGGTAAGCACAAATCCTTTCAACCTCTTGATGCCGTTTTCTCTAATGATTCTTTTCTCTTTCTTCTACCCTTAAATCACACCCTAAAGAGGCTGATTTCCTCTTCTTCCTTAATTTTCGGTCAACTGAAGCAAATGAGGTAGCTTCTCTCTTCTTCTCAAGCGAACTCGGGACGATCACCATAGGAGAATCGAAACCTTATTACCCGGTAGTTATAAGGTAAGGGAATACCTTCCCTTGATGTCGAAAGTAAAGTGTAATGGTATTTATTAGCGAGATAAACATGTGGTCGTAGTATTTGATCTTTGGGGATTGAATAGTTTACTTGGAATTAAATAGGAGATTGCGAATTGTTATGAAAATAAATGGGTTTAGAGCATGTTTGAATTAATTGAGACCCTGATCATGATATTATATGGTTTAGATCAGGTGGATAATTGAGGAAAGCCAGCTGTGAATTTATCGCATTTATCTGAGGCATATCAAGTAAGTCCTTGCATAAACTCTTTTATTAAACGTTGTGATGGTAAGTCCTTTTATAAACTGTTTTGTTAAAGGTTGTGATGGCAAGTCTATGTTGTGAAGCTTTGTAAAGTTATTGTTAAACTATATTTGCTTGGGTTGTAAACGTGGATATTTATTCTTTAAACGGTTTTGTCAAACTAACGGTTTTTAGCAAGAAAACTATTCTTTTCCTTAAATTTTTAGAAATCTCTTTTAAAGAAAACCACGTTTTACAATGCCAAGGTTTGAAAATATTTTGAATCAGGAATTGACGGATATGTTCGTTGAGTACTCAATAAGGGTAGGCTAACAATACTAGTCTTGGAGGGCTAGCGTGAGTCTTCTGGCAGGAGGCCACCTCCAGAAGATGAACTCTGCTTAAAAAGGCGACAGTGTTGGTTGGTCAGGCCAGTCCGAGCTAGCATTATACCTGAAAGGTATTATTTATTTTCCCGGCATGGACACCCGGATGGTTTTGTTGGGTGTAGAGATGGAGGAGTATCTCACCCGGTGGGCTGTACACTCACCTTAATCAGAATGCCCAACGTGTGGTAATCTGGTCCGGACAAGGTGCACAAAGTGTGGTGCCTTGGCCAATTTGTTCTCATGGAGCCCAACGTGTGGTGACATGATTTTTATCCGAGTGGAGGATTTATTTTGTACAAAGGATGACAATGAGAAAAACCCACTCCTTGCGAAAAGAGATTGTTTATGACTTGCCAAATTATTTTTACAAATGTTTTACACTTTGCATACATGAACTATTTAAAACACCATGTGCACACACAGGACTTACTGAGATTTATTCTCACACCGTTTTACATCATGTTTTCAGGGGATAAACTGTGCTGAGTCAGCGGGGCATGTAATAGTTGAAGCTTTTGCTATTTTCTCTATCCGTTCTAGGAGACATTTATTGCTTATGCTTCTAAACAATATTTTGTTTTATTCCGTTTTGCTCCGAGTTGAGCCTGATGTAATAAGAATATTTCTTTATTTATCTAAGTTGATCCTTTTGGAGATTGCCTTTATATTTTATACCTTGTTCTAAAGACCCCTTGTCCTACGGGACATGGCGACATCCCCGCCCTTTTAGGGTACGTAGTCGTGGGGTGTTACAATTCTCTTCTTGCCTAAATCCAAAGATGACTTTATATCTTTCCAGCTAACAAGCTCATACTTTAAAACCTACACAACTCTAAATAAAATAAAAATAAAAATAAATTCCTAATCATACTAGCAGTCAACAATACGATTAGACAATGAAAATCACATACAAGTTTATTTAAAATTTATATGCATATGCAATATCCCATGCCAAGCAAAATCCCTTCCCCTATTGTCCTACTCTAATTGTCTGTCTTCTCCCATAATAACGTAAGAATCAACTTGGAAATAAGCCTTAAGATTGTTGGAACTTCAAGAGAAGTGGAATTAAGATAGCTTTAAGGCACATTACAATAATTTTTCTTAAGACTTATTACACTTCACCGATATATTAGGGTGTAATAGGGTTCAATGAAATATACTTGAGGATACAATAAAGCCTAATATTTGATGACATCTTGTACTAATGAAATCACACCCTATATTATAGAATAATATCTATAATACGGAGTGAAGAATTTTAAGGCCTCCAAAACATGAAAAATATCCTCTAAAAATCCTCATAGGATGCAAATTAAATTGCAAGACTGACTAGTTTTGGGTATCGTACCTAGGTGGCTTCATAGAATACTATTTTCTTCAGAGTAGACCACACGTGATGTTTCTTGCGAACACACTCTACAGGTTACACATAACAAACTGAGTCCAAAACTAAGGGGTGCTAGCGCCTTGGGTTAAGGAGGTATTTCACTTTTCTAGGGTGTTTCGTTTTGTTATCTATTCTAAGAGGAACAAGGTCATGGGAGAGATATTCAAACGGCTAAGTTTTGATATATCGGAGTTCTGAAATGTCTGAGAGTCTCTTTTGTCTAAGAGTTTTCTTCTCAACAACCACTCTCGATATCGCATCATATCTTATTTGAAATCGAATTCCAAAAATATAAGGTTATCTTCTCAAATAATCTTGGTAGTTTACTAATTAATCTACCAAGCTAGATACAAGAATCTGGACGTCCTTTAAGTACATTGAACCTGGACATCTTTCTAGATACAATGAACCTGTATACATTTCTAGAAATTTGAAATCTGGTCACTTGAAAAAAACCTAAATTGTTCTCTTAATACGTAACCTTGTAAGTTCATTTAACACTAGTAGTGTGCAAAAAACACATTTATATGGCCTACAAGTTATAAGCAGTTTATAACAAAATATTTTAACTATTCAAGTTAAAATGAAGATCTGTAATCTCTTTGAACCAAACCCTAATTTGATATTTAGTCCTTTCACACAATATCCTGATTAAGTATAATGCATGAAACATATCATCCTTATATAGTTTAATTAACTATTTCTTGATTTCCAAGTAAATTGTTCAAATAAATGATATCAATATTTTCTTATTGATATATTTAAGTACGACCATACCTTTTAACAATTTAACTCTTTAAGGGGCCTATATATATATATATATATATATATATATATATATACAATAATAAGAGTGACAAATTCCTTTATTATCATTTATATTTCTCTCCTTGACTTATTACATATCTAACAGTAGTCTTATTAAGCATCTAGTTAAAAATAACTTAAGATAATGTCAAGGTATAAAATCTATCAAGTAAGAAACTATGATGAATTCATGTTGAATGACTTAGAATATCGTTATTGGAAAGAAAGCACCTGTGACTAGCCCTATAAAGTACTCCCTTATAGTGGGTCATGTCCAATATAATATTCTCTAATATTTATTTATATTTTGACTTAATATTCCACATATCTATGACCAGTAAAGCATAGTCATCAAGTTATAAACATACTAATCTTATTTTATTATTATTCCACCAATAATAATCGATTAGAGATAGTTTAAAAATAGCCATTCTACTTACAATAGGGTTATACTGTTAAGTCACACACTTAATAACCATACAATGAAATACACTATTTATGAAAAGATATACATTATATTATTATAAGCTACAAGATGATAATAGTACAAAAACAAATTGCTTAGGGAATATCCCCAACATGGAGGTTTTAGACATACATATTAGGATTTAAAATGCAGTCATCATATACCAACAAACTTAACCCTACCTTCTAAATATGTAGTACTTAGGTAAGCAAGATATCAATCCTACAAGGAACATAAAAGAAGTATATTTTTATAATTAATCTTATGAACAAACTCTTGAATAATTAACTTGAATGAATTCTTATGATATCTTAAATAAAAATAAGGGGGGAACCAAATCGAAAACTACTTAGTCTAAAACCTACAATAATTAGGAAACTAACAAAATAAATCCAAACCAACTAGGAAACTAACTCATTTTTGGAACATGTATTGAGATCAAATTAGGAAACTTATCATAGATGTGATTATCTTAGAGCAATTAGTTTTAGAATTCTACTCAGTCCACAAATCCCTATCCTTGCTAAATTATATTAATTTTGCTCAATAATCAAATTAATCCCTAATTCAATTTTTAATTAAAGCCAACTGGATTAACTACTAACTCAACATACAATTAGATTAATTGTGTCTTAGATAAAAAAAAACCAAGCATATAAAGATATCACCAATGTCAAATTATATATAACAATTAACTTCAATTATATGTAACTTGAATCATACAATTCCCTATTAATCTAATTAAGCCATTAGTTGTAACTCAATTAAGATCAATAATGGTACTTAGAAAATTAATCAAAAGATTAATTAACTTAGCTATCTAATCATGAGAATCAAATACATAGATCTCAACATAAAAGAAATCAACACAATTAATAAAGAAGAAATTCAGAATTACACAAATACTCAAGAGGCAATCCTAACAAGATCAAAGATAGAATCTTTAATTAAACAATCTTAAAGCCTTAAAATCCAATAAACAAAACACTACCTAAGAATAAAATAGAATCTAATAGTCTTGAACATAATAATAATAAAACTACATAACAATCGAAAACAAGAAAGAAATGAGAGAAATTCTGAAATATAAAACTTGATTTGCGTGCCCACAATGTTGAGTTCTTTTTGTCTTGGCTTCTTTTTTGGTTCTTTTCCTCCAAAAAGAAGAAAGAAAGATGTATTTTTCTAATGGACACTGAAGAATGTTGCCCTAGGGTCCTTTAAATAGCATTTCAAAATTAACTAGGATTGATTTTAGGAATTTTCATTGCCTTAGAATTGATTTTCTAAACTTTTTGGGATGTGGCACAACTTCTTATAAGGGCATGCCTCCAAACGTTTTTGAGATTGATAATCGTTAACAATTTAGAATTAACCTATTAATTCTAATCAGGATTGATTTATTAATTCATCAATTAATAAACCTATATTCAGCAGATCAAGAGTGGTATCTAGCAACATATCATGACCACTCAAGAGTCTAAGAAATCGAGTGGCTTGAGATGAACCATTCAATAACAAACTATAGTGTAATAAATTCCTTTCACCATACAATACCTCATTCAGTTTAGAGTACATAATTAGTGCCAACTCCCTCCAGAATATAAATTAATTCTGGCCCGAATATAATAGTACTTGTATTAGGAATCCACTGCTCTACATGTGTATCAATTAGAACTGTTTCCAATATACAATCACCTTGGCTAACGATTTCACGAGTAGTAATTCCAATAAGTAGCCGTGAGATATTTGCCCCTACTATTAGGAGTGGTGAATCATTTATTGACCCTCTCAACTACTTTCGTTTACCTCACATTGTACCCAATATGCATCCCATAGGCGGCCCTTGATCTGGCTACAGAGATTAGAATCAAAGTACAATACTTAGCAAACAAAGTACCTTGGAGATTTTAAGTCTAAGGATACTTGCACGCTTGCTATAGCAAGATTCTATCACTGGTTTCAAATAGTTATCTATGTGATTATCTCTTAGTTAGGTCATTTACTGTACTTGTTCTATTAAAAAAGCATTCATGTGTTAACTTTGAGTATCACAATACTCACGGATGTAAGAACTATCACCTAATCAGATTAGGAAATGAGAACCATTGTCTAATCAGATCAGAAAATCTAACACGTGCTAGTCTTAACGCATTAATGATGTCCTATCTTATTAATACTATAACTAAGGATTATTTAAATACTAACACTATACAGTGTAATAGGATTCTCACATCATGATCCCTATTATAATTTTCTTAATACAGTATTGTACTAGAGACTTTATCTAACAATTATTTTATATGAAAATAAACTAAAAGATAAATAATGTCTTGTATTATAAAATAAATATTTCATATGCAAAATACAAGTGATTGCCTCTAGTGTACAACACTAACAAACTCCCACTTGAACTAAAGCCAATCATTCATATATCTAATACCGAATGACTCAACATGCCTATCATGTCTCTTCTGGGATAGTCCTTTTGTAAGCGGATTAGCTATATTTTCATCCATGGAAACTCTCTCTATTTTTACATTTTGTCTATCTATGATCTCCCGGATAAGATGATAGTGTCGTAGTACATGTTTGGATCATTGGTGAGACCGTGGCTCCTTTGCTTGTGTAATGGCTCCATTACTGTCACAATATAAGGATATGAGACCAACAATGCTAGGGACCAGACCCAATTCTGTCACGAACTTCTTGATCCAAATGGCTTCCTTAACTACTTCAGAAGCAGTTATGCACTCAGCTTTTATCGTAGAGTCAGCAATAGTCTCTTTTTTGGAACTCTTCCAACTTATTACCCCTCCACACTGTTAGGATTCGTGGACTCCTAAACGCGGAAAACATCCACGAATCCCTTCCGAGGATCCAAGTAAATGATTAAGAAGATCGTAGGTTTACAGAATTACCTCTGGTTGGTGAAATCGATACCCTTCGACTCCGATGGTGCTGCTGCACGTGCAACCCGAATGATCACCAGACGCTGCAATGCGCGAACGTCCTCTATCGAATACACACCGCGAACTCACTCGTCACCTAGGGAGTGTTAGCGCCTAAGGTTTGAAAGGGATTTTTTTTTTCGGTAGAGAATGACACGAATGTTCTCAACAGAATTAGACTCTTGAAAAGACGGCTAGAGTTTTCTTAAAACCCTCTGAACCTCTTAGAGTCCAACCCAAATAATATCTTATCATATTTTAATTTAAATTCAAATTATATTAAAACTGATATGATAAGATTCTGTCATTATCTCGGTTATTTAAACAATTAATTTACCGAGTTAGATTCTTATAATCTGGACATTATCCAGATACATCGAATGTGGACATATTTCCAAATTCATTGTATCTGGTAAATTTTCTAAATTCGATTAACTTAGACATATTTCCAAATTCATCAAATCTAATTACCAGAAAAATAACCTAACAAGTCCGCTTATTGTATGACCCTATAGGTTCATTTAACACTGGCAGTGTGCCCAAATCATATTTACATGGCACACAAGTTATAAGCGATTTCTAGCAAAACATTATAGCTATCCAGGTTAAATGAAGATCGATGATCTCTTTGAACCAAACCATAATTTTATATTTAGTCCTTTTGTCACACGATATCCAGATTAAGCATAAGGCACGGAGCATGTCATCCTTATTAAGCTTAATCAATTATTTCTTGATTTCATAGTAGACTGTTCAAACAAATTATATCAATATCTTAGATTAATATATTTGAGCACGGCCATGCATTTTAACAGTCTAACTTATCAAGGGGCCCATGGATATCTCTCCCATAATTGAGAGGGACAAATTCCTTCACTATTATTCATATTTCTCTCATTGATTTATTCTATATCCA
Organism: Voacanga thouarsii; assembly: GCA_026120185.1. NCBI lineage: Eukaryota > Viridiplantae > Streptophyta > Magnoliopsida > Gentianales > Apocynaceae > Voacanga > Voacanga thouarsii. Next base: position 951,700 of record JANUWF010002273.1, read on the forward strand.
ACAGTAGTCTAATTTATTATCTGATTAAAGACAACTTTAGACAACGTCAAAATATAGAATTTATCAAGTAGGAAACTATGATGGATTTAGGTCGAAGGACTTTTAATATCATTATGGCTAGAAAGTACTTATGACATGTTCCATGAAGTACTCTCACAGTAGGTCATGTCCAATACAATGTTCTCTAACATTTATTTATATTTTGACTCGATATCACAAATATCCAAGACCAGTAAAACATAGCCATCAAGTCACAAACATACTAATCTTAATTTATTATTGTTCCAATAATAATAATCGATCAGGGACAATTTTAGAATAGTCATTATATTCATTGTAGGGTTTTACTATCAAGTCACGTACTTGATGACCAAAAAAAAAAAAAATACACTATTCATGGAAAGAAAAACCTCATATTATTATATAAAATATAACGACAATAGTATACGTACAAATTGACTTTAGGGCATATCCCTAACACGCACAACGTAAACACATAGCCAGACTATGATTTGAAATCATCTTTGTCAGATTGAAAATTGGCATCAGTATACCCGTTAACTTTCAAATTACCTTCTCCATAAAATAAGAATACATCCTTAGTCCTTCGCAAGGACTTAAGGATGTTCTTTATAGCTGCCCAATAACTCTCACTAGGGTCAGATTGTTATCTGCTCGTTAAACTGAGAGCACATGATACATCGAGCCTTGTACATATCATAGCGTACTTAATAGATCCAATTGCCAAAGCATATGGAATCTCATTCATATGACCCCTTTCAACTTGTGTCTTGGGAGACATCAACTTTGAAAGACTTATCCCATAGGACATGGGTAAGAATCCCTTTTTGGATTGATCCATGCTAAACCTCTTTAGCACTTTGTTTATGTATATAGACTGTGAAAGACCTAGCAACTTTTTTTTTTTTTTACCTATCTCTATAGATCTTTATTCCAAGAATGTAGGTTACTTCTCTAAGGTCTTTCATGAAGAATTTCTTAGACAATCAAACTTTAACTAATTGAAGGATATGTACATTGTTTCTTATTAGTAATATGTCATCTACATAAAGTAATAAGAAAATGATTGTGCTAAGCACGCAATAAGAACAATATTTATCCTTAAATATCAAATGAAATCCATACAAGTCTAAGCACGCAATTGAGATGATATTTTTCATTAAAACCGGTACAAAATAAGATTTTTGCAGTTGTAAAACTAACCGTGAAGGCAAGCTCAGCTCGTATGTCCCCAAAATAAGTGAAGCAACCTTTGCTCCATTTGCAGTACACAGGTCCACGTCGCCTTTCTCTAACCTTTTACTGCCTTTTAGTCCTTGCAAGTTATTGCACAAATGAGATCTACGTCTAGTATCCAATACCCATATCTCATTTCTAAAAATAGTATTTACTTAATCATAAACATACCAGTAGTAGAAGTAAAAGTGCCCGCAAGCTTCTCCTTCAGCTTTCTTTTCTTTGACGGTCTCCAAATAGTCTTTGCAGTTGCGCCTCCAGTGACCAATTTTGCCACAATGATGGCATGGGCCTTTGGTGGCTGTATCCTTCTTCTTCACACCACCTTTGGGCTTAGTGGGAGCCTTCATCTTCTTCCTTTGAACTTTCTTCTTTGAAGAAAAAGATTCTACCATCAAGACTGGATTGGAATCCTTTGTTGGAATGTATGCCCTCTAGACTAGGTTTCTAATGTAATTTTTTATTTTATTAATAAAAGAATTTATTCTTAAAATTTGTTTGTGAATTTATATTTTATTTATGCATGATTTATGTTTGGAAGGACCCATTGTGTTGATCCATATGAATGGTGGTCTTTCATAGTAAGGTATGGATCACGGGTTACTTAACGCATAAAAGTTTGTTCTTAACTGATTGATGAGAATGGGAATCTCATCATATTTAAGTTATTTTGTTATGAATTCCAAATGGGAAATAGCTTACCTTTAGCCAGTAAGTAGTCCATTCACTTCATAGCATGAGCGTATTTCAAATGCGTAGAATAGGACCTGTAATAGTGGTTTCTAAAAGTACTATTTAGAAGAAATCCAGACTATTACTGTTACAACATGGACTAATACTCTACCGCTTGAGTATGAGTTGGTGGTCTGACGAAATTAGAAGCATGTACTTTGATATGCTGTAGTTGACGTTTTATCGTAGAGCTGATATACTTGTATGTGGGGTATATGTGATTAGTTAGTTAAGATAGACTCGTACAAGATAGCTTCTATGCTATATCACCCATTGTGACTGTTTGAATTATCTAAATATCCAAGGCCCTGGGGAACATGACATAGATATTTGCTTTAAGGTAGCTCCATTGGAAAGCAAAAATATTTTAAGCGCCGTGAATCATTGGACTAAAGGTCTACGGATGGTAGATATCTTTTAGAGATGTGTTAGTACACTCTTCCTCTCTAAATATATTGTGATGTGTAGAGGGGTATTTTAGTCATTACGCCTGTAGGTCGGAGACTTTGCTAATGCAACATTGTCCTTGGAGTCAATATTTCTTTATGGTGATATTAGGAAATATTTAAAATGCAAAATATAGCTATTTCTATAGTAGGGGTATTTTGATCATTTTAGTCGCCAAAGCGATGTGTCTTTTAGTCCTCGGAATAGCCCATAAGTCTTGATGGGTTTGGGTTAATGGATTAGGCTTGTATTAGTCCAAGAATAATTAAATTAAAATAAAGGCTTAATCCAATGAATTGAGCCAATGCTTGAGGTTTATATTGGTCCATTTTAGTTATTTAATTAAGTTAATTATTGGGCTTGTATTAGTCTATAAATAATTAAATTAAATTAAAGGCTTAACCCAATGAATTAGGCCATAGGTCCTTAGGCCTGGGGCTTAACATGACATGGGCCTTAGGGCTTCTCTGATCCTATCACCTCTGTTTGATTTTTAAATGCCTAGATAATAGCTTATTATCAAGGCAGTTGAGATTCAATAGAATTGAAGGGTCTTTCACAGAAGCATGTAGTTGTTTTTTTCCTTAAGCTTCTCGTCTTCTCTTGTGAGTATGTTCTTTATTCTATGTCAATAGCAAGAATAGAGATGCAAGACCTATCTGATTAATGCTTGATAGCATTTAGTTAGAATAGGAAGGTCACACTCTTCATCCATAGCCTTCACTAGGCTTTCAGGCGCGGTTATATTTTGAAAGACACGAAGGTTGTGTTGATACCCAGAAGAAACCTTCGACTTGCAGGACAACAACCTGAAGAATTAATCTCAGAAACAGAAGTAGTTCAGACTGAGGCGCCAGTACCCCTTAGACCAGTGAAAACGCACAGAGGTATAAAAAAAATTTTCTTCCGCTACTCATCTACATATGCTCTATTTTTCTAACATGCTACTATGCGTTTTTTGTTTTGCCGTGTTTTACCTTTAAGTGGTATCAGAGCATAGCTTATATGTTAATATAGGTTACATGTTAGTGAATAAAAACGGTCAGATGATTATAATCTGTGATCCTTTGTGTTTTCTAGTATAGGTAGAATCCTCTGCAAGTCTCACGGTTGAGACATAGGAAGATTGTAATTGTTTCTTTCTTAGGCTTTCCTAGTATTCGTTGAAGCCTATAATTAAAGGTATAGGCATTTGTGGATTGTTTTGGATGATTTTTGGATGAAATCCATGTAAAAAATTGAGGCCCAGAACGTTTGAAACGTGCAGAGGAATTTGGAGAAGACGATCACTATAGCAGCCGAGCAGCGAGGAGCCGAGTCGTTCAACTGGGCCACACTGCAGATGTGAGAGGAGCCGCAGCCAAACAAGCCAGCCAGGGCTTGGAGCCGCAACCGGGCCCGAGTCGGCCTCGGTTCCGCATCGCGCGCGAGGAAGTTGCTGTGCGAGCACCCGCCCGGGATCGTGGTCCATGAGTTTTTCCCATGGGCCATGATCCAGTGTGGTGGGTGCACTGGACCAGCAGGAAAATATATATATATATATTTTTTTTGTTTTTGGTCCTATACCAGACAAAGTTATTTCTATTGCAATAGTTAATATTCTTTGAATATTTTGCATTAAAAATAATAGTAAAGGAAATTTAGGATTAAACAAGATCGTTAATTAATGTGTTTAATTCTAATATGTAGACACTTAGGTTAAAAGAATAGAAAAGTATGAATACATTTACAGTTTTCTAGCATGCTTAATTCATTTTACATCATATGTGCGCGTTTTCTCGAAGACCAAAGTCTTTGGGAATTTTATGACATGAAAAACATTTTTCTAATTAAAAAAAGTGGTTATTTTTAACTTGGACAAAAATTAATCCTTGGATATTTTCTCAAAGAATTTAATCCTTGACATAGAAAATATTCTGATTTTAGATATTTTTGTAAGTTAAAATAGAAAGCCATTTTAGTTTTATTTTTTGCACTAGAAAATTATTTTTGTCAAATTAAACTTGAGACCAAAGTCTCTAGGATGTTTAAAAGGAAATTTTTGGAAATCATTAAGGTCTTAACTGTGTAAAATAAATTCATAGAAAATCTCTTAAAGGATTTTACCTTGACATAGAGATTTATGAATTTAGATATTTTATAAAGAATTAAGGGATACTTAATGGGATGTTTTCAAAAGGATATTTTCTTTAAAAACCTTTGTTTTAAAAAACTAAGTGGGAGAGGGGATCCAACGGCTCCACGGCTTCCATCACGATCCTCATTAAAGATCATAGGTCCCCTTGTGACACCCTGGGAGTGAACCCGTATAGGATGGAGATACCACAAAGATCTAGAACTAATGTATGGATATATTTAATAACCCGGGACACGTGCTATGAACGGTCAACCCACGTTGGAGGTTATAGTGTGAGGAATGTCCATAGAAAATGAGAAGAAACGACCATCCTATTGATGGAGTTATCTTCTAGATCATTATCTAAAAGGAAAATTAATTTGTGGTGGTTAATACACTTAGTTTAGGAAACTATTAATCTTCTCAAAAAGCTATGTTAATTTTTTTAAAAGCAAAATTAATCATATTAAAGATAATAGTGATAGGGTTAACTATTATCGGATTTAATATGAGGATAAAGTCACAAATTATTTTGTTTTTCACAAATTGAGATTTCTTTTATTTTCAAATTTTCAAAAATAGTTAGTGGATATTCTTTTAATCCTTTGGCCGTTATTCTTCGAGATAATAAGTTAACGAGTCTAAATTATGTGGATTGAAAAAAGAACTTGGATATAATACTCATTGTCGAGAAGTATAAATATGTCATCTACGAAACCTGTCCTATTATTGGGGAAGGTTCCATCGATGTTGAGCGTGAGACTAAGAAGACATGGACGAAGGCTGACGAGATGGCTTATTACTACATGTTGGCCTCCATGTCTAATGTGCTCCAGTCCAAACACGAACATGAGTACATGGTCACTGCGTACGACATAAGCTAGTCACTAGCCACGATTAGTCACTGATAAGAGCCGGGCCGCATGGCAGGAAGCTCTTAGGACGTTCATAAACACTAAGATGGTTGAGGTAGCATCAGTCAGGGAGTATATTCTCAAAACGATTGCTGCTTTCGAGGAAGCGGAAGTCTTCGGGACTATTATTGACCCTGAGAGCCAAATGGACATGGTTCTTGAATTTGTAGGGGTTTTTTACTCAGTTCAAGTTGAACTACAACATGAATAAGTTAAACATGAGTTTAATTGAGTTAATGAAAGAGCTTCAGGTGGCAGAGAAGGTTATGAAGCCACAGTCCAAGGCTATGATTGCTAGGGCTTCTTCTTCCAGAACAAGGTCCAAGCCCAAGAAGTTCAAGAAGAAGAAACGAAACGCAGTAGCCCAGCCCAATAAGCCAAAAGGCAAGTTCTTCAAGTGCAGGCAAAAAGGACACTAGAAAAAAAGTGTCCAGAGATTCAGGCCAAGAAAAATTCTATAGGTATTGTTCTCTATCTAGAGTCAGTTTCAATGGTTAGATCAACTTCCACTTGGATTATTGATTCTAGAGCCACTGATCATATCTGTAACTCCTTGTAGGGGTTTAGGAAGATAAGAAGACTCTAGAAGGGTGAGCATAGACTACGAGTAGGAAATGGAGTGCATGTATGGGCCCTTGCATTGGAAGAGCTGGATTTTATTTTTTATTATAATAGAGTAGTTATTTTGAAGGATATTTTATATGTACCTGGATTTAGACAGAATTTGGTTTCAGTTGCAAAACTTAAAAATCAGGGATATTCTATTTCTTTACATTCTGGTATTACTATCAGTAGAAACAGAGAAGTTCTTTGTTTTTGGTACATGTATGGAAAATACTTCTTAGATCCTAGAAAAAATAAAATAAATGAGTCTCAATTTGAACCTTTAAGTAGGAAGAGAAAGACTAATGTCAATGACTCATATTTTTGGCATCTAAGGTTAGGTCATATTAACTCAACCAGGATTCAGAAGTTAATCCATGATGGGCCTTTGGGATCATTAAGATTGGATAGTTGGCCTCAATGTGAATCCTGTCTTATAGAAAATATGACCAAAAGGCTGATAGAGCCAAGAAGATATTGGGCATTGTTCACACCGATGTGTGTGGTCCTTTCTTTACACCAGCTAGAGGAGGTTTTGAGTACTTCATCACTCTCACAGATGATTGTATAAGGTTTAGTTATGTTTTCCTGATGAGGCGCAAGTCTGACTCTTTTGACAAGTTCAAAGAGTTTAAGGCTAAAGTGGAGCGTCGAACAAGTAAACTGATCAAAACCTTACGATCGGATCGTGGTGGAGAGTACCTCTTCGGTGAATTCAATGATTACATGGTACATCATGGGATAGTATCCCAACTCTCTGTGCCAGGGATACCCTAGCAGAATGGAGTAGTTGAGAGAAAGAACAGCATATTGATGGAAATGGTCTGAAGCATGATGTCTCATGCTACTTTTTTGGTCTTTTTTTGGAGATATGTCCTGGAAACAACGGCATATATTCTGAACCTGGTGCCTTCCAAGTCAGTACCTAGGATGCCCTATGAGATGTGGATTAAGTGTAAGCCAAATCTGAATTATTTCAGGATATGGAGCTGTCCATGTGGATTGTTGATTCTGGAGCCACTGATCATATCTGTAACTCCTTGCAGAGGTTTAGGAAGATAAGATGACTCCAGAAGAGCAAGCATAGACTACAAGTAGGAAATAGAGCGCAAGTATGGACCCTTGTACTAAGAGAGCTGGATCTTGTTTTTTTTTTTTTAATTATAATAGAGTAGTTATTTTGAAGGATATTTTATATGTACCTAGATTTAGATAGAATTTGATTTTAGTTGCAAAACTTATAAATCAGGGATATTCTATTTCTTTACATTCTGGTATTACTATCAGTAAAAATGGAAAAGTACTTTATTTTAGGCACATGTATGAAAATTCTTCTTAGATCCTAGAAACAATCAAATAAATGAGGCTCAATTTGAATCTTTAAGTAGGAAGAGAAAGACTAATGTTAATGACTCATATCTTTGGCATCTAAGGCTGGGTCATATTAACTCAATCAGGATTCAGAACTTAATCCATGACAGGCCCTTGGGCTCAATAAGATCGGATAGTTGGCCTTAATGTGAATTCTGCCTTACGAGAAAAATGGCCAAAAGGTCATTCACCTAAAAGGTTTATAGAGCCAAGGAGATATTGGGCCTTGTTCACACTCATGTGTATGGTCCTTTGTCTACATCAGCTAGAGGGGATTTTGAGTACTTCATCACTTTCACGGATGATTGTATAAGGTTTAGTTATGTCTACCTGATGAGGTGCAAGTCTAGCTCTTTTGACAGTTCAAAGAGTTTAAGGTTGAAGTGGAGCGTCGAACAGGTAAACTGATCAAAGCCTTACGATCGGATCGTGGTGAAGAGTACCTTCTCGGTGAATTCAATGATTATATGGTATATCATGGGATAGTATCCCAACTCTCTGCGCTGGGGACACCCCAGCAGAATGGAATAGTTGAGAGAAAGAAAATGACGTTGATGGAAATGGTCCAAAGAATGATGTCTCATACTACTCTTCTGGTCTCTTTTTTGGGATATGCCTTGGAAATAGTGGCATACATTCTGAATTTTGTGCCTTCCAAGTCAGTACCTAGGACACCCTATGATATATGAACTGGGCGTAAGCCAAGTTTGAATTATCTCAGAATATGGGGTTGTCCAGCTTATGTACTGATCAAGGAAGACAATCTAGAACCAAGATCAGAATTATGCTATTTTGTTGGGTATCCAAAAGAAATAAAATGAGGTTACTTTTATCATTCCAAGGAGAAAAAGGTACTGGTATGTACTAATGCTAGATACTTCTACTAAAGGTTCAACAAGGTTGAAACTCGAGGAGAAGTTATCTTCAGAATCAACTTCTTCAGACCATATTATGGAACAAGAAGAGGCACAACCTCAAGAACCTGTACAAATAAAGCCCCGTTGTAGTGGGAGGGTATCTAGGATTCCAGAAAAATGGACTAGAGAAGCTTTTGAGCTTATCTCTAACCATCAGGAATAAGATCCCACTAGATACGAAGAGGCTATTACTGATATCGATGCTAATCTATAGCATGAAACAATAAAAGTCGAGATTGAGTCTATGTACTTCAATCAGATTTGGAATTTTGTAGCTTCACCTAAAGGGATAAAACCCATTGGGTTTAAGTGGGTATATAAGAGGAAAAGGGAGCAGATAAGAAGGTGGAAACCTTCAAAGCTAGGCTTGTGGCGAAAGGGTATTGATAGGGGCTAAATTAGTCATGTTTTTCCTAGTTATTTGAGTTCATTTGTAATATATTTTGTTCAAAAACTAGTCATATTCTTTCATATTTGAGATTTTACCCTTGGAAAGGTATTTTGTTCATCATTACAGATTTTTAGGGTAAAACAAAATAAAAACGTCGCAAAACAGAGGAGATGCGGCACTGCTATGGCCCTAGAACCGGCGCCGACCATGCACTGTTGTAACAAACTTCGAAGCGACGGAAAAATTGTTGAAATAGAGCAGAAAAGAACCAAGGCAACGCCGGCTGTGAAGTTGGAACCGGCATTGGCTGCATACTGGTCATATTGTGCAAAATTCGGAGAAAAATGGGCGAACAAGTGGAGAAGCAGAACACAACCAGTGCCGGCTGTGAAGCTGGAACCGGCGCTGGCTGTACCCTGGAGCTAAGGCGGTGCTTGATTTTTTTTACGCAATTTTGGGTAATCTAAGGAGTTTTAGTATCTTCCAACTTCTACTCGGCCAAGAACATTGTATCTACGAGTTTAGGCACTTCCTAAGCCTATAAATAGATAGAAAACACAAGGAAAAAAGAGGAGAATTCATTGATCATCATAGAAAATCACTCAAATCAAAGGAGGAATTCTTCAATTCAAGGAGGGTTGTCAAGAAGGTCTTCAAAGGAAGAAGAAGGAGGCTTGTCTATAAGTTCTTTCTTTTACTTTATTTTCTTTTTCTTGAACAATGATATGTTAATTATTTCATTGTAATTTGACATTGTTTTAGATAGTCATGATTCTTAGAGTTATTTGATCTTTTAATTAATTGATTGTTCTTCTTGGTATTTAATTACTTAGGCATATTACGAGATTAATTGGTTGTTTCTTTTCATTAACTTGCTAGACCAAAGAGGTTGATGGTAGTTGCAATTGATTAATTTCATATTTATTGCCTATTAACTTGCTAGACCAAAGAGGTTAATTGCTGAGGATTGAGTAATTAAAGGTTAATTGATGTTTGCCAGACCAAGGATTCATTGATTAATTTCATGTTTTAAATTTGCCAAACCAAGAAAATTTAATCAAGGATTGTGTTTAATGCATCTTTTGGATGAATTAGTTGAGACAGACCAAGTGATGCTAATTTATCTAAAAGATAGTAATTAGTTGAGACAGACCAAGTGATGCTAATTTACCTTTATCCTTCATGGTGCCAAGAGAGGAATTAGTTATGATAATGGTTAGGTCCTTTGAGATCATGTTTGTCTAAACAATGGTTTGAGTTACATATTTTATTTTTATTTTTATTTATTTTTCACTTTATCGAGTCGGTTAAACAATAAAAGAAAGGTAATTAATGTCTACTTGTTCTTGGAGGATCGATACTCGTTTGAATCCTATGCTCGGTTAATGATGAGTACGCTTACTCATATGTATGATTTTGGTTGAACGTTTTAATTTAAACTTGATTGAGAATGTGCTTAGTTTTTGTATGATTTTTACACCTAAGTCCGGACACATCAGATATGCTCAGAAAAAGGAATTGATTATGAGAAAACCTTTTTCCTGGAAGCTATACTTAAGTCAATCCGCATCCTCTTTGCCATCGTATGTCATTATGACTACGAGATACGACAAATGAATGTCAAGGTAGCCTTTTTTTAATGGTCATCTTAGTGAAGACATCTATATGTCCCAACCAAAAGGTTTTACTGCTAAAGGCCAAGAACATATGGTTTGTAAGCTTAAGAAGTCCATTTATAAACTGAAGTAGGCATCTAGAGTATAGAACATTCGTTTTGACGAGATTGTAAGGTCTTACGGTTTCATTCAAAATGAGGATGAACCATGTGTGTACAGGAAATTGTAAGGCATAAATGTGATTTTTCTTGTCCTATATATGGATGGCATTCTACTCATTATGAATAATGTAGGGACATTGTCATCTATTAAAGTTTGGCTGTCTAATCAATTCAATATGAAGGACTTGGGAGAAGCCAGTTACATTCTCGGGATTAAGCTTCTTAGAAATTAGAAGCAAAGAATGTTAGAATTATCTCAAGTGACATACATTAACAAGATGCTGGCCAAGTTAAGCATAGACTCATGCAAGAGAGCTCTAATTCCTTGTAGACACACGTTGTCTTTTTGTTCAAATGACTGTTCTAAGTCCCAAGAAGAAAAAGACAGAATGAGTATGATTCCCTACGCTTTGACTGTGGGAAGTCTTATGTACGCCATACTGTGCACTAGGCTAGATATCTGCTTTGTCGTAGGTTAAGTTAGCAGATATCACTCAAACCCTGGGAAGGTTCATTGGCAAGATATAAATCATATTCTCCTGTACCTTAAAGGTACAAAAGATTATATGCTAGTTTACAAGGCTAATGACTTGGTTCCTATAGGATACACAGACTCAAACTTCCAGGTAGATAAGGATGAGAGAAAATCCACTATTGGATATGTCTTCTCCTTGTCTGGAGGAGCTGTTTCATGGAGGAGTATTAAGCAATTTTACATTGCTAACTCAACTTCCAACTCAACCATGGAAGTTGAGTATGGGGTAGTTTTGGAGGCATCCAAGGAAGCAGTCTGGCTCCGGAAGTTCCTTTCAAAACTTGGAGTCGTGCCACATATGAACAAACTGATTGTGGTGTATTGCGATAATACTAGAACAGTCTCACAATCCAAAGAACTCAGGAACCACAAGAAGAGAAAGCACATAGAGAGAAAGTACCACCTGATCCGAGATTTCATCCAGAGATAGGAAATTGTGGTGAAATAGATAGTCTCAGAGAATAACCTAGCATATCCCTTTACCAAGCATTTGGTTGAGAGAGTCTTCAAGGGACACTTAGACGCCATATGGGTAAGCACCTATGGACTTTCTTAGTCTCAGAGTGCAAGTGGGAGATTGTCGAAATATATGCCTTCTAGACTAGATTTTTGATGTAATTATCGATTTTATTAATAAAAGGATTTGTTCTCAAAATTTGTTTGTGAATTTACTTTTTATTTGTGCAGGATTTATGTTTAGAAAGGACCCATTGTGTTTACATAAGTGATCCATGTGAATGGTGGTCTTTCACAGTAAGGTATAGATCACGGGTTACTTAACATATAGACATTTGTTCTTAATCAGTTGATGAGAATGGGAATGTCATCATATTTAGGTTATTATGTTATGAATTCCAAATGGGGAATGGCTTACCTTTAGACAGTGAGGAGTCCACTCACTTCATAGCATGAGTGTATTTCGAATACGTAGAACATGACCTGTAATAGTGGTTTTTAAAAGTACTATTTAGAAGAAACCCAGACTATTACTGCTACAACGTGTACTAATACTATACCACTTGAGTATGAGTTAGTGGTTTGACGAAGTTGGAAGCATGTATTTTGATATACTATAATTGAGGTTCTATCGTAGAGTTGATATACTTATATGTTGGGTATATATGACTAGTTAGTTAAGATAAAATCGTACAAGATAGCTTCTATACTATATCGCCCCTTGTGACTATTCGAATGATCTAAATATCCAGGGTTCTGGGGAACATGACTTAGATGTTCGCTTTAGGGTGGTTCTCTTGGGAAGCAAAAATATTCTAGGAGTCGTGGATCATTATACTAGAGGCCTAAGGATAGTAGATGTCTTTTAGAGAGGTGTTAGTCGACTATTCCTCTCTAAATGTACGATGATGCGTAAAGGGGTATTTTAGTCATTATTCATGTAGGTTGTAGACTCTGCTAATGCAGCATTCTCCTTGGGGTCATTATTTTCTTATGGTGATATTAGAAAATACTTAAAATGCAAAATATAGTTATGTCTGTAGCGGGGGTATTTTGATCATTTTAGTAGCCAAGGCGATGTGTCTTTTGGTCCTCGGAATAGCCCATAAGTCCTGATAGGTTTGGGTTGAGAGATTGGGCTTGTATTAGTTCAAAAATAATTAAATTAAATTAAAGGTTTAACCCATTGAATTGGGCCAAAGCTTGAGGTTTATATTGGTCCATTTGGATTATTCAAGTAATTTAATTATTGGGCTTGTATTAGTTCAGAAATAATTAAATTAAATTAAAAGCTTAACCCAATGAATTGGGCCATAGGTCCATAGGCCTAGTTAATGGCTTAACATGACATGGGCCTTAGGGCTTCTATGATCTTATTACCTCTGTTTGATTTTTGAATGCCCGGATAATAGCCTCTTATCAAGGCAGTTGGGATTCAATAGAACTAAGGGGGTCTTTCGTAGAAGCATGTGGTTCTTTTTTTTCTTAAGCTTCTCATCTTCTCTCGTGAATGTGTTTTTTTTGCTTTGTCAACAACAAGAACAAAGACGCGAAACCTATCTGATTAATGCTTGATAGCATTCAATCAGAATAGGAAGGTCATACTCTTCATCCATAGCCTTCACCAGGCTTTTAGGCGCAGTTATATTCCGAAAGATAAGAAGGTTGTGTTGATGCCCAGAAGAAGCCGTCGGCTTGCAGGACAACAATATGAAGAATCGATATAAGAACCAGAAGCGGTTCAGACCGAGGCGAAGAGGTATAAAAAAATTTTCTTCCACTGCTCATCTGCGTATGCTCTTATTTTCTAACATGCTACTGTGCACTTTTCGTTTTGCCATATTTTGCCTTCAAATGGTATGAGAGGAAGGCTTATATGGCACTATAGGTTGCATGTTAGTGAATAAAAATGGTAAGATGGTTATAATTTGTGATTCTTCGTATTTTCTTGTATGGGTAGAATCCTCTGCAAGTCTTACGGTTGAGACATAGGAACACTGTAATTATTTTTTTTTTAGGCTTTCATAGTATTCATGTAAGCCTATAATTAAAGACATAGGCATTTGTGGATTGTTTTGGATGATTTTTGGATGAAGTCCATGTAAAAAATCAAGGCCCATAATGTCTGAAACGCATAGAGGAATTTGGAGAAGACGACTCACTGTAGCAGCCGAGTCGCGAGGAGCCGAGCCATTCAGTCGAGCCACGCTACAAATGTGAGAGGAGCCAAAGCTGTCCAAGCCAATAGCAGCCGGGCACGAGTCAGCCTTGGCACTGCATCACGTGCGTGGATGCTTCCTTGCGAAAGCCTGTTCCTTGCGGAAGTTTCTGAGCAGCAGCGGAAGCTGCTGCGCTGGCACCCGGGTCACGAGCACCCGCTCGGGATCGTGGTCCATGGGTTTTTCCCATGGGCTATGATCCAGTGTGGCGGGTGCACTGGACTAGCAGGATTTTTTTTTTTTAACTATGCGAAGTTATTTTTTTTATAATAGTTAATATTCTTTGAATATTTTGCATAAAAAACAATAGTAAAGGAAATTTAGGAATAAACAAGACCATTAATTAATTACTATGTTTAATTATATTATGTAGACATTTAGGTTAAAAGAATAGAAAAACATGAAAAAATTTACAATTTTCTAACATGCTTAATTCATTTTACACCCTATGTGTGCGTTTTCTCCAAGACCAATGTCTTTGGGAATTTTATGACAAGAAAAATATTTTTCAAATTAAGAAAATGGTTATTTTTAACTTGAACAAAAATTAATCCTTGGATATTTTCTCAAAGGATGTAATCCTTAACATAGAAAACATTTTGGTTTTAGATATTTTTGTAAATTAAAATAGAAAGCCATTTTTGTTTTATTTTTGCACTAGACAATTATTTTTTATCAAATTAAACTTGAGACCAAAGTCTCTAGAAAGTTTAAAAGGAAATTTTTGAAAATCATTCAGGTCTTAACGGTGTAAAATAAATTCATAGAAAATCTCTTAAAAGATTTTACCTTAACATAGAGATTTATGAATTTTGATATTTTACAAAGAGTTAAGGGATACTTAATAGGATGTTTTCAAAAAGATATTTTCTTTAAAAATCCTTATTTTAAAAAACTAAGTAGGAGAATGGTTCTAACGGCTCCACAGTTTCCATCACGATCCTCATTAGAGATTGTGGGTCCCCTCCCGTCACCCTGGGAGTGAACCTGTTTAGGATGGGGCTAACACAATAATCTAGAACTAGCGTATGGATGTAATTAATAACCCGGGGCACGTGCTATAATCGACCAACCCACGTTGGAGGTTATAGTGCGAGGAATGTTCATAGGTAATGAGAAGAAATGACCATTCTATCCATGGAGCCTAGAAGAGAAATTAATTTGTGGTGATTAATACATTTAGTCTAGAAAACTGTTAATCTTCTCAAGAAACTATGTCAGTTTTCCTAAGAGCCAAATTAATCATATTAAAGATAATAGTGATAGAGTTAACTATTATTGGATTTAATATGAGGATAAAGTCACAAATTATTTTATTTTTCACAAACTGAGGTTTCTTTTATTTTAAACTTTTCAAAAATGGTTGGTGGAAGTTCTTTTAGTTCTTTGGCCATTATTCTATGAGAGAATAAGTTAATGGGATCAAATTATGTGGACTGGAAAAGGAACTTAGACATAATACTCACTGCCGAGGAGTATAAGTATGTCCTCTACGAAACCACCCTGTTATCACGCGCAAGGCTGAGAAGGCATGGAGAAAGGCCAACGAGATAGCTCGTTACTATATTTTGGCCTCCATGTCTAATGTGCTCCAATCCAAACACGAGTACATGACCACTGCATATGACATAAGCCAGTCACTAGCTATGATGTTCACCGATAAGAGCCGGTCTGCAAGGTAGGAAGCTCTTAGGATGATCATAAATACTAAGATGGCTAAGAGAGCATCAGTTAGGGAGAGTATGCTCAAAATGATTACTGTTTTCGAGGAAATGAAAGTCTTTGGGGCTGTTATTAACCCCAAGAGATAAGTGGATATTGTTCTCGAATTTTTGTCGGCTCTTTTAATCAATTCAAGTTGAACTATAGCATAAATAAGTTAAATATGAGTTTAAATAAGTTAATGAAAGAGCTTTAGGTGGCAGAAAAGGTCATAAAGCCACGGTCCAAGGCTATTATTGCTAGGGATTCTTCTTCCAAAACTGGGCCCAAGCCCAAGAAGTTCAAGAAGAAGAAAGGAAACGTAGTAGCCCAACCCAAAAACCAGCCCAACAAGCTAAAGTGCAAGTACTTCAAGTGCGAGCAGAAGGGACATTGGAAAAAGGAATGTTCAGAGCTTCAAGCCAAGAAATATCCTACAGGTATTGCTCTCTATCTAGAGTCAGTTTCAAAGGTTGGATCAACTTCCACTTAGATTGTTGTTTTTGGAGCCATTGAACATATCTGTAACTCCTTGTAGGGGTTTATGAAGATAAGAAGACTCTACAAGGGCGACTATGGATTACGAGTACAAAATAGAGCACAAGTTTGGGCCCTTGCAGTGAGAGAGTTAGATTTTATTTTTTTTATTGTAATAGAGTAGTTATTTTGAAGAATATTTTATATGTACCAGGATATAGATAGAATTTAGTTTGAATTGCAAAACTTATAAATCAAGGATATTCTGTTTCTTTCCATTTTGATATTACAATCAGTGGAAATGGAGAAGTTCTTTATTTTAGGCACATGTATGGAAACTTATTTTTCTTAAATTCTATAAAACAATCAAACAAATAACGCTCAATCTGAACCTTTAAGTAGGAAGATAAAGACTAATATCAATGAGTCATATCTTTGGCATCTAAGGTTGGGTCATATTAACTAAACCAGGATTCAGAGGTTAATTTATGATGGGCCCTTAGGCTTATAAAGATTGAAAAGTTGGCCTTAGTATGAATTCCGCCTTATGAAAAAAATGACCAAAAGATCGTTCACCCAAAAAGTTGATAGAGCTATGGAGATATTGGGCTTTGTTCACATTGATGTGTGTGGTCCTTTGTCTATACCAGCTAGAGGGGACTTTGAGTACTTCATTACTTTCACGGATGATTGTACAAGGTTAGTTATGTCTACCTGATGAGGTGCAAGTCTGACTCTTTTGACAAGTTCAAAGAGTTTAAGGCTGAAGTGGAGCGTCGGACAGGTAAACTGATCAAAACCTTATGATCAGATCATGGAAGAGAGTACCTCCTCGGTGAATTCAAGGATTACATGGTATATTATCGGATAGTATCACAACTCTCTGCACCGAAGATACCTCAGCAGAATGGAGTAGCTGAGAGAATGAGTAGAACATTAATGGAAAAGTTTCGAAGTATGATGTCTTATTCTACTCTTCCAACTCTTTTTGGGGATATTCCCTGGAAACAGCGGCATACATTCTGAACTTGGTGCCCTCTGATAGGGCCTGAATTAGTCATATATTTTCTAGTTATTTGAAGCTATTTTGTGATACATTTTGTTCAATAACTGGTCATATTCCTTCATATTTGAGATTTTACTCTTGGAAATATATTTTGTGCATTATTTTAGATTTTAGAGGTAAAATAAGGTAAAATCGTCGCTAAACAGACTAGAGGTGGCGCCGGCTTGGACAGGACAGGTGGCTGCCATGTGCTACTGGCACGTACTTCGAAGTGATAAAAAAATTGGTGAAACAGGGGCTGCACAGAACATAGTCGGAGCCGATTGGGAGCCCAGAGCTGGCGCCGGTTGCAACCTAGTAGACTTGGCACAAAAATTGAGAAAAATCAATGAACGGATAGAAAGACAGAATGCAATCGGTGCTGGTCCTAGGTAGGATAGGCAGCACTGGCTGTGCACTAGTACAGAGGCGGTGCCTCGATTTTCGTGTGCATTTTTGGTAATTTTCAGAGTTTTGATATTTTCCTACTTCTATTCGGCCAGAAACCCTAGAGAGACGAATTTAGGCACTTCTAAAGCCTATAAATAGAGGAAAAACACAAGTCAAAGGGATGAATTCAAAGAGCAAAATACAAAATCACTTAAATTCAATGAGGAATTCATCAAATCAAGGAGTATTATACAAGAGAGTCTACGAAGGAAGAGGAAGAAGGTTGTCTATGAATGCTTTCTTTTAACTTTGTTTTCTTTTCTTGAACAATGATGTACTAATTATTTTATTGTAATTTGACATTATTTTTTATATTGATGATTTTTAGAGTTACTTTGATTTTTTGATTAATTGATTATTATTTTTGGTATTTAATTACTTATGCTACTTACGAGATTAATTTATTATTTCTTTCTATTAACTTGCTTAGAAAAGGGGTCAATGGTGGTCTCAATTCATTAATTTTATATTTGTTGTCTATTAACTTGCTTGAAAAAGAGGTTAATTGCTAAGAATTGAGTAATTAAAGGTTAATTGATGTCTGCCAATATATGGATTCATTGGTTAATTTCATGTTTTAAATTTGCCAGGATATGGGGATTTAATCAAGGATTGTGTTTAATACATCTTTTGGGTAAATTAGTTGAGACAGGATATGTGATGCTAATTTGTCTAGAAGATAATGATTTCATGGATTGAAAAAAAAGTGAATCTATCTTAATCCTTCATGATGCCAAGAGAATGATTAGTTATGATAATGATTGGGTACTTTAAGGTCGTGTTTGTCAAAATAATGGTTTGAGTTACATAATTCTCCATTCATGACATGTATATATTCTTTTATTTTATTTTAATTCTTTTTCACTTTATTAAGTCAGTTCAACAATGAAAGAAAAGTGATTAATGCATACTTATTCCTTGAGGATTGATACTCGTTTTAAACCCTATGCTATGCTTAATGATGAGTGCGCTTACTCATATGTATAATTGGGGTTAACGTTTTAACTTAAACTTGATTAGGAATGTGTTTATTTTTATATGATTTTTTATACCCAAATTTGTATACATCACCGTCCAAGTCAGTACCTAAGATGTCCTATGAGATGTGGATTGGGCGTAAGTCAAATTTGAATCATCTCAAGATATAGGGTTGTCCAAATTATGTGCTGATCAAGGGAGATAAACTAAAACCAAGATCAGAATTATGCTATTTTGTTGGGTATCCAAAAGGGACAAAAGGAGGTTACTTTTATCACCTCAAGGAGGAAAAAGTATTGGTATGTACTAATGCTAGATACTTGGAGGATGACTAAAGTACTTCCACTAAAAGTTCAATAAGGTTGAAACTCGATGAGAAGTTATCTTCGAAATCAACTTCTTCAGACCCGATTATGGAATAAGAAGATGCACAACCTCAAGAACCTGTACAAACGAATCCTCGTCATAGTGGGAGGGTATCTAGGGTTCCAGAAAGTTGGACTGGAGAGGCTTTTGAGCTGATCTCTGACCATCCGGACTAAGATCCCACTAGATACCAGGAGGCTATTGCTGATGTCGATGTAAATCTATAGCATGAAATAATGAAAGCCGAGAATGAGTCTACGTACTTCAATCAGGTTTGGGATCTTGTATCTTCACCTGAAGGGATAAAACCCATTGGATATAAGTGGGTATACAAGAGGAAAATGGGAGCGGATGGGAAGGTGGAAACCTTCAAAGCTAGGCTGGTGGCGAAAGGGTATACTAAAAAAAAGGGAATCGATTATGAGGAAACGTTTTTACCAGTAGCCATGCTTAAGTTCATCCGTATCTTCCTTGTCATCACATGTCATTACGACCACGAGATATGACAAATGGATGTCAAGATGGCATTTCTTAATGGCCATCTTAGTGAAGACATCTATATGTTTGAAACCCCACCAAAAGCCAACCCTAAAGTAAGGGGGTCGGGATGCATATCATATTATCTTGCATAAATATATATATTTCGAATGATTTTGTGTGCTTTAGAATTATGATTTATATGCTAAAAGGCTTAGTTATGCTTATTGAGTATGAGGGGTAAAATGATAATTTTGCTTGAAGTCAAAATAGGAAGATAGCTTGAGGATTGAATAGGAAGAATATTTGAGAGAGAAAATAAAAATAAGAGTTGTTGTGGTTTAGTAGTTAGAGCTTTGGAATTAATCTATAAAGTCATGAGTTCAAATCCCATCATTTAAGTTTTATCATGATTATTTTAATTTAAGGTTGGATTTTCGTCTCTTGCATTCCATAAGTAAAAATAGGAGTGTTGTCCTAGGGAAGACATGAAGGGAATGTCCTAATCCTATTCTTATGTCCTAAAAAGAATTCTTGAGGGATTCATGTCCTTTTATTCCCTAGCTTACCCTAAACTCTTTACCAATTAAGTTTGTTCAAAATTTATCCAAATCTATGTTTTTAATTCCAGAAAATTTAGCAAGGATTCTTGGCCTTTGAAATTTCGAAAATCATTCTTAGAGGTTGGAGACTGGATTGAAAATAGGGAAGGAGTTTAGGAAGGTTCTCAAGAGAAATTAATCTCCCTGGCTGAGCCTTCAAACTCCATTTCATAGTGTTCATATCCTTCATGAAAAGAATCTGAAAATTTTCCAGATTCTTGAGCAGCATAGTCTTTAAAAATCTTAGCCATCTTCCTTACTCAATTGTTGCCAAAAAAAAAAATGGCCAATTTACTCAGCTTGATGACTGAAATTCTTTTGCAAAAACCAGACTGCACAAAGTTGTGCAAACCAGAAAAAAATTCTTGACAGTTTCGATGCATGGCAACTGGAAATCAAAGCTGTTTCTACTGCCTTCAAACCAATAAATTACCTCTAATTTTCCTCCATATAGAAGGCTGGGAACCAGCCTGAAAGGACCCTCAAACACCTCTCAAAACCCTCTGCAAATCGGCTGGAGTATTGCAGAAAAAACTGCACAGAAAATTCTACAACCATTCGAACCACAACCTGAAAAATTCCAACCTTGTTCCCTTCAAGCCTTGTCCAAAAATCACCCTCAAATCTCTGTAAGTTAATCCTTGTTCAACCATGAATTGAACAACATTACCCCTCCCCCCTCCACTTACCTTGCACAACCGACCCCATAGCCACCCCTCAAATTCCTCCTACAATCACTCCAATCAAACTTTCATTTGAAGTTAAAAAATTCTAACATTTGCCCCATGAAAACACCCTTGGATTAGGCCTCATAACCAAAGATTCTTCTGCCATTAAACTCAGGAATTCAGCCAGCCTTATAGCTCCCTCAACCCTCTTTCATTTCAGCAAATCTCAACAAACCAGTCGACTATTTGCAACTCCAAGAAACCTCCCTCAATCAAACACCATTAACATATCTTCCCCCTCAAAACACTCCTTAAATTTTTCCATTTGAATTTCAAACAACCAAAATTTTCTCTTCCTCCCTAAACTGAAAACCAAATCCCTAAACTCTCTCAATCATTCGGCCAACCCTCTTCAGAAAATTCGTCCAGCATTCACCTCTAATCCTCTCCATTTTCACCAAGAACACACACTGTCTTTCTTCAAGCCAAAGACCACTCTAAACACATCCAATCCCTCTCAAAAACTCCAGAACACACCTACATGCCCCCCTAGAGTCCATTTCTAGAATTCATAACATCAAATATCGAAAACAAAAATTTGCAATTGGATCAAAACCAGATTTTTCTTTGAAGTCTCAAGAACATCATCAAGGTAACCAAGAACAACTGTTGTTCATCTTCTTCCCTTCAACCCTTAACATGTTATACTAATTCTCTCTCTCTCTCTCTCTCTCTCTCTCTCGGCCGAAATGGTTGCTACAACTATGGCTGTTTTCTTTCTCCTCTCTTGGACAATTCAAGACCCTCAAGCACGTGGACCTTCTTAAATCTTCATCGAGATAATCGTCCACCAAGTATTTCTCCTTAACCTTCTTTCTAATTCTAAATTCATGTCTCTTGGATGTTGTTAGAGAGAATAGAATATGATTGGGGATTGAGTATATGCATATGTATGAAGGGGTTGAGATAGGAGCATGAGAATGATTGATCATGATTAAGTTTTATGAAATTGTTTGAGAATCGATGTATGTACATCATATCTTAAGTGAGTATGAGTGTTTAAGCATACTAGATGTTATGTCACCTTTGGTGAATAGGATTTTTATGTTCTTATTTTTATTGATGCCGTAAGTATGATTATGTTTAGTAGGGATTTGGCCATGTGATAGTAGGTATGGATTTAAGTCGTTCTTGAATGGAATAGTTTGTTGATTGATGTTGGAGTATATGCTCATGAATCTTGTTAGTAATAGGAAAATTATGATCATGACCTTGTTGATCCTAGGCTATTTTGATTAGCAAATTTTATTACCCTAACTAATATTATTACTATGTTTTTCCTCTAAAGATTTCGAAATTCTTAGGAAGTTTTGGAATTGGAGTACTAAATGAAATAGTGATATTTTATTAGCCAAATAAATGATATCTCCTATTAAAAATAATATATATATATATATATATATATATATATATATAAACCTTTGATATAAATGAGTAAAATATTAATGACCTTGTGGACCATATGTTCATAAATATTATTTATACTTATTAATCAAAATTTAATAAAAGTTATTTACTATTATTTTTAATGCGTATTGATTATTAATTAAGAGAGTAGAAATAATTTATTTTGCTACTTAAGAATTACCATTTATTAATATCAACTAGGATTTAGGATTCTTCAATAATTAAACCCTAGTTTATTTATTAATAACAACACTCAAGATTTATTATTTGAATTTATAAGTTATTGGTAATTATGCTACAAACCCTAGTTATTTTAACTTATCAAACTAGACTTATTTTATAAAAGCCTTTATCATCTAGTCTTAAAGCTTAGGACATTAGAGTCATGATTATAATTAGTTAAACTAAGATTATTTATGTAAGTAAATATAGCTTGAGTATAAACTTACGACTTGTGTTTACCCCAGGTGAGGTTAGGTCAGCTTTGGAAGATTCTTGAGTTTGATCAAGAAAAAGATCAGGTAAGCCTCTGCATAAAATTTTTTAAAGACAAAAGGTTTCTATGGCAAGCCAAACATGAAGTGTATGGACACTCATTTTGTAAAGGCAATTAAGGACTGTTTCCTTTTTATTTCAGGTAAGCAAATCATTTGAAAATTTAAACAAGCAGTTTTGCAAATTCTAAAACTCTTTCTAAAACCCAACTTTAGCAAGAATTTTAGAAACCCTTAATTGCTATTTCTAAATAAAGTAATGTATTATCAGTTTTCTCCCAAGTGGGACAATCAATGTTGAGTACTCAATAAGGGTAGACTACTAGTGTTAGTGTTATGCCCTAGAGGCAATCACTTGTACATTGTATATGACACATTTTATTTTAATAAAAGACATTATTTATCTTACAATTTCTTTTTGTTTACTTTAAGTAATATAACTATTCGATAAAGTCCCTAGTACAACACTGTGTTAAGGGAATCATGATAGAGATCATGATATGAGATTCCTACTACACTGGATGGTGTTAGTACTTAAATAGTCCCTAGTCATAGTATTAATGAGACATGATATCATTAAAGTGTTAAGACTAGCATGTGTTAGACTTCTTGATTTGATCAGGCGGTGGTTCTCATAACCATGAGTATTGAGATACTCAAAGTTAACACATGGATGCTTGTTAATGGAACAAGTTCATTGGATGACCTAGCTTTGAGATAATTATATGGATAACTGTTTAGTGCCAGTGATATAATCTCAATATAGCAAACGTACAAGTATCTTTAGACTTGAGATTTCCAAGGTACTTTGTTTTCTGAGCTTTGTACTTTGATTTTAATCTTCGGAGCTCGATCGTGGGCCGCCTATGGGATGGATATTGGGTACATTGTGAGATAAACGAAAGTAGTTGAGAGGGTCAATAAAAGATTCACCACTTCTAATAGTAGAGGCGAATATCTCACGGCCACTTGTAGGAATTACTACTCGGAAAGTCCTTGGCCAAGGCGATTGTGTATTGGAAACAGTTCCAATTGATACACATCTAGAGTAGTGGGTTCTTAGTACAAGTACTATTGTATTCGGGCCAGAATTAATTCTGGAGGGAGTTGGCACTAATTCTGTACTCCAAACCGAATGAGATATTGTATGGTGAAATGAGTTAATTGCACTGAAGTTTGTTATTAAAAGGTTCATGTCAAGCCACTTGACTTCCTGGACTCTTGGGTGGTCATGATGTGTTGCTAGATACGGCTCATAATATGGGAATATGGATTTATTAATTGATGAATTAATAAACCAATCCTGATTAGAATTAATAGGATTAATTCTAATTAATTATGGATTACTAATCTCAAAGATGTTTGGATTAATTCATGTTCTCTACCAATTGACTGGGAAACCTAATAGGCCACACACAATAGAGGATTATACACTCAAGATGTTATTTGATAACATTGTGGGATTGATTGAAAGAAAGAAAAGTTGTTGTGGATAAATTATAATTAGTTATAATTTGTGGTACAAGTTGTAATTGTGAGAACTTAATATTTCCAATTACAATTAGGGAATTCTAATAGGATTAGAATTCTCAGTTTTGGGAAGGGAATTTCAAGTGATATATAGTAGCTAATAACACACAAAAAACCCTAGCCAATAGCTGAACAACACACAAAACGAAACAACAGCCATGAATTTTTCTCTTCTTCTCTCTCGATTTGATCTTGAAGAGGAACCCTAGCTGCCACTTAGAATTTTTGCTAGCACAGAAAACTACATGCTTGAGTATTCCTCTGTGTGGATTACTGTTAGAGATAATCACACACTATGATTATAGTGGGTAGACGTTCAACTCACGCGGAGATTGATCATGAGGATTGCTGGATCGCACATCAACTTGAAGAAGAAATTTTTGTTCTTCGCACGATCACCCAAAGGTAAAAGCTGTTGCCTTTATTGTCGTTATGTCTTGTTTTCCACACATAGACGGGTCTTGGGAAAGTATCTCATTTTATTTTTCACTGCGCCGTATGGGATACGAGCCTGAGATACACAGCAGTGATATCAGAGACATGCTATGTGTGGTCTACAAACATTGTTTTGGCATGAAAAACTATTTTCGTGTTTGTCTTTGTTTGCTGTGAAAATCGTTTTCACTCGAGTCGAAATCATTTCGATCTTTATGTGTTGGGTCTGTAGCACAATATGATTGTGTAAAAGTCACAGCGTATTTCGAAAAGATGCTTTCTTTGGTGCTGAAAATTTCTGCAGGAAAAACGTTTTCTTGCAAGCAACATGGATGTTGCCCTCCGTTTCATCTTAATTTTCCATTTTGATTTTGTTTAAACTAACAAATTGGTTGTTGTTTAGAGCTTCAAAACAGAAAATATTACTGAGAATTGTTCTCACTGAAAATTTGCAAAAGAAGAAAAACACCAGAAATTGTTTTTGGAATTTTTTGAAAATCGTCGCCATTGTTGCAGAACACAGGCGGCGTTGGCTCCGGCCTCCAAGCCGGTGCCGGTTCCATTTTGTTCGCGATGTCCGAAAATCATTCTTGGAAGTTAAAAATTTTTGGAAACCAGAATAGAGCCGGCGCCAGTTCTGCTCTGTTTGCAACCTCTAGTATTAAAAAAAAAAAATTCGGAACAAAATTTTGAAAGGGAAAAACCTCATTTGATGAGAGACGGGACCCAAAAGCATTTTCTCAAAATTAGTTTTGAGACAATCAATTTTGTTCTTCAAAATAATGATTTTGAAAATCTAAAATTGATGTATTCTCTAAAATGGTGATTTTAGAATTTGTTTTATTTTTCCAAAAATAGTGATTTTGGAATAATAAAAGTATATGTTTGTTTTGTTTAAGCATAGTCAATGGCATGGTAGATGGTTATGGACTAAAACCAATTATATCTATTAATTCATTTTACAGTTTTGGTTTTTATGAAATAGGTCCTGCGTGTCCTGCCTTCTCTAGAATTCTTGTGTAATTCTCTTCTCATCTAACTCCCCTCGAATGTAACTCGAGGTTTTCTCACTTTAGGAAATTATGTAATTAGTTTACATAGGTTAGATAGGAGTAGAATTATTTTATTCTGGAGATAGCAACCAAAACAAGGTGAGGAGGTAAGACCTTCTACTTAAATCATGTATGAACACATATGGTTAACTATATTAATTTCTTTTATGGCTCAAAGAAATTAATTCAGGAAAAGTCCATAACCATACCACGTAATCGCTTTATTACCACGATTATCAATTATGTCATTTATTGATTATTATGCATGTCATTCAACGAAATCACTAAAAGGAAGAAATCCCTCAATTAATATTAAACCTAATTCCTTCCGTTAATATAGTAAGAACGAGAGTCCTTTTTCGAGACTAGGTTGTTGGGCAAACCCAAGCCTACTTGACATTGGGCATGTTCAAGCTATGGAATTAAATTTCTTTGGAATTAAATTTCTGATTAATGGGTCGAGTTTAACTAAATTCTTTATCCCGGTTGGGCAAACTCAAGCATAAAGAAATTTAGAGGAAAAGTTGGGGTAGCCCAAAAGGCTTTAAGATTAAAAGCTATTAATCACCCAATGATCCGGTAGTTACATACGATGTAATTGGTATTGGATACCTACCAATGAACTTAAGGGTGACTTGTTGGGCAAACCCAAGGTTATTCTTAAGGAAGTTGGATACCGGTCCACTAGGAAAGCTTCCAACGGGCTTTCCCGAATCAATAGTGGAGGCTATTGGTTTGAGTAAAATAGTTGAGTAAAAATGCGCTTAATTAAAGTCCTAATTATTTGCATATCATGTGCATATACAAATAGCTAATGTTCTCTATCTTTACATCTAGGTCACTTACATTATGTCAACGAACTTGAACTTACGTAGCATCTTGGAAACCAACAAGTTAACCGAATCAAACTATCTCGACTGGTATAGAAATTTGAGAATCGTTCTCAAATCGAAAAAATTGCTCTACGTGCTAGATGCTCCTATTCCACCACCACCTGCCCAAGATGCTCATGCTGATGAGCATGCTATCCATAAGAGGTATAAAGAGGATAGCGATGCAGCATCATATATTATGCTGGCATCCATGACTCCCGAGTTACAAAAACAGCACGAGCATATGGATGCTCAATCGATCATTTTACATCTTCGAGAGCTATTTGATGCCCAAGCCAGAACTGAGAGATATGAGATCTCGAAGCAACTATTTCGTTGTAAAATGGTAGAAGGTTCTTCTGTGGCCACTCATGGGCTGAAGATGCTGGGCTTGATCGAGAAGCTTGGATCTCTTGGGTTTGCAATGGATCATGATTTTAGTGTTGACTTAATTCTACAGTCTTTGCCTAATAGTTTCTCACAATTTGTGATTAACTATCAGATGAACAAGATTGAGTCCACCATTGCTGAATTGATCAATCTTTTCAAAATGGCAGAGTCCTCCATGAAGAAGGATTCCAATATGGTTTTAATGGTAGAATCTTCCATTTCTAAGAAGAAAGTTTAAAAGAAGAAGAAGAAGAAGGTTGCCATGAAGCCCAAAGGTGGTGTGAACAAGAAGGACACAGCTACCAAGGGCCCATGCCATCATTGTGGGAAGATAGGCCACTGGAGGCACAACTGGAAAGCCTACTTGGAGACTATCAAGGACAAGAAGCAGAAGGAGAAGCCTACAAGCACTTCTACTTCTTCTCCAGGTATGTTTATGATTGAAATAAATACTGCCTTTAGAAATGAGATATGGTTATTAGATACCAGATGTGGATCTCATTTGTGCAATAACTTGCAGGGGCTAAAGAGCAGTAGAAGGCTAGAGAAAGGCGATGAGGACCTACGTACTGCAAATAGGGCAAAGGTTGCTGCACTTGCTATGGGGACATACGAGTTGAACCTGCCTTCGGGATTGATTCTAGAACTGGAAAACTATTATTATGTACCAGTTTTAATGAAAAATATTATCTCAATTACGTGTTTAGACTTATGTGGATTTCATTTAATATTTAAGAAAAAATGTTGTTCTTTTTCATTGAATAATATTCATTATGGTTCAGCAACTTTGGTTAATGGTTCATATGTTCTAGAATTGGATAATCCAGTTCTCAATATAAACAATAAGAAACCTAAAATGGATAACTCTAACAACTCTTACTTATAGCATTGTCATTTGGGCCATGTAAACGAAAATCTTATTTCTAAGTTACACAAGCTTGGTGACATAAGGTCATTTGATTATGAATCATATAGCACATGTGAGTCTTGTTTACTAGGTAAAATGACTAGAACTCCTTTTCTAGGAAAAGGAGAACGGGTCAAGGAGTTATTAGAACTCATACATTCTAATGTATGTGGCCCAATATCAATACAAGCAAGAGGAGGTTATAACTATTTCATAACCTTTATCGATGATTTCTCACGATACGGGTATTTGTATTTAATGAAATACAAATCTGAGGCCTTTGAAAGGTTCAAATACTTCAAGAATGAAATAGAGAAACAACTTGGCAAAAGTATTAAGACTCTAAGATTTGATCGATGAGGAGAATACTTGAGCCAAGAGTTTCTAAGTTATCTTAGAGATAATGGGATATTATCTCAATAGACACTGTCACATACACCTCAACATAACGGTGTATCTGAGAGAATGAATCGAACCCTTCTAGACATGGTACGGACCATGATGGCTTTTGCAGACCTACCAAAATCGTTTTGGGGGTATGCACTAGAGACTTCTACTTATATACTAAACAGAGTTCCAACAAAATCGGTTGATACTACCCCATTTGAGATGTTCTTTGGTAAGAGACCAAAGTTATCTCACTTGCGAGTATGGGGTTGTCCTGCCTTTTTCAAAAGGCCACAGTCAGACAAACTTGAGAGTAAGTCTGACAATTGTTTGTTTGTGGGATATCCGAAACAATCTTTTAGTTATTACTTTTATCTACCCTCCGAAAATAAATTATTTATTTCGAAGCATGCCGTCTTCTTAGAGAAGAAGCGCACGCTCAAAGAGGACAGTGGGAGTAAGATTGAACTTAGTGAAGTTCATGAAGATCAAACAAACAAGGATCAACCTTCTAACCCCATATCTATTGACAGAATAGATGAACCTTCTAATACACAAGAACCTCGTAGATCTAGTAGGATACGTGTGGCACTTGAGAGATATGGATTTCTCATTAGTGACCACAATGACGTATTGCTCATAGATGAAGATGAGCCTACTACTTACAAGGATGTTCTGAATAGTTCAAAATCTGGCAAATAGCTTGAGGCCATGAGGTCAGAGATGGATTCCATGTACGACAATCAAGTATAGACTTTGGTTGATCCACCCAAAGGAATTAAACCTATTGGGTGCAAGTGGGTTCTCAAGAAGAAAACAGACATGGATGGTAACTTAGTTACCTATAAAGTACAACTAGTGGTGAAAGGTTATCGTCAATAACATGGTATTGACTATGATGAAACCTTCTCGCCAGTAGCCATGTTGAAATTCATCAGGATATTCCTAGCCATTGCTGCTTATTATGATTATGAGATTTGGCAAATGGATGTAAAAACGGCTTTCCTAAATGGAAATCTGACTGAAGAAGTGTAAATGACACAACCTGAGGGTTTCACATCCAGTGATGGCACAAAGGTGTGCAAGCTACAAAGGTCCATTTATGGACTTAAGTAAACTTATAGGAGTTGGAATATCCATTTTGATGAAACAATCAAAGAGTTTGGTTTCATTCAAAACTTGGATGAGCCTTGTGTATACAAGAAGGTTAATGGGAGTGCAATCATTTTCTTACTGTTTTATGTAGATGACATATTGCTGATAGGAAACGATATACCTGTCTTGCAAATGGTTAAAATTTGGTTGTCCAAACAATTCTCCATGAAAGATCTTGGAAAAGCAACCTATATTCTTGGAATAAGGATCTTTAGAGATAGATCCAAAAGGTTGCTTGGTCTTTCACAGTTTACATACATAGATAAAGTGCTAAAGAGGTTTAGCATGGATCAATCCAAAAAAGGATTCTTGCCCATGTCACATAGTGTAAGCCTTTCAAAGTCGATGTCTCTCAAGACACAAGTTGAAAGGGATCACATGAGTAAGATTCCATATGCCTCGGCAGTTGGATCTATCATGTATGCTATGATATGTACTAGTCCCGATGTATCTTATGCTCTCAGTTTAACGAGTAGATACCAATTCGACCCTGGTAAAGGTCATTGGACGGCTGTAAAGAATATCCTTAAGTACTTATAAAGGACTAAGGATATGTTCTTAGTATATGGAGAAGGTGATTTGAAAATAAACGGGTATACTAATGTCAGTTTTCAATCTGACAAAGATAATTTCAAATCATAATCCGGCTATGTGTTTACGTTGTGCGAAGGAGCAATAAGTTGGAAAGGTTCCAAACAAGAGATTATTGCCAACTCTACGACATAAGCTGAATACATAGCCGCTTCTGAAGCAGTTAAGGAAATCAAGATAGAGAGAGTTCTCACGGATGTGAACTTAGCTGGCCTGCTTATAAAAGCACTATCCCAAAAGAAACATGATTGTCATGTTGAGTCATTCGGTATTAGATACATCAATGATTGGCTCTAGTGCAAGTGGGAGTTTGTTAGTATTGTGCCTTAGAGGCAATCACTTGTACATTGTATATGACACATTTTATTTAATAAAAGGCATTATTTATCTTACAGTTTCTTTTCGTTTACTTTAAGTAATATAACTATTCGATAAAGTCCCTAGTACAACACTGTGTTAAGGGAATCATGATAGAGATCATGATATGAGATTCCTACTACACTGGATGGTGTTAGTACTTAAATAGTCCCTAGTCATAGTATTAATGAGACAGGACATCATTAATGCGTTAGGACTAGCATGTGTTAGACTTCCTGATTTGATCAGACGGTGGTTCTCATAACCATGAGTATTGAGATACTCAAAGTTAACACATGAATGCTTGTTAATGGAACAAGTTCATTGGATAGCCTAGTTTTGAGATAATCATATGGATAACTATTTAGTGCCAGTGATATAATCTCAATATAGCAAACGTGCAAGTATCTTTAGACTTGAGATCTCCAAGGTACTTTGTTTGCTGAGCTTTGTACTTTAATTTTAATCTCCGGAGCTCAATCGAGGGCCGCCTATGGGATGGATATTAGGTACATTATGAGATAAACGAAAGTAGCTGAGAGGGTCAATAAAAGATTCACCACTCCTAATAGTAGGGGCGAATATCTCACGGCCACTTGTAGGAATTACTACTCGGAAAGTCCTTGGCCAAGGCGATTGTGTATTGGAAACAGTTCCAATTGATACACATCTAGAGTAGTGGGTTCCTGATACAAGTACTATTATATTCGGGTCAGAATTAATTCTGGAGGGAGTTGGCACTAATTCCGTACTCCAAACCGAATGAGATATTGTATGGTAAAAGGAGTTAATTGCACTGAAGTTTGTTATTAAAAGGTTCATGTCAAGCCACTTGACTTCTTGGACTCTTGGGTGGTCATGATGTGTTGCTAGATACAGCTTATGATCTGGGAATATGGGTTTATTAATTGATGAATTAATAAACCAATCCTGATTAGAAATAGGATTAATTCTAATTAATTATGGATTACTAATCTCAAAGATGTTTGGATTAATTCATGTTCTCTACCAATTGACTGGGAAACCTAATAGGCCACACACAATAGAGGATTATATACTCAAGATGTTATTTGATAACATTGTAGGGTTGATTGAAAGAAAAAAAAGTTGTTGTGGACAAATTATAATTAGTTATAATTTGTGGTACAAGTTGTCATTGTGAGAACTTGATGTTTCCAATTACAATTAGGGAATTCTAATAGGATTAGAATTCTCAATTTTGGGAAGGGAATTTTGTGTGATATATAGTAGCTAATAACACACGAAAAACCCTAGCCAATAGTTGAACAACACACAAAAAGAAATAACAGCCACGAATTTTTCTCTTCTTCTCTCTCGATTTGATCTTGAAGAGGAACCCTAGCCGCCACTTAGAATTTCTACTAGTACAGAAAACTACATGCTTGAGTATTCCTCTGTGTGGATTACTATTAGAGATAATCACACACTGTGATTATAGTAGGTAGACGTTCAACTCACGTGGAGATTGATCACGGGAATTGCTGGATCGCGCTTCAACTTGAAGAAGAGATTTTTGTTCTTCGCATGATCACCCAAAGGTAAAAGCTGTTGCTTTTATTGTCGTTATATCTTGTTTTTCACACATAGACGGGTCCTGGGAGGGTATCTCGTTTTATTTTTCGCTGTGCCGTATGGGATACGAGCTTGAGATACCTAGTAACTAGGACTAGTCTTTGAAGGGTTAAGGTAAGTCTCTCAATAGGTGGCCACTTCTGAGGGGTGAGTCCTTCCCGGATAGGATGCCAGTCCAGTAGGTCATGCCGGTCCGAGCTAGCAAGTTTCAGTTATGTGGACTGTGTGTTTCTAGAGTGGACAACTGGTAAGTTTGGGTATAAAGAAGGAGGAGTATCTCACTTGGTAGGCCGATCACCTACCTTTTGTCAGTCTGCACAAAGTGTGGCATTTTGACCGTTATATGGTCATAGGACCCAACGTGTGGTAACCCATGGCTACCCATTTGAGTGGTTGTATTTATTGTACACATGTATGGTTTGAAGAGTAAAACGTCACTCTTTATTTTTAACCTTATTTATTGCTTGCCAGCACTTTCTCTTTTACATTTTTTACAACTTGCATATATGAACTATTTTACCTAAAACGCTCAAAGAACACATGAGTTTACTGAGATTTTTTATCTTATCACCCTTTTATGCCATGTTTTTAAGTTTATCCTACTGTGGAGATGAGTAGCTAGATTTGTTGCCTGCTTTGAAGACTTTATGTTATTTATTTTATGTGTTGTTTTGAGAGATGATAATAATCAATTTATTTTGGATTTGTTCCTGAATTTTTGGGTTGTAATAAGTTCAATTTTAAAGTATTGTCTTTATTTTCATTTGTATGACCTAGTTATAAAAACTCATTGTCTTTTGGACGAGGCGACATCCCCGGCCCTGTTGGGCCTAGGTAATAGGGTGTTACAATATGTCCCAATCGGAAGGTTTTATTGATAAAAACCAGGAACATATGGTTTGTAAGCTTAAGAAATCCATTTATGGACTTAAACATGTATCTAGAGCATGGAACATTCATTTTGACAAGACTTAAAATCTTACGGTTTCATTCAAAATGAGGATGAACCATGTGTGTACAAGAAATTGGAAGGCATAAATATAGTTTTTCTTGTCCTATATATGTGGATGACATTCTACTCATTGGGAATAATGTAGGGACATTGTCATCTACTAAGGTTTGGTTGTCTAGTCAATTCAGTATGAAGGACTTGGGAGAAACCAGTTACATTCTCGGGATTAAGCTTATTAGAAATAGGAAGTAGAGAATGTTAGGATTGTCTCAAGTGACATACATTGATAAGATACTGGCCAAGTTCAGCATAGTCTCATGCAAAGGAGCTCTAATTCCTTATAGACATGCGTTGTCTTTTTGTTCTAAGGACTGCCCTAAGTCCCAATAAGAAAAAGACATAATGAGTAAGATTTCCTACACTTCGGCTTTGGGAAGTCTCATGTACGACATGCTATGCACTAGACCAGATATCTGCTTTGCCATAGGCGTAGTTAGCAATTATCAGTCAAACTCTGGAAAGGTTCATTGGGATGCTGTAAAGCGTATTTTCAAGTACCTCAAAGGTATAAGAGATTATATGCTGGTTTATAGGACTGATGACTTGGTTCCTACAGGATACACAGACTCAGACTTCCAGGCAGATAAGGATAAGAGAAAATCCACTAGTAGATATATCTTCACCTTATCTGGAGGAGTTGTTTCATGGAGGAGTATCAAGTAATCTTTCATTGCTGATTCAACCATGGAAGCTGAGCATGTGGCAGTTTCGGAGACATCTAAGGAAGCAGTCTGGCTCCGAAAGTTCCCTTCAGAACTTGGAGTCATGCCATATATAGATAGATCAATTGTAGTGTATTGCGATAACACTAGAGAAGTCTTGCAATCCAAAGAACCCAGGAACCACAAGAAGGGAAAGCACTTCGAGAAGAAGTACCACCTGATCCGGGATTTCATCCAGAGACGGAAAATCGTGGTGGAACAAATAGCCTCAGAAAACAACCTAGTAGATCCCTTCACCAAGCCTTTGACTGAGTTAGTCTTCAAGAGACACTTAGACGTCATAGGGGCGGGCACCTACGGACTCTCTTTGTCTTAGATTACAAGTGGAAGATTCTTGGAATGTATAACCTCTAGACTAGGTTTCTGATGGAATTATCGATTTTATTAATAAAAGAATTTGTTCTCAAAATTTCTTTGTGAATTTAGATTTTATTTGTGCAGGATTTACGTTTGGAAAAGACCTATTGTGTTTAAGTAAGTGATCTATGTGAATGGTGGTCATTCACAGTAAGGTATGGATCACAAGTTACTAAACACATATACGTTTGTTCTTAACCGATTGATGAAAATAGGAATCTCATCATGTTTAGGTTATTCTATTATGAATTTCAAATAGGGAATATCTTACTTTTAGCCAGTGAGTATTCCACTCACTTCACAGCATGTGCATATTTCGGATACGTAGAACAGGATCTATAATAGTGGTTTCTAAAAGTACTATTTAGAAGAAACACAAACTATTACTGCTACAGCATAGACTAATACTCTACCGCTTGAGTATGAGTTAGTGGTTTGACGAACCTGGAAACATGTACTTTGATATACTGTAGTTGAGGTTTTATCGTAGAGCCGATATACTTATATGTTGGGTATATGTGATTAGTTAGTTAAGATAGACTCGTACATGATAGCTTTTGTGCTATATCGTCCATTGTGACTATTCGAATGATCTAAATATCCAGGGCTTTGGGGAACATGACTTGGATCTTTGCTTTAAGGTAGCTCCCTTGAAAAGCGAAAATATTCCAGGAGTTGTAGATCATTGGACTAGAGGTCTAAAGGTAGTAAATGTCTTTTAGAGAGGTGCTAGTACACTCTTTCTCTCTATATGTACAGCGATGCGTAAAAGGGTATTATAGTCATTACACTTGTAGCTTGGAGACTTTGCTAACGCAGCATTATCTTTGGGGTCAATATTTCCTTATGGTAATATTAGAAAATTTTTAAAATGCAAAATACAGCTTTTTCTATAGCAGGAGTATTTTAGTCATTTTAGTAGCCAAGGCGATGTGTGTTTTGGTCCTCGGAATAGCCCATAAGTCTTAATGGGTTTGGGTTAATGGATTGGGCTTGTATTAGTCCAGGAATAATTAAATTAAATTAAAGGCTTAATCCAATGAATTGAGCCAAGGCTTGAGGTTTATATTGGTCCATTTTAGTTATTTAATTAAGTTAATTATTGGGCTTGTATTAGTCTAGAAATAATTAAATTAAATTAAAGGCTTAACCCAATGAATTAGGCCATAGGTCCTTAGGCCTGGGGCTTAACATAACATGGGCCTTAGGGATTCTCTGATCCTATCACCTCTGTTTGATTTTTGAATATCTGGATAATAGCCTATTATCAAGGCAGTTGGGATTCAATAGAACTAAGGGGGTCTTTCACGGAAGCACGTCGTTGTTTTTTTTCCTTTAGCTTCTCGTCTTCTCTCGTGAGTATGTTCTCTGTGCTTTGTCAATAGCAAGAACAGAGAGGTGAAACCTATCTAATTAATCAGAATAGGAAGGTCATACTCTTAGTCCACGGCCTTCACCAGGCTTTCAGGCGTGGTTATATACTGAAAGACAAGAAGGTTCGTTGATGCCCAAAAGAAGCTGTCGGCTTGCAAGACAACAGCTTGAAGAATCGATCTCAGAACCAGAAACGGTTCAGACCGAGGTGTCGACACCCCCTAAACCATTGATAATGTACAGAGTTATAAAAAAATTTCTTCCGCTACTCATCTGCATATGCTCTGTTTTTCTAACATACTACTGTGCATTTTTCGTTTTGCCATGTTTTACCTTCATCCTTCTTTATAGAAGACTCCACAATCTTGAGAAGATTGATCAACTCAGAAATGGTGGACTCAATCTTGTTCAACTGATAGTTAATCACAAATTGTGAAAAACTATTAGGTAAAGATTGTAGAATAAAGTCAATACTTAATTCTTGGTCAATTATGAATCCAAGAGATCCAAGTTTCTCAATCAAGCCCAACATCTTCAGCCCATGAGTGGTCACAGAAGCATCCTCAGCCATTTTACAACGAAACAGTTACTTCGAGATCTTATATCTCTCTGTTCTAACTTGGGCGTTAAACAGCTTTCAAAGATAGAGAATTATCGATTGAGCATTCATATGCTCGTGCTGCTTTTGCAACTCAGGAGTCATTGACGCTAGCATAATACAAGATGCCATGTCACTGTCATTCTTGTGCTATGCTTATCAGTATGAGCATCTTGAGCTGGTGGTGGTGAAATAGGAGCATTTAGCATATAGAACAACTTTTCCGACTTGAGAACGATTCTCAAGTTTCTATACCAGTCGAGATAGTTTAACTCAGTTAGTTTGTTGGTCTTCAAGATGCTATGTAAGTTTAGGTTGGTTGACATGATGCATGTGACCTAGATGTAAAGATAGAAAAAATTAGCTAATTGTAAATACACATCTAATGCAGATAATTAGGTCTTTAATTAATCGTATTGTTGTTCCACTATTTTACTCAAACTAATAGCCCCTACTATTGATTCAAGAAAGCTCGTTGGAAGCTTTTCTAGTGGACCGGTATTGAAATTCCTCAAGAATAACCTTAGGTTTGCCCAACAAGCCACCCTTGAGTTTAATGGTAGGTATCCAATACCAATTACATCGTATATAATCACCATATCATTGGGTGATTAACATCTTTTAATTTTAAAACCTTTTGGGCTACCCCAATATTTTTTCTAAATTTCTTTATTCTTGATTTAGTCCAACTGAGATAAAGCTATGCTTGAGTTAAACCCGACCCATTAATTAGGAATTTAATTCCATAGCTTGAACATGCCCGATGTCAAGTAGACTTGGGTTAGCCCAACAACCTGGTCTCGAAAAAGGACTTCCGTTCTTACTATATTAACGGAAGGAATTATGTTTAATATTAATTGAGAGATTTTTTCCTTTTAGTGATTTCATTAAATGATATGGATAAATATATCAATAAATCACATAAATTGATAATCATGGTAATAAAGCGATTATGTGGTATGGTTATGGACTTTCCCTAAATTAATTTCCTAGAGCCAAAAAGAAATTAACCTTGTTAACCTTATATGTTCATACATATCTTAAGTAGAAGGTCTTACCCTCTCGCCTTGTTTTGGTCGCCATCTCCAAAATTAAAATAATTATATCCCTATCTAACCTATGTAATCTAATTGCATAGATTTCCTAAATAGAGAAACCTCGAGTTACATTCAAGGAGAGTTAGATGAAAATGGAATTACATAAGAATTTAGAGAAGGCAGGATTCGCAGGTCCTATTTAATAAAAACCAAAATTGTAAAAATGCATGAACATATATAATTTAGTTTTAGTCCATAACCATCTACCGTGCCATTTATTATGCTCAACAAAATTAAACATATAATTTTATTATTTTGTAAAAATAAAAAAATAGATTTAATTTCTAAAATCAAATTCTAGAAATTAAATTAAGCTAAAATCTAAAATAAATATTTTAGATTTAATTTCTAAAATCAAATTTTAGAAATTTAATTTAGGATAAAATCTAAAATTAATATTTAAAAAAATTTATTAATTGCTAAAATCATATTTTAGAAATTAAATAATAAAATATAATCTAAAATTAATATTTTAGAAAATATATTAATTTTCAAAATATAATTTTATCCCAAATTATGGGTCCTATTTAAAAACTAATCATAATTAGATTTAATTCTTAAAACGAGAATTAATAAAAAAATTATTTTTTTTACATATCTAAAATCAATATTTTAGATAATATATTAATTTCCAAAATTAATTTTAGAAATTAATATTTGTTAGTCCCAAAACATGAATCTTAGGAAGATTTAGGCATTTAGTGAAAAATAGAAAAAAACTTCGTGGGGCCAACGGAAAAAAACCAACGAAATGGGAAGAAGTTTTTTTTTTTTTTTTTACATTTAAGAAACGAAAAAATTTCATCCTGGGGAGGATGATCATGATCATCCACGACTAGCCAATCTTCGAGAAGCTATTCCAGAGCGAGCCATGGCTTGGCGCCAATTGTGCCTGAAGCCGCGGCTTGGGACAAAAAAAAAACCTTTTTTTTTTTTTTTTACTTCTTTGTTCTTCTCTAGAAACTATTTCTGGATCGTTTTCTTTTGATTTTCACAACGTTTTCAGAGAACAGACATTCTGTTCGTGTTTATCTAGTAGTGTTCACAAACCTACAATTCAAAACGTCACGAAACTATTTCCATCTACAATCTAATAGACATTCTGTTATGTAGAAAATTAAACCAGAAGAACCTTTCTTACACCTTACAAGCAGAAAACACAGAAACATATTTTTTGTATTGAAAACAAAACTGCAATTTTTTCAGAAAACTAATTTTCATGAAAATCAAAACAAGTTTACATCAATTTCTCGTACAGAATAGACAGTGACATAAAACCACTTCAAACAATTTTGAAACCTTCTGTAACCTTTATAGAAGCACCATGCGTTACATCCAGAACCCACAAAATTAAATTTTCCAGAAAACCAGATGCATCTGTAATGATTTTAGAACTCAATAGAGACCCATGATCCTTGAAACGATTTCAAAAAATAAGCTGAAACAACTTCCAAACATCATACTTATGTGAAACAATTTTCACAAAAGAAAATAGAGACTACAATAAAACAGTTTCATGCCAAAATAATGATCTGTAAATCACATACAGGTATCTCTAATACCACTGTTAGAATCCTTACATGCATCAAAATATGCATTACGCAGTGGAAATAAAAGGATTCTAGACAAGAGGACTGCATGTGTGTGTTGATATGGATAAAAAATAGAAAAATATACCTTTTCCAGATGTCTCTGTCATTCAAAGATTTCTTTTGTGTCTGAAGGCGAGATCCAACAATAACCCCCGTGACTTCTATCGGCTAACCAGAGAACAACATCTTCGCCACTGGAGTCCTAGCGTATAACTCCTACTAGCAGTGTCCACACGAGGTATGCTCTCAAGGAAAACAAAAAATTCTCTGCTAGGAGAATTTCTTGGCAGCTAGGGTAACTCACATAGAAGAGAAGGGAAAAAGATGTGTGTCTCAAAAATTCACAGAAAATAATTTTCTCTGTATTTTAAAAAAACAATCATAGCTTATTCTAAGGGAAAAATCCCAAAAAAATAACCAATGATCAACATCTTTTGAATTCTAAAAGAATTAAAATTCTTTAATTGTAATTGGAACCTACAAGTTCTCACAATTACAATTTGGCTCAGAAATTATAACTAATTATAATTTGACCCAAAAACTTCTACTCCTCACAATTAATCCCATAATGTTATCAAATAACTTCTTGAGTACATAATCATCTATTGTGTGTGGCCTATTAGGTTTCAGTCTATTGGTAGCAAAATATAAATTAATCCAAATGTCTTTGAGATTAATAATCCTTAATAATTTAGAATTAACCTATTAAATTCTAATTAAGATTGGTTTATTAATTTATTAATTAATAAACCCATATTCAGCATATCATAAGCGATATCTAGCAATACATCATGACCACCTAAGAGTCTAAGAAGTTAAGTGGCTTGACATGAATCCTTCAACAACAAACTACAATGCAATAAATTTATTTCACCATATAATATCTCATTTGATTTGGAGTATGGAATTAGTGTCAACTTCCTCCAGAATATAAATTAATTCTGGCCCGAATATAATAGTACTTGTACCAGGAATCCACTAGTCTATATGTGTATCAATTAGAACTGTTTCCAATACACAATCACCTTAG
Source organism: Voacanga thouarsii (assembly GCA_026120185.1). Taxonomy (NCBI): domain Eukaryota; kingdom Viridiplantae; phylum Streptophyta; class Magnoliopsida; order Gentianales; family Apocynaceae; genus Voacanga; species Voacanga thouarsii. Next base: position 991,211 of record JANUWF010002273.1, read on the forward strand.
CCAAGGATTTTACGAGTAGTAATTCCAACAAGTAGCCGTGAGATATTTGTTCCTACTATTAGGAGTGATGAATCTTTTATTGACACTCTCAACTACTTTCATATACCTCACATTGTACCCAATATACATCCCATAGGCAGCCCTCGATTTGGCTCCAAAGATTGAAATTAAAGTACAATGCTCAACAAACAAAGTATCTTAGAGATATCAAGTCTAAGAATACTTGCACGTTTACTATAGCGAGATTCTATCACTGGCACTAAATAGTTATTTATGTGATTATCTCATAGCTAGGTCATCCAATGTACTTGTTCTATTAAGAAGCATCCACGTGTTAACTTTGAGTATCACAATATTCACGGATGTGAGAAAACCACCGCCTGATCAGATCAAGTTTAACACGTGCAAGTCTTAACGCATTAATGATGTCCTATCTTATTAATAGTATGACTAGGGATTATTTAAGTACTAACACTATATACTATAATAGGAATCTCACATCATGATCTCTATCATATTTTTCTTAACATAGTATTATACTAAGGACTTTTTCTAATAGTTATTTTGCATGAAAGTTAAGAAATCAAACTGAAAGATAAATAATGTCCTGTATTATAAAACAAATGTATCATATACAAAGTATAAGTGATTACCTCTAGGGTACAAAATTAACAAAAACATGGTGATTCAAGTATTCAAAAGTTCAGAATGAAAACATGTTAATTCAAGGATTGAAGAATTCTAATAAAATATTTTGATTCAAGTATTCAGGTATTCAAGTACACTCAATGCTTATGCCAAGTATTCAAATTTGCACTTACGCCAAGCGGTAAAATATTTTAATTCAAGTATTCAAGTATAGTCAATGCTTATACCAAGTATTAAAGTTAGTACTTACGCCAAGTAGTTAAGTTAGTGCTTACGCCAAATATTCAAATTAATACTTACGCCAAGTATTCAAGTTAGTGCTTATGTCAAGTATTCAAGTTAGTGTGTACGCCAAGTATTCAAGTTAGTTAAGTATTGTCAGTTATGTATTGTATACAAGAATTTTCATGCTCAGGAATTTAAGATTCATGACATTTCCAAGAATTCAAGGTCCATGATATTTATAGTATTTTCCAAATTCATGTAGAAATCAGGAAAACATTTTCTATATCAAGAAAACACTTTACCAAAACCAGGATTTGGAAACCGAATAAATCACACGAGATATCTCATATTCAAGAAATCAAATGCTTGGTAATGCTTTCCAACCAAAGTAAGAAATTCAGGTCATAATGTATCAAGAAGACATTTAACTATGTCATGAAGATATTTGACCATTTCAATAAAACACTTAGCTAAACGGGGTTTGAAAAAGTATGGGACTGACCTCGTGTCCTAACTTAGTAATATATATATATATATATATATATATATATATATAATATCACTTCTAACTTTGCGTGAAGCCTTTAGAGTAGATAACCTACACCGAGAGTCATTCCAAGCCTTACTTAGCATTTATGATCCATAACCAACATATTTTTGTCAACGGAATATTTCTATAATAAAATTACTAGTTTCCATATTTCTTCTTTCTTACTCGGAATAAAATAGATACTTGGATCGACCAAGGTTTGCTTATACATCCCTTTATTTCTTCTCTCAAACAAGTATACAAAGCCTTCACATATTTTCTTGATCCCTCGTGCATCCAATAACGCATAAAGAATTAACATGTGAATTTATCCTTCATAAACCAAATTCTGTATTTCTTCCTTCTTGGCACACTTGCTTGTTTTCAACATAACTTTTAATTCACAAGTACGATTAATGTCAAACTAGTTCCAAAATATCTCCAAAAACATTCCTTTATGATTTCCCACTCATAAAATACCAATTCCTCCTTCCATTTCATTCAATTTTACAATAACATTTCAGTTCTTTAATCCCATAATTAAACTGGCAGTCATTGGTGTTTATGTCATAACTTTTTATCTACAACTCCAAATCATGTCAAATTAGTTCCAAAATTATCCTAAAACATTTAGCTACAAGTTTTAGGTCATAGGTTTTCAGAATAATCAACTAATTCGTATAGTTTAATAGTTCTTCAACTCTGCTCGAAATGCTTCAAACCAGAATTTCTGTTTTTGTTTCTTTTCTTTCACAGAACCAATTCTCCTTTCTTTTACACAACATACATATCACTTGAGCATTCAAATACCTTGTTTATGGTTTAAACATCACATAAAACCCTCTGCTTTCTGTTATGCAGAAAGTAATATGTCACTTGTGCAAATATAACAAAACGACAGCTATAAACATGAACTAATCCATTGTTTTCTCCAACAATTAAACGATGTTTTACTTAAATTCTTTCATCCATCTTTTCAGCCGTGATTAATCCTTCAAACTACCTTCAAAACCCTTTCAAACATCAGATAAAACATAGCTTATACACCTCCAAACACATCGTCACACACAGCCCACAAAATAGCTTCAAAACATAATTATCCTTCAAGCAAAATTCATAGTTCATACATAATTCCTTGTAATATTTATACCAAAATAATCTCCATGAATCAAATAACAACTTTAATTCAAGGAAGGTAGATCTTTACCTTTTATTTGATGCTTTTGGATGCTAAAATAGCCCAAGTTTCTTTGTTTTCTCTTTTCTCTCTTTTCCCCTTATTTTTCTCGGTTTCTCTTTCTCTTTCTCTCTCTCCCTCTCCTCTCTATTTTCTTTTTTCTTTTCTCTTCCTTTTCCTCCTTGTTTGTGGCTAATTTCTGGCTGTCTAAAGCCTTCCCAACCAGTTCTTTATGGCTATTTATAAATAGCAAGAATTGGTCTTCAAGTTGAATGTGCATTTAATGGCTTCAAATGCTTGGAGGTTTGTGATTGGTCCACCTAGCATCCTTAAGTGTCCATGGAAATTTCAAAATTCTGTGGAATTCCTTGCATGATTTTTCATGCAACCAATAATAGAATAACACTTAGCCTCATCAACCAATTACTGGCCGCTCTTCATAATTTTTCTCAGGAATGAACTAAAATTCGGGTCAATATATATTCCAATCGGGAAAACATTTTATTCCACTAATGGAATCGATGTATTTTACTGAACTCAAGAGTAGGAATCAGAATTCTCAAAATCCTTTTTAGTTTTTCTCAATTTTCCGCCAAAATTCCAATTATGGTCAAAATTACCACAATACCCCTAAAAACTTATTTTATACCAAAACGTCCGTCTCATTACACTGATTAACTTTTGTTTTGATCTTATATCCAAATTCTTATTCTATACAAAGTATTCATTAGTTGAAGTATAAAACACTGATGTCATTGAATATTTTTATTGTTCTAAAACGTTCATCTCATTATACTCTTCATTTTTTTTTTTTTTTGTTTTGGTCACTTATACAAATTTTTATTCTATACAAAATAGTAGCTGATTAAAATACAAAAGGGAGGGGTATAACACTGCGTATCTTTTTGAACCTTAATCCAGGTCCAACCATTTTCCTTTAAGAGTGTCTCCATGACTCAATCTCTTTTGTCCTGTGCTATTTCTACAACACTCACCACTATAGGAATGCAGGCTACACCTTTATTGGCATGGAATACACCAATTCTAGCCCAACAATGTCTTTTGTTGTTGGAGATTAAGACTTTCAAATTAAGGGTCATTTTAGTCATTATGTAATAACAAATTTTAAAAACCCTATCTACTAAATGTATAGCATATAGTAGAAATAGGTTGCTAATCCAGTAAGGAACAACAGAAGTACACTTTATAAAAAAATTATCTTCTTTACTCTTATGAATTCTTCTTATTAACAATTAACTTATTTAATTCTAAAATGGGGGTAATCAAAATAGGAAACTTCTAAATACTACTCTTAAAAAAATTAAGAAATAAAGAACTAAAATAGGAAACACATAAGAAATAAGAAACAAGAATATAACTTCAAGATCAATTAAGAAACTACCAAGTTTATAGGCATACACAATGAATCAATTAAGAAACTTATCATAAATACGATTATTTTGAGTAGTTGATTTTAGAATCACACTTAGCGCAATGAATTCCAATCCTTGCAAAAATAGACTAACCCTTATGTAGTGCCTAAGTTAAAATCTCTAATTCAATTCTTAATCTAAGACACTTGATTAACCCTTTTTCTTAGCGGCTCTAATACTTGAGTTAATAAGCATCTCAAATCAAATACTAAATTGATAATCATATCAAGGTATCATCAACATAAAGTTAAGAATAACCAAAAACTACAATCATGTATAACATTGAATCATGCAATTCCATATCAACTTAATCAAGCCAGAAAATGTAACCTAATTAAGCTAATCGATGCCACTAGATAATAAATCTAAAGATCCATTATCTTTAATCAATCCAAGATCAATTATCCTAGCTAAACAATCATGCAAGTATAATATGTTGATCACATATAAGAAACTCAAGACAATTAATTAAAAAAGTTAGCCAAAATTGCATAAATGCTTAAGAGGCAATTTGAATATAATCAAAGATGAATCTTTAATACATGAATCTCAAAGTCTCAAAATTAATTTCAAAACATAACCTTAAAAATATTGCAAAAATTCTTAATTGTTTTAATACAAAGAAAACTAAAGAACACTACAACTTAAAAATAAGAAAGAAATAAGAGAACTTTTGAAAGATGAAACTTGATAAGCCTACAATCTCTAGCTATTCTTGCTTTTGGACTCCTTTCTATCTTGAGCCTTCTTGGTGCTTTTCCTCAAAGAAAGATAAAATATTAATATGTTAGTTCCAAGATTACTGAATTTAGTCATCTAAAATTTTTATATAGAGTTCTTAAACCATCCTAGGGTTGATTTGGAACTCTTGCACTACTATTAGACTAATTTAGGACTTGTCTGAAAGTTTCTGGATGCTGGCACTGGAAATTGTACGGCTATGCTCCTGGCTATACAACCTCTGTGCAAAAATTACTCGATTCTAGAACGGTCTCCTATACGACCATGCATGTGGCTGTGTAAGCTTGCACAAGCATCTATATCGTCGTGCATCTAGCCCTACAAATTACAGACATCAATTTTTCATAACTTGTATCTAACAACTCTAGTTGACACATGTGTGAAAGGGTCTTACCTTGGTCCTTTTTAACGTGGATCGCATCAATCCTATCTGAATTCTTAGTATTTTTCTTTACATGATTCGAGCACCTTGCTATGAAATAAGATCCCTTGTAGATGTAATACATGCCTTTAGGTCATTTCTTGGACTTGGTACCCCCGTTCTTTTCCATACCTTTGCCTCAGGACTTGCCTTTCCCTTTGGCCCTACTTTTCTCCTTCTCTGAATCCATCTTAGACTTTGTATCATGGTTCAAATCTAATCATGGTCCATTAGATGATTTATAGTTACAACTGCCTATGCCATATTCTAGACTCCATATCATCTCAATTCTATCTGGGCCCAACCTTGCAACCCAAAAATAAAGTTGGAAAGCCTGTTCTCTTCAGACATCTCCCGAATATCCAACATCAATCTTCACGTAGGCCCTTATAGAACCTGTATAGTTGGGGCTCTTCAATGCCTCTCGGGCTAACCATGAAGTGTTAGTAGACAACAATTTCACCCTCAGTTCTGTCTTAAACTACTCCTATGAGTCAATACTTAGCAAGTGCTCATCTGCCATATGAATCCACCACCATAGTTTTGCATCTGCAACCAAATACATTAATGTTATGTTACTTTTTTTGCAGTTGGTATAGGTGCAGCATGGAAGTACTACTCCATAACCCAAAAGAAGTTCTCCAATTGCTTAGCGTTCTATTGCCCACTGAATGACTTTGGCTACGGTATTTTCATATTTGGACCAAATGTCATTTCTTCGGCTCCGCTTGCTAGGGTCCATTTTATCAAGGCCATATCTACCTTGAGATCCTTCACATCTTGGGCCAAACCAACACCACTTGTACCAATTTTATTCTAAAACTCTACAAAGCCAGTAGATGTTCTGACTCAATCGCACATTTTGAACAGATAAGGATGGATATTATGAAATCCGCTACCTAAGAATCCGAGTTACGGACTATTATAGAGCTAAGTGATTCGACTCACTCCGCTAGTAATACCACTCCTCTATATTGTATGTCCTTTGAGTTAGTTCAAATACTTTCTAAGCTAACAAAGGAGATCTAATTTTGAGGTCTGCCAAGCCCACTCTTAGAACAATGAGGCCATCAGCACTTGCAGTTGCAGAATTTGTTACTCTGTTTTATTAGTCATCTTGCTCCTTTGCCAAACTTTTTAGTCATGGTATCACATTGGTACTAATTAGCTCTTGGGAACCGATTCAGCCCTTCACAAACCCTTACCCGATACCCATTATTGGCCTTATATCAACTTGGCTCTCCGCAAACCTTTCTCTGCAAGTTCCACTAAACCTCAGTTGTGATAACAACTTGTTACAAAGTTAAGTTCAAACTCGTACTTAAGGAAGCTTTGTACTAGTAGCAACGTAGTCCAATCCATAACTAGGTTACTCAACCTCAACCTTAGAACACAAAATTCAATCAAAGTTTGAAAAACGAGAGACAAAATCAGGTTATGGGTATCATATGTCGAATCTTGAACATAATCATTCAAGAATGAGGATTAGAATAGTAATAGATTAGAAAAGGGCCAAGTATTTATGACTAGGCCAAATCTTTATAGCCAGTTGAGCTTTCACAGCCTAACCTAAACTTTCACAAAGCTTAGTAAACCCTTTTGTATATCTCAATCACTTCACAAGCAGCTCCTACCCCTTTGATGAATACAAGGATCCCTTTTGACAATTTTTCTCCTATCTAAGTTCTTTCTATGGTGTAATAACCATTCCTTCTCATTCTCTTGTGTTGGATGTTCATGTTCTCCTACTCTGGGATTTTGTGAGCTCCCTGACTTTGAGATATTTCTCACTCTAGGTTATATTACAAATAAATACTATAGTCTAGTTATATAGATTTTTATGGGGATACCTCACAATTTTTTAGAGACTAACTCCTACTTAGACTTAGATATCTTGAACTTATTGCATAAGTTTCAGAAGTGTCTTCCACTAATGGGTCGATCTCATTAGCTAGGATTTTATCATTCTAAAAGCTTCATCCTTCTAGAAAATTTATCCTTGTCCCACAAGATAGGGACCATAACTTGGTTATCTTGTAAACTCCCCTTGGAGATAGGACACTTTACCCCATTGTGGGCCAAGTCCGTGCACCACATACTATTCTTTTGGTTTATTTTAGTACAGACTGGCTTAAGCACACATATTAGGCCTATGTATACATGACTAAGTCCATCTATCTAAAGAAACTTTCAGTCATCTTCCAGGCTAGTCCGTACTTGGTCTTGAGCCAGTACTTGAGCATTCAAACACTAACATGAACTTACACAATCCAACACATATACCCGACATGTTCTTGGTTCATCAAGTGCCTAGCGCCAACATCCTTATCTAACCACCCATAGTCTTGACTACCTTTGTCCATCGGTTTCAAGTCCTTGAGCGTGTGAGTGATCTGGTAGTGTCCTGCATACCACATCCCTGAACATATGGTCTGACACTAGCTAATATTCCATTGTTGAAGGTTATATATATTCTAAACAAATTGAAATAAGGCTCTTTATTCCAACAACAGTATTTATTTTTAGGTAGGATAAATCTTGTCTCATTCCATTTGAAATTAAATATCTCATTTTTACTTGACACAAAAATTTAAGCAAGTGTTTAAATATAGATAAGTTACCACTTTACCCGTTTTATTTCAATTTTTTAAAATCCCAAACTGCTTGTTTATTATTGACAAGAGGGGGACTAGATTTAAACTTCTATGCAACATGAAACATTATTTGGAATGTAAAGAAGGAATTTCTTAAAAAATCTAAATTACATAGCCTTTGAACTCTTTGTGGAAGTTATAGAGGCTAAATTAGTCATATTTTTTATAGTTATTTGAGGCTTTTTTGTGATACATTTTGTTCAATAACTAGTCATATTCCTTCATATTTGAGATTTCACCTTGGAAAGGTATTTTGTTCATTATTACAGATTTTTAGGGTAAAACAAAGCAAAAACGTCGCAAAACAGAAGAGATGCGGCGTCAGCTAGGGCATTGGAACTGGCGCCGGCCATGCATTGATGATATGAACTTCGAGGCGACAAAAAATTGTCAGAACAGAGCAGAACAAAGTGGAACCAATGCCGGCTTCAATAGCCAAGGCAGCGCCGGCTACATTCTAGACTACATTGTGCGGAATTTGAAAAAATATCTGCGAACAAGTAGAGAACCAAAATATAACCGGCGCTGGCTCTGAGAGCTAAGGCAGTGCCGGCTGTGCTCTGAGGAAAAGGCGAGATTGTAATTTTTCTACGCAATTTTTGATAATTTGTGGAGTTATAGTATCTTCCAACTTATACTTGGCCAAGAACATTGCACCAACGAGTTTAGACACTTCCCAAACCTATAAATAGATAGAAAACACAAAGGAAAAGGGAAGAATTCATTGATCATCACAGAAAATCACTCAAATCAAAGGAGAAATTCTTCAATTCAAGGAGAGTTGTGCAAGAAGATCTTCAAAGGAAGAAAAAAGAGGCTTGTCTATGAGTGCTTTCTTTTACTTTGTTTTCTTTTTTCTTGAACAGTGATATATTAATTGTTTTATTGTAATTCGACATTGTTGTAGATATTCATGATATTTAGAGTTATTTAATCTTTTGATTAATTGATTATTCTTCTTGATATTTAATTACTTGGGCATATTACGAAATTAATTGATTGTTTCATTTCATTGGCTTGCTAGACCAAAGAGGTTGATGGTGGTTTTAATTGATTAATTTCATATTTATTGGTTGTTAACTTACTAGACTAAAGAGGTTAATTGCTGAGGATTAAGTAATTAAAGGTTAATTAATGTTTGTCAAACTAAGGATTCATTGATTAATTTTATGTTTTAAATTTTCCAGACCAAGGAATTTAACCAAGGATTGTGTTTAATACGTCTTTTGGGTGAGTTAGTTGAGACAGACCAAATGATACTAATTTATCTAAAGAATAGTGATTTCATGGATTAACCATCGAAGTGAATCTACCTTCATCCTTTATGATGCCAAGAGAATAATTGGTTATGATAATGGTTGAGTTCTTTAAGATCATGTTTGTCTAAACAATTGCTTGAGTTACATACTTCTTCATCCTTGACATGTATATATTTTTATTTTTATTTTGTTTTATTTAATTTCATTTTTCACTTTATTGAGTGGTTAAACAATGAAAGAAAATTGATTAATGCATACTTGTTCCTGGCGGATTGACACAAGTTTGAACTCTATGCTTTGTTAATAATGAGTACGCTTACTCATATGTGTAATTTAGAGTTAACGTTTTAATGTAAACTTGATTGGGAATGTGCTTAGTTTTTATATGATTTTTATACCCAAATCTATATGCATCAAGTTTTTGGCACTGTTGCCGAAGAACAATATTATGAAACCTTGGATTTCGTTGATTTAACCATATGAATATGTAAATATGTAAATATATCAATATGTAAATTTGTACAATTGTTCTCTTTACAAAATGATGCCATTCGTTGTATTGTGTATCTTTGTAATCTAACTTACTAACTTGAACCCTGTTTAATTGACTAACATACTTGCTGTTGTACTGTAAATACCACTAACTTTTGTATTTAAGTAGTTTGGGAATGCGTGTATTCTTTTTTTCTTTATTTTTATATTATTTGTTTTTAACTTTTGTTTTTTTCTTTTATTTATTTATTATTATTATTTTCGATTTGATTTTTTTTCTTTTTTTTTGTGCGAGGTTGATATCATTATAGACAACTATTTTTGGGCACAAAATCAAAGGAGTTACAATGATACTAGATTGGCAAGATTATAAGCTCGCATTGATGTTCTTAGTGAGATGCCATTAATAACATTGGTGAATTCTTTTGTTGCCAATACAAATTCATCTGTTCATTAGCATAAAGAAGCGTCTCAACGATTGAGCTATCAAAGAACACAACTAGCCAAGTTAGTTGAGAATGCCATAAAAGCCCATATGCTTGAACAAGAGAATCTTCAAGGAAATAGGAGAGGGCATGAGGACCAATTGTCCAATGTGGAAAGGGAGGTATTCAATTTTATTCTACGTGCTAATAATTCTAATATCTCTTTATCACATGATTTTTTTTTTTAAGTTCCTCTCAATTCTTGGAGAACAAGGATCCAAATGATGCTGTGTTAAATTTATCATACCTCAAGGAATTGAATCTTTCAACACTACATCATAAGAAACTCTTTGAGGATGTTGACGAATTTTACACTTCACCCCAATTTTAGGGAAGTAACTTAGCTTTTGTAGACCATGCCTTGAAAATTAAAGATTTTCCAATCCCATCTTTAAGAACTCAAATACTAAGTTTAAAGGGGAATTTAAATTGTAAAAATTCTTTTAAATGGTTAATCGGTAATTTCAAGCTTGATGCATTCTTTAGAAACCATGTGCACTTATATGTTGACAACAATATTTGTATATCTAAAAAAATGTCAGAGAAAGAGGTTTATGTGTTTTGCTTTAGTGAAAAAAATTATTTTCATGAATCTTCCATTTTTCAAAATCCTCCATTCTTCATTCTACATTCATTTTACCTATCTTCTATTTTGAGCTTTAATTTCTTTCCAAAATTTTGATGAGGAAGCATGATGGGTGTAGAGAGTTTTTGTTTTATTTTTATTATTTTAGTCTTTCTCTTTAGTTTGTTTTCTTTTATTTAGGTATGGTTTTATTTTATTATTATTTTTTGTGTGCTTTTATTTGTGTTTTGTTTTACAGGAATAAAGTCCTCTTGGACAAGCCCTTTTTTTTACCTCAAGTTTGGATACTATTGGAGCATTATTGCACTTGGGCAGTATTACTTAAGCTTTATAACCCATTATTATTTTTAGCCCATTTGGAGATGCTTTCTGGTGTTTAATTTTTGTCAATGAGGACATTGTCTAATTTAAGTATAGGGGAATAGTTTGGTGATATACTTTGTCCAAGTTTTTTATCAATTTTATTTTGGGCACAAAGTAAGGAAGTTTGTTTTTCTTATCTCTTCTCCTTTTTATATTTTTGGTCCCATGGTATGGTTTAGTCTTTGTTATATTTATTTGGCCATTGAGGACAAGGTCTAGTTTAAATATGGGGGAGTGATTTGATTGACAATTCTTCTATGCATATACTTTATCCTTCTTGAGCAAAACTTTTCAAAACTTTTCTGATTTTCTTTGAGATTTTAGAAGAATTTCAAGCTGTATTTTTAATTCATGTCTTTATGATGGATTATAGAGCATATGTTCTAGATCATTTATGGCTTATGCATGACTTTTTGCACGCACTTGGATGAAATAGTTCTTGATCGAATGTTTTGCGTTGTTCTTAAACCTATTTTTCTACTAAAATTTATGGAGCATTCTAAAACTTACTTAAATACCTCTCAAGACGAAATAAGAAAGACAATCATGATTTAACTTAGAGATGACGGTAATAGGCCTTCTTTGGATAGTTTGAGCTTTTCAAGCCTATCTATTTTTTATAATATCCATAGTATCTATTTTGAGCCTAAATTGTTGATTTCTTTCTTTAAAACCCGTTATCATACTTTGTCCATTGCTTGTTTCTGAGAGTTTGAATAATTTTCCAAATCTTTATGCTCTTGATGGATAAAAGTATATATAGGAGCATGTGAGGAAGAATACTTGGAGAAAGATCATGACTCGTTACTTTCAATCATGTATCAATAGTGTGTGAGCTAGAGAAAGAAAAGAAAGAGAAAAGAGAGATTGAAAACAAGAAAAGAAAAACAAAAGCTGTAAGAAAGAAGGGGAAGAGAAAAAGTGAAAAGAAAAGAATAGCAGCAGTGGAAACAAGAGAGGAGTGAAAGAAAAGAAAATAAAGAGAGATGAAAGATCACAAGAGGAATGGTGGTTGAGATGTAAAAGTTAAATTCATATCAAATCTTTGTCACCATTGCTGAAAAGTCGAGTGATCTTGTGAAAAATAGAGAAGAATTGATGAAGAAAGTAAAAAAATGAGAAGAAGAAGAGAAAAAAGAAAAAATGCAGGATTTGCTTGAGTTGAGTTATAATTACCGAATAAGGTTATGGTTTGATTGATTTCTGGAATAGGAGAGCAAAAAAAGTTAGAAATTATTGATACATTTTGTTTATCCTTTTCTTGCGAACTCTCATCTTCTTTGATATTTGATTTTCCTTTATCTTTCGTTTGATAAGCTACATTACAAGCCTTTAGCCTTACATTATAAGCTTGAAAGTCCTACTTGACCTAAGTAGAATCATGATATGTCTCGGATTAGTAGAGAGAGTGTATGAAAGGTAAGCCTATGGAATGCATATTTTTTTTGAACTAAATTCTTTCCAATGGTTCGAGAATATTGTTAAGTATTAAGATGGTTCTACTAAGTCATTATTCACTTACACAAGGCTTGCATTTGTTGTGAAAGATGTAGTAGCATATGTTTTATGTTCTTGAATGAAGGAAGCATTAGAGATATTGTTTTGAAATTGATTGAGTGATTTAATGAAATCCTTGTGTTTTTTTTACTTGTCTTTGATACTTTGCTTAAGGACAAGCAAAGAGTTGAGTGTGGGGGAATATGATACGGGCTAAATTAGTCATATTTTTCTAGTTATTTGAGGCTCTTTTGTGATACATTTTGTTCAATAACTATTCATATTCCTTCATATTTGATATTTTACCCTTGGAAATGTATTTTGTTCATTATTACAGATTTTTAGGATAAAACGAAGCAAAAACGTCGCAAAACAGAAGAAAGGCAGCGCCGGCTAGGGCACTGGAACCAACGCCGGCCATGCACTAATGACATGAACTTCGAGACGACAAAAAATGGTCAGAACAGAGCGGAATAGAATGGAACCAGTGCCAACTCCAATAGCCAAGGTGGCGCCAGCTGCATTCTGGACTACATTGTGCGGAATTCAAAAAAAAAATCGGCGAACGAGTAAAGAACCAGAACATAACCAGCGCTAGCTCCGAGAGCCAAGGCGGTGCTGGCTGTGCTCTAAAAAAAAGGCGGGATTGTGATTTTTCTACGCGATTTTTGGTAATCTGTGGAGTTTTAGTATCTTCCAACTTCTATTTTGCCAAGAATATTGCACCAACAAGTTTAGACACTTCCCAAGCCTATAAATAGATGAAAAACACAAAGGAAAATGGGAGAATTCATTGATCATCACAGAAAATCATTCAAATCAAATGAGGAATTCTTCAATTCAAGGAAGGTTGTGCAAGAAGATCTTCAAAGGAAGAAGAATGAGACTTGTCTATGAGTGCTTTTTTTTACTTTGTTTTCTTTTTTCTTGAACAATGATATATTAATTATTTTATTGTAATTCGACGTTGATGTATATATTCATGATATTTAGAGTTATTTGATCTTTTGATTAATTGATTGTTCTTCTTGATATTTAATTATTTGGGCGTATTATGAAATTAATTGATTGTTTCTTTTCATTAGCTTGCTAGACCAAAGAGGTTGATGGTGGTTTCAATTGATTAATTTCATATTTATTAGCTGTTAACTTGCTAGACCAAAAAGGTTAATTGCTGAGGATTAAGTAATTAAAGGTTAATTAATGTTTGTCAGACCAAGGATTTATTGATTAATTTTATGTTTTAAATTTGTCAAATCAAGAAAATTTAATCAATGATTGTGTTTAATACGTCTTTTGGGTAAGTTAGTTGAGACAGACCAAGTGATGCTAATTTATCTAGAGGATAGTGATTTTATGGATTGACCATCGAAGTGAATTTACATTTATCCTTCATGATGCCAAGAGAATAATTGGTTATGAGAATGGTTGGGTTCTTTAAGATTATGTTTGTCTAAACAATGGCTTGAGTTACATACTTCTCCATCCTTGACATGTATATATTTTTATTTTATTTTATTTTATTTCATTTTTTCACTTTATTAAGTCAATTAAACAATGAAAGAAAAGTGATTAATGCAGACTTGTTCCTGGAGGATCGACACTTGTTTGAACCCTATACTTTGTTAATGATGAATACGCTTGCTCATATGTGTAATTTGGGGTTAACGTTTTAATGTAAACATGAATGTACTTAGTTTTATATGATTTTTATACCTAAATCTACACGCATCAGGAAGGCTCCCAAAACTGAAAAGTTTTTGTAGTGTTCTTTGTAGAACAATCATAATTTACATGTGAATTAGCCACTCAATTGCCTTCATAATATATATGAACAAAAGAAAGAGTAGAAAGAAAAACTTGGAAATAATATGTAATATTTCCAAGGAAGAATGGAAGTTCGTTCTTCAAGGAAAGAAATGAAAATCATAGAATCTATTTAGACTTCTATTAAACAAAATCCATGAAGAGAAGAGGAAGTTCTCCTTCTGCTTCATGGTTACTAAAGAGAACTGGGAACTGACTATTGTACTAGCTCATGTATTTATTGACAATTTGGCTCAACCTTTGTATTTTTGCTACATAAAAAATTTGCTCAAGGAAAACCATCTATGGAATTGTTATGATGAGAATTTTGTACAATTAGGCTGAAAAATGAGGTTATTTTGGGGTGGCTTGATAGTCGATATACTTTGATCAAACCTCAGTTTGAAGAAAAACACCTAGTTATGACTTAAGGGATTATAGTATATTTTAGGATTTCCTGTTAGAATTCTAAACTGGAATCCAAACTTTAATTTCGTAAAAGATAAGTCCATTTTTTCAATTTAGATTTCTTTGCACCATCTGCTAGTCTATCTTTTTTCCAAGTCTATCCTAATCATAACTGTATTGGTTACTAAAGAGCCCTTCAAATTAGATAAATCCACTGCTAATCTTACACGCCCTAGCTACTCCAAAGTTTGTGTAGAAATCAACTTATTGAAACCTTTGGTGAAATGAATATGGATTAAAACCACTAAAGAAAGATCTTATCAACATACTGAATACAATAATGTACTTTTTTTAATCTAGATTGTAATCAGGTAGGCCATGATAGGCAATCCTACAAGAACCTTTACATGCCTACTAAGGAGAAGAGTATCTGATAAGTTTAGGTGGAAAATCCTCGATAGATCACATAATCAGAGTGGTTAAAGTAGAAAACAAACACTAGTTTAGAGATGGCAATATTGAAAAGAATCCTTACTCAAGATCCTTCAATATCACAAGCAGCTATTGCCACTAACGATGATGAAGATGAGCCTAATATGGAAAATCTAGTCCAAATAGCCAAAAAAATCTAGGACTTAGTCATCTGGGAAAAAATATTAGGGTTTTGACATCTAACTAAACCTACTCCTCCGAAGAAATAGTGGCATAAATGGAGAAGAACATTATTCTAGAGGTTTTCGCTCCACTTCATGCCACGACAACATGCTCAATTCCCTGTGAGGATGCACTCTCAATAGCAACAATTTGAGGAGGCACAAAGTAACAATTCATATATAAGGCCTATTCTGATCGCTAGAGATAATAACAGGCACATAGTTTCTACCCTCTTCTAGAACGATCAAAATATAGTGCTGCTTTAGAAACTCATTGAATCCGAAAAAGATTAGGGATATTATTTCTTTTCAATTGACAATCTCCAAATCATCAAGAAATTGATTAAATTAGAAGGTTAGGGTTCTTTCATTGAGTTTTCTAAAATTACTCTTAAACTAGAATTTAAAGCTAAACTCCATTCTCTTATAAAGAAGCGTTAGAATTCCAATTCAAATTCGTCTGGTAGAATCATTATAGACCTGGATCAAGTTGCTTAGGCTGCTCCTACTTAGTCCTAGAAAATACAGTATTTGAGAAAGTTTAGGTTCTCACACCCTCTTACTTCTACCTCTAATTAACTATGAATGTCCTTATTTGGAATATCATAGGCATAACAAACATTGCTCGTTTGTGGCATCTTAAAAATTAATTAAGTTGCATTCTCTTTGCCTTGTTACAATCTTCGAAACCATGGTTTTTTATTATCCAATTAAGAGGTGTGAATATATCTATAAAAGGATATGAGAAGAAAAATTTTGGATCTCTAAAAAATATTATCTAGTCTCTTACAAATGCTCAAAGAAATCTCTTACAAATAGACTATCATTTGTCTGTAGATTGTTAAGTGTGAAAATGTTATATTTTTATGTTCTTTTTACTTAGTTTTTATGTAATCTCTTATGTGATATTGGATAGTTTCTACTTATTTTGCATGCTTATGTGTTTGTAGGCCATCTTATTAAAAAATGAGTGAAACAAGGGCTTCAATAATGATTTTAGAAACAAAGATGAATGCCAAACTAATTGAAAAGCCCTTGAACATGATTTGGAGCTATTTTAGAAGTATTTCAATGCAAGTGCATATGATGATACATAGACATGCATCAAACTATACTGAACAAAACATAAAACAAAGTTCCAAGAGGTATGCATGGCTTGTGGCATGCCCAGGCTAGCTAAACAAAGCAATTTAACTACTCTTAGAAATAATACACAGCTCACAACATGGCTGTGTAGCAAGCCATGACAATGTCATTGATGTCCCCTTCAGCCAATAGTTCTAAGTTAGGCTTTTCCAACCTAGATAAGTGATCCATAGCCAAAATTTCTACTCCCTTTTTATCCCTAATCTCCAAGTCAAATTCCTACAATAAGAAAACCTATCCTATCAGTCTTGGTTTAGAATCATGCTTGGTTAGTAGGTATTTAAGGGCGGAATGGTCCATATATACAATAACTTTGGACAAAACAAGATAAGAACAGAATTTATCAAAAGTAAATATTATTGCAAGTAGTTCTTTATCTGTTGTGTTGTAGTTCTCTTGTGTCGTCGTAAGAGTTTTGCTTGCATAGTAGATTAGTTAAAAATACTTATTCCTCCATTGTCCAAGCACTACGCCTACTGTATAATCACTTGCATCACACATTAATTTAAAAGGAAGAGACCAATCTAGTGTAATTAAAATAGGAGAGCTGATCAATTTCTTTTTAAGCACAGTAAAACTATTGAGACATTTATCATCAAAATAAAAAATAGTATCTTTTTCAAGTAGAGAAGTAAGAGGTTTAGAAATTTTTGAAAAATTCAAGATAAACCTTCAATGAAAACTTGCATAACTCAGAAAGCTGCAGATAGCTTTCACGGAAGTAGAAGGAAGAAGTTTCTCAATTGCCTCAATTTTTGCTCTATCAACCTCAATACCTTTCCTTGAAATCTTGTGTCCCAATACAATACTTTCTTGTACCATAAAGTGACATTTTTCCCAATTAAGCACGAGGTTGGTTTCTTCAAACCTTTGAAGAATCCTCTCTAAATTAGCCAAACATAAGTCAAAAGAATCATCAAAAACAGAAAAATCATTTACAAATACTTCTATGATGTCTCCCACAAGTTCTTTGAAGATAGCTATCATACATATTTGGAAAGTTCTTAGACAATTGCAAAGACCAAAAAGCATATGGCGAAATGCAAAAGTACCAAATGGGCATATAAATGTGGTCTTTTCTTTATTCTTCGGTGCTATGGGGATTTGAAAGTAGCTGAAAAAACATCTACAAAACAATAAAACTCATGTCTGACTAATCTTTCTAATATTTGGCCAATGAAAAGGAGAGGAAAATAGTCCTTCCTAGTTGCCTCATTTAATTTCCTATAATCAATGCAAACCCTTCAACTGGTTACCAATCTCATTGGGATCAACTCATTTTTTTCATTTGGGCTCACCGTCATTCCTCCTTGGTACTACTTGTGTAGGGCTTACTCAAATACTATCAAAAATAGGATAAAATGATGCTAGAATATAATTGTTTAATTATCTCACATTTTACCATATCGCTCATACTTGGGTTCGACCTATGCTGGGGTTGCACTACGAGTTTTGCTCCTTCTTCTAATAAATAGCTATATTTTATCATTTAAAATATTCCATTTATCACTATATAAAATTATTGACCCTAAGAATAATATTGCAAGTTCAATGCCTTCGATCTACAAGTGTAAGGATGAAAATACCCCTCTATATAACACCCATCATTAAGATAGGAAAAATATATTAACACATTTCTCAATAACATCTACCATCATTTGATACCTAATTGGATAATTTATGACTTTTAGTATGTACCCACTTATCACAGGGAGCTATCCAAAAGCATATATACTTAGCCACGTTTCTCAGGACTTGGATTATTTAGATTATCTTCGATAATCACAAAGAGGTGATATATTTACTAAATGAAGTTTAAAAACTTTATCGTTTAAGCCTATCTTAATTAATTAAAGTTATGCACCAAACATACAAGGTTATTGGACTGATGTTAAGATCACACCCATCATATATCAATGTACACAAGTCTCATTTCACCAGACCACCAACTTATATTCGAATCTTAGGGGACTCGTCCAGGCAGTAGCAACAATAGACTAATCTTTATTTCTTATAGCACTTTTATAAAAATTACTATCACGTGGTTAAATTCTACATATTCTAAATATGTTTATACTATTGACGGAGTGAACTATATACTAGTTAAAGTTAAATTATTCCCTATTTAGAAACTATAGTATAATGATCTAAATCTTAACAAAGCGTCAACTTCATCAATCGATCAAGAACGTTTTAACTTGTATGTTAGTAGGCCTTGATATACACCTTACTGTGAAAGTACAGCCCAATCAAGTAGACCGCTTATAAACGTACTTAGACCTTAATGTGCAAATTTATGTATATGAATAACTATTAATGAATGAAATATTTTATTATTTTCCAAAATACAAAAATACACAGTCTATTTGTGCATACATTCCAACAATCTCTCACATATATTAAATAGACTATGAAAGTCCATATGTGCCTACCCTTATGACATCTAGACATCTTCTAAACAATATCTCTGTCAAAGGCTTGGTAAAGGAATTTGCTAGATTATTTAAGGAAGAAATCTGATTAACCACTATCTCTCGTTTTTTGTTGAACTCTCGAATTATGTGGTACGTCTCTTAATGTGCTTGCCCTTTCTAGGAACCATTGTGACACAACTCCAAAATTGTCATAATATATGGTAATATGCCTGTCCATTTATGACACAACTCTAAGTTCTATGTGAAACTTTTGGAACCAAATCACTACTTTTGAAGCTTCTGAAGCTGCCATATACTCAACTTCCGTGGTAGAATCAGCAATAAAAGATTATTTTACACTCATCCATGAAATAACCCCTTCAGTTAAGGTGAAAACACATCTATTAATGGATTTTCTTTCATCTTTGTCCGCCTGAAAGTCATTGCCAGTGTAACAGGTAAGAACTAAATCATCAACTCTGTAGACAAGCATATAATCTCTCGTTCTTTTCTGTCTTGAGTATAAACTTCACAACTTGCCAATGTTTTTCCCTTAGGTCTGACTGATATCTACAAACCGTGCCTATGGCAAAGTAGATATCTAACCTTGTACAAAACATGATATACATGAGACT
Source organism: Voacanga thouarsii (assembly GCA_026120185.1). Lineage (NCBI taxonomy): Eukaryota > Viridiplantae > Streptophyta > Magnoliopsida > Gentianales > Apocynaceae > Voacanga > Voacanga thouarsii. Next base: position 1,010,783 of record JANUWF010002273.1, read on the forward strand.
TCCTACTATTGAAACATAAGGAATCCTACTCATTCTTTTCTTTTCTTCTATAACTTAGAATACTACTTAGAAGATAAGGTCAATCTATACCTAAAGAGTATGATTGCCTTTTACACTGATCTATGCTAAATTTAACTAATATCTTGTCAATATAGACAGATTGAGATAAGTCTAATATTCTTTACTCCCTATCTCTAAAAAGCTTTATACCAGAAATATAGCTAGTTTCTCCCATATTCTTCATGTTAAATTAACTTGATAGCCAAATCTTTATAAATGACAACGTCTCTACATCATTCTCAAATAGTAGAATGTTATGTACATAAAGTACCATAAAGAACACATTATTCCCATCTATCTTCCTCTACACATATAGTTCATCCGCATTTGGAAGATAAGGTTAATTTGTACCTAAAGGGTATGATTACTTTTTTACACTGATCGATGATAAATTTAGCCAATATAGACATATTAGGATAAGTTTAATAATCTTTACTTCCTATCTTTAAGAAGCTTTATACCAAGAATGTGGCTAACTTCTTCCATATCTTTCATGCTAAATTAACTTAATAGTTAAATCTTTATAAATGACAATGTCCCTACATTATTCCTAATGAGTTGAATGTCATGTACATAAAGTACCATAAAGGATATATTGTTCCTATCTGCCTTTCTATACATATATAGTTCATCTACATGTTGTATGAAATTATAAAACTTTACAATCTCTTCAAAATATATGTTGCATGCAATGATGCTTACTTAAGTCTATAAATTGACTTCTTAAGCTTGCAAACCATATGCTTGTATTCTTTTCCAACAAAGCATTTAGGTTGAGTCATGTAGATGTCTTTGTTGGGTATCTCACGCGTATCATATACGGTGCAGCGGAAGAATAAGAACGAGATACCATCCCAGGATCCGCATATGTGTGAAAAACAAGACATATATATAGAAAACAAAGAAACAAAGATAATAGTTTTTACCTTTCTTTGTTTGTGTGGAAAACAAAACTTTCCTTCTTCATGTATGATAATTGTGGTGCGATTTAGCAATCCTCTTGAAAAATCACCACGAGAATTGAATATCCAACCACTATAATCACAGTGTGTGATTATCTCTAACAGAAATCCACACGGAGGATTACACTCAAGCACTAAGATTTTATGTGCTAGCAGAAAATAACAATGGTAGCTGGGGTTTTTCTTATTCTTCTTGTTAAACAAAAACTAGAGAAAGAAGAAAAAGAAGAAGGGTTATATTCTCCTTGAAGAAGCTCATGAAAGAGAGAGTGAAGAGAACAAAAGATCATATATTTATCCTCTTGTATGCCCTTTGGTTTTATGTTGTTTTGGAGTTGTTTCAAGTGACCTTTGGTTTTCATGTTTTGTTTCATGTGTGCCTCTTGGGTCACTTGAAAAACCTCAACAATAAAACCATCTGAGAATTCCAAACAAACAATTGCAATTCTCCAATTGCAATTGGAACCCATCAAGTTCTCAGAATTATAAATTAGTCCATCAATTATAACTAATTATAATTTGGCCACATTAACTTCTTTTTCTCGCAATAAACCCCACTATATTATCAAATAACATCTTGAGTATATATTTCTCTTTTGTGTGTGACCTATTAGGTTTCCCGATCAATTGATAGCGAACATGAATTAATCTAAACATCTTTGAGATTAATAATCATTAATTAATTAGAATTAATTCTATTAATTCTAATCAAGATTGGTTTATTAATTTATCAATTAATAAACCCATATTCCTAGATCATAAGCGGTATCTAGTAACACATCACGACCACCCAAAAGTCCAGGAAGTCAAGTGACTTGACATGAACCCTGCAATAACAAACTACAGTGTAATTAACTCATTTCACCATACAATATCTCATTCGGTCTAGAGTATGGAATTAGTGCCAACTCCCTCCAGAATATATATTAATTCTGGCCCGAATATAATTATACTTGTACCAGGAACCCACTACACTAGATGTGTATCAATTGAAACTATTTCCAATACACATACACCTTGGCCAAGGACTTCTCGAGTAGTAATTCCTACAAGTAGCCGTGAGATATTCGCCCCTACTATTAGGAGTGGTGAATCCTTTATTAACCCTCTCAACTACTTTCGTTTACCTCACAATGTACCCAATATCCATCTCATAGGCGGCTTTCGATCGAGCTCTAGAGATTGGAATCAAAGCACAATACTCAGCAAACAAAGTATCTTGGAGATCTCAATTCTAAGGATACTTGCATGTTTACTATATTGAGATTATATTTCTAGCACTAAATAGTTATCCATGTGATTATCTCATACCTAGGTCATCCAATGAACTTGTTCCACTAACAAGCATCCATGTGTTAACTTTGAGTATCTCAATACTCACGGAAATGAGAACCACCGCCTGATCAAATCAGGAAGTCTAACACATGCTAATCTTAATGCATTAATGATGTCCTGTCTCATTAATACTACGACTAGGGACTATTTAAGTACTAACACTATACAGTGTAGTGGAAATCTCATATCATGATCTCTATCATGATTTTCTTAACACAGTGTTGTACTAGGGACATTATCTAATAGTTTTATTACACAAAAGTAATAAAAAGAAACTGTAAGATAAATAATGCATTTTATAAAATAAAATGTGTCATATACAATGTATAAGTGATTGCCTCTAGGGCACAACACTAACAGTCTTCACTAAGATACCCATTTAGAAAGGTTATCTTGACATCCACTTAACATATCTTATAGTCATAATGACATGCGATGGTCAAGAGAATACTTATGGACTTAAGCATGGCTATAGGTGAAAAGGTCTGATTATAGTCGACCACTTCTTTCTGAATATGACCTTTTGTAACTAACCTTATTTTAAAAGTTTTCACATTTTCTTCTGCACCTCTTTTACTCTTGTATACCCACTTACACCCAATAGGTGAAATCCCTTCAGGTTCAGTGACAAGATCCCAGATTTAATTGATAAACTCAATCTCAATTTTCATTACCACTTGCTATTTGTCTGTATTAACATCAACAATAGTCCCATCATATCTAGTGGGATTCTATTCCTGATGGTCTGAGACTATCTCAAAGGCTTCTCTAGTCTATCTTTCCATTACCCTAGATATTCTCCTAGTATGACGTGATTTAGTTTATATTGTAACATCTAACTGTACCTTTTTAAGTTCTTCAACTAGAGTACTAGAAGTTGAAGCATCACTCAACTTCTCTTCTAATTCTATCTTACTCGAGATCTTAGTGGATACACTCTATTTATCCTTTAAGTATCTAGCATGAGTACTTACAAGTACCTTTTGCTCTTGCGGATGATAAAAGTATTCACCTCTTGTTCTTTTTGGATACCCTACAAAGTAGTACAATTTTGATCTTCGGTCTAGCTTACTTCTCTTAGTTTTTACATAAGTTGGATAGCCCTATATCTTGAAATGGTTCATACTGGATTTGCATTCAGTCCACATCTCATAAAGTGTTATAAGTACTGATTTAGAAGGTACAAAATTCAAAATATATACTATTATTTTTAAAGTATATCCCCAAAAAGAAATAAGAAGAGTTTCATGACTAATCATGCTTCTGACTATTTCCATCAATGTTCTATTTTTTCTCTCAACTACTCTATTCTATGGAGGGTAGTCCTAGGTATAGTTAGTTGAAATACTATTTCCTGATTAGCTAAAATACTATTTTTGGATGTACTAAGTAATTATTAAATTCATCAAATAGGTACTCTCTACCATGAACTGATCTTAACTTCTTGATTAGTTTACCTATTTGACGCTCTATTTCAGTCTTAAACTCCTTAAATTTATTAAAAGAGTTAGACTTGCACCATATTAAGTAAACATAACCAAAACGTGTATGATCATTTGTAAACACATTGAAGTATTCATACCCTTTTCTGGCCAATATAGATATAAAACCACAAATATTAGTATGAACTAACTCGAGTATTTTCTTAGCTCTTTTTGCCTTTTGGGTAAAGGACCTTTTGGTCATTTTACTTATAAGACAAGATTTACATTAGGCTATTCCTCCAAGTTTAATGGAACTAAAGATCCATTTTAGATTAACCTCTGAATCTGATTAGGATTTATATGTCTCAATCTTAAGTATCATAAATACGAGTTATTTGACGTGAACTTTCTCTTCTTATTATTAGGTTCAGTCTGAGTATTATTTATTTGATGACTTATAGGATTAACATAAAAGGGAGTACCATACATGTTTCTAGAACTTATAATATTTCTATTTCTACTTATTGAAATAATAGAATTTCCTTGATTGATCAATCTTAAAAATGAAATCAAATTCTATTTAAAACTAGAAATATATAAAATATTTTAATACTAAAATCCTATAATAATCAAATAAAAGTTTCAAGTCTCCTACTGCTTCAGCCCATACTTGTGCTCCGTTGCCTACTCGAAGTCCATACTCTCCTCTAGTGAGTCTCCTTATCTTGCTGAACCCCTGCAAGGAGTTACAAATATAGTTAATGGCTCTTGAATCAATAATCTAAGTGGATGATGATCCAACTATCAAAATAGATTCTAAATAAATAGTAATACCTGAGAAGGACTTGGCCAAGAAGTTCAAATAATCTTTCTTGAAGTGCCTCTTCTTACTATACTTGATGCATTTGCCTTTAGGCTTGGACTGATTAGGATTAGACCTCTTAGGTTGGGCCCCTATGTTGTTTCGGGCCTTCTTCTTCTTGAACTTCTTGGGTTAGTCCCTAGTTCTAGAAGATGAGTTAGAACAAGTAACCAAAACCTTTGACACAGATTTTATGATTTTCTCAGTAGCCTGAAGTTCTTTAATCAATTTAGTCAAAGTCGTACACAATTTGTTCATATTGTAATTTAAATTGAACTAATAATATGAATCTAACAAAATCTCAAGAACCATGTTAATTTGGCTTTTTGGATCAATTGTTGCCCTTAGGACCTCAATTTCCTCAAAGTGAGCTATCATTTTAAGCATATGCTCGCAAACCAATGCCCCTCCTCAGCTATCCTAGTGTTCATAATTGCCTTAAGAGCTTCCTGCCTTGCAAGCGTGCTATTGTCAACAAACATAATGCGCAATGATATATTAATATCATACGCAAGTAGGCATGTTCTTGTGCTTAGACTGAAAGATATTGGATATAGAAGCAAACATATAGCATCTAGCCATTTCATTGGCATTCTTCCATGCCCTCTCAGCCTCCTATTCTTGGTCCATGAAATCTTCACCAATTTCTAGACCGGTTAGAACATACTTGCACTCCTTGGCAGTGAGTACTATATTCAGATTTCTTTTTTACTCCATGTAATTTGGTCCAGTTAATTTATTCTTCTTGAGAATAATGGATAAAGTATTGAAATCAGACAATTCTATTAATTGGGGAAAAAATTCATTCAAAAAAATGTTTGTTTTGAAGAACGTATAAAAATGCAAACATAAAAAAAATGTACAATTAAACATCATATTATTTCCATGATATAGTTAACCTATTAAATCCATTATAAAAAAATATGAAAAAAAAATTAGCTCTCAGAAAATTAACAAAGCTTTATAGGAAGGTTAACAATTTTTTAAGTTAAGTGTATAACCATCACTAATTAAACTTTCTTAATAGTTAATGATCTAAAGATAGTACCATTGAAGGGATGGCTACTACTCACATTACCTACATATAATCTAATATTAATACCTTTAATGTAGACTGACCAATACTGACATATATTTACGGCATTAATTATAATTTTTTCATTAGTTCTAGATTCTCATGGAAATTCATCATTTATAGGGTCATGTTTAAAATGACCTGAAGATAACCACAACCTCTAAAAGAAATCTGTTATGGAAGTCGTGGAGCCGTTGTAACCACTTTCCTATATAATCTTTTAAGAAAAATAGGTTTTTAAAAAAATATTTTTTTAAAAAAAATTAGTTTTAATTAACTTTGGTAAAAATTCCAAAAGTTAATATTATTCTCTATGTTAAGGATAACACCCTTTAAAAAAATAAACCATGAATTTTATTTTCACTATTTAAATTAAAAATCTTTTGTAGGAACTAAATTTAAAATGCTTAAATTAAAAATATATTCTCCATGTCAAGGATAAAACCGTTTTGGAAGAATAAATCATAAATTTTATTTCAAATTCTTATGTTCCTTTTTAAAATGTTTTAATTAAATTCTCAATAACTTGTGCATTTGCTCACAAAATCAAATAATTAGTCATGCTTCCAAAAATAAACTTTTACATGCTATTTAAATCATTTAATTCTTATGTGACCAAATAATGGATTAAATATCATAATAATAAGTTAAAATGATCTTGTTTAATCATAATGTAGTTCCTTTTTTTACTAACCATTTTCAAACAAATTTCTTATCACCATAAATAAACTATTGCCAAAAAAAATAACCTCTTGGGATATGGGACTAAAAAAGAAAAGAAAATTAAAGGGAATTGGAAAAACAAAGCTCTTCAGGAAAACCCAAAAACTACACAAGAATAGACCCGAACCACACAACAAACCGTGACCCGAACCACTTTCAATTTGGACAAAACCTTACCTTGGTCCTCCTAGGGCTTTATTGGGTAGCCTAGGACCTTCCTTGGCAGGCTTGCTCCTAAAGTGTTGTTTCTCCGTGTTTTTCCTTCTATTTTGTTTCCTTCTTTCTTTCCATAGAATTTCATTGTTGACACCACGATTGTTACACAAATTTTAGTAGAATAAATTTAAATATAATATTAACTGCCTATGCCTTTCAAAATGAGGCATACACGAATTCTACGAAAAATTGAATAACAATATTACAGGTGTCGATGCGTCCATACGCGACATGTACACGATATCTACCTCTATAAAAAACCATGAGGAATCTATACAATAAAAAATATTAAACTTTTATTGGTAAAAGGAACCACCTTTTTGGTTATTAACCCAAAGTAAACTCCTAGATCATAACTATAACTCCGATGCCACTTGAAGGATCGCGAAAAAATAAAATACGTAGCTGTAATATGCAATTTAAAAATTTTCCCGAGCAATATTCTAGGAATAGTTACTTTTAGATTACTTAGATTTAATAATCGGAAGAATTGGATTTGTCTTTGACTTGTCATGATCACTTGTTCTGCAGGAATCTCAGCTAATTGTTAACTTCTTCACACTAAACACTCATACTAAGATTGTTAACTTTTAATCTTTTAGAGTATTCTCAAACCTTTTATAGGCTATCTACTGGTGAAAGTAGAATAAAGGATGAAGAACAAGAAGGAGCTAATTCTTGGAAAAAGAAAAAAAAATGAAGAAGGACGGTTGTCAAGGAAAACAAAGCTATTTCTGTTGGGTTGTATGCCCTCTTAGACTAGGTTTCTGATGTAAAAATCGAATGTTTTAATAAAAGAATTTATTTTTAGAAATTGTTTGAGAATTTACAATCTTATTTGTGCATAATTACATTTGGAAAAGACCTATTGTATTTGAGTAAGTAGTCCATGTGAATAAAGGTCTTTCAGAATAAGGTATGGATCACGAGTTACTTAGCACGTAAACTTTTATTTTTAATCGATTGATGAGAATGGGAATCTTATCATGTTTAGGTTATTATGTTGTGAATTCTAAATGAGGAATGGCTTACCTTTAGCCAGTGAGTAGTCCACTCACTTCATGACATAAGCGTATTTCAAATACGTAGAACAGGACCTGTAGTAGTGGTTTCTAAAAGTACTATATGGTAGAAACCTAGACTACTACCGCTACAACATGAACTAGTGCTCTACGACTTGCGTATGAGTTGGTGGTCTGATGAAGCTGGAAGCATATACTTTGATATGCTATAGTCGAGGTTCTATCTAGGGCCAATATACTTGCATGTTAGGTATGTGTGACTAGTTAGTTAAGACAAACTTGTACAAGATAGTTTCTATACTATATTACCCTTTGTGGTTGTCTGAATGATCTAAATATCCAGGGCCCTGGGAAACATGACTTGGATGTTTACTTTAGGGTAGTTCCCTTGGAAAGCGAAAACAATCCAGGAAGTCGTGGATCATTGGACTAGAGGTTTAAGGATGGTAAATGTCATTTAGAGAGGTGTTAGTACAATTTTTTCTCTCTGAATGTACAGCGATGTATAGATGGGTATTTTAGTCATTACACCTATAGGTCAGAGACTTTGCTAACGCAGCACTGTCCTTGGGGTCAATATTTTCTTTATGGTGATATTAGAAAATATTTAAAATGTAAAATACAGCTATTTATATGGTAAAGGTATTTTGGTCATTTTTAGTAACCAAAACGGTGTGTCTTTTGGTCCCTAGTATAGACTGTAAGTCCTAATTAAATACGGGCTAAGGAATTGATCTTGAATTAAATAGAATTTATTTTATTTTATTTAAGTAGCCTAATTTAATTATTGGACTAGAATAAAATAAAGGTCCATAGAGAAAGAATTAATTAAATTAGTTTAGTGGGCTAATTAATTATTCAAGGCTTTTGTGAAACCCCAATTAAAACCAACCCTAGAGTAAGGCGGTCGATATGCATATCATATTTTCTTGCATACATAAATATATTTTTGAATGATTTTATGTGTTTTGGAATCATGATTTATAGTCTAGAATGCTTAATTGTGCTTATTGAGTAAGAAGGGCAAAATGATAAGTTTGCTTGAGGTGGAAATAGAGAGATAGCTTGAGGATTAAATAGGAAAAATATTTGGGAGAGAAAATAAGAACAAGAGTTGTTGCGGTTTAGTGGTTAGAGCTTTGGAATTTATCCCTAAGGTCTTGAGTTCAAAGTCCATCATATGAGTTTTAGCATGATTAAATTTTATTTTAGATAGATAGGCTATTTTCGGCCTTGCATGCCTTAGGGAGGAGTAGGAGTGTTAGTCTAGGGGTGACATGAAAGGAATGTCCTAATCTTACTCTTATGCCCTACAAAAATTCCTAAGGGATTCATACCCTTTTTGTTCTCTAGCTTACCTAAATTCTTGACCAATTAATTGCTTAATTTATCTAAGCCATTTTTATTTCCAGAAAATTCCAGCAAGGATAGCTTCAAAAATGCCTCTTGGAGGATGGAATTTTAATTGAAAATGGGGAAGAGTTATGTAAAGTTTCCAAGAGAATTAATCTCCATGGTTGAACCTTCAAACTCCATTCTATGAGTATTCATCTTCTTTATGTAGTAATCTAGAATTTTTTTCCAGCTTCTTGATCAGTCCAATTGTCAAAATCTTCAGCCATCTTTCCCTCTTAAATACCAGAAAAATAACCAATTTACTCAACTGCCAAAATTCGGACTGCACAATGCTTTGCAAACCAGAGAAAATTTTGGGTAGAATTTGCAGCTTATCTGTCCAGAATTCAAGCTATTTCTTCTAGACTTCAAACCAGTATTTCATCTCTGAATTTCCTCCATAAAGAAGGCTAGAAACCAGCCTTAAAGGACCCTTCAATACCCCTTCAAACCTTTTGCAAGTTGGCTGAAACATTGCAGAAAAATCTACACAGGAATTCCAGCAAGACATGCGAAAGACCAACCAGAAATTCCAGCTTTGTTTCTTCTTCACCCTTGTCCAAAACTCATCCCAATTTTCTGTAAAACCAACCATAGTTAGCCATGAACTGAACTTCATCATCTCCTCTATTGGTCTGCTCGAATGAAGCTCCATGGCTACCCCTTAAATTATTCCATCAATCACTTCAATCGAATCTTCAATTAGAGTTCAAAATTTCAGCAAATTACTCCATGAAAACCTCCATAGTTTAGGCCTCAAACAACCAGAAAATCTTCCACCCTTACACTCTAAATTTTGGCCATTCTAAAACCTATTCAAACATCATTCATCTCAATAAAACCTCAGCCAAACCAGTCGGCCATTGAAGCTCCCAAAAGACCTCCCTCACACAAGATATTCTTACCATATTTGCTACTATAATTCACTCCCTAAATTACTTCTTTTGAATTTCAAAAAACCAGTTTTCCTTTTTCACCCTAAACTGAAATTCAATCATCAAAATTCTCCAATCCATTCGGCCACCCTTTCCAAGCAAAAATTTGGCCAGCTTTCCTCTATTCTCTCCATTCTCTCCAAGCCTCCAAAAACACCAAGAACACACACTACCATTCTCCACGCCTAAGACCACCCTAAACCCCTTCAATCTTCTCCAAAAACTCCAGATCACACCTACTCATTCTCCTGAATCCATTTCTGCAATTTATAACAGCAAACGTTGAAATCAAAGTTCCACTTTCGGATAAAAAACCAGAATTTTCTTGAAGGCTCAAGAACACTTTCAAGGTAAGCATGAACGATTATCTCCATCTTCTTTCACCTTCGACCTTTAATGAAATAAACTAATAAACTCTCTCTTTTCTCTTTCTATCGCTCTCTCTCTCTCTCTCTCTCTCTCTCTCTCTCTCTCGGCCAAAATGGTTACTTCAACCATGACCATTTTTCTTCTTCCTCCTTGGACGGATCAAGCATTCCAAGTATAAGGATTCTCTTGAAACGTCTTTAAGGTAGTCATCATTCAAGTAAGCCTTTTCAACTTTCTCTTTAAATTCTAGATCATGTCTCTTGGATATAGTTAGATGAGGATGGAATATGTTTGGAGATGGAGCATGTGTTTATATGATGGAGTTGGGATTGATGCATGAGGATGATTTGTCTTGGTTGAATTTTATGATGTTTTAGGGTTTGTTGCATGCCTTCATGTCGTGAGTAGTATGAATGATTAAGCATGATAGATATTATGTCACCTTTGGTGAATTGGGTTTTATGTTCTTGTGTTCTTGTTGAGGCCATGAATATGATTATATTTAGTGGAGTTTGGATCATGTGTTAGTAGATTTGGATCTATGCTTTTATTCATGATTTGGATGGTTTGTTGATTGGTGTAGAGTGTATGTTCATGAATATGGTTAGCAATACGAATTATGATCATGACCTTGTTGTTCTTAAGCTATTTAAGTTAGCCAATTTTATTTCATTAAGAAAAATTAATACTATATTTTCTTCTAGTGATTGTGAAAACCCTAGGAAAATGTGGATTTGGACCGTTATATGAAATAATGATATTTTAACCAAATAAATGATATTTTTTATTAAAATTAAAGTATAAAAATATTATATATAATATTAATATTAAGTAAAGCCTTTTTTATATAAATCATCATGATAGGTAAAATATTAATTTTGTAAGTCATATATTCATAAATACTAATAAAAATTTATTTGTGATATTTTAAAATTTACTTATTATTAATTTTATTTACCAATTATTTTCTAATCATTACTGAATTATTATTTTAAATAATATCATCAAGGACCTAGGACCCTTCATCAAATAAACCCCTAGTTCATTTATAGCAAGATTTAAACCTACAACTTATTAGTAACTATTTCACAAACCCTAGTTATTTTATTATCAAGCTAGATTTATTTTACAAAATCCTTTTTGATTATCTAGCTTTAAAGTTTGGAACACTAGGGTCATGATTGTAGTAAGTGGAGTTAGGATTATTTATGAAAGAAAATTTTGGCTTGAGTTTAATTAAGGCTTATGTTTACCCCAGGCGGGGTTAGGTCAGCTTTTGGAGATCTATGATTTATCTCGAGCAAAGGAACAAGTAAGCTCCTGCATAAAACCTATTTGATGTAAAAAGGTCGCTATGGCAAGCCAAATGTGAAGTGTTTGAACACTCATTTTTGTAAAGGCAATTGATGACTATTCCCTTTTTTATTTCAATCACATAAATTAATTGAAAACCAACAAGCAGTTTTTCTCAAACACTAAACTCTTTCTAAAACCAATTTTGACACAAACTTTGGAAACCCTTGATTGCCATTTCCAAGTAAAGCAATGTTTTATCAATTTTCTCCTAAGTGGGATAAACAACGTTGAGTACTCAATAAGGGTAGGCTAGTAGTACTAGTTTTGAAGAGTAAGAGTGAGTCTTCTGGCAGGAGGCCACCTCCAGAAGATGAATTCAACTTGGAAAAGCGACAGTGCTACTTAGTCATGCCGGTTCGAGCTAGCAAATTTCAGTCATGTGGACTATGTGTTGCCGGAGTGGACAACTGGTTTTGTTTGGGTGTAAAGAAGGAGGAGTATCTTACCTGATAGGTCAATCACCTACCTTTTTTGTCAGTCTGCATAAAGTGTGGCATTCTGACCATTGTATGGTTATGGAGCCCAACGTGTAGTAACCCATGGTCGCCTTTTTGAGTGGTTTTATTGTACATGTATGGTTGGAAAAGCCAAAACGCCATTTTTTATTTTTAACATTATTTAATACTTGCCAGTACTTTTTCTTATGAAGTTCTTACACCTCGCATACATGAACTACTTTCACTGAATACTTAAAACACACACGGACTTACTAAGATTTTTATCTCATCACCCTTTTTACCATGATTTCAGGTCGATCTTGTTGGAGGGATGAGTAGCTAGTTGTTGCCTGCTTGGAATATATTCTATTAATTATTTTATGTAATGCTTTGGGAGTTGAGAGTGAATAATTTTTTTTTTAGATTTGTTCTTCAATTTTTAGGTTGTAATAAGTTTTAATTTCAAAATACTGTTCAAATTTTTGTTGTGTATTCTAGTTATAAAGACACCTTGTCTTTTGGACGGGGTGACATCCCCGGCCATGTTGAGCCTAGGTAGTGGGGTGTTACAGCTTTGGCCCAGTTTGAATAATTAGGGATTAACCTGGGACTAAACTGATTTAGGATTATTTAATTGGATTGGTTTATTTGGGCTGAAAAATTAATTATTTGTTGGGTCATTGAGTTAGTTCTAACTAAAATAATTAATTAAATCCAATAGGTTAAACTAAGAGTTCAATGGTCCAGTCCAGTTTAACCTAAGGTTTTTTTATTTAGGTTAAACAGGAGGATTGGAAACAATGTGATTGGAAAAATTAGACACACAAGAGAGACGGCTTCTTCTCTGTGGAATAGCCAGGCGTCTCTCTCTCTCTCTCTCCAAAAAAAATTCCCTAGCCTGTTAGTTGTTCACCAAACAGTAGTTAGGCAGGCCATATACTGGAAGACCGAGAGTTCGGCATTCACATACATGCAAAGACGGAGTAGGAGGCTTGTACGAATCGCACCAAAGGCTTCTACCAGTACACCTACCCCAATTGCGCACGTTCTGGTCCAACCACCTTTGAGAACTAAAAGAAGAGGTAAAAATTTTTAAAACCTCGAGATTGGGATAGGGCGCAACCGGCACTGGCTAGGGCAGCCAAAGCTAGTGCCGGCCCTATCCTGGAATCCCTGTTCTTGTGTTTTTCCAGTTTTTTTTTATGTTCGCTTCCGCTGCGTGCTCCGTGTTTCCCACTTTTCACGCTTTCACTTGGTATCAGAGTATGAAGGTTTTGTGAAAATATAGGGAGCATGCATCTAGATTAATAAAACTAGACACATATGTGTGATTAAAATTGTGATCCTTTACTGTTTATGGTATGAATAGATTATCTATTAAACCACGCAGATGAAGGTATAGGAGATTGTAATTTACTGTTTTTTCTTAGCAAATCATGTAAGTCCAATGTTTATGGGTATAGGCAGTTGTTGGTTTTGGTTGATTTCATTGTATTTGAATTGGAATCGGAGAGCCATGGATACCAGAAGCTGTGCAGAAAAACAGGGAAATTCACGAGAGAAAAAAAACTGCAGGATCCAGCATCCAGAACGGAACCGATGCTGGCTTGGAGTGCTGGAACTGGCGCCGGCTTAGCTCTGGAAGGCCGGTCAGCGCGCCGGTTTTTGGTGGGTCCTAGTTCTGTGCGGCGGGTGCAGTGGACCAAGGAAATTTTTTTTAATTTTTCCTTGTAATTTTTCTTGCAATTTCTTTTAGTTTTAGAGTCCATACCAGGCGAAGTTATTATTTTGCAATAGTCAATATTCAAGGAATATTTTTGCCTAGAAAATTTTAGTAAGGGATTTTATGATTAAACAAAATAATTAATTAATTAATTAATTAATGTGTTTAATTTTATTATCTGGGCACTTAGGTTTAAAAAAAAATAGAAGAGTATGAAAACGTTTACTGGTTTCTAGCATGCTATTTGTTTTTGTACTTATGTGCACGTTTTCATAAAGACCAAAGTCTTTGGGAATGCTTTGACAAGGAAAACATTTTCTACAAATTAAATGGTTATTTTAACTTGAACAAAAATTAATCCTTAGATATTTTCTCAAAGGATTTGATCATTGACATAGAAAATATATTGGATTTAGATATTTTTGTAAGGTTAAAATAGAAAGCCATTTTGTTTTAATTTGGCACAAGAAAAAATATTTTGTCAAATAAACTTAAGACCAAAGTCTCTAGAGAGTTTTAATTTGGAAAATTTTTGAAATCATTAAGTTTTAACATAAATAAAATTAGTCCATGGGAAAAGCTCTCAAAGGATATAAGCTTTGACATAGAAATTTTTATGGATTTAGACATTTTATTTTTGAGTTAAGAGAAAACTTAATGAAAATTTTCAAAAGGATATTTTTCAGAGAACCTTTGTTTTAAAAGACTAAGTGGGAGAGGGGTTCCAACAGCCCCACAGCTTCCATCATGATCCTTATTAGAGATCGTGTATCCCATTGCATCACCTTGGGAGTGAAACCGTATATGATAGGGATACCACAAGGATCAAGATCTAATGGATGGATGTAATTAATAACCCGAGGCACGTACTGTGATCGGCCAGTCCCTCGTTGGAGGTCATAGTGTGAGGTATGTCCATAGAAAATTAGAGAAAACGGCCATCCCCTCGATGGAGTTATCTTCTAGATCATTACCTAGAAGGGAAATTAATTTGTGGTGATTAACACACTTAGCTTAGGAAACTGTTAATCTTCCCAAGAAGCTATGTCAGTTTTTTCTAAAAGCAAATTGATTATTATCAGTTTTGATAATAAGGATAAAGTGCACATATTTGTTTTGTTTTCACAAACTGAATCTTTTTCTTTTATTTTTCGATTTTCAGAAATGGTAGGAGGTTCTTTTTGTCTATTAGCCGTTATTCTCCAAGAGAAAAAGTTAACGGGACCAAACTATGTGGACTGAAAAAGGAACCTAGACATAATATTCACAGCCGAGAAGTATAAGTATGTCCTGTACGAAACCTACCCTGCAATCAGGGAGGGTTCCACCACCGAAGAGCGTGAGGCTGAGAAGGCATAGAAGAAGGTCGACAAGATGGCTCGTTGTTATATGTTGGCCTCTATGTCTAATGTGCTCCAATTCAAACATGACCACATGACCACTGCGTATGACATAACCCAATCATTAGCCACGATGTTCGCGGATAAGAGTCGACCCGCAAGGCAAAAGGCTCTTCGAACCATCATAAATACTAAAATGGCTAAGGGAACATCAGTCAGAGAGCATATGCTCAAGGTGATTGCTACTTTAGAGGAGGCAGAAATCTTAGGGGCTGTCATTAACCCCGAGAGCCAAGTGGACATAGTTCTCGAATCTCTACCGGGTTCCTTCATTCAGTTCAAGTTAAACTATAACATGAATAAGTTGAACATGGGTTTGACTGAATTGATGAAGGAGCTCCAGATGGAAGAAAAGGTCATGAAGCCACAGTCAAAGGCTATGATTGCCAAGGCTTCATCTTCTAGAACTGGGCCTAAGCCCAGAAAGTTCAAGAAAAAGAAGGGGAATGCAGCGGGCCAGCCCAAGACCCAACCCAAAGACAAACCTAAGGGCAAGTGCTTCAAGTATGGACTGAAAGGACACTGGAAAAATGAGTGTCTGAATCTTTAAGCCAAGAAAAACTCTACAGGTAGTATTTTCTATCTAGAGTCTATATCAATGGTTGGATCAACTTTCACTTGGATTGTTGATTCAGGAGCCACTGATTATATCTGTAACTCCTTACAGGGGTTTAAAAAGATTAGAAGACTCCAGAAGGGTGAACATCGACTATGTGTGGGAAATAGAGCACACGTTTAGACCCTTGCAGTTGGAGAACTGGATCTTGTTTTTTATTGTAATAGAATAGTGGTTTTGAAAGATATTTTATATGTACCTGGATTTCATCATAATTTGATTTCAGTTGCAAAACTAATAAATCAAGGATATTCTGTATCTTTCTATTCTGATATTTCTATCAGTAGAGATGGAGAAATTCTATGTACTAGGCACATGTATGAAAATTTATTTTCCTTAAACCCTATCAATAATCAATTAAATAACGCTCAATCTGAACCTTTAACAAGGAAGAGAAAGGCCAATATCAATGACTCGTATCTTTGGCATCTAAGGTTGGGTCATATCAACTCAACCAAGATTCAGAGGTTGATCCATAATGGGCCTTTGGATTCATTGAGATTGAAAAATTAGTCTCAATGTGAGTCTTGTCTGATGGAAAAGATGACCAAAATGTCATTTGCCCCTAAGGCGGATAGAGCCAAGGAGCTATTGAGTCTTGTTCACACTGATGTGTGTGGTCCTTTGTCTACACCAGCTAGAAGAGGTTTTAAGTACTTCTTCACTTTCATGAATGATTGTACAAGGTTTGGATACGTTTACCTAATGAGACACAAGTCTGACTCTTTTGACAAGTTCAAAAAGTTTAAGGCTGAAGTGGAGCGTCGGACAGGTAAATTAATCAAAGCCTTACAATCGGATCGTGGTGGAGAGTACCTCCTTGTGGAAATTTAAGGACTACATGGTACATCATGAGATAGTATCCCAACTCTTTGCGTCGGGGACGCCCCAGCAGAATGGAGTAGCTGAGAGAAGGAACAGGATATTGATGGAAATGGTCCGAAGCATGATGTCTCATGCTACTCTTCCAGTATCTTTTTGGGAATATGCCCTGAAAACAGTGGCATATATTCTGAACTTGATGCCTTCCAAGTCAGTACCTAGGACTCCCTATAAGATGTGGATTGGGTATAAGCCAAGTCTGAATCATCTCAGGATATGGGGTTGTCCAGCTTATGTACTGGTTAAGGAAGACAAGTTGGAACCAAGATTAGAATTACGCTATTTTATTGGGTATCCAAAAGGGACAAAGGGTGGTTACTTTTATCATCCTAAGGAGCAGAAAGTACTGGTTAATACTAATGCTAGATACTTAGAGGATGATCAAAGTACTTCCACGAAAGATTCAACTAGGTTGGAACTGGAGGAGAAGTTATCTTTGAAAGCAACTTCTTCTGACCCGATTGTGTAACAAGAAGAGGCACAATCTCAAGAGCTTGTACAAATGGATCCTCATCGTAGTGGGAGAGTGTTTAGGGTTCCAGAAAGGTGGACTAGAGAAGCTTTCGAGCTGGTCTCTGACCATCAGGAACAAGACCCCACTAGATACGAGAAGGCTATTGCTGATGCCGATGTAAATCTGTGGCATGAAGTAATGAAAGCCGAGATTGAGTCTATGTATCTCAATTAGGTTTGAGATCTTGTAACTTTACCTGAAGGGATAAAACCCATAAGGTGTAAGTGGGTATACAAGAGAAAGAGGGGAGTGGATGGAAGGTAAAAACCTTCAAAGCTAGGCTTGTGGTGAAAGGGTATACCCGGAAAGAAGGAATCGACTATGAGAAAACCTTTTCCCCAGTAGCCATGCTCAAGTCCATCCGTATCCTCCTTATCATCACATGTCATTATGACTACGAGATATGGCAAATGGATGTCAAAACGGCATTTTTAAATGGCCATCTTAGTGAAGACATCTATATATCCCAACCGGAAGGCTTTATTGCTAAAGGCCACGAGCATATGGTTTGCAAGCTTAAGAAGTCCATTTATGGACTTAAGCATGCATCAAATGTATGGAACATTCGTTTTGATGAGACTTTAAAGACTTATGATTTTTTTGAAAATGAGGATGAACTATGCGTGTACAAGAAACTGGAAGGCATTAATGTGGTTTTTCTTATCTTCTATGTCGATGATATTCTACTCATTGGAAATGATGTAGGGTCATTATCATCTACAAAGGTTTGACTGTCTAGTCAATTCAGTATGAAGGACTTGGGAGAAGCCAGCTACATTCTCGGGATTAGACTTCTTAGAAATAGGAAGTAGAGAATGTTAGGATTATCCCAAGCTGCATACATTGACAAAATGTTGGTTAGGTATAGCATGAACTTATGCAAGGGAGCTCTAATTCCTTGCAAACATGGGTTGTCATTTTCTTCAAGGGACTGTCCTAAGTCTCAAGAAGAAAAGGACAGAATGAGTAGGATTCCCTACGCATCGGCTGTGGGAAGTCTCATGCTGTGTACTAGGCCAAATATCTGCTTTGTCGTATGCTTGGTTAGCAAATATCAGTCAAACCCTGGGGAGATTCATTGTCAAGTGTAAAGCATACACTTAAGTACCTCAAGGGAACGAGAAATTATATGCTCGTTTACAGGGCCGGTGACTTAATTCCTACAGGATACACAGACTCATACTTCCAGATGAATAAGGATAAGAGAAAATCCACAAGTGGATATATCTTTACCTTGTTTGGAGGAGCTATTTCATGGAGAAGTATCAAGCAATCTTGCATTACTGACTTAACCATGGAAGCTGAGTATGTGGTAGCTTCGGAGGCATCCAAGGAAGCAGTCTGGCTCCGAAAATTCCTTTCAGAACTTGGAGTTGTACCACACATGAACAGGCCGATTGTGATGTATAGCGACAATATTGGAGCAGTATCGCAATCCAAAGAACCTCGAAATCACAAGAAGGGGAAGCATATCGAGAGGAAGTACCACCTGATCCGGGATTTTATCTAGAGACAGGAAGTCATGGTGGAACAGATTGCCTCTGAGAACAATCTAGCATATCCATTTACTAAGCCTTTGGCTGAGAGAGTCTTTAAGAAACACTTAGACGCCATAGGGGTGGGCACCTACAGACTTACTTAGTCTTAGAGTGCAAGTAGGAGATTTTTGGGATGTATGCCCTCTTAGACTAGGTTTCTGATGTAAAAATCAAATGTTTTAATAAAAGAATTTATTTTCAGAAATTATTTGAGCATTTACAATCTTATTTGTGCACAATTACGTTTGGAAAAGACCCATTGTATTTAAGTAAGTAGTCTATGTGAATAAAGGTCTTTCACAATAAAGTATAGATCACAAGTTACTTAGTACGTAAACTTTTATTTTTAACCGATTGATGAGAATGAGAATCTCATCATGTTTAGGTTATTATGTTGTGAATTCTAAATGAGGAATGGCTTACCTTTAGCCAGTGAGTAGTCCACTCACTTCATGACATAAGCGTATTTCGAATACGTAGAATAGGACATGTAGTAGTGGTTTCTAAAAGTACTATATGGTAGAAACCTAGACTACTACTGCTACAACGTAAACTAGTACTCTACGACTTGAGTATGAGTTGGTGGTTTGACGAAGCTGGAAGCATATACTTTGATATGCTATAGTCGAGGTTCTATCGTAGGGCCAATATACTTGCATGTTAGGTATGTGTGGCTAGTTAGTTAAGACAGATTTATACAAGATAGTTTCTATACTATATCGCCCCTTGTGGTTGTCTGAATGATCTAAATATCCAGGGCCCTGAGAAACATGACTTGGATGTTTGCTTTAGGGTAGCTCCCTTGGAAAGTGGAAATAATCCAGGAAGTCATGGATCATTGGACTAGAGGGCTAAGGATGGTAGATGTCATTTAGAGAGGTGTTAGTACACTTTTTCCTCTCTGAATGTACGACGATGTATAGAGGGGTATTTTAGTCATTATACCTGTAGGTCGGAGACTTTGCTGACGCAGCACTGTCCTTGGGATCAATATTTCCTTATGGTGATATTAGGAAATATTTAAAATGTAAAATATAGTTATTTATATGGCAAAAGTATTTTGGTCATTTTAATAGCCAAGGTGGTGTGTCTTTTGGTCCCCAGTATAGACCGTGAGTCCTAATTAAATACAAGCTAAAGAATTGATCTTGAAGTAAATGAAATTTATTTTATTTTATTTAAGTAGCTTGATTTAATTATTGGGCTAGAATAAAATAAAGGTCCATGGAGAGATAATTAATTAAATTAGTTTAGTGGACTAATTAATTATTCAGGGCTTTGGCCCAATTTGAATAATTAGGGATTAACCTGGAACTAAACTGATTTAGAATTATTTAATTGGATTGGTTTATTTGGGCTGAAAAATTAATTATTTGTTGGGTCATTGAGTTATTTCTAACTAGAATAATTAATTAAACCCAATAGGTTAAACTAAGAGTCCAATGGCCCAGTTCAGTTTAGCCTAGGGTTTTTTTATTTAGGTTAAACAAGAGGATTGGAAACAACATGGTTGGAAAAATTAGACACACAAGAGAGATGGCTTCTTCTCTGTGGAATAGCTAGGCGTCTCTCTCTCTCTCTTTTTTTCCAGAAAAATTCCCTAGCCTGTTAGTTATTCTCCAAACGGTAGTTAAGCAGGCCATATACTGAAAAATCGAGAGTTCAGCGTTCACATACATACAAATGTGGAGTAGGAGGCTTGTAGGAATTACACCAGAGGCTTTCACCAGCACACCTATCTCGATTGCGCACATTCCGGTCCAACCACCTTTGAGAATCAGAAGAATAGGTAAAAATTTTAAAACCTCAGGATTGGGACAGTGCGCAACTGGTGCTGGCTAGGGTAGCCGGAGCTGGCACCGGCCCTGTCCTGGAATCCCTGTTTTTGTGTTTTTCTATTTTTTTTTATGTTCGCTTCCGTTGCGTGCTCCGTGTTTCCCGCTTCGTGTTTCCCGCTTTCCACGCATTCAATTTCTTCTTCAAGGAAAAACCAAAAAGCTATGTTTTTGTTCTCTGTGGTTTCTTTTATGAATCACATAGCATGGTAGCATGCACAAGCTTAAGCAATTTCCAAAATAAAATAACAGCCTTTCTTTTTCTTTCCATTGCCACTTATCTTTTGTTTTCCTTTTTCCATTTTTCTCTTTATGGCAACTATCTCAGGGTTACTAAAACCCTTAACTGTATCATGCAAACCTAGGTAGGCCAGGGTTTTCCTAATCATCCCAAGACTGATTTAAATAACTCTTTTACAATTAATTGATGCACTTGGGCCCAATATAAAATTACTTAAGACAATTAATTAATAAACCAATTTAATTAGATTGGTCTAATAAACTATTCTAACCTAATTAAATAATTATTAGACTCCTAGAATAAGTCGTTCTATATTAATTTCACCCAATAAGCCCATATAGTAAATACAATTACCAAAGTTACTTGAGCTACTCTAGGACTAAAAGATATATTTTTCTTGGGTACTAAAATGATCAAAATATCTATACTAAAAATAGCTATATTTTTATCATTTTAAATATTCTATTTATCACCATATGAAAATATTGACCCAAAAAATAATATTACAAGTGCAGTGTCTTCAACTTACAGGTACAATGACGAAAATATTCCTATACATAATACCCATCATTGAGATAGGAAAAATTTACTAACACATTTCTCAATAATATCTACCATCCTTTGATATCTAATCTGATAATCCATAACTTTCAATATGCACCCACTTATCATAGGGAGCTAGATTATTTAGATTACCATGGACAATCACAAGGAAGTGATATCTTCACTAAGTGAAGTATAGAAACTCTATTGTATAAGCCTGTCTTAATTAACTAGAACCATACCCACAATATATAAGGTTATTGGCCTTGTGTTAAAATCTCACCTATCGTACATCAAAGTATGTAAGTCAATCTTTACCAAACCACTTACTTATACTCAAGTCTTAGGGTACTTGTCCACGTAGTAGTAATGATAGACCAATCTTTATTTATTATAGCACTTTTATATAGATTACTATAGCGCGATCCATTTCTTCGTATTCCAAATACGTTTATACTATTAGCACGAGTGGATTACTTACTGGTTAAAGATAAATTCCCATTTAGAAACCATAATGTAATGATCTAAACCTTGATGAAGTGCCTAACTTCATCAATCGATCAAGAATGTTTTAGCTTGTATATTAGAAACCCATGATCTACACCTTACTATGAAAGTACGAGTAAATTACGTAGATCACTTACAAACATACCTGGACCTTCATGTACAAATATATGTATACAAATAACTATTAATGAATGAAAAATTTTATATTACATTCCAAATATAATAATACATAATCTATTTTTGGTATACATTCCAATGATTGGACCATTTAGGTTAGACCATTGTTAAGAGCCCATTGTAGGTTGAGTCCAATATGCTATAGATATATTAGACTTAGGCTATTAGAAATTGGGTGTGTGTTAAGAGTTAAATAAACCTAATATGGTGTGCGTTAAAAGTCTATTTTGTAATTCAATTAAGTACTTAAAATTAATTAATTAAGTGCTTATTTTATTAAACGTATTTAATAATAGATGTCATTAATTAATTTAATTTTTCAAAAGAGTTTTTGCTTTCACTTGATTAATTAAGATATACTAAAAATTTTATTATAAATTTTATGTAAATTAAAAGTTACTTAAATATCAAGTTTGAATATGTTAAATACTCATCTAATTATTAATAGTCTCTTATATTTAATCTAAATCGAAATAAAATATAGTGTAAATATGAATTATAATTAATTCAAACTTCATATTTCAAAATTTAGTTTTCAACCTTCAATTTTTAGGATTTAGTACTTAAATATTTAGATTTTAGTCTTTAGATTTCAGTTTTATCAAACTAGCCCTAAATATAATTGCACTAAATTTAAATTAAGCCCAAGACCACCTTAAACCCAACTCTGTTAGTGTTTATTGTGAGGTATCCTAAAGTCTTTTAACTATCAGTATCATATATGAATTGGTTATACTAAAGTTAAAGGATTTACAAGTTATAAATAAGGCCTTCCCTCAAAGATTCAAGTTATCCCTGGAACTTCAACAATAAGAGCCATCTCCAACTTCAACAAACAAGAGGCATCTGCAACTTCAAAAAGTTTCAACAGCATTCAGTCTTAAGGACATGAAATAAATTCTTAAGATGTTAGAGGCTACCAATGTAGACATGTATCCCAATTGTAAAAAGTTTTCTTTTTTGTCACTTCTCATGCAACTATTACACATAAAGGTTTTAAATTGATGGTCAAATAAGTTAGTTAACAAGTTACTTGAACTGTTGAATGAGGCTTTTGAAGATGTGGGGTGAAAGTACCTAAAAACTACAATAAAGTAAACAAGATAAGGAATGTCTTTGGAATAGAATGCTTAACTTATGATGCATGTCAAAATAATTACATGTTATATAGAAGGGATGATGAAAGTCTAAGTAAGTGACACTAAAGAAGATCGAAAAATTGCATGTGAATGGGTTAGATACTTCGCATTAAAGCAGCTATTTGTGCCCCCAAAAAAAAATCACTAATGAGATAGCACAAGAAGGGATAGGTAAAAGATAGAATGTATAGATATTCACTTGATTCCCAGGTATGGAAAATGTTTGATAAGCTTCATTCTCTGTTTTCTAATAATTGTTGGAATGTTAGGTCTGTCTTATCAGCTAATGGTTTTAGTCCATTTTCAAAATATGCATATTCCTCACAACACTTGGCCTATAGATATCGTCCCATATAACTTACCATCGTGGCTTTGCATGAAACAACTATATTTTATTTTTTCAAAACTTATAGGTAGTCCTAAGTCTCTAGGTAATAAGATTAATATGTTTATGCAATTATTGATTAAGGAGTTAAATGAATTATAGAACGATAGTGTAATAGTTTTCGATTATGCCTTGAAAAAAATGTTACGTTTGCATGTGGCACTGATATGAACCATAAATGATTTTTATTTTTATGGTAATCTATTTGGTTAGTGTGCATAATGAGAAATCTTGCACAATATGCGGTGTGAATTTTTTGAGTTATCATTTGCCCAATAGCAAAAAAATTTATTTTTTGTTCAATTGTCGATTCTTGGAACCTAGTCATAGGTTGTGTAATGATAAGGTTTATTTTATGCTGGTGTTGAAATGCGTCCTACACCAAAAAGGTCTGATGGTATCAAATTTTATAGTTGCTTCAGGGCTGTTTCACAGAATACGAGAGGGATGATACAAGAAAAAGAAACAATGCTGATTCTAAAAAAAAAAATGGAATAAATGGTTTCAATTGGAAAAAGAGAAGTATTTTCGAAGAGCTGCCATTTGGGGAATATAATCAAATTAGGCATAATTTAGGTGTGATGCACATAGAAAAAAATTATGTAATAATCTATTGTATATGATTTGGGGTAACAACAGCAGGACAAAGAACACTATAAAATCCCAATATGATCTGAAAGTTATGGATCTAAAAAAAAAAAAAAAATCTCTCCATCCCATTTTGAAACCCTTTAGAACCAGTTATAGCTTGCCTCCAACTTTTTATACAATGAGTAAGTTAGAGGTTGACAGATTTTTTAAACTATTAAAAGACTTGCAAATGCCTGACGGATATTGTTCTAATATAACGTAATAGGTAAACTTCACCAGCTTTTGCCTTTATCAACATGGACGATATTACCAAAGAATGTTGTCCAGATTTTAATTAAAACTACAATTTGCTTCAGACACCTTTGTTCAATGTAAATCGAGAGCATAATTTTGAGCAGCTTCAAAACAGCTTTACGGTTACATTATCTCTTTTAGAGAAGACATTCATACTGTTGATGGTGAGATTTCTCAAACTCCTTGGTTTGCAGATTTTTCTAATTACTTGGTTGCAGGAATTGTTCTAGAGGATTTCACAGCCTAATAAAAGAAGAAATTCCATTTTGAAGTAAAGCATTACTTTTGGGAAGATCCTTACTTGTTCAAGTGTTGTGCCGATCAAATCATTCAGAGATGTGTCACTACAACAAGTTTGACAATTAGTGATGAACTACTAAATAACATATTGTCAGAACATCACGGAAAGTATTCTTAGTGTGACAAAAATCACAATTTATGACGATATAAAGCATTCATATTTATGACAGTGAAAACGTGACAATTAATATGACAATACAAAAATCATCATAAATATACATGATGAAAATTAAATATTATGTGACATCAATAGGTATGTCATTGATCATCAATTTTGGTGTAGTTTGTGGATTCCGCAGAAAGTGCAAACATCTTGAAACATTGTCATGAAGGACCCACTACAAGCTAACAACACTGGGAGAAAGGAGCTTGAGTTCGGATTTTATTGGTCAACAATCTTTAAGGACTCTTACAGGTTTGTTCAAAATTGTAATAGGTGTTAACGCACAGGTAACATTTCTAAAGCACAAGAGATGCTATTGCAAAATTTTCAAGCTTGTGAAATTTTTTTATTATTGGGGGATTGATTTCATAGGCCATTTTCCTAATTCTTTGGGCAACAAATACATCTTGGTTGTAGTTGAGTATGTGTCTAAGAGGGTTGAGGTGCAAGCCTTGCCTACTAAAGATGCTGGGGTTGTAGTTAAATTTTTTAAAAAACTTTTCACCCGTTTTGGTGTACCTAAGGTACTCATTAGTGATAGGGGAACACACTTTTGCAATACCCAATTGGACAAAATTCTCAAATATTTAGGTGTTACCCATAAGTTTGCTACTCCCTATCACACTCAAACTAGTGGCCAAGTTGAGGTGGTCAATAGAGAGTTAAAAAGAATTTTAGAAAAAATGGTTAATCATACGAGAAAAGATTTGAGTTTGAAGCTAGATGATATTCTTTGGGCTTATAGAACTACTTTCAAACTACTCTTGGTACAACTCCCTATAGATTAGTGTATGAAAAATCTTGTCATTTACCTTTGGAGCTTGAACACAAAGCTTATTGAGCTATCAAACTTGTTAACTTTGATCTTGAGCTTGTTGGAAAATCCAGGTTACTTCACTTAAATGCATTGGACGAATTGCGCATAGCTGCATATGATAATTCCCTACTCTACAAAGAGTGGGTGAAATGGTGGCATGATAAACATATTGCTCAACACCGGGAGTATAAAAAAGGTGATCAATTGTTGTAGTTTAATTCTCGCTTGCGACTCTTTCCAGGTAAGTTGAAATCAAGATAGTCGAGGCCGTATTTGGTGAATAAGGTTTTTCCTTTTGGTACTCTTGAAGTTTCTCATTCGATTAATGGTACTTTCAAAGTCAATAAAAATAGGGTGAAATATTATTTTGGTGAGACTTTTAACACTTTAGATCATGTGGATATTTTTCTCTATTATTCATGACTTTTTTTAGGATTTCTTTTTAGTTGATTTTTCTTGTCTTTTCTTTTGATTATTTTTCCTTTTCCAGATTTATGTTTTTTGTTTTTGTTTCTTTTGAGTTAGGTACAATTCCCTATTGACTCCTTGTGATGGAGTCACATATGTTGAAGCTACTCCATTATAGAAGTATTTTGTTTTCTCTACTCTTCCTCTTTATTTATTTTGGTCTATTGGCTTTGCTTTCATTGTTAATTTTTTTGTCATTAAGGACAATGTCCAGTTTAAGTGTGGGAAAGAATTTACCATCGAAGATATTTTCTTTTCCATATATGTTTTGGGGCTGTAATTTTTTGTGAAATTTTTCGAAACTTTTGTGGCTTTCATTGCTTTAGCAGTGTTGTAGTTATCTTTCCTACTTAAATATGAGTTTTGTCATTTATTTGGTGGATTTTCAATAAAATTGGTTTATTAGCTAGGATATATAAAGACTTGAGAATTTGGGTTAATCTTGTTTATGCATTAGTGTTTGATTGTTAACTCATCTAGTTTAAATGTAAAGAATGTGATGAATGTGGGAAAAGTTATTGGCTAACTCTTGTATTTTCAATTTTGCCTAACTTTAAGTTGTGATAAAGAATGTGAGGAGAAAAAAAATCTTTGAGTGAAAAGATTGTTAAAAAACACTAATTGTGAGTGGAAAAATGAGAACAATGAGTTGGGAAAAAAATAGTTTCCTCTTTGAAGGTGAAAAAAAAAATACTTTTTGCTTGATTATTGGGGCCAATACGGATAGTGAAGAAGAATCCACTTTCTTAAGGCTATTAATTCTCGAAAACAAAAGAAAGAAAGAAAAAAGTGCTAAAAAAATGATGAGTGATGACTAAAAAAGGGCTAATACGGTGCGTAAAGAGAAATCCATTCACTTAAGGATATCAATTCCTTAAGTCATTGAAAAAATTAAGAGGGAAAAATTTCGAGTGCTTTCTTTAAATCATTACTTGAGTTGTGTAATTTTTGGATTTATAATTTTTGAGTTGGTAGGTAGATTGACTTGTATGATTCATGTTATCTACATTTTTACTTTAAGGGTGAAATAATTTTCTTAAACTAAAGTATAAACTTGCTTAATTTGACATCAAAAGTTTTGTTTTGTCTTATCAAGTGCTTCAATTTGCAATTATTTTAAAAGGATTGAATGAATTGCAAAGTTATATCTAGAGTTTGAAAGGGAAGTTATAAGCCTTTTTATGATCAAAATTTTGGAAAAATAAAAGCTTGAGCTTTCTTGTTATTTTCTTCTTGACTTAAGTGTTTTGCTTGAGGACAAGCAAAGGTTCAAGTGTGGAAAAATGTGATAGGGGCTAAATTCATCACTAATTTTCTAGTTATTTGAGGCTAATTCAAGATACTTTTGATGTAATAATTAGGCATATTCCTTCCTATTTGATATTTTACTTGTAGAAAGTGTTTTTGGATAATTTTGTACAAGAATGCAAAGATTTCGAGAAAAAGTGTGGAATTCAAGCAGCCACCTGGCGCCAGGTCAAGCTACTCAACTTGGTGCCAGGTCTGCTCTAGAAAAGCAGAGCAAAAACAGAACAACTTTGAGAGAAAGCCAGAAGCAACCTAGCGCCAAGCTGGTCGAAGTTGCCAGGCACTGGGTCCAGTCTGTCCAGAGTCAATGTAACTCTATTTTCACACGAATTTGGGATCTTCCAAAAGATTTTGGTATTTTCTGAATTCTATTCAGATAGATTTGTCAAGCCACGAATTTTAGTGCCAAGTAGGATTATAAATACAAGAAAAATACAAGAGAAATGTGTAAATCCACGCATCAAAGTTGTCAATCACTCACAAGAAGAAGAGATTCATCATTCAATGAGCATTATTAAGGTTTTTAAGGAGAAGAAGAAGGGGTTGTCTATGAGCACTAATCTTTTTCTTTTATCTTTGCTTTCTTTTTTTAGAATAATGATGTAATTAATGTTTTCATTGTATTTTGATATTGTTTTTTAGATTCATGATTTCTTGAGTTAATTTAGAATTTTGATCAATTAATTATTTGTCTTGGGATTTGATTACTTATTTTTGCTACAAAGTTGATTAATTAATTCTTAATATTAACTTGCTTGAAAATGGGGTTGATACTAACTTCAATTAATTAATTTCATATTTGTTATCTCTTAACTTGCTTCAAAAGAAGGTTAATTGTTAAAAACTTGGGTAATCAAAGGTTAGTTGATGATTGCTAAAATATGGATTTATTGACTAATTTCATACTTTAAATCACATATAATATAGGGGTTTAAATGAGGATTGATTTCAATACATCTTTTAAGTAAATTCGTTGAGACAGAATATATTCACTAATTTAACTAGAAGATAGTGATTTCATGGATGGCAAATGAAGTGGATCTATTTTAAATCCTTCATGAGACCAAGATGATAATTAATTGTAATATTTGCTAAGTGATTCATTGTTATGTTTTCAAAAGTATTTGTTTAAATTGCATATTTTTACATCCTTGAGTTGTATTATTATTTTTTTCTTTTTATCATCTTATCACTTTATTAGGTCGGTTAAATAATGAATGAAAAGTTATTAGTGTATACTTATTTCCTTAAGGATCGATACTCGTTAATTCCATAGACTATGCTTGCGATGAGTATACTTGCTCGTATATATAATTTGGGATTAATATTTTAATTAAAACTTGGCTAGGGATGGATTTAAATTTTAATGATTTTTATACACTCAAAATTTCCACATCAGCTAGCTTGCATTATATGAGTGAGTGTTGGATTATCCTAATTATCTATTTTGTTATGAGAAGGATTTAAGCTTAAGGTTATTATACTTAAGGAATTTAGTGCAATTATTGGACGCAAGAACATTGTGGCTTAAAAGATGGAGAATTAGAATCATAGTTGGATAATTGAGGTTCAAATACTACCTCTTGCATTAATTTCTCTTTATTTTTCCTTTTCTCTCTACGTGGCTGGCCAACTCATGACAAGCCGCCATTTCCATATTTGGAAAATAAAATTCCTTGATTTAGGGAGCTATTTATCTATGAGGGTTGGTTTCTAAATTTATCTCACCTACTAAATAATTTTCTTTCCTTATTTACTCAAGTTCCTATATCCTACATATCTTGTTTTAGCACCTAGCTATTATATTTATTTCTTTCCTTTGTGAAACAACACTCTTGGATTGAATAAAGATTCCTTCCCATAATCAACTTATACTAGCTGCCGCTCCTTATTTAAAGAAGGAGAATATTCTATCAAAATAAATTATAATCTTTGTGTCTTTTTCTTACCAAAATTCAAACTTGAAATTCCTAAGATTTAGCTAATCTATGGGTGATTTTTCTGCCATAGATTCAACCATTCCAGCTGCCACCTTCCTCCTTTAGGACCACCAGTTTTAAGAGCAAATCCAAGAGGTAGGAAGACCTCCAAACTTAGTACCACTACTCTAGGCAAGTCCCTTATACAAATAAGAAAGTTGCCTTTAGAAGACTTCTTCAAATTTCAAACATTTTTTCTTTTCCTTCCCTCCTCTCCCCTACACTGCTTCAAGCATTTTCTATTAGGAATTTCAGCCTCTCTTTCTCCAAGAATACCAAGACCGAAATTCCAGTCCTCACACTAAAAACACACGGCCTTCTTACTTACACAAAAAAAAAAAAAACCATATTGTTTCCTCCTTTTAGGCACAAACCAAGAGCATTCGACTTCATCAATTGAACAACTCAAGCACACCTCCCTTTCTTATCTTTTTAATACTCCATGTCCGATTTTGTAATATCAAATAATGTGTAGTGAAAATTAAAATAAAATTCACATAATAAGATCACTCGTATATAATTAAACAGGTCAAGGGAGAGGAGAAAATTTAAGTTACTTGAAGAACATATCTTTTAAAATTCTTCTTCCTGTGAAATCCGGTGGAAATTGTCGAAGCCGTGAACCACTAAATTCTAAGTATATGAATTCTTTAACAGTAATCCACACAATGAATTGTACGCAAAGTAGGTGTAATAAAACTAATGCTAGTAGATTAATAATTTTTGCAACTGTGGGATTAATTTGTTTCGAAGATACAATAATGAAAGAGGGGTTCTGAAATTGTGTATATATTATTCTTAGAGATGGTGCGCGCGCGCGCGCGCACACACACACACACACATCCACCGTCTCAACATCACACTTGAAAACCCTTTTCAAATTTATTGGGCTTTAGATCTCCAAATTTCAATTTGGCCCATAAGGAATAATTAATTTCAATTTGAACCCAACAATTGTAACTACTTATAATTTGCCCAAAAATATTATTTCTTCTCACAAATTAACCCATAATATTAATATATAATATCTTGAGTATCAATTTATCTATTGTGTGTGACCTATTAGATTTTTTCGGTCTCTTGGTAGCGAAATATGAATTAATTCTAATCACTATAGAATTAATAATCATTAATAAATAGAACTAACTTATTAATTCTGATTAAGATTAATTTATTAATTCTTTAACTAATAAATTTGTATTTAGCAGGTCATAAGCAGCATAAAAAATGCATCATGATGATCTAAAAGTCCAAAAAGTCAAGTGATTTGACATGAACCTTTCAATAGTAAAATATCAGGGCAATAAACTCTTTTCATCATACTATATCTCAATCAGTTTGAAGTATAGAATTAGTGCCAACTCCCTTTAGGATATAATTAATTCTATCCCAAATATATTAGTACTTGTTCTAAAATCTATTACTCAACATATGTATCATTTGGAACTATTTCCAACACATAGTTGTCTTAGTCAAGTACTTCTTGAGTAATGATTCCCTACAAGTGGTCGTGAGATATACGTCCCTACTATTAGAAGTGATGAATCCTTTATTGATCCTCTCAATTACTTTCATTTACTTTACATTGTACCTAATATCTATCCAATAGGTGATCTTTGATAAGACTCCAAATATTAGAATCAAAGTACAATGCTCGATAAACAAAGTACCTTGGAGATCTCAAATATAATGATATTTCCACATTTACTATAATGAGATTCTATCACTGGCACTAAATAGTTATTTATATGACTATCTTATAGCTAGGTCATCTAGTGTATTTGTTCATGTAACAAGTATCTGCGTGTTAATTTTAAATATCACAACACCCATATATGAGTGAATCACTACTTGATCCAATCAAGAAGTCTAATACGTGCTAGTCTTGGTGCATTAATAATGTCATATCTCATTAATACTATAACTAGGGATGGTTTAAGCACAAGTACTGCATAGTGTAGCAGGAATCTCACATCATAATCTATGTCACGATTTTCTTAACACTGTACATTGTGCCAGGGACATTATCTATCTATTTTACACACATACATATATGGAATAAAGAATGCTTTTATTAAATAAATGTGTAAAATATATTGTACAAATGGATTAATTCTAGGGTATACCTCTAACAATCTCTCACTTGTACTAGAACCAATCATTCATGTGTCGAATATTAAATGACTGAACATAAACATCATATTTCTTCTGGGGTAATGCTTTGGTAAGCAGATCAGCTATGTTATGATGAGTGAGAACTCTCTCTACCTTTACATCTTTCGTATCAATGATTTCACGAATCAAGTAATAGTGCCTAAATTGAACCCATAGCCTAATTGTGACTTGTAGTCATCCTTTTCGGATTGGAAATTGGCATCACTATACCATTTAACTTGTAAGTCACTATTTCTATATACTAAAAATACCTTCTTTGTCCTTCTTATGTACGTCTACTCATGTGATCCTTCTGATCTTGTGTTTGAAGACACATAGATTTTAAAAAGCTTACCCTATGGGTCATAGGTAAGAATTCCCTCTTGGTGATTCATGCTAAACCGCTTTAGTACTTTGTCTATGTATGTAGACTATGAAGGACCAAGCAACCTCTTTGATCTATATACATAGATCCTTATTCCCATAATATAAGTTGTTTCTCCAAGGTTTTTCATAGAGAATTTCTTAGATGACCAAATCTTGACGGATTGAAGAGTAGAGATATTATTTCCTATTAGCAATATGTCATCTATATATAGTAATAAGAAAACATTTGCAATATGTCATGTTTATGTGAAACCGAATTCTTTAATTGTTTTATCAAAATGGATGTTCCAACTCCTAAAAGCTTACTTTAGTCCATAAATAGACCTGTACAGCTTACATACTTAAGTGTGATCCTTAGATATCGTTTGATATCCAAAAACTGCTCAGCAACAGTTGGACAATGGAAACTTCATGTTGTGTCATGTACATTTTCTCAGTTAGATTTCCATTAAGAAAAGCTATTTTCACATCAATTTACCAATTCTCATAGTCATAATAAGTGGCAAGTGCTAGAAGTATCCAAATAGATTTTAATATTGCTACGATGAAAAGGTCCCGTCATAGTCAATACCTTGTTGTTGACGATATCCTTTAGCAACTAAATGCTCCTTATACGTAACTACTTTACTATCCATGTCGATTTTCTTTTTGAAAACTCGCCCTATAGATTTTATCCCTTCGGGAGGATTAACCAAAATCCAAATTTGGTTGTCATACATGGAATTTATTTTTTATTTCATGACTTCAAACCATTTGTTAGATTCTGAAATTTTCAGAATTTTATCGTAAATGGTAGGCTCATCTTCTTCTATGAGAAATATGTTAGTGTAGTCATTAATGAGAAATTCATATCTCTCAAATGTTACGTATATCCTACTTGACCTACAAAGTTCTTGTGTATTAGAAGGGTCTTCTATTTTGTCAATAGACTACGATCAACTACTTTATCATTATTTATTTGTTCTTCTTGAACTTCACTAAATTCAATTTAACTCCCACTATCTCCCTTAAGTATAAATTCCTTCTCTAAGAAATTGCATGCTTTGAAACAAACACTTTACTTTTTGAAGGGGGATAGAAATAATATCCATATTATTCATTTGGATGTCCAACAAACAAATACTTATCAGACTTATTTTCTAATTTGTCTAATTTTATCCTCTTCACGTAAGTAGGACATCCCTAAATTCTCAAGTGAGCTAATTTTTGTGGGTGCTATTAACTATTTTTTATGGAGTTATATTTAAAGTATAAACAGCAGCTTCAAATGCATATTCGCAAAATGATTTTGGTAAATCTACAAAATCCATCATGGTTTGAACCATATCTAATAGAGTTTGATTCCTTCTTTTAAATACACCATTTTTCTTAGGTGTATGTGTTAGAGTCCATTCAGATAATATCCCATTATCTCTAAGATGACTTTGAAACTTTTGGCTCAAGTATTCACTTCCTCGATCGAATTTTAGAGTTTTAATATTTTTACCAAGTTGTTTCTCTACTTCGTTCCTGAATTCTTTGAACTTGTCAAAGGCTTCAGATTTGTATTTCATTAAATACAAATATCCAAATCGAGAATAGTTATCGATAAAGGCTATGAAGTATTGATAATCCCCTCTTTCTTGCAATGTCATTGGTCCACATACATTACTCTATATTAGTTCCAATAATTGCTTAACCCTTTCCCTTTTTCTTTGAAAAAGAGGTCTTAGTCATTTTACCAAGTAAACATAATTTGCATATATCATATGATTCATAATTAAATGACCCAAAGTCACTACACTTGTGTAACTTAGAAATGAGATTCTCATTTATATAGCCTAAACGACAAAGCCATAAGTAAAATAGGTTCCACATACATTACTATATATTAGTTTTAATAATTGCTTACCCCTTCCCATTTCTTTGAAAAAAGGTCTTAGTCATTTTACCAAGTAAACATGATTCACATATATCATATGATTCATAATCAAATGACCCTAAGTCACTAAGCTTGTGTAACTTAGAAATGTGATTCTCATTTACAAAGCCTAAAAGACAATGCCATAAGTAAGATAGGTTCGAGTTATCTTTCTTTTGTTTCTTTTTATTTATATTGAGAACTTGATTTTTCATGTCTAGAACATACAAACCATTAATAAAAGTTGTTGTACCATAATGGATATTATTTAATAAAAAAGAATGACTTTTATTCTCAAAAATTAACCATATCTAAACAAGTAATTGAGAAAAGGTTCTTTAATAAAATTGGAAGATAATAACAATTTCTAAGTTCTAGAATCAATTCGAAAGGTAAATGTAGATGATAGGTTTCCACAGCAAGCGCAACAACCTTTGCTCTATTTGCAGCACATAGGTCCACATCACATTTCTTTAGCTTTCTATTGCTCTTTAGTCCCTGAAAAATATTACACAAATGAGACCATATCTAGTATCTAATACCTATGTCTTATTATTAAAAGAAGTATTGATCTCAATCATAAATATACCAGGAGTAGAAGTAGAAGTGCTTGCAAGCTTCTCCTTCTTTTCCTTTAGTGACTCCAGGTAGCCCTTGTAGTTGTGACTCCATCTTGCCACAATGATGACATGAGTCTTTGGTAGCTATCTCTTTCTTCTTTTGGCTTAGTTGAATTCTTCTTCTTCTTAAAAACATTTTTCCTTTTACAAGTTGAGGAATCAACCAACATAACTGCATTATTTTCCTTCTTTATAGTACTTTCTGCAATTTTGAGAAGGTTGATCAATTCAGGTAAAGTAGATTCAATCTTGTTCATCTAGTAGTTTATCATAAATTGTGTAAAACTAGTTAGCAAAGATTGAAGAGTTAAACCTATAATTAATTCATAATCTATTGTAAACCTAAGTGATCCAAGCTTTTCAATCAACCTCAATATTTTTAGTTTATGAGTTACTACTGAAGCACATCTCCTATCTTACAACAAAATAACTATTTAGAGATTTCATATCTCTCCATTCGAGCTTTTTCATCAAACAATTTCGTAAGATGCAAGGTAAAACTATAAGCATCCATATGCTCATGCTATTTTTGTAGCTTAGAGTTCATTAATGCTAATTTGATGCAAGATGCTATGTTGCTGTGCTCTTTGTGCTTCTTATGGACATTATGCTCATCAACATAAGCATTACCAGTTGGAGTTGGTGGAATAGGAACATTTAGCACGTAGAGTAACTTTTTGGATTTAAGAACGATTCTCAAATTCTTATACCAGTCCAAGAAATTAGATTCATTCAGCTTGTTTGTTTCAAAAATGCTACATAGGTTCAAGTATAATGTCATAATGCAAATGACCTAGATGAAAGATAAGAGACATTAGACTATATATATGCACATGAAATGCATTTAATTAAGTATTTAATCAAACACACATTTATTCCACTATTCTACTCAAATTAATAACCCCTACTATTGACTTAGGAAAGCCCATTGAAAACTTTCCTAGTAGACTGGTATCTAAATTCCTTATGAATTACCTTGGTTGTGTCCAACAAACCATCCTTAAGTTCAATGGTAGGTAGCCAATACCAATTACATAATATGCAACTACCGGATCAATGGGTAATTAATGTTTTTTAATCTTAAAGAATTTAGTACTAACCTAACATTGCCCCTAATATTCTTTATGCTTTGGTGTATCCAACCTTGATAAATATATTAGTTAAATTCAACCCATTAATCCAAAATTAAATTTCATAACTTGAACATACTCAATATCGAGTAGGCTTAAGTGTGCCCAACAACCTAATCTCAAAAAAGAACTCTCTTTCTTACTATATTAAAGGAAGGTATTATATTTAATATTATTTGAGGATTTAATTATTTAATTAATGGTCTCATCATTTGATATGTATAATATCAACATATTGACAAAATTGTAATAGACTCAATTGCATGACTTGGTTATAAACTTTACTAGATTAATCTTCTTGAGCCACGTAGAAAATTAATTTTGGTTAAACTTATGTGTTCATGTATGTTTTGAGAAGAAAGTCTTATCAGCCTCTCATTTTGTCCTTGGTCGCCATCTCCATTATCTTGAAAAATAATTTCTATTCCTATCTAATCTATGTAATTTAATTACATAATTTTTTTTAATAAAAAAACCCCAACTTACATTCGAGATGAATTAGATGAGAAGAGTAATTACACAAGAATAATAGAGAAGGCAGGACATGCATGCCCTATTTATTCAAAACCAAATAATGAATATCCATGATATAAGATTAATTAATTAAAATTAATTGGTCTAAGTCCACAACCAAACCAACATGCCAAAATCATTCTTAGAACATATTAAGCAAAATAAATACACATGAAATATAAACTTTTAAAATCATTATTTTGGAAAAATAAAATAGTTTGCCCTAAGATCAAATTTTGGAAACTTTTTTGGGTCCCTTTTGAAGAAGCAAAACACTTGTGGGATAAAAAAAATAAGAAAAGAAAAAAATTCTTAAAAGAAATATAGGAAGCCTACGCAGGGCTTGAGGCTTTTATAAAGCAAAGCCCTGCTCAAGCTTCCTCAAGCCTGCGTGGGGCTCAAAGCTCAAGCCCGCGCAGGGATTAAAAAATAGTTTTAATTCTTTTTTCAATGTTTCCTCTTTTATTTTTTTTTTCAGCTTAATACTTGGAAACAATTTCCTTTCAATTCCTAGATTTCCAAAAACAATTTTCTGTAAATTTTTTTTTTTCAAATCAATTCATGTTACGGAAATAATTTTCTATAAACCACAGCTTCACACAAGGAACTGAAATAATTCCAATAGCCTTTGTAATCAAAACCAAAATTCATTAAGAAAATGTTTTTTCTTTACAAAACAAAATTGTTTGTTCATGTGTAACCCACTCAAATCAATTTTCCAAAAATAAAAATAAATGTGAAACAATTGTCACAGGCTCATACATAATTTTTTAAACAATTTCAAAATGTAGTAACAGACCCATAAAATATGTATGAGATGGCTCTAATACCACTATTAGATTTCAATACTGCAATATCAAATAACGTGCAGTGGAAATTAAAACAAATCTATGTAATAGGATTACTCGTATATAATTAAACAGGTCAAGGGAGAGGAGAAAATTTCAGTTACCTGAAGAACGTAGCTTTTAAAATTCTTCTCCCGGTGAAATTCCTCCAGAAATTGTCCAAGCTATGAATCCACACAAGGAATTGCATTCCAACAAAGTGCAATAAAACCGATGCTAATAGGTTAATTATTTTGCAGCTATGGGATTAATTTGTTCGAAGAAAGAATAATGAAACAAGGTTTCCGAAATTATGTATATATTGTTCTTAAAGATGGCACACATAATCCTGTGTGTGTGTGTGTGTGTGTGTGTGTGTGTGTGTGTGTATTCACCACCTTAACATCATATGTGAAAACCCTTTTCAAATTTATTATGGGCTTTAGATCTCCATATTTTAATTAGGCCCATAAGGACTTATCAATTGTAATTTGTGCAGAAACGAAAAACAAAGGACACCATGCACGCATGAAACAAGACCCAAAAAATAAAAACATGGCACAACAAAAGGTGAAAATCAATACCTTTACGTGTCTTTTTCTGATTCGGCTGAAAAGATGAAGCATCAACCGCAGGAGCAGCTGTGAAACCCCAACTAAAACCAACATTAGAGTAAGGAGGTTGGGATGCATATTATATTTTCTTGCATGCATAAATATATTTTTGTATGATTTTAGGTGCTTTGGATATGTGATTTGTAGTCTAGATGGCTTAATTGTGCTTATTGAGTAAGAATGAAAAATTGGTAATTTTGCTTGAGGTGGAAATAGGGAGATAGCTTGAGGGTTAAATAGGAAAAATATTTGGAAGAGAAAATAAGAACAAGAGTTGTTGTGGTTTAGTGGTTAGAGTTTTGGAATAAATTCTTGAGGTCTTGAGTTCAAATTCCATCATTGGAGTTTTAGCATGATTAAATTTTATTTTTGTATAGGAAGGCTATATTTTAGCCCTTGCATGCTTTAGGGAAGAGTAGGAGTGTTGTCTTAGGGGAGACATTATAGGAATGTCATAATCCTACTCTTGTGTTCTACAAAAATTTCTAAGGGATTCATACCCTTCTTGATCTCTAGCTTTCCTTACTTCTTAATCAATTAGGTTGTTCCATTTATCTAAGCCAATTTTATTTCCAAAAAATTCCAGCAAAGTTCTGTGGCTTTGAAGGTTCGAAAATGTCTAAGTGTAAGGTATCTTATTGACCGAAAATGGGGAAAAGTTATGGAAGGTTCCCAAGATAATTAATCTCCAAGGTTAAACCTTCAAAACTCCAACCTAGTTGTGTCATCTTCTTCATGTAGTAAACTGAAAATTTTTTCAGCTTCTTGATCAGTCCAATTGTCGAAATTCTCAGCCATCTTTCCCTCCCAAATGCTGCCAGAAAAATGACCAATTCACTCAGCTTGAAGGCTGAAAATTCTAGCCAAAATCGAGCTACACAAAAGCTGTGCAAACTAGGAAAATTTTCTGGTCAGTTTCGCAGCTTGGTGAGCTAAAAACCAAGCTGTTTCTTCCAGCTTTTCAACCAGCAATTCAACCTTATTTTTCCTCCATAAAGAAGGCTAGAAACCAGCCTTAAAGGACCCTCCAATGGCCCTTCAAACCTTCTGCAAACTGACTGAAATATAGCAGAAAAATCAGCCCAGAAATTCCAACAAGCCTTGCGGAAAAACTGATCAGAATTTCCAGCTTTGTTCCTTCTTCACCCTTGTCTGAAACTTCCTCTATTTTTCTGTACAAACACACATTGATCAACCATGAACTAAACTCCAGCATCCTCACCATTGTTTTGCATGAAAAACAGCTCCATGGCTGCTCCTAAAATCTCTCCATCAATCACACCAATCAAACCATCAGTTGGAGTCCATAATTGCAGCAAGATATTTCAGCAAGCTACCATAAATTAACCCTCAAACAACCAGAAAATTCCTTCACCATGGTACACCATATTTTAGCCACTCTAAAGCTCCTTCAAACATCATTCATCCTAGCAGAAACCCTAACCAATCAGCCAGCCATTGAAGCTTCCAAAAGCTCTCCATCAACCAAGATTTCCTTACCATATTTGTTTCCAAAATTGATTCCCTAAATTATTCTTTTTGAATTTCAAACAACCAGCTTTCCTTTTCCTTCCAAATCTAAAAATCCAATTACCAAAACCTTCCAAACAATTCGGCCACCCTTTCCCCACAGAATTTCGGTCGGCTCTCTCTCTATTCTCTTCAAACCTCCAAGAACACCAAGAATACCTACTACCATGCTCACACCTAAGGCCATTCAAAACCACTTCAATCTTCTCCAAAAACTCCAGATTATACCTGCCCATTCTCGTGAATCCATTCCTGCAATTTTTAACATCAAACACTGAAATCAAAATCTCACTTTTGGATTAAAAAATCAGAATTTTCTTAAAGGCTCAAGAACACCTTGAAGGTAATCATGAACAATCATCTCCATCTTCTTCCATCTTCGACCTTGATGAGTATATACTAATGAACTCTTTCTCTCTCTCTCTCTCTCTCTCTCTCTCTCTCTCTCTCTCTCTCTCTCTCGGCCGAATGGTTACTTCCACCATGGCCATTTTTCTTCTTCTCCTTAGATGGATCAAGCTTTCCTAGCAAGAGGATTCTCTTGGATCGACTTCAAGGTAGTCATCATTCAAGTAAGCTTTTCCATCTTCTCTTTAAATCCTAGATTCATGTCTCTTGGATGTAGTTGGATGAGGATGGGATATATTTGGAGATTGATCATGTGTTTTGTGATGGAGTTGGGATTGAAGCATGAGAATGAATGTGTTTGTATGATGGAGATGGAATTGATGCATGAGATGATTTGTCTTGGTTGAATGTATGGCATTTTTAGAGTTTATTGTATGCCTTCATGTCGTGAGTAGTATGAAGGATCAAGCATGTTAGAGATTATGTCACCTTTTGGTGAATAGGGTTTATGTTCATGTATTCTTGTTAAGGCCATGAATATGATTATGTTAGAGGAGTTTGAATCATGTGTTGGTAGATTTGGATCTATGTTTTTATTCATGATTCGGATGTTATGTTGATTAGTGTAGAGTGTATGTTCATGATTATGGTTAGCAATAAGCATTATGATCACGACCTTGTTGTCCCTATGCTAATTTTATTTTATCAATAAAATATTTAATACTATAATTTCTTCTAGTGATTTTGAAAACCTTAGGAAAATGTGGATTTGGACTATTATATAAAATAATGATATTTCAGTCAAATAAATGATAACTTTTATTAAAGAAATAAAATATATATAGATATTATATATAATAATAATATCAAATAAAGTCTTTTATATAAATAATCATAGGTAAAATGTTAATTTTGTAAGTCTTATATTCATAAATACTATTAAAATTTATTTATTATTTTTTAATCAAAACCTATTAAAATTTACTTACAACTAATTTTAGTTACCAATTATTTTCTAACAATTAATTATTAATAGATTATTATTTTAAATTATATTATCTAGGGCCTAGGACCCTTCATCAAATAAACCCTAATTTATTTATAGTAAGATTTAAACCTACAACTTATTAGTAACTATTTCACAAACCCTAGTTATTTTAATATCAAGCTAGATTTATTTTATAAACTCTTTAATTATTATCTAGCCTTAAAGCTTGGGACACTAGGGTCATGAGTGTGGTAAGTTGAACTAAGATTATTTGTGAAAGTGAATTTTGGCTTGAGTTTAATTATGGCTCATGTTTACCCCAGGCGGGGTTAAGTCAGCTGTTGGAGATCTTTATTTTATCTCGAGTAAAGGATCAGGTAAGTTCCTGCATAAAAATTGTTTGTTGTAAAAGATTTCTATGGCAAGCTAAACACGAAGTTTGTGAACACTGATATGATACAGGCAATTAGGGATTGTTTCCTTGTTTCAGTCAAACCAATTATTTGAAAAACAACAAGCAATTTTATTCAAACACTAGACTGTTTCTAAAACTAATTTTGACAAAGACTTTGGAAACCCTTTATTGCCATTTTCAAGTAAAGCTATGTTTTATTAGTTTTCTCCCAAGTGGGATGAACTATGTTGAGTACTCAATGAGAGTAGGCTAGTAGTACTAGTTTTGAAGAGCAAGAGTGAGTCTTCTGGCAGGAGGCCACCTCTAGAAAATAATTCAACTTAGAGAAACGTCAGTACTACTTAGTCATGTCGGTCCGAGCTAGCAGTTTCAGTCATGTGGACTGTGCATTGCCAGAGTGGACAACCGGTATTGTTAGGGTGTAAAAAAGGAGGAGAATCTTACCCGGTAGGCCGATCACCTACCTTTTTGTCAGTCTGCACAAAGTGTAGCATTCTGACCATTGTATGGTTATAGGGCCCAACGTGTGGTAACCCATGGCCGCCCTTTTGAGTAGTTGATTTTATTGTACCTGTATGATTGGAAAAGCCAAAACACCACTCTTGCTTTTGCACATTATTTATTGCTTGCCAGTTTTTTTCTTATGAAATTCTTACACTTTGCATTCACGAACTGTTTTCACTGAACACTCAAAGCACACACGAACTTACTGACGATTTTTTTATCTCATCACCATTTTACCATGATTTCAGGTTGATCCTGCTGTGAGGATGAGTAGCTAGTTGGTGCTTGCCTTGGAAGATATTTTGTTATTTATTTTTATGTAATACTTTGGGAGTTGAAAGTGAACAATTTTTATTTTAGATTTGTCTTGAATTTTTGGATTGTAATAAGTTTTAATTTTAAAGTATTATTTTATTTTGATTGTGTGACCTAGTTATAAAGACCCCTTATCCTTTGGACGGAGTAACATCCCCGGCCCTGTTGGGCATAGGTAGTGGGGTGTTTCAGCAGCTACCTGTCTCGACGATGATTCCGGCGAAAAACCAGTGATCCGTCGGCTTCTTCTTGGCATGTACGCAAAGCTTTTCGCTTCTCAGAATATTCCTCTACCTATTTCAAACATCCAGAGGTTATCAATTGAAGAGGTTTGGGTAATCCCGAACTTTTTCGTACCGTGACTAATAAAAACCCTTTAGTCCAGACTATTGGGCCAAAATAATTTATTTTTTTCCCTTGGACTTAATGAGCCCAAAAATAATAACCATTAATTGTTTATTTTTTAGGCCTATTAAAATAACCTAATAAATAATTAATGAGCTCAAATGAACTAAAATAATTATTAAGCCTTTTATTAATTAGTTTAAGCCCAGGTTAATTTTTCTAATTATTCTATCTGGGCTTAGGCACTGAATAATTAATTAACTAATCAAACTAGATAATAAATTTAATTTCTCTTATTCTTTTTATTTTATTCTAGTTAAAAAATAAATTAGATTTTCTGAATAAAATAAAATCTATTTTCTATTGTGACTATTTCCTCAGCCTAAAATAATTAGGACTTACGGGCAATTTTGAGGACCAAAATGACACATCATCTTGACTACTAAAATGACCAAAACACCCTTACTATGTAAATAGCTGTATTTTTCTTTTAAATATTTTTTTAAAATCACCATAAAGAAATATTGATCCCAAAGATAATACTGCATTACCTATGTCTTCGACACATAGGTGAAATAATTAAAATACCCCTTTACACATCGTTGTTCATTTAGAGAGGAAAGAGTGTACTAATACTTCTCTAAACGACATCTACCAACCTTAGGCTTCTAGTCCAATGATCCACGACTTCTTAGAAGATTTTCACTTTCCAAGGGAGCTATCCTAAAGCCAATATCCAAGTCATGTTCCCCAAGGCCCTAGATAATTAGATCATTCAGACAACCACAAGGGGCAATATAGTGAAGACACTATCTTGTACAAGTTTGTCTTGACTAACTAGTCACATATATCCAACATACAAGTATATTAGTCCTTCTAAAGAACCTCAACTATAGTATATCAAAGCATACATTTCTAGCTTCGTCAGACTACCAACTTATACTCAAGTGTAGAGTACAAGTCCATACTATAACAATAGTAGTGTAGGTTTCTATTACATAGTACTTTTAAAAACTATTACTACAGATCCTATTCTACGTATTTGAAAGACGCTTGTATTATGAAATGAGTAGACTACTCATTGGCTAAAAGTTAGCCATTCTCTTTTTAGAATTCATAACACAATAACTTTGCCATGATGAGATTTCCAATCTCATCATCCGATTAAGAACAATAGTATATATGTTAAATATTTCGTGGTTCATACCTTACTGTGAAAGACCTCCATTCACATGAACCATTTACTGAAACACAATAGGTCTTTTCTAATAAAAATGTGCACAAATATAAAAAAGATTTTACAAACAAATTCTGAGAAAAATACTTTTATTAATACAAGTTAAAATTACATTAGAAACATAGTCTAAGAGGGCATACATTCCAACAATCTCCCACTTGTACTTTAAGACTAAGTAAGTCCATAGATGCCTACCCCTTTAGTGTCAAAGTGTCTTCTAAAGACTCTCTCCGCCAAAGGTTTGGTGAAAGGATATGTTAGATTGTTCTCTGAGGTAATCTGTTCCACCATGACTTCCCATCTCTGGATGAAATCCCGAATCAAGTGGTACTTCTTCTCTATGTGCTTCCCCTTTTTCTAGTACTTAGGTTCTTTAGATTGTGAGACTGCACCAGTGTTGTCACAATACATCACAACCACTTTGTCTATTTGTGGCATGAATCCAAGTTCCAAAAGGAACTTTTAGAGCCAAACTGTTTCCTTGGATGCCTCCGAAGCTGCCACATACTCAGCTTCTATAGTTGAGTCAGCAATGTAAGATTGCTTGATACTCTTCCATGAAATGGCTTCTCTAGACAAGGTGAAGACATATCCACTAGTCGATTTTCTATCATCTTTATCCGCCTGGAAGTCTCAGTCCGTGTATCCTGTAGGAACCAAGTCATCAGCCCTGTAAACCAGTATATAATCTATTGTACCTTTAAGATACTTGAGAATATTCTTTACAACCTGCCAATGAATCTTTCTGGGGTTTGACTGATATCTGCTGACTACGCCTGCGACAAAGTAGATATCTGGCCTAGTACACAGCATAGCATACATGAAACTTCTCACAGTTGAAGTATAGAGAATCCTACTTATTCTATCCTTTTCTTTTTGAGACTTTAGATAGTCCTTTGAAGAAAAAGACAACCTATGTCTGTAAGGGATCAATGCCCTCTTACATGAGTCTATGCTGAACTTGGCCAGCATCTTGTCAATATATGTAGCTTGGGATAAACTTAATATTCTTTGCTTCCTATTTCTAAGAATTTTTATTCTGAGAATATAACTGGCTTAACCCAAGTCCGTCATACTAAATTGACTAGATAGCCAAACCTTAATACATGACAGTGTCCCTACATCATTTTCAATGAGTAGAATGCCATCCACATATAAGACAAGAAAAATCACATTTATGCCTTCCAATTTTCTATACACACATAGTTCATC
Source organism: Voacanga thouarsii (assembly GCA_026120185.1). NCBI lineage: Eukaryota > Viridiplantae > Streptophyta > Magnoliopsida > Gentianales > Apocynaceae > Voacanga > Voacanga thouarsii. The sequence goes on from JANUWF010002273.1 coordinate 1,055,413, forward strand.
CTCATTTTGAATTAAACCGTAAGACTTTACAGTCTCATCGAAACAAACGTTTCATGCCCTGGACACTTGCTTAAGTATATAAATGGATTTTTTAAACTTACAAACTATATATTCTTGGCCTTTAGCAATAAAACTTTTTGGTTGGAACATATAAATGTCTTCACTAAGATGGCCATATAAAAATACCGTCTTTATATTCATTTTCCATATCTCGTAGTCATAATGACATGCGATGACAAGGAGGATACGAATAAACTTAAGCATGGCTACCAGGGAAAAGGTTTCCTCATAATCGATCCCTTTCGCCACAAGCCAAACTTTGAAGGTTTCTACCTTTCTATTCACTCTTCTCTTCCTCTTGTAAACGCACATACACTCAATGAGTTTTATCCCTTCAGGTGAAGCTACAAGATTCCAAACATGATTGAAGTACATAGACTCAATCTCAACTTCATTGCTTCATGCCATAAGTCTGCATCGGCATTAGCAATAGCCTCCTCGTATCTAGTGGGATTTTGTTCTTGATGATCGGAGACTAAATCAAAAGCCTTTTCAATCCATCTTTCTGGAGTTCTAAATATCCTCCCACTAAGATGAGGCTCCAATTGTATAGGTTCTTGAGGTTGTGCCTCTTCTTGTTCTATAATCGAGTTAGGAGAAATTGATTCAGAAGATAACTTCTCTTCAAATTCCAATCTTGTTGAACCTTTAATGGATGTACTTTGTTTATCCTCCAAGTATATATCTAGCATTAGTACTCATGAGTACTTTCTATTCCTTGGGATGAAAAAAGTAACCACCCATTATACCTTTTGGATACCCTACAAAATAGTATAATTTTGATCTTCGTTCTAACTTGTCTCCCTTGATCAGTACATAAGTTGGACAACCACATATCTTGAAATGATTTTGACTTGGCTTACGCCCAATCCACATCTCATAGGGAGTCTTAGGTACTGACTTGGAAGGCGCTAAGTTCAGAATATATGCTGCTATTTCTAGGACATATCCCCAAAAAGATACTGGAGGAGTAGTATGTGACATCATGCTTCGAACCATACTCATCAATGTTCTGTTCCTTCTTTCAGCTATTCCATTCTGCTAGGGTGTCCCCGATACAAAGTGTTGGAATACTATCCTATGAAGTATCACATAATCCTTGAATTCACCGAGGAGGTACTCTTCATCACAATCCAATCGTAAGGTTTTGATCAGTTTACCTATTCGATGCTCCACTTCAGCCTTAAACTCTTTGAACTTGTCAAAAGAGTCAGACTTGCGTCTCATCAGATAAACGTAACCATACCTTGTACAATCATCTATAAAAGTGATGAAGTACTCAAACTCCCTTCTTATTGGCATAGGCAAAGGACCACACGCATTAGTGTGAACAAGACTCAATACTTCTTTGGCTCTATCCGCCTTTTAGGTAAAGGACCTTTTGGTTATTTTTCCCATAAGACAGGATTCACACTGAGGCCAACTTTCTAATCCTAATGAGCCTAAAGGCCCATCATAGATTAACCTCTGACTCTTAGTTGAGTTAATATGACCCAACCATAGATGCCAAAGATATGAGTCATTGGCATTGGTCTTTTTCTTTCTATTTAAAGGTTCTAATTGAGCGTCATTCAATTGATTGTTAATAGAATTAATGAAGAATAGATTTTCATACATGTGCCTAGTACATATAACTTCTCCATTTCTACTAATAGTAATACCAAAATGGAAAGAAATAGAATATCCTTGATTTATTAGTTTTGCATCTGAAACTAAATTCTGTCTAAAACTAGGAACAAATAAAATATCCTTCAAAATAACTATTCTATTACAATCAAAAGTAAGTTCCAGTTCTCCTACAGTAAGGGCCCAAACTTGTGTTCCATTTTTCACGCGTAGTCCATGTTCACCCTTCTGGAGTTTTCTAACCTTCATAAACCCCTGCAAGGAGTTACAAATATGATCAGTGGCTCCTGAATCAACAATCCAAGTGAAAGTTGATCCAACCATTGATATAGACTCTAGATAGAGAACATTACCTGTGAGATTTTTCTTCGCCTGAAGATCTGGAAACTCTTTTTCCCATTGTCCCTTCTTCCCATACTTGAAACATTTGCCCTTGGGTTTATTTTTGGGCTGGGACTTGGGCTAATGCACTTTATTACCTTTTTTCTTCTTAAACTTTCTGGGCTTAGGTCAAATTCTTGAAGAAGAAGCCATCATAGCTCTAGCCTGTGGCTTTATGACCTTCTTGCCACCTGGAGCTCCTTCATCAACTCAGTTAAGTCCATGTTTAACTTGTTCATGTTGTAATTCAACTTGAACTAAGTGAATAAGCCCAGTAAAGATTCGAGAACCATGTCTACTTGGCTCTCGGGGTCAATTACAGACCCCAAGACTTCTGATTTCTCGAAAGTAGCAATCATCTTGAGCATATGCTCTCTGACTAATGGTTCCTCAGCCATCTTAGTATTTATGATCATTCTAAGAGCCTCCTACCTTGCGAACCGACTCTTATCCATGAATATTGTAGCTAGAGATATGCTAATGTCATATGCAGTAGCCATATGCTCGTGTTTGGACTGTAGCATATTTGACATGGAGGCTAACATACAGCATCGAGCTATTTCGTCAGCCTTCTTCTATGCCTTTTTAGCCTCACACTCCTCAGCGATGGAACCTCCCCCGATTACTGGGTAGGTCTCGTATAGGACATACTTATACTCTTCGGCTGTGAGTTTTATGTCCAGATTCCTTTTTCAATCCACATAGTTTAGACCTGTTAGCTTATTCTCACAGAGAATAATGGCCAAGGGACTGAAAAAACCTCCACCAACCATTTCTGAAATTTTAGAAAAAAAAATTAAAAGAAAGTCTCAGTATTTGTAAAACAAAAAAAATTTTGTACACTTTATCCTCATATTAAACTTGATAATAGCTAATTCCATTACTATTATCTGTAATATAATTAATTTGACTCTTAAAAAAACTGACATAGCTTCTTGGGAAGATTAACAGTTTCCTAAACTAAGTGTATTAACCACCACAAATTAACTTCCCTTCTAGGTAATGATCTAAAAGATAACTCCATCAAGGGGATGGCTATTTCTTCTCATTTTCTATGGACATACCTCACACTATAACCTCCAACGTGGGTCAGTCGATCATAGTACGTGCCTCGGATTATTAATTACATCATTCCATTAGCTCTAAATCCTTGTGGTATCTCCATTCTATATGGGTTTACTCCCAAGGTGACGCGAGGAGACCTATGATCTCTAATGAGGATCGTGATAGAAGCCGTGGGGCCATTGGAATCCTTCTCCCACTTAGTTTTTAAAATAAGGGCCTTCTTGGAACAATGTTATTTGAAAATTTCAAATTAAGTTCATCTTTAACTTAAAATAAAATGACTAAATCCATAAAAAAAAAAAAATTATATCAAGGTTTATACCCTTTGAGAAATATTTCCTCATGGATTAATTTTATGTAAGTCAAAAGCTTAATAATTTCAAAACTTTTCCATTTAAAAATTTCTAGAGATTTTGATCTCAAAGCTTTATTTAACAAAAATAATTTTTTCTTTGCTAAAATGAATTAAAATGGCTTTCCTTTAACTTACAAAAATTTCTAAATCTATAATATTTTCTATGTCAAGGTTAAAAAAAACCTTTAACAAAATAATCAAGAATTAATTTTTATTTAAGTTAAAATAACCATTTAATTAAAGAAAAATATTTTTCCTTGTCAAATAAAATTTCCCAAAGACTTTGGTCTTTGAGGAAACATGCACATAGGACATAAAATAATTAGCATTCTAGAAAATTATAAACGTTTTCATACTTTTCTATTTTTAATCTTAAATGTCCAAATAAAAGAATTAAACACATTAATTAAATTAATTAATGATCTTATTTAATCCCAATATCCTTTAATATTATTTTTCATGCAAAATATTCAATGAATATTAACTATTGCAACAAAAATAACTTTGCCTGGTACGAGACCAAAAACCAAAAACAATATATATATATATATCCTCTAGTCCAGTATACTCGCCACACTGAATCATGGCTCATGGGAAGACCTATGGACCACAATTCGTGGACCGGTGCCCACGACCCAGGCGCTCAATGCAACAGCTTCCACGAGGAAGTTATTGCATTAGCTTCCGCAAGGAAGCTTTACTTCCGTTAGGCAATAGCTTCCGCGAGGAAGCTATTGCATCCACAAGGAAGCTTCCTTGCGCATGCCCAAAGCAGAGGAAATGCTCGGACCCGGCTGCGGCTTTAAGCAGCGGCTAGCCTAGGTGTCCTCGACTCCCCTCACACCGAGGGTTCGGCTTAGCTCGGCTTGCGGCTTGGTTTGCAGCTCAATCCATTTTCTTCATCGAGAAAAAAAAAAATCCTTTCACTGTAATTTTCTTCTGCAACTTTTGCTAGGCACCTTTTTAATGCTTTGCAATCGTCCAATGCCATTTCTTGTTACATTTTTTCGCCAAAAAATATAACAATCCCCTATACCCTTTCAAATTGGGCTTACATGAAGCTAAATAAAGCAGTAAAGAAAATTTTACAGAGGCTCCTATACCTGAACGGTGAGGTGTACAGACAATCTATCCACACCAAAACAGTGAAAGATCTCATTATCAATAGTCTTGCCAGGTTTTATTAACTAGCATGCATCAATCCTAAGCCTTTCAAAGCAAACACTCTGATACCACTTGCAGGAATGAAAAACAGAGGATGCCATGCACGCATTAAACAACACCCAGAAAATAAAAACACGGCACAGTGGAAGGTGATACCTTTACGTGTCTTTTTCTGGTTCGGCTAAGAAGATGAAGCACTAACCACGGGAGCAGCTACCCGTCTCAACGACGATTCCGGCGAGAAACCAACGATCTGTCAGCTTTTTCTTGGCATGTACGCAAAGCTTTTCGCTTCTCAACATATTCCTCCACCTATCTATGTTGGTGAAACAGCCTAGGCGAGGACTGGTCCTTCTTGATCCTTTGCTATTAGTTAGTAAAGACAAGAAGATAGAAAAAGAAAATAAAGCAAACGAGGGAGAGAACAGAGAGGGAAAAAAATATGATTTTTTTTCTTCTTCAGTAGTGTCGTGAGTTCTATTCTTTTTTTCCTACTGCATGACTCCTATTCACATCTCAGATAAACCAACCCCGGTGTTTTGATATTTCAAACATCCGAAAGTTATTAACAGAAGAGGTTTGAGTAATTCCTAACTCTTCTGTACTATGAATAATAAAAACCCTTTAGTCCAGGCTATTGAGCCAAAATAATTTATTATTTTTCCTTAGATCCAATGAGCCCAAAAATAGTAACCATTAATTATTTATTTCCTAGGCCTACTAAAATAATCCAATAAATAATTAATGAGCCCAAATGAGTTAAAATAATTATTAAGCCTTTTATTAACTAGTTTAAGCCCAGGTTAATTTTTCTAATTATTCTATCTGAGCTTAGGCACTGAATAATTAATTAACCAATCAAATTAGATAATAAAGTTAATTTTTCTCATTCTTTTTATTTTATTTCAGTCCCAAAAAAAAAAACTTCCTGAGTCAAGTAAAATTCTTTTTCCATTGTGAGCAGTTCCTCGATCTAAAATAATTCGGACTTACGGGCTATTCTGAGGACCAAAAAGACACATCGCCTTGACTACTAAAATACCTTTGCTATATAAATAGTTTTATTTTACATTTTAAATATTTCCTAATACCACCATAAGAAAATATTGACCCCAAGGACAATGCTGCATTAGCTATGTATTTAACCCACAGGTGAAATGACTAAAATATCTCTCTACACATCACTGTTTATTTAAAGAAGAAAGTGTGTACTAACACATTTCTAAATGACATCTACCAACCTTAGGCTTCTAGTCCAATGATCCACGACTTCTTGAAATATTTTCGCTTTCTAATGGAGCTACCCTAGAGCAAATATCCAAGCCATGTTCGCTAAAGCCTTAGATAATTAGATAATTCGGACAACCACAAGGGGCGATAAAGTGTAGACACTATCTTGTATAAGTTTATCTTGACTAACTAGTCACATATATCCAACATACAAGTATATTGGTCCTTCTAAAGAACCTCAACTATAGTATATCAAAGGATACATTTACTGCTTCATCAGACCACTAACTTATACTCAAGCTATAGAGTACAAGTCTATGCTATAGCAGTAGTAGTCTAGGTTTCTATCACATAATACTTTTAAAAACCACTATTACAGATCTTGTTCTACGTATTTGAAATATGCTTGTGTTATGAAATGAGTAAACTACTTATTGCCTATAGGTAAGTCATTCACTTTTTAGAATTCATAACACAATAACCTTGACATGATGAGATTCCCAATCTTATCATCCGATTAAGAACAACAGTTTATGTGTCAAGTATCCCATAGTCCATAACTTACTGTGAAAGACCTCCATGCACATAAACCATTTACTTAAACATAATTGGTCTTTTCCAATAAAAATGTGCACAAATATAAAGAAGATTTTACAAACAAATTCTAAGAAAAATACTTTTAATAATACAAGTTAAAATTACATTAGAAACCTAGTCTAAGAGGACATACATTCCAACAATTTGAACCCAATAATTATAACTATTTATAATTTGCCATAACTACTATTTCTTCTCACAATTTAACCTATAATATTATCATATAATATCTTGAGTACTAATTCTTCTATTATGTGTGACCTATTAGATTTTTCGATCTATTGGTAAAGCAATATGAATTAATTCTAATTACTATAGAATTAATAATCCTTAATAACTAAAACTAACTTATTAATTCTAATTAGGATTAATTTATTAATTCAATAATTAATAAATTCTTATTTAACATATCATGAGTGGCATCTTGCAATGCATCATGACCATCCAAAAGTCCAACAAGTCAAGTGGTTTGATATGAACATTTCAATAGCAAAATATCAATGCAATAAACTACTTTCATCATACTATATCTCATTCGGCTCTTAGTATGGAATTAGTACCAACTTCCTCTAAAATATAATTAACTCTAACACGAATTTTAAGTACTTGTTCCAAAATCCATTACTCAACGTTGTATCATTTGGAACTATTTCTAAAATATAGTGGTCATGAGATATACGCCCCTACTAGTAGGAATAATGAATCCTTTATTGACTCTTTCAACTACTTTCGTTTACTTTACATTGTACCCAATATCCATCTTATAGGCAGTCCTTGATAAGACTCCAAAGATTAGAATCAAAGTGTAAAGCTCAGTAAATAAAGTATCTTGGAGATCTCAAGTCTAAGGATACTTACACATTTACTATAATGAGATTCTATCACTAGCAAAAATAGTTATCCATGTGATTATCTCATAGCTAGGTCATTCAATATACTTGTTCATGTAACAAGTATCAACGTGTTAACTTTGAGTATCACAATATCTGCGGATGTGTGAATCACTGCTTGATCTAATCAAGAAGTCTAATATGTGCTAGTCTTGGTACATTAATAATGTCCCGTCTCATTAATACTATGACTAGGGTTGGTTTAAGCACAGGTACTCCATAGTGTAATAGGAATCTTACATCATAATCTCTATCACAATTTTCTTAATGCTATACATTGTGCTAGGGACATTAGCTGTCAGTCTTACTAGATTAGTTCTAGGGTGTAACTCTAATACTCCAAACAAAAGTAGTAATTTTAAAGCTTTCGACCTTAAGTAAGCACAAAACTAGGATTAGCCTAAACATAACAAAGCTACTTCTCTTCTTCTATATTTTCTAGACAAAACTAAAGGCCTTCTTCTTCAAGGTAGTTTCAATTTCCCTCTTTCCACTTGCATAAAACTGAGATACCCTCTTCTCTCCTCTCCCCTTCTTGCTCACGGCTTCCTCTCACCCACTTTACTATAGTTGACACATCCTACCTTTCTTCCTTTCGAAATACCCTCATTAGTTCTTTCTACAAATCAAGTATTTTCCTTTTTTTCCCATCAATTAATCCCTGGAGTCTCTTACTCATTCTCTCCATCAAGGGATTGAAACCCATACATTTACTAGGCTTTCCTAATCTCCCTCGGCCTTCTCTCACTCCCTCACATTCAATTATTTTCGGCCACCCTTTCTTTTCACATGTTCTCTCCTACCAAAGAAAAACACTCACACACAAAAAGAAATTGCTCTTGGTATCTCAATTTCCCCCTCGTGTTAACTTCTTTCTTAAAATGAAGAACTCATCTATCGGCTTCAAGGCTAGGTTGAACTGTAAACACCTCCCTTAAGGCTAAGAACTCTTGCACCTACTAAGAACAAGTCGAGATCACTCTCCTCATCAAATCTCGGTTCACTTTTTTTACTAGCCTATGTTTTTTTTGTGATGGTTGGAGCCAGTAGACTTTAAGTTTAAGTTTGAGTAAAGAAAAAATCTTAAATTGATAACATGTCCTTTTAATATATCCATGATAAGTTTAATGGGACTTACTTATAGTCTAGTGTAGTTCTCCCCTTCGATATGACCAAGTTAAGGCTATATGCTTGTATGCCTATATTTTACCTTAGAGAATTCGTGTGCATAAGATTAGGAGCAATTATGATTTTTATCCCTCTAGGAATAAACTATATCTTGATAGGATTATCTTATTATGCTAGGTCTAGGGATATTGCCTACTAATGTAGGTTGATACACTCAAAAAGAGGGTATCTGTAACACCCCGAAGCCTAGGCCTGCCAGGGCAGGGGATGTCGCCCCGTCCAAAGGACAAGGGGTCTTTATAACTAGGTCACACAAATAAAATGGCTGAAATAAAATAATACTTTAACTTAAAAATTTATTACAACCCAAAATACTCCAAGAGTAAATCCATGAAACTCCAAAACAAAAACCATAAATAAAATTATCCACTCTCGTCTCCCCAAAGCAATACATAAAATCAAAAGACACATTCTCTTCTAAGGAAGATATTACTAGCTACTCGACCCCACAGCAGGATCAACCTGAAATCATGATAAAAATATGATGAGACAGAAATCTCAGTAAGTCCGTGTGTGCTTTGGGTGTTTAGTGAAAACAGTTCGTGGATGCAAAGTGTAAAACTTTTATAAGAGAAACATTGGCAAGCATCAAACATTAGTCAAAAGCAAGAGTGGCGTTTTGGCTTATCTAGCCATACATAAGTAATGAAATCAACCATTCGAAAGAAAGGGATATGGGTTACCACACGTTGGGCCCCATAACTGGATGGTCAGTATGCCAACACTTTGTGCATACTGCCGGTCAAAATGCCGACACTTTGTGCAGACTGACTAAAGTAGGTGATCGGCCTACTGGGCAAGATACTCCTCATTTTCTATACCCAATCAACAACCAGGTGTCCATTCCGGCAAAACACAGTCACTTGACTGAAAACAAACTGCTAGCTCGGACCGGCACGACTCACTGGATTGACATCTTATCCGGGAAGGTCTCACCCCTCAGAGGTGGCCACCTGCTGAGAGACTTACCCTAACCCTTCAAAGACTAGTCCTAATAGTCCACCCTTATTGAGTACTCAACGACGTTTCCCACTTGGGATAAAATGAACAAAGCATTGCTCTTCATAGAAATAGTAATTTGAGGGTTTCCAAAGTTTTGGGAACAATCATTTTTAGAAAGAGTTTTAAGTTTGGAAAATCTGCTCAGTAACTTTTAAATAATTTAAGTGTTGGAAATAAGAAAAAATTCAACCCTCAATTGCCTTCAAATAAACGAGTGTCTATACACTCCATATTTAACTTGCCATAAGGAAAACATTTCACATCGATAGGTTTTATGCAGGAGCTTACCTGATTCTTGCTCACAACAACAAGGTCTCGAACAGCTGACCTAACCCCACATGGGTAAATACAAATCTTAATCAATTTCAAGTCACAAACCACATCCTCAATTTTAAATCAATTCAATTCACTACTACCATGATCCTAGTGTCCCAAGCTTTAAGATAAAATAATAACTAAATAGGTTTATAAGCTAAGTTTAATTTGTTATTTAAAATAATTAATGGTTTGGGAAATAAATTCTAATAAGTTGAAAGTTTAAACCTTGTTAGGAAAGATTTAGAATTTATTTGATCAAGAGTCATAGATGGTACTAGGAAAAATAGTGATTTAATGATAGTTTAGTTGTTAGAAAATAATTTATAGCTAAAACTAGTTGAGATTAAATTTAATAAGCCTTTCTTGGAAAATATTAAGTAAATCCTTAAGGGTTTTGATTTAGTAGATATTTTACTAATTATGAATCATTCTCATAAAGCTTTAATTGATCTCTTTATTTTAAGTAATATTTATTTATTTTATTTTCTAGCAAAATTATTATTTATTTGACTAAAATATCCTTTATATATATAATAATTCCAAATCTACCCTTCCTAGGATTTTTTCGAAAATACTAGCAATATTATTTTATTGAGTATTTTATGCATAAAGTGAAAATTAGTTTTAGGGACAACTAGATCATGATCAAATTTCTATGGCCATCCTCAATCAAGAACATACACAATCCTTCAATTCATTAAATCATCCAAATCTTGCATATAGGCATAGATCTAAATTTATTAAGACATGATTTAACCTTTACTAGCATAAACATGATCATGGCTTCAATATTCTAGTCATGCATATAACTCCTATTAACCAAAGGTTTCATAATCTCTAGCATACCTCATCACACATACTACCTATGACATGCATCAAACTCAATTCCACATACAACCAACCAATATAATCCTTCCATGCATAAATCTCCTTCACAATCACACATGTACTCATGCTTCAATCATCAACAACACATACTCAATCCCATCGCCATTCATCTTTTAACAACATCATCCTAGAGACATGATTCTAGAGTTTAAAAGAAGGATTGAAGGTACTTACTTGGTTGATGAATGCTTTGAAGGAGTTTAGAGTAGATCTCAACTCCTAAATGGCTAACCTTGTCCAAGAGAGATGGCGAGAACAAGATCATGGAAGGAGAAGTCATCCGGCCAAAGAAGAGTGATTTCGGCCATGAGAGGGAGAGAGAGAGAGAAGAAGAAATCATTAGCATGATTATTCATATAGGTTCCCACTAGAGATCAAGTTTGAAGAGGATGAAGTTGATAGAGTGAATTTACCTTGAAGTTGTTCTTGTTCTTCACAGAAATTTCTGCTTTTTGATCCGAAGTAGCAAGATGTTTTGAGGAGTTTGATGTTAATAATGGTGTTGATGGATTCACAGCAATGAGTAGACTAAATCTGGAGATTTTCGTGGGGTTTTGAGATGGTTTGGAAGGGTATTAGGTGTAGAGAAGAAGTAGGTGTTCTTGGTGTAGTGTGTGTTCTTGGTGGCTGAAGGAAAAACCGAGAGAATAGATGTTGTAGCGCCGAAATTCTGTGCAATTAGAGCTGTCGAAATTCTATAGGGTTTAGGAGGATGTTTTCTCTGATTTGAGAGGGAAAAGGAAAGGTTAGTTGTTACAATCCTTGAAGAATATTTTTAGGGAGTGAATTTGAAAACTAAATATTCTAAGAATATCTTAATTGTTTGGACAGTTTTGAAGTCTCCTATGGCCGACTGGTTGTGTGGCTTTTCTGAGGAATTAAAGCTGGTTCAATAAGGCTTATGATGGCCGAAACTAAGGGGCACAATGATGAAGAAGAAGTCTGGTCAATTGAGCAAGATATCATGGAAGGTTGCTAAATAAGATGGCTGGAATTTTGGAAAATAATCAAGCTAAATTGCAGGGATTTGTTAGAGAGATTTTCGGACAGCCATTGTTGCCTTTCGTCCAGAAGTTTGTGGGAAACAATGGAGCTCTATTAATGGTGGTTTAAGGGAGGTTTTGACAGATTAGGGCTGGTGTTTCGGCTGGAAGAAAATTAGGAAACAAAGCTGGAAGTTTGGCTGCCCAGAATTTCGCTGAACAGAAATTTCTGAGCAGATTTTCGGCTGCCACTTCCAGTGAATTTGCAGAGAGTTTGAAGGGGGATTCCTGGAGTATTCAAAGCTGGTTTCCAGCCTTCTTCAGGGAGGAAAAACATGGCTAAGGTGCTACACAAAATCTGGAAGAAAACAGATTGGTTTTGAACCTCCAAAGCTGCGATTTTGCCCAGAATTTTCACTGGTTTTGTACAGCCCTTGAGTAGTCCAAAAATGGCAGAAATAATCCATGTTTCAAGCTAAACTTAAGGCCATTTTTCTGGCAGCATTTGGGAGGGAATGTTAGCTAAGAAGCTCGACATTTTGAAGGTACAACAAGTTGGAAAATTTCAGCTCATTCTATAAAGGAAGATGAACTAGTCTAGGATGAAATTTCAGCAAGCTCACTAGAGGGATTTTTCCTCTTGGAATTTCCCACAACTCTTCCATATTTTCAGACTATAAGAAGTCTTTTACCAAGACACTTTGATCCTAAAAGACCTCAGCACTTTACTGAATTTTCTAGAAAGAAAAATGTTTGAACATCTTGATCAAACTAAGAAGTTGAGAATTGAGGAAAATCAAAGATCAAGGAAAAATGAATTTCCCTTTAAGAATTTCAAGTAGAGTAAAGGAGTGGAATGAGATTACTCCTATCATGTCTCTTCTAGGACATCATCACTCCTTGCTCTAGGCCCTTAGGGCCGAAACCAATTCCTTCCCAAGCAAAAAATAAAATTTAATCAAGTTAAAGCTTCTATGATGGACTTTGAACTCAAGACCTCAAGAATAAATTCCAAAGTTCTAACCACTGAACCACAACAACTCTTATTGCTATTTCCACTAGAAAATTTATTTTCTATTCAATCCACAATCTATATCCCTATTTTCGCCTTGGGCAAAAATTACCATTTTGCCCCTCTCACACAATATTCACCAACAAGACTTCAAGACAATAAAAATCAAATCAAGAGTACATAGAAATCATATGAAAATATATTTAATTATGAAATAAAGTATTATATGCATCCCAACCCCCTTACTCTAAGGTTGGTTTTGACTGGGGTTTCACAGTATCGACTATGAGAAAACCTTTTTTTCCAATAGCCATACTTAAGTTCATCCGTATCCTCATTGCCATAGCCTAAGGCACCTTTTAAAGGACAAATGAAAGGGCAACTAATTTATTAAAATAATTCCATTTCATATTTCTTCTTATTCACATACAAATAAATTCTTCATATGCTATTCCAATACACTTTTGTTATCCGTGTATTGTATGACCTTAGTATCAAAGCATGTCTATAAGTGATAAAGTTGAGATTGGAAATATATGTGTTTTGGTGACTTGTTGCTACCCGAATTATGATCTAGTCGATAAAATCCTTGTTGTTATGTTTTTGGGTAAACCATGATATAGACTTATAATTTTGATCGCCGAAGTTGTGTCACAAGGCTAGTTGATTCACGTGTTTGCATATATAGAAATTAAATTCAACAATGCCCCACAATCACATAAGTTTTATAAATTAAAATGCCAAGTCAATTCACACAACACATACATATAGGTAAGTGCACCTATATATCATGTAGTAAAGGTATCATTGGCATGTATCGAAGAATTTTAGGGAACATGGCAATTACCTATACTTCCTTATTTTCTCATTGTTTAGCCAAATAAAAATCTGAAGTACAATTAACTAACAACACTAGGAGACTTATTAAGTTTTTACACAAGAAAGTGTCACAAGTTCATTAAGCAATTAGAAATAGATAAAGGCCATGCAACAAAATAAATTCTTCCATTGAATAATTAAAATATGAGTACCCTTTGGATCCATAAATTCTAACTCTAAGAACTAGTGTGAGTAAAAAATCAATCTCAATCTCTCTCGAATTATGAGATCCCTAATCCCTAGTCTTGATTAATTAATATTTCTACCTAATTAACCAAACCTAAAGAGGCATTAATCACCACTCACAAACTCAAATTATTCGGAAGCCACAAAATCCCTATCTCTAGGCAATTTCATAAGCTCTTTGGTTATTACCCTTAATCCACAACTTCCTTCTTGGGTTAATCGAAGATGGCAAGTATTAAATTAGCTAAGTGGGTATTCAAACCTTAATCCCATCTCTCAAAATCATTAAGATAGAACAATAATCTAATAAATTCAACTCAAACCCAACTCAACCAAAATAACACAATAAATACAAATAACCAAATACCATAGAATAAATATCATAGATCCAAGTAAAATACAATAACCCAAAGTATAAAATATAGTACAATCCATCATTATAATTAAAAATCAAGGTTTAGCACAAAAATTACAAAGAAAATGGAATAGAACATTCATAGATAAGTCATGCGTAAATTTTGGGAATATAAAAATCATCAATTTTAAATCCATCCCTCAGTCAAGTTTTAATTAAAATATTAATCCCAAAATATACATACAAGTAAGGATACTCATCACAAGCATAACATAGGGAATTAACAAGTATTCATCTTCAAAGGAACAAGTACACACTAATCACTTTTCATTTATTGTTTAATCGGCCCAAATAAAGTGAAAAAATAATTAAAAAATAAAAATATATATACAACTCAATGATATAGTAATATGCAATTTAGACAATTATCCTAGAAAATATGATAATGAACCAACTAACAATTCTCTCAATTAATTATCATTTTGGCATCATGAAGGAATATAAAATAAAATTCAATTGTTTCTCAAGTCATGAATCTACTTAGATAAATTTTACTTCTTTGCCCAATCCATGGAATCACTATCTTTTAATTAAATTAATAGATTTGTCAATCAAGCTAACATAACTAAAAGATGTATTAAGCTCAATTCCTCATAAACATAAAATTAGCTAATAACCCTTTGCTCGAGGTGGAATCAACTAATCTTTGATTACTTTAGTCCTATCATCCGAACTTCGTCACCCAAGTCTATTAAGATTTAACAAATATGAAATCAATGCAATAAACTCCTAACATCTTTTTTCCAAGTCAATTAGAAGAACTTGTATCAATAACCAATAATAACAAGTAATCAAATACTAAAGATGATAAAGAATTGATCAAATAACTAAATCAACACAAAACTATGAATCTAAAACAATGTTAAATTACAATAAAAACATCAAATACATCATTTTTTAAGAACAAGAAAATAAAGATAAAAGAAAGCACTCATAGACAAGCCTCTTTCTTCTCCCTTGAAGACTCTCTTGAATAACCTTCCTTGAATTGGTGAATTCCTCTTCAATGAATGTTTGGAATTCTAGTTCTTGGATCCACCACCATGTTTTCTCTTGCTTTTATAGGCCTCTTTGATGCTAAATTTGTAGTTTAAGAAGTTTTGACCAAGTAGGATTCGAAAAATACTAAAATCATTAGAAAATTCCTAAATTCGTGCACAGAATTTTTTTTTTTTTTTTTTGGTTCCATAATGGACCTGGCGCTGGGTCCAGTTCCCTTGGCACCAGGTTTGTTCTCTTTTCTTACTAAAATTTACTCTGTTTCCTCTGCTTGACCAAAATGGATCCAGCGCCTGTCCTTTGGCTGGGCTTGGCGCTAGGTCCATTTTGGAATTTCTTCAATTTTACTTGAATTTAACTCAAATTTACACAAATTTGCCAAAAACACTTTTTACAAGCAAAATGTCAAATATGAAGGAATATGCCTAGTTATTACAACAAATGTATCTAAAAATAACCTCAAATAACTAGAAAAATAATGGTAATTTTAGACCCTATCATATGCCCCCATACTTGAACTTTTGCATGTCCTTAATCAAAACACTTTAATCAAGAAAATTATCAAGAAAACACAAGTTCTTTTTTATTCAAAAATTTTGTTTACCTAGCAAGGATTATAATTTCTCACCTTTAGATAAAACTTTTGTCATTCACACCCTTTAAAAATAATTCAAGCTTTGAAGCATTTGACAAGGCATCACAAAACTCTTGAAGTCAAATTAATCAAGTGTATACCTTAGTCTAAGAAAATTATTTCACTATTTAAGTTAAAATATGGATAATATGAATCACACAAGTCAATCTATCTACCAACTCAAGCATTATAAATCTAAAAACTACACAATTCAAGTCATGATATAAGGAAAGCACTCCAATTTTGTTTTCTCAAAATTTTTAAATGACTTAGGGAATTGATAGTCTCAAGTGCATGGATTTCTCTTCACACATTGTATTAGCCCCCTTATAGTTATCACTCATTATTTTTTCAACATCTTTCCTCTCTTTTTCTTTAGGGAATTCATAGCCTCAAGAAAGTGGATTTCTCTTCACTATCCATATTAACCCCCATATCAAGTAAAAATAATTTTTTTTTCTCATCTTCAAAGAGGAAGCAATCCACTCATTTTTTCAATTTTCAACTCAAAAGAATTTTTCACAATTCTCCACAATCTTTCCTCCCAAAAATCTTATATCAACTCACATTCTTCATCACAACTCAAAGCCAAGAAAAATTTAAACCCATAATATAAGAGTTAGCTAATAAACTTTTCTCATATTCATCGTATTCTCTATATTCAAACTAGATGAGTGAAATAATATTCAAATACCAATACACAAGCAAGATTAATTGAAATTCTCAAGTCTTAACAATATCTTATCAATAAACCAATTTCACAAAAATAAATCCACCAAATGAATGATAAAAAATCCTATCCACACTTAAACTGGACATTGTCCTCAATGGCCAAAGAAATAAAAATAAAAGCACAGCCAAGAAGACCAAAATCAATAAAGAGAAAGGATAAAGAGAAGAAAATACCTCTATTACACCGTAGGTCCACCATGTTCGAATCCATCACAAGAAGGAAAGCATTAGAGAAGTCATAAAAATACCTAACTCAAAAAGAAACAAAACAAAGAAAAACATAAATCTAGAAAAAGAACAAGAAAATAAAATAAATGAACAGATACCTAAAAGTTATTAAAGGTCATTAAAATTCAAAAGAAAAGAAATAACAGAAAGTAAAATAAAATACAAGTGTAGAGAATAAGTTAAGAGTCACCCTCATCATCCTCATCATCGGGTTGTGCGACTCGAAGATGCACCGGTAGCTTGTTGGATCAAAGTGGCTAACTTTTGATCTTGAATATCCTGGCGATGATGAATGTCTACAATGGAGTCACGAAGCTGCAAAAGGATAGTCATTTAACTCTCCAATTGAGCCTCTAGTCGTGCCTCAAAATCAGTACGCGAATAAAACTAGTGGCACGAAGGACAGGTCTAGTAGGTGGCTCCTCATCCTCCTCCTTATCAGGGGAAAGCTCCTCCATCCCGGGGTGTTGTACCTGAAAAGGCTTCTTCCAGTGCTTTTCCCTTTCATCATAACAATACCCACACTAAACCAAGGTATTCTCCGTTACTAGATCTCGGTCAGTATTGGGCTTACTCAACTCTCCATCCAACCTCACTCCAAAGTCTCTCAGAATATGCATAATAACAAAAGGGAACTTGAGGACTTTGACAGATATACCAGAGTAAACAACCTCTCGCATAAAGTGAATGAGCTCACTGTTTCTCATCTTATCTAGAATGTAAAGATCAAAGACCCTAAACTCATTGAAGCCACTAGCCTTAGAATAAACATTGAAAGTAAAAATATAGACTATGGCACACCATTGAACCTCAAGGTTATTATTTGAGTAGTAACAGTTTTGACCCATTCACCTTTTTCTCCACATGTTAAAACTGGCCCTTATAGCACTCACATCCTATGTAGGCTCAGAAATGACCTTTTGGTTATTATGGTCTACAACAATCTATTGCCCCTCATCAGAGACTCCTAAAATCCTAGCTAGCCTAGTTCTTTCAAACTTAATAGAAACCCCTTTTACCATGGTAGAGATAACTTGGAGGTTGTTTTTCTTTTTGTCCTTCACATTGACATAAAACTCTCTTACACACACAGGACAATAAGCAACCTCTATTCTAATAATAGGATCCCACCCCAACCGTCTAAACATAGTAGAAAGCTCTAAAGAATTATCTAAAGAAGGCTTATATCACTTTTCTACTATAATTTTGTTTTGTTGGTGATGTTGATGCCAAATATGACAGGTGTTGGGTAGGCTGAGTAAGAAGAGGCTCGAAAAAAGGTGTAGATGAAGATGCATCTCGAGCTCTCTTAGCCCCCAGTGATAACTTCCTAGGTCTCCTAGACATGATGGATTGATTAAGAAAAGTAATAGAATAGAAAAATAGGACTCCTTCAAACTCACTCTTCACAACATAATTAATGCTCAACTCTCAATGGTCTCGCTATTACAACACCATTCAACACCACCACCACCTCAACACAAAACACCACAAGATTGTCAACAAAACAAAACACAATCTCCTCCAATAAACCTGCAAGAAATATAGCCATTGTCCAATCCAAACACAATATCAACATTTTTTATCAAATCTACAATGCTCAATATTTTATCAATGAATCAATGTGGAGCTCGTAATCACAATGCTCAATTAGCCATGCCATTTATATCATAATGTAAAGTTCATAAGCACAATACTAAGTTAAATATGAACAATTATCCCATATCTCAAAATTACTCACAAAGAATGCATACTCAATAGCTTCCAAAAAGATGTAAAATAGAAAGTGCAGCAATCAAAGACTATTATCAATCATATTTCCATGCTAACTAAGCCTTAAAAACAACAAAAATTGTACTCACTCCATCCATCCAAAAATAAACAAGAAATTTTGGACCAAAATTCATAGAAAAATACTTAATAATCAATATGAAAAATTTAACCGTAGAAAGTGTAGAAAAATCATACCACAATAATCTCCAGTATAGGGATAATGATCCTATGCAAAAAGATTGAAAAAATCATGCACCAACTGGAAAGATTGAAAAATAGGTTTTGGAAAAAAAGATTGGATTTTTCTTATTTTTAATCCAAACTTCCAAGAACAAAGTGAAGATTTTATGTTTGGAAAGTGTTTTGGATCTTCAGAAAGTGACCTAACGATGTTCTAGAGTTGAACCTAGCAATAGGTAGAGAGAAAATTTTAGAGGGATGAAAATTTTTGAAAAAAAAATGGCCAAGAATGGCCTATTTGATATTGCGGCTGATCGGGCTTGGAGCTGAGCCCAAGAACTGGGCCTGGGTTCTGCTCGCGTTTTTGTCTGGTCGTGCTAGCCTGGAGCCCAGGCCAATTATTCGGGCCTAGTGCCAGGTTAGCTCTGTCCATCCAAAAATTATTTTTTTAAATAGAATTTAATAGAATCAAAGAAAAAGAACATGAACTCATAAAAAGAATACAGTTTAAAAATTAAAATGAAACAGCCAAATAAATTAAAACAATACGAATATTAAAAAGATGTCCAAAAACTAAAGTAGTCCAAAATCAATGTTTTCCACGGTCTTGATCATATGGATTAGTCTTCGTGTTGCCTGGAAGTGATCCTGTTTGACAATCACCAAGGAGTTTAGCTAGTTGTCCAATTTGAATTTCAAGGTTGCGCTTGGACGCCTCCAAATTTCTTGTGGTCGCATCGACTCCTTAGATCCGTGTCTCCATTCCACTTACCAATTAGTTAACCAACTCCTCCAATGATGGTTTAACCGGTGGAGCATTGTAAGGCAGGGGCGGTTGAGTCCTTTGAGTCCCAAAATTAGAAGAAGCTTGTCGAGGTTGGTTTTGATTATTCCATGAAAAGTTAGGGTGATTCCTACAACCTGAGTTGTAAGTATTGCTATAATGATTATTACCTTGTTAACCATTACCTACAAATGCCGTTTGTTCTAATGATTATTGTGATGACCCCATATTTTGGCAGTCATGGTTTGAACGCCCTTCCCCACAAAAATTACAACTTACACTCATTATCTGTCCTTAGGGAGGAGGCATTACAAATTGATCCATCTTTTGCGTGAGTGCTTCTACTTTTACCTATAATGCAACCACTGTATCCATCTTGTGTACTCCATATACACGAGTTCTAGACCGTAAACTACCCCAGGTATAGTTATTTGCAGCTAAATTTTCAATTAAGTCAAATACCTCCTCTAGGGCTTCAAAATTAATGGAGCCGCCTGCAGATGCATCAACTAATTACCTAGTCGCAAAGCTCAATCCACTGTGAAAGATTTGCATTTACATACCCAACTCAAATCCATAGTGAGGACATTTTCTAAGCATTTCCTTAAACCTCTCCAAACACTCATAAAGGTTTTTGGACTCTAATTGTTGAAAGGCAAAAATATCAGTCCTAAGTTTGGATGTTCTAGCTGGTGGGAAATATTTGACAAAAAAATTTTCAGCTAATACATTCCAAGTAATAATGGATTCGGTGGGCAAAGATTTTAACCACGATTTTACTTTATCTCTCAAGGAAAAGAGAAAAAGTCTCATTTTAAACGTGTCATAAATTTCTAAAAAGCTCGCAAGATGGGCATTAGGATCCTCCTCAGGTAACCCATCAAATGAAACCATGTTTTGGATAATTTGGAAAGATTTGCATTTGCATACCTAACTCAAATTCATGGTGAGGACATTTTCTAAGCATTTCCTTAAACCTCTCTAAACACTAATAAAGGTTTTTAACTCTAATTATTGGAAGGCAAAAATATCAGTCCTAAGTTTGGGTGGGAAATATTTTGCTAAAAAAATTTCAGCTAATACATTCTAAATAGTAATGGATCCAGTGGGCAAAGATTTTAACCACGATTTTACTCAATTTCTCAAGGAAAAGGGAAAAAGTCTTAGCTTAATGGTATCCTCAGAAACCTCATTCATTTTAAACGTGTCATAAATTTCTAGAAAGCTTACAAGGTGGGCATTAGGATCCTCTTCAAGTAACCCAACGAATGGAACCATGTTCTGGATAATTTGGATTATATTAGGTTTTATTTCAAAATTGCTGGCCTCTATCCTAGGCCTCGTGATACTAGAGCCCATACCTGAGATTGCGGATTTTATAAAATCATCCATAGTCCACCTATTAATTCCACAATTATTACCATTGTTGGGTTGATTTACCTCTATATCTGTCCTTAGCTTTTTGCTTATAACCTTTCGAACCTTGGTGAAAGTTCTCTCGATTTTTGGATCAAGATCTACTATGTTGGCTTTGAATCATAGAGTAAGGTCTACATAAGATAGAAAATAGCAAGATTATAGAATTTACAAGTTAGATAGTTAGGACATATTTACAAATTAAGTTAGAAGCAATTACAATATATAAATACATTAAATTACAAGTATACAAGAAACATATGGCACCAATTCATACAGCGAACATATATACATATTTACATATCTACATATAAACATATGAATATGGGTAAGTTAATAGAATCTAAGCTTTCATGATATTGTTCCCCGACAACGGCGCAAAAAACTAGATGCATAAATTTTGGGTATATAAAAATCATCAAATTTAAATCCATCCGTTAGTCAAGTTTTAATTAAATCATTAATCCCAAAATATCCATACGAGCAAGTATACTCATCGCAAGTATAGCATAGGAAATTATTGAGTATCCATCCTCAAAGGAACAAGTATACACAAATCACTTTTCATTTATTGTTTAAATGGACCAAATAAAGTGAGAAAATAATTTAAAAAATAAAAAAATATATATATAACTCAAGGACACAGGAATATGCAATTTAGACAATTATCCTAAAAAACATAATAATGAACCAACTAGTAATTCTCTTAATTAATCATTATCTTGGTATCATGAAGGAATATAAGTAAAATTCAATTATTTTCCAAGTCATGAATCTATTTAGATAAATTTCATTTCTTTTCTCAATTCATGAAATCACTATCTTTTGATTAAATTAATAGATTTTTCAATCAAGCTAATATAATCAAAACATGCATTAAACTCAATTCCTCATAAACATGAAATTAGTTAATAACCATTTGCTCAAGGCGGAATCAACTAATAATTGATTACTTGAGTCCTATAATCCTAACTTCGTCGCCCAAGTTCATTGCGATTTAACAAATACAAAATCAATACAATAAATTCCTAACATCATTTTCGCAAGTCAATTAGAAGAACTCACATCAATAATCAATGCTAACAAGTAATCAAATACCACAAATGATAAAGAATTGATCAAATAAATAAATCAACACAAAATTATGAATCCAAAATAATATTAAATTACAATAAAAACATTGAATACATCATTGTTTAAGAAAAAGAAAACAAAGATAAAAGAAAGCACTCATAGACAAGCCTCTTTCTTCTTCCTTAAAGACTCTCTTGAACAACCCTCCTTGAATTGGTGAATTCATCTTCAATGAATGTTTGGAATTCTAGCTGCTAGATCCACTACCAATTCCTTGTGTTTTCTCTTACTTTTATAGGCCTCTTGGATGCTAAATTTAGAGTTTGGGAAGTCTTAGCCGAGTAGGATTCGAAAAATACCAAAATCATTGGAAAAATTCCTAAATTCGTGTACAGAATTTTCTTGTTCCAAAGTGGACCTGGAGTCGGGTCCAGTCGACCCGTCTAGTGCCAGATCTATTCTATTTTCTTCCTGAAATTCACTCTATTTCTTCTACTTGACCAGAATGGACCCAGTGCTTAGTCCCTTGGTTAGGCTTTGCGCTAGGTGCATTCTGGAATTTCTCCAATTTTACTTGAATTTAACTCAAATTTGCCAAAATACCTTTTACAAATAAAATATCAAATAGAAAGGAATATGCCTAATTATTACAGTAAGTGTATCTCAAAACAACTGCAAATAACTAGAAAAATAGTAGTGATTTTAGCCCCTATCAATAAGCCATCCTTTTTCCTCTTCTTTGAAGCCTTTTGCAATCTTCTTCTCTTCTTCCTTGAATCCCTTAGTTTTCCTTTTCTTCTTCTATGCAAAATAAGTTTCCTAGGGTTCTGAGAGAAAACTTCCAAGTCCAAGACTAGTGTTTTGAGGCTATAAAAGGATATTTATAGCTAAAAACTTCATAGGTCTTCAAAACTCGCTGAACAAGATTTCTTTTGTGCTAGTGGGCGGCCCAGGGAGGTCTAAGAAACTTAGGTTGCCATTTATTCTAGAGAGGAGGCAGCTTAGGGAAGTTGCCTAGGCTACCAAGTTCTTGGAGAAAATGGCAACACAATGCTCCTAGGAGGCATAGGGAAGTGGCCTAGTCTTTAGTCCAAGAAGCCAAAATCATGTATCTAGGCAGCTAAGAGAGGTTCACCTTTCTGGCAACCTTGTTAATGTTTCACAGCTCCTATTTTTACTCTTTTTTTCTTTTCTTTTTATCTTTGTTCATCTCAAATTGTTAGTTTTCAATTCCTAAACAAAAATAAAGTGAAAAGAATGTAGTGAATAGTGATTTGAATAATATTTTACAACAGTTAAAGCACCAATAACGTAGAAAATATATACATGATGAACACTCATCACCAGTCAAACTAATTATTCTTCAAGAGACCCTAATTCAAGTAAATCCTTGCATAACCTATTTTGTGAAATATGCACTGGATTGCAAGTCATTGGTCTTTTAAATATTTAGTTTTTGGAATTATCCTTGTGATGAGCAAACATGGATAAAAAAACACTTTTTGTCACTATCTACTATTTTGACCAAACTATTATTTTCCAAAAATAAAACATATTTCTAATAACACTTTGAACAGAAATTACACTTTCTCATGTTTGTTAATTTCGTAATTATAAACATGTTATTTGAGCATATCCTAAACAGGATAAGGTAATGTTGAGTAATCAGTGAGGGTAGGCTACTAGTACTAGCCTATGAACACTAGAGCAAGTATCTCGGTAGGCAGCTACCACCGGAAGACGAACTCTACTTAGTGGGCTACCAATACTAGTAAGTCAGTCCAGTTCGAGCTAGCAACATAGTCCAAGTGGGACTAGTAAGTTTGGATAGGAGAAAGAGGAGAATTCCACCCAATAGGCAGATCACCCATTCTACTACGATGTAGGATTTCATAGTAACTAGTCATTATGCAAGTTATATTACAATCTATATGTTTATAAAATTTATGAGTGGTCTTGATTACAGAAAGTATTTCTACTTTAGAGTATCTTGAATTGAACTAATTGATTTGTGCAACATTGTAATTGGAGATCACTCTGTATTGGTGTTTTAAAAAATGACTTGCAAATGTTTTTCTGTCAATATTTAAATGAAATTGCATCACAAAAGCATTATAAATTCACTATTAGCACACACATAACTTGCTGAGTATTCTTTCTCATGCATTTCCACTATCACATTTTCAGGGAGTACTAGTTTCAACAAAGTGGGGACTTATTAGAGATCAAGACTTAGATTAAATTTTAATTATGATGTTACTTTTGGGAATTTGTATAACACCCCATAATCATAGGGTTCGAAAGGTTGTGGATGTCACCCCGTCTAAACGACAATGGGTCTTTATAATAATATACATAAATAAATAAATTCAAAGACTTATATAATGCCAAAAGAAATTCGATCATCAACTTATAACATGGGTCCATATATGTCTCTAATACATGACCTCCTGGATGTAAGCCCAAAAACTAGAAGAGCTCAAAACACTTCAACTACCCTCTTCGAGTCTTAATTCTGTACAAGTCCAGGTATTCACAAAAGTCTGCCTAAAAAGTATGAATAAAGTCGTGTGAAATATAATATATCTCAATAAGTCATGTAATGTGCCATGTCAATTTCACGGGCAATGTTTTCATGACACGTAAATTGGAATCATTGGAACGGTGATAAAAATTACTACTTCTCATTTGAGAAAGAAGATTTATAATGAAAACTCATTGGGGCATATCTTTTTTCTTCTAGAAAAATGTGCCATTAAAATTATGGCATTATATACAATATTAATATTGAGCTTTTAATTATCAATCATACTATATTTTTAAAGTACGATTTTCATATTTTAAAAAAAAAAACCACATTACTATCTCATATTAAACACTAATGGAATCTCGTCCCATCTACTAGGAAGGATATCAACCCAACCGCATCATAAGATTTTAATCCTAAAAATATGATAATATGTATTATTAATTTAGTGCATAAACCATAATTAACCATACTCTGACCATCATCATGGTCTATCATGCCAGCCGGGTGTCCCATACCTATCTCTGTTTCCACTTTAGGATAACATGTTGCAGGCTACGGATAACTAAACATTAAATACTGGCACCCCATGAAGAAAGAGATCATAGTCCAAAAGTGGCCACCAACCAGATAACATTCTCAAACCTACGTAAGTTAGTCCAGGTGTAAAGTCCCTTTGAGTACTCAAGAATCACATCATACCATAGATCAACACAATATCTCCACATAACTCAATACTTCTACAACTAAATCCTTTTTCCAAAAAAATTTCCTGTCCAAGGATATTTTATTTTCGAATTCACTTTGAATATAAATGCATGTAAATCGAATCCGTTCTAACATTTTCATAAATTTATATTTTCATGCTATGGCTTTCGCAATCCTTATATATGAAATGCATGCATAATTGCTTAATAAAAGTTAACGTAGGGTTTCCAAATCATTTCATCATGTGTGTATAATTTATCAAAATAAAGCATGCTTGAACTGTGCATAAGCATTTTTATTTCCAAATACTTCATAATATTTTTAATAAAAAAAACTAGCATGCTTCATGACATTTTTCTCATAATAGAATTTCACTGAAAACACTACATGGATATGGGGACTTACCTTAAGTCCTAGCTAGCAAAGGAAAGAGTAGTCAATCCTATGTTCAGAAATATTTTCTTTACCAAATATCATATATATTTATATAATATAATTTATTGAAACATATATTTCTTACCAAATATAAAATGTGATATTTCGTACTAAAATCTTAATAGTATTAAATGTTGTTCTCTATATATAAATTTATGTATTATTTCTTCACATAAAGTGCCCTTATCCATATACTTGAATTAAAGTAACTATTCAACAAACATTATTCAAATAAACAATAACTCATCAAGTAATGCAAGTACACGGAATAACATAGTAAGAGGAACAATATAATGCATGCCTGTAAAATTCTTAGTGTGAGAAGGGGTATTGCATCCTTCCCTTCTTAAAAAAAATATATATATATTTGCCTTCAAAATTGCTAATATCGTGTTATAATAACTCTGGATACCTTTTCTTTATCCATTCTTCGATTTCCCAAGTCACATCCTGCATTCCAATATCTTGGCCATAAGAACCTTTCTATTCCTTAAGTCCTTTACATTTCTTTCCAAATTTTCTCTGGTTTATTTTCATAACTCAAATTCGGCTGTAACTATAATGGCTCATCATTCAATATGTGTTTAGTAGCAGGATTGTATTTCTTGAGTTGCGATACATGAAACATGAAATATATTATGTATCCCAATTAAACTATCAAGAAGTTTAATCTTGTAAGCTACTAGTCCAGTCCTTGCAATAATCAAGAAAGGTCCTAAATATCGTGGCCTCAATTTTCTGAATTTCGAATGTTTTATAGTTCTTTTACTGGACATTAACTTCAAGAATACTAATTCTCCCATTTCAAAGTCTAAGTCTCTTCTTCTATTATCGGCATACCTCTTTTGCCGACTTTATGCAGCTCTCCACCGCTCTTGCACAAATTTTACTTTTTTTTTCATCCATTATAATTTGAATACTCCTAACCCCATTACGGTTAATTGAACCATTTTCTTCCCAACTACAATACAATAGTATTTGACACTTTTTCCCCGTTAACTAGTTCCACCTTAGTCATGCTGAACTATAATTTTCCAAAAGTAACCACAATTAAACTTACTACTCATCCCAATCAGGAAACCTTTTTATTTTACTAATACAGTCTACTCATTAAATTAAGTATTTTGGTGTCTCTCAAATTTTTCAAAATCTTTCTCAATTTTTCTTAATTTGCGATCAAAAATTACTTCGACACCCCTTAAAATTTTTATCTCGCCAAAATATTCTCTTAATCAAACTAATCAGTTCTTATTCTAGATCTTCATACATATACTCATTTGATAAAAAGTAGTCACCTATTAAAGTGTTCTCCTATTTCCAATAGGGTATTGATAGTGGTCGAAGTAAACCTATAGACTTTTGATGTTCGGCTTTTCCTTTTGACAAATAAGGCACAGTAATACTTATTGAGCAATATCTCTTTTCAATCCAAGCCACCAAAACATCCCTTTGAGATCTTGATACATCTTGACTTTTCCATGATGTATGATGTATCGACTTTTATGAGCTTTTTCAACTTCTTGAAGTTCTAATAAGGCCATCTGATATAGAGTTTTAAAATAGGATTGCCTCTAGGTATCAGACCAATAGTAAACTTCACATCTCCAAGTAGGGTAGAGTTGTTAATTCATTCAAAAAACATCCAAGTACTCCTTCGTTACAATAGTATTCTCTATAGAACATTGTTCTTCAAGTTTATCTGCTCAAGTTTTTGCAAAGGCAGCTCTCTGGGGGTGTATCGATTAGTTGAATAGTCTGAAAGAAAGCATTATTTTATGGGAGATGTTACCTATCAAGACTGGGTTCAAAAGATTAGTGCACCCTTCAAAATAAAATAACAAGATTCCCATCATGTTTCTGCTATGCTACTTTGATAGATCATTAAATTGTACATCAAAACCATCAGCAATGGTAGGGTCCTCTCCTCGCTTTTCTTTGTTCATTGCAAATACCTTAGCTTTCACTTGTGGTTTGGAATGGTCAATTTGGCTCCCTTATGAATTAGGATTCCTTTGGGCAAACTATTGCAATTTTGAGCACATGTCACTTAAATGCATAGGATCTCTACAATTAAAACATCTTCACCAATGATTCTTATGACAAAAATCTCATTCTATATGTCCCATTTTTCTATATGAACGACAAGCTATCTTTTTCCAATTATCTCTAGCTGAAGTGGTTCGAGCTTATTTTCCTTTATTATTCTGCTATTGCCCTAATGATCTCTTAGCAAGAAATTTCTTGACGGGTGCTACCACTTTACTTGTAAATTTACTCTTATCCTCATTCTATATCCTAGTAGCAACATCGACAACAGTAGAATAAGTCGTGGGTGAAAAAAAACCCAGTGCCCATCTCAATTCTAGTCTTAATCCTTTTATGAATTAACGAGCATGATTTTGCTCAGTGTCAATCAAGCGATGACAATATTTAGACAATTTGGTAAATTGTGCTACATATTGTGCCACTCTCGTGTTTCCCTACTTGAAAGCTTGAAATTCATGTTCTTGCTTTTCAATTATCCATTGGGTATATACTCCGCTCAAAATATTGTCACAAAGATACTCCAACTCCACTCTTCTCCATCTTGCTCCCATACTTCCTGGACCTTTGTCCACAAATGTGTTTTGGCCCTTTCAGACAAAAGGCCACAAACTTTGCCATCCTCTCTTCTGAATATTTCAAGGTTCAGAAGATGTCCTCTTTGCTCTCAAACCACATCTCGGCTTTTTGGTCTTGTTCAGCTTCTCCTAAGAAAATAGGAGGCTGAAATTTTAAAAATTTCTCCAATGCGTCATCATCGCCCTTCTGATCCTTCTTCTTCATTAGATTCTATAGTATCTTTATCATTGTCCCAAAAGTTTGGGCGATAGTCACTTCTTCAGCTCCCTCAACTTCAGCTGCTTGGGGAGGATTTGCTATCAGATTGCTCTTCGGATTGGCTGATTTACCGTCGAGGCTCTTCCATTATTACGTACAACAGTGCGAGTTTTTAGAGGCATCTTCATACCATCGATATTACAATTTAAACTTTCATAAGGCTAAAATGTTCATATGTATGCATACTGTGTTCATATTATGTAGCAAAAAAAACATAAATGCAACTTAGCATCATTGAACATCAATAATTCAAACTAACAACATAAATATTAGGGATTTAAAATAATTGCATAAAAGTAAATATTTCTAAAAGGAATAAACACATAGGTGCAAACATCTCCAAATTCCTCCAATATCACTATCGATTTTATCCGTTCTCTTACTATTGAGAATCAAGTCTGCATTTACTACTTAATTTAATCATCCTTCAATATCTAAGAATCAATCTTATTCAAATCCGATAGTTTCATATTTCACAACTTAACTGGCTACTAGTCCTTATCTAACCTAAAAGGTTGAAAGGAATGCTTAAACCTAGACTCCAATATCAATTGTAACACCCTACAACTATAGGACCCGAATAGTTGCGGATATCACCCCGTCTAGACAGTAAGTGGTCTTATAACAATATACTTAAATAAATAAATTCAGAGACTTTCATAATTCTAAAAGAAATTTGATCATCAACTCAAAATATGGGTCCATATATGTTTCTTATAATACATTAATACGCAACCTCCTAGATATAAGCCCAAAAACTAGAAAAGCTCAAAATATTTCAACTATCCTCTTCGGGTTTTGACTCTATTCAAGCCCAGGTATTCACAAAGGTCTGCTTGAAAAATATAAATAAAGTCGTGTGAAATTTAATATATCTCAGTAAGTCCCATAGTGTATCATGTGAAATTTCACAAACAATGTTTTCATAATGCATGAATTGAAATCATTGGAACGGTGATAAAAGTCGCTACTTCTCATTTGAGAAAGAAGATTTATAATGAAAACTCATTTGAGCTTATCTCTTTTCTTTGAGAAGAACGTGCTTTTAAAATTATGGCATTATGCATAATACTAATATTGAGCTTTTAATTATCAATCATACTATATTTTCATATTTTAAAAAAAAATCACATTGCAATCTCATATTAAACACCGATGGAATCTCATCTCATCTTCTCGAAAGGATATCAACCCAACTGCTTCATAAGATTTTAATCCTATAAATCTTATAATATATATGATTAACTCAGTGCGTACACCACAATTAACCATACTCTGACCATTGTCATAGTCTGCCATTCCAGTTGAGTGTCCCACGCCCATCCTTTGTTTCTATTTTGGGATAACGTGTTGCTAGTTAAGGACGACTAAACATCAAAGACTAGCACCTCGTGAAGAAAAAGATCACAATCTAGAGGGGACCGCCAACCAGATAGCATTCTTAAACCTACGTAAGTTAGTATAGGTGTAAAGTCCCTTTGAGTACTCAAGAATCACATCATACCAGAGATCAATGC
Organism: Voacanga thouarsii; assembly: GCA_026120185.1. Lineage (NCBI taxonomy): Eukaryota > Viridiplantae > Streptophyta > Magnoliopsida > Gentianales > Apocynaceae > Voacanga > Voacanga thouarsii. The sequence continues at coordinate 1,085,539 of JANUWF010002273.1, forward strand.
AATGCCTCCACATAACTCAAAACTTCTACAACCAAATCATTTTTCCAAAATATTTTGCTTTCCAAAGATATTTTATTTCCCGAATTCACATTGAATATAAATACATGTAAATCGAGTCCATTCCAACATTTTTATAAATGCATACTTTCATGTTATGACTTTCGCAATCCTTATACATGAAATGAAAGCATAATTGCTTAATAAAATTTAATGCCAGATTTCCAAATCTTTTCATCATATGTATATGATTTATCAAAATAAAGCATGGTTGAACAATGCATAAGCATTTATAGTTCCAAATACTTCATAATATTTTTAATAAATAAACTAGAAAGCTTCGTGAAATTTTTCTCATAACAGATTTCATCAAAAACGCTGCATGGATATGGGGACTTACGTTAAGTCCTAGCTAGCAAAATAAAGAGTAGTCAATCCTATGTCCAAAAATATTTTCTTTACCAAATATCATATATATTTATATAATTTAATTTATTGAAAATATATTTCTTATCAAATATAAAATTAGATATTTTTTACTAAAATCTTAATAGTATTAAATGTTATTTTCTATATAAAAATATATATATTATTTCTTCACACAAAGTGCCCTTATCCACATACTTGAATTAAAATAACTATTCAACAAATATTTTTCAAATAAGCAACAACTCATTAACTAATGTAAGTATATGGAATAACACAATAGGAGGAATAGTATAATGCATGCCGTAAAATTCTTATTGCGAGAAAGGGCATTACAACTTGTACCCTTTTAAGTTTTATTTCTGAGACATTTGTAATAGTATTAAGGAGTTGTATTTTAAGTATTGGACTTCATTTCTACTCTTGCTATTATAAAAATCTCTAGTCCTACGGAATGGGGCGATATCCCTAACCCTTTTTGGGTTACTTAGTAGTGAAGTGTTACACAAAGAGTATTAAGCCCAAAATTCCAAAATCCACATCCAAAAAGTACAAATATCCCTATCTTTAGGCAACATCCCACTTTATCAATCACCATGTTCTTTTTCTCCAAATTCTTTCTCAAGTTCATCAAAGGAAAACAAATCTAGTAGGTCAATCAATTTAGTACTCCATCTCTCGAAATCATTAGCAAAAAATACACCCAAATCAATAAATCTATACAGTACAACCATGTAATTGATTAATAAAATAGGCTTCAATTAAACTAAAAGGAATCCAATACAAAGTAGAATGAGGGTTCATCCCTTTTATTACAATTCAAATGAGCTTAACCCAATATTAACAAAATAGATTTACAAAGTAAGATGGAGAAAAACTCATGGACAAAGGTGTTCCCCTTCTTCCTTGACATCTCCTTCAAAATAATCTTTTGCTCCTTAAAGATGATCTTAATCCTTCCTTCATTGGCTCTCTTGGTGTTCTTGAGGGGTTCTCTTAGGGTTTCTCTCTAGGGAATCGCATCCTAAGGGTTTATAATGGGTGTATTTATTATAGTTTTTCTCTTCAAAACCCTAAAAATTACAAAATAAAGACTGTTTTATGATATCAAATGACACACCTTATGTTGACTTAACCAGCGCCGTGATACGTGTTTTTTTACTATAGAAAATATTAACAACAAAACCCATAATCAGTTAAGTTTTAATTAAAATTATAACCACTAAAACCATATATATGGGCAAGTATACCCATATAGTATAGAAAATAGCAAGTATCAAATCCACAGGAACTTAGACTTCTATCTTACTTTACTCAAATCTTTATTGTTTAGCCAATAAAAGAAATAAATAGAAGTAAATAACCTACTAACCTAATATGCTAGAGAATATATCAAGTTTACACAAAATAAGTCACAAGGATAATCAATGAGTAAGATTAAGGAAAAAAGATATGCAATAAAGAAATCACCCCAAATCTATGACAAGTAAAGGAAACATCTTTAAATCAATTAAGTCCCAATCCAAATGCCAATATGACTTTAAAAGATGAATCCACTCTCTCTCGAGTTATGAAATTATTATTCTTAGATTAATTAAAGGGTATATCTACCTTCTTAATTAAATCTAAGAAGTATTAAGAACAACTCAATTTCTAAAAGTAACAATATCCCTATCTCTAGGCAATATTCTTAACTCTCAAATAAACAATTAATGTCCCTATCTCTAGGTAACACTAAAGTCTCTCTTTTGGAAGAAATTAATTAACCACCCTATCTCTAGGTAAAATTAATCTCTTTTTGATTATTCAGTCCGAGTTAACTAAGAGATAATAAGTATTGAATTAATTAATTGCTTTCCAAACCTCTCTCTTGAGTTAGTTAGAAAAGAACCAATCAATTCAACAAAACAATAAATTCAAGTAATCAAATATTTAAAGTTGGAATCACTAGATCAAAAGAAATTCAATCCATGAACATAAACTTAAGGTTCAACCTTCGAATACAACTAAAACATAATAAACTCAAATTGTCAATAAATTATAAAGAAAATGAAAAGAAATCACCATAGACAAGCAAGCCTTCTTCCTCTTCCTTGAAACCTTATTGATCAACCTCCTCTTCTTCTCCAAGAATTCTTCTTGATCCTCTTTAATCTTGGTGTTTCTTTAGCAGTTTTTCTAATTGCATAGAGTGAAACCTTTGCAATGAATGTTAAGCTCTTGTATTTATAGGAGTTTAGATTGCCAAAAAGTGTATACAAGAGTCCTAATTCGTGTCCAACTCAACTTCCAAAAGATCTCAACATAAGTTACCAAATTTTGCTAAACAACTCCTTTTCTGCATCAAAATAAACTACAAACTGCCTTTGATCAGGCTTGTGCCAATGCCGGGTAATAGGGGTTAAAATCATCGTTATTTTTCTAGTTATTTGAGGTTAATTTGAGACACTTTTAATACAATAATTAGTTATATTCATTCATATTTGATATTTTACTTATAAAAATTCTTTTTCTGAAATTTTATGCAAAAATAGGTAAAATTTAGGGTTGATTGTGTATTTTTCTAGTACAGACCTAGCACCTTCTATTTGACTAGAATGGACTCAGCGCATGGTCCCTTGACTGGGCCTAGCACCAAGTCTGCTCTAGAATTATTCACTTTTCGCTCAAAATCAATTTAAATCTGTGTAAATTTGTCAAAAATACTTTTTACAAGCAAAATATCAAATAGGAAGGAATATGCATAGTTATTACCACAAAAATATTACAAAACAACCTCAAATAATTAGTAAAATAATGGTAATTTTAGCCCCTATTACATACCCTCATACTTGAACATTTGCTTGTCCTCAAGCAAATAAGAATTAGACACCAAGCATTTAAAACAGATTTTCCCTTAGAAAATTCATCCATAATGAAGACATAACCTTCTTGCAACCTTAAATATAAACTTGTCATTCACTCAACCCTTTTAAAACCCTATAAACTCTTGTATTAAATCAAACAATCACAGAGCCATCAAAGTTAAGTTAAACAAACTTATATCTAGTATAAAAAAATCATCATACTCCTCAAGCAAAACATAGATAACATAAATCATACAAGTCAAGCCATTTAACCAATTCAAGCATTATAAACTCAAATTTACACAACTCAAGTTAATGAAATAAGAAAAACACTCCACTCTTCTTTTTCTTTTATGACTTTGGGAATTGATAACCTCAAGTGAATGGATTTCTCTTCACACATCGTATTGGCCCCTTTATAGTTATTATCATTTTTTTTCAACACTTTTCTTTTTCTTTCTTCTTTCTTTCCTTACCTTCTTGCCTTCGGGATAGCCTCAAAAGAGCATGATACTTCTTTGTTTATTCTCCTCCACTCACCGTATTGGTCCCATTTTTAGCAAAAGGTCTCTCCATTTTTTTTCCCAACAAATGAAAGCAAAAAATTTTCAACTCACATTTTTTCCTTTTCACTCAATTTCCTTATTTACAACTCAAAGTCAAACAAATTTTAAATTCATAATACAAGAATTAATCAACAACTCTTCTCATATTTTATCATATCATCCATATTAAAACTCAAAGAATAAAACAAAACTCAAATACCAAATATAACCAATGTTAACTTAAATTCTCAAGACTTAACAAAATCCAACTTAATACACAAGTTTACTTTTTTACAATAAAATCAACCATAACGAATGACAAATCCATATCCAAGATTAAAAAGAAAATCATCACTCCATTTTAAACCAATAAGCTCAATTTAGCTCCAAAATCTCCAAACTTTCAAATTTTAAAATTTTCAATTTTTCCACAAAATTGTTTGGTACCAAGAAAACACCACAATCACTGATAAAAATTTAAACAAAGAATATTACTAAACCACTCCCCCATACTTAAACTGGACAATGTCTTCATTGGCAAAAAATTAACATAGGAAAGTATCTCCAAATGGACCAAATCTAATAGAGAGGTAGAAAGTTTAAGTAGTACTTCCCAAGTGTAATAAAGTTCCAATAAATATTAAAACATGGAATAGAGAGAAGAATTTGTCTAAGAGAACTTTATTCCGACCTACAAAAGAAATCACAAATAAAAGTACAAGAAAAATAATAAAATAAAGACAAACCTAAAGAAAAGAAAACAAACTACAATCCTAAGAAAGCAAATAAAGACACGATTCACTTCCCCACACTTAAGATGAAAAATATTTTCCTTATTTGGGGGGCAAATCAAAACACTTAACAACTAAAAATAAAACTAGATAAAACCAAATAATGACCGAAAGACCTAAAGAAACTCAAATTCAAAACAAACCCAAATATATATATAAAAAAATACTCTTTCCACTCATCATGCCTCCTCATTAAATCCATGTCAAAGACCTTTAAGCTCAAAGTAGAAAATAAAAAAGAATATAGAAAGAATGGAGGCTTTTGAAAAAGGTCATGTTCATAAAAATAATTTTTCTCAATAAAACAAAACACATGAACATCCTTCTCTATCATTCATTTAGGCACACAAATACTGTTTGCAACATATAAGTGCACAGGGTATCTAAAGAATGCATCAAATTTGAAATTACCATTTTTCCCTTCAAATGATGTGTCACAATGAAAATTCCTCTTGAAACTTAGCAATTGAGTTCTCAAAGATGGAATCATGAAATCCTTATTTTTCAATCCATAGTCTATAAAAACTAAATTACCTCCCTTTGGATGAGGTGAAAGGTAAAATTTGTTAATATCCTCTAAGGACTTCTATGATGTAGAAAGGATAAATCTAACTCCTTGAGCCATGTGAAGCTCAACATATCATCATTTGAACCATTGTTCTCCAAGAATTAAGAGGAACCTAAAAAATCATGTGACAAGGAAAAGTTAGAATTATTAGCACATAAAGTAAAATCGAATACCTCTCTTGTCACATTGTGCAATTGTCCCTCATATTCTCTCTCCTCTATTTGGGGGTCCTCTTGTTCAAGTGTATGAGCCTTTATGGCATTCTCAACCAATTTGGCTAGTTGTATTCTTTGGTTGCTCAATCGTTAGGAAGCTTCTTTATGTCACTTAATGGATGAATTTGAATTGGCAATAAAAGAATTTATTGATGCTTCTAATGACATCTCACTAGAAGCATTAATCCGAGCTTGTAACATTGCCAATCTATCATCATTGTTACTCCTTTGAATGTGTGTCCATGGCCACATATGTCCCCAATGTCGGTTGTCCTTGATGATGATTTTAACCTCGTGTTCAAAGAAAAACAAAGATCAAATCAAAAAGAAAAGTAAAAACAAATAAAAATAATAGAAAAACAAAGAAAAGAAAAATACATAAATTAGAAATATTCACAAACTACTAAAACACAAAAGTTAGTGATATTTACAAATACAACAAAAGTTAAATCACAATATTCGAGTGTTTCCGATAGTGCCCATCCCCGGCAATGGCGCCAAAAATTTTATGCATATTTTTTGGTGTAGAAAATATTACCAACAAATTACAAAATCAATCAAGCTTTAATTAAAATGTCAACTACTAAAATCACACATATGGGCAAATATATCCATCATATAGTATAGGAAATAGTAAGTATCGAATCCACGAGTACTTAGGCTCCCATCTTACTTTACTCAAATCTTTATTGTTTAGTCAATAAAATAAGAAGAGAATAAAAATAAATAAATAAGGATAAAAATAGATATAACTCAAGGATGCAATTTCATGTAACTAAACAATTATCTTGAAAATACAATATTGAATCAATTAGCATCCATCACAATCAATTGTCGTCTTTGCATAATGAAAGAACTTAAGTAAAATTCAATCATTTCTCAACTTATGAACTTACTTATGTAGATTCCACTTCTTTCCCAATCCATAGAATCACTATCATTTGATTAATTTAGCAGATTTTCTAATCAAACCAAAACAACCAAAAGATGCATTAAACTCATTCCTCATAAATATGAAATTAGCTAATAACCCTTTGCTCGGGGTGAAATCAACTAATCTTTAATCTTAACTTTGTTTTCCAAGTCCATTAAGATTTGACAAATATGAAATCAATGCAATAAACCCCTAACATCGTTTCTCAAGTCAATTAGAAGAACTCGTATCAATAACCAATGATAACAAGTGATCAAATATTAAATATAACAATAGATTGATCAAAAATTCTAATTAACTTAAAATCATAATCTCCAAAATAATATCCAATTACAATTAAAACATTAATCACATCATTATTAAAGAAAAGTAAACAAAGGATAAAAGATAAAACTCATAGACAAGCCCTTCTTTTTCTCTTGAAAAGCTCATTTGAACGATGCTCCTTTGAGTGGTGATTGAGTAGCTAGATTGGATCCTTCAAATCACACATTTCTCTTATGTTTTTCTTATATTTATAAGCCTGCTTGATATCAAAATTCGTTATTTGAGAAGTTTAGTTCGAGTAGAATTCAGAAAATGCCAAATTCGCACACAACTGCCTCTGTACAGAGTGTACCTGGTGCGGGGTCCAATCTGTTTTGTACTCAATTTTCCTTCGTTTTTACTGTTTGACCAGAATGGACCCGGCCCTTGGTCCCTTAGATGGGCCTGGCACCAAGTCTATTTTGGAATTGTTCACTTTTCGCTCGAAATCAACTTATATCTGTACAAATTTGTTAATAATACTTTTTACAAGCAAAATGTCAAATATAAAGGAATATGTCTAGTTATTGCAATAAAAGTATCACAAAATAACCTCAAATAACTAATAAAATAATAGTAATTTTAACCCTTATCAGCTACCTAATTCTATTTCTTAACAGGGAAGGAAAAAAAATATTAATTTATGATTAGAAGAGGACAAATTTAATAAAAAAAAATTATATGATAATATTTTGACTTTTGAAAAAAAAAATTTAAGGCCGCCAAGGATCGATAAAATTTGGAAGAATTTAAAAAACAGTAAGAAAATATATCATTCTCGGAAGATTTTCTAAATTTAAGTGTTAGCGTTTTACTTACACTATTAAATTACTTCGACCGTAATCTTGAATTTGACAAGCTGGACTATGTTCAATTATGTGTCCTAAATTGACGATTGCAATTTATATATATATATATATATATATTAGATGTACTTTTTTCACATTCCTATTAACATATATTGCACCTGTTTCATTACATGCAGACTGGGATGTTATAGGTCGGTAAACAAAGGAATCATGACAAACATCCAATATATATATATATATATATATATATATATATATATATATATATATATTAGATGTACTTTTTTCACATTCCTATTAACATATATTGCACCTGTTTCATTACATTCAGACTGGGATGTTATAGGTCGGTAAACAAAGGAATCATGACAAACATCCAAGAGCTTAAGCAGTCATTCATAGAACACAGTCAAAAAAAGTGGCAGCAGCGGTGATGGGCTGCACGAATAGCATATCACGGATAGCAAAATAAATGAATATCCTAAATGCATCGTCATGCAGCTATGGGAGGTAAGGCGGCTGTAGCAGAACTCGAACGTCCTCATGATAATTCAAGGTATAGCCTAAATCCGCTTGCTTCACGGGCTCTATCGGGCCCCCTCCCAGCGTGTGCATCATTTTGTCAATTACCATCCCATCCTCCAGGTCAAGCTGTAACCCATGAACGACATCAGTAAGCCAATGACAAGGTAACATAGTTACGCAAAATTCAGTAACGTCAATTGCAGTTTGTGCCCAACTCTTTACCTCATTCGGGGCGCAGTTGACGTCTAATCTCCGGCCATCTATCAAAAACTTGTATGCATCGTAGTCCTACTTCGTGTGCTCTGCCCAAGCACCAAGCATCTTCGTCTTTCTCCTCATTCGGACCAGGCCATCCCGAACTATACAGAAACGATGTCAAATATACCGAATAAAGACCTATTACGGTTTAAAAAATAGCTACCGACTGTAATGTCAAGTTTATTACTTGGTTGTCCATAGTCGACAATTTCTAAGCCACCATTGTCAGCAGGAACTGTCATTTTTTTTAGGGGGGATAGAAGGAAACTAAGAAACATCGGCCAGTCTATACGATTTATAAGCTGTAAAGGTGTTGAATGGTCAATACGCCAAAAGGCATTACCCGAGATAGGATTGGTGATGAAGGCCACGTGCCCATACAAATCGATACGCTCATAGACCTTATGTTTTGGAGATTCGCTCTGGCGAGGGGAGTTTAAACGCCGAATTCTCACACACGGTTAATGAATTCTCGGTGGAACTGCAATAGCTTGGAAATCACAGTGTCCGCCTCATGAACGTGACCGGCGAACGCGTGGTGGCTGATGCATTTTTTTTTTTTTTAGTGTTTGAAATATTATTAATAAGGAGTTACAATCAATTAAATTTTAATTAAAATATTAATATTAAAACCACATGGGCAAGTATACGTATGATATAATATAAGAAATAGTAAATATCAAATCCACAAGAATTTAAACTTCCACCTTATTTTACTTTAATCTTCATTGTTTAATTAATAAAATAAAAAAAATAAAAATAAAGAAACTACATGTACTAGAAAAATTCAAGTCACACAAAAAAAAAAATTACAAGGATAATCAAAGAGTGAAAATAAGGAAAAAAATTATAAGTTGCCAAAATCTACTCAAAAACTCCTTTTTCGTGTCAAATTCGCGATATGAATCGGCCTTGGCTACTTCGACGCATCTAGTGCTAGTTGTACTCTACTTTTCCTCGTATGGGTAGCCTTGAGCCAACATTAGCTTAAGCTTTGAGCTAGGGCCAGCTCAAATCTTTTCAATGTCAGAAAGTGCTCTGTTCTAGTCCTTTTTTGCAAAGAAACTAGCCAAAACGCTTTCCCATACACCAACCAATGTTGGTGGCCTTTCGTTTTGCTCTTTTCGCATGTTTTTGTTACTTTTTTTTCACCATTTGTTCATCAATGATCAATCTACACGAACCATAGTAAAATAGAGGGAATCAATTGTCATTTTAAGTATAAAATCATAACAAATATAGTATTAATTACCCTCAAAATATGTGTACATTCAGCCCCTGTCAATTCCTCCACACTTAAGTTTTGCTTGTCCTCAAGCAAATTAAAACTAAACACACCAAACAAATAGCTCAAATAACAAAAAGATATTAGTGAACATGGCAAATATAGTAAAGATATTATCTCTTTTCAGCTTAAAAATTCTCCTCAACACTTATTCAATCAAACTAATTTCATGCAAACTCATATATTAAGATAGATATCACTAAGGCCATCGAAGTTGAGTTAAACAAGTTCATACTCATTCAATATGTTTCCCCTTATTCCTTAAGTTAAGAGTGCTTGTAATATTAATAATATAAATTAGGAATAATCAATTTACTTAAGTTCTAAAATTTCCAAACTACTACAATCTGAGTAGCAAACTAGGGATATTCTCACCATTTTTTTTTTTTTTTTGAGAATTCATATCCTTAAGTGAATAAATTTCTCTTCACTCACTGTATTGATCCCCTTAATTATTCAAAGCTTTTTTTCCTCACTCATCATTTTTTTTCCATTCGCACTCTTATTTTCTCTGGTCTAATTTTTTCTTTGTTTTGTTCTTTTCGTTTTTTTGCTCGAATGGATACATACATCCCTTTCTACATTGTTTTTTTTTTCCAACACTTTTTATTTTCTCTTAATCTCACCTCTCACTTTATTTACTTAAACTCAAAATGAGGACTAGTTTAGAAAATTATAGTACCAAAATCAACCATAATTTAATAGTTATATTTCATCACAGAATCAACATCAATCATCAAGAATCAAAATGTCACAACATCTATTAAAACATAAATAAGGTTAATCCAAATTTTCAAAGCTTGTCCTATATCACACTTGATATACAAGTTTACACAAAACCAAACTCAACCAAAAAATTTTAAACCAAATTCTCATGCAAAAAAAAAAAAACAATAATACTATAATAGTAAAAAATTGCAATTTCATTCCAAAAAATTTCAAATTTTCAAATTTTTACAAATTAGCTCAAATTTTCAAGAACACTTCAATAAAGTTGATAAAATTTTGGACAAAAAATATCACCAAACCACTCCCCCACACTTAAATTAGATAATGTCTTTATTGGCTAAAAATTAAAACAATAAAGCATTTCCAAAGGGATCAAAAATAATAGAGGGGGTAAAAAGTTAAGCAATACTCCCCAAGTGCATTATCGCTTCTAAAAATGTGAAACTTGGATGGAATAGAAGAGCTTGTCCGTGAAGTATCTATTTAATCCTGTAGAGAGAACATCAATAAAAGTACAAAGAAAACAAGTACAAAATAAATAAAATAAATGACTTAATAAAAATCAAAGTAAATAAAAATATTGACTCTCTCCCCACACTTAAGCTAGATAGTATTTTCCTAATGGGGAATGGGAAAGACATAAACTAAACTAACAAGACAAAATAATAGAATGACATTAAATCCCCAAAACAAATCCACAACATATAAAAATACTATTTCCACTCATCATACTTTTTCATCATTCATTTGTAAAAGAAATTAATGCTCAATGTAAAAGGCAAGCATGATGGTTGTAGAAAGAATGGGTGTTTTTGAAAAAGGTAAGGGACATTAAAATTAATGTGCTTAATGAAAGTAGATTCATAAACCTTATTCGTTTTAAGCTCTTTAGATGCATCAATCAATTTTCCAACACATACATACAAATAATGTCTAAAGAGTGCACCAACATGAAAATCACTAATCAACCCTTCAAAAGAATTGTCATAATGAAGCTTCCCCTTTAAACCTTGTAATGTAGCACCTAAAGATGAGATTAAGAAATCCTTACTTTACAATGCATGTTCTACAAAAACTAAATTATCTCCCTTTGAATGGGGTGAAGGGTAAGATCTATTAATATCCTTTAAGGACTTCTTAGATTATATCATTGAAAAATCTAACTCCTTGAGACATGTCAAACTCTACGCATCATAATGGCCATCATTGTTTTTCAAAAATTGAGAGGTACCTATAAAATCATGTGACAAAAAAATTATTAAACTCATTAGCACATAGAGAAGAATCAAATACTTTTCTTCTCCCATTGTGCATTTCTCCTCAAGGCCTCTTTCTTTTTGGTTAATTGTATGAGACATTATAGACTGTTCACTTAAAGGACACAATGTTCCTCTAGTTATCTCTAAGGGTGGTTTAGGAATCATAGGTTTATCTTGTTAGGGTGGAGCCGGTGTTTCCTCTTTTAATGCATCTGGCGCCAACCCAACATTGTAACACATCCCCTATTTTTGTGCGAATTTTGATTCGCTTGATAAAATTCTCCCATGAAGCTTCTCAACGATCTTAACTATTTGTGTTCTTTGATCGCTCAATTGTTGGAAAACTTCCTCAGAGCATTTTGTGGATAAATTTCTGTTGACAACAATAGAATTCACTAACATTTCAAGTGATGTCTCACTCAAAATATTAAGGTAAGGATGCAATCTAGCTAACTTATCAACGTTATAGCTTCCTTGCTTGTGTGTCCAGGGCCACATATTTCCCCATGAATAACCTCCCATGAGAGTGAGTATATATATATATATATATATATATATATATATATATATATATATATATATATATATTTTCCCCAAGACTCACAAAACAAGAGAAAATTTAGTGACAAGAAACATTCAAAAGATACAAAAATACAAAAATCAAGAAAAAACATACACAAACAAAGAGAAGTTAGTGGTATTTACAAATATAAAAATAGCTAAATTAACAAGACTTGAGTGTTTCCTATAATGTCCATCCCCGGCAATGGTGCCAAAAACTTGATGCATATTTTTTATTGTTGGAAATATTATTAACAATGGGCTACAATTAATCAAGTTTTAATTAAAATACTTGCTACTAAATCCACACATATAAGCAAGTATACCTATTATATAATATAGCAAATAGTAAGTATCGAAACAACTAAAATTTAGGCTCTCGCCTTACTTTACCCTAATCTTTATTGCTTAGATAACAAAATAAAGAAATAAAAGTAAATAAACTACCTATAGTAGAGAAAATCAAGTCACACAAGAAAAATCAATGAGTGAGAATAAGGAGAAAAGATATGTAATGAAGAAATATCTCAATTCTTTTACAAGTGAAGAAAATATCTTTCAACCAATTGATTCCCAATTCCAAATACCAATATTAGTTTCTAAAGCAAATTTCACTCATTTTGCAAGTCATGAAATTGTATTCTCAAATTAATCAAAGGGTATGTTCTACCTCCCTAACTAAAACTAAGAAACATTAATAGTAACTCAATTAAACAATTAATGCCCCTATATTTTATGCAACACTAAAGCCTTTTTAATGGAAAAAACAAATACCCCTATATTCTAGGTGATATTAATCTTTTTTAAATTACCAAATCTTTCCCTTTATCTCATTTTGCAAGTTAACTAAGAGATAACAAGATTATGAATTAATTAGTCTGGGTTAATTAATTAAACTCATAAAATCAAGTAATCAAATATTGAGAATTGGAATTCAACAAGTTTAGAAATAATTCAACACAAAATCATAGAATAAAAATATTATTAACTACCATTAAAACATATAAATTCAAATTGTCAATAAATTATAAAAAAGGGAAAAAGAAACCACTCATAGACAAGAAAGCCTTCTTCTTCTTCCTTGAAACCTTCTTGATCAACCTCAGCCTTCTTCTTCTTCCTTGAAACCTTCTTGATCAACCTCATTTCCTTCTCTAATAGTTTCCTTGATCTTCCTAAATCTTTATGCTTAATTCAACCTTCTAGGAGTTTTCTGATTCTATAGAGTAAAAAACTGAAAACTATTTTGTACAATGTTATTCTCTTGTATTTATAGGAGTTCTAGTTGCTAAAAAGTCAATACAAAAGTCCTAATTCGTTCTCAAATCAATTCCCAAAAGATCTCAATAAAAGTTGCCAAATTCTATTCAAAAACTTATTTTTTGTGTTAAATTACAACATGAACCGACCCTGACTGCTCCAAAGCATCTGGCGTCGATTGTACTCTATTTTTTCATATTTGGGCAGCTTTGAGCCGGCACCAACTCAAGCTTTGAGCTAGGATCGACTTAAATCTGTCTGGTGCCTAAAGTGCTCTGTTCTCATCCATTTTTGCATAAAAACTAGCCGAAACACTTTCCCATGCACAGCCAACATTAGTGGCCTTTTGTTTTACTCTTTTCACATTAGTGGCCTTTTCTTTTACTCTTTTCACATGTTTTTGTACTTTTTTTTTTTTTTTTTTGCTATTTGTTCATCAATCATCAATCTATGCAAAAGATAGTAAAATAGTGGAAATCAGTAGTCATTTTAAGCATAAAATCATAACACATATAGTACAAATGACCCTCAAAATATGTGTACATTTAGCCTCTATCAATTCTCCCACACTTATGCTTTACTTGTCCTCAATCTAATTAGAACTAAACACACCATGCAAATAGCTCAAGTAACAAGAAGAATTTAGTGAACATGGTAAATATAGTAAAGATATTATCTTTTTTTCAACTTGAGGATTCTGTCCAACACTTATTCAATCAAGTTGATTTCATGCAAACTCATGTATTAAGATAGATATTACTAAGGCCATCAAAGTTGAGTTAAACAAATTCATGCTCTTTCAATGTGTTTCGTCTCAATCCTTAAGTCAATAGTGCATATAATGTGAATCATATAAGTTAGGAATAATATATCAACTAAAGTTCTACAATTTTCAAACTACTACAATCTAAGTAGCAAATTATAGACATTCTCACCATTTTTTTCTTGGAAATTCATTGCCTCAAATGAATGGATTTCTCTTCCCTCACCGTATTGGCCCCTTTAAATTTTCAAAGTATTTTTTTTTCTCACTCATCATTTTTTTCACTCGCATTCTTATTTTCTCTTATCTCACTTTTAATTTATTTTCTTTTTTAATTATTTTTTCTTGCCAGAATGGGCACATACATCCCTTTCTTTATTGTTTTTTTTTCCAACACATTTTTTTTCCTCTCAACCTTATCTCTCGCCTTGTTTACTTAAACTCAGAAAATCATAGCATCAAAATCAACCAAAATTATATACTTATATTTCATCACAAATTCAACATCAATTCTCAAGAAACAAAATGCCACAATATCTACTAAAACATAAACAAGGTTAATTCAAATTCTCCAAAACTTGGCCTATATCACACTCAATATACAAGTTTACACAAAACTAAACTCAACCAAATAAATTTTAAGCCAAAAGAAAAAATAATAACAATAATATAATAGACAAAAATTACAATTTCACTCTAAAAATTTTCAAATTTTCAAAAAAATTAATTTTTTTCAAGTTAGCTCAAAATTTCTAGAAAACACCCAAAAAAAATGGATAAAAATTTGGATAAAGAATATCACCAAACTACTCTCCCACACTTAAACTAAACAATGTCCTTATTGACTAAAAATTTAGACAATAAAGCATCTCTAAGGGACAAAAAATAATAGAGGGGTAGAACCTTAAGCAATTCTTGAAGGTATCTCATTCAAGTCACATAGCATAGCAGAAGATAAATAGACGAGATACCATCCCAATGATCAGCATATGTGTGATAAACAGAAAAGATGAAATGGAGGAAAACTACCTTTTGCAGTGTCTTTGTCGCTCAAAAATTCTCTTCATGTCTGAAGGCATGATCCAGCAACCTCGCATGTAACAACGGATTTGTGGCTTCTTCTTGATTGATCAAGTTAAACCACCACAACTCAAGCCTAGAGTTGTCTTTGATAGTACCCACACGAGGGACTCCAGGAAATCAAAAGCTCTCTGCTAGAAGAGTCTCTTGGCAACTAGGGTTCACTGAGAGAAAAAGAATAAGAGAAGTCGTGTGTGTGTGTGTGTGTGTGTGTGTGTGTGTTTTATAACCCCCGAAAGAACCATTCCCTCTGTGCATTTGAAAAAGAATGAAGACGACATTCTTTTCAGAGTGAAAAACACAGAGTACATGATTCCATGAATTCTAAATGAATTAGAATTCATTAATTGCAATTGAAAACTATAAGTCTTTAACTATTGCAATTTGGTCTAAAACTATAATTAATTATAATATGACCACAATAACTTCTTCTTCTCACAATTAACCCCACAATATTATCAAATAATACATTGGGTAATTAATCCTCAATTATATATGACCTATTATGTTTCTCAGTCTATTGGTAGCGAATATGATTTAATCCAAATGTCTTTGAGATTAATAATCCTTAATAATATAGAATTAACTTATTAATTCTAATCAGGATTAGTTTATTAATACACCAATTAATAAAACCATACTCAGCAGATTATGAGCGGTATCTAGCAATACATCATGACCACTCAAGAGTCCAGGAAGTCAAGTAGCTTGACATGAACCCTTCATTAACAAACTACAATGTAATAAACTCTTTTCACAATACAATATCTCATTCGGTTTGGAGTATGGAATAACTCTCTTCAGAATATAAATTAATTTTGGCTCGAATATATTAATACTTGTACCAGAAATCCATTACTCTATATTTGTATTAATTGAAACTGTTTCCAATACACATATCACCTTTGGCCAAGGATTTCACAAGTAGTAATTTCAACAAGTGGCCATGAGATATTCGCCAATACTATTAAGAATGATGAATCATTTATCGACTGATGCATAAATTTTTTGTGTATATAAATCATCAAATTTAAATTCATCACTTAGTCAAGTTTTAATTAAAACATTAATCCCACAATACACATATGAGTAAGTATACTCATCGTAACCATAGCACAGGAAATTAACGAATATCAATCCTTAAAGGAACAAGTACACACTAATAACTTTTCATTCATTATTTAACCGACCCAAATAAAGTGAGAAAATAATAAAAAATAAAAATATATATACAACTCAAGGTTTAGGAATATGCAATTTAGACAATTATCATAGAAAATATAATAATGAACCAACTAGCAATTCTCTCATCTAATTATCATCCTGGTATCATGAAGGAATATAAAGTAAAATTCAATCGTTTCCCAAGTCATGAATCTACTTAGATAAACTCTACTTCTTTTCCCAATCCATGGAATCACTATTTTTTGATTAAATTAATAGATTTTCCAATCAAGCTAACAAAACCAAAATATGCATTAAGCTCAATTCCTTATAAATATGAAATTAGCTAATGACTATTTACTCGAGGTGAAATCAACTAATCTTTAATTATTTTAGTCCTTTAATCCTAACTTCATCTTCTAAGTCTTTTAAGATTTGACAAATACGAAATCAATACAATAAACCCCTAAAATCGTTTTCCTAAGACAATTAGAAGAACTCGTATCAATAACCAATGATAATAAATAATCAAATACCAAAGATGATAAAGAATTGATCAAATAACTAAATCAACACAAAATCATTAATCCAAAATAAAGTTAAATTACAATAAAAAATATTGAATACATCATTATTTAAGAAAAAGAAAACAAAGATAAAAGAAAGCACTCATAAACAAGCCTCTTTCTTCTCCCCTGAAGACTCTCTTAAACAACCTTCCTTGAATGGTAAATCTCTCATTCTTTGAGTAATTGGAATTTTTGCTCTTGGATTCACCCCTTATTTACTTGTGTTTTCTCTTGCTTTTATAGGCCTCTTAGATGCTAAATTCGTAGTTTGAGAAGTCTTGACCGAGTAGGATTTAGAAAAGACCAAAATCAATAAAAAATTTCTAAATTCGTGCACAGAATTGTGGCATTCCAGAACAGGCCTGGCGCTGGGTCCAGTTGACCTACCTAGCGCCAAGTGCAATCTGCTCCTCCTCTGAATTTTGCTTAGTTTTCCTCTGGCCGTCCAGAATGGACCTGGCGCCTGGTCCATTTGCCAGATTTGGCGCCAAGTGTACTTTGGAAAATTTCCTATTTTTCTCGAAATCAACTCAAATCTGCATAAATTTGTCAAAAATACTTTCTACAAGTAAAATATCATATAAGAATGAATATGCCTAATTATTACAACAAATGTATCTCAAAACAACCTCAAATAACTAGAAAAATAATCGTGATTTTAGCCCCTATCATCGACCCTCTCAACTACTTTCGTTTACCTTACATTGTACCCAATATCCATCCTATAGGCTGCCCTCGATCTGGCTCCAGAGATTAGAATTAAAGTACAATGCTTAACAAATAAAGTACCTTAGAGATCTCAAGTCTAAGGATACTTGCACGTTTGTTATAATGAGATTCTATCACTGGCACTAAATAATAATTTATGTGATTATCTTAAAGCTAGGTCATCCAATGTATTTATTCTATTAACAAGCATCCACGTGTTAGCTTTGAGTATCACAATACTCACGGATGTGAGAACCACCGCCTCATCAAATCAGAAAGCCTAACACGTGCTAGTCTCAGCGCATTAATGATGTCCTATCTCATTAATACTACGACTAGGTATTATTTAAGTACTAACACTATACAGTGTAATAGAAATCTCACATCATGATCTCTATCATGATTTCCTTAACACGGTGTTGTACTAGGGATTTTATCTAACAATTATTTTACATGAAAGTAAAGAAAACAAAATGAAAGATAAATAATGTCTTGTATTATAAACAAATGTGTCATATACAAAGTACAAGTGATTACCTCTATGACACAACACTAACAATTCTCCCCAAGTGCATTATCGCTCCTAAAAATGTGAAACTTGGATAGAAGAGAAGAGCTTATCCATGAAGTATCTATTCAATCCTGCAAAAGAGAACACAAATAAAAGCACAAAGAAAACAAGTACAGAGTAAATAAAATAAATGACTTAATAAAAATCAAAGTAATTAAAGATATTGACCCTCTCTCCTATACTTAAGTGAGAAAGTATTTTCCGGATGGGGAATGGGAAAGACACATGACCTCTAAAAACAAAACTAACAAGACAAAATAAGAGAATGGTATTAAATCCCCAAAACAAATCCACGACATATAAAAACACTCTTTCCACTCATCATACTTTGTCTGAAGGCCTAGAAAGGGGGAAAACACAGAGCACGCAGCGGAAGCGCAAACTGAAAAATTGGAAAAACTGAAGAACAGGGGAACTCCCGAACAGAGCCGGCGCCGGCTCTAACAGCCCTAGCCGGCGCTGATTGCGCTCTGTCCAGATTTCGAGGGAAAAAATTTCTAACATTTTTTCATTATTCTCAAAGTTGGTTGGACCGGAATGCGCGGAACCGGGGTAGGTGTGCTGGTGGAAACCTCTGGTGCAATTCCTACAAACCTCCTACTCCGTCTCTGCATGTAGGTGAACGCCAAACTCTCGATTTTCCAATATATGACCTGCCTAATCCCGTTTGGTGAACAACTTACAGGGCTAAGGAACTTTCTTGGAGAGAGAGTGAGAGAGGCGTCTCTTTTTCACAGAGAAGAAGCAGTTAAAACAACTACGTTGTATTCAATCCTCCTGTTTAACTTATATAAAATCCTAGGTTATACTGGACTGGCCCATTGGACTCTTAGTTTAGCCTTTTGGACTAAATTAATTATTCTAATTAAAATCAAATAAATGGCACAATAAATAATTAATTTCCAGTCTAAATAAACTAGTCCAATTAACAAACCTATATTAGTTTAGTCCCAAGTTAAGCTTTAATTATTCAAACTGGGCCAAAGCCCAGAACAATTAATTAACCCACCAAACTAATTTAATTAATTAATTATCTCTCTCCATAGACCTTTATTTTATTCTAACCCAATAATTAAATTAGACTACTTAAATAAAATAAATTATATTTAATTTAATTTAAGACCAATTCCCTAGCTTGTATTTAATTAGGACTAACGATCTATACTAGGGACCAAAAGACATACTGCTTTGGCTACTAAAATGATCAAAATACCCTTGCTATATAAATAGTTGTATTTTGTATTTTAAATATTTTCTAATATCACTATAAGGAAATATTGACCATAAGGACAATGCTGCATTAGCAAAGTCTCCGACCTACAGGTGTAATGACTAAAATACCCCTCTATACATCGCCGTATATTTAGAGAAAAAGAAGTGTACTAATACCTCTCTAAATGACATCTACCATTCTTAGACTTTTAGTCCAATGATCCATGACTTCTTGGATTGCTTCCGCTTTCCATGGGAGCTACCCTAAAGTAAACATCCAAGTCATATTTCCTAGGACCCAAGATATTTAGACCATTTAGACAATCACAAGGGGCAATATAGTATAGAAACTATCTTGTACAAGTCTGTCTTAACTAACTAATCACACATCCCAACATACAAGTATATTGGTCCTACGATAGAACCTCAACTATAATATATCTAAATACATGCTTCCAGCTTCGTCAGACTACCAACTCATACTTAAGTCGTAGAGTACTAATCCGCGCTGCTGTAGTAGTAGTCTAGGTTTCTACTATATAGTACTTTTAAGAAACCACTATTATAAGTCATGTTCTACGTATTCGAAATACGCTTATGTTATGAAGTGAGTGGACTACTCACTGGCTAAAGGTAAGCCATTTCCCATTTGGAATTCATAACATAATAACCTAAACATGACGAGATTCTCATTCTCATCAATCAGTTAAGAATGAACGTTGATGTGTTAAGTAACCCGTGATCCATACCTTACTGTGAAAGACCTCTATACACATAAACCACTTACTTAAACACAATAGGTCTTTTCCAAACGTAATTGTGCACAAATAAAATGTAAATTCATAAACAATTTTTGAAAATAAATTCTTTTATTAAAGCATTCAATGTTTACATCAGAAACCTAGTCTAAGAGGGCATATTTCCCAATAATCTCCCACTTGCACTCTAAGACTAAGTAAGTTTATAGGTGCCCACTCATATAGCGTCTAAGTGTCTCTTGAAGACTCTCTCAGCCAAAGGCTTGGTGAATGGATCAGCTAGATTGTTCTCGGAGGCAATCTGTTCCACCACGACTTCCTGTCTCTGGATGAAATCCTGAATCAGGTGGTACTTCCTCTCGATATGCTTCCCTTTCTTGTGGTTCCTGGGTTCTTTGGAGTGTAATACTGCTCCAATGTTGTCGCAATACATCACAATCGGCCTGTCTATGTGTGACACAACTCCAAGTTCTAAAAAGAACTTCTGGAGCTAAACTGCTTCCTTAGATGCCTCTAAGCTATTACATACTCAGCTTTCATAGTTAAGTTAGCAATGCAAGATTGCTTTATACTCCTCCATGAAATGGCTCCTCCAGATAAGGTGAAGATATATCTACTAGTAGATTTTCTCTCATCCTTATCTGTCTGGAAGTCTGAGTCTGTGTATCTTGTAGGAATCAAGTCATCAGCCCTGTAAACCAGCATATAATCTCTCATTCCCTTAAGGTACTTGAGAATATGCTTTACAGCTTGCCAATGAACCTCCCTAGGGTTTGACTGATATCTGCTAGCCAAGCCTACGGCAAAATAGATATTTGGCCTAGTACACAGTATGGCGTACATGAGACTTTCCACAGTCAAAGCATAGGGAATCCTACTCATTCTGTCATTTTCTTCTTGAGACTTAAGACAGTCCATTGAAGAAAATGACAACCCATGTTTGCAAAGAATTAGAGCTCCCTTGCATGAGTCCATGCTGTACTTAGCCAGCATCTTGTCAATGTATGCCGCTTGGGATAATCCTAACATTCTTTGCTTCCTATTTCTAAGAAGCCTAATTCTGAGAATGTAACTGACTTCTCCCAAGTCCTTCATACTGAATTGACTAGACAGTTAAACCTTTGTAGATGGCAATGACCCTACATCATTTTCAATAAGTAAAATGTCATCTACATACAAGACAAGAAAAATCACATTAATGCCTTCAAGGTTTCCTATATACGCATGGTTCATCCTTATTTTAAATAAAACCATAAGACTTTACAATCTCATCAAAACGAATGTTCCATACTCTCGATGTTTGTTTAAGTCCATAAATGAACTTCTTAAGCTTGCAAACTATATATTCTTGGCCTTCAGCAATAAAGCCTTCTGATTAGGACATATAGATGTCTTCGCTAAGATGACCATTTAAAAATGTCATCTTGACATCCATTTGCCATATCTCGTAGTCATAATGACATGCGATGGCAAGAAGGATGCGGATGGACTTAAGCATGGTTACCGGGGAAAAAGTTTTCTCATAATCGATTCCCTCTTTCTGAGTATGCCCTTTCGCCACAAACCTAGCTTTGAAGGTTTTCACTTTTCCATCCACTCCCCTCTTCCTTTTGTATACCCACTTACACCCAATGGGTTTTATCCTTTTAGGTGAAGTTATAAGATCCCAAACCTGATTGAAGTACATGGACTCAATCTCAACTTTCATTTATCCATGCCATAGATTTGCATCGGTATCAGCAATAGCCTCCTCGTATCTAGTGCGGTCTTATTCCTAATGGTCGGAGATCAACTTAAAAGCTTCTCTAGTTCATCTCTCCAGAACCCTAGACACTCTTCCACTACGACGAGACTCCATTTGTACAAGCTCTTAAGGCTATGCCTCAGAAGAAGTTAATTCCGAAGATAACTTCTCTTCAAGTTCTAACCTAGTTGAACCTTTCGTGAAAATACTTTGATCATCCTCTAAGTATCTAACATTGGTACTAACCAGTACTTTCTGCTCCTTATGATGATAAAAGTAACCACCCTTTATTCCTTTTGAATACCCAACAAAATAGTATAATTCTGATATTGGTTCCAACTTGTCTGCCTTGACCAGTACATAAGTTGGACAACCCCATATCCTAAGATGATTTAGACTTGGCTTATGCCCGGTCCACATCTCATAAGGAATCCTGGGTACTGACTTCGAAGGCACCAAGTTCAAAATGTATGCCGCTATTTCCAGGGTATATCTCCAAAAAAACACTGGAAAAGTAGCATGAGACATCATACTTCGGACCATTTCCATCAATATCTTGTTCCTTCTCTCAGCTACTCCGTTCTGCTGGGGTGTCCCGGGCACAGAGAGGTGGGATACTATCCCATGATATACCATGTAGTCCTTGAATTCACCCAAGAGGTACTCTCCACCACGATCTAATCATAAGGTCTTGATCAATTTACCTATCCGATGCTCCACTTCAGCCTTAAACTCTTTGAACTTGTCAAAAGAGTCAGACTTGCATCTCATTAAGTAAATGTAACCAAACCTTGTACAATCATCCGTAAAAGTGATGAAGTACTCAAAACTCCCTCTAGCTGGTGTAGATAAGGGACCACACACATCAGTGTGAACAAGACTCAATACCTCCTTGGCTTTATCTGCCTTAAGGGTAAATGACCTTTTGGTCATCTTTCCTTTTAGGTAGGATTCACACTAAAGCTAATTTCCAACCTTAATGAGCCCAAAGGCCCATCATGGATTAACCTCTAAATCTTGGTTGAGTTGATATGACCCAACCTTAGATGCCAAAAATAAGAATCATTAACATTGGTCTTTCTCTTCTTTATTGAAGGTTTAGATTGAGCGTTATTTAATTGATTGTTAATAGGGTTTAAGAAAAATAGATTCCCATACATATGCCCAGTACATAAAATTTCTCCATCTCTACTGATAGAAATACCAGAATGAAAAAATACAGAATATCCTTGATTTATTAATTTCACAACTGAAATCAAATTCTGTCAAAATCCAGGTACATATAAAATATATTTCAAAACTACTATTCTATTACAATTAAAAAAAGATCCAGCTCTCCCATTGCAAGGGTCTAAACTTGTGCTCCATTTTTCACACGTAGTCCATGTGTCGTCCTTCTGTAGTCTTCTAATCTTTTAAACCCCTGCAAGGAGTTACAGATGTGATCAGTGGCCCTTGAATCAATAATCCAAGTAAAAGTTGATCCAACCATTAATATAGACTCTAGCTAGAAAACATTACCTGTGGGGTTTTTCTTGACTTGAAGATCTGGACACTCCTTTTTCTAGTGTATCTTCAATCCACATTTGAAGTACTTGCCCTTAGGTTTGTCTTTGGGCTAGGTCTAAGGCTAGGCCGTTACGTTACCCTTCTTCTTCTTAAACTTTCTGAGATTTGGCCCAATTCTAGAGAAAGAAGCCTTAGCAATTATAGCTCTAATTGTGGCTTCATGACCTTCTCTACCATTTGGAGTTTCTTCATCAACTCAGTTAAACTCATGTTTAACTTGTTCATGTTGTAATTCAACTTGAACTGAGTAAATGAATCTGGTAGAGATTCGAGAACCTTATCCACTTGGCTCTCGGGGTCAATGATAGCCCCTAAGATTTCTGCCTTCTCGAAAGAAACAATCATCTTGAGCATATGCTCTCTGACTGATGCTTCCTCAGCCATCTTAGTGTTAATGATAGTTCAAAGAGCCTTCTGTCTTGTGGGCCGGCTCTTATCCGCGAACATCGTAGTTAATGATTAACTTATGCCATACACAGAAGCCATGTGCTCGTGTTTTGACTGGAGCACATTAGACATGGAGACCAACATGTAACAACGAGCCATCTCGTCGGCCTTCTTCTATGCCTTCTCAGCCTCTCGCTCCTCATCGGTGGAACCCTCCCCGATAACAGGGCAGGTTTCATAAAGGATATATTTATATTCTTCTGCTATGAGTATTATGTCTAGGTTCCTCTTCTAGTCCACATAGCTTGGTCCCGTTAGCTTATTCTCTTGAAGAATAACGGCCAAGGGACTAAAAGAACCTACCACCATTTCTGAAAAATAGAAAATAAAAGAAAAATATTTAGTTTGTAAAAACAAAACAACTTTGTACACTTTATCCTTATTATCAAAACTGATAATAATTAATTTGACTCTTAGAAAAACTGACATAGCTTCTTGGGAAGATTAACAGTTCCCTAAGTTAAGTGTGTTAACCACCATAAATTAATTTTCCTTCTAAGTAATGATCTAGAAGATAACTCCATCGAGGGGATGGTCGTTTCCTCTTATTTCCTATGGACATACCTCGCATTATAATCTCCAACGAGGGGCTGGTCGATCACAGTAAGTGTCCTGGGTTATTAATTACGTCCCTCTATTAGATCTAGATCCTTATGGTATTCTTATCCTATACGGGTTCACTCCCAGGGTGACGCGAGGGGACCCACGATCTCTAATGAGGATCGTGATGGAAGCCATAGGGCTGTTAGAACCCCTATCTCACTTAGTCTTTCAAAACAAGGGTTTTCTGAAAAATATCCTTTTGAAAATTTCTATTAAGTTTTCCCTTAACTCAAAAATAAAATATCTAAATCTATTAAAATCTCTATGCCAAGGTATATATCCTTTGAGAGATTTTTTCATGGACTAATTTTATGTAAGTTAAAAAAACTTAATGATTTCAAAAATTTTCCAATTAAAACTTTCTAGAGACTTTGGTCTCAGGTTTATTTGACAAAATAATTTTTCTTATACCAAAATAAAACAAAATGGATTAAAAAAACTACGTTGTATTCAATCCTCCTATTTAACCTAAATAAAACCCATGTTATACTGGACTGGCCCATTGGACTCTTAGTTTAGCCTTCTGGACTAAATTAATTATTCTAATTAGAAACAAATAAATGGCCCAACAAATAATTAATTTTTCAGTCCAAATAAACTAGTCTAATTAACAAACCCATATTAGTTTAGTTCCAGGTTAATCTTTAATGATTCAAACTGGGCCAAAGCCTTGAACAATTAATTAATCCACCAAACTAATTTAATTAATTCTCTCTCTCCATAAACCTTTATTTTATTCTAACTCAATAATTAAATCAGACTATTTAAATAAAATAAATTCTATTTAATTTAATTTAAGACCAATTCCTTAACTTGTATTTAATTAAAACTCACAGTCTATACTGAGGACCAAAAGACACACCGCCTTGCCTACTAATATGACCAAAATACCCTTGCTATATAAATAGTTGTATTTTACATTTTAAATATTTCCTAATATCACCATTAGAAAATATTAACCCTAATGACAATGCTGCGTTAGCAAAGTCTCTGACCTACAGGTGTAATAACTAAAATACCCCTCTATACATCACCGTACATTTAGAGAGGAAGAAGTGTACTAATACATCTCTAAATGATATCTACCATCCTTAGGCTTCTAGTCTAATGATTCACGACTTCCCGGATTGTTTCTGCTTTCCAAGAGAGTTACCCTAAAGCAAATATCCAAGTCATGTTTCCTAGGGCCCTAGATATTTAGATCATTTAGACAATGGCGATATAGTATAGAAACTATCTTGTACAAGTCTGTCTTAACTAACTAGTCACACATACCCAACATGCAAGTATATTGATCCTACAATAGAACCTCAACTATAACATATCTAAGTATATGCTTCCAGTTTCGTCAGACCACCAACTCATACTCAAGTTGTAGAGTACTAGTCTACGCTGTAATAGTAGTAGTCTAGGTTTCTACCATATAGTACTTTTAATAAACCACTATTACAGGTCATGTTCTATGTATTTGAAATACGCTTATGTCATAAAGTGAGTGGACTACTCACTTGCTAAAGGTAAGTCATTCCCATTTGAAATTTATAACATAATAACCTAAACATGATGAGATTTCCATTCTCATCAATCGGTTAAGAATAAACGTTTATGTGTTAAGTAACTCGTGATCCATACCTTACTGTGAAAGACCTCCATTCACATGGACCACTTACTTAAACACAATGAGTCTTTTCCAAACGTAATTGTGCACAAATAAAATGTAAATTCACAAACAACTTCTGAAAATAAATTCTTTTATTAAAACATTCGATGTTTACATCAGAAACCTAGTCTAAGAGGGTATATTTTCCAACATTCTCATCATCCCTTTGTAAAAGAAATGAAATCTCAATATAAAAGGTAGGCATGATAAATGTAGAAATAAGGAAGGTTTTTGAAAAAAAGTAAAGAACATTAAATTAATATGCTCAATGAAAGTAGATGCATAAACCCTATTCACTTTAAGCATTTTAGATGCATCAATCAATTTTCAACACATGAATGAAAAGAATGTCAAAATGGTGCACCAACATGAAAATCACTACTCAACCCTTCAAAAGAATTGTCACAATGAAGCTTTCTTTTTAAACCTAGTAATGTAGCACCTCACAATAAGATAAAAAAATCCTTACTTTGCAATGTATGGTTTACAAAGATTAAGTTACCTCCCTTTGAATTTGATGAACAGTAAGATCTATTAACATCCTCTAAGGACTTCTTAGGTTGTATCATTGAAAAATCCTACTCTTTGATTCATGTCAAACTCCACTCATCTTGATGGGCATCATTGTTTTTCAAAAATTGAGAGTTACCTATAAAATCATGTACCAAAGAAAAATTAGACTTATTAGCATATATAGTATAATCAAATACTTCTCCTATCACATTGTGCATTTTCTCTTCAAGACATCTTTCTTTGTGGTCAATTGTATTGGACACTATAGCCTATTCACTTAAAGGACACAATGCTCCTCCAATTTTCTCCAAGTGTGGCTCAGGAATCATCGGTTCATTTTGTTGCGGTGGAACTAGCATTGCCTCTTTAATGCATTTGGCGCCAGCCCATCACTGTAACATATTTCCTATTCTCTTAATGAAATTCTCCCTTGAAACTCCTCAAAGATCTTAGCTATTTGTGTTTTTTGATGGCTTAATCGTTGAGAAACTTCCTCGTGGCACTTTACAGATAAATTTGTGTTGTTAACAAAAGAATTCACTAATATTTCAAGTGACGTCTTGCTCAAAATATTTATGTGAGCATGCAGCTTAGCCAACTTATCAACATTATAGCTTCCTTGATTGTGTGCCCAAGCCCATATATTTCCCCATGAATAACCTCCCATGAGAGTGAGTGTTTTTTTTTTTTTTTCAAAACTCACAAAACATGAGAAAAATTAGTGATGAGAAGCATTCAAAAGATACAATAATGAAGAAAAAACATACACAAACAAAGAGAAGCTAGTGGTATTTACAATATAAAAAATAGCTAAATCATTAAGACTCGAGTGTTTTCAGTAGTGCCCACCCCCAACAACGTTGTCAAAAACTTGATATGTATTGTTAGAATTTTAACCCTACAAGAAGGATTAATCCAGGAAATTCCTATTATCCTTCCATAAAATCCATAATTCACATTTTTCCAGAAATACTTTCCATAAAAAGGAATATTTATGCTTTCCCAGAATAAAACATTATTTCATCTCATAATTAATGAGAAGAAAGCCTTCCAGGTATACATTCGTACCTAGAAAATATTCATAGTTCAAGTGAACCAAAATTCTTTATAGAAAACATAATTTCCTAAAATGTTCAATAATTTCCCGTTTAGAGAAATCATATTTTCTCAAAAAAAAAAAAAAAAGCACAAAGGTCCATTAACCTTGTCATAAAAGACTTTAGGCAAATTATTAACTAATTATGAATAGTTCCGTTTTAGGAACAATGAACATTTTCCATTCAAACCCTAGTTTCTCCTCAGAAAAACCATAAGATTGTTTAGAGAAATCCAAAAGAAGTCATAGAACATTTCTTTAATGAAACATAATTTTACTAGTATAAAATGGAGTTTGTAAAACAAGTCGGACTTACCTCGTGCTCTCTATCAAATAGTTGTAAGTGTAACGTTCCTAGATTTTCCTCAAGTCTTAAAGTCATTTCATTCTCAACTTAGTAATTAAATCTAGGATAATGGATTACTAGAGTAAAATAAGAATCATTTATTTCTCATTTTCCCTATTTCAAAATATAATGGAATAGTCTTTCTAAAAAACACCAAAATCCATTATCCACTTCTTCATTCCTTTTCTACACTTCATCTAAGGTTTTCGTAAGGTCTTCCAACCTTCCATCAATACAAATAAATTCAATCCATTGAATTTAATTCATTCAATCAAAAGTTGGAATTTTTCAACTTTACACCCTATTTTGTTTATAGCATAACTTTTGATTCACAAGTCTAACTAATGTAAAACTAGTCTCAAAATATCCCCAAGACATTCCTTTATGATTTCCAACTCATGGAATACCAATTTCCTTTGCCATTTCATTCAATTTTAATCATAAACTCCTAGCTTCTTCATCTCGTCACTGAACTGGCCGCCCTTGGTATTTATACCATAACTTGTTATTCACAGCTCCAAATCATATAAAATTAGTCCTAAAATGATTCTAAAACGTTTAGCTACAAGTTTCAGGTCATGGAGTTCCAAAATAACGAGCCAATTGTTACAGTTTATTGGTTCTTCAAAGCTGCTCGAAAATTCTTTAGAACAGAATTTCTGTTTTTGTTTCCTTTCTTCACATAACCAACTCTCTTTTAATCTTAACAACTACATAACACTTAATTCATCTCAAATTCCATCACAATAGCCCTTAATTCTCTGATTTTCAGAGATAAATAACTTAGCAAATTAATCTTCTTCTTTTTTTTTTTTCAACACAAAATCAACAATTATAAACTACAACAACAATAGTTCATTTTCTTTAAAAATTAAATCCATATTTTCGTTTCCATTTCTTACACCTTCTTGTACAACCATGAATTACATTTCACCACCTTTAAAACTCCTTCATACACCATATAAACATAGCATATAAACCCTCAAACAAACCGGCACACATATACAGACACACTAATCTTTTCCAAAATATAGAAATCATGCTAGACAAAATCACAACTTCTATATTTTCCCTACAAAATTTAAACCATAATAATCCTTGCGATGAAATTTACAACTTTAATTCTTAAAGTATAACCTATTACCTTATTTGTGTGATTCTCCAAGCTTGATTTCCTCCAAGTTCTTCCTTTATCTCTCAAGAAATGCTCTCTCTCATTTTTCTATTTTTTCCTAATTTTCTCTCATTTTCTCTTCCTTTTCTTCCTTATTTCTTCTTCTCTTCTTCTTTTATTCCTTTCTACGTGCTGCCCTTGGTCTTCTTCACCATACATGGTCAAATTGCGGGCAATCCAATTTTCAATCATTTTTCGTATTGGTTGATTTAATTAATTCCTTAATTCTTAATCTTATTTAATAAGCTTTTGCAATAAAATAATCCCACAAATATTTCACTCCCCTAATGGTATTTTGACACTTGTTTTCATCTTCCAATCATATTACGCCGCTTGCCTCAATTTTGTCCACACTTCAAAATTTTTTCAGAAAATAACTATAACTCCAGCCCATATCGGAAAAATATTTTATTTCACCAATGAAATCTATAAATTTCACTGAACTCAATAGTGGAAATCAAAATTCTCAATTCTTCCCAATTTTCAGTCAAAACCTCGATTGCGGTCAAAATAACGATAATGCCTCTGTTACCTCTGATAGTTTACTTTATACCAAAATGCTCGTCTCATTGCACTGATCACTTTTTATTCTGAGTGTACCCCTAAACTCTCACTCTATTAAAAATAGTTTTAATCTGAATATTTAAGGTATGGGTAGAACAAATTTCAAAATTTCATCTAGATCCCTATAAATTCCAAAATTCCAATAGTATCCCTAAATATTTTTATTGTACCAAGATGTTCATCTTATTATACTGATCATTTTTAATTCTGGCTACTGATACAAATTCCTATTGTATCAAAAGCAGTAACTATCCAAAATTTAAAAATGTAAGGTATTACAATATTTAATTTCCCAAATAAAATTATATTTCTGGCGATGAAACTTTTTATCACAAAAAATCATCACTAGTGACAAAAAGAATATTTTTGGCAACAAAACTTATTTAGTTTTAGTGACAAAATTTTTCTTAATTAAAAGTGATGGCTTTAGCGAGGAAACAATTTTGCCTAACCAAAGGGCACCATTTAGCAACAAACTGAAAAGTTTTATTGCCAAGACCTTTTGGCGACGCGGCTTCAGCAAGGAAATGGCAAGGAAAAAAATATTGTCCCTAAAGGGCTTTAACGAGGAAATTTAGACCTACAGCGAGGAAAAAGTTTTGCCACTGAAGACTATTTTTTTGTAGTGCCGATTGAAGCTAATGAAACACATAGAAGCCATGCATTCTACGGTAAATAGAAACCAAAAATAACGAAAAAAACACAAAGTGGACAGTGAAGAACTTTTTAAAAATTATACCTCTGCCCTTGAATGCTGTTTTTGGTGCCGGAGTGGACGATGTAATTAGCAATGGCCAACGGGCCGGTTCTGCCCGTCGGGCCAGTCCTAGGTCCTAGTCCGGTCTGGTCCGGTCCTGGCCAACCCCTAGCCTACACAAGAGAGCCGTTACCCAACAACTCCTCTCATTTTTTTTATTACATTTCAGTCCCAAAAATGGTTGAAATATTTTTTTTTTTTACATTTTAGTCTCTAACGGTTATATTCTCTATTCTAATTCCAAAACTCTATAAATACCCCCCAATTCAACCTAAAACTCATCAAACACTCTCCAATTCTCTCAAACTCTCTTATTTTCATTTATCTTTCTCTCATAATCCTCAAATTTCTTCATTTCCTCTACCAAAAGTATTATAATAGAATTTATTTTTGTGTTATACTTTCTCAATTCTTCAAGAAAGTCTTCATATTTTGGAAGATTGTTGAGTGGCGGAATAGTGGATACAAGAAGTAAAAAGCTCCAAAAAGTATTGTTATTCTTGGTCATCAACTAGTTAGTATTTCTTAATCTTACATTCTTATTTTTTAGCTTTATTAATCGTTTATTTGTTTTAGTTATTCGTTTAATTTTTAAGTTAATTTGTTATTTATAATTTTCAATTCTCTTATTTCATTATTTGTTAATACTTTATTTTTTAAAACTTTTATTTGAATTTTGATTGCTTTTTTTTTTTTTAAATAATGGATCTAAATCAATATCATCATTTTTCTTCATCACAATCATCTGCACATTTTGATTTTAACATAGATCCAGCCTTGAATTTAATAAATAATGAAATAGGTAATGAAGATGAAGGCCCTAGTAGGCTTAGCGTTAGTGTTTCACAATCACAACCAACTCCAACTATTAATCCTAACGAATCTAATATAGGTGAGGATGATGTTGAAACACCGGATGTTATCGCTAAAGAAAAAACATCTATGGTTTGGAATCTTTTTCAAAAGGATAATGATAATGATAGGGCAACATGTAAAATTTGTAGAATGGTATATTCATATAAGAAGGGAGGAGGGTGGGAACATTAGTTAGACATATGAAAAGGTCACATAATAATTGGTTAGAAACCTACTTAAGCAACAACAAATACGTACTACAAGAGGTCAAATTATTGGTAACTTTCAATATAATCATAGAAAAAATAGAAATGGATTTGCTAAAATGATTGTTCAAACTAAATTACCTTTTAATTTTGCAAAAAATCCACATTATGAACAATATGTGCAAAATAATTGTCAACCAGCATGGAAAAGGATTCCTAGAATAACGTTAAAAAATGATATAATAAAGATATATAAATAAATGAAAGAGTATCTAATTGCTATGTTTGATTCTTGTAATTAGAAATTTGTTTTTACTTGTGATGGTTGGACTACAATTACTAATGAGTCTTATTTGTGCATTACATGTAATTGGATAGATCATGATTAGTTAATGCAAAAAAGAACTATTTATTTTAAATTATTTGAATATCCTCATGTAGGTAGTAGTATAGCTAAAATGATTACTCAAACATGTCGTGAATATAGGATTTTCAATAAAATTATTTTTATTTCTTTAGATAATGCTTCAAATAATGATTCCGCCATAGCAATTTTGAAAAATAATATGAATCTTATGTTAGATGGTATTTTATTTCATACTAGGTGTGCTTGTCATATACTTAATTTGTGTGTTAAGAAAGGATATAAATATATTGATGACATTGTTAATATAATTAGAAATATTGTTTTATTTATTAAATCCTCCCCAATTAGGCAACAAAATTTTAAGGCATTATGCCAAGAACAATGTGTATCTTTTAAAAAAATTAGATTATATTGTAAAATTAAATGGAACTCAACTTTAGATATGTTTGAAAGTGTTATACCTTTTCAAAACCAACTTATTGAATTTTGTAATAATAATAATTTTCAACCTCCACTAACTGAAACTCATTTTGAAAATTGTATTACACTTTCAACATTTTTATTTACTTTTAAAGAAGCCACTGAAATTTTATCAGGATCTTATTATCCCACTACTCATCATATTCTTCCAACACTTGCTAAGGTAGCACATATTTTTTGTGAATATATGGATCATCCCCAATATGGTTATTTTATGAGAAGTATATTTGAAAAATATAAAAAATATTATGAAGATATTCCTATTTTATATTGTATGGCATTGTGTACAGATCCTCTGTTGGATTGTATGCCCTCTTAGACTAGGTTTCTGATGTAAAATCGAATTGTTTAATAAAAGAATTTATTTTCAGAAATTGTTTGTGAATTTACTTTTTGTTTGTGCACGATTTTCGTTTGGAACAGACCCATTGTGTTTAAATAAGTGATCCATGTGAATGGTGGTCTTTCACAGTAAGGTATGGATCACGGGTTATTTAACACATAAACATTTGTTCTTAACCTATTGATGAGACTGGGAACCTCATCATGTTTAGGTTATTATGTTATGAATTCCAAATGGGGAATGGCTTACCTTTAGCCAGTGGGTAGTCCACTCACTTTATGACATAAGCGTATTTCGAATACGTAGAATAGGACCTGTAGTAGTGGTTTCTCAAAGTACTATATGGTAGAAACCTAGACTACTACCGCTACAGCGTGGACCAGTACTCTACGACTTGAGTATGAGTTGGTGGTCTAGCGAAGCTGGAAGCATATACTTTGATTTGCTATAGTTGAGGTTCTATCATAGGGCCAATATACTTGCATGTTGGGTATGTGTGACTAGTTAGTTAAGACAGACTTATACAAGATAGTTTCTGCACTATATCGCCCCTTGTGGTTGTCCGAATGGTCTAAATTAGCCGGGGCCCTGGGAAACATGACTTGGATGTTTGCTTTAGGGTAGCTCCCTTGAAAGCGGAAACACTCCGGAAGTCGTGGATCATTGGACTAGAAGCCTAAGGATGGTAGATGTCATTTAGAGGGGTGTTAGTACACTTCTTCCTCTCTAAATGTACGGCGATGTGTGGAGGGGTATTTTAGTCATTTCACCTGTAGGTCGGAGATTTTGCGAATGCAGCATTGTCCTTGGGGTCAATATTTCCTTATGGTGATATTAGGAAATATTTAAAATGCAAAATACAGCTATTTATATAGCAAGGGTATTTTGGTCATTTTAGCAGCCAAGGCGATGTGTCTTTTTGGTCCTCGGGATAGCCCGTAAGTCCTAACTATTTTTGGGATGAGGAATTGGTCTCAGCTGAAAAGGTTTTTATTTTATTTTGTTTTATTTTATTTTATTCAGGAAGTCTAATTTATTATTGGACTGGAATAAAATAAATAAATAAATAAATAAAATAGGAGTTGAGAGAAATTAATTATCTAGTTTATTTGGTTAATTAATTATTCAGGGCCTAGGTCCAGTATGAATAATTAAGAAATTAACCTGAGCTTAAACTAGGGGAAATAATTAATGTTTAATTATTTATTGGGTTATTTATGTAGGCCCAAGAAATAAATAATTAAAGATTAATTATTATGGTTCATTTGGGCTCATTAATTATTTATTGGGTTACTTATGTAAGCCCAGAAAATAAATACTTAATATTTATTATTTTGGGCCTTTTGGGTCCAAGAAAAATAATAAATATTTATCTGGCCCAATGGCTTGGACCTTAGGGTTTTTTCCAGAGATGGTTAAGAGGAGTTTAAGGTTAGGCCAAACTGTTTCTCAGGATAACATCCGGATATTTTGAAATCCCGGGGATATGTTTATTAGAGATTGAGAGACCTAATTTTGGCTAAAAAACATAAACAACTCTTTGAAAGAAAAAAAAAAACTCTAACTTTTCCCTTCCCAAGTAAGACTCACGTGAGTCTCTCTCTCTCTCACAAAACTCTCTCATTCTTCTTGTTTTTCTCTTGTTCTTTGCTAATCGATAGCGAACGAACCAAGGAGAATTGAGACTCTTCCTCTTCACCATAGTGTTCACCGACTAGAGGGTAGGCTGAGGAATATCCCGAGAGCTGGAGAGCTAAGTGTTAATGCAAACAAGACGCAGTCGAAGGCTAGCGGGTGTTCAACCGGAAGCTCCTTCAACTGTGCAAAGCGAGGCGATTCCAGTCGTTCAATCCGCTCTTACTCAACCTAGAAGGGTTAAGGAGCGCAAAGGTATGATCTTCACGCTTCCGCATGGCCTTTATGGCCCGCGTTTAATTTTTTTATCTCTGTTTTCCCATCCATGGCTTCCTGTGCTGCGTTTTGTCCATCATCCTCGAGTAAAAACGGCTAGATTCATAGTATTA
Organism: Voacanga thouarsii; assembly: GCA_026120185.1. Taxonomy (NCBI): domain Eukaryota; kingdom Viridiplantae; phylum Streptophyta; class Magnoliopsida; order Gentianales; family Apocynaceae; genus Voacanga; species Voacanga thouarsii. The sequence continues at coordinate 1,120,426 of JANUWF010002273.1, forward strand.
TTGAATATTTATATGAAACATTAGATTTTGATAAATCTCAAACACTTAGGCAATGTATGATAAAAGATATAAAAGATAAAACGGCTAAAGCTCTATCTGACATATATAATTTGTATGAGTTTGAATCTTCTTATTCTGGTTCTCCTAGTTTAAGTAGGTAGGCTTCATCATCATCTAGTAGTCACTTTCAACCACCACGAAAATCTACCTCTTCAATTTCATCAATATTTAATCCATGGGGTATTATAAAACGTCAAAAAAGATTGTCTATCACCTACAACGAGATGGCAATTTATGAGATGCAGCCCTTGGTAGAAAATGAGGATCAACATTTTAATATTTGTGGTTGGTGAAAAGCTCATGTAAGTCAATACCCCATTTTATCTAAAATGACACGTGATCTTTTAACACTACCAGTCTCCATAGTGCCATCGGAAAGCGTGTTCAGTGAGAGCGCTTGAATAATCGCTAAAAGAAGATCTCGATTAGCTCCTCAAACTTTGAAAATGTTAATGTGTTGTAGTAGTTGGTTTGCAGCCGAAGATAGGATGGCTAATTCGTAGATTATTAATGATGACTCAAATGATGAATGGAGTGAGCCAAATAGTTAGTTTAGTATTCTTGTAATTAAGAATTTAGGATAAGTAATATTATGTATTTAATTTTATTTTTAGGATATTTATTCTATTTTTAAATTTTAATCATTGTAATATTTTTAAGAGGTTTAGATATCAAGTTCCCCTCTTATGTAATTTTATTTTATTAATTAATAAAACAGGTAGGGGTCCAAGCCAAACCCCCCACCACTTCAAGGTGACTTTTTTATAATTTTAAAAAATTGTGTTATTTAAGTAATAATATAAAAATTACAAAACAATTGAATATCAAAATTTTTAATCAAATTAAGTAGGAGGAAAAAAAAAGAATAAGCCCGGGCGGGCCAAGGACCCTGGCCGTGTCGGTCCCAGGGCTTCTAGCCCAAGGACCAGCCCTCCTCTGGGATCGGCCCGCACACCATGTAGGCCGGTCCTCGGGCCTGACCCGGCCCGAAACCATGCAGGCCGGCCCAAGTGTTAATGCAAGATGTAATCACCGGGACTTCCTCAAGCCTGGAAGATGTCTCTAGACCAAAGCTTGCAAGTCGGCTACTCCTCAAGGGCATGAACACCAATGCTTTTGAGAGTTTAGAATATTCTACCACCTAAACACTTTGTTGGTAAAACAACTTAAGCAAGGAGATTCACTGTCTCAATCACTTCTTGATTTCTTGTTATTAATTAACAAGACTAAGAAGAAGAAAAGAAAAGGAAAAAAAATGAGAGAGAAGAAAGAACACTCCTCTACGTGTGTATTCTTGGATTCTTTACAAAACACACGACTCACTAAATTGATAACCAAATCCCGGTGTTTTGATATTTCAAAATATCTATAAGCTATCAACAGAAAATGTTTAGCTTAGCCTAAACTCTTCTGTTCCATGAGCTTAAAAAAACCCTTTTGGTTCAGGCTATTGAGCCACTAATAATTTATTATTTTCCTTGGATCCAATGAGCCCAAAATAATAACTATTAATTATTTATTTCCTGGGCTTATTAAAATAACCTAATAAATAATTAATGAGGCCAAATGAACTAAAATAATTATTTAAACCTTTTTATTAATTAGCTTAGGTCCAGGTTAATTTTCTAATTATTTAATTTGGGAATAGGCCCTGAATAATTAATTAACCAAATAAACTAAATAATAAATTTAATTTCTCTTGTTTTTTTATTTTATTTCAGTCCAAAAATAAATTAGACTTCCTGAATAAAATAAAATCCTTTTAATTGAGACCATTTCCTCGACCTAAAATTAATTAAGACTACGGGCTATTCGGAGGACCAAAAAGACACATCGCCTTAGTTACTAAGATAACCAAAATACCCATGTTATATAAATAGTTGTATCTTGTATTTTAAATATTTTTAATATCACCATAAGAAAATATTAACCCCAAGGATAATGCTGCGTTAGTTGTGTCTTCCACCTACAGGTAAAATGACTAAAATATCCATCTACATACCGTCGTGCATTTAGAAAAGAAAGAGTGTACTAACACCTCTCTAAAAGACATCTACCATCCTTATACTTCTAGTCCAATGATCCACGACTCTTTAGAATATTTCCACTTTCCAAGAGAGCTACCCTAAAATAAATATCCAAGTCATGTTTCCCAGGGTCTTGGATAATTAGATCATTTGGATAATCCCAATAGGCGATATAGTGTAGAGACTATTTTATACAAGTCTATCTTAGATAACTAGTTACATATACCCAACATACAAGTATATTGTTCATTCTAAATAACCTCAACTATAGTATATCAAAGTATACTCTTCCAACTTCGTCAAACCACCAACTTATACTCAAGTTGTAGAGTACAAGTCCACGTTGTAGCCGTAATAGTCTAGGTTTCTACCACGTAGTACTTTTAAAAACCACTATTACATGTCTAGTTCTATGTATTCGAAATACGCTTGTGTTATGAAATGAGAAAACTACTCATTGGCTAAAAGTAAGCCATTCTCTATTTAGAATTCATAACACAATAACTTTACCATGTTGAGATTTCCATTCTCATCATTCGGTTAAGAACAATAGTTTATATATTAAATAATCCATGGTTCATATTTTACTGTGAAAGATCTCCATTCACATAAACCACTTACTTAAACACAATGGGTCTTTTCCAATGAAAATTGTGCACAAAAATAAAGAAGATTTCACAAATAATTTCTTAGAAAAATGTTTTTATTAATACAAATCAAAATTATATCAGAAACCTAATCTAAGAGGGTATACATCCCAACACCTATCACCTTAAATGCAAAGAAGATTTTTTTAGGGAAAAGTCTCGTATTAGATGGCTAAAAGATGGAGATGCAGGAACGTCCTTGTTCCATAATTACTGCTCATCTAGGCGACAAAAAAGTTATTTTTTAGCTCTATTAAAAATGGTGTTGGGAGGTTCTTAAGGCAAATAGTGATATCCAAAGAGAAGCAGAAGCCTACTTTTCAGATTATTAGCTACTAAAGACATTAATGAAGCTTCTCCTCAAGCTGCATGGATGTATAACTGCATACCGAATCTTATTACAGATGAAGATAATGTGATGCTCTGTAAGTTTCCTTAGGAAGATGAAGTCAAAGATGCTATTTTAACCATAGGAGTTGATAGTGCTCCTGGTACGGATGGTTTCTCTGACAAATTCTTCACATGTTGTTGGAATATTATCAAAACTGATATATGTGCAGGTGTTTGGGATTTCTTCTCTTGTGTTCCTTTTCCTAAGGGTTTCGCCTATACTTTTTTAGTTTTGATACCAAAGAAGCAGAATCCTTATAATTTTGTTGATTTTCATCCTATCAGTTTGTGTAATTACAAGATAGTTACGAAAATTATTGCTGTTAGACTTCCTTCTTTGCTTTCTCGGATTATATCTTTAAATCAGACGGGTTCTGTTAAAGGCAAAAATATTTCAAACAATATCTTTCTAACTCAGGAAATTGTCCATTCCATTGATCGTAAGGTGGTTGGAGGAAATCTTGGTCTAAAGCTAGACATGACAAAGGATTTTGATCGAGTTTATTGGCCTATGTTACTAGAAATTATGAAAAGTTTTGCTTCAATCAGCATGTGTTGACTACTGTTGCAAACACTCGAGCAATTGTTGGTTCTCTGTTTTGATCAATGGAGAAAGTAGTGGTTTTTTCAAATATTCTAGAGGGTTGAGACAGTGAGATCCATTAACTCCCTTTTTATTTGTTATTGCACATGAGCTCTTTTTCCAGGAGCTTGAACACTTTGATGGATCAAGGAAGTTTTACTCCTTACAGTCTTCCAGCACCATGTTTTCCGATTACTCGAGCTTTTCTAATGATATTTTACCTTTTACCATAGCTTCCAGACGTTTTTTTAGTTGGGCGAAGAATTTGTTTGATGAATTTCAGTCTCTCTCAGGCCAAAAGGTTAACCTTACGAAAAGTTCATATATCATGTCTAATAAAGCTTCAGCTTCTACAGCCTTGATGGTGGGTCACATTCTAGTCTTTACTCGAAAAACTCTACCATTTACTTATCTGGGATATTCTGTCTTCAAAGGTACAAAGGAAAATCATTTATTTTCAATCCTTGCTTGAGAAGGTGAGAAAGCAAGTTGCCTCTTGGAAATTCAAGCTTCCCTCTTCTGCTGGTCATCTTCTGCTTATTCGATCAGTTTTGGCATCTTTTCCACTTCACTGGTTTTAGGTGCTTTAACCTCCTAAAGCTGTTATATTGAACCTTGAGATCTTGTTCTCTAATTTTTTCTGGGGTACTTTAGAATATGGAAGTAGGAGACATTGAAAATCTTGGAGGTTAATATGTTTCCCACTGTTAAAAAATGGATTGGGTACAAGAATCATGCAGGAATTATGTGATGCAACTTCTTTGGGTTTGTGATAGAGGTTCTGTCAAAGGAGCTCATTATGGACAAAATTCTTAAGAATAAAATATAACCCAATAATATTCATCCGGTTAGAATTTAGAATTAAGTCATAAGTACACGTATATTATTATTTAATATTTAGACATATAGATATATATGTATTGTTAAATTAATTATGTTATTATTATTATTATTATTATTATTATTAGAAAATTTAAGGCTCAATTATAATGGTCTATATTTAATTATATGAACTCGTCATATTAATAAAGTGTGGATTATTGTAGAAATTCAAAGGTATAATTACAAAAATTATGATGGATTGTTTTAGTAGCCACACAATAATATAAATACATTAGGGTTGTGATCTCTGATTATACGTATTGAAAACTCTAGCCATCTCTTGGAGTTCCCATCTTTCTCTCTCTAAGAAAGAAGGCTGCATAGTAATAATCAAAAAAGTCAACAAGCCTGAATTTGTGACCGTGAATAATTATAAATCAAGGTACGCTTCTATAATTCATCTATATTCAAATAATCTTTCGAGTAAGGTTTTATTCTTATAGAAATTGATTAAGTGAATTCCATTAATTTTTATCAACAGTATCAGAATCATCTTATATCGGAGATTATTTAGTTTTAATTATAATTTTTTTATGATTATCATAATTTTTTTGAAACCATAATAAGCAAACAGTGGATTTCTTGAATCTTGATTAAATGAACAGAATATCTTGATTGATAAGTGAAAATCTCCAGCATATTAATAGCAATATGAGGCTTTCGTGTGTTTGGGATAATCGCCAAATTTAATTTATATGATTAGATTGCTATTCGAGAATTCGTGCATCATTTGTTCTTCTTGTCGGGATTTAATTCGTTTATCGTGTTGCATGAACTCCCCTTTATTTATTATTTTGGTTATTAAAAAAACAAAATATGGGTTGCGTTCTCTTCTTTTTGTTGACTTTTGTTTGTTTGGAAGTTTCAGTTTTGGTGTGGGACTGCTGAAGACCCTCAAGGAGAGATAAATAATAATAATAATAATAATAATAATAATAATAATAATAATAATAATAATAATAATAATAATAATAATAATAATAATAATAATAATAATAATAATAATAAACAAAAAAAAAAGGAAAGTTTTAGGTTGCCTACGTGAGCCAACTAATTGGCCCATCTGGTTTCTGCGTTTTTGTTTGGCGTGGGGACATCGGATGTTCTCTCACACACACACATAAAAGAAAAAAGAAAAAAAAAAGGCTGGCTCATGGTGGCCCATGACAGTGGGCCATTTGTAGGCATTCTTGATTATTAAAAGAAAATGCCCAATTAAAATTTTATTTCTTTGTTTACTATTGGGCCAAACTTGTTTCCTTTTAAAGTTGGGGTATACTTTTATTGTATTTTATGATTAGACCAAACTCTTGTTTTAATTAAAGTTGGATTATACTCTTATTTAATAATTAATTTTTATTCATATCAATTTAATGATGTTTTAACGAGCATGTCTATTAGTTCATGTTGATTGGTAGAAGTGGTATCCTACCAAAATAGGCTGTCCCATGAAATCTTTTCAACAATAAATTAATTAGATGTTATGTTCTATGTCAATCATACGAATAGCCATTGACCCAAAGAAGGGTTGCCATTGTTAGGCTGAGAAGCTCAAATACATGTAGTAATGAGCATGTAATGATTATTAAGTGTGCATAGTGAGTATTAAGTCAGTTAAAAGGAAGACTTAGTATTTGACTATATTTTACTATTAGTACTTGATTATTACACCAAAGAGATCACTTGTAAGCTAACTCTCTGTCCAAAGATTAGACTTAGTGTTGCACCGGTCTTCTTATGATAGGGTTGTTATTATGAAATTAGCCCATAATGTATAAAAGTATTTTACTTTTATTTGGGTAAGTTTTAATTTAATTTATATTCTTGTTCTCTGTCATAGTTACTGGTATTTCTATTGCCCACTTGTTTGCCAATTTAAATAACATTCCACAACTAAGTAGTGCAAACATTAAAGTTTGGAAAGATAAGACCCTAATTCATTTGGGATATATTGATCTGGACTTAGTTCTTAGGAAGCCATGTTCTACTGAGCTAATGGACAATAGTACCTCTGATCAGAAGAGGAAAATGGCTCAGTGGGAACCCTCAAATCGGATAAGTCTGATGATCATGAAAAGTACAATCTTAGAAACCTTTCTTGGTAGTATGTCCCAAGAGACGAATACACTTAAGTTTCTCGAACAGTTAAAACAGCGCTTTGTAAAAAACGAAAAGGCAAAGACAATTATGATTTTGCATTAGCTCATAGCCATGAGGTACAATAGTTCAGGAAACATCAGGGAATACATTCAAGAGATATCTCACTCTATCTCAAAACTTAAGACAGTGAAGTTAGATCTTCGAAATGATCACTGGTGTACCTTATTTTGATATCTCTTCCTGCTAAATTCAGTTAGTTTGAGGTGAGTTACAACTGTTAAAAGGATAAATGGACAAGTAATGAACTCATTTCACATTTATTACAAGAGGAAGAGAGGATGAGACAACATAAAAATGAAAGTGTTAATTTGGCTTCGTTCTCAAAGGGCAACAAGAAAAGGACAAGTAAAGTGACTGTGGATACATCGGCAAAGAAAAAACAGAAGGGATAGTCCAATGGCGTCAAGTATTTTTCTGCAAAGATCTCTCTCATGTTAAGAAGGAATGCTCTAAATATCACACATGACATGTGAAGAAAGGTATCCCTCTAACTCTTGTCTATTCAGAGGTTAATTTAGTTTCGAAGCCCAGATATACGTGGTTAGATTTAGGTGCCACTACTCATATAAGTATATCTATACAGGGTTGCCAAAGTTACTGCCAATGAAGTGATGATGAAAAATTCATCTATATGGGGAATGACAGTACAGTAGATGTTCAAGCCACTAGGACATTCAAATTATTATTAAAATCTAGTTATTATTTGGAATTGAAAGAGACATTCGTTGTACCATCGTTTTGATGGAATTTAGTTTCTATTTTAGTTTTGGACGAAGAAGGATATTTTTGTTCATTTGGCAACAAACAATATTATCTCTATTTTGATTCTAAATTACTTGGAACCAGTTTTTTGTTCCCTTATAACAATTTATATAAGCTTGATATAGTTACCTCTTTTAATGAATCCTTGGATGTAGATACAAGAGGCACTAAATGGAAATTAACTAATGAGGATTCCTATTCATTATTGCACACAAATTAGGTCATATCTCCAAAAGGAGAATTGAAAGATTTGTGTCAGACAGAATTCTCGAAACACTTAATACTTCAAAAAATCTAATATGTATTGAGTGTATTAAGAGTAAGTTAACAGACAAGAAAAAGATAGGTGCCAAGAGAGCTAATGACATTTTGGAACTAGTACATACGGATATATGTGGACCGTTTTCTACAACTTCTTAGAATGGTCAATAATACTTTATAACGTTCATAAATGATTACTCTCATTATGATTACCTAGCTATTTTGATACATGAGAAATCGGAAGCCTTCGACAAGCGCAAAGCATTTAAAACCGAAGTTGAAAATCAACTAGGTAAAAGAATTAAATGTGTTAAATTTAACCACAGTGTTGAATACTACAACAGGAATGACGGTATAGGTGAACAACGTCTAGGGCTATTCGCTAAATTCCTGAAATAGTGTGGGATCATCCCTCAGTATACTATGTCGGGATCTCCCAGCATGAATGGAGTTGCTGAAAAATGAAACAGAAACATAGTGAGAAGTATGATTTGTCATCCTACTTTACCATAATCACTCTGAGGAGATATATTTAAAACTACAATCTATATTTATAAATAGAGTACTAACTAAAGCAATGATCAAAACCCCATACGATTTATGAACGGGTAAGAAACCAGTACTAAAGCATTTATGAGTATAGGGTAGCAGAAGAAAGGCCTTACAAGCCCAATTAAAAAAAAAAAAAATTGATGCAAGAACAGTTAGTTGCTATTTTGTTGGATACTTTAAACAATCATTAGGTTACAAGTTCTATGATTCCCATAGTAGAATTTTTTTTTAGATAGGAAATGCCTGGTTTTTTGAGGATCTTGGGGTTGATGGGGAAGATAAAATAAGAAATATTATTTTTGAGAAAAAAATCTATTTCCCCTCCTACAGTTGTTCCTAGACATGCATAAGTTTTTGTACCTAATAATATTTAACAACAACAACTAGTACAAGACAATGTTAAATTTCCTCCTAAGTTAGATCAACAAACTATGCTTGATCCTGATCATGCAGTTCCTTCTCAACTAATTATTCCTATGAAGCAACCTCAAGATCCAATGCTTTTAAGAAGATCTATTCAAGAAAGAAAAAGAGCAATTTCAAATGATTACATTGTGTTTCTTACTGAGCATATGGAAAGCATTGATTCAATGGTAAATGATCTAGTCACCTTCCATCAAGCCATTGAAATCTCAAATACTCAAAAATGGATAAATTCCATAAGTGAGTAAATCTAATCCATGAAAGATAATGACATTTGGGATCTTGTTCATTTACCTGAAGGTGTGAAATCGATTGATTGTAAATGGGTATTTTAAAACCAAGAAGGATTCACAAGATAATATGAAAAGATATAATATGCATCTGATCACTAAAGGATTTACTCAAAATGAGGGCATTAACTATAAAGAGACTCTCTCTCCAATTTTTTCGAAAGACTCTTTCGGAACAATTATGGCATTAATGCCACAATTTGATCTTGAGCTACATCAAGTGGATATAAAAACAGCATTTCTCACTTGAAATATTGATGAAAGAATCTATATGGTACAATCGGAGGGCTTAGATTCTAAATATTCTAAGTAATTGGTTTGTAAAATTAAGAAATCCATCTAAAGGCTTAAACAGACTTCCCGTCAGTGGTACTATAAGTTTCAAGAGGTAATTTTGTCATTTGGTTTTGAGGTAAAAATCGTAGATAACTATGTGTATCACAAGTTCTGTGGGAATAAGTGTTGGAATATATGCCCAAAATGGCCTATGTGTTTCTATATTTTGTAAATTAATAAAAATTTCATTCAATAATAATTATTTGTTTACATATATTACATATTAAGATCTAAATGTATTAGTAAGTAATCTACACGATTAGGTCGTACTTTAACAATAATGTGTAGATTATGAGTTATTAACACATAAACGAAAAAATTGTTCTTGATCGATTGATGAAGTTGGGCACTTCATCAATATTTAAATCATTATACTATTGTTTCTAAATGGGGAATAATTTACTTTTATCTAGTGAGTAGTCCACTCACACTAATAGTGTAAGTGTATTTGGAATATGTAGAACTAGACCACACGAAAATAATCTTTACAAAAGTACTAAAATAAATAAAAATTAATTTATTGCAACTACTGCATGGACGAGTACTTTAAGACTTGAGTATAAGTTGGTAGTCTGGTGAGGCTGGACTTGTACACTTTGATGTATGTTGGGTAAGGTCTTATCGTAAGACCAATAACCTTGTACGTTTGGTGTATAACTCTAATTAATTAAAACAGACTTATACAATAGAGTTTCTATACTTCATTACATATAAAAAATCACCCTATTGTGATTGTTCAGGATAATCTAAATAATCTAGGGCCTTGGAAAACGTGATTAAGTACGTACACTTTTGGGTAGCTCACTGTGCTAAGTGGATACATATTGGAAATTATGGATTATCAGACTAGCTATCAAAGGATGGTAAATATCATTGAGAAATGTGTTAGTGCATTTTTCCTATCTCAACGAAGGGTGTTACGTAGATGGGTATTTTCGTCATTACACCTGTAGGTCGAAGACACTGCATTTGCAATATTATTTTCAAGGTCAATATTTTCATATGCTAATAAATAAGATATTTAAAATGATAAAATATAGCTATTTGTTAGTAAGGGTATTTTGATCATTTTAGTAGCCAAGAATAATATTTCTTTTACTCCCCAGAATAGCTCAAATAACCTTAATAAATTTATTTACTATATGGGCTTATTATTGAAAGAATTATTCTAGGAGTCTAATTAATTATTTATTTGGGCTAGAATAATTAATTGGGCTAATTTAATTAATTAATTAATTAATTATCTTGAGTAATGTTATAATTGAGCCCAAGTGGTTTAATTAATTAATAAAAGAGATAATTTAATTAATTTATTTATTAATTATCTTGGGTAATTTTATAATTGGGTCCAAGTAGTTTAGTTAATTAAAAAAGAGCTTATTTAATTAATTAATTTATTAATTAACTATCTTAAGTAATTTTATATTGAGCCCAAGTGGATTATTTAATTAATAAAAGAGCTATTTAATTGGTCTTGAACTAATTAAGTAAACATGGCCCCTCAGGGTTTGAAGGTGGTGGCTACAGGTTATTAGGAAACTTGGGATAGCCACCTTGTGCAAAAGGAAAAAAGAGTAATAAGGAAAATAAAAGAAAAATAGGAAGGCCGGTTGTTTTGTTAGAAAAGGAAAAGCAAAGCTGTTTATATATGTATGGTCTGTGTACTGTATGTAGGTTGATTGAATCGTTTCAAAGAAGAAAAACAACTTTCATCTTTTTTCTTAGAAAAACAAGGCCACTATTTTTTTTCTTGTTGTTTTTCCATCGTTTTTCCTTTACCATTTTAGCTTTTCCGTTTTTCTTTCAATCTTTTTCACCCTAGTTCTACTTTCACGTTAGAAGTTATAAGAGGTTTGAGAATACTTTGGAAGGTCAAGAGTTAGTAAACGTGGTAAGTGTTTAATACAAAGGAATTGACGGTTAGTTGCTATACCTGCGGAACAAGTAGATGTTCTAATTGAGAAAGCACCATCAAACTCGAATCCAACTCCGGCTATTCAAGTAAAATGCCCTAAAATTATGTTTTCCTAGACTTTAGCTCGAAAAAATTTTTAAATTACATATTTCCACTGCGTATTTATTTTCCCGCGATCCTTTCAAGTGGTATCAGAGCTATGGTTTAACCTAAGAGCATGCTTAGGGTTAATAACCGAAAAAGGTAGTTCCTTTGCTAATAAAAATATGATCTTTGTGATTGTATGGATCCCTCGTGATTTTTTATATAGGTAGATTTTGTATACACCTCGCGCGTGGGGCATAGACACTTGTAATTTATTGTTAATCACTTTTAGTAGAATTCGTTTATACTTCGTTTTGAAAAGCATAGGCATTTAATATTGTATTTCAATTTTATTTACGAATTCTTGTAACAACAAATCGGTGCCTAGAACAACACACAAAAATCCCTGAAGGAAAACCTAAAGAAGAAACGGAAAAGGAATAAAAAATAGAGGAAAAAGGAGGCGCGGATAAGAGAACCAACTGCAGCTGGCTGGCTTGCTAGCTTCGGCCAGCTGGGAGAGAATTTCTTCCAGTAGCTGTGGTCGGCAAGGGAAATTTTCTCCCTTGAGCCGTGGCCAGCTACTGGCTAGCCACGGCTGGTCCAAGAAAGATTTTCTTCCTCAAGCCGCAGCTGGCTTAAAGGAAGTTGTGGTCGGCTTGGAAGACTTGTCTCCCAGAAGCGGCAATGGGTTTCCTGATGCCGCGGCTGGTTTTGGTGTTCAACAGGTCGCTGGTAGGCAATTAGGATCGTGGGCTCTGGTTCGAGTTTTTCTGAAAACATTATTTCCTAAGTTTCTTTATAATTTCCTTTTTTTTTTGGGCCCATATCACACGAGGTTTTTTTTTTTTTTGCTATGATATATTTGTGGATTTAAATAATTTTGCATGAAAATGGTTAGTAAATCTGGAACTACCTTAGGATTAAACAAGATCATTTTAATTTTATTATTATTATGATGTTTAATCCATTATTTGGTTACATAAGAATTAAAAGTTAAAAATAGCATGTAAAAAGTTTATTTTTGGATCATGTCTATCTTATATAATTTTGTGATCAAATGCACAAAGGTTTTTAAGAAATTTATTTTTCCTCTAGATAAAACAATTAAGAAAAATGTTTTAAAATAGAACTAAGTTTAAAATAAATTCATGGTATATTCATCTAAAGGGTTTTATCCTTGACATGGGAAATAATTTTGATTTTAAGTATTTTAAATTTAGTTCCTAGAAAAATAATTTTAACTTAAGGAGTGAAACAAAAATTCATAATTTATTCTCTTAAAGGGTTTTATCCTTGACATAGAGAATAATGGTTGAATTTTTGGGTTTTCACTAAAGTCAATAAAAACTAATTATTTTCAAAGAAACGGTTTTCCCAAAAAACTTATTTTTTTCAAAAGATTAAGTTGGAGAGGAGTTCCAATAGCCCTACGACTTCCATCACGGATTCCTATTAGAGATTGTGGATTTTCTCACATCATTCTGAACATGGCTCCCTATATGATGGATTTTCACGACAATCTAGAACTAACGGAACAATTATAATTAAAGCCTAGGATATGTGTTAGTGTCGGCAACCCTATCGTTGAAGGTATTAATGCTAGATTGTTTGTAGGTGGTGAGAGTAATGACTATCATTTCGATAGAACTATTTCTGAATCATTACCTATTAAGGAAGTTTAATTTGTGATTGTTAGACACTTAACTTAGAAAATTGTTAACCTTCCTACGAAACTCTGTCAATTTTTTAAGAGTCAAATTTTTTTCATATTTATTATAATAATTTTAATAGATTAACCATATTATGGAAATAATATGATATTTTAAATGTGCATTTTTTTTATATGTTTTTCCAAAACAAATATTTTTTCTAAATGAAGTTTGTTTTTCCCCTAATCAACAGAAATGTATAGTTTCAGTCCTTTGTGTTAGAATTCGTGGACTCCTAAACGCGGAAAACATCCACGAATCCCTCCTAAGTACCCAAGTAAACGATTAAGAAGATCTAAGGTTTAAGAATTACCTCTGGTTGCTATAATCGAAATCCTTCAATTCTGATTGCGCTGTTGTACGTTCAACCCGAACAATCACCAGACGCTGCAGTATGCGAACATCCTCTATCGAATACACATCGCGAACTCACTCGATACCCGGGGAGTGCTAGCGCCTAGGGATTGAGAGGTTTTTTTTCTCTTCTGGTAGAGAATGGCACGAATGTTCTCAACCGAAAAAATTGGACTTGAAAAGACGGCTAGGGTTTTCTTAAAAACCCTCGAACCTCTTAGAGTCCAACCATAATAATATCTTATCATATTCTAATTTAAATTCAAATTAAATTAAAATTGATATGATAAGATTCTGCCATTATCTCGGTAATTTAACTAATTAATTTATCGAGTCAGATTCTTATAATTTGGACATCATCCAGATACATCGAATGTGGACATATTTCCAAATTCATTGTATCTGGTAAATTTTCTAAGTATGATTAACTTAGACATATTTCCAGATTCATCGAATCTGGTCACCAGAAAAATAACCTAACAAGTTCGCTTATTGTGTGACCCTATAAGTTCATTTAACACTAACAGTGTGCCTAAATCATATTTAAATGACCCACAAGTTATAAGCGGTTTCTAGCAAAATATTATAACTATCCAGGTTAAATGAAGATCAGTGATCTCTTTGAACCAAACCATAATTTTATATTTAGTCATTTTATCACACGATATCCAGATTAAGCATAGGGCACGGAGCATGTCATCCTTATTAAACTTAATTAATTATTTATTGATTTCATAGTAGCCTGTTCAAACAAATGATATCAATATCTTAGATTGATATATTTGAGTACGGCCATGCATTTTTAACAGTCTAACTTATCAATAGGCCTATGGATATCTCTCCCATAATTGAGAGGGACAAATTCCTTCACAATCAATTATATTCCTCTCCTTGATTTATTCTATATCTAACAGTAGTCTAATTTATTATCTGGTTAAAGACAACTTTAGACAATGTCAAAATATAGAATTTATCAAGTAGGAAACTATAATAAATTTAGGTCGAAGGACTTTCAATATTATTATGGCTAGAAAGTACTTATGACATATTCCATGAAGTACTCTCACAATGGGTCATGTCCAATATAATGTTCTCTAACATTTATTTATGTCTTGACTCGATATCACAAATATTCATAGCCAGTAAAACATAGTCATCAAGTTACAAACATACTAATCTTAATTTATTATTATTCCAATAATAATAATCGATCAGGGACAGTTTTAGAATAGTTATTGTATTCATTGTAGGGTTTTACTATCAAATTACGTACTTGATGACCACAAAACAAAACTCACTATTCATGGAAAGGAAAGCCTCATATTATTATATATAAAACATAATGACAATAGTATAAGTACAAATTGACTCTAGGGCATATCCCCAACACTTTGTCCATTATTCTCAAGGAGAATAATAACTATGTGGACTGGTAAAGGAAATTGAACATAGTACTCACTACACAGGAGTGCAAGTATGTTCTAATCGATCCCTATCTTGAAATTGAGAAAGATTCTACAGATCAGGATCGTGAGACTGAGAAGGCATAAAGAAAAGCTGATGAAATGGCTTGAAGTTATATGTTGCCTTCAATGTCCAATATTCTCCAGTCTAAGTGCAAAAACATACCTATTGTATACAACATCAATGTATCGTTGCACACCATATTTGCTGACAAGAACTGGCCTGTCAGGCAGAAAGCTCTTAGAGTAATCATGAATACTATGATGGCTAAGGAGTCATCGGTTCGCGATATTATGCTCAAGATGATTGTACACTTCTAAGAGGCCAATGTCCTAAGGGCAACAATTGATGCTGAGAGCCAAATTGATATAGTTCTTGAGACTTTGTAGAATTCATATACTCAGTTTAAGATAAATTATAACATGAACACATTAAATATATCTTTGACAAAGTTAATGAAAGAACTATAGGCTGCTGAGAAAATAATGAAGCCCGAATCAAAGATTTTGGTTACTCATTCTGGTTTATCTTCTAGAACTGGGCCTAAGCCCAAGAAGTTCAAGAAGAAGAAGGCCCAAAACAATGCAGAGGCCCAGCCTAAGGGATCCAAGCCCAGTCCGTTGATGCAAAAATTTTGGGTATATAAAAATTATCAAATTTAAATACATCCCTTAGTTAAGTTTTAATTAAAATATTAATCGCAAAATACACATACGAGTAAGTATACTCATCGCAAGCATAGCATAGGAAATTAACGAATATCGATCCTAAAAAAAACAAGTACACACTAATTACTTTTCATTCATTGTTTAACCAATCCAAATAAAGTGAAAAATAATTAAAAAATAAAGAAATATATACAACTTAAAGATATAGGAATATGTAATTTAAACAATTATCCTAAAAAACATGGTAATGAACTAACTAGCAATTCTTGCAATTAATTATCATCTTGACATCATGAAGGAATATAAAGTAAAATTCAATCGTTTCTCAAGTCATGAATTTACTTAGATAAATTCCACTTTGTTTGGCAATCCATGAAATCACTATGTTTTGATTAATATTAACAGATTTGTCAATCAAGCTAACATAATCAAAACATGCATTAAGCCTAATTTCTTATAAGCATGAAATTAGTTAATAACCCTTTGTCAAGGCGAAATCAACTTAATCTTTGATCACTTAGTTCAATAATCTTAACTTCATCGTTCAAATCCATTAAGATTAGACAAATACAAAATCAATGCAATAAAACTCTTAATATCGTTTTGTCAAGTTAATTAGAAGAACCCGCATCAATAGCCAATGATAACAAGTAATCAAACACTAAAGATAATAAAGAATTTATTAAATAACTAAATTAACACAAAATCATGAATCCAAAAATAATGTTAAATTACAATTAAAAATATTGAATACATCATTGTTTAAGGAAAAGAAGATAAAGATAAAAGAAAGTACTCATAAACAAGCATCTTTCTTCACATTTGAAGACTCTCTTAAACAATCTTCCTTGATTGAGTGAATTCCTCCTTCAATGAGTTTGGAATTTTAGCTCTTGGTTCCATCTTTCTATCTCTCTATCTCTTGTGTTTTCCCTTATTTTTATAGACCTCTTGGATGCTAAATTCCTTGTTTGATAGATCTTAGCCAAGTAGGAATTAGAAAATACCAAAATATTTGAAAATTTTTCAAATTCGTACACAGAAGTTTTGCCCTCCAGAGTGGGCCTGGCGCCGGGTAGCTTCGACCCACCTAGTGCCAAGTACAATATGTTCTTCCTCTAGATTTTACTCTATTTTCACTGGCCAGACAGAATGGACCTAGTGTCTGGTCCACTTACCAGACCTGGTGCCAGGTCTGTTCTATTTTCTTCTTGAAAGTTGCTCGATTTCCCCTACTTGACCAGAATGGACTCGGCGCCTGGTCCCCTGGCTGGGCATGGTGCCAAATGTATTCTGGAATTGTTCACTTTTTTCTCGAATTTAACTTAAATTTACACAAATTTATCAAATATACTTTTTACAATCAAAATATCAAATAGAAAGGAATATGCCTAGTTATTACAACAAAGTATCTCAAAACAATCTCAAATAACTACGAAAATAATGGTGATTTTAGTCCTTATCACATACCCCCTACACTTGAACTTTTGCTTGCCATCAAGCAAAACACTTTAGTCAAGAAAATATAAGTTCTTTCTTATTAAAAAATTTCTTTACCATAGCAAAGATTATATCTTCCCTTCAAATCTTAGATACAACTCTTGTCATTCATACTTTTTGAAAATAATTCAAACTTTGAAACATTTGACAAGATATCACAAAACTCTTGAAGTCAAATTAATCAAGTGTATACCTTAGTCTAAGAAAATTATTTTACTCTTCAAGTAAAAATATAGATAACATGAATCACAAAAGTCAAGCCATCTACTAACTCAAGCATTATAAATTCAAAAATTACACAACTCAAGTCATAATGTAAGGAAATCACTCCAATCTTTTTCTCTCAAAAAAAATCTTTTAATGACTTAGAGAATTGATAGTCTCAAATGCATGGATTTTTCTTTACACACTATATTAGCCCCCTTATAGTCATCATTCATTATTTTTTCAACAACTTTCCTCTAAACAATGCTTTCTTCTTTTGCTTTAGGGATTCATAGCCTCAAGAAAGTGAATTTCTCTTCACTATCCTTATTGGCTCCCATAACAAGCAAAAACCATTTTTTTTGTTCTTATCTTCAAAGAGGCAACAACAAACTCATTTTTTTCAATTTTTCAACCCACAAGAATTTTTCACAATTTTTCACCATCTTTCTTTTCAAAGATCTATTATCAACTCACATTTCTCATCATAACTTCAAAGCCAAGCAAAATTTAAACTCATAATACAATAGTTAGCCAATAAATTTTACCCACATTCATCATACTCTCCATATTCAAACTAGATGAGTCAAATAACATTCAAACACCAATGTATAAATAAGATTAATCAACATTCTCAAGTCTTGACAACATCCTATTCAATAAACTAATTTTACAAAAATTCACCAAATGAATGACAAAAAATAAAATAAAAAAATCATATCCAAGTAAGAAAAAAAATTACAACCTTGTGTAACAATGAAAACCACTGAAATGTTGAAAAATTTTGAAAAAAAATTCACAACAATGTTGATATGGAAAAATATCTTCAATACCTACATTCTCCCCATACTTAAACTAGATATTATCCTCAATGGCAAACAATAAAACAATGAAAGCAAAGCTAAAGGACCAAAATAAATAAGAGGGAAAGAATAGAGAAAAGAAAATACTTCCAATGCGAATTAGCTCCAAAAGTTTCAAACTTTTAAATATTCAAATTTTCAAGGAACTAGCAACAAAGTTGTTTTTCAATCAAAATCTTTTAAACCAAATTTTTTCAAAGTAGCTCAATACTAAGAAATCACCAAGATAATTAATAAAAATTCAGACAAAGAATATCACTAAATCTCTCCCCCACACTTAAATTGGACAATGTCCTCAGTGGCAAAAAATAAACACAAGAAAGTATCTCCAAATGAACCAAAAATAATAAAAGGGTAGAAAGTTTAAGCAATACTTTCCAAGTGCAATAAAGTGCCAATAGATATCAAAAGGGGAAATAGAGAGAAGGGCTTGTTCAAGAGGACTTTATTCCTACCAATAAAACAAAACACAAATAAAAGTACAAGAAAAATAATAATAAAATACAAATACACCTAAATAAAAGAAAACAAACTAAAGAAAAATACAAAAACATCCTAAGAAAACAAATAAAGACGTAACTTATTCCCCCACACTTAAGATAAAAAATATTTTCCTTATTTGGAGAAAATAACACCTAACAACTAAAAATGGAACTTAGATAAAACAAAAGAATGACCAAAAGATCTAAAGAAACCCAAATTCAAAACAAACCCAAAACACATAAAAAAAACACTCTTTCCACTCATCATGCTTCCTCATCAAACCTTTGTAAAAGAAATTAATACTCAATGAAAAAGGTAGGCATGTGAAAGTAGAAATAAGAGAGGATTTTGAAAAATGAAGGGTTCATGAAAATTATTACTTGCAATGAATATAAATGCATGACTCCCTGTCCGTAAGACCTTTTTAGACATACAAATCAACTTGAGGCGTACATTTGGGGTGTATAAAAATCATCAAATTTAAATCTATCCCTTAGTCAAGTTTTAATTAAAATATTAATTCTAAAATATATATACGAGCAAGTATATTCATCGCAAGTATAACATAGGAAATTAACGAGTATCAATCCTCAAAGGAACAAGTACACAATAATCACTTTTCATTCATTGTTTAATCTACCTAAATAAAGTGAGAAAATAATTTAAAAAATAAATATATATAACCCAATGATATAGGAATATGCAATTTAAACAATTATCTTAGAAAATATGATAATGAACCAACTAGCAATTCTCGCAATTAATTATCATCTTGGCATCATAAAAGAATATAAAGTAAAATTCAATCATTTCCCAAGTCATGAATCTACTTAGATAAATTCCACTTCGTTTGTCAATCCATGGAATCACTATATGTTGATTAATATTAACATATTTGTCAATCAAGCTAACATAATCAAAACATGCATTAAGCGAAATTTCTCATAAGTATGAAATTAGCTAATAACCCTTTGTTAAAGATAAATCAACTTAATATTTGATCACTTAATCTTACAATCTTAACTTCATCGTTCAAATCTATTAAGATTAGACAAATACGAAATCAATGCAATGAAACTCTTAACATCATTTTATCGAGTCAATTAGAAGAATTCGCATCAATAACCAATGATAACAAGTAATCAAACACAAAAGATAATAAAGAATTGGTCAAATAACTAAATTAATACAAAATCATGAATCCTAAAATAATGTTAAATTACAATAAAAACATTGAATACATTATTGTTTAAGAAAAAGAAGACAAAGATAAAAGAAAGCACTCATAGGCAAGCCTCTTTCTTCACCCTTGAAGACTCTCTTGAACAATCCTTCTTGATTAGGTGAATTCATCCTTTAATGAGTGTTTAAAATTTTAGCTCTTGGATCCACCTCTCTATCTCTCTATCTTTTGTATTTTCTTTTACTTTTATAGGGCTCTTAGATGCTAAATTCAATGCTTGAGGGATCTTGGCCAAGTAGGAATTAAATTCAATTCTCAAATTCATGCACAGAATTTTCGCCTTCTAGAGTAGGCCTGACGCTGGGTAACTTTGACCTACCTGGTGTTAGGTACAATTTGTTCGCTTGGTCCACTTGCCAGACCTGGCGCCAAGTCTGTTTTGTTTTCTTCCAAAAAGTTGCTTGGTTTTCCCTGCTTGACCAGAATGGACCCGACGCTTGGTCCCTTGGCTTGGCCTGTGCCAAATGCATTCTAAAATTATTCACTTTTTGCTTGAATTTAACTCAAATCTACACAAATTTATCAAAAATACTTTCTACAAATAAAATGTTAAATAGAAATGAATATGCCTAGTTATTACAACAAAAGTATCTTAAAATAATCTCAAATAATTAGAAAAATAATGGTGATTTTAGCCTCTATCATCCGTCTAAACCCAACACCAAGCCTAAAGGCAAGTGTTTCAAGTGTGGCAAGGAGTACTTCAAAAGAGATTGTCCGGACTTCTTGGTCAAATCCTTTTTAGGTATTGCTCTATACTTAGAGTCTATATTGATGATTGGGTCATCATCCACTTGAATTGTTGATTCCAAAGCCACTGATCATATCTATAACTCTTTATAAGGGTTCAGCAAGATAAAGTGACTCAGTAGAAGAGAGCATGGACTTAGAGTGGGCAACGGAGCACAAGTGTTGGCCAAAGCAATGGAAGACTCGAAGCTTTTATTTGATTAAAATATGATTTTAATTTTAAAATATATTGTATATGTTTCTAATTTTAAACAGAATTTAATTTCAGTTTCAAGATTAATTAATCAAGGATATTTTGTTTCTTTCTATTCTAGCATTTCAATTAATAGAAATGGAAATATTATTTGTTCTAGAAACATGTATGGGAATCTTTTTTATATTAATTGATGCATTAATTTTGGGTATATAAAATTATCAATTTTAAATCCATTACTTAATCAAGTTTTAATTAAAACATTAATCCCAAAATACACATATGAGCAAATATACTCATCGCAAACATAGTATAGAGAATTAACGAGTATCGATCCTCAAAAGAACAAATACACACTAATCACTTTTCTTTCATTGTTTAACTGACCCAAATAAAGTGAGAAAAGAATAAAAAGAAAAGCTAAAGAAACATATACCACTTCAGGATGTAGATTTATGCAATTTAGACAATTACCCTAGAAAACATGACAATGACCTACTTAACAACTCTCTTAATTCATCATCATCTTGATATAATAAAGGAATATAAAGTAAAGTTCAATCGTTTTCGAAGTCATAAATTCACTTATATAGACTCCACTTCTTTTCCAATCCATGGAATCACTACCCTTTGATTAAATTAGTAGATTTTCCAATCAAACCAAAATAACAAAACGATACATTAAACACAATTCCTTATAGACATGAAATTAGCCAACAATCCTATACTCTAGGCAAAATTAACTAACCTTCGATTATTTAAGTTCTTTGATCTTAATTTCGTTTCCCAAGTCCATTAAGATCTAACAAATATATAGCATTGATTAAATTAAGCTTAATCTAACTTCGTTTCCCAAGTCCATTGAACATAAATCTAATTCCATCAACCTATAAAATCAAGCAATCAAACACCAAGAATGATAGAAAATTGATCGAGTAGTTAAATTGATACACAAATCATGAATCCCAAAATATTGTTAAATTACAATGAAAACATTAAATCCATCATTGCTAAAGAAAAAGAAAACAAAGAGAAAAGAAAGCACTCATAAACAAACCTCTTTCTTCTTTTTTTAAAGTCTCTCTTTGAATAATCCTCTTTGCCTTGAGTGAACACCTCCTTCAATGAGAAAATCAAAATTTCTATCATTTGACTCACCTTTCTTGGTCGTATATTTTAAACCCTTATGTTCTCTTATATTTTTATAGGCCTCTTAGATGCCAATTTCATAGTTGGGGATGTCTTGGCCGAGTAAGAATAGAAAAATATCAAAATCTTTAAACAAGCCCTAATTCCGCGTACAAAATTTTCGCTACCAGAACCTGCCTGGCGCTGGGTACCTTCGACCCACCTAGCGCCAAGTACACTTTGTTCTTCCTCTGTTTTTGCTCTATTTTTTGTCGTCTCTTCCTTGGCAGGCAGAATGGACCCGGTGCCAAGTACACTTGTTAGACCTTGCGCCAGGTGCATTCTGGTTCTGGTACTTTCTGCTCGATTTTAACTTAAATCTGTACATATTTGTCAAAAATACTTTTTGCAAGTAAAATTTCAAATATGAAGGAATATGCCTAGTTATTGCAACAAATGTATCTTAAAACATCCCTCAAATAACTAGAAAAAGAATGATGATTTTAACCCCTATCAATACCCCCACACTTAATATTTACTTATCCTCAAGCAAAACACTTTATTCTAAGAAACAAAATATCAAGACAACACAAGGTTTTCTTCTCATTCAAAATTTTCTTCATCATAGCAAAGATCATGTCTTCCTTTCAAACTTTAGATACAACCCTTGTCATTCATACCATTTGAAAACAATTTGAATCTTTGAAACATTGGCCAAGATATCACAAAACTCTTGAAGTCAGATTAATCAAGTGCATACCTTAGTTTAAGAAACTTATTTCACTCTTCAAGAAAAAATATAGCTAACATAAATCACATAGGTCAAGCCATCTACCAACTTAAGCATTATAAATCTAAAAATTGTACACTCAAGTTATGATGTAAGGAAAGCATTCAAAATTTTTTCTCTCAAAGTTTTTCATTAACTTAGGAAATTGATAGCCTCAAGTGCATGGATTTCTCTTCACATACCGTATTAACTCCCTTTACAGCCATCACTCATCATTTTTTCAAAAATTCTTTTTTTCTATGCTCTTGCTTGCCTTTTTGCTTTTAGGATAGCCTCAAGAGAGTACACCGAATACACTTGCTACTTCTCCCCATATTGACCCCATTTTCAGCTAAAGGTCTTCAAATATCATCAATAAGAATATTTTCTCTAATTCACACAAACAATAGTATTGTTTTCACTCATTGTTTTTTTTTTTTTCAACTCAAATCAAAATTTTCAATATTTTCCTCAATCTTTCCTCTCAAAGATCTTTTTTTCAATTCGCAATTTGTTTTTTCATCATAACTCAAAGCTAGCAAAATTTAAACATATAATACAAAAGTTAACCAATAACTATTCCCATATTCATTATATCTTGTATATTTCAACTAGATAAGTCAAATAACATTCAAACATTAATGCATAAACAAGATTAATCAAAATTTTCAAGACTTAACACATATCTTTTTCAATAAAATCAATTTCATCAAACTCCACTTAATGAATGACAAAACTCATATCCAAGTAAGAAAAAGAATTACAACCTTACTTCACAATGAAGCCACTGAAATTTTTGAAAAAAATTTATCACAACACAAAATATCATCATCAAAATCATATGGAGAAGTACTTCTTCTACCTTTATTCTCTCCCCCATACTTAAACTAGATATTTTCCTCAATGGCCACAGATAAAATAATAAAAGTACAGCCAAAAAGACCAAGATGAAGAAAGAAGAAGGATAAAGTGAAGAGAATACTTTCATTACATTATTGTTCCATCAGGTTGAATCCATCTCAAAGAAGGGTCAGTACAAGAGTACCTACTAAAAGCAAAGAAAGAAAAGAAAGAAAACATAAATCTATATAAAAAAAAGAAAATAAACATAAAATAACCAAAATGAAAAAGAAAAGAAAAGACACAACAAAAATCACTAATCAGAAAGGGTAACATCAAGATGTTCTAGGCTAAGTTCGTCACCAACATAAGGTTTCACACGATTCCTATTAACCTTGAATAGTCCCTTGGTGGGGTATGACACCTCAATAATGCCAAACGGGAAAACCTGGTGTATCTCATATGATCACTACCATCTAGACTTCAATTTTTTCGGAAAGAATCTAAGCCTAGAGTTAAATAATAACATATTGTCTCCTTCTTTGAACTCATTAGGAGAATGAATATGCCTATCATGCTATCGTTTCATCCTATCCTTGTAAATACGCGAATTATGATAAGTATCGTTGTGCCACTCATCCAACTCATTCACTTGAAGCATTCTTTCTTTTCCTGCAAGACGGAGGTCAAAATTGACAAGCGTTATTGCCCAATGAACCCTATGTTCAACTTCTACCGGTAGATGACATGATTTCCCATACACTAATCGATAGGGAGTTGTACCAATGGTAGTTTTTAAACCAGTCTTATAAGCCCAAAGAGTATCATCTAACTTCAAACTCCAATCCTTTTGTGTTTGATTGACCACTATTTCCAAGATTCTGTTTAATTCTCTATTAACCACCTCAACTTGGCTACTAGTTTGCGAATGATAGGGAGTAGCAACCTTATAGTAACCCCAAAATATTTGAGAACTATATCTAGCTGGGTATTACAAAAGTGGGTTCCCCTATCACTAATGAGCACCTTAGCTACTCCAAATCGGGTGAAAAAAATTTAAAAAATTTTACAACAACCCGTGCATCATTAGTAGGCGAGGCTTGCGCCTCAACCCACTTGGATACATACTCAACCGCCACCAAGATATATTTGTTGCCCAAAGAACTAGGAAAAGGACCTATGAAATCAATTCCCCAACAATCAAAAACTTCACATGTAACACCCCGCTACCTAGGCCCGCCCGAGGCCGGGGATGTCGCCCCGTCCAAAGGATAAGGGGTCTTTATAACTAGGTCACACGAATAAAATGGCGGAATAATAAAAAAAATTAACTTAAAATTTATTACAACCCCAGAATAAATCTAAGAATTCCCAAAAGAAAGACAAATCCATAAATGAAATCATCCACTCTTAACTCCCCAAAGCAATACATAAAAATAAAAGACAACATTCTCTTCTAAGCCAGATAACACTAGCTACTCATCTCCACAGCAAGATCGACCTGAAATCATGGTAAAAAGGTGATGAGATAGAAATCTCAGTAAGTCCGTGTGTGCTTTGGGTGTTCAGTGAAAACAGTTCGTGGATGCAAAGTGTGAAATCTTTATAAGAGAAAAATTGGCAAGCAATAAACATTAGTCAAAAGCAAGAGTGGTGTTTTCCTCTTTTTGAAACCATACAAGTGCACAATAAAATCAACCACTCATAAAGGTGGTCATAAGTTACCACACGTTGGACCCCATAACCATACAACGGTTAGAATGCCACACTTTGTGCAGACTGACAAAAGAAATACTGGCAAGCAATGAATGATATTCAAAAACAAGAGTGGCATTTTGGCTTTCAAACCATACAGGTACAATAAAATCAACCACTCAAAAAGGGTGGTAATGGGTTACCACACGTTGGGTCCCATGTCCACATGGTCAGTATGCCACACTTTGTGCATACTGCCGGTTAGAATGCCACACTTTGTACAGACTGACAAAAGGTAGGTGATCGGCCTACCGGGCAAGATACTCCTCCTTCTCTATACCCAAACAACAACCGAGTGTCCATTCCGGCATAACACAGTCACTTGACTGAAATAAAAACTGCTAGCTCGGACCGGCATGACTAAGTAGTACTGACGTTTCTCTAAGTTGAGCTTATCTTCTGGAGGTGACCTCCTGCCAAAAGACTCACTCTTGCTCTTTAAAACTAGTACTACCAGTCTACCCCTATTGAGTATTCAACGTAACGTATCCCACTTGGGAAAAATGAACAAAATATAGTTCCACTTGAAAATAGCAATTAAGGTTTTCCAGAGTTTGGGGCAAAACTGGTTTTAGAAAGAGTTTTAGATTTTGAATAAAACCACCCCTTGATTTGCAAATAATTTATTTGTCTGAAACGAGAATGGAAATAATCCTCAATTGCCTTTACAGAAATGAGTGATCATGCACTCTACATTTGGCTTGCCATAAAAAAAATCATTTTTCATCAAACAGGTTTTATACAGGAGCTTACCTGATCCTTGCCCACAACAAAGGTCTCCAACAGCTGACCTAACCCCGCATGGAGTAAATACAAACCACAATCAAACTCAAGCCAAAGATTCACTTTCACAAATAAAACCAACTCAACTTACTACAATCATGTCCCTAGTGTCCTAAGCTTTAAGGCTCGATAATAAATAAAAGGGTTTATAAAATAAATCTAGTTTGATATTAAAATAACTAGAGTTTGGGAAATAGGTACAATAAATTGAAGGTTTAAATCTTGCTAAAATAATTTAGAGTTTATTTGATGAAAAAGTCCTAGGTGGTATTAGGTAAAATAATGATTTATTAATAATTAATTGTTTGAAAATAATTGACAACTAAAATTAGTTGAAAATAAATTTTAATGAGTCTTGCTTGAAAGATAATAAATAAATTTTTAATGGGTTTTGATTAAAAGATAATAATTAAATTTTTAGTAATAAATATTTTACTAATTATGATTATTTCCATAAAAGGCTTTATTTGATATTATCATTTTATATATAATATCTATATATATTATTTTTCTAGCAAAAGCTATTATTTATTTGACTAAAATATCCTTATTATATATAATAATCCAAATTTACCACTCCTAGGGTTTTTTTTGGAAATTACTAGCAAAATCCCATTATGAAATATTTTATTCATGAAATAAAAATTAGCTTAGGGACAACTAGATCATGATCATACTTCTATGGCTAACCACAATCAAGGACATATACAATCCTTCAACTCATCAAATCATCCAAATCATGCATATAAGCATAGATCTAAATTTATCAAGACATGATCTAACCCCTACTAGAATAAATATGATCATGGCTTCAATAATCCAACATGAATATAAATCTTATTCACCAAAGGTGACATAATCTCTAGCATACTTCATCACAAATACTACCTATGACATGGAGACATGCATTAAACCTCAAATATCATACAATCAACCGAGATAATCCATCCATCCATAAATCCCATCTCCTTCATATTCATACATACATTCATGCTTCAACCTCAACAATATATACTCAAACCTTATCCGCAATCCATCTTCTATCAACATCATCCTAGAGACATGAATCTAGAATTTAAAAGAAGGGTTAAAACGGCTTACTTGATTGATGAATTCCTTGAAGTAGTTTCAAATGAATCTCAAGCCCTAGATGCCTAAATCCGTCCAAAGGAGATGAAGGAAGAATGGCCATGGAGAAGAAACCATTCGGCCAAGTAAGTGAGTGGTTCGGCCAAGAGAGAAGAAGAAGAAGAAGAAGAAGAAGAAGAAGTCTCATTAGCATGCTTAAACACATATATATTCATTAGAGATTGAAGATTAGCGAAGATGAAGTTGATTGAATAATCCTACCTTAAAGGTGTTCTTGAGCCTTCACAAAAATTTCTGGTTTTTTTATCCAAAAGTGCAAGTTGGATTTTGGAGTTTGATGTTAAAAATGGTACGGATGGACTCACAGCAATGAATAGATGAAATATGAAATTCTTAGAGGTAGTTTGAAATGATTTGGAGAGGTATTAGGTGAAAGGAAGGAGTAGGTGTTCTTGGTGTACTATGTGTTCTTGAAGGTTGAAGAGAGTAGAGAGCTTTTGGATGGAGGCTGCCGAAATTCTATAAGGATTAGGGTTGCCGATTTTCTGTAGGGTTTAGGTAGATGGTTTTTCTGGTTTGGAAGGGAAAAGGAAATGCTAGTTGTTGGAATCCTTGAAAAATATTTTTTTGAAGCAAATTTGGAAACTAAATATTCAAGAATATCTTTGATTATGGAAGAGTTCTTGGAAATCTGCCATGGCCGACTGCTTGTGCAGAATTTTAGCTGGATGAAAGCTGGTTGAAGGAGGCTAATGGTGGCCGAAATTAAGGAGTCTAATGGTGAAAGGAAGGTCTGGTTGTTTGAGGTATATTTTATGGAAAGTTGTTAAATCATGGTGGCTGAAATTTTGGTATCCAAATCAAGGCATGATTGCAAAATTTTTTTGGAAATCTTTTTGGCAACCATGGCTGGATTTTCATGCAGAACTTAGGGAGGAAAATGGAGTTCAGTTAATGGAGGTTTAAGGGTGGTTTGTGCAGAAAAATGACGGAGTTTCGGCTAGGGTTGAATTAGGAAACAAAGTTGGACAAAATTCTGCACAGCATTTTTGCAAGGCTGGAATTTCCTGGGCAGTTTTCGGCTGCCCTTTTCCAGGCGATTTGCAGAGGCTTTGAAGGGGAATTTCTGGGGCTTTCAAGGCTGGTTTCCAGCCTACTTCATGGAGGAAAAACATGGCTAAGGTGCTGAACAAAAACTGGAAGAAAACAACTTGGTTTCAGACCTCCAAAGCTTCAAATCTGCCCAGAAAATTTTCTGATTTTGCACAGTATTTGTGCAGTCCGGAAATGGCCAGGAAAATTCAGATTTCAAGCTGATCAAAAGGGCCATTTTCTGGCAGCATTTGGGAGGGAATAATGGTTAAGAATTTCGGCACCTTAAAGGCACACAAAGCTGGAAAAATTTCAGTTCTAAGCATGAAGAGAAATGAACCTAGCTAGAGTGAATTTTTAGAAAGTTCACTAAGGAATTTAATTCACTTGAAATCTTTCCCCCTCTTCCATTGTTTCGGTCCATATGATGTCTTTTACTAAGACATTTCGAACCTTCAAAGCCACCGCACATTACTAGAATTTTTCTAGAATAAAATTGGCTTGAACAAAATGAACAAATTAATAAATTGAGAAATAGGAAAAATTAAGGATCAAGAGGAAATGAATTCCTCTTAGAAATTTTGTGTAAAGCAAAAGAGTAGGATTTGAAGACTCCTATCATGTCTCTCATAGGATAACATCTCTACCCTACTCCAAACACCACTAAGGTCGAAAATGATACTTCCCAAGCAAAAATAAAATTTAACCAAGCTAAAGCTCCTATGATGGAATTTGAATCCAAGACCTCAAGAATTAATTCCAAAGCTCCAACCACTAAACCACAATAACTCTTATTCTTATTTTCCCCCTAAAAATATTTTCCTATTCAATCCTCAAGCTATCTCCCTTTTTCCACCTCAAGCAAAAATTACCATTTTGCCCTTCTCACTCAATAATCATAATCAAGCCCTCTAGACTATAAAACACAAATCCGAAGTACATAAAATCATACAAAAATATATTTAAACATGCAAATAAATATTCTATACATCCCAACCCCCTTACTCTAAGGTTGGTTTTGACTGGGGTTTCACATCACAAGCTTGAAAATTTTGTAATAGCATATCATTAGATTTAAAAATATTACATGTACATTGACACCTATCACAACTTTAAACAAACCTATAAGAGTCCTTGAAGAATGTAGGCCAATAAAAATTAGGCTTAAGTACTTTTCTTGCGGTGTTGTTAGATTAGTAGTGGCCTCTCGCGAGTCCTTCAAGATAATGTTTCAAGATATTGATGCTTTCCATGGAATCCGCACATCATCGAATAATTTGATCCGCACAACACCAAAATAAGTACGAATCTTCCCAAAAGTAATGCTTTACCTCGGAGAGAAATTTCTTTTTCTATTGGGCATTGAAGTCGTCTGGAAGAATTCCTACAACTAAGTAATTAGCAAAATTTATATACTAAGGTAGTTGAGAAATCTCACCATCAATAAGTAAATGTTGTTCATCCAGGAAAGTGTCATTGATGTCTTCCTCGGCCAATGACCCAAGGTTGGGGTTCTCCAACCAAGACAAGTGATCTGCAGCTAAATTTTTCACTCCCTTGTTGTCCCTAATCTCCAAGTCAAATTCCTACAACAATAAAACCTATCTTATCAATCTTGGTTTGGAATCATGTTTGTTTAGTAAGTATTTAAGGGCAGAATGATCCATTTACACAATGACTTTAGACAAAACAAGATAAGAACGAAATTTATCAAAAGCAAACACTATTGCAAGCAACTTTTTCTCCGTTGTGGTGTAGTTCTCTTGTGTCGCCGTAAGAATTTTGTTTACATAGTAAATTGGCTAAAAGTGCTTATTCCTCCTTTGTCCAAGCACTGTACCCACTGCATAGTCATTTGCATCACACATTAGTTAAAAAAGAATAGACCAATCCGGTACAATTAAAATAGGAGAATTAATCAGTTTTATTTTAAGCACATTGAAAGCATTGAGATATTTTTC
Organism: Voacanga thouarsii; assembly: GCA_026120185.1. NCBI lineage: Eukaryota > Viridiplantae > Streptophyta > Magnoliopsida > Gentianales > Apocynaceae > Voacanga > Voacanga thouarsii. The sequence goes on from JANUWF010002273.1 coordinate 1,150,649, forward strand.
ATCAAAATAAAAAATAACATCTTTTTCAAGCAAAGAAGTAAGGAATTTAGAAATCATTGAGAAATCCAAGATAAACCTTCTATAAAAACCTGCATGCTCAAGAAAGCTTCAAATTGCCTTTACGAAAGTCAGAGGAGGGAGTTTCTCAATTACCTTAATTTTGGCCTTAAAAATCTCAATACCTTTTCTTAAAATCTTATGGCACAATACTATACCTTCTTACACTATAAAGTGGCACTTTTCCCAATTGAATATGAGGCTGGTCTCTTCACACTGTTGGGGGATCTTTTCTAAATTGGTCAAACACAAATTAAAAGAATCATCAAAAAATGAGAAATCATTCATAAATACCTCCATGATATCTCTCACAAGCTCTTCAAAAATAACCATCATACATCATTGAAATGTTCCGGGGTCATTGCAAAGACCAAAAGGCATGCGTCGATATGCAAAAGTACCAAAAGGGCATGTAAAGGTAGTCTTCTCTTGGTACTATGAGAATTTGAAAATATCCGAAAAAACCATCTAAGAAGTAATAAAACTCATGTCCGGCTAACCTTTCTAACATTTGGTCAATGAAATGGAGAGGAAAATGGTCTTTCCTAGTTGCCTCATTCAATTTCCTATAGTCAATGCACACCCTCCAACTGGTTACCAATCTCATTTGGATCAACTCATTTTTTTCACAGTCATTCCTCCCTTCTTTGGTACCGCTTGCGTTGGACTAACCCATATACTATCAGAAATAGGGTAAATGATGCCGAAATCTAAAAGTTTAATCACTTCACTTTTTACCACATCACTCATGTTTGGGTTCATCCTATGTATGGGTTGTACTACGGGCTTGGCTCCTTCTTCCAATAAGATTTTATGAGTACAAAAGGAAGGGCTAATTCCCTTAATATCCATAATTTTTCATGCAATCACTCCCTTATATTTTTCCATTAGACTTACCAATTTAGTCTTTTGGTCATAGGTAAGGTTTTTGGCAATGATCACGGGCAGTTTTTCACCTTTTTTCCAAAACGCATATTTTAAGTGCTCAATGAGATCTTTTAAATCCAATTCCGGTGGTTTCTCAATGGATAACTTCATCCTTCCCAAACTACCTTTTTCTATTTCCTAAAATTTTTCCAACCTATAGCCCTCAATTGAGTCCTCCAAATATGCAATAGATTGTCCCATATAACCTTAGACAAATGATTCCTATACAAAGTCAAAGATAGGTTCATCTAGAATATCAACCATCAGACAAGAATCATCACAAAAACTAGGATGTTGCATGCTTTTGTGGAATTTTATAATGACTTCCTCGTCTCCAATCCTAAGTGTTAGTTTTCCTCTATGAACATCAATTAAACTTTAGCAGTTGCCAAAAAAGGTTGACCTAGGATTAAAAAAACTTTAGAATCTTTATCTATATCAAGAATTACAAAATCCACAGGGAATATGAATTTATCCACTTTAACCAAGACATCTTCAGTTATTTCTCTAGGATATTTAATCGATCGATCCGCAAGTTGAATACTCATCCTAGTGGGCATAGGTTCACCTAGGCCTAGCTTTTTGAAAGTTTTATAAGGTAACAGATTAATACTAACACCTAAGTTAGCTAAAGCATTGTAAAATATAAGAGTACCAATAAGACAAGAAATAGAAAAACTCCCTGATCACTTTCTTTTTGTGGCATCGTCCGTTGGTCTTCTAGGATAGCTGAACACTCTTCATTTAACACCACAGTAGATAATTCCTCCAACCTTTTTTTGTTTACAAGCATGCTTTTGAGAAATTTTGCATATTTGGGCATGTGCACTGATGCATAATTATTTGGGTATAAAAATCATATAAAAATAACATTCTCAATCAAGTTTAAATTAAAACGTTAACCCCAAATTATACATATAAGCAAGCGTACTCATCATTAACATAGCATAGGGTTCAAACGAGTGTTGATCCTCCAGGAACAAGTATGCATAAATCACTTTTCTTTCATTGTTTAACAGACTCCATAAAGTGAAAAGCAAAATAAAATAAAACAAAATAATATAACCATGTCAAAGATAGAGAATTATGTAACTCAAACCATTATTTTGACACACATAACCTTAAAGCACTTAACCATTATCATAGCTAACTATTCTCTTGGCATCATGAAGGATTAAGATAAATTTACTTCTTTTCCAATCCATGGAATCACTACCTTCTAGATAAATTAGCATCACATTCCTGTCTCAACTAATCCACCTAAAAGATGCATTAAACGCAATCCTTAATTAAATTTTCATTCTTGGCAAACTTAAAATATGAAATTAACCAATGAATCCATTCCTGGCAGACATCAATTAACCTTCAATTACCAGTTCTTAGAAATTAATCCCTTTTCCAAGCAAGTTAATGGACAACAAATATGAAATTAATAAATTGAGACCACCATCAACCCATTTTCCAAGCAAGTTAATGGAAAGAAACAATCAATTAATCTCGTAATACGTACAAGTAATTAAATACCAAGAATAACAATCAATTAATCAAAAGATCAAATAACTCAAAAAATCATAAATACCTAAAACAATGTCGAATTACAATAAAACAATTAATATATTATTGTTCAAGAAAAGAAAACAAAAGTAAAAGAAAGTACTAATAGAAAAGCCTCATTCTTCTTCCTTTATAGACCTTCTTGTACAACCCTTCTTGATTTGGCAGAGTTCCTCCTTGATTTGAGTGATTTTCTGTTATAATATATGAATTCTCCCATTTCTCTTGTGGTTTCCATCTATTTATAAGTTTAGGAAGTGCCTAAACTTGATGGTGTAGGGTTTTTGGCCAATTAGAAGTAGGAAGATACTAAAATTCTGTAGATTACCAAAAATCGCGTGCAAAATTCAAGGCACTGCCTTATCATCAAGGCACAGCCAACGTCACCTTCGCTGCTGGAGCCAGCACCAGTTGTGTTCTGTTTCTTCAGTTGTTCGCCGATTTTTTTTTATTTTCGCACAATATTTTTTAGAGTGCAACCGGCTCTGCCTTGGCTACTAGAGCCAGCGCCGATTCTGTTCTGTTTAGCTCTGTTTCACTAATTTTTTGTCGTCTCGAAGTGCGTACCTACAGCACGTGGCTGGCGCCGCTTCCTCTGGCCTGTCCGGCGCTACCTCTATTCTGTTTTGCGACGTTTTTATCTTATTTTACCCCTAAAATCTAAAATATTGCACAAAATACCTTTCCAAGGGTAAAATCTCAAATATGAAGGAATATGACTAGTTATTGAACAAAATGTATCACAAAATAGCCTCAAATAATTAGAAAAAATATGACTAATTTAAGCCCCATCATGCATTAAGGCTTCACTAAGTGGAATGTTTATATGCAATTGTTTGAAGATTTCTAAAAACTTGTTAAATTGTGCATCTTTTCTTGCTTTGTGTGTGCGAGTGTGGTAGGATACCGATGATTGAAAATCTAATTTTTAGATTATTTTTCGAAAGGTTCAACAATAGAGGTTGGTTCCGACCCATCTTCTTTAGAGGTTATCGGTTCCATGCTAGGATTGGGCAGCTCCTTACTACTCATTAGTGTAATAGCAGTTGAATCATGTTGTGCTTCTACCCCTACTGGTGACTTTATCACTAAATTCGTTAAAAATCAAATTTGTCTTTCTATATTTCTAATCATGCCCTCAATTTTTCCAATGTGTCTTCTATCTTAGAAAAACGCTTAGTTACATGGGTGGCAAATTTTTCCAACACCCTTTCTACGGCAATAAGTCGGGTGGTTGAGATGTCATTCCGTGAGATATGTTAGGATACTATCTCAAGCTCCAATTGGCCATCTTACCTATACAAAATAGCTAGTTAGTATCATATATATACACATTATAATCAAGTTAGTTAGTTAAGGTACATGTTCACAAATTAAGTTACAAGGAATTGCAATATACAGAGACATTAAAGTACAAGTATACAAGAAAATAAAATACAGCACCTAGTCATACAAGGAACATATATACATATTTATATATTTATATATAAACATATTAATATGGTTAAATCAATAAAGACCAAACTTTCATGATATTGTTCCCCGACAACGGTGCCAAAAACTTGATTTATTAATTTTGGGTATATAAAATTATCAATTTTAAATCCATCCCTTAATCAAGTTTTAATTAAAACATTAATCCCAAAATACACATATGAGCAAGTATACTCATCGCAAGCGTAGTACAGGGAATTAACGAGTATCGATCATCAAAAGAACAAGTACGCACTAATTATTTTTCTTTCATTGTTTAACTGATCCAAATAAAGTGAGAAAAGAATAAAAAGAAAAACTAAAGAAACATATACAACTCAAGGATGTAGGTTTTTGCAATTTAGACAATTATCTTAGAAAACATGACAATGACCTACTCAACAACTCTCTTAATTCATCATCATCTTGACATCATAAAGGAATATAAAGTAAAGTTCAATCGTTTCTGAAGTCATGAATTCACTTATATAGACTCCATTTCTTTCCCAATGCATGACATCACTACTCTTTGATTAAATTAGCAGATTTCTCAATCAAACCCATTAAACACAATTCCTTATAGACATGAAATTAGCCAACAACCCTATGCTCTAGGTGATATTAACTAACCTTTGATTATTTAGGTTCTTTGGTCTTAATTTCATTTCCCAAATCCGTTAAGATCTAACAAATAGGTAGCATTGATTAAATTAAGATTAATCTAACTTCATTTCCTAAGTCTATTAAACATAAATCTAATTCCATCAACTTATGAAATTAAGTAATCAAACACCAAGAATGATAGAAAATTAATCAAATAGTTAAATTGATGCACAAATCATGAATCCCAAAATATTATTAAATTACAATGAAAACATTGAATCCATCATTGCTAAAGAAAAAGAAAACAAAGAGAAAAGAAAGCACTCATAGACAAGCCTCTTTCTTCTTCCTTGAAGACTCTCTTTAAACAATCCTCCTTGCCTTGGGTGAACACCTCCTTCAATGAGAAAATCAGAATTTCTATCCTTTGATTCACCTTTTTTGGTTGTATATCCTAAACTCTTGTGTTCTCTTATGCTTTTATAGGCCTCTTGGATGCCAATTTCTTAACTAAGGAAATCTTGGCCGAGTAGGAATAGGAAAATACCAAAATCCTTGGACTGCGTATAGAATTTTCGCCTCCAGAACCTACCTAGAGCCGGGTACCTTCGACCCACCTAGCGCCAAGTACATTCTATTATTCCTCTGTTTTGGCCGTCTTTTCCTTGGTAGGTAGAATGGACTTAGCGATTGGTACACTTGCTAGACCTAGTGCCAAGCCTATTCTGAAAAAATTCCTGAAACTCGTTCAATCTCTGTTATTGGACAAAATGGACCCGGCGCCTGGTCCATTGGCTGGGCCTAGCGCCATGTGCATTCTGGTTCTGTGCACTTTCTGCTCGATTTTAACTTAAATCTGCACATATTTGTCAAAAACACATTTTACAAATAAAATGTCAAATAGGAAGGAATATGCCTAGTTATTACAATAAATGTATCATAAAACACTCTTAAATAACTAGAAAAAGAATGGTGATTTTAACCCCTATCATTAATCCTATTAATTATCAAATAAATATTATTAAGATGGAACCTAATAATAAGAAGAGAAAGGCCACCTCAAATAACTCTTATTTATAGCACTTGAGATTAGGACAAATTAATCCTAATCGGATTTAGAGGTTAATTCAAAATGGGTCTTTGGACTCATTAAAATTGGAGGAATGGTCTCAGTGTGAATTTTGTCTTATAAGAACAAAAGATCATTTACTCAAAACGCAAAAAGGGCCAAAGAAATATTAAAGTTAGTTCATACTGGTGTTTGTGATCCTATGTCTTCATCTACTAGAGGAAGTTATGAATACTTCATCATATTCGCAGATGATAACACGCATTTTGGTTATATTTACTTGATGAGGCACAAGTCTGACTCTTTTGATAAATTCAAGGAGTTTAAGGTTGAGGTGCAGCATCAAATAGGTAAACAAATCATAAAGCTAAGATCATATCGTAGTGCAGAATATCTCCTTAGTGAATTTAAGGACTACTTGGCACATCGAGGTATAGTACCTCAGTTAACTGCACCTGGGACTTCCCAACAGAATGGAGTAGTTGAGAGAAGAAATAAAATGTTGATGCAAATGGTCAGAATCATGATGAGTCATGCAACTCTTTCTATTTCTTTTTGAGGATATGCTTTGGAAACAATAACATATATTCTGAACTTTATGCCTTCCAAGTCAATGCCTAAGACACCCTATGAGATGCGGGTCAGACGAAAGCCCAGTATGAATCATCTTAAAGCATGGGATTGTCTAGCATATGTAATGACTAAAGGAAGTAAGTTAGATCCTAAATCAGAATTATGTTACTTCATAGGGTATCCAAAAAGAACAAGGGGTAGATACTTTTATCATCTCCAAGAGCAAAAAGTATTTATTAGTACTCATGCTAGGTACTTGGAGGATGAACAAGTGTATCCACTAAGTTTTTGAATAAGGTGGAATTGGAAGAGAAGTTCAATTTCTAGTACCCCAATTAAGGAACCTAAAGAGGCACAGCCAGATGTTCCTATACAAAATGAACCACGTCATAGTGGAAGGATATCTTAAGTTCCAGAAAGATGGACTGGAGAAGCCTTTGAGGTAGTCTCCGACCATCAGGAATAAGATCCTATTAGATACGATGAAGCCATTGCTGATATTTATGAAGATAAATAGCAAGTAGCAATAGATGTTGAGATTGAGTCTATGTATCTCAATAAAGTTTGGGATCTTGTCAATGCACCTGAAATGATTAAATCCATAGGGTGCAAGTGGATATACAAGATAAAGAGAGGTATGGATAGAAAGATGAAAACCTTTAAAGTAAAGTTGGTTGCAAAAGGTTATACTCAGAAAGAAGGGATTTATTATGAGGATTCCTTTTCACCTGTCGTCATACTTAAGTCCATACGTATTCTCTTGACTATCGCATGTCATTATGACTACGAGATATGGTAAATTAATGTCAATACAACATTTCTTAATGGCTATTTTAGCGAAGACATCTATATGTCCCAACCTGAAAGCTTTATTGTGAAAAGTGAAGAGTATATAGTCTGTAAGCTTAAGAAGTCTATTTATGGACTTAAACAAATATTACGAGTATGGAATATACATTTTGACAAGATTGCAAAGTCTTATGGATTCGTACAAAATGTGGATGAACCATGCGTGTATAGAAAAAAAAAATTACAATAACGTGTCTTTTATGGTACTTTATGTGAACGACATTCTACTCATTGGAAATTATGTAGGAACATTGTCATCCATAAAGATTTAGCTATCAAGTCAATTTAGTATGAAAGATATAGGAGAAATAAACTACATTCTTGGAATAAAACTTCTTAGAGATAGGAAACAAATAATGTTAGGCTTATCTCAACTTGCTTATATTGACAAGATATTGGATAAGTTTAGCATGGATCAGTGTAAAGGGGCAATCATACTCTTTAGGCACGGATTGACCTTATCTTCCAAGTAGTGTCCTAAGACACAAGAAGAAAATAAAAGGATGAGTAACATTCCCTATGTCTCGGCAGTGGAAAGTCTCATGTATACCAAGTTTTGTACCAGACCAGATATCTATTTTGCAGTAGGCATGGTTAGCGAGTATCAGTCAAATCCAGAGGAAGAACATTAGCAAGCTATAAAGCATATTATCAAGTACATGGAGGGAACGAGCGATTATATGCTTATTTACAAGTCCGATGACTTAGTTCCTACTGGTTACACATACTCAAATTTCTAGGCTGATAAAAAAGAAAGAAAATCCACTAGTGGATATATTTTCACTTTATTTTGAGAGACAATTGCATGGAGGAGTGTTAAGTAATCTTGTATTACTGATTCTACTATGGAAGTTGAGTATGTGGCAACTTCAGAACCTTCTAAAGAAGCGGTTAATTCTCACAGAACTTAGAGTTGTGCCATAAATAGACAGGCTCGTTACTAATGGTTTAAAAACAGGGGAGCATGCTCACAGAAGGGAAAAAACAGAGAGAAAAAAAAACTACAAGCCTTAATGGCAGCACGAAAGCATTAAGATCATACATTTGCTTGCTTCAAACCTCTTAGGTTGTGTAGGAGTGGATTGAACTACGGGAATAGCTTCGCCTTGCCCGCTTGAAGAAGCTACCGGTTGTAATCCTTCCAATCTCCTACTTCTCCTTAAGTGCATTAATGCCAAGCTTTTTAGCTCTCAGAATATGCCACTGTCCAACTTCTTATTGGTGAACACAACAGTGAGGAAGAGTGATCTCAACCCAACTTAGTTCTACTGCTATAAGTTAGCAAAACACCAAGAACAAGAGGAAAGCTAAGAAGCTCATGTGAAAGAGAGAGCTGCGTGAGGGAGAGAGAGCTTAGGGAGATTAGGGTTTTCTTTTTTTTTTTTTTAAGAGTCTGGTTTTTTTTATTTAGCCAAAACTAGGTCTCCAACATCTGATAAACATATCCCCAGAATATCATATTTCAAACACCCGGATGCTATCCAGAGAATAAGTTTGGCTTAACCCTAATCTCATCTAAACCGTATCTGGAAGAAACCCTACGGTCCAAGCTATTGGGCCAAAATAATATCTATTATTTTTCTTGGATCCAAAAGGCCCAAAATAATAAACATTAATTATTTATTTTCTGAGCTTATAGAAATAACCCAATAAATAATTAATGAGCCCAGATGAACCAAAATAATTAAACTTTAATTATTTATTTCTTGAACTTATATAAATAACCCAATAAATAATTAAGTATTAATTATTTTCCTCTAGTTTAAGCCTAGGTTAATTTCTTAATTATTCAAACTGGACCTAGGCCCTGAATAATTAATTAACCAATTAAATCAGAAAATTAATTTCTCTCAACTCCTATTCTTATTTTTTTATTTATTTATTTTATTCTAGTCTAATAATAAATTAGACTTCCTAAATAAAATAAACTAAAATTCTCTTTAACTGAGGCCAAGACTTACGGGTTATTCCAAGGATCAAAAAGACACATCACCTTGGCTGCTAAAATGACCAAAATACCCCTGCTATATAAATATATGTATCTTGCATTTTAAATATTTTCTAATATCATCATAAGGAAATATTAACCCCAAGAACAATGCTGCGTTAGCAAAGTCTCTGACCTACAGGTGAAATGATTAAAATACCCCTCTATACATCGCCATACATTTAGAGAGGAAAAAGTGTACTAGCACCCCTCTAAATGACATCTAACATCCTTAGGCTTCTAGTCCAATGATTCACGACTTCCTAGAGTGTTTCCACTTTCCAAGGGAGATACCCTAAAGCAAATATCCAAGACATGTTTCCCAAGGCCCTGGACATTTTAGATCATTCGGACAACCACAAGGGGTGATATTGTGTGGAAACTATCTTGTACAAATCTGTCTAAACTAACTAGTTACATATACCCAATACACAAGTATATTAGTTCAACCATAGAACCTCAACTATAGCATATCAAAGCATATGCTTCCAACTTCGTCGGGCCACCAACTAATACTCAAGTCGTAGAGTACTAGTCCACGCTATAGGGGTAGTAGTCTAGGTTTCTACCATATAGTACTTTTAGAAACCACTACTACAGGTCCTGTCCTACGTATTCGAAATACGCTTATGTCATGAAGTGAGTGGACTACTCATTGGCTAAAGGTAAGCCATTCCCCGTTTGGAATTCATAACATAATAACCTAAACATGACGAGATTCACATTCTCATCAATAGGTTAAGAACAAATGTTTATGTGTTTAAATAACTCGTGATCTATACCTTACTGTGAAAGACCACCATTCACATGGATCACTTATTTAAACACAATGGGTCTGTTCCAAATAAAATTGTGCACAAATAAAAAGTAAATTCATAAACAATATCTGAAATTAAATTCTTTTATTAAAATATTCAATTTTACATTAGAAACATAGTCTAAGAGGGCATACTATCCAACAATCTCCCACTTGCACTCTAAGACTAGGTAAGTCCATAGGTGCCCACCCCTATGGCGTCTAAGTATCTATTGAAGACTCTCTCAGCCAAAGGCTTGGTGAATGGATCTACTAGATTGTTTTCTGAGGCAATTTGTTCCACCACGACTTCCCGTCTCTAGATGAAATCCCGGATCAGGTGGTACTTCCTCTCGATGTGTTTCCCCTCTTATGGTTCCGAGGTTCCCTAAATTGCGATACTGCTCCAGTGTTGTCACAATACATCACAACTGGCCTATCCATATGTGGTACGACTCCAAGTTCTGAAAGGAACTTCCGGAGCCAAACTGCTTCCTTGGACGCCTCCGAAGCTACCACATACTCAGCTTCTATGGTCGAGTCAACAATACAAGATTGCTTGATACTCCTCTATGAAATTGCTCCTCTAGACAAGGTAAAGACATATCCACTAGTGGATTTTCTCTCATCCTTATCCGCCTGGAAGTTTGAGTCTGTGTATCATGTAGGAACCAAATCATCAGCCCTGTAAACCAGCATATAATTTCTCGTTCCTTTGAGATACTTGAGAATATGCTTTACAGCTTGCCAATGAACCTCCCCAAGGTTTAACTTATATCAGCTAACTAAGCCTACGGCAAAGCAGATATCTGGCCTAGTACACAGCATGGCGTACATGAGACTTCCCACAGCCGAAGTGTAGGGAATCCTACTCATTCTATCATTTTCTTCTTGAGACTTAAGATAGTCCCTTAAAGAAAATAACAACACATGTCTACAAAGGATTAGAGCACCCTTGCATGAGTCCATGTTGTACTTGGCCAGCATCTTGTCAATGTATGTTACTTGGGATAATCCTAACATTCTCTACTTCCTATTTCTAAGAAGCCAAATCCCGATAATGTAGCTGGCTTCTCCCAAGTCTTTCATACTGAATTGACTAGACAGTCAAACCTTTGAAGACAACAATGTCCCTACATCATTTCCAATGAGTAGAATGTCATCCACATACAAGACAAGAAAAACCACATTAATGCCTTCAAGTTTCCTGTACACACATGGTTCATCCTCGTTTTGAATAAAATCACAAGACTTTACAAACTTATCAAAACGAATATTCCATGCTCTCGATGCCTGCTTAAGTCCATCAATAGATTTCTTAAGCTTGCAAACCATATGTTCTTGGCCTTCAGTAATAAAGCCGTTCGATTCAGACATATAGATGTCTTCGCTAAGATGGTCATTTAAGAATGCCGTCTTGACATCCATTCGCCATATCTCGTAGTCATAGTGACATGCGATGGAAATGAGGATGCGAATGGATTTAAGCATGGCTACCAGGAAAAAGATTTTCTCATAGTCGATTCCCTCTTTCTGAGTATACCCTTTCGCTACAAACCTAGCTTTGAAGGTTTCCACCTTCCCATCCACTCCCCTCTTTCTCTTGTACACCCACTTACACCAAATGGGTTTTATCCCTTCAGGTGAAGCAACAAGATCCCAAACCTAATTGAAGTACATAGACTCAATCTCGGCTTTCATTACTTCATGCCATAGATTTGCATCAACAGCAGCAATAGCCTCCTCGTATCTAGTGGAGTCTTGTTCCTGATGGTCGGAGACTAGCTCAAAAGCTTCTCCAGTCCATCTCTCCAGAACCCTAGACACTCTCCCACTACGATGAGGCTCCATTCGTACAGGCTCTTGAGGTTGTGCCTCTTCTTATTCCACAATCGGGTCAAAAGAAGTTGATTCCGTAGATAACTTCTCCTCAAGTTCCAACCTTGTTGAACCTTTAGTGGAAGTACTTTAATCATCTTCCAAGTATCTAATATTGGTACTGACTAGTACCTTCTGCTCCTTAGGATAATAAAAGTAACCTCTCTTTATCCATTTTGGATACCCAACAAAATAGCATAATTCTGATCTTGGTTCCAACTTATCTCCCTTGACCAGTACGTCAGTTGGACAACCCCAAATCCTGAGATGATTCAGACTTGGCTTTCGCCCAGTCTACATCTCATTGGGAGTCCTAGGTACTGACTTGGAAGGTACCAAGTTCAGAATATATGCTGCTATCTCCAAGGCATATCCCTAAAAGGACACTGGTAGAGTAACATGAGACATCATGCTTCGGACCATTTCCATTAATGTCCTATTTCTTCTCTCAACTACTCCGTTCTGCTGGGGTGTTCCCAGCGTAGAGAGCTGGGATACTATCCCATAATGTACCATGTAGTCCTTGAATTCACCCAGGAGGTACTCTCCACCACAATCCGATCGTAAGGTTTTGATTAATTTACCTGTCCGACGCTCCACTTCAGCCTTAAATTCCTTGAACTTGTCAAAAGAGTCAGACTTGCATCTCATCAGGTAAATGTAGCCATACCTTGTACAATCATCTGTGAAAGTGATGAAGTACTCAAAACCTCCTCTAGCTGGTGTAGACAATGGACCACACACATCAGTGTGAAAAAGACACAATACCTCCTTGACTCTATCCACCTTTAGTGTAAATGACCTTTTGGTCATCTTTTCCATTAGGCAAGATTTACACTGAGGCCAATTTTCCAATCTCAATGAGCCCAAAGGCCCATCATGGATTAGCCTCTGAATCCTGGTTGAGTTAATAAGATCCAACCTTAGATGCCAAAAGTATGAATCATTGATATTGGTCTTTCTCTTCTTAGTTAAAGGTTCAGACTGAGCGTTATTTGATTGATTGTTAATAGGGTTTAAGAAGAATAAATTTTCATACATGTGCCCAGTACATAAAATTTCTCCATCTCTACTGATAGAAATACCATAATAGAAAGATACAAAATATCCTTGATTTATTAGTTTTGCAACTGAAATCAAATTCTGACGAAATCTAGGTACATATAAAATATCTTTTAAAACTACTATTCTATTACAATCAAAAATAAGATCCAGCTCTCCCATTACAATGGCCTAAACTTGTGCTCCATTTCCCACGCATAGCTCATGTTCGCCCTTCTTGAGTTTTCTAATCTTTCTAAACCCCTGCAAGGAGTTACAGATATGATCAGTGACTCCTGAATCAACAATCCAAGTGGAAGTTGATCCTGCCATTGATATAGACTCTAGATAGAAAATATTACCTGTGGGATTTTTCTTGACTTGAAGATCTGGACACTCCTTTTTCCAGTGTCCCTTCTTCCCACATTTGAAGCACTTGCCATTTAGTTTATCCATGGGCTGGGCTATTGCGTTCCCCTTCTTCCTTTTGAACTTCTGGGCTTGGGCCCAATTCTTGAGGAAGAAGCCTTAACAATCATAGCCTTCGACTGTGATTTCATGACCTTCTCTATCATCTGGAGTTCCTTCATTAACTCAGTTAAACTCATATTTAACTTGTTCATGTTGTAATTCAATTTGAACTGAGTAAAGGAACCCGGTAAAGATTTGAGAACCGTATCCACTTGGCTCTCGGGGTCAATGACAGCCCCTAAGATTTCTGCCTCCTCAAAAGCAACAATCATCTTGAGCAAATGCTCTCGGACTGATGCTCCTTCAGCCATCTTAGTGTTTATTATAGTTCGAAAAGCCTCCTGCCTGGCGGACCGGCTCTTGTCCACGAACATAGTGGCCAATGATTGACTAATGTCATACGCAAAAGCCATGTGCTCGTGTTTTGACTAGAGTACATTAGATATGGAGGCTAACATATAGCAACGTGCCATTTCGTCAGCCATCCTCCACGCCTTCTCAGCTTCTCGCTCTTCGGCGGTAGAACCTTCCCCGATTACAGGGCAGGTCTCGTAAATGACATACTTATACTCCTCTACTGTGAGTATTATGTCCAAATTCCTCTTCCAGTCCACATAGTTTAGACCCATTAACTTTTTCTCCCTGAGAATAACAGCCAATAGACTAAAAGAACCTCCCACCATTTCTGAAAAATCAAAAAATAAAAGAAATGATTTAGTTTGCGAAAACAAAATTAAATTTGTGCACTGAAAATAATTTGGCTCTTAGGAAAACTGACATAGCTTCTTAGGAAGATTAACAGTTCCCTAAGCTAAGTGTATTAACCACCACAAATTAATTTCCCTTCTAGGTAATGGTCTGGAGGATAACTCCATCGAGGGGAGGGCCATTTTCTCTCATTTCCTATGGACATACCTCACACTATAACCTCCAATGTGGGTAGGCCGATCATAGTACCTGTCTCGGGTTATTAGTTATATCCCTCCATTAGATCTAGATCCTTGTGGTATTCCCATCCTATACGGGTTTACTCCCAAGATGACGCGAGGGGACCTACGATCTCTAATGAGGATCGTAATGGAAGCCGTGGGGCCGTTGGAACTCCTCTCCCACTTAGTCTTTTAAAAATAAAGGTTTTCTGAAAAATATCCTTTTAAAATTTCCATTAAGGTTTTCCTTAATTCAAAAATAAAATATCTAAATCAACTAAAATCTCTATGTCAAGGTTTATATCTTTTGAAAGATTTTTCCATGGACTAATTTTATTTAAGTTAAAAACTTAATGATTTCAAAAATTTTCCAATTAAAACTTTCTAGAGACTTTGGTCTCAAGTTTATTTGACAAAACAATTTTTCTAGTGCAAAATAAAACAAAATGGTTCTCCATTTTAATTTATAAAAATATCTAAATCCAATATAATTTCTATGTTAATGATTAAATCCTTTGAGAAAATATCCAAGGATTAATTTTTTAAAAAATTAAAATAACCATTTAATTTTGAAGAAAAAATTTTCTTGTCAAAAATGTTCCCAAAGACTTTGGTCTTTGAGAAAATGTGCACATAGGTACACAAAAAAAAAAAATAGCATGCTAGAAAATAATAAATGTTTTCATACTTTTCTATTTTTAAACCTAAGTGGCCAAATAATAGAATTAAATATATTAATTAATTAATTAATTAATTAATTAATTATCTTGCTTAATCCTAAAATCTCTTACTAATATTTTTCATGCAAATATATTCCAAAAATACAAACTATTGCAAAAATATTAACTTTGTCTGGTATGGGACCCAAAACGGAAAAATGGAAAAAAATTTAAAAAATTGCACAAATATAACTGACAATCCACGTGCACCCGCCGCACCAGATTAAAGCCCATTTGCTCAGCGGTCCACCGCGGCCCCGGTGCACTAGCCGCACCGGATCGCCATCAGCTGCGACCTATGGAGCACGCCCGTTCCTATGACCCGCGCCCATATGCTCTCAGCTGTTGACCCATGCTTCAGCCCGCGTGTGCGCCCGTTTCGCGCGTCTAGGGCCCCGCTGACTCGCGTGCTCAATTGAATTTGCAATTGCAAATCGGCTCCCAGGCACGACATCAAGCCGGCTCCCAGTGACCGGCTCCAGACCCAGCAAGGCAGCAACTCGGCGCAAACGGCTTAGCTCCAATGGCGGCATATGAATAGTGCCTTCTTCTTCGTTTTTTTTTCTCCGCGCGAAAACTGGCAGTTTCTTCTGCGCTTCTCTACTGCTTCTTTCTTTGGCTTCTTTGGACATTTTTACTTACAAAAAACTCATCCAAACCAAAATCACATTCGCCAATACCCTTCAAATTGGGTTTACACGATGTTCTACCAAAGCAAGAAAAAAATTACAGTAGCCTATGCTTCCACTGTAAAGCTTACAAATCCACCTATCTCATACCAAAACAGTAAAGAATCACAAGTTTAAGCACCAAATAATGATCTTCTCCATTTTTATTAACTAACATGCTCCCTAAGTTGATCAAAGAACCTGTGGCTCTGATACCACTTTGATGGTTTAAAAACAGGGGAGCATGCTCACGGGAGGGAAAAAAATAGAGAGAAAAAAAACTACAAGCCTTAATGGCAGCACGGAAGCATTAAGATCATACCTTTGTGTGCTTCAAACCTCTTAGGTTGTGTAGGAGTGGATTGAACCATAGGAATAGCTTCGCCTTGCCCGCTTGAAGAAGCTACTGGTTGTAATCCTTCCAATCTCCTACTTCTCCTTAGGTGCATTAATGCCAAGCTTTTCAACTCTCAGAATATGCCACTGCCTAACTTCTTGTTTGTGAACACAACAATGAAGAAGGGTGATCTCAGCCCAACTTAGTTCTACTGCTATAGGCTAGCAAAACACCAAGAACAAGAGGAAAGCCAAGAAGCTCACGTGAAAGAGAGAGCTGCGTGAGGGAGAGAAAGCTTAGGAAGATTAAGGTTTTCTTTTTTTTTTTTAAGAGTCTTGTTTTTTTTTTTTAGCCAAAACTAGGTCTCCAACATCTGATAAATATATCCCATGTGATATCATATTTCAAACACCCAGATGTTATCTAGAGAATAAGTTTGGCTTAACCCTAATCTCATCTGAACTGTATCTGGAAGAAATCCTACGGTCCAAGCTATTGGACCAAAATAATATCTATTATTTTTCTTGGACCCAAAAGACCCAAAATAATAAACATTAATTAGTTATTTTCTGGGCTTATAGAAATAACCCAATAAATAATTAATGAGCCCAAATGAACCAAAATAATTAAATTTTAATTATTTATTTCTTGGGCTTATATAAATAACCCAATAAATAATTAAGCATTAATTATTTCCCTCTAGTTTAAGCCTAGGTTAATTTCCTAATTATTCCAACTGGACCTAGGCCCTGAATAATTAATTAACCAATTAAACCAGATAATTAATTTCTCTCAACTCCTATTTTTATTTTTTTTATTTATTTATTTTATTCCAATCTAATAATAAATTAGACTTCCTGAATAAAATAGAAAAAAAATCCTCTTTAACTGAGACCAATTCCTCAACCCAAAATTAATTAAGACTTACGGGCTATTCCGAGGACCAAAAAGACACATCGCCTTGGCTGCTAAAATGACCAAAATACCCCTGCTATATAAATAGTTGTATTTTGTATTTTAAATATTTCCTAATATCACCATAAAGAAATATTAACCCCAAGGGCAATGCTGCGTTAGCAAAGTCTCCGACCTACAGGTGAAATGACTAAAATACCCCTCTACACATCGCCGTACATTTAGAGAGGAAGAAGTGTACTAACACCCCTCTAAATTATATCTACCATCCTTATGCTTCTAGTCCAATGATCTACGACTTCCTGGAGTGTTTCCGCTTTCCAAAGAAGCTACCCTAAAGCAAACATTCAAATCATGTTTTCTAAGGCCCTGGACATTTCAGATCATTCGGACAACCACAAGGGACAATATTGTGTAGAAACTATCTTGTACAAGTCTGTCTTAACTAACTAGTTACATATACCCAATACACAAGTATATAGGTTCTACCATAGAACCTCAACTATAGCATATCAAAACATATGCTTCCAGCTTCGTCAGACCATCAACTTATACTCAAGTCGTAGAGTACTAGTCCACGCTGTAGGGGTAGTAGTCTAGGTTTCTACCATATAGTACTTTTAGAAACCACTACTACAAGTCCTATCCTACGTATTCGAAATACGCTTATGTAATGAAGTGAATGGACTACTCACTGGTTAAAGGTAAGTCGTTCCCCATTTGAAATTCATAACATAATAACCTAAACATGATGAGATTCTCATTCTCATCAATAGGTTAAGAACAAATGTTTATGTATTTAAATAACTCGTGATCTATACCTTACTGTGAAAGACCACCATTCACATGGATCACTTATTTAAACACAATGGTTCTGTTCCAAACGAAATTGTGCACAAATAAAAAGTAAATTCATAAACAATCTCTGAAATTAAATTCTTTTATTAAAATATTCAATTTTACATCAGAAACCTAATCTAAGAGGACATACTATCCAACAATTACTATATATTATGACAATTCTAAAGCAATGTCACATTGTAAGGACTAAGAAACCACAGGAAGGACAAGCACATTAAGAGGAAATATTACTTGATTCAGGAGTTCATCCAGAAATGAGAGATAGTGGTTGACTAGATTTCCTCTACAAATAATCTAGCAGGCCCATTTACCAAGCCTTTGACAGAGAAGGTGTTTCGAAAACACTTAGATGTCATAAGGGATAGGCACATATGAACTATCATAGTCCATTTAGTACAAGTGGGAGATTATTGGAATGTATGCCCAAAATGACCGATGTATTTTTTTTATTTTAGAAATTAATAAAAATTTTATTCATTAATGGTTGTTTGTTTATATATATTGTACATTAAAGTCTAAATGTGTTAGTAAGTAATCTACGTAATTAGATCATGCTTTTATAGTAAGGTGTAGATTATGGGCTACTAACACAAAAGTGAAAAATTGTCTTGATCAATTGATGAAGTTGGGCACTTCATCAAAGTTTCGATCATTACACTATGGTTTTCAAATAAGGATAGTTTACTTTTAACCAGTGAGTAGTCCACTTACACCAATAGTATAAGTGTATTTGGAATACGTATGATTGAACCACGCGATAATAATATTTATAAAAGTACTAAAATAAATAAAAGTTGGTTTATTACAACTACTGCATTGACGAGTACTCTAAGACTTGAGTATAACTTACTGGTCAGGTGATGTTGGACTTGTATACTTTGATATATGTTGGGTGAGGTCTTATTGCAAGGCCAATAACCTTATACATTGGGTGTATAACTCTAGTTAATTAAAGCAAACTTATACAATAGAGTTTCTATGATTCATTACGTGAAGAAATCACCCCCTTGTAATTATCTGGGATAATCTAAATAATCTAGGATCTTAGGAAACGTGATTAAGTATATACACTTTTGGGTAGCTTCCTGTGCTAAGTGGATACATACTAGAATTATGGATTATCGGACTAGCTATTAAAAGATGGTAGATGTCATTGAGAAATATGTTTGTGTATTTTTATATCTCAATTATGGGTATTACGTAGAGGGTATTTTCATCATTACATCTATAGGTCGAAGACACTGCACTTGCAATATTATTCTCAGTGTCAATATTTTCATATGATGATAAATGAAATATTTAAAATAATAAAATACAACTATTTGTTAATAGAGATATTTTGATCATTTTAGTAGCCAAGAATAATATGTCTTATAGTTCTCAGAATAACTCAAATAACCTTAGTAAATTTATTTATTATATGGGCTTATTAGGTGAATTTATTATTAAAAGAATTATTTTAGGAGTCCAATTAATTAATTGGGCAAATTTAATTAATTGGTTTATTAATTAATTATCTTGGGTAATTTTATAATTCGACCCAAGTGGTTTAATTAATTAATAAAATAACTAATTTAATTAATTTGTTTATTAATTAATTATCTTGGATAATTTTATAATTGAATCCAAGTGGATTTAATTAATTAATTAATTAAAGAGCTTTAATTAATTAATTATCTTTGGTAATTTTATATCGGGTCTAAGTGAATTATTTAATTAATAAAATAACTATTTAATTATTCTTGGACTAATTAAGTAAGCATGACCCATCCGGGTTTAATGGTGGCGGCTACAGGATATTAGGAAACCTGGGGTAGCTGCCTTATGCAAAAGGAAAAAAGAGTAATAAGGAAAATAAAAGAAAAATAGGAAAGCCAGTTGTTTTGTTAGAAAAGGAAAAGGAAAGATGTTTATATATGTATTATTTGTGTACTGTACGTGGGTTGACCGAATCCTTTAAGAGAAGAAAAACAGCTTTTGTCCTTTTTCTTAGAAAAACATGGCCACCGTTTTTTTCTTGTCGTTTTTCCTTCTTTTTTCCTTTACCATTTTAGCTCTTCTGTTTTTCTTCCAATCTTCTTCACCCTAGTTCTACTTTCACCGATAGAAGTCCATAAGAGGTTCAAGAATACTCTGGATGGTCAAGAGCTAGCAAACGTGTTAAGTGTTTGATGCAAAGGAGCCAACGATTAGCTGATATACCTACAAAACAAGTAGAAGTTTCAGTTGAGGAAGCACCGTCAAACTTGAATCCAACTCTGGTTATTCAAGAAGATGCCCTAAAAGTAAGTATTCCTAGACTTTAGCTCAGAAAAAAATTTTAAATTACATATTTCTGCTACGTATTTATTTTTCCGCAATCCTTTCAATAAGTATGTCTTTTACTATTCATGTGAATGACATTTTGCTAGCCTATGATGATGTAAGATTGATACATAAACCTAAGAAATTTCTCTCAAAAATATTTGAGATGAAAGATCTTGGAGAAGCAACTTTGGTATTAGGAATTCAAATTCGTCGATATCGTTCTCGAGGAATACTTGGATTATCGCAAAGAGCTTATATCGAGTAGGTACTACAACGATTTGGGATACAAAATTGTAAACCACTTGATACCCCTATGGCTAAAAGAGATTGAAAAACCTTAGAGGGGGGGGTGAATAAGGTTTTTGACAAACTAAAATTTTTCGAATTGTCTGATATGCAGAATAACAAATATCATCAAAATTCTTGAACCAACTTCATGGTAACAAAGAAAGCAATCCAAGAACTCTTTGATAAATATATTCAGATTCAGACTGGAGATGGAAATGCAATTCAGTAAGAAAAGAAATGAGACACGGTATGTATAGTGACTCGATCTTCTAAGATCTACGTCCACTACCTTAAGCTCACACTTAAGAATTTTCAACCAGATTTCATTTACTCCACTTAATGAAATCAAACAATACCACATACAAAAAAGGATCACCACACTGGGTTTTTCAAAACCTCTCAAAAAACAATCACAACAAGGTTCACCACAACCTTATACTACAATAGAGATTGAATATCAATAAAACATAAATAGCTCACTTATTTGAGCAGATGTTCACTAAAATACAAAGCACAAATACTTTTACTTTTGACACAATATGAATTCACTTTGAAGCTTTTTGATAAAAGGAGATTTTTGAAAACGTTGAGCAATAGTATTTCTTAGAAGAATGTTTCAAAAATCTTATGTCTAATCTTGCTTAGAGGCTATTTATAGAGCTAAAAAGTGAAGTGTCAACGGCTATAAAACGGCTATAATTTTTTTGTTAAAATTATCCATATTTTAGACTCAGGTTTCAGATGACAATGCATTCAAAAGATAAGTCTAAAATGACACTTTTTCAAGCAGAAACATTTCAGCACAGTTTACAGAATTTTGGACGAATCTTTTGGATGCAGAAACATCCAAACTACTCAATCCACAATTTTGAGATTTTCAAAACATTGAAATCTTCTTCTTTTTGTGCTTCAAGGTAAAATCAATTGAATCAAAAGGTAAAGAAACATAAGAATTAATAGAAATACATTAATAACACTTCCCAGTCTAAAATTCTTCTTATAAGGACTTCTTGGTATGCAACGCCATATACTTTAATCTTCCTTTTGATATTCCATACTTGAATTCAATTACTGAAAAGTTGTCAAATAATCATTTCTGAATGCCTTAGAAGAACAGAGGTCCAACATATCCTATCATAATAGATTACACAAGTTAGTTTATATCAACATTTGTCATAAATCAAAACATAGGTGAAAGCCCATAGGGCTAACAATCTCCCCCTTTTTGAGTGATGACAAACATGATAAAAAAAAAAAATTGCTATATAAAGAACAATAATATGTATAGAGTGAACATGTTAAGTGAGAGAGATATGACTAAATTTTTATTGAAATGCAATTTCTTAATTATAGGTCTTAAAGAGAGTTTATGAGTTTAAGATGGATAATTTTTAAAGTCACAATGAGCCTAAGGCCTATCCTATCTCCATATCTTTATGAATAAATGATTTAATAAAGGAGAGATAGTAGGCAAGTCATATGATAAGATGCTCCCTCTTAATATTTGCTTATATGAACATTTTAAAATAAGAGGGAAAAGCATAAATTAAATTTTGTACGTCCAAAACGTATGTCCAAAACAGTTTTGTAAGTATGTATAAAATGAGTCTTTTTCAGAAATACATTTTAGATACGAATTTTGGATGTCCAAAAAGTATATTCTCAATTCAGTATGACTCTTAGAAGAAGATTTGTTTGGATCAAGAAAACATGAGTCCAAAATTCTGTTACTGTTGTGCCCTAGAGGCAATCACTTGTACATTGTATATGACACATTTTATTTTAATAAAAGGCATTATTTATCTTACAGTTTCTTTTGTTTACTTTTAAGTAATATAATTGTTCGATAAAGTCCCTAATACAACACTGTGTTAAGGAAATCATGATAGAGATCATGATATGAAATTCCTACTACACTGTATAGTGTTAGTACTTAAATAGTCCCTAGTCGTAGTATTAATGAGACAGGACATCATTAATGCATTAAGACTAGCATGTGTTAGACTTCTTGATTTGATTAGGCGGTGGTTCTCATATCCGTGAGTATTGAGATACTCAAAGTTAACACATGAATACTTGTTAATGGAACTAGTTCATTGGATGACCTAACTTTGAGATAATCACATGGATAACTATTTAGTGTCAGTGATATAATCTCAATATAGCAAACATGCAAGTATCCTTAGACTTCAGATCTCCAAGGTACTTTATTTGCTGAGCATTGTACTTTGATTCTAATCTCCGGAGCTCGATCAAGGGCCGCCTATGGGATGGATATTGGGTACATTGTGAGGTAAACGAAAGTAGTTGAGAGGGTCAATAAAGAATTCACCACTCATAATAATAGGGGCGAATATCTCACGGCCACTTGTAGGAATTACTACTCGAGAAGTCCTTGGCCAAGGCATATGTGTATTGGAAATAGTTTCAGTTGATACACATCTAGAATAGTGAGTTCCTGGTACAAGTACTATTGTGTTCGAGCCAGAATTAATTCTAGAGGAAATTGGCACTAATTCCGTACTCCAAATTGAATAAGATATTATATGGTGAAAGGAGTTAATTGCACTGAAGTTTGCTATTGAAGGGTTCATGTCAAGCCACTTGACTTCCTAGACTCTTAGGTGGTCATGATGTGTTGCTAGATACTGCTCATGATTTGAAAATATGGGTTTATTAATTAATGAATTAATAAACCAATCCTGATTAGAATTAATAAGATTAATTCTAATTAATTATGAATTATTAATCTCAAAGACGTTTGGATTAATTCATGTTCTCTACCAATTGACTGGGAAACCTAATAGGTTACACACAATAGAGGATTATATACTCAAGATGTTATTTGATAACATAGTGGGGTTAATTGGGAGCAAGAGAAGTTGTTGTGGACAAATTATAATTAGTTATAATTTATTATCCAAATTGTAATTATGAAAACTTAATGTTTCCAATTACAATTAAAGAATTCTAATAGGATTAGAATTCTCAGTTTTAGCAGAATTTTTCGGTTATGCATATGATATAATCGAAACCCTAGCTGAGGTTGGATCAATGGACACTCTAGGCAACATACAACCTTCTTTCTTCTCTCTCTCTCGATTGTTCTTGAGAAACAACCCTAGCCGCCACTTAGATTTTCTACTAGCACAAAAAACTTCGTGCTTCAGTATTCCTCTGTGTAGATTACTGTTAGAGATAATCACACACTGTGATTATAGTGGTTAGACGTCCAACCCTCGTAGAGTTTGCACAAGAGGATTGCTGGATCGCGCCTCGACTTAAAGAAGAAATTTTGTTCTTCGGACGATCAAACAAAGGTAAAAAACTGTTACCTTTATTATCTTTATGTCTTGTTTTCTACACATAGGCGAGTCCTGGGATGGTATCTCATTTTATTTTCCGCTGCGCCGTATAGGATACGAGCCTGAGATACCCAACAAACTCGCCCTGACACAATGCGCTAAATAATGGATTTTCCAATCTTTCAATGAATGTTTAAACAATCCATTTGACTGAATTTTCATAGAATCATAACCACATTTTGTCAGATTAGTCTCAAAGATACCTTCGGATTTTTGAGTAACCATAAACTGAATATCAAACATTTCATCAAATCAACCTTAAGGTATTATAAACAGAGGTTTAGTCATAAATTATCCCAACATTCCAAGTAGAAACTTTCAATCATTTGTCAATAATTATATCCAGTAAATCAAACAGTTCCCAGAATAGTATCATATCGGATTATATCATTCTAATATCAGTTCATATCGCTCTTTATATCATAACCAATATCACAAGTTATTCATGCAATTCAAATCAATTCATATCAGTTATAGTTCATATCAGTCATATCCTCATACCCCAGTCATTCATACAGCCTATAGTCTGATCTTTTCTCCCCATTTGTCATCAATCAAAAGGATGAATATCAAAAGGAGAGCAGAAATAGAACATAGATAGATAGGAAATATAATTTAAGCAATATACAGAAAAGAAACAATTATCCCGAAGCATAATCTAAAAACCAGAAAGGTAAGTTGTTCAATTTTCAGAAAGTAAATTGTTTGAGAAATGGCATCTGAATATTATTCTGCCCAACAGATCTGCTTAGGAGATGTTAATAGTTTCAGCTTTCGAACCAGCACCCTTCTTAGAGTGTTGACCAGCAATCCTGTTAGAATTTCTCTTTACCACAATATACTTCTATCGCTTTCCAAATGATTGTGGTTTAGGGGAAGCATAAGTTGCTACAGTTTTCTTAATCGGAGATGTTTTCTGAGCCTGCTCAGGAGCATGTTCTTCCTCTACAATAGGCAGATCATATTCTTTCTCCAAGATAGGTTCTTCCTTTTCTTGAGCAGATAATGTTGGGGTAGATACTAGTGTAGTAGTTTTTGCAGTCATTTCAACTGCAGATATTCTGTTTCCAAGACTAAGAAGTTCAGAGTTGAGATTATCCAATTTCACAGCTAGAGAGTTGATGGCATCCAGTATACTCACAGATAATCCTTCATCCTTTTCTTTCCCCTTAGCAGAGGATTCTGCCTAAGGATCATCATCAAATTTTCTTTTTGTTCCTGCACTAGGAATAGACTTTCCTTCTTCTTTGATTTTCATCAAATTTTCTCTTTCTTTTCCCGCAGTGTCTCTCAACAGTTTCCATTCATTATTTACTCTCACATAACCCATTCTCTCAAAGGAATCAAAACTATAAACATTCATCTTTGATGGATCACTAGGAACTGAATTTAAATCAACCTGAAAATAACTGAACACTCTAGATAACAAATTTCCATAAGGCAGAGCTTTGCTTGATGTATTCCTTGATTGCAACATCAATTTTGTAACTAAAAACCCAAAGTTTATCTGCCTACCCTCTGTTAGGGTCAACATGATTACCATTTGCAGAATGCTTATAGAGGTCTTATGTCCATAGCTTGGAACCACCATGGTAGACACCATATGGTGTAGAATTCTTTCACCTCCATTAAGCCACTTCGTACTTCTGTTACCAGAGTTTCCAAAATTCTTCCTTCCAATGAAGATTTCCTCAAAATTTTTCAAAACAAAAATATCATTTCCTTCAGGAAATTTATTCAACTCAAAGTACTGAATTCCAACATCCTTCATTTCACATATCCTATTAACAGACGGTGATCAAACTCAATGTCTTTTCCTTTCACCCTTGACACATATCAACGAATCATGAAACCACCCTCAATTTCTTTAAGACGACATTTTCTTAAATTAGCATAAAATTCCTAGACAAGAGAAGTGAATAATTTCTCATCGACAGAAAGTAAACTACCCCATCCAATGTGTTCAAGCATATCCAAAACATTTGAAAGATTTAGAAAAGCCGAAAGATTAGCACAGTAACTAGAGATAACAGTTCTGTTCCTTGATACCCAGTCATTATAATTAGTTTCGCATTTAGAGTCTATGAAGTGAAGTACCTAATTTTCAGAACTCATTTGTTCCGGAGAAGACTCTGATGAATCGTAGTAAGATGCCGAGAAGTCCAGTTGAGGAGAAACTTCTTTCCCTTTTGCCTTTCTTGAAGTCAAACTTTTTTTCTTCATCTTTGGAGATGTTTTGCGCCCCTTCTTTGATTTTGGAGTAGAAGATTTCGTCTTTGCCATCAGTAAGATTAGGGCATTTTTCTTTTTGAACTATCAGTTTTTCTTTTAAGAAGAAGAATACAGATATTTTTTGGAAGAATCAGTT
The DNA here is from genome assembly GCA_026120185.1 of Voacanga thouarsii. Taxonomy (NCBI): domain Eukaryota; kingdom Viridiplantae; phylum Streptophyta; class Magnoliopsida; order Gentianales; family Apocynaceae; genus Voacanga; species Voacanga thouarsii. Next base: position 1,176,684 of record JANUWF010002273.1, read on the forward strand.
ACAAGGGTTTTGAGAGAAAAATCAGAGTGCTTTGAATGTCTTAAGTAATGTGATATAAAGTGCATTGAACAGATAAGTTTTTCACCGAAGTTTAGAAAAATGCGCAAACTAATTTTTTTTTTAATTCAAAAATCGGAATAAGGAAAAATATTAAGGAAAGTTTTGGAACTTGACCCAATCTGAAATTATCATCTAAAAGAGTGTTTTCCTGAGATGCATTTTGGATGTAGGATTTGGATTTAAATACTACGTCCAAACAGTTGTTGGTGCATTTTAGACACAAACACTGTTTTCAAAACATTTTTCTTCACAGATCCTGCATAAAGAAGACTTATGCCAAATGATTAGTTATCAGATTTTTGCAATTCCCAAACCTCTTCTCAGATTGTTGAATTTTTCCTCAACTAGAGGTTTAGTGAAGATTTCTGTTAGTTGTTCATTCGTTGAAATATATTCAACATACACATCGCCTTTGAGCACATAATCTCGGATGAAATGATGTTTAACTTCTATATGCTTTGTCCTTTAATGTTGAACAGGATTTTTTGTCAGATTGATAGCACTTGTGTTATCACATAATATAGGTACGCAATTAAAGTTAAGACTGAAGTCTAGCAATGTATTCTTCATCCATAAAATTTGAGCACAACAACTACTGGCTACAATGTATTCAGCCTCAGTGGTGGATAAGGATACACACGCCTACTTTTTACTATGCCATGACACAAAAGAGTGTTCAAGAAATTGACAATGGCCACTAGTACTTTTTCTTTCAACTTTACTACCAGCATAATCTGCATCAATGTATCCTATAAGATCAAATGTTTTAGTGTGAGGATACCATAAGCCATAATCATATGTGCCAATTAGATATCAGAGTATGTGTTTTACTGCACATAGATGTGCTTCATTTGGACAAGATTGAAAGCAAGCACAAAGACATACTAAAAATATAATGTCTGGTCGGCTAGTAGTAAGATAGAGTAAACTTCTAATCATACTTCTATATTTATGTTCATCTACTTCCTTACCTTTTTCATCTTGATCAAGTTTTATTGAAGTACTCATAGGTGTACAGATTTCTTTTGCTTCATTCATTCCAAACCTTTTGAGCAACTCCTTGGCATACTTAGCTTGATTTATGAAAAATCCATCCTTGATTTGCTTAATTTGCAATTCGAGGAAGAAGTTTAGTTCTCTCATCATACTCATTTCAAATTCTTGCTGCATAGTCTTAGCAAACATATTCAAAAAAGAGCTATTAGTAGCACCAAAAATGATATCATCAACATAAATTTGAGCAATTAGTAAATCGCCAGAATTCTTAGATTTGATGAACAAGGTGGTATCAATCAAGCCTCTAGAAAAACCTTTTGAAATCAAGAAGAAACTAAGCCTTTTATATCAAGCTCTTAGAGCTTGCTTTAATCCATAAGAGTTTTAAAAAGTCTGAAAACGTGATTTGGAAAGTGATCATGAATAAAATTAGGAGGTTGTTCAATATATACTTCCTCCTCAATAAAAGTATTTAGGAATGCACTCTTGACATCCATTTAGTAGAGCATGAAATTTTTTAAGGATGCAAAAGCAATAAGCATTCGAATAGATTCTAGTCTAGCAACAAGAGCAAATGTCTCATCACAATCAATACCTTCTTCTTGATTAAATTCTTGAGCGACTAATCTAGCTTTATTTCTAATCACAGCCCCGTTTTCATTAAATTTATTTCTAAATACCCATTTTGTACCAATAACAAGATGATCAAGAGGTCTAGGGACAAGTTTTCAAACATGATTTTTTTCGAATTGATTTAATTCTTCTGCATAGTAATAATCCAAAATTCATCATACAATGCTATATCAATACAGCTAGGTTCAATATTTGAAAGAAGAGTAAAGTTGTCAATGAAATACCGTCTAGTTTTAACTCCACAGTTTGAATCCCCAATGATTTGTTCTTTGGGATGACCTATTTTGTATTTCTAGTCTTTTGGCAATTGTTAATTCGTAGAATCTCCAGTTTGTTCTTTTTCTTGTTCAGTTTGCAGCTTTTCAATTTCTTCTTCTTTTGCATGAGTATCTAGTGGTGGAGCTTTGAGTTAATCTAAGTTGACTTCCTTTGAACTTCCTACATCATTGTCATCTCTTTTTTAAGTATAAATATTAGATTCATCAAACACAATATGCACGAATTCTTCCACACAAAGAGTTCTTTTGTTGTACACTCTATATGCCTTTTTGTTGGAAAAATAACCAAGAAATATGGCCTCATTGAACTTGCTGTCAAATTTTTCAAGATTATCTCGGAGATTTAGGATAAAACATTTACATCCAAACACCTTAAGATAAGAGATAGGTGGAGTTTTGTCAAACATAAGTTCAAAAGGAGTTTTTCTAAAAAACGATCTTAGCATAACTCGATTTATTATATAGCAAGCTATATTAACAGCTTCCGTCCAAAAATATTTTGGAAGGGCATTTTCACAAAGTATTGATCTAGCCATTTCTTGCAAAGTGCGATTTTTTCTTTCAACAACACCATTTTGTTGAGGGGTTTTTGCTGATAAAAAATTGTGAAAGACTCCATTTTCATCACAAAAGTGAGTAAATTCACTGTTGCAAAATTCTTTCCCATTATCACTTCTAATAGAAATCAGTTTGCATCCAATCGAGTTTTGGACTCATTTAATCAGTTTCAAAAATTCAGAAAAGGCTTCATCCTTTTGTCCAAGAAAAAAAGTCCAAGTAAATCTAGAGAAATCATCAACAAGTACATATGCATACTTCTTACCTCCAAGACTAATAGTTCTCATAGGTCCAAACAAATCCATATGAATTAATTCAAGTGGTTTTGAGGTTGAAATCATTTTCTTCGGTTTAAAAGAGGTTTTGATTTGTTTTCCAAACTGACATGCATCACAAATTTTGTTTTTATCAAACTTTATTTTTGGCAGTCTCCTAACAAGTTCTTTTAAAGACAGTTTATTTAGCAAATCAAATGATACATAACCTGCAAAGATAACCATTATTGTCATGTACGGATAGGCATCTAATACCATTAGCTATAAGGTCATTTAGATAAAACATATATACATTTCCAATACGTTTGACAGTAAAGATTGTTTCAAGATTTACATTGTCAATTATAGAACAAGAAGCCTTTTCAAAGATAACTTTGCAACCATTATCACAAAGTTGACTGATGCTAAGTAAGTTATATTTCAAATCATCAATAAGTAAAACTCGTTTTATAATGGTTGAGGACCTTTACCAATGTTACCAATACCAAGAATATTTCCTTTCTTCTTGTCTCCAAATGTAACAAATCTTTCATTTGTGGTCTATATATCCTCTAACAAAGCTGCGTTTTCAGTCATGTGTCTTGAACTACCGCTGTCCAAGAATCACTTGGTGAAGCTCAAAGACTGTGCCTAAACATGAGAAGAATGAATGATTTTTAGTACCCACACTTTTTTGGGTCCATAAAGGTTAGTAATATTTCTTTTGATTTTCCAGAATATCATTCCGTCGGATTCCACTTTTCTTTTAATAAGACATCTTGAAACTATATGTCCCAATTTTTCACAATATGTGCAAGCTTTGTGTTTTCTATAACATAATGCAGATTTAACATCTTGAGATTTGTTATTTTTGTTCTTATTCTCATGTTCATATCCTCAGCCCTTTTAATTTCCAACATAAACAAATCTAGGCTTGTAAATTTTGTACTTATCCTCATATCTATATCCTAAGCCATTTCGGCTTCCAACTCAATGTTGAGTTCCAAGTACCTTTTCCAGATTACTTTTACCATTCGTGAATTTTTCAATACAAGTGGTAAGATCATTGACACTATTTTTCATGTCATTAAAAGTGCTAACCATACTTTCAAGAGTTTGAATTTTATTACACAAATTTTTATTTTCAAGAGATGCATAATGCAAAGCAGTCATGATCATATCTTTTTCAATAATAGCACTCATATGTGACTCAAAAGAGATTTTGTTATCATGTAGCAATATTTTGTTCTCATTCATTAAACAATTAATCTTCAACATCATTTCTTTATTTTTTCTGGACAGCTTTTTTAATTCATGAAATATATCACTTAACAACTCATTTGGATCATCATACTTTTCAGTCATAGATATAAACAAATTAGACATGAAATTAGATATAGATGAGTTTACCTCATTTTCCAAAGCCTTGAAGCATATGTTGGCGTTTTCATCTTCAGAATCTCCATCTTCGGACTTAGTTTCATTTAAGTCCCAAGTTCCCATTAATCCTTTTCCTTTCTTCGCTTTCAGATCTTTCTTCTTTTAAAATGTTCTTCCTTCCTTACCTTTTGCAACAGGACAGTCGTCAATGAAGTGATCAGTACTTTTACATTCATAACATTGAGGCTTGAATCCTAGGGTTTGTCCTTTCTTTCTCATAAACTTCTTTCCTCTTTTGTAGTTTCCTTTGTTGAACATTCTTCTGAATTTTTTTGCTATCATAGCCAAATCTTCATTGTCTATTTCCATGCCCTCACTGCTTTCCAATAGACTTGTTTTTTCATCTTCATTTTTAACTTTCAATGCTATCCCCTTTTTACCTCTATCATGATCATTAGATTCATAAAATCTTTTAAGTTTCATCTCATGAGTTAGGAGAGATCCAATCAGCTCTTTTGTTAGTAAGAATTTTAAATCCTTGGATTCTTCTATAGCAAGAGTTTTAGGCTGTCAGCTTTTTGGTAAGGCATCTAAAATTTTTCGATTTTGTTTCCCAAGAAAATAAACTTTCCCATAGGCTTTGAGACCATTTGAGATATTAGTGAATCTCGTGAACATATTAGTGATGCTTTCATTCGACTTCATTGTAAATAATTCATAGTCATGAATTAGAAACCCCAATTTTGATTCTTTGACTTGGTTTGTCCCCTCATGGGTGACTTCGAGTAATCTCCACATTTCATGAGTTGAATCACAACCACTAACATAGTTGTATTTAGTCGCATCTAGTGCACAATATAAAATATTCATAGCTTGAAAATTTAAAATCATCTTAGCATTGTCTTCCATACTAAACTCATCATTCCGTTTAGGTAATTTTATGCCATAAATAATTTTTTACGAAATAAGACGACCATTTTCTATCAAACTCCATAATTCAAAGTTGATAGAACACACATAGATTTTCATTCTATTTTTTTAAAAAAGTATAGTTGTTTCCATTGAATAAAGGAGGACGATTCGTTGAAGACCCTTCAACATATAGAAGAGAGGATGAGCTTGCCATGAAGATCTTTTCTACAAGGTTATTAAACCAAGAGTATGTAGACCAAATTCTGATACCAAATGAAAAACCTTAGAGGGGGGTGAATAAGGTTTTTGGCAAACTAAAATTTTTCGAATCGTCTAATATGCAAAATAACAATGATCATCAAGATTCTTGAACCAATTTTATGGTAACAAAGAAAGCAATCCAAGAACTCTTTGACATATATATCCAGATTCAGACTAGAGATGGAAATGCAATTCAGTAAGAAAAGAAATGAGATATGGTATGTATAGTGGTTCGATCTTTCAAGATCTACGTCCACTACCTTAAGCTCACACTTAAAGATTTTCAACCAGATTTCATTTACTCCACTTAATGAAATCAAACAAAACCACATATAAACGAGGATCACCAGACTAAATTTTCCAAAACCTTTCAAACAAACAATCACAACAAGGTTCATCTTGTTAGTGTTGTACCCTAGAGACAATCACTTGTATATTGTATATGACACATTTTATTTTAATAAAATGTATTATTTATCTTACAGTTTCTTTTGTTTACTTTAAGTAATATAACTGTTCGATAAAGTCCATAGTACAACACTGTGTTAAGGAAATCATTATATGAGATTCCTACTACACTGGATGGTGTTAGTACTTAAATAGTCCTTAGTCATAGTATTAATGAGACAGGACATCATTAATGCATTAAGACTAGCATGTGTTAGACTTCTTGATTTGATCAGGCGGTGGTTCTCATAGCCGTAAGTATTGAGATACTCAAAGTTAATACATGGATGCTTGTTAATGGAACAAGTTCATTGGATGACCTAGCTTTGAGATAATCACATGGATAACTATTTAGTGCCAGTGATATCATCTCAATATAGCAAATGTGCAAGTATCCTTAGACTTGAGATCTCCAAGGTACTTTGTACTTTAATTCTAATATCCGAAGCTCGATCGAGGGCCGCCTATGAGATGGATATTGGGTACATTGTGAGGTAAAACAAAATTAGTTGAGAGGGTCAATAAAGGATTCACCACTCCTAATACTAGGGGCGAATATCTCACGGCCACTTGTAGGAATTACTACTCGAAAAGTCCTTAGCCAAGGCAATTATGTATTGGAAACAGTTTCAATTGATATACATCTAGAGTAGTGGGTTCCTAGTACAAGTACTATTGTATTCAGGCCAAAATTAATTCTGGAGTGAGTTGGCACTAATTTCGTACTCCAAACAGAATGAGTGAAAGAAGTTAATTGCACTGAAGTTTGTTATTGAAGGGTTCATATCAAGCCACTTGACTTCCTGGACTCTTAGATGGTCATGATGTGTTGCTAGATACCACTCATGATCTGAGAATATGAGTTTATTAATTGATGAATTAATAAACCAATCCTAATTAGAATTAATATGATTAATTCTAATTAATTATATTAATCCATAATTCTAATTAATTATGGATTATTAATCTCAAAGATATTTGGATTAATTCATGTTCACTACCAATTGACTGGGAAACCTAATAGGTCACACACAACAAAGGATTATATACTCAAGATGTTATTTGATAACATAGTGGGGTTAATTGAGAGAAAGAGAAGTTATTGTGGATAAATTATAATTAGTTATAATTTGTGGTCCAAGTTGTAATTGTGAGAATATGATGTTTTCAATTACAATTAGGGAATTCTAATAGGATTAGAATTCTCAGTTTTTGGGAAGAAAAATTTCGTCTGACATATTAACAAGACACAAGAAACCCTAGCTGAAAAGTGACATACGAAAAACTAGCAACACTCGACCTTCTCTTCTCTCTATCTCTCTCGATTGTCTTGAGAAACAATCCTAGCCGCCATCTTCTTTCTGCTAGCACAGGAAAGTTTGGTGCTTGAGTATTTCTCTGTGTGGATTACTGTTAGAGATAATCACACACTGTGATTATAAAGATTAGACTTCCAACTCTCGTGGAGTTTGCATAAGAGGATTGCTAGATCGCGCCTCAACTTGAAGAAGATCAATTTTGTTCTTCGGACGATCACCCAAAGGTAAAAGTTGTTACCTTTATTATCTTTATCCTTATTTTCTACACATAAGCGGGTCCTGGGATGGTATCTCGTTTTATTTTTCGCTGCGCCGTATGGGATACGAGCCTGAGATACCCAACACATCTTAACTGGATTTTACACCACAACCTTGTACTACAATAGAGATTGAATATCAATAGAACAATAAATAGCTCACTTATTTGAGCAAATGTTCACTAAGATACAAAGCACAAACACTTTTACCTTTAACACAATATGAATTCACTTTGAAGCTTTTTGATAAAAGGAGATTTTTGAAAACGTTGAGCAATAGTATTTTTTAGAAGAATGTTTCAGAAATCTTATGTCTAATCTTGCTTAGAGGCTATTTATAGAGTCAAAAAGTGAAGTGTCAACGGCTATAAAACAGCTATAATTTTTCTGTTAAAATTATCCGTATTTTGGACTTAGGTTTCGGACGATGATGCATCCAAAAGATAAGTCCAAAATGACACTTTTTCAAGAAGAAACATTTCAGCACAGTTTATAGGATTTTAGACGAATCTTTTGGATGCAGAAACATCCAAACTACTCAATCCAAAATTCTGAGATTTTCAAAACATTGAAATTTTCTTCTTTGTGTGCTTCAAGGTAAAATCAATTGAATTAAAAGGTAATGAGACATAGAAATTAATAGAAATACTTTAATAACACATCCTAGTCTAAAATTCTTCTTATAAAGACTTCTTGGTATGCAACTCCATATACTTTGAACTTCTTTTTTATCTTCTATGTTTGAATTCAATTACTAAAGAGTTGTTAAACAATCATATCTGAATACCTTAGAAGAATAGAGATCAAACATATCCTATCATAATAGATTACACAAGTTAGTTCATATCAACGTTTCTCATAATTCAAAACATAGGTGAAAGCCCGTAGGAGGGCTAACAGAGATAAATTTAATAACAAACAGTGCCATAAAAAGGCCTTAAATCCAAGCAAATAGAAGGCATTCCTTATGCTTCAGTATTTGGAAGTCGTATATATGCACAAGTTTGCACTCGTCCAGGTATTGCCTTCATAGTTGGAATGTTAGTTAAATATTTGAGCAATTCAGGTCTCGTTAATTGGTAAACACCCAAAAGTTCATGTGGTATTTGCAGAGAATGAAGGATTACATGTTCACTTATAAAAAGTCAAATAAATTTGAGATTGTTAGGTCTTCAAATTTTAACTTAGATGGATAAACTTGTTCATAATGGTATAGTTAGTATTGAGCTTATTAGGACAGGTTCCATGCTTGCGGATCCACTAACTAAAGCTCTAATACCGAAAGCTTTTATTGAGCATACTACTAGTATAAGTGTTATATCTCTAGAGGGTGTCTGAATTCAGTGGAGTTTGTAATTTACATTTATGCTCATTATTCTTGTTCATGTTGTCATGATGACACATTTTTTTCCCCTTGCTCATTAATACAATAAAGTTCATTTATTCATTTCCATCTTAGATGTTATATTTGGTTAAATGATTTCATGTGGACCAGAGGGAAATAGACATGTATAGATCACATTCATATGTAATTTCCATATTACACATCCATACTCAATCCAAGTCATTTAGTTAAATTAATATGTGTGATAAATGTTGGGTTTAGTTGCGCTTTTAATACAACGAAAGCCTCTTTGATCCATGTATTAACTAAGCTAATGGACAGAGTTGGTTTAAGATGATAAATTAAAGTTTGCTAGCACCTATATGGATCCATAACTTTCACATAATTATTTGGTCTACTGCATGTGCACATGAACATAAGTCCAAGTGAGAAATTGTTAGAATTTGGACTTAAGTCATAAGCACATGCATATTATTGCTTAGTATTTGGACATATGGACGTATATGTATTGCTAAATTAATTATGTGATTGTTATTACTATAAAGTTTAAGGACCAATTATAGTAGTCTATATTTAATTATATGGGCTCGTCATCTTAATAAAGTGTGGGGTTATTTATAATATGTAGAAACCCAATGGTGTAGATGTAAAAACTATGATGGATTGTTTTAGCAACTACACAATAATATAAATATATTAGGGTTGTGGTCTTTGATTGTACATACTGAAAACCCTAGCAACCTCTTGGAGTTCCCATCTCTCTCTAAGGAAGAAGGCTACGCATGTAACAATCAGTAGGGCTAACAAGCTCAGATTTGTGACCGTGAATTATTATAGATCAAGTTACACTTTCGTGACTCATCTATATCCAAATAATCTTTCGAGTAAGATTTTGTTCTGGAGAATTTGATTAAGTGAATTCCATTAAAAATCAGCCTTTAGACCAGTAGAAGTGTCTTTTGAAGTTTCGAACATCAACAGAGTAGCTGATATCCTTTTTCCTTAGGTTTGGAAATTGCTCTTTTTGGTTTGATATTTGGACTAGGATGGGCGGTCGTGCTAATCTTAATCATGTTATCATTGATTCTTCTTCTTCTGTTGCCAATTGGGTTCATTATGGGTTTTGGAACGTGAGAAATTTTTTATCTACATTGAGTTTGCATGCAGCTTTTAGTGTTCTCAAAATTTAGCCTCCATTGTACAAGGATGATCATATGCTCTTCATTCCTACCACTACAAGAGAAAATCAATTTCCATCACTAATCGACTTTAGCGACGAATTAATGACGGATATTGGTCGTCGCTACAATTGGCGTCGCAAATAGCGATGGATTTGCTATAGAAAACGATTAACAATGGCTATTTAATTAATGATATTTATAATTAAGTTTGCAATTAAGGCCGTTGCCAACAGATTTTAATTTTTTTTAATTAATTAGTCACCGACTCGACAGCTAACCCAAATCGACCCGACCTGCCGAATAATTTTATGATATTATGTTAGATGCGGGACTCGAATCCGCATCCTTGTTGTGGTGAGCACTAGGTTTTTTATATTCTTGTGATTTTTTGTTCTTTATATTAATTATATAATTTTTTATTTTTTTTGCAGATTAGCAACGGATTTGCCAGAGATTTGCAAAGTATTAGCGACGGCCCAATTTTCCATCACTAATCCCTCACTAATTAGCGATGGATTAGCGACAGGTGATAATCGGTCGCTAATTACAGACAGATTAGCGACGGTATTTTAACAATTATTTAGTATTGATGTATAATTACATATGTTGTAGCTAATCCCTTACTAATTAGCGAGGGAAAATCGACCGTAGCTAATCCCTCACTAAGCGACGACATTTTAACAATTATTTAATATTAATGTATTATCACACATACCATAATTAATCCCTCACTAATTAGTGAGTGATTATCGACCATAGCAAGGGATTAGCTACGGCACATCATCCCTCGCTAATTAGCGAGGGATTAGCGACGGCTAACTGACAAATCTTAAAAAAATAAATTTAAATTAGAAATTTTGTTTGTCGTCGCTATTTCGTTGCAAATTAGCAAGGGCTAAGTAACCGTCACAAATTTTCGTCACTAATAACGATTTTTCTTGTAGTCTACTGGTACTGAGCAATTTACACTCTCTTCAGCTTGGAACAGTGTTCAAGCTAGAAGGAATAATGATCTTATTCTAGGACATTTGTGGAAGTTAGGGGTTCCTCCAAAGGTGAAATTGTTTGTCTAGAAGTTATTAAATAATTTTTTACCTTTGGATGATCGTCTTTAGTCTATTGGATTTCATTTTTGTTCTAAATGCTCTTTATGTGGTGTTGCTCCAGAAACCATAAGCCACTTATTTGTAGAGTGTCTAGTGGTTCACAATGTTTAGTTGACTCTATCAAGGTAGCTTGATATGTCTCATATTCTAGATAACTTCTCTTTGCAGAATTTTTTCCAAGTTTGGTGGAATCACTAGGCTTCTGATATCAATTTATCTCGTGCTACTCTTGTCACTTATCTGTGGGCAGTCTCTAAACTACATAATGGGAAGCTTTTTGATGATTCTTCTACAATAATCTAAGCTTTTTCACAATATTCAGTCATTGCTTAGTAATATTTCAGCATCTACTCAACGTAAGAGTTCTAAACTTAATGCCATTAGGCATACTAAATTGATGCATGTGCGTTGCACAGGAGTATAACTTATGTTAAATTTCTAACGCAATCATGGCCTGCCCTTACCCTAAATCGTTTTCCTTTTTTAATTTTTATTATTGAGCACGAGGACCCCCTTTTCCATATCTACCTACACAAAGCATCTATACCTAATAGAAAATATCAGGACTCATCGAAGCATTCCTTCTCGGCACATTATCGAAGCTATCCATTCTTATAATCTTTTTCTAGAAAAGGGGGCCTAAAGAAGGATATAATTTGAGTAGTTGTTTTGGATTGGAATGTACTGAAATATAACTTGTGTAAATATTAAAATAAATAATAAAATTAGATAATCTAGAACATATGTTAAGACCAATATTTAGTTCCACATCCATCACCTTTAGCATATTTAGACATATTTCAAAGTCGGATTCCATTATTTATTGCATTGTATAAGATGCTTGGAGCAGATTTTAACTTTTACAACCTTCAAGACCTCCAAGCATTGCAAGCTAATCCTTACTATAGTGCCAAAAGAAAAAATTGTTATATAAAAAACACCAGTTTCAGGAATGAAAACAACAATGGACTACAACCAAAGTAAGATGGCAACCAAAAAGAAAAAGAAAATGAAAGATGAAGTAGATAAAAAAAGAGCAACAAGCAAACCAGTCAATCAAGTTTAATAACTTACGTTTCAGGAATGCATCAAAGAGATCCCCGCTGACACCTTCTATAGTGTCATCCAGGGGTAGAACATGGATACGGTTTTCATACTTAACATCTCGACACTGATGCACACAAACAACATCTCCAAGTCGAACCCTCAAATTTGATCTCACCACCTTATTCATCCTAATCTTTGGCTCCTCACATATATCATCAACCAAAGCAATGCATACTATATCCTTCCTTTTCTTACCCTGAAATCAAAGAGCAGCAGAAACACATAAATTTGTTAATCATAAATCAATTATATTAGCAAACATGTAAAAAGCACATTAAAATGCAATATGCTTAGCTTATTGCAAAATATGCATACCCATAGCATCTTAGGTCAAAGTATTATTTAACAACATCCTTGGAAAGAAGTAAACAATCAGTAAGTAGACTGAATGAGCAACAGAAAATTAATTAGACTCTCCTCTTGCTTTCCCTTTTCTCCTATAAAGCAGGATCTAAGGTGCATTTATAACTGTAAGAAGAGAACACGAAAAGATGATGGACCTACTGATTAACATCAGAAACACCAAAATAAAGGGGATACAGCTGAGATTGCAGGGATTTGAAAGCAATCATGCTGAAATAAAACTCTTCCAGCTCCTACCCCCCAGTCCCTAGCCTAGTCCCTGGCCCAATCCCAATCCCCAGCATGGAGGACCAAACACATAGTGCCAAAGACATTATTAGATAAATATGTCCAAATAAAAGTAAGCAAACTGCACGGCAGCCTCACACCAAAATATTCTAGTACCCAGAACCCTGCCCCTTGCAGCAGCAGCAGCCAAAAAAAAAATTAAAAGCCATAAATCAACCTTGGCTAGGAATAACATTCTTGTGGATATTTAAGACTGAGGTGCTTTTGAACTCTTCTTCTTTTTGTGTTTCTTTTTTGTTTAAGTTTTAGAAGTGTTACTGCAAATTTACTTAAGAACAGAGTCGTAGTTACCTGGGGGTAGAGTGGATTAGCACTTTTCTTCATTTTATCCAGAAACTCTAGAAGTACAAGAGCCTATAATTAAGAAATTTAAAATGAGTAGTTGTAAAAATACCCAAAGCAAGTAAGAAATGAATTAAAAATAGAATAAAACATATCTTTCTAGCTTCCACGAAGACATAGAAGCGAAAATTGGGTCCAAATAGAGAAAGGAAGAAAAGGAATCTGTAAATGCAAATGCATAATGACTAAAAACTAAATAACCTCAAATGCTCAAAAAGTCAAAATCAAACTCGTAGTATGTAATATTTTTCTTATAATTAATTCTTGGAACTTGATGAAAAGGCTGAGATGCTAAATGCAGTACTATGCAACACTGGGTGGTGCATCAATTTAATAAATGTGTGTATATGTAAGAGAGAGATGGACAAAGTAACCAATTCTCACCAAGTACCAAGGTACTTATTTGCACATTGAAAGCATTAGAGCAAAATCCTGTATCCATGAGCCTGCATCATTGTGTTTCAAAAATGTTGCTCTGCCTAAAAGAATACAGCAGTAATACATTAGAAAATTAACTAATAACTGCATAAATTATCATAATGTTGTCCAGTGATCCAGTCAATATACCGTTTCCTCGACAATTACACCTCGCATTCCACTGTACTTGCAATTAATTGGTGTATCAGAACCGACTCTTCCAGATATTGCAACAACCAGAGGCAAAACTTTGCATGCACCATCGAATAATTGTGCTAAACATATAAGGAGTTCAAAAATCATTAAATGGGAAATATACCAATCTTAACACTATACTTTTCACTAATAACAAACAAAATCAAAAGGATAAATGTCTCAAAGCAAATAATTACTTAATTCAGAAAACCAACCATGACTTCTAAATCTAAATAGTGCATTGGTTCTTTCATAACAATACTTTTTATATATTGTGCACTAATTTTCCATAACGATTAACAAACATTGGGCTTAAGAAAGTGCCGAAGAAAAATAATAAAAAGATGAAATGTATAGATATAGAATAATACTTTTGGAAATCCCAAAAAGATGAAAAATGAGAAATTAAAAAAATAGAAATTAAAATGAGAAATTAAATCTATCTTCTTGCCTTTTATTATTTGAATTTTCTCATTCTTATTTAGTCAAGGATTTTATCCCTTTTGCTGCCAGTCTAAAACAATTCAACATAAAAGAATTTTTGTTTCAAATTAAACTTGGTCAAGTAATCGCAATGCCAAAAATTTAATAATATAATTCCTCTGTAATCATATAATTCCTACTCAAATGAGGAAAAAAATATTAAAACACACTTTTGTGCGGGTGGAAATATTTGGTGTATGACTTTCTCAACCCAGGGGGAAAAAAGAAAAAAGAAAGGCTAGTGGGATGACCATTGAAGTTGTCATTCAAAATTATATAGGGTACTTCAGATCCAGAAGCAGTCAAGCATAACCAATCTCCTGCAGGAAAAATTAATTAATTATGAAAAGATTTCACTCTGTTAAGTGTTAAAAAAAACAAAAATTGAATAGTGTCTGTCCACACAAGAAAGCCTCAAGATTTATGACATACTTGAAGAATTGGAGGCGCTTTAAATATGACTATATCTGAAACTTCAGGTTTCCTGAAAATATATGAAACCTGCAAAACAAAAAATGGTACAGGGAATAAGATCAGCTGCTTCATTCTTAAATATGAAGACCTTTCTCATCTATAACTAAAGAATTTATTGATGTCAAAGCTACATCCTTGGTAAAATAAACTACTAAAACCAAGTACATAAAATTATCATAGAAAGGAAACGACAGTAAATAGTATACCAATCCCATTTCTCATTAGATTTCATAGAATTGACTCATTGCCAAAATGATCAACTGAACATTGAACAAACCGGTGTAAAAAATGAAGCATATAAATAACAGCTAGAATTACATGCAAGCTAACAAAGGTATAAAAGTCCATTTTGAACTGTCAGCGCCAGGATGTCAATCAAAACAACTGTCATGTTCCATCCAAATCCATTTCTGACCACGCAAAAGAAATAATCTGGTACAAAAAATTTAAATGAATGCTTAATTTTCAAGTCTTCCAATATCAGAAAATATTATCCATTCAGTTCTCAACAATTACAGAAAAACATCTTCTAACAATACCTTAATTCCCTAATTACCTTAACCTTATTCAACTTCCTGTATTTCATTAAATCCTTGTCCCAGTAACAGCACCAAAATCTACAACTAGAAATGTGAAATAGTTTTCCTATTCATCCAAGCCCATCAACTAAATCTAACTAAATCTTGCATTATCCTCATTAACGAAAATGTATGTAAATAACTTCTTATGCACTAGATTAGGACAACGTTATGCGTGATACCTTCTCTGCTAAGACACGGTCGCCTATATCAAGAGTTGGGTACATAGAAGTCAAATCGATCATCCTCCATCAGTACTGGACAGGAGTCCATGCCCATCAAGCTTGGAGCTTTCAACGTCAATTCCTATCAAATATGAAAGGAAACTTTAATCCGGAATCAAGTTCTTGCAAACAAATAACGAAAGAAGGGAGAAAAGACATCAACCTTCCTAATCAACCTTAATAATATCAAGGCCTCCTACAGTGAATGCTACTTCTTCCAGCAAGATCGCCGGCACATACACGATCGAGGCTGCCGCCGGTTGGCATGGGGATGTCAACTATTAAAAGGACTCATAACGTGGCTGCCAAGGCTGCTACGTAGCAGCTTGCGCACGTCATGGCTACGTAGACGACGGCAGTTGCACAACAGGAAGCAGGGGAGACTGCGATGACATAGAATAGAAACAGCATGTCAAGAGGGACTCAACCAGCAAACTTTAGGAAGAAGCATGTTGATAAAACTAACAAAGACTACCATAGCAAGTCAAACCTCACTCTAATATCATTCCAAGCACTTTAGAAAAGCACTATGGACTTCTGAATTACTCAAAATTTGTAAATGTCATCATGTAAGAAGACATCACATGCACGTATTGATAACCATATTTTGGCCAGAGTTTAGATGAATTAGACACAATGCCATCATCTTGTTTATTACCAACATCAAAGGTTCCATCTGAATGAAAATAAAATGATGCAATCCCACAATAAATAAAAACCCAAAAAGGTACTCCAAAATAATTATTAAAAAATCAGTTTAAAAAATAAATGAGCACTTAAAAATAAAGAAAAGAAAAATTAGTAAAAGCAATAACCAGTCATACCCCAATATTGTTTTGCTCCCGGAGCTTACGAACACTATAAACCACTGCCTGTAACACCACACCATCACCAGTTTATCAATTCATTCAGACAAAAAAAAAAATCTAATCAAAATGTATAACCTAGTAGGGGGGAATATAAATAAATCAACTCCAACTAGACCCACCAATTTGCCTCCAAAGCCAAGAATAGAAGCAATCAATATGTAGCAACAAAAAGCCAAATGACGAGGGAAAAATCGTTTCTTTCATGTCATTTCTTCAAATCCAAATTCAATCAATTCAAACCAACCAATCTAATACATCTACACATGATAATAAATATTATAAAAAATTAAATTGTATCTAAATGACAAACCCGTTCACCGAGGAAAGCGCCGGCGATGATGAAGGTGGCATACACAAAAGTTCGACGCATAATCACGCTATAGAGGCCTTCCAAAAGGCCTCCTCCTCTTCTTCGAATTGGGGCTGCAGACACCATTTCAGATTTTCTTTGTTTCTCTCTCTTGGAAGAATTTGTCTTCAATTTGGTGTTTGAAAGGACACCAACGTTTTGTAGACCTAGTGTGATAAGTAGCTGATCAATCAAAAGCCTCAATGAATTAATAGATTCTTGGACAAAGAGACAAAACATTACTATTTTTTATCCCAAAAAAAAAATCATTTTAATTCAAAACAACCATGTGTCAACATAGCAAGCTGCCACATGCCGTTCCAATAACCTTATGTAGTTACTATTATATATATATGTAACACCCCACTACCTAAACCCGACAGGGCCGGGGATGTCGCCCCGTCCAAAGGACAAGGGGTCTTTATAACTAGGTCACACAAAAGAAAATAAAAGTAATACCTTGAAATTGAACTTATTACAACCCAAAAATACATGAACAAATCTAAAATAAATTGTTCGCTACCATCTCTCAAACAACACATAAGGAAAATAATATAAAGTCTTCAAAGCATAGGCAACAAATCTAGCTATTCATCTCCACAGCAGGATCGACCTGAAAACATGGCATAAAAGGTGATGAGATAAAAATCTCAGTCAGTCCGTGTGTGCTTTGAGTGTTCAGTGAAAACAGTTCGCGGATGCACAATGTGAAAACTTTATAAGAGAAATATTGGCAAGCATTAAACATTAGTCAAAAACAAGAGTGGTGTTTTCGGCTTTTCCAGCCATACATAATTTATAAGATCAACCACTCAAAAGAAAGGATTATGGGTTACCACACGTTGGGCCCCATAACCGGATGGTCAGTATGCCACACTTTGTGCACACTGCCAGTCAGAATGCCGACACTTTGTGCAGACTGACAAAAGGTAGGTGATCGGCCTACCGGGCAAGATACTCATCATTCTCTATACCCCAAACAACAACCGGGTGTCCATTCCGGCAAAACACAGTCACTTGACTGAAATAAAAATTGCTAGCTCGGACCGGCATGACTAAGTAGTACTGACGTTTCTCTAAGTTGAGTTTTATCTTCTGGAGGTGGCCTCCTGCCAGAAGACTCACTATTGCTCTTCAAAACTAGTACTACTAGCCTACCCTTATTGAGTACTCAACGATAATTGTCCCACTTGGGAGAAAACTAGTAAAACACAGCTTTAATTGAAAATGGCAATTAAGGGTTTCCAAAGTCCTTGTCAAAATTGGTTTTAGAAATAGTTCAGTGTTTGAGTAAAACTGCTTTGAAAATTTTCAAATAATTGGTTTGACTGAATCAAGAAAAGAAACAGTCCTTAATTGCCTTTACCAAATCAGTATTCACATACTTCGTGTTTAGCTTGCCATGGTAACCTTTTACAACAAACAAGTTTTATGCAGGAGCTTACCTGATCCTTTGCTTGCTCAAATTCAAAAGTGTTCCAAAGCTGACATAACCCCGCCTGGGGTAAACACAAGACATAAGGTTACACTCAAGCTATATTCACTTACACAAATAATCCTATCCCTAATGTTCTAAGCTTTAAGGCTAGATGATAAAGAATTTTATAAAATAAGTCTAGTTTGATAAGTTAAAATAACTAGGGTTCCTAAAATAATTGCTAATAAATTATAAACTCAAATAATAATTCTTGAGTGTTATTTTTAATAAATAAACTAAGGTTTGAATATTAAGTCCTAAATAGTACTAATAAATGGTGATTTAAAAATAGCTTTATTATAAATAAATATTTAATTACAAATAACCTTTAATTAATTTTTAAATAGATAATAAATAATTAGTAATAAATAATGAATGAATTATTTTAAATTTTAATTAATAAATAACAAATAGATTCTAATAATATTTTATTTATTGTAAAGGATTTATTACTATATATATTATTTTTAATAAAAGATCTCATTTATTTGATAAAGAAAATATGAATATTTTAATTAATAAACCATTCCAAATCTCCCTAGAGTTTCGAATTTTTTAGGGAAAATATAGCAGTATTCTATTCAAGGTAATAAAATTTGTTAATAAAAATAATCTAGCCTTAACAAGAAAATACTTTTTCACCATGATTTTCCTAATGCTAGAAAGGATTCATGAACACCTTCTCCATCATCAAACAATATATTAATCCATTCATGAACATACACTTGAACTATCTCATACCATCACATGGCCAAAATCCTACTAAGCATAATCATCAACCATGGTTTCCATGGAAAAATAAGTACATAAAAACCTAATCACCTTTGGTGTCATGGTCTCTAACATGCTTCAAACATCCATAAAATTTCATTAAGCACGAAGAACATACATTGATTCGAAAGGAAAACACATACATCCTAGTCATATACAACAATCATCATGTCCTAACTCCATTCCCTTAATCCACATGCATATACTCAATCCCTTATCCATATTTCATTCTTCCTATCAATATCTAAGAGACATGAATACTGAATTAAAAGAAGGATTAAAGGAAAATACTTGATTTGATGAACACTTCGATGAAGAATTAAGAAGGTCCACGCGATTGAGAGCCTTGAATGATCCAACGGGAAAACGGCCATGGTTGATGGTTGATCAACCATTTCGGTTGGAAGAGAGAGAGAGAGAGGGAAAGAGAGAGAGCACTAGAACAGTACAATCGAATGAAGAAGATGAACAAGAAGGTTGTTCTTGACTTACCTTGTTGATGTTCTTGAGACCTTCAAAGAAAAGCTAATTTTGATCCGTACGAAAATTCTTGTTTGCAAGGTTTGGTGTTATAAATACCAGAAATGAAGTTTAGAGATTAAATGGAAGTGATTTGGAGTATTTGAGAGTGATTGGAGGTGTTTAGAGTAGGGTTACGCTTGAAGAAGGTTAGTGTGTGTTCTTGGTGTTCTTGGTGTTCTAGGTGAAAATGGAGAGAATTTGGAAGAAATGCTGCACGAATTTTGGTAGAGGGCTGGCCGAATGGTATGGAGTGAATGAGGGTTTCGGTTTTTAGCAAGAAGGAGAGAGAATGATCAGATTTTTTTTGAAATTTAAATGGAGGAAATGGTGGAGATGTTTAAGGTAAGAGGTTAGCTATGGTGTTTGATCAAGAGAGGTTTCTATGGTCTTCAATGGTGGCGGCTAAACATGGTGGTCTTGCTGAAATGATTGAAGGTTAATGTTGCTCCAAGGCTGGCCGAAATTCAGTCTTAAATGGCAGAGGAAATTCTGGTTTATTTGCCTAATACAAGAGTGATTTTAATGGAGTAAAATGCTGAAATTATTTGAAGTTCAAAAAGTGTTTGAATGGAGTGATCTTAGGAGTGTTTTGTGGTGTGGCTATGGAGTCCATATGCTCAAGGTAAGTGTGGGGTTAATGGTGTTCAGTCTACAGCTGGGCAAGGTTCAATTTTACAGAGGTTGAAGGTGATTTTCGGCCTAGGCTAGAAGGGAGCAAAGCTGAAAAATTCTGGTTTCATGCTTCAAGAGTTTCGAAGGCTGTGCAGAATTTCTGCACACCTTCAACCCGATTTGCAGCTGACTCTTAAGGGAGTTTGAAGGTCTTTCTAAGGTGGTTTTCCAGCCTTAATGCTGGAGAAATATTGAGGAGTTTTGCTGGCTTGAAGATGAATCAAAACAGCTTCATTTACTTGGTTGAAAGCTGCGAAAATGACCAGAATTTTTTTCTGGTTTGGTGCTGTTTATGCAGTCCGAAAATTGCACAGATTTTTCAGCATTCAAGCCACATTAAATGACCATTTTTCTGGCAGAAAATGAGTGGGTTTACTGGCTAAATTTTTGAAGAAATGGCCTGCAAATATTCTGGAAAATTTCCAGATTTTCCTTTACTAGAAGATGAACAACATGAAGGAGAGTTTGAAGGTGCTATCATGGTGATTGATTTTCTCTTGGAAACCCTTCCTATTTCTCCTCCTACTTTCGGCCAACTTCCCAACCTCCAAAGCTGATTTTCGAAATTCAAGGTAGAGGAGTTATCGCATAATTTTTTTGGAATTTAAAAGAAAGGATTTAATTGTTTTGAATTATAAAGATGTTAGGACAAGTTAGTGGTAATAAAAAGGACAAGAATTCCTCTAGAATTCTTTTTAGGACATGAGGATAAGATTAGGACATTCTCTTCATGTCTCCCCTAAGACAACATTCCTATTTCCATGAAATGTAAGAAAACAAAAATTCAAACTTAGTTAAGATAATGATGACAAAAACTTAAATGATGGGATTTGAACTCATGACCTTAGAAATTAATTCACCAAGCTCTAACCACTAAACCACAACAACTCTTGTTGTTATTTTCTCACCCACATTTTCTTCCTATTTAATCCTCAAGCTTTCTTCCTATTTTGACCTCAAGCAAAATTACCATTTTACCCTTCCTACTCGATAAACATAACTAAGCATGTTAACCTATAATCCATAACTCTAAAGCACATAGAATCATTTAAAACATATATATTCATACAAAATAATATGATATGCATCCTGACCCCCTTACTCTAGGGTTGACTTTAGATGGGGTTTCACAATATATATATATATATATACATATATATATATATATATATAGATATATATATATTTCATGTCAGGGAAGCACTTCAGCCTCTCTCACATTGAACGTAGATGGTTCTGCAGCTCAATTCACAATTCTGCACGTGTGGGGGGTCTACTTCGACATGGTGATGGGGACTCTATTATTCGATTTGTTGAGCGAATTGAGCTCTGCAGCCCCCTGATAGTTACGGACCGTGGGTTGAATCTGGCCGTTTCGCATGGTTTTCGAAACATTCAGGTTAAATCTAACTCATGCAAGGCTGTGACAATATTGACCAATAGTGTTCTTCCTCCTTCAAAAGCACAACACTGCAATAGGGGCATTCCAAAGCTTATGACTTCTTTTTCACACATCCAAATGTGTCATATTTTAGGAAAAGGTAATTCAGCAGCTGATAGTTTAGCTAGTTTAGCATCTTTTCCTGGTTTGCAATGTACTTATACCTCATTGTGAGCCCTCCCCCTTCACACAAGAGGTTTTTTTTTTTTTTTTAATTTAAAGGTGGCGGTTATTTAGGGCCCCTGCCAATTTATTGAGAGAAAAAATAAGTTTACATGGAGGGGGCACTAGACCTGGCCTCCAAGCAATACGTACAATCTTTGATATAATATTAGGCACTCCCTGATATCTAAATTACAAAACCCTTGCACTTGTTTATTAGATAGGCAGAGTATTCCTACCCTGAGAATTGTAGAAATTGATAGGAGGTAAGGTTTATGTCTCTTTTCATATATATATATATATATTTTCTTTTTAATAAATAAGTAGAGGTCTGTCAAACTCCCCATCCAAGTATAGATGGTTTTTGGGGGAAAAAATAAAAATTCCTATCCAATCCATCATACTTGTTTTTCACTACCAATACATTTCAGATCTATTTATAAGTGTCACGTTTTTAATTTATAAATTTTTATAAAATTTAAAATTATATTTATATTTTTTATTTAAACAAAGTAGGTAAAAAAGTTTTTTATATATATGCACTTCTTTTTTAATTAAAAAAATTAGAATCTACATGTGTTTGGTTGCTTAGATTGTTTCTTCATTTCTCAGTAAATTCAGGAATGATTATAACAGTATTAGGAACGCAAAAATATAGTAAGGACAAAATTACTTCATAAACTTATTTATGGTATGGTAAAGTAATACTAATCCAATATAGTTAATTAAAATTAGCATACACCTTTCATTAAAATGTAGTTTCTCTAAACAAAACAAAATTGCTCATGGTGAATTCACAATCCACTGCCTTGATCAACTTAGTCACATCCACCTTCTTCACCCTTTCACTCTATTTTTACTTATTTCTTATATTTCTTATTCTAATTACAAATTTATTTATATTTATTCATTTTAGTTAGAAATTCCTCTCTACAATTTTATTTCTTATTATTATTTACATTTTATTTTTATTTCTGAGATATTTGTATTTTTTTAATATTAAATATTAAATTAATAAAAATACAGATTTTATTTTAAATTTTTAATTAATATTATATTAAGTAATCCCAATGCTTAGTTTGAAAAGTTTCTTTTGCTCGATCTATATTTAATAAATTATCTCAATTCCAAATGAAATGTTAAAAGAACAGTACTTCTCCAACCATTTGCTGAATTGCAAGCATAAATTAAATGGACCAAAAATAGGAGCCTCTCCCGAAGTGGAACGACATTATTTTTTCCCCCAAAAAACGAAGTGAAAAGAAAATACTAATGTATACGTATGTGCTATGCATTTTTCTTCACTTAAAAATGTGAAACTTAACCTTGGTCGCTCCATACCAAAATTTTAGCTTTCACTGAAGGGCTGCAGTTCTCGTTGGGTCGAGGATATGACATGGCTTTCATTAAAGGACTCCCATTCTCCTTGGATGGAAGACATGGCTGAGTTACCATTGGAGAGTAAAGGTCAACTATTAATTAACAAGTTGGCATTTGTAGAGATTGGTATACTCTAGTCATCACTTAGCTTAGGAGGACTCTCAAAGATTATATTTATGTTGATTTTTCTTTTGTTTACCGAATTGTCCAGCGCATTCTCTTGTTACTAAGTGCAAACTGCTGATGGTTTTTTTGTGTATGAGAATACTCTCCCATATGATATTTATTCCGCAATTTTAACGGACATCCATTAATGCATTATAAATTTTATTTCCACCAAAAAAAAAACAAAAAAAACTTTCCTTCAGATACCTTCACACACAGATTCATATCTTTTATTGGGGATATTATCCAAACAAAGATAAACATATTATAACTAAAACATATCATTGCCTCCCGCCAAAAACATTGCAAATTCTAAACAAAGTTAATCTTAGCTGTTTGATAAACACCATTGGATATCATTGGTTACCCAAATCCCTCACGCAGCCTATAAATAAATCCCCCACGATGCATGAATTCTCCAACTGCATGTCTCTCTTTTGAATCTCTAAGATGATGGGGTTTTCCAGCAGGGTTTTTGTGTTGGCCATTGCTTTACTCTTTTGCTTCTACAATGGTGGCGATTCCACTGATGTCTCATATGATGGGAGAGCAATCAAAATCAATGGGGAGAGAAGGGTTCTGATTTCTGGTGCCATCCACTATCCTCGTAGTACTGAACAGGTCTATCAAAAACCTTGGATCGGATAGAAATTAATGTATTTATATTTGTTCAAAGGCTATTTTCTATTATTTTTTCATCAAATTAAACTATTCTTGATGATGTAGATGTGGGCTTCGCTAATCCAAAAGGCAAAGGAGGGAGGTCTCAATACAATTGAAACCTATGTTTTCTGGAATGCCCATGAGCCCCAGCCTCGTCAGGTCTGTCCTTAATTATCCATCACCACTGTAATATTTTTTAAAACTTGATGGACAATATATATAACTTCTGTGGCTAACTTGTTTTCATGGATGTTTTCCAGTATGATTTTTCAGGCAACCTTAACCTTGTAAAGTTCTTGAAAATAATTCAAGATGCAGGGCTTTTTGCCATTCTGAGAATTGGTCCATATGTTTGTGCTGAATGGAACTTCGGGTATGTTGAAAAATCCTATGGAAAGTCTATCTCATTCTCAAACCCCACGGATAACTCTTAGCCTCACGTAATTTTTAAGACTTGATTTTTGTGTGTCTTAAAAATTTTAATATGCTTGTTCATTTCAGAGGCTTTCCAGTCTGGATTTACAATAGGCCAAATATGACATTCAGAACCTACAATGAAAATTTCATGGTACTCATACATATGAAGACCATAATCATATCAAATTTGAATTTCCATTTTTAATTTATTTTTGGTAACTCTTTTTTTTTTTCTTTTCCACTATATATGTAGAATGAGATGCAGATATTCACCTCTTTTATTGTGGACATGATGAAAGAGAACAAACTTTTTGCTCCTGATGGAGGTCCTATTATTCTTGCTCAGGTTGGTAAATATTATAAAAACATTTTTGCATTATGAAATTGTATTATTTTTATTGACATTTTCTTTTTTTAATATATATATATATATGATTAGATTGAAAACGAATATGGAAATGTCATGTGGTCTTTTGGGGACGACGGCAAAAAATATCTTAGTTGGTGTGCAAGCTTTGCTGAGTCTCTAAACATTGGGGTTCCATGGATTATGTGTCAACAAGATAATGCTCCGGATCCAATGGTAATTTAATACATTTCTTCTTTTGTCAAAACTTTTTTCAGTTCATTTATCTACATAATTATATTACTCCTATAATTTGTCTCAACTTCAATACAAACTCATTCCATGCCTTAAGTGTATAAAATAACGAGAATCTTACCCCTTCTTTTCTCCATAGATTAATACTTGCAATGGTCATTATTGTGACCAGTGGAATCCTAGAAACAAGAATATTCCCAAGATTTGGACAGAGAATTGGATTGGATGGTGAGTCTTATTGAAAATTTTTTCCTTTTTTCAAATACTCCCTTTTTTTTTTTTTTTTTTGTTACTTCTGGAATTGTTTTCAAAAATAAATCATTCGTTAGGTTTTCTGATTGGGGCGATAAGAATTCTCATAGACCTGCAGAAGATGTTGCTTTTGCCGTTGCTCGTTTTTTCCAATTACGTGGCACAGTCAATAACTACTACATGGTTTGTACAGACAGTTAATTTATTTTAAATTCAATAAAAATTGAATTATCCACATTTTGATGGCCTTTTTTCACTTATGATTACAGTACCATGGGGGTACTAATTTTGGTCGAACATCTGGTGGACCTTACATTGTAACATCATATGACTATGATGCAGCACTTGATGAATATGGTAATTTTCTTTTTTGACTTTTCTAACCTCTCTGTTATTTATTTCGGACAAATTTTTTCTATCTATCAGAATTTTTTTTATAATTATTTTAGGCCTTGTGAATGAACCCAAATATAGTCATCTCAAGCATCTGCACAATATACTTGTTTCTGCGGAGAAAGTTTTGACCTATGGTGACTTTAATGACACTCAATATTTTGGCAGCACCCTTTACCAAGTATAGTACTCTCTTCCTTTTTTTTTTTCTCTCTCACTACATATCCTGCCCATATTTCTTTAGTTTATAAATGAAATTCTTGGTTTTATAATCGCAGTCTACTGTTTATTCCTACAATGGGAAAAGGGTTTGTTTTTTCGCTAACGCTGACAAAAAGGACATATCACTTCCCTTCGAAGGAAGACAGTATAAGGTTCCTGCTTGGTCTGTTGGCATTTATCTTGATGATTGTGTCACAGAAATTTTCAACACTGCCCAAGTATGTACACTAATCTGACTCAATTTTACTCCTCCTTCGAGTACAACTTGTCGTCTTATTTTGTTTCTGAGATTCGATTTCAACAATGAATATGTTCCTTTTGTATTATATCCCTAGGTCAATGTGCAAACTTCTTCGAAAGTGAAGAAGAGGATTCCTTGGGGGAATGATGCTACATCCTGGAGATGGAAATATGAGAAGCACGAACGTCCTCCTAGGAAGCTTTGGACTGGTTATACACAAGACAAGCAAATCTTTGACCAGAAAATTATTTCCAATGATGCAAGTGACTATGTTTGGTACATGACAAGGTGATAGATTAAATAATTTATTTATTTATTGTATTTTAACTGTAGTTTACTAATGATGTTTTTCAATTAATTGTAGTGTCCAACTTAATAAAAACTCTTCTATTTGGGGTAAATCGGTTACCGTACAAGTCCCTTCGACAGGGAATGTGGTTCATGCTTTATTCAACAATAGGCGTATTGGAACTCAAACAGCAAAAAACTGGATTGATTTGAAGTTTGAGGCAAAACTTAGACCTGGAAAAAACATAATATCATTGCTAAGTGGCACCGTAGGCTTGCAGGTATTTTAAACAATATTTAATTTCTTTAAATAATTATTGTAATTTGTTTCTTGTTTTTCTTGGTTATATTTGCTAACTTCTTGATGTCTTATGTTTAGAATTATGGTGCTTTCTATGAGAGAGGATTGAATGGAATTGCTGGCGCTGTTAAATTGATTGCCCCAAACAATGAAGTGTTGGACTTGT
Source organism: Voacanga thouarsii (assembly GCA_026120185.1). Lineage (NCBI taxonomy): Eukaryota > Viridiplantae > Streptophyta > Magnoliopsida > Gentianales > Apocynaceae > Voacanga > Voacanga thouarsii. The sequence continues at coordinate 1,203,494 of JANUWF010002273.1, forward strand.
CCAACAATACATGGACTTACAAAGTTGGTCTGGATGGAATTGACAAATATAAAATGTATGATGACCGTCTGCAACATAAATGGAATAAAGGTGCTCCAGTGAATAGGGAATTTGTTTGGTACAAGGTAATGCCATTCCAGTCAAAAAAATTTTAAATAGAAAAGGTTTCCATGTGATTCGCATTTTTGCTTGGGGAAGTTACGTTTGATCTTGTTCCAGAGAGAATTCCCAACCCCACCTGGAGATGACCCTCTTGTATTGGATTTGCTTGGTATGGGAAAAGGAACTGCTTGGGTAAATGGTAATAATATTGGTCGATATTGGCCATCCAATTTTGCTGATAAAAATGGTTGTAATGGCTGTGACTTCCACGGAAATTATAATCACAACAAATGTTTTACAGAATGTGGAACATCAACTCAGAGATGGTTTGTGCATTCTTATCTCAAATCTGATTCTCTTTCCCTTTTAACTCTTACGGAGTTTGGATCATCTCTCGTTGGTTTTGCCGTGCATTAATTAGGTACCACGTTCCGCGCTCTTTCTTGCGAACTGGAAAACCGAACTCTCTGGTTTTGTTTGAAGAGTTCGGAGGAAATCCTTTGGGCATAAGCATTCAGACGGTCAGTATAGGAACAGTATGTGGAAGTGTTCTCGAAGGCGCCAACTTGGAACTGTCTTGCCATGGGAAAAATATATCCGGAATCAACTTCGCAAGCTTTGGTTCCCCAGAAGGCCCGTGTGGATCATTTAAAAGCGGAGACTCTGACGCTGGGATAGACGTTGTTAGAAACTTGTGTGTTGGAAAAGAAAGCTGTTCGATTGAGGCTTCGGAAAAAAACTTTGGAGCAAACACTTCCACGAGCTCTGATTCAAAGAGGAAGCTGGCTGTTGAAGCTGTTTGTTAGAAGCTATTTTCTAGTCTTGGATAATTCTTTATTGATAATTAAAGCCGTTTGTTTAGGAAATCTTTATTGATAATTAAAGTCGTTTGTTTTGGAATTCTTTATTGATAATTAAAGTCTTGGATATTCTTTATTGTTAGAAGCTGGCTGATTTGATAATTCTTTATTGTCTAGTTTGTTTAGGAATATATTTGAAAGTAAAATCACTATATATTTGAAAATAATGAATGATATCGGAGAAAATTTAAAGTCGTTTCAAGTAAGTTTTCAATAGAATCAGAAACCTTTCATTTCAGTCTGTAAAGTGGTAAGGTTGATACCTTTCTCTTTGTACTTATTTGTTTCCTCTTTTTAATAAACAGGAAGAGAGTTCCCTTAGCACTGTGGTGAACTGTGGTGACTTTCCTTTGGTTCATGAAGCACAAAGCTCGTATGAGGCGCATCCATCTTTTAGGCATCCCTAAGTGGGCACTTGTCTTTTGTTATGTCCCTTTCGAAAAATGAATTACATTGTTAGTTAAGTTGTAGTAATATCTTTTTATGTAAATTTGGGAGATCACGTAAGGGTGGCAAATTAGATAGCCAATTGAATCTTGACAAACTTAAATAGAGTTCAACTCATTTAAGTCTATATCCATCTATTTATGTTTTCTATAAAATAAATAAACATTTTTTACCTTAAATTTTTTTATCCACCCAACTCATGCCTTATAACTCACCACTCCAGCCGTCCCACTCCTATCTGCAATTTCGCCCATCCTTGAGGAGAACTGCGCGCCAGTCTTTTAGGGGAAGGAAGAGGAGTAGAATAGAAAATAAAGGAGAGGAAAGGAAACCACAATTAGTTATTGTGTTTGGTTAGATTTAGAAGAAAGGAAATGATACAATCTGAATTTATATATTTTTGTCTATTAATTTAATATAATAATATTATTAGAATATTTTAATTCGTTTAATAAAAATTTATTAGATGAGGTTTCACCTTCCTCCATTTCTACTCACCTTTATATGGAAACGAAATTAAAACTTTTATATTAAATCTAATTTCTTCCATTCTTCATTCATTTATTTTCTTTCTTTAATAAAAAATTAATCAAAACAATTAAATTCAAACCCTTAATTTCCCATCCTCTCCCTCCGTTTCTCTCACTGCAAACGGACTTGTTAAAGATGGAATGACACATTGTCATTTTAGTAGTTGTTGCTGTCAAAATAGGGAGCCGATGCAAACGGGGATCGGCTTCATATCTAACAAACACAAACGATCCGATATGGTGTAATAGAAAATAGTATCAGATTTTTTTTGAATTAGGGACCGGATTCTTTGAACTTACTACAGAAATGGCTCAAGAAAGTCAGCTGAGAATGCTAAACGGAGGGACCTTTCTCAGAGAATAGAATGATACTTGTATTAATTGGCTTAATGGAAAGTACAGAAAAAATACTGATATCGAAAATACTAACAGAAACCGTAAGAAAAACTGTAAACAATGCTGGTAAAGAGAAGCTAGAATAAAGCAGTAAGAAAGCTGTAAAGAATCAAAATTCTAGATTAGAAAGTTGGAAATGATGATAAGGAAAAAAGAAAATGAAATTGAATTCTGCTGATTGATGAGTTGATTTATTGTCCTTCATTTTGGGTGATACTCCTCATTTTATACTTGCTGCGAACGAGCCACTAACAGAATGTGGAGTTACATTCAGCCAAAGAACACCCCCAATGATCGTGCAGAATCCTTACACCGAAAGATCGGGAATCTGTTTTTCCTTCTTATTGGCTCCGCGGTGCCGATGTTGACCATGGCTATCGGCTGTTCGAAAGGTTGACTTTATCGGCTTGTCCCCATTTATCAAATCGGCATCGACTCGAAGTAACCGTTGCGTCGGCTCGGCAAAGTTGACGTCAACACATGCCCCCCGAGTACCGTTGTTTCAGCGGACGCGAGTCATCGAAACAATGGGAATCGTACAACTATTAATGGTAGCCGTCCGTTTTCTGACAGAATCGAAACATCCCGAACGTTATGGAAGATTTGCGACGCCTCGGCCTTATAACCCACGAACGGCCCAATTTCAAATTTCCTTATAAACAGCAGTGGTCCCCAATCAGAACTCCCCACTTCCTACGACTTCCACCTTCTTCAGAATTCTACTGCTTTAGTAACTCATCGATCTCTTATCTTTCTGCCATAATTTCCCATGAACTGTAAATCTCTTCTTGGTAAAAAGAAAACATTGCGATGGCCACCCCTACCGATCAAAACACTCTGTGCCTGGTCCAAGCCGATGCCCAACTTTTTGCCTTGGGCCCATGCCTCTTGCCCACAGACATTACCGCTGAACACGTGCGGTTTGTTTTACCGGCTGATTTCAATTTCCCTCTGCAACAGGATACCTTCACCACCGCCAATCTTCCCTCTTCTTTCCGCCATTGGCCCCGCAAACTCAAGAATTACAGAGAATGGCGAGACCGCTGCCACGCCCGATTCGGGGCCATCTGGGCGCAATGGGGAATTTCGGATGCCATCATGATGACCAACTTTGAGATGGCTTTTGACCCCAACTTGTTTGCCGCCGTCCTTCCCTTTTGGTCTTCGGCGATCAACGGCTTCATCTTCCCGCACGGGATGTTTTCTCCTACCATTCTTGACATCTGCACCATCCTCGGCTTCCGATGCGATGGCGATGAGATTCCAAGGCTTCACGACGAAGAAAATTTGCCAGTCGTTGAGGCGCGTCTGGACAAGGCCTCCTCCTCGTACGGCAACTTCATCAGTGCACAACGAGGGGTGGAGAACACTCCTTCAAACCAAGAACAAGCGGCCTTCCTTTGGCTTTGGCTGTGTAAGTATGTCATTTGTTCCCATTCCGCCGGCATCAGCAATGAGTACCGATACTATGTATCGGCTCTCCTAAAGAGCAAGAACCGCTGTGACCTTGCTTTTCTGGTCCTCGCCTTGGTCTACCGCACCATCAATCAACTGATGGCTGCCCTTACCGCCGGGGAGGATCCGACCAACCTAGGGGGCCCGCTCTGGATTGATCAACTCTGGTTGTATCAATACTTACCCAACTTTAGCGTTAGCCGACTTGCAGGCACCCAAGCAGATTCTTCTGAACAGGTGACCGGCTATCGGCTCTTTCGAGTCCCCATAAATTCTGCTTCTGTCGAAACCATCGTCTCGTACCTCTACCGATGTCGAGACTTCCATGGCGCCATTTTCTTCCCATATGCTGCTCACCAAGAGGGCCCCCTTTGGTTGAAAAGCTTGTCGGAAAGCCCCAAGGCCACACAAGAAACTCTATGGGCCCGAATTCTGTGTCCTCGGAAAATTCTTCTGGGAACCAAGCCTGGAGCTCGGAGCGCTAAGACCTCCTGTGAGCGGTACAACCCTCACTGCTTCTCCCGCCAATTTGGGCTGATATAGGACATTACTGTAGATCCAGGGCATGTTTCCTTTTTCTCTGTAAAATCGGTGTTATCGGTTGAAGACGTACACACTTTAGCCGAATGCACGCAGGCCATTCTAAGGTCCTTTGAGTTTAAACCCTTCCAGGTGGTGCTGGAGACCTCCCCAAATTTTGATTTATGGTGGAGGCTATTGAGTGGGGCCCTATTTTCTGCCCCCATAGGCGTCTGGCTTCTACGAATCCCTGGGCCGGCCACCTCTCTACCTAAACCACCTTCATCTGCTAAGAAAGGAAAACAGGTAAAACACCCTGTAAATCCTGTAATAATGTCGACCTTACACACTCCCTTGGTACAGAAAACCACTGCTGATGCTCCTGTGGTCCCGGAGGAGGAAGAAGAAGAGGTCGAGGTTCCGTCCCTGCTCCGTCGATCCAAAAGGAGGCATGACACACTGACTCCTCCAGTTTCCAAGGTTTACATTTGTCGATTCTTCTTTTTCTCCCTTTTGGCTTCCTTAATGTTCAAAAAATTGTTCACCTAATTATCAGCACAATCCTTTTCTGCAAAGGCGCAAGCAAATGATAGGTCGTCCTGTAATTATCGACACTTCTTCTGACTCGAAGGAAAACATTCCGCTCCACTCTTTAGCCGAAAAGGCAGCCGAAAGAGCTGTCCCGCCGATGGCAGATACCCCCATGGTGGAGGCTACAGCTCCTCTTCCAACGGCTAGCGCGTCAGCTCCCCCATCAGTAGCAGACCTTCCATCGGTTGAGCTGCTGACTCCAAAAAGTCCACCCCCTGTTCCGCCAAGGCCTGAAAAGCAATCAATGGCCGGAGATGTCGAGACAACGGTACCTCCCTCCAGTCAGAGAGCTGGAACAACTACTACTTCTCTACCGATGCTGACATTGGCTTCAGCGCTGGACTTCCTTGACGGCCTCATCAGGGCTTCCCTGCCTACTGAGAAGGCCACTCTGGATATTGTGAGTCGTGCCCTTCTGCGGATTGTCCAGTCAGCCGACCCCGACATGCCCCCTGTACTTCGGGACTTGGCAACTGGGTGTCTGGGGCAAATGTGTTTCACTAGTCGCTTCTTATCCGATACACAACGCCGTCGGGATAAAGCGCACAACCAGCTAAAGCTCCTGAAACTGCATCGAGAGAATGCAGCATTTGCCGAGAGAGATCGCCGGGAATCCTTGGATCATCTTTCGCGTCTGTGAGCCAACATTGCTGAGGGAATTGGAAAAATTAAGCGGCTCGAACATGAACTATCAGAAATCCAGAAAGAGCTTGCCTCTGAAAAAAGAGCTCTGGAGCAGCGACTTGCATCAAAAAAATGATTCCAGGAGACGGTCAAAACCATTGAAGACTCCTTTCTTAAGCATCATGACGAACGGCTAATGCTGGAGGCGGAAAATGAACTGCTTGAAGCTGAACTATCAAACTCAACAGCCTTGCTAGAAGAGATAAAGTCTGGGTGGGACCGCTTCACAACCGAGCTGAACAAGGCTCTACACCCCTCGGCTACTGACGAGGCCGGTCCTTTTGGCACCCAAACTGAGGAAGCTGTCCCTTTGCTAGCAAACCAAGGGTTCAGAAGACAGATGCTGAGGTTGAGGTGGCTGGAACAAAGTTCCCAGTTTCGGATCCGCAACCAACAGAAACTGCCCTGGCTAGCCCAGTGCCCGCCGAATCTAATCGGCTAGCGATTATTCCTTGTCGGCCATTACTGCTGCCCAACACCCCTTCTGATGATAGCTGACTTCTTTTGTATTGACATCTATGGCCATCTAGTCGGTCTCTTGTGATCAACTCAATATATGAAAACCAAATTTTCTGTTTAAGAAGATGCACTTTCTTTTTCTTTTTTTCTTTCTTTTTTTTTTTTTTTTTACTTGCTATCCCCTTCCTAGAACGTCGGATAGTACCACTTCAAAAACTTACCGTTAATTGCTCGACCTACTTCCTTCCCATCGGGTGTCATTAGGTGGTAAGCTCCTCCATCGAAAACTTGCATTACTAAGAATGGGCCTTCCCAAGATGCGGACCACTTACCATACTTCGGATCTTTTGGAGCAGCAGGGAGAATATGTTGGGGATATGCCCTAGAGTCAATTTGTACTTATACTATTGTCATTATGTTTTATATAATAATATGAGGCTTTCCTTTCCATGAATAGTGAGTTTTGTTTTGTGGTCATCAAGTACGTGACTTGATAGTAAAACCATACAATGAATACAATGACTATTCTAAAACTGTCCCTGATCGATTATTATTATTATTGGAATAATAATAAATTAAGATTAGTATGTTTGTGACTTAATGGCTATGTTTTACTGGTCATGGATATTTGTGATATCGAGTCAAGACATAAATAAATGTTAGAGAATATTGTATTGGACATGACCCACTGTGAGAGTACTTCATGGAATATGTCATAAGTACTTTCTAGTCATAATAATATTGAAAGTCCTTCGACCTAAATTCATCATAGTTTCCTACTTGATTAATTCTATATTTTGACATTGTCTAAAGTTGTCTTTAACCAGATAATAAATTAGACTACTGTTGGATATAGAATAAATCAATGAGAGGAATATGATTGATTGTGAAGGAATTTGTCCCTCTCAATTATGGGAGAGATATCCATGGGCCCCTTGATAAGTTAGACTGTTAAAAATGCATGGCCGTGCTCAAATATATCAATCTAAGATATTGATATCATTTGTTTGAATAGTCTACTATGAAATCAAGAAATAATTGATTAAGCTTAATAAGGATGACATGCTCCGTGCCTTATGCTTAATCTGGATATCGTGTGACAAAATGACTAAATATAAAATTATGGTTTGGTTCAAAGAGATCACCGATCTTCATTTAACCTGGATAGTTATAATGTTTTGCTAGAAACCGCTTATAACTTGTGGGCCATTTAAATATGATTTAGGCACACTACTAGTGTTAAATGAACCTATAGAGTCACACAATAAGCGAACTTGTTAGGTTATTTTTCTGGTGACCAGATTCGATGAATCTGAAAATATGTCTAAGTTAATCGTACTTAGAAAATTTACCAGATACAATGAATCTGGAAATATGTCCACATTCGATGTATCTAGATGATGTCCAGATTATAAGAATCTGACTCGACAAATTAATTAGTTAAATTAGCGAGATAATGGTAGAATCTTACCATATCAGTTTTAATTTAATTTGAATTTAAATTAGAATATGATAAGATATTATTAGGGTTGGACTCTAAGAGGTTCGGGGGTTTTTAAGAAAACACTAACCGTCTTTTTCAATAGTCCAATTTTTCGGTTGAGAACATTCATGCCATTCTCTACCAGAAGAGAAAAAAAAAACCTCTCAAACCCTAGGCGCTAGCACTCCCCAGGTATCGAGTGAGTTCACGGTGTGTATCCGATAGAGGACGTTCGCATACTGCAGCGTCTGGTGATTGTTCGGGTTGAACGTACAACAGCGCAATCAGAATCAAAGGATTTCGATTACAGTAATCAGAGGTAATTCTTAAACCTTAGATCTTCTTAATCGTTTACTTGGGTCCTCGAGAGGGATTCGTGGATGTTTTCCGCGTTTAGGAGTCCACGAATCCTAACAGAATAGTCTTCCATACCATGTCTCCTTCTTGAAAACTTCTTTCTCGAACCTTCTGATTGTACGCCCTTGTCACCTTCTCCTTGTGTTGTTTTATATTCTCCAAGGCCACCCAGCGGTCCAACTCAACTTGGTCTAGGCTTAGGGCCAAAGCCATCTGATAATCTTCAGTCGTTAGACCATGCTGGTAGGCTATCCGTGCTGACTACAACGATATCTCAACAGGTAGCACAGCATCCTGCCCATAAGTTAGTTTAAATGGGGTGAACCCAGTTGCAGTTTTAGCAGCATTCCGATGGGCCCACAATACTTCCTGGAATGTTTCATGCCATTTTCTTAGATTGTCTTCTACTGCCTTACGGATCAGGCCGATTAAGGTTTTGTTCGTTGCCTCTGCTTGTCCGTTGGCCTGTGCATAGTAAGGAGAAGAGTGAAGTAACTTAACTTTAAACTGTGTTAGAAAATTACGTACCTGGACCCCTGTAAACACCGTTCCTTGATCCATTGTGATTGTCTCTGGGATTCCGAAACGGAATAAAATGCTTTGTCGGAGAAAGTTGATGACTGCTACTTGTGTCACGTTGATCAGTGGTTCGCCTCCACCCACTTGCTAAAGTAATCCGTTGCCACTAATATGAATGAATGCCTTCTTGCTGAAGGTGGATAGATTTTTCCAATGATGTCCATGGCCCATCCGCGGAAAGGCCATGGTTTAATGATCGGATGCAATTCCGTGGAAGGCGTGTGCAGTAAAGGGCCATACTTTTGGCAAGCTTTACAGCCAATCGCATAAGCATTATAATTTGTAGTCATTAACGGCCAAAAGAAGCCATGACGTTGGAGTGTCCATTTTAGTTTTGGGCCTGCTTGATGTGCTCCACATAAGCCTTCGTGTACTTTCGCCATTGCCCGTGAGGCTTCTTCCTTGGAAAGACACTTTAAGAGAATTCCAATGTGACTCCGTCGGAACAAATCATTGCCTATAACTGTAAAGCTGAGGGCCTTTAGTTTCACCTCTCGAGATGCTTGCCCAGTCGGGTTTCTTAAATAGTCAACGATCTCCTATCGCCAATCTTCTTGATGCTCTGTCTCCGCTATTTGTTGCCACATCATTGCTTTCCTGAAACCTGAAGCTAGCTGAGCTAGATCGTTAGCACGTCAATTTTCTGTCCTGGGGACATGGGCTAGAATGACCTCCTGGAAATGCTGCAGTAGTCCTTTTACCTCCTGTAACTTACCCAACAACAATGGGTTAGTGCATCTATAATCTCCTACTACTTGTCGGATAACCACTTGAGAATCTTCTACAATTCTGACTACTCGAGCCTCCAGTGCTTTCAGAATCCGTAATCCTAACAAAATGGCGTCATACTCCGCCTGGTTATTAGTTGTCCCCTTCTTTAACTCAAAGTGAACCTTGCCCTGTTGTTCATTCAGAGACTCAAAAACCAGACCAATACCAGCCTTCTGTTGGGTACTTGAGCCATCAAATTGTAAAACCCATGGTTTCAAAGAAATGTACCTTTGTGGCTTGTTTCCCTCCATTGGCGGTATCTCCAGTGAAGGATGCTCAGCTAAAAAGTCTGCAATGGCTTGTCCTTTTACTGCCCTCAGTGGCACATACGTTAGAGAAAAAACATGTAATTTGACTGCCCATTTCATCAGTCGCCCATTTAGTAAAGGGCGGTTCAACAAAAGTTTGATTAAATCTACCTTGCATAGGATATGTACCTCCCTAAATAACAAGTAATGCTCTAGCTTTGTGCATGCATAGTGAAAAGATAAACATAACTTTTCAATAGGGGTATACCTGGTCTCTGCATCCGATAGATTTCGGCTAAGATAGTATACTGCTCTTTCTATTCCTTGCGGGTCATCCTGAGCCAGTAAACTGCCAATAGACTCCTCCGCAGCTGATATATATAACTTCATGGGCGACCGGTTATGTGGACGTGCTAACACCGGTGGATGTGATAAAGCTACCTTTATTTGGTTGAACGCTGCCTGATGCTCAGGCTGCCAGATAAAGTTCTGAGACAACTTTAATCGTAACAACGGAAAAAATACCTTTTGTTTCCCTGCAGCGTCTGTAAAAAACCGTCGTAAAAAATTTATCTTTCCCAGGAAACTTTGTAGCTCTTTCTTCGTCTGAGGTGGTCTTACTTGTAGAATATCCCGAGTCTTATTCTGATCTATCTCAATCCCCTTCTGGTGCACTAAAAACCAAAGGAAGTTCCCGACCGTGACTCTGAAGGCACACTTAACCGGATTGATCTTCAAATGGTGCCGACGCATCTGGAGGAAGGCTTGCTGCAAGTCACCCAAGTGTTGTAGGAATATGGGGGATTTCACAACCAGGTCATCTATATAGACTTCCATGGTGCTGTCAATAAGGTCGTGGAAGATGAGATTCATGACCCGTTGAAAGGTGGCCCTGGCGTTCTTCAGACCGAATGGCATGACCACCCATTCAAACAAGCCGATCGACCCTGGGCAGCGGAATGCCATTTTGTGTGTATCCTCTTCGGCTATGAATACCTGGTTATACCCTGAATAACCATCCATAAAACTTAGGAACTGGTTCCCCGCAGCGGAATCTACTAACATGTCGGCCATCGGCATAGCATACTCATCCTTCGAAGTGGCCAAGTTCACATTTCTGAAATCTATGCAAACAAGCAGCTGACCGTTCTTCTTAATAACTGGTATAATGTTAGATATCCATTCTGCATATCGACACGTACGGATGAATCCGCACCGAAGTAACCGTTCCACCTCCTCCTTGATCCTGGGTAGCAATGCAGGGTTAAAAAGTCTTGCTGGTTGTTTATGGGGTTTAAAGCCTTCCTTCACAGGTAAGCAATGCTCTACAATGCTTCGGTCCAATCCTAGCATCTCATGATAGTCCCATGCAAAGCAGTCTTTGTACCTGCGGATTAGACAAGTTATCTTATCCCTTTGCTCAATAGTTAAGTGTAAACTCACCTTGGCTGTTCTGTTTTCCCCTGCTTCTCCTATATCCACCTCTATTAACGGATCTTGAGCAACGAAGCCGGGAGCTCGTCGGACTTCTGAATCTTCCGATCGTAGGCCGCCTGGTTCCTCGGTAGTGATCAAGTTATGGGCCAGCGTCAGCTTGGTGTATTGGCTAGGATCGAATGTCGGATGATAAAACAGAGCCTCGTTCATGTGAATTTCGGCTGAAAATAGGTTAGGATCAGCTGGGATTTGCTCCACCTGCTCTCCATCCCAAATCAACATCATCTGGTGTAAAGTGGATAGTACGCAACGGTTTGCATGAATCCAATCCCTGCCCAACAAAACAGAGTAAGCGGGCTTTGCCTCAATTATAAAAAAAAATCGTCTTACTGGTTTTGGACCCGACTGTGACTTCACAAGTGATCACGCCTTCTGCTGCAGCTGCTTCTCCAGTAAAATTAACCATCTGTACATCGGTAGGGGACAAATCCAACTTATCCTTTCCTAGTCATTTCAAGGTAGAAAAAAGCATTACATTTAAAACAGCTCCACCATCAACAAACACCCGAGTAAATGGCTTGCCATTGACATGTGCTTTGATATACAGGGGCCTGAGATGGTTAGCATTTTGGGCCGTTGGAATGGGAAAAAGCATCCCCTCTGGGGGAATCTGAACATCTACCAGCTCCACGGCGGCTCTTTCTTCAGTATGAAATCCTCTTCCATGGACTTCTGACGAGAAGTAGCTCGAAAGTTTGATGGCAAGATGATAAGCATATTTTGGCCATTTTCTGGGCCTAGTTGTTTCTCAACCCTGGCATCCACCAGCTGCCTTTTTTGTGCCCGTTTTCGCTGCTCTCTCCTCTTTTGGGTCTTTGTTGGTCGGGAATAGAGGCCAGGCAGAAATGTTTCCTTTTAAGGTACCTTCACTGTTAGTTTCCCTTCTCTGCCATGGAAATGTGCTGTAAAATAGGGAGGAGATAAACGGGTAAAAATTGACGGTTTACCATCCAATCTTTGGAACGCCTCCTCTGTTTCCCCACACTTGTTGTTCCCTGTATGTTCTTCCTGTTTCTCACCCATTGTTTGCAGCATGTGTGCATCGGCTAACGGAAAGGGATCTGTGTCTACCAAAGTCTCTTCCTTTTTGTCTGCAAACTTCAGTCTTCCGTCCTGGATAGCCTTCTGAATGATGTTCCTGAAGACAATGCAACCGTTAGTACGATGAGAGAAAGAGTTGTGCCATTTACAGTACCTTTTTCCCTTCAATTCCTCCGGATTGGGAATCTTGTATCCATAAGCCAAATGAATCTGCTTATCTACCACCAGCTGGTGAAAGATTTGTTCAACTTTTGAAATGTCAAAAGAATAAGTGGCTCCTGATGTGGCCATTTCCTCCTTTCCCTTGCCTGGTTTCAAGTGAGGACACGTATAAGATGTGCCCTTTACTAATTCTACAGCCATCACCTCTACAGCCTGCTCTTCGTCTTCCTCAATGGTATTGTCTACGATGGATATCATTGTCTGGCCATGAGAGAACTTGACGGAACGTCGCTTCTCTTTCTCCTTGATCATTTCTTCTATCCTGACAGCATGGGACAACAGCTGAGATAAATCCGAGAATTTTTGGAGAATGAGTGGTTCTTTAAGCTGTGGATAGATCCTACTAACAGCAATTCGTGCGCACTCTGTTTCAAGCAATTGGGTTGTGCATTTGGACTTAGTTTGCCGAAAACGCTCGATAAAATCCGCCACATCTTCTGATCCCTTTTGCTTTACGGCCAAAAGATCTGCAATGGAGACTTCCGGTACCAGTTTAAAGAAACGTTGGTGGAACATTCTTTCCATGTCCGCCCATGAGTATACGGAATTAGGCACTAGATTGGCATACCATGTGAATGATGTTCCTGTCAATGATAATGAGAACAGTTGTAACTTATGCCAGTCATTGTTTCCTAATTCACCACATTGTGCTGTGAATCTTCCGATATGTTCTATGGTGGACTTATTGTCTTCGCCGGAAAATGTTGAAAACTCCAGCAGCTTGTACCCTCGAGGGAGCACTGCCAGGGAATCCACCCACTCAAGGTAAGGCTTTTGGTATATGAGCTGATCCCGTGTCTGCCGCATTACCATATCCATCGGCTGGTACGGCTGTTGAAATTGAGGTGAGGGGCTTTGCATGACAGGTCAGGGACCTTGCCCTATAGAGGGCTCAGTGCTACCGATCCCCTGCCCTGGGTTAGTCGTTGTGATTGACGGATATACAGGAGGGTATGGAGCAGGGTACTGTGGTTGCCCCCCGAAAGATGGCATGTTCCCCTTAACATAGGTGGGAGCCGCTTCATACGTCGTTGGTAACCCTGCTGTTAGGCCCGGACTCCTACCTAGAAATACTTCTGCTGGGAACGTGTTTTGAGTCACCATTCCTGGAGCTTGATACCCCCCAATAGCCGGGAAGGACGTTTCTCTTCGCAGGAGATGTACTGAGTCGTAAGAGGGTGCAACATTAGCCGATTGCATGGTGTATGCAGGTGCCATGCTATTCCCTGGCACAGGGTACCCCGATGGCTGAGTGAAGGTTTGCATATTTTGCCTCTGCACAAATTGTTGAAGCTCATTCTGAAGCAGAGGTCGAAAAATAGTAGCGAATTGTGGAATAAGTCCCTGTAAGAGCTCACCAGTACACTGCTCCATAGTATGTCGAATGGCAGTTAGTGAGGTGGATGCCGGCTGAGACACTGGTGGTGGGGCCGAGGACTGATGCCCTAGCTCCACAGGAGTACCTGAGTACCACTGGTAGTTGTAACCGAGGGTCAAAGACTCCCCGGAGAGTACGAACCGGGGGTCGCTCGGATGACTCTGGTGCCGGTGGCTGCTGTGAGTTATTTGCCATCGATCGTCCTGATCGTAATAGCATGTGAATACTGACTTCGTGGTCCCACTGGGCATGCCAATCTGTGTTGCTGTCAAAATAGGGAGCCAGTGTAAATAGGGATCGGCTTCATATCCGACAAACACAAACGATCCGATATGATGCAACAGAAAATGGTATCAGATCTTTTTTTAATCAGGGACTGGATTCCTTGAACTTACTACAGAAAGGGCTCAAGAAAGTCAGCTGAGAATGCTAAACGGAGAGACCTTTCTCGGAGAATATAATGATACTTGTATTAATTGGCTTAATGGAAAGTACAGAAAAAGTACTGATATCGAAAATACTAACAGAAATCGTAAGAAAAACTGTAAACAATGCTGGTAAAGAGAAGTTAGAATAAAGCAGTAAGAAAGCTGTAAAGAATCAAAATTCTAGACTAGAAAGCTGGAAATGATGATGAGGAAAAAAGAAAATGAAATTGAATTCTGCTGATTGATGAGTTGATTTGTTGTCCTTCATTCTGGGTGATACTCCTCATTTTATGCTTGCTGCGAACGAGCTACTAACAAAACGTGGAGTTACTTTCGGCCAAAGAACACCCCCAACGATCGTGCAAAATCCTTGCACCGAAAGATCGGGAATCTGTTTTTCCTTCTTATCGGCTCCGCGGTGCCAATGTTGACCATAGCTATCGACTGTTCGAAATGTTGATTTTATCGACTCGAAGTAACCGTTGCGTTGGTTCGGCAAAGTTGACATCAACAGTAGTTAATGGTTAGGATTAGATTTCATTAATTTTTTCTTATCACTTCATATTTTTTCTAAGGAGAATCTAATAAAATTTATTCCTAACTATTAATTATAAAAATATTAACATATCTTCCCAAAAATCCCTATGCCTATAGCACCGTCAGTTTTCACTACACAAATCATCCTATAAGACATGTTACTTTACAGCTCCAATTTACATTATGCAAGTGTCTCAAGAAATTGTTTTGGAATGGAGAAGTCACTGCCTGCATTAATGTTCAAAGCTAATAAAAGTTTCTGCATTTCTCCATGAATGAAACAGGCCCGAGTCTCGTATGGGGTCTTATTCATGCCTATATTTGGAGTTTGGTAGACTGGGCTCGGATGTCAAGTGAAATTTGTAGCTCTTTGTCACTTGAAACCGTATGCACCCAATAATTGACTCTACAGAACCCCACACAAATTGCAAATCTTGAACCTACGGTTGGCAGTATTCTTCCACACGGATTGTCCACTGGGAGTACACTGTTTCCATGCAAGCTGCACCAAGTGGACACTATG
Source organism: Voacanga thouarsii (assembly GCA_026120185.1). Classification (NCBI taxonomy): domain Eukaryota; kingdom Viridiplantae; phylum Streptophyta; class Magnoliopsida; order Gentianales; family Apocynaceae; genus Voacanga; species Voacanga thouarsii. The sequence continues at coordinate 1,218,601 of JANUWF010002273.1, forward strand.
TAGCTTTCGAGTGGAATTCACACAGTCAGGAGTCACAACTCAGTTACATTAAAATTACGGAGTGAACCAGAGATTTGGAGTTGGGACAAAATATGTGAAAGGAGATATTCTAAAAATAATATTATAATTTTTTAAAAAAAATTCAAAATAAAATATAAAATTCTAAAAAAATTATAATTTTAAAGACAAATTACAAAGTTTTAAAAAATTTCAGGGAGCAAAGGATAGCCATAGTCGGTCTCTAATTAAAATATCTAAAAGTTTCTTGGATCTATATGCAAGTTATTGAGTCGCGACCCTAAGCCCTCTAGTTTTATCCCTAACCTCAAACCACCTATAAATCGCACATTACTATTTATTTTTTCATCTTCCAACATAACATTAGTACAAATTTACTTACACTAGGTTTGCATGCTGAAATGTGAAAGAAAAAGGGAAGCGCGGAATAAACAGAAAATTTTAAACTACTTTAGTAGTACAAATAGAGTAGATATTAAAAGTAATAGCAAATCTGCTGGCATAAAATAAAAAAGTATGCTAATCTTTATTTGATGCTACAGTATATTGAATATGTCACTTATATCTATCTTTTGAATATTCAACTGACATTACTGTTAAATTTATAATCTAATATTTAAGTATTTAAGTCATAATTTAAAATTTTAATATTCGTTATCTGCAATATGAGAGAAAAGTAATTTATTATTTGACTAATATTAATGTGATTATTCAACTCGCAGGCAGAAATAAAACCGAAAATTTCTTTATTCTTTTGTTGAAGAGCCAACAGTATACGAGGGTGTGTTTTTCCTTTTCGAGAAAATCATGTATGATGAGAAATAGACATATTGTCTATAAATATAAATTCAAAACTATTTGATATGATGAGAAATATTTTATCAGGTCAACGGCTGCATTAGTAGACGGAGAATTAGGAAATTGGGCTTAAGGCCCAAAATTGAACTTAGACCATAACCAAGGCTAGAAAATCAGTTAAAACCTTGAACTCCGCCAGAAGCCCTTTCATTAGAGACAAGGGTAGGCAGGGTGGGCCCGAATACCCAGCGTATCCACCCAAAAAAAATTCTTTTTTTCTAATAGATAACCCGTGGATATTCTTCGGTTTCCCGCATGCACTCACCCAAGTGAGAAAGATAGGGGCGTAAAGGAGTAGCTGAGTTGGTTATATAAAAAATATAATAATTAAAAAATTATGAGTTTAAATCTTATAAAATGTCTATTAACTATTTTAATTAAATTGATCAGTCAAAATTTATCTAAATTAATTTATATTTTTATTATTCTTTATCAGTGAAGATTGATGTGGGCCAGTTGAGATACCGTCCCTGGTGCGCACCCAAAAAGGTAGCTGCTACGGACTTCTCTCCAATCTTGAGAGGGTAGGTGGGCAATAAGGTAACGGCAGACTCAAGGAACATGGATCCCATTTTTCATTGTTAGCCAACCATAGAAACCACCAGTGAACTGTCGATGCAATAATTTGCCCCTTCCCAACCTTCCAAATTTGATTGTCTCCTTATCCAATTTTTAGACTTTTGGGTCTCTCATAATGGTGTTTTTAGATCATCAATTCACTCAATGGTATCAAATATACTTTAATCAAATAAGTATTTAAACTATCGATTTTAGGTATTTTATTGTATCATCAAATAGACTCGTAATCAGGTAGGATACTACTTCCAGGGAGAGAAAAGAAAAGAAAAGAAAAGAAAAAAAAAACAAGTAGGACATCACTTCCCCTGGATAATTGGTGTTTAAATTTCCATGCTAAGACCATATACATGTTCTAAGAGGGGTTGAGAGTTCTCTTAGACCATGTTTGCTTGCTGACAATTCTTTTAAGCTGCTTCAAAGAGTACTCTTCAATAAGCAAAAGAAGTTTTGAAAGCACGCCGAGGTATGTAGCTTTTAAAAACAGGGACCCCATTTAGAGCAACTTTCCATCATGGAGAGAATAAGCCAAAAGCTAGAAATGAACGATCCACCGACTTCGCTTATTTACTGTTTATCTACTTTAACATATGACGGGATGGGCGGGAATCGAATTAGAATTTCTATACCGAATCTTGAAATATTTGAATTCAGTTTGATGTTTTTAAGTTAGATTTAAATTTAAAATTGAGTTTAATTTGAAGCTTAAATTAAGATTCAAATTTTATTTGTCAAAAATATTTTAAATTTTGAATAATTATTTACTACTATCGAAAGTTCAAAATTAAGTTCAATCAGTTTAAAAATTATTTAAATTATATAAAAATAAATATTTTCTATTAATATTTTATTATATATTTAAAATAATATACGATAAATGATATAAATTTATATAATGAATATATTCGTGAAGTTTCGAATAGAATATGTTGAAAATTTAAATCTCATATTAGTATTCAAATTTGTGCTTAAGCTCAAAAATGTCAAATTCAAATACACTCCTATTTATAAGTATTCCATTTATTATTTAATATTATCCTTAACCTATACTTCCTGCGCATTCAAATTTGACTGTACGTATTAGAATGCCTCACAATGACCTTTTCCAAAATAAACATTTTTCTTTTAAATTTTCATAATTAACTTGTTCATTAAAAGAAACTTTACTCATTCATGACTCAGGAGTCTCACTGTTAACCCCTTCCCCCACCCCCGGCCTCAACCTCTCCATGCCCACTATCTTATAAGATAATATTTTTTCCGTTTCAAAATACTTATTTATAAAATTTTTTTATTTTATTTTAAAATATTTATTCATATACATATTTTTAGAATTAATAATTAATTTTTTTTATTTTACCCTCATTTTTTCTAAATCAACAACACAACTTTCCAAAACTCTTCTTTCTTCTTACTTTTTGAGAATTTTCACTAATCAATAGCTATCATGTTTTTAATATGGATAAAATAAGAATTTTATCTAAACTGTAATATTATTTTTAACACCCTTAATATTTATGCAAAATACTTCATTAACAAGTATTTTGAAATAGAAGAAGTAATTTATACATAATAAAGAAGTCTTTTAAATTTTAATGCAATTTAAAATTAAATAATTTGGATGAAACAGTATGTGACTTCACAAAGTAACACAATATCTCATAAAGAATTTTTTTTGTTTTTTCATATATCATAGAGTGCGTCTAATAATTATTCCACACGGATATTTAATAATTATTTCCACTATTATTGTTTTATAACTAATTTATTACATCACGTAACACTTACTCAATAAATGATATTGGATTTTAGCTTGTATTCTTAATTGATTAAAAGATATTTTTAACATAACACTTACTCAATAAATGATATTGGATTTTAGCTTGTATTCTTAATTGATTAAAAGATATTTTTAACATATTTAAAATTAAAAAGTTACTATTATCTTATATATATTAAAATTAGAAAGTTATTCTTACTACATTCCATATTAATTATTAGGAGTCTTATGATTTGGTACCTATATATAAGTAGAGTCATGAACTTTTATAAATGTCCTAATTTATTCTAGTTTATCAAGTGTTATGGGTGTAGGTTTGGTGAGCATGTTGTGGTGCAAGATAGGGTTTGGGGAAAAACCAAGAGCACCTTGGGTAAATCTTCTTGTGGCTAATTTGTAAAGTGTTTCGTGATTTTCATTGTGGATAAAGGTTTAGTTAAATAAGTTGAACCACGTAAATCCTTTATATCTTATTTTATTTTTTATTCTTATTAAGTATTTCAATTTAAATTTCCTAACAAGTAGTATCAGAGTATGGTTTATAGAGTTTTGGAATTTTTACATGATGAAATTTGACGATAAGAATAGTTTAGGCGTTAAAAAGATAGAAAAACATGAATATTTCTTGGAAAGGATATATTAGTCAATAAGTATTTTATCAACGGAGTTATGTCTAGAAAGAAGTTATTTGATACCAATAAAATTACTCACGTAATTATACACCTTAAATGAATTGGATAGGTTATGGACCAAAAGTATCTGATGGTGAATCAACGAGTAAGTAGATCTAAGTTATACAATCAGAAAAAAGAACAAACGGTTACAATTATCATGAATGGTCATATATTTATTGGAGAATAAAAGATGGGGATCTACAGTGACATTACGATGACATTGACATATGCAAAGATATCCTCACAAATTTCTAATACATGAATACTTCTTTTTGAGTGGATTTTAGATTTCGAATATTATATCAAAAAAATCAATTGTTCTTAGAGAGGGATGCATTTTGAGTGATGTGACAAATATCCTAAAGATGCGTGAAATCTAATTTTCTTAAGTAAGTAGGATTCCAATTATTGCAAAATTTAATTGAGGTGGAGTCCTAAAATTATACGTGAATAGAACATCCCCAGTATAACGAAAGAAGAATGAGCAACGGTATTTATCTGCAATAAAGAAGTACCTCGACTACTTGAAAAGGAAGTGGACACATGACTTTCAAGGGACAGATAATGGTGTGAGGAGAAATCTTGTAAATGCGAGAAAAGATTGAGACTTTCTCGTACGAATCAATAGATCATGTTGGACTCCAAAACAACTACATGTTCATTGACCAAGTTAAATCATGAATTATTGAAATTATTAGGATCATACTGATTCGGATATGTAGTAGGACACCAATGAAATTTTAATTGTTGTGAAGGTCAATGAAGTCAAGAGAATTGTAACTTTGATGTTGTTGCATGTTTTAGAGGCTGACAAAGGCAGAATACAAGTTAAGGTGGAGATTATTAGGTTTTATCATGCATTCTTAATCAAACTAGAATAAAGTGATTTTGTTGAAAAGATATTCTTAATATATTTAAAATTAGAAATTACTATTGTCTTATATATATTAGAATTAAGAAGTTAGTCTTACTACACTCTATGGTATATCCAATGTTATGGACGAATGAGTGTAGATTGAACGAATATATGAGTAGTGAAAGATATGATTTGGAGAAATACTAAGAATACTTTGTATAAATCTCCTAGTGACTGTTAATAGAATATTTCGTGATTTTTATCGTGAACATAAATTTGGTTAAATAAATCAAATCACGTAAAATTTTTGTGCATTGTTTTATTTTTTATATTCATTTTTTTTAATCCTCGTTAAGTATCCCAATTTATATTTTCTAACAAATGATATATATCTTTTTATTTTATTTTTTTTAAACAAAAAAAACAAATCCCATTAAAATTTTTATTTACTCTTCTCACATGATTTCTCCACACGTCTTCCTTTCTCACTTTTAATCTTTTATATTATATATAAAGCATATATTTTGTTCCAACTCTTAAAAAATTTTGGGCCGGTCTCTAAATGATCAGACATGTAATACAAGCAAGCATCGGGGAAGAGTGTGGCATCGACGAGTAAGAATTGCAATGTGTTGCATACACGTGCTGCTGCAGTTGCAGTTCTCAGGCTGAGAGGGATATGTGTGTGTATATATATTTTTTTTCCACGTTTAAGATTTTTTTTTTTCTCTTGGAGAATTTTGGCTGTGATGTTTTTGTGAGCAACAAGTTTGTCGGGTGAGCATGCTTTCAAATACAGAAGGTTGCGTGGAAGATGAAGATGGTGCTTTAAATATGAAGGTAGATACGGTTAGCTTCAAGTTGGTTTGATAATTACGTGACACCAAAGTGAAGGCTAATGGATCTCTCTGTTTCGCACCCACTATGTATATTGTATAATGCATTGCAAAGCGGCGTACATCCTTTTCTCTGATCTAGAGGGACAAACGAGTGAGATAGGTGGGATGGGCGGCTGCTTCCGTCCTCAAACTTTTGAAATTTTTATTTTTTGTTTTAATAAAATTAAATTATTTAAACTTTCTTCTTTAAATATTATCTTTTGTACATTAAAAAATATTTCAAAATTTCTAAAAATATTATTTCATATAATTTGACTCTAAATTTAAATTTTTTATTAGATCTATAATAAAAACCTATACCGAACGAAAGTTGGGAATCCCTCAGCGAACACAAAAGCCAAACTTGGGCTTCATCGAGTTTGATTCAAACCTCACGTTACAAATTCAAACCATTCTTGACCCGATTATATGGACAAAATTCAATTTATTTGTACCATGCCGAGTGCTCCTCCTATTCGTAAACAGCAATCACTTTGGAAAATTTTATATGTATATAGATAAAATTGGAGTAAAATATATCGATCATCTTTAAATTTTTATATTTATATTTTAAAATATATTATTTTAATTTTTAAATATTTAAAATATTTAAAAAAATAATATTTTCATCAATTGAAATTATTAAATACTCACGGAAGTTTATTATATAACTAGTTTTATAGGTATTTTTGTCTACTTATACTCTCACAATGTAACGCTAAATTTTCATTTTATTCTTACAAAATAACTTTTATATATGATAAAAAAATATTGTTGCAACTTGTGCTATTTGCTTTTCCTTTCATATCTTTTTTTTTAATATAATTTACTTCTTCTTTCATATTCTTTTCTGAGATGTCAAAAACATTACTATCCATCAAAAACTAAGTTTGGATTTCTTTGCTATTCATCAAGAATTAAATTTGATTTCATTCCTTTTTTAATCATCTTTATGTCTGAGTTTTGAATATTAAAGGGTAAAATCTTTTAATTTTGTTGTATAGTTAGGTTCAAAGATGTACAAAAGAATAATTCTAAAATTATTGAACCACATAAGAGATATAGAGTCAGATCTTGATATTGTTATTAATAATATGAAGAAATTTAAAGAAAGATAGCAAAATTGAAGTTGAAAAATAATATTTTAAAAACAGAAAACAAGAGAATGATGACTAAAATCTAATAGTTTTTTATGGTACTTAGGCTTGGGGAAGATAAATTTTTTACGGCATTTTTTGGCAAACGTTGCAGGTAAACAGAAGCTATTTTCTTCCTTGTTACGTTTAAAGTTATCTTGAGAGTTTATCTGGCAGCCTGAGCTTCAGATGGCGTTTGAGCAAATAAAGGTAGCTTTATCACATCCACCGGTGTTAACTCCTCCCCATGACCAGTCTCCCATGAAGTTATATATATCAGTTGCGGAAGGATCTATCGGTAGTTTATTGGCTTAGGATGACCAGCAAGGGATAGAAAGAGCGGTATACTACCTTAGCCGAAATCTATCGGATACGGAGACCAGGTACACCCCTATTGAAAAGCTATGCTTATCTCTTCACTATGCATGCACAAAGTTAGAGCATTACTTGTTATTTAAGGAGGTACATATCCTATGTAAGGTAGATTTAATCAAACTTTTGTTGAATCGCCCTTTACTGAATGGGCGGCTTATGAAATGAGCGGTCAAACTACATGCTTTTTCTCTAACTTATGTGCCACTGAGGGCTGTGAAAGGACAAGCTGTTGTAGATTTTTTAGCTGAACATCCTTCTCTAGAGATACCACAAACAGCTGGAGACAAGCCGCAGAGGTACATTTCTTTGAAACCATGGGTTTTACAATTTGATGGCTCAAGTACCCAGCAGAAGGCTGGTATTGGTCTGGTCATTAAATCTCCGAACGGGCAGCAGGGCAAGGTCCACTTTGAGTTAAAGAAGGGGACAACTAATAATCAGGCGGAATATGATGCCCTTTTGTTAGGATTGCGATCCTGAAAACACTGGAAGCTCGAGTAGTCAGAATTGTAGGTGATTCACAAGTGGTTATCCGACAAGTAGTAGGAGGTTATAAATGTGCTAACCCGTTGCTCTCGAGTAAGTTACAGGAGGTAAAAGGGCTACTTCAGCACTTCCTGGAGGTCACTCTAGTTCATGTTCCCAAGACAAAAAACCAAAGTGCTAACGATTTAGCTCAACTAGCTTCAGGTTTTAGGAAAGCAGTAATGTGCCAACAGATAGCGGAGACAGAGTGTCAGAAAGATTGGTGACAGGAGATTGTTGATTATTTAAGAAATCCAACTGGACAAACGTCTCGAGAAGTGAAACGAAAAGCCCTCAGCTTTACATTGGTAGGCAATGGTTTGTTCCGGCGGAGTCACACCAGAATCCTTTTAAAGTGTCTCTCCAAGGAAGAAGCCTTACGGGCTATGGTAGAGGTGCACGAAGGTTTTTGTGGAGCACACCAAGCGGGCCCAAAGCTGAAGTGGACGCTTCAACGTCATGGTTTCTTTTGGCCGTCAATGACTATAGATTGTAATGCTTATGCGGTTAGCTGTAAAGCTTGCCAAAAGCATAGCCCTTTATTGCACACTCCTTCCACAGAATTGCATCCGATCATTAAGCCATGGCCTTTCTGTGGATGGGCCTTGGACATCATCAGAAAGATTTATCCACCCTCAGCAAAAAGGCACACATTCATATTGGTGGCAACAGATTACTTCACCAAGTGGGTAGAGGCGCAACCATTGGTCAAAGTAACACAAACAGCAGTCATCAACTTTTTCCATTAAAGCATTCTCTTCCGTTTTGGAATCCCAGAGACAATAACAATGGATCAAGGGACAGTGTTTACAGGGGACCAGGTACGTAATTTCCTAACACAGTTTAAAGTTAAGTTGCTCCACTCTTCTCCTTATTATGCACAGGCCAATGGACAAGTAGAGGCAACAAACAAAACCTTAATCGGCATGATCCGCAAGGCAGTAGAAGACAATCCAAGAAGATGGCATGAGACGTTGCAGGAAGTATTATGGGCCCATCAGAATGCTGCTAAAACCGCAACTGGGTTCACTCCATTTAGATTAACTTATGGGTAGGATGTTGTGTTATCTGTTGAGATATCATTGCAGTCGGCCCGGATATCCTACCAGCATGGTCTAACGACTGAAGATTACCAATTAGTTTTGGCCATAAGCCTAGACCAAGTTGAGATGGACCACTGGGTTGCCTTGGAGAATATAAAACAACACAAGGAGAAGATGGCAAGGGCGTATAATCGGAAAGTTCGAGAAAGAAGTTTTCAAGAATGAGACATGATATGGAAGACTATTCTCCCCGCTGCTCCAAAAGATCCGAAGTATGGTAAGTGGTCCGCATCCTGGGAAGGTCCCTTCTTAGTAACGCAAGTTCTTGATGGAAGAGCTTACCGCATAATGACACCCGATGGAAAGGAGGCAGGTAAAGCGATTAACGGTAAGTTTTTGAAGCGGTACTATACGACGTTCTAGGAAGGGACTAGCGAGTAAAAAAAAAAAAGAGAAGAAAAAGAGAGAGAAAAGCGTTTTGAGCAAAACTTGTTGGCCTGGTATTTTGAACTGATCACAAGAGGCCGATCAGATAGCTGTAAGTACCATTACAAGAGAAGTTAGCTATCATCGGAAGGGGGATGGGGCAATAGTGTTGGCCGATAAGGAATAATCGCCAGCCGATTTAGATCTGCTGACTCGATGGGCGCTTGACTAGACATTATGGCAGCTTCTGTCGGCTGCGGATCAGGAACGGGGAATTCTTCTTCAGCCCTCTTAACCTCCATTTCTGCTCCTTTTTCGGAAGGCCGGACCACGTCTTCAGCAAACATCTCTTAAACCCCTGTTTCGGCCACCGAAGGGGTAGTGTCTTCAGCTTGAGTCCCGGAAGGGCCTACTTCGTCAGAAGGCGAAGGGTGTAAAGCCTTTTTCAGCTTAGCCACAAAGTGGTCCTACCCGGACCTCATCTCATTCAGCAAGGAGGTTGAGTTCGATAATTCAGTCTCGAGCAATTCTTCTTCCGCCTCCAGCATTAGCCGTTCGTCATTATGCTGAAAAAGGGAGTCATCAATGGCCTGGACTGTCTCCTGAAGCCATTTCTCTGACACAAGCCACTGCTTCAAGGCCTTTTTCTCAGAGGCAAGTTCTTCCTAGAGTTCAGATATCTGGCGTTCGAGTCGTTCAATCTTCTCTTTGCCCTCCGCAATGTCGGCTTGCAGAAGGGTAAGTTGACCCGTGAATTCCCGACGATCTTTTTCTGCAAATGCTGCGTTTTCTTGATGCAGCTTCAAAAGCTCTAACTGGTCGTGCGCTTCATCCCGACGGCGCTGCGTATCAAACAAGAAGCGACCAGTGAAGCGCATTTGCCCCAGACATCCAATTGCCAGGTCTCGAAGTACAGGGGACATATCGGGGTCGGCCGATTGAACAATCTGCAAAAGGGTTCGACTAACATTGTCCAGAGTGGCCCTCTCAGTAGGCAGAGAAGTCCCGAGGAGGCCATCAAGGAAGTCCAGCGCCGAAGCCAACATCAGCATCGGCAAGGAAACAGTAGTTGCTCCAGTTCCCTGGCTGGGGGGAGGCACCGTTGTCTCAACATCTGCGGCCACTGGTTGTTTTTCAGGTCTTGGCGGGACAGATAATGGACTTTCAAAAGTCGGAAGCTCAGTTGACGGAAGGATTGCCGCGGGCAAGGAGGTCGATCCGTCAGTCGCGGAAGGAGGAGCCATAGCCTCCACCAACGGGGTATTTGCCGTCGGATGAGCAGTTCTTTCAGCCGCCCTTTCAGCTAAAGTTCGGAGCGGCATATCCTCCTCCGAGTCAGAAGAAGTGTCGATGATAACGGGACGGCTAATCCCTTGTTTGCGTCTCTGCAGAAAGGATGACGCCCTTAGACAAAAATTAAACATTAGAGGAACCGAGCAAAATAAGAATTGCCAGAAGCAAACCTTGGAAGCAGAAGGAGTCAGTGTTTCCTGTTTCCTCTTTGATCGACGAAGCAGGGGCGGGACATCGATCTCTTCTTCCTCCTCTTCCAAGGCAGCAGAAGCAGTAGCAGAGGTTTTCTGCTCCAAGGGAGTATGTAAGGTCACATTATTACAGGACTTACAGAGGGTGTTTTACCTGTTTTCTCTTTTAGCAGATGACGGTTCAGGCAAAGAGGCGGCCGCCCAGGAATTCGCAGGAGCCAGACGCCTATGGGGGCAGAAAATAGGGCCCCGCTCAGTAGCCTCCACCACAAGTCGAAATTCGAGGAAGTCTCCAGCACCACTTGGAAGGAGTTAAACACAAAGGACCTCAAAATGGTCTGAGTGCGTTCAGCTAAAGTTTGCACATCTTCAGCCGATAACACCGGTTTCACAGAGAAGGAAGAGACGTGTCCCGGATCCGCCGGAATGTCTTGTATCAGCCCAAACTGGCGGGAAAAGCAGTGGGGGTTGTACCTCTCACAGGAGATTTTAGCACTCCGGGCTACAGGCTTAGCCCCTAGAAGAATTTCCCTAGGGCACAGAATTTCTGGCCCAGAGAGTTTCTTAGGTTGCCTCGGGGCTGTCCGACAGATGTTTCAACCAAAGGGGGCCCTCTTGGCGAGTCGCATACGGAAAGAAGATAGCACCATGGAAGTCTCGACATTAGTAAAGGTACGAGACGATGGTTTCAGCAGAAACAGTGTTTACAGGGACTCGAAGTAGCCGATAGCCGGTCGCCCGTTTAGCAGAGTCCACCTGGGTACCCGCAAGTCGACTGACGTCGAAGTTGGGCAAATACTAATACAGCTAGAGGTGGGCAATCCAGAGTGGACCCCCAAGATTGGTAGGATCTTCCCCAGTGGCAAGATCAGCCATCAGCTGGTTAATGGTGCGGTAGACCAAGGCAAGGACCAGAGAGGTAAGGTCGCAGCGCCTTTTGCTCCGTAAGAGAGCTGATACATAGTATTAGTACTCATTGCTGACGCCAGTAGAGTAGGAGCAGATGACATACTTACACAACCAAAGTCATAGGAAGGCCGCTTGTTCTTGGTTTGAAGGAGTGTCCTCCACTCCTCGTTGAGCACTGATGAAGTTGCCGTATGAAGAGGAGGCCTTGTCCAAACGAGCCTCAACGGCTGGTAAGTTTTCCTCGTCATGAAGTTTCGGAATTTCATCACCTTCGCATCGGAAGTCGAGGATGGTGCAGATGTCGAGAATGGTAGGGGAAAACATCTCGTGCGGAAAGATGAAGCCGTTTATTGCCGAGGACCAAAAAGGTAGAACGGCGGCAAACAGATTGCGGTCAAACGCCATCTCAAAGTCGGCCATCATGATGGCATTCGAAATTCCCCATTGCGCCCAGATAGCCCCAAATTGGGCATGGCAGTGGTCTCGCCATTCTCTGTAATTCTTGAGTTTGCGGGGCCAATGGCGAAAAAAAGAGGGAAGATTGGCGATTGTGAAAGTATCCTGTTGCAAAGGGAATATGAAACTAGCCGGCAGGACAAACCGCAGGTGTTCAGCGGTAACCTCTGCAAGCAGGAGACGCGGGCCTAAGGCAAATAGTCTGGCATCGGCTTAGACCAGGGACAGAATATTCTTATCGGTAGGGGTTGCCATTGCGACGTTGTTTTTACCGAAAAGAAACTTACAGTTTGCAAGGAATTAGGGCAAGAAGATAAAAGATCGATGAATTGCTCAAGCAGTAGAATTCTGAAGGAGATAGAAGTCGTAAGGAGTAAGGAGTTCCGATTGGGGACCACTGCAATTTATAAGGAAGTTTGAAATTGAGCCGTTCGAAGGTTCTAAGGCTGAGGCGTCACAACGATTCCATAACGTTCGGGACGTTTCGATTTTGTCAGAAAAAGAACGGCTACCATTAATAGTTGTACGATTCCCATCGTTTCGCTGACTCGTGTCTGCCGAAACAACGGGACTCGGGGGGCATGTGTTGACGTCAACTCTGCCGAGTCGACGCAACGGTTACTTTGAACCGATACCGATTGAATAAATTGGAACGAGGTGATAAAGTCAATCGTTCAAGCAGCCGATAGCCATGGTCAACATCGGCACCACGGAGCTGATAAGAAGATAAACAGATTCCTGATCTTTCGGCGCAAGAATCCTACACGACCGGTGGGAGCATTCTTTGGCTAGAAGAAACTCCACGATTTGTTAGTGGCTCGTTTTCAGCAAGTATAAGATGAGAAGCATCACCCAGAACTGAAAAGATAATCAAACTATCAACCAGCAATATTCAATTTTGATTTCTTTTACTTCGTCATCATTTACAACTTTCTAGTCTAGGATCTCAATTCCTTACGGCTTTCTTACTGCTTCGTTATAGCTTTTCTTTACAAGCTTTGTTTACAGTTTTTCTTACAACTTCCTGCTCCTATTTTTCAATATCAGACTTTTTCTGTACCTTCCACTAAGCAGGTTAATACAAGTATTATTCCATTTTCCCAGAAAAGTCCTTTCGTTTAGCATTCTCAACTAACTTTCTTGAACTCTTTCTATAGAAAGTTCAAGGAACCCGATCCCTGATTCAAAAAAGATCTGATACAATTTTCTGTTATGTCATATCGGATCATTTGTGTTTATCGGATACGAAGTCGATCCCCGTTTGCATCGACTCCCTATTTTGACAGCAACAATAATAAATAGAGTATATCATATAATTGTAATAAAACCAATTTTTAGAATAAAGCTAATTTGGTCAGGCTTCTTGTCATTTAGGATGTGATATACAACTTGAAAAATATTTAGATAGATATGATATTAAATATTAGATATTTTTAAAAGTATAAATTTATACATATAATATACATCTTTCGTCTTAAAAATAATGTCAAAAATTTTTATTTTTATTATATTAAAATATTTGTTAATTTTACAAATCAGGAATATATTTATTATATATATTTCTAATTTACTCTTCTTTCGACTACTCAATAAATATATAACTTATTAAATATATGTATATTTTTAATATAATTAATGAAAGTTTTTTATTTAGAAATATAATAGTCATTTTATATTATAATTATATAAATTTTAATAATTTCTTAATTTATGTATTATTTGTTAGATTAATATTCTTATTAAGACTGATGGAGTATAAAGATTGAATTCATATTAAATAATTTTTCACGCAACTTTATAAGTATTCCACAACCTTCCTGCCCTGTATAATGATTTACTCACTGTTGCCGAATAAATGGTAAATCTACACCAAGCTGGCGAGTCTAAACTAAACCAAGGCACACAATAGACAAGAATTCGTACAGGCAATCGTACAAAGCCATGCTGTGTTGACTACTTCTGCAAGGGATTTTGGACCATTAATGACGCTAAGTAATTAAGGGATCCATTTGGGCACAAAGGTATATTAATTGGCGGACTAATCAGATTGGTCAACTAATCAGATCACTTTGACTAAAGTACAAAGCAACAAGACACTACACCCCCAGGTCAGACAAAATTGATTACGTGTTACTCTTTTTATTTTAAAATATTTATTTATAAAATTTTTTATATATAAATTAAAAATATTAAAAATAATATCATAATTTAAATAAAATTTTTATTCTACTCATATTAAAATTTTAATAGCTATTTGTTAATAAAAATTCTCAAGAAGTAAGAAGAAAAAAGAATTTTACAAATTTATATAGTTGATTTAGAATAAATATGGATAAAATAATAAAAAAATTAATCATTAATTCTAAATATATATATAAACAAATATTTTGAAACAAAATAAAAAAGTTTCATAAACAAGTATTTTAAAACGGATGGAGTATTAGATTTGGTAATCAAAGTATGGCGGAGAAGCTAATGTTTAGGTGATCCAAATGTGAACTGTTTTGTTGTTCTAATCAAAGTATTTAATTTTCTCAAAGTATTAATACGGTACACACTTGAGAAAAGTTTGATTTTCTCAGAGTATTAGGAGCAATTTGCAAACTTGATGATGACACCAAACCATAATTTCATCACCAATTAATATGGTTCAAGAACTCACCAACCTTGTAAACTTGAAGCCGTTATAACCTTAAGAAATTGAACTCAACTTAAAGATAATTAAAAAGTATAATGCGCGATTAATTTGTAATTCCTCCGTTCTTATTTTTCTGTCACAACTAAAAAATTTTGATATCTCTTTTTATCTGTCACATTGAAAAAATTTAGGTGCCATTAATGTTAATTTTATTGCTATACTTTTATATTAAATAATTTTGAAAATGATAATATAATAACTTAAGAGAGAGAATTGAGCAAATAAAATAAGAAAATAGTTGTGAAGAATATTAAATCCAAAAGTACTTTTAGAATATATAAATAAAATTATATGAATTTAAAAGATTAATTAATTTTTCTTAAATTGTGTGAAATAATTAATTGTGACAAATAAATAAGGACGACAAAAGTAGTTTACAAGTGCTTGCTTGCGTGTTGAAAAGTTACTAGCAATGATTTAGTAACAACTAATGTCAATGAGTATTTAACCCGTATACTTGGTGCAATTCCAGATGCTTATCAGCAATGTTTGGAACTATATCCTGCTGATATTGAACTTGTGGGATAGTTTCATACATCAATGCCACACACAAATTACTTTGTGAACCTCTAAAGAGTCACGCGTGATGACAATTTAATCAAAAGGTTGGGGAGAATTTCGAAGAAATAGTTTTGCAATCGAATTACTGTTGATTTTCAATTTCCCTCCTCAAGTGGCTTTACACTAACGGTCTGCTTTGTCTGATAGTCATCTAACGGTTTAGCAGTTTAGCCACTTTCTTTGTAACTAAGCCTGGAATAAACTCCTCAGTTCGGCCAGGATTGTCTTCCTAGCCGGCCAAGGCTAGGCTACTGGCATGGTTGAGTTGGGAGTTGGGAATGTCCAAGCTATATATTCAATAGATCGTACTCAACAAATTGTAGGACAGTTGTTAATCACTGTAAGCAAACATATGGAAATATATTGAATTCAGAATAAATAATAAGTCTAAAGTTGGTAAACAACTAAGCGTGTTGCCTTTGAAAAGAACAAGAATTAAGAAAATCTTATGATAATTGTTTATCGTTCTATGATTTTACGGCATCAAAGGACACTTTCTTCCAATACACGCCACAAAGTTCTTGCAAAGTGTTTGAATGTTTAAGAGATGCTTAATTACATGGTTAGGCAATCTTGATGATGCCTTGGGGACAAACAATTAGATGGTAGACGGGGGATTTGACTAAAATGAGTCCAAATCCATTTGACACACTAAAAATAGATTCAAATTGGGAAGGCAGGCGTAGAGGGGTTCTTCGCCTCTGCAGGATGCGAAGTGGAGTCCACCCTGGAATCTACAGTGGTCGGTGAGTAGTCTTTCTCACATTATTATATAAGTATATTCGAAATATATACAACTGGACCGTAACAGTGCTAAAGTATTAAAATAAAAAATTTAAATTATTACTATTACAACATAGACTGATATCCTATAGTTTAAATATGGGTAAATATATAATCTGACAAAACTAGTAACATATACTTTGATATATTGTTAATGTGATTCTATCATATGACTAATATATTTGTATGTTAAGTATATGTAGCCAGTTAGTCAAGATAAATTTATACAAGATAGTTTCTATATTCCTAAATAGAGTAATCACCTCTTATGATTGTCCAGTATAGTCTATATAAACTAGGACTCTGGGAATGTAATTTAATATTGTATGCTTTTAGATAGCTCTCAAAAATAAGCAGATGCATAATAAGAGTAATAAATTATTAGACTAAATATTTGAGGATGATAGAAGTCATTGAGAGAGAGAGGTGTTAGTATATTTCTCCTATCATGAGTGTTACATAGAGGAGTATATTTTGTCATAATACCTATAGATAGATCAAAGACTTTGTTAAACACAGCATTGTCATTGGGATTAATATTTCCTTATAGTGATAATAAGAAATATTTAAAATATAAAATGCATATATTTTTTATAATAAGAGTATTTTGGTCATTTTAGTAACAAAAAATGATGTGTCTTTTGGTTCTCAAAATAACCCATATGTCCGGATTGATTTGGATTAAAGAAATAATCTTAAATAAAGTAAAATTTATTTTATTCAGGTAACTTAATTTATTTATTGGGTTAGAACGCCAATAGAGAATTAATTAATGGCTTGGCTGAGTTGATTAATTAATTATTTAGGATTTCAGTCCAAATTAAATAAGTAATATTAGTCTAGTCGGAATTAGATAAAAGGCATGAGAAATTAGACAGTGTTTATTTGAGTTTGATATTAATTATTTGTTGGGCTTTATTTAGTCCTCGTATAAATAATTAATAAAGCCTAACCTAATAGCCTAGACCATGGTCCAAGGGTCAAGCCTTGGCCTTGTGTGGCTATAGGCTGAACAAGCTTGGATGGTTAAAGTTTTATAGGTTAAGATAAAGAATTCTGAGGGTTTCTTTTTTTTTTTTTTTTTTTTTTAAATCCTGGTGATATCCCACGATTTAGATTTAGGTTATCAGTTTTTTCCTTTTCATATCATCCAAATATACAAGGATCTATATGCTTAGCACTTTCAAGTCAGTCATTCTCGCCTGTCTCTCTGTATGTGTTTTTCGTTGTACTACTCAGTAGAAAAAAGAAAAAAAAAACTATCTTCTTGACTGTTGCTCGTTAGCAGATAGTCAAAAGACAGAAAATATCATTCTTTTCTTCTTCCTTAAAAAGCTTTCACCGATTGTTTAGGCTGAGGTGATATTCTGAGAACTCAAAGTCCTGCATTGACGAGGAGTTGTAGACTCACAGGACTAGAACCAAATAGTAGAGACCCTGGTAGCTCAAGTATTCCACCATTTCAAGTTCCAGTCAGTGCTGTGCCTAAGCAAACTAGAAAAACCAAAAAATGTATAATTGCTTCTGCTATATCCTTTTACGTTGATTCTGTGTGTTTTTTGCCCCGATCCTACTTTCAACTGGTCTGAGTTTTTGGAAAACATAGGACCATGCTAGGCTAATAAAATCAGCAATTTAATGTGTTTGTTAAAGTCTCTGTGATCCCTCATATTTTTCCGATATGGGTAGTTCTTGTGTAAGTGGAGGCATAGGCTTCTGTAATAAGTTTTATTACTTTCATAGATTTCGTGTAAGTCTGAAAATCAAGGCATAGGCGTTTGGGTTTGTTTTGAATCTCAATATATTGTATTCCTGTAATAATGCTGTGCCTGAATAACACTGGAGAACGAAGCAAAAAGAAGGAAGAACGGAGGAAGACAAAGTTGTTTTTTACCGAACAAGACTAGGCAGCCCAGGGATTCATTGAAGGCGGTCCAAGGCTTGTTTTTTGTGAGAGCAAGGCAGTCCAAGGCTTGTGAAAGCCAAGGACCGCCCGCAAGCTATTTTTTCCCTCTCACAAAACGCATAGGCGGTCCAAGGCTTGCCAAGCCTTGCACCACCTATGTGAGACAAGGTGACCAAGGTGGTCATCGCCTTGTACAAGGCACGGATTGCCTTGGTCCATGTTGTTCATGGTTCGTGCATAAAGGAACAAGCAATACCAAAATGAGATATTACTAATCATGCTTTTCAATTAGGAGAAAAATATTTTGTAGGAGAAAAATATTTTGAAAAAATTAATACGTGAAATATTGAGATCTTTGCCATCTCGATTTCACGTCAAAATAGTTGCTATAGAAGAATACAAAGATGTGTATTAAATGACCTTATGAGATTTTTGTAAATCTATAAAATGATTTTCAGTCACAATTGAAATTCAAAAAGAATAAAATTACTTTAAAAGGTAAAGATAATTCTGATGATAATAAAAGTTTAGATGATTAAACCAATTTTTTAATAAGATGGTTTAACAAGTTATTGAGGAGGCAAAAGTAGAAGATTAATAAATCATTTGGCAGATCTTTCAACAACAAAACCTGGATTTTAATTTTAAAAAAAACAATACTAAGCAGACATCTTAAAAGAATAAAAGTGGATTGAGAGGACTTAAAGTGCAAAGAGTGTGAAGGACATGGAAAAATTCTCGCGCGCCTCACCCGCAAACTCGAGGGGCTAACAATAGTAGGCCGTTCATTTTCCTTTCACTATTACAAACACTACAAATTTCACTCCATCTTATATATTTCTACTCCTTTATGTTTGAGCCTCTCTTCCTGTTGAACTTTTCTACCTACCTTCATATCCATTATTTTCGTACAATTGTCCCATTCCCAAATCAAAATTTTTAAAATCAATAGGGTATAATAATTGCCTCATTCCCATACAACTTTTTTTCAAAATCTAGGTGGAAAACAAAACTCAAGAATGACAGAAGCCGCTATGTCATCAATATAACAACCCTAACAGATGATGCAACGACTCGAAGAACAAGAGAAGAATCGCTACTGTTGTTGATTCCACTCCCTTCCAATGACTGTCCTGCTTTTCCACCCTCTTTTATTCCTCTCCTTCTTCTAAGCCATTTCTTTCTTCTCTTTCTCTCCGCCCCAATAACACTTCTTTCCTTCCGCATTTCCTACTCAATGCATCTCTCTTCATGTCGACATCTTCACCAAAAAACTTCCATTTATACTTTTTTTTATATAATATTATTTTTATATCGTTTATAATTTTATATATATATTTTTAAATATTATTCTATATTGTATGTCATATGCTTAACTCAAATTAGAGCTAAGCCGAGATAGCACAACCTTGTTGACGGTCCTAGGAGGATAGAGGTGCTGATGGCAGAGTATGGGTAACAGTGGATGTTGGTAGCGGTGGTTTATGAGTGAAATATGTTAAAGACGTTGATGGCGGTGTGGATGGTGTTGTAAATTATTCGGTTTGAATCGAATTTATATGAATTAAATTAAATTGAAAAATAAAATTTAATTTGATTTTTTAATTATTTTGATTCAGTTTTAATTTTTATAATTTTGATTTAATTTTGATTTAATTTAATTAAAATCAAATCGAATCAAAAAATCAAATTAAATAAAATTTATTATTTATTTTTATAACATAATAATTTGACTGAAAATTATTTTAGTACGATTGTAATTGGTTTTTTTATTAAAAAATTCAATTTAATTAGACATTAATAAAAATTCTAAAAAATTGAATTGTAAGTACAATTTTACTATTTTATTATTAAAATTGAATTTTAAACATCGAATCAAAAACGATTGCACACTCCTAAGTTGTGGAGGCTAGACATTTTTTTTTTTTTTTTGTCCGAAACAAAAGTAGAAAGAAAAAACAAGAATTTGAATGAATCTTTTCCTTTCTTTTTTCTGTGTTCTTTTTCCATTGCTTTCTTGAGAAGCATGCATCAAGTAGTCGGACACTCGCAATGGGCCCATGTGTACTGGAGGACCGCAGTCTGCAACCACGTGTAAAGAACGAGTGAACATCTTGATATTGATGATCTGCTTACAGTGCACATAATGGATTATTGAGCCATACATACAAGGTCTCGATTCTTTTCTTGGCCTTTTTCTTTTTTTTTTTTAACATCTATAAGTAATTATTATTTTTTTTTCCCCCCAACTTCATGTCCATCCTATTTTTAAGTCTTAAGGCCCTAACTAGCCACTTGTAGACTATAAGGTGTCAAACAAATAGATTCTTATTGTTAATTTTTTTTAATTATTAAAAATAAAATAATAATTTGAATAAGGTTAAAATATTTTTGTCAAATTAAATATGAACATTCCGGAATTTCTCATTTGAGCACGGCTATTGCTATTGGCCCTCCGGTTTTCACCGTTGCCGGTCTGGACTCCCTTCTTCTGTCTTGGTCAAATTTAATGATCAGGAGTTCATTGAAAGATGGATCTATTTTTAAGTGTTTTGAGTATAATACTTTTTTTTTTTTTTTACACAGAAGTTGTTTATGATTTTTTATATAAATTTATAACAGTTACACATATTTTTTATTTTAAAATAATTGTCATTTCTTATGATTTTTATTGTTTTATATTATTTTTCATTTTATGAATTATTTTATAATATTAAGAATGTATTTATTTTTTTCAGTTGTTTCATTTTTATTTATTATTTATTTTAAATTTCAGCAAGAGTAATTTCAATTTTCTTTTAAAATTTGAATATGTATAATTTATTTAATAATAATAAAAAAGTAATATGTATCACTTAATATATATAATTATTAGATAATTTTAAAAACTCCAAAATCCAAAGATTTGAGGCGGATGCGGGGACAGACGAACTTATTCACCTGATGGCACAGTAGCCACCCGTTGTCACCACGTGGCATCGGACCCAGTGGAAGTGAGGACTTAAATGATGTACTAGGAAATTGGCCAGAGAATCCTGTCGTAAGTAAACTCCGGTTCCCTTCTATTTACTCTCTATACTGATTTTATATGATGGCGATACGATTTTTAAGTCTAGGTTTACTTAATTAAATTGATACTTATGTGGTTTAGTATTGATAAGAGACTCTTTATCGATACCAATTAATATATATATATATATATATATATATATAAAGAAGGGTATGAAAACATATTTTGTTTTTTCATACTTACGTAGATTGATTTACTTATATATTTCTTGAATTTGTGTAATTTAAATTGAGCGAGACAATTTGTATAATTTGTTTTTAATTAATATTTTAATATTTAATCGATCAGCATATTGTCAATAAATAATCAAATTGGTTGTATCGGTATTGATAAGATAATGATTATTTCGATGATAATCGATCTAGTAGCTTTAAGAAACCTTTTAATTAACAGCTATATCATTTGAAAAAAATTAGATAATAAGATTTCTGGAATTTCATTTTTTTAAGAAAAAAATATAGAGAGACAATTTGTAGCATTGCACCTATCATTGTTTTTTTTTATATAAATTGATCCTCAATTTCTTTACAGCCTATTTTGATTGAAAGAAACAGAATAAGTGGAGAGGAAAGAAAATGTAAGGATTTGGATTTAAAGTGTTTGTATTAATCTTTGAGGAAGGAAAGGAAAAGAATGATAGGAAAAATTGACAGATTAACTCTAATGTAAAAGCTTTAATATCATTTTTGTCCAAAAGTGGATAAAAATGAAACGAATGGGAAATTCATATCATAAACTTTTATTAAACAGTTTAAAATATATTTAATAAATAGACTATATAATTTAATATTATTATATTATATTAATAGATAAAAATATAAATTCAAATTATATAATCTTTTTTCTTTTCCTTTCATTTTCTTTACCAAATGTTATATTTAATATTTTCTTTTTTCCTCAATACTTAATCAAATACCATAAATGATTAATTATTTTCTTTCTTCCTTTCCCTTTCTTTTCCCCCTCTTATTTCTCTCCTCTCTTCTTAGTTCTTTTCTCTCAATCCAAACAAGCCTTTAAAGTCAAAACTCCTTTGACTTTTTCTTGTTTAGAAAAAAAAAATTTGAATAAAATAAAATAGTATTTACTCATTCTAAAACTTTTAAAATAAATACTTTATCTGTTTATAAATAATTGATATAATTGTAAAAACTACGCATATTAAGAAATTGTGAAATTTTATAGTAAAAATGATTAAAATATTCATTATATCTTTTGGAGTGTTTTTATTATTTTTCTCACTTCAGTACTTTAAATCTCACCGTTCCTTTAATTATATCACTCTAATAATTACATATATCTATATCTTCTTATCTATGTCATTTGTCTCCCTCTTCCGACGCTTTGTTTTAGAATCTTCTTTTCATTCATATCATCTCATTAAATTATACTTTTGACTATTTTTATAAGATAACGTGATTTTATTATTTATTAAAATAATTTCAGTATAAGTAATTTTAATATTAATTAATTAATAAAAAATTATACTAAGGATATAAATAAAAAATAATTAAATATAATTTATATTTAAAAAGTATATAATTATTTTTTAATAAATTAAAAAAAGTAAATCAATTATTTGTGTACGGAATGGGTAATAATTTTTAAAATACAAATAAAGATGAATGAGGAGGAACCCATTGTACACGAGGAAACATTTATTGTGCAAATTGAATTTCGAGAGATCAGATCGGAGAAGTTAAACGACATCACCCCTTTGGCATCGCCGACGATCCACTTGGGGTATTTTGAGAACGTGTGTTATCGTAACAAGTTGTTCTTCAAATTTGGACACGGAAGCATATTTCTCCCAGGGGCTCCGTCGCGTGGGCTCCAGCATTTCCCTCCCATATGTTCCTTTCCAGCGCAGTGACCCCAACAAGCAGAATCATCATGTCAGTTTAGCTAATGCTCGAAAACCAAAGCCACCACGTTGACCAAACCCCAACAAACGCATTTACTCCCCGAAAGACATCACTAATCATTATCTCATTCAGAGATAATGGCAATTTCCCTGCTTAAATCGAGTTCGATCCAATTAGACCGGAGATTCTTCAATTTAAGCGAGGATGAACAGGGGACGAGTTTCATTCCTCGGCCCATCAACCAGGGACGGGCCGGGAATGGGAATTGTATGATCCCCGCTCCTGTCCCGGCCCGCTTTATATATATATATATATATATATATATATTCACATACACATATATATAGATGAATTATATATATGTTATATATGTATACATATTATAGGTAGATTATATATACATTATATATAATGTATATACACATTATATAAATTATAAGTAGATTATATATGTATGTAAAGGTAAATTATATATATATAAAATAAAATAGAAAATAAAAGGAAAAATAAAAAAGAAATAAATTATTAATTATTAATTTTACTCTTACTAATCTAGTGATATGATAAATATGTGAATTATTGGAAATTACTACAAAAGTTTTCTATATGATTAAAAAATTTTGAATAAAAATATATTAGAGGAAAAAAAAATTTAAAAATCTTTATAATTATTTCGAGCCCAAACGGGTCCCGCTTCCCCGCTTTCCCGGACTGGAATCAGAGATTATTTTGTCCCCAGCGGGCCGGAGACGGAGATCTCCGCCTTTCTTCGTAGTGGGGACGGATCGGGAATAGGGATATGGGGGTATATGCGGGGATGGGTCAGGATTTCTAGTCTCCGACTCGACTCGGCCCCATTACCATCCATAATCTCATTCGGGTCTCATTTGTTTCGTGATCTGGAGTAACTCACAATTCTCAAAACGCTATGCGATTTTTTTTTTTTTTTTAAAGTTTCACTTTTAAGAAAGTTTTAATATATATAAAGTTTTAAAAGAAAAAAATTAAATTATTTTTATTAAAACTTATATATTTAATTTAAAAACTAAATTAATTAATATTTAAATTTAATAAAATAATATAAACAACATAAATTAAAATTAATAAGTATATTTTTTATTTTATAAAATAACATGTACTAATGGGGTAATAGAAAGTGTAATTAAATTACGGCTAAATTATCATTTTAACTGCAGCCACTTAAGTATTTGACTTGCATTTATAGTAAAATGTTGCATTACTTACATGTAATGTTGAATATGTTTCGTTGGGATAAAAAGGAAAAAAACAGTAAAGGGATAAAATTTGAATATAAATAAATAATTTATATTATTTTGATAAGAAAGATAAATAAAAAGGAAGTAAATTAGAAATGGGAGATTTGTTTTAGTCAGCAATGAAGGTAACATACGGCAAAAATAAACACAGAAGAATGCATAATATCAAAACAGAGGCAGCAGAAGTTTTAAGAATTACAATACATCTGCATTTAAATGACCTTGTTAGCATTGAAGAAGATGTCTGGACCACTTCTTGCTGAATGCTTGAAGCCACTGGTTTTCTCAAATACACCTCCGGTTGCACTCTTGCAAGCCGTCTGCTTCTTCTTATTCACACGAAACTTTTAAACTTCTAGAATATGGTCACTGCCTTAACATTCGCCGGTGAAAGCTCTAACAGGATAGAAGAATAGCCTTGGTTCTTTGATTCATAGTAATCATCAAAGATGTTATAAAATTTGAGTAGTGTTAGAAAAAAAAATCTACACACTACACACTAATAAAACTCTAACTATTCTTTACACAATAATTTCTTCAAATCTCTCTCTTTCTTTCTCTCACAATCACAATTCTTTCTTTCACAAAATGATGGTATATTACAAGCTTAGAGAATAACTCTATTTATAGAGCTCTTAATTAGTGGAATACATCAACTTCCACTAATCTTAATTAGTGGTGTCTTCACTAAATGATGGACATCCATAAAAATCCATAATTAGTGGAGTTTCCACTAATTAGTGAAGCTTCCACTAATTCCCTAATAATTCATATAAATTCATAATTAATGGAGCTTCCACTAATTCACAATATATCATAACATCCCCCCTTAGATATTCATTCATTACATAAAGAATATGCCTTGTTAAAACCTTACTAGATAAAAACCTAGTGGGAAAAAAAAATATAGTGAAGGAAAAAGAGTACACTATTCTATATGTCTGTTTATTACTCCCCTTGATGAGATGATTCCTTTAAATCTTTAAACCGACGCATACCGATTTTATATATCAACTTCTCAAATGTTGCAATCGGTAAAGTCTTCGTGAAAATATCTGCGAGGTTGTCACATGACCGAATTTGGAGCACATCAATTTCATCTTTCTTTTGGAGTTCATGAGTAAAGAAGAATTTTGGTGAAATATGTTTTATCCGATCTCCTTTAATATATAAGCCGCATTGTCTTCATAAAGAGGAATTGGAATATCTTTGATCGATGATAATCCACAACTTCCTCGGATATAATGAATCATGGATCTTAGTCATACACATTCTCGAGTTGCTTCATGAATGGTTATAATTTCAGTATGATTTGAAGAATTAGCTGTTATAGATTATTTTGTAGAACGCCATGATATAGCCGTATTTTCACATGTAAATAGATAGCCCGTTTGAGAACGTGCTTTATGTGGATCAGATAAATAACCAACATCTGCATAACCTATCAATGTTGGGTTGGTTTTATTTGCATAAAATAATCTGAGATCAATTGTACATTGGAAATATCGAATGACTTGTTTAATTCCATTCCAATGTCGTCATGTTGGTGAAGAACTAAATCTTGCTAATAAATTGACAGTAAAAGTAATATCAGGTCGTGTATTATTAGCAAGATACATCAATGCACCAATTGCACTGAGATATGGTACTTCAAGACCAAGGAGTTCTTCATCATTTTCTTGAGGTCGGAAAGGATCTTTATTCACATTTAATGAACGGATGATCATTGGAATACTCAATGGATGTGCTTTGTCCATGTAAAATCTTTTGAGAACTTTTGCTGTATATGTTGATTGATGAATAAATGTTCCACTTTTCAGATGTTCAATTTGTAAATCAAGGCAAAATTTGGTTTTGCCAAAATCCTTGATTTCGAATTCTCTTTTTAAATAATCCATTGTTTCTTGGAGCTCTTCAGGAGTTCCAATAAGATTAATATCATCAACATATATAGCAAATATCACAAATTTAGAACCAGATTTTTTAATAAAAACATATGGACATACCTGGTCATTTTTAAATCCCGCTTTCAATAAATATTCACTAAGACGAGTGAACTACATGCGCCCAAATTGCTTCAGGCCATATAATGATTTCTACAACTTGATGGAGTAATTTTTACGAGAATAATATTTATATACTTCAAGCATATGAAATCCTTAGGAGATTTTCATGTAAACATAATTTTCTAAATTTCCACACAAGTAAGCAGTGACAACATCTAATAGGTGCATATCTATCTTTTCATGTACTGCCAAACTGATAAGATATCGGAGTGTAATAACATCAACAACAGGAGAATAAGTTTTATCATAATCAATACATGGTCTTTGTGAAAAACCTTGAGCTACCAATCGCGCTTTATATCGTACGATTTCATTCTTTTCATTGCGTTTTCGCACATATATCCATTTGTAGTCAACAAGTTTTACACCATCTAGTGTTCGGACTGCAGGTTCGAAGACTTCACGTTTTGTCAGTGCATTTAACTCTGATTGAATCGCATCTTTCCATTGTAGCCAATCTTTTCTATGCCGACATTCATAAACTGATATTGGTTCATGATCATCATTACCCTGTATAACATCAAGAGATATATTGTATGTAAATATATTATCAATAACAGTTTCTATCCGATTCCAACTTCTATCGGAAGTGGTATAATTGATAGAAATTTCAGTGTTACTTTTATCAATTTTTGGTTCTTTGTCAGCAGTTCTCTCTTGGTCTTTATCATTCTTTTATTTAATATGATCTTCTGAATCATTTAATCCTCTTTTCTTTCGAGAATTTTTATCTTTAGAACTAAGAGGTCGGCCACGCTTCTGGCGTGCTTTTGACTAAGCAGCAATAGGTATAATATTTTGTTTTGCTGGAACTTCAATTCGAATAGAAGCATTTATAGCTGGAATTTGTGATTTTGTAACTCTTCTGGAGTCAACAAAAGCATCTGGCATTTGATTTACAATGCTTTACAAATGAATAATCTTTTGAACTTCAAGTTCATATGCGCGGATCAAGATAATTTAATAATGTTATCCAAGCAATATCATTTTTATACTATTTTTGTTCTCCCCCTAATTTAGGGAATAATGATTCATCAAAATGACAATCAGCAAATCTTGCTGTGAATACATTTCCTGTCAGGGGTTCAACATACCTGATAATAGAAGGAGAATCATATCCAACGTGTATCCCATTTCTTCTTTGAGGACCTATATTTGTACGTTAGTTTGGTGCAATTGGAACATATACAGCACACCTAAAAATTCTTAAATGAGTAATATTTGATTCTAAACCAAAAGCCAATTGCAAAGGAGAGAATTTATGATAACTAGTTGGCCTTATACATACAAGTGCTGCAGCATGTAAAATAGCATGTCCCCAGGCAGATGTTGGGAGATTTGTTTTCATTAATAATGGTCTAACAATTAATTGTAATATTTTAATCAAAGATTCAGCAAGACCATTTTGTGTATGAACATAAGTTACAGGATGTTCAACATTAATCCCAATTGACATGCAATATGCATCAAAAGCTTGTGATGAAAATTCACTAGCATTATCCAAACGGATATTTTTAATGTGATAGTTAAGAAATTATGCTCGTAATTTAATTATTTGAGTAAGTAATCTCGCAAACGCCAGGTTGCAAGTAGATAATAAACATACATATGACCATCGGGATGATGCATCAATTAAGACCATAAAATATTTGAACGGTCCACATGGTGGATCAATAGGTCCACAAATATCTCCTTGAATCCATTCAAGAAATATAGAACTTTCAGCTCCTACTTTTATTGGTGATGGTCTAATAATTAATTTTTCCTAGGGAATATGCAGCACATGCGAATTTTTCTGATATCAATATCTTTTTATTTTTTAATGGATGACCATGTGTATTCTTCTCATTATGGTAGATCTCGGATAACCCAACCGGTCATGCCAAATGCTAAAAGTAATAGGATCAGTAAACTTCTGATTTACGAGATGATAAATTTCAATAGTACATATTTTTGCAAAATATAGGCCAATGAAAAAGACGGTAATTTTTCTAATACAGATTTTTTACCCAAATGAATTTGAGTAATATAAAGATGCTCAATCCCATTTTCCTCATTTGTTTCAACATGATACCCATTTCTGCAGATATCTTTAAAACTCAATAAATTTCTTCTAGATTTTGAGGAAAACAGTGTCTTATCAATAATAATTGTTGTTCCTTTAGGCAACAATATACTAGTTCTTCCGGATCCTTCAATCACATTTGTACTACCGTTTATCGTATAAATATTTATTTCTTTCATTTTGAGATCAGAAAAATATTTCTCATTTTCTAGTATGGTGTGTGTAGTTCCACTATCAATAATGCACACATCATCATTAACAACAGCCATCTGAATACAAATATATATATGTAAATGTAAATATTATTAGAATATAATGAAAATGAAAATACAAAAATATCAGGGTGAGGCTTTAATTCTTCTAGACACTGCCATCACCAATTAAATGGTCTGTCCTACCGTCTGGGTGTTCAAAAAAATCCGATACATCCATATGGGTAATATTGATATTAAGATCTTCAGGATCAATATCATCATCCTCAGCATCATTTACTGGATGTTGAGAAAAATTTGCTTCCACATTTTTATTGTTCTTTTTCAGTGAAACTTTATATAATTCCACTAAATGCTTGGCCGTATGACAGTTACGTGACCAATGACCTTTCATGCCACATCTATAATATGTATCCTCATGCTTTTCTTCCATTTCTTTTTCTTTTCCCTTATGATCTTTTCTATTCCACTTCAGGTGGCCAGTATTTCTCATAACATGATTATGATTATGATTGTGATAAGAAAAATATCGAGCGTGTCCACGACCATAACCACGACCACGGCCACGGCCACGACCACGACTATAACGATGGCTTTTGTTGAAGCCAACAGCATTCACTTCTGGGAGTGCTGTTGAGCCAGTTGGTCTGGCTTCATGATTTTGCAATAATAACTCATTATTTTTTTCTGTAATGAGGAGGGCAATAATTAAATCTGTAAATTTGGTATATCATTTTTCTCAATATTGTTATTGCAGGACAATATTCGAGGCATGAAAGGTGGAGAATGTCTACTCCAACATATCTTCATTAGTCACTTTTTCTCCGCATAATTTTAACTGAGATGTAATTTTATACATTGCGAAGCTATATTCATTCACGATTTTAAAATCTTACAACTTCAGGTGCAACAATTCATACCGTGCAGTGGGTAGTACGACCATCTTCAGGTGGTCAAATCTTTCTTTTAAATTTACCCACAAGACATATAGATCTTTTTCGGTAAGATATTCCATTTTCAAATTTTCATCGAGATGACGACGAATAAAAATCAAAGCTTTAGCCTTGTGTTGTGCATATGCACTATT
This sequence comes from Voacanga thouarsii, assembly GCA_026120185.1. Lineage (NCBI taxonomy): Eukaryota > Viridiplantae > Streptophyta > Magnoliopsida > Gentianales > Apocynaceae > Voacanga > Voacanga thouarsii. The sequence goes on from JANUWF010002273.1 coordinate 1,248,185, forward strand.
ATTTGCTTGAATAGTTTCACTAAGGCCTTCAGCATTTAGATGCATTTCTGTATCGAGAACCCATGACATATAATTTTTTTCAAAAATATCAAGGGTTACAAATTCGAGTTTAAAGAGGTTAGCCATAGAGATCAATAAATGCGTACTTATCTTCTGGCTTTGGTAACGGCAGAGACTCGTGCTTAGTCTTCTGGCTTTTGTAATTGTAGAGACTCGTGCTGATAACGTATTATAAAATTTGAGTAGTGTTAGAAAAAAAAATCTACACACTACACACTAATAAAACTCTAACTATTCTTTGCATAAGAATTTCTTCAAATCTCTCTTTTTCTTTCTCTCACAATTTTCTCTCATAATCACAATTCTTTCTTTCACAAAATGATGGTATATTACAAGCTTAGAGAATAGCTCCATTTATAGAGCTTTTAATTAGTGGAATACATCATCTTCCACTAATCTTAATTAGTGGTGTCTCCACTAAATGATGGACATCTATAAAAATTCATAATTAGTGGAGTTTCCACTAATTCCCTAATAATTCACATAAATTCATAATTAGTGGAGTTTCCACTAATTCACAATATATCATAACAAAAAAAGGATTTTCTCCTATTCTTGTTTCTGGAAAAACCAGATTCCCCCACAAAGAGAGACACCGAGAGAGTGAAAAAAAAGCTTGGCCTTTGTTATCCTTGCACCCCAAATAATACGGGATCCATCCCTTACTGCTTCTTTTTTTTTTTAACCCTTGGTCTCATCCATTGGACCAGATAAAATTATTTGAACACCCATAAATAATAAGCCTAAATTATTTATTTTCTGAACTTCATAAAATAGCCCAATAAATAATTAAAAAGTCCAAATAGATCAATATAAAATATCATGTCTTTTATCTAGTTTATACCTAGGTTAATTTTCTAATTATTTAATTTGGGCCTTGAGTCCTAAATAATTAATTAACCAATTAAATTAGATAAAATATATATTATCTCTTAGGCATTTTATTTTATTCTAATCTAATAATAAATCAGATTACTAAAATAAAACTCATAATTATCAAGACCAATTCCTTAACCCAAATCTATCAAGATTGAAGGGCTATTTCAGGGACTAAAAGACACATCACCTTGGCTACTAAAATGACCAAAATACCCCTACTATATAAATAGTTGTATTTTGTATTTTAAATATTTCCTAATATTACCATAAGGAAATATTAACCTTAAGAACAATGCTGCATTAACAAAATCTCCGACCTACAGGTGTAATCTAAAATACACATCTACGCATCGCCGTACATTTAAAGAGGAAGAGTGTACTAACACCTCTCTAAAATACATCTACCATCCTTATACATCTAGTCTAATGATCCACGACTCCTGGAATATTTTCGCTTTCCAAGGGAGATACCAAAAAACAAACATCCAAGTCATGTTCCCCAAGACCTTGGATATTTAGATCATTCGAGTAGTCACAAGGGGCGAAATAGCACAAAAACTATCTTGTACAAGTTTGTCTTAACTAACTAGTCACATATACATAACATACGAGTATATCGGTTCTACAAAAGAATATCAATTATAGCATATCAGGGTACATGCTTCCAGCTTCGTCAGACCACCAATTCATACTCAAGCGGTAGAATATTAGTCCACTTTGTAGCAGTAATAGTCTAGGCTTCTTCTAAATAGTACTTTTAGCAATTACTATTACATGTCTTATTCTACGTATTCGAAATACGCTCATACTATAAAATGAGTGGACTACCCACTAGCTAAAGGTAAGCAATTCCATATTTGGAATTCATAACACAATAATCTAAACATGATGAGATTCTCATTCTCACCAATCGGTTAAGAACAAACATTTATGTGTTAAGTAACCCGTTGTCCATACCTTACTGTGAAAGACCACCATTCACATGGACCACTTACTTAAACACAATGGGTCTTTTCAAACGAAATCGTGCACAAAAGTAATGTAAAATTCACAAACAATTTTGAGAATAAATTCTTTTATTAATAAATTCGACAATTACATTAGAAACGTAGTCTAGAGGGTATACATTCCAACAATCTCCCACTTGCACTCTAAGATTAAGAAAGTTCATAGGTGCCCACCCCTATAGCGTATAAGTGTTTCTTGAAGAGTCTTTCAACCAAAGGTTTGGTGAATGGATCTGTTAGGTTGTTTTTCGAGGCTATCTGTTCCACCACGATTTTTCGTCTCTGGTTGAAATCTCAGATCAGGTGGTACTTCCTCTCGATGTACTTCCCCTTCTTGTGGTTCCTGAGTTTTTTAGATTGTGAGACTGCTCCAATATTGTCGCAATACACTACAATCGGTTTGTTCATGTGTAGCACAATTCCAAGTTCTGAAAGGAACTTCCGGAGCCAGACTACTTCCTTGGATGCCTCCGAAGCTGCCACATACTTAGCTTCTATAGTTGAGTCAGCAATGCAAGATTGCTTGATACTTCTTTATGAAACAGCTCATTTAGACAAGGTGAAGATATATCTACTAGTGGATTTTCTCTCATCCTTATCTGTTTGGAAGTTTGAGTCTGTGTATCCAGTAGGAACCAAGTCATCAACCCTGTAAATCAATATATAATCTCTCGTACCTTTGAGGTACTTGAGAATATACTTTACAGCTTGCCAATGAACCTCCTCAAAGTTTGGCTGATATCTGCTAACTAAACCTACGACAAAGCAGATATCTGACTTAATGTAGAGCATGGCGTACATGAGACTTCCCACAGCGGAAGCCTAGGGAATCCGACTCATCCTATCTTTTTCCTCTTGAGACTCAGGACAGTTCTTATAACAAAAAGACAACTCATGTCTGTAGGGGATTAGAATTCCCTTGCATGAGTCCATGCTTAACTTGGCTTGTATCTTGTCAATGTATGTCTCTTGGGATAATCCTAACATTCTCTACTTCCTATTTCTAAGAAGTTTAATCCCGAGAACGTAATTGGCTTCTCCCCAGTCCTTCATACTGAATTGATTAGACAACCAAACTTTAGTAGATGACAATGTTCCTACATCATTCCCAATGAGTAGAATATTATCCACATATAGGACAAGAAAACCACATTTATGCCTTTCAATTTTCTATACACGCATGGTTTAGTCTTATTTTGAATGAAATCGTAAGACTTTACAATCTCGTCAAAACAAATGTTCCATTCTCTAAATGTCTGCTTAAGTCCATAAATGGACTTCTTAAACTTGCAAATCATATGCTCCTAGCCTTTAGTAATAAAACCTTCAAGTTGGAACATATAGATGTCTTCATTAAGATGGCCATTAAGAAATGTCGTCTTGACATCTATTTGCCATATCTTGTAGTCGAAATGACATGCAATGGCAAGGAGGATACAGATGGACTTAAGCATGACTACCAAGGAAAATGTTTCTTCATAATCGATTCCCTCTTTTTGAGTATACCATTTCGCTATAAGCCTAACTTTGAAGGTTTTTACTTTCCCATTCGCTCCCATTTTCCTCTTGTATAGTCACTTATACCCAGCGAGTTTTATCCCTTTAGGTGAAATTACAAGATTCCAAACCTGATTGAAGTATATAGATTCAATCTCGGCTTTCATTGCTTCGTACCATAAATTTGCATCGGCATCAGCAATAGCCTACTCTTATCTAGTGGGATTTTGTTCCTAATGGTCAGAGAGTAGCTCGAAAGCCTCTCGAATTCATTTTTCTAGAACTCTAGATACTCTCCCACTATGACGAGGCTCCGTTTGTACAGGTTCTTGAGGTTATACCTCCTCTTATTCCACAATCGGGTCTAAAGAAATTGATTCCGAAGATAACTTCTCATCGAGTTCCAACCTTGTTGAACGTTTAGTAGAATTACTTTGATCATCCTCCGAGTATCTAGCATTAGTATTTACCAGTACTTTTTGCTCATTGAAATGATAAAACTAACCTCCTTTTGTCCCTTTTGGATACCCAACAAAATAACATAATTTTGATCTTGGTTTTAACTTGTCTCCATTGATCAGTACATAAGTTGAACAGCCCCATATCCTGAGATGATTCAGACTTGGTTTACGCCAAATCCACATCTCATAGAGCGCCCTAGGTATTGACTTGGAAGGCACCAAGTTTAAAATGTATGCCGCTATTTCCAAAGCATATCCCTAAAAAGAGACTGGAAGAGTAGTAAGAGACATCATGCTTCGAATCATTTCCATTCGGATCATTTCCATCAATGTTATATTCCTTCTCTCAACTACTCCATTCTGTTAAGGTGTTCCAGGAGTAGAGAGTTGGGATACTATCCCTTGATGTACCATGTAATCCTTGAATTCACTAATGAGGTACTCTCCACCACGATTCGATCGTTAGGTTTTGATCAATTTACTTGTCCGATGCTCCATTTTAGCCTTAAACTCTTTGAACTTGTCAAAAGAGTCAGACTTATGCCTCATCAGGTAGACATAACCAAACTTTGTACAATCATCCGTGAAAGTGATGAAGTACTCAAAATCCCTTCTAACTAGTGTAGACAAAGGACCACACGCATCAGTGTGAATAAGGCTCAATATCTCCTTAGCTCTATCAGCCTTTTGGGTGAATGACATTTTGGTCATTTTTTCTATAAGGCAGGATTCACACTGAAGCCAACTTTTCAATATTAATGAGCCCAATGGTCTATCATGGATTAACCTCTGAATTCTGGTTAAGTTAATAAGACCCAACCTTAGATGCCAAGGATATAAGTCATTGACATTAGGTTTTCTCTTCATACTTAAAGGTTCAGATTGAGTGTTATTTATTTGATTGTTTGTAGGATTTAAGAAGAATAAGTTTCCATACATGTGTCCAGAACAAAGAACTTCTCCATTTCTACTGATAATAATACCAGAATGGAAAGAAAAAGAATATCCCTAATTTATAAATTTTGCTGTTGAAATCAAATTCTATCTAAATCCAGGTACATATAAAATATCATTCAAAATAAATATTCTATTACAATAAAAAATAAGATCCAACTCTTCCACTGCAAGGGCCCATACTTGCGCTCCATTTCCTACTCGTAGTCCATGTTCGCCCTTCTGAAGTCTTCTTATCTTCCTAAACCCCTGCAAAGAGTTACATATATGATCAATGACTCCAGAATTAATAATCCAAGTGGAAGTTGATCAAACCATTGAAACTGACTCTAGATAGAGAACAATACCTGTAGGGTTTTTCTTGGCCTGATGCTCTGGACACTCTTTTTTTCAATGTCCCTTCTGCCCGCACTTTAAGCACTTGCCCTTTGGCTTGTTGGGTTGGGCTACTGCGTTTCCTTTCTTCTTTTTGAACTTCTCAGGCTTGGGCCCAATTTTGGAAGAAGAAGCCCTGGCAATCATAACCTTGGATTGTAACTTCATAACCTTCTCCGCCACCTGAAACTCTTTCATTAACTCAGTTAAACTCATGTTTAACTTATTTATGTTATAGTTCAATTTGAACTGAATAAAAGAACTCGACAGAGATTCGAGAACCATGTCCACTTGGCTCTCGGGGTCAATAAAAGCTCCTAAGACTTCCGTTTCCTCGAAAGCAGGAATTATTTTGAGCATATACTCCCTGACTGATGTTCCTTCAGCCATCTTAGTGTTTATGATTGTCCAAAGAGCTTCTTGCCTTGTGGGCCGGCTCTTATCGGCGAACATTGTGGCTAGTGACTGGCTTATGTTGTATGCAGTGGCCATGTGCTCATGTTTGGATTGGAGCACATTAGACATGGAGACCGACATGTAACAACGAGCTATCTCATCGGCCTTCTTCCATGCCTTCTCAGCCCGTGCTCAACATCGGTGGAACCTCCCCGATAACAAGGCAGGTTTTGTAGAGGACATACTTATACTCCTCGACAGTGAGTATTTATCAGGATTCTTGGGTTTCTAAATGCAGAAAACATCTACGAATCCCTTTCGAGGACCCAAGTCAAACGATTAAGACGATTTAAGGGTTACAGAATTATCTCTATTCGGCGTAATCAAGATCCTTGAATTCTGGTTTTAATGTCATACGTGCAATTCGAAGGATAATTTAACTAATTAATTTATTGAGTCAGATTCTTACAATCTGAAAATCATTTAGATACATTGAATGTGGACATATTTCCAAATTTATCGAACCTGATTACCAGAAAAATAACCTAACAACTTCACTTATCGTGTGACCCAATAGGTTCATTTAACATTGGCAGTGTACCCACATCATATTTAAATGACCCATAAGTTATAAGTGATTTCTAGCAAAATATTATAACTATCTAGATTAAATGAAGATTAGTGATCTCTTTGAATCAAACCATAACTTTATATTTAGTTCTTTTATCACACGATATCCAGATTAAGCATAAAGTACGAAGCATATCATCCTTATTAAGTTTAATCAATTATTTCTTGATCTCATAGTAGACTGTTCAAACAAATAATATCAATATCTCAGATTGATATATTTGAGCACGACCATGTATTTTAACAGTCTAACTTATCAAGGGACCCATGTATATCTCTCCTATAATTGAGAGGAACAAATTCTTTCACTATCAATCATATTCCTCTTCCTGGTTTATTTTATATCCAACAACAGTCTAATTTATTATCTGGTTAAAGACAACTTTAGACAACGTCAAAATATAGAATTTATCAAGTAGGAAATTATAATGAATTTAGGTCAAAGGACTTTTAATATCATTTTGGCTAGAAAGTACTTATGACATGTTTCATGAAGTACTCTTGCAGTAGGTCATGTCCAATACAATATTCTCTAATATTTATTTATGTTTTGACTTGATATCACATATATCCATGACTAGTAAAACATAGCCATCAAGTCACAAACATACTAATCTTAATTTGTTATTGTTCCACTAATAATAATCGATCAAGGACAGTTTAAGAATAATCATTGTATTGATTGTAGGGTTTTACTATTAAGTCACATACTTAATGACCATAAAACTAAATGCACTATTCATGAAAAAAATGTCTCGTATTATTACAAAATATATAACGACAATAGTATAAGTACAAATTGACTCTAGGACATATCCCTAATAGTATTTTGTCTAAATTTCTTTTCCAATCCACATAATTTGGACTTGTTAACTTATTCTCTCAGAGAATAACGACCAAAGGACTAAAAGAACCTCCACCAACCATTTCTGAAAAATCGAAAATAAAAGAAATCTCAGTTTGTGAAAAATAAAATAATTTGTGACTTTATCCTCATATTAAATCCAATAATAGTTAACCCTATTACTATTATCTTTAATATGATTAATTTGGCTCTTAGGAAAACTGACATAGCTTCTTAGGAAGATTAACAATTTTTGAAGCTAAGTATATTAACCACTATAAATTAAATTTTCTTTTACGTAATGATCTAAAAGATAATTCAATCGATGGGATGGCCGTTTTTTCTCATTTTCTATGGACATTCCTCGCACTATAACTTCCAACGTGCGCTAGCCGATCATAACACGTGTCCCGGGTTATCAATTACATCTATCCATTAGTTCTAAATTCTTGTGGTATCCCCATCCTATACGGGTTCACTCCCAGGGTGACGCGAGGGGATTCACGATCTCATTAGAGATCATGATGGAAGCCGTGGGGTCGTTAGAACCCCTCTCCCACTTAGTATTTTAAAATAAAGATTTTCTTGAAAAATATAATTTGAAAATTTCAATTAAGTTTTCTTTTAACTCAAAAATAAAATATCTGAACCCATAAAAATTTCTATGTCAAGATTTATACCCTTTAAGAAATTTTTTCATGGATTAATTTTATTTAAGTTAATAAACTTAGTAATTTAAAAAAATTTAATAAAACTTTTGAGAGATATTGATCTCAAATTTAATTTGGCAAAAATAATTTTTTTGTTAAAATTAAATCAAAATGGTTTTCTATTTTAACTCAGAAAAATATTCAAATCCAAAATATTTTCTATGTCAAAGATAAAATCCTTTAAGAAAATAACCAAGAATTAATTTTTGTTCGAATTAAAATTAACCATTTAATTTAAGAAAAAAATATTTTTTTTGGTCAAAAATTCCCAAAGACTTTGGTCTTTGAGAAAACGTGCACATAGGGTACAAAAAAGAAATAAGCATGCTAGAGAATTGTAAACGTTTTCATGTCTTTCTATTCTTTTAACCTAAATGTTCAAATAATAGAATTAAATATATTAATTTATTAATGATCTTGTTTAATTCTAAAATTTTTACTATTATTTTTTATTTAAAATATTCAAATAATATTAATTATTGTAATAAAAATAACTTTCACCTAGTATGAGACAATATATATATATATATATATATATATATATATATATATATAAAATCGCTGGTCTAATGCACCCGCCGCACTGGATAGCCGCCTGATGGAGATCCGCCAGCCTTAGATCACCCGTGACCCGCCTGCAAAGCTGCCCCACGACCAGCCGCAATTGCAATCACATCTGCGAGGAAGCCAGCAGTGCTTCCGCGAGGAAAGCTTCCTCGCGGGCACCATGGTGCCGAGTTGGCCTCGGGCCCGGCTGCGGCCCCAAGCCACGGCTGGCTTAGGTAGCTCGACTCCTCTCACAGAATGCAGGCGGCTCGACTTTGCGGCTCAACTCGGCTCCTTGAGCCGATGAACAGTGTCATCTTTTTCAACTTTTCGTGCAATTTTTCTTCTGCGTTTTTTAGTTTCTTCTTCTAGTTCTTTCATCCAGACAGCTCACAAACAATCAAAACAAGCACTTAACAAACGTCTATACCCTTGAAAATATTGGGCTTACACGATATCTATGAAAGCAAAAAAATATAGTGTTCCTATACTTCCACTCGCGAAACTTACAAACAAGACTATCCCAAATCAGAAATGCAAAAGTTCATAGAAAACATCTAAAACAAATATTTTCTTGTTTTAGTTAAGGCTAGCATGCTTCCTATATTTGCCAAACTTCTTGCTCTGATACCAATTGAAGGTAATGTACGGCAAAAAAAAAAAAAAAAAAACATAGAAGCATGCATAATATGAAAACAGAGGCAGTGGAAGCTTTAAGAATTATAATATCTCTGCGTTTAAATGACCTTGTTGGCACTGAAGAAAATATCTGGACCACTTCTTGCTAAATGCTTGGAGCCACTGGTTCTCCCGAAGACACCTTCGGTTGCACTCTTGCAAGCCGTCTACTTCTTCTCATTCATGCGAAATTTTTGAACTTCCGAAATATAGCCACTGCCTTAACACTCACCGGTGAAAACTCTAATAGGATAGAAGAATAGCCTTGGTTATTTGATTCAATCCTCACAAGTAATCATCAAAGAAGGATTTTCTTCTATTATTGTTTTTGGAAAAACCAGATTCTCCCACAGAGAGAGACACTGAGAGAGTGAAAAAAAACTTGGCCTTTGTTATCCTTGCACACCAAAAATACGAGATCCATCCCTTACTGTTATATATATATATATATATATATATATATATATATATATATATTACCCTTGGTCTCATCCATTGGATTAGATAAAATTATTTACTTTTAGACTTGAACAACAATAAATAATAAACCTCAATTATTTATTTTCTAAACTTCATAAAACAGCCCAATAAATAATTAAAAAGTCCAAATAGACCAATATAACATATTGAGCTTTTTATCTAGTTTATACCTAGGTTAATTTTCTAATTGTTTAATCTAGGCATTGGGCCCTAAATAATTAATTAACCAATTAAACTAGATAAAATATATACTCTCTCTTGAGCCTTTTATTTTATTCTAGTTCAATAATAAATCGGACTATTAAAATAAAATTCATAATTATCAAGACTAATTCCTTAACCCAAATTTGTCAAGATTTAAGGGCTATTCCGAGGACTAAAAGACATATTGCCTTGGCTACTAAAATAATCAAAATACCCCTACAATATAAATAGCCGTATTTGCATTTTAAATATTTTCTAATATCACCATAAGGAAATATTGACTTCAAGGACAATGTTGCGTTAGCAAAATCTCCGACCGACAGGTGTAATGACTAAAATACCTCTTTATGTATTACTGTACATTTAAATAGGAAGATGTTGGATTGTATGCCCTCTTAGACTAGGTTTCTGATGTAAAATCGAATATTTTAATAAAAGAATTTATTTTCAAAATTTGTTTGTGAATTTACTTTTTGTTTGTGCACAATTTTCGTTTGGAACAGACCCATTGTGTTTAAATAAGTGATTCATGTGAATGGTGATCTTTCACAGTAAGGTATGGATCACGGGTTATTTAACACATAAACATTTGTTCTTAACCTATTGATGAGATTGGGAACCTCATCATGTTTAGGTTATTATGTTATGAATTCCAAATGGGGAATGGTTTACCTTTAGCCAGTGAGTAGTCCACTCACTTCATGACATAAGCGTATTTCGAATACGTAGGACAGGACCTGTAGTAGTAGTTTCTAAAAGTACTATATGATAGAAACCTAGACTATTACCGCTACAGCGTGGATTAGTACTCTACGACTTGAGTATGAGTTGGTGGTCTGGCGAAGCTGGAAGTATATACTTTGATTTGCTATAGTTGAGGTTCTATCGTAGGGCCAATATACTTGCATGTTGGATATGTGTGACTAGTTAGTTAAGACAGACTTGTACAAGATAGTTTCTGCACTATATCGCCCCTTATGGTTGTCCAAATGGTCTAAAATGTCCAGGGCCTTGGGAAACATGACTTGGATGTTTGCTTTAGGATAGCTCCCTTGGAAAGCGAAAACACTCCAGGAAGTCGTAGATCATTGGACTAGAAGCCTAAGGATGGTAGATGTCATTTAGAGGGGTGTTAGTACACTTCTTTCTCTCTAAATGTACGGCGATGTGTAGAGGGGTATTTTAGTCATTTTACCTGTAGGTCGGAAACTTTGCTAATGCAGCATTATCCTTAGGGTCAATATTTCCTTATGGTGATATTAGGAAATATTTAAAATGCAAATTACAGCTATTTATATAGTAGGGGTATTTTGGTCATTTTAGCAGCCAAGTCGATGTGTCTTTTTGGTCATCGGAATAGCCCGTAAGTCCTAACTAATTTTGGGTTGAGGAATTGGTCTCAGTTCAAGAGGATTTTATTTTATTTTATTTTATTTTATTTTATTCAGGAAGTCTAATTTATTATTGGATTGGAATAAAATAAATAAATTAATTAAAATATGAGTTGAGAGAAATTAATTATCTAGTTTAATTGGTTAATTAATTATTCAGGGCCTAAGTCCAGTATGAATAATTAAGAAATTAACCTGGGCTTAAACTAGGGGAAATAATTAATATTTAATTATTTATTGGGTTATTTATATAGGCCCAAGAAATAAATAATTAAAGATTAATTATTATGGTTCATTTGAGCTCATTAATTATTTATTGGGTTGTTTATATAAGCCCAAGAAATAAATAATTAATATTTATTATTTTAGGCCTTTTGGGTCCAAGAAAAATAATAAATATTTTTCTGGCCCCAATAACTTGGACCTTAGGGTTTTTTTCAGATACGGTTAAGAGGAATTTAGGGTTAGGCCAAACTGATTCTCAGGATAACATTCGAGTGTTTTGAAATCCCGGAGATATGTTTATCAGATAATGAGAAACCCATTTTTGACTAACTAATAAACTAGTCTCTGGTAGAAAATAAACCCTAATCTCCCTAACCTTACAGAGAACTCACGTCTCTCTCTCTGCTCTTTCTCACGTCTCCCTTTTCTTGTTGTTCTTCTTGGACTTTGCTAACCAATAGCAAGTGAACCAAGGGGAATTGAGACTGTTCCTCTTCACCATAGTGTTCACCGACTAGAGTATAGGCAGAGGAATATTCCAAGAGCTGGAAAGTTTGGCGTTGATGCAAACAAGGCGAAGTAGGAGACTAGCGGGTGTTCAACCGGAAGCTTCTTCAAGTGGGCGAAGCGAGGCGATTCCAGTCGTTCAATCCGCTCCTACTCAACCTAGAAGGGTTAAGGAGTGCAAAGGTATGATCTTCACGCTTCCATATGGCCTCCAAGGCTTGCGGTTTATTTTTCTCTCCGTTTTTTTAAACCGTGCATGCTCCCCTGTTTCCGTCTCTCTCAGAAGAGTGTACTAACATCTCTCTAAAAGATATCTACCATCCTTAAATCTCTAATCCAATGATTTACGACTCCTGGAATGTTTCCTCTTTCTAAGGGAGTCACCCTAAAGTAAACATCCAAGTCATGTTTCCTAGAGCCCTAGATATTTAGGTCATTCGAACAGTCACAATGGGAGATATAGTATAGAAACTATCTTGTATAAGTATGTCTTAACTAATTAGTCACATATACCCAACATACAAGTATATCGACTCTATGAAAGAACCTCAACTACAACATATCAAAGTACATGCTTACAACTTCGTCAAACCACCAACTCATACTCAAGCACTAGAGTATTAGTCCACGCTGTAACAGTAATAGTCTGGACTTCTTCTAAATAGTACTTTTAGAAACTACTATTATAGGTACGTATTTGAAATATGCTCATGCTATGAAGTGAATGAACTACCCACTGGCTAAAGGTAAGCCATTCCCTATTTAGAATTTATAACATAATAATCTAAATATGATGAGATTCTCATTCTCACCAATCGGTTAAAAACAAACATTTATGTGTTAAGTAACCCGTGGTCTATACCTTATTGTGAAAGACCACAATTCATATAGACTTTTTACTTAAATACAATGGGTCTTTTCAAACGAAATTGTGCACAAAAGAAATGTAAAATTCATAAACAATTTTGAGAATAAATTCTTTCATTAATAAATTCGACAATTACATAAAAAACATAGTCTAGAGGACATACATTCCAACAAGCAAAACAATATGTCTAAATTTAAACAGATTAAGACGTAAATCATTATTTATTTTTCTTCCATTCTAACCAAACAAAACAAAAGTAAATTATATTCACTTTAACCAAACAAAACAAAGACAAATTTATTTTTACTCTTAATAGAAGTAAAAGTTCTCATTCCCTTCCCTTCCCTTCCTTATTTGCAAACCAAAGACAGTACTCTCTCCGTCCACAAATAATTGGCCTAATTTCTTTTTTAGTTTGTCAAAAAATAATTGTCTACTTTCTAAATGTATGTTGTATTTAATTATTTTTTTTCAATTTTACCTTTAGCACAAATTTCTATCAATTATTAGTATTACAATTGGTCATAGTGAAGTTATTTTAACCAACAATAAAATCACATTATTCTATAAAAATAGTCAAAAGTATAATTTAATAAGGTAAAAAGAAAGAGGCATATGTAATTATTAAAGTGATGTAATTAAAAGAGTAGTAGGATTCAAATTAATGAGGTGAGAAATATAATAAAAATACTCTAAAGGGTATAATAGACATTTTAATCATTTTTACTATAAAATTTCATAATTTCTTAATATGTATAATTTTTACAATTAGACTAATTATTTGTGGACGGATGGAATATAAATTTAGTTAGGGTGCAATGTGAAAAAAAAAAAAAGAATGTAAATGACAAGTGAAATGTAGAAACGAAAAAGTAAATTACAAGGGAGTAGTGACAAATCTTCTCTCTCTCTTTTTTTTTTTTTTTCTCCCTTTCAAACTAGAGGGGTTAGAGAGAAAGGGGAAATAAGTAGAAAATATTATCGATAATTTTGATTTTATTTATAGTTTTAAAGATTATACAAAAGAGAGGATAAAAGATTTAAAAAGTAAGATAAATTAATAAATTATTGATTTTCTTAAATTATTTATAATATAATTCAAATAATGATTCGATCTGAAATTTTAAGAAGTCAATTCAAAAGAAATTTTGATAGAGTAAGTGGTGATGGTGGAAGGTGTTAGCAAGGTATGAAACAATTTATTTTTTAGATCGATTCAAAACTAATTTAATTGAGTTATAGTATGGATATACGATTGTAATTAATATTCCTAAAACAGAAATAAGAAATACTATCTTTATGCATTTGTACTAATAAAAGTATTTTATGTAGTCTTTATTTTTTTATTACCACTGTTTCTGCAACCATAAATATTTAATTTGTTATGTCGAAAGTATATATGAAGACAAGAATGTAAATAAAATGAAGAATTCTTCTATTAAAAATTGCACGAACAGTCTCTTTTAACAGTTGAGTTATATTATACTTGAATTCATCGCTTTCCATCACTATCGACCAAAAATGAAACAAGAAAGTAAAAAATAAAAAAAATAAAAAAAGAAACAAAAACTCTGGGCAACACAAGTGGACTAACCGGGTCCGAATCCCATTATCTTCATTATTCCCTCTATAAATCCAGCTTTGCAGCTTTACCTCAAGCTTCCTTACTTTTTCGCCCTTCTTCCCCAACATGGCAAATTCTTGAGCCCCAAATCCTCAGAAAAGCTTCCACAATCCATATCCACCATCGCCACCTTCTCATTTCAATCATGATAATACCCTAAACAATTTCATTTGCTCTTTTGATTAGTTTCTTGTTTGTTTCAGTGTTTTTTCCAGTTGAAGAAAGTTCAGAAAGAAGCTATGGTGTCTCTGGAAGATTCCCATACTCACTCTTATTCTCTCTCCAATCCTACTTCCACTTCTCGTTTTCCCCGAACGCAGCCTTACTACTACACTCCTCCGCCGAGTTCCGCAAAAATTCAGCGCTCTATGGGCCGCTCTATGCGAACCATCCGCTCCAACTTTTTCCAAGTCGACCACTCGCCGGACCGTTCCACTTCGCTGGCTGAAAGGTCTCCTAACGTCTCCGACAACTTATCCGACTCGGCGATTATCGACCTCCGACTGGGCGAACTTGCGAATAAACCGGCACCTCACAACGCCAGTGGCTACAAAAATTTGTCCGCCGAGAACGCTGATGCTTTCTGTTACCTAAATCTATCTCAATCCTTCGGCAGCGACTTCTCGGTTTGCTCTAGTGACATCTCGGGCGAGCTACAACGTCTTGCCAGCATCCCTGACCCCGGCCCAAATCCAAGCCCGAAATCAGAGCCCGATCCTGAACCCGAACCCTGTACGGGCTTTCTCCAAAGAGAAACCTTCTCTACGGAGATTATCGAGAGTATTTCACCGGAGGATCTTCAGCCCTCTGTGAAAATGTGTGTGGATGGACTCAATTCAACATCAGTTGCTGTGAAAAGATCGGCCGCAGCCAAATTGAGGCTCTTAGCAAAGAACCGGGCCGATAATCGGGCTTTAATCGGCGAGGCTGGAGCCGTACCAGCTCTAATACCTCTGCTCCGGTGCACAGACCCTTGGACTCAGGAACATGCTGTCACGGCTTTGTTGAATCTCTCACTCCATGAAGGTAATAAAACACTCATTGCAGATGCAGGCGCGGTTAAATCATTGATTTATGTATTAAAAACTGGGACCGAGACTTCTAAGCAGAATGCGGCCTGTGCACTGCTAAATTTAGCATTAATAGATGAGAATAATAAGTTGTCAATTGGGGCATGTGGAGCCATACCGCCATTAGTGGCTTTGTTGATTAATGGTACAAATCGAGGGAAAAAGGATGCTTTAACCACTCTGTATAAGCTTTGTTCGGTGAAATTGAATAAAGAGAGGGCAGTGAGTGCTGGGGCAGTAAGGCCATTGGTGGGGCTGGTGGGAGAACAAGGAACAGGCTTGGCAGAGAAGGCTATGGTAGTATTGAATAGCTTGGCTGGTATTGATATTGGCCGGGATGCAATTGTGGAGGAAGGCGGGATTGCAGCTTTTGTTGAAGCTATTGAGGATGGTTCTGACAAGGGGAAAGAGTTTGCAGTGCTTACATTGTTGCAGATGTGTGGAGATAGTGTACGGAACCGAGGGTTGTTGGTTAGGGAAGGTGGAATTCCACCCCTTGTTGCTCTGTCTCAGACCGGGACTGCTAAGGCTAAGCATAAGGTCAGTTCTTGAGTTAGTTCTGGTGTAGATGCAGCCAATAGCTTCTCTAAATTATCAAACAAGTTTTGAACTTTCCAAAGCCATAGCTTTTGTTTACAATTAGGAACTTATTGTTGAGCAATTTTGGTTAATGATAAGTCATTTGATGAATTCGATATTGATCAGTAACTGTAGTGGATGGTAGTGGTTACTCTACTGAAACTTAACCGTACTACTGCTTTGCTTTGCTTTGCTTTTCATATTTTGGTACCTGCTAGTTGCTGAGATGAAGTGCGTAGACTAGGCATTCTGCTCTTTTACTGGGCAGAGGCACTGAGCTGGTTTTCTGGGGAGTTGTAATCGTGCGAAGGAAAAATGTGTCTATAATTGTTCTTTTGCGCTGGGAGGGGGCTGGAGGGGTTGGCATTATGATTTGTTTTGCTGTTGTGCAATGTGCCGTAGCCTGATTTTTCAGTCTGCTTAGATTACGATGTTAAATACTGGTTATGCTACTGTGTGTTTCAATTGGAATGCTAAATCTCACAGGTGATTGGTTTTCTCTTTTGGCAGGCTGAAAGGCTTCTTGAGTACTTGAGAGAACCAAGACAAGAAGCTTCTAGTTCGACCCCATAGAGAGGGTACCCTAGAGTGGCCATATATTGTGTTTCGAGATGGTTGGTCTTTGGTTGTATATAGCAAGGGTTTTGATGGTTTGTACAGAGTGGTTAAGAGATTTGGGACTTCATCAGAAAACACAAAAAATTAAAATAATATGGTAGAACCTAGTGAGAAGCAGCTAACCTGTTAGTTGTATTATTACTGGATAGGTTTTCGTAGAGGGCATGTATGCCTTTATTAACTGTATTGTGAGGTTTGGAAGAGAGATTTGTTTGGCCTGGTTTTGGTTTTTGTTTGTGAAGAGTTTGGGTTACTTCCTCTAGTTTTGTTTTGGAGGTCCAAATTCAAGTCAAAAGGAGTACTAATTGTCTATTATATTGTGTTACTTCGGGAAATAAAGTTCTGATTTATTATTGTTAATATATGCGTGTTCTTGAATCTTAAAGTTTGCCGTAAAAACTATGTCATTGGCAATTCGGTGATGTAATCTCGTTGACTGCATCCTTGCTGGGGACCCTTTCCCCTCACACCCCACAATGACAATCGCCAGCAGAAAAATCTTCGCCCTTGCACCCCTTCCTCGGCCCCTAATCTCCTCTGTGGGAGGTCCATTCTCTTTGATATGACACAAAACAGTTGGCAAGTGCTTATTATATGCTGCTGGTTTTTTCTGGCGTTTTCTCAGCGCTCCATTTTTATCTCAGTTCATTTGATGAAGTTCACAACCCACCAGGTAAAACACCGACAGATGGTGGAAAAAATGATCAGGCATGGTAGGCCATTAGGGACCCTTTACCATCTCTGTCTTTGTTGTAAAGTGGTTTTAATTCAATTCAAATGAGGTGTGCTTCGTCCAATGGGCATGCATGTACTCAGACGCTATTATAATGCTGGCTACCAACTACAACAGATTTTGTAGATTGGTGTTTGATAACCCTTTTCTTTGAACAGTTCTTGTCTTTATTATTTGTGCATTAGCTGGCTATGCTGGTATGGTTTGTCCTTGCGTTTGTTTGGATGGTTCACTCTCTAATGAGTTTCGCATTGTTGGAGGGGCTTCCAATGTTTGTCTGCTGGAGTGTCTCTGTCCTCTGTACCTCTCTGATATTCTGTGCTTTGATAGATAATAATCTGTCTTAGGGATGAAGACAATGATTTGTTGCATTATCGGGCTCTAAAATGGTTATCGATGAAATTTTTTTACTTGACAGTTTTTTGGAAATGGACCGGGATTTAGAATATTATGGAAATTGTTGTATAAATCTTATAATTATGAAAAGAGTGGCTGAATGGCTTTCTTGTATACTGTCTCCAGCTCATATTTCGTGTTATCGTGCGCAATATGTAGATGTACTAATGGCAATTGACATTCTCTGATTCTCTTTTTGTTTTCCCCTCCCATTTACCAGTGGAATTGCGTTCCAATGTTTTCTAGATGTCTGGATTCTTGGGCTGGATCTGACCTGATCACATTGACAGTTTCAAGAAAACGCCGTCCGTAGCACTGACATGGAAACATATACTACTAAGATTTATCCAAAGATATAAGCGGGGACCAAACACGAGATATTGAAGGGTTAAATTATGAGTGTGATAAAAATTTGTTTGAAATGAATGTTGTAAAAAATATATTAAATATGTGGAGAAAGTGGAATTTAAATAGAGAGAATATGATATATATTATAAGTAGATGATAATTTTTAAGAAATAAAAATATATAAAATAATAATATATTTAAATTAAAGTGAAATATATTATAGAATAGTATTATAATTTTTAAAAATATATGGAGAATGAAAGATAAAATTTTAAAAGGTTTTTGTAAAAGTATTTTACTTTTTCTATAAATAAATAGTAAAATTTTAAAGACATCAATGTATATAAGATTAATCCTCCTACATTGTTGTTTTTTTTTTTTTACATATCAGATTCTGATTTTTTTTGTTTGAAGTTGGTATTTAATATTTAAATTATATTAGCGAAGCAATAAACCTTTTTTGTGTTGTCATTGCAAGTATTTAAGCTTTGATAACTGTTAAAACAATGAGACTGCAGTTTGATTGTTTGTCCTGATTTGATGCGTAATTTTAAGAAATTTGTTTATACATAATTAAACACGGCACAAATCCATACACGTTTTTGTAAACCTTTTATGTACCAGTGTAATACAACTTCTAATAGTTAAGTAATTCGTTTTAGGATGGAATTAGATAGCAATTCAATTCAATTTATTTTAATTTAAATAGTTCTCATTTTTTTATAATTGTTATTTTTATTCACAAAATACTTATTCTTTTCTTTTGACACACACATCTATATATATATATTCATAATTCATTTACTTTTTTAATTTTTTTAAAAATATTACAATTCAAATACAACATTTGAAAAGATTGATTGAACACTAAAGTATCAGGGGACAAAAAAAAAAAAAAAAATTCGGATGCACGGTTTGAAGGAGAGAAAGGAGGACTAATTTTGTTTTGGACATTACCTCTTTCCCTCGCTAGTCCCGTCGGCCGTCACCAACCGTTTTGCACACTTTTTTTTTGGTGGCAGAATGCTCGTTTAGCAGCAAACAAAAAAAGAAAAAAAGAAAAAAAAGAAGGGCTGTCAGACTGTTTCAGTCTGTGAACATGAAAAATGAATAAGATGTGTATAAGAAAATAAATGAAATTTTGTTTGAAGTCAAGGTTGTTCCTTCTTTGTTAAACTGAAAAGTCTTGAATACAAACTCAATGTTTATATGTACATATCTATTTCCTTTTTCTTCTCCCTATAGCATAGTATAAGATTCCATATTTAAGAGAGGTTGGGGGGGGGGGGAGGGGAAGGCTAGAGTATGCTAAAATTCCATAATATATTCTATATTATGGTCGACTTTCCAAAACTTGAGTATTGAATCCTCATCATAATGGCATTGGCCACTGAAGAGGTGGAATTTGGGAGGAAGAATAAGATGATAAAACAAGACAAGTGAGAACAAACTCTGATGTTTTCTTCCTTTTGGGAGATAGTTAGCAAGACAAAGAAGGAAAAAAAAAAAAAAAAGACAGAAGAAGCAAGTGGAAAACGGTAGTAGCCTCAAGAACTTTCCTAAAATATCAATTTAATTTCCAACAAATAACAGAAACAAAAATAAAAGCTATTCAGATGAGAAGAATACAAAGGTTTATCATTTATTTGTTTCATGAATTCGATTCTATAATATTTTTATAAACTAAATATTTAAAATTTTATCCTAATAATTATGGCAATAGATTTACCTTTTTAATACCAGGAGCTTTAATTTTATAATTAAAAAATTAATGCTAATTATCATACCTCATTGAATTCTTATGATCACGCTCAAAGAATGTGACCATACTAACGTGCCTATTACCTTCTTTTTAATTATAGTAGTACTTGGTTCATTGTCTCTTCCTCTTCTCAATAACAACAATCATATCTTTTCTCTCCAAACTCTATGGCTCACACTAATCTAAGAGTCAAACAGACGCGAACAAAGTAGTACAGTATTGTTATTGTCGGCAGTCGGCGCTTCTTGCTTTCGCCCTCATCAGTCATTGTCATTGCCTTTAATTTGCCTCATATTTGAATACTGACTAGTCCTAGTACAGCACTGGATTACTTTTAGCCTCATCTGTCTCTGTGGTTGGCCTTTTCTTGAACACAGTTCGAGAGTTTTTCTTTTAATTTCTGCAAATGTTAAAAGCCTTAAAAAGGTAAATGAGCAGCAGCAGCATACTAGATAAACTTTACCGAAGTTTGAATTTCACCATGCAAAGAGGACAGGATTGAGTTTATAATCATCAAAACTAATTCAACCAGGGCATTAAGCCTGTTGGTTAATCTACGTCCTACACCAAAACTACATATACTTGCCTAATGACACGGATATCAGAAACATTCTCATACAACTTGAATCTCATTTCCTTTCTTTTTCCCTTTTCCAAAGCAACAGAAGCCCGGTTTGTATCCCTTTTCAAGGATTTTCTGGACCTCCTCAAATTGCAGACCTTTGGTTTCCGGCACGAGGAAATACATAAACCACATTGCAACGAAGGAGATTCCAGCAAACAGAAAGAAAGTGCCAGAAGAACCAACTGCCTCTGTCAGAGTCAAGAACGTTTCGCTCACAACGAGATTCGAAATCCAGTTAGCAACTGCTGCAATTCCACCGCCTAAGCCTCTATATTCCAGTGGATAAATCTCCGAGTTCACAATCCAAGGTATAGTCCCTAGTCCGGGAGCGTATGATATGATGTATAATCCCAAGAGTAGAACTGCAAAAATTCCGAATTTGCTAGGACAGCCTTCTGTGTACCACGTACGATGTTCTGCACGACACGCATCCCTTATATCATGGCTATTTGCCAAGCATGCTCCAGGATGATACTGAAACAACAATCATCTCATCAGATTTCAAATACTAACTATGAGGTGAAGCAAATGAATTGACAGCATTATAGTCCGGTAACAACATGCGTAATTGGATGAAAAGAACTTACTTGGCCAGCTCCATTAGCACAGAAGGCACAGTCAGAAGTTGCTTTCAAGCATTTCATACAATTCCAAGATGAACCTCCTGATCTGTTAGTGATACTAGGACAGGTAGAATTGCTGCCAAAGGCTTTGGATTGGGAGAAACTCACTGCCGGTGAATGAGATGAAGCTTCATAGAACACGAGAGACAGCACACAAAGGCAAGATATAATCCCAACAATTGAGACCATCAACAACCTCCTCCTTCCAAATCTGTCAACAAGAGACATGCAAAGAACAGTACCAAGAGTATTAAGACCCGTTGTGATCAGAGAGAGTGCCATTGCAGTCTTATTTGAAGCAAATCCGGCTAGTTGGACTATTGTAGGACTATAGTACATGACAGAATTGATGCCAACAACTTGTTGAGCCACTTGAACCGTTATCCCAGCATAAAGACCCCTACGAAATACGACATTGCTCCAAGCAAATTTTAACTTCGCGATGAAGCCATCACCAGTAGACTTTTGCTCAGCAATCTCAGCTTCAATGGAGGACTGTAAGGCTTGCATTTCTTTCTCAACTTCATCAGCAGGATAAATCTTCTCCAAGATTGCCCTAGCTTCTTCTACTTTATTCTAATCAAAATTTGAGTCGAATCATTTGGTTATGAAATTATTTAAAAGGAAGAACAATATGAACGCCAAAAAAGGAATTGGTTCTTTACCCGCCTGTACAGCCATCTAGGAGATTCAGGGAGACAGAGCATCAGAACCAGTTGGACAGCTGCTGGAATGCCTGCTACCCCGAGCATCCAACGCCAGGTTCCCGGTGTCTAAAATACACTTGCAACAAATTAATCTTTTCTAACTACTCAGCAAAACAATTGGAAATGAAATTCTATTAGATACCTTGGTGAATGCTAGATTAATAAGATAAGACAGAAACTGCCCTCCCGTAAGTAGTAAACCATTAGTGGCAACCAGTGCACCTCTTATTTTAGCAGGAGAAGATTCAGAAATATACAAAGGTGAAGTCATGGATGCCATTCCAACTCCCAGACCAACAAATATTCTCCCAATGATTATCACCCAGGGGGCTGGGGCGACAGCCATAACTACGGCACCAACGAAAAACAAGATATCGGCTAAAAGAATTGATTTCTTTCGACCGTACTTGTCATTGAACCAACCACCAAATGCTGCGCCAACAATAGCCCCGGCTACCGCCATGCTTACAATGGTTTCCTACATTAACGTAGATCATGAACTCAAGAAAAATTACTTCAATCATTGGGGCACATAACATTTTATATAAACACAAACCTGGAGCCAGGTGTGCCTTTCAACAGATCTGAAGTCATCTCGAATGTAGAGCAAGGCACCAGAAATAACACCTAATCCCGAATCGAAAATTTATCGAGTCACAAAACTCGGATGAAACAGTGCCATCAAGATGACTCCAAGTGTTCGCGAACTTTTTTTATTTGCTTCATTGGTAAATTTACCATATGGGAAAGTAATAACATTACAAATAGAGAAACGCAAGAACTAACCTGTGTCGTAGCCAAACAAAAGCCCTCCAATTCCAGCTGAGAAGGCAAGACGCATTAAGTAAGGTGTTTTCCAAATCATCCGCCAACATGTGGTGCAATCTGTTTTCTCTCCATCATGAACACCTCCTTCCATTTGTTTCTTCAAAAATGATAATTACCTTTGCAATAGGAACTTTTACCTGCAGAGTGAAAGATAAACAAAAAGTTGCGAAAACTATGACTAAAAATATCAGATCAAAGAAAACATATCAAAATGTCAAATTGGCTCGATGCAACTCTTTCTTTTCATCTCATCAAGAAACGAAAAATCTAACACTACCACAGAAGTTTGCTCATTAGATATCGATGGAATCCAGTGACAATGTGATTGTACTTTTACATATAAAAACATTATAAACAGCATTATTTAGAGACATGATTCATGCATTTCTATGAAAACTCAATGGCCCCAAGAAAGTCCATACCCCAGGATGTTGTTTTCTATTTGAGTTTCTCCTCTGCAATGCAAGTATGGGATCCTCCAATTACTGAAAGAATAGGAATTTTTCAACTAGTTAACTCATCCGTATTAATTCCAAGCTGGACTTTTCTGATCAATCCCTACTGCAGTAGACTACTTTCAGTTAAGAAGAGCAGTGAGATCATATACCATATAGGGATAAGTTTAGTTACTTGGATAATTTGAATTATTTGATTAGGATTTACAAGGATCCCAATTGGACCCAAATTAGGCCGTGCGTATTCTGAAGTGTCCCAGGACTAAACTAATCATCACCATTTAGAGGGATCATGCAAGACATCTTGTTATCTCATCTTATCCGAAAACCACGAAAGAACTTAGAATTTGTTACTTCTAAGAATTCTACTTCCTCAAAAATAGGCAAGGGATCAGGAAACTATGACTATTATTTGTAAGATTGTTAAGAAGTAAAGGATAATGCCATTCCATGGAAAGATTGCATGCCCACTTGAGTATGGAACCCAATAACAACCTGGGTTTCTTCTTTCTTAGAGAGTAATGACAGCGAGTTCCTGGTGCTTAGGAGGCAGGAAAAAACAGAAAATAACGACAGCAGGCCCGGTATTTAAAGAACCATGAAGATATAAACTGCAGTTAGGCTTTAATTGCACTTCTCCTTTAATACTCCAATGTCTTAGGCGAATCTGAACATTAGATTTTGGATGGGGTAAAGTTATCAAAAACAAAATATACAGGATAATATTACAAATTTTAAAAATATTTGAGTGATAGAAATTAAAATTTAAACCGATTTTCTTAAAAAATTCAAAATTTTCAAATAGGAAGAAAAACTAATTTTAAAATTTTTGAGAGACATATGCCATCTGATCTCCTTTGAATCCATCCTTGATTTTAGGGTTGCCGACTGACGTTAAGAAAATATCTATTATGAAAATAAGTTATATTGGACGGATGGAAGTATAGAATCCAATATTGCTATTGTCAACCGTCAAAACAATAGCTTGCGCTCCCCCGCCCCCTCTCGCCCGTCGCCCCCCACCCCAGCAAAAAAAAAAAAAAAAAAAAAAGAGAGAGAAATGAATATTATAATATTTGACAAACCTATATTAAACTATTATTATTATTATTATTATTTAGAAATCATTATTTAATGGAGGTGTGAGTGTGACAAAGTGATATTGTTATGGTATATAAAACTAAGTATATTTGCTCGGGGGCCAAATAAAATAAAATAAAAAAGACGGGTGAGAAAATTTTAATAAGGAGTAAAATTCAAGAGATTGACCAAATTTTTAAATATTCTATTGACAAGATTTTAAGGGTTCAAGTGAAATCATTCAAAATTTTAAGGGTTCAACTAAAATTATTGAAAGTTAAGGGAACCTCAATATGGTTCTGAATATTTACTAGTTAATGTTGTGAAATTAGTGGAAGCTCCACTAATTCCATTAGTGGATATGGATGTCCATCATTAACATCACTAATGCATATTAGTGGAGTTAGTGGAGACACCACTAATATATTAATTAGTGAAAATAGATGATTAATTACACTAAGAAAGCTTTATAAATAGAGCTCTTCCCAAGCTTGAGAGATATACCAATTGTGAGAGAATTGTTACAGAAAAGAAAGAGAGAAGTTTGAAAAAATTCTTATGCAAATAATAGTTAGAAATTTATTATAGGTAGATTTTATTCTGATATTGTCAAAATTTTATAACACGTTATCAACACGAGTCTCTATCATTACAAAAACCAAAAGACTAAAAGCACGAGTCTCTGCCAGGAGTGTTGTGAAATTAGTGGAAACTCTACTAATTCCATTAGTGAATATGAATGTCCACCATTAACATCACTAATACATATTAGTGGAGTTAGTGGAGACACCACTAATATATTAGTGAAAATAGATGATTAATTCTACTAAAAAAGCTTTATAAATAGAACTCTTCCCAAACTTGAGAGATATACCAATTGTGAGAAAATTATTAGAGAAAATTGTGAGAGAAAAGAAAGAGAGAAGTTTGAAGAAATTCTTGTACAAATAATAGTATTGTGTGTAGATTTTATTCTGACACTGTCAAAATTTTATAACAGTTAAGAATATATATTAACCAATAGAATAATTACATTATTAAATATGATATCCAATCCCCATATTTTTTTTGAAAAAAAAAAGTTCTTATCACCATCTTTCACCCAAAGAACAAGAACAACAACAACAACAACAACAAGAAGTTAGAATCACATATTACAGGATGTTAGATCTTGAGTTTGATTCAAGAAAATTTTAAATATTATATTAGCAAAATTTTAAAGGTTCAAGTGAATTTATTGAAGGTTAATTAAGGGACCTCAATGTGGTTTTGTATATTTACTAATTAAGAAGTATATATTAGCCAATTGGATAACTACATTATTAAATATGATATTCAAACCCATTTTTCAAAAGAAAAAAGAAAAACTCTACTCACCATCTTCCCCCAAAAAGGAAGAAAAAGTATGAAGGTATAAAATCAAATAACGAAATTATGTACATATTACGGAACGTTAGATCTTGAATTTTATTTATATCAAAATTTCAATTGTATGCTAAATTTTACTATTTTTTAAGGGATGTGTACTAAAAAAATATTATTACCAAGTCAGTCGATATCTTGTCACAATTTGAAAGGAAAAAGGTCATACTTCCCAAACAGTGGGGAAAAAAAAAAAAGATAATGTGTTATAAAATTTTGATAGTATTAGAATGAAATTTATACATAATAAATTTTTTTATTATTATTTGTATAAGAATTTTTTTAAACTTCTTTTTTTTTCCTGATATAATTTTCTCTAACCATTCTCTCATACTTGGTATATTTTTCAAACTTGAAAAGAGTTCTATTTAGAGAGCTTTTATTAATAGTGTTTTCATTAACTTCATTAATATGCATTAGTGATGTCAATGATGGACATCCATATACATTTGTTCACTAATAAAATTAATAGATTCTTCGCTAATGAATTCACAACATAACGTTGATTGAAAAATAGGAAAAAGGCCCCAAAAGAAAATTTGTAATGGGCTTGCCCCAGCCCCTAGGTAAGAAAGCTTTTATGGGCTTGGTGGTTAAGGAAAGGAAAAAAAAAAAAACGAAAAGTTAAGGGCCTGAAATTTTTTTTTCTGTAGTGGGCCAAGAAAGAAGTTTTATAGGCTTTGCCCACCCCGATCTGATTTTCAAAATACACATGTCAAGAATGGGATTCGAACCCATGCCCTTTCGGACCAGTACCTGAAACTGGCGCCTTAGACCAACTCGGCCATCTTGACTCTGAGGGTTAGGTGGATTTCTAAATTCAATAATAAAAAGAAAAGCAATTATCATTCACGCATTGATTTTAGCCCTCTATCAATGCATCCTTATCTGCACCCACATTTTCATCCAACAAGATTCAAGATCTTTTTTATTCTTCCGAAATGGAAAACTTAAACCATGTAAAATCAAGTATTTGACATAATTAGATTTAAAGACAAAGATGCTATATACATAAATTCTTTTCAATTTCCAAGCTATGGATGCTGTACATATTTGTTCGTATTAATGAACTGTTAATAAGAAAAATATGAAAAGGGTACCTTGATATAAACTTATAATGCATGCATGGCAGATATATATATCTTAAATGATTTCTGCAGCAACGGACTGCATGACTTGTCACATTTCTTTTAAAGGTTTGGTCAGAATGACTTAAAAGAGCTTCAAGTTACGTTGCAGCTGCTTCTGCCTTGATTCAATGCAATTTTCTGTGGACATGTATATATGAATGGCTCAATTCGATGTAGTAAATGAACACTTTTTTTGTGAATACTGCAGTTCCTACTATAGCTCTATAGGACATGTTTAAAGTCATTAATCTAATGAGAATTGGCAAGGTATTGCGTCTTAGTCAAGGCAAACATCTGGATTTCATACACGAGTTACATTTTCTCTAGCTGGTAATTATTCTTGCTACGAATGATAATTATATGAAGCAAAATTATGATAATTATATTGTGTGTGGCGAGTTGGACCTTCTGTTCTTTTTCTTTCTTTTTTTAATAAAAATATATTTATTATTCAATTCTTTCTCTATATTTATTGTTTTGTCGCAATAAAATTATAATAATTATACGGTGAGTAGCCGGTTAAGTCAAGCTCGATATTTTTAAAAAAAATTCAAATTCAAAATTAAGTTCAATTCGAGCTTTAATTTAATAATAGAACTTTGTTTAAAAAATATATCTTGATACTCTAACTCGATTCAAAGTTATATTAATTAAAGAGTTCGAATTCAAAATGTTTATTATTATAAAAATATTTTTATATAAACTATTTAATTATAATATATTAAACATATTTGTGAATTTTTAAAACAAATATTTTAAATATTCAAGCTATAAATTTAAATTTGAACTTCAATATTTTGAATTCAAAGTCGATACATATAAGTTGATTGCATTTAAAAAATATAATTTAATTAAAAATAATTCAATATAAATCATTATTGTTGTTTACGATGCATTCTCAGGGGCAGAGTTTATGATAGTTCTCAATTTCCTGCTTTCCGACTTTCTGCAGCGGCTGAAATGACTCTCAAGAGGCTATAAAAGAACTTATAGTTTTCAATATGAGGTTGAGTTTATTTGTTTTGATTTGACAATGTGTGTGTATATATATACATATACATATATATATATACACACACGAGGATGGTCTTGGTAGCGGGGGACCGATAGTATTGCTCATGTTTGAATGTGATTTTGTATTCATTCAGTCAAGAAAGATGTTAGGGGATTACAATACTTGGCTGTACCTAAGATGGATTGATTGATTCAAAAGCCTAAATGAAGTGATATATCATATAAGATCGTGAACCCATTTTTCGTGCAATTCCTTTTTTTTTTCTTTTGGCAGTCAAAATGTACAAATAGAATAACAACTCCAGCAAATTGGTGCTATGGCTTGAAACCCAATTTAAAAAAAATAAATAAATAAAAGGGCGGTACCAGACCTACTCGTAAAGTCATTATCCTCAGTTTAGTACACTTTAAAATCCAATAGAATGGGGACCTATCAAAGATTCCTAGATATGCTTATGCCCAGTGTTAACAATGTCAAGACAATATAAACGGCCGGTTTTTGGCCCTCACCAATAATTTCGAGCCATGGAATAAATTTTGAAAAAAAATTTAATTTATCATTTTAAATATATAGTCATTCAAACTTTATTTTAAATCTAATTATCATTTTGAATTATAATTTTTTTTAAATTGCGTCTCAAGTACCTTAAAGGTTAAGTTAAATTAGTAAATATAATAAATTAGATAGAAAACCGTGTAAATTTCTTATCTAATTAACTCAAAGAACAAAAAGATTAATTCAGTTACATTAAATTAAGTTAAATTAGTTCAATCGTATTGTGTTTTGATTTTTTCAGATTTAAATTTATAAGTAATTTTGTCATTTTATCGGTTGAGTTAGTTAAATGAAAAGTTTACACTACTTTCTATTTAATTTGTCATATCAAATAACTTAATTTAACGATTAGAGATGTTTGAATGACAATTTATAAAAAAATTATAATTCAAATAGTAATTAACTTTAAAATGAAGTTTGTACGATAATATTAAATGTTGACGTAAAATAAATTTTTATTTATAAACTTATTATTATAGAATATTTTATATTATAATGTTACTCTGTTATTTTATACTTCATTGTAGGCAGCACTCGTAACTGTTTGAATAGCTGGAAAAAAAAAAGGGGTAAAAGCAAACTAAAACTGGTTATTTGATTGACTATCAATATAGAATAGTTAACAATTATTTACGACAATATAGATAATCCACTGGTCATATAATGAGACATTACTCAAATCGATAGTCCACAATATTGGTAATTGCCATCTCTATTTGTAATTGTTTTCTATCTTTGTGTGAAATTGGGGTTAACATTCTCTTCTCATCTGAAAGTGAAAAAAAAAAATTAGGCCGAATGTAAAGATTAGGCCCAGTATAGGGCCCAATTAAAGCAGCCACCAGATACAAGTTTGTGCAAATCTTGTTTCTTCCTCTTCTCTGCGTGGCTCTACTCTCTTCGCCACTTCTTCATCTCTCCTCGAATCTTGAAATTTGAAACCTAACCCTATTCTCTCAAAAACCCAGAACGGAAAAAGTTTCCCTTCTGATTTTCCCCCCTTTTTTTGGGTCAATTTGTCATCTTAACACATTGTAGAGCAAATCATTTCATTCCCACAAGTTTTCTGTTCTATGATCTACTTGTGAAACGGTTCTGATTTGATCACAAGCAGTTCAGAGAGAAATATATAAGGGGAGGGTTTTGCCATTCAATCTTCGAAGGAGTGGGTATGTTTCAAGAACCTTATTTTGATTATTCTTATTATTATGATATTCTTTTAATGCCCTCATTTCCTTATTTTGACCTGCAAAAGATTTGTGTTTGAGCTGCTAGATTTTTTAAAATTAAAACTTTATGTTGAATGTAAAAGGATGAATCTTGTCATTTTCTTCGTCTTCTTTTTTTGGCATTTAGAGGTCTTGCGTATGTTTTGAATCTCTGCTGTTACAAGTTAGAAGCCATTAGGATACTCTTTGTATTTTTAAGGTGTGCGGCCGCATAGTTTTGGAATTTAATGTAGTAATAATAATAGGTTTTAAGTAGGGACAATGTAACGTGTGCCCTAACCATTTTGTCAGTAACTGTTATTACTGCTTAGTAACTGTAAATGTCGGGTTTCAGTTGTACATATTACATGGAAAGTGTGAGATCCTAATACCAACTTTCAATGATGGTTGATTATTGTAAGATTCGTACCACATCAGCACTGTTTGAGTGTATGTGTGCCTTATGTGGTTGCTTAACTATGTTCTTGTTCAGAATTTTCTGGGAATGAACTAGGATGTAGGTATAAATTGTAGTTTTAGTATGTGGGTCCGAGTTACTAGATGAATATATCTTCATCTGTATTAAGGTTTGAAACTGTGGCCATTCTATAGTTGATTATGATAGAAAGCTTTGCAATTCCTCCTTAGTTGATAGCAATGTTGATGGTGATGAATATAGTTTTGTTTGTTTTGGCTTGGAAGGTGATTGAATGCATTCTTTTGCATCTTGAGGAATCCTCATTTCCTTTTCTAAGAAGATAAAAGGTGATGTTGAAAAACTTTGTGGGTGGATGGAGTCTGTGGGTACTTTGTTTGAATCCTGGCACCCTGTGGAGTAGCAAGTATAGAAGATTAGTGCTAAAAGTTTAAGAAGTATATGCTTTTTTACTTCTGCACATTTAGAAATAAGTCAAATTTTAGCCATCAGTTCTGCCAATGAAAAAAAGCATCAGAAAATAGTTGGATGACATCTCTCAGCTGGATTTATGTGAAACTATACAGAACTGGACTTATGTGGAAGCGACAATATGACAGTCAATTTGAGGAATACGGACCAAAGCAAGAAATTTGATCATCTTATTTACTTCTTGGATAGCTATGATAAGGGCTTCTGCTCAATTTGTTGCTCCATCCACTGGTCATCTTTTCAGTGTTATTTTTATGGTGCAATTACAGGCTTGCACTTTCTGCCTGTTCCAACAAGAAATTTCTGATTGGAGAAACCCAAAGCTGTGCTTAGCAATTGGCACCATGAAATTGTGGGTTTGTAATTTTCAAGTTAGTGTTTTATGAGAGATATGTCTTTGTTAGATTTGGATGAGAGTATGACGTTCGATAGAAGGAAGTGGCGAGAGAGGATTCATGTGGATGACCACACGTTGCCTGACGTTGGTTTCATGTAGCCGACCCTAAATTACTTGGGATTAAGGCTTAGTTTATTGTTGTTGTTGTTGTTGTGCTTTATCTTTGATTCCATTTTACTGGAGATAAAAATTTATTAAAATTATAATAGGGCTCTAATCTTGGGTGTTTCTGGCAAACGAGAGTGACAGAGATTTGGTGGCAACATGGATTTTAGCTCCTATGATTCACTGAATCGAAGTGTGATATCTGGATAGGTTGGAGCTGACCAAGGATTTGTTGGAAAACGCCCAGGGAAAAAAGAAAAAAAAGAAAGAAAAAAAGAAAACACATTGTGCTTGTGTTGCAGTTTTTCTTTAGCAAGTCACCAGTTGGTGACCCAAAGATCTGACTTTTATCTTGACAGTTTTACTGATGGATACCTTAATCTGTTTTTAATATCCCTTTATTTTAAAAAATGGATGTGATACTTTCCTTTTTAGTCAATTCAAAATATAAATATTTTAAAATGCAACTAATTGTATGCTTATATGTTTATGCATTAAACAGTTAGTGAACCTGCCTGTTCCCTGTGTTTGCATTGAAAGCAAATTGTACTTAATACATTTGCCCCTCGTATTTTTCACTTTTCTTTAAAATATAAAATTATACTTTCTTAATATCTGTGTCCAATCAAAGTAGGACACTCAATTGCAAAAATGGAATTGCGACTGTTACAATATCAGAGTATAGGAATTTTGGGATTTGACCTCATCAAGTATGATACCATGAGCAGAAACTTTTATTGTTGACGACTAACCTTCTAAATATGATAATGAATGCATGCTATAAGGTTTTGTATATAATTGATATTTGCGGTGCACACATGTCCCCTAAAATATGGACCATTTTCTTCGGTACCTACTGGATTTCCTTCATGTTCTTATTCTTTTTTATTAAATATGCATAGTGAAATTCTGAAGTCAAACATATTTCTTTAGCGTATAAGAGAGAAACCAATTAATTCCAAACAATGCATTATTTTGGTCTCTGCAAGCTCTTAACAGTTTTAAATTGGATTGCTTTGTTCAGCATGATTAAACGCACAAGGGAACCGTATTCACTTGTCGTGTCTTACTGTTATATCATTAGCAAGCACTCTCATTGTGTTTAGCTGTATGCTTACTAGTTCGTGTTTCAGTTTAAAAATATTGAATGCTTTAATTCTGTTTTGTCCCAAAAAAACTGAACATGCATACTTAAATCCAAGGTTATTTAAGGCGAAAGGCCTAATATAGTAAATTTAGTTAGGATGGAGGGAGCATCAGTTGTCTACCCCTTCTTTTACTATTTTACCCTTGTTTCTTCTTTTAAGAAAGGCCTAATATAGTAAATATACAGCAAGTTGTGACACATAATATATGAAATGATAGACAACTATTAAAACAGGTATCTAAAGAGTCAACTTTAATCAGTCAATGACAAACAACTTTTAAAAAGGCATTTAAAAAGCCAATTTAAATCAGTTAATGACATACAACTGTTATAAAAGGTATCTAAAGGGTCAATTTTAATCAGGCGTTCATCTAGAGTGCCTCAGGCCGTGCACCTAGGCAACTCAAGCACTAGGCCTTATTAAAATAGCCTCGCCTAGAGACTTTTGAGGCGCCTCAGCCTCTCCCTGCTATGCCTTATTGACTAGGCGACTCAAACATTACGCCTTATTAAAATAGCCTCGCCTAGAGACCTTTGAGGCGCCTCAGCCTCTCCTCGCATCGCCTTAGTGCCTAGGCCTGACCTCAATAACACTAGATATATCATTTGACTAAAGGCAAGTTACAACCTTTAGCAATATTTATTAAAATGGTTAATGATAGGACTCATGGGTTAGTGAAACTTGTGTTCCTTAAATAAATTAGCTTATTTATGGAAGTTTATGTGGAAAATATATTTATTTTAAGAAAGTGTATATTTTTTAGCATCCTAAATTAGAAATGTGGATATTTAATACTAGACGGAGGGAGTATTTATTATACTCTGTGATTATGCAAAAAGAATGTCATTTTCTCTCCGTTTAAGTATAGAATGAAGACACGCATACCTTACTTTTTTTTGGTGCAGATTAGCGATCATTTATGCTCCAATTGATTACTGGATTACTATGTTGACTTTTTCTAATATCTGTTTTTCTTCCACATTCTGTACATGCTATTCTGTGTAATCTCCTCCAATGGGAAGTGAATTGGCATCTTCTCCCATCTTTATTTTGCAAATTCAGAATTCATGTTGCTATATTGAGGCAGTACTTTTTGTAGGTTTCTTATTTAATCTTAAAACCTGTTCCTATCCCTATTGATAGTTGAGATATTTGTAAAGAGAATAGCTGGGGAGACTTTAGTCTTTTCAATCCAAATTCTAATACTATTTGCACATATGCCATGGGGGGCAGTGGTGGGCAATTGCAAGCATTGCCCCCATAGTAGATCCACCTTTGGTCAATTTGGAACACCCTTTTGAATTTGTAGAATCTTGCAAATATGGTGCCTTTTTTTTTTTCTGGGTTGATACATCAGGGGATAGGGATGTGAATCAAGTTCAAGATCTAGCATTCTGACAATGGATGCATATAACCAATTGAGTTATTATCTTGTCCTTATGAAGGTGAAAATTTAACTGTTTGTTTTGTTTTATGTTTATAAAGGGTTAAGATTTGTACGGTTGAATGGTGATTTATGTTGTCATTTATCTTTGTTATTGCTCCATCATTTTAAATGTGGGATTAAAGTATTTGATTGACAAGTGGATGGATTAGATAGATAGATAGATAGATATGCGTGTGTGTGTGTGGATGCATAAATATACACATAGATATATAGATATAGATATATACTTGATATATACATCTGCAATTGTCTATGAGAATAATAAAAAAACAGCAGATTCATAGTAGATGCTTCTGCCCAATCTTTTTCAGGTTGGATTCAACTTGAACAGCCAGGAGTGGAATTGGAGCAGAGCTAAGGTGGGCTGTTTTTGAGAGCGTGGCTTGTGTCATTTCAAGGTTTGATACATACTGAAAAGGGTTGACATTAAAAAAAAAGAAAAAAATATTTTTGTTATTCTCTATGCATTTGGGTTATGCATGTTAATTTATACAAATTGAAGAATTTGTGTCATGCATTTGTAAAAGAAATAATAGACTTTGTTGTTTGCAGAATTCTTATGTTTCTGATGCTTTCTTGACTTTGCAGGTTACTTAAAGTTGTCTGTGAAGGACTGAATTGAGATAGGCATAAAGCTTTGTTGTGGTAGCTAAAGTGGGAAAATTGGCTACTTAAGGTTAACTAGGGATAACTACTATTGGCAATTATATCCACCTTCTACCCCAGCATATGCTTAGTTGTTACTCCAACTCAGATTCCTTCCTTGATGTGTGCAACTGATTACTAGACTGCAGCTTTTGTCCTTGCCTGCCTTGCCTTTAAAGTTTTTGTATCTCGACCTTTTGTCTCCACAATATCTGGGTTTCTTTGGCTCAGCCTACTTTAATAAAAAGCGTTTCATATTCGTTTAGCTTTTAGTCTAAAACAAGCCCTGGTCATTTATCTCATATAAATCAGTGATTATGCCTCTCTGGTGTGTGGCATAAGGGGCAAACAATGGCCTTTTATTCAGAGGACGAAAAAACTGAGGATTACCTTTTCAAGATTGTATTAATTGGTGATTCAGCTGTTGGAAAATCAAACTTGCTTGCTAGATTTGCTAGAGATGAGTTCTACCCAAACTCAAAATCAACCATAGGAGTAGAATTTCAGACACAGAAGATGGAAATTAATGGGAAAGAAGTTAAGGCGCAGATATGGGATACAGCTGGTCAGGAGCGATTTAGAGCTGTTACATCTGCATACTACAGAGGTGCAGTTGGTGCTCTCTTGGTGTATGACATCAGTAGGCGACAGACATTTGATAGCATTGGCAGATGGCTGAATGAACTTCACAGTAAGCAATATCTTATACCATACCCAGATAACTTTACAACATAATAAATTGACTTGTCAAGGATTGGTGATGGAGTTTGTTAGGAGCATTTTTTTTTACTGTTAGTTCTTTAAATATGAATGCCCTCTCTTTTCTTTTCTATGATTAAGATTTATTCGCTAAGAAAGGGTAGGTAATAATTGCTTTAGTAGGCAATCTCTACTTGTTTAATGACTTTTGTGATACTGTGTCCTGCTCCATAATGAATAACAGGAAAACATAATGTTCTACTTTAGCTGTTCATTTGCTTTACTATCACAATAACCAGGATGACTCTGAGTTAGCCTGCACAGTTCTTCCTAATACCATGAAGTGAATTATGTTCATTAACTTGAAAGTACAAAGGCATGTTCTGTCTTTAGATTTTTTCTAACATGAAGTAAAGTAAAATAAGTCTGTTGTCCTTCTCTTAAAGTGATTCTCTTCTGGCTGTTTGAAAATGGATTGTCAAACCATATAATTCCCTAGCTCGTACATATTAAGTCTCAATTTGAGTTTTTTCATTTGTGAACAGCTCATTCCGACATGAATGTAGTTACTATACTTGTCGGCAACAAATCTGACCTCAGAGATGCCAGAGAGGTTAGCACTGCTGAGGGCAAATCCTTAGCCGAAGCACAGGGCCTCTTTTTTATAGAGACTTCTGCTCTGGATTCCTCCAATGTAACCGTTGCTTTTCAAACAGTAGTTAAGGAGATTTACAACATCTTGAGCCGAAAGGTTATGCAATCTCAAGAGCTCAAGCAGAAAGATCCTAGCTGGATGGGGAATGGGAAAACTGTGGTTTTACAAGCTGAGGGTGACCAGGAAGTGGAAGTGCAAGAAAAGAAAGGTGGGTGTTGTTCATCATAAGATTTGTATTGTGTAGAGGATTCTCCAGACCCGTTCCCCTGTTTCCCTGAAGCCCTGAGCTTGTCGTGGCCGGGCGGTTGGAAACGATGCCTTTCATGTTCTCTGGGTGATCGGAGAAATTGTATTAGAAAGTGTACATGAGAGGAGAGAGGGGATAAGTTCTTGTTTTGTGTTTTCCCCCATTTTTTATGTCACTTATTTTCTATTTCCCTGGTTTTGTATAATGCCGTTTGGTCCCTACTTTCTGTTTTACATATTTAAGTGATCAAGGCAGAAAGCACTTCTCTAGTTTGCCGTTGACCACACTCCTGGATGCAATTTACCCTCTTAAACTTGGCCTGATTCCGACATTTTAAAAAATAAAAATAAAAATGAACATAATATAAATAATTTTATTATTCACTCTAAATAAATTACAATTTGAATTTATAAAGTTTAAAATTATAACTATATTAAAAAAATTCAATATAACCTCAATTCAAATAGACCTTTAACAAAAAATTGCATTCCAAATTTTTTACTTCTCATTCGTACCCCCAGAAAATAAAATTACAGCTTTACCCCTAGAGTATTATATTTTTACAATTTTACCCTTGTCGCTCATTTTGCTTTACCCAGAAAAAAAAATAACAATTGTAAAATGAGGAAATTGGATTGGACCACCCAATCTTGTTCCTGCACCTGATTTTGACAAGACTAGAACAAGTATGATCGCACCTAGAAAGAGCCCACAGAGGGTTTGAATTGAAGTACTACACGGGAGAAGAGATAGTTACCCAATTGGAATTGGCCACCACACAAACAAAGAATTTCAATTGTGTGATTCTGCCCTCTGCAATTGCAGATACAACCACAAATCATTTCTACTCCTCTGCCAATTCGTTGCGGACTTTGCTCCACTCATTTCTTGCCAAATGGCAAACCCAGATGATCATGGTCCTATGTGGCCTGGTTCAGTAGGCCCCACAGTTTTGTCCAGTCTTTTGAAATCAACGGCCGTTTTGTTTGCAACGCATGCAATCCGTGGCCAAAATCATAATTCAAGCTGTTCGTGAATTTTCCGGTAAACACTCGATCTTTTCTCATCATGAACAAGCTACATTAAAGCTTTGACGAAGTTTATTCAAATGCATGTGTGAGGTTTAATCCAGCCCTTTTTTTTTTTTTTTTTTTGGTTTTAAGAATGCTGTAGATATGTTGATATTAATAATTTTAAATACTAGTACTTTCATTCTAAATAAATTAATAGTGTTCAATTTAATACAAAATTTTATGTAAAATATATATATAATTTTAAATATTTTTATATTAAATTTAAATATAGAAAAATATATTAATTATTTTATAATATATAATATATTAAATCTATTCTTTTATAGGAAATGTCTGCCCTTTTAAACAACTTAAACTAATAAATAGATCAATTTAATTAAGATGGAAGGAATAGTTAAATAATACTCAAACTTAAATTGTAAGTAGTCTAATGTTTTGAAAAGAGTGAGGATAGTTTATATTACCATCAGCCCAATGTTTTTCATTATCCCTCTAATACTTGTTAGGGGAATGAATAATTTATGGCTTAAATATATTTTTCACTCTCCCACCTTCGGCGACAATATGCCTATTCTGCCATTGAAGCAACAGGAAACCCTCTGTAGTTTCCTCACCAGATTTCTTGCTATTTCAAGGTTGATGAAATTTTTTCCTTTCTTTTTTTTTTTTTTGTTTTTTTTTTTTTTGGTGGTGGGGAGGAAGGGTGGGGGTGGTGGTTGTAGACTAGATTTGAGGGGCAAAGAAATGGTATTCTGGCCTAGATATGTATGTGCAAATCAAGTGACTTCTCCAGCAGGGCAATTAGGTGTTTGATGGAGAAATGCACAATAACAGAAATGTAGAATTCAACAGAGTAAGTATTTAAAAGATTGGAGCCAATATGAGTTTCGTATTTAAGCCAAAATTTATTGCACTCCTCAATAGTTAAGTCGCCCACTATGAACTCACCAAAAAAGGTGAGTCCTTAATCCTGCAAGTAAACAAGAAAGTAAACAAATGAAGCCCAAGGAGGACAGGAACTTCTTAGGAAAAACAAAGCAAAGCTAAATCTAACAAGATCAGGAGCTTTTTCTGAAAATGAATCAGCATTCAGTAAATTATCCTTTCAAGAATAGCCAATCCTCATTGTCTGCAGGTTTTAACTAGTAATGAACCAAACATTTCTTACAATCTGCCATTGTAAAACCCCAGAAGGGGAAGCGGGCTATGCAAACAAACTGGACAAGAACCACCAATTGTATCGAATATTACAGCAGAGCAGTAAAAAGAATCTAAGTAAAAGGAAAATCTGCCTTTTATGTCTCACCACGTTTACTAAGGAAGAGATGCATGACAGTTGACACAACAGTTTTTCTGTATATCCCGCAATCCAATTTTACAACTCAGCCAAAATGCCTAGAAAGAAAACCTATATTGAAAACTCAAGAGTTCAAATCTTACATGAAATCCCTTGTAGATGCTTAACTTGATGTGTTCTATAGAACTCGTACAGTCACACATCAACCGGATCTAACCTCATCCATTGCTAGCCAGAAATAATCCTCCAAAACGAACAAAAAATTTCACCACCTGACATTTAGTTCACCTCACAGTTGCACCTACTACTTTATCAACCCCTTATAGTATATTCCTAGGCAGCAATTCCTGTAGCATACAAAAGAATATGTTATTATGTGAATCAAGTCACACATTAACAGTTTAAATCATCGGATATCAGATCATACAATGGGAAAGGCAGAAAGAAGTGGAGAAACAATTATTCTATAGTTCAATAATCAATCACCATAACAATATAGCCGAAAACCAACCAATATGAAGTACCAAGTAAAACAAAATGCAAATGCTGAAGAGATCTCTGACTATTAAAACTACAAACCTAACATATTCAAGCAGGAAACAGACAGTCAATTCTCCATCAAATAAATAAATAATAATCATAACCATCATCATCATCTTGGGATAGAATTCAAATTTAAGCTAAATGGAGATTATCAATAGATATGTGGTACATGATTTGTTTCTTAATTAGGCTGCTATTCTTTGTATTCTGAAAATATACTCGGTACATGTTAAAATATTACAAACTATGCTACACATCAACATTCCTTCACAGCAATATTATTAGAATAAAAAAGTGTTCCTTGAAAAGTGTTTTATTGAACAGTAACAAACAATAACTCTAGAATTAAGAATGAAATGGTGTTCTTGGAATTGATTCTGGACTTATCCAACATCAATTATTACAGGATCAATCATCCAAGAGGATAAAAAATGGACTGCATTTGTCAGCATCATCAGAGCCTTCAATAGTTTTATGAAACAGTGGACTAATGAGGAAAGATTATAGCAAACAACAAAATTTCATCACCAATATATATATATATTTTTCCTTTTTAATCTTGTACATATTCCCAACACCCCCCCCCCCCAAAACAAAGTCCAGAACAAATTTTGCCAGAGTTGGATGCAGTTTTTCATGATGTGTCCTTGTATAAGCTGGAACAAGAATCTATACAGAAAGAAAAACAGCAAAACCAGTGTAATGCAATTTTGTTTTTACCGTACTTCTATAGTCTCTAAGTTGAAATACATAGACAGATCAAGCTGAATTCAGGACTCGAAAGCCAATCAAATGAGCATTTAAACCCAAGAGAAAGAATAACTTCTGGATGAGGCTAACAAAATCAATCACGACGTTATCCTTGAAAGAATTGTTTCTTTTGCCAAACATTTGATTTAGTTTAAATCCAATTTGATACAAAATCCTCAAAAACTTCTCTCTCTTAAACAACCTTAATAATTGGCTTTAGAGCAATCACTTGAGAAACCTGTAGCAATTATGACTAAGCATAAAGGTATGTATAATTCACAGGAACTGCATTCAAAACAAGGAACTCAACTCTCATGCAGGCAACCAAATTTGTGGCACTGAATTATCTAGCTTGATAGCTTAGATAGGGAAAGTCTTGTTCCCCACCCCAACTGAAAATATTAGGGAAAAAGAATAGGAAGAAAGAAAAAGAATTACTCACCTCTACTAGATCTACCAGAAACGCTATAACTTCCCACATAACCAACTGAATTGCTAGGTGTAACATTTGATGTGGCATTCCCAAGTCTATAATTAAAATTGCCAGCGCTCACTACATCTGGGGATGATGACTGCCAAGTTGGGTCATCATAAAATGAACCATTACCATATAAGTTTCCTAAAGGCACATCATGGTTATCATTTCTTCCAGCATATGATGAGGTTGCCCCTGCATTGCTTCCATTGATTTTTCCATATGCCCCCCCAGCCATGAAATTGTCATCCCCAGAGCCATAAGCAATGTTACTGCTGCTATAAGAACCAGCTCCTCCAGCTTGACCTGAGCCTGGAGAAGAACCCCAAATTGCACCAATACTCCCAAAAGCACCAAGCAATTCAGTATTCCCGTTTCCAGATTCAATAAATTCATTGGATTGAGCAGACTTTGCTTCATAATTTAAGTTCCCATTGGCCCACATATTTCGGCTAGTTGAGTTCAATAGAGAACCACTACCACCAATGCCCGCACCATATCCAACTGGACTATTGTACCTGTTTGAATACATATTCTGAAGAGGATTCAAGCCACGTCCATAGCCTATATTCGGACTAAAACTTCCACTTCCCGCATAGTCTGAACTCAATCCTGACTCCATATTTGGCCCAATGGCATAATTAGAGGGACCATACTGAAGATATCCACTCCGTCCAACAGTAACTGGACTAAATCTTCCATCCATCCTTACTCCCCCATAACTTCCCATAGAGCTTGGGTTATAACCTTGAGAATATGCACTAAGAAAGTTGTTGACTCTATTTAAACCATGATTATATCCACCTAAGGGGCTTCGGGTTGGCCCAGGAGATAACTCCTTGGGAACAGCCCGCTTAACCTCAACCATTTTCCCATTAAGTTCATGAAAGGTTTTGAGCAAAACCCTATCTACTGCTTCCTCGGAGTCATATGTGATAAATCCAAAACCTCTAGGCCTTTTTGTGTTGTGATCATACATCACAACAACATCTGTAATTGTACCAAACTGATCAAAGTATTTCTTAAAGTCACTGTCTGTAACTGTGGATGCTAAACCTCCTACAAAGATTTTCTTTGTGCGTGCAGGACCTGGCGAACCCTGAACACTGCCGTTGCTTCTGTTTACATTGTGTTGATCATCTCTAGGCACAGCCTTTTTTGCCTCCACCTGAAGAATAAAAGGAATGTAAGCTTTGCAAAACATGAATTTTGGACTCTTGTACCAAGTAAAAGGTAGATAAACTTCCCAAAAAAGGAAAAAAAAAACTTGATATTTGGTCTTCATTGCAAGTGAATTACATGATTCTGACCTTTTTACCCTCCGCCAGGTGTAACACAAAATAAGATATGCAATATAGTAAAGAAATCCCGAAATGGTAATTGATATTAAGCAAAAAGTACTTTCAACATCTGAAAAAGGATTGCATTAACTTAGATGGCACAAGAAAACTGGAAATATGCTTCAGATTCCCCAACATACTTCTCTTGGCACTGTCATCTTGTCTTATCAACTTAGAGTCCAAAGCATGATCCAGCAAGAGAAGCCAAACCAAGACATGCTTGTCATTCCACAATAAATTAAGCAATTGAAGTAATAAAATAAACACAAGAAATGCAATATGTCTAGTAGTTGGCTAATCCTGTTTTGTTGTCTCATGCTTCACTAACTAGCATTTCTGGTGAAGAACTATTGTGGAAAG
The DNA here is from genome assembly GCA_026120185.1 of Voacanga thouarsii. NCBI lineage: Eukaryota > Viridiplantae > Streptophyta > Magnoliopsida > Gentianales > Apocynaceae > Voacanga > Voacanga thouarsii. The sequence continues at coordinate 1,289,724 of JANUWF010002273.1, forward strand.
CATTAACAACACTGGCTTAACTTTACTTAGTAGATCCTCCTGTATCATTTCTGGCAATTATTAAACTTTTTTTTAAGATCATTCTCTTGTTATGCTAACCAGTGGCACTGACACCTTTACTTATGTGATAATCACACGCCACAGGAGGAATCAATAATTGTTTAAATATTTTGCAAAACCTGTTTCTTATTGATGCAAACTAAGTTTTTTTTTTTCCTTTTTTCCCCCCTTTACAACAGACAACGTTATATTATCAAAAAGGATAAAACCATTTAAGCTGAACAGCACAAAATCCAGTTTGTACAACAAATGGTCCTCAATGCCACAACATATCAGGTGGCATATGTTCAGAAAATTATACATTGATGAAATAAATCTGTCACTTTGAAATGCTTCAAATCATGAATAAATATGATTCAAAATTCTGAAAGCCAACATATGCTACTTACACTACGTCCATCTATCATATGCTTTTCCTTGACAACTCTTTCTGCAACATAAGGGTCGGCAAAAACAACAAAACCAAATCCACGGGCACGGCCTGTGTTCCGATCTTTCATGATCACAGCTTCTATTACTTCGCCGAAAGTTTGGAAATACTCTCTTAGACGATCTTCATTGGTGTCCCACGAAATTCCACCAATGAATAACTTGCCAGACTCCATTTCCATTCTGCACATCCCATATCATCCAATTGTTAACTCAATTTCCAAAAAGTACAAATTTAACTCAGGATACTATATCATGTTGCCAAAATCAAATCAATTACCTAAAAGTAGAGGGTACACATAGATCTAACAAGTGATAGAAAATTATGTAATCTACTGGTTGATAGATAACTTACTTCCCACTATCCAAATACTCATCCGCGATGCTATGAAATATTTAATAAAAAAAAACAATCCAATATAAAGTATAGAAATGTAGATTGAGTGAAAACAGCTACTCCTCGTCAAAAGAATCCCTCAAAACCTCAAAATTTTTCATCAGTCAACTAAATAAAATTCAACAGCAGATCATCTGATATTTAACAGATCAAAAACCGATTGAAATCCAGAATACAAATTTCCTTGATATCAATAAAGATTCAGACTTTATGACAAAAAGTTGGAAAAGAAGATCAGCAGATGGGAACTGGAAGCTTGAATTTACCAAATGACAAAGACCCAGATGAGATTTGGATAGAATTCAAGATCCGAGAGGAAGCATATAGAAAGCAGAGAACTAAAGGCCCTCTCTTTTCCTCTCCCTTTCTTTGTTTATTTTGAGAATTCACTGTTTGGTTCTTTTGCCAGAAGATATGTTTTGTGTGTATATATAGGAGAGGAGAAATAGAGAGTGTGGTCTGAGAAGAAGATTATTTACATTTACACAGAAATAGGAAATATATATATTGGTTGTCACCATTAACAGTCTTTCCGTCATTGAAAATGTAATGCAAAAGGATCTGTCCTCAAAAAAAAAAAAAAAAAAATCTATCTCACAAGTGGAAATGAAAATAAATGAAATACATATATTTGCTCATATGTATAGATTTGGGGAATCTCTTTCTCTTTCTATATATATATATATATGCACATACATACATTTATTTGTTCAAAGGTTAATAATACCACTTCATGCACTTGAAATCCTAGAGTGATGATATTCGTTACATCATTAAGCAAGAGACATTGTATGAAATGGGAGGCTTATCAAGAATACCCACCTAGCAATTAGGGATAGACTAGATAGATTATCAAAATAGATATTTTCCTACCATTGAACATGACATATTTGGTAATCTTATCTTTTTCTTTTTAATCCAAATTTACAGTACGTCCAATAAAATTAAAATTCAAATGATCTTCATAAGGTGAATGAGTTAAATTATTATTTTTCTCTAAAATATATGTAAAAAATTTAAAAAACATAATACAATATGGTAATAAAATTATTTTGTCAGAATAAACAACATTATCACTACACGAAGCATCATAAAACCAAAAGATTTTAGGTTTAGGTGTCAATTTATAATATAGCATACATAGAGTTTATTTTAAAGAATTAGCTTCAATTTAGATTTTTCAACTACTTGTTTAAGTTATATAATTTTAATTACACAAAGGTTTCTACTCTGCACGATACTATTTTGCTACTTCTATTTTAGTTTCTTTTATTAGAAATCAAAAAACATATGACAAAAAAAAAAAAAGAAGAATTGTCCATATTATAATTTTACAATTGTAAAGACCTAAAACTATAACCGAATGTATAATAATAATTACTTCCTGTTATGAATTATTGGAATCTCCATTAATTAGTGGAGGCTCCACTAATTATGGATTTATGTGAATTATTAGAAGATTTTTATGGATGTCCACCATTTAGTGGAGACACCATTAATTGAGATTAGTTGAAGATAATGTATGCCATGATGTATTTCACTAATTAGAGCTCTATAAATAGAGCTATTCTCTAAGCTTGTAATACACCATCATTTTGTGAAAGAAAGATTAGTGAAAGAAAGATTAGAGAAAGAATTGTGAGAGAAAGAAAGAGAGAAGTTTGAAGAGAAATTCTTGTGCAAAGAATAGTTAGAATTTTCTTAGTGTGTAGTGTGTAGATTTTATTCTAACACTACCCTAATTTTATAACACGTTATCGACACGAGTCTCTACCGGTACAAAAGCGAGAAGACTAAGCACGAGTTTACCGTTACCAAAACCGGAAGACAGTACGCATTTATTGATCTCTATGGCTAATCTCGCTAAACTCGAATTTGTAGCCCTTGATATTTACGGAAAAAATTATATGTCATGGGTTCTCGATACGGAAATGCATCTAAATGTCGAAGGCCTTAGTGAAACTATTCAAGCACATAATAGTGCATCTGCACAACACAAGGCTAAAGCTTTGATTTTTATTACGTCGTCATCTCAATGAAAATTTGAAAATGGAATATCTTACAGAAAAAGATCCATATGGCACTGTGGGTAAATTTAAAAGAAAGATTTGACCACACGAAGATGGTCGTACTACCTACTTGCACGGTATGAATGGTTGCACATGAGGTTGCAAGATTTTAAAACCGTGAATGAATATAACTCCGCAATGTATAAAATTACATCTCAATTAAAATTATGCGGAGAAAAAGTGAGTGATGAAGATATGTTGGAGAAGACATTCTCCACCTTTCATGCCTCGAATATTGTCCTGCAGACAACAATATCGAGAAAGGGGTATACAAAATTTACTGATTTAATTACTGCCCTCCTCATTGCGAGAGAAAAATAATGAGTTATTATTGAGAAATCATGAAGCGGACCAAGCTGGCTCTACAGACACTCCGAAGTGAATGTTGTTGGCTCAGCGAGAAGCCATCGTTATAGTCGTGGTCGTGGCCGTGTTTTCAACGATCTTCTACTTTTATTTGGCCCAATTAATTAACTCTAACTTGAAAAGGAATAGGAAACATAAAATCTGCAAAGGAATTAGGACTTCCTAATCCGAATTGGGTTTTAATTTTCCTAAGGCGACATTAAAAGGGGGAACAGAGCTCGCCATTAGGGAGAACCCCTTTTCGTGCTTTTTTTTGCTTCTTGCAAGAAAATTCGCCGCTTCGATTCTCTCTCCACGATCCATAATTTTGCCTTATCTGGACCGGCGAACCGAGGGGATTTTCGAGGTGATCACAGCATTGTGTAAGGCCAACAAAGCTGATCCGAGACCGTCTTATCCCGCAAGAAGAGTCGCCGTACCCATCGCACCGGAGTGGGGCGAATAGCTTTTGAAGGCAAACCAAGCATTAGACCGGTGATTCGGCCAGCAAGATAAAGACGTTGCGGCGCAACTTGTCCGTAGGAGTGCCGCCGCTAGGTACATTCTCGTAGAACCGCGAGCAAGTCAATCGTGTATACTATTGATTTGTTTATTAAGTGTGAATTTCCGTCTAGTTACATTACGTTTGGACTGTGTGGCCTTGCCTGCATTGTTGATATTTGATAATTGCAATTGTTAGAGCCCCGGTCGGGTATAGGCGGTGCTTGTTCAATTCAACTGAGTTGCCTCGTCTCGTGCTCGTAGGTACCCTAGTTCACTAACAATCTTCAAGAAGCTATTCTCGCAATTATCTGTGTGTGTGCAATGGCCAATTGGTCGTGCATCGCATCCGCCGCGTATAAGCCTTTGGTTGACTTGAATGGTTTGCCGGACAAGTTTGGTCCAGTGACAGAACTTCAAGCGTTGGCAACAACGCATGAAAATTTGGTTGACCATGAGGGGCTTATTATCGCTAGCAGTGTAGACAGTGCCTATACCAACCGAAAGGCATTCTAGAGTAGCCGAGATTGTCGTGGGATGAACGGAATAATGTAGGCAGAGGAGCAACACCGCACGCATTGACAAATGCTCTCTTTGATGTCTACTCGTTTCGAGTCATACACAAAGAAAGATGCTATGGGATGAACTCGGATAGGAAATATAATACCGAGGATCAAGGTCCTGGAAAGGTATTATGTCTCCAAATTCCTGAAGTTTCGTATGGTTGAGGGTAAGTCTCGTGATCGAACGTACTCAAGAGTTGCAATTGATTATTCATTCTCTTCATGAATCGGATATGGAACTTCCCGAGAAGTTTCAAGTGATGTCATTGATAGAGAAATTTCCTAAGTCTTGGGAGGACTTTGGTATGTCCCTCAAACACAAGACGGAGAAGATTTCTCTAAACGATCTCGATGAAATCAATATCCATTGAGGAGCAACATAGAAAGAATAGTCATATTGTACCTATGGAGTCTAATGTCCATATTGTGACTACCGGGAAGAAGAGCAATAATCGTAGGAATGTGGGGGTTAACTCAAACTCTAAAAACATAAACAAGACAAAAGGCAAGGCCAAGAAGAAATCGAAAGCAAACAAACCTTGCCGGAATTGTGGTCAAGTTGGACATCGGGTTAAGGACTCGTCCGTCTAAAAAGCCCAAAGTCAAACAAGGATCAAATTCTCAAGCACAAGTCAATGTGGTGGTAGAGGATACTAGTCAAGCGGAGGCCGATTTGAGTACTCACCTTATCGAGGTTTGTACCATTGAGGCCGAGACCGGCATCACTACTTCCAATGATGATGAAAGGTATGTTTCGTTAACCCGTAAGTCTTTACTATTTATGAGCCACTTGAATGGCCGGTTGATACCGGAGCAAATGTGCACGTTTGTGCCGATAAATTGCTTTTTGTATCTTACCAACTCTATTAAAGGAAAAACTCGTGAAGATGGGGAACTCAACCGCAGCCAATGTGTTGGGGATTGGACGCGTGGACTTGAAGTTTCCTTCAGGGCGTATTCTTTCTCTTCATAGGGTGCAACATGTTCCAACAGCTCAGTAGGAATATTCTTAGTGGTTCATGTTTAGTTAGAGAGGGTTATGAACTTACTTTCAAATGTAATAAAGTAGTGATTATGCACTACAATTCTTTTGTTGGCAAAGGTTATTTGTCGTATGGTTTATTTAAATTAAGAGTTGAACCTTTTACTTCGATTTGAATAAAGCTTCTTCTATTGAGAATTCTCGTTTATCCTATGGTGCACATTATTGAATCCACCGATGTTTGGCATAGTAGACTTGGACATTTAAATTTAGATTCTGTTAAAAGAATGATGAATTTAGATTTGATCCCTAAACATTCAATTGATAAGAAAAATAAATGTCAAGTGTGTGTGGAAGCTAAAACAACCAGGAAACCCTATCATTCAATTGAAAGGGATTCGTAAATACTTGATTTAGTTCACACGTACATTTGTGAATTCAATGGCTTATTGACTAGGGATCATAAGAAATATTTCATTACTTTTATTGACGATTGCAAGAAATATTGCTATGTTTATTTACTTAAACATAAAGATGAAGCACTTGAAAAGTTTCTCATATTTAAAAATGAAGTCGAAACTCAAACCGGCAAGAAACTTAAAAGGTTAAGATCTCGATAGAGGTGGAGAGTATGGGTCTAATCCATTTGTTGAATATTGCCAAAGCAATGGCATAATTCATGAGGAGACACCCCCTTATTCTCCCCAGCCTAATGGGATTGCCGAACGGAAAATAGAACGTTTAAAGATATGATCAACAGCTTACTTTTAAATTCTGGATTGCCTAAGTATATGTGGGGTGAGGCTTTGAATACGGCTTGCCATATTCTCGAACCGTAGTCCCTCATAAACATAAAGAGGTAACTCCATTTGAAATTTGGAAAGGTAGGAAACCTAACTTAAAATACTTCCGTGTGTGGGGTTGTCTTGCAAAAGTTCTAATCCCCGAACATAAAAGGAAGAAGTTAGGACCAAAGACTCGTTGATTCCATCTTTATTGGTTATGTGGAAACAAGCTATGCCATGAGGTTTTTGGTAATTAAGTCCGAAATACCCGGTATAGATTGTAACACTATCATTCAATACCGTGATGCTACATTCTTTGAGAATGTGTTTCCCATGAAAACCGGTTTGCCTCAAGATGTTTCTACTTTAGATTCAACTCTTAACGTCCGATTCCATTCCCGATCATGTGGAAAGGATGAAAGATGTGGGGGCAAGTCCAAATAGTCCCAATACTCAAATTGAGGAATTGGAAGAACCTAGAAGGAGTAAGAGAGCTAAGGTCTGTCAAGGACTTTGGAAGTGACTTTGTCACTTACAATGTTGAGGACGAACCTTTGACTTTTCAAGCAGCCTATGGCTTCCTCGTAAGTGGCATTGGAAAGGAGCCGTCAAGAGTGAGATGGATTCCATTGTCTCCAATGGGACATGGGAATTGGTAGATCTCCCTCCCGGGTGCAAGACAATTGGATGTAAATGGATATTTAAGAAGAAACTTAAACCAGTATGGGACCATAGATAAGTATAAAGCCGTATTAGTTGCCAAAGGGTTTAGACAGAAAGAGGGAATAGACTATTTTGATACATACTCTCCCGTTGCTCGCTTGACTACAATCCGAGTGCTAATTGCATCGGCTTCCATATATTGTCTCACCATCCACCAAATGGATGTGAAGACAGACTTTTCTTCATGGTGATCTTGAAGAAGAGATATATATGGATCAACCTGAGGGATTTGTGGCCAAAGGAAATGAACGGAAAGTTTGTAAACTTATTAAATCCCTATATGGTCTAAAACAAGCACCCAAACAATGGCATGAAAAATTTGATAAAACAATTTTATCATTTGGCTTCAACATAAATGAGAATGACAAGTGTGTTTACCGTAAGGTTAAAGGTAATACTTGTATTGTTCTATGCCTCGTATGTGGATGACATTTTGCTATTTGGGTCCAATATTGAGATAATTAATGAGACTAAATCATTTTTGAAAAGTAAGTTTGAAATGAAGGATATGGGAGTAGCAAATGTGATTCTTGGCCTAAAGTTGATTCGCTCAACTGAGGGGATAACCATTTCTCAAACTCACTATGTTGAGAGTGTTCTTGAGAAATATGGGTATCAAAATTGTAGAATTGCTAAAACTCCAAGTGACCCTTCTGTAGCTTTGTTCAAAAATGAAAGTGGAGTTCCTGTGTCTCAATTAAGATATTCTCAAATTATTGGTAGCTTGCAATATCTTGCGAATGGCTCAAGACCAGATATTTCATTTTCTCGTATCTAAGTCGGCAAGATATACAAGTTGTCCAAATCGGACTCATTGGGAGGCCTTGGATAGAGTACTAAGGTACTTGAAGGGAACAAAGTGTCCCTTGGGCTGCATTATGGGAAATTCCCTACCGACTTAGCTATCATCCAGAGTATAATAATAACTGCTTCTTTGGTTTTTCTAAGTGTCTCTTTTGGTTATTGCACCCTATAGGATTTGTAAGGTAGAAAAACTGTATTAATGCTAGTATTAAACATTACAACTCAAATAAATGTCATAATTTAATGGATTAATGAAGGATAAGGATAAAAATTAAAAAAAAAGTAATAAATATTTTATTGATTTTCTAAAACATTAAATAATTGTAAAGGAGAAAAGACTTAAAAAATGACAATTAAAAAAAAAGAAGTAAAACATAAAAAAAAAATCCCTAAATGTCTTAGAAATGATATATTAATTGTCAGATGTCAGATGTCAATTAATTGTCAAATGATATAATAATATTAGAAGAAGGAATGTGTTTTTTTTTTTTTTCTATTATTGCTTTCATTTTATGTAAGATAAATAAATGCAGTAATTCTTTATTAGAGTAAATCTTCAAAGAAAAAAAGTCTTTTGAAAAGAAAATTAAAAAGAATTTAAATAATAATGTTTTGACTCTTAAATAAGATAGTAACTTAATTAATAAAATAATCTCATAAACTTAAAATAAGACAACTTAAATAGTACTTTTTCTGTTTCAAAATATTTGTTTATGAAATTTTTTTATTTTATTTTAAAATATTTATTCATATACATATTTTTAAAACTAATGATTAATTTTTTCCAATTTTATCATCATTTATCCTAAATTAATTACACAACTTTTCAAAACTCTTTTTTCTTCTTATTTATTTGGGAATTTTCACCAACCAATAGTTAATAAATATTTTCATCAACCAATAGCTATCATGTTTTTAATATAGGCAAAATATAAACTTTATCTAAATTGTAATATTATTTTCAATATCTTTAATCTGTATATAAAAAGTTTCATAAATAAGAATTTTGAAACGGAAGGAATATATATTTTTCTGTTCCTTTCTTCTGTTGAAAATGGCAACTTTTGGAGTTAATAATTTTTAACTCATGATTAGTTAGCCTAAAACAATTAATGGGAATTGTTCTTGACATGTTAGAGATTGTTTTGATTGTGGTAGAAGCCATTTTCATGGTGGGAATCCATAATTAAATATTGTTAAAGTTGGGCTTGGGCCATGTTTTCACGATCTTCTACTTTTATTTGGCCCAATTAATTAACTCTAACTTGAAAAGGAATAGGAAACATAAAATCTGTAAAGGAATTAGGACTTCCTAATCCGAATTGGGTTTTAATTTTCCTAAGGCGACATTAAAAGGGGGAACAGAGCCGCCATTAGGGAGAATCCCTTTTCGTGCTTTTTTTTGCTTCTTGCAAGAAAATTCGCCGCTTCGATTCTCTCTCCACGATCCATAATTTTGCCTTATCGGGACCGGCGAACTGAGGGGATTTTCGAGGTGATCACAGTTGGTGTGCGTCAACAGTGATCTGAGACCGTCTTATCCTGCAAGAAGAGTCGTTGTACCCATCGCACCGGAGTGGGGCGAATAGCTTCTTGAAGGCAAACCAGTATTAGACTGGTGATTCGGTCAGCAGTACAGTACGTTGCGGCGCAACTTGTCCAGAGGAGTGCCAGCGCTAGGTACATTCTGGTAGAACCGCGAGCAAGTCAATCAGGTATACTATTGATTTGTTTATTAAGTGTGAATTCTGTCTAGTTACATTACGTTTAGACTGTGTGGCCTTGCCGGTATTGTTGATATTTGATAATTGCAATTGTTAGAGCCCTGATCGGGTATAGGCGGTGCTTGTTCAATTCAGTTGAGTTGCCTGTCTGTGTTCGTAGATACCCTAGTTGACTAACATTTTCCTCGATAAAAGTGTAAATCGGTTGATAGAAAAAGCAAAAACTGCCAGCATACTCCACTCAGTTTTATAGAGGATGAAGTCAAGTTTTATTAAAGAAAAAAAAAAGAAATAAATTTGTGTGTGAAGTTGGAGAAAATTTTGGGGAAAAAAATGTCTAACAAAACTTCTCAAACGAAAGATCACCACATCCTTTGAATGCTCAATTAAAATATACCAAAAAATTATTAAAAAAACCATATCCTTCTTTATATATATATATATATATATATATGAAAAGTCATAATTTAGTTGATAATTAATTTTAAATCAGGAAGCACATTTTTAATAATAATATTAGCTTGCAAAGAAAACTGTAAAAAAAAAAAATTAATTTGTCGCTTTTCAAAAACAAGCGCCATTGACATTGGAAAAATTTTAAAGCTCAAACATTTCTAAAATTGCCACACAACCATATTCTTTTCTTTCTTCTCTGGTCTTTGAGCTGAGTTAACTTTGGAGATAAGTTTTGGATATTTCTCTCTTTACCACTAATGTAAAAAGTCTCTCTTTTACCACAAGTATAAAATTTTTCTAATAAAAAAGTGGGCTTATATTTATTATACATTATTAAATTAACATAATTCATGGATTAGGTACGTTCCATACGATACTTAAATGGTTTTATGGATTAAAAGAAAATGGCAGTATAATGTACGCATAATAAAGACTTCATAAAGATTAAAGGGAAAAAAAAAAGTTGTAGTATAATGACTATATATACTCATATATAAATAGTGTAACACTGTGCACATATGTCAAAAAAAAATCTATGTGCCAAAGATTGTTAATTTTGTGAACATAACCACTACTTAATTGATAAAAAGTATTAAATTTTAGCAAAGAAGCTGTAAAAATAGTGAATTTTATACTTTTCTGCATTGGCTCAATGAGCAAGTAAATGACTAAATGGTAAATTTTCTCCATGGCATCTACCAATAATCAGCAATGAGATGGGGAATTCTTTAGAAAAAGAACAAGTATTGTTAGGCAAGTGAGAAGGACTATCCTCCTCTCTACAATTAGATTTGTGTCCGTTTGCTTCGCGTGGAGGCAAGGGATGAACTGTGAGATAAAAAGGACGCTGGCAGCTCTCTCATCACATGACCCTCTCAAGCAAAGGAATTTAAACTCTCAATTTGACAAATATACTATTAAACTTGTAAGTTATGGGTCTCAACGTTTTGATACTTAATTTATAGTTAAAAAAAAATCCATTTTTTATTTTGTGCTCATCTTAGATAGGAGAAAGGAAAACATATCCGAAAATATTTTTACTCATGTAAAAAAATATACTTTTCAAATAATAATTATAATTCGAATTAGATATTTTTTACTAAAAGAAACTTTAATAATCCCTTACGAGAAATTCAGGAAAAGAAAGAACAAAAACGAATTCGTTAACAAATTAATAAATGGCTTTTTTCTTTAACTTTTGAATAGAGAAATAAAGTAAAGTGGGATATGTATGACGGACAGAAGGGATTGCTTGTTTGCCCACTCATCCAAAGGAACAGAAACAGGTAGAGAGATTCATTGATCCATTCAATTCATCCATCAAAAAACAATATATGTATATATGTATATATGTATATATGTGTGTACAAATGCACATGCGTGACATAACAGTCGCAAAGGGCCTCATGGTCTGTGATGCCATCCATATATTACAACCTTTCTCATTATACAATTAATTAGCTGCTTGTAGACATCCATAACATTATTGTTATCTTTGTTTTCTTAAGATTCTTCTTTTTTGCTTCATAAAACTTTTCAAGTCAGAGGCAGAAGGACAACTTGGATAGCGATTCCATAGATGTGATTATAAAAGCTTTTTTTTCCCCCTTTTTAATTTCCCTTTTTATGCAATCCATTAAATGTTTGAAAATATTTGAATAGGTATTTTGCTAATAAACATGGCATTATTTGCAATAAGTTTAGTATATTGTTACTATGATTTTGCCCTAAATGTGGATTAAATCTATGCATATTTTTGTAATCTTTTTTCAATGTAAGATGACTCATAAAGTACTAGGAAAATATTATACATAAAAGTTTCTATTTAATGAATTGGGGATAATGAGATTTATCAAAAAGTGTTTCTATTTAATGTGGGAAAAGCATGCTTTTTATTCCTAATTTAGAACCCCGTCTTATCAAATTTGTATAGTGTAAGTATTTAACAATTTATGTTCTAAATTTTCATTTTATTTTACTTTTTCAACCTACTTATCTTGCCTCTTATATACTATAGAGACAGGGAGAAGGCCTAATTTTTTTATAGAAAATTATTTTTGCCTTAAAAATTCTTTTTAATTTTTACCTTTTACCTTTTAAAATTATTCAAAAAATCTTTAATATATTTTTATATATAATTTATCCTCTGCCCCAAGTTCTTAGTTCCGTCATTGATATACTAGAAGGATGGATGTAATGTAAGTTAAGTTTATAACACTATAGAAGGAGAGCATTTCTTTACTTAATACTCTCATAAACAATAAGCAATTTAAATAGTGACCGATCGACTCTTAAAAGCCTCATCTTTATAGCATATTGCAAGGATAGGATGGCAATACGGGAAGGGGATTAAAAGTCTCAGCCCCATATCCCATCCTCGACTTGTTAGGACAAACTCATACTGCCTCGGGCCCCAACCCATCTCAGGCGGCCAAATGCAAATTTTTAAATATTTTTATTTTTATTTTTAACAAAATTAAAATGTTTAAATTTTACCTTTCATTTAAATTTTTAATAAAAATTGTAACATTATCTTTTAATATATTATTTCATATAATTTGACCTCTCTTAATTCTAAAATTTTAGTTCTGTCCTTAATCTCAACAAGTCACAAACAAAGGAAAATATATTTTTTAATTAGTCTTAAATTATATATATATGTGTGTGTATATGTAGAGCGAGAGAGAGAATTCAACAGAATCATCATTGAAAAATTCTAACAATTGATAATAAAGTCAGAAGGTACTACTGCAAATAATAATAAAAAAACAATATCTAAATAAAAATAAATTTCAAGTAATTCAAATTCATATTGGGTGAAAAGGAATTGCAGATAGGAAGGACATTAAGCATCATAACCCTTGCCACGTTACAGAAAAAAAAAAAAATGAGAATCTATTGGAGGGTTTTAGACGAACGATCAAAGTTAATAGTGTGGTTTTTGTTGAAAGATTCAGCTAAATAATCCCAGCAAAATTTCAAAGATTATATATTTCCAAGAATTAACTCCTTCAAATTGAAACTAGGGAACTCTAATGCACATTTACAGTTATTATTACAAAATTTTACATTTTAGTCCCATATGTCATAACTTGAAATTGCATATTTTATTTTAGGTACAGATTTTAAATATTTAAAGTTAAAGATTTTGAATAGAAAGACAAACCTGTATGATTCGTGAAAAATGGAAGAAAAAAAAAAGACAGTAAGAAAAAGGTAGTATTTAACAATCAAATTGTCATTATTTATCTTATCAAAACCTTTAAGAGTGTTTAACTATATTGTATTTTAAAATTAAAAAAAATACTCTTAATATGTTAAATATAACTAAAAAAAAGATAAAAAGCCAACGAAGTGCGCCGGACACAGGCCTGTCCCCATTGCCAGTCTCACCTATGCAAAGGAATCACTGACTTGGTAGAGCTAGTCCTGGCCAGGTTCTCGATTTAAGAATAAAATATTACCATCTCTATTTAATAATAATAATAATAATAATAATAATAATAATAATAATAATAATAATAATAATAATAATAATAAATATTTATTATATATATTTTTTTAGCTGTTGGTGTTGCAAACTAGGGATTCATTCAAGATAGCAAGGGAAATTGGTTTACGGGATTAGTTGGGCACAAAAGTTTGATTTCTATTGGCTATTTCCCTTTTTATTTTGGAGTTACAAAAATGTTGGCAAACAAAGTAAAACGAGGGTGTGAAATCTAATCCCCTTCAGAAATTCATAATAAATTTTGGTTTATGCATATTACAACATAAGGTTGGAAAGCAATAACTTAAATGCATTTTTCCCTCAAAAACTTTGTCATATGAAATTTTGATCAAATCCTACGGTGTTATCTAAATTTATATATTGAATTTAATCGACATGTCAACTTTTATTTATTTATTTATTATGTTTTTGCCATCTCCACCAAAGTGTAGCCAATTTTTATTAATTTTAACCACTTCTTATTCCGTTTTTAATAAGTTGGCCGATAAAGACCAGATGACAAAGTTTTTTAAAAAAAATTACAAACTAAAATATTAGATAATCTCAAGAAAAAATTTAGATAATAATATGATATTTGCTTATACTTTAAATGATAAAATAAATTTTATCTTTCGAATATTCCATTCAATTTGAAAGTTACAAATCCCCATATCGTAACTACAGCAATCTAATTTTTGCAAATGGTAGGTATATCTAATCATATTAATTTCTCTTATAATATTGCCTTTGATAGATTAAGTTTGACCAATATTTATGAACTTGCAACTTGGGTAGATGGCGATGCGTCGCCACTCACCCGCTTTCTATAAGTATAGAGTTTTTTTTTTTTTTTAAACTGAATTTCTATATATAGAGAGTTAATTATTTGATTTGTACATGCCTCTTACTTTTAGACCTTGTATGCTTTGATTTAATAAAAATTTAAACAAAACAATTAATTAACAACAATAATGTTGAGCTAAATTTACATGCTTAGAATCATTATTTGTTTTATTGCAAATTTTAAATTTATTTATTTATTCGTTTTAAATTTAAGTTCTATTGAAAAATGTATTTAAATTTATTAAGGAGAACATTTATATTTCTATCCAACTTGTAAATTTTTTCTTATTCACGCCGAATTCATTCTAATATATGCGATTATTATATGTAGTTAAATATAAATACCTCACAATTATGCTAATTTTAAGCCTTTGTTTTGACGCTAAAAGTGCAAATGAAGGAGAAAAGAGATTTCTTTATCTGTTTACTTAAAGAAAAAATTGAAATACTACAACAACAACAAATTAAGCTTTAATCTCAAGTAATTTAGGGTCGATTATATGAACCAATGTTCGGCAACGTGTGGTTATTTACATGAATCCTTTTTCGTCACTTCTTTCCATCGAACGTCATACTCTCATCCAAATCTAACAAAGATATGTCTCCCCGAATCACCTCTATCCATGTCATTTTAGGCCTACCTCTACCTCTGTCTAACCTATCCTGCCCCACTCTCTCCATCGTTCTAACAAGAGCATCCCTCGATCTTCTCTGAACATGTCTAAACCAATGCAAACGACTTTTTCTCATTTTTTCCTCAATAGATGCTACGTCCACCTTTTCCCTAATGATCTCATTTCTAATTCTATCATTTCTAGTATATCTACACATCCACTATAGCATACGCATCTCAACTACTTTCATTTTTTGAATATGACACCTTTTAGCTGCCCAATATTCCGTACCATATAACAAAGTAGATCTTACGGCTGTCCTGTAAAACTTTCCCTTTAAATTCAATGGTACATTATGATTACAGAGAATACCAGTCGCACTCCTCCATTTCAACCAACCCGCCTTAACTCGGTGTGCAACGTCGCTATCGAGCTCTCCGTCTTTTTAAATAATAGATCCTAGATATTAAAAACAATCAGCTAACGGTATATCTCTATCTTCCAAAGTTACACTCTGGGCTATGTTTCTGCTATCACTAAACTTGCATTCCATATACTCTGTTTTACTCCTACTAATTCTGAAGCCCTTGGATTCCAATGTTTGCCACTCCAACTCCAATTTAGCATTTACAACGACTCTAATCTCATCAATCAACACAATATCATTCGCAAATAACATACACCATGGCACCGCATTCTGTATAGTGCAGGTCAACTCATCCATAACGGTTGTAAAGAGGAAATGGCTAAGTGCTGATCCTTAGTGCACCTTGATAGTAATAGGGAACTCTGTAGTCACTCCGGCGCAAGTCCTTACACTTGTACCTCATACATATCTTTAATGAGAGTAATATACTTTAATGATATACCTTTCTTGGCCAGCATCCACCAAACTACTTCTCTAGGTATCTTGTCATAAGTTTTCTCCAAGTCAATAAATACCATATGTAAATCTTTCTTTCTTTCCCTATAATATTCAATCATCTGCCGTAATAAATGAATTGCCTCCATAGTGGAACGCCCAAGCATAAAACCAAATTGATTATCTAAAATTTGTATAATGTCTCGTAACCTCTGTTCAATCACTCTCTCCCAAAGCTTTATAGTATGACTCATGAGTTTAATCCCATGGTAATTGGTACAATCTTGAACATCTCATTTATTCTTGTACAAAGGAATCAGAGTACTCTTCCTCCACTCTGTAGGCATCTTATTAACTTTATATATCTTGTTGAACAAATTTGTCAGTCACGTAATATCTATGTCTCCTAAACACTTCCAAACTTCGATCGGTATACCATCCAGTCCTACAGCTTTTTTTGGTCTCATCCTTTTAAGGGCATATGGGATTTCATGCTTTTGAATACGACGAATCCACGCACGGATAATCTATTCATTCGAAATCATCAAGTTACCTACACTTGGAACTTGGATTTGACTCCCATTGAATAGCATATTAAAATACAATCTCCATCTCTCCTTTATTTCGTTGTCCTTAACTAAAACTCTATAGTTATCGTCCTTTACATATTTTACCACACTTATACTCTCGCTGTAACGCGTCAGTCTATATATTTTCTTTTCCCCATCTTTGGTATCTAACTTTTCATATAAATTAAAATAAATAAAATAAAAAGTGAGCTAATGGTAGGTATCGAAAGTAATTAATAGTATATTGAAATTGAAGGATATGAAAGGAAAAGACAAGAGAATAAATAAATTTATATGTTTGAATTGATTTTTACAGAAGAGGGAGATGAAAGAGAGAGAGGAATAGAAGAAATAGTTTAAGCTAAAAATATTTAATTTAGTTTTCGTACAAATGGACGGAAATGGAAGAAAAGTAAACTAACTTTAATTAATATTTTTTAAGTGAGTAAAATATTTATACTAACATAAAAACATAAGTAATTATATAAATTAAAACATTATCTCTTCCTTTCATTTCATTCTATTAACTATCTAATCTTTACCATCCTTCTCAAATTTTTCCACTTTCCTTTTAACTACCCTTCTCTCCTCTCTTCTCCTTTTCCTCAATCCCAACATAGCCTAAGTTTTCTTTTCTTTTTTTGAAGGAAATAGCGTAAGATTTGAACTATTTTATTTTAAAAATCATTAGATAAACATAAATAGGAGTAATTATTCCTATCTTACAAATATCCCACAAAAAGGAAAAAAAACTATAATATAACTATATTTTAATGAGTGAAAAGAATTTGTATTAATCTATTTAATAATAGAGTTTTATTATTTTATTTATGTTAACTTATATAATAGAATAAAAAACGAGTATTTTTAAAATATAAAACGAGATAAAATAAATTATGCTATTTATTAAAAAATAATTTAAAAAATGATTAATTCATAATTGGAGTTGCATTGAAGAAGACAGGGCTTTGAGAAGGGCGGTTGGTGAGCCTAATAATAGGCTCTTTCCATAGACATACAAACACAAAAGGCGTTGAACACAACAACACGAATGATTAAAGTCACATGCCAACTAATAATGCTAAAAGTCAGTCCTAATTAAATCATTTTCTATTTTCATAAGCAAATTTTTTAAAAAAATAAATACTACTAAGCATCCACATGCTACTCATCCCATCAATTTTCATTTCCAGGCTATACCTTTTTTAAAAATTTTTTAATTTTTATTTGTATTTTTAAAAAATATTATATCACTGTCTTGTAATATGTTCTTTCATAGAATTCTCAATAACTTAATTTTTTTGTTCTGTTCTAGACTCCATCAATTTTAACAGGACGAGAGATAGAGAAAATTGTACAAAAATATATAAATATTTATATGAAAATATAAAATATAGCAATTCTTAGGTATTGGTCAACATTGGAGCGGCCCCAATTTCCCGCTATTTCTCATAATCTGCTTTTAATTAAGACATGAACCTAAGTTGTAGAGGTTGATAGAAACAAACTTAGAGGAAATAGGAATTGAATGATCATAGACTTCATTTTATTTTATTTTCCCCTTTCCCTTTTAACCTTTTTACACGTTAAGAGAGAGGACTTTTATATGAGCTCAAAACCTAACAAGGAATCATTTCATAGTCACCAATTAACTATTTTAGTTGTAGATGTAGTCCATGAAATTACATTATTGGTCACTGTTTGTTGAGGTTTATTTTTCTCTCTCTTACCTTTTCTTGGTGACCAATTATCTCCATTGTTTTAATATCATCAAATCATTTATAATAGATTCGACTTTTCCTTTTTGATTTTGTTATTAATAAAAAAATTACAATCGCTATTAAATGATACACATATAAACTATGTCTCAAGAGAGGTTTAAATTAGCGTAAAAATCTCAATACCGACTAATTCAAAGATAGATTTAATTTTGTATTTATAAAAAAAAAAAACTACTATTAACATCAAAGTTAATATATATATATACACACATCTAAATTTCTAATGAGAGGAAAAAGTCAATCAAATTTCGGACCAATTTTGTAAGCAAGTAAGAAACTTTGAATGCAAATCTTCCAAACGCGGAAATGAAATGCAAGGTTGGAAACTTGGCGTTTTTTTTAATGCAAGTATATTTTTAGCCAAAGTGGTTTGGCCTTTTTGGATGTTTCATAGTGTCTCTATTCCAACATTACAGAAGCATTCAAAGAATATTTCTTTCTGTCAAAACACGCCAAGCCTACAATCTAGCATGCCCGGGTATTTATTTTATATTCTATCCATTTCAAATTATTTGTTCTATTTAATCCATTATATAAGTATTAAAATAAATATATTTTTTATTAATTAAACTTTAATTTATTCTCTTCTCTCTATTTATTAACAAATACTCAAATTCTAAAATTTTGATGTACTATTCCAAATTACTTATCTCTCCTTTTATTTAAATGGGATAAGATTATTAGAAAAGAAATTATTTAATATATTTGGAAAATAGTGTGTTATTAAGTAGGGATAAATTTGATATGTTAAATTTTAATTTCCTAACAAAATAGATAATTTGAAACAAAAATTAAATTAAAAACAAAATAGATAATTTGGGACGGAAGAAATAGTAATTTTTATGACGTTGATCATATATAAATCAACTTTTGGTTCTTGATTAGAAAGTCTCTTTTATACCTTATAGTAAAGATGACACCATACAGGTAATTTTTTTTTTGATGTTTTCTCCTAAGAATCATACTTGATTACTTTTATAAAAGACCAAAGTATATATATAAAATACGATTTTTTATAACACAACTTATACTATAAAATAATGAATACAATTCCTTTTTTCCCCAATAATGGAGTATTTTTATTAATTTTTAAATGTAAATTGGATTCATATTTTGATCACCCGGGCAAGCCAAGTACTAATAATAGATATTGATAATAAATATTAATTAATAAAATAAAAAAAAGAAGTTCCAAATTCTAAGTAGAATTTCATATTCCTATTTATTTTGAATTCCCTTTCTTTAGAAAGAATTCAAAGTGAAAATAAAAAAAATCAGAAAAAATAAATTGATACATTTAACATTGTGGTTTGTAATTGTTACATTTGGGCTGCGCGACTGCTATCCTCAATTTCACCAACTCCATTGAATGTGTAAACTACTAATCCGTCCCGGTTCCCATTACATTTGATTTGATATACTTACCAGTATTTTAGATAGTTTTAATTTAAAAAAACAAAAATTATTTTTATAATTATTTATATCCATCAAAACTCATCAATTCTGTTACTATATATTATTTTCGTACTCTCCTATTTGACAGAAAACACATTCTTAACTTTTTAATATATTATGTTTTTAATAATTTTTTAACTTTCAGATAAAAATATCTCAAATACTTCTACATAAAAATGTTCTCGTGAAATAGTAGAAAACTTAATATTTATCCCCTTTTTAAATCAAAACAAAAATCTACTTTTATATTATATCTATTTTTATAGTACTCGAACAAGATATATATTTAAAAAAATTTATATAATATAGTGGTCGAATATGTTTACTCTTCAGTACACAAATAAATAAAAACAGAAAGAATATAATGTAATTAATTTAAAAAAAAAAGAATGTAATCAAAATAAAAGTGGATGAATTTTTTAAATTGAGATCAAAATATATGAAATGAGATTTGTGCACGACATGTGGTTTTAAGTAATTTTGCTATGCACTTACCATATGGAAATCAACAGTGGTCCCGGCAGCCTGCTCCATTCCGTCACTCCAACTGACTTCTCAAGTCCTTTTAACTTTCCCTCCAAGTCCCATACCCCCTATCCCTGAACCTGATTCCCAGTGCCACCACGACCGTCGCCGCTCTCCCGGCCCCTGTCCGCCGCCATCACCACCGACATCATGCTGTAGTTTCTGATACAAACGCCGATACAAACCTTGAGAGTCAAACGCACGCAGCACTAGTCACATGTTAACAATTTCAAGAATGAAATCAGCCCTCTCACCCGGTTTCTTCAAGCCCACCACTAAGCCATTTGCCGTCAGCTTCCACAAGCAAAATCCAATCTTTTTCCCCTCGAGAAACATGGGTTCCACAAACCCACTTCAAAACTCCTGTTTTTCACTGAACCAGATAAAGTATTCAGATGCTTCTCTTAAACCCTTCAAAAACCCTAGTCGTCAAATTCGATCTTTCAAAACGGAGGTTAATTCCACGAGTTCAGAGTTACCTTCAGGTGAAATTCATGTGATTGTGGGACCCATGTTCGCTGGAAAAACCACTACTCTGCTCAGGAGGATCAAGACTGAATCCAGCAATGGCAGGTCTGTTCTCCATTTCTGGCTCTCATTTTCGTTTTTCTTTTCACTATTAACTATTGTCTTATTGGATTTTGTGTTCGCTGATTATTAAATGCTGAAACTTTAACCTCTTATCAGGTTCTGGTTGTAGAATTATGAAATTTGAGGTTACCGTTATAGTGAATGTTTCAGGTTTTGGGTCAAGTAAATTCATTCTTACATTCACACATGTATGCATATGCCTGTGAATGTTCGCATATTTAGTTTGTATGTGAGGGTAAATTCATATAATGCAGCTTTGATTCCATTTCTTGTTTCAAGTGGAAAGGATTCTGTTTATAGCTAATGCTGCCTTGATCTGTTAATAAGGATGAAACCAGTAACCTAGGATTAGATGTGCAAGGTTTGAGGGGGTGAGGTACATGAAATGATATATTAGAGGGTAATGCTATAATCTTTGAAAACATTGTGGACGGACGAAAAGTAGAATTTAAATGATCTTTCTAAAAAATTTTAATTTTTTAAAGGCAAATATGAAATTTTTAAAAATTTGGGCAGTGGACGCTGCCCCCCTTGGTTCTGTCACTGCCTGTTACTCTCATGGGCTGTTACTCTTATTAGATTAGTCAGAAGGCAATGCTAGGAATACATTCTTGTTATAATCTCCTAAAAGATACCAAATTTATGTGTTATTAGAGCTACTGTCGTTTTAGTAGGTAATAGGATAATGCTTTCACCCTTGCAGTGTAGGTTATCATATTTTTGAAGATTTAAAACGTTTTATAAATGAAGTAATTCCTAAGTTTCTTCTTCCCTGAGGCTGTTCGATGAATTTTATGCAATTTATGATTGGACCACTTACTAAAATGAAAGACTTTGCTGTCCCCCTGTACAGTTGCTTCCTTTGTTTCTAATTTGTTGCTTTCCTTTGGAATCATCCTAAGTATTCTTTCGGGAGCACTGGGTTTTGTTTGTCTAATTGCTTCTTTGCTTCTGTTTCCGTATGCCACTAGTTTGTGGGTTGCTTAGGATGTATATTTCTCCTTACCCTAGTTTATATTCTGCCACGCCCCTTTCTGTTGGTGAGTCTTTTCTTCTGGAGAAAAAGAAGGTAAAAGTGCTGCTGTTGTTATGGTATTGAATCATCATTGATGATATTCCCAGCTTTCAGGCCAAGAATATGAAGAACTTCCTTCATATTGATGAAACTTTGAAGGATCTCTGTTTATCAGGAAGAGTGGCAGAAGCAGTTGGTATGCTATGTCAAACAGATGTGCAAGTTGAACCTGAGACTTATTCTCTTCTTTTACAAGACTGTATTTTCAGAAAAGATTTTAGGAAAGGGAGAAAAATCCATTGGCAAATGGTGATTGTTGGATTCGTCCCTAATGAATACATTCATGTTAAGTTGGTGATCTTATATGCAAAGGCTGGGGATCTCGATACAGCTCAGATTCTCTTTGATAAATTACATATGAAAGGCTTGGTCTCATGGAATGCTATGATTGCAGGGTATGTGCAGAAGGGCTTGGTGGAAGTGGGCTTGAGCATTTACCATGAAATGAGAAAGCTCGGTTTAAGACCTGACCAGTATACATTTGCGTCAGTCTTTAGGGCCTGTGCTTCCTTAGCCATCCTGGAACAGGGAAAGCAAGCTCATGCTCTATGGATTAAGAGCCAAATTGATGGAAATTTAGTAGTCAATAGCGCCCTCATGGACATGTATTTCAAGTGCAGTAGTCTTTCTGATGGATATCTAGTATTTGATAAGTCTTTGGACAGGAATGTTGTTACCTGGAGTGCTTTAATAGCTGGATATGGCCATCATGGAAGAGTGGTAGAAGTTTTGGAATCCTTTCATAGGATGGTAATTGAGGGTTTCAGACCAAATCATGTTACTTTTCTTGCTGTTTTATCTGCTTGTAGCCATGCAGGTTTGGTGAATGAAGGTTGGGAATATTTTTCCTCAATGATGAGAGATTATGGAGTTCAGCCAGGAGGAAAACATTATGCAACTATGGTTGATATATTAGGGCGTGCAGGCAGGTTACAGGATGCTTATGAATTTGTTAAAGGTTCACCTTGTAAGGAGCATCCCGTTTTATGGGGTGCTTTGCTTGGGGCTTGTAAGATGCATGGAAATGTGGACATGGTAAAGCTTGCTGCAGAGAATTACTTTCAGTTGGAACCTGAGAATGCAGGTAAGTATGTCGTCTTGTCGAATGCTTATGCTTCTTTTGGTCTGTGGGACAATGTTTCCAAAATTAGGAGCCTGATGAAGGAATCAGGAGTGAAAAAGGATCCTGGTTATAGCATGATTGAGGTTCAAAAGGAGATTCACGTCTTCTATATGGAGCATAATACTCATCAGCAGATTGAGCAAATATATGAGTTGGTTAAAGATCTGAATTACATTTTGAAGGATTCTGGGCATGTTCCTGATTGTATCAGTTAATGCAAGGGAACCAAAGTTACTTCAGAGTCAAGATAATTGTCTGGAAGGGTAATCCTGCACCTTTGATCTTTGCTTATGAGGAGGACTTCTCTAGGGTCTTTAAAATTCACAAGTTTTAGAGTTCATATTTGTTTCTGGTGATAGGTATTATACTCTTTGTAGATGAGGAGCTACTTTGGACCTTTGTGATTCCTTTGACATGGTATCGTGTAATGTAGGTTTTTTCCCTTAAATGATTGAGAAAATGTTCTTATAGGCAAATTGGTGACCCACTTGTTTGTTATACTGAATCTGCAGCTAAGATTTAGAGGGATTCTTTTTGTTAAATGATGTTAGGACCTGTAGTGATCGAGTAAAATTCAAGTTACTGGAAGGTGCTGCTGAAAGGTGATCAGGATGCATATTTGATATCATAATTGGGTATTTTGGAACCAATAAGAGACTGACACTTGGTAAGGAAAATGCAATAAGCTTTAAAGCATATTTGCTTCTTTCAAGTTCTTTTTGGGGTTTCCGTACACCTAGTTCTTAAGGTTGTGTTAGCAGAAGTAGATAACATTTTCCCATTTTTAATTGTGAAATATGGTAGTTCAGTCATTTGCTTATTTAATGTGACAGTGAAAGTTATTGTTTAAGCTCCTTCATAAGTTGAAGGCTCTTTCTAAAGTTTGTGGGCCCTACAACTATCAGTGTGACCCTTGTGGATTGAACAATGCAGCGTTTTCCTTTTACTCAAAGGAATTGTTTATCATCTTGACATTAGTTGGGTAGTGTGTCATTGAATCTTTAGCTTATGAATTGGACTTAAACTACAGGTTGGCACAATATTTGAGTTATGTAACTGCTATTTGATTTGTTAATGCTGTCATAAAATTTTAGAGTATTCAATTATTTATTGACCTCTGGATCTTTTTGGTGATCTTTCTTAGTTACTTGTTTGTCTTCTCCTGATCAAGGAGATCAAGTTTATAGAACAATGAAATACATGTTAGCTTTAGTTAGGGATCTTTTAGTTCATTAGTTGATTTGCCTTTTCTTTAGATGTTTATGCTTTTAAGAATAGCTGCTAAACCTCTTATCTGCTGCATTCAATTATTTGTTGCTTTCCGTCCTGTGCTAGTGGCATATGATCAAGGTTGAAATTGGTTCTCATGATTTTCAATTACTCACAAATGAAATATACAAACTAAGTTATTATATGGTTCCATGGAAGTGATGTTGCTCAAAACATTAGTTGTAGTGCTGATTAAGTGCACTCCATTTTCATGTTTTGCTGATTCAAACTGTTGGAGTCATGATGGAAAAAGCCCACCCCCTTTGCTACAGGGTTTGTTCACTATTTATCTTAATATTTTCCCTTGTATTTTTATGCAGGAGTTTTGCACTAATAAAATCAAATAAGGATAATAGGTATGCATTGGAATCTGTCGTGAGTCATGATGGAGAGAAATTGCCATGTTGGCCATTGGCTGATCTTTTGTCCTTCAGACAAAAAATCGGTCCACAGGCATATGACAAGGTGATGCTGTGATAAATTGATACTTGTATTGATTAAAAATCTCTTGCCAAGATGTATGTGTAATTTGTTCCTTAACTGATTTCATTTTATGGGAATGCAAATGGAAGAACCTATTTATATGTTAAACAAGAGAAAAAATAACATTATTTAAGAAAAGCAGTAAATGTCTCCTTGAGTTGAGCTGTACTAATTTAGCAGTTGTATTTTGCAAATGTTATTCTACTTTAGATGTTCTGTGTATCCTTAACCACTGTTATCTAATTGCAGCTCGAGGTTATTGGTATAGATGAAGCCCAATTTTTTGAAGACCTTTATGATTTCTGCTGCAAAGCTGCTGACCATGATGGTAAGACTATAATTGTTGCTGGGTTGGATGGTGACTATTTAAGGTATTTCTTTGTACCTTTTGGTAGTTGTTTTGATCTATGGTATGGAATTCTAGTAAATGACATAAATGACAAAAGGTTCCATGATTTCATCAAATCAATTAGACCGTGATTTAAGTCCTTTAGTCTTCTTCCTTCCTAAAAAATGGAAAAGAAACCATTCGTACTCATAATTCTCTACCAAGCATCACATATCATGTGGACATTCGTAATTCTCCTTCCCTCCTCTTTTGGTTTCCAGGAGGAGTTTTGGTTCTGTGCTTGACATAATTCCAATAGCTGATACCGTAACCAAGTTAACTGCCCGGTGTGAGCTATGTGGGAAACGGGCTTTCTTTACTTTGAGAAAGACGGATGAGACTGAGACAGAGCTAATTGCTGGGGCTGAGGTGTATATGCCAGTGTGTCGAAAGCACTATGTGAGTGGGCAAGTGGTCAAAGAGGCTGCAAGGACTGTCCTGGAATCTCGAAAGGTTCAGTGTAACGCAGTTTAACTGTGTCTATAATTTAGTTGGGAATCTGGCTTCTCTTGTGTTAACTATTTCCTTTTAGTAAGATAGGGAACCTGACTTGTACACACTATCATGCATGCATTGTTCAGTTATATAAATGCTTCCGTTGTCCCTTTACACCTGTATCTCATATGGATTTGTTTCCCAATTTCCTTCGGGATCATGAAGGTTTTCAGGTGATTCCTTCCTTGGTGTTGCATTAGTTATACTCTCAGGATGGTTCTTCGGTAGTGGTGTTACTGCTAGACTTGGGTTTATCATCTCCGTGTTGATGCATATCTGCAGGGATCTTGCGGGGCAATATGCCAATTTTCAGAAGAAGAGTGGAAAAACATTGGAAGGTTTCCGTTACTGTTCTGTTGTATGGCTGGGTGGGGGGGGCCGGTATTCCATCTTTCTTTGAAGGCTGGGTCTATTTCAAACACTGATTTCAATTATGAACACTGTATGGTACCAGCCACCGCATGCTTACAAACAAATACTACTAATGTTTATATTTGTTTCCACAACTATTTCATATTTATCTAATAAGTGACAATTTCTATCATAGTTTAGATGGGATTAAGTAAAGAGAATATAATATTTTATAAATAGACGATTAAAATAAAAATTAATTAAATTAAAAATTTTAGCTAGAATTTGTAGCAATTTAAGGACACTTTTATTTCTAATAAAATATCTATCTCAAGTCACTATAATTATTATCTTAATTTTGGTGAATATGTTATTCTATTTTTTTTTTCTTAAGTAAATGTAGAATTTGGAAGCTTTAATATTTGTGAATTTTTTTAAAAAAATTAAAATATTTTTATTAAAAGTTAAGAGTTATTTTAAAAAAATTACTACCAGCGAAATAGTACTGAAATTAGGGCAGGCAATTTTCCTTCGTATCTTCGTTTCTTTTCATACGCGAGATGAGAGTGTTGTACTAAATGCTTTCTCGTTCATGTAAACAAAATTTATGTTACATTAACCTTTTGAGTTTTGAGAGTGAGTTCTCATTTCCACTCCGACACTGTGAATACAGAAGCTCAAGTCTGCCTTCTCCACTAGCGACGGTGCAGTCGCGTTTGCCGCAGCGAATCTATGATAATTTGTGGTCCTTTGGATCTTCCTAATCTTTGGGCGTTTCACTTTCGTTCTTGCGCGTCATCGGCATTGCCCTCTAAGCTTCACTAATCTGTTCTCTTCTCTTCGTATTCCATGTCAGAATTTTCGCAAACACATGTTGGACATTCTACTTTCGTGCTATCCATCTTTCCATTAAGGTTAGCGCTAGCACTAATTCTAATTTGGTTTATGTGTTTGCGTGAAATCTGGATTCAATACCTGCTTTTCTTTGCCAGGGCGGGGGAGAGCGAAGGCATCCTTGTTATCCCTTGTAAGGTCTTTCAGTCTCTGATTGGTGAAAATTTTCAGCTGCCGATTCCTAATTATGCTTATAAGATCAAAATTATCGCTGCATGAATGCCGAAAAATCCAATCTTTTCAGAAAAGCACTTCTGGTTTATTTTTCATTAGTGGGGTTAATGGAATTTGCAGCGTTTCAAATGCCAAGGGCAGTCCGTCAGAATCTGAGAATGAATGGGAGAATTTACTGAAGCCTTTTGACCTCAAACAGCTTCGGAAAGCACTCAACAAGATTACACCTTATCAGCTCAATAAACTGCTGGCGCTACCTATAGATGTTCCGACATCCATGGAACTTTTCCAGAAGGCTGGCTCCCAGAAGGGCTATTGCCATTCTTTTGACGTCTATTATACCTTGATTGATAAAGTTGGTGCAGTACGGGAGTTTAAGATTTTAGATGAATTGTTAATGCAGATGAAAGAAGAAGGTTTAGTTTTTAGAGAGTCCCTTTTCATCATGATTATGAAGCACTATGGCAGGGCTGGTTTACCTGGGCAAGCAACTAGGTTGCTTCTGGATATGAGGAGTACCTTTTCCTGTGAACCCTCTTTTAAATCTTACAATGTTGTCTTGGAAATTCTAGTCAATGGAAATTGTCCTAAAGTTGCTGTTAATGTTTTTTATGAAATGTTGAATAAAGGTGTCTCCCCGAATGTTTGTTCTTTTGCCAGAGTGATGAAAGCATTGTGCATGATCAATGATGTAGATTCTGCATGCTCACTTCTGAGAGATATGACGAAACATGGGTGCGTGCCAAATTCAATAGTTTACCAGACATTGATACATGCATTTTCTCAGGCCAATAGAGTCGATGATGCATTGAGACTTTTGGAGGAAATGTTTCTGATGGGTTCCATTCCAGATGTCAACACATTCAACGATGTTATCATTGGCCTTTGTCAAACTGGTCGAATTCATGAGGCTGCCAAATTGGTTGACCGGATGCTTGTTCGTGGTTTCACCCCTGATTCTATCACTTATGGAGTTCTGATTCATGCTTTATGCAGAAAAGGTCAAGTAGATGAAGCTAGGGCAGTGCTGAATAGAGTGCCTAATCCCAATGTTGTATTATTCAATACTTTGATCAATGGATATGTGATGAGTGATCATTTTGATGAAGCAAAAGCTATTATGAAAGGCATGATTTCAAGCGTTGGCTGCCAGCCCGATATTTATACATATAACATACTGATTCATGGCCTTTGCAAAAAAGGTTGTTTAGCATCAGCTGGTGAAGTTGTGAAGGAGATGTGGCTTAGGGATTGCAAACCGAATGTGATCACTTACACAACTTTGATTGATGGGTTCTGTAAACAAGGCCGACTAATGGAAGCTAACGAAGTTTTGTGTGAGATGTCAGCTAAAGGTCTTCACCTAAATACAGTGGGATATAACTGTCTTATGACTGCTTTGTGCAAGGATGGGAAGATCCAAGAAGCATTACAGATGTTCCGTGAAATGCCAAACAATGGATGTAAACCTGATATATACACCGTGAACACTTTGATATCTGGGCTTTCCAAGGTTGATAAGATTGATGAGGCACTTCAGATTTATCGGGACATGTTCCTTGACGGAGTCATTCCGAACACGGTTACATACAACACATTAATTCAAGCTTTCCTCCGAAAAGGTGCCATCCAAGAAGCACTCAAACTTGTAAATGAAATGTTATTTAGAGGATGCACCCTTAATCACGTCACGTACAATAGCCTTCTAAAGGGGCTCTGCAAAGATGGGGCTGTTAAGAGAGCACTGGGACTCTTTGAAGAGATGATGAGAAAAGGACTATCCATTGATAATATATCGTGCAATATTTTGATCAATGGTTTATGTAAAACCGGTAAGGTACATAATGCACTTGAATTTTTGAGAGAGATGATATATCGTGGACTGACACCTGACATAATCACCTATAACAGTCTAATAAATGGTTTATGTAAGTTCGGTTATCTTTCAGAAGCTCTGGACCTCTTTGACAAATTACAATCTGAAGGGATTTGTCCTGATGCTATCACCTATAATACTCTGATAAGTTCCTATTGTAAAATGGGCATGCTAAATAATGCCTATTTACTTTTAAATAGAGGTGTGGCCAGTGGATTTATTCCTAGTGATGTAACATGGCATATACTAGTAAGGAATTTTCTGAAAGGGGGCAATGAAGATAACAGAACATTTGTCTGATATTTAAATGTTCATTTTAGCCCTCATTTGTCTAATGTCCTGATCACAGTGTAGTTATCTTGCTTTGCAAACCATTCTTTGTTGCCTTCATGGCTAGATACTATGATGATAAAATATAAGGTTCTATAGTTTCATTCTATGTCATAAGATTATAAAATACTCTCTTGGAGAAGTTGTCCTTGAAAAATTTTGCCCCTCACAAAATTTGAGGTGTTTTGTTCTCAATGCTCAGATCCCCAGGAAACAAATAGGAGCTGTAGACTCTATTCACACAATAAGTCTAAAGCTTGTTGCAAGTTATAAAAGGCTGAGCATCAAAAACCTCTTTTGTAACCATTTTTGAAGATCTTCTTAGGAGCATTTGAATTTGGTTATTTGGCTTTCAACAAATCTGATTAGTATTATAAAATGTGCCCCCCCTTGCTGAGATGTATTGAATGCATCAAATTATGTAAATGATAATTTCGTTCCTCAATCTCATCTACCAGGAGATCCTTTGTTGATGAGAGTCTCATAACCATTATCTTGTCAGAGCAGCAGTGCTACAATTACCTCTTTTCATTGGCCATGAAATAAATGGATATTTTTTGAAGATTTCTTATAAGCCATGCTGTTATATGAAGTGTAAGACTGGAGAAATTTTTTACTTACTGTATTAGATGCATCAATGCTCTTGGGAAAAGTTAAAAAACAAAAAGGTGCATAAATAGTTATGATGTCGCAGATGGGAACAAAGTGAGTAACTCGCTAGTAGTTTGTGAACGTAAGATCATCTGCACAGGAAGGTAAGAATAATTAGTTATTTCCTTCTCATTGTCTCCAGTTGGTGCTGCAGTAGTTCTTTTGTAGTAGAGTCCAAGTGGCCACAAGTGCATGACAAATATATGGTTCTTAGTTCATCAGATAGGCCAAGTAAAGTTACTGGGATTTGTTAGTTCCTCAGATGGGCCAAGTCAAGTTAATGGGATTCCTTGGTTAATTGGAAGATAGCAGCTTGTTTTGGTTCGTCAGTTAACAAAGAAGCTATGTCAAATGGCAGCCGCAGGAAGATGGGGATGGGATGGTGCTAAGAATTTGCCAATTGCAAATATTGACCTTGTCTTCAGAATGATGAAAAAGCCTTGGATTTGGTGTTGTTGTGACTTTAAAAGCTTTTGTGGCTGGCCTTTTGCCGATGCTTTAAGCCAGGCAAGGCAGTTAACTGTCTCTCTTTGAATTCTTTTAGGATATTGCTATGTGATGTAGAAATTTGCACGAGGTGTAAAGTCTTTACAGATCAGATCTCTGTGAGTTTTTTCAATATATATCTGCGGGTTGGGGGTTAATGTCGATGCCCGAGAACCCGTGATTGCTATTATCAGCTTGTATTTTCGCAAGTTCCCTTGGGAGAATGGTAAAGAATATATTTCCCAGGCACGCTGCAAACCATAGTTGTTCAGATGCTGGACTCTCATTTTGAGTTTCATGTTGCGGTGGTCATTGGTTTATGTATATCTGTGAGAATCACTTGGCACTAGTTCAATTACTCTATGAGCCTTGGCCTTTTTTCGTCCTTTATTCCACGAAAGTTAACTTGAGAGATGCAGGTTTCTTGTACTATTACTTGATTTGGATCTTCAAATTCAGTACGAAAACTGAAGGATTTTTTTTTTTTGAAAATTTTATTTTTCATTTGTTTCTTTTCCCACATGAAATTGTAAGCCAGTAAATATTTATGTGAGCTTTGGTGTCAATTTTGAACAAAAATGGAATTTAAGAGTAATGTAATGAATATGAAGCATGCTTTCATTGAGAGTCAAACTCAAGACTTCCCGCTTCCAATTGAGCTAAACGGGTGCTCTAACCAACTGAGCTATGAAAGCAATTGGCAAAGTAAATAGATTTTTATTTATTTTTGTCTTCATTGGGTAATACTTCTTCAGTTTATTGTGTTTTCTTTTCTTCAGACATGGCTTCGGGATGCCCAAATTGTTTTATCCACCTGAATTTGAAATATTTGATTGAGATAGAAATAATACATGCATTTGCAATAGAGAATGATCTGATTTTAATATAATCTTTCAGTGCTATCTTCACTTTAAAAGAAATAATAGATGTAATGATATTTACATGAATATGCCAATAATTTATTAGATATGGTATAATAAAATGGAGATGATCTAATTATATATTTATATGTAAACATTCAAAGTTTTGGAGAAAGTGAGCAATATTTTCATTTCCAACAATGTTAATAACCAAATGCAAATTTGAAGGCACCAAAGCAACTTTTTCAACTTTTCTTAGTTAAAATCAAAAGTAAAAAGCCACCAGGAACCCTGGAAACTAAAAACCCTGAAAACAGTCTGTTAAGCAATTGATAATAGACACATGGTAGTAGACACTAATGAGAAGAAAATACTTTTCCTCTCTGGCCATCAATGTTTTCTTTTTTCCCTTTTTGCTAATCTTTAGCACAAGCACCCAAAGAGTTGGTAACAAAGTCACAGTTATCAGAGAAAGTAATATACTGCTGAAGAGCAAATTTTACTCAAAGATCTTTCAGTAAATGGCATGAAACTTTTTCACCATCCTACTAAACAACTAATTGCAGTTTGCAAGCAAAGATTTTCACCTCATGTATAAAACAAATCACCTATTCATCCAAGACAACTATCAAATAGATTGACAAAAGAATTAACAGATAACAAACAATTCCATTCTCAACGTTGGCCTTTTCACTCAACAAAATCTGCTTTCTGCAATGCAAGGTCCTCCCTGATCAGTCCAGCTACATGTTTTCCCCTTGTTTTGACCAAAAGATACATATAGTAGGGTCTGAGGGCTTTAAGAAGTTCTTGGTAGAGTTTTTGCTTCTTGATCTACAATTGAAAAAAAAAAAAAAAAAAAGGAAGAAGAAATTGTAAGTGATGATTTTGCACTGTTAAGTACCAGACATGCAAAGCTATGTTTCTTGGTTTGCAATCAAAAGGATGCCAGGCAATGAAGGAAAGTTTTGAACTGGAACACTGAAACTTCTTGGAAAATGTTGTATTTTGACAAGGAAAGAAAGAGAGGAGTACCTTGGTCTCCTTCAAAGCTGTTTGAATTACATAGTTCCCAAACCTATCACTAGCAAGTCGACAAAGTGTCTTTTCATCCTTCAGAATTTCTGTAACCACAAGCTCGAGTCCTAGTAGGGAAGACTTCAAGCATTTCTCTACAATATGACTGCCACCTTGTTTCTGAGCTAGCTGTTCAAAATTGCCTTGAAGATGATACAATATTTTCTCTGTTATACTTTCATTGTTAAGGCTCAGCATGTGCTGCACAACAAAGTTCCTGTAGCATGGTAACATTAAACAGGTAAGTTTCGTGTAAACTAGAATTTCAAAGTGAATATTGATTTTTACTGTGTTTGATGAGTACCCTGAAGGATCATGGGAAAGCAAAAGGGACTTTGTAGCAAGATATTCAAGAAACACTGCTCTTCTTAGACCAGTAATGCTATTGATACAAGTATTCAAGGATATGCATCCCACTGGATCTTTTGCTAATTCCAATAAGTCATTTGATATTGCCTTATAAAGTATCTGAGATCAAATGAGACAAGAAATTACTTCAGAAACTGAGGAGCATGTATCTGATTTTGGAAGCAACCTGTTCTAGACATATACAATCAATTGCTGTTCTTGAAAACCATGTTTGATATTGCACATGAGCATAAATCCCTAATTCTTATATCAATTTAGTTTCCATTCAATCTATGTCAATAAATAGACAGGATAAAGAAACCAAGTTTAAAAGTAAATTTTCAATTGACATAGACAATTTGCAAAATAACAATCACACTTTCTTTGGTTGGATGGACATCATTAATGCAGAATATAATGTGAGAGCGGAGGCTACCATCCTACGTCCCTCAATTTCAAATGTTGCTGATAAAATATAGGAACAATAAAAATGAAGCATAACCTGGACGATGAGATGATTTACCTGATTTGGTTCCTCTCCTAAGTGGAGAAAACATTGTCGAATAACATGTGAGCCTATATTGTGAGTTAATAGCTCATAGGATCTGGTGGCTAGGATACTGGTAATAATTGGTGCCATTGGAGTCTTTTTGAGCTTTTTGATGAATCGCTGAATCGACTTTGAACTGTAAAAAACAAGTTGGATCATCAAGTTAGTACAACAACTGAAATGTTAAGTTGAGCATAAGAGTTTAGAACAGTAATCAAAAGGTGAAAAGGAGGAAGATTTTGGAGTTGGCTGTTCAATCTCTACCAACCCTTTCTCCATAAATGCAGTGCTTATAAACGTATCTGGTTCACTACATGCCTTGCTGACAATTGACCAAAGCTGGTTGATTTGACATTTTTCAATCAGCATTCCAAAGACATAGTATCCATTATCATCTATCATCACCTGAAAAATTGAATCTAATAGTCCATTTAGTATTATGTGCGTATGCATGTAATTCCCTGTTTCAAGAACCCTTTGCAACCACTCTGAGCCGTCGCGGGTTCTGGACTTCAATAGAATGTAGATTCCTTGTTGCTGACTTGGAATCTGTGGCACTTTATCTCCCATTACACCTTGACACAGAAAGTGAGTAGAACCAGCAATATTATTGTTGACGTAGCGCCCAAGATTCCCAATTTGGCTCAACTGATCATAACTAAATTGACTTCCCATTGTTGGACTGAAGTCTGAAGAACAATCCACCATATGATTTACAGAAGGATAAACATCAGATTGAGAGTTCCAAACTGAAGCTGCCGGATTCAGAATTGATGAATCTTCGTAGATAGACCTGGCATATGTTTGCCCTCTTTGACTTCCATAAGAATTAGCTAGTACATGATTCAAGTCACTATCGGTGTGCTTCATACTAGAGTTTATTGAACTTTCTTGGCCAAATTGGCCATGCTCAGCCAGAGTCATGCCTACACAAGTGCAATCAAAGAGAAGATAACAAAAATAATATGCAAACAATTGGGTCCAAAATCGGGAAAAAAGAAACTCCACAAGTATTAGAAGGAACAGGGGAAAAAAAAAGCCTTTCGGGAAGACAATCCCTCCTTCACCCCGCCCCCACCGAATTCTTTGTCTTTTTTCCTTTGTTGTTATAGTTTGAATTCTTTGTCCCTGACAACAAATAGGGAAAACTACACCGCACTAGAAATTAAAGAAAAGGAGCACCATCGACTCAACAAAAAAATATCTTTGCTTTATACAAAATCTCACTCGGATATATAACACAATGGAGTTGAAAATTACCCCCAGCATTGTAGTTTTCTTGAATAGCTGAACCTGTTGAAGGCCATTCCACATCAAGACTATCAGGCAAAGCATTAATTTCAATCACACGTGATGAGCAGTCCTCCACGCTAACTTTGGCGGCAGCCAATTTCTCTGTGTCATCCCTAACATCTTGTGCAGAAGGTGCATCATCAGACAAAGAACAAGAAGAAACAACAGCATTCTCCCTCTGTATCATCATACTAGGCCGGCTTATGAGAGTTCCGTTCTTGCCCAAAACAAAACTTCCAAAAGAGATCAAGATTTCTTCTCCAACAACCATATCTCCGTTGCTATTGAGGAGGGAGTTTACAAGTTGAACCCTCCATGAAAGGAGAAGAAATTGAATTCTTGATGAGCCTTAGACAGAAACCGAAGCCAAATTTATAGAGGATACAAAAGAAATGTGTTCCCGTTAATAAAATTTTTTTATGGCAATTGAATACTTTATACAACTTCTGTTTTCAATTCCTTTTCCTTGTTGAAGAGGGAAACTTTATTAACAAATTCTTCTCCTGCAAAAAAGGAAAAAGAAAATTTGCCTTAGGATTGGTAGCAAGTGGCTTCGAGAAATAATTCTTGATGAGGATCAGACTTAAACTCTGGAATTAGTGTACACTTTCTTCCCAGGGGAAAGAAAAGGCAAATTGTCCCAGAACTGGTAACAGGTGTTGTTGATAAGTAATTCTGAGTTGCTCTTTCTTCTTTCCTTCTGAAGGGATTAACAAAAATTATAAATTTATAAATTATAAAAAGAGATTTTAAAATTTAAGGTAATTTTATCGATTAGATTACATACTCGCGAGGAGTTAAAATATAAATCGAACCCAGAACACATGCTATTAGGAGCTGAGTTATAATCAGATTCACTCCATATATAGTCTTATTGCCAAATATTACAAATTCACATTATACCTTGTGAAGAGATCAAATTCTTAACAATTAATGCTACTGTTTCTGGGGTGGTAGGGGACTGAGCTAGCGTAGGTTGAGGATTGACTCCTTATGTATCCGTACTTCTAAATATTGTAAATTCACATTATATCTTGCTAAGAAATTAAATTTTAAACTATTTGTGCTGATGTTTTGTAATAAATATTTATAACCAATTTAAACTACTATTCTATTACTCCTTCCGTCCTATAATATAAGTTATTTGATTTAATTTCACATATATTAAGATTCTTAAAAATAAGGAAACTTTATATATATTTTTTAAAATACTCCTATTTAAATGTTTTGGAAACAAGAGAAGAGAGGAGAGAGAAAGAGAGAGAAAGTGAATAATAAATAAAGATAAAAATATAAAAATAGTTTAAAAACCTTTTTAAAAAGTTTTCAACGATTTATAATTTGAAATAGTAAAAATAATCTTTAACGACTTATATTATGGGACTGAGGGAGTATTAATATTACTGTGTTGCAGTAATAGAATTTTAGCAATACCTCCTTGTCAGAAAACAGGTAATATAATAATATTAATAATCTAATAGTAATGAGTGCTTATAACCAATTCAACTATCATATTATCACATTATTAATACTATTCTTCGAGGGATAAAATTTAAGTAGTTTCTTCTAAAAAAAGTAATATAATAATAACAATAATCTAATGGTGAAATACCTAATTATTACTTTCCTTGTGTAGAGTTAAATATCCACATTCCTATCTTAAGATGTCCAAACATAAATGTCTAATATCCTAAAACAAATGTTTTTGTCATTTAAATTTAAGTAACTTTCTTGATTTGATTTAATGGATACAAACTCTAATAACCTATATGTTGTATCACTAACTTGTTTAATTAATAGTGGTAAGATAGTAATAAATACTCTTTTACATTTTCAAACTTAATTAATATAAAATATTTAAATCGATAGAAGGAAATAGTTAAGAGATATTTAAGTGTGAAGTTAAAATACACTCTCAATTTTTTTTCAATAGGTCATTTAAAATTTGTATATATATGTATATAGTTTCTTAAAATTATATATATATATATATATATATATATATTGTTTCTTAATTTTGAAAATAACATATAATTTTTACTAAGAAAAACCTCTAAAATGACTTTTAAAAACGCTGGAAGGAGTATTAAAAAAAAAAAAAAAAAGCAATACACTTATACTTAATTCTAAAATATAAATTATAACTTCTACCATTGAGTGCACTTTCTCCACTTAAGACTGAAGCTTGGCCTGACATGGTCCAAGTGACATGATACTGGCATGGAACCAATGATCGAACGGGACAAGACGCACACAAAATAGGACCGATGGGCATCAGAAGGGCCAATGCACTAGGCGCCCAAGCTAGATGCATAGACAGCACGAGCCGATACAGACCGAGACGGGCAACGATAGGGGGTTCCGGACATTTGGAACAGTTTTGACCAGTCAATATTCGAGAGGTTTGTGAAATATTCTAGAAGTTTTTAGATCACTTTAAGACACTATGTACAATTTAAGACACTCTTGTACATAGTAGAGAAGTATAGAATTCTTTAGAAACTCTGGAACCTTGTAGACCATATGTAGATCTTCATAGAGAATTTTAGAGTTGAAGTGTTCTAGTGAGTTGGATTAATTCTCTAGAACACCTTAAGGGCCAAGGCTTTGCCTATAAATAAGGTAAACCTTCTCATTTGTGACCAACCCAAGTTGAGAATATAATCTCAAGTTTTCTCCCAAATGCTCACTAGCTTTCATAACCTTTCAACACTTAGCTTTCGTTAGCCACCTAACCACCACACTTCTAACTTTCTTTCCCTCTCTTTTGTTTTCTCTTAGGCTTATCTAGTAAAGTTTCTCTAAGTTAGTCTTTAAATTTTGTTAGAGCTACAGGGGCTATTGGAGATAAAGTAGCCAACCAGTGACAAGTAGTATTAGAGCTAAACTAAGGTTAAGCATGAACTAAGGACGATGGCTTTCGTTTCAGAACCTGTGGAGTATGAAGAAGAGTATGTTAGGTGGAAAACTGAGCAGAACCCACAGGGCCAGAACCATAAGAACAAGTTGGCCGCCCAAGAGCCGTTAGCATTGCTTGGGAAGAGGCTTGCTAGGGTGGAGTTTGTCGTGATAGACCACAACGACTATTTGGAAGAGATGGATCAGTGCATGGTGCAACTCGACGGGAAGAGTTGCAGGAGGGCTCTTAAGGTGCACCTAATGAGGCCATTGATAGACTTCTCAAATGAGACGATGCTATTCAGCTTATGGTTGAGGATCTTCAACAAGAGATTATCAAGCTCAAAGATAACCTTGAATCGTGTAAGGTACAACTAGCAAGGGCGGTTACCGTACTTGTCGGGGAGCCGTCTTACCTCCAAGAAGAACTTCACCAACTAAGGATTGAGTTGAATACCTATAAGTCTTAAATGGTAACGAGTATTGCTGTGGTTGGGCTACTGATTGAGGTGCCAAGACTAGAGGCTTATGGTGGAGCGAATAAGGCATGGGATATTAAGAACTTACTCTATAGGGTGCAGCGATACCGCGTGCCCTTGGCTTCCTAGACGATGCCACGAAATTGTGCACCGCACTGCTTTACTTGAAAGATACTACGCTCGTGTAGTGGAGACAAATGTGTAATGACATGCAGAGGGGAGTTGATGCCATTCACCATGTAGGCAAAATTTAAAGCCAAAATACTGAAACAATTCCAATCTACGGATACAGAAGATGAAGCCCGAGCCAAGTTTCATCTTCTCCAACATAAGGATGACCATACTCGGGAATATGTATAGGAGTTCTCAGAACTTATGTTAGAGATACCTGATATAGCCCCTAAGGAAGTGTTGTTCACTTTTATGGATGGAAGTCGTTAGGCTAAGCTCGAGTTACAATGATGGGGCATCTAAGATATTACCCAAGCCATGACCATTATCGAATCCTTGTTCAAATTTCAAAAGAAGAAGACTAGCAAAGACAAGGGGAAAAAGCCTATCCATGGCAAAAGTGGGGGAGATAAGGCCAAACCGTCTCCCAAACCAATGGGTTCCAATGGGAGTAAGATAAACCCGCCCAACAAGAATAATTAGCTAAAACGGATGACAGAGTGCTTCTTATGCCAAAGGCTGCATTTCGCTAGGGACTGCCCAAGTTGTGAAAAGATTGTAGTTTCAGCCCAAGCCTTTGCCAAGTTTGTATGTTAAAAAAAAAAACAGAGGAGCATGCTTTTGGAAACCAAAAAAAAAAAAAAAAAACAGAGAAAAAAAACCCGAAGAATAATAGCAGCATGGAAGCATTTAGACCATACCTCTGCGTGCCTTAAACCTCTTAGGCTGTGGAAGAATGGATTGAACCACAGGAACAGCTCTTTCTACCCTGCTCGATGAAGCTTCTGGTTGAAATCCTGCTAACCTCCTACTTCACCTTATTTGCATGAACGCCAAGCTTTCCAGATTTCGGAATATTCCACTGCCTCAATCCTTGTTGGTGAAACAAAGGCGAGGAGGAGAAGTCTCAACATTCTTGATTATCTTGCAATTGATTAGCAAAAAACCAAGAACAAGAGAAAGAGAGGTCACGAGAGAGAGAGAGAGCTTGGGGAAAAAAAAGTCAGTTTTTTTTTCCACAGAGAGGTGTGAGTCCTTAAGCCAAAAAACTAGATTTCTGATATCTGATAACAATATCCCCGGGATATGATATTTTAAACATCCGGATGTTATCAACAGAGTAAGTTTGGCTTAACCCTAAACTCTTCTGAACCATATCTGAAAAAATCCTATGGTTCAGGCTATTAGGCCAAAATAATATTTATTATTTTTTTGGACCCAAAAAGCCCAAAATAATAAACATTAATTATTTATTTTTTGAGCTTGTAGAAATAACCTAATAAATAATTAATGAGCCCAAATGAATCAAATATAATTAAACATTAATTATTTATTTCTTGGGCTTATATAAATAACCCAATAAATAATTAACCATTAATTATTTTCCTCTAGTTTAAACCCAGGTTAATTTTCTAATTATTCAAACTGGACCCTGGCCCTGAATAATTAATTAACCAATTAAACCAGATAATAAATTTCTCTTAATTTATTTTTATTCCAGTCCAATAATAAATTAAACTTCCTGAATAAAATAAAATCCTCTTTAACCGAGACCAATTCCTCAACCCAAAATAATTAGGACTTACGGGCTATTCCGAGGATCAAAAAGACACATTGCCTTGGCTACTAAAATGACCAAAATACCCTTACTATATAAATAGCTGTATTTTACATTTTAAATATTTCCTAATATCACCATAAGGAAATATCGACCCTAAGGACAATGCTGCGTTAGCAAAGTCTCCGACCTACAGGTGAAATGACTAAAATACCCCTCTATACATCGCCGTGCATTTAGAGAGGAAGAAGTGTACTAACACCCCTTTAAATGACATCTACCATCCTTAGGCTTCTAGTCCAATGATCCACGACTTCCTGAAGTATTTCTGCTTTCCAAGGGAGTTACCCTAAAGCAAACATCCAAGTCATGTTTCTTAGGGCCCTGGACATTTAGATCATTTAGACAACCATAAGAGGCGATATAGTATAGAAATTATCTTGTACAAGTTTATCTTAACTAATTAGTCACACATACCCAACATGCAAGTATATTGGTCTTACGATAGAACTTCAACTAAAGTATATCAAAGTACATACTTCCAGCTTCATCAGACCACAAACTCATACTCAAATCATAGAGTACTAATCCACGCTGTAACAGTAGTAGTCTAGGTTTCTACCAAATAGTACTTTAAGAAACTACTATTACAAGTCCTGTTCTACGTATTCGAAATACGCTTATGTCATGATGTGAGTGGATTACTCACTGGCTAAAGGTAAACCATTCCCCATTTGGAATTCATAACATAATAACCAAAACATGATGAGATTCCCATTCTCATCAATCGGTTAAGAACAAATGTTTATGTGTTAAACAACCCCTGATCCATACCTTACTGTGAAAGATCACCATTCACATGGATCACTTATTTAAACACAATGGGTCTTTTTAAAACGAAATTGTGCAAAAACAAAAAGTAAATTCACAAACGATTTCTGAAAATAAATTCTTTTATTAAAACATTCGATATTTACATCAGAAACCTAGTCTAAGAGGGCATATTCCCAACAATCTCCTACTTACACTCTAAGACTAGGTAAATCCGTAGGTGCCCACCCCTATGGCATCTAAGTGTCTCTTGAAGACTCTCTCAACTAAAGGCTTGGTGAATGGATCCGCTAGATTGTTTTCTGAGGCAATCTGTTCCATCACGATTTCCCTTCTCTAGATGAAATTTCGAATCAAGTGGTACTTCCTCTCGATGTGCTTCCTCTTCTTGTGGTTTCGAGGTTCTTTGGATTGCGATACTACTCCAGTATTGTTGCAATACATCACAATCAGCATGTCTATGTATGGCACGACTCCAAGTTCTGAAATGAACTTCTGGAACCAGACTGCTTCCTTGGATGCCTCCAAAGCTGCCACATACTTAGCTTCCATGGTTGAGTCAGCAATGCAAGATTGCTTGATACTCCTCCATGAAATTACTCCTCCAGACAAGATGAAGACATATCCACTAGTGGATTTTCTCTCATCCTTATTTGCCTGGAAGACTGAATCTGTGTATCCTGTAGGAACCAAGTCATCAGCCTTGTAAACCAGCATATAATCTCTCGTTCATTTGAGGTACTTGAGAATATGCTTTATAACTTGCCAAAGAACCTCCCATGGGTTTGACTGATATCTGCTAACTAAGCCTACGAAAAAGCAGATATCTGACCTAGTACATAGCATGGCGTACATGAGACTTCCCACAAC
This sequence comes from Voacanga thouarsii, assembly GCA_026120185.1. NCBI lineage: Eukaryota > Viridiplantae > Streptophyta > Magnoliopsida > Gentianales > Apocynaceae > Voacanga > Voacanga thouarsii. The sequence continues at coordinate 1,330,822 of JANUWF010002273.1, forward strand.
CGAAGCGTAGGGAATCCTACTCATTCTGTCATTTTCTTCTTGAGATTTAGGACAGTCCCTGGAAGAAAATGACAACCCATGTCTGCAAGGGATTAGAGCTCCCTTGCATGAGTCCATGCTGTACTTGGCCAGCATCTTGTCAATGTATGCCGCTTGGGATAATCCTAACATTCTCTATTTCTTATTTCTAAGAAGTCTAATCCCGAGAATGTAGCTGATTTCTCCCAAGTCCTTCATACTAAATTGACCAGACAGCCAAACATTTGTAGATAACAATGACCCAACATCATTTCCAATTAGTAGAATGTCATCTACATATAAGACAAGAAAAATCACATTGATGCCTTCAAGTTTCCTGTACACGCATAGTTCATCCTCATTTTGAATAAAAACGTAAGACTTTACATTCTCGTCAAAACGAATGTTCCATGCTCTCGATATCTAATTAAGTCTATAAATAGACTTCTTAGGCTTGCAAACCGTATATTCTTGGCCTTCAACAATAAAGCCTTCCGGTTGGGACATATAGATTTCTTCGTTAAGATGACTATTTAAAAATGCCGTCTTGATATCCATTTGTCATATCTCGTAGTCATAATTACATGTGATGGCAAGGAGGATACGGATGGATTTAAGCATGGCTACCGGGGAAAAGGTTTTCTCATAATCGATCCCCTTTTTCTTGAGTATACCCTTTCGCCACAAGCCTAACTTTGAAGGTTTCCACTTTCCTATCTACTCCCCTCTTCCTCTTATATACCCACTTACACCCAATGGGTTTTATTCCTTCAGGTGAAGTTACAAAATCCCAAACCTGATTGAAATACATAGACTCAATCTTGGCTTTCATTGTTTCATGCCATAGATTTGCATCGGCATTAGCAATAGCCTTCTCGTATCTAGTGGGGTCTTGTTCTTGATGGTCGGAGACCAGCTTAAAAAATTCTCTAGTCAATCTCTCCGGAACCCTAGACACTCTCCCACTATGACGAGGCTCCATTTGTATAGGCTCTTAAGGCTGTGCCTCTTCTTATTCCACAATCGAGTAATAAGAAGTTGATTCTGTAGATAACCTCTTCTCAAGTTCCAATCTAGTTGAACCTTTTGTAAAAGTACTTTGATCATCTTTTAAGTATCTTGCATTGGTACTAATTAGTACTTTCTACTCCTTAGGATGATAAAAGTAACCACTCCTTGTCCCTTTTGGATACCCAACAAAATAGTATAATTCTGATCTTGGTTCCAACTTGTCTCTCTTGACCAGTACATAAGCCGGATAACCCCATATTCTGAGATAATTTAGATTTAGCTTATGCCCATTCTACATCTCATAGGGAGTCCTAGGTACTGACTTGGAAGGCACCAAGTTCAGAATGTATACCGCTGTTTCCAGGGCATATCCCCAAAGAGACACTGGAAGAGTAGCATAAGACATCATACTCCGTACCATTTCCATCAATATCTTGTTCATTCTCTCAGCTACTCCGTTCTGCTGGGGTGTCCCTGGTGTAGAGAACTGAGATATTATCCCATGATGTACCATGTAGTCCTTGAATTCACCCAGGAGGTACTCTCCACCACGATCCGATCGTAAGGTCTTGATTAATTTATCTGTCCGACGCTCCACTTCAGCCTTAAACTCCATGAATTTATCAAAAGAGTCAGACTTGCACCTCATCAGGTAAATATAACCAAACTGTGTACAATCATCCGTGAAAGTGATGAAGTACTCAAAACCTCCTCTAGCTGGTGTAGACTGTTGGGATGTATGCCCTCTTAGACTAGGTTTCTGATGTAAAAAAAATTGAATGTTTTAATAAAAGAATTTATTTTCAAAAATTATTTGTGAATTTACAATTTTATTTATGCACAATTGCGTTTGGAAAAGACCTATTGTGTTTTAGTAAGTGGTCCATGTGAATAGGGGTCTTTCACAGTAAGATATGGATTACGGGTTACTTAGCACATAAACTTTTGTTCTTAACCGATTGATGAGAATGGGAATTTCATCATATTTAAGTTATTATGTTGTGAATTCTAAATGGGGAATGACTTACCTTTAGCCAGTGAGTAGTCCACTCACTTCATGACATAAACGTATTTCGAATACGTAGAACAAGACCTGTAATAGTGATTTCTTAAAAGTACTATATGGTAGAAACCTAGATTACTACCGCTACAACGTAGACTAGTACTCTACGACTTGAATATGAGTTGGTGATCTGATGAAGTTGGAAGCATATACTTTGATATGCTATAGTTGAGGTTCTATCGTATGGCCAATATACTTACATGTTGGGTATGTATGACTAGTTAGTTAAGACCGACTTGTATAAGATAGTTTCTATACTATATCGCCCCTTGTACTTGTCTGAATGATCTGAATATCCAGGGTCCTGGGAAACATGACTTGGATGTTTGCTTTAGGGTAACTCCCTTGGAAAGCGAAAACAATCCAGGAGGTCATAGATCATTGGACTAGAGGTCTAAGGATGGTAGATGTCATTTAGAGAGGTGTTAGTACACTTCTTCCTCTCTAAATATACGGCGATGTATAGATGGGTATTTTAGTTATTACACCTATAGGTCGGAGACTTTGTTAACGCAATATTGTCCTTGGGGTCAATATTTTCTTATGGTGATATTAGAAAATATTTAAAATACAAAATACAGTTATTTATATGGCAAGGGTATTTTGGTCATTTTAATAGCTAAGGCAGTGTGTCTTTTGGTCCCCAGTATAGACCGTGAGTCCTAATTAAATGCGAGTTAAGGGATTGATCTTAAATTAAATGAAATTATTTTATTTAAGTAGCCTAATTTAATTATCGAGCTAGAATAAAATAAAGGTCTATGGAGAGAGAATTAATTAAATTGGTTTGGTGGGTTAATTAATTATTTAGGGCTTTAGCCTAGTTTGAATAATTAGGGATTAATCTGGGACTAAATTGATTTAGGCTTATTTAATTGGATTGGTTTATTTGGGCTGAAAAATTAATTATTTGTTGGGCTATTGAGTTGGTTCTAACTAGAATAATTAATTAAGTCCAATAGGTTAAACCAAGAGTCCAATGGCCTAATCCAATTTAACATAGGGTTTTTTATTTAGGTTAAATAGGAGGATTGGAAACATCGTTGTTGTAATTAGACACACAAGAGAGATGACTTCTTCTCTGTGGAATAGCCAGACGTCTCTCTCTCTCTTTCTCTAGAAAATTCCCTAGCTCGTTAGTTGTTCACCAAATGATAGTTAGGCAGGCCATATACTGAAAGACCGAGAGTTTGGCGTTCACATACATGTAAAGGCGGAGCAGGAGGCTTACAGAAATCGCACTAAAGGCTTCTACCAGCACACTTACACCGGTTGCATACGTTTCGGTACAGCTAACACTTAAAACGAGAAAAAGAGATAAAATTTTTAAAGTCTCGAGATTGGGACAGGGCGCAACTGGCGCCAGCTAGGGCTGCCCGAGCCGGCGCCGACCCTGCCCTGGAATCCCTGTTCTTATTTTCTAGTTTTTTTATATTTGCTTCCGCTGCGTGCTTCATGTTTTCCCGCTTTCCATGCCTTCAATGACAAGAGACCACACATATCAGTATGAACAAGACTCAATATTTCTTTGGCTCTATCCGCCTTTGGGGTAAATGACCTTTTGGTCATCTTTTCCATCAGGTAGGATTCACACCGAGGCCAATTTTTCAGTCTCAATAAGCCCAAAGGCCCATCATGGATTAGCCTTTGAATCCTGGTTGAGTTGATATAACCCAACCTTATATGCCAAAGGTATAAGTCATTGACATTGGTCTTTCTCTTCTTAGTTAAAGGTTCAGATTGAGCATTATTTGATTGATTGTTAATAGGGTTTAAGAAGAATAGATTTTTATACATGTGCCCAGTACAAATTTTTTTTCCATTTCTACTAATAGAAATACCAGAATGGAAAGAGACAGAATATCCTTGATTTATTAGTTTTGCAACTGAAATCAAATTCTGACGAAACCCAGGTACATATAAAATATCTTTTAAAGCCACTATTCTATTACAATAAAAAATAAGATCCAACTCTCCCACTGCAAGGGCCCAGACTTGTGCTCCATTTCCCACGTGTAGCCCATGTTCGCCCTTCTTGAGTCTTCTAATCATTTTAAACCCCTACAAGGAGTTACAGATGTGATCAGTGGCTCTTGAATCAACAATCCAAGTGGAAGTTGATCCAACCATTGATATAGACTCTAGATAGAAAAAATTACCTGTGGGGTTTTTCTTGGCTTGAAGATCTGGACACTCCTTTTTCCAGTGTCCCTTCTTCCCACATTTGAAGCACTTGCCCTTTGGTTTATTTTTGGGTTGGGCCGCTGTGTTTCCCTTCTTCTTTTTGAACTTTCTGGGCTTGGGCTCAGTTCTTGAGTAGGAAGCCTTAGCAATCATGGCCTTTGATTGAGGCTTCATGACCTTCTTTGCCATATGGAGTTCCTTTATCAATTTAGTTAAACTCATGTTTAACTTGTTCATGTTGTAATTTAATTTGAATTGAGTAAAGGAGCTCGGTAGAGACTCAAGAATCATATCCACTTGTCTCTCAGGGTCAATGACAGCCCCTAAGATTTCTGCTTCCTTGAAAGCAGCAATTATCTTGAGTATGTGCTCTCTGACTGATACTCCCTCAACCATCTTAGTGTTGATTATAGTTTGAAGAGCTTCCTGCCTTGCGGGCCGGCTCTTATCTGCAAACATAGTGGCCAATGACTGACTAATATCATACGCAGAAGTTATATGCTCGTGTTTTGACTGGAGCAAATTAGACATGGAGGCTACAATATAGCAGCGTGCCATTTCGTCAGCTTTCTTCCATCACAGGGCAAGTCTCGTAAAGGACATACTTATACTCCTCGATTAAGAGTATTATGTCCAGGTTCCTCTTCCAATCCACATAGTTTGGTCCCGTTAGCTTATTCTCCTTGAGAAAAATGGCCAATGGACTAAAAGAACCTTCCACTATTTCTGAAAAATCGAAAAATAAAAGAAAACGATTTAGTTTGTGAAAATAAAATAAATTCGTGCACTAAAATTAATTTGGCTCTTAGAAAAACTGACACAACTTCTTAGGAAGATTAACAGTTCCCTAAACTAAGTGTATTAACCATCACAAATTAATTTTCCTTTTAGGTAATGATCTATAGGATAATTCCATTGAGGGGATGGTTGTTTCCTCTCATTTCCTATGGACATACCTCGTACTATAACCTCCAACGTGGGCTGGCCGATTATAGTACATGTTGGGTTTCTCAGGCTTGTATCCTATACGGCGCAGTGGAAAATAAAACGAGATACCCTCCCAAGACCCATATATGTGTGGAAAACAAGACATAATGAGGGTAAAGGTAATAGCTTTTACCTTTGTGTGATCGTCCGAAGAACAAAAATTTATTCTTCAAGTTGAGGCGCGATCCAGCAATCCTCGTGATCAACCTCCACGTGAGTTGAATGTCTAACCACTATAATCACAGTGTATGATTATCTCTAATAGTAATCCACACAAAGGAATACTCAAGCACCAAAATTTCTGTGCTAGCAGAAAAAGATGGCGGCTAGGTTTTTCTTTCAAGAAGAAAACAAGAGAGAGAGAACAAGAGGCTGATTTCGTGTATCTTTTTGTGTCCAATTTCAGCTTAGGTTTTTCGTGTGTATATTCTCCAATACACACGAAATTCCCTTACCAAAAACAGGGGATTCTAATCCCATTAGAATTCCCTAATTGTAATTGGAAACATTAAGTTCTCACAATTACAACTTGTACCATAAATTATAACTAATTATAATTTATCTACAACAATTTTTCTTTCTCTCAATTAACCCCACAATGTTATCAAATAACATCTTGAGTATATAATCCTCTATTGTGTGTGACCTATTAGGTTTCCCAGTTAATTGGTAGCGAACATGAATTAATCCAAACGTCTTTGAGATTAATAATCCATAATTAATTAGAATTAATCCTATTAATTCTAATCAGGATTGGTTTATTAATTCATCAATTAATAAACCCATATTCCCAGATCATGAGTGGTATCTAGCAACACATCATGACCACCTAAGAGTTCAGGAAGTCAAGTGGCTTGACATGAACCCTTCAATAACAAACTTCAGTACAATCAACTCATTTCATCATACAATATCTCATTCGATTTGGAGTACGGAATTAGTACCAACTCCCTCCAGAATTAATTCTGGCCCGAATACAATAGTATTTGTACCAGGAACCCACTACTCTAGATGTATATCAATTGGAACTGTTTACAATACACAATTGCCTTGGCCAAGGACTTTCGAGTAGTAATTCCTACAAGTGGCCGTGAGATATTCGCCCCTACTATTAGGAGTGGTGAATCCTTTATTGACCCTCTTAACTACTTTCGTTTACCTCATCATGCATCTAATATCCATCTCATATGTGACCCTCGATTAAGCTCCGGAGATTAGAATCAAAGTACAAGGCTCAGCAAACAAAGTACCTTGGAGATCTCAAGTTCAAGGATACTTGTACGTTTGCTATATTGAGATTATATCACTGGCACTAAATAGTTATCCATGTGATTATCTCAAAGTTATGTCATCCAATGAACTTGTTCCATTAACAAGCATCCATGTGTTAACTTTGAGTATTTCAATACTCACGGTTATGAGAACCACCGCCTGATCAAATTAGGAAGTCTAATACATGCTAGTCTTAACGCATTAATGATGTCATATCTCATTAATACTATGACTAGGGACTATTTAAGTACTAACACCATCCAGTATAGTAGGAATCTCATATCATGATCTCTATCACGATTTTTCTTAACACAGTGTTGTACTAAGGACTTTATCGAACAGTTATATTACTTAAAGTAAACAAAAGAAATTGTAAGATAAATAATGCCTTTTATTAAAATAAAATGTATCATATACAATGTACAAGTGATTGCCTCTAGGGCACAACACTAACAGTACGTGTCCCAGGTTATTAATTATATCCCTCCATTAGTTCTAGATCCTTGTGGTATCCCCATTCTATACGGGTTCATTCCCAGGGTGACGCGAGGGGACCCGCGATCTCTAATGATGATCGTGATGGAAGCCATGGGGCCGTTGGAACCCCTCTCCCGCTTAGTCTTTTAAAATAAATGTTTACTAAAAAATATCATTTTGAAAATTTTCATTAAGTTTTTCCTTAACTCAAAAATAAAATATCTAAATCCATTAAAATCTCTATGTCAATGTTTATATCCTTTGAGAGATTTTTCCATGGACTAATTTTATTGAAGTTAAAAACTTAATGATTTCAAAAAATTTCCAATTAAAACTTTTTAAAGACTTTGGTCTCAAGTTTATTTGACAAAACAATTTTCTAGTATTAAAATAAAATAAAATGGTTTTCTATTTTAACTTACAAAAATATCTAAATCCAATATATTTTTTATGTCAAGGATTAAATCCTTTGAGAAAATATCTAAGGATTAATTTTTGTTCAAGTTAAAATAACCATTTAATTTTTTTAAAGAAAAATATTTTTCTTGTCAAAAATATTCCCAAAGACTTTGGTCTTTGAGAAAATGCGCATATAGGTACTCAAAATAAATAATATGCTAGAAAATAGTAAACGTTTTCATGATATTCTATTTTTAAACCTAAGTGCCCAAATAATAAAATTAAATACATTAATTAATGGTCTTGTTTAATCCTAAAATCCATTACTAATATTTTTTATGCAAATATATTTCAAGAATAATAACTATTGCAAAAATATTAATTTCTCCTAGTATGGGACCCAAAACGAAAAAGAAAAGTGCAAGAAAATTGCAAGGAAAAATAAAAAAACTCCATGGTCTATGTATACCTGCTGCACCGGATCCCTCTCATGGTCCACCGCGAGCCAGGTGCACCAGCCACACCGGATCACGCTGATGGTCAACCCGTGGAGCCTGCCCGCCCGCCCGCCATCCGCGCTCGCCGTTCGACCCGCATGACCCACGCCATTATCCGATTTCAATTTGCAATTGCATGTAAATTGCAATCATCCAGTGGTTTTAAGCCAACGCGAAGCCATCCTCGGCTCCAGGCAGAGAATGCTATCGGCGGCTCGGCTCCAGTGGTGACTTATGAACAGTGTCGTCTTCACTGATTTCTTTTGTGCGAATTTTCTTCTTTGTTTTTTCTGCATTTTTCTGCTATTTCTTTTCCAGCGGCTTTTTGGATGTTTTGCATTACAAAAAACTCATCCAAACCAAAACACATTCGCCTATACCCTTCCAATTTGGGTTTACACAGTTGTTCTATGAAAGTATGGAAAAATTACAGAGGGCCTATGCTTCTACTGTGAAGCTTACAAAAATACCTATCCTATACCAAAACAGCGAAGGATCACAGGCTTAAGCACCAAAAAATGGTCTTCTCCATTTTTATTAACTAACATGCTTTCTAAGTTGATCAAACCACATGCTCTGATACCACTTGTACGTTAAAAAAAAAAAAAAACAGAGGAGCTTGCTTCTGGAAAAAGAAAAAAAAAATAGAGAAAAAAAAACCCAAAGAACAATAGCAGCATGGAAGTATTTAGACCATACCTTTGTGTGTCTTAAACCTCTTAGGCTGTGGAAGAATGGATTGAACCACAGGGACAGCTCTTTCTACCCTGCTCAATAAAGCTTCTGATTGAAATCCCGCTAACCTCCTACTTCGCTTTGTTTGCATGAATGCCAAGCTTTTCCAATTTCAGAATATTCCACTGCCTTAATCCTTGTTGGTGAAACAAAGGCGAGGAGGATAAGTCTCAACGTTCTTGATTATCTTGCTACTAATTAAAAAAAAACCAAGAACAGAAGAAAGAGAGGTCACGAGAGAGAGAGAGAGAGAGCTTAGGGAAAAAAAATCAATTTTTTTTCCACAGAGAGGTGTGAGTCCTTAAGCCAAAAAATTAGGTTTCTGATATCTGATAACAATATCCCCGGGATATGATATTTCAAACATCCGGATGTTATCAACAGAGTAAGTTTGGCTTAACCCTAAACTCTTCTGAACCGTATTTGGAAAAAACCCTATGGTCCAGGCTATTGTGTCAAAATAATATTTATTATTTTTCTTGGACCCAAAAAGTCCAAAATAATAAATATTGATTATTTATTTTCTAATACGAATCTTATGTGGCTTTTCTTAGTGTTGCGGTGTTTTTGGTGGCTATGTGTTCAGTTCAAACAAAGGAAACCAAAACAAGAACTTTTCTTGTGACAAAAAGAGCAAGTAATCTAACTACTTACACTCTTTCAAACCCTTGAAGAACAAAGCCTCAAAGACCCTCAAGATGAGTAGAAAGTTTTACTATATTCTCACCCTAATATCCTTGAAGCAACAAAGGTAAGCAAGAACAAATAGAATAGAGAAAATAGGCACCCAAGTATTGAATTTCAAACAAACTTTAGAAGAACAAAGCAACTTAGACCCATTCAAAGAAAACAATATTGGATTATCCAAAAGATTTATAGACTCTTACAAAAGGAAGACTAACCCTTAAGCTTGGTCTTGAACAAGATGAACAATGAGGCTAGGGCCTCTCAAGGTTCTCTCTCAATTTGAATTAAAGTGTAGTGAATTGTCTTGTCAAATCAATAAAGGTGCTATTTATACTATCCTAACCATAACTAAGTAATCCCTGAGGTTTAATTATAGTTTAGGGTCAAAATAAGTCTTTACAAACACTTAAAAGTGAAGAAAGTTGGAGAAAAGTATTAAAATGCGGAGCAATCGGCGGTGGCCCAAGGGGAAGCTGGCACCGGTTTGGGACATCAAGCCGGCACCGGTTTGGTTCTGTCTTCGGGCTGGTTCATGTTTGCTTGAACTGTCGTTTTGGACAGAATGGAGCCGGCGCCGGTCTGGCTGTCCTCTGGGAAGCCTCCCTTTGTCAAATTTCATCCCCTTTTCCTGCTGGTTTGAGTTCTTGTTGGGGTCCCTCGTGGATGGCCATCAACACGAACTCTTGGCTAGCTTCCTCCATCTTCCAATCCTCCTTCATCCTCAAGCATGGTTTGATGATCAATTGAAAATCATCTTGAAGCTTCTTGGTCCTCGCTCTTGTCATCGGTTCTTGTCCTCCATGATGAAGTGGAGTCTCATCATCTCCCCCTCCTTGAAAAGGATTCATCTTCGAATCATCGTCATTATCTACATCAAAAGGAGAGAGGTCGCTAATGTTAAATGTGGCACTAACATGATACTCACCAGGTAAATCTATCTTGTAAGCATTATCTTTAATTTTGGCAAGAACTTGAAATGGTCCATCCCCCATTGGATCAAGTTTGCTTCGTCGTTGCGTAGGGAATCTCTCCTTGCGAAGGTACACCCATACCTAATCGCCCGGCTCAAAGGTAACCTTTTTTCTTCCTTGATTGCGCTTTTGGGTGATCTCTTCGTTTCGTTTTGCAATTGTTGCTTTCACCTTCTCATGGAGTGCCTTCACCATCTCCGCTTTCTTAGCTCCATCAAGGTTTAACCGTTCACCTATAGAAAGAAGAACCAAATCTAAAGGAGTTAGAGGATTAAAACCATATACAATTTCAAAAGGAGAACAAGAAGTGGTAGAGTGAATAGCCCTATTGTAAGCAAACTCAATGTGAGATAAGCACTCCTCCCAATTTTTCAAGTTTTTCTTGATCACGGTTCGTAAAAGTTGGGTGAGTGTTCAGTTGACCACCTCAATTTGTCTGTCCGTTTGAGGATGACAAGCTGTGGAAAACAAAAGATTAGTACCAAGCTTTTTCCATAAAACTCTCCAAAAATGGCTAAGGAATTTAGTATCTTTATCCGAGACAATAGTCCTTGGAATCCCATGCATTCTTACCACTTCTTTAAGGAATAATCTGTAATATAGGACGCACCATTAGTTTTAGAACAAGCCACAAAATGAGCCATTTTAGAGAATTGATCAACAATCATAAATATGAAGTCCTTACCCCCTTTGGACCTAGGTAATCCTAAGATGAAATCCATTGAAATATCAACCTAAGGCACATTAGGTGTAGGCAAATGAGTATAAAGACCATGTTGATGGGATCTAGACTTGGCTCGCCTACAAATAATGTATTGAGAACAATGTCTCTCTACATCGTTTCTCATTTTTTGCCAAAAGAAATGTTCCTTAAGGATGCCTAAGGTTTTTGCAACACCAAAATGCCCCATTAGTCCCCCACTATGGGTTTCCCGAACTAGCAACTCCCTAATGGAACCATTTGACACACAAAGCCTTGCTTCCTTAAACAAGAAACCATCATGCCTATAATATTTAGTAAATGCACATTTCTCATAAGCATGGAAAATATCCCCAAACTCCTCATCATCAATATACAAATCTTTTACAAATTCAAAACTAAGAAGTTTAGCATCCAATAAGTTTAGTAGGACATACCTTCGAGATAATGCATCCGCTACCACATTTTTCTTACCCTTTTTGTATTGAACGATATATGAAAATGTCCCAATAAACTCCGTCCACTTTGCATGCCTTTTGCTTAAGTTTTATTGGCTCTTGAGGTGTTTAAGGGTCTCATGATCGGTATGAATGACAAACTCACTTGGTAAAAGGTAGTGTTGCCAATATTCCAAGGTCCTCACTAAGGCATGAAGCTCTTTGTCATAGGTAGAATAGTTGAGGGTTGCCCTGGACAATTTCTCACTAAAGTATGCAATGGGTTTTCTATCTTGGGTCAAGACCGCTCATATTCCCACCCCACTTGCATCACACTTTATCTCAAAAGCCTTCTCAAAATTGGAAAGAATAAGAATTGGAGTTTGGCTCAATTTGTCTTTGAGGGTTTGCAAGGTTTGTTGTTGGGTTTCCTTCCACCTAAATCCCACATTTTTCTTTACTACTTCGGTTAGAGGGGCTGCAATAGTGCTAAAATTTTGAATAAACCTCCTATAGAAGCTAGCTAATCCATGGAAACTACAAACTTGGGTAATGGTGGTAAGGGTTGGCCAATCTTGGATGGCTTTCATTTTTCCCTCATCAACCTCAATCCCTTTGGCACTCACAATATATCCAAGGAACGTAATCCTCTCCAAACAAAAAGAGCATTTCTCAAGATTAGCATACAATCTCTCTCTTCGGAGGGCAACAAGCACACTTTGAACATGATTTAAATGATCCATATATGATTTGCTAAAAATTAATATATCATTAAAGTACACAACAACAAATTTCCCAATGAATTCCCTCAAAACATAGTGCATTAGTCGCATAAAAGTACTAGGAGCATTGGACAATTCAAAGGGCATGACAAGCCATTCATACAACCCTTGTTTAGTTTTAAAAGTAATTTTCCATTCATCCCCTTCCCTTATTCTAATTTGGTGATAACTGGATTTCAAATCAATTTTTGAGAAAATGCATGCACTAAATAGCTCATCAAGCAAGTCATCTAGCCTAAGAATGGGATAGCAGTATTTTACCGTTATGTTGTTGATAGCGCAACAATCCACACACATACGCCACGTCCCATCATTTTTGGGCACCAAGAGAAATGGAACCACACATGGGCTTAAACTCTCTCTCACATGTCCCTTCTCAAACAATGCCTCCACTTATTTTTGCAATTCCTTGGATTCCTTCGGATTGCTTCTATATACCGGTCGGTTGGGGATGATGGCTCTGGGCACAAAGTCGATTTGATGCTCAATTCCTTTCAATGGTGGTAGTCCTCTGGGCACCTCATTTAGAAAAATGACTTCAAACTCTTGAAGGATAGCTGCAATTTCATGAGGCAAAAACAATGTTGAATCATTAGTAGAAACAAAAGAACCTTTGCATAAAAGAAAAATAACCGGTTTCTTAGTTTCTATAACCTCTATGACCTCACTCTCCTTTGCAAAGAAATTCACTCTCATTTTACCTCCCCTCCCTTGTCCTTACTCACTCCTATCGTTGATTGTCAATGGAACTTGTTTGTTCATTCTCTCTCTTAATTCTTTTTCTTGCCTCTCATTTTCTTTCCTCTTAATTTCTTGCTTTTGTTTAAATTCTTGCGCTCCCTTCTTCTTTTCTTTTTCCTTTATGATTCTTTGGTCTTTGCTCACCTCACTAGGGGCCATGGGGGTGATGGTAAACTTAGTTCCCTCATTGAGTAGGGAATAAGTATTCTTCCTCTCATCATGTTTTATATGCCTATCATATTGCCAAGGCCTCCCTAGTAGTAAGTGACCTACTTTCATGGATACTATATCACATAGCACTTCATCCTTATACTTTCCCATTTCAAAAGATACCAACACTTGTTTATTTACTTTCATTTTCCCACTATCATTCAACCATTGTAGTTTGTAGGGCTTGGGGTGTCTAATCCAACTCAAGTCCAATTCTTCAACCAAATCTGCACTAATCACGTTAGTGCAACTCCCACTATCCACAATGACACTACATGGGGTCTTGTTGACTAGACACCTAGTGTAAAAAATGTTCTCTCTTTGTTGGTGGTCTTGATCCTTAATGGCTTGTAAACTCAAAGACCTTCTAGTAACTCCCACCAAGGAGTATTCTTGTTCAACAACTTCTCCCTCATCACTCTTCTTATCTCCATTTCCCTCTTGGTCTCCTTAGTATCTTTCTCCCTCTTCCTCTTCGTCAGTAGAGACCTCACTATAGGGATTAGTATGCATTGCTCTCTTTCTTGGACACTTATGGGAAGTGTGTCCATATCCAAGGCACTTAATGCATTTGATATCTCTATTCATTTGTGGCCTCTCTATGACTTTCCCCCTGTCCTTGTTCCGTTCTTCCCTAGGTTTCCAATCCTCCCTAGGCTACCATTCTTCCCTAGGTTTCCAAGCTTCCTTAGATTTGTTGAAGTCCCTTTGAAATGGTTTGGGGGCTTCATCATTCTTAGTTGGCACCCTGCTAGTTGTGTTGGGGTTTGGAAGTGTTGGTCTAGTAAATGCCCTTCTCTTTAATTGCCTTTCAATCTTCATGGCGGCATGTACTATATCCTCCAATTGATCATAGGGGTGCAATTCCACCAAATTGGCAATCTCCCTATTTAATCCTCCTAAAAACCTTATTCTTGTTGCTCTAGGATCTTCATGGATTTGAGCTCTCATCAATATGACTTCCATCTCCTTATGATAATCTTCCAAACTTTTGTTCCCTTGTTTAAGTGATTGGAGCCTTTGGTAGAGATTATTATAGTAATAGTGTGGTATAAATCTTGCTATTATCATATCTTTCAATAAATTCTAACTTGCCACGGTTTCCACTCATATTTACCTCCTTTGAGCACTAATTTGCTCCCACCATACCAAAGCATACTCCGAAAAATCCAAAATAGGCAACCTCACTTTTGACCTCTCACTATAACTATGACTTTCTAGGAATATCTCCATCTTGCTTTCCCACTCAAAATAAGCTTCGAGGTCACTCTTGCCATAGAATGTGAGCACTTTCAATTTAATATGGCTCAACTCCCTTTCCACATCATTTTCTTCTCTCCTTCCTCCCCTATTACCCCATCTTCTATGTTGTTCCCCAAAGGTCTCAACATGTTCTCCTTCATACTATTCATCGACTCCTTCAAATTCTCTTTCTAGCCCCCTTAGATTGTTCCCCCTATTCCTTCTTTATCCTCTACCTCGTCCTCCTCTTATTCCATGAACTCCCTTTCTCATAGGAGCTTGTTAGAATCCCCCAATTGAATGTTCGTCCCATTCCTCCTCTTGTTGGGCATGTAATGAAGAAGTGTGGGTATTACCATTCCTCATTCTAGGGCTAGGTGCTTTAAATCATTCTTAGCCCTTCCTTTATGCAACGGTAGAAGATTGGCCAAGATGGTTTATCAACTCTCTTGTCAAATTTTGAAATTTGCTTTACATAGTCCTCATCATGGCTTGCAAGTCCTCACACAATCCTCTAGCATCAATGGGTTCTTCTTGAGGTCTATTAGGTCCACTTGCTAGAGATCTCTTGTTCATGGGTCATGGTGGTAGAGTATTTACTTATCTATACCTGTAAAACAAGAGATTAGAATGAAAAATTGATCCTTGCTGCACTTCCTTGCGTGTTGGC
Source organism: Voacanga thouarsii (assembly GCA_026120185.1). Taxonomy (NCBI): domain Eukaryota; kingdom Viridiplantae; phylum Streptophyta; class Magnoliopsida; order Gentianales; family Apocynaceae; genus Voacanga; species Voacanga thouarsii. The sequence goes on from JANUWF010002273.1 coordinate 1,345,905, forward strand.
TCTCAAGGTTGATCACTCCACCCTCATGTTTACTCTCTTAGGCTCTTTTGATAATAGGCTCTCCCTCTTGCCTTTCTCTCAACACTCAAGCCTTCTTGTTCAATCCCATTTCTCCTCAATAGCCGAAGATTTAGTCCAGCTAAGTGAATCACACAAATCAAAAGGAATTTCCAATTAGGGGGTCTTAAGGGGAATTTCAACAAACACTTGTTGGGCACCTTCAAGCAATCAAGTTTTAAGCCAAAAATTTCAAGAAAAATGGACTCAATCAACTCAAGAGCAAGCACTAGATGCAAAAGGACACTTCTAAGCAAGAAACAAACAAGAATTATCAAGAACAAAGAAAACAAGAATAACTAGAACTAGGATGATAAAGAACAAAATGACCACAAATGTGCAATAGAAAATTTGAGTTCAATGGATATGGAATTCAATAATTGAGTGATATACTAAGCCACAAAAACCCAAGGAATAAAAATCAAGAATCAAAGTTCCCAACTATAGCAAAAAACACTCTCATTGAACATTTATCAAACACCTTGGCTGCAACCTCGTCACTCGAGCAACTAGAATTTTCACCCATATTCAAGTCAAATTTTAACACAATCACAAGACAAATTTGTTTCTAAGGATTATAACAACATCAAGGAGCAATTTCCCAATAGCAAAATCAAGAAATAACAAAAATTTCAAGACCTTTTTTGGAGCAATTTTTTGAGTTATAGGATTTTCTGTTTTTCTCTTTTCTTCACTTTGTAAGGCTCATTTTTCTTGTTTTCAAGCTTTGATGGGAATCAAACTTTTCCTTACTCTGATACCAAACTCTTTAATACAAATCTTGTGTGGCTTTTCTTGGTGTTGTGGTGTTTTTGATGGCTATGTGTTCATTTCAAACAGAGGGAACCAAAACAGGGACTTTTCTTATGACAAAAAGAGAAAGTAACCTAACTACCTACACTTTTTCAAACCCTTGAAGAACAAAGCCTCAAAGACTTTCAAGATGAGTAGAAAGTTCTACTATATTCTTACCCTAATATCCTTGAAGCAACAAAGGCAAGCAAGAACAAATAGAATAGAGAAAATAGGCACCCAAGTATTGAATTTCAAACAAACTTTAGAAGAACAAAGCAACTAAGACCCATTAAAAGAAAACAACATTGGATTATCCAAAAGATTTATAGACTCTTACAAAAGGAGGACTAACCCTTAATCTTGGTCTTGAACAAGATGAACAAGGAGGCTAGGGCCTCTCAAGATTCTCTCTCAATTTGAATTAAAGTGTAGTGAATTGTCTTGTCAAATTAATAAAGGTGTTATTTATACTATCCTAACCCTAGCTAAGTAATCCCTGAGGTTTAATTACAGTTCAGAGTCAAAACAAGTCTTTACAAACACTTAAAAGTAAAGAAAGTCGGAGAAAAGTATTAAAACGCGGAGCAATCGGCGATGGCCCAGGGGAAAGCCGGCACCGGTTTGGGACATCAAGCCGACACCAGTTTGGTTTTGTCTTTGGGCCGGTTCATATTTGCTTGAAGTGTCGTTTTGGACAGAATGGAGCCGGCGCCGTTCTGGCTGCATGCAGCCGGCACTGGCTGTCCTCTGGGAAGCCTCCCTTTATCAAATTTCATCCTATTTTGTTACCGGTTTGAGTTCTTGTTAGGGTCCCTCGTGGATGGCCATCAACACGAACCCTTGGCTAACTTCCTCCATCTTCCAATCCTCCTTCATCCTCAAGCATAGTTTGATAATCAATTGAAAATCATCTTGAAGCTTTTTGGTCTTCGCTCTTGTCATCGGTCCTTGTCTTCCATGATGAAGTGGAGTCTCATCATTTTCTGAGCTTGTAGAAATAACTCAATAAATAATTAATGAGCCCAAATGAACATAAAATAATTAAACATTAATTAATTATTTATTGGGCTTATATAAATAACCCAATAAATAATTAACCATTAATTATTTTCCTCTAGTTTAAGCCCATGTTAATTTTCTAATTATTTAAACTGAACCCTAGCCCTGAATAATTAATCAACCAATTAAACTATATAATAAATTTCTCTCAATTTATTTTTATTCCAGTCCAATAATAAATTAGACTTTTTGAATAAAATAAAATTCTTTTTAATCGAGACCAATTCCTCAACCTAAAATAATTAGGACTTACGGGCTATTCTGAGGACCAAAAAGACATATCGCCTTGGCTACTAAAATGACCAAAATACCCCTACAATATAAATAGTTATATTTTATATTTTAAATATTTTTTAATATTACCATAAAGAAATATCGACCCCAAGGATAATGCTGCGTTAGCAAAGTCTCCGACTTACAAGTGAAATGACTAAACCCTTCTATACATCGCCGTGCATTTAGAGAGGAAGAAATGTATTAACACCCCTCTAAATGACATCTACCATCCTTAAGCTTCTAGTATAATGATCCATGACTTCCTGGAGTATTTACGTTTTCAAAATGAGCTACTCTAAAGCAAACATCCAAGTCATCCCAAGGCCTTGGATATTTAGATCATTCAGATAACTACAAGGGGCGATACAGTATAGAAACTATCTTGTACAAGTTTGTCTTAACTAACTAGTTACACATACCCAACATGCAAGTATATTGGTTCTACGATAGAACCTCAACTAAAGTATATCAAAGTACATGCTTCCAGCTTCGTTAGACCACAAACTCATATTCAAGTTGTAGAGTACTAGTCCACACTGTAGCAGTAGTAGTCTAGGTTTTTACCAAATAGTACTTTAGGAAACCACTACTACAGGTCATGTTCTACGTATTCGAAATATGTTTATGTCATGAAGTGAGTGGACTACTCATTGGCTAAAAGTAAGCCATTCCCCATTTGGAATTTATAACATAATAACCTAAACATGATGAAATTCCCATTCTCATCAATTGGTTAAGAACAAATGTTTATGTGTTAAATAACCCCTAATCTATATCGTACTGTGAAAGACCACCATTCACATGGATAACTTATTTAAACACAATGGGTCTTTTTCAAACGAAATTGTGCACAAACAAAAAGTAAATTCACAAATGATTTCTGAAAATAAATTCTTTTATTAAAACATTCGATATTTACATCAGAAACCTAGTCTAAGAGGGCATATTCCCAACAAAGTCGAGGAGCAATAGAGAATTGCATACATATGGCATCTCGAGGCGGTCCAAGCAAGGTGAAAGACTGATAGAAGGGCTGAATGTATGTGAACGTTTCCATAAAGGGACACGACATACTAGCACTTGTAGATACAAGAGCCGATGTTAAATATATGAGTCCCGACACAATAAGGACGTTGGGTTTAGCATGGACACTAGCTAAAAAGTAGTTTAGAAGAGTGAAAGGCACATAGACTCACTTAGACAGGAAGTTAAGAATGTGCCCATTTGGATCAGCCAGTGGCAAGGTAAGGCCGCCTTCTCTATAGCTCCGCTTAATAACTATAGAGTTGTTCTTGGTATGGATTTCTTAGACTATTTGAAGCCCGTCATGGTGCTGAACAAGGACACCATGTTCATAATGCAAGGGGGAATGGCTTGTGTTGTGAACATTTATCAAGAAAACAAGCTAAGCCCAAAGCAACTAAAAAAAAGGATGCAATAGGGTGAAATAATGGTTGTTGCCATCATTTGTGATAAGGATCTCTTGAATTTTGAGGAAACCAAGGAAATACCCATTCCACCTAGAATAGCTAAAGTCTTTGAGGAGTTTGAAGACATTATACTTGAGGACTTATTGAAACGACTTTTACCAAGATGAGAGATGGACCATGCGATTGAGCTAGTGGATGGTGCCAAACCGATTTCCTAACTGCTATACCAAATGTCTCTTGATGAGCTTGAAAAATTAAGGAGACAACTCAAAAAACTCTAGGAGGTAAAATTCATCAAGCCGTCTAAAAGTCCTTATGGGGCACCTATTTTCTTTCAAGAAAAAAGACGAAATCTTGTGAATGTGTGATGACTGTCGGGCCCTCAACAAACAAATGGTGAAGAATAAGTACCTATTCCCACTTATAACCGTCTTCTTTGATCGTTTATAAGGGGCTAAGATGTTCTCCAAGCTTGATCATTGCAAGGGCTATTACCAAATGCGGATTGTAAAGGGGGACGAACTGAAAACGACGATTGTTATAAGGTATGGATCATTGGAGTTTCTTATAATGCCAGTCAGTCTAATCTAGTGTTGTTAAAGGCACAAGGTGCAGAAAAATGTAAAGGGGGTCTAGAGCCTTGAGGCTCAAGGTGCAAAAAGGCACGTATTTTTTTTACAAAAGGCGTACTATCAATATAAAATATTATATATATTTCCTGATAGATTATCGTTTAGATAGCTTAGTGACTTAGTAAAAAAAAAAAAAATTAGCAAAAGAGTCTAATGCCTAATCAATCATAATCCTCAGAATCCCTAGGAAAATTTCCACTACTTGATCTCTATTTTCTAACGGAGCATCTTCCTTTTTCTCTTCATGTTCCTTTTCCTCTTTATCATGTTCATTATTAGTAACATCAAATCTAAGAACACTTAAAGAGGATGGCCTTCAAGTGGAATGTACATGTTGAGAACGAGAAGAACCAACATCTCTTGATCTAGATGAATAGTGTGGTTCTTCCACTCCTGCTGCCCCAGAAACCTCAGACCAAGTCAAATTCGAATTTTCAAATACTGTATCATCATTATCCAATCATCCAACTAACCACTCATTAGAATTATCAATATCATTCAAAGTTATGGGATCTATTTCATCCCTCATTAAGTACTAGCAATTCGAAGTTCTATTATATTTAACAAAGACTAGATCATTAAGTCTTTTTTGCTCACGCCGGTTCCTCTTCTTTGAATGAGTTGCAAAACAAGTTTATTGAAATTACAAAAAAATTTAATAAATAAATAATAAACACTAAATCTTGCAAATTATATTTAACTTACATGCTCAAATACGCTCTAATTTCACTCACATCTTGAGGCATTACAAGTGAGACTTAAAACTTTAATTGCAAACTTTTGCAAGTTTGGAGCTGAGGAAATATATGTGCTCGACTACATAGCTACAAAAATAAAAAAAATGTAAATTTTTTATTATACAAAAAAGAAAGATTTAATATAATATATATTAATAATTAATTTTCATAGTTTAAAAAAGAAACGAATATTAGTTAGTTAATTACTTGCGGCAAATGTTTTTCCTGTAGAGATTGCACTATTCATTCCAAAAATTCCATCTACTATTTTATATTTTGCAAGCTCTTCCATAATTAGTGGCATTTTCTTTGGTTCTTCCAATTTCTCACTAGATGAAATTGGCCCTCTGTTTACTTCTTCATCAATTTCAATACTTTCATTCTCATAAAAATTGAGGATTCAAAAAGTAACCACCTATATGCAAGGGACGGTGAAGTTAATTCGAGCACGTATTGTCAATGATCTCATAAATTTTCTTATAGGAACTTTCTTCCTTAAATGCTTTTGCAGTGGCTTCTTTTGCACAATCTATAGCTTTATATATGTGTCATGTAGCCGGCTTCTTCTCATTATCAACCAAACAAAGGACTCGAACTAGAGGTCCAAAAACTTTCAATGCATAATTTATCTTTGTCCACCATCTTTGATATATCATAATTGCTTGAACTCTCTTTCCACCATTCTCTCATGCCCACTTTCTAACCATTTTGATGATAGGAACATGTTTCTCAACTTATTCTTTAATAAATAAATTCTTTATAGAGTGATGAAAGCAGTCGCAAATTTAGTCTTTGCAGGTCTAAGCAACTCTATCCCAGCAGTAAATTTTCTCATTAGATTTAGAACTCCAACATGACTACATATGAAATCTGTGAGTGACATTGCCCTTTGAAGTGTGAGTTTGATATTGAATATTTTGTAAATATCCTCTAATATCAAATCAAGGCAATAGGCAGCACATGGAGTCTAAAATATTCGAGGATATACACCTTCTAGCATTTTCCCTATCAAACCAAATAATAAAATAATGTTATCTTTAAATAAAAATATTATTAAAAATAAATTATCAAAAATAATAATATGAATATTTTAACTTACTTGCCATAACATTCCTAGAGGCGTTATCGGTGACAACTTGCACAACATTTTCAGGACCAATTTCTTTAATGAACTTATCAAACAACTCGAACATATAGGTTCCCATCTTTAAGTTGTTAGAAGCATCAACCAACTCAATAAACATACTCCCTTTTAGAGAACTAACTAAGAAATTTATCAATGTTCTTTGTAACCATTCGCCAAAATGGAACATCCAAAATTACACTAAGCATCCTTATGAGATTGGAACTCTTCATTAACTTTATCTACCTCCTTCTTTAGCAAAGGAACTCTAACCTATAGTAGGATGGAGGTTTCATTCCTTGGCCATAATCACCAATTGCATGTGCCATTTTCTCAAAGCTGTCATATTTGACAACATTAAATACTATTCAGCATCATATATCCATTGAGCAATTGCTTCACAAGCACACTCTCTAAGTTGTTTCTTAATAACATTATCTTCTTTTATAGTCTTTTGTTAGGAACCTCCCCCTTTTCCCCAAGACTTGGCAATGAACATATCCATTGGTCCTCTTGTACTTTGAGAGCCTCTAACATTTTTCTTGCCTTTATTTGAATTTCCACTTGTCATTTTTCTTTTCTCTCCAAGAAGTTCAACCTCACTCTCCTTCTCTTCCCCAAAATCAAAATCATCCACATCAAGAGGTCTCTCTATGTTAAGCCCTCTTTTGCATCTTTTTTAGTTCAACCTCATTCTCCTTCTCTTCCCCAAAATCAAAATCATCCATATCAAGAGATCCCTCCATGTTAAGCACTTCTTTTACATCTTTTCTATATAAGCTGATAAACCTTGGGGCGACGATGAATAAGGTTTATGGCAAACAAATGTAAATTTTCAAAGTCTTTTGATGACTTGTGAAAAGCAACAAAAAATATGTGTATGTTCAAAAATAGATTCGCTGTGCAGTTTTAAATGTGCACCCACGGATCTTTCACAACGTTACTAAATGGTAAGATTTGAGACTATATTGAATATGGGCAAATAAGATAACAACAACTTATTCACTTTATAAAAGACTTTAATCAGATCAATGAATGCAAGAAGGAAAGTAATGCTTTCAAATCTGCTAAACAGTGAACTTACAGTCAAAAAGTACAAATTAAGTGCAAGAGAATAGACTCAAAAATTTATAGTGGTTCAATCCTCAAATTATCTACATCCACTACCTTAAGCACCCATTTAAGGATTTCAATATGATCACTAAAATATTTTTCCTAGATTAATGATGGTGGGCGACACCAATCTTACAATAGAGGATTAGCACATTTGGTTTTACACCCAACCTCTTTACACACAACAATCAAAGCTCACCCTAATTAGATTTTACTTCTCAAATCTTGATACAAAATAAATCACAGATAAAAAGCAGAAATAGCTCACAAATTGAGCAAATATATACCAGCTAGAGTTCTTTTACCTTTTTACTTTTTGAATAATAGATCTCACTTTGAAACACAATGTAGATGAGGGATTCTTATTTTTCGAAAGCCTTAGAGTGTTTCTAAAGGTGTTAGCATAAATTCTTTACTGAATATCATGTTTAAGGGACTTTTATAGGGGCAAGCAGAAAGATTGCAACAGCTGGTTTGTTACTGTCAGGTTTTGCAGGATTTTGGATTCACAAGATAGAAAATTGTGAGTTTGAAAGGTGAGATCAAAACATCACTCTATGTAGAAGTATATTTTGAATACCTACAGATTCTTGGATGGGAACTTTGGATTCAGAGGTGCGTCCAAAATCACTCAACCAAGTTTTTATAAAAATTTTGAATTGAAAATACCCTTTTTTTGAAATGACTTTTTAAGTGTTTTAATATAAAATAAATTGAACCAAGGTAAAGAGACATATGAAATACAATTAATAACTTAAACACAATTTTCTAGTCTACAATTATTCAAAAAATCTTCAAGATATGCAACTTCTTTAGATTGGATATTTATTTGATCATCTTTTTAAACTACATCGACTGTGAGTTGCTTAGCAATCCTATTTGCAAGACTTTAAAGAATTGAGGTTAAATATATCATATCCAAAAATCTTATCATATATAAATACACATATTAGTCTACATCAATATTTGTCATAAATCAAAATATAGAAGAATGCCCTTTGGGCTAACAATCTTTCTCTTTTTGAGTGATGACAAACTTGATGGATTGTGATAAGAAAAATAATATAATCTTGTATGAACATGTTAAACCGAAAGATATAAATGTTTATATACATTTGATGCACGATATCTGATTATGAAGCTCAAAGAATGATTATGAGATAAGATAGAAAAATTAAGTATAGTCTCATAAATCGGGCTCAATGAGCCAATAGCCTAACCAACCTCCTAATCCTTCTTATTTCCTTTTAAAAGGGACTATTTCACAAGGAAATAACCATGTAATGGTTATGGAATGAAATATGCCATCATAATTATGTATGTATATACATATGGAGGTGTAAAGGATGTAAAATGTTTAGTAATGCTGCCTCTTTCTATATACATATAGACAATAGATAGAAGAATTCTTATATCAAGATGCATTAATAGGCAAACTTTGATTTTTGATTTTGGACTTACAAAAAGTGCATCTAAATAGGTTAAAACAAAGCAGAAAAAAATAACATATGTAAAAGCATTTTTGGACTGGGATATTGGACTTAAAATAAAACTCCCCTTGTGTCAGTGCAAGGTCCAAAAATAGCATCAAATACTCATAAGGCATTCACAAACCATCACTATAAACTATCAATCATCACAGATATCACAAGATAGATCAAGATAAATCAACAAAAAAATAATATCACAACATCATAGATATATCAACTATCAACTATCACAAAATACTTTTCCTCATTTTCTCATCAATCAAAAAATAAATATAAGCAGTAGAGAAAAGGGTAACAGGGGCAGTCATATATCAGTAGTCAAGAAGGTAATCAAAACAGAAGTAATCAAAACAAACAAACTATCAGCAGTGTTATCAGTCCAAAAATAAAATAAAGTTGTTCAGGGAGACAAAATGATAGCAGTCCAATAGAAGAATTCTCCAACCAGTTCGTCACGATGGGTATAACATGGCTCAAGGACTGATCACGGTCTCAGGTTTAGCACATTTACCAATCTCTTTGTGCTGTCCAACAAGTCTACTGGATTTTCTTTTTACTACGACATGCTTCTGCCTTCGGCCAAATGTGCTGCCTAATATAGCTGGTTTGTCTTACTTGGGAACTTCCTTGTCAATATTGGGTACAACAGATGTGGGTTCTTTGGTATGTAGAGATGGGACATTAGCAATATCAGTCTCTTTCTCGTTCTCTTTCTCACTCTTCTTTTCTGGCTGAACATTAGTTTCTTCCCGTGTTGAAGGAATGATAGGTTTAGGCTCTGGCTTGGGTGTAGGAACTTGTTCAATCGAATTCCCTGCAGCTTCATATTTCTTTCCTTCTACATTTATCAATCTATTTTCCAAAATTTTCAGTTCACTTTTGACTTCTACACTTAGACTATCTAGCTTGATAGATAGCAGATTTATAATATCCAAAATACTCTGAATTATTCCACTTTTTTTGAGTTTTCTGCTTCCCTCTACTTGATGTTTCCTCTTGAATTTCAGTCTTAGCTTTTCTTTTAGTTTGTCTTGATGTAGTAGATTTTCCTTCAGTCTTGGCCTTTACCGATTTTTCTTTCTCTTCTTCAGTGGCCTCTCTAAGTGATATCCATTGATTATCTATTTGAATATATCCCATTTTCTCAAATGAATCTCTCCTGTAGATATTTACCTGGCAGTGCTCAGGGGCAACCACACTCAAATGAACATTGAAATACTTGAATAGCTTGGTGAGAAGGTTTTCAAAAGGTAATGTTTTGTTTGATGTGTTCTAGAATTGAGTCATCAATTTCACATCTAGAAACCCAAAGTTAATTTGTTCTCCTTCTGACAGAGCTAGGATCAATTCTATTTGCATAATACTCATAGAAGTCTTGTGGCCAAAACTAGGTATCACCATGGTTGAGATAATGTGATGTAGCAATCTCCCCATTCCATTTAACCATTTGGCATTTCGATCACTTGAATTTTTAAAGTTTTTTGTGTCAGTAAATTTGATCTCAAATTGACTCAATTTAAAATGGTCAGAATTTTCAAGCAATTTGTTCATTTTGAAAAATTGTATTCGATCGTCTTTGACATAAAAAAATCCTATTTAACATACAGTGGCCAAACTCGAAGTTCACTCATCCAACTCTAGATGTATACCACTGCACAATAAACCCGTTTACTATTTCCTTATATCGTCCCTTTCTTAGATTCGCATAAAATTTTCAAACCAGTGTAGTGTATAGTTTTTCATTCATAGATAATAAAGACCCCCAACCAACTAATTCAAACAAACCTAGAATGCACACATAATTTAAAAATGCCTCAATATCAATTCGATAGCCCAAAGTAATGGTCCTATTTCTAGATGCTCAATCTTTATACTCAACTCACTTTTTGTGTTGAGAAATCGAGGTTCCAGAGTGTCCGAGCTTTTCTCCTCTGGAAGTTGTTTTGATGATGCAGTTTGAGGAGTTGGTTCATCAATAGTAACTCCTCTTTCCTTCTTATTCGCAGATATCGGTTTGGCTATAACTAATTTCTTTTTCACTGTCTTGCATTTCTTGATCTCTTTCGTTATTGGCTTAGCCCTTTTGTTAGGTTTCAGAGTTTTACCCATAGCGAACAGAATTGAAGGGTTTGATTTTTTTGGTTTTTGGCGAGAAAACGAAGGTCAGAGGAAAGAGAAAAGTGTCGAGAAAAATGATAGTTTTTTTTTTTAATTTTTGAAAGGAGAAGAAGATTCATATAGATTTGAATTCTTTTTGGGGTTTACGAAATATTGGAGAATATAAGTACAATTAAGTAAATTGGAAAAAGGTGATTTTAAAAAATATGTAAAGATATTCTAATAAGAAGAGAGAGAATGTTGCACTGGAATAAAAAAAATACACGAATATTTAGAATTTAAAAGATTTGAACATTTGGACACAGATTGTCCATCTAATTTCCTTATCCAAGAGGTGTGTCACACGTGATCAAAAGATATTGTGACTCTTGACTTAAAATACAGTCCAAAAGGCTAATCCAATTTTGACATAGAATATTTTGATTAGAGAGATGGTTTAGGTTAGGGAATTTTAGATTCACGCCGTCCAAGTATTGCATCCAATATCAGAAAATCTTCAGGAATTCTGTAAGAATACACAACTAATCTATGGTAGAATTGTTAGTTACACAATCTGGTAATTCCCAAATCTCTCCTAAGATGATTAAACCTTTCTTTAGCCAGTGGTTTGGTGAATATATCTACAAGTTAATCATCAGTAGAAATATATTTGACACAAACATCATCCTTAAACACATGATTTCTAATAATATTATACTTAATTTTAATGTGCTTAGTTCTAGAGTGCTGAACAGGATTCTTAGTTAAATTTATTGTACTAGTATTGTCACACAGAATAGACATGTAGTTAAAATTAAGGCCAAAATCAAGTAGAGTATTTTGCATCCATAAGATTTGTGCACAACAACTTCCTTCTGCTATGTATTCTGCTTCGATTGTTGAGAGTTAAACACAGGCTTGCTTCTTGCTGTACCAAGAGACTAGAGAATGTTCGAGAAATTGAAAATGTCCACTGGTACTCTTTCTTTTAACTTTACAACCTACATAATTTGCATCCATATATCCTATAAGATCAAAAGAGTTAGTTTGTAGATACCATAGACCATAATCATGTATTCCAACCAAGTACCTAATGATACGTTTTACAATACATAAGTGGGATTCTTTGGGATATGATTGAAATCTTGCACAAATGCAAATCGAGAACATGATGTCAGGTCGACTAGCAGTGAGATATAAAAGACTTCCAATTATACATCTATACTTTGATTCATCCACTTTCTTACCATTTTCATCTTTGTCAAGCAATGATGTGCTCATAAGTGTACTGATTTCTTTAGTTTCATTCATTCCAAACATTTTGAGCAATTCCTTAGTATATTTAGCTTGATTTAGGAAAATCTTATCCTTGGTTTGCTTGATTTGTAACCCGAGAAAAAAGTTGAGTTCCCCCATCATACTCATCTCAAAATTTTACTGCAAGTCTTTGCAAATTTCTTGCATAAAGAATCATTAGTAGCTCCAAAGATAATGACATGAACATATATTTGAACAATTAAGAGGTCATTAGAATTTTCAGATTTAATGAACAATGTAGTATCAATCATACATCTTAAAAAATCTTTTGAAAGAAGAAAGCCATTAAGCCTTTCATACCAAGCACGTGGAGTTTGTTTAAACCATAAAGAGTTTTAGAAAGTTTAAAGATATGATTTGAAAAATATTTATAAATAAAATTAAGGGATTGCTCCACATACACTTCCTCTTCAATAAAACCATTTAAAAATACATTTTTAACATCAATTTGATAGAACATAAAATCTTTAAAGGATGTAAAAGCAAGCAGCATTCTACTGGATTTTAATTGAGCAACGGGAACAACAGTCTCAGCATAATCAATGCCCTCTTCTTGATTAAATCTCCGGGCAACAAGTCTAGCTTTATTTCTAATAACTACATCATGCTCATCAAGTTTGTTTTTGAAAAGCTACTTGGTACCAATCACGGGATGATCAAGTGGTCTAGAAACAAGTTTCTAAACTTGATTTCTTTCGAATTGATTCAATTCTTCTTACACAGCCAGAATCCAAAAATTATCATGCAAAGTCATATCATTACAATCAGGTTCAATACTTGAAAGTAAGGTAAAATTATCAATGAAGTACTGCCTTGTTTTGACACCACAACTGGGATCACCAATAATCTACTCTTTTGGATGTCTAATTTTGTACTTCCAATCTTTCAGTGGGCTTTGATCAGTGTACTCTTCAGTTCTTTGCTTACTTTCTTCAACTTGCTATTCTTCCAATTCTTTTTTTTTGGCATGGATATCAAGTGATGGAGCTTTGTGCTGTTCACTGTCTTTTTCTTTTGCGGTTCCTATATCATCATCATCTTTTCTAGAGACATATATGTTAGATTCATTAAATACAATATGTACATATTTTTTCACACATAGAGTTATTTTTTTGTACAGTCTATATGCCTTTTTGTTGGAGAAGTATCTAGGAGATATAGCCTCATCCGATTTACTATCAAATTTTCCAGATTATCTTGAGTGTTGAGAACAAAACATTTGCAACAAAAAACTTTGAAATAAGAAATGGATGAAATTGTGTTAAATATAAGTTCAAAGGGTGGTTTTCTTATAAAGGGCCTCAGCATAAAACGGTTAATAATGTAGCAAGCTGTATTCACAGCTTCAGCCCAAAAATATATTGGAAGGAAGTTTTTACAAAGTATTGATCTTGCCATTTTTTGCAAAGTTCTATTTTTCCTTTTCAACTACACTATTTTGTTGAGGGGTTTTTGCTGTTGAAAATTTGTGAGAAACATCACTCTTATCACAAAATTTTGTAAACTCATGGTTGTAAAATTCTCTACCATTGTCACTTTTAATTAATATCAATTTGCAGCCAAGAAAATTTTAAACACGTTTGAATAGCTTTGAAAATTTAGAGAATGCCTCATTTTTTTGTTTAAAAAATAAGATCCAAGTGAATTTTGAAAAATTATCCACTAGTACATAAGCAAACTTATTACTACTAAGACTAGTGGTCCTTATTGGTCCAAACAAATCCATATGTATAAGTTCAAGAAGTTTTGATGTTGAATCATTTTCTTAGATTTAAAAGAGATTTTGGTTTGTTTTTCAAATTGGCATGCATCGCACTATCGATTTTTGTCAAACTTCATTTTGAATAGTCCTCTAACAAGCTCTTTTGAGGATAATCTATTTAGAAAATCAATAGACGCACGACCTAGCCTTCTATGCCAAAGGTAGTCATCATAATCATTTACGGAAAGACATCTTATATCATGCTCAATAAGATCATCAAGATAAAGTACATAAACATTTCCACTCCGTTTGGCAAGAAGAATTATTTTATTACTAGAGCTATCCATAATAGTGCAAGAATCCTTTTCAAAAATAACTTTGCAGCCATTATCACACAATTAGCTAATGCTATGCAAGTTGTATTTCAATTCATTAATTAACAATACTTGCTTGATAATAGTAGAAGATCCCTTATCAATATTATCTATTCTGAGTATCTTTCCTTTCTTCTTATCCCTAAATGTGACAAATTCATCATTTGTGACTTGAATATTTTCCAAAAGTGTTGCATTGCTTGTCATATGTCTAGAGCATCCACTGTCCAACAACCATTTTGTGGAGCTCATATTTTGTAGCAAATGTACCTATTTCTATACATAGGAAGGAAGAGTGGCTTTTGGTACTCATATTTTCTTGGGTCTATGGGAGTTAGTGATGGTTTTTTTAACTCTCCAAACTGTTTTCATACCTAATTCGATTTCTTTCCTAACGTGACACTTAGATACTTTGTGTCTATATTTTTCACAATATGTGCAATAAATATGAGTCAAATACGAAGAAGCTGCTTTCACAAAGTAGGATTTGTAATTTCTAACTTTGTTTTCATACCCATAGCTGAGACCATTTCTGTCTCTAGCTACGTGTTGTGCGCTAAGTAATTTTTCTAGATTGTTTTTGCCATTTGTGAACTTCTCAATGCACGTAGTGAGATCATCAACTTTCTTTTCATGCCATTAAAGTCACTAAGCATGATTCTCAAGTGACATACAATGCAAAGAAGTTATGATAACATCCTTTTCAACATTTGAGCTCATAATGGAATCAAGTAAAGCTTTGTTCTCATTCAACAGCTTAGCATTGTCATCTACTAAGGAATCAATTTTTATTTTCATTTCTTGATTCTTCTAGATAGCTTTTTGAGTTCATAAAACATGTTAAAAAAAAAAAAAGCTCATTTGTATCATCAGAATTTTCACAAGCAGAATCGTATAATTTAGATACTGGGTTGAAATAAATGGGATTTACCTTTTCTTCCATAGCCATAAAGCATATGTTGGCTGTTTCAGTTTCAAATTCACAGTTCGATCTCGAATCCATCTTGATCCCAAGTCCCAACCAGTCACTTTCCTTTCTTTATCTTCATGTCCTTTCTTTTCTTTTTGTTGTGCTTGGCTTCTTTTTCTTTAGCCACTGGGCAATCAGTAATAAAATACTCTGTACTTTTATATTCATAGTACTGAGGTTTGAAAGACGAAGTTTGTCATTTCTTTTGACAAATTTCTTGCCTTTGCTGAAGTTGCCTTTTCTGAACATTTTTTTGAATTTTCTAGGCACCATGGCCAATTCTTCATTATCTAAATTAGTGCCGCAATCATTTTCAGGTTGTTCACTGATAACTTCATTATTTGCAGCTTTTAAGGTAGTTCCTCTTTTACCTTTATCATCATCATCATCATCATCATATTCTTAAAATCTTTTAAGTTTCATTTCATGTGTTAAAAGAGATTCATTCAATTCTTTGGTTGGTAGGACTTTCAATTCCTTAGATTCTTCTATAGCCAAGATCTTAGGCTGCCAGTTTTTTGGTAAGGTATTAAGTATTTTTGTATTTTACTCTCCAAGGGAATAGACTTTTTCATAAGCCTTTAATCCATTCATAATATTCGTGAACCTTGTGAACATATCAGTTATATTCTCATTTGGTTTCATAGTGAATATCTCATAGTTATGGTCCCAATTT
This sequence comes from Voacanga thouarsii, assembly GCA_026120185.1. Classification (NCBI taxonomy): domain Eukaryota; kingdom Viridiplantae; phylum Streptophyta; class Magnoliopsida; order Gentianales; family Apocynaceae; genus Voacanga; species Voacanga thouarsii. The sequence continues at coordinate 1,361,753 of JANUWF010002273.1, forward strand.
TGATTTTTTTACTTGATTTGTCTTCTTATGAGTGACCTTAAGTAATTTTCACATTTCATAAGCTGAATTACAACCACTAACCTGGTTGTATTCATTTTCATCAAGGCTACAATATAATATATTTATTGCCTAAAAATTCAAAGTCATTTTCGAGGTATCCTTATTATTATATTCATCACTCTGTTTAGGCACTTTTTTACCTTCAACAAATTTAGATGAAACAAATGGTCCCTTTTCAATCAAATACCATAACTTAAAATTGATTGAGCAAATATAGATCTTCATTCTGTTTTTTCAGAATGTACAATTGCTTCCATTGAATAAAGGTGGTCTATTTGTTGAAGATCCTTCAATGTATGATAAGGACGAAGTGTTTGCTATTCGGATATTTTCCTACAAGGCTGTTAGACCGATAATAATGTAGACCAAAGTTCTGATACCAATTAATAAACCTTAGAGGGGGGTGAATAAGTTTTATGACAAACAAATATAAATTTTCAAAGTCTTTTGATGACTTGTAAAAAGGAGCCAAAAATATGTGTATGTTCGAAAACAGATTCGCTGTGCAGTTTTAAATATGCACCTACGGATCGTTCTTAACTTTATTGAATGCTAATATTTGAGACTATATTGAAGATGGAAAGATAAGATAAAAACAATCTATTCACTCTATAAAATCTTTTAATCAGATCAATAAATGCAAGAAGGAAGGCAGTGTTTCCAAATCTGTTGAACAGTGAATTTGCAATCAAAAAGTACAGATTAAGTGCAAAAGAATAGACTTAAAGATTTATAGTGATTCGATCCTCAAATGATCTATATCTACTACCTTAAGCACCCATTTAAGGATTTTAATATAACCATTAAAACCTTTTTTCCAAATTAATGGTGGTAGGCAACACCAATCTTACAATAGAGGATCACCACACTTAGTTTTATACCTAACCTTTTTAAACACAACAATCAAGTCTCACTCCAATTAGATTTTACTTTCCAAACCTTGATACAAAACAAATCATAGAGAAAATGCAAAAATAGCTCACAGATTGAGCAAATATACACCAGCTAGAGTTCTTTTACCTTTTTACATTTTGAATAATAGATCTCACTTTGAAGCACAATTTAGATGAGAGATTCTTGTTTTTTGAAAGTCTTAGAGTGTTTCTCAAGGTGTTAGCACAAATTCCTTACTGAAAATTGTATTTAACGGGTTTTTTATAGGGGTAAAAAAATAAGATTGCAACGCTAGTAACGACTAGCTTGTGCCGTTAGATTTTGCAGGATTTTAGATTCACAAGATAGAAATTGTGTGTCCAAAAAGTGAGTTCAAAATACCACTTTATGCAGAAGTATATTTTAAACACCTATAGATTCTTGGATGGGCATTTTGGATTTAGAGGTTCGTCCAAAATCACTCAGCCAAGTTTTTATAAAAAATCTGAATTGAAAATATATTATTTTTTAAATGACTTTAAGTGTTTCAATATGAAATAAATTGAACCGAGGTAAAGAGATATAGAAAATACAAGTAATACATTAAACACAATTTTCTAATCTACAATTTTTCAAAAAGTCTTCAAGATATGCAACTTCTTTGGATTGGATATTCATTTGATTATCTTTTTAAACTCCATCAATCACGAGTTGCTTAGTAGTCCTATTTGTAAGACTTTGAAGAATCGAGGTCAAACATGTCATATCCAAAAATTTTATCATATATAAATACACATGTTATTCCACATCAATGTTTGTCATAAATCAAAATACAGGAGAATGCTACTTGGGCTAATATAAGCTTTAATTTCATCACTAATTGATTGGAAAACAACTTTACACATCATAGAATTTTTGAATCCCCTAGCCAAGTATTGCTTTATCCTATAAATGCCTCATTTTTGCACATTCTTACAAAAATTACACCTTAGATCATTCTTGTTTTTGCCACTTTCATCAACCATTGTGCAATATTCCCATGTTGGATCTTTAATTTATATGTTGATTTATTTGTAGTATCCATAATCTATCTACCAAATAAAATATTAATACATAAGATTATTTATTTTAATAATGAGTAAATAAAAAATAACAAGTAAATAATAGAGAAACTAAAATAAAAAGTTCCCAAAAAAAAAAAAAATAGAAAGTTGCTTTCACTTGTTCTAAAAAAAGTAATAATAATTTACTGTACAAAAGAGAAATATACTACTATCATACTATCATATATTATTATTGTAAAAAGTCCAATATTTATATAAATAATAATTATATAATTACAAAAATTATAAAAAAGGAAATAGTTTATATTGCTATTCATGGGGACCAGCAATAAGAAACATAAATCAATACCCCACCACAATATTTTATCCACAAAGAATTAATTAAAAATGATAAACAAAAGCTGCAATGTCGCCTCGTTCTTAGGACTAGAGGTCTTTGAAATTAGGTAAATTAAAATTTAGAGAAATAAAACTGGAATTTAAACTTTTCACATCCATTCAAAACTTCTAAAAGTTTCAAAATAAATTAAACAAAGTCTTCTAAACCAAACACATCAAATGACTAAATAAAATCTTCACTCCTTAGGTAATATCAACCTTATTAGTGCATGATCCTCTTGAAAACATGGAATAAAACAAAGTGAGAATTGCTTCCCAGTAAGTTCTATGTGTGCTTTTGTAAATTTAAAAGGTTATTTCATGAATGCAACTTTGAACAATTTACAAGAAAAGTTTACAAGTCATAACAAAGAGTTTTTGAACATAGACTGGTATTTTACAACTTTGATCTCAATAAAAACATACATTTAGAAAAGAAATAAACCACTCTTAAAAAACACAACTATGAAACCTTTCATCATAACCAAGGACATGAAACCTGCATCATGATTATGTACTGTGAAATCTTGCATCAGAATACAAGTGTGTAATTAACCCATTAGGTGAGATACTTCTCTATCTCTACACCCTAACTTATTGGTTGTCCACTTCTAGAAACAGTCTACTTGGATTGAGTTGTTAGATCGGATTAGCCTGACTAAGTAGTACTGACACCTTATCTAGAAAGAACTCATTTCCTGGAGGAGGCCTGTAGTGGAAAACTTATCCTAACCTTCTAAGATTAGTACTAACTGGCCTATCCTTATTGAGTATTCAACGTTTACGTGTTCCACTCCAGGAAAATTCTCAAAGTATTGAAAATGCAACTGTGGTTTAATGTGTTTTAATTTGAAACTTGTATTTTAGAAAGTTAATTTTTGTTTGAAAGATCCTTGTTTGATTAAAAAGTTTGTTTTTGACAAAAGAAAGAACTATCCATAATTTGATTTCAAATACATAACTTTTACAATAAGAGTACATCTTGACTTGCAAAAGCACATTTGAACAATGACAATTTTATGCAAGGACGGACTTGATTCTCTTATCTCAAAGATAGAATTCTTCTGAAGTCTTTATCAAAAGAGCCTAACCCTGTCTAGCGAAAATATAAGGAATATGTCACAAATTACCCAACAACCCTTATAACAAAGGGTCATAGGTATATAATGACTCTAATCCTCACAATTCTCAATCATTATTGATAATTCCCATTTAACACTTACATTGACATAGCATTAAAAAAAAAAAAAACTTCTAATAACATGTCATCAAATAGTTCAATCCAACGTAGTAAACATTTTACACAAATACCTCTATTTCCTAATATTGCATGCCAAACGTGAAATCACATCTCTCTCTCTCTCTCTCTCTCTCTCTCTCTCTCTCTCTCTCTCTCTCTCTCTCTCTCTCTTTTCTAAGTGATCTAAATATGGACATCACAACCCAAAATAACAATATAATTGTAATAATATGGATAATGATAATAATAATTACTGACAACAGTAACATATATTAATAATCACTAATAATAAGTAATAACTAATAGTTGTATAATAGTAAATAATAATTTTAGTAATTTTAATAATAAGTAATAAACAATCAATAAATAATAATAAATATGAATAATTAGTAAATAATAATAGATAATAATGATTAAGTAATATTATTATTAAATAATAATAATTATTATTATTATAATAAATGATAACATAATAAGTATTAGTGGGGCTACTGTTAAACACTTATAATAATCAATAAATAATAATAGTAATAGATAATGATAAACTATGGTTAATATTTTTTTTAACAATATCAACTAATAATTATCATCGTAATAAATACTTATAATACTTGTAATAGTAAATAACAAATAACAATTTTAATAATAATATCAATAAATAAAAATGAACAATAATTTTAATAATAATAAAAATAAGTAAATAATTATTTAAATAAATGGATAAATAACAAATACACAATAAATATTACAAAAATAATACACACAAAGATTATTATAATAGTGACATCAATATAATATTCAGGATTATCCGGGTGTCTATATGATAGATCTTAGTCACAAATCATATAAAACAACTTTCATGCGTTTAATCCATTTATAAGCAAATCCTCATAATCATAATCAGATTGGCCACCAAGTAATACAATCATGCTATAGACACGTAAATTTATCTTATATACCCTCAATGAACTTAATACATCATATTAGGCATATCAAAGCTTCAAATCTCTTTCAACCACAAGTAAAATCTCTTTTAACCACAAGTACCACATACATCTCTGACCAATACCCCATTCTCCAATATCATCATAACAACCTATCACAACTCACTCTATTAATATCTAAGCATAATTCCTAGATTTGAGATCGTAAAGAGAAGGAGTAAGAGATTCAAGAGTTACTTGTTTCAGGATAAAAAATAATGATTTGAGTGTAGAGATTGTCCAGGAGTCCTTCACAGTTCCATGCTTCAAACCCCTTTATGGTCGATTTCTTTCCTACAACAGAAAAGTAAGAGAGTTGAGAGAGATAAGGTTTCATTCACTTTAGTATTTAAAAAGTGAGAGGAGAGAAAGAGAGAAAAAATGGCACTAGGAGAAGAACATAAATTACCTTCTTAGTTTTCTGAACCGCGGAAAGAAAACCTTGATTTGGTCTCGAGAAAGGGAGTTCTTAATTGTGTTTAGGAGTTAGAATCCTAGTAGCGGAAGTTTCCTTAGTTTGCTAAGAGTGACCTAGTGTAATGAAAGGTGGTTGAGAGTACTTGAGAGTTGAAGTTTGCTTAGTGTTCTTGAACAAAAGAGAAAAATAGAGAGAATGATAGTGTTTGCTGGAGGATTTCAGTGGCTTAGAGGATGTTAATGACTGAATGAAAATGAGTCTAAGGGGTATAGTGAAATCCCTCGGAGAGTTTGATGTTTCTAGAGGACTTTTAGGAGCGAATCTAAGTTTGATTTGAATTTCTAATTTCAAAGAGAGGTTGAGGAAATTATGCTTGCTATGGTGAACTGAATGCTTGGAAAGAAGAAAGAGAGAAGGAGATGAGGAAGAAGAAAATAGTGAGAATACTTGGTTCTGTGTGTTGAATGATATTTTATTGAGAGGTTCAATTGTAGGGAGTGGAGTTGGTATCCGGTTGGAATTTCCTTAGAGAACTTCCAAGGAGTTAGCTAAGCTTGAATTTGAATTTGGAATGATGGGAGTTTTAGTTGAATCTTAGAAGAAAAGAAGGTGTTTCAATGATTTTTCAGATGATGGAGTGTCGAGCTTCAGTAGTGTTTAGCCATGAAAACCATGGATGTTGTTGCACTGGCCGGTCCATGGCTTGTATATAGCTAGTCCATGGCTTTGGGATTGTGAGGAATAGCCAGTCCGTGGCTATTTACAGCCAGTGCTCGGCTACTTTTAGGTGGTCCTTGGCTTTGTTTAAAATGCAGTCGGTCCTTGGCTTTAAATAGAGAACCCATAGCTTTTTGGTGAGAAAGGGTAGAAGACCTCGGGTTAATTGAAGGGAAAAGAATATAAAGAAGGTCCGAAGACTCCCAGTAGTAGTTGAAGGAATAAAATTTTAGTTGTTTGAGGAAATCATAATTTGCAATAGATTTCTGGACTTCAAATTTTGAATTTGAAGGTATTGAGTTGAGGAGAAGTAGGAGAAAATAGAGGTGGTTCCATGGTGATTGTTTCTAGTTTTTATTCAAGGAAAAAACCAATAATGGTGGTAAGGTATGTAGCTTGGTTCCTCTCTTAGTGTTGTAGTGGTTGGTTACTCTATAAGCTAAAATAGACCAAATCACCAAAAATGACCATTGAAAGAGGGAGAGAAAAGAACAAAGTTGATGAGCTTTCTTTCTTGGTTCTAAGAGGGTGTGACTGAGAAGCTAGAAAAGAGCTAAGGAAATTCAATTTTCCTCTCCAAGTTCTGAACAAGTAAAATAAAATCATTCTAAGAGAAAACTTAGGAGAAATTCAAGATGATACAAACGAGAAAGAAGCATCAAGCTCACTTTTGTGTTCCAAAATAAACCAAAATTAATTGTTTCCAATGGGATTTGAACTCAAGTCTCTAGGAAACAAGCATCAAGTTTTAACCACTTAACCACAACAATTCTTATGTTCTATCTTTCTAAAATAATTCTCTTCTACCCAAACTCTAAGTTACCTATATTCCTTTAACTCAAATATCATAATCCAAAAACCTTCTCAATTCAAAATAAAATTCCTAACATTCTCAAACACACAACAAGAACAAATAATCCATAAAAATACATAAATATATATAATGACAAACATATGATCATATGATATATTATGAAACGTAAACCCTTCCCCCAATTCTAAAGGTAATTTTAGATAGGGTTTTACATCATTCCTTCTTTAAAAGAATTTTGTCTTGAAATTTCTTGACTCATGCCCTTAAAGTAAGTTGGGATACTTCCACTTCACTTACTCTTTTGCCTTCCACATAGCATCTTGAGTTCTATGATGTTCCTATAGGATCTTCACCATTAGTATCTGCCTATTCCGAAGAACCTTAACGCTTCGATCCAAAATCTTAATAAGCTTCTCGACATAACTCTGATTGGGCTGCAACACTAACAGCTCATCATTAAGTATGTGTTCCGAATTGGGATTATACTTCCTCAATTGAGATACGTGAAACACGTTATGTATTCCTTTTAAACCATCTGGCAAGTCCAGCGTATAGGTAACAGGCTCAATCATCTTAATAACTGGAAACATTTCCAAATATCTCAGACTCAACTTATCTCATTTTAGATGTTTTAGGATCCCTATACTAGGAGTTAACTTCAAGAACATCTAATTTCCTACCTGAAACTCTAATTCTATTCTTCTATTATCTGTGTAGTTCTTTTGCCAACTTTATGCCATCTTCAGCCTTTCTCTTATCATTTTTACCTTATCTGCCATTTCTTGAATACAAATTTCACCAGACTTATTAATTTGTCCATCTTCTGTCTATCTCAGTATAATGATACTTGACATTTTTATCCATATAGTAGTTTATATAGTGCCATACCAATAAAAAACTAACAATTGTTGGTGTAGGCTTACTCAGTATAAGGCACACAATTGATCTACTTGTCTCCAAAATCTAACATACATGCTCTCAACATGTTTTCTAATTTCTGAATGATTTTTTTTGATTGACCGTTAGTTTGAAGGTGTGCTGTTGTACTAAACTTCAAGTTGGATCCTATAGATTCCTAGAACTTAGTCCAAAATCGAGATGTGAACTTGGGGTCTCGGTTAAAAACAACACTCGAGGGTATTTGTGTAATCTCACCACTTCTCGAACACAAGTTTGTGCCAACTTTTACATGGAATCCTTTACTTACATTCACCGGAGTAAAATGTACTGTCTTTGTCAATCTGTCCAACACTACTCATATGGCATCCTTTTGTGATTTTAACATGGGTAATCCAATGATGAATTCCATTGTCACCTCTTCTTGTTTCCACTCCGGCACCGTTACTGGTTGAAGTAGTTCGGCTAATTTCTTATGTTCCGCTTTGACTTTCTGATAAGTCAAATATGTTGAGATGTATTAAATAACATCCTTCTTCATTTCAGACAACCAAAAAGTTTTTTCATATCCTGGTACATTTTCACCTCCCCTGGATGAATGGATAATTACTCTTATATGCCTCTTCTAAAATCTTTTTCTTCAAATTCTGATCATTAGGCATGCGCATTCAATCTCGAAAATATAACATTCCTATCTCATTTACTCTAAAATCAGTACTTTCTTTTTTAAGCTCTTTATCCTTAAAATCCTAAAATTCTGCACTGTCTTGCTGAGCTATGATAATATCCTACTTTAAATCTAGTATCTATTTCAAATTACTTATACAAATTCTTTCTGCTTGCACTTCTGCCTTCAGATCCAACACTTTTTGTATCACCTGAATTTCTTGCACCTTCAATCTTACTATTTTTACCTTCTGATTCAAAGCATCAACTATTATATTAGCTTTTTCAGGATGATAATTAATAAGACACTGATACTCTTCTAAGAACTCCATCCATCTGTATTGCCTCAAGTCTAGATTTTTTTGAGTGAAAATATACTTTAAACTCTTATGATCCATAAATACTTCGTACTCAGCTTCATATAGATAATGCCACCACTTCTTTAGGAAAAATATTATGGCAGCCAATTCTAGGTCATGAGTTGAGTAGTTGACCTCATGCGGCTTCAATTTCATGATGCATAAGCTATAACGTTTCTGTTCTACATTAGTATTGCTCCCAATCATTTCATCGATATGTCAGTATATAATGTGCAAGGTTCTTTCTCTTCTGGTAAACTTAATACTAGGGCCATCATCAACCTCCGCTCGAGTTCTTGAAAACTCTTCTCGCTCTAGACAAAAGGTACATGTTTCCTTAGCAATCGTGTCATTAGTGATGCCAATTTTGAAAAACCTTTGATGAATCGACGATAATATCTGACTAGTCCTTGAAAGCTTCTCATCTTAGCTATGTTTTTAGGTTGTTTCCAATTCGAGACTATTTTTACTTTAGTTGGGTCCATTTTGATACCATATTTTGACACTACATGGCTAAGAAAGGATACTGTATCTAGCTAGAACTCACATTTGCTGAACTTAACATAGAGCTTATGTTCCCTTAATTTCTCTAATACTCAGATGCTTAACATGTTCTTCCAGGCTCTTAGAGTAGATGATTATGTCATCAATAAACACCATCATAAACTTGTCCAAATATTATTGGAAGACTTGATGCATTAGATCCATAAATACTGTCGGTGCATTGGTCACTCCAAATGGCATTATTACAAATTCATAATGCCTATATCTAATGTTGAAAGTTGTCTTGGAGATATCTTCTTCTTTGATGCAAACCTGATAATAACCTTGTTTTAGGTTTAATTTCGAACAGTAGCTAGATCCCTGAAGTTGATCAAATAGTTCATCAATCAGGGGTAGAGAAAACTTATTTATGATTGTTAGATTATTCAGTTCCCTATAATCAATGCATAATCTCAATGTTCCATCCTTCTTCTTCACAAATAGTACATGAGTTCTTGAGGGTGAAATACTGGGTCTTATATATCCTTACTTAAGTAATTCTTCTAGTTGTTCTTTCAACTTCTTCAATTCTACTGAGGTCATTCAGTACAGGATTTTAGACACTGGTTCTGCTCCCAGAATTAGGTCTACTGTAAACATAACTTCCCGAGGAGGGGGAAGAAAAGTGAGTTTTGTAGGAAATACGTCCGGAAACTCCTTTACTACTGTAGTATTTTCCAAAGTACACTATTCTTTTGGCTTATTTATCAAATAAGCTAGATATCCTTGACAACCTTATCTCAATAATTTTTTAGCCTTAGCTCCAGCTATTGATGTGAAAATTTTAGGTGTGTAAAAATCATTAAATTTAAATCCATCCACAGCCAAGATTTAATTAAAACATTAATCCCAAATTACACATACGAGCAAGTATACTTATCGCAACCATAGTATAGAAAATTAACGAGTATCGATCTTCAAAGAAATAAGTATACACTAATCACTTATCATTCATTATTTAACTTACCCACTAAAGTGATAAAGAAATCTAAATAAAAATAAAAGTAAAAACAAAATATATATACAACTCATGGAGAGAAAAATATGTAATTAAATAGTTATTCTCAAACATATGACATGAATCATCTAATACTTATCAAAATCAATTATTTTCTTAGCATAATGAAGGAATATAAAGTAAAATTCAATCTTTTTTCAAGTTATGAATCCACTTATTTAGACTTTACTTCTTTTTCAATTTATAGAATCACTATCTCTTGATTAAATTAGTAGATTTTTCAATCGTACTAAAACAACCAAAAGATATATTAAACTCAATTCCTCATAAATTATCCCTATACTTTAGGTGATAATAAACATGGAATTAGTCAATAACCCTATACTCTAGGTGAAATTAACCAATCTTTGATTATTTCGGTTCAATTCTCAACATTCTTTTCCAAATCAACTAAGATAACAAATATATAGAATTCACTAAATTAAACTTAATCTAACTTCGTTTCCCAAGTCCATTAGATATAAATTTAATTCTATCAACCTATCAATAAAATCAAGTAATCAAATACTAAGAAAAATAATCAATTAATAAAAAATTAAATAAATTCAAAATCATAAATCCAAGAATAATATTTAAATACAATTAAAGAATTAAACTTATCATTGTTCAAGAAAAAGAAAACAAAGGAAAGAGATTAATACTCATAGACAAGCCTTTCAATTTCCAATGAAAACTTCTTGAAAACCAATACTCCTTGAATAACAAATTTCTCTAGAGAAAATAGTGATGGTGCATTCTAAAATATTTTTCTAATGATCCACATTATGCACAGCATTTTTTCCTACGTAGATAGCCTTATTTATTGGCTCACAAATTTCCTAAAAACTCAAAATACAAAAGAAGTAGTTTCCTATTGGGCTTCTAAAATTATTCACAAAATCCACCTCCTTAGTTTTACTGAAATCGTTTCCTTTTCTATTGAATTCGGCTCACCTGAGCCGAATTCCCTTGTCCCAAGCCATCGAGTCATTTTCCATTTCTTTCTTCTGCTAGCCGACTTGCCTGAGCCATGAAGTCACTGAAATTTCACTTCTTCTTGAAATCAGCTCTCCCAAGCCGATTGCCTTCTTTTCTATTGAGCCGTCGAAGCCGCCGAGCCATGAAGCTATCGCTAGCCATTCTCATTTCTTGCATCCTCCCAAGGATATTCACTTTTCTTTTTAGCTTTTGTTTGTTAGCTCCTTCAGTAACTATGTCCTTTTCATTTTTTTTCTTTTGTCCTCTTGTTGAGTGGTGGCTAACCGAGCCACAGCTTCAATCCTCTCACGGATGTTTTTCAACCTTCCTAGGATTTCCTTGTTCTTTTCTTTTTTTTTTAATCAATTTCCAATTTCAACTCCTCTGTCTCGTCTTTTTTTTTCTCGCTTTGCTCTGTTTATCCAGTCTAGGACCGATGCCAGGTCTGTCTTCTTGGCCTGATGCCGAGTCTTCACTATAACTTTTCTAATTTTCCTCTAAATTAACCTATTTTTGCATAAAATCACAGGAAAATATTTTTATAAGTGAAATATCAAATAGGAAGGAATATGACTAGTTATTATATCAAAAGTATCACAAAATATACTCAAATAACTAGAAATATATATATATAAATTTAGGCCCTATCACATTCCCCCACACTTGAATCTTTACTTGTCCCTAAGCAAAGTACAAAGCCCAAAACACAAATTAACTCTTCTCAAATTCATCCATAACAAAATCACAATTTCTTTTCCAACAGTAGATATAAACATGTCATTCATTCAATCCTTTAAAAATCTCTTTAAATTCATGTATTAAATCAAATATGCCAAGATTCTCAACATTAAGTTAAACAAGTTTATACTTTAGTTTAAGAAAATCATTTCACCTTTCAAGCCAAGACATGAATAACATAAATCATACAAGTAAACTTGTTCAACCAATTCAAAATTCATACAATCAAATTTGCACAGCCTTACGTTGCAAAATAAGGAAACACTCAATTTTTTTTTCAATGTTTTTTTTTCAACACTCATTTTTTTTTTTTAATGACTTAGTGTTATGGATATACCCTAAAGTCAATTTGTACTTATACTATTGTCGTTAAGTTTTATATAATAATATGAGGTTTTCCTTTCCATGAATAGTGAGTTTTGTTTTGTGGTCATCAAGTACGTGACTTGATAGTAAAACCCAACAATGAATACAATGGCTATTCTAAAACTGTCCCTAATCAATTATTATTATTATTATTGGAACAATAATAAATTAAAATTAGTATGTTTGTGACTTGATGACTATGTTTTACTGGTCGTGGATATTTGTGATATCAAGTCAAAATATAAATAAATGTTAGAGAATATTGTATTAGACATGACCCATTGTGAGAGTACTTCATGGAACATGTCATAAGTACTTTCTACCCATAATGATATTAAAAGTCTTTCGACCTAAATTCATCATAGTTTTCTACTTTATAAATTCTATATTTTGATGTTGTTTAAAGTTGTCTTTAACCAGATAATAAATTAGACTACTGTTGGATATAGAATAAATCAATGAGAGGAATATGATTGATAGTGAAGAACTTTGTCCCTCTCAATTATGGGAGAGATGTCCATGGGTTCCTTGATAAGTTAGATTGTTAAAATGCATGGCTGTACTCAAATATATCAATGTAAGATATTGATATCATTTGTTTGAACAGTCTACTATGAAATCAAGAAATAATTAATTAAGCTTAACAAGGATGACATGCTCCGTGTCTTATACTTAATCTGGATATCGTGTGACAAAAGGATTAAATATAAAATTATGGTTTGGTTCAGAAAGATCACTGATCTTCATTTAACCTAGATAGTTATAATATTTTGCTAGAAACCGCTTATAACTTGTGGGCCATTTAAATATAATTTAGGCACACTGCCAGTGTTAAATGAACCTATAGGGTCACACAATAAGCGAACTTGTTAGGTTATTTTTCTGGTAACCAGATTCGATGAATCTGAAATATATCTAAGTTAATCGAATTTAGAAAATTTACCAGATACAATAAATTTGAAAATATGTTCACATTCGATGTATCTGGATGATGTCCAGATTATAAGAATCTGACTCGATAAATTAATTAGTTAAATTACCGAGATAATGGCAGAATCTTATCATATCAGTTTTAATTTAATTTAAATTTAAATTAAAATATAATAAGATATTATCAGAGTTGGACTTTAAGAGGTTCGGGAGTTTTTAAATAAAACCCTAGCCGTCCTTTCTAGAGCCCCATTCTGTTGAGAATATTCGTGCCTCCATTCACCAGAAAAAAAAAATCCTCTCAAACCCTAGGCGCTAGCACTCTCAGAGTAACGAGTTAATTCGCCGTGTATATCCGATAGAGGACGTTCGCACATTACAATGTCTAGTGATCGTTCGGGTTGCTCGTACAACAGCACAATCAGAATCGAAGGATCTCGATTACGCCGAATAGAGGTAATTCTGTAAACCTTAGATCTTCTTAATCATTTACTTGGATCTTCGGAAGGGATTCGCGGATATTTTTCGCGTTTAGGAGTCCACGAATTCTAACACTTAGAGAATTAATAGCCTTAAGAAAGTGGATTCCTCTTCACTAACCGTATTGGCCCCCTTATAGTCATTTATTTTCTTTGCTTTTCGGGCATTGACCTCAAGAAAGTAGAGATATTTTTTTTTCTTTCCACTAATTGTATTGGCCCCCTTAAGCATTGTGCCTAAGTGAGATAAGCATTGTTTTCAACTAGAATGAACATTCTCTTTCAATGAAATAGATAAATCTTTCCACTCATTTTTTTCAACTCACCAAAAGAAAATTTCACTCTTTCTTTTCAACCCTTACAATCCTTATTCACAACCTAAGGTTTAACAAATTTAGAAAACCATGATTCATGAATTAATCAAAAAATCTTCCCATATTTCATCACAGCATCCATATCCAAACAAGAAGTGTAGAATAAAATTCAAATACTAAAATATAACCAAGATTAACTTGAATTGCCAAGACTTAACATATTCAACTTAATACACAATTTTACTCAATAAAATCCAGCCAATTTGAATGACAAAATCATATCCAAAGTTAAAAAGAAAATCATAACTTTATCATAGGCAAAACAATTTTATAGCAATTTTAAAAAATTTAAAAAATTTTCCCATAGTCAAGAAAATCTATTGAATCTAAAAAAGATGCACTTGAAAAAAATATTAAATCCCTCTCCCATACTTAAATTAGACATTGTCCTCAATGGCCTAAAATAGCACAATAAATCATAACCAAGGGACCAAAAATCTAAAGAAGAAAAAGAAAATAATACTCCCTAAGGTAGATTAGTGCCACAAAAAGAGAAGTTCTCCTTCAAGAAGTCAAAAAAAGTAGTGTCATCAACATAGGAGTTAAGAAACTTACAAAAAGAAAAACAAACACACCAAGTAAAAACATAAAAAAGAATAGAAAGAAAATAAACTAAAAGCACACTAAAAATCAAAGAACAAGAAAAGGAGAAATCAAAGCATTTAAGAACCTCCTGAAGTAGAGCCTCCAGACGAGCCTCCAAATTGTCCTTCAAAAGGACCACAAAATGGACCACCACGACCTCCAAATAGATCATGAGGTCCTCCTTGTCTCTCTCAATATTGTTGCCAATCATCCCCTTGAATATATTGATTGAGCCTTAGATTGCGTAAAATATCATCATATGCTCAATCATTTGATCATGCCTCACCTTCATATCAGTTATGTCGACTCTCAGTCCAACCATTTCGTCCCTCAAATACTCTAGAGATGTATGAATGTTGGTTAGAATGTTATCACTGACACTTGATGGTCACCCAGAATACCTTTTTGGTTGGGAAGATTCCTCTTCTTACTCAACTAGAAGATTAGGAATGTGAGTTTGGGAAACTGCCCTTGGCCTTAATCATGTAGATGTTGTAGCATTAAACTTATAACCACAATGAGTCAGGACTTGTTCAGTGACTACATTACGTAAGGTAGTAGGTTCCACAAGTTCGTTCTCTATAGAAATATCAAAAGTATTTAAAACCTGTGAAATCACCAAGGGAAGAACAAATGCTTTGGTAGCCAGGCCATAAGCTGCCACCTCTCGCATAGAAGTTAGTAACAAAGGGGCAAAGGGGATAGGTTCTCCACGAAGCATTTTAGAGAGTATATAAAGATAAATGATTCTAACTTCATTCAAACTACTTAATGAGGGCAAACATTGAAACATAAGATATACAAAATAACCCTCCATTGAGGAGTAAGATCATTATTGGGGAGAAAGGAAGAACCATGTGTAGAAGTTTTTAGTTCCAAACTCAACTGACGAAAAGTAACATTAAAATTTTAAGTTAGTTCAGAAGAGATCATTTTTTATGGAGGTCAATTTCTATCCAAGGGCCACTATTATCCACTCCTAAAATGGTAGCTAATTAAGTCCTAGTCAAAATTATAGAGGCGTCTTTCACAGATGTTTCAATTTGTTTCAAATGTCCTTGCCTTTTACTTTTCATGCTTGTATAAAATTCCTTTACTAGGGCAGGACAAAAGTCACCTCTCAAACCAAAAATAGGACCCGAACCAAAAACTCCAAACATCTCAGTTATATTCAAAAATCGATCAACAGAAGGTTTGATTATTTTTTCAACAATGATCCTATTCGAGGCCCTAGCATCATACCATTCCTCACATTTTTTATCATTGAAATTCTTTGGATGAAAAGAAGGTAGCTCTAAAGATGGGTCAAAAGTTAAGGATAGTTTAATGCATTTGTCAGGTTTGAAAAATTGTTTTGTTTTAGGCATTTTGACTAAACCAAACACACTTTGCAAATGGTTCTCTTTGCAGTAAATTTTTTTTTTCAAACTTCTGATTTTCAAGAAAAATAATGCTTAGAATTCATTGACAATGTCCAACTCAAATAGCAAAAGCATAATGTCAAACTACAATTCCACCAACTTCAATCAACACAACAAAATATCACAAGGAGGCTCACCAATTATCCAAAATTACCATATTTGCAAAAATTTCAAAAAAATACATAGAGAAATTTAGAAGCAATCACAAGACTAACAACCATTCTATGCATTTGTTCTACCACCAAATAAACTCAACAAATATATTTCCAAGTGCAGTAAATTTTCCTCAAAAATAAGTATAAAAAATGCCAAGAAATTCTAAAGGATAAAATCTACCTTAATATAGAGAAAGTTTTGCACTAAATGATTTGAATTCTCGGGGGAAAATCTATAGAAGAAGAAGAGCAGTATGAAAAAGAAAAAAAAGAAAAAGAAGGGAAATGGTGAAGAACATAGAGTGAACCAGTTTGGAGGAATTGGGATAGAGAAATCAAAGAAAGAAATAGAAGAAAAAGACAAAAGAAGAAAGAAACAAAGAAAACAAATCAAAAGGAGAGGGTGGTGTCGGTGTGCTTCATGGGATAAACAAGAAAAGTAAAAGCCAAAGAAAAAAAAAAGAAGAAAAGGACAAAAAAAATATATGAGCAAGATAAGGAAAATGTGAAAAAGGAAAAAGAAAAGAAAAAGAAAAAGTGAAGAAAAAGGAAGGGAAAAAATTGGGGTGGGGAATGGCTTGGTCAAAGCTGTCCCCTTTTTTTTTATTATTAAAAGTTGTTTTGTTTTTTTTCTTTACATTTTCTTCTTTTTTTTATATAAAAATAAATATAAGATATCCTAAATGAATGCATGAACACAACACATTTAAAATAAGAATGCATAAATTAAAAATTAGACTAAAATTAAAAATAAAAAATACAATAAAATAAAAATAAAAATAAATTCAGTTTACCCAAAATATCGTGTTAGTCTGGTGTAACATAAGAGAAAGTCCAATCTTGAAAATAAAAAAAGTTAGTATTGACTCGAAATTATTGACGTAAAAATAATCAAATAGTTAAATACAATTAATACACTTATTTCACATTAACATGGAGTTAGTAAAATTAAATAGCTAAATATACAATATATACAAACCTACAAAAACAAGTAAGTAATTATTAACATATATTTACCTATTTATATATTTATACGGCTAAATCAATGAAATCTAAGCTTTCATGATATTGTTCCTCGGTAACGGCGCAAAAAACTTGATGCGTAAATTTTGAATGCATAAAAATCATTGAATTTAAATCCATCACTAGCCAAGTTTTAATTAAAATATTAATATCAAATTACACATACGAGTAAGTATATTCATCACAAGCATAGTATAGGAAATTAACGAGTATCGATCCTCAAAGGAACAAGTATGTAATTAAATAGTTATTCTCAAACACATGATATGAATCATCTAATACTTATCACAACCAATTATTTTCTTAACATCATGAAGGAATATAAAGTAAAATTTAATCATTTTCCAAATCATGAATCCACTTATATAGACTCCATTTCTTTCCCAATCTATAGAATCACCATCTCTTGATTAAATTAGTAGATTTTTCAATTGCACTAAAACAACCAAAAGATTTATTAAACTCAATTCCTCATAAATTATTCCGATACTTTAGGTGATAATAAATATGAAATTAGTCAATAACCCTATACTGTAGGTAAAATTGACCAATCTTTGATTACTTAGATTTAATTTTCAACCTTCTTTCCAAATCCAGCTAAGATAACAAATATATAGAATTGACTAAATTAAACTTAATCTAACTTCATTTCCTAAGTCCATTAGAGATAAATTTAATTCTATCAACCTATCAAATAAAATTAAGTAATCAAATACTAAGAAAAATAATCAATTAATAGAAGATTAAATAAATTCAAAATCATAAATCTAAGAATAATATTTAAATATAATTAAAGAATTAAACTTATCATTGTTTAAGAAAAAAAATAAAGAGAAGAGATAAATACTCATAGACAAGCCCTTCAATTTCCAATAAAAACTTTTTCAAAACCAATGCTTCTTGAATAACAAATTTCTCTAGAGAAAATAGTGATGGTGCATCCTAAAATATTTTTCTAATGATCCACATTGTGCACCCTTTTTTCCTACATGGATAGCCTTATGTATAGGCTTACAAATTTCCTAAAAACTTAAAATACAAAGAAGTAGTTTCCTATTAGGCTTCTAAAATTATTCACAAAATCCATCGCCTTAATTTTACTGAAGCCGTTTCCTTCTCTATTGAACTTGGCTCACTCGAGCGGAATTCCCTTGTCCCAAGCCATCGAGCAATTTTCCAATTCTTTCTTCTGCTAGCCGACTTGCCTGAGTCATGAAGCCACCGAAATTCCTCTTCTTCTTGAAATTGGCTCACCTAAGCTGATTGCTTTCTTTTCTATCAAGCCGCCGAAGCTGTCGAGCCATGAAGCCATCGCAAGCCATTCTCCTTTCTTGCCTCCTCCTAAGGATGTTCAACATCCTCTCAAGGACTTTCACTTTTCTTTTTAGCTTTTGTTTGTTTGCTCCTTTAGTAACTGTGTCCTTTTCATTTTTTTCTTTTGTCCACTTGTTGAGCCGCAGCTAACTGAGCTACAGCTTCAATTTATTCAATCTTCTCATGGATGTTTTTCATCCTTCCCAGGATTTCCTTATTCTTTTCTTTTCTTTTAATCAATTTCCAATTTTAGCTCCTCTGTTTCGTCTTTTGTTTTTTTGCTTTGCTTTGTTTATCCAGTCTAGGACCGACGCCAGGTCTGCCTTCTTGGCCTTGTGCGGGGTCTTCACTGTAACTTATCTAATTTTCTTCCAAATTCACCTATTTTTGCATGAAATCACAGAAAAATATTTTTATAAGTGAAATATCAACTAGGAAGGAATATGACTAGTTATTATATCAAAAGTATCACACAATATACTTAAATAACTAGGAATATATATATAAATTTAGGTCTTATCAGCTATCAAGAATTTTAACTCCTTTACTCACTTGCCATAAAATTTCAGCACATCACATCCTAGCCTGACAAC
The DNA here is from genome assembly GCA_026120185.1 of Voacanga thouarsii. Classification (NCBI taxonomy): domain Eukaryota; kingdom Viridiplantae; phylum Streptophyta; class Magnoliopsida; order Gentianales; family Apocynaceae; genus Voacanga; species Voacanga thouarsii. Next base: position 1,380,718 of record JANUWF010002273.1, read on the forward strand.
TTACACAGCCTTGTTCTTACAATTCATCCTAACTTTATTTTTTGCCAACCAATCCATTCCCAAAATTACACCATAATTATCAATAGATAAAATTATAAGATCTTCCTTCAAACTCTCTTTGCCTACCTTGACTTCACAACTCTGTACATACTTATCTGCTTGTACCATTTTTTCCAAAGGGGTACTCACCGATAGGGTATAGGGTAATTCAATCTCGTCCTTACCTAAATGATATGCACAAATCTTGTTTACATAAAAATGTATTGATTCGGGGTCTATTAAAACATTAATAAGGTGACGGTGCATAGTAGGCATACCTTCAACTATAGCCGCATCGATTCCAATCTCCTTTCGATTCAAGGCAAATACCTTTGACCTTATCTGGTGTTTCTATCTTCCGCCACCAGAAATACCAACAATTGCTCATTTGTTGCCTTCAGTGGGTCAAGCTAGTGCCCTTGTCTAATCTTTAATAGTTTGGGACAGTTGTTCTGGAGGTGTTTTGTATCCCCACAGTTGTAGCATTTTCTGATAGTGCCTTTGGACCAATAGTTCTTCTCCACATATCCTTGCTTGCTACAGTATCGACAAGTAGGCAAATTATGTTACTAGGCCTACTGGTGTTGTGCGTGGTTTTTTACCCTTATTTCACCACTACTGACTAGCTAGTGACTTGTTAGTTTGCTGCCTTAAAGGATGTCTTGATGGCTGGAAAGATCTCTAAGCCATTCCATTCTTACCCTCGTTTTCAATCCCGGTAGCTACGTCCATTACTTCTAAGTAAATAGGTCGGTGGGAACAAAGCTAAAGCTCTCATCAATTCCTGTCTCAACCCTTTTATAAATTATCTAGTCCTATTTTGCTGGGTGTTGACTAGCCTCCAATAGTATTTCGATAACTGGTTGAATCGTGTAGTATACTGGGCTATAGTTATGCTCCCCTGCCTAAGGTTCTGGAATTCATCCTCTCTCTTCTCTATAATCACTGTGGAATGTACTCTTCCTTAAAACCTCGACAAAGTTGTTCTAGGTCCAATCCTAATAAGTCCTTTTCCATTCCTCTTGGACGCATTGCCACCAAGCACATGCCGGTCCGCTTAGCCTAAAGGCCACAAACTTGATCATTCTCTTCTTTGAGTACCCCAACCTGGAAAATATATTCTCCATTTGATCAGTCCACTGCTCCATCTTCTAGTCTTGTTTAACCTCTCCTAAAAAGCAGGAGCTTAGAATTTTAAAAATCTCTTCAGCACTTCATCCTCTCTTCTTGGAGTCTTACTTTCTAACAAAGTCTGCAAGATTTCCATCATCTTGTTAAAATCTTGATCTAAGGTCACCTCCATAGGTACTTCTGACTCCACCCCCTATTCAAGGTCGAAGTTGCCTCCCTCATTTAGTGTTGATAGCTGGGTGGCTTTATATTCAAGAGCCACTAGTTCTGGCTCAGAAATGCTTCTACTAGTTATAGCAACACGACAGTTTGGAGCCATTCTACTAACAATGCACTAATATAATGAGTATGTAACAAAGTTTTAAATTGTCATGAACATATGCAAAATCTCACAATAATTTTTCATGCAGATTTTTACTCTACTCTAAACTCATAAAATCAATTAAATATCCAAGAGATAAAAGAAATATTCAAAACATCTAATATATGAAAAATTAATACAATTTTTGCATAAAAGAAGGAGACACTTTTACAAAAGGAGGGATATCCTTGGACATCCTTATTTTAAATACAAAATTCAAAGGAAATAATAAAACATAAATAAAATTCCTCTTGACTAACTTATTGCGTTAATGAAAATCAGAAACTTTCAACATGGCAAAAGTCTTATAATCCAACTCATAATCAAAATCTTCATATATCCACTACATGTGTTCTTATACAAGTCTATCCCTCTCCCATCTATAAAACCCTAAAGTATAGGTTCCTTCCTTGGTCTCTTTGAACCCTCCCCGACCTTAAATTGCCTAGGTTGGGTATTTCTACATCCCTTGGTAGGGACTCATAATCTAGTTCCCCAGAGTTAACACTTCCTCAGTCAAGTTAATCTCTTGGTCTTGTGGGTTTGGGGTAGGTTCAATGGTCTTAATTTTATCATCATTATTATAGTCTAAATCTACTACACGGATAGATGGGGTGTGATGAGTGCTCATTGCATGCATATTTTATACATCATTTATACTTCAAAATATTCAGAAATCTGTTATGGATTTCTACTTAGCCTCCTATTTTCACTTTATTTGATGTAGGTTACATTGATTTGAAATTAAAGTGGAAGCAAAGTGAAAAGAACTTCAAAAGAATTTTAAGGAGCACCGACAATATCGTGTAGCTTATATCCCATGGCACCATGTCATAACCTGAGTTTCAGAATCAAAGTAATGAGAATTAACGGTGACGTGCATCTCATTATAGATGCCATCTTGCATGGTTACATTTCACCGTGAAGATCATGTTACATGACATCGTTAGAGAGCTAATGTCATTAATGTAAAGCATACATAATGCCGTGTATAGCACCCTAGGCTACTGTGTATAGCACCTTAGGCAGCATCGTGCAACATCGCAATCAACCCCATTTTAGCTAATTTTAGAGATTCTCAAGAGGAAACTATAAATACCTTACATTTGGAGCATTTCAAGATAGAGCCACACGAGGTTTACATCTAAAAACCCCTTGGAAATATGAAGGAGGGCTAGAAGAGAAAATCAAGGCTAGATTGAAAAAGAAGATGAGTATCACAAAGAGAACATAAAGTAGAAGTAAGATACTTGTCTATGAATTTTCCTTTACTATTGATTTGTAATTTTAATTTAATGGTGTTTATATTACTTAGATCTAATTGTAATTAAAGGGTTGTACCCTAATTTGATCTTGTATTAGATTATCATTTGATTAATTGAATTTTGTTTAAGTAATCTATCACTTAGGCTTATTTCATTGAATCGATTGGTTGGATTATTCTCTTGTGTTGACTTTAGATTTGTGGATCTTTGATTTTAATATTCTTTAGGTTTAATTTTTATGATAGAGATATCTATGGGTTGGGCTCAAAGATAGAAAACTTATTACTTAAAAGAAAATAGGTTTTTACATTTGGGGCCCCTGGCCAGTACTTGGATTTTGATTCAATTGATTGAGTAATATTTATGCATGATTATTATTAGGGGAATTCATTTTGATTACATGACCAATCTCCATTTCTTACTTATATCTTACTCTTGTGATCTTCTAGACTCAAACTTATAATTGAGTTGATATATTCTTATTGTACTAATTGATAATTAGTTATACTTGATTGTTGTTAGTGACTTTATTTCTTTATTTTAGTTGATTGAACAATAAAATAAGGGTAGAAGTAAGGTAGTTGAGGCAGTTCCTTGGGATTCTTTGGTACTTACTAACACAACTTCATACTACATGATTGGTATACGTACCTAAATTTGTGTGTTATATAAGTTAATTTATTTTTTAATTTAAAATTTGATTGAGATTTGGATATATTTCTCTATCATACAAACACGCGAACATTTAGTTTTTTATGCCATTGCTAAGGATCAGTCGTTAATAACTTAAAAATACTTGAGTTTTATTGATTCAATCTTTGTTTTATCTTGTTAGTATCTTTAACTTTTATTTTCCTTAAATAGTTGATATATATTTTTTAGGATATTTTGGTTTTAGATGTTTTCGCTTTTATACTTTTGTTTTATTGATTTCTTGTGAATATTTGTAATACTAACCTTTGCTTTAGTTCTTTATATACTTATCTAGTTCATAACTCATTTACTCTTCTTAAATTTATTGATATATTCTTGTTACATTGATTCTTTGATCATTATCTTATTATTACTATACTTGTTTCTTTTGATTTGATTATTTTAGTTTGGAATACTAGTATTTGCTTTATTCTGTAGGGAATTTTTTGTGTATGCATAAAAGAGATTGTGATAAAGAATTGGTTGAATTTGATAGTGAAATATAAAGGGCTTTTCAAAGATTGCGTAGGGAGCAAAACCAAAGAGCTTTGAAAGTTTTTGAACAACTAGGCTAGGCACTTCAAGTTAAATTGGTGAAAAAATAGAGGTAAATTAAGGAACTAATAGTAATGTAAGGAGAACAATCTATGACTATGCTAGACATACTCTTTCGAGTACTAATTCAAGTATTATGAGGCTTAGAGTTGATGCTAACAATTATGAGATCAAGCCTAATTTTATTCAAATAATTCAACAAATACTTCAATTTGATGTATTGCAAGATAAATACCCTAATGCTTATTTGGCAACATTCCTAGAGATTTATAATACCCTTAAACTCAATGGTGTATCGAAGGATGCTATATGTCTTTGGTTGTTTGTATTTTCCTTAAGGGACCAAACAAAGTTGTGGCTAAAGTTTTTACCAACTGGATCTATCACAATATAGGAACAATTGGCTAAGAAATTCCTTGCTAAATACTTTCTTCTAACTAGGGTAACTATGTTAAGGAATGATATTTTCTTATTTTCTCAATTGGATGAAGAGATAATTTATAATTCTTGGGAGAGGTATAAGGATATGATAAGAAAATGTTCCCATCATAGTATTGATCTTGGATTACAAATGTTAACTTTCTACGATGGGTTGAATTTTTTTCTAAACAAATGATTGATGCTTCATCGGAGAGTACACTTTCTTCAAAGACTTTAGAAGAGCTTTTTGAGTTGATATAAAATATTACTTTGAACAACCCCTCATGGGGTATGCAAAGGCCAAGAGCTAAGATACAAAGAATGTAACACCCTACTACCTAGGCTCGACAGGGCCGGGATGTCACTCCGTCCAAAGGACAATGGGTCTTTATAACTAGGTCACACAATCAAAATAATAGAATAAAGATAATATTTTAAACTTAAAACTTATTACAATTCAAGAATTCAAAACAAATCCATAAAAAAAAAAATTATTCACTCTCAACTTCCCCAAAGCATTACATAAAAATAGATAACAAAATCTCTTTCAAGGCAGACAACACTAGCTACTCATCCCCACAGTAGGATCGACCTGAAGTCATGGTAAAAAGGGTGATGAGATAAAATCTTAGTAAATCCGCGTGTGCTTTGAATGTCCAGTGAAAACAGTTCGTGAATGCAAAGTGTAAAATCTTCGTAAGAGAAATACTGGTAAGCAATAAACAATAGTCAAAATCAAGAGTGGCGTTTTGGATTTTCCAACCATACATGTTTAATAAAATCAACCACTCAGAAGGTGGTCATGGGTTATCACACGTTAGACCCTACAACCATACAACGGTCAGAATGTCACACTTTGTGCAGACTGACAAAAGGTAGGTGATCGGCCTACCGGGTAAGATTCTCCTCCTTCTCTACACCCAAACAAAATCAATTGTCCACTCCGACAATACACAATCCACATGATTGAAAACTGCTAGCTCGGACCGGCATGACTAAGTAGTACTGATATTTCTTTAAGTTGAGTTTATCTTCTGGAGGTGGCCTCCTGCCAGAAGACTCACTCTTGCTCTTCAAAACTAGTACTACTAGCCTACCCTTATTGAGTACTCAACGTAATATATATATCCCATTTGGGAAAATGAATAAAACATAGTACCACTTGTAAATGGAAATTAAGGATTTCCAAAGTATTTGTCAAAATCAGTTTAGAAACAGTTTAGTGTTTGAATAAAATTGCTTGCTGATTTTCAAATAATTGGTTTAATAGAAATAAGAAAGGAAACAGTCCCTAATTACCTTTACCAAATCAGTGTTCACAAACTTCGGGTTTAGCTTGCTATAATAACTTTTTGCAACAACAAGTTTTATGTAGGAGCTTACCTGATCCTTAGTTCGAAATAAAACAAAGGTCTCCAACAGCTGACCTAATCCCGCCTGGGGTAAATATAAGCCACAATTAAACTCAAGCTGAAATTCACTTTCACAAATAAACCTAACTCAACTTACTACAACCATAACCCTAGTGTCCCAAGCTTTAAGGCTAGATAAATAAATAAAAATGTTTATAAAATAAATCTAACTTGATATTAAAATAATTAGAGTTTGAAAAAATAGGTACAATAAGTGGAAAGTTTAAATCTTGCTAAAAATAAATTAGAGCTTATTTGATTAAGGGTCCTAGGTCCTAGATGGTATTATGTAAAATAATAATCTAGTAATAATTAATGGTTAGAAAATAATTGGTAGCTAGAATTAGTTGTAAGGAAATTGTAATAGGTTTTGATTAAAAGCTAATAAATAAATTTTAATAGTATTTATGAATATATAAGACTTACCAAATTAATATTTTACATATTATGATTATTTATGAAAAAGGCTTTATTTGATTTTCTTATTTTACATAATGTCTATATATTTTATTTCTTTAATAAAAGTTATCATTTATTTGACTAAAATATCATTATTTTATATAAGAGACCAAATCCACATTTTCCTAGGGTTTTCGAAAGAAGAAGATATAGCAATAATCATTTTATTGATGAAATAAATTAGCTTAGGGACAACAGGGTCATGATCATATTTCTTTTGCTAACCATAATCATGAACATACACTCCACACCAATTCATCAAATCATCCAAATCATGAATAAATGCATGGATCTAAATTTACCAAGGCATGATCCAAACTCTACTAACATAAACATATTCATGACTTTAACAAAAATACATGAACATAACCCTATTCACCAAATGTGACACAATCTCTAACATGCTTGATCACATAAACCACTCATGACATGAAGAGCATGCAACAAAACCCCAAAACGCCATACAATCATCCAAGACAATCAACTCATGCATCAATTCCCATCTCCATCACATACACATATTTATTCATGCTTCAATCTTAACTCAACACAACAACACATACTCAAACTCTAATCACAATCCATCTACTTCCAATATCATTCTAGAGACATGAATCTAGAACTTAAAAAGGAGTTTGAAGATGCTTACTTGATTGATGACTACCTTTGAATAGTTTCGAAGGGATCCTAACTCTTAGAAGACTTGATCCACCCAAGAGAGATGAAAAAAATATGGCCATGGTTGAAGTCACCATTCGGCCAAGAGAGAGAGAGAGAGAGAAAGAAAAAGAGAGTTTATTAGTATGTTTATATATACATATATTCATTAGGAGTTGAAGATGAGTGAAGATGGAATCGATTGATCATGCTTACCTTGAAGATGTTCTTGAGCCTTCACAAAAATACTGGTTTTTGATCCAAATGAGAGGGCTTGATTTTCGAGTTTGATGTTAAAGTGGTAGGAATGGATTCACAGGAGTGAGTAGGTATAATCTGGAGTTTTTGAAGAAGATTGAAGTGGTTTTGGTGGCCTTAGGCGAGAAAAGGTTTGTAGGTGTTCTTGAAGGTTGAAGAGAATGGAAAGGATTGAGGGAGAGCTGGCCAAAATTCTATGGGATTAGGGTGGCCGAATTGTTTGAGGGGTTTTGGCAACTGAATTTTCTGGTTTGAAAGGAAAAGAAAAGATGGTTGTTTGAAATCCAAAAAGAATATTTTAGGGAATCAATTTTGGAAATAAAATATAATAAGAAGATCTTGGTCAATGGAGAGCTTTTGGAAGCTCCAATGGCTGGTCGTTTGTCTGTGATTTTTGCTGGAATGAAAGTTGTTTGAAGGAGCTTAATGGTGGCTGAAAATATGGTGCACAATGGTGAAGGAAAGTTTTGTTTGTTTGAGGAATGGTTTATGGTAGTTTACTAAATATGTTTTCTGGAATTTTGGTCTTCAATCAATGGCTTGATTGGAGTAATTGATGGAGATATTTTAGGAGCAGCCATGGACTGGTTTTCGAGTAGAATTCTGAGGAAGATGATGAAGCTCAGTTTATGACTATTTAAGGGGAGTTTGTATAGAAAAATGGTAGAGGTTTCGGACATGGCTGAAGAAGGAACAAAGCTGGAAAATTCTGTTCAGCTTTTTCGCAAGTTTGCTGGAATTCCTTGGCAGATTTTTCTACCATTCTTTAGTCAGCTTGCAGAAGATTTGAAGGAGTATTCAGAGGTCTTTCAAGGCTGGTTTCCAGCCTTCTTTATGAAGTAAAAACATGGCTAAGATGTTGGGTGAAAAACTAGAAGAAACAGCTTGGTTTAGGATCACCAAAGCTGCAAAAGTTGTCCAAAAAATATTCTGGTTTGCACAGCATTTGAGCAGTCCGATTTTGGCTTTATAATTTCAGATTTCAAGCTGGTCAAGAGGGCTATTTTTCTGGCAGCATTTAGGAGGGAATGATGGCTGAAAATTTTGACACTTGGACTGAACAAGAAGCTGGAAAAATTCCAAATTCCTACATGAACAAGATGAATATACTTAGGTTGGAGTTTGAAGGTTCAACCATGGAGATTAATTCTCTATGGAACCTTCCACTACTCCTCCCCATTTTCGGCCAACAAGATGACTTATTCACAGCTATTTTCGAAACCTAAATCTCACAGAACTTTGCTGGAATTTTTTAGAATGAAATTGGCTTGAACAAATTAATCAACCTAATTGATTAAGAAGTAAGAAAAGCTAGGGAATCAAGAAGGGTATGAAACCCTTAGAATTTTTTTGTAGGGCACAAGAGTAGGATTAGGACATTTCTATCATGTCTCCCTTAGGACAACACTCCTACTCTTACTAAATTATGCAAGGACCAAAATATAGCCTTCCTACACAAAAATAAAATTTAATCATGCTAAAACTCTAATGATGGAATTTGAACTCTAGACCTCAAGGATTAATTCCAAAGCTCTAACCACTAAATCACAACAACTCTTGTTCTTATTTTCTCTCCCAAATATTTTTCCTATTTAATCCTCAAGCTATCTCCCTATTTTCAGTCCAGGCAAAAATTACCATTTTGCCCTTCTTACTCCACAAGCACAAATAAGCCATCTAGGCTACCAATCACATATCCAAAGCACATAAAATCATATAAAAATATATTTATGCATGGAATAAAACATGATGTACATCCCAACCCCCTTACTTTAAGGTTGGTTTCAACTGGGGTTTCACAAAGAATGCACAATATTTGATGCTATGGCTTCATTGGAAGGAAAATTAGAGGCATTCACAAGAAAGGTGGATAAGATGAATGCAAATTCCCAAACACAAGTTATGAGTTGTGACTTTTGTGGGGAAGGACATCTTGATCATGAATGCCAAAGAATGAGAATTGGAAATGAACAACAATTTGAACATGTTGATCACTTAAGGAATGCGAGACAAGATAATGCTCCTTTTGACAACACTTATAACCCAAATTTGTGTAATCATCTAAAATTCTCATGGAGTACTCAAGGACAAAATTATGTGAGGCCACAAGGTGTACAAGCAAACTTTTCCCTAAGACGTCAAGCCACTATGCTATACCGTGCTCCACTTCCACCACTTCCACAAGCACTACGTAAACTATCTTTGGAGGATTTAGTTACTAAATTGGTTGCTTTCACAGATACATATTTCCAAGGTGTTGAAATGTCAATAAGAAATCAAGAAGCTTCTATCTGCAATCTAGAGAATCAAATTGGACAGCTTGCAAAGATACTTTCTGAGAGACAAATAGGAAGAATATTAGGAAATATTGAAGTCAATTCATGTGATAAATGTGAAAAGCTTTGATCTCTTCTTTACCATGCTCATACACCTGAATAATGTTTTGCTTTATTAGTTTTGTCTTATTTTTAGTGTGTTTATTTTGATATTTGTTTTACTGGGTATGTTTATACTTTGTTTTACTTTCCTTATGTTATTTTATTTATCTTTGAACTTAGTGTTTAAATGTTGGCTTTATTTGCCTTAGTTACTCGTTTGAGTAATATATATTAAAAAAAGAGAGAAAAAATAGAAAAGAAAAGTGTTTTGTTGGAAGTACATGGTATCATGACTATCATAGTTGACAATACCATGGCATAAAATATTGAAAGTTCTAGGAGCTAATAACATTTTGTACATCATGTGCGATGCCGCCATTTATTTTATAGGACAAAAATATAGTCGTTTGGCTAAAAACTTACAATACATAAATAGATACACAGTGTCTTATGACACGGCAACTTGCATCAACTTTGTAAGACTAAAGACATCGTTTTGTTTCAAGATTTTAAAGGATTTTAGTTAGACGGTAATGTGGAGTTCACTCTACATGGTGTTGTGCACCTGTGTATTTTATAAAAATAAAATAGATATGTTGATTTTATTCTTACCATTTTTCTCAAAAACCTTGCACGGTGCATCTTCTTCCTTTCAATGACCTCAGCATCGTTCATCTCTTTGCTTTACCCATTGCTTAAATTAATTTGGACAATCAAATTTTCTACGAAATTTGAGTCTTTAACGAATTGCAAACTGCCGACTCTTTTTCTTTTTACCCCAATCAGTCGACTCAACCATCTATCTCACCCATTATTTCTACTATGTTCTTGCTTCCTTATAATAAAACCTTGGATAAACAACCTTATGCAAGCTTTTGAAGTAATTGATTGAAAAAAAAAAAAAAACTCAGAGCACAAGCAATAGGCAGTAACACTTTGGAAGCTATTCTAACAATATCAAGTTTGTGGGGACTACTTTTGGTGACCTATGAAATTTGGAATTTTTAATTTTAATTTTAAGCTACCATTTTTTAGAAGTTGATTTGAGAAGTAAGCGATTTATTATTATTTTTAAATGAAAATTAGGCGATTAAGCTGTTTGATTGATTAGAACTTAACAGTGGTTTTTGCTTAATTAGTGTTGACATTTTAATAGAATTCAGTGTTAGAATTGGATGATGATATTGAGTAGCCTGTGAACTTTGTATTTCATTTGAAATTTGAGGAATTGGTTGTCAATTTTTTCAACTATTCTACTTGAAGGTGAATTGATTTTTGATGAGTTGCATTTGCTTTGTTAAGATTTTATTGTGGTAGTTGGTTTGGATGATTTGGTGATAGAAGTTGGTGTTGTAGAATTTGTGCAAAGGAGTTTGATTTTTGTTGGTTGATTGGTGTATTTCAATTGGTGGAAGAAAGTTGAGTTGAATTGGTGGTTTTGGGAGTGAGAACCTTGCAGGGTGCATTAAGAGTGAAATCACCTCTTGTCCATTTCTCTTTTTACTATCAATTCTTTTTCTTTTCTTTACCTTTCCTTTCTTACTTTTTCCTTAAATCCACTATGACTCATAAACACATTGCCACCAAGCTACCTCTCGAAAGACAGAGGGGTGAGGGTTCTTCTTTCTCTTTATAACAGCCTTCTAATGCCAATAGATTTGTGAGTATTAGTGTGAAGAATAGTTTAACAGCAGGGTGAAAGAAAAATGTTTATTGAGAAGATCCTTGACCTTGTTTTGGATAATGAGCTTAAAATCACTGTTGTTTTTAGAAAATTTGGTTGGGGTCCCATTCTTGGACTGAAGCGTGTTTATTATTCTAATTTGGTGAAAGAATTTTATGCTAATATGGAAGATAAGAAACACCAAGTTCTAAGGAACATTGACACTACTATAATAAGGGTACCAATCCATTTGTCTAGGGAGTTATTGGTGACATTTTAGATATTAGAGATAAAGAGGCATGGGTAGATATTGATACCTATAACAAGAATGTTGTTTCTAATGTGAATTGGAGTTTCAATGATGCTAGATCAGAGCTACATTTATAATATTGGATAGTTGGTTAGGCTGAGGTGCTACATATCACTAACATCTCTCCACACTATGGATTGATTGTTTATCTATTAGGCTTTAATTGGCTCTTAGGGCAAGTGGATTTAATGAAGGGAGATTAGTTGATATTTATGTTTTACACAAGCTAATGCCAGCCTGGACTATTCCTTTAGCCTTTTTTCTCATCTCCTACATGATAAATGTTATTTTCACCACCTATCTTTTGAAGGTATTTATCTTTCCTATAGTTATTATTAAGATTCTTTAGCATTTTGGGATACCAGTAGAGGGTGAAGTGTCAGCTACCACAAGCACGAGTGAGAAAATGACAAATAGAATGCTAGTGAACTATTGGTACAATTATGATGAGAATGAGAAGAGGTGGCTAACACCTAGTGAATTTAAGGAGAAAACTTGCCAGATGCCACCACAGCTGTAGCAACTACCAGCAGTAAAGTCCTCACGAGCTCCTCGCCTCAATATAGGATGTCCTACTACTACAGTTAACTTTCAGGCTGAGGTCTGTACAAATTTTGCCAATCTCATCATGGGGATGGACTCACTGAGAGGCATTGTAGAGCAGCAGGGTCAGATTATTGTTCACCAAAAAGGGATGATTGGCAACATGATAGGGATGATATAAAAATAAGCCCAGTTATCTTCTGACTATAGATATTAATTAGAGATGATTAAAGAAGAACAGGAGCATGTCAAGAAAGATCTGGATGCTCTTAAGAACCAGCAAGCGTGAGCTGATATTTTTCTTTGTCAAATGTGGATTTGCTTGCAGCAGGCTGGCATTGGAGGACATGACGGAGCTGGTTTGAGTCATCATAGAGGCAGAAGCCATTATGAGGATAGGGTGGGCATTTGTTTTCTTTTTATGATATTTTTGTTTAACACTATGTTGTGTCATTTGATTCTACACTTTATTTTGTCCTATTTCACTTTATTTCTCTTACTTAGTAGCTTATCTCTTTTTTATGATTGCATATATATCTTTCTTTATGGATGATATTCTTCTCTCTTCTAATGATCACATTGGCATTACTAATTACTTGGGGAGTACTACTTTACTTTTCCCTTCTTATCATTTCTTGTCTCATGGCATACATTGACATTGTATATATTAATAGCCAATGAGGACATTATCCAATTTAAGTGTGGGGGAGAAGTTTAAGTTTTACTTGTTGCAAGTAGTTATTAAATACCTTGGCATTTCTATTATTATTGTTAGTATAAAATGGGCTAAATTTTTTCAATTTTTGGTATATTTTGAACTCTTATAGGATTGGTATGAAATTATTTTGACTGGGATATTCTTAGGTAAATGTGTATATTAGATGCGATATAATCTAAGTATTGAGAATTTGAATTAGCCTTGTTTATATTTTAGTAAATATTGTGACATTTTATTTCTTGAGAATTGATGAGAAACTTATGGTGAATATAATTAGAGAATTTTGATTAATTTATATTTAGTAATCTTCTTACTAGTCCTTATTCTGAGTTTAAGTAAATGTAGATTGTGGTAAAATAATAAGAGACAGTGTAAGATAATGCAAAAGTTGAATATCTTTATTAAACATTTGCATTACCTTACCTTGAAAGTAAAGAGAGTTTAAGAAGGGTAATGTAAAAGCTGAACCATCTTTACTAGGTATTTACATTATCCTGTAGAAGTGAGCTTATGGACTAATCCTCTGTTTATTACTTGGATTACAATAGCATTGGAAATCATAAAACTTAAGTTAGCTCACTATTCCTTACTTATATGAATAATTTAGTTTGTATTATTGACCTAGGAGATGAGGTGAAGCTTGTTGAATAAATATAAGTTTATTTAATTCAACTTTAATAACCTTAGTTTTATCTATTCAAATACGTGGGTTTACATAGGTTTAACTTAGTTGAGTAATCTTCAATTGAATTATCATTTCAAATGGAAAAGAATATCTTTCTCATGATAGTTAATGTTGCCTAAAATCCGTTCTTGTTAAAATACTTTTTGCTTGAGGTGCTTGGTTATTTTTTATGATTTGCTTGAGGACAAACAAAAGTTTAAATGTAAGGGATTGATGAGTGCTCATTACGTGTATATTTTATACATCATTTGTGCTTTAAAGTATTTAAAAATCTATTACGGATTGCTACTTATTCCCCTATTTTCACCTTGTTTGATGAAGGTTGCATTGATTTAAGATTAAAATTGGAAGTAAGGTGAAAAGAACTTAAGATTTTGAAGAGCACCAACAGTGTCGTCCAACTCATATCCCACAGCGCCGTGTCGTAACGTCAGAATCAACGTATTGAAAATTAACAGTGCTGTGTAGTCCACCTTCAATGGCACTATGCACTTTCAGAGTTTTAGAAGCTTCAAAGTATTAAGAATTAACGGCACCATGTATCTCATTTTAGACGCCATTGTGCATGGTTATATCTCACCGTAAAGATCACATTACACGACGTCGATAGAGAGATGATGTCATTTATGTAAAGCATACATGGTGCCATGGACAACATCCTGGGCGACGCCATGCAATATCACAATTAGCCTCTGTTCAATGAATTTTAGAGATTCTCAAGAGGAAACTATAAATATCCTTTATTGGGGCATTTCAAGAGAGAGCTACATGAGGTTTACATCTAAAAACCCTTTTGGAAACATTAAGAAGGGTTGGAAAAGAATATTAAGGCTAGATTGAAGGAAAAGAGGAGATTAATGTTATAAAAATTTAAAATTAGTACTCGTAGACGAAAAATTTGAAGTATGCAAATAAGATGAGAAAAATATCGAAAAATACAAAATATTTAGTAAATATGAAAAGTGATTACAAATATCCGAAGAAGTCCTAAATTGCAAGATAAATCCTCCGATTCTTCTCTTTTTGAAAAACATTGATTCGAGGGTTGAAGATCTTAATCTAGGATTGAATAGAATTTGATGATGAACACTTAATTGCCAAACCTTCGAGACTTATTTGATGCAGAGTAAGACGAACGTCTTAAAATTTGATGAAGATTCTGAATCTTGATTTGATAAAGATTTTGAACCTTGAATTTGATGAAACTTGAATGCTTGAACTTGTTGAAACTTAAGATGCCTCTTGTTTGTTGAAGCTCTTGGGATGCCTTTGTTGTTGATGCTTCAGGATGCCTTGAACCATTGAGAAAAGACTCTATTTATAGGGAAAAAAATCCCTTGACTTTAGCATAGATAACCAATGTAGGATTTTGAAAAAACTTCCTAACAAACTCTAATGGACTTTGGCTTAATATGACTTGGGCTCAATTTATGTTTGAATCCAATTTCATTTAGTCCATATTATATTTGGGTTCGGAGATTCTTAAAAAGTTCAACTTTCGAGCCTAACCCAATTCTATTTAATCCATAATATATTGGATGTAATGTGAAATAGACCTTTAACAATAGCCCAATTTTAATAGTCCAATTTCATGTTACATTGGATTTAATGGACTTTTGATGATAACTCAACTATATTAATTCAAGAATAATTATATTTATTCATGGATTAATTTTAACTAATCAAGACTAAAATATGTAATTTTCTTTTATTCTTGATTAAATAAATATATTTTCTCCAAAATTCATTGTCTACAAATGCCTCCACTTCAAAGCTTGAGGAAAAAAAATACTTTGTCAAAAGAATTTGGAAACAAGACTTAAAGTATTTAAAATAAGAATAATATTAACTTCTTAATTTAATTAGAAATTAATATAGGAGCCTTTGTCAATTCCTTCATAGAATAGGATTCTTTTTCTAAGACACCAATCAAATTTCTTAGATTTAAATCCAAATCCAATTCAAAATCTTCAAACTAAGAATTAAAAGTAATATAGGATTTGGAACAAACATCCCATGGCATCTATAAAAAGGCTTGTATATTTATTAATTTTCCACACAACTTCAAGAAATCTTCATCATCTTTAATTAAAGATCCCTGTAATTTCAGCATTCACGACGGGCACTAGTGCATCCTTTTCTGAGTAATTTTTCATGCCATGCCTTCAGTTGGTTTCTTTTCATTTGTTTTTTGCAATTTCGCAATTTGCTCGCGTGCGAAATCCCAATTCCATGGAATTTGCCAACATCTCATTTCCTTCACTTAAATTTAGCATATTGTTATGGGTCATATGTCTTAGTCATGCATTCAATGCATGAGATAATTTTTTTCTTTCCTTTTTGCATATCGTGCATGCTGGAATCCATAATGTACATTGCAATTTCGAGAAGTCAACCATGTAAACCTTCTTCTTTTTTTTGGTTGGTCCAATTATTATATGCCCATATGATATTCTGAATGTCCTTCAAGCTTGGTCTTTTCTTTTCTTTTCTTTTCTTTTTTGTTCATGTGAAATCTCAATTCCTTGAATTTGTTGCATGTGGACTATCTGCTTGCCATAGCCATCTTCGTCTCGACCCTTTTTGGTTTTTTTGTTTGTTTTAGAAACGCAAGTTGCTTCCCGTCACCATTCTTGATCATTTTTTCTCCTTTCTTTGTTTTTTTTTTAAAAGAAAACTAACCATTTTTTTTTCGAAGCTGACTTTTTTTTTTTTTTTATAGAATCCTAACTCTTTTTTTTGTTGTGAAATTAACCTTTTTTTTTTTTTTTTCGGGGACCTTTTTTTTTTTTTTAACTATGTCCAATTATGGTGTACTTTTCAAATTTGCGATCCTCTTCGGGCCAACAATTACTAGTTATTCATGACCGCGAAAATGATCTAATGGAAGCTGGAACAACTTTGATGGTTTATGAGGCAAAGTCCGGTAAATATACGAGGCCCCTACCAAAGGCAACACTCCAACGACTTGTGAAGGAATGGTCAATGGAAGTTAACTTCAAAGGCACTCGCTCTCCAAAGGTATGAATTCTTCTTTCCTCAAATCATCAACCTTAAACTCATCTCAGTATGTTACCTTCACTTGGACGCCAAATGATTCAAAAAGAGACGCAATGGGCTTCAACACTCAACTTTTTGGGCACATTTCGCTTTAGGGAGAAATATTAGGAGTAGGCACACGATATTTTAAGTTGTTGTGAATAAAACTTAAGATCTGTAAAGATCTATGAGGCTGTCTATACATCACTTTTTACGTATGATTGCTATCCCAATGTTCTTAAAGCTTTTTGCAAAGCTTGGTATTCTCTCACTAACACTCTCTTAACATCAGTTAGTGAGGTGTCCATTTCACTTTGGGACTTGAATGAACTTGGAGTCTTACCAATACTTAGGACTCTCTATGATGAAGTTGTTCCTCATGCTGCGGAACTCACCGGTATGGACCATGATGGCAAGCAATTCCTTCCAAGGAGTTGCAAACATCTCTCCTATGCATACCACTTGATAAAAAATGACAACAATAACTTTGGTGTCTCCATCAATAAGTGGCTCAACTTCTGGTTCAAAAGAGCGATAAAGTATACAACGCCTCCTCCAGGGGAAGAAATAAGATCACACCCCAAGTTTATCGACAATCCATGTGGAGTTATCCTATCTCATGTTGCATGGACATCTGAAGAGGAAGCTTTATTTTCAAAATTGGGCATTAGAAGCCACAACAAAGACCAAACATTCCTTGTGGCTTTCCTATCATGTTGGCTTTACATCTTTGTCTTGCCTAATGAAGAAGTAGACATCATTCATCCAAGTACCTTCAAAATGGTGAGTTTGATGGTGTACGAAAAATGAGTTAGTTTGGTCATTCCTATCTTGACCAATATTTATAGAGGATTGAATCGTATTTTCAACTCTCAACATCTAAGTGAGTAGAAATTTATCTTCCCAACTTACTATATATATGAATGGTTCGCGCACTACTTCAAAACTCACTATGAAGTCTCTCAAGGCTTAAACAGCCCTCCAATGGAGAGTTATTCTGGTAAAAATAGCGAAAATTACTTTAGTGAAGATGAAGCCCGCAAGCGAATTTATAGAGGTGAAGTCATTATTTGGGCTACGAACATCCTTACCAAGTACAAAAAACATATCTTTGTTGATAATGAAGTAGCCCCCTTGGAGGAACAACTTTACTTCTTGAGCCTTTGTTCTAGTCTTGTTACTTTGCAAAATGATGATCACTTCGTCATTGAGCCTTATAGTCCACATCACTTTAGTCGCCAATTTGGATTCTTGCAAGATATCCCAAGCTATTTTGAGATTTTCATCCATAAGGCTACCTTAATAGATGGCTTACGTCTTTGGATAAGATGCATGTTTCATAGAACAATGGCCAAGGTAACATTTTCAGCCATTCCTTATAGCATAAAGAAGAACAATACTCCAAAGTATAAAATATGGTGGGAACAAGTTCATGGAACCTTTCTTGAATATCACATTTCAATGTTGAATTCTCAAAAATCTACATTTAAAAAAGTAGAAAACTTGCCTTGCTCCGAGAAAAAACTTCAACAAGATATTAGCATTCTCAATGCTTCAAAAGGGTTAAAAAATTCTTCAAGATATGATAAACATTCTTTTTCAAATCATGACTTGGTTATAGAGAAACTTTTATCAACTTCAAAATGAAAGGAGTTGTTGAAGAAGCTAGTTCTAGTAGTAAAGATCATTGTTGCAAGAGAACCAAGGTATCAATTACAACTTTGAGCCAAGAGTCTAAGGATCAACAGACCTTCAAAGATAAGGTAAAACTGGTTTCTCTTTTTTATTTTTTTCCTTTTTCTTTTCTTTTCTTTGACTAAATTTCTATGCTATTCTTTTTCATTAGGTGAACAATGTTGTAGTCCTTGATGAGAACGCTTACTCTCAGGGCTCAATCAACGATTCTCACTGTTCGAAGCAAGATGGTTGTAAGAACATCTCTAACTTTCAGCATAAGGATATGAAATCTAAGGTAGTAGTTCATCAACATTGTTTAGTTATCTCTTCCTTCTTAGAGAGTCCATAATGTCAAGTTGCAAAAAGAAATTTGCTATGGAAGTATGGAAGTAATTTTATCAAAGGATTCAATAGAAGCCTATTGAGCAGGTCTCTTCACTTGAGGATCAAGTTTGCTATATCCTTAAAGAACTGAACAAGGACCTTATTATTGATTTGTCATCATTGGATAATCTCTTGAAGTCTTTCTTTACTAAAGCGCGTGAGTTTGACAACTCTATATCCACTTCTTCGGAGAAAGCCTAAAAGGAGTCTCGTGCACAATTACTTTCCACTGCTAGCCAATGCTTGGATGATGCTGAAGCTAAAAAGGGTGACTTCACAAGTCAAGTTGAAGAAAATAATTCCAACTTACAATGAGTTAAAGCCAATATTACTGCTCTCAAAAGGAAATTCAAACACTTAAAGAAAAAGGATAGAAAACTTTAACTACTTCTGAGGAAAAGAATGGACAGCTTTTAGAAGTGAATGCCACTTGTTCTTCCCTTAAAAAAGAGCTTGTTGTACTTCAAAATGCCCCTATAGTAAACGAAGAGGATGAAGCCAACATAAAGAATATAAGAAAACACTTGGTGATAATTCAACAAGATTTAGTAAATTTCAAGTTCTTTTCTTGATGTCTCGTAGCACTTCATATTTTCGTTAAGTAGTTATATTTTTCCTTTCTTATAAAACAAGATTACTTCCTCATTAGTATCAATAATATACTTCTTCCATGTTGTTTCAACCTTCATTTTTTTTCTCGCATATATGTATTTTCCTCTTATTACAAATGTCAATTCACAATAAATTATAACTTAATTGCAACAAATGAGGAAATAGAGAATGATGAGAAGATGTGACTGAACTTACAATTTTTTCTTCTAAGCTGCCTACGTATCTTAAGAATAACTTAAGATCAAGTCAAACGTAGTTCAAAATAGATGGGTATGGTTTTGGGAGGGGCCGTTCACAGTTTTAACTCGTGCGGGTTAGGAGTATCTATTTATTTATCAACTTGGACTTGATGGAGTATTTTAGCAGTTTAACCATGTATTACACTATTAGTGGTTGCCTTTACACAGTTTAAACTCATGTGGGCCAGGAGTAACTTACAGTTTAAGCTCGTGCAATCGGGAAGTAATTTGCAGTTTAAGCTCATGCAGTCGAGAAGCCTCTATTTATGAATAGTATCACTTCAAATATTTACCTTTGATCAGGCTAATTCTCAATCCATCTTCAGCAACTATCTTATAAGATCCATTTGAGTAGACCTCTTGAACAACATATGGGCCATCCCACTTTGATGTCAACTTTTTTGGTTTATGTCTAACGATGATTGGTCTCTTTACAACGAGCACTAAATCACCAACTTGAAAGGAACGCAGATGCACTTTCTTATTAAAGGCTTTGGAAACACGAGCTGGTAGCATTCTAACCTCTGTTGTGCCTCTAACCTCTTTTCATCAAGTGTTTCTAACTTTTCAAGTCTGAGATGGACATTATCTTCTTTGGTGAAACCTTCTTGAATAGAGATCCTCAAGGAATGAATTTGTTGTTCTAGTGGAATGACAGCTTCCACACCAAATATCAAAGCATATGGGGTAACTTGGGTTAGAGTGTAGTAAGTGGTCCTATATGTCCAAAGTGCTTCTCCAAAACGAAGATGCCAATCCCTTTTTGACTTAGTCACCATGTTTTGCAATAGATTGTACAAAGTCTTATTGAAAGCTTCGGCGAGTCTATTGGACTGGGCATAGTACATAGAAGATTTATGCTACTTGAATTTAAACTTCTTGCACAACTTGTCCATCAAACTATTGCAGAATGGCTTGCTGCTATCTGTGACAATATATCTTGGAATGCCATATCGATAGATAATATTTACACATATAAAATCAATGACATTTTTCTTTTTTGCTTCTTTTAATGCTACAACTTCTGGCCATTAAGAGAAGTAATCTGTTGTAGCCAAAATATAAAGTTGTCCAATAGAGGACTTTAGTAGCGGTCCAATATTATCCAATCCCCATACATAAAATGGTCATGAAGTAACTATCGAGTACAATGGATCAGGAAGTTGATATAGATAATTGCATTAAATTAGCATGCTTGACATCTTTGAGCATAATCTAGGCAATCTTTTACCATAATAAGCCAGTAATATCTCATCCTTTTGATACAAAAATAAAGCTTCGGACTAGATTGGTGGGCTCCACAAATGAAAGAATGGGCTTCTTCTATTACTTACACAGTTTCTTCTTGACCTAAATATATCAAGAAGATACCTTCAAAAGAACGTCGAAAGAGCGTATCCTTATAGTAAAAGAAGCGGGTGGCATACAAATGAATATCACTCCGTCTTCGTAGATCACCTGGAAGCTTTTCATTTTTGAGATAGTCTACAAAAGATTGCCTTCAATCTTCTTCACTAATTTTATAAATGAAGGCAAAATGGATTCCATACCCTTCAGCATCTTCATCTTCATCTTCATCTTCATCTTCATCTTCAAAAATAGGCGGTATGACCCATGTTTGACATATAGGAATTTGAACTTCTTGATCATGTAGACATAAATTAGAAGCCAATTGTGCCAACGTGTCAGCTTGCTTATTTTTATTTCTTAATACATGCTCAATTGTCACATCACCTAAATATTCCGTAAGTCGTCTCGCATAATTATGATATGAAATCAACTTAGGCTTCTTAACATCATACTCACCAAATAATTTATTAACAATCAATTGAGAATCTCCATATACTTCGAGATGCAGTTACTTCATATCGATAGCCAACTCTAACCTAAGTATAAGGGCTTGATATTCAACCACATTATTTGAGCATCTTTTAGTCAAAGTAAAAGAGTATGGCAATACGTCTCCTTCAGGGGTAATGAACACCACGCCAGCTCCAGCACCTTCGCGATGCGGTGTGCCATCAAAATACATCTTCTATAGTAGGAGAATCTCAATGACAAGAATATCTTCATCTAGCAACTCATCACTTAATTCCCACTCAACAAGGATAGGATGATCAGCTAAGAAATCAGCCAGCACTTGCCTTTTGATAGCTTTCTATTGAACAAAGACAATATCAAATTATTGGAGTTGAAGGAACCACCTTGCTAAACGATCATATAGTATAGGCTTTGTCATAACATACTTTATAGGATTAGCCTTGGAGATAAGGCGTACAGTATGTGTTTGAAAATAATGCTTCAATTTCTAAATTGCAACTATCAAAGCTAGACAAAGCTTCTTAATTGGTGAATAATTCAACTCATTTGGCGTCACCATCCGACTTAAGTAATAGAGTGCATTTTCTTTGCCATTGTCATTTTCTTGAGCAAGTAATACCCCCACTGAGCGTTCTTGTGCAGCAATGTATAAAATTAATGGCTTATCTAGAATGGTTGTAGCAAGCATAAGAGGCTTCATTAAGTAAGATTTGATGCATTGAAAGCATTTTGGCATGCTTCATCCCATTCAAACGGTACCCCCTTCTTCATTAGACGACTGAATAGTTGACAACGTCCAACAAGATTTGAGATGTGTTGGAATATATGCCCTCTAAATTAGTGTTCTATTGTAATTATCAAATTTATTAATAAAAGAATTTATTCTCAAAATTTGTTTATGAATTTACATTTTATTTGTGTACGATTTACGTTTGGAAATGACCCATTGTGTTTAAGTAAATGATCCATGTGAATGGTGGTCTTTCATAGTAAGGTATGAATCACGGGTTACTTAACATATAAATGCTTGTTCTTAACCGATTGATGAGAATGGGAATCTCATCATGTTTAGGTTATTGTGTTATGAATTCTAAATGAGGAATTGCTTACCTTTAGCCAGTGAGTAGTCCACTCACTTCATAGCATGAGCGTATTTCGAATACGTAAAATAGGACCTATAATAGTGGTTTCTAAAAGTACTATTTAAAAGAAACTTAGACTATTACTGTTATAACATGGATTAATACTCTACTACTTGAGTATGAGTTAGTGGTCTGACAAAGTTGGAAGCATGTACTTTGATATATTATAGTTGAGGTTCTTTCGTAGGGCCGATATACTTGTCTGTTGGGTATATGTGACCAGTTAGTTAAGACGGACTTGTATAAAATAACTTCTGCACTATATCGCCCCTTGTGACTGTTCAAATGATCTAAATATCCAAGACCCTGGGGAACAAGACTTGGATGTTTATTTTAGGGTAGCTCCTTTGAAAAGTAGAAACATTCCAGGAGTCGTGGATCATTAGACTAGAGGTCTAAGGATGGTAGATGTCTATTAGAAAGATGTTAGTAAACTCCTCCTCTCTAAATGCACGGCAATGCGTGGAGGGATATTTTAGTCATTATACCTATAAGTCGAAGACTTTGCTAACGTGACATTGTCCTTAGGGTCAATATTTCCTTATGCTGAAAAATATAACTATTTATATAGTAGGGGTATTTTGGTCATTTTAGTAACCAAGACAATGTGTCTTTTGGTCCCCAAAATAGCCCTTAAGTCCTGATAGATTTTGGTTAAAGAATTGGTCTTGATAATTTTGAGTTTTATTTTATTTTATTTAAGTAGTCTAATTTATTATTAGACTAGAATAAAATAAAATGTTCGAGAGAGTATATATATTTTATCTAGTTTAATTAGTTAATTAAATATTCAGGGCCCAAGGCCTAGATGAATAATTAAAAAATTAATCTAGGTATAAACTAGATAAAAGGTTTGATATTTTATATTGGTTAATTTGGACTTATTATTTATTGGGCTGTTTAATGAAGCCCAGAAAATAAATAATTGAGATTTATTATTAGGTGTTCAAGCCCAAGAGTAAATAATTTTATCTGACCTAATGAATAAGACTAATGGTAAAATAAAATTAAAAAATAAATAAAAATAAATATTAAATTAATTGATTAAATTAAAAAAAACAACATGGAATGAATCCCATATTGTTTTGCGTGAGAAATAACAAAAAGCATGAGGCTTTTTATTTGACTCTTTTAGTCTCTCTCTCTCGGTGAATTGATGAAAACACAGAGAAATGCAATCAAGACGAGTGAATACAGTGAGCTAAGTCAGGAAACTATAACAAACCCAATTCTGTAAGTTTTCACCGATAGAGGAAAGGGCACCATTTCGGAAGCTTAAAAGCTTTGTGTGAATGAGACGAAGTCGACGTTTACAAGGACATGATCCAATAGCTTCAAGCATCCTTGTACAGACACCTTTTTCAGTGTCAATAAGGTTATTCAAATACAGAGATAAATTTTTTTCGTTCTGTAAGCATGCTTTCGGTTTCATAATTTTGGCCATTTTCGTCCTTCAAGATAAACCTTCGGAGGTAGGCCAACTTTCCCTGTAATCTCTTTAATTCATGGATATTCCTTGGCTCAGGTATCGTCATAATCACATTCATCTTTGATTGGTCTATTTTGATTTCTCTATGACAAACGATGAAACCTAGGAATTTTTCAAAGGTGGCGCCAAAAGCACATTTGAGATGATTAATCTTGAATTGATAATTTCGAAATCGCTCAAAAGTCTTTCTCAAATCTTGAAGATGATCAGCTCGTTTATGTGACTTGACCACCAAATCATCCATATAGCATTCCATGATCTTGTATAGCATATCATCAAAGATCTTTTGTATTGCCTTTTGATATATGGCTCTAGCATTCTTTAGACTAAAAGGCATCACTGTGTAGTAATAGATTCCTTTTAGAGTATGGAAGGCAGTAAGCTTCTCATCTTTTGTTGCCATTTTTATTTAGTTATAACCAAAAAATCCATCCATAAAAGATAGAATTTCATGGCCAATGGTTGCATCTACCATCAGTTCAAGAATATGCAATGGAAAATCATTTTTTGGGTAGGTGTCATTTAGATTTTTAAAATCCACATAAATTCGAATTTGTCCATTTTCTTCCTCACAGGGACAACATTCGCAACCTAAGTCAAATACTTGACCTCTCGAATAAATTTCGCTTCGATGAGCTAGTTCACATCTACTTCAATTAATGGAACTAGCTTAGATCGAAAATGTCGTTGGTCTTAGCTTACTGGT
Source organism: Voacanga thouarsii (assembly GCA_026120185.1). NCBI lineage: Eukaryota > Viridiplantae > Streptophyta > Magnoliopsida > Gentianales > Apocynaceae > Voacanga > Voacanga thouarsii. The sequence continues at coordinate 1,405,374 of JANUWF010002273.1, forward strand.
ATTGCCTCATCCTTTATAGCTAAATAGTGGACAACAATTTTTATATCTAAGCTAGACATTTCTTTGTATGTCCAAGTAAATACATCTCTAAATTTCTTCAACAGATCGATGTAAGCATTTTCTTTTTCGGGTGATAAGAGTGCATTTATGTAAATTGGGTGATGATTTTTAATAGTGTCCAAACTTACTTCTTTTAGTTCATTAACTGTGGCTTTTACGCCTTCTTCAAGTTCTACTAGAGCATGCTCAATATTTTTTTCCTCGGTACACTCTTCATCATAGATGGTGATGTGATTACAAGAGGCTACGCTTTCTTCATTACAAGGCGCAATAGACGTCACTTGTGTTATTACTTTTAAGACTTCATTGCAATTCACCACCATTCTTGCCTTATAGGAGACTTTGCCAGGACGTCTTGCCTTTAAAGTGTCTGTAACTCCAAGCCTCTTGAAAACAGACTTTCTTTTTTCTTTTAGGCCTAGTCTCGTGAAGACAGATGAATGCAGATTTGTATCTCCCAATCTATCAAAAACATGTCAAGGTTTTGATGTTGCTTCATCTTTTACAGTAATATATTGAAAATTTGTTGTCTTAATTTTGAGTAGAATGGGAGATGCTTGTTTGTAACCCAGGCCAGCACGCTCTTTTCATGTTAGCATGCTTTGGGTTGATCCTAAGCTTTGATCATTTTCCTTATCAATATCAGTAGGAAGCTTTCCTAACAAATATTGACTTTGTGAATTATATCCAGCCTTTGCTAAGAGTTTATAAGCATTTGGGTTAAATCCTTCCTTCGTACTCGAAGTAGGTAATTCACCATGTCCTACCTTTGCCTCTTTCTTTGGTTGGATAAATCATTTCAAATGGGTATTTGGTGACTTAACTGAATCCACCTTTGTAAGGGGCAAAATGAGCCCTCTCAATGGCTTACTGTGTATAGGTTGCTTGGTAGAGCTTTCTGCACATACTGTAGCTTTGACATCTTTGGAGAAAGTAATATTTTTATTGTCCTTCTCTCTTGATAAATCGATCTTAGTTAATTCACCATCTTTTTTAATATAGTACTTAGCATTAGCAATATGCGCTTTAGCTTCAGTGAATAGTTTATCATCAGCATCTATTTTCTTTACAACGCTATTTCAATAGAATTTGAAACATTGATGCAGGATTGATGGCACCACACCATTATCATGGAGTAATGGTCTTCCTAGCAAAATGTAGGAGGTCTTGGCATCAATAACATGGAAGAGAACAGTTGAAAGTATATCTTCAATTAGTATATCCAGTCAGAGAGTACCACTAGCTTGTTGCTCCCTTGATTGAAGCCTTGTATCATAAGGCGAATTTAGGACAACTTATCCATAGAAATACCCAACTTTCTTAATATTTGCAGAGGTAAAATGTTCATTATCGATCCTTCGTCTAACAGTATTCTATTAATTCTCTGTTCTTGTACGTAGCTAGCCACAAATAATAGTCTGTTGTGAGGCGTTGAGCTAAGCAATAAATCATCATTCGTGAATGTGATCTCAGCCATGTAGCTACTAAGGTCTACTGAAGACTCAATTCTCTCTATGTCTCATTCGTTTATATACTCATCATTATCTTCTTCGCTTTCCTCATTATGTATGGCATAACATGAAACAATATTGAATTTTTTAGAAAGTTCCCTTAGTATGAAATCTTTCAGCGTGAGAGGTACCGGAGATTTCTTCTAAAAAAAATCATCTACTGTTAATGAAGGTTTGGTCTTCTTACTTTTGACCTGCCTCACATTTTCTTAGTGAATCTGCTTCTTACTCGTGAAGCTCCACCTCTTAAGGTTTTTGTGCATTTTTTTTCTTCATGTCACAAGCGTCCACCCTTCATCTTTGCCATGGATAAAAGGTTCTTCAACTTCTTGTTGATATTCTTCGGTAGGAAGGGCTTGTCCATCAACTTCAACCTTGATAGGATCAAAACTTCCAAACTTAACCTCAAAACTAACGGGTTCAACAGAAGGAACGACTGTTGGGGATATGCCCTAGAGTCAATTTGTACTTATACTATTGTCATTATATTTTATATAATAATATGAGGCTTTCCTTTTCATGAATAGTGATTTTTGTTTTGTTGGTCATTAAGTACGTGACTTGATAGTAAAACCCTATAATGAATACAATGACTATTCTAAAACTGTCCCTGATCGATTATTATTATTGGAATAATAATAAATTAAGATTAGTATGTTTGTGACTTGATGGCTATGTTTTACTGGCCATGGATATTTGTGATATCGAGTCAAGACATAAATAAATGTTAGAAAACATTGTATTGGACATGACCCACTGTGAGAGTACTTCATGGAATATGTCATAAGTACTTTCTAGCCATAATAATATTGAAAGTCCTTCGACCTAAATTCATCATAGTTTCCTACTTGATAAATTCTATATTTTGACATTATCTAAAGTTATCTTTAACCAGATAATAAATTAGACTACTGTTGATATAGAATAAATCAAGGAGAGGAATATGATTGATTGTGAAGGAATTTATCCCTCTCAATTATGGGAGAGATATCCATGGGCCCCTTGATAAGTTAGACTATTAAAAATACATGGCCGTACTCAAATATATCAATCTAAGATATTGATATTATTTGTTTGAACAGTCTACTATGAAATCAAGAAATAATTAATTAAGCTTAATAAGGATGACATGCTCCGTGCCTTATGCTTAATCTGGATATCGTGTGACAAAATGACTAAATATAAAATTATGGTTAGATTCAAAGAGATCACCAATCTTCATTTAACCTGGATAGTTATAATGTTTTGCTAGAAACTACTTATAACTTGTGGGCCATTTAAATATGATTTAGGCACACTGCCAGTGTTAAATGAACCTATAGGGTCACACAATAAGCAAACCTATTAGGTTATTTTTCTAGTGACCAAATTCGATGAATCTGGAAATATGTCTAAGTTAATCGTACTTAGAAAATTTACCAGATACAATGAATCTGGAAATATGTCCACATTCGATGTATCTGGATGATGTCCAGATTATAAGAATCTGACTCGGTAAATTAATTAGTTAAATTATCGAGATAATGACAGAATCTTATCATATCAGTTTTAATTTAATTTGAATTTAAATTAGAATATGATAAGATATTATTAGGGTTGGACTCTAAGAGGTTCGGGGGTTTTTAAGAAAACCCTAGCCGTCTTTTCAATAGTCTAATTTTTTGGTTGAGAACATTCGTGCCATTCTCTACCAGAAGAGAAAAAAAAAAAAAACCTCTCAAACCCTAGGCGCTAGCACTCCCCGGGTATCGAGTGAGTTCGCAGTGTGTATCCGATAAAGGACGTTCGCATACTGCAACGTCTGGTGATTGTTCGGGTTGAACGTACAATAGCGCAATCAGAATCGAAGGATTTCGATTACAGCAATTAGAGGTAATTCTTAAACCTTAGATCTTCTTAATCGTTTACTTGGGTCCTCGGGAGGGATTCGTGAATGTTTTCCGCGTTTAGGAGTCCACGAATTCTAACAGTGGTATCAGAGCAACTTGCTAAACGATTAGGTTGATTCATCTGTGTTAATCGTATTGTTGAATACATGAATGATATGTATATGTGAATTTAAACGGTACGTATCAGCATGTTCGCATGATTATGATTTTAGAATACTTAGCATGCAGACTGCCTGAATTAGGTTTAATATGTGCGTCTTAGTTGCCTGATCAGACCAGATTAGTTACAGATTATCTGTAAATTGGTCTGTTTTAATATGATATGGTATCGTAAGCATGCTATCCGTCATTCTATATTTGCGAATTATTTGTATTAATCGGCCATGATAATATGTTATCTGTATAAATATGATTAAAAGAACGCATATTGTCTGTAATATGAATTTTCACGGCGATGGTTACTAAGGGGTCCGAACGTTAATTTGATTAATATTTGAAAATCGGAAGGCAAAATCTCATTCAATGAGAGAAGGAAAAATTGTTTTTCCTTCCGGGGGCGCTGCCCCCTTAACCTCCGCCAGGGGCGCTGCCCCTTGGAACCCCAACTAACTGTTCGTTGTGTGTTATTCGTTAGTGTTTTTGATTATAGTTGTGGATTATTTTGAATAGTGCATAGCATGACCTGTTTTATCCCAATGTGATTGGCTAGTTACATTATGGTTGTTTTAAGTTGTAATTTTTTAAATACGACCTGCATGTCGTTTTTCATTGTTATAAAATTGTACTGCTTTCCTAGAATATGAATTATTTTAATTTTACTATCCAATGTAAAAGAAGACGGCAGCCAACATTTACAACCAAGGAGGAGTATGCTCAAGGCATTAGAGAATGCTTAAGGAGTTCATATACCTAGATTGACCACCTTGATCTTCACTTTGCTCGTGATAATCAGCATAGGTTATGAGCCATGCTATGTCACTTTTATTTATGTCTTGCATGCATATTTGATATGTTTATTTCCTGCTTACTACAATCAAATTTTTTAAAAAAAAAAAAAGAAAAAAATTTAAGTGTTAAATGCCTTCCAAAATCAAACACTTGTTATTACTTGGATCATCATATGGTCATTCCTACTAAAGTAGGATGCTTTTGATTATCTGAGTGAGATAAGATGGAAAATAGTTTTCTATATATTTGATATGGTTTGACTTAACTGGGCTATCAAAATGGTTTTGGGCCTAGGGCATTATATGAGATATTTTTAGCCGGGACATTTGATGTCTATCTCATTTAAAATTTGAGTTTTATTTAATTATAAGATTAAAGCCAAAGCTTACTTATGATTAAAATAAAATATTTATAAAAAATATATTTATATATTTTTCTCCACTACGAAACATCAAAATGTTGAAGTTTCAAAAAGTTTAAATGCTTTTAGTAGGAGTTTTTCGTTAAAGTCTCAAAAAAAAATTAATTACTTTGCATATTTTTGTATGCAGATAATGGCAACAAACGGTTGGAATAATTCATTGCGATCTGTGCTTGAGAAAGACAAGTTTAGTGGGACTAACTTTCTTGATTGGGTACGAAACTTAAGAATTGTTCTTAAGCAAGAAAAAAGGCTCTATGTTCTTGAAAATCCTATTCCCCCTGCTCTATCAAATAACGCCTCGAAAGCTGAAAAAGATGCTTATAGTAAGCACAAAAATTACTCCAACGATGTTACTTGCCTCATGCTAGCAACCATAAACTCTGAACTTCAAAAACAGTTTGAAGAAGTAGAGGCATATGACATGATTGTGCATCTCAAGGAAATGTTCCTATGCATTGAGCATGACGAGCAGGTTCCAATCAAATCCTGGAGAGGCACACTGGACTGCTGTCAAGAACATACTAAAGTACTTAAGAAGAACTAAAGATATGTTCTTAGTTTATGGAGGACAAGAAGGCGAGCTAGTTGTAAATGGTTACACTGATGCTAGTTTTCAGTCTGACATAGATGATTATAGATCGCAATCAGGTTTTCTATTTTGTTTGAATGGAGGTGCTGTAAGCTGGAAAAGTTCAAAGCAAGACACCGTGGCCGATTCTACTACAGAAGCTGAGTATGTAGCTACCTCAGCTGCAGCTAAAGAAGCAATTTGGATTAAAAAGTTCATTACAGAACTAGATGTAGTTCCTAGTATTGTGAACCCAGTGGATCTCTATTGTGACAATAATGGAGCCATTGCACAAGCTAAGGAACCAAGATCACATCAGCGATCCAAACATATACTTAGACGTTTTCATCTCATTCGAGAAATTGTTGATAGAGGAGATGTCAATGTATGCAAGGTGCCAACTGATGACAATGTTGCAGATCCACCGACAAAGCATCTCCCATCATCTAAACATGATAGTCATACCAAATCAATGGGATTACGGCTTATGCCAAATTGGTCTTATTGTAAGTGGGAGACTGTTGGGGATATGCCCTAGAGTCAATTTGTACTTATACAATTGTCATTATGTTTTATATAATAATATGAGGCTTTCCTTTCCATGAATAGTGAGTTTTGTTTTGTTGGTCATCAAGTACGTGACTTGATAGTAAAACCCTATAATGAATACAATGACTATTCTAAAACTGTCCCTGATCGATTATTATTATTATTGGAATAATAATAAATTAAGATTAGTATGTTTGTGACTTGATGGCTATGTTTTACTGGCCATGGATATTTGTGATATCGAGTCAAGACATAAATAAATGTTAGAAAACATTGTATTGGACATGACCCACTGTGAGAGTACTTCATGGAATATGTTATAAGTACTTTCTAGCCATAATAATATTGAAAGTCCTTCGACCTAAATTCATCATAGTTTCCTACTTGATAAATTCTATATTTTGACATTGTCTAAAGTTGTCTTTAACCGTGATAATAAATTAGACTATCGTTGGATATAGAATAAATCAAGGAGAGGAATATGATTGATTGTGAAAGAATTTGTCCCTCTCAGTTATGGGAGAGATATCCATGGGCCCCTTGATAAGTTAGACTGTTAAAAATGCATGGCCGTGCTCAAATATATCAATTTAAGATATTGATATCATTTGTTTGAACAGTCTACTATGAAATCAAGAAATAATTGATTAAGCTTAATAAGGATGACATGCTCCGTGCCTTATGCTTAATCTGGATATCGTGTGACAAAAGGACTAAATATAAAATTATGGTTTGGTTCAAAGAGATCACCGATCTTCATTTAACCTGGATAGTTATAATGTTTTGCTAGAAACCGCTTATAACTTGTGGGCCATTTAAATATGATTTAGGCACACTGCCAGTGTTAAATGAACCTATAGGGTCACACAATGAGTGAACTTATTAGGTTATTTTTCTGGTGACCAGGTTCGATGTATCTGGATGATATCCAGATTATAAGAATCTGACTCGGTAAATTAATTAGTTAAATTACCGAGATAATGGCAGAATCTTATCATATCAATTTTAATTTAATTTGAATTTAAATTAGAATATGATAAGATATTATTAGGGTTGGACTCTAAGAGGTTCGGGGGTTTTTAAGAAAACCCTAGCCGTCTTTTCAATAGTCCAATTTTTTGGTTAAGAACATTCGTGCTATTCTTTACCAGAAGAGAAAAAAAAAACCTCTCAAACCCTAGGCGTTAGCACTCCCCGGGTATCGAGTGAGTTCGCGGTGTGTATCCGATAGAGGGCGTTCGCATACTGCAACATCTGGTGATTGTTCGGGTTGAACGTACAACAGCGCAATCAGAATCGAATGATTTTGATTACAGCAACCAGATGTAATTCTTAAACCTTAGATCTTCTTAATCGTTTACTTGGGTCCTCGGGAGGGATTCGTGGAAGTTTTCCGCGTTTAGGAGTCCACAAATTCTAACAACGACAACAGTTGTCAAATTTGCAGATGTTTTGTCTTCTTCAAGGACTACATGTCATTCATGGACCAACTACATGATCTTGTCCTTAAATACAAAATATTTTTCAATTGGATGACCAATCAGCCGATGGTACTTACAGTAGTTGGGATTATTTATTCGTCCAATTTCATTTGGACGTTTTGCTTCCAGCAACTCTATAGCTTTAGCAGCTAACAATTTATCAAACATTGAAGAAACATCAGAGTTGAGGAAAGGATATTCCTTTGACTGCCTTTCTTCTATGGTTACCTTTTTCCTTTCCTACAAAAGATCCATCTTCTTGGTCATCTTCTAAGTTATTTTTAAAGAAATCTTTATTAGAATTGAAACTGTGGCCATGGACTCCTTTACTTCAGTTTTAGAAAAGAACTTGTTCCCTTTTCTAAAATCTTGTTTTTCTTTACTTTTGTTGGGGTCTTGAACAGGTGCTTTACCCTCACGTGCGACAATGTTCAATTCCATATTATGAGCACGAGTTGCCAATTCTTCAAAAGTCTTTGGCATGATCCCTTTAAGGATATACTGGAGTCCCCAATGCATGCCTTGAATGCACATTTCAATTGCATATGATTCACTTAGATGATCTCTACAATTGAAATTCAAATTCTTCCATCTATTAATATAGTCCACCACTAGTTCATTTTTCTATTAACAGGAGTAGGTGAGCTTTACCATGCTAACGATTCTACGGGTACTATAGAACTTGTTGAGAAACTCTTATTCAAATTGCTCCCAACTGTTGATGGAACTAGGTGCAAGATTGGTGTACCAGTCAAATGCATTTCATATGAGGGATCATACAAACTGTTTCACTAGTAGATCCCTATAAGTTCCAGCATTGTTGCATGTCTTAATGAAGTGAGCTACGTGCTGCTTAGGATTTTCTTTGCCGTCAAATTATTGAAATTTTGGTGGCTGATATCTAGCTAGTATTCTCATATCACCATTTTTTTGCAAATAAAGCTTGGCATATGTGAAGGTGGATTTGCTACCTACTTCATAATTATCTTTAATCGTACCCATGATGAAATCTTTAAGCTAATCAATAAGAATCATACATTCAAAGGATATCTGAATATTTTGTAATTTCTTGAAAGTTTCCACTTCCTCTTGCACTTCAGATCTCTTTGGAGGAACTTGACTTGTTTCGCCAGTCTTCTCAAAGTAATTGATGAGATGTGTAATGGTGAGATCTTGCTCTTGGGAACATTTAGCGAGTCCCTTCACCAATTTTGTGAGGTGCACGAGTTACTTTTCCAGATTTTGTGTGCCATTCATCATAATCGGTGCCACAGAAGAAGCAGTTGAATCTTCATTGAATAAAGCTTTAGATTTGAGATTCCTATGGGGGATTGAGGCGCAGAGTCAGTACTTGAGCTTTGGTCATCTTGCTTGGAAATATTAGTCTTCTCCAGTGAATGTGACATCTTGCACATTGTAGAAGTAACATCTTACTTCAACTTTGCAGTTGCAGGCAACAAGACAACGCCGACGTTTTAAGCCTCACTTTGTGAAAGAGCTCAAGCCTTACTTCTTGTCAGCATGCTTTGGCTTGAAGCTTGTGGAGCTTTGCCAACAGTTGTAGCAACCTCCATGATATCAGTAGCCTTTGAACGATTAGTTGATTTTGTGCTTGTACTTGAACTTGGGATTGATTTAAAGGTTGAAGAGCAGAGATTGGAGGTAGAGATTATCCCAATGGGCGTGTTAGAAATTTACAGACGACAAATTTTAAGTCTGCAAATAAGACGAGAAAAATACCAAAAAGTACAATATATTTAGTAAATATGAAAAGTGGTTACAAATCTCCGAAGAATTCTTAAATTGTAGGATAAATCCTCCGATTCTTTTTTTTTTTTGAAAAACATTGATTCGAGGGTTGAAGAGCTTAATCTCGGATCGAATGGAATTTGATGACGAACATTTTATTGCCAAGCTTTCGAGACTTATTTGATACAGAGCAAGATGAATGCCTTGAAATTTGATGAAGATTTTGAACCTTGATTTGATAAAGATTCTGAACCTTGAATTTGATGAAACTTGAATGTTTGAGCTTGTTGAAACTTGAGATGCCTCTTATTTGTTGAAGCTTGATTGAAATTGAAGATGCCTCTTGTTTGTTGAAGCTCTTGGGATGCCTTTGTTGTTGATGCTTCAAGATACCTTCAACCATTGAGGAAATACTTTATTTATAGGCCAAAAATACCTTGACTTTAACATAAACAACCAATGTGGGATTTTTGGAAGAATCCTCATAACAAACCCTAATAGACTTGGGCTTAAGATGATTTGGGCTCAATATATGTTTGAATCTAATTTCATTTAGTCCATATTATATTTGGGTTTAGAGATTCTTAAAAAGTCTAACTTTCGGGCCTAACCCAATTCTATTTAACCATAATATATTAAATTTAATGTGAAATGGACCTTTAAGAATAACCCAATTTTAATAGTCCAATTTCATGATCCATTAGATTTAATGGACTTTTAATGATGACCTAACTATATTAATCCAAGAGTAATTGTATTGATTTATGGATTAATTTTAACTAATCAAGACTAAATATGTAATTTTCTTTTAATATTAATTAAATAAAATATATTTTCTCCAAAATTCATTGTCTACAGTGTTGTCGCAATTCATCGTTATTTATGACAGATTAACGACGGCACAAGAATTCGTCACTAAAGAAAAAGGCCTTAAATTTTTATAAAAAATAAATATATAACTATCAAACATCCGTCGTGACTAGCTATATGGATTAGCAATAGTTCTTTACTTCTCAAATATAATAGTAAAAAGGCCATTGCAAATCCGTCTCAACTTGCTACCGATTAGAAACGAGTTTTTACTTCTTAAATATAATGGTAAAAAGGCCGTCGCAAACTCATAGCAAGTTCGCAAACTTATCACAACTTGCTATGGATTAACAAATGGTCTTTTTACTTCTTAAATATAATAGTAAAAATCCATCGCAACTTGATACGGCTTTGCGACTACTAGTCGCTAATCTGTTGCTAATGTATTACGCTTCTTTGTTTGACCAAACTCTTATGCCATCACAAATGTGTCACCAAGTGCGATAGCTTTTCCTCCCGTTGCTGTTAGCAACCCACTTATTTGTGACCGAATTAACAATTGTAAAACCATCACAAATATTGTTCTGTGACGGATTTGGCCGTTGCTAATGGCAATTTGTTTATAGTGACTGTTACGAGTTAAGAACAAATCAGAGACAGAGATTGTATAGCTCTCAACCTTTGTATTAATTCTTAATATATCATAAGAATATAGTTTCATAATTTAAAATATAAAAAATAATTAATAAGTTTTTTACGAGATAAATAATGGTGTTTAGTTTCAGAGAGAAGTATTTTTTTTATAATTAATTTAAATTGTTATGAAATGATTTTACTTTTTTGAAGTAAAACATTAAAAATATTTAATTGTATAAAATCAAACGATATTTAGAGATTTGTTATGAAATTTTGACAGTGTTAGAATAAAATATATACAATAAATCTCTAATTATTATTTGCACAATAATTTCTTCAAACTTCTCTTCTTTCTTTTCTCTCACAATTTTCTCTAACAATTCTCTCACAAAATGATATATCTCAAGCTTGGAGAATAGCTCTATTTATAGAGCTCTTAGTAGTGGAATGCATCATCTTCCACTAATATACATTAGTGGTGTCTCTACTAACTCTTAATGGCGGACATCCATATCCACTAATAAAATTAGTGGAGCTTCCACTAATTCACTAATAATTCACAACACTCTCCCTTGGATGTCCATTACATAAAGAATATGTCTTGTTAAAACCTTACTAAATAAAAATCCAGTGGAAAAAAAATCTAGTGAAGGAAAAATAGTACACTATTCTATATGTTTACTTATTACTCCCCTTGATAAGATGATTTCTTTAAATCTTTGAACCGACGCATAACGATTTTGTATCTCAACTTCTCAAATGTTGCAGTTAATAAAATCTTCATGAAAATATCTGCGAGATTGTTATATGATCGAATTTGTAACACATCAATTTCACCTTTCTTCTGGAGTTCATAAGTAAAGAAGAATTTTGGTGAAATATGTTTTGTCCGATTTCCTTTAATATATTCTCCTCGTAATTGAGTTATACAAGTCGCATTGTCTTTATGAAGAGGAGTTGGAATATCTCTTATAGATGATAATCCACAACTTTGTCGGATATAATGAATCGCTGATCTTAACCATACACATTCTCGACTTGCTTCATGAATAGCAATAATTTCAGCATGATTTGAAGAAATAGCTGCTTGGAGATATCGAATAACTTGTTTAATTCCATTCCAATATCGTCGTGTTGGTGAAGAACTAAATTTTGTTAATAAATTGACAGTAAAGACAATATCAGGTCGTGTATTATTAGCAAGATACATCAATACACCAATTGCACTGAGATATGATACTTTAGGACCAATGAGTTCTTCATCATCTTCTTGAGGTCGGAAAGGGTTTTTATTCACATCTAATGACTGAACGATCATTGGAATACTCAATGGATGTGCTTTGTCCATGTAAAATCTTTTTTTATGTATATGTTGATTGATGAATAAATGTTCCACTTTTCAGATGTTCAATTTGTAAACCAAAGCAAAATTTAATTTTACCAAAATCCTTGATTTCAAATTCTTTTTTTAAATAATTAATTATTTCTTGAAACTCTTCTAGAGTTCCAATAAAATTAATATAATCAACATATATAGCTAATATAACAAATTTAGAATCAGATTTCTTAATAAAAACATATGGACATATATGGTCATTTTTAAATCCTACTTTCAATAAATATTCACTAAGACGATCAAACCGCATGCGCCAAGATTGCTTCAGGCTATATAATGATTTCTACAACTTGATGGAGTAATTTTCATGAGGATAATATTTATATATTTTGGGCATGCGAAATCCTTCGGAGATTTTCATATAAATATCATTTTCTAAATTTCCATACAAGTAAACAGTGATAATATCTAATAGGCGCATGTCTATTTTTTCATGTACTGCCAAACTGATAAGATATTGAAGTGTAATAGTATCAATAATAAGAGAATAAGTTTCATCATAATCAATATCTGGTCTTTGTGAAAAATCTTGGGCTACTAACCGTACTTTATATTGTACGATTTCATTATTTTCATTGAATTTTCGCATAAATATCCATTTGTAGCCAACAAATTTTACACATTCCGATGTTCGGACTGCAGGCCCGAAGACTTCACGTTTTATCAATGCATTTAACTCTGATTGAATCGCATTTTTCCATTCTAGCCAATCTTTTCTATACCGACATTCATCAACTGATATTGGTTCACGATCATCATTATCCTATGTAACATCAAGAGATATATTATATGCAAACATATTATTAATAATTATTTTTATCCGATTCCAACTTCTACCAGAAGTGGTATAATTGATAAAAATTTCAGTGTTACTTTCATCAATTTTTTGTTCTTTGTTATCAATTTTCTCTTGATCTTTATCATTCTTTTCTTCAGTATGATCATTTGGATCATTTAATTCTCTTTTCTTTCGAGGATTTTTATCTTTAGAACTAAGAGATTGGCCATGCTTCTGGCGTGCTTTTGATTCAATAGCTATAGGTATAATCTTTTGTTCTGCTGGAACTTCAATTCGAATAGGAACATTTATAGTTAGAATATGCGATTTTATTACTCTTCTGGAGTCAACAAAATCGTCTGACATTTGATTTGTAATGCTTTACAAATGAATTATCTTTTGAACTTTAAGTTCACACACACTTGTTCGGAAATCTAGATAATTTAATGATGTTGTCCAACCAAGATCTTTTTTATGTTGTTTATGTTCTCTCCCTAATTTAGGGAATAATAATTCATCACAATGACAATCAGCAAATTTTGTTGTGAATACATCTCCTATTAGGAGTTCAACATATCTGATAATAGAGGGAGAATCATATCCAACGTATATCCCATTTCTTCTTTGAGGACCTACTTTTGTACGTTGGTTTGGTGCAATTGGAACATATACAACACACCCAAAAATTCTTAAATGAGCAATATTCAGTTTTGAACCAAAAGTTAATTGCAAAAGAGAGAATTTATGATAACTAATTAGTCTTATACGTACAAGTGCTGCAACATGTAAAATAGTATGTCACTAGGCAGATATTGGGAAATTTGTTTTTATTAATAATGATTGTAATTAATTGTAATATTTTAATAAAAGATTCAGTAAAATCATTTTGTGTATGAATATAAGCTACAGGATGTTTAACATTAATCCCAATTGACATGCAATATGCATCAAAAGCATGTGATGAAAATTCACCAGTATTATCGAAACGGATATTTTTAATTTGATGATCAGGAAATTGTGCTCATAATTTAATTATTTGAGCAAGTAATCTCACAAACGAGAAGTTGCGAGTAGATAATAAACACACATGTGACCAGCGGGATGATGCATCAATTAAGACTATAAAATATCTGAATGGTCCACATGGTAGATGAATAAGTCCACAAATATCTCCATGAATCCGTTCAAGAAATGTAGGACTCTCAACTCTTACTTTTACTGGTAATGGTCTAATAATTAATTTTTCTAAGGAACATGCAGTACATGAGAATTTTTTTTATGTTAATATCTTTTTATTTTTTAATGAATGACCATGCGTATTCTCAATTATTCTTCTCATCATGGTAAATTCCAGATGACCTAACCGATCATGCCAAATGCTAAAAATAGTAGGATCAATAAACTTCTGGTTTACTGGATGAGGAATTTCACTTGTACATATTTTTGCAAAATATAGGCCAGTAGAAAAAGACGACAATTTTTCTAATACAGATTTCTTACCTAAATTAATTTGAGTAATATAAAGATGTTCAATACCATTTTCCTCATTTGTTTCAACATGATACCCATTTTTGCGGATATCTTTAAAACTCAATAAATTTCTTCTGAATTTTGAGGAAAATAGTGTCTTATCAATAGTTATTATTGTTCCTCCAGGCAACAATATACTAGCTCTTTCGGAGCCTTCAATCACATTTGTACTACCGTTTATAATATAAATATTTATTTCTCCCATTTTGAGATAAGAAAAATATTTCTCATTTTTTAGTATGGTATGTGTAGTTCCACTATCAATAATACATACATTATCATTAATAACAGTCATCTGAACAAAAATATATATATGCAAACGTAAATATTATTAGAATATAATGAAATTTTAAAAATATTATGGTGAGGCATTAGTTCTTCTGGACATTGTCATCATCAATTAAATGGTCTATCCTACCGTTTGGGTGTTCGAAAAAATCAGATACATCCATATGAGTAATATTGATATTAAGATCTTCTGGATCAATATCATCATCCTCAGCATCATTTACTAGATGTTGAGAAAAATTTGCTTCAACATTTTTATTTTTATTTTTCAGTGAAATTTGATATAATTCTACTAAATACTTGGTCGTACGATAATTACGTGACCAATGACCTTTCATGCCATATCTATAACACTTATCCTCATAATTTTCTTCCATTTCTTTTTCTTTTCCCTTATTATCTTTCCTGTTCCACTTCAAGTGGTCAATATTTCTCACAGCTTAATTATTACTGTGATAAGGAAAATATTGAGCGTGTCCACGACCATAACCACGACCACAGCCACGGCCACAACTATGACTATAACGATGGCTTATGCTGGAGCCAACAGCATTCACTTTTGGAAGTGCTGTTGAGCTAGTTGGTCTGGCTTCATAATTTCAATAATAACTCATTATTTTTCTCTACAATGAGGAGGGTAGTAATTAAATCTATAAATTTTGTATACTATTTTTTTCGATATTGTTACTGCAGGATAATATTCGAAGCATGAAAAGTGGAGAATGTCTTCTCCAGCATATCTTCATCAGTAACTTTTTCTCCGCATAATTTTAACTGAGATGTAATTTTATACATCTTGAAACTATATTCATTCACGATTTTAAAATCTTGCAACTTTAGGTACAACCATTCATACCGTGCAGTTGGTAGTACGACCATTTTTAGGTAGTCAAATCTTTCTTTTAAATTTACCCACAGGACATATGGATCTTTTTCGGTAAGATATTCCATTTTCATATTTTCGTCAAGATGACGACGGATAAAAATCAAAGCATTGGCCTTTTGTTGTGCAGATGCACTATTATTTTCTTGAATAGTTTCACTAAAGCCTTCAACATTTAGATGCATTTCTACATCGAGAACTCATGACATATAATTCTTTTTAGAAATATCAATGGTTACAAATTCGAGTTTAGTAAGGTTAGCTATAGGGATCAATAAATGCATACATGTCTTCTGGCTATAACGGTAGAGACTCGTGCTTTAGTCTTCTGGCTTTTGTAACAGTAGGACTCGTGCTGATAACGTGTTATGAAATTTTGGCAGTATTAGAATAAAATCTACACAATAAATCTCTAACTATTATTTGCACAATAATTTCTTCAAACTTCTCTTCTTTCTTTTCTCTCACAATTTTCTCTAACAATTCTCTCACAAAATGATATATCTCAAGTTTGGAGAATAACTCTATTTATAGAGCTCTTAGTAGTGAAACGCATCATCTTCCACTAATATGTATTAGTGGTGTTTCCGCTAACTCTTAATGGTGAATATCCATATCCACTATTAGTAGAGCTTCTACTAATTTACAACAAGATTTAATTTTTTGTTAAAATTATACTCTATTTTCACAGTATATTATATTTTATTAATATTGGTATTGTACTTTGTTATGTTTCATTTGTTATCTGGAATTATTTATTATCTCATTATGCTTTTTTTAAATTTTCAAATAGTTAGTTTGTTAAAAAAAAATTTCTTTATATATATATACCCTTTATTTAAATTTTTAGGCCTAATTGGATTTTCCTTTCCTTGTTTGGCCCGATTGCACCCGCTGTATCCTTGCACATCCTCTTGGGGATGGGTTGGGGCAGAATCATTTTGTCCTCGACAAGTGGAAATGGGGATTCCCCTCCACCCACTACCGCGACAGTCCTGAGAATGGGAAGGCGGGAGTGGAGTCAGATTTCTATTCCCAACTCCTATTAGAACCAAACTGCTATTAAAAATTTCACACACTCTTTAATATATATATAATCTATTTAATTTTTAAAATTTAAGATTTATAATGTTTTCTCAGTTAGAAAAAGTCATTTTATTACACGTGATTTTTCTTTGAAGGAAAAAAAAATGTCAATTGATTATATGTAATGGAGATAACTTTTTTTGACCGGACTTTATACTGAAAGAGAGAATTAATAATTAGGTTATAATTTGATTAAGAATTATAACAATAAAAATATTATTAAAAATAAAAATATTATAAAATCTCAAATTTTAAGGGTCAAATATACTATATTATAAACAATACATTTTTTATTATTGGTATTGAAATTATACTGATCAGAAATGGAGGATTAATTAAGGGTGGCAATCGTGTCGTGTTCGGGTTGGCGGGTCGTGTCAACTTGAGATAATTACACTCGACAGGCCAACCCGAACACGACCCGTTTAATAAACGTGTCGTGTCGTGTCAACCCGTTTATTCTCGTGTCGTGTTCGTGTATAAAACGGGTTGACACGATTAGACACAAAAATTAAATAGATAATTATTAAATCCGTCAATCAGAATACTTATTAAACCCACCAATCTGTGCACCATTACACAAAAAATTTTACAAAATTAAATCAAATCATATAAAATTAAAAAAAACTAATAAAACAACCCATAAAGTCATAAAAACCCAATAAAATAACAAACTATCACACTCAATATTTAGATCTTAATAAATTCATAAGATTTAATCTTAAAAATCTGAACAAATGTAGTTTTGCAATAAAATTGGATTGTTCAAAAAATTATTTTCTCTAACTAAAAGTCATTGTAATAATATTATTATTATAAACACTAAATAATAATTAATTAAGAATGATTCATTTACTATATATAAAGTAAATAGCTGCATTAACATCATTTATTTTTCTTAAGAGATCTCATATAATTAAATAAAATAGACACACAAACAATACAATTAATTCATATAATAAAATTTAATTTAATTTAATTAATTCATGTAAAAATTAAATTATCTAATTTTTTTATAGTGAAATTTGTAGAGTATTACAAAAAGTATTAAATATAAATATTAAAAAAAGTTAAACGGGTTCGCGGGTTGAAACGGGTTGAAACGGGTTGAACCCGTTTATGACCTGTACACATTTAAAGTTAAACGGGTCGACCTGTTTCGACCCGAACTCGCGAAACCCCAACCCTAACCCGCTATAACCGTGTCGTTTTCGTGTCGTGTTGGCGTGTCGTGTTCAATATTGCCGCCCCTAGGATTAATCTTAATATGACATGCACGAAAAATATTGCGTAGGATTTCAACATATGTTATCTTTTCTCCATAGATTTCAAGCTTGATTTGTGCAATGCTGGCCAAAGAAACACGGCATTACCAGCCACATATGAAGGAAGAAAAACTAAAGATTATCCCCTCAAAGGTGAAGAACCTTTCCTCAGCAAATCAATGGTAATCACAAGTTTTGTATGTTATCAGCAAAAATTTGTCCGTCTTCATCTATAGCATCAATTGTCTCCCGATTGGCAAGTGCTCCATCCATTGTTGCCGCAATCTCCCTCTGTATAGCATCCTTTTCACCTCCTGAGTCAACAAAAATTCCGAAATAGATTAGAACAAGATCTGCAGAAACTCTATCAACCAAAATATGTTATCATTTTACCTTGCATTTTGTCTGAATCATGTTGCTCAGAAGTTATTCCCGTCTTAGAATTTAGTACTCGAGTAAGATGTTTAAGATGAATTAATCGTATACCTTTTCTTGGAATGCCTGAACCAAAGACTTGAAATAGTTTTTTTTTTTAAAAAAAGCATAAAATTTAACATATTGATCTGGAAGAAAGAGTACCAGTTTCAAAACTTACCTTTTGATGCTGCTATATCCCCATTAATGGAAACAAGTCCTGTTTCTTGACTGTCTACGGAAGGCCTGTTTGCTGAAGAATTCAGTAGTCTTGCAAGATGTTTGATTTGAGTTAATCGTAGCGGTTGAGGATATTTGTAGGATCCAGGCAATGCTGCTTCACCTGCTAAAGAGCCACAAGAAAATGACTCAAGATTTTGCTCTGTAACAAATTGTCAGTAATTTTCTCCTGTTGTTAGGGGGTTTTCAGAACTCAAGTAGAACCAGCGAAAAATAATACCATACTCCACAGCTGATGTATTTTGTACTTGATTCGCCTCGCTAGAAGCAATGGGCTTTGCATAATCAGGTTGTGCATTTGGTTCGGAAACACAAAGTGCTTGACTATCATTCCTGATGCTTGGTTCTGCTGCTACTGCTGCGGTTTCGGTGCTCAGATTCACTTGCTGCTGAAAACCCGATTGAGCATTTGCTGCTCTCTGTCTCCGCAGTTGATAATTTCTACGGCGTCTGGCCAGATGTTTCTCTCTTTCTTCAATGCTCATAGACTGCCTTCTTTGCCTATCTCGCATTCTGCGGCGTTCTCTTTCTCGCTCTTTCTGTATGGCGCGCCATTGTGCATATTCTTGTGATTGTTCCGTTGCCATTTCAACTGATTTTTCTTCATAACATCTGCAATTTCCGATTCAGTGTCATGCGATTATCCTGCAATAACCACAACTACTAGATTTTCATTTGACTAACCAAGTATTGGAAACACTCCCACCCCCATCCCGAACATAGTAATTTCCCTTTTGTGGGGACAAAAAATTTTGCCGGAGCAGATAAGAAGCATGATGAAATACAAAACTAATTCTTGGTTTCTAAATTGAAAGAATCCAATAAAATCGAGCCCTCCTTGGTTTCCTACGAACGAAATGGGTTCAACCAGAGATTCTCTTCTACCCTCTAAACGGCCGACAAGCACAGAAGAAAGGGATGAGGACCAATGAAAGCCATGTAAATATCACATACAAATTTTGGCAAAACAGTGATTGAAGTTTATGGCCATGGCTACAGTGCTAATCTTCTGAGCCAATTGCGAAGGTTTCAAAGTTCCCATGAGAACAACAGCTCCAAATTCTAGTCCAAACTTAGAATGGGAATATAAGGAGAACTAGGTACGCAAATTCCTATTAAAAAATGTCTTCGACGGGTAAATTCATTGCCAGACGATAAACTTACATCAATTCAATCCTTTTTCCATCTAATGACTCGGGAAATATCAGTCTCCACGAAAGAATCAAATGAACATCCAAAAATCTCTGCATTTTCTGGCCAACAAAATCCACCATATTTTGGGAAGATAAAATAATCATCGTAACTGCCTATCCTTAAAAGTTTTGCATAAACACAAACAACCCTTTGGCACATCACCAACATACGCCTATTTTTCTCACATATATATTCATATATGACAACCATTCCCATGTATTTATGCCTGAATCTGTGAATTTGTAATGACAGGCGATAAATCAACTGATGAATTTCTTGAAATGCAAAAGGGAAAAAGAAGAGGGAGTGTGTGACATACCTAAAAGCAGCAACATTTAGGGGAGTTTTAACGTAGGTTGTGGTTGTCCGATGATGCTGTTCGGATTGACTGATGAAGAGAGGACTGGAACATTAAAGAGCGCTGGTGTAACAGCCTTCGTGATTTCCAATTTCTAAGGCCGAACTGTTATGCTGGTTTATGAGGTTTCGCTGATTGACTAACTGCTGATTGCCACCTCGTACATGAATGCCTCCAGCATTGCGCATAATTAGGGGTCCAACGCAATCCGTGAGATTTATCAAATTTCGAAGTTTCCATTCTTGAGTTATTTGCCAATGGCGCAGCCTAACTGGTCAAATAAGTTTTTTTTTTTTTTCTAATTTAAAGAACCAACCATGTTGCAAGGAAAAAAAAGTGTCAGTTACAATTGAATTCCTACCTTTTTTTGGTTTAGTAGAGAGTGAGTTTGTTTTTAAAGAGTATTCTATTCAAATTCATAAACATCTATTAAATAAATAGGTAACTTAAGTCACATTAATATTTAAAATATTTATTAAATAAGTAATCAATTTAACTCACATCAAGATAAAAACGGTTTGTTGTTGGTTGTTTTCTCCCGTTACATGATATTACACTCTCCGTCTTAAAAAAGATATCAAAATTTTTTATTTTTATTGTACCAAAATACTTACAATTTTATAAATTAGAAATGCATTTATTACGTATATTCTTAATTTACTCCTCATTTTAACTACTCATTAAATTTTTACAAATCAGGAATGCATTCATTATGTATATTCCTAATTTACCCCTCCTTCAACTATTCATTAAATCTGTATGTATTCTCAATCTAATTCATAAAGATTTATTTTTATTTAGGATATAATAATTATTTTTTATTATAATTATATAAATTTTAATAATTTTTTAATCTATGTATCATTTAAATTTTTTAATCTATGTATCATTTACTAGATTGATATCTTTTTAAGACGAATAGAGTATCTAATTTCTTTGCTTCTCCTTGGTTGAATCGCATGCCAATTAAGAGGATGGGAATTATTAAAATCAATGGCCCTACTATTTACACCTCACTGATAATTTGACAGGAAGGGATGAATTGCACAATGGTACACTGAACTAGCTCGTTAAGCATCACCCTCGGCAAATCATACCAATGTTTCCCTGCCAAAGTTATCAATTCAATAAACATTCCCTTGGTTAAGCGTTCAATAGAAAGACAGAGACTATGATTTGTTCTCCAACGTTGATCATTTTTAACAATTGAGACATTGCAAAAGGTGCATTACTGTCCTAGGTTATTAGCTGAGTACAAAATAACAAAGGTCTTTTTGTTTCCTTTTCCGGTCCTCTTAAATGCCGTTTCTGAGCCCACAGGTTTCAGTCCTAAAGCTAGTATGTCACATGTACACAAGTACTCTAAGCTCTCAAGAGAAGGTTCTAAAGAAATACAGCTTGTCTTTGCTAGAATCAGCACAAACAACAACAGTGGTACCAGCAAAAATTCTACAGATTTTTCGCAGTATCTCTAATGGACTGACTCTTATCTCCAAGCAGAAGTAGTTGCCAGGGCTCTGTTCTTCCATCCAAGATAAAGTGCGCCATCCCTTTGCCCAAGTCTGTAATTCATGTCATACTCTCTCAGCATGTCCTTGATGGCATTGCTAACAGAGAAACTCAAAGGGCAGGGACTAAATCCAGCCATTTTGAATCGCAAGCTCCACTTACCAAAAGGTTCATGCCTTTCTACCCTGTCAGCCCCCTCGCATGCTATTATGTTGACTATGTCCCGTGCCACACAATGCTCCTCCGCCCTTATCCTCTCCCAATCTTCCCTTGGTCTAGCAGCATCTATTGACTCAAACATAGCTGTATAGTAGTCTAGAGTTTCACGAAACCTAGGTAGGAAAGGAGCAGTATTCGTATTCGACTCCTGCTCAATAAGTGTTACCACCTTTGGTGATAAGCCCTTAACCAGTCTTAGTAAGCGGTCTCGGTGGTTCATAGTATTTACACTCTCATCAGGCATATGGTGCAGCATATACGGAAAAGTGACAGCCAGAGCTTCGCCATAACGAACCTGGAGGCTCTCCTTCTGTACCTCACACCCTGATATAGCTGCACCATGGAATTCAAATGGCACGCCACATGACTCTGCAACTTTGGCCAATCTCTGACCCACAACATCAAGTCCTCCACCTCGAGCAAGGACTGACTGCGAATCATCAACCCCTGTTATGCGAATGTATGGAGGTCCCCCAGGCCGATTGGCAAGAGCCTGAATAAAAGACATCCACTGGCTGCCCTGTGCAATCTGAAAATCAATTATATGGATTCTGTTTTCATTTTCCATCGCTTCTCCAATAATAACATTGGACGACATGTATGCAAATTTGTAATACGGGCAGATTTGATAGAGGACTTTCATATAGGACATCAACTCTGGGCCGGTTGGTTCTTTGCATTTCAACTTTTTATATATTATGCTTCCAGAGGATAACAACCTTGCTCTAAGCCCTTCCAACATGTATGCACTCAACCGCTGAATAGGCTCCCCAGAAATGGACACCCTCTGTTCTAAAAGGTTCATCAAAACTTCTGCAGTTTGGATATCAACATTTGCAATTGCTTCAGCACAGGCAACAAGCAATTGTTTCAAATCAAAGCTAGGGGCAATTTCCACTATTTGGTTCCGCCTCTGTGAAACAGCAGGTTGCGAGACCACATTATTGAAGGAGCAACTGCAGCTGTCATCGAGATCGGATTCAGGCCCCAGCAATTTCATCTCCAATTCTCTTAGGGCATGCCTCATCAGATCACTGCCATCATCAACACCGGAAGACCCACTCAATGGTGAACCATAATTATGATCAGATGAGTGATATAGATCTGACATATAAGACTGAGAATATTGTGGTGAGAAAGGACTCCTGTTGGATGCGATGCTCACAGCAGAAGGTGAATCAGAGAAAATATAATCAGTCGCTGGAGATGACTCCAAGGTAAAGAACTGCTCATTGCAAGCTTGAAAAGAAACCTGGACTCCCTGGCTATTGTTATCAGCACATACATTGCTGTTCAATACCTGAAAAGGGGATAAGCAATATGATTCAATCTGCTGCGCGGGTTGATGGTACAACCTATGGATGCCTTCTGATGTCTGAGCTGCCTGTGATGCTTGCATCTGAGAATTACTAACCCAATCACTTTGCTCTGCTTGGATGAAACTGAATTATATAGAAACCTGTTCCAGCAATAAATGCTATGATGATTTTGTTGAACAACTGAATGGAAGTGACAAATCAGCAATCGGCAGCATGATATAAAAGGCCAAAATTATCTGCATAAAGAAGAGATAGCATGTAAGACATATCACAAGAAGAATGGAAAAATTGCTGCATGAAAATTTCAAAGAACAAAGACTAACAATTTTATTAAGCAAACTATGCATTAGGATTGCATACACAGTTTAAATCACAAGTGAAGAGTTGGAAACAGTTACATAAGATATTTCAGGATTATTTCAAATAGAGAATATAATCAGTATATCAGAAATTGTGGTATATTTTATGAGATTCTCGAACCTCTTACTATGGCTAGAAAATTATTCTCAGTAATTTTCCATGCTTTAGATTTGCCTAGGACTGGGAAAGCAACCAAACAAGGTTTACCAGGAAAAGCTGTTTATCAGGCACAAATATTGGACAGACAATAGTATATTATAAGGAAATGGGTTGACTTGCTAGTGAGCTCAGCCCCAAAGTTTCACCAGCAAGACCAAATGCATTTGAAACAGATTCAGTTCATAGCCCTTGACTGTCTGAACTTTATTTTAATAACTTAAAACCATGATGAATAATCACTCGCTATGAGAGGAAGCAAATAGAATGTAGAATTATCGTTGGCAAGCTTAATTTTGACCATCCTGAAAGCTAGAGGGAGACAGAAGGTGGCTAATGGCTTAACCATGTTATTTATGGTTGACAATGCTATAAATAACTAATAAGTTAGTACAATATAAAACACTCGCAGAGATACCTAAAAGGAGCGGTGAACCATATCTATGACTCTTCAGACCTAGAGAAACCACACAACCCTCCCCTCCGTTTAATGCGTTCATAATTTTTTGGAGGAACATATTATGACAGTTAAATAAGTTATGCCTTTTAGTAGCAGACTTCAATCTTTGGAAGGCAACAAAAAGTTATAATAGACTAACTGGTATTTTCTTCTCTAGAGATGTTATTTCAGTCCTTACCATCTTTAGGACGTTGTATTCTCCATGAATAGAATCCACAACAGGAAAAAGGAACAAATCAAAGTTCAAAAGTAAATAAATGCTTCCTAGGATTCATTGCATAATTCTTTTTCAGGGCCAATTTCATTTAAGCTTCAGGTGACATGTTTTTTGGTGCTCGACTGAGCTAAAAAATTGTAGTCAGAATATTCCCTAGAGAAAACCTCACACTAACATAAGATCCACAAATGAATGTTATAGCATGAAGGATTTAGAAATCATTGAATACTTAAAAGATCTTTTTTTTTTTCCTATGCTGTTCATTTCCTTCTTCCATTTGAAGACAGAAGATCTAGTTGACAAAGAATTCCTTAAGCCTTCTCAATTCCAAAGCTGATCAATAAAGAAACAATTTATAAAAATCACAATGAATTCCATGAGCAATAAAGCATCTGAAATCCTACTTCAGATTTCACTCATTCAGCCTTGAGACGTATAACAAATAACTACAGAACAGAGAGAAGAGAAACCATTTGCAAATACATGCAAATCTAAAAATACAGTGAAACCCAGCCATAGATGATGCAAAAGAAGAAATTAGCTTCGGAAAAAGTAAGAAAAGGCAACCTGATTATCAATTTTCTTTGGTGAAAATAACTCTATCACGAAACCTTGATCCACTTATACTCGGAATTAGGACTCAAGATATACACCAAGTTCAACCAAAAAGAGAAATGGCTCCAATCTAATAACAATTCGCAAATTTAAAGAAAAAGGGGGGGGGGAATCTAAGAATTGTCTATGGCATGAGAGAAAGAAATGGATCCGCGTGGAAGACCAGAGTCTTTTTGTTCTCTAACAGGACAGGCAAAACCTTGGTAAAAACAAGGAGAAGAACTTTCTTAATGAATGTGAAACATCAAAAAAAAAACAGAAAAACGAACCAAAAGTCCACCAAGCAGAGGAGTTCATCAACAGATACGAAAAATAAATTATCTGTTCTACCAAACAAACATATCAAACAAACCCAAACAAGAGAAACATTTGTGGGAGGCATCAACCCATCAAGACGGATCAAAAACAAAACTTAGCATCAAAATCCACCCCCACCCCCACCCCCACCAAAAAAAAAAAAAAAAAAAAAACTAGAAAAACATCATCAAACCCCCTCTTCCATCACCGAGAATCCAAAATCACAATTAAAACATCAAGAAGCAGCTTTCAAAGTCAAACTATACTGTGATGTTCATAATAGATTATGATAATTGGTACTCACCTCATTCTTGAAATAATTTTTCCGTTTTTTTGCTGTTGTGTGTTGAAGGAAGCAAGTAAAGAGAGAGAGAGAGAATTCTGCTGGGTCTTGATATCATCTATGATGAATCAAAGAAAGTCGGGAAGACCATTCGTGGATGGTCTTCTTTTTAATACTGGTGAGAAGCGAGTGGAAGGATAGCTCATATATAGAGTTAACTACGGAAATGCCACAACGGAACCGTGTAGATGTAGACTGTAAGAATATGAAAGTCCATAATTTGACGCATTAAATAAGAATTGTCGCAGTGATCTGTTGTACGGAGAGGACCAAAATGCCAAAAATGCCAAACCAACCAACCTTTACTCGTGTAGCTGTAACCTTAGCGGACGTACACCCGTTGAAGAATATTCGGTCTCCGCGAAACATATTTTATAGTATTATAATATTTCGTAAAATTAAAAGTGTAAATAGATAAAAATAATTAAATATAATAAAAAATTATTAAAATTATAAGAGTAGATGGAATTCAAAATGATATTAAAGAGTAAAAATATTATGTATTGTGAGTGTACTATATATATTAGAAAACGAAAATTATTTAAATTAATATTATTTTAAATTTGAATTTTAGTTAGGAAAGGAAAAAATCATTTCTACTTATACCCTAAAGTAAAGTGTCATGCTTTGATATTTAATAGTTTGATTAGCATAATTGTTTTATAATGAAATTTACTGTTTTAACTTGAGTAGAAAAATGACTATAATACTTCTATCTAATATAGCATTAGATTCATTCATTGTAGACTAATTCATCATCGAGAGTATTTTTACTAATTAACTTAAGTATTGGAATAGGAAAAATAATAGTATTAGATTTGTTATTAATTACTCTTTCCATTCTAAAAATCATGTCAATTTAGGATATGATACGGAGATTAAGAAATTACTAAAACTTGTATAATTATAATAGAAAATGATTATTATACCCTTAGATAAAAGTAAATATGCATTATTTATTCTCCTCTATACATTTATTAATAATTTGTTAGAAATATATATATTCTTGATTGAAAGAGAAAAAAATTAAACATATAAATAATAAATTTATTCTTAATTTGTAATATTGACAAATATTTTGGTATAACAAAAATAAAAAAATTTTATACGATTTTTAAGATGAACGGAGTAATTCGTTAAAATTATTTTTACTAGTTAACGTACTTGTTAAAGTAGGAGATGAATAAATATTTGTAAATAGTAAATATAATATAATTTGATATGGTATAGAGTTTTTTTTACTGGTGGCATGATGAATCATTCTAAATCATTATTTTTTTTTCAACCAACACCAGCATTACATAAAAAAAAATTGAAAAGCAAGAAATGACTCTCATGCGACTTCACAAATACTCATTTTACGTTAAACTTAGATAATGCATTTTATTATTAACTATTCTTTTTTTTTTTTTTTTACTTCATGTGCACACTGGAGGAGCCACGTCGATGCCAGTGAGGGCACACTGGATTTTAAAAAGTATAGAGGGAATGTTCTTTATTTCTAAAGTATATCTAGTCGTTTTAAAAATATAAGCTCGCTTACTTCTTTATGTTTCTAAAAATGTTTAAAAGTTAGTAATTTCTTAACAAGTAATAGAAGGAAGTAAAAATAAATTTTAATGGAAAAAAATGCTAAAAAATTAATTTCTTATTAAGTAACAAAAAGAGTAAAGATATTTTTTAATAGAAAAAAAAATTGAATTTAAAGAGATAAAGACAACTTAAGATTCTTCGTATATACTTGTAATATAAATCAATACTTTAAAAACAATTTATATTGATTCCTCAAACTCTATTGGTAAACTATTAATACATTTGGGTAAATGTTTCTTTTTACTTTTTTACAATACAAATTAATATATTAATGTGTTAAAATTTTATCTCATATAGTACTCTTAGAATTTTGAATCTGTAACTATATGTAAAAAAAAAAAAAAAAATCCTTAAAATTAATCATCGGTGACTGATGATTTATGTTAAGATTAGAATGAATAATTGGATCCAAATTTCTGCTGCAGTTTGGACTATTGGAGTGGTGTGTTACGCATTTTGGCCGACTGCCATCCAACAATCTAGAAGTAACCGTGGAGCAGATGTTCCATACTTCTTCCAGGAGTAGGCGGAGGGGTTTGTGACGTCAGCCAAAGTTGACACCCTACTACGGGTTGTTGGCGTACAGTCAAGTCAAATGGCACACCTGTGAATAACTTAAAGTCTTGGGGCAGATGTTTTGTGCCGCGTCGATGACGCCTGTCGTTCGAGTAGTTGAGCACTCAAATCTCATTCCACGAAGCAACCATCAACTGCATTGACGCATTTGTTGTTTTCAATTATTTTTTCCGTTTTTATTTATTAGTCATAATTAAAAATTTTTAATATTTTTTATTAATTATATTAAAAAATTTAGATATATTAATTTTATTATTATACTTTTATATTAAATAATTTTAAAAAATAAGAATGTAATAATTTTAGAGAAAGAGTTGAACAAACAAAATAAGAAAATAATTATGAAGAATATTAAATTTAAGTGTATTTTTAGAATGTATAAATAAAGTTATATGAATTTGAAAAATTAATTAAGTTTTCTTAAATTATACTCCCTCCGTCCCATAGTATAAGTCGTTAGAAACTACTTTTGCTGTCCCAAATTATAAGTCGTTGAGAACTTTTCAAGAAGGTTTTGAAGCTACTTTTACATTTTTATCCTTATTTATTATTCTCTTTCCCTCTCATTTTCTCTCCTCTCTTCTCTTATTTCCAAAACATTTAAATAGAGGTGTTTTAGGAAGAAAAAATATAAAATCACGTTGATTTTAAAAATCTTAATATGTGTGAAATTAAGTCAAACGACTTATATTTTGAGACGAATGGAGTATAAAATAATTAAATATGACAAATAAATAAAAACGGAGTGTTATAAAATTAGGGTAGTGTTAGAATAAAATCTACACACTACACTCTAAGAAAATTCTAACTATTCTTTGCACAAGAATTTCTCTTCAAACTTCTCTCTTTCTTTCTCTCACAATTCTTTCTCTAGTCTTTCTTTCACTAATCTTTCTTTCACAAAATGATGGTGTATTACAAGTTTAGAGAATAGCTCTATTTATAGAGCTCTAATTAGTGAAATACATCATGGCATACATCATCTTCAACTAATCTCAATTAATGGTGTCTCCACTAAATGGTGGACATCCATAAAAATCTTCTAATAATTCACATAAATCCATAATTAGTGGAGCCTCCACTAATTAATGGAGATTCCAATAATTCATAACACTCCGCCTTGGATGTCCATCCATTACATAAAGAATATGCCTCGTTAAAACCTTACTAGATAAAAACCCAAGTGGGAAAAAAATCTAGTGAAGGAAAAAGAGTACACTATTCTATATGTCCATTTATTACTCCCCCTGATGAGATGATTCCTTTAAATCTTTAAACCGACGCATACCGATTTTATATCTCAACTTTTCAAATGTTGCAGTCGGTAAAGTTTTCGTGAAAATATCTGCGAGGTTATCACATGACCGAATTTGTAACACATCAATTTCATCTTTCTTCTGGAGTTCATGAGTAAAGAAGAATTTTGGTGAAATATGTTTTGTCCGATCTCCTTTAATATATCCTCCTCGTAATTGAGCTATGCAAGCTGCATTGTCTTCATAAAGAGGAGTTGGAATACCTTTGATTGATGATAATCCACAACTTTCTCGGATATAATGAATCATGGATCTTAGCCATACACATTCTCGACTTGCTTCATGAATGGCTATAATTTCAGCATGATTTGAAGAAGTAGCTGCTTGGAGATATCGAAGGACTTGTTTAATTCCATTCCAATGTCGTCGTGTTGGTGAAGAACTAAATCTTGCTAATAAATTGACAATGAAAGCAATATCGAGCCGTGTGTTATTAGCAAGATACATCAATGCACCAATTGCACTCGAGATATGGTACTTCAGGACCAAGGAGTTCTTCATCATTTTCTTGAGGTCTGAAAGGATCTTTATCCACATTTAATGATCGGACGATCATTGGAATACTCAATGGATGTGTTTTGTCCATGTAAAATCTTTTTAGCACTTTTTGTCGTATATGTTGATTGATGAATAAATGTTCCACTCTCCAAATGTTCAATTTGTAAACCAAGGCAAAATTTGGTTTTACCAAAATCCTTGATTTCGAATTCTCTTTTTAAATAATCAATTGTTTCTTGGAGCTCTTCAGAGTTCCAATAAGATTAATATCATCAACATATATAGCTAATATCACAAATTTAGAACCAGATTTCTTAATAAAAACGCATGGACATACCTGGTCATTTTTAAATCCCGTTTTCAATAAATATTCACTAAGACGTGTGAACCACATGCGCCCAGATTGCTTCAGTGCCATATAATGCTTTCTGCAACTTGATGGAGTAATTTTCACGAGGATAATGTTTATATGCTTCGTGCATATGAAATCCTTCGGGATTTTCATGTAAACATCATTTTCTAAATTTCCATACAAGTAAGCAAGTGACAACATCTAATAGGCGCATATCTATCTTTTCATGTACTCGCCAAACCGATAAGATATCTGAGTGTAATAGCATCAACAACAGGAGAATAAGTTTCATCATAATCAATACCTGGTCTTTGTGAAAAACCTTGGGCTACTAATCGCGCTTTATATCGAACGATTTCACTCTTTTCATTGCGCTTTCGCACAAATATCCATTTGTAGCCAACAGGTTTTATACCTTCTGGTGTTCGGACCGCAGGTCCGAAGACTTCACGTTTTGCCAATGCATTTAACTCCGATTGAATCGCATCTTTCCATTACAACCAATCTTTTCTATGCCGACATTCATCAATCGATATTGGTTCAGGATCATCATTATCCCGTGTAACATCAAGAGATATATTGTATGCAAATATATTATCAATAACAGCTTCTATCCGATTCCAACTTCTACCTGAAGTGGTATAATTGATAGAAATTTCAGTGTTACTTTCATCAACTTCGGTTCTTTGTTATCAGCTCTCTCTTGGTCTTTATCATTCTTTTCTTCAATATGATATTCTGGATCATTTAATCCTCTTTTCTTTCGAGGATTTTTATCTTTAGAACCAAGAGGTCGGCCACGCTTCGGCGTGTTTTTGACTCAGCAGACTATAGGTATACTATTTTGTTCTGCTTGGAACTTCAATTCGAATAGGAGCATTTATAGTCTGGAATATGCGATTTTGTAACTCTTCCGGAGTCAACAAAAGCGTCTCGGCATTTGATTTGCAATGCTTTGCAAATGAATTATCTTTTGAACTTCAAGTTCACATGCGCTTGTGCGCAGATCAAGATAATTTAATGATGTTGTCTAATCAAGATCCTTTTTATATTGTTTGGGTTCTCCCCCTAATTTAGGGAATAATGATTCATCAAAATGACAATCAGCAAATCTTGTTGTGAATACATCTCCCGTCGTAGGTTCAACATACCCGATAATAGAGGGAGAATCATATCCAACGTATATCCCCTTTCTTCTTTGAGGACCCATCTTTGTACGTTGGTTTGGTGCAATTGGAATATATACAAGACACCCAAAAATTCTTAAATGAGCAATATTTGGTTCTCACCCAAAAGCCAATTGCAAAGGAGAGAATTTATGATAACTAGTCTGGTCTTATACGTACAAGTGTTGCAAAGATGTAGAATAGCATGTCCTCAGTGCAGATGTTGGGAGATTTGTTTTCATTAATAATGGTCTAGCAATTAATTGTAATCGTTTAATTAAAGATTCAAGAAGACCATTCGTGTGTGAACATGAGCTACAGGATGTTCAATATTAATCCCAATTGACATGCAATATGCATCAAAAGCATGTGATGAAAATTCACCAAAGATTATCCAAACGGATATTTTTAATGTGATGGTCCGGAAATTGTGCTCGTAATTTAATTATTTGAGCAAGTAATCTCGCAAACGCCAAAGTTGCGAGTAGATAATAAACATACATGTGACCATCGAGATGATGCATCAATTAAGACCATAAAATATTTGAACGGTCCACATGGTGGATCAATAGGTCCACAAATATCTCCGTGAATCTGTTTCGAGAAATGTAGGACTTTCGACTCCTACTTTTACCGGTGATGGTTTAACAATTAATTTTCCTAGGGAACATGCAAGTACATACGAATTTTTCTCGATGTTAATATCCTTTTATTTTTTAAAGGATGACCATGTGTATTCTCAATGATTCTTCTCATCATGGTAGATCCCTGATGACCCAACCGGTCATGCCAAATGCTAAAAGTAATAGGATCAGTAAACTTCGGTTTACTAGATGATGAATTTCAATTGTACGTATTTTTACAAAATATAGACCAAGTAGAAAAAGACGGCAGTTTTTCTAATACCGATTTCTTACCCAAATGCATTTGAGTAATAAAAAGATGCTCAATCCCATTTTCCTCATTTGTTTCAACATGATACCCATTTCTCGGATATCTTTAAAACTCAATAAATTTCTTCCGGATTTTGAGGAAAATAGTGCCTTATCAATAATAATTGTTGTTCCTTTAGGCAACAATATACTAGCTCTTCCGAGCCCTTAATTACATTTGCACTACCGTTTATCGTATAAATATTTATTTCTCCCATTTTGAGATCGAAAAATATTTCTCATTTTTTAGTATGGTGTGTGTAGTTCCACTATCAATAATGCATATATCATCATTAACAACAGACCATCCGAACACAAATATATATATGTAAACGTAAATATTATTAGAATAGAATGAAAATGAAAATACAAAAATATCGTGGTGAGGCTTTAGTTCTTTTGGACACTCGCCATCACCAATTAAATGGTCTATCCTACCGTCTGGGTGTTCAAAAAATCCGATACATCCATATGAGTAATATTGATATTAAGATCTTCGGGATCACTATCGTCATCCTCAACATTATTTATTGGATGTTGAGAAAAATTTGCTTCCACATTTTTATTTTTCAATGAAGCTTGATACAATTCAACTAAATGCTTAGCCGCATCTGACAGCTTTCGTGACCAATGACCTTTCATGCCACATCTATAACATATATCCTCATGCTTTTCTTCAATTTCTTTTTCTTTTCCCTTTTGATCTTTTCTGTTCCACTCGCAGTGCCAGTATTTCTCACGCTTTGATTATAATTGTGATAAGGGAAATATCGAGCGTGACTACGACCATAACCACGACCACGGCCACGGCCACGGCCACGACCACGACTATAACGATGGCTTCTGCTGGAGCCAACAACATTCACTTCGGGAGTCTTGTAGAGCCGATTGGTCCGGCTTCATGATTTCTCAATAATAACTCATTATTTTTCTCTCGCAATGAGGAGGGCGATAATTAAATCAGTAAATTTTGTATACCCCTTTTCTCGATATTGTTGTCTGTAGGACAATATTCGAGGCATGAAAGGTGGAGAATGTCTTCTCCAACATATCTTCATCGATCACTTTTTCTCCGCATAATTTTAATTGAGATGTAATTTTATACATTGCGGAGCTATATTCATTCACGGTTTTAAAATCTTGCAATCTCAGGTGCAACCATTCATACCGTGCGAGTAGGTAGTACGACCATCTTCGGTGGTCAAATCTTTCTTTTAAATTTACCCACGGACCATATGGATCTTTTTCGGTAAGATATTCCATTTTCAAATTTTCATCGAGATGACGACGAATAAAAATCAAAACTTTAGCCTTGTGTTGTGCGGATGCACTATTATGTGCTTGAATAGTTTCACTAAGGCCTTCGACATTTAGATGCATTTACGCATCGAGAACCCATGACATATAATTTTTTCCGAAATATCAAGGGCTACAAATTCGAGTTTAGCGAGATTAGCCATAGAGATCAATAAATGCGTACTGTCTTCCGGCTTTAATAACGGCAGAGACTCGTGCTGTCTTCTGGCTTTAATAACGGTAGAGACTCGTGCTGATAACGTGTTATAAAATTAGGGTAGTGTTAGAATAAAATCTACACACTACACTCTAAGAAAATTCTAACTATTCTTTGCACAAGAATTTCTCTTCAAACTTCTCTATTTCTTTCTCTCACAATTCTTTCTCTAGTCTTTCTTTCACTAATCTTTCTTTCACAAAATGATGGTGTATTACAAGCTTAGAGAATAGCTCTATTTATAGAGCTCTAATTAGTGAAATACATCATGGCATACATCATCTTCAACTAATCTCAATTAATGGTGTCTCCACTAAATGGTAGACATCCATAAAAATCTTCTAATAATTCACATAAATCCATAATTAGTGGAGCCTCCACTAATTAATGGAGATTCCAATAATTCATAACACGGAGGAAATAATACTATAATTAATTACAAAGACGGGTGACATTATTCTTGTTACAAACACAAAGTTTTGGGAAATGGCGGAGCTCACAAAGCACATAAGTACCCTTTTCTTTTCTTTTTTTTTTTTCTCTTGCTTGTGCTATCTTTAGCAAAATCATTATAAACATTTAGTACTCATCTTTCTTTTTATAGATGATATAGACAAATTAATCAGATAAATACTTTTAATTATATATAGTTAATATTAAAATTTTTATACTTAATATTCTTAAAATATGAGTCTTATGCGATGGTGATCACGAATTTTTTTAGAAATAAAAAATTATTTTTTTAAGTTAATTGATTTATTAGATCTTTCATATTCATTAATGGAAATTCTTGACCGAGGTGCTAGGAGCGGGGTGCGGGAAATGGCATCTCCCAGAATTTTTTTAAATTAATTTTTTTAAAAATCTGTGACATTATTTTTTACACTGTTCTAAAAATTCTTCTGATCACTACCTTTTTGAATTCTTTACAACAAGTCGATGGATTTAGTATATCATTTTAGGGGGGCCCAATCAGTGTAGAATCTATGTATTGAACTTATCCCATTTTGTTGGTTATTTGGGCTTATTATACGCCTATATTGACTATATACTCCTTTTTTATAGTTTATATTATTTTAAATTAATCATAATGTTTTAAAATACTTGTTAATAAAATTCTTTACACACCGATTAAAGATGTTAAAAATAATATTACTATCCCTGTTTCACAATATAAGTCGTTTTGGACCTGAAATTTTTTTCACAATATAAGTCATTTTACAAAGTTTTATAAATATTTATTACTTTTTTTTTCACTCTACCCCTCACTACAATCTCTTTTTTCACTAATTATGATCCAACTCTCTCTAATTACTAAAGCAGATAAAGATTTAATTATGAGTATTTTTGAAAGTTTAGTTTTAAAATTGTATAAAATTTAGGACCTTTAATTCTTATGCATAAGTCTAAAACGACTTATATTGTGAAATAGAAGTAGTATAATTTAGATAAAATTTCTATTGTACCCATATTAAAAATATGATAGCTATTACCTCCATTCCATAATATAAGTCGTTAGAGATTATCTTTGCTGTCCCAAATTATAAATCGTTGGGGACTTTTCAATAAGATTTTAAAGCTATTTTTACATTTTTATCATTATTTATTGTTCTCTTTCCTTCTCTTTCTCTCTCATCTCTTTTCTTGTTTCCAACACATTTAAATAAGGATATTTTATGAAGAAAAAATATAAAGTCACCTTATTTTTAAAAATATTAATATATATGAAATTAAGTCAGATGACTTATATTATGGGACGGAGGTAGTATTGATTTGTAAAAATTTTCAAGAAGTAAAAAGAGAAAAGAGTTTTGAAAAGTTGTATAATTGACTTAGAATAAATAATGGTAAAATAAGAAGAAATTAATTAATAATTTTAAATATATATAAATAAATATTTTAATATAAAATAAAAAAATTATAAATAAATATTTTATATAAAAAAAAAATATTGCGTTACATAAGAAAATAAACGAGAATTAAGTATTAATGTATAATTGTCGGCGTTCTTCCAAAATTTTCTAACAGAAATAAGATAATAATGGTAACGTCATGGCAAAAATTAATTAGTCGGCTGCCTCTGCCACTTCATTGCTGACGTCCTAAATAAATGATTAATTAATTTAAATTCTTTTTTTTAACCGATAATCCAAATTCTAAATTGGAAATTGAGGGGGGAAAAGGGAGACCCCAAACGCAAATGGGCATTATAGGTCAAAAAAGCTTGATGCAATTCTCAGTACAATTTTCCTGCAACATCTTTGACAAATGAAAGGTGTCAAAATTTGCATCTACATAATGCCAAGAAAGAAAGGTCCACACTGGTAAGAAATATTTGTCCATGGCCGCAAACGTCCTTCTAGAGAATGGTAAGACTTGTGCACAAGGAGTTGTGTGACCCTTCTCCTTCTCCCTCTTTTCCTTGGGAAGAATATGACAATCAATTCCTATACTGATTGATATTGCATGAGTTGGAATCATCTTGTTGATCTTTAGTACAAGATACGAACATTTGACTTTTTTTTTGGCCGTGAGATGACCTTGTGAAGTCTTTGAATGTTGTAAATTCAACGAGTGATTAGGGACAAGTAATTTAGGTGCCGTACAATAAGAGCGGCCAGGAGTAAGTTGTAACTTAATTTGTTTGAAATTAAATTTTTATATTTTATTTTTAATTATTTAAAAATACACATATTTTCAATTTGAATTTTTTCGATGTTGGAACTCAGATGACTTTGATGCCGTTGCATATCCTGAAGGTTAGCGAAAGCAAAATATAAGCCAATGTAGAGATGATTGGGTTTTGTCTTGCTCTCCTAATCAAACTAATATAAAGTGTTTTAATTAAAAAAAGGTATTTATACTATATTTAGAATTAGAAAGTTATTATTGTCTTATATATATTAGAATTAAAAAGTTAGTCTTATTACATTTCATATTAATTAGGAATCTTATAATTTGATACTTATATATAGGTGAAGTTATAAGTTTTTTAATGCGTTATGATTTATTTTAATGTATCTAATATTATAGAGCGTATAAGTATATTTGGTAAGCATACAAGTAATACGAAAAAAGATTTGACAAAATATCAAGAATATTAATGTAAATTTCATTGCGACACAAAAAATTTTATAATTTTCGTCGTTGATGTAAGTCTAGTTAAATAAATCAAATTACAAAAATCTTTTATATATTATTTTTTTATTCTCGATAAATATCCCAACACATAACAACTTATTACATATAATGAAGTACTCTTATAAATCTTTTTATATTATATTAAAATAAAACATTTAATTTTACAAGAAAAATGTAACAATTCGAAGGTGTTCAACTGTCATTGTGTGATTCAACCACATGGCATCAGAGATTCAGAGCGGTTAAGCACGGTAAATTCTGCAATCGGGGTGCGTGCATTTGTCTTCATGGGTTCTAACAAAAGTACATATAGCCGTGGTGAGCCCGTGACTGCTAGTCTTGCCATACCCTATAATGTTTTTTTTTTTTCAAATTAAAAACGTATATATATCTTTAAAGTACGTTATTTACGAAGCTTGAATTTATATAAATAATTTATTCTCAAATTACAATATCAAGTAATCATAATAATTGACCAACTTCAAAATATGTTGCTTCAAAATTTTCATCTTCAATTTTAGACTAAAATCTTCAGATATAACGTATTTAGTAAAATATCAATAAAGTCTTATTATATAAGTCAGTAAGTCTGATTAGAGCTTGATAACTCTTAAGTGCAAGATATATTTATTTTTCAATAATAATATAAAAAAATGAAAAAGAAGAGTATTCCTAATTAGGTGGGAAATAAAAATAAAAAAGAGTCCCTGACTTAAAGTTGATGATGACTTGATGAGTGTATAATTGAAAAAGTTCGGAAATGATATCAAAGGAATGATACGACACTTAAAGCCAAGGAATGAAGGAAAGGCGAATCTTCCCTTTCGCGTCTGCTTTTCCTTTGCTAGCGTTAAAAAGATTTAAAGTAAGGTAATATTAGTGGCGCAATGCCTTATCTTAAGCAGCCTTTGCATGACTTGATCATAGGAAAAAGCTTTTATTTCACTAAAAATAATGGGGAAATAACTTATTCCGATCAAATCCACATTTTTATATTCTCTTAAAAAAAGAATCTTTATATCCTTCTTAAAATTATAGTACGTGTTGATATGGAACCGGAGGCCAATGCACAGGTTACAGGAGATTTATATTACCGTGTTCTAGTTTGGTCCTTTACTTGGGAGAGAGAATCGTGTAGTTTAGGTAAGTTAAAAGCAGGGGCATCAAGGCACAATTTTGCTTTGTGAAAAGTGGTAATTTCAGTACCGTCACAACACGCTTTTCCCCGACAGCTACACGGACAATTAAGTCCACATAATTCCTTTTCTCTAAGGTGCCCTGCACTATTGGCCGCCGTCGAGCTTCGATGTAAAGTGCTGAAGGACGACTCACCCCACTTACAAGGATCCCGATCTCCTTCCTCCCACTTTTCCCTGTTACAAAATCCTCGTGCTAGTAACATTCTTTTTTTCTGTTTTTGTTTGTTCTATACCAACCATCTCATAGTCGATGAAAACTCTAGTAGTGTCTTTCTCGAATGGCTCATTTTCATCATCGGAATAATAATGGTACAAGTAATTGAACCGTAATATCCATCTTAAATATTCAAAATCAAATCTTAACATGAACGTAAATTTGATTCATAATATTAGTTTGATGCATTATAAATATTTCTTTAGATTTTAATAATACAGTCTTGATAATATAAGTATTTATATCTTAATATAAATTAATTGAGATTATTATTAGGGTAAATGGCACAAATTACTTATGAACTTAACAAAATTGCGTTATTTGCCTCTCAACTTCATTTTCGTAAAATTTTATCCTTAAATTATATAAACTTATTATTAATTACAGTTTTGTCCAAATTGAGTGTAAACTCATAACAGAATGACCCCACATGACCTTTCTAGGTATTTTCGTCCAGGGGGTTGTCTTCAAAGAGGGTGCTAATGTTCCCTCCATTTTGATGATGACGTGGATAAAAAAAAAAATGCATTCCTTTTCGTCCAAATAAAGTAGCCCGACCTTCTTCTTCCCACATCCATTTTGGTCTGCCTCAACAAGAGTTTAACTAGTAGAATCAGATCTATTTTCAATCATGTTAAGAAATTGAAACCAATTTCATCCTCCAAAATGCAAATGTGGGAGATTTGTTGTGGTCAGGACGTCTTGGACAGACAGAAATCTATCAAGAAGGTTTGTTGTTTGTGCTGAGTATGAGGTAAAGTATGCATTTTTTTATCTCTTTCTTCTGTGATGCCTAAGTTTAGGGTTTAGGAGGTAAAGTATGTGTTTGGGATAGTTGAATTAGGTTTTGTTTGCTGAAGGGGTAAAAAGTGTGAATTTTTTGTTTAGATCGACCACGACATGCGGTAGATTAAGAGAAGTAATCCCAGGCTTGTTGAGGTGAATAAGAAGCATGAAGATGGACATTGAACTTGGCACTAATCAGACAAAGAAATTCGAGAAGAAGTTCGAGGATATGCAGACAAAGAACTAGAAACTATTAGCAGAGAATAAGAGATTGAAGTTGAAAATCAAGGGCCTTTTTATTGTAGTTATGCTACTATGTTTGATGTATTTTTCATCTTCATCTGCATCAATTGATACAAAAGATGGTGCTGAAGTTGGTAGACATGGAGCAATTGGGAAGGGGGTAAGGCATAATGAATATGGTACTTTTGGGCTCGATCTGATGTGACTCTGTGAATTGATTACATGTAGGTGTAAACCATCTTTTCACAATGGAAGCTATGTTTATGTAATGTAATGCAAATGGGTTCAATTTACCCTTAATGTAATGTAATGGAAATGGTGCTATTTTCCCTTCATATAAAGTAATGCAAATGTGCTATGCAATCTCTGTAACGCCCCGAATTCGAAACCCGAGTCCGTACCCGAAACACTACACGACAGCATCTCTAGGAAGACACTAAGCCTCTAACTCACAGAAATTACTTTAATTGAATTAATCACCTCCAAAAGAAAGAAAAAAAAAATTTACATCCTGAAATAAAATTCTATGAACTAAATATAAAACCTTTAATACAACCAATGTTTTACTCAACCTTAATTAAGGATTTACGAGAACCACACTGTCTAATCCACAGTAATCATAATGAATAAAACTCTCAATAGTCAATCAGTCTAAATGTAACACCCCGAAGCCTAGGCCCGCCAGGGCCGGGGATGTCGCCCCGTCCAAAGGACAAGGGGTCTTTATAACTAGGTCACACAAATAAAATAGCGGAATAAAAATAATAACTTAACTTAAAATTTATTACAACCCAAGAATAAATCTATGATTTCCAAAACAAAAACCATAAATAAAATTATCCACTCTCGCCTCCCCAAAGCAATACATAAAATCAAAAGACACATTCTCTTCCAAAGCAGATATTACTAGCCACTCAACTCCACAGCAGGATCATCCTGAAATCATGATAGAAAAGTGATGAGACAGAAATTTCAGTAAGTCCGTGTGTGCTTTGGGCGTTTAGTGAAATCAGTTCATGGATGCAGAGTGTGAAACTTTAATATGAGAAACATTGGCAAGCAATAAACATTAGTCAAAAGTAAGAGTGGCGTTTTGGCTTATTTAGCCGTACATAAGTAATGAAATCAACCACTCGAAAGAAAGGGATATGGGTTACCACACGTTGGGCCCCATAATCGGTCAGAATGCCGACACTTTGTGCAGACTGACAAAAGTAGGTGATCGGCCTACTGGGCAAGATACTCCTT
The DNA here is from genome assembly GCA_026120185.1 of Voacanga thouarsii. Lineage (NCBI taxonomy): Eukaryota > Viridiplantae > Streptophyta > Magnoliopsida > Gentianales > Apocynaceae > Voacanga > Voacanga thouarsii. Next base: position 1,445,703 of record JANUWF010002273.1, read on the forward strand.
CTCTATATCCAAACAACAACCGGGTGTCCATTCCGGCAAAACACAGTCACTTGACTAAAAACAAATGGCTAGCTCGGACCGGCATGACTCACTGGACTGACATCTTATCCGGGAAGGACTCACCCCTCAGAGGTGGCCACCTGCTGAGGGACTCACCCTAACCCTTCAAAGACTAGTCCTAGTAGTCCACCCTTATTGAGTACTCAACGACATTTCCCACTTGGGATAAAATGAACAAAGCATTGCTCTTCATGGAAATAGCAATCTGTGGGTTTCCAAAGTTTTGGGAAAAATCAGTTTTAGAATAAGTTTTAAGTTTGGAAAATCTGCTCAGTAACTTTCAAATAATTTAAGTGTTGGAAATAAGAACAAATTCAACCCTCAATTGCCTTCAAATAAACGAGTGTCCATACACTCTATATTTAGCTTGCCATAAGGAAAACATTTCACATCGATTGGTTTTATGCAGGAGCTTACCTGATTCTTGCTCACAACAACAAGGTCTCGAACAGCTGACCTAACCCCACATGAGTAAATACAAATCTTAATCAGATTCCAACTACAATCCACTTCCTCAATTTTAAATCAACTCAATTCACTACTACCATAATCCTAGTGTCCCAAGCTTTAAGGCAAGATACTAATTAAATAGGTTTATAAGCTAAGTTTTAATTTGTTATTTAAAATAATTAATGGTTTGGAAAATAAATTCTAATAAGTTGAAAGTTTACATCTTGTTAAGAAAAATTTAGAGTTTATTTGATCAAGAGTCATAGGAGGTACTAGGTAAAATAGTGATTTAATGATAGTTTAGTTGTTAGAAAATAATTGATAGCTAAAACTAGTTGAGATTAAATTGAATAAGCCTTTCTTGGAAAATAATAAGTAAATCCTTAAGGGTTTTGATTTAGCAAATATTTTACTAAGCATAAACCTTTTTCATAAAGGCTTAAATTGATTTCTTTATTTTAAATAATATTTATTTATTTTACTTTCTAGCAAAATTATTATTTATTTGGCTAAAATATCATTTATGAATATAAGAATCCAAATCTACCCTTCCTAGGGTTTTTGAAAATACTAGGAAATTATTTTATTGAGTATTTTATTCATAGAGTGAAAATTACTTTTAGGGACAACTAGATCATGGTCAATTTCTATGGCCAACCTCAATCAAGAACATACACAATCCTTCGATTCATCAAATCAACCAAATCTTGCATCTAGGCATAGATCTAAATTTATTAAGACATGCTTAACCTTTACTAGCATAAACATGAACATGACTTCAATATTCTAGTCATGCATATAACCTCTATTCACCAAAGGTGACATAATCTCTAGCATACTTTATCACAAATACTACCTATGACATGCATCAAACCTCAAATCAACATACAATCAACCAAGATGAACCTTTCATGCATAAATCCCATCTTCTTCACAATCATACAATTGCTCATGCTTCAATCTCAACATTAAATATATATACTCAAATCCTACCACCATTCATCTTTTAACAACATCATCCTAGAGTCATGATTCTAGAGTTTAAAAGAAGGATCGAAGGTACTTACTTGGTTGATGAATTCTTGAAAGAGTTTAGAGAATAGATTTCAACTCTTAGATGGCTAATCTTGTCCAAGAGAGGTGGCGAAAGTATGGTCATGGAAAAAGAGACCATTCGGCCAAGGGAGGGGATTTCGGGCCATGAGAGAGAGAGAGAGAGAGAGAGAGAGAGAAGAGAGAGAGAGAGAGAGAGAGAGATCATTAGTATGTTCATTCACATAAGTTCTCATTGGAGATCAAGTTTGAAGAAGATGAAGTTGATAGAATAAGTTTACCTTGAAGATGATCTTGACCTTCACAAAAATTTCTGGTTTTGATCCAAAGTAGCAAGATGATTTATGGAGTTTGATGTTAATAATGGTGTTGATGGATTCACAGCAAAGAGCAGATCAAATCTGGAGATTTTCGTGAGGGTTTGAAGTGGTTTGAAGGTGTATTAGGTGAAAGAAAGTAGTAGGTTTTCTTGGTGTAGTGTGTGTGTTCTTGGTAGCTAGAGAAAATCGAGAGAGGGAGGTTGGGAGAGCTGCCAAATTTCTGTGGAATTAGGGCTGCCGAAATTCTGTAGGGTTTAGGGAGTGATTTCTCTGATTTGGAAGGGAAATGAAAGGTTAGTTGTTACAATCCTTGAAGAATATTTTTAGGAAGAGAATTTGGAAACTAGATATTCTAAGAATATCTTGATTTTCTTGGACAGCTTTGAAGTCTCCTATGGCCGACTGAATGTGTGGCTTTTCTGAGGAATTAAAGCTGGTTCTATAAGGCTTATGATGGCCGAAACTAAGGGGTACAATGATGAAGAAGAAGTCTGGTCAATTGAGCAAGATATCATGGAAGGTTGCTAAATAAGATGGTTGGAATTTTGGAAAGTAATCAAGCTAAATTGTAGGGATTTGTTGGAGAGATTTTCAGAAAGCCATTGCTGCCTTTCGTCCAGAAGTTTGAAGGAAACAATGGAGCTCTGTTAATGGTGGTTTAAGGGAGGTTTTGACAGAAGTAGGTTGGCATTTTCGGCTGGAGGAGAAATGGAAAGCAAGCTGGAAAATTCCTGCACAACAATTTTCTCTGCACAGGAAATTTTCTGGCAGAATTTCGTCTGCCTCTTCTAGCTGAGATGCAGCGAGTTTGACGGGGGGTTTCAGGGGTATTCAAGGCTGGTTTCCATCCTTCTTCATGGAGGAAAAACATGGCTAAGGTGCTGCACAAAATCTGGAAGAAAACAGCTTGGTTTTAAGCCTCCAAGGTAGCGATTTGCCCAAAATTTTTCACTGGTTTTGTACAGCCCTTGAGTAGTCCGAAAATAGCAGAAATAATTCATGTTTCAAGGGCCATTTTTCTGGCAGCATTTGGGAGTGAATGTTGGCGAAGAAGCTCGACATCTTGAAGGTACTACAAGCTGGAAAATTTCAACTCGTTCCATGAAGGAAGATGAACTAGTCTAGGATGTAATTTCAGCAAGCTCATTAGAGGGATTTTTCCTCTTGGAATTTCCCACAACTCTTCCATATTTTTAGACTATAAAAAGTCTTTTACCAAGACACTTTGATCCTAAAAGACCTCAGCACTTTACTGATTTTTTCTGGAAAGAAAAAGGCTAGAACATCTTGATCAAACTAAGGAGTTGAAAATTAAGAAAACTAAAGATCAAGGGAGAATGAATTCCCTTTAAGAATTTCGAGTAGAGCAAGGAAGTGGAATGAGATTATCCTTACATGCCTCTCTCTTAGGACATCATCCCTACCTTACCCTAAGCTCATAAGGCCGAAACTATTACTTCCCAAGTAAAAATAAAATTTAATCAAGCTAAAGCTTCCATGATGGAATTTGAACCCTAGACTTCAAGAATTAATTCTAAGGCTCTAACCACTAAACCACAACAACTCTTGTTGATATTTCCACTAGCAAAATTATTTTCTATTCCATCCACAAGCTATTTCCCTATTTTCACCTTGGGCAAAAATTACCATTTTGCCCTTCTCACACAATACTCACCAACAAGACTTCAAGACAATAAAAATCAAATCCAAAGCACATAGAAATCATATAAAAATATATTTAATTATGAAATCAAGTATGATATGCATCCCATCCCCCTTACTCTAAGGTTGGTTTTGTCCGGGGTTTCACACTAAAAGCATAGTCTAATCCCATCCGTCTCCACAATTCTCTTCATATTCTTAATCAAAATCTGTAAAATGTTAAATAGAGTGAGTTACACTAGCCCAATAAGTAGTCCAAATATCTTTTTGGAAAAGAAGATGTTACATATAATATCTTTTCAAATAAAGCACATCGAATAATACTCCATAATTAGATGAACTGACCCTTTTTTTAAATAAATAAATAAATAAATATATATATATATACATACAAATTATATAGGACTTAGTCTAATGTTAAATAAAATAAAACTACCACCTCAATAAAAATAATAAAATAGAATAAAAGTGTAATTTAATTGTAAAATAAATCTAATTAATTTAGTCTAATCTTTAAAACAAAACAAGTTGGGCCCACAATTATGCAAATAAAATAATATTAAAACAATTTGAATTTTTTTAAAAATGATTAATGCCTATTGAAATGGCCCACATCAAGCCTCAGTCATTGATGATCAATTGTGGGGACTATAGTCCCCACTTCAAAACCACATTTCTAGAAAAATGCTCTAAGGTCAAATGTCCCCAAAACAGAACAGTTTGATTTTTTTTTTTTACGAGGGGACAACAACTGTCCCCACACCATAGCAAAACAACCAAAACACCCCCTTGAAGAAACGTGAACAAAACACTGAAGACTTTTTTTTTTTTTTTGTTCGTTTGTACATCTGGAATTCCTTCACAAGCCATGACAGACGGACATTGACAATCCTTACGGTTGAAAGCAAAAGCAAAACAATTTTTTTTTTTTTAAACCTTGCAGCAAAACCGCAAGAGAAAAGAACAAGGGTCACCTACAGATCTACCTCCAACACCGTTACGAGAATCACCCAGACAGAAGATGAGGGCAAAGCCAAACCCGTAAACCTTTTTTTTTTTCTTTTCAATATTACAAAAACAAAACCCACATATAAACAATCACGCATATGTTTATGAATTTCATATTAGGAAGAGGATCACTGATATCAGCTCTGACTATTTATCCCGTCAGGGAGGTCAGACTTATATTTCTTATTGATTGAGAGGGATTTCAGTCACACAAACAAATTTTAGAACATGTTTTTCCTCTCATTCTTCAATCCCATGAACCATTAAACACATATCACACATAGCCAGCATGATATTATGATTTAAAATCAGAATAAAATAACCAAACTCCATTCCTAAATTTTATACAGAAAAATACAAATTGCAAAATATTTCAAAAAACAGAAGATGCCTGAACCACTTACCTCAGAAGTCAGACTAATATCTCCAATCCAAGCTAATTACTCCACACAATCATTTCCTAATATCAAACCACACAATACCAATCTCAATCTAAGGAACTAAAACTCAATGAATCAATTAACCTTATTATCTAGAATTTTAGAAACAAAGAGGAAGAAAACCTCCTAATATTTATTCCTCAACCTCTAACTAAATTAATAGTCGAAGCCAATAGAACTTACCTTCACGATTGAAGCAAGTCAGAGCTTTGTTCCCCAGAGTCTGGAATCCTTGAATGATCGCTTTGGCCAATTGATGATAAAACAAAAAAATATCGTTTAGATTAAGACGTAGGTTTAACTTTTAAAACACTAAATAACAACCACATCCCTCAACTTAATTAAATTTTTCATGACTCCTAAAACCTTGTGGGCTATCTCATGGGCCATAATAAAAAAGTCACTTTATGGGTCAGTTAAAATACAAGACCCATAATCAATTAAGTTGGGTATTTACAATCTCATTCTTATAAAATAAATTCAAGCTTATTATGAGGGGAAAAAGTGCATATAACAATCCCAAATGAGTGCAGGCATTAGCAACTAAATGGTAAAAAACAGAAGATAAGACAGAGCATATTTTGTAATTTTGGTCAGACTTTGCGTTATCATTCAAAACCATCCAAGCCAATACAAAAAGTTTTCATAGATATGTTCCTTTTACGCTCGCCATTAGAATAATCTACATAGACATATGATCTAACTAATAAGATATATAACCCTGAGCATTCATATTAGCTATAGCTAATCCAAAAAATGTACAATTCTACTAGAAGTAAATACCAAGTATCTACCATCATTATAAATATTTACATCATCCCTACTCCTATTTAAACCCCACAAATGCTATTTTACAACGAAAAAATCAGCAGTGGACATCACTGCTACCAAAATGCTGCAATTAGCCCATCATTGCTACCAAAACATTCCCATCAACCTCAAATGTCATTTAACTAAAACCATAATTCACAAAATGCCAAAAAAAAAAAAAAGAAAAAATTCCACTGATTCATTTCCACTCAGCATCAATTCTTCCTTAGTCTCGTTCTGCCTATGACTTTTCTTCCAGAAGAATACTTGTTTCTTGGATTTTCATCGCCCAACCATGCTCTACCAAAGTCCTCATATGATCTTTGGGTTCTTGTTTTTGCAGCCCTTGAAGGCCTCTCTGAACTCGTGTTCCATGAATTTTATGTGCTAGTTCTAGGTGTTGGTTCTACCACCCTTTTCCTTGTCGCATGTGATCATCATCAGCTAAATAATTAATTTCCTGATTTACATAGTCTTATTAGTTTCTTTATAAATTGAAAAAAAAAACCCACACATAATGTCTTTTATTTAAAAATAGCTATTATACCATTTCTAAACCATTAGCTCCAACTGTGCATGTGGTTCCCATGTTTGCTGAACAATCTTCAAACTGATTATATCCCTTGCTGCTTCTATTTGTAGTCTACACGTATTTACATGTATTAGAATAAACTAAACTTGGGACCTACAATTTTTATGGCAAAATGTTAGCATTTTTACCTTTTTGTACCTTGGCTGCTGTGCAAGATGTTGTCCAATACCAGTATCAATTGCTTCTTGTGCTTGTGGCCTTTGTTGTCCACCAATATGCTACCCATCATGACCACTACTGTTCTCGCACCCCTTGCTATTATGTCCTTTTTTATCACACTTTTTTCATGTCATCACAACCCTCATCCTTATTCTTATGCTGCCATCTTTACCTTCTTCAAATTGTTTCTTCCTTACTTTCTTTGGTCTGCCAGGCTACTTATAAGAGAACGAGGGGTCTGGTTTCACACCATCAGCTCCAGGCCATTGTTTTTCACTATTTATGGGCTACAAAACATTTTCATAAATCTTCACGAAGGTTGAAGTGTTGTAGCACTCATCTACATAGTTACAGAGGTCTAGTCCTTTCTTGTGTCCTTTCTTGTGAAATGCTGCTATGCCATGAATACAAGGGATACCAGATATACTCCATCCTTGACAACTGCATGTCAATTTCTTCAAATTGACAGAGAACTATTTCTTTCAAGGTCCTGCAACTTGGTAGCCAACCAACTTATTTCAAACAATCCTTCAAACCATTGCATCTATAACTTTCTTCTCAATTATCTCTCTAATCCTTAGGTAACATAGATTTGGATGACTCTTCATCACCTTTGATCGTCTTCTTTCAATCCTTTTCATTATTGGTATGCGGATCATTTCCGTCATTATAAGAATAGGTTGGTCCTGTGCATCCAAAATGAATCCATTGAATGATTCCAACAGGTTATTGCAAAGCATATCACATTTTAACTCAGTTGGAAAGAATGCTTTGCACCAATGTCTAATATTAGGGAAATTGCTAACCCATCTATGAGCATCCCTATCATAGTCTTTCAAATCATCCAATGCTACACTGTGTAATTCAAGGTTTGTTGCTATTGCAATTCTCCACAACTTATCTTTGAGAACTTTATCTCATGCTGCAATTTTGTAGTTATTGTAAATGTGTTGCACACAATATCTATTCTCACAATTTGGCAATGCCTTTACCAAAGCTGCATCAAGGCCCAGTGAAGCATCCATTGAATACTGTAAGAACTTATGTATAAAATATACACATCAGAAGAAATTTCTGATTTGTAGGAAAAAAATAAGCTGCAAATATACATATGTTCTAACAATGAGATAACTTTTTTTCTGACAGATATAAAGGTCCATGTTCAAGTCTTCCGATAAAAGCTGAAAAAACCACAGCTATTGTTCTCTGGCTTCTTACTCAACCAATGCATACGCGATTGACCAAAACCCATTGTCTGCACCAACAACTACGGTTGTCAAAAGCTGTCCTCTATAAGTCCCCTTTATGAAGTAACCATCCACACCAATTATCTGTCTACAACTAGCCACAAAGCCTTTCTTTAGAGGCCCAAGATAATAGTACATTCTCATAAATCTTGGCCCTTTTCCTGGATCTCTAAAATTTTGACGATAAATCTCAATTGTTATGTTTGGGTGTGTTCTCTTAATCTCTATTGAATATATCCAAATCATTGCATATTAATTCTCTTTGGTATCAGACTATCAGTGATCAATGCCCTGGCATAGGATCTAGCATAATATGCTTGATGGCAATTGATTTCAGACTTGTAGTCATCCTTTATTATTTGCTTGATTAGTTTTATTGATATATTTCTATCTACCCTGATCCTCTCCACAAATTATTTTCTAATCCATTGTGCTGTAATCAGTAGATCCTTCCATTGGTGGCTATAGTTATTATGTTTTAGCTTAATGGTCTTTATTACCAAATCAGTACCACTCGTTGCATTCTCAATAGAAGCAAATACCACGCAACTACAGTTTGGACTCCTACGTCTTGCTCTCATTCTTTTTGGTTTAATGGGCTTGAATCTAACATCCTTACCTTCCCGTATTAAATAATTCTTGATAGCTTCCTTAAACACTATTGCACTTGCAGATTTCATCCCCAATTTAAACCTTGGATTATTTATGTCTCTCTCAGCATTGAAGTCCTTATACCTATTCTTATACTCATCCAATTCCATATCTGATCCATCAACACTGTGTAACTCATCATTCACTACTCCATCATCAGTTTCTGTTTCATTATCCTTATTATTCTGGTCACCACCACTAGTACCCATATTATTAGTATCCCCATTATTCTGCCCAACACCATTTGTGTCCATATTTCTATTGTCACCATTATTCTCACCAACAAAATTTGTGCCGTCATTTTCTGTACCTTTCTCTTCTGATTGGAACTCATAAAAAACATTATCATCATATATATGTTCATCATGGCTGTAGTCCTCATCATTTGTAAAGTGTTCAACTTCACAATCCTCATCATCAGAAGTATCTAATTTTGGTGGATTCTGAACATGTTCCTTGCTGGTCTCAACTTCATCTACCCTGGTAGTTTGTTCGACCATTTGGTCTTCTTGTGAGTTGAACCATCCATCATCTTGCCTCGTTGTACACTGATGGTCACCCTCATCAGCCTCCTCCTCATCAATTCCTATGTTTTCAGTTTCTTCTACCTAGGGCATAATATCATTTGATGTACATTGCCTTTCTATTTCCTCAATCCTTTCCTCATCTATTCTTATGTTTACAGTTTTAGGCTAATTTTGACCTTTAGCTTCCTCTACCATCAGTTCAGGACCATTTGCTGCATCACTTGCTATCATGTCTATCTCTGATATGATGTCATCCAATATTTCTTCCTCTAATTTCTCAACAATAATATTAATCAAATTTCCTAATTGCATTGTGGATAAATTATAAATTTATCGGGAGTTTGATGATTATATAATGGACAAGGACAAAGTAGTTGTACTAAATAAAGCAATCAAACAAATAAAATACTTTTTTATATAAATCAGACAAAAAAATTTAAATCTTTTTAAACGTAAGCGGTCCCTGTCCCAACCTCTATACGAATTTTGGTCCTACCAAAAGTTATAAACTTCAAACATTTGAGCCATTACAAATTCCAATCACAATAGAAGTTCAAACTAACCTAATGATAATTTATACATAAGTTGCTTACTGTATATTGAGTAGGGATCAACATACTCATGTTCCCTCCTAATTATCCAATTTTTAGGATTGTTACTTGCCGTCTATTCTGTTCTTTTGGGTTAAGGGGGTGCATACCACTTTTGTGGCTCATTGTCTTGTGGAGAAGTCATCTCCAATTCTCTCTTTCTTTTCTGATGAGGAGGACTGCTCTTCCAATTTTCCTTTCTTTGTCGTGTTCCAGCCATTATGATGAGTTTGTACTCTAATGTCCAGAGAAACCATAGTGATTTCTAACCTTAACCACAGTCGTTAATGGCAATTTCCCTATTAGTTATAGGGAATCTTAACTTGCAGAATGTGAAGTTGAAGAGATGAGTGCAGAATAGAGAGAAGTGACCGTTCAGATGTCACTTGGAAATGCCATATGTATTAACCAAAATACCATTTAGAAACGTCATGTGCTGGTTATATGGGGTCATTCCATCATAGGTTAATGCTCAATTGAACGGATGGGTAATTAATGATACGTTTATGTAGTTTAAGGGTAAAATTTTACGGAAATGAAGTTTAGGGGAAAATAGAGCATTTTTGTTAAGTTCTAGAGAATTTGTGCCATTTACCCTTATTATTACGCCTACTTGTGTTGAACATTTTATAATTAATAAAAGAGAAGGGTTAAATCAATACCTTTAGAATATAAATTTACACTCTTAAACTATAATCATCTTGTATGATCATTACTACATTTTGACTCTTCTACACCCACCAACCATTATTGTCATAAGCATCAATCTTTTCAAACTTGTTGAATTCTGAAACCTTAATTTCAAGAGGCAAAGGCCTTACCATATGAGCATCGACTGTTTCTCTAAGGAATACCTTCTCGTTTTCTTCGATAACCAAGGTCATGTGCTCCACCAAAAACTTGGTCTTGCTCTTAGCAACAATTTTAGGTACGTAATAATCATCCCAAAACCCATGGTCTTTGCAGCAAAATTCCACTGTATCACTAACAGAAACTGCCACGATGAATATGCAATTCTTGATTCTTGAAGCTCTTCTTACTTCAAGTCATTTTTTTTTTAATGTTAAATGCATAGAATTGAGTAGAAACAATCAATAAGATCTATGGATTTTGAAAGAATAGAAGTCTGAAAACTTTTTTATACATAAGTGCCATTCCAATTCCAATTATGATTTGATTTGGGAAAATTGAATCTGCGTAGTATTGGGACACATCATTATGGCAAGATACAATTTGAGAAAGGAATTTTAGGTGAACCTGCACCAGTAAACAAATTTTATCGTAGAACACCGCCTTGGCTCTCTTTCTAATCCTGAAAAGCCTTTCTGTAATTTTGTTTTATAATTAAAAAGATGGTTTAAGAATTAAAAAATTAATAATTTGAGAATAGAAGACTCAAAGGATAGTAATGACCACATAAGATAATTATAACTTAAAAGTGAAAATGATTTTAAGGATATGGATTTCCTTAATAAAAATATAAACAATCATACATAAAAAGAGTTGTGGCACAAATCATATCCTCACAACTTACTCACTTTTTTGAATTATGAATTATGTGGAAATAGTTACGCTATGCGGAGCTACAAATATTTATGCACCAAAAGTTCCCGTTAGATGATTTTCAAGTATATATGAATGATTTATTTTTTTATACATCATAAGTTAAAAAAAAAAAAACAAGTATACTTGATTATTCCTACATATTCTTATGCAATGTAAATTTGATTTAAAATAGAATCAGGAATAAATAAAATTGGAAACTAAAGAAATTATACGAGAAGAGAAATAAGAGAATCTCTTAGATTCAATTGATTATATTCGTTTATATAAGACTCTTATTTATAAAATTTTAGATACATCTTCTAAAAAGATAAGAAATGAATATAATAAATATAATTTTATCTTATCCATTAATAATCTTAGAAAAAATGAACATTTACATTTATCATCAAGATAAATGGATAGTATCGAAAAAATGAACAGTCACTTATTATTTTCATAACACTCCTTTTTGGATATTCAATTTTAAACTCTTGGAAATGTCTCGTTAAAAACCTTCCTAGAAAAAATTCTATGGGACAAAAACCTAGTGAAGAAAAAAAAGTACACTTTTCTTTCTAGAGGAAACACTATCTCATTAAACACCTGACCAAGAAAAAATCCAATAGGAAAAAAAAAAAACCGTAGTTAAAAAAAACAGTACTTCAAGATGTCTTCATATCTTTCAACTGACGCATTCTAATTTTATACACTAATTTTTCAAATGAAGCTGTCAGTAATATCTTAATGAATAAATCTGTCAGATTATCATATAATCGAATATGTTGCACATCTATTTCACCTCTCTTCTAGAGTTTATGAGTAAAATTTTTTTTTGATGAAATATGTTTCATCCTATCTCCTTTAATATAGCTACATCTTAATTGAGTTATACAAGCTGTATTATTTTCATAAAGAGGTATTAGAATTTTCTTTTATATGATATACTACAATTTTCTCAAATATAATGGATCATGGATCTCAGCCGCACACATTTTCGGCTTGCCTTATGAATAACAATAATTTCAGTATGAATGAAAGAAGTAGATGCTATAGATTATTTTGCATAGTGCCATGATATAGTAGTACCACCACATGTAAATAAATAGCCAATTTGAGAACATATTTTATGTGAATCAGATAGATAACCATCATCTGTATAGCCAAGCAACATTGAGCTGGTTTTATTCAAAAAAACCAATTCGAGATTCATTATTCCTTGGAGATATCTTAGGATACATTTAATATTATTCTAATGTTGTTGTGTTGGAGAAAAAACTAAATCTTGCTCATAAATTTACAGAAAATGTTATATCAGATCGATTATTATTAATAAGGTATATTAGTACACCAATTGCATTGAGATGTGGTACTTTAGGACCAAAAAATTCTCCATCATCTTCTCAAGGTAAAAAAGGGTCTTTGTTTATATCTAATGACCTGACGACCATTGGAATACTCAATAGATGTACTTTTTATCTATATAAAATCTCATCAAAACTTTAGTTCTATATGTTGATTGATAAATAAAAATACTATCTTCTACATGTTCTATTTGTAGTCCAAGACAAAATTTGATTCTTCCAAAATTTTCAATTTTAAATTCTTGTTTCAAGCTATCTTTTGCCTCTTGGAACTTTTTTGGATTTCTAATAAATTTGATATTATCAACATATATAGCAAATACAACAAAACTATATTCAAATTTGTTAATAAATACACATGGACATATCATATTGTTTTTATATCATGATTTTAATAAATATTCATTAAGACGATTATACTGCATGTGCCCAAACTGTTTTAAGCCATACAATGACTTTTGTAATTGAATGAAATAATTTTCACAAGGACTAAAATTATATGCTTTAGGTATATTAAATATTTTTTGGGATTTTCATATAAATGTCATTATTAAGGTTTCAATATAAATAAGCAGTCACAACATCTAATAAATGTATGTCAATTTTTTCATGTACTACTAGGCTCACAAGGTATTAGAGTATAATTGCATCTACTACGTGTGAATATGTCTCATCGTAATCGATACCCGATTTTTACTTAAAGTCTTGTGCCACAAGTCGCGTTTTATCTCTTAGACTTCATTGTTTTTATTCCACTTTCGCATAAATATCCATTTATAACCAATTGATTTTACACTTTTTGGTGTTCTGACTAACAGGTCCAAAAACCTCACGTTTTGCAAGTGAGTTTAAGTCCGATTGAATCGCATTTTTCCATTTTGACCAATTATTTATATGACAACATTCTTCAACTAATGTTGGTTCAAAATCCTTATTATCTTTTAACACATCAAGTGTTATATTGTGTACAAAAATATTATCAATAGTTATTTCCATCCAATTCCAACTTCTGCCAAAAGTCATATATTTTTTATCTTTTAACATTTGTTTCTCTCATCTTCAAGTAAGAGAAATATTTTTTTATCTTTCAATATGATGTGTGTTGTACCACTATCAATTAGGCATATATCTTCAATGCCATATTTGTGTCTAGTAAGTGGAATAATAGACATCTAGGCATAACAAAACATTTATGAAGTTGTTGTGGTCAAAATAAGGAGCCGATGTAAACGGGGATCGGCTTCTTTTCCGATAAATACAAACGATCCGATTTGGTGAAACAGAAAATGATATCAGATCTCTTTTAAATCAGGGATCGGGTTCCTTGAACTTACTATAGAAAGGGTTCAAGAAAGTCAGTTGAAAATGCTTAACGGAAGTACTTTTCTGGGGCAAAAGAGTGATACTTGTATTAACTTGCTAAGGAAAAAATGTCTAACACTTGAAAGAAGAACAGCAAGCTGTAAGGAAAGATTATAAATAAAGCTGTAAAGGAAAACTATAACAAAACGGTAAGAAAGCTGTAAGAAATTGAAATCCTAGACTAAAAAGCTGTAAATGATGACAAAGTAGAAGAAATTGAATTTGAATGTTTTTGGTTGATAGTTTATGGTGTCTTGGTTCTGGGCGATGCTCCCACTTTATACTTGCTGCAATCGAACAACTAACAAATCGTGGAGTTTCTTCCAGCTAAAGAATGCCCCCAACGGTCGTGCAGGATTCTTGCGCCTAAAGATCAGGGGTTTATTTTTCTTCTTATCAGCTTCGTGGTGCCGATGTTGACCATGACTGTCGGCTGCTTGAAACGTTGACTCTATCGGTTTGTCCAAACTTATTGAATCGACATCGGCTTAAAGTAACCGTTATGTCGACTCGGCAAAGTTGACGTCAACACATCCCCCCCCGAGTCCCGTTGTTTCAGCGGGTGCAAGTCAGCAAAACGATGAGAATCGTACAGCTATTAATAGCAGCCATTTTTTTCTGACAAAATCAAAACGTCCCGAACGTTGCGAAGTATTTGTGACGTCTCGGCCTTAGAACCCGCGAACGACCCAATTTCAAATTTCCTTATAAATAGCAGTGGTCCCCCATCGAAATTCCTCACTTCCTATGACTTCTTTCTTCTTCAGAATTCTATTACTTGAGTGATTCATCGATCCTTTATCTTTTCGTCATAACTTCCTGTGAACTGTAAATTCCCTTTCAGTAAAAAGACAACATTGCGATGGCAACCCCTACCGATAAGAACATTCTGTCCCCGGTCCAAGCCGATGCTAACCTGTTTGCCTTGGGCCCACGTCTCTTGCCAGCAGAAGTTACCGCTGAACACCTGCGGTTTGTTCTTCCTACCGATTTTACTTTCCCTCTGCAACATGATACTTTTACAACTGCCAATCTTCCCTCCTTTTTTCGTCATTGGCCCTGCAAACTCAAGAATTACAGAGAATGGCGGGACCCTGCTACGCCAGATTTGGGGCCATCTGGGCGCAATGGGGAATTTCGGACGCCATCATGATGACCGACTTCGAGATGACGTTTGACCGTAACCTGTTCGCCGCCGTTCTTCCCTTTTGGTCCTCGGTGATAAATGGCTTTATTTTTTCGCACAGGATGTTTTCCCCTACCATTCTTGACATCTACATTATCCTTGGTTTCCGATGTGATGGCGATGAGATTCTGAGGCTCCATGATAAAGAAAGCTTACTAGCTGTTGAGGCTCGTCTGGATAAGGCCTCTTCTTCATATGGCAATTTCATCAACTCTCAAAGAGGAGTAGAGGCTACTCCTTCAAACCAAGAACAAGAGGCCTTCCTATGGCTTTGGTTATGTAAGTATATTATCTGTTCCCATTCTGTCAGCGTCAGTAACGAGTACCGATATTATGAATCGGCTCTCTTACGGAACAAAAAGCGCTATGACCTGGCCTCGCTGGTCCTCGCCTTAGTCTATCACACCATTAATCAGCTGATGACTGCCCTTGCCGCTGGGGAAGATCTGACCAACCTTGGGGGCCAGCTATGGATTGCCCAACTCTGGTTGTACCAGTATCTGCTCAACTTTGGTGTTACTCGAATCACAGGAACCCAGGCGGACTCTTTCGGTCGAGCAACCAGTTATCGACTGCTTCGGGTCCCCATAACACCGCTTCTGCCAAAACCATCGTCTCGTATCTTTACCAATGTTGAGACTTCCATGTTGCTATTTTCTTTCCGTATGCGGCTCACCAAGAAGGCCCCCTTTGGTTAAAAGGCTTGTTGGAAAGCCCCGAAGCAACACAAGAAACTCTATGGGCTCGAATTCTGTGTCCTCGAGAGATTCTTCTAGGGGCCAAGCCTGGAGCTCGGAGTGCTAAAACCTCTTATGAGAGGTACAACCCCCACTGCTTCTCCCACCAACTTAGGCTGATACAAGACATCCCGGCAGATCCGGGGCATGTTTCTTCTTTCTCTGTGAAGCCGGTGCTATCGGCTGAAGACGTACAAACCTTAGCCGAAAGCACCCAGGCCATCCTGAGGTCTTTTGAATTTAAATCCTTCTGGGTGGTATTGGAGACTTCTCCGAATTTCAATTCCTGGGGGAGGCTACTGAGTGGGACCCTGTTCTCTGCCCCCATAGGCGTTTGGCTTCTGCAAATTCCTGGGCCGACCACCTCTTTGCCTGAACCATCATCTGCTAAGAAAGGAAAACAGGCAAAACATCCTGCAAGTCCTATAATATGTCAGCCTTACGTACTCCCTTGGTGTAGAAAACTATTGTTACTGCTCCTGCTGTCCCGGAGGAGGAGGAAGAAGAGATCGAGGTTTCGTCCCTGCTCCGTCGATTAAAGAGGAAACATGAAACACTGACTCCCCCTATTTTCAAGGTTTACTTCTGTCCCTTCTAGTTTTGCTCGGCTTCCTTAATGCTCAATCTTTGTCTAACTATCAGTATAATCTTTTCTGTAGAAGCGCAAACAAGGGGTAGGTCATCCTATTATCATCGACACTTCTTCTAATTCAGAGGAAGACATTCCGCTCCTATCTCTAGCAGAAAGGGCCACTGGCAGAACTGTTCTCCCAGCGACAGACACCCCGTCGACGGAGGCTACTGCTCCTCTTCCAATGGCTGACATATCGGTTCTCCCAGTGGCAAACACCCTATCGGCTGAGGTATTGATTCCAAAAAGTCCATCCTTTGCCCCGCCAAGGCCTGAAACAGAACTAGTGGTCGCTGTCATCGAAACACCTCCACCTCCCCCCAGCCAGGGAACTATAAAGGCTACTACTCCTCTGCCGATACTGACGTTAGCCTCGGCGCTGGACTTTCTAGATGGCCTCATTGGGGCCTCCCTGCCTGCTGAAAAGTTCACCCTCGACAACGTGAGTCGCGCTCTTCTGCGGATTGTGCAATCAGCCGACCCGGACATGCCCTCTACGCTCCGGGACTTGGCAACTGGGTGCCTGGGGCAAATGCGTTTCACTGGTCGCTTCCTCTTTGACATGCAGCGTTGTTGAGATGAAGCTCATGCCTAGTTACAGCTTCTAAAACTGCATCGAGAAAATGCAGCGTTTGCCGAAAAAGATCGCCGGGAATCCATGGACCATCTTACGCTTCTGCGAGCTGACATTGCGGAGGGAATAGGGAAGATTGAACAGTTGGAACATCAGTTAACAAAACCCTAGGAAGAACTTGCCTCTGAGAAAAAGGCCTCGGAGCAGCAGCTTAAATCAGAGAAAGGGCTCCAGGAAACAGTCAAAGTTATTGACGACTCCCTTTTTAAACATAATGACGAACGGCTAATGCTGGAGGCGGAAGAGGAATTGCTCAAAACTGAACTATCAAACTCAACCGCCCTTCTGAATGAGATGAAGTTCGGATGGGACCGCTTTGTGGCCGAGCTGAACAGGACTCTACATCCTTCGACTACTGACGAAGCAGGTCCGTTTGGAACTCAAACCGAAGAAACTACTATTTTGACGGCCGAAACAGGGTTCCAAAGATATCCGCTGACGAGTTGGCCCTGCCCCCCGAGAGAAGAACAGAAGCTGAGGTTGAGATGGCTGGAACAGAGCTTCCAATTCCTGATCCGCAGCCAACGGAAACTACCATGATGGCTAGCCAAGCGTCCGAATCAGAAGACCTTAATCGGCTATCGATTGTTCCTTATCGGCCAATGCTGTTGCCCAACGTCCCATTTGATGATAGCTGATTTCTTTTGTAATGACGTTTATGGCTATCTGGTCGGCCTCTTGTGATCAATTCAATATATCAGAACAAAACTTTCTGCTCAATAAGATTTTCTCTCTTTTTTTTTTTTTTACTCTCTAGTCCCCTCCCAGAACACTGGATAATACCTTTTTAAGAACTTACCGTTAATTACTTTACCTGCTTCCTTTCCGTCGGGTGTCATTAGGCGATAAGCTCCTCCATAAAAAACTTGCGTTACTAAGAATGAGCCTTCCCAGGATGTGGACCACTTGCCGTACCTCGGATCTTTTGGTGCAATGGGGAGAATCGTTTTCCATACCATGTCTCCTTCTTGAAAACTTCTTTCACGGACTTTCTGATTGTACACCCTTGCTACCTTCTCCTTGTGTTGTTTTATATTCTCCAGGGCAACCCAGCGGTCCATCTCAACTTGATCTAAGTTCAGGGCCAAAGCTATCTGATAATCTTCAGTCGTCAGACCATGCTGGTAGGCTATCCGGGCTGATTGCAATGATATCTCAACAGGCAACACAGTATCCTGCCCATAAGTTAGTCTGAACGGGGTAAAGCCAGTAGCAGTTTTAGCAGTATTCCGATAGGCCTATAACACTTCCTGTAGCGTCTCGTGCCATCTTCTTGGATTGCCTTCTACTGCCTTACGAATCATGCCGAATCATGCCGATTAAGGTTTTGTTCATTGCCTCTACTTGTCCGTTTGCCTGTGCATAATAAGGAGAAGAGTGAAGCAACTTAACTTTAAACTGTGTTAGGAACTTACGTACCTGGCCTCCTGTAAACACCGTTCCTTGATCCATTGTTATTGTCTTTAGGATTCCAAATCGGAATAGAATATTTTGTTGGAGAAAGTTGATGACTGCTGTTTGTGTCACTTTGGTCAATGGTTGCGCCTCTACCCACTTGGTAAAGTAACCCGTTGCCACCAATATGAATGTGTGCCTTTTTGCTGAAGGTGGATAAATCTTTCCGATGATGTCCAGGGCCCATCCACGGAAAGGCCATGGTTTAATGATCGAGTGTAATTCCATGGAAGGAGTGTGCAACAAAGGGCCATGCGGTTGGCTGTGGCAAGCCTCACAGCCAACCGCATAAGCATTACAATCCATAGTCATTGATGACCAAAAGAAACCATGACGTTGAAGCGTCCATTTCAATTTCGGGCCCGCTTGATGTGCTCCACATAAGCCTTCGTGCACCTCTGCCATAGCCCGCAAGGCTTATTCCTTGGAGAGACACTTTAAAAGAACTCCGGTATAACTCCGCCGGAACAAATCATTGCCTATCAACGTAAAGCTGAGGGCCTTTCGTTTCACATCGTGAGACGCTTGTCCAGTTGGGTTTCTTAAATCAGTGACAATCTCTTGTCGCCAATCCTCCTGATACTCTGTCTCCGCTAGCTGTTGGCACATTACTGCTTTCCTAAAACCTGAAGCCAACTAAGCTAAAACATTAGCATTTTGATTTTCCGATCTGGGAACATGAGTTAGAATGACCTCCTGAAAATGCTGAAGTAACCCTTTTACCTCTGTAGCCTATCCGACAGAAACGGGTTAGCACATTTATAATTTCCTAATACTTACCGGATAACCACTTGAGAATCTCCTACAATTCTGACTATTCTAGCCTCCAGTGCTTTCAGAATCTGTAATCCTAACAAAAAGGTGTCATATTCCGCATGATTATTAGTTGTCACCTTCTTTAACTCAAAGTGGACCTTACCCTACTGTCCATTCGGAGATTCAATAACCAGACCAATACCAGCATTCTGTTGGGTACTTGAGCCATCAAACTGTAAAACCCATGGCTTCAAAGAAACGTACCTTTGTGGCTTGCTTCCATCCGTTTGCAGTATCGCCAGAAAAGGATGTTCAACTAAAAAATCTGCAATAGCTTGTCCTTTTACACCCCTCAGTGGCACATAAGTTAGAGAAAAAGCATGTAATTTGACCGCCCATTTCATAAGCCGCCCATTCAGTAAAGGGCGATTCAACAAGAGTTTGATTAAATCTACCTTACATAAGATATGTACTTCCCTAAATAACAAGTAATGCTCCAACTTTATGCATGCATAGTGGAGAGATAATCATAGTTTTTCAATGGGGGGGTACCTGGTCTCCGTATCCGATAGATTCTGACTAAGGTAGTATACTGCTCTTTCTATCCTTCGTTAGTCATCCTGAGCCAATAAACTGCCGATAGATCCTTCCACATATGAGATATATAACTTCATGGGAGACTGGTTATGAGGAGGAGCTAACACCGGTGAATGCAATAAAGCTACCTTTATTTGATCAAATGCTACCTGATGCTCAGGCTGGCAGATAAATTCTTGAGATAACTTTAATTGTAACAGAGAAGAAAATACCTTTTGTTTACCTACGGCGTTTGCCAAAAAACACCATAAAAAATTGATCTTCCCCAAGAAACTTTGTAGCTCCTTTTTTGTCTGGGGCGGTCTCGCTTGTAGAATATCCCGGGCCTTATTCTGATCTACCTCAATCCCTCTCTGATGTACTAGAAATCCAAGGAAATTCCCGGCCGTAACTCCAAAGGCACACTTAGCCGGATTGATCTTCAAATGATGCTGACACATCCGGAGGAACGCTTGTTCCAAATCTACTAAGTGTTGTAGGAACACGGGAAATTTTACGACCAAATCATCTATGTAGACCTTCATGATGCTGCCGATAAGATCGTGGAGGATGAGGTTCATGGCCCGCTGAAAAGTGGCCCCAGCGTTCTTCAAACCGAATGGCATGACCACCCATTCGAATAAGCCGATAGATCCCAGGCAACGGAATGCCATTTTGTGTGTATCCTCTTCAGCTATGAATATCTGGTTATATCCTGAGTAACCATCCATGAAGCTTAAAAACTGGTTACCCGCAGCAGAATCCACTAATATATCTGCCATTGACATAGCATACTCATCCTTCGGAGTGGCCAAGTTCACGTTTCTGAAGTCTATGCAGACACGAAGTTGACCATTCTTCTTAATGACTGGAACGATGTTAGATATCTACTCTGCATATCGGTACGTACGGATAAACCCACATCGAAGTAACCTTTCTACCTCTTCCTTGATCCTGGGTAGCAATGCAGGATTAAAATGTCTTGCCGGTTGTTTATGAGATTTAAAGCCTTCTTTGACAGGTAGGCGATGTTCCACAATACTACGGTCCAAACCTGGAATCTTGTGATAGTCCCATGCAAAGCAATCCTTGTACCTGCGAATTAGACAGGTTAACTTATCTCTTTGCTCAATAGTCAAATGTAAACTTACCTTGGCTGTTCTGTTTTCCCCCGTTTCTCCTATCCTATGTTTACTTCTGTTAACGGGTCTTGAGCAACGAAGCCAGGAGCTCGTCGGACCTCTGAATCTTCTGGTCATAGGCTGTTTGGTTCCTCAGTGGTCATCAAGTTATGGGCCATCGTTAGCTTGGCATATTGGCTTGGATCAAAGGTCGGATGATAAAACAGAGCCTCGTTCATGTGGATTTCAGCTGAAAACGGATTAGGATCGGCTGGGATTTGTTCTACCTGTTCTCCATCCTAGATCAGCATCATCTGGTATAAAATGGACGACACGCAACGGTTTGTATGAATCCAATCTCTGCCCAATAAAACAGAATAAGTTAGCTTCACATCAATTATAAAAAAGACTGTTTTACTGATTTTGGACCCGACTGTGACTTCACAGGTGATAACGCCTTCTGACGCAGTTGCTTCTCCAGTGAAGTTAACCATCTGTACATCGGTAGGGGACAAATCCAGCTTATCCTTTCCCAGCCGTTTCAAGGTAGAGAAAGACATTATGTTTAAGACAGCTCCACCATCAACAAAAATTCGAGTAAATAGTTTGTTGTTAATATGTGCTTTGATGTACAGGGGCCTGAGGTGGTTAACACTTTGGGCTGTCGGAATGGTAAAGAACATCCCCTCTGGGGGAATTTTGACGTCAACCAACTCCACTGCAGCTCTTTCTTTCGCATGAAAATCCTCCTCCATGGATTCTTGACGAGAGGTGGCTCGGAAACTTGATGGTAAGATGTTGAGCATGTTCTGGCCATGATCAGGGGCTAATTGTTCTTCCACCCAGGTATCAAATAGCCGCCTTTATTGTGCCCGCTTTCACTGTTCTCGTCTTTTTTGAGACTTTGACGGCCGAGAACAAAGGCCAGGTAGAAATGTCCCTTCTTGGGGTACCTGCATTGTTAATTTCCCTTTTTTGCCATGGAAATGTGCTGCAAAAGAGGGAGAAGATAAACGGGTAAAAATCGATGGTTTACCATCCAATCTCTGGAATGCTTTTCCTACCCCCCAGGCTTGTTGTTTCCTGCATGTTCTTCCTGCTTCCCAAACATTGTTTGCAGCATGTGTGCATCGGTTAACGGGAACGGATCTGTGTCTACCAAAGTCTCTTCCTTTTTATCTGCAAACTTTAATCTTCCATCCTGGATGGCCTTTTGAATGATATTTCTGAAAATAATACAACTGTTAGTACTATGCGAAAAAGAATTATGCCATTTACAGTACCGTTTTCCTTTCAGCTCTTCCTGGCTTGGAATCCTGTGTCCATAAGCCAGATGAATCTACTTATCTGCCACCAATTGATCAAAGATTTGTTCAGCTTTTGAGACGTCAAACGAATAGGTAGGCCCTGATGCGCAATTTCCTCCTTTTCCTTGCCAGGTTTCAACTGAGGACACGTATAGGACGTGCCATTTACCAGTTCTACTGCCATTACCTCTATAGCTTACTCCTCGTCCTCCTCATTAGTATAATCTATAACGAATATCATTGTCTAGCCATGAGAGAACTTGACGAAACGCCTCTTCTCTTTCTCCTTAATCATCTCTTCTATTCTGATAGTATGAGACAATAACCGGGATAAATCTGAGAAGTCCTAGAGTATGAGCCGTTCTTTGAGCTACGGATGCATCATGCTAATAGCAATTCTTGCACACTCTGTTTCGGGAAACTGGGTTGTACACTTGGACTTGGCTTGCCGGAAACGTTCAATAAAATCTACAACATCTTCAGATCCCTTTTGTTTTATTGCCAAAAGATCAGCGATGGAAACTTCTGGGACTGGCTTAAAGAAACGTTGGTAAAACATTCTTTCCATGTCAGCCCATGAGTATGTAGAATTAGGAACTAGATTGGCATACCATGTGAATACTGCTCCTGTCAAAGACAATGAAAACAGTTGTAATTTATGACATTCATTGTTTCCTAACTCACCGCACTGTGCTGTGAACCTTCCGATGTGCTCTATGGTGGACTTATTATCTTCACTAGAAAATGTTGAGAACTCTGGCAGTTTATAGCCTCGAGAGAGTACTGCCATGGAATCCACCCACTCAGGGTAAGGTTTTTGATATACGAGCTGATCCCGTGACTGCCAACAGAATGTTTCCGTTATCATATCAACCGGCTGGTACGGCTGTTGAAACTGAGGTGAAGGACTTTGCATGATAGGTCGGGGACCTTACCCCGTGGAAGGCTCAGTACTTCCGATCCCCTGCCCTGGGTTAGCCGCTGTGATTGCCGGATATAAAGGAGGGTAAGGAATATAGTAATTTGGCTGTCCCATAATAGGTGGCATACTTCCCCTAACAAAGGTTGGAGCTGTTTTATAAGTCGTTGGGATCAGACTTCTGCCTGGAAACATTTCTGCTGGCAACATGTTTTGAGCCACCATTCCTGGAACGTGATGCCCCCCAGTAGCAGGGAAGGACATTTCTCTCCGCAGGAGATGCACTGAACCATGAGAAGGTGCACCATCAGCCGATGGCATGGGGTATGCAGGTGCCATGTTTGTCCCTTGTGCGGGGTAACCCGATGGCGGAGTAAATGTTTGCATATTTTGCCTCTGTGCAAATTATTGAAACTTATTCTAAAGCAGAGGTCGGAAAATAGTAGCAAACTGTGGAATAAGACCCTGAAAGAGTTCGCCAATACATTGTTCTATAGTATGTCGAATAGCCGTCAATGAGATGGACGTCGACTGAGACACTGGTGGCAGGGTTGAGGACTGACACCCTTGCTCTACAGAAGTACCCTTAGTACAACTGGTGGTAGTAACCGTAGGATCAAAAACTCTCCGGAGAACACAGACTGGGGGTCGCTCGGATGAATCCGGTGCCGGTAGTTGCTGTGAATTGTTTGCCATCGATCATCCTGACCGCAATAGCATGCGAACACTGACCTCGGGTCCCATGGGCGTGCCAATCTGTGTTGTGGTCAAAATAAGGAGCCGATGCAAACGGGGATCGGCTTCTTTTCCGATAAACACAAATGATCCGATTTGGTGAAACATAAAATGATATCAGATCTCTTTTGAATCAAGGACCGGGTTCCTTGAACTTACTAAAGAAAGGGTTCAATAAAGTCAGCTGAAAATGCTCAACGGAAGGACTTTTCTGGGGCAAAAGGTTGATACTTGTATTAACTTGCTAAGGAAAAAATGTCTAACACTTGAAAGAAGAACAGCAAGCTGTAAGGAAAGATTAGAAATAAAGCTGTAAAGGAAAATTATAACAAAACGGTAAGAAAGTTGTAAGAAATTGAAATCCTAGACTAAAAAGCTATAAATGATGACAAAGTAGAAGAAATTAAATTTGAATGTTGTTGGTTGATGGTTCATGATGTCTTGGTTCTGGGCGATACTCCCACTTTATACTTGCTGCAATTGAACTACTAACAGATTGTGGAGTTTCTTCCGGCCGAAGAATGCCCCCAACGGTCGTGCAGGATTTTTGCGCCGAAAGATCAGGGGTTTGTTTTTCTTCTTATCGGCTTCGTGATGCCGATGTTGACCATGACTGTCGGCTGCTTGAAACGTTGACTCTATCGGCTCGTCCAATCTTATTGAATCGGTATCGGCTCAAAGTTACCGTTGTGTCGGCTCGGCAAAGTTGACGTCAACAAAAGTTAAATATTAAAATAAAAACTTCAAATGCTAATTACTATTACAATGTCAAAAATATAAAATATAAAATAAACACATTAAAAGTAAACTTTTAATTCTTCTAAACACTTCCATCGTCAATCAAATGATCAATTCTTCCTTTGGATGCTCAAAGAAATCAGCTACATCTAAATAAGTTATATCAACATTAACATCTTCAAGGTTGGTATCATTATTATCATCACGAAGAGAATATTGTAGAGTAAAATTTGCTTATGTATTTTTGCCTTTCTTTTCAATAGAAGCTTGATAAAAATCAACATGGTGTTTTGCCATACGACAGACACGAGACCAGTGATTTTTCATGCCACAATGATAACATTTAACTTCATAATTTGTGGGAACCATATCCTTTCCTTTTTCTTTCTCGTTATTGTTTTATCACTTCTAATAGTTACCATTATTTCTCGTAACTTTGTTTTAACTTTTGTGATCGTAATAAATACTTATGTTATAACCACGTGCATATCCACGACCACGATTACGACCTCTTTTGGTGCCAAAATCATGAGGTCTAACAACATTCACTTCTAGGAATGGAGTAGAACCTGTTGGTCAAGTTTCATAATTTTTCATTAATAACTCATTATTTTGCTTAACTACGAGAAGGCAAGATATCAATTCTACATATCTCCTGAATCTCTTTTCTCGATATTACTGCTGTAGGAGCACATTCAAAACATGAAAAGTAGAGAAAGGTTTTTTCAATATATCTTCATCAGAAATATTTTTTCCACACAGTTTTAAAATATCACAGAATTATACTCACTGATAGATTTAAAATCTTGCAGTCGAGGTGCATCTAGTCATACCGTATTTTTAGAAGGACAAGCATCTTCTAGTGGCTAAACCTTTCTTTCAAATTATTCCACAAAATAAGTGAATTTTTCACAGTAAGGTATTTTACTTTTAAATCTTCATGGAGATAATGAAGGAAAAAAATCATACCTTTAGCATTATTTTGTGATGATGATAGATTTTCTTCTACAATGGTATCTGCCAGACCCATTGCAGCTAAATGCATTTTAACATTTAGTGTCCAGAATAAATAGTTTTTTCTAGTGATATCTAAAATTGCAAACTCAAGTTTAGTAAGATTTGCTATATTAATACAAAATCAAATAGAAAGGGTATACTTCTTCTTTTATTTAGAAATTTTTAAAAATTAGACTACTTGATTGTACGGATCGAGAGAGTAACTTCAATGGTGTTGACTTGATTATCAACTTCAGGAGAACAACTTCAGTAGTGTCATCTTGATTATAACCTTCAGTAGAACAATTTTGGTAAAGTCTCGTACTAATAACGTATTATAAATTTGATTCAAAATAGAATTAGGAAATATAAAACTGGAAACTAAAGAAACTATACGAGAGAGAAATGAGAGAATCACTTAAATTCAATTGATTAATTATATTCGTTTACATAAAGTCTCTATTTATAAAGGTTTAGATATATCATCTAAAAAGATAATAAATGAATCTAATAAATACAATCGTATCTTATCCATTAATAATATTAAAAAAATGAACAATCACATTTATCTTCAAAATAAATGGATAGTTTCGGAAAAATAAACAACCACTTATTATTTTCATAACACTATGCTATTTATTTATCTAAGTAGAAATATGTTCGAGCAAAATGTTTACTTTCTCATGGTACAACAAAAATTAATCGACTTACTCATTCTTCACACTTTTAGCATAAAAACTAAGGTTACGTTCAGATTAAAGAGGAGTAGTCACACACACACACACACATATATATCAACGAAGAGAGAATAGGTTTGAGTATTAATTATATTTGAATAGTTAATAAAATAAATGAGAGGAATAAAGTTCTAAATTATTACATATTTCTTCTTATTTTGATGTGTACAAAGTTATTTATTAAGATTGGTTTTCTTTAGACAAAATCAAATTATACCATGTTTAACTAAACTCAATCTTTCTATTCCCTTTTTATTTGTTTCTTTTTCTTCACAAAAACTAATTCAGATGCCTAAATCAGTATCACTACAAGAGAAAAGCAATTTAATCATTGCTAATCGACTTTAGCGACGACCAATGAGTTTTAATTTTTTTATAAAAAATTAATTAGCCGCTGACTCGACCCACCGAATAATTTTATGAGATTATGTCGTATGCAGGGCTCGAACCCGCATCCTTGTTGTGGGGGGAGCACGTGCTCCACCACTAGACTATTAATAATATTTTGGTTTTTTTGTTCCTTATATTAATTATATAGTATATCTTTTTTGCAGATTAGTGATGGATTTGTAAGAGATTTGTGACGGATTAGCGACTGCCTAATTTTTCATCACTAATCCCTCGCTAATTAGTGATGATATTTTAACAATTATTTAGTATTAATGTATAACATAGATACCGTAGCTAATCCCTTACTAATTAGTGAGGGATTATCGACCGTAGCTAATCCCTCATTAATTAGTGACGAATTAGCGACGAATTTTGAACAATTCTTTTAGTATTAGTGTTTAATTACATATGCCGTAGCTAATCCCACACTAATTAGCGAGGGATGATCGGCGATCGAGAAACTCTCGCTAATTAGCGAGGGATTAAAGACAGCTAACTGACAAATCTTAAAAAAATAAATTTAAATTGAAAATTTTATTTGTTGTCGCTATTCCTTCGCAAAGTAGCGACACATAAGTAGCCGTTACAAATTTTTGTCGCTAATAACGATTTTTCTTATAATGTATCCTATCTCTTTTTTATTTTCCTCCTCACTACAATCCAAACACATAAGGATAATAGCAGGAACGGAACCAAAAAGTTAAAATTAGAGGGACAAATAATATAAAAAATATTAAAATTGTTATAAAATTAGGGTAGTGTTAGAATAAAATCTTCACATTACACACTAATAAAACTCTAACTATTTTGCATAAGAATTTCTCTCTTTCTCTTCTCTCACAATTTTCTCTAATCTTTCTTTCACTAATCTTTCTTTCACAAAATAATGGTGTATTACAAGCTTAGAAAATAGCTCTATTTATAGAGCTCTAATTAGTGGAATACATCATGGCATACATCATCTTCCACTAATCTCAATTAGTGGTATCTCCACTAAATGGTGGATATCCATAAAAATCTTCTCTAATAATTCACATAAATCCATAATTAGTGGAGCCTCCACTAATTAATGGAGATTCCAATAATTCATAACAAAAATAATTCTTAAAAATTTTTTGAGGATGAAATGTAACATTTAAATGAACTTATTCAAAAAAATTAATTTTTATTAAGACAAAATTAAAAATTTTATAAATTTTGAAAGGCTGGGGTGGGTAGATCCGTGCTTGATTAGTCTCTGGTGAAAAACAGTAGTAGTTCTTCAAACGTGTGAACAAAAGAGAAGGAAAAAAAAAAAAAAAAAGCATTCTAGAATGGCAGCTCACCCTCCTCTCGTCCTCTTCCTGCCCAGCGCCATTTCTCCTCCGTCCCCGCAGATAAAGGATGTAAGATGGGTGCTAACTGGCAACAACTTAGCCTAAAAGAATTGACTCGTTAAATTGATATATATATTTACTATATAATACAACTGAAAATATTAATACAATACGAAAGAGCAGATCTTTTCTCAACATTTTCCTCCACTTTGCTGCTATATATACAGATATAAATTATCCCTTCAACATAGAGGTTCTTAGAAAATGAGATATCGAAAAATCAATCTAATTCTCGTTCTCTCCATCATTTTCTCTTCCATAAATCCATTCTTTGTTTTCTGAACATCATGATTCATGCCACTGCCAAGTTACTGTTCTTGTTATTAACTTATAATGGCGATGTATAAATCAAAGAATGGTTCTCCGGATGGAAACTGGAGTTTTCACGTGTGAATCTGTTGAACTTTTCTGGGAATGCTCACTGATTAAAGTGTGATTCAAAGCCAGGAAGCCCGACCTTTTTTCTAAACCGATGAGGAAAATGGTTAAGGTCGTCGTCATCTTCGTGGGACCTCAAGATATAATAATCATCTTTCCTGCGTCATGTTAAGTACGACTAAGCTCCTTACTTTTGACCCAATCTTAGTTCTACTTTTTACGAAACCAATGAGCTTCATCTCCATCATCCCGTAATCATCTGCATGCACGCCAGCAACGTGCCATTTACAAGTATACCTCATTAGTTCGCTTTGTATGCTAATAGTTTATTTAGGATTGCAGAATATAAATTATATGAAGGAATGTGTAAAAAAAATTATATTATAATTTAAAAAAATTTTTAAGGGTAAATGTTAAAATTTAAAAACAATCCTTTTAAAATGTTTTAATTTTTTAAAAATAAATACAATTTTTCTTTTAAAAAAAATTAGAAGCAGACTATCCCATGCATGCATGTATTATCATCTACGTGACATTGTTTAAAATAATTATTCATCTTATTCTTAATATTGTTTGTCTACAGAGAATGGGAGAAAGTTAGGTTTGTTTCAGCAAGGATGGCATTGAAATTGCTGTGTATAAGATTATTGTGTATTTATTTAATTTTTTAATTTTATTTTGAGACCTAATTAGTTTGTTTATGATATGGTATATTGTCTATTACTTTATGTAAATTTTATAATTTATATTTTGACAATTTCTCGCTTACTCGATTCTATTCTTTTTTTTTATATTGAGAAAAAAAAATCTAATAATTGTTACAATATGCTTACTAATGGAGAACATTTCATCTCACTAAAAAATTCTTTGTATTAAGAATGATACTCATAACTGCAATTACCACATGTTTGTAATATCCATCACTAATATGACCCGTTGCTTGAGTAAGACATGCATAAAAATCAAATTCCAATATTAAATAATATTATTTTAGAAGAATTAAAGTTACATTGATTGTCTCTCTCCTGCGTTTTTTTTTTAATTTCTAAAAAAATATCTTATTATCTTCTCGACGAAAGAAATGGACAGAAAAGAAAGAGATTATTTGGTGGGTTCCATTTGCAAAATTTAATTATTGTCACAAATGAAAAATAGAATCTTTTTCCTTTTTTAATTCCCCACTTTCAACTTTAACCAAGCGATCTTCTTTCTGCGGAGAATAAAGACACAACAGCCAAAGAAATGAAAGCACAACAAAATGGATAATGAGCTCAGAATCCACCTTACTATGGTGCATCAATCTGCCGTACGTCTAGGTGTAATGACTTGAAACTAAGAGCAGCATTAATGTGGTACCTTCTAGTTATTTTTTATTCTTTAAAACTATCGTTAACTTATTTTTTAAATCTTTTTATATACTCAAACTATTTTCATCTGCTTTGCATTTCTCTATCACATTTTTGAAGTGGTGGTCACTCCAAAACTACATCATCAAAGGGTGGCGACAACATAAAAGGTAAATAAAAATAGTTTGATTAATAAAAAGATAAAAGAATAGTTTGATGAAAATCTTTATCATGGTTAAAGAGGTAGTTGGTGAAAATTTATCTAAATTTTCTCAGTCAAGATATAAAATAAATTATATATATAAACACTACACTTATATAATTTAATAATAGATAGAATATTATCTACTTCTTATATTAACTAAATAATCACGATATTTGATTACAATGAATATATGGTTATATTTTTAGCTTGTTTAAATATTATCCTACTTGCATTTAAATGTAATCTTAAACTTGCATTGCATATTGAATTAAGTTCTTGAAATACTACCTATACAAAAAGTTGACCATAAAACAAAAACTCAATGGACAATTCCTAGCTCTAAAGAACCCATCTCTGACTTCATAGCTTTATTCTTTGCATCATAGAAGGGGAAAATTAAGAAAAATGAAGCATGGTCAATATATATATATATATATATATATATATATATATAAATTATATAGAGAAGAATGAATTTGTGTGGCACTGTTCATTTTTCGTTAGTAAGGACATTTGTGTCTTTGCTCATATTTAATGCAGGTTGGCAGACGTCTGTTTTGGAGAGTCAGTGGGTGAGAAGCCCGCAGTTTTGGAGGCCTCAATCGCGATACAAATCCGCTCCTTACCTCCTATTCCATTTTCCCTCTCTCATTTTTCTCTTTTGCCTTCCCCGCCTCCCCTTCCATCTTCCTTCTTTCCTCCTCCTTCTTAGCCTTCAACATGGACATTGTAGTTCCGCTCTCACAAGGATTGCCTTGATTGGTGGCTACAGCAAGATTAGGTGACTTGTCCGCTTTGCCGGAGGAATCATGGTTAAGTACCAGCAATTCCTTGTGAACCCTGATTTTGAGGGCTTTTCCTGTATAATATTGCTAAGGTTATGTTGTACACGGTTATGAATGTTCAATTTATTGTTTGCTAGGGTTTTATCAGCTTTGGTTAGAGATAAAAGACCAAATTATAGCCCACCGCCAAATGCCGGGGTAGCTTCTTTTTTTTCTTCTACATGTTAATTTCTCTGCTATCCTTTTACATTTCCACCGCCCTCCCTCCGTGAAAAGAATTTTCTAATTTTGCTGTGAATTTATTGTTTGTTTTGCAGAGAGGATGATGTTATTCGTGTAGGTAAATATCTAATTTTTGACATGTTTCTTCAATGTTGGTTCTTACCTAACTATTTTATCTGAACCTTTCTTCCTACTAGGTGACTTGCTTCGCTGTTGGGCCTTCTGCGCCGTAACATGCGTCACCAAAGTTTGTATGCCTGCTGATAGGGGCTAAAATCACTATTATTTTCTTAATTATTTGAGGTTGTTTTGAGATACATTTGTTGTAATAACTAGACATATTTCTTCCTATTTGACATTTTGCATGTAAAAAATATTTTTGACAAATTTGTGCGGATTTGAGTTGAATTTGAGTAAAAAGAGAATAATTTCAGAATGCACCTGGCGCCAAGCCCAGCCAAGGGACCAGGCGCCAAGTCCATTCTAGTCAAGCAGGGGAAACAAAGCAACTTTCAGGAAAAAAAAAATAGAACAGACTTGGCACCAGGTTTGGCAAGTGGACCTGGCGCTGGGTCAATTTTGTTCGGCCAGTAAAAATAGAGCAAAAATCTAGAAGAAGAACAGATTGTACCTAGCGCTATGTGGGTTGAAGGTACTCGACACCAGACCCTCTCTGGAAGGCAAAAATTCTGTACACGAATTTGAGAATTTTCTAAAGATTTCAGTCTTTTCCAATTCCTACTTGGCCAAAATTCCTCCAACAACGAATTTAGCATCAACGGGGCCTATAAAAGCAAGAGAAAACATAAGAAATAGATAGAGAGAAAGAGAGGTGAATCTAAGAACCAAAATTCAAACACTCATTGAAAGAGGCATGCACCAAGTTAGGGTTGTTCAAGAGAGTCTTCAAGGTAGAAGAAAGAAGCTTGTCTATGAGTGATTTCTTTTATCTTTGTTTTCTTCTTCTTGAACAATTATGTATTCAATATTTCCATTGTAATTTGACATTACCTTTGTGATTCATGATTTATTGAGTAATTTAGTCTTTTGATCAATTCGTTATTTATCTTGATATTTGATTACTTGTTTTTCTTACGGAGTTGGTTGATTGATTTTTCTTATTAACTTGTTTGAAAAATGGGTTGGTAATGACTTCAATTAATTAGTTTCATATTTGTTATCTCTTAATTTGTTTGAAAAAGAGGTTAATTGTCTAGGACATAGGTAATCAAAGGTTAGATGATGATTGTTAGAATATGGATTCCTTGACTAATTTCATATTTTAAATCACCTAAAATATAGGAATTCATATGAGGATTGATTTTAATACATCTTTTGGATAAGATAATCGAGACATAATATGCTCACTAATTTAAATAGAAGATAGTGATTCTATGGATTACAAACGAAGTGGGTTTATATTAAATCCTTCATGAGATCAAGATGATAATTGATTGTGATATTAGCTAAGCGATTCATTATCGTGTTTTCAAAAACGTTTGTCTAAATTGCAGATTTTCACATGTTTGAGTTGTATATATTTCTTTATTTTTCTTTTTATTATTTTCTCACTCTATTTAGGCCAGTTAAACAATGAATGAAAAATGATTAGTGTGTACTTGTTCCTTTGAGGATCCACACTCATTAATTCCTTATACTATGCTTGCAATGAGTATACTTGCTCGTATGTGTATTTTGGGATTAATGTTTTAATTAAAACTTGACTAAGGAATGGATTTAAATTTAATGATTTTTATACACTTAAAATTTACGCATAAAGTTTTTGGCGCTATTGTTAGGGAACAATATCATGAAAGTTTAGATTTTGTTGATTTAACCATGTTTATATGTTAATATGTTTATATGTATATATGTTCCTTGTATGATTAGGTGCCATATTTTGTTTTCTTGTATACTTGTACTTTAATGTCTTTATACGTTGTAATTCCTTATAAATTCATTTGAAAATTGTCTAACTTGTAAATTCTATAATCTCATAATCTTTTGTCTTATGTTGACCTTACTCTTAGTTTATGACTTGATGATCCAAAGTCAACATAGTCGATCTTGATCCGAAAATCGAGAGAACTCTCATTAAGGTTCGCAAGGTTATAAGTAAAAGGATAAAGAAAGAAATAGAGGTAAATTAGCCCAACATTAATGGTGGTAATGATGGAATTAATAGATAGATTATGAATAACTTTGTAAAACCCGCAATCTTAGGTATGGGCTTTAGTATCACGAGGCCTAAGATAGAGACCAACAATTTTGAAATCAAACCCAATGTAATCCAAATGATCCAGAATATGGTCTAATTTGATGGGTTACCTACGGAGGATTCCAATGCCTACCTTGCGAGTTTTCTAGAAATTTGTAACACATTTAAAATGAATAGGGTTTCTGAGAATCCATCAAACTAAGACTTTTTTCCCTTTTTCTTGAGAGATCGAGCAAAATCGTGGTTAAAATCTTTGCCCATCGGATCCATTACTACTTGGAACGTGTTAGCTGAAAATTTTTTTGCCAAATATTTCCCATCAGCTAGAACATCCAAACTTAGAAATGACATTTTTGCCTTCCAACAATTAGAGGCAAAAAACCTTTATGAGTGTTGGGAGAGATTTAAAGAAATGATGAGAAAATGTCCTCACCATGGATTTGAATTGGGAATGCAGATGCAAATCTTTCACAGTGGGTTGAGCTTTGCTAAGAGGCAATTAGTTGATGTATCTATAGGGGCTCCATCAATTCTAAAACCCTGAAAGAGGTATTTGATTTGATTGAAAATTTGGCTACGAATAACTATACCTGAGATAGTTCATGATCTAGAGCTCGTGTACATGGAGTACACAAGGTGGATGCAATGGCTGCATTAGAGGCAAATGTGGAAGCACTCATGCAGAAAATGGATCAATTGGTCATGCCTCCTTCCCAAGGGCAGATAATGAGTGTAAGTTGTGATTTTTATGGGGAAGAGCATCCAAACCATGAGTGCCAAAAAAATGGGGTCTTCACAAGAATCATTGAAATAAGGGGCGTTTGTAGGTAATGGTCGGTAATATAATAATCCTTATAGCAATGCATACAACCTAGGTTGGAGGAATTATCCTAACTTTTCATGACATAATCAAAACTAAAATTGGCAAGCTTCTTCTAATTTTGGGATGCAAAAGACTCAACCACCACTGTCGTACAATGCCCCACCGGCTAACCCATCATCGGAGCTGGTCAACTGACTGGTAAGTGGAACAGAAACACGGTTCTAAGGAGTCGATGCAACCACAAGAAATTTGGAGGCGTCCGTGCGCAACCTTGAAAGTCAAATTGGATAGCTAGCTAAACTCCTTGGTGCTCGTCAAACGGAATCACTTCCAGGCAACACAGAGACCAACCCACGTGACCAAGATCGTGAGAAATGCTAAATTTGAACTGTTGGAGTTGTTGAACATCTTTTTAATTTTCGTTCATCTGCATTAATTTGGTTGTTTCTTTTTAATTATTAGACTATATTCTTTCCATGATTTCGTATTCCTTTTCTTTAATTCTATTAAATTCCATATAAAAAAATGTGTTTTTTTTTCAGAGCTGACTTGGCGCCGAGCCCAACCTTTGGCCCGGGTGCCGGGCCAGCACAACTCGATAGTGAATGCGGGTAGAACAGACCCGACGCCAGGCCCAGTCCTTGGGCCCGGCCCCATGCCCATTGGGCCACAATGTTAAAATTGGCCTTCTTGACTATTTTGTTCAAAAAAACTTTTATCCCTCTCAAATTTTCTCTCAACCCATCGTCGAGTTCAACTCCGGAACACCGCATGTTATTTTCTAAACTTTCAAAATATAAAATCCTCACTTTGTTCTTAAAATTTTGGATCAAAACAAAAAATTCATTTTTTTCCTCCAAAACCCATTTTTCAGTCCTTCCGTTGGGAGCACGATTTCTTCAATCTTTTTGCGTAGAATCATTCTCCATACATTGGAGATCATTGTGGTATGATTTTTCTACACTTTCTATGATTTAATTTTTTCTTATGAATTTTAGGTATTTTTCTATGCATTTTTGGGCAAAAAATTCTTGAATATGTTTTTGGGTGAAGAATTTGATTGTTAATATTACTTTCTTTGAGCTTTCATTGGCATGAGAATATAATTGATAATGCTTCATGATTAATGCCATTGATATTTTACATCTTTTTGGAAGTTATTGAGCATGCATTCTTGGTGAGTAATTTTTGAGATATAGGATACTTGTTCATATTTAACTTAGCCTTGTGCTTATGAGCTTTACATTATGATATAAATGGCTTGGCTAATTGAGCATTGTGATTTTGAGCTGTACATTGATTCATTGATAAATATTGAACATTGTGGATTTGATCAAGAATGTTGATATTAGGTTTGGAATGGAATATGGCTATCTTTCTTGCAGGCTTGTTGGAGGAGGTTGAGTGGTGTTTTATTGACTGTCTTATGGTGTTGTGTGTTGAGGTGGTGGTGGTGTTGAATGGTGTTGTAATATCGAGACGGTTGACAGTTGAACATTGATTGTGTTATAAAGAGTGAGTTGAGAGAGTTCCATTTTTCTGTTCTATCCTCTTTTCTTCATCATTCCATCATGTCTGGGAGACCTGGGGGTTAGCACCGGGGGCTAAGAGAGTTCGAGATGCATCTTCATTCATACCTTTCTTCAAGTCTCTACCTATTCAATCTACCAAATTCTTTGATCCTATATGTCAAATCGAGTATGACAGGCATCAACACAATAAGATTATAGTAGAAAAGTGATATAAGCCTTCTTTAGACAATTCCCTGAAGCTTTCTACAATGTTTAGGTGCCTGGGTAGAAGCTCATCATTAGAATGGAAGGTTCTTATTGTCCTGTACGCGTGAGAGAGTTTTATGTCAACATACAGGACAAAAAGAAAAATAACCTCCAAGTCATCTCTACCATGGTAAAAGGGATTCCCATTGAGTTTGACAAGACTAGACTAGTTAGAATTTTGGGAGTCCCTGATGAGAAGCAGTGGATTGCTGTAGACCATAATAACCAAAAGGTCATTTATGAGCATATATGGGATGTGAGGACTATAAGGGATAGTTTTCGCATGTGGAGGAAAGGGCAAATAGAGCAAAACTGTTACTGTTTAAACAATGACCTTGAGGCTAATGGCGTACCATAGTCTATATCTTCGCTTTCAATGTCTATCCTAAGGCTAGTGGTGATAGGGCCTAAATTAGTCATATTTTTCCTAGTTATTTAAGGTTATTTTGTGATACATTCTATTCAATAACTAGTCATATTCATTTATATTTGAGATTTTACCATTGGAAAGATATTTTGTGCATTATTTCAGATTTTAGGGGTAAAATAAGGTAAAAACATAGCAAAACAGAACAGAGGCGGCGCCAGACAGGCGAGAGGAACTGGCGCCGGCCACGTGCTGCTTGCACGCACTTCGAGATGATAAAAAATTATTGAAATAGGACCGGAACAGAACCAAACTGGCACCAGCTCTAGCAGCCAAGGCGGCATCGACTGTACTCTGGAAAATGTTGGGTGAAATCAAGAAAAAATCGATGAACGACTGAAGAAACAAAACACAATCGGCGTCGACTCCAATAGCCAAGGCGGCGCAAACTGTGCCCTGAGGATAAGGCGATGCCTTGAATTTTGCACGCGATTTTTGATAATTTGCAGACTTTTAGTATCTTCCTACTTTTACTTGGCTAAGAACCCTACACCAACGAGTTTAGGCATCGCCTAAACCTATAAATAGATGGAAAACATAAGAGAAGAGGGAAGAATTCATAGATCATCATAGAAAATTAGTCGAATCAAGAAGGAATTCCACCAAATCAAGGATGGTTGTGCAAGAAGGTCTTTAAAGGAAGAAGAAGGAGGCTTGTCTATGAGTGCTTTCTTTTACTTTGTTTTCTTTTTCTTGAACAAGTTGCTTCAATGAGTCTAGGGTCCTTGACCTTTATATTCTGGATAAAATGAGGAAAAGTGAGCATATTCCTATGCGAGAGGTTGTTTCCTCTAACATTATAGCTAAAGCCCTCAAATTCCCTTTGGTTATTATGCGTATTCTGAGAGACTTTAGAGTGCAGATGGATGGAGAGTTGAGTGAGCCTGCTACTGACTGCGACCTAGTGACGAAGCATACTTTGGTTTAGTGTAGGTATCGCTATGATAAAAGGGCAAAGAGGTGGAAGAAGCCTTTTGAGGTGCAACACCCCGAGAAGGCAGAGCTTCCCTCTGATGAGGAGGAGGAAGAGGAGCCATTTACTAGACTTGCCCCTCGTGCCACTAGTTCTCATTCGCGTACTGATTTTGAGGCACGAGGGGAGGCTCAGTTGAAGGGCTAATTAACCATCCTTCTCCAGCTTCGCGACTCCATTGCAGACATTCGTCACCTCCAAGTTATTCAAGATTAAAAGTTGGCCACTTTTATCCAACAATCTACTGGTTCATCTTCTAGTCGCGTAACTGACGATGATAACGATGATGAGGATGAGGATGACTCTTAACTTACTCTCTTGTATTTTATTTTATTTTCTATTATTTCTTTTCTTTTAAATTTTATTGACCTTTATTAACTTTAGGTATCTTTTCTTTTATTGTCGTTTCGTTTCTTTTTCTAAATTTATGTTTTTCTTTGTTTTGTTTCTTTTTAATTAGGTACCCTTCTGACTTTTCTTGTAACTCTTCCTTGTGGTGGATTTGAACCTGGTGGTACTACGATGTAATAGAAGTATTTTCTTTACTTTATTCTTCCTCTTTATTGCTTTTGGTCTTCTTAGTTGTACTTTTATTATTATATCTTTGGCCATTGAGGATAATGTCCAGTTTAAGCGTGGGGCGAAAAATGAGGTTGAAGACATTTTTCCATATAATTTTTGTGAAATTTGTTCAAAATTTCAATGATTTTCATTAATTAGCAAGGTTGTAATTCTTTTTTTTTTTTTTACTTGGATATGAGTTTTGTCATTCATTAGATGGATTTTTTTGTGCAATTGGTTGGTTGGAATATTTTCAAAACTTGATAATTTTGATTAATCTTGTTTATGCATTGATGTTTGAATGTTATTTGACTCATCTAGTTGAAATATGGAGGATATGAGGAATATGAAAAAAGTTTATTGGCAAACTCTTGAATTATAAAATATGGGGAAAATTTTGCTTAGTTTTGAGTTGTGATGAGGAATGTGAGTTGATAAAAGATCATTGAGAAGAAAGATTGTGAAAAAATTGTGGAAGATTCTTGGGAGTTGAAAATTAAAAGAACGAGTTGATTGTTTCCTCTTTGAAGATAAGAAAATATTATTTTTACTTGATTATAGGAGCCAATACGGATAGTGAAGAGAAATCTACTTTCTTGAGGCCATGAATTCCTTAAAGTAAAATAAAGAAAGAATTGTTTAGAGGAAAGTTGTTGAAAAACATAATGAGTAACAACTAAAAGGGGGCCAATACGGTGAGTGAAGAGAAATCCATTCACTTGAGGCTATTAATTCCTTAAGTCATTGAAAAAATAATTTTGATAAAAAAAATTAGAGTGCTTTCCTTACATCATAACTTAAGTTGTGTAGTTTTTGGATTTATAATGGTTGAGTTGGTAGATAGCTTGATTTGTGTGATTCATGTTATCTATATTTTAATTTGAAGGAGGGAATAATTTTCTTAGACTAAGGTATACACTTGATTAATTTGACTTTAAGAGTTTTGTGGTATCTTGTCAAATATTTCAAAGTTTGAATTATTTTCAAAAGATATGAATGACAGGAGTTGTATATAAAATTTGAAGAGAAGACATAATATTTGCTATGGCAAAGAAATTTTTGAATAAGAAAGAACTTTTGTTTTCTTAGTGATTTTTTCTTAACTAAGTGTTTTGCTTAAGGACAAGCAAAAGTTTAAGTATGGGGGTATGTGATAGGGGCTAAAATCACCACTATTTTTCTAGTTATTTGATGTTGTTTTGCGATACATTTGTTGTAATAATTAGGTATATTACTTCTTATTTGATATTTTACTTGTAAAAAGTATTTTTGACAAATTTGTACAGATTTGAATTGAATTTGAGTAAAAAGTAAATAATCCTAGAATACACCTTGTGCCAGGCCCAGCCAAAGGACCAGGCGCCGGGTCCATTCTGGTCAAGCAGGGAAAATCGAGTAACTTTCAGGAAACAAAACAGAACAGACCTGGCGCTAGCTCTAGCAAGTAGACCAGGCAACGAGTCCATTCTGTTCGGCCAGTAAAAATAGAGCAAAAGTCTAGAAGAAGAACAGATTGTACCTGGCGCCATGTGGGTCGAAGGTACCCAGCACCATGCCCACTTTGGAAGGCAAAAATCCTGTGCATGAATTTAAAATTTTTTCAAAGATTTCAGTATTTTCTAATTCCTACTCGGCCAAGATTCCTCCAATAACAAATTTAGCATCAACGGAGCCTATAAAAGCAAAAGAAAATGCAAGAGGATAGATAGAGAAATGGAGAGGTAAATCTAAGAGCTAAAATTCCAAACACTCATTGAAGGAGGAATTCACCAAATCAAGAAGGGTTGTTCAAGAGAGTCTTCAAGGAAGAAGAATGAGGCTTTTCTTTTTCTTAAATAATTATGTATTCAATATTTTCATTGTAATTTAACATTACCTTTGTGATTCATGATTTATTGAGTAATTTAGTCTTTTGATCAATTCATTATTTATCTTGGTATTTGATTACTTGTTTTATTTACGGAGTTAGTCGATTGATTTTTGTTATTAACTTGCTTGAAAAAGAGGTTGGTAATGACTTCAATTAATTAGTTTCATATTTGTTATCTCTTAACTTGCTTGAAAAAAAAGGTTAATTGTCTAGAACATAGGTAATAAAATGTTAGATGATGATTGTTAGAATATGGATTCATTAACTAATTTCATGTTTTAAATCATCTAAAATATAAGAGTTTATATGAGGATTGATTTTAATTCATCTTTTGGAAAAGTTAGTCGATACATAATATGTTTACTAATTTAACTAGAAGATAGTAATTCCATGGATTGCAAATGAAGTGGGTCTATATTAAATCTTTCATGAGACCGACATGATAATTGATTGTGGCTAAGCAATTCATTATCGTGTTTTCAAAAGCTTTTGTCTAAATTGCAAATTTTCACATCCTTGAATTTTTTTTTCACTTTATTTAGGTCGGTTAAACAATAAATGAAAAGCGATTAGTGTATACTTGTTCATTTGAGGATCGATACTTGTTAATTCCCTATACTATACTTGCGATGAGTGTACTTGTTCGTATGTGTATTTTGGGATTAATGTTTTAATTAAAACTTGATTAAGAAATGGATTTAAATTTGATAATTTTTAAACACCCAAAATTTACGCATCACCTATAGTCCATTTTCTTCTTTCTTATGCCTTTGTTGGGTGATTCTTTTATATGACTTCTTTGTCTAACTCAATTTTTGTTTCTCTCATTGTTCTCTCTCTCTCTCTCTCTCTCTCTCTCTCTCTCTCTCTCTCTCGTTTTCGTGACAGAAGGATGAATATACTTTGGAATCCGAAAATAAGGAATGTTGTCGAAAGACAATTAGGTCTTTTTTTTTTTTTGGCTAGTTTTTTTCATAAAAAATTTTCTGGTAAGGTTCTTGTGAAAATCTTTTTGTGGGTAGTTTTACTGGGAAAAGATTACTTAACGTAGCTTGGTTTGGGATTCTTTTTGTAAAAGTTTTTTACTTTGGTTGTGAAATTTATAGGTTTTTCAAGGTGTAATGGAAATGGACTCAAAGGGAGTCTTGCTTTCATATCAGTTTTGGGGGAGAGAAATTGTTCAAACGATACATTTTTTTGGGGGGAATTTTAGGCTTGATTTTGTGTTGTTAGCTCTATTTGCTGGATTTCTGTGCTTGCATGTCTGTTATAAGACTTGATTTGTGTAGGTAAAATATTTTTTAAAATGCATGTGCTATGTTGCATTAATTTCTTGCTCCATGGTGAGTTTTTTCTTCGGCTAATTTAACATTGACATATGCTTTTTTTCACCATCAGGCATCAACACAATTTTTATAGGGTGAGGTTTGCTTAGCTTTTAAATTTTTTTAGTTCTGTGTTAAAATTAAGTGGGTCTGTGGGTTTTTAGTTTTGTTTTATGGGCTGATTTAGACTCAGCTTTCATTGTCCATCCTCTGTTTTGAGTTTCTTGGCGTTAGTAATTTTTTCCCCCCCATTTTAAGGACTTTTCCTTAAAAAATTTAATTTTCCTTTTGATGAGAATGAAAATTGCCCCAAAAGCTAATCTCGGGTATTTGTTGTTTTTTTTTTTTGTGGATAAATCTATGGGTAGCGTATGGCTTGCTCTTTCAAATCAAGAAAGCAAGGCAGGGTTAGGCTTTGGAAGGGAAAGGGTGGGATAGCCTAATATGGGAATGCAAGCAAGGGTACTTGATTGTATATGGGCCAATGTAACTTTTATTTTTTGTTTCAAATTATGTGAATGTGATGTTGAACCGTTTATATACCATTATATGAAATTACATGCATAATGCATGTGTAAGTCTTTTCTTTGATGATGTTATTTTATCATCTATGGCTTGCTTTTCTAAGGAGTGATGAAAATTACTTGCAGTTTTCATATAATTAGACCATATGACTTCATTATTTAGTAGCTTTCTATAACCCTGTGAAGACTTGTTTGTTTTGTAGGGATCTGAGTGTACTTGTTTTAAAATTTCTTTTTGTAGTTCTGGGGGATGGATCTAATTCATTAACCAAATCAGGAGCAACCTTCAACATGTTGGCCATTCTTAGTAGACGGAGAAGGAAGTTGCAGGAAACACTGTCTTTCTGTGGAGGAATTATACTACTAAGGCTCTCAATAATCATTCTTTGATCTTTGGCTTGAACACTTAGTATATCATCTTTGATCCCTGCTACAATCATATGGAGCCCTTCTTTCCAACTATTGCTACTACTACAATTACTATTACTGTTGTTGCTTCCATCCTCAGCTATTGCTGATCCTTCCTTTATCAAACCAGGAAGTCATTTAGCTGTATAATGCATTATTGCAGCTCCAATTAATTCATGTCTCATTCCCTTGACCTTGATTGCAGTGATAACTCTTACAAAATGATCAATCCTAGGAATGGAAACATCTTCAAACCACCAACCAGGGGTACCAGAGGGTTTCTGCTTGGACTAGAATCCTTCATTTCATTCCATTTTGGACTAGATATTTTGGGTGGTTTTCCTGTATATTGCCACCTTATTCCTTTGCGATTAGCACAAGCTTTCCAGGCAATGGACTCACTGCATCTTCTTACAATTTGAAGATTCGCTTACCATGGTGGCAGTTTCTCACAACTTTTAACTACTACAATCGAGTCTCTCCATGATGATAAAACCACATAGCTAAGAAAAGCTTCTATCTTGAATATGAGATTACCTTCTTCTAAATCCTCTGTCATTTCTAGGTACTCTGCTGCACATATGAGGCCAGAGATGTTGGTTGCTGGTAGATTAACAGCAATTCCATAGTAGAACTTTGCTACTAACTCGAAAGCCTCAGGTCCACCTGGTAAGTCATCCATGACCACCTTGCTCAGGTCTTCTTGGGATTCATTATGATTCTATTCATCTTTCCATTTCTAGAAAGCATAGGATACTTGAGAGAGATGAAAAGAGTCGGTAACTCATTCATCTAAAACATACAGTAATAATCATTATCATTATTAACATCGCTATGTCATAGGTTCTTTTTTTACCTTATGTAAATGGAAACTAACATCTCCAATTTGAACTAAAAAGTCACTTGGGATATCAGTTGCAACATACCTAATTTATAGGACAATCGCGCAAACATTACAATCACTTGAACATCAACTCCATAAAAGATGAACTGTGGAAGTCATATCAAAACCAAGGATTAAATCTTGGAATAACAAGTCATACATGCCAAGACTGGCCTTTCTGTTCAAAACCATCAGTCTTGAAGCCATGCTTATTTGTAGCGCGTACTCCATTGCTATAGTCCTATCCTCTAATAGACTCACTTTCCAATTCCCACATGGTTTCTATTAAAATCTCTGAGAACCTCAGGTTGAAATGTCACAGATTAGGTACCTTGACTGGAGAAGAAGAGAAAAAGGAAGAATAAGTTGAACAAGAAAGTAGAACAAGAAGCTAGAGAAGTTGTGGCAATGAGTAAAAAGGAAGTATCCCACATGGGGATGCTTGGAACTATCTGTAATTGTCAGCTTGC
This sequence comes from Voacanga thouarsii, assembly GCA_026120185.1. Taxonomy (NCBI): domain Eukaryota; kingdom Viridiplantae; phylum Streptophyta; class Magnoliopsida; order Gentianales; family Apocynaceae; genus Voacanga; species Voacanga thouarsii. The sequence goes on from JANUWF010002273.1 coordinate 1,489,030, forward strand.
CACTGATTTTCAAGGCCTTTTATAGGTTGTGTGGTAATGTACAGTTTTTGGATTATTGCTTTAAGCTCATTCAATTCAGGTCTTCTTTCTATGCCTATACCAATGGGGGATTATAGTTCTTGAAATAATTGATTATGGTCTCTCCTCTTTAGGAACATTCAACACTGTGCAGAGATTTGTGACAAATCCCAAAACATACTCATAATAAGGGGAAAGAGTAAGAGTTTTACTTTCATGGTAAGAATAGAAAGTTTTTGAGTTCTTCATGTAATGCAATAATGGACCATTTGCAACTTTTGCTTAATATTTTGGAGAAATATCTGAGGTTACTATCTACAAAGTATCTCCACCATATAAATGGCAAGAAACAGGCTTTCATTCCCAAGGTTATTATCTTTATTTTACAGTTGAATGCTTATTTTTGAAGAAAGGGCTAGGCAGATCATAGAGAATTAAAGGAAGGACAAATATAAGACAATCCCTCTTTTTGTATGACATCTTTATGGATAGTCACAAATGCCATTTTGCAGTTTCATCCTGCCAATTTACTAAGTTGTCTATGATAAATTTACAGTACTGGCATTTTTAGGTTTTAGAATTATCACTCCACCACTAGATATCTAGACAAAGAACCGAGTTTTACACTTATGACATGAAACTAATAGATAATATGAGTTGTATACACATCAAATTTACATACAGATCTTTTAAAAAGTGAATATAAATATATTTTTACAATTTATTTTTCTAACCCAATATGTGAAAGGTGAATTTTGATTAGGATTGTTGAAAATATAATGCATAGGGCTTGCAAAGTATTTACAGTGAAAGTTTTGGTTGTCTTTTGTAGTGGAAAAGCACTAAAGCCAACTATATTGTGCTTCATGTTAAAGGTCTACAAGCATAAGAGCATTTCAACAGTTAGCATAATAAATGAGAAGAGAGCAAATTTCCTCTTTATCACTGGTCTAGAAAATTAGAATTTTCTCTGTCCCAAATACACTGAGTACAATGGCTTGATTTGTGACTTTGATAATATCTTTGTCATTAAGCCCTATCATTTAATTTTAATTAAAAATTCATAGAACCCACAATGTAGCTTATTCTATTACAACTGCAAGTGAAGGACAATTCTTCCATTACAGTTTACGTCCTATGTCCTATTCATTTCAATCTTTGAAAAGTTGTATGGTTTATGTGAGCATCTTTGTTCATTCAAACTTCCTTTGTGTAGGTTGCCCTTTTTTATGAAGATGGATGACCCGTTGATGCTAAGGGGGTTGGTAGAAGAGTACTAGAAAGAGTGCAAGAAATGTATGATACTGAGTTAGTTGGAAAGCAATTTGCGTGCAAAAAGAGTTTGTTTACTATTGGACCATTTTTGCGCAACAAACTACAGTTCACAGTGGTGCTTGAGGACGTTACGCCAAATAGGTGTTTTTTCTTGGATTCAATACCTCCATATCATTTTTAATCATTAGGTATGCATGCTAAAATGACTTTTTTTTTTTAATTTAGGAATAATGGAAATTATAGGCCTGATTGGCGTGGAAGTCCAAATGACACTGACCGGAAGAGGCTACGACGTCTATATCACACCAAACCTTTTAAAGTGGAGATAAGCTATGCTGCCAAGATACCCATGTAGGCAATTGGAAATGCATTGTGTAGCCAGGAGTCAGAGAACTCCCAAGAAGCTATACGTGTACTGGATATCATGCTGTGGCAGCATGCAGCAAAACAGTAAAATAGGTTACTTAGTAAAATGTTTATTATTTTCTGACCTGATGTAGAAATGTTTGTTGCATTTGCTAAAATGTTTGCTTGTTAAAAAATGTTTGGTTTGGTTTGTTTTGTATTGTAGTATCATGTGGCTTAGATGTACATGGTCATGAAAATACAGTAGGAGAACACCCCGGGGACTAAAGGGGTAGAGGTGTTGGAGAATAGCCTTTGAAGATGATGAATTTGGAAATGGTCAATATACATTGAAAATAGACTATAAAGGTAATTAGAGAAAGGTGTTAGGAATTTAAACATCATTGCATTCCAGTCCTGCAAACAACTCGGTTTTAGCTTTATAGTGGAGTTGTTAACATTCTTTTGTCACAGGCCACAGTCACATGGTTGAGGATATTGCTTTGTTTAAACATCATTGCCCTATCTCTCAAAAGTGTTCTTCTTGTCTATCCACAGACAATTACAAATTTCCAAGTGCCTTTCTATTTGCTTGTTCTGATAACTTTTTGTTTAGTTGAGGCATCAGTAATCATACAAGCATTTTTTCAAAAATCCATCTTCATTTATGTTTTGCGTACCCAAGATGTAAATCAGGTTGAGCTTATGAGCTTGATTATACTAAAATTTCTCCCTGTTACTTGCTAAAAGAATAATGGTTTTTTTTTTTTGTTGGTATTAACTGCTTCTTCTAATACCCAAACTACTGTTTTCGTTACTTGTTGTCCCGAATTTGACCCCACCTCTGTAGCCTTTACTGTATGTATATTCCAAATTATTACTAAAATTTATTGAGTGGATTTCTCTTGCTAATGATTATGTAATGATAATCACTTTAATTTTGTAATTTGCAGTGTCCATATTTTGCAAAGTTCTCTTTAACTATTGACACTATTCACAAAGCTAACAATTTGAAAATGTAGGAACCAACTTTTCATTAGTTCATTGTTATGTCTTGATTTGTTAATTTGAAAAACAAATATCATCTTATTTATGACCTTCATATGTTAAGTCAATCCAGATTCTTGCATATTTAATTGATTGACAACAAATTGTTGTGCTTTCATCTTTTCCACATAAGTTTCCTGACTATTTTTTACAAAAGGACTATGATGATACAAGTCCACCGTTTGAGCCAGAAACAACTAGCAGCTGTAGAGGTAGAAACAATTGTTGGAACAAGAAATATTGATGTACCGAGCAACAACTTTAAAATAGAAGCATCACTATAGTTCCATGGACCATTCCATAAGGGTGTATACGTCTTGAAAATTTGTAGTGTCTGCATACTTTGATAGACTATACTCATATTGTGATGTCCTAGAAAAGTTCTGAAAAACTCTCATTCACAAAATTTCAAGATCATTTTCACTTTATAAATATTTGAACTCATACTTGAATATATGAAAGTGTTACTTCTACATTTTATTATAATTTGCTATATTGTGCACCAATATTTTCTTGTCACAAGTACCCGAGCTAGCGCTTTGCGCGAGACAGCCACGTAGTATATATATAAAATCAAGTTGCAAGATCGTTTTCCAACAGTTTGACATTTATTATTTATTTATTGTAGTTTTTACAATTTGTAGTGGTTTGTTGAAGTCTAATTTCTATTTTTTATAGAATGTAAACTTCGACATATCAAACATTGAATTGATAACAAAAGAGAAAATGAATAAATACAGAACCAATAACCACCTCAATCTCTTCTAGTTCCCAATCATGTAGCCCGGGGTTATGTGTCTTTTACTACCTAACAAATGCATTGCTATAACATTATTTGTAGGAATGTCAATTGGATCAGGCCGACTTAAACTTGACCTGCTCAACCTAAGTATTTTTCAGGTTAAGTGTAATGTGAATTTAAATCGAGTTAGAGTTTAATGTGAATATTTTTTGTACTAATACGTTCATTCAGTTAATGCAATTACAATCTTTATTCGTATGCAAACCAATTCAATTCTCAAAGCAATTAAAACTTTGGGTTCTAATGGGACAACCTAGGCAAGACCTAGAGTACACAACATAAGCTATGATCGAGAAATGAAAGGTAAGTTTGGTAATTGGAAATGCTTTTATACTTCTCTAAAGCACCTTAGAAGAAAGAATGCCAATATTTCTGAAGAAGCAGATAAGATAAGAATAATATTTAGACATAAATTTTATTGATATTTTATCCATTGTACTTTTCACTTCATGGCCAACCAATGATTTCTAGATTTTGATTTTTTTTCCCAGGATTACACATAAGCAATTAACAAACTAATTAGAACCAAGGATCAATGACTTGTTTGACAGAAAATAGGCACATGCCCTCATTGTAAAGATTATCTGTCTATTTTTCTCAAATTAAAATTTAATTATTTTCCAATAGTAGCCTAATGTCATTGTTCTAGGTAGAAAAATAGTAGCATAAAAATTTATATAAGAAAATTATGATACAATTTCTGTGAAGTTGAGAAGGGGTAGGGTAGGCCGGTATTAGTCTAGTTGATCAAGTTATATGAATGTTTAACATTCATATATTGTGAAGCAAAATTCTATCATTACAAGAAAAATGCAAATTAGTGATGGCCAAATCCATAAAACTAGATTAGTGACGGCTTAGTGACGACACAAGACTAAAGCAAATATGGGAGTTGCCAATAGCGATGGAGGGCATTGTAGTCACTAATAGAGACAGTTTTGCGATGGGTAATGGTACGGCGAGCAAAAGTCAACAAGGTTTTAGCGATGACCATTTTAATAATGACATTGAAATTAAGTGTATAATTATATCTATATTATTGTAATTTTTTAAAATAATTAATTAGTCGATCCAATCCCGAACCTGACCAGGTTAGCCCCCAACTCGGCTCGATCACTGACCCGCCCCAAATGCTCCAAGCTTAGTGGTGGTTTTTTAGCGAGGGATTAGTGGCGGCTGTTTTAATTAATGACATTATAATTAAGTGTATAATTATATCCCTGTCATTGTAATTTTTTAAAATAATTAATTAGTTGACCCAATCTCGAACCTGACCAAGCCAACCTGGCTTGGTCACGCGACCCGACCTGAACGCTCAATCGCTATTGTCGTCGCTAATAATCAATGATATTTGTTGTGGGGAAGCATATGCTCCTCCACTAGGACATATTTGTTCTTGTGATAATTTTTCTATATATTAATTACATAATATATTGTATTGTGAAGAATATTTATACATTCTTTTAGTTAATAAAAATAATAAAGTTATATAATACAATAAATAGGTATATTATTTATACAATTATTTCTATGGAGTATATGAGAAATAGATCATACTTCACCAATTGAAGGCTATGTATTGGGGATTCCTAATGTAACTTTTGGCTTCCCAATTCGAGTTGGGTTAATGACAAAGCTTCAAATTTTAGTTGTCAAAGAAAAGAGAACAATTATTCAAGACTATTGATGACATGAAGGAACAACTAAGAGAGAGGATGATGATGAATCTGCTGCCCTTTCCCTGTATCTATTGTAATTGATTCTTGTAGTGACAATTTTATTCTTTAATATTATATACATGTTGTTTCCTTTCACTATCTCTTTTGTAATTGAATTTTGTAATGACAATATTATTCTTTAATGATATATATATATATATATATATATATGCATCCATTTCAGCACAAAAAAATTGATCATAATATAACACAATTACAATATTAGCATAATTTGTCTAAAACATTGAACAAAATGAAACATTGATCATAATATACGTTCTCAACATCATTCAAAGTGTACAATATATTTATCATCATAGTTTGTCTAAAATATTGAACAAAATATAACCCCATTACGATATTAGCATAATTTGTCTAAAATATTGAACAAAATATAATTCTACTACAAAACATAAAACTACTGCTGCTTGAATTTGCTATGTTCAACTTGAAATTCTTTCCAAACGCCATCAAAAGCACCATCATTATACTGTACATAGGAGAAATAAAAACGTGAATTTATTAAATAATTACAAGAAGAACAAATTTATAACTAATGACATGAAATACCGAATAAAAAAAATTACCTTATCACCAACTTCAATTGTAGGTAAAACTACTCCTTTACTACTAGAGTAAAATACTTGCATGTGCCGTCCATTTGTTATTCACATATTTACTATCAAAATATAATAATCAAAACATTCTTTAACAAATTTGCTGCTCACTTACTTGTGATGAATTTGGTAAATGAACTAGTGACAAATTGTGTGATTGAATAATAGGTGTATAAACATCAAATGAAACCCCATTGTTTGTATAATTTTGGTATAAGATAAAGAGATAAAGACACACTAGAATTAGAAAAACAAAATATATAATAAAAAAGGCTTAAGTATAAATATAAGCATACTGAACTATGCAACATGGACAAATTGTGATGATTGTGTCAACAAACTTTGACAACTTTCAATACAATTCTTATCAACTTGGGACACTTTTCCTTTTCTCTTATTTATTGCTCTTTGTAAATCACTTTTTGGCCTCTTACTATAGACTTAAATATCTTCTATTTTAATTTTATACCATTTATTCTATTACTTTCACCTTTATTATGATTATTTTCAACCGGTTGTAATACAGCTTCATCAACACTTGATGCACCAAAAGAAGGCTCCTCGATCTTTCTTTCTTCTAAACTATTATCCACACACTTTAACATTTTCAAGAGGCCTTCTTTAGTGAGTAACTAAGTTGATTCAACTTCTACAGCTTTTGTGGCTAATTGTGTACAAAGTTGCCACAATTCTTTGTAATCATTACCTTTGGTTCTATCCCATACATGCTTTGGCTAACAACTTTGATCATCCCTTTCTTCAGTATCTTTGTCCATACCTTCAAAATATATTAGGAAAGAATCTTTACAACATTTTCTAACCACAAAACTTTTAAATATATGAACACAAGATTCCTATAAACTTAAATTTCTTACAACTACATGATATAGACTTATTTAGTGAATTAAGCACTACAAAATGATTGCAACTCCTTCTATAAGGTGTAGCCTGATACTCAGAAATAGTTTCCTTTTCACTACAAACATCACCATTGCAATCATAAACTTTATTTATATCATATTTGATTTGCTTAAAAACATCTGGTGTATACACAATTACAACATGTTTTATTATTTGTATGGTAAATGGTAATACAAGGGTATTTTGACTAGCTCTAAAATCTAACATCAACTCTTTATAGTAACGATCATTAAGTAGCCACTAAAAATGTTCAAAAAATTGAAGCAAATCATGTTTGTAACTAACAAATTTGTTCAAAATACTGTTCATAGACTCGCTTCTTTGAGTAGTACTATTATCTGCACAAAAGGTACTTCGCCTATATACTGATGCCTATTTCTCTTTTATTGCAAATATATTTTGCAACTATTCATTATCATGAAGGCTATATTTATTTAGCATTCCATGCATCTATACAACCTTGTTCCTCTTCAAAGTCGTATAGACAATTACTAAAATCATTTGTAAAATCTTTGAATTTTTAAAAAACTCCACAAAGATTAGGAGCTACATTTTGGTAAATTTTCCAAACACAAAGATGATGATATATTTCTGGACATTTAGAACATAATGCTTTTACTATTTCTCTATACTAATCAGTAAGAATAGATTTTGGTGTTTTTCCCATTGCCTTGGCAAAAGTCTCAAATAACCATTCAAAAGTTTCAGCAGTTTCATCATAAAATAAAGTAACTCCAAAAATAGTATTTTGCTTGTGATGATTTACATAAACAAATAATGTAATTGGACAACCATCTTTATTCCTCTATAAGTTGTATCAAAACAAACAACATCACCAAAATTAGCATAATCAGCCTTCATTTTTCCATCAAACCAAAAAATGTTGGTTATTAAATCATTTTCATCTAATTGTATAGCATAAAAGAAATTATTATCTTCTAATTGCATTTTTTTGAAAGTACTCTAGTATGCATCTTGTATCACCTACTCTCATTTGCCTAGTGCTTTTTCATTTTAACTAATTCTTACAACCACCAACTTGTTTTGCCATAACTTCTATAGCCTCTTTTTGATTTATTCCATAACTAATAGCCATATCTATTTCAGTTTCTTGAACACTTGTTACTTTTTTGATGAGATCTAAACAAATAGGTTTTACTTGGACTTGAAAGCTCATGATTATTATAAGCAAAAAATTGAACAATATGATATTTATCACTATGTCGACAACTAATCTTCATTGTAGAAGCACAACAACACCGTGTCTCATCTTGATATTTTCTAACCCTATAATCTTGCTTATCTTTTGGTCGCTTTCCTTCACGAGAACAACAAAAAATCTTATCCAACATGATACCATTATATTGATCTTTATGGCCACAATTTTTTCTAGTACCAAAACCACTTATCTTCCCATATTATTGATAAAATTTGTAGGCTGCATCTTCACTTTCAAACTCCTTACCTAAAGTTGGTATCATTCCTTTTGAAGAAAGAAGAGCAACAACAATATCAATGCCGTCAATTTTCATGAAATTATCATTACTTGGTTCTTTTTCTTCCACCTCAATAGAATTTGTTACTATAAATGTATTGAAATCTAACTTTCAATATGATGTAACTTCATTACTTGAGAAACTATTCACATCCATTACCTACAAGAAAATATAGAGATATACATTTTAGTAATAAACAAGGATATGTAATTTTCTATCAGAAGTATAGATGTTCTAAACACGAACCTATATTTTCTTTTTTAACCGTTGTTATATGAATTACTTAAGACTGTTCATTAATCACAAAAATTAGTGTTACTTCCTTAGATTCATAAATAGTCAAAGACTAGCATAGCTTTGGAAGTAGGAAAATTTTAGTAATTTGATCCACAACTTAAACAAGGATGAGCTAAACTATCATTTTATAACTATAATCCTGGTAGTCCTAGGTTTCAACACAAAGGCAAATACTAGAGCAAATGTCATAGGAATTGGTCAAGGAAGATAGCATGGATAGAATTACACAAAGGTCACATCTTCAACCTCTATTCACTCCTCTCCAAAGGGAAAATATAGTGAAGTAGAAGCTACACTATTGATGATGAATAGCTAAATCTTATGAGTAATGATAAGGAAACGGTTGATAAATCCTCACTAGAAACCTTGAGAAGGCAAGCTACAATGAGAAATGCCAATTAAATTAGGAAGTCCCTTGGATTCATATTTCCTATGGTAGGCTAAAGTATGTTAAGTTTGAGTTATATGACTCATCCAGGAAAAGTGGAGTTTTTAGCAACAACAACAATAAAGAGAAGACAAATAAAGTATATTTTGTCGATAGTTCTGATACCAATAGTAAGAATACTAACAAAAAAAATAAATAAATAAATTACAGGTAAAGTTCGATGGTAAACCTGCTCATCAACTGCCACTACAACACTAGCTCTAGAATGAAACAAACACTCCACTCAAATTTGAACAAGCATTTTTTGTGCACTTACACAATTAAACACATTTCCACAACTCTATTTGCATGCATCCAAGCACAAACTCAACATAGAGATTTTCATACTCCTTCACATTCCCAAAGCATAAACATAATCCTATTCATAGATACACAACATAGATATCGGTTACACAAACATGCTTAGATTTGTGCACAACAATCGTTCATACCTCATCCCAATGTCCCCACTACAGAAAGTAATGTGGAAAGATTAGGCATAATTCATAAAGTAGGAATTTGTGTTGGGGTTTCAATAGAAGTGGCAAGATGCAAATTAATACTCTCTAATTTACAAGGAGAGGATATTTTTCATGGTGCTATAAGAGAAGAAGTAAAAGAAGAAAAATAAGAAATGATTCTTGGATAAAAAAAATAAAAAAATCAAAATTACTTTTATTTTGTACATTTGCGTTCTTGGAGTTTTGTTCTTGCACGTAGATACGAAATTCATGGAGTTTTTGGTACACAGAATTCATTGAGATTTTCTTTCATTGGGGCATTTTAACAAACATCAAGCAAGGCAGTTGAGTTAAATTCTGAAGGTATTTATATTAAGAATGGTGTCAATGATAATTTCCAAACAATTCAATGAAAATTGAAAATCACTAATTGCCAAAAAAAAAAAAAATCAATGAAAATTGAAGATCACAGTAGAACACTACTTTTGAAGATATCGTAAAATGTGAAAAATGGAGAATTATTTGAGTCATGAGTATGCTTTAAAGGAGATCACTGCTGGACTTCAAGTTACTATGGAAAAATTCTTTAGAGGAGATCAGTAGTGGAAGAGGCAGAGAATATTGAAAATTATGTTTCCTTCTTGGTGTGCCATAAGCTTGAGGAAGTAACATTGTTACCTAATCGTATTAGGTGAAGAAGGGCTAAGTATCTATTAAGTAATTATATATATGCCCTTTTTTTTATTGGAATACTAGAAAGTGTTCACTACTAAAAAGTGTTAATTTTGCAACCATGGATTTGTAATGAGTTGTAATTCATTACAATTTGCAACTAGATTATAAGAAAAGTGCAATGAGGGAAAGTTTACAATCAATTTTAATGGAAATCTAAGAAACAAAATTTTTCATTGCAATTTAGTTGAACTGACAGTGCAAATAATTTTTTTTTAAAAAATATAAATTTAAATTTAGTTAAACAATCAATTTGCTATGAAAATTTTGTAGCATTTGGATACTATTCATAAGTTGTTTCATTTTGGTTATAATTTGGTGGCAAATTATTGCAATAAATTGCAAATCGTTGTGACTTTTGTAATTGGCTGTTTTATTTTGGTTGTAATCTGGTGGCAAATTATGGTAACAAATTGTAAATTGTTGTGACTTTGTACTTGGTATTTCATTTTAGTTGTAATTTGGCGGCAAATTGTTTCAAAAGTTGCAATGAATTTGTAATTGGTTATTTCATTTTGGTTGTAAGCTTGTGACAAATTAGTACAATAAATTACAAATCATTGTGATCTTGTAATTGATGTTTCATTTTTTTTGTAATTTGGTGGAAAATTATTTCAACAAATTGTAAATCATTGCGACTTTGTAATCGAAAATACAATGGAAAAAGAAATTTATAAGTTGAAAAAGAGTTTGCAATGGGTTTACAACGAAGATGTATAATGCAAAATTCTTCATTGCAATACTAGTGCAATCTCAGTACAAATAATATATATTTTTTGAATAAATTAAACTCTAACATCAGTAACTTATTCAGTAAGGATTTTGTAAATAAAGTCTAATATGTTATATAAAAAATTTATTAATATTCTATATGATAAAATATACTATATAATTAATATAAGATGAAAATAAATAAAAGATAAAAATGGCCTAGTGGAGGAGTACATGCTCCTCTATAACAAGGACGCGGCGTGTTCAACAATAATTAACAACAATTCACAGACATAAGTTCGGGTCGGGTAGTGACCAGGTCGGGTTCAACAACTATGGTACCTTACAATTTTGTTTTAATTTTGCAATGATTTTGACAAGATGTAGTTGTTGTAATTTCATTCTATGTAGTTATTGTTTGGCAATATATCATATATTTGCCACAGGCTTAATTAGTTTTCTTTCCTTGCAAAATTGACATATTTGCAATGAAAATAAATTCTTGCAAATTTAGCAACAATCTTTTTTACTATGAGTGTGTTTTGATTGCAAATTCATTGCAATTGCTATTTTGTAATAAATATTATTAATTTTACAACGTTGTAAAATTAATATTATTAATTTGATCGTTGTAAAATTGATATTTTTTACTAGTAATTGTAAAGTATATACTTGAGGATTCGAAACAGAGTACATAAGATATATTAGATACTGTCTCAAACTATTAATGGCTAACGATAACAGAAATGGTGTTGGATGGAGCGGGGTGGAATTGAGTCCTCCCAAACTCGGCTCAATTATTGAAGTATTAGAATACCATTAAGTTGCTATAAACAAAAAGGAAGAAGGTTAGTGAGAACCCAAAGTATGCAAGGTTGTCCGTCCTGTTATTGTGCCACTCTGGGTTGGGTATAACTAGCAATGAGAAAATTCGATCCAATAATTGAAGTTTGGTCTGTTGGTGGGTTGGGACACTTGTTTCGTTGGTCATCACAATTGGATTGTCCATATTCTCTTTAATTGATGTTCGAACTTTTGTTCCATGTTGGTCTATAAGTTTTGGGCCATAGTTCACATAAGGCTGGACAAATGAAAGGACAGGAGAAGGCTCCACCTTACTAGTTACTTCTTTGTTTGACGAATTTTTGCCATAAGAACAGTTCGGTTTTTTAAATAATTTATATAAAAACAAAAATTGATGAAAATGTGAATCCAACTTAACTAAAATCTATTACTACTTTATAAGGAGTACTTTTAGCTACCTAAACTACCAAGTTATCATTAGACAAATAATTATATTTCTTTGAAGAATTTATGCCATTTTTAGCAGAAATATTTGTTTAGTCAACTAATTTAAGGCTTTTAGTTGACAAAATATAGTATTTGTTATACTAGGATAGTTTTGGAGTTTAAGAGAGAGAGAAAAAAACAAAATATATTACTTTATATGTGTAGATTTAAATGTCTTATTTTAATTGGATATAAAAATTTAGTAAAGTATTTTAATATGAGTAAATTATTATATTATTATTTTTCTTTAAAATAAGTTAATAGTGAGACTTATGGGATAACGGAGTTTGCATAGGTTAGTTGTAAAATTTAAGGAAAAAAATTATATTTATTTAAGGAAAACAAATATTCATAAATGGGCATCTCAAAAATAGATATGTGAATATTTAATTTTTAATGGGAGATTAATTAATTATTTAAAAATAGAAGATACGATAATTTATTTCTAACATTATTAACTAATAGTTTACAGTAAAAAAAGAGAAAAGAAACTGTTTTTTTTTTTTTTTAGCAGTTTGAGCAGAAAGGACAAGCAAGACCAAGTCATTTTACAAATAGCCAAACTCTCAAAATTATTTCAAAATTTAACTTTTACAATTTACTGAAAAAGCGATTGAAACTTTCTCTCAAACTCTCCAATCATCTAGATTTAGCCATTCTGTAACAATCAACTAGCAATTTCGTCAATCACATGCCAAACACATAATAATTTTAATATCATTTTGATAATTTTATATTTTAATTAAGATATATTATTATCTTAATTTTTATTCATTTAAAAATCTTTCTTTTATTTTTTCTTTCTTTTCTCCTCATCTTTTTTAATTTTCTCATTCTTCTTCCTCTTCCTTGCCACTGCAACTCCAAAAAGCAGATTTCATATCCTTTTCCATACACCATCAAAGGTGAATCACTTGTTTGCTACACCATCATTGAAATCAATCAAAGCCATTATCCAAAACTCCTTAATCAAAGGACTGCTTGAATCTAGACCTTCATAGAACCCCAATTTTGCACTGAGAGAAATTCCTGAACTACCATTACAGACACCAAAAGAGATCACAGTGCTAATCAAGGCTAACACCACCATCTACTTAGTTCATGTTGGCCTCGCTCTACTTTTAAGAAAGAAAAAGAATTTCAAATGAATTTACTACCTATAACACACCCTATAATTATCTAGTTTATAAACACAAAATCTCCATTGCGCTGTATTATTGACAACAATCACTACTACAAACATCAATTTAATCTGTGTCTGGTTTACAAAGTAGAAAGGGCAGAGGAAGGGGAGGGAGGCAATATTATTTTAATTTATGCCATAATCCGTCTAAATTAGGATAGACTATTTTTTTTATATAAAGAGAAAGCTCTTCCCTTCCTAATTTACTTCATCTCTATCTTTTCTTTCTAACTAAATAACGTAAATAATTTATTTATCATTATATTTACATTTCTTTATCTTTTCTTCCTCCTTTTCTCCTCAACCAAATATAATGTGCTATTTTCACTAGAAAGACCAATTTAGATTCTTACTTGGAAAAGAACTCAAAATCATGATATACGATACCTTAGAGGTAGCTACTGAAACAAATCGACTTTGCAACCCAAACTGAAAAAGAAAAGCAACTCAACTATAAACAACTTATAACTTAAACTAATAGCACCAGAGTAAACCCTACATGAAATCAAATCCCTAGAGTCCAAGACCAAGTCTCAAGAGCCGCAAAAAAATGGATAGCCATTGATACATATACGAATATTCTGTGAAAGTAATTGGCCGAATTCGTGATTGATTTACCAACATCAAAAGAACAAACCCATTTGAAAATTATGAAATCTAGAGGTTGTATGAGAATAACAGAAGATCAGAACACATAGAAATGCCTATGTTTGGGGAAACATTGCAGATCTCTTCTTGGCACCAAAGTATAGCTAAAATTACTGTGGAAAAGGAAATGTATCCTACTTTCTGAAGTTGCAACGAAAAGGAAGAGGAAGAAGAAGGGAAAAATTAGAAAAAAGAAGAAAAAGAAAAATATAAAGATAAAAAATTCTTTTAAAATGACTAAAAATAATTATATATTTTAATAAAATTATGACATTACCAAAATATAATCAAAATTAACATATGCTCGGTATGTGATTGAATTGTCCGTTAATTAATTAACAAAATAGTTGAATTCGAATGATTTTAGAATTCGGGGAAAATTTTTATTTATTTTTTAATTAAAAAACAAAAATTAAATTTTAAAATACTTTGAAAGTTACTAAAATTATTAAAGCTAAAATTTGGAGTTGGACGGTGGTCAATACAAATTCTACCGGCTATTATGACTTTTCATGGGCAAAATTGACATTTTCAAATATCTAGTCATTTTCCCCCACTGATCCATCCGTTTTCTTCCTATCTTTGAAGAGACACAACCCATATATTTTCTCTTTTTCCGGTTAAAAATCCGACTATAGGACTTTTTTGGCTAGTAAAGTGGCGTCAGTATCTGCATGAGAACTTCCCTTTATTTTAAGCATCAATGAAAACTTCAACTATGGCAGATACAACTCAAACCCACACTATTTGTCAATAATATATACATATTTCACACATTTGTAAAGTGTGTATATATATATAAAACAGAACAGGTGGGACAAACTATTGTAGCCATGGTATTTATTGATTTGAACTTTAGCCTTTAAAATTTAGCTACCTTACTCTAAATTAATGAGGAGCAAGAGAAAATCAATTTCTTAGTCAAACTTATAATTTTACTACTTATGTGATAGGTAGCGGAGTTTAATTATATATCATAGATCTTGACACATTCTCTAACTCTTAATAAAATAAATAATAAATGTGATATCAATAGTTTTTGAACAGGTAATAATAATAGGAATAGTTACACTATCTACCATCAACTATAATAATTAAAAATCTTACTGCAACATATCTAAATTTCTAACAGGCAAGATTTCAGAATTGACGTGCGACCTATATATGTTGTGGCTCATGAGCCTAACATGAAAGAGGGAGGAAGTGAAGTTCTTTGCCATAGGTAAGAAACATCCAAATTAACCAGAAGTTCAAACAAGAAAGAGTATACAAGCTAAAGTAAAAACTATAGGGTTAGTGACAAAAAGTGAGGAGATTAAATCAATAATACAGTGGATTTTGTTTTGCAAATTTTTGTCGAATAGTTATTTTGAATCATATAATAATTGAAGATGTCAAATATTGGTCCCAATGTTTTACCCAAATAGGAAAATAATTATCTCCAAATTTGAGTTAATAATATGGCAAATGATTTGTATTTGTCAAAACATCAAAGATAAGCTGAGTTGATGCAACAACCCCATCAAGCACTAATTAATCAAAGAATGCATGGCTGAAACACCAGGCAACAAAAATGCTTAGGAAGCTTGTTGATATATTGACACTCACATATATATGTTGTGTAGCTAGCTAAGGAAAAGGAGAAGTAGCACTAGCATAACTGCCCTACTTGAGTCTTGCATAAAAATCTTTGCGTATGCAAAATATCCATAAATAGAAAGTAAAAGAATGGCATCTTTAACATAATTATAAAATTTCACTGGTCGATAAATACCTTAATTGAACTATAAATTACTGTTTAAAAAATGAGTTATTTTTACCATCCAAAGAAAATGTTAAGAGGCTCAAAGTCTGTGGACATGTACCGAAACGCAGAGTATGTAGGCATGCAGAATGATGGGTGGCGCTGCAACATATATAGTAGGTGAAATGAGCTCCCGAGCGGTGACAGAGTCCCCCATAGGATGCGCCTTGGCTCCAAATCGCTGCAGACGAACAAAAACGACAACAAATGTCAAACGCACGCCTTGTCGACGCTCTATTCCCTTCCCCTCTCTATCCGCTCTCCAAAGTACGACGACATTCCGAAGAGGATTCTTTCTTAATAATAATAATGGTGGGGCTGACTCCCATTTCTCTGCATATAATATTCAGAAGCATCCTATCATCGACGCTAGCATCTGCAGCTTTCATCTCTGCATGCCATCACAATCCAATTGCTTCGAGACAAAAATCCCAACTGATAGATAGTGTCTGTATGAGTGCGTTTGTTTTGTTTTTCAACGAAGTACTCCACGAATAGGATTCATATCTATGCATATAGATATTTCATGCTCGGGGGCTAATTTTATCATCGATCAATTTTTTTTTTAATGTCAGTTGAAAATTTTAATAATTGTGTCTGTAATTACAAATTTATTTGATTCAAGACTCGAGGAGATAGAGAAGATTTAAGAGCGGTGATAAATATGACTTCTCTGCAGGGATCGGAAGAAATTGAAAAGCAAGGGACTTAGAGGAGGAAGAATGTTGGATAGTGTTTTGTACGTACATATTTAGGTTCAATCAAAGAATCATGAGCTCCTAAGATTATTCCCACTTCTAATGTTTGTCGGTTTCCCCACTCTGATCTTTCCTCCAAACACAACAACTAAAAAGTTTCCCCTCAAATATTGAAAAAAATTAGGAACAAAAGTTGATACGTAACCAAAGCCCACGAAAAGAGGCTCCATCTTCTCCAAAGCAAAAGAGGACATTGGGGACAATCCTGACAGTGCATCACCCAACCTATTATTCCTACAAACACACCCTTCCATGCGCTAGTTTTAACATTCTTTTGGCCTTTTCCATGGACCCTTTTCTTCTTTAGCTCCACTTCGGCCTCTCTTCCTACATTTTACTTAAAGAAAGTACCGCATAGATTGGACTCGTGACATTTTCCTCTTGGACTTTGTTGCCTCGTGGACGATGCTCTTCTTCTTTTTCTTTTTAATCGAACATTTTGGAGCCAAAAATATGCGTACACAAATTGCAAATGACTATTATAACCGCACACGTGCTCTATATATATATAGATAGCCATGCATCCAAAGCTGCTCAACCAGTCAAAGTTTCAAATCAAACTCAAAACTTTTTTCTCCATCATCAAGAATGGCTACAAAAGGTGATCCTCAGGCATCTCTTCATTCCTCCATTGCTTTGTTACAAGAGAGGTTTCGGCAGCTGCAAAAGATCAGAGAGATGAGGCAGGAGAGAGAACTTCTGCACGTATTATCGGTATCAGAGTCGGAAAGACATAGCAGCAATGCTTCCCTTCCCACCATGCATAACTATCCCTACCAGCAATCTACGTTGTTTTCCAACTCAGAACTCATCTTTCAACAGAAACCGTCTTCCCAACTCGCTCTCTCCCTCTGGCCGGATTCTCAGATCAAGCATTCCAATCTTGAGGGAATCGAGACGGCACAAGGGAAGACAACCGCAACGGCCAAATCATGGCTCGCGGACACTACTTTAGGGCATAATTCGGCAGCCGTCTTCAAGTTTGATGACCCTAGCTCTGATATTGATACTTCTCTTCATCTGTAAAAATAGATACATTATATTCACGCCTGATCAGTCCTTTTGGTAATGCTATCTTGGCATCATATTACTAGGAAACTGTTGTGCTCGTGCGGCGGATGTATAAAAACAGTTCTTCTAAGAATGGCCATCTTGCTTAATGATCATTTCATGATTTTTGGTGTAATATTTAGAAACCAAAAATGGTGATCAGCAATAAGATAATAAACATCTGCAGGGTGTGAATAACATACGAAAATGTTACAATTTGTTGCTTTTTTTTGAAATAAAAGTCGCTAAAGTTTAAATCATTCTTGAGAAGCATAATTGATGCACGGAGACAATTGTGAGAGTTATTGAGACTTGGTCACATACTAAAAATATAATGAATTTAGTCATCGTGATCTTCATGGCGTTTTCCAACTTCCAATGTGTGAGAGCGGGGTGGAGCGGGGAGGGCAAACAAAAAACTTGTTCTTAATCTATTGTTTTGAACCATTTTCCGCCTTGAAAATATTTTCAAGAATCCAATTTAATTATTCATATAGACTAAACGCGCACATTTTTTATATATCTCATGATCTAAATATAAAAGGTGTCTTTGTCCAAAACAATTGCATTCTCTCCAATTAATTAATTTATATGTTCAAATTGGAGAATTTTGTAGGGAGATGAATTTCTAGTAAAAGTTCCCTTTCAAATATTAATCATGAGAGATAAGAATGTTAAGCTTTAGCCATGAACAGCACAGTTTTGGTCTTTCAGAATTGAATTGACCATTCGAAAATAGTTTTAGGATTGAAAATGTTAAAAGGCAAAAGTAGAAAACAGTTCATCTACTAACTGAGCTAATCATACTCAGCAAAATTTGATCATATGACAAGATAGAATTGTCCCATCAACTCGTCTTTGAATAACTATTAGTAGTTGCCAATTTCCCTTGGTTTAATGACCATCTACGAATTTCACTCTTGCAAACGCCAGAGTATCAACTGACCGTAGGTGAGTATACAGTTTGTTTACATATCCAGCTGACTGTTCTGGTAAAGTAATATCCCTTTGTCGATTGGTTTTCTCCGGTTTATTATTCGATTTAAATTGAAAAATCAAATTGAATTGATTTTAATTTTGATTTTCGATTCAATTTTAATGAAATTCAATTTAGTTCGGTTCAATTTTAGAGTTTATATAAAAATTCGGTTTAATTTTCAGTTTTCTAAAATAAAAAATCAAAAAAGATAATTATATTTTCAAAATTTAAAAATATAATTAATATTAAAATGTTGTTTATTAATTAATTATTTATTTATTTTATTAATTATGATTTTTTAAAAAATTTCTGTTCGATTTCGATTATTTTGGTTCAATTTGGTTTGGTTTTGTCCAAAATAAAGTCATTAATAATTGAGTTTAAGATTTTCATCTTTGTAATTTGCATCCGTGATCATAACTTTCTACTAAAATATTTGGCTCAAATCTTTAAAATATTTAGACTTTAATATATATTACATTTTATATTAGATTTGAATTATACTTTATATTAAACTTTATTTGTTTAGGTTTAAATTTAATTTATATTATGCCAATAAATCTAAAAAAAAGCACTCAAATTTGGTTTAAAATCGAATCGAACCGAAATTATATCGGTTCGATTCTATCGGTTTCTTTAAATTTCGGTTCGGTTTGATTTTAAAAAAAATAAATAAAAACTGAAAAAAACCAAATTTCAAAACCGAAAACCAATTGAACACCCCTACTCTTCTCTATATATCATCAATACATATACTGTTAAAAATTTATAATAGAGTAAAAGGTGTTGATTCTTTTTAAATTTTATTTTCGTTATTTAAAAATTTTGATTCTTATCTTTAAATTCTTAAAATGACCTAATCTTTACTCTTCCATTTATTTTAGGTGTTAAGTGTTGCTAACGGCACTGTCTTTCACATGATATCTTCCATGGACAAATCTGGAATCACAGAGGGACTAATTTTTTCCTTTTTTTTTTTGGTTAATAACAAGCTTTATTATCATGAAGATCAATGCGGTAAAGTTTCAGTTTATCCAGAATATACTCATCCACTTGAGTGAAGTATGAAAAGTCAAAACCAATCAGTTTGAGCGAAATTTGAAAAGGCAAAACTCTCCTATTGAGCTTAAAGAAGTCCAAACCCTTGACATCTCATCCAAAATTTTCAATAATTTAACGATCGAAATCTTCCAAAATTGTGAAGCTTGTCTGAAATTTTCAATAACTCAAAGATCGAAAACTTCCAAAAACGAACGTTTTCTCTGAAGATGGATTAGGTGGTCAGAGAGAAACATGTAAATAGAGATTCCTACTAGCTATACATTAAAGAATATCATCTTTCATTCTCAAGTTGAAGTTTTGTTGGCTTTATATATATATATTGTTTAGGTAGGGAAAACCCATTGGTAATTTCAAATTATTCACGTATATATGTTGGTGATTGAAGTATGCTTTGATGTTATGTGTCTATTTCGATTGATTTCGTGTGAAAAAATTCTACTTTTTTTTTTCTTTAGTTTTTTGGCAAAATTTAAAAAAAAAAAAAAAATCTAGTCATTTCTCTGCATCTGGAATACCCTAAAGTATATAAAGTAACTAATGGCATTTAAGTGTTTTTTTTTTTTTTTGCATTAGCTAATATTGCTTATTTTTATTATGAAATCAATAAGATAAAATAACTATTCATTTATTTTGAAAATAGATGTGGTTATTTAGTTTCCAAATTATTCATTTATCTAAAAGATAAACACGATTGTTTGTTTTTTTAAAAATAAGTAAAGTTATAAATAATATTAGATGGTATTTTTAAATTTATTTATTATCCTTTCAGATGGTATATTTAAAAGCAAAACAAAACTTAAACCACCAAGAGCTACTTCCTTTACCATCCTATCGAAGAAAAGGAATTGAATTTGGGGTTATTTTTCTTATCAATACAATGGCGACAAGAAGGGAAGAAAAGTATTACAAAAACAAAGGAAAGAGTTCCCTAGGATTGGGGAGGGCTTCCTTCACTCCGGGCAACAACTTCGCCTCATCCGTTACCTTACATTAAGTGGTTTCACTTTCGATGTTCATGCGGAGGGAGAGATCAAGCTGTCAGCTGTGCCATTAGGAGCCGTTTCCCTAAAAGAAAGAATTGACTTTCTATAAATAGAAATCTTATGTAAATGAACAAAATATTAGTTTTGAATCTAAAGAATTCTCTTATTTTTCAATTTTCTATAGTCTCTTTATTTTATAATTTTAATAATTTATTTTTTTTAATCAAATTCACAATACGTTGTCAGCTCGAGACTTTACCAAAGTTAATCCGCAGAAGTTTCCAGTCAAAACGACACTATTGAAGTTATTGACTTGATGAAATTTTCAGTCAAGTGACTTGATTTTTTAAGTTTGTAAACAAAAAGAAGAAAGATGGCTATTGTTCCATTTACATGATTCAAAAGTGGCATTGAAGATATATGCCTAATTAATAGTGGTATAATATATATCATATTGAAAGATAGAAAATATTTCCTTTACATAATGATGAGAGAAACAAATGTTAATACTATAAATGGTAGTGCAAAAATACTTCAAAACTCCAAAAGAGTTAGTATATTATTACTCGGAAAAACAATTGTTATTATTCATGAAGTATTATTTTTCTCAAAATCTGAAAGAAATTTACTAAATTTTAGAGATGTCCGTTGAAATGGATATCGTTTTGAAATAATGGAGGAAAATAATTTTGAATATTTTTATATTATTCAAATAAATTTGAGTAAGAAATTTTTATTAGAAAAGCTACAATTTCTTTCATCTGGCCTATATTGCTCAAAAACCGTGCAATTGAAGTGCATCCTTAAGTAAATTAGAAGTTTACTAATCCTATAATATTTATCAGTTAGCATGACCATTTAGGTCATCCATGAGTTATTATGACACGATAAATAATTAAAAATACTTATGATCATTTTTTGAAAAGTTAAAAGATTTTAACTTCAAATAAATTTTCATGTACTACATGTTCTTAAGGGAAATTGATTATTAAACCATCTCTAACAAAAGTAGAGTTTGAATCTTCAACGTTTCTAGAAAGGATCCAAGGTGATATATGCGGATTAATTCATCTATTATGTGGACAATTTAGATACTTTATGATTTAAATTGATGCATTAACCTAACAGTCGCATGCATGCTAGTTTTTTGTCAACTTGCAACATGACATTTGTAAGATTACTTGCCAAAATAATTCACTTAAGAACACAAATTTCGAATTATCATATTAAAAGAATTTGTCTATATAATATTAGAGAATATTCTTCTCATGCCTTTGATGCTTATTGTATGTTGTTGGCATTACTATTGAACATGCAGTAACTCATGTTCATACTTAGAATAGTCTAATTGAATAATTTATTAAAAGATTAAAATTAATTGCTAGACCAATGTTGTTAATGAGAATAAATCTCCCTATGTCTACTCAGGGACATACTATTTTACATATTGTAACACTTGTGTATGTAAGGCCAAGAAGTTATCATAAATTCTCTCTCTTAAAATAACTTTTGGTTCATAACCAAATATTGTTCATTTGAGAATTTTTGAATGTACTACATATGTATCAATAGCACCAAATCAATGTACTAAAATGATCCTCAAAGAAAGTTGGGGATATATGTTAGATATGATTTTTCCTCTATAATAAGGTATCTTGAACTATTGACTAGAGACGTATTCTCAACAAGATTTGTTGAATGACATTTTGATGAAACTGTATTCCTATATTAGGGGGAGAATATAGACTACAAAAAAAAAAAAAAAAAAGTTTGCCTGGACAACTTTATTAAATTATCTAGATTTGTGCACAAGTACGAGTGAACTAGAAGTTTAAAAAATAATTCATTTGTAAAAATTTGTAAATTACCTATCAAATTATTTTATTGACTCTACAAAGGTAACCAAATTGCATATTTCAACTATAATGCTCCTAGTCGGATAGAAGCCCTAGCAGGACAAAATGAAATTCATGTAGGTGTTGAGTCAACAACACGCTAGAACTATGGATGACTCATTGATTCAAGTGATAAAAATTCTCAAAAAAAAAAAAAGGAGGATTAAATGATCAAGGTGATCAAATTGAAGAATTGGAAAATAAGGACCAAGTGGTAATTGATAAAAATATCCAAGTTTCTGAAAATAGCAAAAAAAACTATTAAGATTTTCATTAATTTTGACTACTTTCAGCAGAAGTTGGAATCGAATGAAATTAC
Source organism: Voacanga thouarsii (assembly GCA_026120185.1). Classification (NCBI taxonomy): domain Eukaryota; kingdom Viridiplantae; phylum Streptophyta; class Magnoliopsida; order Gentianales; family Apocynaceae; genus Voacanga; species Voacanga thouarsii. Next base: position 1,511,868 of record JANUWF010002273.1, read on the forward strand.
TGTTGATGATATTTTTGCATACAATATAACACTTTATATGTTAAAAAATAATACAGATCTTGAACCAACATTAATTGAAGAATATATCATAGAAGTGATTAGTCAAAATAAAAAGATGTGAGATTCAATCAAAGTTAAACTTACTTACGAAGTGTTTTAGATCTATAGTCTAAACACCAGAAGGCATAAAGCTAATTTGTTATAAACGGGTATTTGTATGAAAGTGAAATGAAAATAATAAAGTCATAAGATATATATCACAACTTGTGACAAATGCTTTTTGCAAAAATTAGGTGTTGATTACGATGAGACATCTTCTCCTGTGGTAGATGCAATTATTCTCTAATACCTTGTGAGTATAGTAATATTTGAAAGGATTCACATGCAAGAGATGCATCTAACGAATGTAGTTACTACTTATTTATATTGGAATTTTGACAATGATATTTATACAAAAATCTCATAAGGATTTAATATGCCTGAAGTATATAATTTTTTGGTCCTCGTGAAAATTATTCCATTAAATTAAAAAGCCGTTGTATGGCTTAAAGAAGTCTAAACGCATGTAATATAGTCCTCTTAGTGAATATTTATTAAACTCTGAGTATAAGAATGATCAAGTATTTCTATGTGCCTTTATGAAGAAGAAATATGAATATAGTTTTGTAATACTTGCTTTTTATGATATTAATCTTATTAGAATTCTTGAAGAGTTCAAAGAGGTAAGAAATAGCTTGAAGTGTTAAGGGATAAGTGTCTACACAAAATGTTCTTTAGAAAAATGGACCTAAGGAAACAAAAGACAGTAAGAGTACAAAAGTTATGACTGAACTTCTATATACTATTTACATTTTTTTTTTGTGCAAGTCTTTACCAAATTTGGGGTAATAAAATATAACATATTTTTGTTTTTATCCTTACACATACTAACAAAAGGAAAGGTAATGTTGTATCTAATGGCCAACGCTCACCTCAACCACAAGAGAAAGTCACTATTAGTCAAAGCATAGCAAGTGCTAAGGGACAAGTATCTATTGAAACTAATGTTCTACAACAGAATGAACCTTAGGAATCAAAAGGGAGTAAGAGCAAACAAGTCATGACTAGACCTCTATATACTATTTTGGCTTCTTTTTTATTTTGGGTACAAGCATCCCCCAAAGAATGACATATTCTTCGTTTTCTACTATAGGATGCCAAAAAAAGTGCTGCCCTCTCACCTAGAAAAGAAAGATAAAGAGAATAAGAATAAGAATTTAAAAAAAAAAGGCCTAATTCAAGAACAAGAAAGGATTATAAAAAGAACAATTAACCAATTTGGACATTTCAAGATCCATTTCCTCAACAACAAGGACTAATAAACAAGAGGCTAGAGCCACCTAATGATGCTATTAAATCAATTCAGAGTCAACAGCTAGAGCAAAGGCAAAAAACTTCCAAGAAAGTGAGTAATGGGAATTATCATTATGGTGTACACATATAGTATGTTTATGACTTATGTAGTCAATCCTAATATTTCTTGTAGGCAACAATTCGACAATTAAGCAAAACAGTTGTTTCTACGTATGAAGGAGAGTTGGGTTCATTATGGTTCTTAATTGATCTTCAAAAGTATCAATCTCCAATGAAGCAAGTGAGGACACAACTTACACAAGGAAGCACTTCAAATACTCCTATTACTCAAGTTACAAAGACAAAAGATAAATCACCTGTAATGAAATCACATGAAGCATTTGTATAGTTTAGCTTGGAGATAGAGGACCAAGAAACAAATATTCATCTTATAGACTAACTATAAAAAAAGAGACCAGGTTCTTCTAGAGGAGGAAAACAAGAGGAATGCTTAGACTTATTGTAGTCCATATGGGGGCCTATATATTTTGTTTATTGTTGATAACATTGTAGACCTTATTTTCAATTGTATCTATTGTGCTTGTAGACAGCACATATGACTTATGTTTTTGTTATGTTTTGCATTGATTCTAGGATCGTTAAATATGGATATGGATAAATAGTTTTGTCCTTAAATGTAAACTTATTATGCATAGAATAACACATGGTTCATTTATTGTAAACTGTATATTGTGCTTGAAATTTTTTGCTCATTTTTTTGAGAGGAATTTGGAATATGATTGTTTAGATATATACCAAACTTCCATATTGCATCTATTACTACACAAAGCACTTCCAAACATCTAAAACTGAATCATAACTAATCATATTTCTTGAAATACTAAGACAGAATACAACCATAAATATTTACAAGCACTGCAACATAATATAGCCATAAATATCCCATTAATTTGACTCTATCTTAGAAGCTAACAGGAAGTACATTCTAGGATAATCTAATGTCATCATTTTCATTCACAGCTAAGGATGAAGACCAAAACCAAATGAGTTAGAGAAAACCACTTGCAATGAAGACTTATCAACATTTGAACTTTAGTTTCCACACTTTGGCTTCCAAAATTTAGTTATAATTTTTCATTCTTTCACCTAATTTCTACACTTCTTCAACTGCAATTTCCAAATCAAGCTCTATACTTTGAATCCATCTCAACAACCCAAGAATTACGTTAAGGGATCTTTTGCACATCCTCAAATCAATGCATTTGAAGAAGTCACAATTTTCTTCCTTTAAGAAAATGATTTCAAAATTTAGAGTTTGCTTTCTTGTATTTATAGATGTAGTAGTATAAAAAAATAAAAAATAATTTAATTTGACTATACCCACAACTTGCAAACCTTCTTGTTGAATCTTTATCAGTCCATAATATCTTCAATACACTTAGATGTCCACATTGGTAATTTGGAAGAAGAAACGGTTGTTAACTTCTTGCTATTTCTTCAAATTTAATTTGGTCAAAGTAGAAGAAAGGTGAAATGGTTGAAAGTGGATTTTTCTTACTTTATGAGGTTTTCAATTAGTGGGTTAGTAGGGTTAGACATGTGACGGTTATGTGAGCTCGCTGTTGGAGGGAAATTTTGGTTATTAAAGAGGGTTTTATGTGATTCTAAAATTGACCATAGGAGATGTTATGTGCATGGAAAATATAGTGCCGTTAGGATCACTTAATACTCAAAATGAATTGAAGGGTAAGGATTAGATCGTTTTAGTGTTGGAAATATGCCCTAAGAAACTAAGAAATTTTGTAAAGATATTCATTTTTTCAAAACAATAGTATTCTATTTGACAAGTTTGTATTCACATTTATTATACATGAAGGTTCAAGTATGTTATTAAATGATCTATGTATTCAATCGTGCTTCACAGTAATGTACAGATCATGGTTACTTAACATATAGATAAAAAAAAATTCTTAATCGATTGATGGAATTGGATATTTCATTAAGCTTTAGATCATTACACTATATACTTTTCATGTGGAGAATAATTTACCTTTAACTAGTGAATAATCTTCTCATGCCAATAGTGTAAGTATATTTAAAATATGTAGAATTGAACCATGTGATAGTAGTCTTTGAAGGTCGAAAATGACAAAAATCATCAAATCGAAAGCATGCTTACAAAACGAAAAAATTTGCCTTTGTGTTTGAATGACCTTTTTGGCACTGCAAAAGATGTCTGTATAAGGATACTTGAAGCTATTGGATCATGTCCTTATAAACGTCGACTTCGTCTCATTCACGTGAAGCTTTTGAGCTTCCGAAATGATGCCCTTTCCACTGCTGGTGAAAGCTTAAAGAAGTTGGGTTTGCAATTCTTTTGGCTTCTGTGATTTTTACGGGTTTGTTGTGAATGAACCACTCGGAACTCCTCTTTCTTGATTTTGTTTTTCATTCCATCCCCAAGAGAGTGATACGAACAATATGAAAATAGAAAGCTCCATACTTTTGTTATCCTTCACGCAAAATAATATAGGATCCATCCCGTGTTTTTTTTATTTATTTTATTTTATTTTATTTTATTTATTTATTTTTATAATTAATTTTATAATTTTATTTTATTCTTGGTCTTATTCATTGGGCCAGATAAAATTATTTATTCTTAGGCCTGAATACCCATAAATAATAAGACTTAATTATTTATTTTTTAGACTTTATTAAACAGCCCAATAAATAATTAACAAGCCCAAATAGACCAATATAAAATTTCATACATTTTATCTAATTTATATATAAATTAATTTTCTAATTATTCAATCTGGGTCTTGGGTCCTGAATAATTAATTAACTAATTAAACTAGATAAAATATATACTCTCTCTCTTGGGTCTTTTATTTTATTATTATCCAATAATAAATTAGACTACTTAAATAAAATAAAATCCATAATTATCAAGATTAATTCCTTAACCAAAATCTGTCAGGATTCAAGGGCTATTCCAGGGACCAAAAGACACATAGCCTTGGCTTCTAAAATGACCAAAATACCCCTACTATATAAATAACTATATTTTACATTTTAAATATTTCTTAATATCACCATAAGGAAATATTGACCCCAAGAATAATGCTGCGTTAGTAAAGTCTTCGACTTACAGGTGTAATAATTAGAATACCCCTCTACGCATCGTCGTGCATTTAGAGAGGAGAAGTGTACTAACACCTCTCTAATAGACATTTACCATCCTTAGATCTCTAGTTCAATGATCTACGACTTCTGAAATATTTCTACTTTGTAAGGAAACTATCCTAAAGTAAACATTTAAGTTATGTTCCCCAGGACCCTAGATAATTAGATCATTTGAACATTCACAAAGGGCGATATAGCGCAGAAGCTATCTTGTACAAGTCTGTCTTAACTAACTAGTCATATATATGTTGGGGATATGCCCTAGAGTCAATTTGTACTTATACTATTGTCATTATGTTTTATATAATAATATGAGGCTTTCCTTTCCATGAATAGTGAGTTTTGTTTTGTGGTCATCAAGTACGTGACTTGATAGTAAAACCCTACAATGAATATAATGACTATTCTAAAACTGTCCCTGATCGATTATTATTATTGGAATAATAATAAATTAAGATTAGTGTGTTTGTGACTTCATGGCTATGTTTTACTGGCCATGGATATTTGTGATATCGAGTTAAGACATAAATAAATGTTAGAGAACATTGTATTGGATATGACCCACTGTGAGAGTACTTCATGGAATATGTCATAAGTACTTTCTAGCCATAATAATATTGAAAGTCCTTCGACCTAAATTCATCATAGTTTCCTACTTGATAAATTCTATATTTTGATATTGTCTAAAGTTGTCTTTAACCAGATAATAAATTAGACTACTGTTGGATATAAAATAAATCAAGGAGAGGAATATGATTGATTGTGAAGGAATTTGTCCCTCTCAATTATGGGAGAGATATCCATGGGCCCCTTGATAAGTTAGACTGTTAAAAATGCATGGCCGTGCTCAAATATATCAATCTAAGATATTGATATCATTTGTTTGAACAGTCTACTATGAAATCAAGAAATAATTTATTAAGCTTAATAAGGATGACATGCTCCGTGCCTTATACTTAATCTGGATAACGTGTGACAAAAGGACTAAATATAAAATTATGGTTTGGTTCAAAGAGATCACCGATCTTCATTTAACCTGGATAGTTATAATGTTTTGCTAGAAACCGCTTATAACTTGTGGGCCATTTAAATATGATTTAGGCACACTGCCAGTGTTAAATGAACCTATAGGGTCACACAATAAGCGAACTTGTTAGGTTATTTTTCTGGTGACCAGATTCGATAAATCTGGAAATATGTCTAAGTTAATCGTACTTAGAAAATTTACCAGATAAATGAATCTGGAAATATGTCCACATTCGATGTATCTGGATGATGTCCAGATTATAAGAATCTGACTCGGTAAATTAATTAGTTAAATTACCGAGAAATGGCAGAATCTTATCATATCAGTTTTAATTTAATTTTTTTAAAATTAGAATATGATAAGATATTATTAGGGTTGGACTCTAAGAGGTTCGGGGGTTTTTAAGAAAACCCTAGCCGTCTTTTCCATAGTCCAATTTTTCGGTTGAGAACATTCGTGCCATTCTCTACCAGAAAAAAAAAAAAAAACCTCTCAAACCCTAGGCGCTAGTACTCCCCGGGTATTGAGTGAGTTCGCGGTATGTATTTGATAGAAGACGTTCGCATACTGCAGCGTCTGGTGATTGTTCGGGTTGAACGTACAACAGCGCAATCAGAATTGAAGGATTTCGATTACAGCAACAAGAGGTAATTCTTAAACCTTAGATCTTCTTAATCGTTTACTTGGGTCCTCGGGAGGGATTCGTGGTTGTTTTTCGCGTTTAGGAGTCCACGAATTTTAACAGTGGTATCAGAGCAACTTGCTAAACGATTAGGTTGATTCATTTGTGTTAATCGTATTGTTGAATACATGTATGATATGTATATGTGAATTTAAATGGTATGTATCAGCATGTTCGCATGATTATGATTTTAGAATACTTAGCATGCAGACTGCCTGAATTAGGTTTAATGTGTGCGTCTTAGTTGCCTGATCAGACCAGATTAGTTGCAGATTGTCTATAAATTAGTCTGTTTTAATATGATATGGTATCGTAAGCATGCTATCCGTCGTTCTATATTTGCGAATTGTTTGTATTAATCGGCCATGATAATATGTTATCTGTATAAATATGATTAAAAGAACGCATATTGTCTATAATATGAATTTTCACGGCGATGGTTACTAAGGGGTCCGAATGTTAATTTGATTAATATTCGAAAATCGGAAGGCAAAATCTCATTCAATGAGAGAAGGAAAAATCGTTTTTCCTTCCGGGGGCGCTGCCCCTGGAGACCCCCGCAAGGGGCGCTGCCCCCTTGACCCCCGCCCGTTGACCCGCCAGCGGGACCTCTACCAGGGGCGCTGCCCCTTGGAACCCCAACTAACTATTCGTTGTATGTTATTCGTTAGTGTTTTTTATTGTAGTTGTGGATTATTTTGAATAGTGCATAGCATGGCCCGTTTTATCCCAATGTGATTGGCTGGTTACATTATGGTTGTTTTAAGTTGTAATTTTTAAATACGGCCTGCGTGTCATTTTTCATTGTTGTAAAATTGTACTGCTTTCCTAGAATAGGAATTATTTTAATTTTACTATCCAATGTAAAAGAAGACGGCAGCCAACATTTACAACCAAGGAGGAGTATGCTCAAGGCATTAGAGAATGCTTAAGGAGTTCATATACCTAGATTGACTACCTTGATCTTCACTTTGCTCGTGATGATCAACATAGGTTATGGGCCATGCTATGTCACTTTTATTTATATCTTGCATGCATATTTGATATGTTTATTTCCTGCTTACTACAATCAAATTTAAAAAAAAAAAATTTTAAGTGTTAAATGCCTTCCAAAATCAAACACTTGTTATTACTTGGATCATCATATGGTCATTCCTACCAAAGTAGGATGCTTTTGATTATCTGAGTGAGATAAGATGGAAAATAGTTTTCCATATGTTTGATATGGTTTGACTTAACTGGGCTATCAAAATGGTTTTGGGCCTAGGGCATTATATGAGATATTTTTAGCGGGGACATTTGATATCTATCTCATTTAAAATTTAAGTTTTATTTAATTATAAGATTAAAGCCAAAGCTTACTTATGATTAAAATAAAAATTTATAAAAAATATATATATATTTTTCCCCACTACGAAACATCAAAATGTTGAAGTTTCAAAAAGTTTAAATGCTTTTAGTGGGAGTTTTTCGTTAAAGTCTCGGAAAAAAAAAATTTAATTACTTTGCATATTTTTGTATGTAGATAATGGCAACAAACAGTTGGAATAATTCATTGCGATCTGTGCTTGAGAAAGACAAGCTTAGTGGGACTAACTTTCTTCATTGGGCACGAAACTTAAGAATTGTTCTTAAGCAAGAAAAAAGGCTCTATGTTCTTGAAAATCCTATTCCCCCTGCTCCAGCAAATAACGCCTCCAAAGCTGAAAAAGATGCTTATAGTAAGCACAAAGATGACTCCAACGATGTTACTTGCCTCATGCTAGCAACCATGAACTCTGAACTTCAAAAACAGTTTGAAGAAGTAGAGGCATATGACATGATTGTGCATCTCAAGGAAATGTTCCAAGAGCAAGCACGACAAGAGAGATTTGAAGCTCACAAGGAGTTAAATGCATGTAAGATGGTTTCTGGCACCTCGGTAAGTGCTCATGTCCTTAAAATGAAGGGCTATCTAGATTATCTTGATAAGCTTGGTGCTTCTGTTAATCATGACATGGCCACGGATTTGATCTTGGGCTCTTTACCTGCTGAGTATGACCAGTTTGTCATGAATTTTAACATGCATAATATAGAGAAATTCATTACTGAATTGCATGGGATGCTAAAATAAGCTGAACTGAATATTAAGAAGAATACTCCTAGTGTTCTAATGGTTCAAAAAGGGAAAGGCAAAAAGAACAACAAAAAGGGCAAGGTCATGGCTAGTAAGGGTAAGGACAAGGCAAAGTCCAAGTTCAAGCCCAAACCTAAGGCCAAGACACCAAAGGAGGGAGCTTGCCACCATTGTGGAGAACAAGGACATTGGTTAAGAAATTGCAAGCTCTATTTGGAAGCAAAGAAAAAGAAGGATAGTGAGACTGCCGCTTCAAGTATTTATGTTATTGAAATTAATTTATCTACTTCTGATTCATGGGTATTGGATACCGGTTGTGGATCTCACATTTGTGTAAATGTGCAGGGTCTAAAAATGAGTAGAGCCTTGGCAAAAGGCGAGGTGGACCTACGAGTTGCGAATGGAGCAAAAGTTGCTGCAGTAGCTGTAGGAACTTTTGAATTAATTTTGCCCAATGGACTTGTTTTAGAACTGAACAATTGTTTTTATGTTCCTACTATGAGTAAGAATATTATTTCAGTTTCTTGGTTGGATTTAGAAGGTTTGGAATTTATTATTAGGAATAACATTTGCTCCATTAATAAAAACGGCATTTTTTATGGAGATGCTTCATTATCGAATGGGCTCAATATTCTAAATCTTCGTGGATCTTCAAACATGTCTATCTATAATATAAATACTAAGAGATTGAAATACAATGATTTAAATCAGACTTACTTCTGGCATTGTCGTTTGGGCCATATAAATGAGAAACGCATAACAAAGCTTCATAATGATGGGCTTCTAAAATCGTTTGATTTAGAATCTTACAAAACATGTGATTCTTGTTTATTAGGTAAAATGACTAAAGCGCCTTTCAAGAGACAAAATGAAAGGGGAACTGATTTATTGGGCCTAATACATACTGATGTATGTGGACCAATGAATTCACATGCTAGAGGAGGATTTCAGTACTTCATTACATTTACAGATGATTTCAGCAGATATGGCTACCTGTATCTAATGAAACACAAATCTGAATCGTTCCAGAAATTCAAAGAATTTCAAAATGAAGTACAAAATCAACTTGGCAAAAGTATCAAAACACTTCGATCGGATCGAGGTGGTAAATACTTAAGTCACGAGTTTGACGAGCATCTTAAAAATTGTAGAATTATTTCCCAATTAACTCCACCAGGAACACCTCAATGGAATGGTGTATCTGAACAGAGAAATCGGACTTTATTAGATATGGTTCGATCAATGAAGAGTCAAACTGATCTTCCAATCTCCTTTTGGGGTTATGCCATGGAGACTGCTGCATTCATACTAAATCGAGTTCCATCTAAATCGGTTCAGAAAACGCCATATGAGATATGGATTGGGAGACAATCTAGTTTGTTATTTCTGAAGATTTGGGGTTGTGAAGTTTATGTAAAGCGTTTATTATCTGATAAACTTGCACCTAAATCGGATAAATGCATATTTGTGGGGTATCCTAAAGAAACTAAAGGATATCAATTTTATCTCCCAAAAGAAAATAGAGTAATTGTTATTCGAAATGGATTCTTTCTTGAAAAGGAATTTATTTTCAAAAGAATCAGTGGGAGTAAAATACATCTTGATGAGATTCAAGGACCACAATTAGTGCCTGAACCTTATCAAGATGAGATTCAAGAGCCACAATTAGTGCCTGAACCAAATAATGAATCTCGATTAGATGGCTCACAAGTCCAAGATGAGCCTACATCTATAGAACAAGGACCTCGAAGATCTGATAGGGTTTGTCAACAACCTGAGAGATATGGATTTCTCATCACTGACGATCACAATGTGAAGCTTATGGTTAATGATGAGCCCACTTCCTATCAAGAAACCATTAAGAGTTCTGACTCTAGAAAATGGTTAGAGGCTATGAAGTCTGAGATGCAATCCATGTATGATAACCAAGTTTGGACTTTGGTTAACCCACCTAAAGGTTCAAAAACCATTGGGTGTAAGTGGGTTTTCAAAAAGAAAACAGACATGGAGGGAAATGTGCATACTTACAAAGCACGACTGGTAACAAAAGGTTATAGACAAACTCATGGTATAGACTATGATGAAATCTTTTCACCAGTTGTAATGCTTAAATCTATCAGAATTCTTCTTGCCATAGCAGCATATTATGACTATGAAATTTGGCAAATGGATGTCAAAACCGCGTTTCTTAATGGAAACTTACTCGAAGATGTGTACATGACACAACCTGAGGGTTTTGATGATCCTTTGAATTCTAATAAAGTGTGCAAGCTTCAAAGATCTATTTATGGATTGAAGTAAGCATCTCGAAGTTGGAATCTTCGTTTTGATGAAGCAATTAAAGAATTTAACTTTATCAAAAATGAAGATGAGCCTTGTGTCTATAAGAAAACAAGTGGGAATGCAATAGTCTTTTTGGTACTTTATGTTGATGATATCTTACTCATTGAAAACGACATCCCAACTCTATAAAGTATAAAGACATGGTTGGGAAATTGTTTCTCAATGAAAGATTTAGGTGAAGCTGCCTATATTCTAGGTATAAGGATCTATAGAGATAGATCTAGAAAGCTAATTGGACTAAGTCAGAGTGCATACGTTGACAAGGTACTGAAAAGGTTTAGTATGCAAGACTCTAAGAGAGGATTCTTGCCAATGTCACATGGCATTAAGCTCAGCAAAACTCAAAGTCCTTCTACGAAGGATGAAGAAGAGCGCATGAACAAGATACCATACGCTTCCGCTATAGGGTCTATCATGTATGCCATGTTATGTACTCGACCCGATGTATCATATGCATTGAGCATGACGAGCGGAGTTCCGATCAAATCTTGGAGAGGCACACTGGATCTGTTGTCAAGAACATACTTGAAGTACTTAAGAAGAACTAAAGATATGTTCTTAGTTTATGGAGGACAAGAAGGCGAGCAAGTTGTAAATGGTTACACCGATGCTAGTTTTCGATCCGACATAGATGATTATAGATCGCAATCAGGTTTTCTATTTTGTTTGAATGGAGGTGCTGTAAGCTAGAAAAGTTCAAAGCAAGATACCGTGGCCGATTCTACTACAAAAGCTGAGTATGTAGCTGCCTCAACTGCAGCTAAAAAAGCAGTTTGGATTAAAAAGTTCATTACAGAACTAGATGTAGTTCCTAGTATTGTGAACCCAGTGGATCTCTATTGTAACAACAATGGAGCCATTGCACAAGCTAAGGAACCAAGATCACATCAGCGATCCAAACATATACTTAGACGTTTTCATCTCATTCGAGAAATTGTTGATAGAGGAGATGTCAATGTATGCAAGGTACCAAGTGATGACAATGTTGCAGATCCACTGACAAAGCCTCTCCCATCGTCTAAACATGATAGTCATACCAGATTAATGGGATTACGACTTATGCCAAATTGGTCTTAGTGCAAGTAGGAGACTGTTGGGGATATGCCCTAGAGTCAATTTGTACTTATACTATTGTCATTATGTTTTATATAATAATATGATGCTTTCCTTTCCATGAATAGTGAGTTTTGTTTTGTGGTCATCAAGTATGTGACTTGATAGTAAAACCCTACAATGAATACAATGACTATTCTAAAACTGTCCCTGATCGATTATTATTATTAGAATAATAATAAATTAAGATTAGTATGTTTGTGACTTCATGGCTATGTTTTACTGGCCATGGATATTTGTGATATCGAGTCATGACATAAATAAATGTTAGAGAACATTGTATTGGACATGACCCACTGTGAGAGTACTTCATGGAATATGTCATAAGTACTTTCTAGCCATAATAATATTGAAAGTCCTTCGACCTAAATTCATCATAGTTTCCTACTTGATAAATTCTATATTTTGATATTGTCTAAAGTTGTCTTTAATCAGATAATAAATTAGACTACTGTTGGATATAGAATAAATCAATGAGAGGAATATGATTGATTGTGAAGGAATTTGTCCCTCTCAATTATGGGAGAGATATCCATGGGCCCCTTGATAAGTTAGACTGTTAAAAATGCATGCCCGTGCTCAAATATATCAATCTAAGATATTGATATCATTTATTTGAACAGTCTACTATGAAATCAAGAAATAATTTATTAAACTTAATAAGGATGACATGCTCCGTGCCTTATGCTTAATCTGGATATCGTGTGACAAAAGGACTAAATATAAAATTATGGTTTGGTTCAAAGAGATCATCGATCTTCATTTAACCTGGATAGTTATAATGTTTTGCTAGAAACCGCTTATAACTTGTAGGCCATTTAAATATGATTTAGGCACACTGCCAGTGTTAAATGAACCTATAGGGTTACACAATAAGCGAACTTGTTAGGCTTATTTTTCTGGTGACCAGATTCGATGAATCTAGAAATATGTCTAAGTTAATCGTACTTAGAAAATTTACCAGATACAATGAATCTGGAAATATGTCCACATTCGATGTATTTGGATGATGTCCAGATTATAAGAATCTGACTCGGTAAATTAATTAGTTAAATTACCGAGAAATGGCAGAATCTTATCATATCAGTTTTAATTTAATTTTTTTAAAATTAGAATATGATAAGAAATTATTAGGGTTAGACTCTAAGAGGTTCGGAGGTTTTTAAGAAAACCCTAGCCGTCTTTTCCATAGTCCAATTTTTCGGTTGAGAACATTCGTGCCATTCTCTACCAGAAAAGAAAAAAAAAAAACCTCTCAAACCCTAGGCACTAGCACTCCCTGGGTATCGAGTGAGTTCGCGATGTGTATCCGATAGAGGATGTTCGCATACTGCAACGTCTGGTGATTGTTCGGGTTGAACGTACAACAACGCAATCAGAATTGACGGATTTCGATTACAGCAACCAGAAGTAATTCTTAAACCTTAGATCTTCTTAATCATTTACTTGGGTCCTCGGGAGGGATTCGTGGATGTTTTTCGCGTTTAGGAGTCCACGAATTCTAACAATATACTCAATATACAAGCATATCGGCTTTACGAAAGAACTCAACTACAGTATATCAAAGTATATGCTTCTAGCTTTGTTAGACCACCAACTCATACTCAAGCTGTAGAGTATTAGTCTATGTTGTAGCAATAATAGTTTGAGTTTTTTCTAAATAGTACTTTTAAAAACTACTATTACAGGTCCTGTTCTACGTATTCGAAATACGCTCATGTTATGAAGTGAGTGGACTACTCACTAGCTAAAGGTAAGTCGTTCCCCATTTACAATTCATAACACAATAACCTATACATGATGAGATTCTCATTCTCATCAATCAGTTAAGAACAAATATTTATGTGTTAAGTAACTCATAATCTATACCTTACTGTGAAAGACCACCATTCACATGAATTACTTATTTAAGCACAATGTGTCCTTTCCGAACGAAAATTGTGCACAAATAAAATATAAATTTACCAACAAATTTTGAGAATAAATTCTTTTATTAATAAATTCGATAATTACATTAAATAAAATTAGTCTAGAGGATATATATTCCAACAATCTCCCACTTGCACTCTAAGACTAAAAAACCCATAAATGCCTACCCCTATGGCGTCTAAATGTCTCTTGAAGACTCTCTCAGCCAAAGGCTTGGTGAAGGAATCTACTAGGTTGTTCTCCAAGGCTATATGTTCTACCACGATTTTTCATCTCTGAATAAAATTCCGGATCAGGTAGTACTTCTTCTGGATGTGCTTCCTCTTCTTGTGTGGCACAACTCCAAGTTCTGAAAGGAACTTCCAGAGCCAAACTACTTCCTTGGATGCATTCAAAGTTGCCACATACTCAACTTCCATAGTTGAGTCAATTTAACCAAAAAGGGCACTATGACACATAATCAAAATAATGATAATGATTTGCCATTATGTGAAACTCCACATATACATAAACAAGTGAAATTTACAAAAAAGATATAAAAGTATCCTCATGCCCATCACCAAAGTTGTATATTTTTTAGCACAAGCATAATCTTTTTTTTTTTCACCCAAAAAACACTTTTATTGCAAATAAGGTTCATCCCAAGAATACATTCGAATAATGAAATTATCCTTTAACCTTTTGCAAATTAATCGTTGATATGTATCTCCTTAAGGCAACCTTTTGCAAATAAATCTTTGATTAGTTACAGCAGTGTGACTTTCAGAAAATTCCATAGAAAAGATTGGGGGAAACAAAGGCATGAATTGAAAAAACTATCTACAATTGCTAAAAAGATAATTACTTTAAAGCAAAGACAAAATTGCATGACCCAATAAGGCATGCGTTTGAATTGAAAAAACTATCTACAATTGCTAAAAAGATAATTACTTTAAAGCAAAGACAAAATTGCATGACCCAATAAGGCATGCGTTTCTCATCAACATTGTGTCAGTTATATTTAAACATTCAAGCATTGTCCTAAGAATGAACATAAATTAGAAAATTCCCTTCCCAAACACAAGTCCCAAAACATGCACTTGGATTCTCAATAAAGTACTTTCACCTAGAAACTTGAGTTTAAAAATATTAAAGGATTTAACTTTTCGGACCATAATCAAATCTTTAAAAAAAATAATTTTATTGAAGGTCAAGGCAATTTTAACAGGACTACACATATTTCTAAATTTGAAAAAATGAAAATAAAGAAAAAGAATGAGACAAAATCATACCAAAGATATAATCAACAGACCACATATCAACGGTAATAGAGTAATGGGGAGATCCCAACAAAACCTTTGGAGCTCTATACCTGAGGGTGACAATCTAGACCAAAAAGAACAAATTGGAGTTGAGTGCATTATAGTAGGGCAAAATTGCCAATTGATTCCAAAAGAAAAAGAAAAGAAGAACCTCGTGTGTATAGCTCTTGAGAGGGATGGTGAAAGCCCTGCTAAGTCCTAAGTCAGCGATCTTGAGAATGCTATTATCCTTGTCAACTAGGAGGTTTTGGGGCTTGAGATCCCTGTGGAGGATGCTGTGGCTGTGACAATGGGCGATGCCCTTATAGAGCTAGAAGAGGAAGCTTTGAACTTGGGAAGAAGGAAGGAGCCTATAGAACTTGTCACATGCTGACCTGTGACGAGTCGTTCACATAGGCATGACCTTGCCCACCCCCAATCTTAACATCCAAGGTGGAGACAGAGCGTTCATGTGTCCTTAGACTTGTCTACGAATCGGAAGGACTAAACGTTTCTAAGCGTACTTAGTCACCGTCTATGGCCGGATCGAATACTCCTAGGAACTTTTGTGCCCGTGCCACGGAGTGTCTAGCCAAGCTTGAAGATACCCGAATGTCCCAAACCAACGGCCCTACTAAAGGGCCATGTCAAGTGCCGAGCACCTATGCCAATGCCGCAAGCCTACGTGCCCAACGCAAGATAGTGCCATGCACCTAGTGCTGGCTCGTGTCGAACGTGCGCCCAGCACCAGACCATGCCTGTGCCCAATATCTAGCCCATACTACACGACCAAGCTACCAACGTTCGTACCAAGACCGTGCCATAAGCCCGCGTGCCCTACACTAGACAGTGCCGCGCACCCAGTGTAGGCCCGTGTCGTGCGTGCGCCCAGCAGGAGACGATGGAGGACCGACAGCCCCTCCGTTTTTTTATGTAAATACTTAGTTAGTCTTTTGTTATATTTTTGTAATTTTCCTAAAGCCTTGAAGGCCATGCATGTAAATTCTTATAGGTAGATTCCATGTACTTAGCTCTATAGAAAATTGACAAACTTTTCCCACCTCCTTAGAAAAATGGTGTCTACTGCTAGAACATGGGAAAAGTTTACCACGTCTATTATAAGGGGCATACAAAAACGAGATCGAGTAAAAGTAAATGAAGTCGGTTGTAATCATTGGTGTTCCCCCTCAATAATATATATTGTAAATACTTTGTACAAGCTTTCTTATGAATGAAATGAGTTCTTTCAAGCAAGCATGTGTAGGTTAAGTGCCGTTTTCTGTCGTTTTTACACCGTTCATTGTTGTTTTCCATCATTTTCATAGCGAACCAGTGTGAATCCATTCAAACTCACTAAAAAACATTCAAACAAAGTTATAGAAGGCTGGTGTGATATGAGGTCGGGCCTAGCCAAGTCCTAGGCATTATGGTTAGTCTAAGTGCTAAAAAACGACCCGTGACAGTTGGTATCAAAGCCATTAGAGATATGACTTCAAGTTCAGAGAATATTGGTCCGTTGCAAGGCATTGGAAGCAACAAGGATCGGTTGCAAGCCCTTGAGGTCGCCATAAATAAAATTCATCTCCTGTGCTATGGAAGCGAAATGGACGGTAACTCTATGGTGAGATGATTGTCCCTAGTGGAGGCAAATGTTGTGAGACAAAGTGAAAAACTAGAGGCAACTAGTTTTGAGACGAGGCACGTGGTACAAGATGTCCAGTCTCACAGGGAGAGAATTGGACGAAACGAGGTGGAAGTGAAAAATAACTGCATGACTATTGTTGAGTTGCGGGCCATGTTGGAAGATGTTCGGGCTGAGTTGAGAACATTGTGAAACCCCACCTAAAGCTAACCCTAGAGTAAGGGGGATGAGATGTATATCATGCATAAAATATACCTTTTGAATGATTTTGAATGCCTTAAAATTGTCGTTTATAGGTTAAATGATTTATTTATGCTTGTTGAGTAGAAATGGTAAAAATGTAATTTTGCTTGAGGTCAAAATAGGAAGATGACTTGAGGTTTAGATAAGAAGAATATTTAGTTGAAAAAATAAGAATAAGAGTTGTTGTAGTTAAGTGGTTAAAGCTTTGTGAATTAATCTCTAAGGTCTTGAATTCAAATCCCATCACTTAAGTTTTATTTATTGGGAAATAAGCCATCTTAGACTAGATTTCTGATGTAAATATCGAATATTTTAATAAAAAATTTATTTTCATAAATTGTTTATGAATTTACATTTTTATTTATGCACAATTATGTTTGAAAAAGACCCATTGTGTTTAAGTAAGTAGACCATATGAATGGTGGTCTTTCACATTAAGGTATGAATCATGGGTTACTTAACATATAAACATTTGTTCTTAACCGATTGATAAGAATGAGAATCTCATCATGTTTATGTTATTATGTTGTGAATTCCAAATGGGGAATGGCTTACCTTTAGCTAGTGAGTAATCCACTCACTTCATGACATAAGCGTATTTTGAATACGTAGAACAGGCCTTGTAGTAGCGGTTTCTAAAAGTACTATATGGTAGAAACCTAGACTACTACTGCTACAGCATAGACTAGTACTCTACGGCTTGAGTATGAGTTGGTAGTCTGACGAAGCTGGAAGCATGTACTTTAATATGCTATAGTTGAGGTTTTATCGTATGACCAATATACTTGCATGTTTGGTATGTGTGACTAGTTAGTTAAAATAGACTTATACAGGATAGTTTCTATACTATATCGTCTATTGTGGTTGTCTGAATAATCTAAATATCCAGGGCTCTGGGAAACATAACTTGGATGTTTGCTTTAGGGTAGCTTCTTTGGAAAGCGGAAACAATCTAGGAAGTCATGAATTATTGGACTAGAAGCCTAAGGATGGTAGATGTCATTTAGAGAGGTGTTAGTATATTTATTCCTCTCTAAATGTACGGCGATGTATAGAAGGGTATTTTAGTCATTTCACCTGTAGATCGGAGACTTTGCTAACGCGGAATTGTCCTTGGGGTCAATATTTTCTTATGGTGATATTAAGAAATATTTAAAATGCAAAATACAGCTATTTATATGACGAAGGTATTTTGGTCATTTTAGTAGTCAAGGCGATGTGTCTTTTGGTCTCCAGTATAGACTGTGAGTCTTAATTAAATACAGACTAAGAAATTAGTCTTAAATTAAATTAAATTGAATTTGTTTTATTTAAATAGTCTGATTTTATTATTGAGTTAGAATAAAATAAAAGTTCATGGAAAGAGAGAATTAATTAAATTAGTTTGGTGGGTTAATTAATTGTTTAGGACTTTGACCCAGTTTGAATAATTAAAGATTGACCTGAGACTAAACTAATATAGGCTTGTTAATTGGACTAGTTTATTTGGACTGAAAATTTAATTATTTATTGAGCCATTTATTTAGTTCTAATTAGAATAATTAATTTAGTCCAAAAGACTAAATTAAGAGTCCAATGGACCAATCCAGTTTAACTTAGGGTTTTATTTAGGTTAAACAGGAGGATAAAGAAGGACGTGGTTTTTACTCTTCTAAGGGTTAAGAAAACAACGTTGTTTTTTTTCTTCTTTTGGCGTGAGAAAAAAAAATAGACGCCTCCTTTCTCTCTCCAAGAAAAACTCCCTAGCCTTGTGAGATGTTCACCTAACATGGATTAGGCAGGCCATATACTGAAAGATCGAGAGGTTGGCGTTCAAATACGTGTACAGACAAAGTAGGAGGCTTGCAGAAATCGCACCAGAAGTTTTCACCAACACACCTACCCCAGTACCACACATTCTGATCTAGCCAATTCTGAGAATGAGGAAAAGAAGTAAAAAAGTTTTTCCCTTGGAACCCCCCCAAGCCGTGATCGGCGCCAGTTGAGGCCGCTGGAACCGGCGCCAGCTGTGACCTGGAAGTTTCTTGTTCTTCGTTTTTCAGTTTTTTTCCTTCTGCTGCGTGCTTTGATTTCCCACTTTAAACCTTCAATTGCTATCAGAGCATGAAGGTTTTGTGAAAATATAGGAAGCATGCATCTAGTTAAATAAAACTGGACACATATGTGAGAGTAACTGTGATTCTTTGCTGTTTTTGATATGGATAGATTCTCTGTTAAACCTCTCTGATGAAGGTATAGTAGATTTGTAATTTACTATTTTTTTTTTAGCAAATCGTGTAAGCCCAATGTTAAAGGGTATAGGCGATTGTTGGTTTTTGGTGTTGTTGATTTTGGGTTGAAATCGGAGAGCCAACGCAGCCAGAAGTTGCGCAGAAAAACAGAGGAAATTCGTAGAAGAAAATTGCAACGAAAATCAAAGGAGAGCCCAGCAGACCAGGACCAGCGCCGGCTCAGGTCTGGTTGCACGCTAGTCGCCCGTGAGGTGCTGGTCCAGTGCGGCGGTTGTTGTGGACCGCAGTGCAATTGGGTACTCAATCCAGCGCGGTGGGTGCAGTGGACCAAGGAGAAATTTTTTATTTTTCCTTGTAATTTTTCTTGCATTTTCTTTTTGTTTTAGGGTCCATACCAGGAGAAGTTAATATTTTTGCAATAGTTAATATTCATGGAATATTTTTGCATGAAAAATATTAATAACGAATTTTAGGATTAAACAAGACCATTAATTAATAAATTAATGTATTTAATTCTATTATCTGGGCACTTAGGTTTAAAAATAGAAAAGCATAAAAACATCTATTTTTTTCTAGCATGCTATTTATTTTTAAGTACTTATGTGTACGTTTTCTCAAATACCAAAGTCTTTGAGAATATTTTTTACAAGAAAAATATTTTTCTACAAATTGAATGGTTATTTTAATTTGAACAAAAATTAATCCTTAGATATTTTCTTAAATGATTTAATCCTTGACATAGAAAATATATTAGATTTAGATATTTTTACAAGTTAAAATAGAAAGCCATTTTGTTTTATTTTCGCACAAGAAAAATTATTTTGTCAAATAAACTTAAGACCAAAGTCTCTAAAAAGTCTTAATTGAATTTTTTTTAAATCATTAAGTTTTTAACTTAAATAAAATTAGTTCATGGAAAAATCTCCCAAAGAATATGAACCTTGACATAGAGATTTTAATGGATTTAGATATTTTATTTTTGAGTTAAGGGAAAACTTAATGGAAATTTTCAAAAGGATATTTTTCAAAAAATCCTTGTTTAAAAGACTAAGTGGGAAAGGTGTTCCAACGGCCCCACGACTTCCATCACGATCCTCATTAGATATCGTAGGTCCCCTCACATCACCTTGGGAGTGAACCCGTATAGGATGGAGATACCACAAGGATCTAGATCTCATGGAGGGATATAATTAATAATCCGGGACACGTACTATGATCGGCCAGCCCACGTTGGAGGTTATAGTGCGAGGTATGTCCATAGAAAATGAGAGAAAATGACTATCCCTTCGATGGAGTTATCTTCTAGATCATTACCTAGAAAAAAATTTAATTTGTGATAGTTAACACACTTAGCTTAGGGAACTGTTAATCTTTTCAATAAGCTATGTCAATTTTCCTAAGAGCTAAATTAATTATTATCAGTTTTGATATAAGGATAAAGTGCACAAATTTGTTTTATTTTCACAAACTAAATCTTTTTATTTTTTTTTATTTTTTCAGAAATTGTGGGAGGTTCTTTTAGTCCTTTGGACGTTATTTTTCGAGAAAATAAGCTAATGGAACCAAACTATATGGACTGAAAGAGGAACCTGGATATAATACTTACAGTGGAAGAATATAAGTATGTCATTTACGAAACCTATCCTGTTATCGGGGAGGGTTCTACTGTCGAAGAGCAAGAGGCTGAGAAGGTGTGGAAGAAGACTGACGAAATAGTACGCTGCTATATGTTAGCCTCCATGTCTAATGTGCTCCAGTCCAAACACGAGCACATGGCTTCTGCGTACGATGTAAGTCAATCATTAACCACGATATTCAAAGATAAGAGCCGACTCGCAAGGCAGGAGGCTCTTTGAACTATCATAAACACTAAGATGGCTGAGGGAGCATCAATCAGAGAGCATATGCTCAAGAGATTATTGCTTTTGAGGAGATAGAAATCTTAGGAGTTGTCATGACCTTGAGAGCCAAGTGGATATAGTTCTCGAATCTCTACCAGGTTCCTTTACTCAGTTCAAGGTGAATTACAACATGAGCAAGTTAAATATGAGTTTAACTGAGTTGATGAAGTAATTCCAGATGGCGGAGAAGGTCATGAAGCTACAATCTAAGGCTATAATTGCTAAGGCTTCTTCCTCTAGAATTGGGCCCAAGCCCAGAAAGTTCAAATGGAAGAAAGGAAACGCAGTAGCCCAGCCCAAGACCCAGCCCAAAGACAAACCCAATGGTAAGTGCTTCAAATGTGGACTGAAGGGACACTGGAAAAAGGAGTGTCCAGATCTTCAAGCTAAGAAAAACTCCACAAGTAATGTTTTCTATCTAGACTCTATATTAATGGTTAGATCAACTTCCACTTGGATTGTTGATTCAAGAGCTACTGATCACATCTGTAACAACTTGCAGGGGTTTAGAAAGATTAGAAGACTCTAGAAGGGCGAACATAGGCTACGTGTGGGAAATGGAGCACAAGTTTGGGCCCTTGTAGTGGGAGAGCTGGATCTTATTTTTTATTGTAATAGAATAGTGGTTTTAAAGGTTTGGCTGTCTAGTTAATTCAGTATGAAGGACTTGGGAGAAGCGAGTAACATTTTCGGCATTAGGCTTCTTAGAAATAAGAAGTAAAGAATGTTAGGATTATCTCAAGCGGCATACATTGACAAGATGCTGGCCAAGTACAGCATGGACTCATGCAAAAGAGCTCTAATTCCTTGTAGACATCGGTTGTCCATTTCTTTAAGAGTCTGTCCTAAGTCTCAAGAAGAAAAAGACAAAATGAGTAGGATTCCCTATGCTTCAGCTGTGGGAAGTCTCATGTATGTCATGCTATGTACTAGGTCAGATATCTGCTTTGCTGTAGGCTAAGTTAGTAGATATCAGTCAAACCCTGGGGAGGTTCATTGGCAAGCTGTAAAGCATATTCTCAAGTACCTCAAGGGAATGATAGATTATATGCTGGTTTACAGGATGATGACTTGGTTCCTATAGGATACACAGACTCAGACTTCCAAGCAGATAAGGATAAGAGAAAATTCACTAGTGGATATATCTTCACCTTGTCTGGAGGAGCCATTTTATGGAGGAGTATCAAGTAATCTTTCATTATTGACTCAACCATGGAAGTTGAGTATGTGGCAGCTTCGGAGGCATCCAAGGAAGCAATTTGGTTCTAAAAGTTCCTATCAGAACTTGAAGTCGTGCCACACATGGACATGTCGATTGTGATGTATTGCGATAACACTGTAGCAGTATCACAATCCAAAGAACCCAGGAACCACAAGAAGGGGAAGTACATTGAGAGGAAGTACCACCTGATCCGGAATTTCATCCAGAAATGGGAAGTCGTGGTGGAACAGATTGCTTCAGAGAACAATCTAGTAGATCCATTCACCAAACCTACGGCTGAGAGAGTCTTCAAAAGACACTTAGATGCCATAGAGGTGGGCACCTACGGACGTATTTAGTCTTAGAGTGCAAGTGGAAGATTGTTGGGAAATATGCCCTCTTAGACTAGGTTTCTGATGTAAACATCGAATGTTTTAATAAAAGAATTTATTATTAGAAATTATTTGTGAATTTACATTTTTATTTGTGCACAATTACGTTTGAAAAAGACCCATTGTATTTAAGTAAGTGGTCTATGTGAATGGTGGTCTTTCACAATAAAGTATAGATCACGAGTTACTTAATACATAAACGTTTGTTTTCTTAACCGATTGATGAGAATGGGAATCTCATCATGTCTAGGTTATTATGTTGTGAATTCTAAATGAGGAATGGATTACCTTTAGCCAATGAGTAGTCCACTCACTTCATAACATAAGCGTATTTCGAATACGTAGAACATGATTTGTAATAGTGGTTTCTAAAAGTACTATATGGTAGAAACCTAGACTACAATTGCTACAGCGTGGACTAGTACTCTACGGCTTGAGTATAAGTTGATGGCCTGACGAAGCTGGAAGCATGTTCTTTGATATGCTATAGTTGAGATTTTATCGTAGGACCAATATACTTGCATGTTGGTATGTGTGACTAGTTAGTTAAGACAAACTTGTACAAGATAGTTTCTATACTATATCGCCCCTTGTGGTTGTCTCAATGATCTAAATATCCAGGGCCTTGGGAAACATAACTTGGATGTTTGCTTTAGGGTAGCTCCCTTGGAAAGCGGAAACAATCTAGGAAGTCATGGATCATTGGACTAGAAGTCTAAGGATGATAGATGTCATTTAGAGAGGTGTTAGTACATTTATTCCTCTCTAAATGTACGACGATATATAGAGGGGTATTTTAGTCATTTTACTTATAGGTCAGAGACTTTGCTAACGTAGTATTGTCCTGGAGGTCAATATTTCCTTATGATGATATTAGAAAATATTTAAAATGTAAAATGCAGCTATATATATGGCAAGGGTATTTTGGTCATTTTAGTAGCCAATGTGGTGTGTCTTTTGGTCTCCAGTATAGACTGTGAGTCCTAATTAAATACAGGCTAAGGAATTGGTCTTAAATTAAATTTAATAAAATTTATTTTATTTAAGTAGTCTGATTTAATTATTGGGTTAGAATAAAATAAAGGTCCATGGAGAGAGAGAATTAATTAAATAGGTTTGGTAGGTTAAATAATTGTTCAGGGCTTTGGCCCAATTTGAATAATTAAATATTGACCTGGGACTAAACTAATATAGGCTTGTTAATTGGACTAATTTATTTGGGCTGAAAAATTAATTATTTATTGGACCATTTATTTAGTTCTAATTAGAATAATTAATTTAGTCCAAAAGGCTAAACTAAGAGTCTAATGGGCCAATCCAGTTTAACATAGGATTTTATTTAGGTTGAATTGGAGAATAAAGAAGGACGTGGTTTTTACTCTTCTGAGGGTTAAGAAAACAGCGTTGTTTTTTTTTTTTTTCTGGTGTGAGAAAAAAAAAACAGATGCCTCCTTTCTCTCTCCAAGAAAAATTCCTTAGCCCTGTGAGATGTTCACCAAACGTGGATTAGGCAGGCCAGATACTGGAAGATCGAGAGGTTGGCGTTCATATACATGCAAAAACAAAGTAAGAGGCTTGCAGGAATCGCACCAGAGGTTTCTACCAACGCACCAACCCCAATCCCACACATTCCGGTCCAGTCAATTCTAAGAACGAGGAAAAGAGGTAAAAAAAATTTTCCCTCGGAGTCCCGCCAGGTCGTTACCGGCACCGACTGAGGTCGTCAGAACCGGTTCCGGCCTGTGTGTTTCCTATTCTTCAGTTTTCCTAGTTTTTGCTTTCGCTGCGTGCTTTGCTTCCCCCTTTTAAACCTTTATTATTTATATTTATCTTAGCTATGTTTGAATTTTCGTTTTTTATTACATTCCTTAAAGATAGGAATATTGTCTTAAGGAAGACATAATGGTAATGTCTTGACCATATGGCCTTGTCTTAAAAAGAATTCTAGAAGAATTCTTGTCCCCTTTAATTTTACTAGCCTTGTTCTAACATCTTTGAAATTTAAACTACTCTTAACTCTTTAACCCATTTTTAATCATAAAAATTCTGAGATAATTCTCTAAGCTTAGAATTCAAAAATCCCAGTTCTTGTGGGATAGAGATGGCCGAAAGTAAGGAGGGGAAATAGGTAGGGGTTCCAAGAAAAAAAAAAACACCATAGCTAGTCCTTCAAACTCCATCTTCATCTTGTTCATGTTTTGGTAAGAAAATTTGGAAAATTTTTTAGATTTCCTTCAAGGCTATTTTCAAAAATTTCAGCCAGCTTTCCTACCTAATTTTTGCAAGAAAACCAATCATTTTATGTGAGGATGAAGGCTGGGAATTCATTGAATTTTAGGAGCCGTACAAACAGCCTCAAACCAGAATTTTTTGCAACAAGTTCGCGACATTAAATATGAAATTTGAAGCTACCGTTAGAACATATGAACAGATGGAACTTCCTCTATTTTTCTTCAAGATGAAGGCTGGAAAAACCACTATTAAAAGACCTTCAAACACCTTTAAAATCCAGCTGCAAAATCGTGCCAAAGAGGACAAAAAATTCTGCATTAAAACCATTTCAATTCCAAGTGTTCTCGAAGCTTCAATTCGAAAATTTTTTTAGCTTGTCTCTTCAAGGCTAAGGCCAAAATTTTTCATCAAAACCCACTGAAATTCTGACCTTGTATAGCCATGAACTGAACATCTTGGTTTTCCCACCAACCTTGAATATTAGGACTCCATTATCATACTTCAAAAAGCTTCTATTATCATTATATCCAAAACTTATTCAAACTTTAAACTAAATCCCAAATTTTATTCCATTAAAACATTCCTATAGCTATGATAAAACCAGAAAATTCTCTACCATTATATGATCATTTTTGCCAGCCTTAGGTCTAAACAATTCTTTGGTTGAAACCTAGCTAATTCAGCCTTACACTATTGAAAAATAAGAAACCTTTCAAGAGCAAACTCCATTAACTAATCTTATATCTCAAACAACTCCACCTTTTTCTCCATTTAAATTTTTAAAAAATTTGAAAACCTTCTCTCTTATTCTTGATAACCGAAAACTCCTTCTACACTAAGCCATCATAATTCCAGCCATACTCAAAATTCATTTTTTCTCAAACTCTCTCAAAAGAACACCAAGAATACCAAGAACACACACTTCACATCTTCAAGCCTAAACCAATCCTAAACACCTCCAATCACTCCCAAACTCTCTAGATCATCCATATTCAACTTATATTCTTCATTTCTGCACTTTATAATATCGAAACACACAAAATTGAATTTTCAAACGGATCAAACCAACTTTTTTTGTTGAATATTTGAAGAACACCAAAAGGTAAATAAAGAACAATCTCCTTGTTCTTCTTCTCCTGTTCATTCTCTATTGTCCTTCTCTACTCTCATTCGTGACTCTTTCACATACACACTCTCTCTCTCTTGGCCGAAATGGTGATGTTCAACCATGGATTACTTTCGGACCATTAAAGGCCATCAAGCACTTGAATATCTTCACTAACAAAGGATAATCCCTCATTAAACGAGCATCAATCAAGTATTTTTCCTTAATCTCCCTTTTTAATTCTCAGAATCGAGACTCCTAAATGTTGATAGGATGATTGAATAAAGTAGGGGTTGAGGATATATAAGTGGGTGAAAGAGATGGAGTTAGGACATGAGAATTGGAATGAATGATTATGCCTTATAGATTTTGCTTTTGAATCACTATATGTT
Organism: Voacanga thouarsii; assembly: GCA_026120185.1. Classification (NCBI taxonomy): domain Eukaryota; kingdom Viridiplantae; phylum Streptophyta; class Magnoliopsida; order Gentianales; family Apocynaceae; genus Voacanga; species Voacanga thouarsii. The sequence continues at coordinate 1,538,236 of JANUWF010002273.1, forward strand.
CATCATGATTAAAGAGAATTATGGATGTTTTAATGCATGTTAGATATTATGCCACCATTGGTGATTAGGCCTTTATGATATTATTTTTCAATAGAGTCATAGATAATGTTATGCCTAGTAGAAGATCATCAATGTTGTAGTATATGTTAATTCAAGTCTATGTTTATGGATAGATTATCATGTCATTTATTATGTGAGAATATGTTCATAGATCTTCTCTAACAATAGAAAATTATTGTAAGATCTATTTTTTATTAATTCTAGAATTATTTTTACTAACATTATTGTTATTAATTTAATTAGAACTATTATTCAATTTAAGCTATAAAATTCGAAAAACATTAGGTAGGTTTGAAATAGAGTATTATTTAAAATATTATTTTATTAGTTAAATAAATAAAATCTTTTTATTAGAAATAAATAATAAAATATTGAAATTAATTTATATCGAATGACCTTGTAGACCATAGTAATAATATTAGTTAACCTTACTAAAACTTTTATCTATATCCATAAATATTATTTATATTAAAATTTATTTGTTATTTATTAATTAAAAATTAAGTATAATTCATTTATTATTAATTTTATTGGTTATTTATTATCTATTAATTATTAATTAAAAATTAAATATAATTCATTATTTATAATAATACTATTTAAATTTTACTAATTACCAATATTATTTAGGATTTATTATTATTCATTCTTTAACAGTAATTTTATTTATTAGCAATATTACTCAATATTTATTATTTGAAACTATAACTTATGATTAGTTACTTTATAACATCCATTTATTTTAACTTATCAAGTTAGGTTATTTTATAAAATACTTTATCAACTAGTATTAAAGTTTAGGACATTATGGTCTTGGTTAGTTGTTGATATGGTTAGTTGAACTAAGAACTATTTATTTAAGGCAAATATGGTCTGAATATTGTCTTATACCTTGTGTTTACCCCAGGAGGGGATAGGTTGACCTTGGAAGACTTTTGAACTCGAGAAGAACAAAAGATCTAGTAAGTTCTTGCATGAAACCATTTGAAGACCAAAGTTATCGTGGCAAATCAAACTCAATGTATACGAGTATTTGTACTGTAAAGGCAATTATTGACATTTTTTCCTTTTCGTTTCAGTCAAGCAAACCATTTGAAATTAAACAAACAATTTTACTAAAAACACTAAACTTTTCCTAAAAACCCAATTTTGATAAGAATTTCAGAAACCATAGTTGCTATTTCCAAGTGAATCATTGTATGATCTTTTTCTTCCCAAGTGGGACAAACAACGTTGAGTACTCAATAAGGTTAGACTGCTAGAACTAGTCTTTGAAGGGTTAGGATAAGTCTCTCAGTAGATGGCCACCTCTGAGGGGTGAGTTCTTCCCGGATAGGATGCCACTCCTATAGATCATACCGGTTCAAGCTAGCAAGTTCAGTCAAGTGAACTGTGTATTTTTGGAGTGGACAACCGGTAAGTTTTGATGTAGAGATGGAAGAATATCTCACCCGATAGGTCGTACACCCACGTTGTGTTAGTATGCACAAAGTGTGACATTCTGATCGTTTTATTGTCATAGTGCATAAAGTGTAGTGCCATGGCTATCTTTTTTTAGTGGTTATATTTATTGTGTACATGTATATTTTGGAAAATAAAACACCACTCTTCATTTGTGAAATTTATTTGAGGCTTGCCAATATTTTCTTTTATGAAGCTTTCACAACTTGCTTACACGGGCTTACTGAGATTTATATCTCACCACCTTTTATACCATGTTTTTAGGTCGATCTTGTTGTGAAGGTTATTAGCTAGAGAATTGCCTATGTTTTGAAGACTCATTGTCATGTTTCCTATGTCTTTCTTTTGAGGGACAATAGCAGACATTTATTTTTGAGCTTATTTATGTATTACTTGGGTTGTAATAAGTATAATTTTGATTTATTTCTTTCATTTATTTTGTGTGTCTTAGTTATAAAGACTCCTTGTCCTTAGACGGGGCGACATCCCCAACCCTAATGGGGGCATAGGTAGTGGGGTATTACAAGTGGTTTCAAAAACTAGGTTTAGACAATTATTGATAGCATATGCTTTGTTTCATCAAGGATTAAAATCTTTTGACTAATCTGGTTTGTTTGTGTTGTAGGATGGTTAGAATGATTAGAACTGCGAGGAAGGGGCAGCAATGGCATCCACCAATCCCTATCAACCCAGAAAATTTACCAGTGCCACAACCTGCACCGCAACCCACACCTCAAACAATCATACCCTTGGACGAGAGCAGTGATGATGAGGTTTAGATTATTGAGTCATCTCCTATACCTGTAATAGATTTAGTTATCGATAGTGAGGATGAGGAAATTAACATGGAGTATGTCCTATACCCGCCTAGCCCCGTGATTGACTTGACTGCTGATAGTGATGACTTAAAAGAGATAGACTATGAATCTCCATCTAGACCTTCTGTTGTACCCCTACCCAACCATGTTGAAACTGGGGAAAGCTCTAGGAGACTCAGGAAGGAGCCAATGGACTATGAGTTCGTGAATGGGGCAAGGATAGACTTTTCTAGGAATATTAGAGGATGGTTATATGATGCTGACACCGAAGATTCTGATAAGGATTAGGAGGGGCTAAGTTCTGCTATGCTTAAGAAGTTTTTATTTACAGCTTTCAATAAACTCCTGTGCTAGGGGTCCATTTATATTTAATGCTTTATTTCAAAATTTATGCAAATAAGAGTACTTGGTGTACTCTAATCTTGAAAAATGCAATTCTTCATGTAAAACTTGCATCCAATTTTCTTTTGCTTAAGCCTGAATATGAATGCATGCTCGATTTGAGTGTTTTAAACTTTGATACATAAACTCATTATCTGGGGCATGATTTAGAATGGCGCCAAAATGTCGTGCAGCAACATCCAGCATAAAGGTTCCTGAGGCAAAACCCACGACTCCGGAGCTTGATGCAACTCAACCATCTTTGCCAAATCAGGGAAATGAGAATGAACCAGAGCAGGAAGTGGAATCTGAAGAACCTGTCAGTGTAACTATGGGGCGAGCATTCCACAAAATGATGGAGATTTTGCAAACCCTATCTGAGTGAAGGAATCCGAAGGGGGAATATGAAGCGTTGGAGAGGTTTCTAAAATTTCAACCTCCCACTTTCTTGGGAGAAGCCGAGCAAGACCAGAAAGTGGAGCAGTGGGTGGAGCAGATGGTGGACATCTTTGCCACACTCCAGTACACCGAGAAGCGAATGGTGAAATTTGTTGCATTTAGGCTGAGGGGCCAGCTCGAGCATGATGGCAGCGAGTCCAAGATGACTGGAAAATGATAGATCAAGACTGGACATGGGCCAACTTTGTAGAGGTATTCAGAGCAGAATATATCCCTTAGTGTATAATAGAGAAAAAGGAAGACGAATTCCAAAATTTGAAGTAAGGGAGCATGACTATGGCTTAATATGTTGCTTGTTTTACTCAATTGTCAAAATAATGCAAATGGCTGATAGATACCGAGCAGAACCGAATAAGGTAGTTTGTTAAAGGATTGAGGCAGGAGTTGAGAAGGGCTTTGGCAAGCTCTCCACCAATGACTTATTCAGGGGCAATGGACGCAGCAACCCAGATTGAGAACAAGGATCGCAACAGGATAGTACCAAGACTTTTCTTGCTGCCCAGACAACCACCGAGACCTTTTCAAGAGGTAGCAACCCAATAAGCGACTTGCTATCCAGCAATGATAGAACCGAGTGAAGTAAGCACGAACTGTACTAGTTGGTCCTATACAAAATCTTCCATCATGCCGACACTGCGGGAAAAAGGGTCATGTAGAGAAGAATTGTTGGTCCAAGGGAGCTGAAGTGGAGATTAATGACCGCACTCGTGTTAAGTTTGCCAGAGAGAGATAAACCTTACGCTCTGTATACTGATGCTTCAAATGAAGGTTTGGGAGCAGTATTGATGTAGGATAGGAAGGTAATAGCCTATGCTTCTCGAAAGTTGAAGCCTCATGAAATCAATTATTCAACGCATGATTTGAAGCTGGTTGCCATTGTATTTACTTTAAAGAAATGGTGGCATTACTTGTATGGAGATTAGTATGAAGTGTTTACTGACCACAAGAGTTTGAAATACATCTTTACCTAGAAGGACTTGAATTTGAGGTAACGAAGATAGATGGAATTTTTGGAAGAATATCGTTGTTCTATCAACTACCATCCCGAAAAGGCTAACGTTGTTGATGCCCTGAGCTGTAAAGTCAAAACGGCCAGGCTGAGAGTGCAGGAGATTCAAGCCGTCTAAGAAGTGTAGGATAGAAGGACGGAAGTGCAAGAAGAGAGGATTATTATTAGCAACCTGAGATTGATATCGGACCTAAGGCGGGAAATCATCGAAGCTCAGCAAAGTAATGCGAAGTTTCAACTTTTCAAGGATAGAGGCAGTGATTTTCGACAGGACAAAGCGGGAGTTCTGTATTTTTGAGATCGTTTGTGTGTACTTGATGAGCACCAGCTGAAGGATAGGATTTTGGAAGAGGTGCATAAAAGTAAGTATGCGATTCATCCAGGAGATGTAAAAATGTATCAAGATCTAAAAAGGGCTTATTGGTGGCCCGAAATGAAGAGGAACATGGTTAAATATATCTCCACGTGTTTGACCTGTCAAAAAGTCAAAGTGGAGTACAAAAAGTTAACAGAATTACTGTAATCGTTATAGATACCTAAATAGAAATAGGAAGAGGTAACCATGGACTTCGTTACTGGACTCCCTATGGCAAGGACCCAAAAGGACGCCATATGAGTAGTGGTAGATAGATTGATCAAGTCAGCAAATTTCATACCGATAAACGTAAGGGGTTCAATGGAGAAGTTAACTCAAACCTATACAAGGGAAATAATCAGATTGCATTGAGTGCCTTCGAGTATTGTGTCCGACCAAGACCCGAGATTTACATCCCGATTTTGGGGTAAGTTTCAAGAATAAATGGGTTCTAGTCTAAAGTTCAGTACAACGGCGCATCCGCAAATCAATGGTCAGTTAGAAATGGTTATTTAGATATTAGAAGACATGTTAAGAGCTTGTGTATTAGATTTCAAGGATAAGTGGATTAAATGTGTACTGTATGCGGAATTAGCTTACAATAATAGCTATCAGTCTTAGATTGGGATGGCCCCGTATGAAGTATTGTATGGACGTAAGTGTCAAGTACCTGTATACTGAAGCTAGTTGGAAGATGGCCACATAGGCAACTCTAGAGAAGTCTGTGTTTAGGAAATGTTAGATAAGGTAAAGCTTATCAAAGAAAGGTTGAAAGCGGGCCAGAGCTGACAAAAGAGTTATGCGGACAATAGGCAAATGGAGTTAGGAATTTCAAGTAGGAGATAATGTGTTTTTAAGATTGACATTGAATAGAGAAATTTTGAAGCATCCGAAAGCTAGGAAGCTGAATCCAAGATATTTGGGACCGTTTTTTATAAGGGCCTGATGTAGCTACCCTAACGATTGTGGACAAAAAGCTAACATCTACCCCAAAAGATCAAAATCTGAAAATCTGTAAAGGAACAGGGCTCATGTATGTTGATCTTATGATAAACGGGAGACCTGTCCATGCGATGGTGGATACCAGGGCTACACACAACTACTTGGCTAGCACAGAGGTAGAAAGGCTAGGTTTGGTGTTAGAAAAGGGTACTGGTCAAGTAAAAGCTATTGACTCGGCCCCAAAGCTTGTCGTTGGTGTCGCTAGGGTAATGAGCATGAAAATGGAGCACTTCGAAGGAAGAACCAATCTCACTGCTGTAGAGATGGATGACTTCAAACTGATCCTCGGGCTCGAATTCTTGCGACACACAAAGACTTCGGTTTTACCCTATGGTAACTCACTCTTAATGATAGGAAACAAACCGTGCGTCGTACCAGCAATGATTGGGAGAGTTTCGACCAAAAGCTTATTTGCCTTTCAACTAAAGAAGGGCCTTAAGCGCAAGGAAGCCACGTACCTAGCCCACTTATAGTGGGAAGAAGCAGAATAGACCTTGGGACCAATACCAGAAGTTGTGAAATACCTGCTGGAGGAGTACGAAGATGTGATGCCCGATGAACTCCTAAAAAAACTTCCACCCTAAAGGACTGTGGACCATGAGATCGAGTTAGTGCCAGACACTAAGCCCCTGGCACATGCACCATATCAGATGCCCCTGCCCGAGCTGGTAGAACTTCAGAAGCAACTAACCAAGATGTTAGAATCCAGTATTATAGTGCCAGCAAGATCCCCTTAAGGAGCCCCAGTCTTGTTCCAAAATAAAGCAAATGGTTCTCTTCGTATGTGTGTAGACTATTGGGCTTTGAACAAGATCACGATCAGGAACAAATACCCAATCCCCCTACCCGTAGATTATTTTGATCAATTGAGCAAGGCGAAATACTACTTCAAAATTGACATTCGTTCTAGATATTGGCATGTTCGAATAAAGGAATGAGATAAGTACAAGACTACTTGTGTTACTCAATACAGAGCTTTTGAGTTCTTGGTCATGCCATTTGGGCTAACCAACACTCCAGCCACTTTTTGCACCCTTATGATTGAAGTGCTGCGGGACTTTTTGGATTGATTTGTGGTGGTGTATTTTGATGACATAATGATCTATAGCGATAGTTTAGAAGAGCACATAGAGCGCCTGAGAAAGATTCTATCCCGATTGAGGGAAAATAAACTGTACGCAAAACTTTTAAAGTGTTCCTTTGCCCAACAGAAGATCCATTTTTTGGGGCACATCATTGAACCAGGGCGTATCCAGATGGACCCGAAGAAGGTATAAGTAATAAAGGCATGACAACCTCCTGAAAATATTTCGGATCTGAGGTCTTTCTTGGGGTTGGCAAACTACTATCGGAGATTTGTTAAAGATTATTCTAAGATAGTCCTACCACTCATTGACTTGCTCAAGAAAAAGAAAACTTAGAGTTGGAATCAAAATTGCTAAATTGCTTTTGAAGAGCTAAAGCAGCGTATATCTACGGACCCAGTATTGGCCTTACCAAACCATTCAAAGCCTTTTGAGGTACACTGACGCTTCAGATTTTGCTCTAGGTGGGGTACTATTACAAGATGGCCATCCTGTTGCTTCGAGAGTAGAGAGCTGAATTATGTAAAAGACGATATTCTACCCACGAAAAGGAACTCTTAGTAGTTTTTCACTGCCTCAGAATCTAGCGACATTACCTGCTAGGAGCACCTTTTTTTGGTAAAGACGGATAACACTGCAGTCAGACACTTCATGACCCAACTCAAGCTAACAGGATGCCAGGCTTGGTGGCAAGAATTATTAGCTGAATTCAACTTTGTGTGGGAATATCGGTCAGGGGAAATGAACCAGGTGGTAGATGCTTTAAGTCGAAAGCCAGAGTTAGCAATCCTACACTGTCTAGCAAGTCTTGTAGCAAGTGAAATCACCTCCTACATAAGGACGCAAATTCGAGAATGGCTACCGAAAGATCCCATGGCCAAGCGCTTGTTGGAATTGGCTAATCAAGGGACAACTTGGAATTGGCTAATCAAGGGACAACTCGAAGATTTTGGATAGAGGACGGTCTTTTGGTTACCCAAGGGAATCACTTATACGTGTAAAAAAAGGGGGGATTTGCACCGGATCATCATTCGTGAATGTCACAGCATAAATTGAGCCGGTCACCAGGGGGAAGAATGCACACTAGCCCTAGTGTAGCAGGACTATTATTGGCTATTAATGCAAGCAGACGTAGGAGAATTTATTAGGACATGTCTTGTATGTCAGCAGGACAAGATAGATCGACAAGCAAAGGGCGGACTTTTGCAGCCATTGCCAATACCCTAAAAACCCTAGGAGAGCGTCTCACTGGATTTTATTGTTAGTTTACCAGGAATTGGGGAGATTACAACCATCCTGGTGGTGGTAGATCATTTCTCGAAGTATGCACCGAGCTAAGAGGGCATATTTCCCAACATTCGACTTGACCAGTAATAAATTCTTTCATTTCTGCGCCCAAGTATGTATCGACCGAGAAAACTGCTCAACTTTTCTTTAAGCATGTTGTGAAATATTGGGGAGTACCAAGGGACATCGTTAGTGATCGACACTCCCAGTTCACTGGAAACTTTAGGAGAGAACTTTTTAAGTTGCTCGGTTCCCAACTAAGTATAAGTTCATCCTCACACCCTGAATTCGATGGGCAAACTGAGCGGTTCAATGGAATGTTGGAGGAATATCTTCGCCACTTCGTGACCGGGAAACCAAAAGAACTAGGTAGACCTCTTGGATGTTGAGCAGCTATGTTTCAATGCGCAAAAGAGTTCTTCTACCAATAAGAGTTCCTTCAAGATTGTAACAGGACGACAGCCCACACTCCTGCACGTAGTGGATGTTCCTATAAGCAGTAAACCAACCAGAGCTAAAAATTTCTCAAGAGAATAGCAATTAAATATCGAGATTACTCGAGGATACCTCGAAAAGGCGGCAAGACGAATAGAGGAATAGGCAGACAAGAAACGTCGCCCTGTCGAGTTCTGGGTTAGAGACCTAGTGATGGTGAAAATGTTGCTCAAAAGAGAATAGAAGAAGGCTAAGGGAAAGGATCCTCGACTCATGTCAAAATACCTCGAACCTATACTTTGAAGGCATGAAAAATGGGTAAACACGGAGCATGCAATGGAAGAGAACATGAAAAACTGGAAAAAAACAAGAACAGGGATTCCAGGGTAAGGCCGGCGCCGGCTCAGGCAGCCCCTAGCCAGCGCTAGTTGCGCCCTGTCCCAATCCCAAGGTTTTAAAAATTTTACCTCTTTTCCTCATTCTAAGTGTTGGCTGTACCGGAACGTGTGCAACTGGTGTAGGTGTGCTGATAGAAGCCACTGGTGCGATTCTTGCAAACCTCCTACTCCGCCTTTGCATGTATGTGAACGACAAACTCTCGATATTCCAATATATGGCCTGTCTAACTACCATTTGATGAACAACTAATGAGTTAGGAAATTTTCTAGAGAGAGAGAGAGAGAGGCGTCTGGCTATTCCACAGAGAAGAAGCCGTCTCTCTTGTGTGTCTTATTACAACAACGTTATTTCCAATCCTCCTGTTTAATCTAAATAAAAAACCCTAGGTTAAACTGGACTGAGCCATTGGACTCTTGATTTAACCTATTGGGCTTAATTAATTATTCTAGTTAGAACCAACTCAATGGCCCAACAAATAATTAATTTTCAAACCCAAATAAACCAATCAAATTAAATAAGTCTAAATTAGTTTAGTCTCAAGTTAATCCCTAATTATTCAAACTAGGTCAAAGCCCTGAATAATTAATTAACCCACCAAACCAATTTAATTAATTCTCTCTCCATGGACCTTTATTTTATTCTAACTCAATAATTAAATTAGGCTACTTAAATAAAATAATTTCATTTAATTTAAGATCAATTCCTTAATCTGTATTTAATTAGGACTCACGATCTATATTGGGGACCAAAAGACATACCGCCTTGGCTACTAAAATGACCAAAATACCATTGCCATATAAATAACTGTATTTTGTATTTTAAATATTTCTTAATATCACCATAAGAAAATATTGACCCCAAGGACAATGTTGCGTTAGCAAAGTCTCCGACCTCCAGGTGTAATGACTAAAATACCCCTTTATACATCGCCGTACATTTAGAGAGGAAGAAGTGTACTAACACCTCTCTAAATGATATCTACCATCCTTAGGTCTCTAGTCCAATGATCCACGACCTCCTGGATTGTTTCCGCTTTCCAAATGAGCTACCCTAAAGCAAACATCCAAGTCATGTTTCCCAAGACCCTGGATATTCAGATCATTCAGACAACCACAAGGAGCGATATATTATAGAAACTATCTTGTACAAGTCTGTCTTAACTAACTAGTCACGCATACCCAACATGCAAGTATATTGGCCTTACGATAGACCCTCAACTATAGCATATCAAAGTATATGCTTTCAGCTTCGTCAGGCCACCAACTCATACTCAAGTCGTAGAGTACTAGTCCACGCTGTAGCGGCAGTAGTCTAGGTTTCTACCATATAGTACTTTTAAGAAACCACTACTACAGGTCCTGTTCTACGTATTCGAAATACGCTTATGTCATGAAGTGAGTGGACTACTCACTGACTAAAGGTAAGTCATTCCCCATTTAAAATTCACAACATAATAACCTAAACATGACGAGATTTCCATTCTCATCAATCGGTTAAGAACAAAAGTTTTTGTGCTAAGTAGCCCGTGATCCATACCTTACTGTGAAAAACCTCCATTCACATGGACCACTTACTTAAACACAATGGGTCTTTTCCAAACGTAATTGTGCATAAATAAAATTATAAATTCACAAATAATTTTTGAAAATAAATTATTTTATTAAAATATTAGATTTTTACATCAGAAACCTAGTTTAAGAGGGCATACATCCCAACAATCTTCCACTTGCACTATAAGACTAAGTAAGTCCGTATGTGCCCACCCATATGGCGTCTAAGTATCTCTTGAAGACTCTCTCAGTCAAAGGCTTGGTGAATAGATCTGCTAGATTATTCTCGGAGGTAATCTGTTCCACCACGATTTCCCGTCTCTGGATGAAATCCCGGATTAGGTGGTACTTCCTCTCGATGTGCTTTCCCTTCTTTTGGTTTTTGGGTTCTTTTGATTGTGATACTGCTCTAGTATTGTCGTAATACATCACAATCGGCCTGTCCATATGTGGCACGACTCCAAGTTCTAAAAGGAACTTCCGGAGCAGACTGCTTCCTTAGATGCCTCCGAAGCTGCCACATACTTAACTTCCATGGTTGAGTTAGCAATGCAAGATTGCTTGATACTCCTCCATAAAATGGCTCCTCCAGATAAGGTGAAGACATATCCACTAGTGGATTTTCTCTCATCCTTATCCGTCTGGAAGTCTGAGTCTGCGTATCCTGTAGGAACCAAGTCATCAGCCGTGTAAACTAGCATATAATCTCTCGTTCCCTTGAGGTACTTGAGTATATGTTTTACAGCTTGCCAATGAATCTCCCCAGGGTTTGACTGATATCTGCTAACCAAGCCTACGACAAAGCAGATATCTAGCCTATACACAACATGGCGTACATGAGACTTCCCACAGCTGAAGCATAAGGAATTCTACTCATTCTGTCCTTTTCTTCTTGAGATTTAGGACAGTCCATTGAAGAAAATGACAACCTATGTCTGCAAGGAATTAGAGCTCCCTTGCATGAGTCCATGCTATACCTGGCCAGCATCTTGTCAATATATGCAGCTTGGGATAACCCTAACATTCTCTACTTCCTATTTTTAAGAAGTCTAATCTCGAGAATGTAGCTGGCTTCTCCCAAATCCTTCATACTGAATTGACTAGACAGCCAAACCTTTGTAAATGATAATGGCCTTACATCATTTCCAATGAGTAGAATATCATTCACATACAATACAAGAAAAACCACATTAATGCCTTCAAGCTTCTTGTACACGTATGGTTTATCCTCGTTTTAAACGAAACCATAAGACTTTACAGTTTCATCAAAATGAATGTTCTATACCTTTGATGTCTGCTTAAGTCCATAGATGAACTTCTTAAGCTTGCAAACCATATGCTCTTAGCCCTCAGCAATAAAACCTTCCGGTTGGGACATATGGATGTCTTCACTAAGATGGCCATTTAAAATGCCGTCTTGACATCCATTTTCCATATCTCGTAGTCATAATGACATGCGATGGTAAGGAGGATACGAATGGACTTAAGCATGGCTACCGGGGAAAAAGTTTCCTCATAATCGATTCCCTCTTTCTGAGTATACCTTTTCGCCACAAGCCTAACTTTGAAGGTTTCCACCTTCCCATCTATTCCCCTCTTTCTCTTGTATACCCACTTACACCCTATGGGTTTTATTCCTTCAGGTGAAGCTACAAGATCCCATACCTGATTGAGATACATAGACTCAATCTCGACTTTCATTGCTTCATACCACAGATTTGTATCGGCATCAGCAATAGCCTCCTCGTATCTAGTGGGGTCTTGTTCCTGATGGTCAGAGACCAGCTTGAAAGCTTCTTCTGTCCATTTCTCCAGAACCCTAAACACTATCCCATTACGACGAGGCTTCATATGTATAGGCTCTTGAGGCTGTGCCTCTTCTTGTTCCACAAGCGGGTCAGAAGAAGTTACTTCCGAAGATAACTTCTCCTCCAGTTCTAACCTAGTTGAACCTTTTGTGAAAGTACTTTGATCATCCTCTAAGTATCTAGCATTAATACTAACTAGTACTTTCTGCTCATTAGGATGATAAAAGTAACCACCTTTTGTCCCTTTTAGATACCCAACAAAATAGCATAATTTTGATCTTGGTTCTAACTTGTCTCCCTTGACCAGTACATAACCTGGACAACCCCATATCCTGAGATGATTTAGACTTGGCTTACACCCAGTCCATATCTCATAGGGAGTTCTAAGTACTGACTTGGAAGGTACCAAGTTCAGAATATATGCCGCTATTTTCAGGGCATATCCCCAAAAGGACATCGGAAGAGTAGCATGAGACATCATACTTCGAACCATTTCTATCAATGTCCTATTCCTTCTCTCAACTACTCCGTTCCACTGGGGCGTCCCTAGCGCAGAGAGTTGGGATACTATCCCATGATGTACCATGTAGTTCTTGAATTCACCAAAGAGGTACTCTCCACTACGATCCGATCATAAGGTCTTGATCAATTTACCTGTTCGACGCTCCACTTCAGCCTTAAACTCTTTGAACTTGTCAAAAGAGTCAGACTTGTGTCTTATCAGTTAAACGTAACCAAACCTTGTACAATCATCCGTGAAAGTGATGAAGTATTCAAAACCTCATCTAGCTATTGTAAACAAAGGACCACACACATCAGTGTGAACAAAACTCAATACCTCCTTGGCTCTATCCACCTAAGGGGCAAATGACCTCTTGGTCATCTTTCCCATTAGGCAGAACTCACACTGAGGCCAATTTTTCAATCTCAATGAGCCCAAGGGCCCATCATAGATCAACCTCTAAATCCTAGTTGAGTTGATATGACACAACCTTAGATGCCAAAGAAAAGAGTCATTGACATTGGTCTTTCTCTTCCTTGTTAAAGGTTCAAATTGAATGTTATTTAATTGACTGTTAATAGGGTTTAAGAAAAATAAATTTTCATACATGTGTCCAATACATAAAATTTCTCCATCTCTACTGATAGAAATACCAGAATGGAAAGATACAGAATATTCTTGATTTATTAGTTTTGCAATTGAAATCAAATTCTGTCTAAATCCAGGTACATATAAAATATCTTTCAAAACCACTATTCTATTACAATAAAAAACAAGATCCAGCTCTCCTACTGCAAGGGCCCAAACTTATGCTCCATTTCCCACACGTAGTCCATGTTCGCCCTTCTAGAGTCTTCTTATCTTTCTAAACCCCTGCAAAGAGTTACACATGTGATCAGTGGCTCATGAATCAACTATCCAAGTGGAAGTTGATCCAACCATTGATATAGACTCTAGAAAGAAAACATTACCTGTGGAGTTTTTCTTGACTTGAAGATCCGAACGCTCTTTTTTCCAATGTCCTTTCAGTCCACACTTGAAGCACTTGCCCTTAAGTTTGTCTTTGGGCTGGTTCTTGAGCTGGCCCGCTGCGTTTCCCTTCTTCTTCTTAAATTTTCTGGGCTTGGGCTCAGTTCTAGAAGATGAAGCCTTGGCAATCATAGCATTTGACTGTGGCTTTATGACCTTCTCCGCCATCTGGAGTTCCTTCATCGACTCAGTCAAACCCATGTTCAACTTGTTAGTGTTGTGCCCTAGAGGCAATTACTTGTACCATGTATATTGCATATTAAATTAATAAGAGACATTCTTTATCTTTCAGTTTGATTGTTATATCTAACTATGTGTACAAACCGTTAGATAAAGTCCCTAGTACAACACGGTGTTAAGGAAATCATGATAGAGATCATGATGTGAGATTCCTACTACACTATGCAGTGTTTGTACTTAAATAATCCCCAATCATAATATTAATAAGATGGGACATTATTAATACGCCAAGACTGGCACATGTTATATCTCTTGATTGGATCAAGCGGTGGTTCTCATATCTGTGGGTATTGAGATACTCAGGATTAACGTGTGGATGCTTGTTTTGAAACAAGTTCATTGGATGACCTAGCTACGAGATAATCACTTGGATAACTATTTAGTGCCAGTGATAGAATCTCATTATAGCAAGTGTGCAAGTATTCTTAGACTTGAGATCTCCAAGGTACTTTGTTTATCGAGCGTTGTACTTTGATTCTAATCTTTGGAGTCTTATCTAGGACCGCCTATGGGATGGATATTGGGTACAACGTAAAGTAAACGAAAGTAGTTGAGAGGGTCAATAAAGGATTCACCACTCCTAATAGTAGGAGAGTATATCTCAAGGCCACTTGTAGAAATCATTACTTATGAAGTCCTTGGCCAAAGTGACTATGTGATGGAAATGGTTTCAATTGATACACATATCGAGTAATGGATTTCTTGAACAAGTACTAAAATATTCGGGCCAGAATTAATAATATTCTGAAGGGAGTTGGCACTAATTCCATGCTCTAGACCAAATGAGATATTGTATGTTGAAATGAGTTTATTGCACTGATAATTTGTTATTGAAAAGTTCATGTCAAGCCACTTGACTTTCTGGACTTTTGGGTGGTCAAGAGTCATTGCTAGATGTCACTCCTGATATGCTAAATATGAATTTATTAATTAGAGATTTAATAAATTTAATCCTTTATTTTATTAAGGATTATTAATTCTAATATTATTAGAATTAATTCATATTATGCTACCAATAAGACCAGGAAACCTAATGGGTCACACACAATAAAGGTTTGAATGCTTAAATATATTATTTGATAATATTGTGGGGTTAATTAAGAGAATGGAATATATTTATAGGTGAATTATAAGTTTGTTATAATTCATGGAACCTAATTGTAATTAAGTAAACTTCAAGGACCAATTTGTTAATAATTGGACGTTGAAGGACTAAGTTGCAATTTATGGTAATTATAAATCTATAAATATAAGGAAACGGTTTCCTTAGGGTTTGAGACAGACTATTCACGCAATAACAAAGAAACCGTTTCTCTGCCCCTCTCTTGATCAAACCCTAACCGTCTCTCTTCTTGATCAAAACCCTAGCCTCCCGAATTCTACTAGCATAGAATTGTGAGATTGTGAGCATTCAACCTTGTGTGGATTATTATTAGAGGGAGTTCTTTCTTGGACTTCAGTTGAGTTGCAGTGAACGGTTTTGGATAATCTGGATCGCGCCTGCGTTCTTGTTTCTGAAATTTTTGAATTCTGGCTTCATGAGGTAATAAACGCAATCTTCTCCTTTTTCCCGTTTCTATTGCAAACCCGTGATCCATGGCTTGGATTTCTTGTTGTTTTCCGCTGCGCTTAATCTGATTATGCATGATAGAAATCCTATACAACTTGTTCATGTTATAGTTTAACTTGAACAGAGTGAAGGAACCCAGTAAAGATTCGAGAACCATGTTCACTTGGCTCTCGGGGTCAATGACAGCCCCTAAGATTTCTGCCTCCTTAAAAGCAGCAATCATCTTGAGCATATGCTCTCTGACTAATGCTCCCTCAGCCATTTTAGTGTTTATGATAGTTCGAAGAGCCTCCTGCCTTGCGGGCTGGCTCTTATCCACGAACATCCTGGCTAATGATTGGGTTATATCATACGCAGTGGTCATGTGCTCATGTTTGGATTGGAGCACATTAGACATGGAGGCCAATATGTAACAACGAGCCATCTCGTCAGCCTTCTTCCATGCCTTCTCAGCCTCACGCTCCTCGGCGGTGGAACCCTCCCCGATTACAGGGCAAGTTTTGTACAGGACATACTTATACTCCTCGGCTGTGAGAATTATGTCTAGGTTCCTTTTCTAGTCCACATAGTTTGGTCCTGTTCTCTTATTCTCTCAGAGAATAACGGCCAATGGACTAAAAAAACCTCCCACCATTTCTGAAAAATCGAAAAATAAAAGAAAATTTCAGTTTGTGAAAACAAAACAAATATGTGCACTTTATCCTTATTATCAAAATTGATAATAATCAATTTGCCTCTTAGGAAAACTGACATAGCTTCTTGGGAAGATTAACAGTTTCCTAAGCTAAGTGTGTTAACCACCACAAATTAATTTCCCCTCTAGGTAATGATCTAGAAGATAACTCCATCGAGAGGATGGCCATTTCTTCTCATTTTCTATGGACATACCTCGCACTATGACCTCCAATGAGGGGCTGGCCGATCATAGTACGTGCCCCGGGTTATTAATTACATCCCTCCATTAGATCTAGATCTTTGTGGTATTCCCATCCTATACGAGTTCACTCCCAGGGGTGACGCGAGGGGACCCACGATCTCTAATGAGGATCGTGATGGAAGCCGTGGGGTCGTTGGAACCCCTCTCCCACTTAGTCTTTTAAAGCAAGGGTTTTCTGAAAAATATCTTTTTAAAAAATTTCATTATGTTTTTCCTTAACTCAAAATAAAATGTCCAAATCCATAAAAATCTCCATGTCAAGGCTTATATCCTTTGAGAGCTTTTCCCATGGACTAATTTTATTTAAGTTAAAACTTAATGATTTAAAAAAAAAATTTCAATTAAAACTTTCTAGAGACATTGGTCTCAAGTTTATTTAACAAAACATTTTTCTTGTGCCAAAATTAAAATAAAATGGCTTTCTATTTTAATTTACAAAAATATCTAAATCCAGTATATTTTCTATGTCAATGATTAAATCATTTGAGAAAATATCTAAGGATTCATTTTTGTTCAAATTAAAACAATCACTTAATTTGTAGAAAAATGCTTTCCTTGTCAAAACATTCCCAAAGGTTTTGGTCTTTGAGAAAACGTGCACATAGGCACAAAAAATAAGTAGCATACTAGAAAACAGTAGACATTTTCATTCTCTTCTATTTTTTAAACCTAAGTGCCCAGATAATAAAATTAAATACATTAATTAATTAATTAATGGTCTTATTTAATCCTAAAATTCCTTACTAATATTTTTCATGCAAAAATATTCCATAAATATTAACTATTGCAAAAATATTAACTTCGCCTGATATGGACCCAAAACCAAAAGAAAACGCAAGGAAAAATTACAAGGAAAAATAAAAATAATTTCCTTGGTCCACTGCACTCGCCGCACTGGATCATGCACCCATCTGCACTGTGGTCCACTGCACTCGCCGCACAGAACCAGGACCCTCCAGAAACCAGCGGGGAGACCGGCCTTCCAGAGCCAAGCCGGCACCGATTCCGCTTTGGAACCTGTTCCTGCAGTTTTTTTTCCTGCGATTTTCCTCTGCGAGTTTCCCCTGTTTTTCTGCACGACTTCTGGTACCATTGGCTCTCCGATTTCAGACCCAATACAATGAAATCAACCAAAACCAACAACCGCCTATACCCATAAGCATTAGGCTTACACGATTTACTAAGAAAAATAGTAAATTACAGATTCCTATATCTCCACCCGCGAGATTTAACAAAGAATCTATCCATACCAAAAACAGCGAAGGATCACAATTTTAATTACACATATGTGTCCAGTTTTATTTATCTAGAAGCATGCTCCCTATATTTTCACAAAAACCTTCATGCTCTGATACCAATTGAAGGCATGGAAAACGGGAAAATACGGAGCACGCAGCAGAAGCGAACATGAAAAACTAAAAAAAAAACAAGAATAGGGATTCCAGGGCAGAGCCGACATCGGCTCAGGCAACCCTAGCTAGCGCCGGTTGTGCCCTGTCCCAATCCCGAGGTTTTAAAAATTTTACCTCCTTTTCTCGTTCTAAGTGTTGGCTGTACCGAAATGTGTGCAACCGGTGTAGGTGTGCTGGTAGAAGCCTCTGGTACGATTCCTGCAAGCCTCCTACTCCACCTTTGCATGTATGTGAATGCAAACTCTCGGTCTTTCAGTATATGGCCTGCCTAACTACCGTTTAGTGAACAACTAACGAGCTAGGGAATTTTTTGGAGAGAGAGAGAGAAAGAGAGACGTCCGGCTATTCCAGAGAGAAGAAGTCGTCTCTCTTGTGTGTCTAATTGCAATAACGTTGCTTCCAATCCTCCTGTTTAACCTAAATAAAAAACCTTAGATTAAACTGGACTGGGTCATTGGATTCTTGGTTTAACCTATTGGGCTTAATTAATTATTCTAGTTAGAACCAACTCAATGGCCCAACAAATAATTAATTTTCGAGCCCAAATAAACTAGTCCAATTAAATAAACCTAAAATAGTTTAATTCCAAGTTAATCCCTAATTATTCAAATTGGGCCAAAACCCTGAATAATTAATTAACCCACCAAACCAATTTAATTAATTCTCTCTCCATGGACCTTTATTTTATTCTAGGCCAATAATTAAATTAGGCTACTTAAATAAAATAATTCCATTTAATTTAAGATCAATTCCTTAACTCGTATTTAATTAAGACTCACGGTCTATATTGGAGACCAAAAGACACACCGCCTTACCTACTAAAATGACCAAAATACCCTTGACATATAAATAGTTGTATTTTGCATTTTAAATATTTCCTAATATCACCATAAGAAAATATTGACCCCAAGGACAATGCTGCGTTAGCAAAGTCTCCGACCTACAGGTGTAATGACTAATATACCCCTCTATACATTACCGTACATTTAGAGAGGAAAAAGTATACTAACACTTCTCTAAATGACATCTACCATCCTTAGGCCTCTAGTCCAATGATCCACAACCTCCTGGATTGTTTCCGCTTTCCAAGGGAGCTACCCTAAAGCAAACATCCAAGTCATGTTTCCCAAGACCCTGGATATTCAGATCATTCAGACAACCACAAGGAGCGATATATTATAGAAATTATCTTGTACAAGTCTGTCTGAACTAACTAGTCACACATACCCAACATGCAAGTATATTAACCCTACGATAGAACCTCAACTATAACATATCAAAGTATATACTTATAACTTCGTCAAACCACCAACTCATACTCAAGTCGTAGAGTACTAGTCCACGCTGTAGCGGTAGTAGTCTAGGTTTCTACCATATAATACTTTTAAGAAACCACTACTACAGGTCCTGTTCTATGTATTCGAAATACGCTTATGTCGTGATGTGAGTGGACTATTCATTGGCTAAAGGTAAGCCATTCCCCATTTAAAATTCACAACATAATAACCTAAACATGATGAGATTTCCATTCTCATCAATCGGTTAAGAACAAAATTTTATGTGCTAAGTAACCCATGATCCATACCTTACTGTGAAAGACATCCATTCACATAGAACACTTACTTAAACACAATGGGTTTTTTCCAAACGTAATTGTACACAAATAAAATTGTAAATTCACAAACAATTTCTAAAAATAAATTCTTTTATTAAAACATTCGATTTTTACATCAGAAACCTAGTCTAAGAGGGCATACATCCCAACATACCTATAATAAAGCGAATTGAAAAAGTGGCATACAAGGTCCAACTTCCCTGAGAGTTGGGAATGCACCCTGTCTTCCATGTCAGCTTACTGAAACCATATCATGACGGCCAGGGTGAAGAACCATAGGACCTAGAACCAGATCAAGCTTGTAAGAGAGTTGCGGAAGCTATTGAGGATGATCGGGTAGTGGGACAACCAAAAAGGCGACACAAAGAGTACTTGGTAAAATGGCAAGGTCGATGCTCAATGGAGAATACTTGGAAGCGAGCGTCTAATCTCAAGGCATTTCAACATCTAATCAATGCCTACCATCAAAGTCGAGGTGCCAAGGACACCACCATGAACAAGGTGGGGGAGGATGTCACAAGCCGACCTGTGACGGGTCGTTCACGTGGGCATGACTTTGCCCACACCCAATCTTAACATCCAAGGTGGAGACGAATCGCTCGTGTGTCTTTGGACTTGTCTAGGAAACCAGAAGGATTAAACATTCCTAAGCATACTTGGCCACCGTCTATAGTCAAGTCGAGTGTTGGGAAATATGCCCTCCTACACTAGGTTTCTGATATAAAAATTGAATGTTTTAATAAAAGAATTTATTTTCAGAAATTGTTTGTGGATTTATATTTTTATTTGTGCACAATTACGTTTGGAAAAGACTCATTGTGTTTAAGTAAGTAGTCCATGTGAATAGAGGTCTTTTGCAGTAAGGTATGGATCAAAGGTTACTTAACACATAAACATCGTTCTTAACCAATTGATGAGAATGAGAATCTCATCATGTCTAGGTTATTATGTTATGAATTTCAAATAGGGAATGGTTTACCTTTAGCCAGTGAGTAGTCACTTCATGACATAAGCGTATTTCAAATACGTAGAACAGGACCTGTAGTAGTGGTTTCTTAAAGTACTATATAGTAGAAGCCTAGACTACTACCGCTACAGCGTGGACTAGTACTCTACGACTTGAGTATGAGTTGGTGGTCTGACAAAGCTGGAAGCATATACTTTGATATGCTATAGTTGAGGTTCTATAATAAGGCCAATATACTTGCATATTAGGTATGTGTGACTAGTTAGTTAAGACAAACTTGTACAAGATAGTGTCTATACTATATCCCCCCTTGTAGTTGTTTGAATGATCTAAATATCTAGGGTTCTGGGAAATATGACTTGGATATTTGTTTTAGGGTAGCTCCCTTGGAAAACGGAAATAATCCAGGAAGTCGTGGATCATTAGATTAGAAGCCTAAGGATGGTAGATGTCATTTAGAGAGGTGTTAGTATACTTCTTCCTCTCTAAATGTACGACGATGTATAGAAGGGTATATTAGTCATTACACCTGTAGGTCAGGGACTTTGTTAATGCAGCATTGTCCTTGGAGTCAATATTTCCTTATGGTGATATTAGGAAATATTTAAAATGCAAAATACAGCTATTTATATGGCAAGGGTATTTTGGTTATTTTAGTAGCCAAGGCGGTGCGTCTTTTGGTCCCAGTATAGACTGTGAGTCCTAATTAAATACAGGCTAAGGAATTGATCTTCAATTAAATGGAATTTATTTTATTTAAGTAGCCTATTTAATTGTTGGGTTAGAATAAAATAAATGTCCATGGAGAGAGAGAATTAATTAAATTAGTTTGGTAAGTTAATTAATTATTCAGGGCTTTGGCCCAGTTTGAATAATTAAAGATTAACCTAGGACTAAACTAATATAGGCTTGATAATTGTACTTGTTTATTTGGGCTGAAAAATTAATTATTAATTGGGCCATTTATTTGGTTCTAATTAGAATAATTAATTAAACCCAAAAGGTTAAACTAAGAGTTCAATGGCCCAGTACAGTTTAACCTAGGGTTTTTATTTAGGTTAAACAAGAGGATTAAAAATAATGTTATTCTCTGAGACAGCTTCCTCTCTGTGAAAAAAAAAAAGCCAGACGTCTCTCTTCTCTAAAGAAAAAATTCCTTAGCCTGCTAGTTGTTCACCAAACGGAATTAGGCAGGCCATATACTGAAAAATCGAGAGGTTGGCGTTCACCTACATGCAAAAACGGAGTAGGAGACCTGCAGGAATCGCACCTGAGGTTTCCACCAGTACACTTACTCTGGTTGCACACATTTCGATCTAGTCAATTCTTAGAATGAGGAAAAGATGTATTTTTTTTAAACCTCAGAATCCGTGCAGAGCACAACCGGCACTGGCTAGGGCTGCCGGAGCCAGCACCGGCTCTATTCGAAGTTCCTTGTTCGTCAGTTTTTTTTTTTTTTTTCGCTTCCTCTGCGTGCCCTGTGTAATACCCCGCCCAAAACTACCTTTGACTATAGGGAAAAGTCATGCATTGCATAGCATTTTGCATTTTATGTGGTAGCTTAGAATTATTTTATTTGCATGGATGCATGAGAATTTTTCCGTTGCTCTTACATTTGAATTAATTGATGTGTTGTTAAAGATTTGGATAAGGGAGGTTTGGTCGAAGATTTGGAAGGATAAGTATTGGGGGGATGGAGAGAACTGACTGTAGAAAAATTAGTATTGGAGTTGTTTTGGAATAGCGGGGAGGTTGGTGATTTCCTTTGGTGATCCGAGTTCGAATTCTAATTTTTGTGAAGTTAGTTCCTCTTCTTGAAAATTCCTTCCCTTAGAGTTTCCATGTCTTGGCCGAAAAAGATCTAGCATACCTAGAGAAATTTTAGTGTCATTATTCCAAGGAAATAAGTCTCTATATTTATTTCCTAAATTTAAGGACTTTGATGTGAATAAAGTTCACTTTTAATTTTCAGTTTTTATCCCTTAGGATTTTCGAAAAAACCTTAGCTAATAAATAAAATTCCAGCTTGATTTTAGATTAAGGGATATTACCATGGATAGTTGGAATTAAAGAGTCATTTTCCTAGTAGGAAACCTTGTTGATTTTAACCCTAGAATGTTAGCTAAAAATCTGGAAAAAAATTCCAGATTGTGCCGCCACTTCTTGGAGGAACTTTAGCTCAACTCAAACTCTTCCAAAGCTAGGAAATCTTATCCTAAATCCCTTAGCAAATCAGACTTTTATTTCAATCCAAATTCAACTAGGATTTTCTTCCTTATCCTAGCAGAATTTCGGCAGCTTTGTGTCAACACAAGCTGTCCGAAATTCCAGCACCTTTAAGTACAATCCAACTCTTCAAACCCTAATTCAAAACACCTAGATACTCCTCATCAATTCAGATTACCTTAGCTGCACAAAACCAGAATTTTATTCACACAAAATCACTGAAATTCGTCCAGCTTGTGCACAGGATTTTTGGCAGCTTTGTGCAGGGAATTTCGGCCAGCCTTGTACACCTATTCCAATCGAAATTCTGCACACACAACCCACCGAAAAACCCCAGCTGATCAAGCTATTTTCAGCACCCAAAACCCTTAGTTTTTCTCTGAAAATTTCGGCAGAACTACAGCAGCCAAAACAGTCCAAAACTCGTCACTCTTACACAGAATTTTTGCACAGCTTGCACAGGATTTTCAGTCACCAAAACTCACACAAACTCTTCCTTGTTTGGCCCAAAATTCTGAACACAATCAGCCCTTCTTTTGACCCATATTTCGGCTAGCCTAGGGAGCAAATTGCAGATTATTCTCTCCCCTTAAACTCACCTAAAATCGGCAGCAAGGAGAGACATCACAAGCTGAAATTTTCGCCCCTGCTGTCCAAGAAACCTAAAGCCATTAGGAGTCTTTCTAAACACTATCATCTAACCCTAAACCAATCTTCTCCAACTCTAAATCATAGCAGCCGTCTATCCTCTCCATTCTACACTAAAATTCCAACAAATTCTCTCTCCAAATTTTCGAAAACTCAAGAGCTATTCTAAGCAAAAATCGAACACACCTTAAGGTAAGCAAAAATCCTTTCAACCTCTTGATGCCGTTTTCTCTAATGATTCTTTTCTCCTTCTTCTTCCCTTAAATCACGCCCCATAGAGGCTGATTTCATCTTCTTCTTTAATTTTCGGTCAAGAGGAGCAAAGGAGGTAGCTTTTCTCTTCTTCTCAAGCAAACTCGGGATGATCACCATAGGAGTATCGAGACCTCATTACCCGGTTGTTGCAAGGTAAGGGAATACCCACCCTCGATGCCGAAAGTAAAGTTTAATGATGTCTATTAGTGGGATAAACATGTGGTCATGGTGTATGATCTTTGGGGATTGGATAGTTTACTTGGAATTAAATAGGGGATTGCGAACTGTTGTGAAAATAAATGAGATTAGAGCATGTTTGAATTAATTGAGACCCTGATCATGATATTATATGGTTTAGATCAGGAGGATAATTGAGGAAAGCAAGCTGTGAATTTATCACGTTTATCTGAGGCATATCAAGTAAGTCCTTGCATAAACTCTTTTGTTAAATGTTGTGATGGTAAGTCCTTGCATAAACTCTTTTGTTAAATGTTGTGATAGCAAGTCTATGTTATAAAGCTTTGTGAAGCTATTGTTAAACTATGTTCGCTTGGGTTGTAGACGTGGATATTTACTCTCTAAAACGGTTTTGTCCAACTAATGATTTTATTAAGAAAACTATTCTTTTCCTTAAATTTTTGGAAATCTCTTTTAAGAAAACCACGTTGTACAAAGCCAAGGTTTGGGAATATTGTGAATCAAGAATTGACGGATATGTTCGTTGAGTACTCAATAAGGGTAAGCTAACAATACTAGTCTTGGAGGGCTAGCGTAAGTCTTCTGGCAGGAGGCCACCTCCAGAAGATGAACTCTGCTTGAAAAGGCGACAGTGTTGGTTGGTCAGGCCAGTCCGAGCTAGCATGTGTATCTGATATGGTATTATTTATATTCCCGGCATGGACACCCGAATGGTTTTGTTGGGTGTAGAGATGGAGGAGTATCTCACTCGGTGAGCTGTACACTCACCTTGATCAGAACGCCCAACGTGTGGTAATCTGGTCTGGACAAGATGCACAAAGTGTGGTGCCTTGGCCATTTTGTTCTCATGGAGCCCAATGCGTGGTGACATGACTGTTTCTTCGAGTGGAGGATTTATTTTGTACAAAGTGTGACAATGAGAAAAATCCACTCCTTGCGAAAAGAGATGGTTTATGACTTGCCAAATTATTTCTACAAATGTTTTGCACTTTGCATACACGTACTATTCAAAACACTTTATGCACACACAGGACTTATTGAGATTTATTCTCACACTGTTTTACATCATGTTTTCAGGAGATAGATTGTGTTGAGGCAGCGGGGCTTGATAGTAGAGGCTTTGGCTATTTTTTCCTATGTTGTTCTAGGGGACTTTTGTCGTTTATACTTCTGAACAATATTTGTTTTATTTCGTTTTGCTCCAAGTTGAGCCTGATGTAATAAGAGTATTTCTTTATTTATCTAAGTTGATTCCTTTGGAGATTGCCTTTATATATTATACCTCGTTCTAAAGACTCCTTGTCCTACGGGACGGGGCGATATCCCCGCGCTTTTAGGGTACGTAGTCGTGGGGTGTTACACCCTATGTTTTCCATTTCTATGCCTTCATCGAGTACTCCTAGGAACTTTTGTGCCCGTGCCACGGAGTGCCTAACCAAGCTTGAAGACATCTAAACATTCCAAACTAACAGCCTTACCAAAGGGCCATGTCAAGTGCCAAG
Source organism: Voacanga thouarsii (assembly GCA_026120185.1). NCBI lineage: Eukaryota > Viridiplantae > Streptophyta > Magnoliopsida > Gentianales > Apocynaceae > Voacanga > Voacanga thouarsii. The sequence goes on from JANUWF010002273.1 coordinate 1,563,446, forward strand.
CGCCCGTGCCAGTGCCGCAAGCTGGCGTGCCCAGAGCCAGACAGTGCTGCGCGCCCACACAAGCTGCCAACGTTCATGCCGCAAGCCCGCATGCCTTGCGCCAGACAGTGCCACGCGCCCGCACACCTAGTGTCGCCCCGTGCCGTGCGTGCGCACCCAGCAGGAGATGATGGCCAACTGATGGTCAGAACCGTCGACTTCTCCGTTTTCTTATGTAAATACTTAAATAGTCTTTTGTGACATTTTTGTAATTTTCCTAAGGCCTTGAAAGCCATGCATGTAAATTCTCATAGGTAGATTCTATGTACTTAGCTCTATAGAAAACCAGTAAACTTTTTCTACCTCCTCGGAAAAACAGTGTCTATTGCTAGAACATAGGAAAAGCTTACTATGTTTATTATAGGGAGCGTACAAAAACGAGATCGGGTAAAAGCAAACGAAGCCAGTTGTAATCATTAGTGTTCCCTTTCACCAATACACATTGTAAATACTTTGTACAAGCTTTCTTATGAATGAAATAAGTTCTTTCAAGCAAGCATGTGTTGGTTAAGTGCCATTTTTTGTCGTTTTTACAACGTTCATTGTCATTTTCCATCGTTTTTATAGCGAACCATTATGAATCCATTCAAGCTCACTAAATCCATTCAAGCTCATTAAAAAGCATTCAAACAAAGTTATAGAAGGCCGGTGTGACATTAGCTCAGGCCTAACCAAGTCACAGGCATCATGGTTAGTCTAAGTGCTAAAAAACGACCTGTGACAGACCCTTGTGGTGGAACTTCTTGAGATCAATGTCCAGATACTCGAAGACTAGGTAGATGAGGGGCTTGTCATTCTTGTTATTGTTATCAACAACGTGATTGACGCAAAGCGAGTGGACGGCATAAAATGAGTGGGAAAGCATATGGGGGAGGTAAACCTCATAGAGGGCGGGCGGGGGTGGCACTTCCTCCTCGTCCATCTCAAGGTACGTCTTCTTCAAGGCCACGAGCTGCCCTGTGGACTTGTTTTTGCCTTGTATACCTTATTGTAAGTAACAATGATTTTAAATTTATGATTATATATATATATATTTTTATATTTTGTGTGTATATATAAATAACTTTATTATTATTTATATAAAAACACAAAATATAAATATATATAATTAGCATTTAGTATGTATATAGACATATATATATTAAAAGAAAATCATAATTAATAAACATATACACACACATAGATACACTAAGCTGGGTTGTGTAGGGTTGAAAGAAAATCAAGAAGAGTTAAGTATAAGTCGAGTTTATATCTTTGTAGATTTAAACACAAATGCTTGTTAATGTAATTTTCATTACTATCTATATCTATCAATATGTTTACTAACATACATACATACATACATACATACATACATACATACATACATACATACATACATACATACATACATACATACATACATACATACATACATACATAATCACATATACATATTAAATTTTGAAATGCTATATTTGATAATCTATTTATTTATTTATTATTATTAACACTATTATTGTTATAAACTTATAAATATTAAGTGAAATAAAATTAATTTATTCATTGCCAAAAAACTATTTTTAATAATATATTTTAAAATTTTATTTAGAATAATGGATTTTTTATTTTTTTAGGCCAAAATGATAAAAATTAAATCTTTTATAAAATTTTCTAAAAAAATCTTGCACTTAAAAAATAAAGGAGTTAAGAATATTAATGATCTCATCTTATAAATGGTACAATTGCAAATGATATATAAAGTTGAAATAAATTATAATAAAAAATAGATCGGATTTCATCGACTAAATCCAATCGACCATATCGAATGAAATATTTTTAATTAAAAAATAGAAATATTAAATTTCAATATATTTTTATCATTTAGTCATAAATCTTAATTTTTTATCATTAAGGAAAAATTGGAATTGATTTATTTCTAATTTTTTATCATTAGGGAAGAATCTCTTATCTTTTTTTCATACATACATACATACATACATGCATACATACATACATACATGTATGTATGTATGTATGTATGTATGTATGTATGTATGTATGTATGTATGTATGTATGTATGTATGTATGTATGTATGTATGTATGTATGTATGTATGTATGTATGTATGTATGTATGTATGTATGTATGTATGTATGTATGTATGTATTGGTTATGACTAGATATATTTGGTTCTAGTTTTGATTCTTTAGTTCGGTATAATTTGGGACGGTTTTTGTACGGTTCAAGATTATTCTCGGTATGGATATATTGCAACAAAAAAAAGGGATGGTTCGGTTTGGTTCTATTCGAAAAAATTCAAATGTCAACAGTTTTTAAAGAGAAGCAAACAATCAATTTAATAGTTATAAAAAAAGTAAATATCATATAAACAAAAATTAGCATAGTCAATTAAATGATTACTTGTAACAAAAGTCAAATGTAATGAAAAGTTAATTATATCATGAAACAAAATTTATCATATAAATATTGTCTCATTTTTTGCAGATAGTTAATGTAATGTGTTGCGTCCACGTGAGTGTGTTAAATTGGAAAAATTACCAACAATAACCACACATAAATCAAGTTTTAAAATGAAATGCTAAGTCCCAAAATCACACAACCTAGGACAAGTATACCTATTTCATAGTATAGGGATTAAAAAGTATCGAATTCATAGAGAAGTCAATAAGTACCACTACTTCCTTCTTATCTAATTGTTCAACTAAATGAATAAGCCAAACAAAGTAATTAACCTATTTGAACTAAAGAATGCCCAAGTCCACACATAAAAAAGTCACAAGACTTCTCAAAGAATAGAAAAAAATAAAAAATCCATGTAAAAGTAGAAAATCCGCAATTAGATATTAAGAAAGACAATTTAGCTTAAGACCATTGAATTTAATCTCAAGTACCAGTATGAATGTTAAAAGTCAATTTTCTCAAGGCATGAAATCTCTAATCCCAAACTTAATTGACCAATATCAGCATCAAATCAATCAATTTGAAGAAGCATTAAGATCTACTCACACAAGCATATGGAAGGTACAAAATCCCTATCTCTAGGCAATTTAGCAACCATTTTGATTACCAAGTTCAAAATCCCCAATCTCTCTTGAGTTAATTGAATAAAAATAAATATTGGATCAATTGATTTAGTGTCAACTCCATCTCTTGAATTTATTAAGAGTGAACTAATTAATTGAAAAAACAATCAAACTCAAATCAATAACCGAACACAAAAAGCCTAAGTAATCAAACACAAAAAATTAAAATTCTACAGATCCAAAGTAAAACACAATCCAAAACATCAAATAAGGGTTTATACTTTCAAATAGAATTAGAAATCAACTTAGATCCATATTAATAAAGTAAGATTTCAAAGATAAGAAAATAGAGCACTTATAGACAAACTTTCTTCCTCTTCTTTCTTGAAATCTTTTTTTATCAACTCTCCTTCATCTTTCCTTGATGGCCTTGATCCTCATTCTTCTTGTGTTTCTTCATGCCTTCTAGGTCTCTTTAGGGTATCCTCTTATCCGAGCATAAGGTTTATAAAAATGTATATATGGTTTTTCCCTTGAAAAGACCTAAAAATCTATGAATAGGGATTTTCTAAAATGTGAGATGGCCCTGCCTGAGTTTAGCTAGGCAGGGTTGCCTCGTTCTTTTTTTTTCCTCACTGTCAGTAGGAGGTGGCGTTACCCAACTTAGCTTAGGCAGCGCTATCTAATAGGTGGCACCACCTATGTTAGCCTAAGTGGCCTTACCCATTGCAGAAGTTCTATTTCCTTGTTTTCTGTTTAGAATTTTTTAGAAGAGGTGGCCTTGCCTAAGCTGAACTAGGTAGCATTGCCTACCATGCTCCATCTTGAGTTTTTTTAGCTTTTTTCTTTGTTCTTTTCACTTTGTTCATCATCTTGTGATCATTCAACTAATTCCTATACAAAATAAGGTAAAAAAGGTGGATGAGTAGTCATTTAAGTCAAATTCACAACAAATCAACTATATATGACATGCAAAATATAGAAATAATAAGCACTCATCACTCTCCTATACTTAAACTTTTGTTTGTTCTCAAGAAAATCACAACAATCCACAACAAGCACAAAGTTCACTAATAAAGTGAATAGCATTCTGAGATGGCATTCTAGACAAATTAACAAGAATAACTTGGCATATATGCAAATGTAGTCATCATGGTGGTGATATTATCCCCCTTTTATCTTAGAATTCATCTCAACACTTATTCAATCAAGTTAACCCCATATAAACCCATGTATTAAATTAGATACAACCAAGACCATTAAAATTGAGTTAAATAAGTTTATAGCAATAAAATGTTATTCACAATGTCACTCGAGTTAAGAATACGAATAGCGTGCTTCATATTTTTTGGAATAAATTAAAAAAAAAAAACTAAGTTCTATGACTTCCAAGCTACTACAATCATAAGCAATAAACAGGAGATCGGTCCTTCTATAGCCTCAAGTGAGTGCATTTAATACTCCATCTCACCGGATTCGTTTCTCATTTTTGTAAGGTAGTGCAATTGCTTAATAAAGATTTGTGAATAATGATGCAAAGCTTTTGCATTACTTTCGTTATTCTATCTTTTTTCTTTTTCTTTTTTTTATCTTAGTCCTTATTTACTAAAAGTTAGAGTAAGGTTTAGCTAAAAGATCACAATTTCCTACTTATACTTCATCACAACGTTCTCATCCATTCTCAGAGAAACAAGATTCACACTATTTATAAAGGTATAAATAAGGATAACTCAAATTTATTAGATTTAGCCTATGTAAGCAAATCTATAGAAAGGTGTTACATAGAATTCCTAGGAAAAAAAAAAGGATATAACTACATCAATCTAACAAATATTAACACATATGTCAAAAAAATCTTAACAATTAGCCAAAAATGTGAAAAAAAAAAATTAGGCACATTTGAGCACACATTTTTTTTAAGAAGGAAACACCAAAGATAAGATAGATGCTTGAAAAAAATATTGCAAATTCCCTTACTTACACTTAAAGTAGACATTGTCCTCAATAGCAAAAAATCAACACAACACAATGCATAGCTAATGGAACCAAAATGATAAAAGGGAGAAAAGGATAAGCAATACTCCAAAAGTGGTATAAAGCTCAAAAGAAGTAGAAGACCTCAAATTGGAGAAGGGAGCATGATCCAAAAATGGGGAAGAATAACCCTGCAAAGCAAAAGATGAAAATGTTAATGAAAATAGAGAAAATAAAATAAAGCAGAACACACCGAAGAAAAGAAAATGTAAGAAGGGAAAAGAAAAGAGAATCTAATGAAAAGAAATCCTAGGAAAGTGGTGTAAAAGAAATTTCCAAAGTCTTTGCAAAAGAAGTAAGAAATAGCCTCCTAGGTCAAAGCCATAAGCGCCAGGGTCTCCAAGTGAGCTATGGTTTTCACTCATTGTTTGTCAAATATTATCTAAAAAATCCTTCATGTCATTTTTGGCCTTCCACAAGATGCTCCTAGGTCTCTAGAAATGATCTCTATCCTATCCACACTTGATACATTCATTCCCTCAATTGCCCAAGTATTCTTGATTGGTCGCGTGTGTGATCATCATGAGCATGACACTAGTCTTACTCATGTTGCATGAATTAGGCATGTTACCCAAACTATTGTTAGTGTTGCATTTGGGTTGCTCTCATTTCAGCTTGATTAGCTTTCACTGGGTCCATGTCCATTATGTGTTGTGCTAGTTGTGTCCTCATTTCAGCTTCTTGGACCTTGCGGAATCTCCACTAGTTATGGTTCGTGTTCTCTTGCATCCCCTGGTAGCAACCACTTTTGTTCATCATACTAATAGCCCATATGGTATAAAGTTTGTTTAGAAATAACATCAATGGCCTTTGTGGAAACGGCTACTTCTCTATTGAAATCTACTCCAAAATGTTAGAGAAACTGCATAATCACCAAAGGCAAAACAAAAGTTTTGGAGGGGTAGCTTAAAGCCACAACCTCATGCATAAAAGAAAGAAGTATAAGTGTCAATGGGATGCAAAGTGAATGAAGCATTTTATGAGCACAATACACGTCAATAACATATGCTTGGTGGTTTCCTTGTTAGGATTATCCTCATTTCAGCTTATTGGACCTTATGGAATCTCTACTAGTTGTGGTTCGTGTTCTCTTGCATCCAATGATAGCAACCACTTTTGTTCATCATACTGATAGCTCATATGGTATAAAGTTTGTTTAGAAATAACATCAATGGCCTTTGTGGAAACGGCTACTTCTCCAATAAAATCCACTCCAAAATGTCAGAGAAAAATCACCAAAAGGAAAACAAAAGTTTTGGAGAGGTGGCTTGAAGCCACAATCTCATGCATAAAAGAAAGAAGTATAAGTGTCAATGGGATGCAAAGTGAATAAAGCATTTTATCAGAACAATACACGTCAATAACATATCCTTTATTAATAGCACTAGCACAAGGACAAATATTGAATCCTAACAAGTAAACCACCAAGCATATTTTTGGTTCCAAAACATTTGTGTGCAGGACTGTTGATGTAGCAGCTCATCTATAGCACAAACCTAATTCTATCCTAGTAGCATCAAAGTCCCCTGAATCCTTATATGAAATCTTCTTATTATAACTGTCCACTGCAACCCAATTACTATAATCCTAAATTTTTAAGATTTGAGCCAAAATACTCCTTATGAGGTGAATAGAGGTCTCTTTTACAATTGTATCAATATTGGTGAAGGTACCATATTTCTTATCACGTATATTCACATAAAATTCCCTTACTAAATCATGATAATATAGACCTTCTAATTGCAAGATATTTCTTCACCTATTTCTATAAAACATAGTAGGCACTCGTAAAGATCAATCTAACTTAAGGTCAATAGTTTTCTCCACCAAAATCTTATTTTTAGTCATTTGGTTAAACTATTCAGCACACTCATCATCTACAAAGTATCTAGAATTTAAGGGATGATTGGTTCTAGAGAAAGAAGCTTTTCCTCTCCTTCTCTCGAGAAAGGATGCAGTTTCTCTTGTTGACCTCTAGACATGGCTTCTAGAAAATTTCATGCAGAGTAGAAATACCAAATGAAAATAAAGTGGAAATAAAATAAAAAATGAAGGGTTAAAAAAATTCAAAAATAAAAAAGTAAAAATTTTGTTCTTAATAAAATTCAAAAACTCCACTTGTTAGCAACTTAACACTATAACTTCACAACTCCACAATCTCCTCAAAATCTACTACCCAATTCTCTTCCACCAATTTTAATGAAGCAACAAATTACCACCACAATATTATAATTCAATACCAATAATCCCAAATATCATCACAAAGTCCAAAAAAAAAAATTCCACTTCACCAATAAGCACCAGCCCAAAAACAGAGAATCAAAGCATATTAAAGCAATGTTTAACATAAATTCTTCAAGAAAACATAAAATTAGAGGTAAGAAGTCACCAAATTTTTGAAAATTTCACTGTGAATGAATGAACTTCCCTTTTCAAATCCAAGCTTGTTTCTTAAAGAACTCTTACTTTTTGGATCTTTGATGCTCAAGATCTCTATTATTGCTTTGAAAAGATGCTAAAGATGGGATTTTTCAGCTTGTAGGGGAGAATAATTTGTTGAAAAAAAATGAAAAAATAGAGTGGAAATTGAAGAAATCAAGAGTTAAAGAAGAAGAAGAAGAATGGCTAGAGCCTTTGAATTTCGCGAGAAAATGGTGAAGTTTGAAGAAAAATGGGAGTGAGTCATAAAGGTAAAAGATGGCGCACAGAGGAAATGGAAATGTAGAAGATAGCGCACAAGAAGAAGTGAAAATTTTAGGAGATAAAGAAGTGAAAGAAATGTTTTTTTTCTGTGACTATTGTGTGATTGAGCAGCCCGGCCTTGAGTGAGCTGGGCAACCTAGATCGCTCACAGCAATTTAATTGTTGTGTCAGGGTGGCCCGGCCCTTGATCGAATTTTTTTATTTTTTAATATATATAAAAAAGAAAAAATACAGAAAATAAAGGATAATTTTGTCTATCCTAAGACACAAGAAATAATCTAAAGATCAAAAATAAAATCCAACAAAAGATAAAAGGAAAGCAAAAAGTAAAATTGTACATTTATTTATGAAGTAAGATAAGAGACTTTCAATGCTTCCCAAGCTCAGGTGAGTGAGGGTTTGCCTCTATGTTGCCTGGTAGGATACCCACTTGCCTATTCAAGATAAGCTTATCCAATTACTTGATTTAATTCTCAAGGTTATGGATGTTTGCTTCTTAATTCCTCATAGATGCTTTAATTCCTTGGAAGCATGTATCCGTAGATGATGTAAGTTTAGCCACAAGATCTTTCAAGGATAGCTTTGGTGGCTATAGTGGTTGAGGTGTTTGTTGTGCATGACATGGTAAGGGAAGTGGTGGCCTTACAATCAGTCTAGTTTGATAATCTGAGGTAATGGTTGGCTTTAACCTTGGTTGTTCAATGAGAAGTTTGGATGATTTCACCAATAGGGGTCATAGGTATTAGTATAAGGGTTATTCCGTTACCTTAAATTTCCCAAATAGTCTATATGTTCAAGTTGTTGATCATTTGAAACTTCCATACCTTGGCACTCGTAATTGGGGTGTCCCCCTCCACAAAAATCGTATTACATCACTTGAATTTGGGAAGGAGTCAAATGTATATTCTCGATCTTTTTTGTGAATGCTACAAGCTTTGCTTCTAAAAATGCCACGACATCTATACTATATATGCCTTGCATTGCAAACTTATGACCTTTGATTACCCCAAGAATAGTGATTCATTGCAATATTTTCAATAAGCTCATATAATTCTTTTGGTGTCTTGGTTGATGTGAAATCCTTAGATGAAGCATCAAATAATTGCATAGAGGCAAAGCTCAAGCCATTATAAAAGGTTTGCATTTGAAGTCCCAAATCTAGACCATGATGTGGGCATTTTCTCAATAATTCCTTCCATCTCTCCTATGAATTATAGATAGTCTCACTTTTCATTTGGCAAAAAGAGAAGATACAATTTCTTAATGTTGTCCTAGTCAGAAGGAAATATTTTGCAAGGAATTTCTTAAATAAGCCCTCCCATGTAGTGATAGATCTCGATCATGATTTGGCACGATTATGAAAAGAAAATGAAAATAGACTTAACTCTTCAGAGATTCCATTCAACTTAAGAATGTCACAAATCCCAAGAAAAGTAGCTATTTGCATATTAGGATCTTTATCAGGTAACCCATCAAATTGCACCAATTGTTGAATTTTTTGAATAAAATTTAGCTTGATTTCAAAATTCTTCTCCTCAACCCTTGGCCTAGTAATGCATGATTCCATACTGGATAAAAATGGTCTAGCATAATCTGCCAGTCCTTCACCCAATACTATAGTATTTTGCGCATGTCCTCATGAATACCATTATGACTGCTGGAATGTATGCCCAAAATGACCTATGTATCTGCATTTTAGAAATTAATAAAAGTGTCATTTATTAATGGTCTTCTGTTTATATATATTGCACATTAAAGTCTAAATATATTAGTAAATAATCTACGTGATTGGATCGTACTTTCACAGTAAGGTATAGATTATAGGCTACTAACACATAAGCGAAAAATTGTTCTTGATCGATTGATGGAGCTAGGCATTTCCTCAAGGTTTAGATCATTACACTATGATTTCTAAATGGGGAATGGTTTATCTTTAACTAGTAAGTAGTCCGCTCACACCAATAATATAAGTGTATTTTGAATATACAAAATTGGACTACGCGATAATAATCTCTATAAAAGTACTAAAATAAATAAAGATTAATATATAGCAGCTACTACGTGAACGAGTGTCCTAAGACTAGAGTATAAGTTGATGGTCTGGTGAAGTTGGACTTACAAACTTTGATATATGTTGGGTGATGTCTTTTCACAAGGCAATAACCTTATACATTGAGTGTATGACTTTAGTTAATTAAGTTAAACTTATACAATAGAGTTTCTATACTTCATTAGATCAAGAAATCACCCCCTTGTGACTGTCCGGGATAATCTAAATAATCTAGGGTCTTGGAAAATATGATTTATTATGTACACTTTTGGATAGCTCCCTGTGATAAGTAGATACATACTAGAAGTCGTGGATTATCGGAATATCTATCAAAGGATTGTAGATGTCACTGAGAAAGGTCTTAGTACATTTTTCCTATCTCAATGACGGGTGTTCTGTAGAGGAGTATTTTCGTCATTACACCTGCAGATCGAAGACACTCGCACTTGCAATGATATTCTCGAGGTCAATATTTTCATATGATGATAAATTGAATATTTAAAATGATAAAATATAGCTATTTGTTAGTATGGATTTTTTATCATTTTAACAATCAAGAATAACATGTCTTTTAGTCTCCAAAGTAGCTCAAATAACCTTAGTAAATAAATTTACTATATGGGCTTATTGGGTGAATTTATTATTAAAAGAATTACTCTAGGAGTCCAATTAATTATTAATTTGGGCTAAAATAATTAATTGGGCCAATTTAATTAAATTAGTTTATTAATTAATTATCTTGAGTAATTTTATATTGGGCTCAAGTACATTAATTAATAAAAGAGCTAATAAATTAGTCTTTGTCTAATTAAATAACACCTTGGCCAACCAGGGTTTTAGTGTGGCAGCTAAAAGGTTTTAGAAACCTAGGTTAGCCGCCACTTAAAAAGAACTAAGGAAAAAAAAAATGAAGAGAAAAAGAGGCTGGTTGGTTTTGTAAAGGAATAGGAAAGCAGGGTTTTTCCTTTTATAAGGCATCACATGTGTCTATGTAGAATTTGACCGAATTCCTTTTATAGCTTTCGGTTTTTTCCTTGAATGAAACCAAGCCCCTGGTTTCCTTGGTCGTTTTTTCTTCATTTTTCCTTTAACGTCTAACTTTTCCGTTTTTCTTCCAATCTTCTTCACCCTAGTTTTACTTTCACCGGTAGAAGTCTATAGAGGTTTGAAAATACTTTGAACAGTCAAAAGTTAGCAAACATGGTAAGCGTTTCATGCAAAGGAGCCGACGGTTAGCTGATATACTCGTGGAACAAGTAAACGTTCTAGTTCAAAAAGTACCGACAAACTTGAATACCACTCCGGTTATTCAAGTGAAATGTCCTAAAAGTAAGTATTCCTAGACTTTGGCTCGAAAAAATGTTTAAATTGCAATTTTCGCTACATATTTATTTTCCCGAGGTCCTACAAGTGATATCAAAGCTATGGTTTTAATCTAAGAGCATACTTAGGGTTAATAATCGAAAAGGTTATTCCTTTACTACTAAAAAATATGATCTTTGTGATTTTATAGATCCCTTGTAGTTTTTGATATGGGTAGATTTTGTATACACCTCGCGCGTGGCGGTATAAACACTTGTAATTTTTTGTTAATCACTTTCCGTAGAATTCGTGTACACCTCGTTTTAAAAGGTATAAGCGACTGATATTGTATTTTAGTTCAAATTACAAATTCTTGTAACAAGAAATTGGTGCCTGGATCAATACATAAAATCTCTTGGAAAGAAAATTGGAGAATGAAGAAGCAGCAGCCTGATAGGGATCGCTTAGAATCGGGCATGGCTTTCTGGAAGGTTTTTGGGCAAAGCTGCAGCTGGCTTTGTGAAAGCCAACCACGACCAGCCCCAACATCCAGAGGCAAGCCAGCTGTGGCAAGCTGAGTACAACTTAGCGCAAGCTGTTATGGGGTGGGCCGCAGTTCATTGGCTCAGTGAATCGAGCCCCGGTTTTCACATTTTTTATTATTTATTTTTATTCATTTCCTTTTAATTTCTTTTTTTTTTTTTGGTCATATATCATACAAGGTTATTTTCTTGCAATGATTTATTTATGGTGTTAAATAATTTTGAATGAAAATGGTTAGTAAAGGCAGAACCATCTTAGGATTAAACAAGATTATTTTAATTTTATTATTATTATGATATTTAATCTATTATTCAGTCACATAAGAATTAAAGGATAGAAATAGTATGTAAAAAGTTTATTTTTTAGAGTATGGCTATTATATTTAATTTTGTAATCAGATATACAAAAGTTTTTGAGAAATTAATTTTTCTCTAGAAAAACAATTAAGGAAAATGTTTTAAAATGGAATTAAGTAATTTAAAAATAAATTCGTAGTTTATTCTTCCAAAGTGTTTTATCCTTGACATAAAGAATAATTTTGAATTTAAGTATTTTAAATTTAGTTCCTAGAAAAATGATTTTAACTTAAGTAGTGAAATAAAAATTCATAATTTATTCTCTTACATGGTTTTATCTTTGATGTAGAGAATAATGGTTGATTTTTTTAGTTTTCACTAAAGTTAATAAAAGTTAATTAAATTTTAAAGAAATATTTTTCCCAAAAACCTTTTTTTTCAAAAGATTAAGTGGGAGAATGATTCCAATGGCCTAATGGCTTCCATCACGGATTCTTGTTAGAGATTGTGGTTCTCTTCGTATCTTTCTGAGCATAACCTTCTATAGGACGAATTTTTACGAGAATCTAAAACTAACAGAGGAATTATAATTAAAACCTAGGATATGTGTTAGTATCAGCCAAACTATCATTGGAGACATTACTATTGGATTGTCCATAGGTGGTGAGAGTAGTGACCATCTTCTCGATGCAATTATTTCTAGATTATTACCTATTAAGAAAGTTTAATTTGTAATGGTTATACACTTAATTTAGAAAATTGTTAACCTTTCTATGAAGCACTGTCAATTTTTTTAAGAGCCAAAATTTTTATATTTTTTTATAATGGTTTTAATAGGTTAACCATATCATGGAAATAATATGATGTTTTAAATGTGTATTTTATATATTTTTCCAAAACAAATATTTTCTGAATGTAGTTTTTTTTTTCCAAATCAACAGATATGTCTGGTTTCAATCCTTTGTTCATTATTCTCAAATAGAATAAGTTAATTGGACCTAACTATATGGATTGGAAAAAGAATCTGAACATAGTACTTATTGCGGAGAGTACGCGTACATTGTAACCGACTCCTGTCCTAAAATTGGGAAAGATTTCACGGACCAAAATCGTGAGGTTGAGAAGGCAGGGAAAAAAGCCGATGAGATAACATGATGCTATATATTAGCTTCCATGTCTAATGTTCTTTAGTCTAAGCATAAGAACATGCCTACTGTATACGACATCAATGTATTGTTACGCACCATATTTGCTGACAAGAGCTGGCCCGCAAGACAGGAAGCTCTTAGAGCAATCATGAACATTAGGATGGCTGAGGGGCATCAGTTCGCGAGTATATGTTCAAAATGATTACTCATTTCGAGGAAGCCGAAGTCTTAGGGGCAAAAATCGATGCTGAGAGCCAAATTCATACAGTTAGTGAGACTTTGCCAAATTCATATTCTCAATTCAAGTTAAATTATAACATGAATAAGTTGAGTATGTTTTTGACTAAGTTGATGAGAGAAGTCCAGGCTGCTGAGAAAATTATGAAGACCGAGTCAAAGATTTTGGTTACTCATTCTAATTCATCTTCTAGAATTAGGGCCCAGCCCAAGAAGTTCAAGATGAAGAAGGCCCAGAACAATACGGGGGCCCAACCTAAGGGATCCAAGCCCAATCCGTCCAAGCCCAAGGGCAAGTGTCTTAAGTGTGGCAAAAAGGGGTACTGCAAAAAGGATTATTCGGACTTCTTGACCAAATTCTCTTTAGGTATTACTTTATACTTAGAGTCTATATTGATGGTTGGATCATCATCCATTTAAATTATTGATTTCAAAGCCATTGACCATATCTGTAACTCTTTGTAGGGGTTCAACAAGATATGGCGACTCAGTAGAGGAGAGCATAGACTCAGAATGGGCAACAGAGTACAAGTGTGGGCTAAAGCAATAGGAGACTTGGAGTTTTTATTTGATTGTAATAAGATTTTAGTTTTAAAAGATATTTTATATGCTTCTAATTTTAAACAAAATTTGATTTTAATTTCAAGATTGATTAATCAAGGATATTCTGTTTCTTTCCATTCTGGTATCTCAATCAGTAGAAATGGAAAAATTATTTATTTTGGAAACATGTATGAGAATCTTTTCTATATTAATCTTATTAATTATCAAATAAATGATACTCAAATAGAACCTAATAATAAAAAAAATATCACATCAAATAACTCATATTTATGACACTTGAGATTAGGACATATAAATCCTAATCAAATTCAGAGGTTAATCCAAAATGATTTTTAGACTCATAAAAATTGGAGAAATGGCTTCAATGTGAATCTTATCTTATAGGTAAAATGATCAAAAAGTCCTTTGCTCAAAATGCAGAAAAGGCTAAGGTGATATTAGGTTAGTTCATACTGATATTTGTGGTCCTATGTTTACACTAGATAGAGTAGCTTATGAATAATTTATCACGTTCACAGATGATCACATGCATTTTGGTTATGTTTACTTGATGAAGCACAAGTCTGATTCTTTTGATAAATTTAAGGAGTTTAAGGCTGAGGTAGAGCGTCAAACAGGTAAACTAATCAAAAAGTTAAGATTAGATCGTTGTGAAGAGTATCTACTTGGTGAATTCAAATACTACTTAGTATATCAGGGTATAGTATCTCAGTTAACTGCACCTAGAACTCCCCAGCAGAATGGGGTCACTGAGAGAAAAAATAAAACGTTGATGGAAATGGTCAAAAGCATGATAAGTCATGCAACTCTTCCTATTTTCTTTTGTGGATATGCTCTAGAAATAGCAGCATACATTCTGAACTTGGTATCTTTCAAGTCAATACCTAGGACACCCAATGAGATGTAGACTGGAAGAAAGCCCAGTATGAATCATCTCAAGGTATAGGGTTATCCAACTTATGTATTGACAAAAGGAAGTAAGCTAGACTCAAGATCAGAATTGTGCTACTTCTTAGAGTATCCAAAAGGAACAAATGGTGGATACTTTTATCATCCTCAATAAAAGGTACTTGTTAGTACTCATGCTAGGTACTTGAAGGATGAACAAAGTATATCTACTAAGGTTTTGAGTAAGGTGGAAGTGGAAAAGAAATTGATTGATATTTCAACTTCTTGTACCCTAGTTGAGGAACCTAAAGAGGCACAACTAGATATTCCTATACAAAATGAATCATGTCGTAGTGAAAGAATATCTAGAGTTCTAAAAAGATGGATTGGAGAAGCCTTTGAGGTAGTCTCCGACCATTAGAAACAAGATCTCACTAGATACGATGAGGCTATTACTAATGTTGATACAGACAAATGGTAAGTAGCAATAGATGCCGAGATTGAGTCTATATATCTCAATCAAGTCTGGGATCTTATCACTGCACCTAAAGGGATTAAACCCATAAGGTGCAAGTAGGTATACAAGAGAAAGAGAAGTGTAGATAAAAATGTGAAAACCTTTAAAGCAAGGTTGGTAGCACAAGTTTATACTTAGAAAGAAGAGATCGATTATGAGGATACCTTTTTATCTGTTGTTTAAGTCCATTTATATTCTCTTGGCCATTGCATGTTATTATAACTACGAGATATGACAAATGGATGTTAAGATAGCTTTGTCCATGGCTATCTTAACAAAAACATCTATATGACCCAGCGTAAAGGTTTTGTTGTGAAAGGCTAAGAACATACAGTTTATAAGCTTAAAAAGTCTATTTATGGACTTAAACAAGTATCACGAGTATGGAACATACGTTTTGATGAGATTGTAAAGTCTTATGGATTTATACAAAACGTGAATGAACCATACGTGTATAGGAAAACAGATGGCAACAACGTGTCTTTTGTGGTACTTTATATGGACGACATTCTACTCATTGAAAATGATGTAGGAACATTGTCATCTATAAAAGTTTAGCTATCATGTCAATTTAGCATAAAAGATATGGAAAAAGTTAACTACATTCTTCGAATAAAACTTCTTAGAGATAGGAAGTAAAGAATATTAGGCCTATCCCAATTTGTTTACATTAACAAGATACTGGTTAAATTTAGCATGGATTAGTGTAAAGGTGTAATTATACTCTTTAGGCATGGATTGACCTTATCTTTCAAGTAGTGTCCTAAGACATAGGAAGAAAAATGAAAGGATGAGTAGGATTCCCTATATTTCATCAGTAGGAAGTCTCATGTATGCTATGTTTTGTACAAAGCCATATATCTGCTTTGCAGTAGACATGGTTAGCAAGTATTATTTAAACCCAGGGAAAGAGTATCGGCCAATTGTAAAGCATATTCTCAAGTATTTGAAGGGAACAAATGATTATATGCTTGTTTACAAGGCCGATGACTTAATTCCTACTAGTTATATGGACTCAAATTTTCAGGCGGATAAAGATGAAAAAAAATTCACTAGTAGATATATTTTCACTTTGTTTAGAAGGGCTATTTTATGGAAGAGTGTTAAGCAATCTTGCATTGCTGATTCTACCATAGAAGTTGAGTATATGGCAGCTTCAGAAATTTCTAAAAAAGTGATTTAGCTTCGAAAATTCCTCACAAAACTTGGAGTTGTGCCACAAATGGATAGGCCCATAACTATATGTTATGACAATTCTGAAGCTGTGTCACAATGTAAGGAGCCAAGAAACCACAAGAAGAGCAAACACATTGAGAGGAAGTATCACTTGATCCGGGAGTTCATCTAAAAATGAGAGATAATGGTTGACCAGATTTCCTCTACAAGTAATCTGGATGACCAATTTTCCAAGCCTTTAATAGATAAGGTGTTTTGAAGATACGATGTGATAGGGGTAGGCATATATGGACTACCATAGTCCATTTAATGCAAGTAGGAGATTTTTGGAATGTATGCCTAAAATGGCCTATATATTTCTGTATTTTAGAAATTAATAAAATTTTTATTTATTAATGATTGTTTGTTTATATATATTGCATATTAAGGTCTAAATGTGTTAATAAGTAATCTATGTGATTGGGTCGTGCTTTCACAGTAAGGTGTAGATTATAGGCTACTAATACATAAGCGAAAAATTGTTCTTGATTGATTGATGGAGTTGGATACTTCATCAAGGTTTAGATCATTACAGTATAATTTTTAAATGGAGAATGGTTTACCTAACCAGTAAGTAGTCCACTCACACTAATAGTGTAAGCATAGTTGGAATACGTAGAATTGAACCACGCGATAATAATTTTTATAAAAGTACTAAAACAAATAAAAATTGACTTATCACAACTAGTGCATGGACAAGTGCCCTAAAACTTGAGTATAAGTTGGCGATATGATGAAACTGGACTTATACACTTTGATGTATATTGGGTGAGGTCTTATTGCAAGGCTAATAACCTTGTATATTTGGTGTATAACTTTAATTAATTAAGACGAACTTATACAATAGAGTTCCTATACTTCATTACATGAAGAAATTACCCCCTTATAATTGTTCGGGATAATCTAAATAATTCAGGGTCTTGAGAAATATGACCTAGTATGTACACTTTTGGGTAGCTCCATGTGATAAGTGGATACATACTGAGAGTTGTAGATTATCATACTAACTATCAAAGGACGGTAGATGTCATTGAGAAAGATGTTAGTACATTTTTCTTACTTCAATGACTGGTGTTACGTATAGAGGTATTTTCATCATTATACCTGTAGGTTGAAGATACTGCATTTGTAATGTTATTCTCGAGGTCAACATTTTTATGTGGTGATAAATTAAATATTTAAAACAATAAAATACAATTATTTGTTAGCAGGGCTATTTTAATCATTTTAGTTGTCAAGAATAATATATCTTTTGGTCCCCAGAGTAGCTCAAATAACCTTAGTAAATTTATTTACTATATAAGCTTATTAAGTGAATTTATTACTGAAAGAATTATTCTATGAGTCCAACTAATTATTAATTTGGGCTAGAATAATTAATTGAGTGAATTTAATTAAATTAGTTTATTAATTAATTATCTTGAATAATTTTATATGGGGCCCAAGTAGATTAATTAATTAATGACAGAGCTAGTTAATTAATCTTGGGCTAATTAAATAACACCTTGGCCCACTAGGGTTTTTTTTGTGGTGGCTAAAAGGTTTTAGAAACCTACGTTAGCTGCCACTTAAAAAGAAAAAAGGAAAAGAAAAGGAAATAAAAAGAAAAGGAGGCCGGTTAGTTTTGTAAAGGAATAGGAAAGCTAGGTTTTTCCTTTTATAAGGCATCACGTGTGCATATGTAGATGTTGACCAAATTCTTTACAAGGAAAAAATGATAGCTTTCGGGTTTTTCCTTGAACAAAACCAAGCCATCGGTTTCCTTGGTCGTTTTTCCTTTAATGTTTATCTTTTCCGTTTTTCTTACAATGTTCTTCATTCTAGTTCTACTTTCACCGGTAGAAGTTCATAGAGATTCGAGAATACTTTGAAAAATCAAGAGCTAATAAACATGGTAAGTGTTTGATGCGAATGATCCGATAGTTAGACGGTATACCCACGGAACAAGTAAACATTCCATTTCAGGAAGTACCGTTAAACCCGAATTTAACTCTATTTATTCAAGTAAAACACTCTAAAAATAAGTATTCCTAGACTTTGGCTTGGAAAAAAATTTTACATTGCAATTTCTGTGGCATAATTATTTTTCTGCGGTCCTACAGTGACCCCCTAGATTATCCATGTTTTCAAGGTTTTCCAATAGAATAAATATCATTCCTTCTTGATTAATCACTTGATTCAATTGCTCCTCTTGCTCACCCTTTTCTTTTTGGATCAAAAGCCACAATATCACCACCAACTCTCATACTCATAAATAAGAGAAGTGGTTCTGCACAACAAAAGTTAAAAATATCTCAAATACTATAAGTTCAAACTCAACTCAAAGCACAAAGGCAGGTAATGTCAAGAACAAAAGTATAATCCCAATCACAAAATGATATAATAAAAGAATGCTTACTATTGAAGTATACAAATGTAAATATGTTAAAAGTGTTAGATTTCGATCATTCAATAACAATTAATGCGTAGTAAAAATTAAAATAAAATCTATGCAACAGGATCACTCGTATATAATTAAACGGGTTAGCAGAAGGAAGAAAAAATCATTACCTTGAAAATGCATCTTTTAAATTTTTTCTTCGTGCGCGAAACCCTTCCGTAAAATTTTTCTAAGCACGAATCACCAAAATCCCAAATGTAGAAATTTCTCCAATTAAGCCTACACGAGGAATTGTACTCAACAAGGCATGATTAATCCCGATGCTAGTCGGTATAATTTGCGTCTATATTTTGGAATAATCTATGGAGAAAAAATAGAAAGAAATGAAAGACTTTCTAGTTTTCTTGAATATGGTGGTTTTTCGTCAGTTCCACAACAAAGAACAATTTCTCTATTTATAAGATGTCCACTGCCCTAACATTAACAAAAGCATGTTTCTATTTTCCTAAATCTTTTAGGAAACAATTTTAATAAAACCCCCCCCTTTTTTTTTTTCTTTTATGGACTTTAGGAATCCAAAATTGCAATAAGGTCCCTTTAATTATAACTAGTTTATTCAACCATAAACCTTTTAGATAATTGTAATTTTCACTTAACTAATATAACACTTTATAATTAGTCCATAATTATTATTTTTTCTCACAAATTAATCCCATAATATTATCAAATAATATATTGAGTACTAATTATTCTATTGTATGTGACCCATTAGGTTTTCTAGTCAATTAGTAACTAATATGAATCAATTCTATCACTTATAGAATTAATAATTCTTTTATAATTAGAATTAACTTATTAAGTCTAATTATGATTAATTTATTGATTTTATAATTAATAAATCTATATTTAGCAGATCAATAGCGGCATCTAATAATACATCATGACCACCTAAAAGTCCAGAAAGTCAAGTGCCTTGACGTAAACATTTCAATAGTAAAATATCGGTGCAATATGCTCCTTTCATCATACTATATCTCATTTAGTTTAGAGTATGAAATTAGTACCAACTCTTACTAGAATATAATCTAGTCTGAATTTATTAGTACTTGATAAAAAATTTATTACTCAACATGTGTATCAATTGAAACTATTTTTAATATATAATCACCTGGCCAAAAACTTGTTGTATAATAATTCCATAAAAGTGATAATGAGATATACGTCTCTACTATTAGAAGTGATGAATTCTTTTATTGGCCCTCTCAACTACTTTCGTTTACTTTACATTGTACCCAATATTCATCTTATAGGTGACCTCAGATGATACTCCAAATATTAGAATCAAAGTACAATACTTGTTAAACAAAGTACATTAGAGATCTCAAATTTAAGAATACTTATACATTTGTCATAATGAGATTCTATCACTATTAAATAATTATCCATGTGATTATCCTATCGCTAGGTCATCCAATGAACTTATTCAACTAATAAGCATCCATTTGTTAACTTTGAATATCACAATACTCATGGATGTGAGAATTATCACTTCATCCAATCAATAAGTATAATACATACTAGTTTTTTTGTATTAATGATATTCTATCTCATTAATACTATGACTAGGGATAATTTAAGTACAAGTATTACATAGTATAGCAAAAATCTCATATTATGATATCTATTAGAATTTTCTTAATACTATACTATGTGTTTGGGACTTTATCTAATAGTTTTATACGTATATATGTAGAATGATTAATTAAACTAAAAGATAAAGAATGTTTTTTATTAATAAATATGCAAAATATATCGTACAAATGATTGGCTCTAGAGTACAACTCTAACAATATCCCACTTGTACTAGACCCAATTATCCATGTATCACTAAACATAACTATCATATTTCTTTAATGCCTTAGTCAATGGATCAGCTATATTCTGATAAGTGGAAATTCTCTCTATCTTTACATCTTTTCTATCAATGATTTCTCTAATCAAGTAATAGCGCCTAAGTACATCCTTTACTTGTGTAGTGGCTCAATTGTTATCACAATACAATGGTATTGGATCAACAATGCTAGGTACCACTCCTAGTTTTGTTATGATCTTCTTGATCCAGATCGCTTCTTTTACTACTTCACAAGCCCCTATGTACTCAGCTTTAGTAGTTGAATCGGTAGTTGTATCTTATTTAGAACTTTTCCAACTAACTGCTCACCTACCATAAGTGAACACATAGTTAGATTGGAATTTATAATTATCTTTATCAGATTGAAAAGTGGCACTAATATACCCTTTAACTTATAAGTCACCTTCCTCTCCATATACAAAGAATACATCATTTTCTTCTTAAGTATTTAAGAATATTCTTGACAACCACCCAATGACCTTCTCCAGGGTCAGATTGGTATCTACTTGTCAAACTAAGAATACAAGATATATCCAGCCTAGTACTTATTATAGCATACATGATATAACCAATTATCGATGCATATGGCGTTTTATTCATGTGATTCATTTTATCTTGTTTCTTTAGACATATAGACTTTGAAAGGCTTATGCCATGTATCGTAGGCAAGAATCCTGATAGGGGCTAAATTAGTCATATTTTTCCTAATTATTTGAAGTTCATTTATAATACATTTTGTTCAATAACTAGTCATATTCCTTCATATTTGAGATTTTACCCTTGGAAAGGTATTTTGTTCTTTATTTCAGATTTTTAAGATAAAACGAAGCAAAACGTTGCAAAACAGAGGAGAGGCGGCGCCGGCTAGGGCCCTAGAACTGGCGCCGGCCATGCACTGTTGAAACAAACTTCGAAGTGATGGAAAATTTGTTGAAACAGAGCAGAACAGAACTAAGGCGGTGCCGGCTGTGAAGCTGGAACTGGCGCCAGCTACATTCTAGAACACATTGCGCAAAATTCAAAGAAAAATCGGCGAACAAGTGGAGGAACAGAACACAACCGGCGCCGGCTCCAAGAACTTTGTACCTACGAGTTTAGGCACTTCCTAAGCCTATAAATAGATGAAAAACACAAGGGAAAATGGGAGAATTCATTGATTATCATAGAAAATTACTCAATCCAATGAGGAGTTCTTCAAGTTCAAGGAGAGTTGTGCAAAAAGGTCTTTAAAGGAATAAAAAGGAGGCTTTTCTATGAGTACTTTCTTTTACTTTGTTTTCTTTTTCTTGACAATGATATGTTAATTGTTTTATTCTAATTTGACATTATTTTAGATATTCATGATATTTAGAGTTATTTGATCTTTTGATTAATTGATTATTATTCTTGGTATTTAATTACTCGTGCTTATTACAAGATTAATTGACTGTTTTCCGTTAACTTACTTGAAAATAGGGTTGATGGTAGTTCAATTGATTGATTTCATATCTTTTAACTTACCTGAAAATGGGGTTAATTGCTAAGAACAGAGTAATTAAAGGTTAATTGATGTCTGCCAGAATATGGATTCAATTGGTTAATTTTATGGGTTAAGTTTGCCTGAGAATAGGACTTAATTAGAGAATTATGTTTAATGTATCTTTTGGGTAAGACTGGTTGAGACAGAGTATGTGATACTAAGTTACCTAGAAGATAGGGATTCATGGATTGGGAAAGAAGTGAGTCTACTTTAATTCTCCATGATGTCAAAAGAATAATTAGTTATGATAAAGGTTGGGTACTTTAAGAGCATAGTTGTCTAAACAATAGTTCAAATTGCATAAATCTACATCCTTGACATAAATATATATTTATTTTGATTTTATTGTTCTTTTTCCTTGTTTTTCACTTTATCGAGTCGGTTAAACAATAAAGGAAAGGTGATTAATGTCTATTTGTTCCTTGAGGATCGACGCTCGTTTGAACCGTATGCTCGGTTAATAATGAGTACGCTTGCTCATATGTGTGATTTGGGTTGAACGTTTTAATTTAAACTTGATTGGGAATGTGCTTAGTTGTTGTATGATTTTTATACCCAAGTCCGAATACATCAAGTTTTTTGCGTCGTTGCCGGGGAACAATAGCATGAAAGCTTAGATTTTGTTTATTTAACCATGCAAATATGTAAATTATGTATAATTGTTCTTTCCGCAAAAAGGTGCTATCTTTTGTATTTTATGTATTTGTGTATACTCTTGTAATCTAACCTACTAACGTTGACTATGTTTTATTAACTAACTTTGTAATCTTGTAATTTTGTTTTCATCATTAATTCTATTATCTAACTTGCTTCTTGTTTTTTAAGTATAAGCCTTGGTACATGATCCAATTACCTAAAGGCGATATAGAGAGTTCAGTTTATTTCTATTTATTTCTTCATGAATTAAATTGCATTATTCATCATTACTGCATATTCATCATTTTTATTTTGTTTTTTTAAAAAAAAAAACATTAGTGTATTGATTGGCAAAATTACAAGCTAACATTGATGTTTGTAGTGAGACGTCATTAGAAGCATTAGTGAATTCTTTGGTTGCCAATATAAATTCATCTGTTCAGTGGCATGAAGAAGCTTCCCAACGTCTGTGCGATCAAAGAAAACAATTAGTTAAGATTATTGAGGAGACTCATGAGTTCATGCTAGCCCGTACAATTGACCATGGAATAGAAAGAGCGGCTATGAGGAACAATTGCATGATGTGACAAGAAAGAATAATGGTCCCGATGCTGATGTATGGAGTTTAACATGCCTCACAAAGTTGGATTTATCATTCATTCTAAAAAATCCTTTGAGGATGTTGACGAATTCTACCCTTCACCCCAATTTCAGGGAGGTAACTTGGTATTTGTAGAAGCATTGAAAAGTAAGGATTTCCCAATCCCATCTTTAAGAACTCAAATGCTAAGTTTAAAGGGAAATTTTAATTGTAAAAATACTTTTGAAGAGTTAATTGATGATTTCAAAGTTGATGCATTCTTTAGAAATCATGTGTACTTATACGTTGACAACAATATTTGTGTGTCTACAGAAATGTTAGAGAAAGAGGTTTATATGTTTTGCTTTAGTAAGAAAAAATATTTTCATAAACCTTCTATTTTTCAAAAACATCTCTTCATTCTACATTCATTATGCCTATCTTTTATTTTGAGCTTTAATTTCCTTTCAAAAGATTGGATGAGGAAACATGATGGGTGTAGAGAGTCTTTTTTTTATTTTTATTATTTTAGTATTTTTCTTTAGTTTGTTTTCTTTTATTTAGGTATATTTTTATTTTATTATTATTTTTCTTGTGTTTTTATTTTTTGATTTGTTTTATAGGAATAAAGCCCTCTTGGATAAGCCCTTCTCTTTACCTCAAGTTTGGATATTTATTGGAGCATTCTTGCACTTGGGCAGTATACTTAAACTTTCTAACCCCTTATTACTTTTAGTCTCTTTGGAGATGCTTTCTTGTGTTTCTTCTTTTTGCCAATAAGGACATTATTCAATTTAAATATTGGGGAGTGGTTTGGTGATATATTTTGTCCAAGATTTATCAATTTTATTTTGAGCACAAATTTGGAAAATTGGAGCGACTCCGGCGTGGAAGTATTTTCGTTCTTATCTCTTCTCATTTATATTTTTGGTCCCATGGTATTGTTTTTATTGTTATATTTATTTGGCCATTGAAGACAATGTCCAGTTTAAGCGTGGGGGAGTGATTTGATTGACAAGTCTTCTATACATATACCTTAACCTTCTTGGGAGCAAATTTTTGAAATTTTTGAGCGAAAATTTTTCAAATTTTTCTGATTTTCTTGAGATTTCCAGCTATATTTTTAGTGTATGTCTTTATGATGGAGTATAGAGCATATGTTCTAGATCATTTATGACTTGTACATGACTTTTTGCACTCACTTGGACAGAGTAGTTCTTGATCAAATGCTTTGCATTGTTCTTAAACCTTGTTTTTCTACTAAAATTCATGGAGCATTTTAAAACTTACTTGAATATCTCTCGAGGCGAAATAAGAAAGACAGTCATGATTTAACTTAGGATGACGGTAATATGCTTTCTTTGGATAGTTTGAGCTTTTCAAGCCTACCTATTGTCATATTATCCCTAGTGCCTATTTTGAGTCTAAATTGTTGATTTCTTTCATTAAAACCCGTCACAATATTTTGTCCATTGCTTTTTACTGAGAGTTTGAATGATTTTTCAAATCTTTATGCTCTTGATGGATGAAAGTATATGTAAGAAAATGCTGAGGAAGAATGTTGGGATAAAGATCATGACTTGTTACTTTCAGTCATGGATCAATAATGAGTTGAGTTGGAAAGAGGAAAGGGAAGGAAGAAAGAGAAGAAAAAGAATAGAGGGATTGAAAAAAAAAAACAAAAAGCTGCTAGAAAGAATGAAAGCAATGAAGTGAAAAATAATAATAAAATAACAGCAGCAGTGAGAGAAAAGACATATTGAAGGAAGAAGAAGAAGAAGAAAAGATCACAAAAGGAATGGTGATTGAGCTGGAAAAAAAAAAAAAAAGAAGTTAAAGTTCATATAAAGTACTTGACACCATTGTTGAAAATTTGAGTGATCTTGAAAGAAATAGAAAAGAGTTGATGAAAAGAAGAGTTAAAAAAAAAGAGAGAGGAAAAAAAATGCAGGATTTGCTTAAGTGAAGTTGTAATTGCTATATAAGATTATGGTTTGTTTGATCTTTGGAATAGGAGAGCAAGAAGAGTTGGAAATTATTGATTCAATTTGTTTATCCTTTTCTTGCTAACTCTCAATTTCTTTGACTTTTGATGCTCCTATATCCTTCGTTTGATAAGCTACATTACAAGCCTTTAGCCTTACATTACAAGATTAAAAGTCCTACTTGATATAAGTAAAATCATGATATGTTTCGGATTAGTGGAGAGAGTGTATGAAGAGTAAGCTTATGGAATGCATTTTTTTTTTTTTTGAACTTAATTATTTCCAATGGTTTGAGAATAGTGTGAAGTATTGTGATGGTTCTATTTAGTCATTTATCACTAACACAAGTCTTGCATTGGTTGTGAAAGATGTAGTATCATGTGTTTTATGTTCCTGAATGAAGAAAGCATTGAAGATATTGTTTTGAAATAAAATCTATATCCGAAATCCAATACCCAAACCTCATTATTAAAGACAGTATTGATCTTAATCATAAACATACTAGGAGTAGAAGTGGAAGTACTTGCAAGCTTCTCTTTCTTTTCCTTAAGTGACTCCAAGTAGCTTTTGCAATTATGCTACTAATGCCCTATCTTGCCGCAATGATGATATGAGCCTTTGGTGGTCGTCTCCTTCTTCTTCATACCGCCTATGAGCTTAGTAGGATTCTTTTTCTTTGTCTTAAGGACTTTTTTCTTAGAAGTAGAAGTATTCCCCAACATAATTGCATTGTTTTCTTTATTCATAAAAGATTCAACAGTTTTGAGAAGATTGATCAACTCAAGGAACGTGGCCTCAATCTTGTTTATCTGGTAGTTAATCACAAATTGTAAAAAACTACTTATCAAAGATTGTATAATTAAATCGACACTTAATTCATGATCTATCCCAAAACCAAGTGATCAAAACTTCTCTATCAAACCCAATATTTTTAGCCCATGTGTTGCAACTGAAGTACCCTCTAACATCTTAAAATGGAATAATTGTTTAGAGATCTCATATCTTTCTATTCTTGCTTGTTGGTCAAATAACTCCCTTAAATAGAAGATGATAGAGTTGTTAGGATGTATATCTTCTTAGACTAGGTTTCTGACGTAATCTTAATTTGTATTAATAAAATTTTTATTTTCAGAAATTGTTTGTGAATTTTTTCATTACTTTTGTGTACAATTTTCGCTGGAAAAGACCCATTGTATTTAAGTAAATGGTTCATGTGAATAGAGGTTTTTCACAGTAAGGTATGGACCATGGGTTACTTAACATATAAACTTTCATTCTTAACTAAATGATGAAAATAGGCATCTTATCATGACAAGGTTATTGTGTTATGAATTCTAAATGTGGAATGGCTTACCTTTAGCCAATGAGTAGTCTTCTCATTTCATAACACAAACGTATTTCGAATACATAGAATTGGACCTAGTAGTAGTAGTTTCTAAAAGTACTTATGATAGAAACTTAGATTACTATTGCTACAGTATAGACTTATACTCTACAACTTGATTATGAGTTGGTAGTCTGACAAAGCTAAGAGTATATGTTTTGATATATTATAGTTGAGGTTTTATTGTAAGACCAATATAAAAAAATATTGGGTATATGTAACTAGTTAGTCAAAACAGACTTGTACAAGATAACTTTTATACTATATTACTCTTTGTGGATACCCGAATGATCTAAATATCCAGGGCCCTGGGGAACATGACTTAGATATTTGCTTTAGGGTAGCTCCCTTGGAAAGCAAAAATATTCCAAGAAGTCGTGGATCATTATATTAGAAACTTAAGGATGGTAGATATCTTTTAGAAAGGTGTTACTATACTTCTTACTCTCTAATTGAGCGGCGATATGTAGAGGGGTATTTTAGTCATTACATCTGTAGGTTAGAGATATTGCTAATACAGCATCGTCATTAGGATCAATATTTTCCTATGGTGATATTATGAAATATTTAAAATGTAAAATATAGCTATTTATATAATATGGGTATTTGGGTCATTTTAATAGTCAATGTGATGTGTTTTTTTGGTCCTCGGAATAGCCCATAAATCCTAATTATTTTTGGATTGAGGAAATGGTCTCCGTTAAAGAGGATTTTATTTTATTCAGAAAATCTAATTTATTATTGGATTAGAATAAAAGAAAATGTCGAGAGAAATTAAATTAGATTTATTTTCTGATTTAATTGGTTAATTAATTATTCAGGGTTTGAGTCCGGATTGAATAATTGGAAAATCAACTTGGGCCTAAACTAGATAAAAGGCTTGAATAATTTATCTTAGTCTATTTGGACTCATTAATTATTTATTAGATTATTTTATAAACTCAGAAAATAAATAATTAACATTTATCATTTATGGGCTCATTGAGTCTGAGAAAAATAATAAAAATATTTTCAGGCCCAATAACCTGGACAGGGTTTTTTCCTATTCATAAACAGAAGAGTTTAATGCAAGCTAAACATCTTATGTGATGGTTTATCTTGATAACAACCGTGTGTTTTGAATAACTTGAATCCTGGGAGCTTATGTTATCAAAAGAGAAGCTGTGTGTATTGGGTGTGATATAAGACTATGAACTGGAAAAACCCCAGAATTCTGGTTTTATTTTTCCTCTCTCGATTTCTTCTTCCTCCTCCTTGATACTACTAATTGATAGCAGAGAGCCAAGTGAGATAGAGACTATTTCCTCGCCAAATAATTGTTTTCACCAACAAGTTTTAGGTTGAGGAATATTTCGAGGACTGAAAATCCTCAGCGTTCATGCAAGCAAGATGAAATAGACGACTAGCGGGCTTTGACCCAGAAGCTTCAACGAGTAGAGGAGAAATTCCTGTTGTTTAGACATCCTCTTCGGCACCAAAGAAAATTTTAAAGCGCATAGGTAAAAGAAAAAATTCTTCTGCTATTTTCTTCCTGCGTTTTTGGCTTTTGTGTTGCCTGTATGCATGCTTCACATTTATTTTAAGCTTCAAGAGTAAGCATCTATATGCTTATACTACTTTTGCAACTTAAAGTTCATTGACGCACGTATGATAGAAGATGTTATGTCACTGTCCTCTTTGTACTTCTTGTAAACCTCATGCTCATCAGTAGGAGTATCTATAGTTGGATATGACAGAATAGGAGTATCTAACATGTAGTGCAACTTTTTCAACTTGAGAACAATTATCAAATTTCTATACTAGTCCAAGAAATTGGTCTCAGTAAACTTGTTTGTTTCCAATATGCTATGTAAGTTCAAATTAGTTGTCATGATGCAAATAACATAAATGAAAGATAAGAGATAAACCATCACATAAGATGTTTAGCTTGCGTTAAACTCTTCTGTTCTATGAATAGGAAAAAACCCTGCCCAAGTTATTGGGCCTGAAAATATTTTTATTATTTTTCTTAGACTCAATGAGCCCATAAATGATAAACGTTAATTATTTATTTTCTGAGTTTATAAAATAATCCAATAAATAATTAATGAGTCCAAATAGACTAAGATAATTATTTAAGCCTTTTATCTAGTTTAGGCCCGGGTTGATTTTCCAATTATTCAATCCGGACTCAGGCCCTAAATAATTAATGAACCAAATCAATAACTCCTATTATTGATTCGGGAAAGCCCGTTGGAAACCTTCTTAGTGGACTAGTATCCAAATCCCTTACGAATGACCTTGGGGATGCCTAACAGACCACTCTTAAGTTCAATGATAGATTAAGTTCAATGATAGGTATCTAATACTAATTGTATCAAATGCAACTACCGGTATATTGAATGATTAATATCTTTTAATCTTAAAGTATTTAGTTCTACCCTAACTTAGCCTCTAATACTCTTTATGCTTGGGAATACCCAATCGGGATAAAGGTATTAGTTAAATCCAATCCATTCACCCAGAATCAAATTCCATAGTTTGAACATACTCAATGTCAAGTAGGCTTGGAGATGCCCAACAATTTAATCTTGAAAAAGAGCTCTCATTCTTACTATATTAATAGAAGATTTTAGATTTAATATTCTTTGAAGGATTTAATTATTTAATTAGTGGTCTCATTGTTTAGCATGCATAATATCAGCACTTTGACACAATTATAATAGACTCGATTATATGGCTTGGTTATGGATATTTCTAGATTAATTTTTTTGAGCCAAGTAGGAAACTAATTTTTGGTCAAACCTATGTGTTCATGTATGTTTTTAGAAGAAAATCTTACAATCTTATTTCTTCATCTTGATCGCCATCTGCATAAGCTCATAAAAAAATTTTTATTCCATATAACTTATGTAATCTAATTACATAAATTTCGAATAAAGAAACCTCAAGTTACGTTTGAGAGGATTTAAATAAGAAGAGAAATTACAAGAGAATTATAGAAAATGGTAGGACTCGTAGGCCCTATTTATTCAAAACAAAGCAGTAAAAAAAAATGTATGACATAATATTAATTAATCAAGTTTAATTTGGTCTAAAACTATAACCAAGACAACATGCCAAAATTATGCTTAAAACACATTAAGCAAAATAAATAGAAAATAAATATAAATTCCAAAATCATTATTTTAGAAAAATAATGAAGTTAGTCCTAAAATAAAATTTTAAGAAAATATTTGGGTCCTTTTCTTGAAGAAGGAAATGTTGTGGGTTAAAAGAAAAATAGGGAAAATATTTTTTTTTATTAAAATAATTAAGCCCTGCGCGGGCTTCCTCAAACCTTGCACGGGCTTTAGCATGGAATCCAAAAAATATTTTTTTAATTTTCTGGAAAAAATTTCTAGATACAAAATGGAAACCAGCTATTCCTTTTCTTTTTTTTTTTTCTTTTCTCTAGGAAACAATTTCCTTTTCAGTCGCTGAACCTTTTAGCTTTTAGAAACAATTCCAATTTTTTTTTTCCTTTCCGTCTTTTACAATAAAGACTTCAAAACCCAAAATCATTTAATAATTCCTTGAGTTCGTTTTCCCTGCAGAAAATAATTTTTCTTTGTCCAAAAATCACATAATTAGATTAATCTATATTAATTTTAATGTTTGATCATTATCAAAATCAAATTCTGTGAACAAATAACGAAACCAGGATCTGAAGAATTTCACAAAATCTTTCAGTATTCATCTTTCAAAATTCATGAAACAATTTCATGGAGCCAAACATAATTTTTAAACAATTTCAAAATTTAGAATCTTTATGAAACAATTTCATAATGTCAAATTTGTTTTTGAAACAATTCCAAAACCAAAATAAATCCGTAAAACACATACGAGATAACTCGGATACTAATGTTAGATTTCGATCATGCACTAACAATGAATGAGTAGTGGAAATTAAAACGAAATCCTCGCAACATGATTACTCGTATTTAATTAAACGGGTTAGGAGAGAAAAAAAAAATCGTTACCTTGAAAACGCAGCTTTTAAAATTTTTCTTCACGTGTGGAACCCTTCTGTAAAAGTTGTCTAGGCACAAATCACCAAAATCTCAAACGTAGGAATTTCTCTAATTAAATCTATACGAGGAATTGTACTAAAAAAGACGTGGTTAATCCTGATGCTAGTCGGTATAATTTACGGCTATATTTTGAAATAATCTACGAAGAAGAACAAGAAAGAAATGAAAGTCATTATGGTTTTCTTAAGACGGTGGTTTTTCATTAGTTCCACAACAAAGAACAAATTCTCTATTTATAAGATGTTCACTGCCCTAACATTCACATATGCATGTTTCTATTTTCCTAAACCTTTTAGGAAACAATTATAATAAAGCCCACATTTTTTTTTTCTTTTATGGACTTTAGGAATCCAAAACCATAAATCTTTTAGATAATTGTAATTTTCACCTAACTAATTATAACACTCTATAATTAGCCCATAATTTTTATTTATTCTCACAAATTAACCCCATAATATTATTAAACAATATATTGAGTATCAATTCCTCTATTGTGTATGACCCATTAGATTTTCTAATCAATTAGTAACTAATATGAATTAATTCTATCACTTATACAATTAATAATTCTTTTATAATTAGAATTAACTTATTAAGTCTAATTATGATTAATTTATTAATTCTATAATTAATAAATCTATATTTAGCAGATCAAGAGCGGTATCTAACAATATATCATGACCACCTAAAAGTTCAGAAAGTCAAGTAGCTTGACGTAAACCTTTCAATAGCAAATTATCAATGCAATAAACTCATTTCATCATACTATATCTCATTTGGTTTAGAGTATGAAATTAGTGTCAACTCCCACTAGAATATAATCTAGTCTAAATTTATTAGTACTTAATCCAAAATTCATTACTCAATATGTGTATCAATTAGAATTATTTCCAACATATAGTCGTTTGGTCAAGGACTTCCCGAGTAATGATTCCATAAAAGTGATCGTGAGATATATGCTCCTACTATAGAAGTGATGAATCATTTTATTGACCCTCTCAGATGCATGTTCAAATTCTCGAGGTCAATACCTTCATATGGTAATAAATGAATATATTTAAAATGTGAAATATAACTATTTAATTAGTATGAGTATATTTGATCATTTTGATAGCCAATAATATATCTTTTGATCCCTAAGGTAACTTTAGAAACTTAAATGGTTAATTTAATCATTGTATAGATTATTTAGATTATTTGAGGAATAAAGAAATTTATTTTATTCTAGAAAGTCCATTGGACTAGAATAATTAACTAAGTTTAGGATGAATTCATTGGCTAGATTAATTAATTAATTCTAGAAAGTTCAACTTAAAATAAGGGTTCGCCTAATAATTATATTAGGTTATGTATTTATTATTTTGGGCTTTAATTAAATTAAAAGTTTAAAAAAATAATAAATAAAGTGAGTAAATAAAGTGATT
Source organism: Voacanga thouarsii (assembly GCA_026120185.1). Classification (NCBI taxonomy): domain Eukaryota; kingdom Viridiplantae; phylum Streptophyta; class Magnoliopsida; order Gentianales; family Apocynaceae; genus Voacanga; species Voacanga thouarsii. Next base: position 1,595,881 of record JANUWF010002273.1, read on the forward strand.
TAAAGGTTTTATTATTTTAAGTTTTAATAGGATATTCAAGACAAATAATAAAAAGGCCTAATCAATGGACAAAACTCTAGTCCGTCTTAGATTAGGCTTAACCAATCATAAGGGTTTAATATAAACCCTCTAAAGGCTAGCCACCACGGAATATCAAAAGCTCCAGCCACTGTCTCTAATAGCTCTCTCTCTTAATTTTCTTTCTCAAGAAAAATAATCATAACTTACTTTCATTGGTTACTTGATTGGTGAGGTTAAGAGGATACCTTGGAAGTTCAAAAGTTTTAACTTTTATACTGGTTTTTTGTGTAAGAGCAAACGTTTGGTAGGCCTTCGACTTGGTATAGTCTCGGAGTTCACATTTCAAACAACATATTGATCAATCAAATCTAATTACGATCATAGTTTCTTCTAATCTAAGAAGAAAAAGTAAGTATGCGATCTGAATCTCTGATTAAATGTTTATTTTTTACTGCATTTGTGTGATACTCGACCTTAAATTTAAGAGTCGAAGGGTAATAACAAAAATTTTTAAATAGAGAGAAAAATCTAAAATTACCAAAAGTTCATGTGGAATTGACACTTTTTTATCCTTTACAAAACAATTATAAAAGATATATAAGAGGTATACCAATATTTACTAAAAATATTATAGAAGATAATAGGGAAATACATAGTGCAATATTTATTAATCCAACTCACCCTTTGAGTCTAAGTAGAAGGATGTCGGATGCTTAGATTAGACTTGAAATCCTGAAAAAATGCTTGATGGTAGGCCTATCGTGAAAATGTCAGCATATTGACAGGAAGAAGGAACATAAAGAACTAGAACATTACCAAGAGCTACTTTATTACAATTCAAGTGAATGTCAATCTCCATTTATCACTACAAAAAAAATGGCTTTTGACAACGCTTTTATTTGCAACATAGCAAAATCTATGGTGACAGCTTGGTTTTTACCACAGTTTTGAATTCCGTGGCATATAAACCTTTTTTATAACACTTTATTTTGTCATAGTTACGTTTTTGTAGATAAAAGTTCTTTTTTACCACAAATTTAAAAACTGTTTAGGTAAAAATAATTTTTGCCACAGAGATTTAAAATTGTGGATAAAGAAATTTTATTACCCACAGTTTTACTAAACTATGGAAAAAGCATATTTTTTTCTTATTTTATCAAATATATATTAAAAAATGTTAACATAAAATGGAAGCTTTTATTAGATACCATGGTTGAGGTAATTGTATATATTCAAGTAGTTGTGTGTTCACATCTTGATATTACTATTTTATTAATTTTTATATAATTTTTTGGACCAATTACCTAGTTTTTTTTTTAATATTTTTCTAGATATTGTGCTATATTATGTACCAAAATATATCTGATTATCTTTAAATTTTGTCACAACACTTTTCTTTAGTAATTTTAACAAATCTAACGGTTGGATCATTAATTTGATATGTCTATCTTTGTAAATGCATTAGGTTTTGGATATTTTTCTAGATATTATACTAGATAATGTGCCAAAATATATCCGATTACCTTTAAATTTTATCATAACACTTTTCTTAGCAATTTTAACAAATTTAAAAATTATATCGTTAATTTGATATGTCTATCTTTGTACATACGTTAGATTTTAGATTTTTTTTTTAAAGATATTAAGGTAGATTATGTACCAAAAAATATTTGTTTACCTTCAAATTTTGTCATAACACTTTTCTTAGTAATTTTAACAAATCTAATGGTTGGATCATTAATTTGATACCCCTATTTTTGTGAATGCGTTATTTTTTGGATATTTTTTTAGACATTATACTAGATTATGTAACAATTACAACCGATTACCTTCAAATTTTGGAATTGGTAAATCTAACGGTTGAATCGTTAATTTGATACGCATATCTTTATAAATGCGTTAGATTTTGATTTTTTTTTTTGGGTAGATATTATGCTAGATTGTGTACTAAAATATATCTGATTACTTTCAATTATTGTCATAACATTTTTCATAGTAATTTTAACAAATTTAACGGTTGGATCATTAATTTGATATGCCTATCTTTGTAAATGAGTTAGGTTTTAGATTTTCTTTAGATATTATACTAGATTATGTACCAAATTATATCCTATTACCTTCAAATTTTGTCATAACACTTTTCTTAGTGATTTTAATAAATCTAACAGTTTGATAGTTAATATGATACACATATCTTTATAAATACGTTAGGTTTTGGATATTTTTTTAGATATTATGCTACATTGTGTACCAAAATATATCTAATTACTTTCAAATTTGTCATAACACTTTTTATAGTAATTTTAACAAATTTAACGGTTAGATCATTAATTTGATATGTCCATCTTTGTAAATGTATTAGATTTTGGATATTTTTTCAATGTTTTCAGAATCGGACCGGATATCGAACTGAAAAATTTATTGATTCACAGTTTAATGGTCCAATCATAAATAGACCATAATTAAACCGTAATTGAATCGGTAATATTATAATTTAAAATTTAAAAATATAATTATTTTAAAAAATAAAATTGATCAATAATATAATGTAATTTAAGTCCATTAAGATATAAATAATTAAATTCATGATTAAAAGTAGTCATTCTTAATTTATAACTAACAATCCAACACACAATAAAATTTAAAGTAGTTTATTGAATTCTATAATTTAATTTACTCCCAAAAATTATAAAATTTACCCTAATTTTTTTTTCACATTGAACCGGTTCGCCAGTTGGATTGGCCGGTCCAACACGGTGTTTTTGAGAAAATCGGTCTGAAGATTGGGACCAGACTGGCAACAGCACGGTCCACAATCAGACCGACCGGTTTGATTCGGTCCAAAAAATAATGATTTTTTAGATATTATACTAGATTGTGTACCAAAATATATTTGATTACCTTCAAAATTTGTTATAATACTTTTCTTAATGATTTTAATAAATCTTACAGTTGGATTGTTAATTTGATATGCCTATCTTTTTAATGCATTAGGTTTTTGATATTTTTTTAGATATTATACTAGATTATGTACCAAAATATATCTGATTATTTTCAAATTTTGTCATAGCACTTTTCTTAGTGATTTTAACAAATCTAATGGTTGGATCATTAATTTAATATGCATATCTTTGTAAATGTGTTAAGTTTTAGATATTTTTCTTGGTATTATATTAGATCATATGCTAAAATATATTCGATTATATTCAAATTTTTTGACATTATGTTAGATCATGTGTCAAAATATATCAAATTATATTCAGATTTTGTCATAACACTTTTCTTAATGATTTTAACAAATCTAACAGATGAATCATTAATTTAATATGCCTATCTTTGTAAATTAGGTTTTGGATATTTTTCTAGATATTATGCTCGATTATATGCCAAAATATATTCGATTACCTTCAAATTTTGTCACAACAATTTTTTTAGTAATTTTAACAAATCTAACAGTTAGATCGTTAATTTAATATGCCTATCTTTGTAAATGCGTTAAGTTTTGGATATATTTTTTTAGATATTATGCAATATTATGTATAAAAATATATCCGATTACCTTCAAATTTTATCATAACACTTTTCTTAGTGATTTTAACAAATCTAGTAGTTGGATTATTAATTTAATATATCTATCATTGTAAATGCGTTAGACTTTGGATATTTTTTTTAGATATTATGCTAGATTATGTACCAAAATATATCTGATTACCTTCAAATTTTGTCATAATACTTGCCTTAGTGATTTTAACTAATCTTACGGTTGGATCATTAATTTGATATGTCTGTTTTTATAAATGGATCAAGTTTTGGATTTCTTTTTTAGATATTATACTAGTTATGTATTAAAATATATTTGATTACCTTCAAATTTTTCCATAACATTTTTCTTAATGATTTTAACAAATCTAATGGTTGGATCAATAATTTAATAAGCCTATCATTGTAAATATGTTAGGTTTTTTATATTTTTCTAGATATTATACTAGATGATATGTCAAAATATATCCGATTACCTTTAAATTTTGTTATAACACTTTTCTTAGTGATTTTAACAAATCTAATTGATGGATTATTAATTTGATATGTCTATCTTTATAAATGCATTAGGTTTTGTATATTTTTCTAGATATTATGCTCAATTGTGTGCCAAAATATATTCGATTACCTTCAAATTTTGTCAAAACACTTTTCTTAGTAATTTTAACAAATCTAATGGTTGAATTATTAATTTGATATGCATATCTTTGTAAATGCGTTAGGTTTTGAAATTTTTTTAGATATTATTCTAGATTGTATACCAAAATATATTCGATTACTTTCAAATTTTCTCATAAACACTTTTCTTAGTGATGAAGGATTAAAAGAAAAAAAGAAAGAGAGAAATAAATATAATATTTATCTTACATTAATATATAGTATTGAATAACAAACTAATAAAAATAGACCACATTCTATTCCTTTAATGAAAAGATGTTCAGTATGATTGTTTTGATATTTATTTTATTCTTTGCCTACTTATCTACATTACTTGCTCTTTTACCGTAAGATTAATTTCTTTTACTTGTTTGTAATATGAAGGATTAAAAAAAGAAATAAATAAATAATAATAAAATAAATAGGTACTATATAGTAAAAGAAGGGATCAATTATTTTGTCCAAAAGATTATTTTGAAGGAGAGTTAAATCATAAATTTTATCTTTTTCGTTTTGGTAAAACAAATGAGGCTGTATAATAATACATGGAAAATTTTTTGTATCTGATTTTTTTTTCCTTTAAATAAGATATACTAGTGAAATTATTATAAAATTTCAACAAATTTAAAAGTGAGACTTGCACAATCAATTTTATAATTTACTTTTGTATTATAATACTTGACTATAGATTAATTCACACCTTATAAATATTTTTAAACTTGTCAGTTTTGATTGAAATGTAAAACAAGTTTAAAAAATTTTATACGTTGAAATTCATTTAGTTGTTAGATTTTAAAATTAAAATATTTTTGTATTTATGGGCTAAATTAATTAATTATCAATTCTTCTCAAAAGAATAGTGGTTTTGGTTTATTTTGACAAAAAACATAGATATAATACAAATGTATTTTATTTATCAAATATTAAATATTAAATATTAAATAATTTTTATTATATTATCACAAAAATCAACTCAATTGTGTTACTATTTCAACTCAATTTTTATTTTAATCCAAATTACTTTAATTTTAAAAAAAATATTATTTTATATATTTCAAAAATTATTAAATACTTATAACACATTATATTCTTTTTTTAATACCATATTAGACTTCACTAAATCTTATATATTTAAGAATTTTTATTATATTATCACAAAATTAACTCAACTCTGTTACTATTTCTACAACCGCATAACATTTCCAAAGGAGAAAAAAATTGTATTCATAATAATTTCATTTATAGTTAAGTGATCCCATTATTTTCTTTTGGAAAAAAAGATAATTTAGATAATCGCACTCTATATTAGTCTTATTTATCTGCCACTATTGTGTAAAAGACTAATTGAACCTTAAGGAGAATTGTACATTTGACATCATTTTTAGAATACAATTTTAAGAATCCTTTTTGTCCTATGCCTGAGATGAGAAACGCATCTATGATTTTTTGCACTTACAAGCAAAAGCAAAATAATTAATTTGGACCGGGTTGACCCTATTGGACGTTCCACAGGGTACCGGCCAAGGGGAATTGGAGTTCTAGGGCATTCCCCAGTTTCCCTCTCCTTTTTCTTCTACTGTCTGCTACTGTGCAAAACCAACAGACACTCTTTACGCACCCTTCTATTTCCCCTGGTATTGAGCTTGGAGAGAAGATATATAAATAGCATAAGTGAAAGGGGAAATTTTAGCTGATCAAGTGGTGATATTTGCATCAATAAGAAGGGTTTTGTTTGATCAAAAAAGCAGAGCAGTTGGAAAATGGTGGGTTTAGGGATGCAGCCATACGACATACAATCCATCCTAAAGGAGGGCCACAAGCTTCTCTCGGGCCTCGACGAAGCCATCCTCAAAAATATCGATGCCTGTAAATAGTTTTCCCAGATTACCCATACTTCACTTGGCCCCAACGGTAAGCATATTAGCGCATTTCCTTCACTTTCTACTCTAGGCATCAATCATTTGGAGAACTGCGAAATCCTTTTTTACTTTGGAGTGATCTTTTGTTCTAGGGTTTTGCTTGTTATGCTTTTGGAATACTCAGGAGTTATCTTTATATTTCGATTTGGAAAAACTGTTCACTGTTTCCTTAGAAGTGTAATAATGCTACCATTACCTGTTTTCGGGATCATAAGCAAAGCTGTCTACACAATTGACAGTTGCATTCTCAAGAAAATGTTGAAAATCTTCAGTGCTAAATAATCCCTGGCTTCTCCCACTCGAATTGTTCAGGGCGCTAATTAGTGCTTCTAAGGAATTAATGAAGTTCTCCAGAGGTGGATATGATAGATTTTTGTAGAAATTTCCATGGAAAATTAAGAATAAATTGCAACTAGCCCTTGCTTTTCCCTGTATTTTCTGTGTCTTTTTGGAGGAAAGTTCTTACTTTATTGTAACATGTTTTCAATTTGTTCAGGTTTGAATAAGATGGTCATTAATCATCTAGACAAACAAATTTGTGATCCAGTGATTATCTGCCTCAAACTAGTGATCTTGTTGCAGTTTTTTCTTTTTTTTTTTTTTTTTTGCTTCTTCTTCTTTACTTCCTTTTTTCCCCTACATGTGATTGATTTTAGCATGTGCAGTATATACATTGTTAGAAATGCTTAGGTTTTGTAGAACTTTCATGTCTCTGATCTACTAATTTTGATCCGTTCCTATTAACACGCCAAGTTGTTGTGGAATTACTCTAGAATAAACAGTTTACTTGACCATGATAGCTAATTGTTCTAGTTGTAGTATAGGCTTCTATGGCCTTCCATCCGCAACCTCAAATAAAAAAAGGGACCATGTTGTTTAGGCATTGCATGATTAAAAATTTACTTTAAATTGTGATCTTGAGGCTGCGTAGTTTTTCTGATTTGTTCATTCAATACATCCTCCAAAAAACAAGGAAAATTGACATTTGTCATTTTCAATTCTATGTTTGTCACCCTGCAATCTGTATGTTGGTGCATATAAACATAACTTGGCTATATTAGTGTGTTCTGACTTTTGCTTCCCCTTGACAGTCTAAAATAGCAAATATAATGGCTTCTTTTATTGTGCGCAAACCTCGGGAAAGAACATCTTTCATAAAAGCTACATTGAAAATGGTAAGAAATTATTGTTCAGAATTCAGATAATTCTCCTCTTATGTTCGATGTTACTTACTATTATTTTCTTATGATGTTTTTTAAGTAGATATAGTGCATGTTTAAGTACATTATCTCAAAACAATTGTTTTTTTTTTTTAAAAACCAGTTTTCATGTGCCATTTGCTTCTATGGATATCATGATCATTTGATAAAAGGTTTGTGTTCAATTTTTAGCTTGAAAGCATTGAAGCTTTGGAAAAGTTCTTAGTGAAGCATAAGAAAGACTATATAGATATACACTGCACCACTGAACAGGAGAGAGATGAACATGAAGTAAGTTCATTCAGTTGTAATTTTATTTTTTAAAAGCCAAAGGTAAGTCTTAGTGGTTTAGTAAGTTCATGGAAAAAAGTAATAATGTTTGAATGGTTCCTTAGGGATTTGATAGATCTAGAAGAAAAGATCCCTAATCCGTCCACACTTCTTTGTAATTTTCGTTTGGTAAAATTCTTCAATACCTTCATCATCATCTTCTATTTATTTATTTGTTGGTGAGGAAGTAGGTTGGTGGTTCACATCATGGTGAGTAGTGATGCTGAAAATGCTTAGTAAGATTTTCATCTTTGGAACTTTGAGATGCTAAAAATGCGGAATACCAAATGCTGAGTAGTGATGTGCTGGGGTGCTTTTATTTGAAAGTTTGTATGCATAGAACATATTTCTATTTGTTTGTTATTTTTGGTGTTTGAAGAAGATGTGGAATGTGTCTTACTTAATGTTATTTAAGGAAATGGATTTGTTTGGGTGATACAAAAAGATCATAGTTCTATCTGCAAGTTATGATCTTGGTGAATGAATATTTCCCTTCAAATGATAATCTTGGGTGACTTTACAGTGAAGCAGAGGCCTATGATCTAAGCCACGGTTTTGATGAATTGGTTTGAGAGGGCAAAGTTTTCAACTTTGGCATTTTTCTAGTTTATTTCTTTCAATAGTTTAGACTTGATGAGCCTTTAATTACAATGAAAGAATTCATTGCGATGGCCTTATAGGATTAATGATTTTATGAAATTTATGCTTTTCTTTTCCTGTTATATTTTGGTTCCAATAATCATTTTTTAAATGCAGACTTCGTAATTTCTCTCTATCTATGTGCCTGCTTTTGGAACCTAATTTTCTTGTACTGCTTGCCTTAGATTTTTGTCCTAGTGAGTTAAAAGATTGCACCCTAAAGACCTTTTTTTTTTTTTAATGTTATTAGGTTTAAGACTTTATCTATTGAAAGCCATTTGTGATGTCTTGCAAAATTATTTAATCATTTGTCGTGGAGCTTCTGAAATCTCCTTTTACATATCTGGAGTATCATCTGTGTTTAATAGTGGACAAATTATGTATATATATATTTTTAGTCCTAATGCCTTCTTCCTTCCCTTCTTCGTGTATTCAGTGAAAATTATCTGGAGCTTCATGCTAAGTAATTTCCAGTTGAAAATGTTATGTAAATGCTAAGTAGTGATATTGAAAATGTTGTGTAAATGTTGAGTAGTAATTGAGTAGTGATATGCTGAAAATGTTAAATAGTTTCCAGCTAAAAATGTTGAACATGCCCTGTGTTTGTTGCTTGTAACTGCATTAGCAGTTAATTAGTTGGTGATATCTGGGAAGCTTTCCATTCTTCATTTTATTCCTTTTTATTTCAAAGGCTGCATGCAGCAAACCATATGCAATACTTCCAGCAGAGTTTGTTCAGTGTGGATTAGAGTTTATTCCTTGGTGATCCCCTTTTTTCTACTTCTACTTGCTTCAGATGTTCTTATTTTGTTTTTTTCTATACTATATTCTGGTGTTCTTTTCTGTTTCTTTATCATTATTTAGTTCTAGATGTTCCAATCCTCTATATTATGTGTTATTGTACTTATATATACCTAGTAATCATCTTGGCCACCATAATATACACCTTACAATGGGTGCAAATTATTTCTCAGATTTTGTTTCTAGAAGATAAATGATGCATCTTTTTTTATCTTTGATAAACATTAGGACTAAACTGCAACCAAGTTCAATTTTTTTTTTTTTTTTGGTTGAAGAAGACAATGTTGCCCTTCTTTTCTCTGGTCGAACAGTGAAGTACTTCTCTAATTTGCGAAAGAATTTAGGTCTTGGACTTGATGGTTGGATACTTTAACTAGTGCTAAATCAATTTTCTTACATTAAAATGTGAATGTCAATGCAGATTAGCTTTCTTCAAAGCTTCTTATGTTCTTTATGATTCCAAATTTTATGTTACTGTGGATTATTACATATATCTCAGACCAGATTTGTAGTGACTTTAGAAGTTCAGATTTGTAGCTTTATTAAGAAGTAATCTTGTCCTGTTTTTTTTTTTTTTTCTTAATGACAGGGGAAATGAAGATCAAGGTGATTGAAGGTTCATTTAACTATGGCATTATTTTTTGTCCTTAATGAATTTGTATAACTTCTCATGGATGTCATGGTTAGAATTGTGATTTTGTTTTGGACTATTTTGAACTAATGTCAATGATTAGATTCATGATACCTATCAGACTCCATTTACTTTTTTTTGTGCATATTAAGTTATTATTAATGGAAGATGGCATTTTGAATGTTCATTCAATGGATGATAGTTGATTGTTAATAGTAGAGGCTTTCATAGTTTTATATGTACAGTAGATGATGATCATGTTAAAGTAGAAGGAAATTTTTTTTTGTCAAAATGCGGATGTAAAAAAAATTTGTTAATATCATCATATTGAATTCAATGTTTATTTACTACGGATGTAAAAGATTTGGAAATTTGTCCAAAAATCATGGCAAAAAGTAATCACTACGGAAGCTTTAAATCGTAGCAAAAAAATATTAATTACAACAATAAGGAAATCGTAGCAAATGGGTATTATCCACGGTTATGTCAATTTAGAAAAAAACCGTGATAAAAAGGATTATTTTCAACAAAAATGTAATTGTAACAAATAATATTCGTCACAGTTGTAAAATGTTGAAAAAATTGTGACATAAAATTGAAATCTTTGCCCACAATTAATAACCGTTGGGAAAAGCTGTGGCAAAAGTTCATGAACAAATACCACACTTTATTTACAACGACTCTAAAATTGTGGTAAACCCATGGCAAAAGGTATTCCCCGTGGCTACACAATTGTGCCAAACTTTTTACAATGGCCATAACGCCCATGCCTCGAAAACCGTGGTATTTCCATGACAAAAACGTATTTGTCACAATTTTGGCTAATTTCGCCACACTTTCTCTAGCGTTGCCAAAAGTCACTTTTTTTGTAGTGTATTTTGCACATTGATGTTAAACTAGGTTTGTGGAAGATATATGGCACTGATATTATCACCATAGACGAGTATAACCTGAAAAATAGGAGAAGAAATTTTGACAAGCAGATTGCAAATCTAAATATTTTTAGCCACAACATTAGCAAAAGTGTGATGTTTTGTTTAAGCACTAGAATGAAAAACTATAGACTGATGTTTGGAAGATCAAGATATGATATTATTGCTAAAGAAGGCACAATATTTACATGTAGACCTACGAGTATCAAGACATCTAGTCCAGTCAGCATTTAAGCATGCAACAAGACAATCTATAGAATAGGGATAGAGCAAAAATTTCATTTTAGAACTTGGTAACACTACTCGCAAGGATTATGAATAAAGAGACATATTTGCTACGCAACGAAGCTAACATTAGGTTTGAATATAAAATATTAAAGAGCATCAGTAATCATATGAGGTTTGTTGGAGTATATTTCTATTATTGTTATATTTAATAAAAGGTATTTTCGTTATTATATTGTTATCTTTATCTACGCAACAAAAATATACGTAATAATATCCCTGAATGGTTATGACACTATTCTTAAAGTGTCCCTAATAAAGTATTATTATAGATTGGAACAATAATAATGTGTTAAGACTAGTATGTATTGCTTTTAATGACTAGAGATGTTATAAATACATGATATCAAATCAACATATGGTACGTGATTAGAGAATTAATGTACTAGATCGACCTACCATGAGAACACTACATGGATTTTTATATGAATATCATAAGTGATTCTTATAGTTATCATGGTATATATGATTCTTTGACTTGAAATCACACGAGATTTCCTACATAGCGAGTGACATACTTTGATGGTACCAAATGCGATCCATCATAGGATAGGCAATAAAGGTACTAATTAGATATGTTAGAGACTATAGGAAATGATTACTATAATTAAGATAGCATTTGTTCCTCCAATATAACATGAGTAATATCTTAGACATTTTGATTGAATGAGATTAATTTATATGGCTATGAACAAATGAATCGATACAGAGTATCGGTGTCATTTTCATTAGTCCACTCAGGAATACACACACACACACACACGCACATACATATTAAATAGTACAACTGTTCAATCTAGATATCAAAGATAAAATGATCAATTATTTGATCATTATAGTAATTATGTTGAATCACTATTTACTTGCAAATTGCAAATAATGATGCGTTGCTAGACATCACTTATTATTTGGTCAAACTATTGTCAAGACCAACATTACAAGTACTTATTAAGTTGCATTCTAAGATCAATTTAAATTGGGGTTCGAATAGTATTTTCAACTTGGTCTAGGCATTGTGATTAATTGGGCCAAATTAGTTTAGGTAGTCAAATTAATTACATTCGGTTCAAAACCAAATTAGGATGAATAAAAGAGAGATTTCTAAGTTAAGGAAGGATTCTAATTTGGTTAAAATCCTAATTTAGAAGTAGAATCTAAATCTGATTTCAAATAAGATAATATCTAAGATTTGGTCCTAGATATCTTTTTAGAAGTTTTTAAAAAGATATTATAAGCCATCCCAAAAAGGAATTGCACTTTCTCTTTTTCAATTCAAAAGAAAACCTAAATTGAAAAATAAATTCTCTTTTTGAGCAAGAAACGTCAAAGTTTAGCTAGTACAACAATTTGAGATATCAACCTAAATCAGTTCGAGCGGATACTGCAGAGATAAGGTTCATGAGGTTTTGCTTGTGATTCAGCTCAAAGGCTCAACCAGAAAGATTAGTAAAACATAATAAAAAAAAAGGTACAATCTTCAACTAAATTGATTGGTTTCAACTCATTAGAATCCTTGGTAGAGCTAAACCCGTTTTATTTCCACTGCTATTTTGTGTGTTTAGATCTAACTTTCCTCTAACAAAGATGTATTTGCAAAATGAGGACTTCCATTAATAGATATACTGGTTTTGGTATCAACTAGAGTCATACAACAACAACATACAACAACAACAACAACAACAAAATTTATGTTGAAACCAAACTTATAAATGAATAGAGAGGAATCATATTTATTGCCAAGAAAAACAAAACTAGGCAAAAAGGAAATTACTAATATGTAAAGTTGAGGGGTAAAGTCATATGGGTTTGACACCTCAATAGATTTAGGTTCATTGGGTATTTTTTTTGTTGACGTGGTGATGGTTGTATCAGAGAAGTATCTGTGAAGTTATTTTTGGTATTCCTTTAGGTTTCTTCTTAGGTCAATTAACTAGGTATGGATTTGGGTTTCAGGATTTGGGCTTAATTCATAGGTTTTATTGCATTTGGTTTTTGTTTGGTATGTGAATCAAGCTTGTTTCTTATTATCATTATAGGAGATTTTTTATGAGATTGAAGTGGGATATTTATAGCAGTTTGGGTTCCTCCGTTTCATTTGTCCGGATTCACTGCTATATTTATAACAGTTGCTTCGAATTCCTTGCATTAGTTGGGATTCATCACTGAACTTTCTTTGTGTTGTTGCTTCGAATTCATCGCCGAAGTATTGAAATCGATCCGCACCCGCAATAATTAGGGATTCAATTCATGTCTTTTTGCTTTTTGGGTTTCATGTGATTCAAGATGCGATTTAATGCTTGGGCTCTGATGTATAGGTTTTCGTCACTGCCTAGGTAAAGAACCTTGGTTTCATTAGTTTCGATTCAGCGCTGAAGCTTCTTGATTTCAGTGCTTCAAAATCATTACCCAACATTAGATTTGATTTGCATGCCCAAGACTTATTGATTCAATTTGCTTCTTTTTACTTTCTGGGTTTCTGGTCATTTAAGATCCTATTTTATGTTTTCCCGAAACCTTTTTCATTGTAAAAGTCTAATGTTTCAATTTGAAGAACAAGAATATTTATAGTTTGCTTTGCATTCTAAAATCGTCATGTGTGAAATTGAAGAAAATCCCTTCGTATTCTAGAAGGGATTGATTATGGCATATCAAAGGTTTTCCCCCACATGTTTATATATAATGGTTCTTTTGTTGAGTTGTGAAGTAGGCTGTTTACTGCGCTTTGGAGGCATATAACAAGATGAGTGGAAGTAAGGTGAATTTTGTGATGCTCAAGGATATTAGTCGGCAACATCAAAAGAATCGAATTCGATTTCGTGTAGATAGGATATGGGAAGCTTTTAATGCACAGAAGGGAGGCGAATTCATGAGCATAGAATTCCTTGCAATTGATGAGCAGGTAAAGTTTTGATCTATTAATTATGTTGTTGAATTATTTTTTTCATCTCTTGTCTTTTTCAGTATGGACCAATGTGTTTCCTGTGCAGGAAACTGTCATGCATATGATCATTAGGAGCAAGATTGCAAATGAATTCCGCGATGTAATTGAAGAAGGGAAGTATTATGTCTTAAAAAAAATTTGTGTCCTGGAATATAAAGCCAAATATAAAATGTGTGACCAGAAATTTTTTTTACAATTCCATTCTGGAACCACTTTGGATGAAATGATTGATAAATTACCTAGAATTCCAAGATATAAATTTATGCTTATTCCTTTTGAACTGTTGGGAATATGCCCTAGAGTTAATTTGTACTTATACTATTGTCGTTATATTTTATATAATAATATGAGACTTTCCTTTCCATGAATAGTGCATTTTGTTTTGTGGTCATCAAGTACATGACTTGATAGTAAAACCCAACAATAAATACAATGACTATTCTAAATCTAATCCTGATCATTTATTATTATTGGAATAATAATAAATTAAGATTAGCATGTTTGTGACTGGATGGCTATATTTTACTGGTCATGGATATTTGTGATATCAAGTCAAAACATAAATAAATATTAGAAAATATTGTATTGGACATGACCCACTGTCAGAGTACTTCATGGAACATATCATAAGTACTTTCTAGCCATAATAATATTAAAAGTCATTCGACCTAAATTCATTATAGTTTCCTACTTGATAAATTCTGTATTTTGACGTTGTCTAAAGTTGTCTTTAACCAGATAATAAATTAGACTACTGTTGGATATAGAATAAATCAATGAGAGTAATATGATTGATAATGAAGGAATTTATCCCTCTCAATTATGTGAGAGATATCCATGGGCCCCTTGATAAGTTAGACTGTTAAAATGCATGGCCGTGCTCAAATATATCCATCTAATATATTGATATCATTTGTTTGAATAGTCTATTATGAAATCAAGAAATAATTGATTAGGCTTAATAAGGATGACATGCTCCGTGCCTTATGCTTAATTTGGATATCATGTGACAAAATGACTAAATATAAAATTATGGTTTGGTTCAAAGAGATCACCGATCCTTATTTAATCTGGATAGTTATAATGTTTTGTTAGAAATCACTTATAACGTGTGGGTCATTTAAATATGATTTAGGCACACTGCTAGTGTTAAATGAACCTATAGGGTCACACAACAAGCGAACTTGTTAAATTATTTTTCTGGTGACCAGATTCGATGAATCTGAAAATATGTCTAAGTTAATCGAACTTAAAAAATTTATCAGATACAATGAATTTAGAAATATGTCCACACTCGATGTATCTGGATGATGTCCAGATTATAAGAATCTGACTCAGTAAATTAATTAGTTAAATTACCGAGATAATGGCAGAATCTTATCATATTAGTTTTAATTTAATTTGAATTTAAATTAAAATACGATAAGATATTATTAGGGTTGGACTCTAAGAGGTTCGGAGTGGGTTTTTAAGAAAACCCTAGCTGTCTTCTTGGGTGTGCCAATTTCTGTTGAGAATATTCGTGCCTACATTGATCAGAAAAAAAAAAAAAAAAAAACCTCTCAAACCCTAGGCGCTAACACTCCCTGGGTAACGAGTGAGTTCGCGGTGTGTATCTGATAGAGGACGTTCGCACACTACAACGTCTGATGATTGTTTGGGTTGCATGTACAGTAACAGAATCGGAATCGAAGGATATCGATTACACCAAACAGAGGTAATTTTACAAATTTACGATCTTCTTAATCATTTACTTGGATCTTCGGAAGGGATTCGTGGATATTTTCCACGTTTAGGAGTCCACGAATCCTAACATGAACAACATGAAAGACGTGCTGATCAAGGAGGATTTTTAATTGGTAAGTATTTCATTATGTCAAGTTTGAAATGTACAGGAATGGTTGAGAATTGTTTTTGCCATATAGATATTGCAGGACGTCTTTGTGGATTATCTGAGAAAATTGAAAAACAAGGATAGACACAAAGAATTGCAATGCAGTATGTTAAATTAGAAGATCTACAGTTAAGTTTTGAATATGCAAGTGTACATGATCAAGTTATGCCTATTAATTCAATAGGAGATAGTTTAATGTTATATATGTATTTATTTCAGGCAATGAAAAGTCTGTGTTACTCTTTGGGAATCGTTTGCTAAAGATGATGAAGCGTGACGAATTGGACCTAGCAAAGGAACTATATGTTGTGATTATCACATCCACAATCATGTGATGTTTCCAGGGTAAGAGGATATTGTTTTTTGTAATAACTCATTGAATTCTTCCCAAATTGTTTAGAATAATGATAGGCCATTGAATTCCCCCCATCTATTAAATTGCTCCCAAATCTGACGCTGAATTGTTTTCGTAGGTCGTATTTCAGTAACATCAAGTAGTGCAACAAAGATATTTATGAATCTCGATTGCCCTGATGTGAAGCTCATGCGCCAAAGGTAACTACTCTTAAAATTTGATGATAGAGAACTTGAAGAACAAGTCATTAAGTAAGACCATATATTGACAGAAGAGAGTTTTGCTCATATAGATCTGGTAGAGATCTGTAGACATGTTTGCTACGAAGAATATATTCCTAGGCTATCTCTGAGCATATATATTGAAACTGCCTTTTATTGATGCAGCTTTAGCCATGGCGATGTCATCCCTATAGAGCATATCCAAGTCATCAATAATGTCATAAGTACTAAAGAGATAAAGTCCAACAAGAAAAGTATCAGTGATATGAAGTTGCTACTGGATCAAGCTAAGATATGGTAAGTTGATTGATGAGAGCAATACCATTTTGCAAAGAATTATTGAAATTCAAATATGATCCTCATATGTGTATTGTATACAGGAAACGCCTTTTTATTGCTATGGAACAATCTCATCAATCGATGAAACATGTGGATGGTGATTTAATTCTTGCTCAAAATGCCATCGCAAGTTGAAATTAGTGGATGATGAGTTTTTTTGTGATATCTGTCATCGAGTGGAAAAGTCACCTTTAATAAGGTACCAAGAATTTTGATCAAGATACAAATATATTTGGAAATTGATTTTCTTTGAATTTGTTTGAAGTCTTGAATAAGATTGTATTTGGTGAAGGTATCGTGTGGAAATGGGAATTATTGATCATACAAGAAAGGCACAATTCACTATGTTTGATAAGGATGTTGAAAAATTAACCAATATTGCTGCATCTGATTTTGCTGAAAAAGAATTAGATGTAAGTTAATAATTTTGTTTTAAGAAATGATGATGGGCATAATTTACAGATTTTTCGATAATTTAACATTGTTGTGATTTGAACATAGGATGACAGAGGAGAACCCCTTCCTGAAGTCATTGAACGCATTATTGGTGGTTCAAGCAAAAGTGAATATGTTCAACTTGGGAACACAGAAGGAGGATTTTACAGTCATAAGATTGTACTTACCAAGTGAAATGAAGAGTGCCACAAAAGAAAAGGTAAAGGACTCTACTTTAGCATGAATTGTTCAATTTTCATACCGTAACCTTTCATGTATATTCTTAACTCTTCAAATGGCACAATTATAGGAAGGAATTCAACAAGGCAATGGTATTGATACTGCAGTTGATATTGGAACTGTAACACCACCAATGAAAGAAAAGCTAAGACAGAAAAAAGTAATTTCTGAAGCTGATGGAGAAGAAAATGCTACTGATAAGAGAAGTGCTTCAAAAAAAATAAGAATTGATTGATCTTGATTTAGTAAATTAATGTTAGTTGAACAAAGTAGAGCTTATATGCTCTTGCTTTTGATAAGTCCAGATTTTGTTTTCTTTCATCCAATTCTTTTAGAATCAATTTGTCATGAGAATTGCATTTTATAATATTGCAGAAAACTATATTAGTATGAGAATGGCATTTTATAGATAGTGTTGGTATTGATTTTGAAGCTATCAGTTTTACAGCTATATTGGTATGAGAATGGCGTTTGATAGATAGTTACAGATAGTGTTGTGATAATATCTTGGCAGAAAAGCTGTATTGGTATTGATTTTGTAAATGTTTTATGAAAATGCCTTTTGATTTCTTCATCTATTGATGTCTTTCTTGAAGTTATTTTCTTATTCAAATCTTTTGATGTACTTGCATTGACTACTCTTTATGAGTTCTACATATGCATGTAGAGGCTGATTACTACTGGCTTTCTGGAATCAGCTTCACGTGTGGAATATGATGATACCCAATTTCCACATAACAACATGAGGGTGATTAGTACAAGCTTTCTACAACTGATGTTGGAATTGTAACATCACCAATCAAGGAAAGACTAAGACAGAACAAAGCAAATTCTAAAGCTGATAGCGAAGAAAATGCTACTAATAAGACAAGTGTTTCAAAAAAAAGAAATAAGAATTGAGTGATCTTGATTTTGTAACTTAATGTTAGTTGATCAAAATATAGGTCATATGCTCCTGTTTTTGATAAGTCCAGTTTCTGTCTTTCTTCAGTCAGTTTCTTTATCATCACTTTGTCATGAGAATGGCGTTTTACTTCTTAGGTTTTGAAGTTAATTCCCCAACACATATTTATAATAAGTTTCAAATATTGCAGAAATTTTGGCAACTTAGATTATGTTACGCTCGATGATAATGTTCTCATTGCTAATGCTCATGCTGCAAACTGTAATTTGTTATACTTTCTTAAGTTTTGGTGGTGTTTTAGAACATGTTTGTTCTATATGTTTAGGAAATTGGTTATTGTTGCAGATAGATCTATGACCTTTGAATGAGCTTAAGAAGATCAAACGTAGTGATACTTTGGTAGATTTTTGTTGTTTTTCTTCGAGACTCGATATTAGTATCCTTAGCCATTTTAGTTCTTTTTATTTGTGAATGGCAGCTGGGTTATAACTTATAATGGTCCTTGGTTCCATGCTCCTGCATTTGTTTTGGCTGCTGTTGTAATTGGTATTAAAAAATAGAGAGTGTTTTATTAATAAAATGTACTTAAGTTTATAATTTTACAAGGCAAAAATTGAGAATAGAAAAATGTATCTGTAAAAAGAAAAAATTTATAGTCGATCATGGAGAGAGAGAGAGAGAGAGAGAGAGAGAGAGAGGAATACACAAGAAAATTTCTGCAACTTGATTTTTATGACCAGCTCTTCTTTAATCTTTTTGATGGTGAACAAGAGCTGCCATCTTTCCCGATCATGAGTACAAGGTACCACCCAACAGATGTACAAAGTATTGCAAAAGATCTTTCATAGATCGCCGAGAAGTAGAAACATGGAAACCAGATATTTTCTCAACTCAATATCCATCCCCATTTGGTGTTTCCTCGGTTCCCTTAAACCAGAATGCATCGCATCCTCCTTATTTTATTACCAACGATGCCTATAGATCTCTAGCAGATCCTTTATTGTTAAGCTATTAATTTTCACATGTATACAGTTCCTGCCTGAACATTGCCTTCTCTAAACTACTTAAACTAAAAAAGCACCGACAATTACAACTCCATAAAGAAAAATCCACCCCTTACCATCAAAAGAATTCTACTTTATAGCACCAATCTCCAAACCAAACTAAAATTGCTCTTTAAAAAACTGAACACAGCTTCACATATTCAATAGCCGACATGATTAACAACAATTAAAATTAACAACGGTTTGTACTTTAAGTGAAAAATAAACTTTTAACTATCTATTAAAGATATAAACACCTCTTACATTCTCCAATACACTTCAAAAAATTATAAATGCTCTATTTATGAAAGCCAAACAAACTTTTCAGATCTTCTAAAAAATTATTTTAAATGTATACAGAATTGCTTCGTAAATAGAAAGAAACATTTCAACTCATTGTACAGTACACCTATATTGCACTGGCAGATGAATCCAGTGAATAGATGAACTCGAAGTACAGACAGATATCAACTTTACAAAAAAACTCTCAGAATACATGAACAATATCTTGGTAATAGATGAATACAGGTACAAACAGATATTACACTCCTATTGTATTTCCTGTTTTAATAATTATTTGTTAAACTAAATATTTCTTCTCTCAATTTATTTAGTAGTAGAATTTAGTGCTTCAAAACAAGCCTGGTTGCACAGGAGAAACATTCTCAGACATCAAAGACAATTGAAATTGCAAATTGCTTCAAAACAGGCCCGATTATGCAGGAGAAACATTCTCAAACATCAAAGAGAATTGAAGTTGCAAAGATTTGCAGCACTTTCACAACAATAGAACCATGCAGAGCACATAAAGATCACATAAAAAACAGATCAGAAAAAGAAAAGAAAAAGAAATGAACAATAGAAAAACAAAGAAGCTACCAATTTAATTTCTCGAAGTGATAAAAAAACAAAAGACAAAGCTTCTTGCAGAAGGTAATTTTAAAGTCTTTCTTAATTCATTAAATTCTCAATTAATTAACATACAAATTTACTATTTTTCTGGAAGATACAATGTTTGTGATGTCACTGTATGAAGAACCAAATTACAGCTGTAAGCATTGTGGTGCTATTTTCTAGTATGAGGAAAGACTGAAAAGCCAAAAAGATTACCTATATCCAAAGTTTACAATATGCTACAGGCATGGTAAAGTTAAATTCCCAGTCAACAAGGAATGGCCTAAATCACTGAAAAGTTTGCTTCTTTGCAATGATAACAGCAACAATCAGAAATTCTTTGAGAATATTCGAGCTTATAACTCCACATTTGCCATGACTTCAACTAGTGGTTATATTGATCAAAGCATCAATACAAATTCCATGCCAGATGTATTCCGAATTTGTGGTCAAAACCATCATCGAATTGGTACGCTTCTTCCTGAGATAGGGAAAAAATCAAGTTTTTGTCAATTATATGTCCATGACACTGATAATGAGATTCAAAATCACTTAGATACTGTCAATCAGAAACAGTGTAATGATGCATTGGATAAGTAACTTATTCAATCTTTCATTGAGATGTTTGATCTTAATAACAGATTGACACAAGCATTTCGGATGGCAAGAGAATGATTCAAGGATTCTGATATTGAGAACTTGACGCTAAAAATAAAAAGTCAATTTTCAAAGAAGAAAAAAAAATATAATGAAGTTCAATGCAATGAAGTTGAAGGTCTGATAATTGGAGATTTTGAACATAAATCATTAGATCGAGATATTATTGTTCAAGGAAGAAATGGTTCAATGAAAAGGATCAGTTATTTGCAGCATTCATTTATGGCATTGCAGTATCCACTGTTATTTTCATATGGAGAAAATGGTTTTCATACGGAAATCAAATATGTAGAAAATAGATAGAAGAATTGAACAAAAAAGAGGTTTGTAACAATGAATGAGTTTTATTCTTATCTTATCCAAGACAGGGCGGACATACTATGTAATGTTACACTGGGAGGTCGACTTTTCCAACAATTTGTAGTGGATTGTTATACTACGATTGAGCAACAAAGATTGGACTAGATCAGAAGAAATCAAGAAAAATTGAGAAGTGATCTCTATCAAAATATACAAGATGCAGTAGAAAAAATGATATTGATTCAAGGAAATTGGAAAGAGAATAATTTTGCCATCAACGTTTACAGGTAGTCCATGCTACATGATTCAAAATTACCAAGATGCAATGGCAATTTGTAGGACATATGGAAACCCACATTTGTTTATTACATTTATAGCTAACCCAAATTGGCATGAAGTTCAGTTTTACTTGAGACAAAAGAGAGGTCAAAAGGCTGAAAATCGTCTAGATATTGAAACACGCATTTTCAAGATGAAACTAGATGAAATGATCAAGGATATCATCAAGAACAAAATTTTTGGGCCAGTTCAAGCAGGTTTGTACTATTTCTAAACTTCATTCAAATTTAATCACTTTTGTTACATTTTTAATCAATCCATTTTAACTAAGAACGTATTTTTTATATCAATATAGTTGTATACACAATTGAATTCCAAAAGAGAGGATTACCACACTTTGATATGCTGTTTTGGTTGGATGAGACAGTCAAAAGAAATAACACAGAGGATATAAACAAAATCATCAATGTAGAAATACCTGATCCAATTCTCGATCCTTATTGTTACGAAGCAGTTTCAAATTTCATGATACATAGGCCATGTGGTTTAGCAAATCCAAATTCACTGTGCATGAATAATGGTATGTTTTATTTCCCCCCTGATTATCAAATAAATGCAACATTTTGTTAAGTATCAAATATTGTTTAATGAAACCAAAATATTTTTACAGATACATATTCAAAACACTTTCCAAAAGATTTTTAGTTTGAAACAAATATTGACAGTAATGGTTATTGCTTATACAAATAAAGATGCAAAAATGGGTTTGTGGAAAAGCGTGGAATCAAATTGGACAATAGGTATGTTGTGCCTTACAACAAATTTTTATTACTTAAGTATCAGAACCATATCAATGTTGAAGCTTACAATCAATCAAAAGCAATTAAGTATCTGTTCAAGTACATTACAAAAGGGTTTGATCGAATTGAAGCTTTGATTGTAAGTAACCCATCAAATCTCATAGTAATTGAAAACAATTCAGAAGTACCAAAGGATGAAATCATAACATTTTTGGACTGCCGATATTTATCTCCATGTGAGGCTTGCTGGCGAATTTTTTATTTTGACATACATTTTAGAATACCAGCAGTAGAAAGATTGTGTGTACATCTTGATGGTGAACAACTGCTCATATTCAAAGATGATGATCTATTGCTAAATTGTTAATAGAGAAAATGTTGGAAAAATTATGCTGACTAAATGGTTTGCCAAAAATGCTACTGATCTAGAAACAAGACAGTTAGCTTATGCAGAATTCCCAAGCAAATACACGTGAAATAGACAAGAAAAATCATGGATAAAAAGAAAAACAAAGAGATGTATTGGCAGAATTACGTATGTGCCCCCAAGCACTGGTGAGAGGTATTTTCTACGGATGTTACTGAATGTTGTTAAAGGTCCTACATCATCTGAAAACATCCGCACAATAAATGATGTCACATATGCATCGTTTAAGGATGCCTGCTATTCTCTAGGTCTATTACAAGATGACAAAGAGTGGAACGATGTGATTGAAGAAGCAGCACATTGGGCTACAGGAAGTAAGCTAAGAGAATTGTTTGTTTTGATATTTATATTCTATGAAGTTTCGAATATAAGACAATTCTAGGAAAATAATTGGTCAAAAGTAGGTGATAATAAACTACATAAGCAACGAAAGATCTTAAAATCACCAAGATTGAGGCTAAGTGAAGAACAACTAAAAAATTTCACGCTTTGTCACATCCAAAAAATGTTACTTGGATATAAAAAATCATTAAGTGACTTTCAGGGATTACCCATGATCGATGAAGGAATGGTGCATGATTTTAACAACAAATTAATGAGGGAAGAAATTTCATTTGATATAAATGAACTACAAGAGGAACATCACAGTATGTTTCGTCAGCTTAATGTAGAACAAAGAAGTATTTATGAAAAAGTGGTGAATGCAGTGACAAAGAATGAGTCTAAGCTGTTTTTCCTTTATGGGTATGGTGGAACATGCAAAACATTTGTTTACAAAACAATCATTACAAGGCTGAGGTCAGAGTAAAAATTTGTCTTAATTATTGCATCATCAGGTAAAACAAAAGAACGTACTATTCCATTAAATTTATATTACTAAAAAACTACTACATAATAATGTTTTCATTCTTCACAAATAACATAAATAGCAGCTCTTTTGCTACTTGGTGGAAGAATAGCTCATAGCATATTCAAAATCCCATTAAAATGCAACGGAGATACTACGTGTTTAATAAAACAAGGAATTCAATTGGCTAAATTAATACAAAGATGCTCATTAATTATATAGGATGAAGCACCAATGAATGATAAAAATGTTTTTAAAACAGTAGACAGGACAATGAAGGATATACTAAGAGGATCCCCAGGTTTCAAAGAAGAACATTCTTTTGGTGGCAAAACAGTGTTACTTGGAGGTGATTTTAAACAAATACTCCCAGTAATACCCAAAGGAACAAGGTCAGAAATTGTAAACTCGGTAATAAACAATTTAGACATTTGGAGTAACTGTGAGGTAAATTTAGCAATACAAATTACATTACAACATATATTTACTTCATTACATTTAGTGTTTATTTATTTTCCCTATGTCGATAGTGTTAACATTAAGCACAAATATGCGTCTCCAGAATGCTTCATCAGAAGCTGAAGAAGAACGTACACTCAAAGATTTCTCAGATTGGATTCTAAGAATTGGAAATGGTACTGAGCATTCAATTTCAAGAACAACTGATGAAGAAGCATAGTGGATCAAGATACCACAGAAATATACAATGCAGGAAATAGAAAATCCAGTCAAAGTAATTTTTAATGCAGTTTATGAAGGATTCGATGCTCTAAGATATGATAAGAAATATCTAATGAATAGAGCGATACTAACACCAAGAAACGAAATAGTTGATCACATCAATGCCTTTATAATGCAAATGCTCCCTGAGGAGTTGCAACAGTACAAGAGCTCAGATGTCACTGATAATCAATTGGACAAGTTGCAGGAGAAGAAATTTTGTATTCAACGGAATTCTTAAACAACTTACAATTTGCAAGCATTCTAGATCATAAACTTGAACTTAAAGTAGGAGTACCAATCATGCTGTTGCAGAATCTAAATCAAGGTGAAGGAATGTGCAATAGAACAAGACTCATCATAACACAAGCACGTAAATTTGTAATTGAGGCATAAATCATTTCGGGATCACATATTGGGCTACGCAAATTCATCCTGCGAATTGATATGTCTCCAACAGAAAGCAAATTGCCATTTGTAATGCGACGGAGACAATTCCCAATAACAATATGCTATGCAATAACAATTAATAAAAATCAATGACAAACTTTAGAACATGTTGGATTATACTTACCAAAGCCTATTTTCAGTCATGGCCAACTCTATGTTGCTCTTTCAAGAGTAAAGAATCCAAATGGATTAAAGATCCTAACATTGGAAGATGATGTAGAATTCAAAACATACACAAAGAATATTGTGTATCTAGAAGCCTTTCACAATCTACCATCATGTGAGTATCTTTTAATTTCACATTCATATGTTCAATTCTTACATTCTAACCCTTTCTTTGTTCCATTGATTCTTATTATACAGGAAATTTTATTTTCAAAAAATAATGCGACCTACAGAGGATTGTCAATTCCAGCCTTTAATACATTCAATTCTTCATCTATTGTGTATTTTTAATATATGATTATTGTACCTATTCTGTATTTTCAGATTGTATTTTGAAAAGAAAATCATACATTTTGTTGTGCATCATATGTGGGTTTCTGATAGTGTTGCAAAACATCTATTGCTCTCCCAATCGTGTTTATATAAACACTCAATATACGTAGCACATTATTAAAACAACTAACCTAATAGCATATCTAAGGATTTCTAAATAAACTTGAGCAAATGCTTTTTTTAGTAATTTATATATACTTCTTTTATTATGCAGCATACATGGGCTTCTAATGGTGAACCATCGTCGCAAAACACCGATTGATTTTCCAATCATATTTATATAGACTCCCAATATACTTAGCACAGAATTCAAGTTATTAACCTCATACAGTACCTAAAAAATCAGGTAGTTTTAAACCATGAAGAATCAACCCATTCAGCTACCAACCAACAATCAAAATCATATTAAACTAACCACAAATAAAACACAACCACCAGTACATTCTGTCGACATTTTTGAGTTTTCTCATATAATCCACAAAGACATGCAGCAATATCTACATGGCAAAAACAATTATGAAGCATTCCTCTTCAATTCAACCTTCATACAAAAAAGCACTTACCAATTAAAAAACCCTTTTGGTGAGCAGAATAAAATCACTTATCTTTCAAATCATACTCAATTTTACTTAACGAAGAAAAATAGGAAATATAGAACCAGCAAAAAAATGATCAACAGAAATAACTATACATAGACTTCATGAAACTCATATCACAATTTCAGACTGCCATTATTTTGTGCAGAGTTCATATCAGTTGCCTATCTTCACTATACTCTGCACAAGCATTATAGTGAATCAAAGACCATCACTATGAAGCATCAACCCATTCAGCCATAAACCAAGAATGAAAATTATATAAAACCAACAACCACAAACACATTCATAAGTACATTCTGTTTTCTTCAAAATAAACTTTTGATAACTTGGTAAAAATCAAAAATAGGAAATAAATTGAATTTTTCATATTGTATTTTTCAAAGAAAATGCTAGATTGTATTGTACATCATACATGGGCTTTTGATGGTAAACCATCGTCGCAAAACACCCATTGATTTCCTAATCATGTTTATATAGACACCTAATATACTTAGCACATTATTAAAACAGCTAACCTAAAAACATATCTAAATTATCAATTACATCATTGAACATTGGGTCAATTTTTATAACAAAACAAAGAGCTTGAGAAAATACTTTTTCAGTAATTTATATATACTTCTTTTATTGTGCACCATATATGGGCTTCTGATGGTAAACCATCATCGCAAAACACTGATTGGTTTCTCAATTATGTTTATATAGACATCTAATATACTTAGCACAGAATCATCATAAAGTCTCAACCCATTCAGCCACAATCAACAATGAAAATTATATAAAACCAACAACGACAAACACATCCATAAGTACATTCTATTTTTTTCAAAATAAACTTTTGATAACTTGGTAAAAACCAAAAATAGGAAATAAATTGAATTTTTATATTGTATTTTTAATAGAAAATGCTAGATTGTGTTGTGCATCATACATGGGCCTCTGATGGTAAACCATCATCGCAAAACACCCATTGGTTTCCTAATCATATTTATATAGACACACAATATATTTAGCACATTATTAAAACAGCTAACCTAAAAGCATATCTGCATTATCAATTACGTCATTGAATATTGGGTCAATTTTTATAACAAAACAAAGAGCTTGAGAAAATGCTTTTTCAGTAATTTATATATACTTATTTTATTGTGCATCATACGTGGACTTCTAATAGTGAACCATCGTCGCAAAACACCGATTAGTTTCCCAATCATGTTATATAGACACCCAATATATTTAGCACAAAATTCAAATTATTAACCTTATATAGTACCTCAAAAACCAGGTAGATTTAAACCATGAAGGATCAACTTATTGAACCACCAACCAACAATCAAAATCATATTAAACCAACAACCACAAACAAAACACAACCACCAGTATATTTTGTCCATATGTTTCAATTTTCTAATATAATCCACAGAGAAATGCTGCAATATCTACATTGTAGAAACAATTCCGAAGCATTGCTCTTCAATTCAACTATCACACAAAGAAGCACTTACCAATTAAAAACTCCCTTTGATGAGCACGTCTTTCGGGTTGCTCAAAACAAATGAGCATAAATTTATGCCATAGAATTCTAAGTAACAAAAAACAGTAGGTTATCTATTCAGATTCTAGTAAAAAATTTACTCAATTAGAATAAAATAGCTTATCTTTCAATTCATACTCAATTTTACCTAACAAAGAAAAATACGAAATATAGAACTATAAAAAAAATTATCAATAGAAATAACCATATATAGACTTTTTGAAACTCATATCACAATTTTAGACTCCCATTATTCTGTGCACAATTCATATAAATTACTTATCTTCACTATACTCTGCACAAGCATTAGACTGAATCAAACACCATCACTATGAAACATCAACCCACTCAACCACAAAGCAAGAATGAAAATTATATAAAAGCAAAATAAAGTTTTGATAACTTTGTAAAAACCAAAAATAGGAAATAAATTGAATTTTTCTTGTATTGTGCATCATACGTGGACTTCTAATGCTGAACACAACCACCAGTATAATCTTCATTAACTTCATAGAATACCTCAAAAGCCAGCTGCATCAAAATCATGTTAAACTAACAACTACAAACAAAACACACCCACCAGTATATTTTGTACACATTTTTTAATTTTCTCATATAATCCACAAAGACATGCTGCAATATCTACATGGCAGAAACAATTCTGAAACATTCCTCTTCAATTCAACCCTCACACAAAAAAGTACTTACCAATTAAAAACCTCCTTTGATGAGCATGTCTTTCATGTTCCTCAAAAGAAATGAGCATAAATTTATACCTTAAAATTCTAGGTAACAAAAAACAGCAGATTATCTATTCAGATTGTATTAAAAAATTTACTAAATTAGAATAAAATCACTTATCTTTCAAATCATCCTCAATTTTACTTAACAAAGAAAAATAGGAAATACAGTGTTAGTGTTGTGCCCTAGAGATAATCACTTGTACATTATATATGACACATTTTATTTTAAATAAAAGGCATTATTTATCTTACAGTTTCTTTTGTTTACTTTAAGTAATATAACTGTTCGATAAAGTCCCTAGTACAACATTGTGTTAAGAAAATCATGATAGAGATGATGATATGAGATTCCTACTACACTGGATGGTGTTAGTACTTAAATAGTTCCTAGTCATAGTATTAATGAGACAGGATATCATTAATGCGTTAAGACTAGCATGTGTTAGACTTCCTGATTTGATCAGGCGATGGTTCTCATAACCGTGAGTATTGAGATACTCAAAGTTAACACATGGATGCTTGTTAATAGAACAAATTCATTGGATGACTTAGCTTTGAGATAATCACATGGATAACTATTTAGTACCAGTGATATAATCTCAATATAGCAAACGTGCAAGTATCCTTAGACTTGAGATCTCCAAGGTACTTTGTTTGTTGAACTTTATACTTTGGTTCTAATCTCCGGAGCTCGATCGAGGGCCACCTATGGGATGGATATTGGGTACATTGTGAGGTAAACAAAAGTAGTTGAGAGGGTTAATAAAGGATTCACCACTCCTAATAGTAGGGGCGAATATCTCACGGCCACTTGTAGGAATTACTACTCGGAAAGTCCTTGGCCAAAGCGATCATGTATTGGAAACAGTTCTAATTGATACACATCTGGAGTAGTGGGTTCCTGGTACAAGTACTATTTTATTCAGGCCAGAATTAATTTTGAAGGGAGTTGGCACTAATTTCGTACTCCAAACCGAATGCGATATTGTATGGTGAAAGGAGTTAATTGCATTGAAATTTGTTATTGAAGGGTTCATGTCAAACCACTTGACTTCCTGGACTCTTGGGTGGTCAGATGTATTGCTAGATACCGCTCATGATCTGAAAATTTGAGTTTATTAATTGATGAATTAATAAACCAATCCTGATTAATTAATTCTAATTAATAGGATTAATTCTAATTAATTATGGATTATTAATCTCAAAGATATTTGGATTAATTCATATTCCCTACCAATTGACTCGGAAACCTAATAGGTCATACACAATAGAGGATTATATACTCAAGATATTATTTGATAATATTGTGGGGTTAATTGTGAGAAAGAGAAGTTATTGTGGATAAATTATAATTAGTTATAATTTGTGATCCAAGTCATAATTATGGAAACTTGATATTTCCAATTATAATTAGGAAATTTTAGTTGTTTTGGAATTTC
The DNA here is from genome assembly GCA_026120185.1 of Voacanga thouarsii. Lineage (NCBI taxonomy): Eukaryota > Viridiplantae > Streptophyta > Magnoliopsida > Gentianales > Apocynaceae > Voacanga > Voacanga thouarsii. The sequence goes on from JANUWF010002273.1 coordinate 1,625,394, forward strand.
AGATTTTCAGTGAATTTTAAACATATATTGGATATGCTCAAAACCCTAATCCAATGGTGATTCACACGAAAATAGGAGCCACAAAACAAACGCCTTCTCTCTCTCTCTCTCTCATTTTGCTGAAAACGAAAACAGCCCTAGCCGCCATCTTTTTTTGCTAACACAAGAAATCTTGGTGCTTGAGTATTCCTCTGTGTGGATTACTGTTAAAGATAATCACACACTGTGATTATAGTGGTTAGACGTCCAATTCTCGTGGAGTTTGCATAAGATGATTGCTGGATCGCGCCTCGCCTTGAAGAAGATCAATTTTGTTCTTCGGATGATCAAATAAAGGTAAAAAATTGTTACATTTATTGTCTTTATGTTTTGTTCTCCACACATAGGTGGGTCCTGTGATAGTATCTCGTTTATTCTTCCGCTACGCCGTATAGGATACAAGCCTAAGATACCTAACATACAGAACCAGAAAAAAAATGATCAACAGAAATATATTATACAGAGACTTCATGAAACTCATATCATAATTTCAGATTGCCATTATTTTGTGCAGAGTTCATATCAATTACTTATCTTCATTATACTCTGCACAAGCATTATAGTGAATCAAAGACCATCACCATGAAGCATCAACACACTCAGCCACAAATCAAGAATGAAAATTATATAAAACCAACAACCACAAACACATCCATAAATACATTCTGTGTTATGTCAACATAATCTTTTAATAACTTGCTAAAAACTAAAAATAGGAAATAAATTGAATTTTCACATTGTGTTTTTAATACAAAATGGTAGGTTGTATTGTGCATCATATGTGGACTTCTAATAGTAAATCATCGTCGCAAAACACCCATTAGTTTCCCAATCGTGTTTATTTAGACACCCAATATATTTAGCACATTATTAAAACAGCTAACCTAATAGCATATCTAAATAACCAATTAGGTCATTCAACATTGCGTTATTTTATGACAAAACAAACAGCTTGGAAAAATGCTTTTTCACTAATTTATATATACTTATTTTATTGTGCATCATACGTAGGTTTCTGAGGGTGAACCATCATTACAAAACAATGATTGGTTTCTCAATCATGTTTATATAGACACCCAATATACTTAGCACAAAATCACCATAAAGTATCAACCCACTCAGCCACAAATCAACAATGAAAATTATATAAAACCAACAACCACAAACACATCCATAAGAACATTCTGTTTTCTTCAAAACAAACTTTTAATAACTTAGTAAAAACCAAAAATAGGAAATAAATTGAATTTTCATATTGTATTTTTCATAGAAAATGGTAGATTATGTTGTGCATCATACGTAGGCCTTTGATGGTAAACCATCGTTACAAAACACTCATTGGTTTTCTAATCATGTTATATAGACACCCAATATACTTAGCACAGAATTCAGATTATCAACCTATTAAACAACCAACCAACAATCAAAATCATATTAAACCAACAACCATAAACAAAACACAACTAGCAGTACATTCTGTCCATATTTTTGAATTTTCTCATAAAATCCACAAAGAAATTCTGCAATATCTACAAGGCAGAAACAATTCTAAAGCATTCCTCTTCAATTCAACCATCACACAAAGCAGCACTTACCAATTAAAAACTCTCTTTGATGACCATGTCTTTTGTATTGCTAAAAAAAGATGAGTATAAATTTAAGCCTTGGAATTCTAGGTAACAAAAAATAGTAGGTTATCTATTCAAATTTACTAAAAAAAATTTACTGAATTAGAATAAAATAACTTATATAAAACCAAAAACCACAAACACATCCATAAGTAAATTCTTTTTTTTTTTTTCAACACAAAAAAAACAAGCGAAGAGAACAAGCGGCTACTAATGAGGAGGTGAGAGCCAAAGCGAAGAGAATGAGTCAAGAGATGGATAATGTTCAAGCAATTGGGAAGCTCCTAAACTCATATTTAATTCAGTAATAGGCTGAGGGTGTGGGTGCCAAGTCGTATATAAAACCAACAACCACAAACACATCCATAAGTACATTCTGTTTTCTTCAAAACAAACTTTTGATAACTTGGTAAAAAGCAAAAATAGGAAATAAATTGAATTTTCATATTGCATTTTTCATAGAAAATGCTAGATTATGTTGTGCATTATACGTGAGCCTCTGATGGTAAACCATCGTCGCAAAAGACCTATTGGTTTCTCAATCATGTTTATATAGACACCCAATATACTTAGCACATTATTAAAACAGCTAACCTAAAAGCATATCTAAATTATCAATTAGGTCATTGAACATTGGGTCATTTTTATAACAAAACAAAGAATTTGAGAAAATTCTTTTTCAGTAATTTATATATACTTTTTTTTATTGTGCATCATATGTGGGCTTCTGATGGTGAACTATTGTTGCAAAACACTGATTAGTTTCACAATTATGTTTATATAGACACCCAATATACTTAGCACATAATTTAAATAATTAACCTCATACAATATTTAAACCATGAATGATCAACCCACTCAGCTACAAATTAACAATCAAAATCATATTAAACCAATAACCACAAACACAGCCACCAGCTATAAACAAAACACAACCACCAGTACACTCTGTCCACATTTTTGAATTTTCTCATATAATCACAGACACATGTTGCAATATCTACATGAAAAAAACAATTCTGAAATATTCCTCTTCAATTCAACCTTCACACAAAGAAGCACTTACCAATTAAAAAGCCCCTTTGATAAGCACATCTTTCATGTTGCTCAAAACAAATTAGCACAAATTTATACCTTGGAATTTTAAGTAACAAAAAAAAGAAGATTATCATACTACCATTATCAGAATGCAGAACCAGTAAAAAATTGATCAACTAACATAGGAACTTCTATTAAAAATTGTAGGGGAAAATACATTTAACAAAAATAAATAAAAATTAAAATAGAAAACAGATGAATTTACCATGATGTTACCATGTCAATTGACCAACCAAATCAATAATCAGTGTGGATTTGTTCACTAATTCGATCACCTGACTCCAATAAAACCACATGAATAACAATACAAAACTCAACTTAGCAACATAACACAAGAAATATGAAAGTTGTATAGAAAATAAGAGTATAAACATTAGGACAACTTTAAAAGATGGATTCTGTAAAATTCGAGCAGCAGCAATCGCAGAAATACACCCACCAATCACAATAATAGAGAGGCACGACCATGCCACCTATCAATTTTGGATGGAGAAATATCTAAACATATTGGATATGTACCCATCAGAAAGCACAAAAAAATTACATAAAGAAAGCTATTTTCTGGGAACGTATCAGCAAACAAAAAAGCACATAAAGCACAAACCAAGCTAAACCTAAAACTATTTTTTTGGCTACCATTTGGCAAAGAAGGAAATGAATTCTCTACTGGGACAGTAGAATAAAAATTTCTTATGCAAAGAGAAAAACTCTACCCACTTTTTCAAATCAGATTCATTTTTCTTCCTTTATCATTGTCCTACACTAACTTTCCCTTCCAAGTCTTCTCCATACTAATCATACAAGGTAATATAAACTGCTATTTTTATTACTAAACTTTCTCTTCCTCTTCAATAATCATACAAGCTAATATCCATTCCTATATAGTGGCAGCCTGTATATATGTCTACTAATCTATTCAACAAACATAAAAAAAATGCAATCTAGGAAACAAAATTGTAATATATTGAGTATATTAATAGGGCACTAAATGATCACTTAGTCAACATAGCATAGGATATAGGCACATTAATCCAACATCGTAATTCTACTACATCCACATATCAATTAAACTAAACAAAATTGACTAAGAGAATACTCATTAAACATAGAAACAAAATAATGGAGAATTGAAAGGCAACTGTCTTCTCAAACACCAAACAAAACGAAACAATCAGAACAACTACCATCGAGAAAATTGCTGGAGAATGAGTCATGATTTTGTGTTCCATGAAATTTAGGTTGCACAACCGTGAAAAAATAGCGAATTCAGATAAATAAATCTTCTCTCCCGTCGACTCAATTACGATTCGTAACAACAACACAAATGACACGAAATCAACAGAAAAATATATGACTATGTTCTTCAGATCAAGTAAATTTAAATTTACAAGTGTATTATATTTAGTAATTGCTAAATAAATTTTCATACAGATCAGTATGAAAGAAAAAAAATTCTACTTTTATTATTAATCTTTTATTCATATTTCAAGAAGAAAAAAAGAAAGAATTAGTATCCCATCCTACATACACCTCGTTCAACTCTCCTACCTTTCATAACTACAGCAACACCAATCCTGACATTTTTAATTCTGTCATTTTAACCAAACAACACCATATAAATTACATGTCTATCTCATTTGCAGAATTATCAACCTTCACTTCTCCTACCTTTGATAACTACAGCTTGATCATAACAATTCAATAACAAATGCACATTTAATATATAGCTATCCCACTTCCATTTTCCTTTGACACCCATAATAATCCTAAATTCGTCAAATGATAAAAATACTTTACGCTCCGAAAAACCATTGTTCCAATAATTCCATTTATTCTTTCCTCAATCAACCATACAAAAACCATTTCTATGTTTTTAATTGATCAATCACATTAACAAAATAAAACATAAAGTGCAGCCATAGTAATGATTAACGAAATTCAAATTTCAAATTCATACTAACTATTACATATTAGCCATGATACACTGAAACTTTCCTACACCATAACTAAATTTCTAATTAAAACACATCATCATAACAAAGCACTACCAGGAGAAAAACCAAATGCATTTCTTTACTTTGACACAGCTTCAATTTATACGCGAACATTCACCTTCCTCCAAACACAGCCTCTTCTTCACCTTTGCCTTATCCTTATGCAACACATTGCTACTAGATAAACGCATCACATCAAAAATGGTTTTCTTTTCAGTAAAACGAACATGCAACAAAATTTTATTTGTATCATAATACAAATAAATCACATTCTGACAATCCACACCAACTTGAAGTTTATAAAACCCATAAAATTTTTTAAAGAGGTCCACATGTAAACCTAACTTAACAGCAGATTCAACTACCCCAACAACAAATAGCTCATAAAAGTCAACAAAAGATGACATCTTCCTCTCAGTATCACCAGCAACTAAATAATCTTCACTTAAAAACATGATACTCAAAGGAAATTTCATCAAACCATGTCTCTCAACCCAACCATGTGTCTCAACCCACAAATTTTCATATAAACCAACACTACCACCACTAACAGTAGATGTAGGTAACAGTATCTCCAAATATCCTGAAATATCAGTTGAAGATTCATTTAAAAATAAGCGAATAAAATCAGTTCTTTTATTTGGAATAGCATAATGGACTTTCGCAATATGCAAATCTTCACTACTCAACACAATAGATTCGGACATAAAAGGATGAAACACAGGCTTTCCAACTAATTGGTATTTGGCTAAAAAATTATTATATAATTCCATTGAAAGACAAAAAGACTGAAAATATCAAGAAACAAAACGAATAATGCAAAGGACACCTTAAGAATAAAAACCAAATCCATATATATAAGAAAAAAAAACCTTGAAAAACTTCAAATAATTTAATTCGAAAATCCATCGAATAACACAAAAATTAACACAGAATAACATCTAAATAAAGCCGTCATTCAAAAAAACATCTTAAAAAACCAAACGACAAACACAAAAGTTAAAAAGTAAAAATGCTCCTTCACTTCAATCGACTGTTTGCTTTGTGGATTTATAGTCATCTGAAGAGGCTTTCTCCATTTAACATCCTATTGAATGCTTTGGCGAAACCACCACTGCTTCATCTGCATTCAAACAACCAAACTCCAGAAGAAAACCCTAATGAACCCTATAGCTTCCTTAAAAGAAACGTGGCGGCAGAAAAAGCAACCTTCGAAATAAACACACAAGTTATAAGAAACCCTAACAACAAAGCAACGCTGGGCCAAACAAACTGAATGGGAAATAAATAAATTTGATTCTCTAAAACGGCCTTCTATTGTCCACTTACCTTAACAAACCGATACTAGACCAAATAAATACCTGGGCTTTTGCTATTCAATTTCTTGAAATTGAACTTTGTGATGAAATTTATGTTTTATACCACATATACATTGTAATTATTAATCTAAATCATTTTTTTAAAACACATTTCATGGAAAAATAATTCATAATAAAACATAAATTTCATAAAAAAAAAAAATTCTCAATTTTTTTAAAAAATATCATCACAAATTTTTCATATACGAAATTTATTGAAATATAATAATATGAGACTTCAAATTGAATCAAAAAATTTTAAATTCCTTCACAAAAAGATACAATCAAAACAATTCATTACCAACTCCATTTATACAATAAAAAATTACATAAAAAATCAACTAATTTTTTCATAGCAAATATACAAAATAAACTCATAAGTAAAAATAAACAAAAATTTTAAAACTTCAAACCGTGCAAAGCACGAGCATCTAAACTAGTAAATATATATATATACCAAATTCTGGGGGCTTATATAAATCCATCTATAGATTTCTTGACAAAGCCACTAATACCAGACACCCCTGCTTTTGGGTAGTGTAGGTAATTGGCCCTTTTTAAAAAGGCTATAAGTGGAAATAATCTCTATCCAATTCAAATTAAAATTCTAATTTAAAATAATATTAATTTAAATAATTTTTATTTTTTTTAGAACGATCATATACTTATAGTACATCATATTTTCTTTTTCTAATTAATGATTAGAACACACATTTTAACAAACTAATTTCAATCTAATCCTTATCCAAATACGGCCTAAAATGTTTCTTGACGAAATTTTAGCATTTTGTTACGAAGATTTCGTCATGAAAGCTCACTTGTAGTGATAAAACTTTAAATGTTAGGATAATTCTTGTGAGAGCTCTTTTGAAAAAGTGTATATGTGATGACTTTTAGTGAATATATATATATATATTTACGAATTTTAGACTTTTAGTGGCAGAATTTTTTTTTCTATTTTTTTTTTTTAGTGACAACTTGAAACCTCATGACCTTAGGTATTTGTAGGATGGGGTGGTGTCCATTTGAGGAATGTAATAGCTATCAGGAGGTTACAGGTCACTGAACTATGCCCCAGAGCTTCACTTATACAATATTTTGATCACAAATATATTACTTGTTCATTGTGTGTAATGTTTTCGTAAGGGAATGTTACCCAAATATTGTACAAGTGATATTTGATTAAGCGTATGGGTGCCACTTATCTTTACTTATAAATCGTAGGCCGAGTTTTCTCTATTTCTCTCTTTTAAGTATAAAAAGAGTTACACTGATGGTGGAAATAATACAATTAATGAAGTTCAAATACTCTTATACTAAAATATAGTTTGGATTGCCAAAAAAAAAAAAAAAAAAAAAGAGAGAGAGAGGAGAGTGGGAGATAAATACTTCCCCTAAATGAAATATTCTCCTTTTAAAAAAGAAAAAACTTACATAGATCTAATTTTGGTAAAATTAGGAGATTTAAAATTTTGTAATTTTAAAAAAATGCAATATATAATGCATGTGATATAAATTTTTTATATAATAGTCTATGAAGATGGATCCATGTAAGTGCTCTCTTTTTTCCTTATTTTAGTAGTGCTCGGTATTGGTATGAGCAGAAAGGAGTGGAAAAAATATTTACTTAATTTATTTTTATCACTTTTCTCAAGTTTAACTAATTTTTAAAACTAAAAAAAAAAAAATGTTAGCTTTGCCATAAATATATCTATTTCCTCAAAAGTCTCCCTCTCAATACTCAATCTCTCCAAAATTACAGATAAAGAAATGTTGACATAAGGCGGACTAACATCTCTCATGATTTACTTGCCATCTAATTTTCATCATAATCAAATAGCATAACTGAATCATTTACTTCCATAGTTTAACCTTATCATACTTATCAAAATATTTGATAGGGATCAAAATTTTAACTTACAAGTTTTTTTTTTTTTTATATATTAAAGAAAATCAGTAACTTTACTAAGTAGCATCTGCAAATAAATTATATGTGCACTAAAAATAAGAATTAATTGAATTATCATTTTGCTATTGATTTTGTCTAAGTGTATATTACTTATATATAAAGAAGTGAGTAAATTGTTCCAATAAATTATTTGAGTAATTTTTATTTTTTTTAATCTTTAGAAATTTTACAATCAATAATCGATTTAAAGAAAGGTACATATTGATCTCATCAATATTTTAAAATAATCTTTTAACACTCTATTTTATTTGGTTAGTCATTTTATAGTTTTTTTTTTTTTTTCCAATTTTGATTTAACGATCGCCAATTACGGTTGCCCTCCCCATTTTCGCCTCTGTCGCAAATCACTTATTCGATCCGGCTCCTTCCATGCTGCCTGAGTTATGCAGCCAAATTCACCTCAAAACCACAATTTCGTGTTCCACCACAATCATTCCCAGACCGATTTCTTGCTCTATATTTTTCGTTTTTTTTTCTATATGTGTTGCTGGGTTTGCGGAGGGGGGTTGGGTGGTTAATAAAAGAACCCAGTTCAGATTTTTGCGCTCTTTTGATTCTTCTCCATATATGTCGTTTCTTTGTTATTTTGGATTCTATTAATAACATGTCAGTAATCATTTTGAGCTTTATTATTTTTACATTTTTTTTGAGGGTCTGAGGTGGTGCTGACGAAAGAATTGTTTGAGATACTTGAATCATGTTGATGGAGGGCTACTGAATTTACTAATAGTGATAACAAGTGAAGGAATTTGCTGTCTCGAGAATGCATTTGAATGTTTGTATAATTGGCATATAGTTCTAAATGTTTGTCCAGGGCTGTAATGCATTCATGGTGTTTGTTGCTGATAAAGTTGGTACCTTTGCTCCATCTATGTAAAAAAGTGCTTACTTTTATGGCATGGTGTTCTCTTATTCGAATGATCTGTGAAAGACAGCTTAGAAGACTATCAGATTGTCATGTAGTAATTTGGCAATGTGTTTTCTTGGCCTTTTCTTTATATCTGTAATATACTTTCTAAAGATGGCTTCTTTTGCTACGGCTTTGGTCTTTGTGCTTGTGCTGTATGAAGGACAAGTCTATTTTTAGCCACCTGAATGTTTTATATATATATATATATATATATATATATTTTTTTTTTTTGCTAGATAAAGAATTAGCCTTGTATTTCAGTAGAAGTAAGAAGAAGAGGCAATCGCCTCCTCACACAATAAAACACCTGAATGTTTTATATTAATTGCTTACTCGTTTATTAAACAATCGTTTTCTTGTGTTTAATATCCAGGTTTGTAACTTGCTAGCATCTAGGTAATCGTTGATGCCCCATCTGATTTTGTCTGCATGCTGCATTGTTTATTAATTAAAATTGTAAGGCATGCATTATTTTCATGCCTGTTTAAAGTTTTGTTTCCTTTGGTAGGCTATCCAAAACTCCTGAAGATTCTTCGAGTATGCAAACTCTCCCTGGATTTAAATACAGTAACTGCTGTGCACACTAAAATTGTTAAACAAGGGTATGGGTGGTATCCATCTCTTATATGGTTATTGATATCAGTGTATATGTGTCTTGTGAATGTTGTAGTTTTGTTTGCGAACTGCAAAAAGAAATTCCTTACCCCAATATTGAAATAGTCTCTGCCAATTCAATTATTTCAAGCTTCATGAAGATAGGAGAAATTAATATTGCCAAGATGTGGTAACATGGAACTCACTTATTGGGGTTATGTAAAAAAATAAAAAAAATAAAAAAATAAAACCTTTTTTCAAGAGGCATTGAATACTTTCAGAAAGATGCTGAGAACATACATAGAGCCAGATGGATTTACATTTGCATCTACCATTTCAATATGTGCTAGACTCGGAGCTCTTGCTCATGCCAAGTTGGTTCATCATGTAATGATTGAGAAAAGAGTTGAACTCAATTACATTTTGTCTGCTGCACCGATAGATATGTGTGGAACACCCTCTGTTTCTTCAAGGCGGACTTCAGGTTCGACTTAATTAGGGTTCCACACGCCCCCCCCCGCCTCTCCTTTCCCCCCTTTTTGAACTGTGAATCGTCTCATCTATCATAGTGTCTGTTTAAAAGCTGGCAATGAACTGCGCATCATACGACAGTAGTGGTAAGTTTGATTGTTTTCCTATTTTGGTTCTTTAGAGCTTGGAGATTCAAAGGTTTGGTTTAGTTTTGTAATTCTGATTTTTTTTTCATTGTAATTGGTGACATTGAGCCAGTCCTCTTAAAAGATAAGAGTTCACTTTTAAATTTTAGAATTAATTTGATTCTAACTATTGGAGTCCACTAGGGTTTTATAGTGTTTTTAGTTTGTGCAATTAGCTAATAACATAACAGTGACTAATAGAAAATCTTTTAGTAAGTTGTGATATTATTCAATTGGTTGGGTATGTGTTTTACTATTTTTATATTTATTAACGGTTTCAACTTTGTTTCCTTTTAATTGATACCTAGTCATTAGGAAAAATTCCTTCTTTGAGAGTGATGGTGTTCTGCATGTGATTTTAGAACTTGTGAAGGCCCTAAAAGTATATACTTTTATGTTGCAGCTACGACTTTGAGCTCTAAATTGTGAAAATGTCTTGTTCTGGTTTAGTTAGGCTTTGCGCTATTGAGATCAAAATTCACTTTATTGAAGGTGTACCCCTTGATTCTACCTTTTTGCCCTAAGGAATATTGAAAACTATTGTAATAAAGAGTTGGACCAATAATATTGTCTGCAAAAGATTGAACTTATCATGAAAAGGAATGCAATGCAGAGAAAATTTTCTTGCTAGAAGTTCAGAATTTCTGTAGGTGGTATGAGAATAAAGAATTATTTGTGTGCAAAGATTATTTGAGTTGTAATGTCAGATGTTATAATTGTGGTTTTTATATTTGTCTTAATGATTATGGAATTGTAATCCTGGTTGATATTGGGCAAGCTTGATCTTCGGTAAAAGTCTTGGTTGTAAGCTTGAGCTTAATGCATAATACACGAACTGTAGAAAAACTCTTGCTTGCTGGAATTTGGTATTAACTTGATATTCAAATCATAAACCATCCAAACTTGCACAAATTTTTTGATAACTAGAAAAACAAGACCCTGACATTACACGACCCTTCAGTTTTAGAAAGCTTCCTTGTTTCTTTTGCCCATTTTCAATTTTTAACATCCTCATTCATGCCTCTTTCATTTTCTCTCTTGCTCACCCGACTTCCACTGCATGAAGATTTAGGATACTAAGGCTGATATTGGATTCCCATAACTTGGGAAGATGACTAATGATGACTTGCCTTCTCTGGCCAGGCTAATGAACTTCATTTACGAAGAACAGATTAGATTTTGGCCTTGTCTTAAGTTCCCATCTGCTTTGTTTGCTTATGGTTCATATATATATCCCTTATTCTATTTCAAATTTTTTCTTCTTGTGTAAATAGATTCTATATTGATGACTTTGATTGCCATTGTATTAATATAAGTAATGGCAACATTTTGACTTGCTGCACGGAAATTTACTAACTCAAGGATGTCATAAGTTATGTGGAATAAGAAAGGTTGAGGTATTTTGAACCAACTGGCTGGGTTTCTTGAATAGGCTTTTTTGCTCTGTAATTTGTAATGTTCTATGGATTTTATTACCTTTTCAACTAATGATGCAACTTCACTCTTTTTCTAATATAGTTGTTTGCTGAAGAAGAGAAGATACTGACCCATCTGACAACTTCATTGTGAAGACATACCATAAATTTATCTCTGTAACCTGTAATTCTTTTTCACTTTACATATTTTCTGTAAATCATTTGCTTTATTGAGTTGCTAATTGATCCTTATTGCTTTTTGATTTGTTCACAGAGAATATTTTGCATTTGCTGACATAATAGTTATTCTAAAACATTGATCAACACCTACTATATTCTTTCCGTTCCCACTACTTGCTCTTTCATAAGCTTGTGAAATGAAAGCGGAACGAAGTCAACTTCAGTAATAAGTTTCCCCTTGTATATTTCCATTTGCTGTTTCTTTTAACTTTCACTTTCTAATAAGATTGTAGCTGAAAAGAAAGGCAAAAGCTAGCTGCAATAGTGTTGATTATTTTCTAATCCCAGAATATTCTGATATATTTCATTTTCTGATTTTTTAGGTAATTAAAGTGGCAATCAGTTGATAACAGTTCAGGATGGCATGAGGAAAGTAAGTCTTTTAAAGGTTGTGTTTGCACAAGTTTTTGGCACCTTAACCTTGCAATCCTTACCATCAGAAGTTGGAAGACAATTTAGCTTAGATTAAATCCTTCTTAATTTTTAACAGGCCTCAGTGATTTTTGACAGACCTTTGCTCTATATTGAGCTCAGTGATATTGCATTTGCTGTAGTTTGAAGAGTTTAGTATTTTGGTGACTTAGATTCAGAAACAATTTTTTATGCTTCTCAGGCTGATTCAATGTAACCCGCGACCCTTTTGTAGTTTTTACATCCAATCCCTTTGCCATTTGATGTTAGTAGTCTGGCAATTGATGATGGAGTATTTGAAGTTCTTGCCACAAATGGAGACACCCATCTTGGAGGTGAGTATATCAATTTGTGTATTCGAATCCTTCATTTAGCAAAGTGGAGTTCTTAAGTTGGTTGATTCATTAAAAAATAGGAATCCTTTAATCAATATTACCTAAATTTCTAGATTTGTAGCAGGAATGAATGGGTTCCATGTTAATTCTACCGCATTTCATTAGCTTAATAGCAGGGGCATTTATGGACAACTGTGCACTCATATTGTGTGATTGGCTTAATCAGCAAATTAATAAATCTGACTTATCAACAGAAGAAGATTGAATTAGTCTATGGAGAGTTAAGATAGACGTGATCTTTGGTGGCACTTTCAAATGTGCAAAATCCAAATTCATAAGGAAAGGAAAATGGTTTCAAATGTGCAAAATCCAAATTCCGTTTGTGTTATAATAACATGTGCTTGAGGGTGAAAGGAGTCTTACAAAAGACCGTAGACTACTTGGAAAGTTTGATCTCACTGGAATTCCTCATGCGGTGGTAAAATTTTGATTACATCTACAATAACCGCACTAAATTTTATTCTGTTATGATTCGGACAGGGCCACACTTCCAATTGAAGTCACATTTGTAGTTGATGCCGATGGTATCTTGAATGTCAAGGCAGAAGGCAAGAGAACTAGTAAATCAGAGAAGATTACCAGCGCTAACGACAAGAGTTGCTTGAGTTAGCAGAAGATTGAACGAATGGGTCGCGAAGAAGATTGACGCATGTCTGTAACATGAAGATCCAGATCAATGACAATGACAAGCTTGAGTCAGATGAAAAGAAGATTGAAACGGCTAAAAAGGAGGCAATTGAGTGGTTGCAAGACAGCGAGAATGTCGAGGAGGACCACATAAAGAAGCTTAAGGAGGTAGAAGCAGTGTGCAATCCTATCATCACAATTGTGTACTAAGGATCAGGTGAAGCTCCAAGCAGATCATTTGAAGAAGATGGGGGAGCACGATGAACATGAACTGTAGGTAATTTTCATAAATCTTCATTGACCACTGGTGAAAGACGAGCCAGGCATGGCATCAGGGCGTAGAGTAGGAACCCGTGAGAATGTGTCAGTCAAATATTAAGGGGGGACACAATCTCCTTCACTTGTTTTTTGTTGCGGTGAAACAATCTCATAAGCCTGTTTTTTTTTTGTTGCGGGAAGATGATTTTCTTTTCTTAACATCTGTACTTCATCTAAATTTTCTCAAATAACTTGTTAGAGTCCAATTTTCTTTTCATTCTTTTTTTTTTAGTACTTGTAATTTTTATAATTCAAACTCCAAATATTGTAATTAATTATATTGATTTCTTAGAAAGAAACATGAATTATTAAAAATGATGAAATTTATGCATATTATACTCGATGAGGAGATAATTTTATGTAATATGTTATAACTATAACCAATATTTTCACAATCGAATAAAAAATCTAATAAAAAATTTTATTAGTTCATGGTTCAATAGTCCAATAGTAATTGGATTATATTTTAATTGAACTGTAATTAAACTGGTAATATTATAACTTAAAAATTAAAAGTATAATTATTTAAAAAAATAAAATTAATTAATAATATAATGTAATTCAATTTTTTAAAAAAATAAATAACAAATTTGGGAGAAAATTATAATAATTTTTCTATTACTATGGACTGTTTAGTCCATTTGTATAACTTATTTATTTTCTATGAATATATTATCTATCTAGCAAAAAAAAAAGATAAAGCAGTTCAAATCAGTTAGACCGATCAATTCAATAATTTTTTTATTGGATCAACCAGTTTAAAATGATTTGAACAAAACAAAATGATTTAAAATAAATGGTCGAACGGGTTTTGAGATCGATTCACGGTTCAATTGACCAATCTGATTCGGTGAAAAACTATGACTATAACTATTTATTTTTCATACTTGCTATTTAAAATTTTTAATGTATATAAAAAAAAGCAAAACTTCTAATTTGGTCTCTTAATAATTATTTTTAGTCGATTGTGGTCCTTAATTTTTTTTTCATCTTTTTAGATCCTCTAAATATTTTTTTACAACTCATTTAGTCCTTCCATCACTTACACTATTAACTTAATCTCTATAGTAAAATTCGAGATTTGCCTTTACAAAAAATAATAAATTAACGGTGTGACTAACAAAAGAACTAAATGAGTTATAAAAAATATAGGATCTAAAAAAAATTAAAAATCATAACTGACTGAAAATAATTATTAAGAGATTAAATTAGAGATTTTATCTATAAAAAAACATAAGTAATATATAATATAAAATATTTATCCTTACTCAATGTAATTCTATCGATATAAAAATTTTATGAAATTTTTAATTAATATACTAGGCAAAATTTCTGCACTCAGTGCAGAGTTGTAATTATATATATATATATATATATATGGGAGAGAGAGAGAGGCATAAAAACAGTGGCAAAAGTCAAACACGCGGGAAAGTAAATGAAATATTGAGACGTTGTGGAATGATGGATGCCACACCATTGAACGACTGGCCACCCGTCAACCTGCCAATCAGGTCAACTTATCTTCGTCAATTGGCCCTTTAACGTACACACTTCAACGGGATTAAAAGGTAAACAAAACCAAATTGGGACTATCCTTTCTCTCATTTCACCCGTCAAACCTTCTCATGGTTTAGGGTTCCTTAGGTTTAGAAGGGAAGGAAAAATTTTAGGGTAGATTTTAAATTTTTTTTTTCCTTTTCCCCCTTTTTGCTTGGGTTTTCTGCAAATTGAGCTTGTTTGGAGTTCTTCTAATCGGTTCAGGACTATCTGGTGAGTGTTTTTATTTCATTTCACCTCATCAGATCTTGTTTTAGGGGAATTTTTATGTCATAAATATTTGTTCTTTGACTGATTCAGTGTTTGGGGACTTTGTTTACAGCTGGGTGAATCTATTTTACTTGATCTGAGGTTGATTGACTTGTGGACAGTGTATTTAAGCATAGAATTCTGCCTTTTTTTTTTGTTCGAATTTTTTGTTATTTGGAACTGTTGGTGTTTGGAGTGAAGTTTGAATTAATTTTTCTTTGATTCATAACCGTCTGACTAAAAGTTTTGGCCTTTTGATGGGCATGCCCAAATGACGGTTTTTTCCGGCTAAATTTGTGAATTTGTTGTAGGTTTGAATTTGGGATTTTTGAAATAGAAATGAATAACCATCTACAAGCTCATTTCTTGTTCTAGATTGCTGGAGTTTACAAAGAGGTTTCATCATTAATTAGAACTATAGAATTATTGATTCTGCTAGCAGAGACCAATACTTTTGTGGTATAGTGGCGAATTTGATATCTTTGAAGACATTAAGTATACTTATCTTTTGAAATAATTTTACTCGGATGGGCAAGTAATCTATTGTAACTTATTTTCGATTGAAATGTCTTACTGAGCATTTGGCAATTTGAAGAATCCTACTTTGTTTCTGTTTATATAGATTCTGCTATTAGCTTTACATACTTGTTCATGATTCTTTTATGATTAAAGGGGAAAGTATTAAAACAAGTGTTTGGTTGTATTGAGTATAATGTATAATTGCTAAAAGGTGCTTGTTGTGCACTGCAGATGGGAACATCTTCTGGCTCTCACTTCAATCACCAACCTTCCCCTAGGATGCTGCCTCCTCGTCAACAACCCCGACCAGGTGGACTGCAGACTTCCCTATCCCTTGTGTCCCCAGATGCTTGTGGGTCTCCTAATTTTCAGGAGAGAGGCTCAAACTCTGATCAAATCCGTGAGTCTCCATCAGAAAGTGCAAGTTCACGGGAAACCTGGCCAACTCATGATGCTTTGATGACGAGTGATGCTTTGATGGTGGGAAAAAAAATGGACAAGGAGAAGGAAAGGGAGAATGGTTTTGCCGAGCATTCTGTTGTTCGTCATATCTCAAGTTCTGATAAGATGTCCCTGCGTGATGTGGCAAGAGAAAGAGTAGATATTGTAGCAGAAAGAATGCAACATCTCCCTGACGATTATCTAGAAAAATTAAAGAGTGAACTTCGTGTTCTTCTTGAAGGATTAGGGGGTTCTCAGCATAGAGAGGAGTTTCTATTTCTTCAGAAGTTAGTTCAGACTAGGGGTGATTTGATAGATAAAGTGCTGATTTTGGCACATAGAGTCCAGCTAGAAATCTTGGTTGCTATTAAAACTGGAATTCAGGCATTTCTTCATCCAAGTGTCAGCCTGTCTCAAGCTGCTCTTATTGACATCTTCCTATATAAAAGGTGCAGAAACATAGCATGTGGAAGTGCACTTCCTGCAGAAGACTGTACCTGTGAGATTTGCTCTAAGAGAAATGGTTTCTGCAACCTTTGCATGTGTGTTATTTGCAACAAGTTTGATTTTGAGGTGAATACCTGTAGGTGGATTGGTTGCGATTTGTGCTCTCATTGGACTCATACAGATTGTGCCATCCGTAATGGGCAGATAGGCATGGGTCCTACGGTAAAAAATGGAGCAAGCTCAGCAGAGATGCTTTTCAGGTGTCGAGCTTGCAGCAGGACATCAGAATTGTTAGGTTGGGTTAAAGATGTTTTCCAGCATTGTGCACCAAGCTGGGAAAGAGATGCCTTGATTAGGGAGCTTGACTATGTACGAAGAATCTTTCGTGGGAGTGAGGATACAAGAGGCAGGAAACTTTTCTGGAAGTGTGAGGAACTCATTGAAAAACTTGATGGTGGGATGGCAGAACCTATGACTTGTAAAGTGATCTTAATGTTCTTTCAAGGTAAGCATACATTATACCTAATGTATGTTTGAAAGGTAAAAATAATTAATGTATGGCCGTGCAACCTGTTTGCTTAGTTTTGTGTAGAATTATTGCAGCATGGCTGAGGCCTTGGATTCCTTTCCTTAACATGAGTACTTTGACACCTTTGGGTGTTATTGAAACAATAATTGAAGCTTATTAACTAGTGAGCGGTATAGGTTGCGATTACAAAGGATCTGTGATGAAATTTAACATCGACCCCAAAGACTTGCAACCTGGCATTGAAGGACTGTCAGAATTATATGGGTTCCCAGGATAGAAGCTTACTGGAAACTGATACAGTTGTATATAGTTGTTTGTGGTGTAATCTTCAATTTTCACTTTCTGTCAATTTGTGAGGGCACTGAACTTACTTTCTTATTCAATTGGTTTTTAGTTTTGTCAAGTTCTTTTAACTCTTGTCAAGGATAGGAAATAGTTTCATGGTTCCATACATAGTTCTTACCATTATGGATTCTAGATACTCTATGGTTCTCTAAATTTTTCCCTTTTTGTTATAACTTTCTGATCACTCATTTGGCATGAATCTTGGTATTCTATCTTGTTTTAAGCTGCTTGCAGTCTTTTTGTTCGCTGCTTTGTGTCTACTCTTAACTGACATTATTCTCAGTTGTTTGGATAGGTTTTGATCATAATCTGTGTTGTTTTCTTGTATTTGGCTGCATATATATGTGTTGTCTTTTCTTTCTTCATGTTGATTTCACCTTCTTGTGATTGGTCCTCCATTTGCATGATACTTTCGATTAAATTATTGCTAGCTATTTGCTTTGCCCGTTGACCTTGAACTTGTCTGGATTGAAGAGAAACTAAAAGGTTGCATGACCTGTAACTTAATTGTCAAAAATGGAAAACAAAAGTTACAGCTTTTTTGTAAGTTATTTTCTGTTCTCACTGCATGGTCTTTATTTATATCCGGTGATGAACACAGAATTATTTATTCTAAAAAATGAGTCCGTCTATAAAATTATGAAGGCATGTGGCAGCTTTATGTCCAGTCATATGCTGTTACCCCAGCTGGCTTCTTTTAATATCCAGTGATGGACTTGGAGCTACTTTGATATAAAACATTAGTGATTTCTTTGTTTCTTTTGGAGGGAAATAGGTTCTTCCTTATTTAAACATAAAAGCTGGAAGGCGAGCAATTGAAATTGCTTGGACTTCAATTCCTGTCTTTGTTTCTGAAATGTTATTTACTTTGGGCACAGTTCCTTTTATTGATTTTTCATAGGGCCAATACATATACTAACTTGTTCCGGAATGTTGAGCTATATTACTAACTGACAGTTATGTGTATCATTTTTAATTTGTCATCCTGATGAGACTGAAATATGTTCTGGAACAGAGGATGGATTATTTTTGAGGTAAAAATGTTGTTGTTCTTCTGAATTGGAAATCCACAGCCTTTATGATTTAATATACAGTTTTGTGCAACTGTGTGACTAAATTTGTGCTACTGATTCTTTATACCCTATTGCATTGATTGAATAGTTCATCATTAAGCAAAGCACTAGTAAACATATAGGTAGAACTTAGTTGAAGACATGAGAGGGGATTTTGTTTTTTCCCCTATTTGTTTGAAGTGTTGAGCTGCTTCTTGAATTGTGCATTAGTCACTTTATTTTTACACATCTGTTGTTTCAGTGATTTTTTTCTTGGAAATGTAGTTAAGTTTATGGACTACATTCACCCCCCCTCCCCCTCCTATTTTCTTCTCTTTTCCCCCTCAAGTTACTACTAGGAGAATCTGCAACGCTTCCTCTTGATGGTAAGAAGTTTTAGATCTTTTGTTGTTGCTGTTTGGAAATTATAAGGGTCATCTTTGTTGTTTCAGCATAAAGCTGGGAAAGTATGAACAGTAACAAGGGAATAGAATACAACGGCATGACGTCATATGTTTTCTTTCTGCGCTTCTTGTTATCACATTTCAGGAGCCTTTGGATTCTATTTGAAACTGCTGCTTTCTGGTCTTCAGATTCTTATCTTATAGAATGATTGTAGATATTTGTTCTTCTTTTCTCTTTCTAATGCTTTTTAATCTTTGCAGAGCTGGAGGGAGACCCTTCAAAGAACCAAGAAAGTGAGGATGGTCGGCTCATAGCTCCGCAGGAGGCATTCACTAGGATTGCTGATGTTGTGCAGGAGGCAATTAGAAAAATGGAAATGGTTGCAGAAGAGAAGATGAGGATGGTAAAGAAAGCCCGTTTAGCGGTTGAGGCCTGTGATCAGGAGCTGGAGGACAAAAAAAGGGAAGTAGCAGCACTACAGGTAGACAGGCAAAGAAAAAAGCAACAAATTGATGAGCTTGAAAGCATCGTGAGGCTTAAACAGGCTGAGGCTGATATGTTTGAGCTCAAGGCAAATGAGGCCAGAAGAGAAGCCGAGAGGCTGCAAAGGATTGCACTTGCAAAGACAGAGAAGTCAGAAGAGGATTACGCCAGTAGGTATCTCAAGCAACGTTTGAACGAAGCTGAAGCCGAAAAGCAGTTTTTGTTTGAGAAGATTAAGCTTCAGGAGAGTGCAAGAACATCACAGAGTAGTTCTGGGATGTATAACAAAATCCAAGACCTGCTTAAGAACATGTATAATGTGCCATCAAAGATGGAGGGCCAATCGAATGATCTTCACTCCCTTGGCGCTATTCCATAAGTTCGTCTGCAATTTAGGCAATTGAACATTTAACTTTATCTACAGACAATATATAGTTGGCTTTGTGCATTGTTTCCTGTTGCTGGAAGATTTTCCTTTTTGTTTATAGTCTAGAGGGTAACAGAACACCTTGACAGTTCTAATGTAAATGTGTATTACTTTCCTAATGTCAATGTGAACCTCTGGAACCTCTACCTTTTTTTCCCGATTTCCTATACAGGCAGCTTGTTGGCATATATCGCCTCTATTTCATTCTTCTTTGGTCAATCTCCATCTCTTCCTCGCACTGCCGCTAGCTTTGCTTATAAACATCCGTGGTCTGATATGGCAGTCGTTGCTTGGTGGTAGAAGGAACCCTTTACCAAAAAAAGCCAAAACAATGTTTTACATTTGATTGGTATTTCCTAAAACAGTTCTGGTGGTCGTACCAGCGTAGGTATTGCCGGTTGGTAGTGATTTGAAGCACTTGTAGAGTGGTGCCAACAGCGGACCTTGGTGTTACCAATATTCTTTCTTTTCTGTTTTGTTACGTGCTCGATCCAGGTTGGAAGGTTGCCATCTCGGATAAGTGCTCCTCCTGCACCACAAGCTATCTTTTTGGAATGTTTAATGAATTATCCGTCGATGCCCCTGTATTTTTGTGTTAAAATAAATACCTTTTGCCGTCCCCCATGTGCCCTTGTTGATATATACACATGCTCTAGTCTAGCATGAGCGATATGTTTGGGTACCAAATCAAGCTTTAAGAAAGAATAAAGGAAAAGATTAGGGAATTTCCACCTTTTTGCTGTTTCAAGTTTCTTTCATTAAGGGAGGGGGGGGGGGGGGGGGAGGATTCTCTTATGATTAAAGATGTTTGAAGCCATTTAATTTCTCTTAATTGACTTGTTTGGTATTGTTTTTGATTTACAAGAATCACCATATTGTATTTATGTATGTATTATAATACTATATTTTATTATAATGTTTATACCGATCTTACTTGTTAGTACTTTAATAGAAGAGAATTTGAACTATACTAACTATTTAGATATTCTGATTCCTTTATTGCATTGGGACAAAATTGCAGGAAAATCCTTTTGGAAGGACAGCTATAAATAGAAAAATTTGGTCACAGAAGAGTTCTTTGATTTTGGGAAGAAACAAAATTGATCTGCGTTCTGTTTAGTACAATGGTTTCATGAACTATGTTTAAGGTCCTTTTTGTTCCTTCCACTAGGATAATTTTGGTATTTCATTTGAGCATCTCAAATCTTTATCATGAGACTTGAAGGGATAAAAAGATTACGTGTAGTGTCCAAGTTTCCTATATATATAAAGCCATGATTACACACCTCATACGGTGAAATACTTTCCTCTCCTTGTCGCTGCAATGTCCACTTCCTCGTCACGTAGAGCTCTCTGCAGCAGACTCGAGTACAAATGGTCGCCCTCATTCTTTGTTAAGCTTCTACTTCTTGCGACGTTCCTATATTCAATCCCACGAAAATCTGGTAAATGATTATGAACAATTCCTGGTATTGTGCTTAGTCTGCCATATTAATCTCATATTATTATGTTGTGCATCTTCGCTTTGCTGATCAGAACAGAATCTCGGGGTTAGAATTTATACTAAAGTGACTTGTTTTTTATGAAAATGTGCTCTTGTTTTGATGTTCAGGTGCACAGTTTAAAGACTGGTGCATAGCTGATGAGCAGACTCCAGACGAGGATTTGCAGAAGGCTCTTGACTGGGCTTGCGGAAATGGTGCAGACTGCAGCAAAATACAAGCAAACCAACCTTGCTATCTTCCCAACACAGTGAAGGACCATGGCTCCTACGCATTCAACAGCTATTATCAGAAACACAAGCGCAAAGGAGCAAGTTGTTACTTCAATTCTGCTGCTGTTTTGACGGCTCTTGATCCAAGTAAGGAAACATCAAATTATCTTCTCATTAGTTGTAGTGGTAAATCACACTCTGGTTCTCCTAACTTTTGCGTCTTTCCATTTTTACCTAACATATCGTGAGCCTCACATCTACACCAAACGGTTTCAAATCTCTTACACAAAATCTATGATCAATGTTAGGCAAAATCATTTTGTATGATTGGATAGGTCCGTTCTGTATATTTGAAAAGATCGTCTGCATATGGTTCCTCCTATTCACAGTTTGGGATATAAAGCTAGGAAAACATCACGCACAAAATGAAACTCATGATCCCTTTAAGGCCAAATGTCCGATTACCCTGTCATTAACTCTTAGCAGTAGCATTACGATGATCACTATCAAAGCACATAGTGTAAGCAATTACCAAAACCTGGATGAAACATTTTGCCACGGCATTTAATTAGTTGTAGTTTTAGTGATTGATTGCGTGAATGATGGATCTTAGTCTTTCCTCATTTGTCTGGTTTAGTCCTGCTGTAGGCCATGTGTGTGGATCCTTGCTTTGGATATTTGTACCGCGTGGATGGCAAGCAAGCAAAGAATTTGTGGCCTTTGTCTAAAGTTTCTTCTGTGGTACGACATTTTGTTGGACAAAAAATTCTGCACTTTTCTAAATTTGAATGCCGTTCATGGATACAACATGT
Source organism: Voacanga thouarsii (assembly GCA_026120185.1). Taxonomy (NCBI): domain Eukaryota; kingdom Viridiplantae; phylum Streptophyta; class Magnoliopsida; order Gentianales; family Apocynaceae; genus Voacanga; species Voacanga thouarsii. The sequence goes on from JANUWF010002273.1 coordinate 1,648,026, forward strand.
ATAAATGGACGTTTTGGATATTCTATGATAGAAACCCTTTTAATGTTGTGGATAGATGCAGAAAACTTCAATAGGGTCTTAGAAAGTATTTGCGACTCGCTACTAGCTTGTCAAAGAAGCCCATTGGAAAAGAAAAAGCAAGGCACTTTCGTGCTGGGAAAGAACAATTGCAATATATGAAAAGCTATTGATATACACAAAATTATTCTTCTGTCTTAGCTAGCAAGATTTGTGAGATTAACATGTGAAGTATGCTGAAGTTGTCTGCTCATTTTCTATTTTGTAGGTCACGGCCCATGCAAGTTCGACTTCCTCCCTTGAAATTTCGACTCATTTTGTATCGAAGACATGGTGTGCTTCCCACCACCCAATCCCATGCATGTTGAAGATTTGAGTTTCAACAGACACACACACACTCGTCTGTCAACCTCTCAGAGAGTGTTTTTGGAAGACAATTTGTGTTTGCTTGTCCACAGGTGTTGGACTACCTTAAAGTGTTTTTCGATCTTTACTCAAGTTTGACAAAGGTGTCATTGTATTAGGACAAGTTGATAATCAATATCAATGTTTCATTTTGTTTTTTAAATAAAAAAGACAAAATTCAAGTCCCATTATTTAATATTCTACATGTTAACATAAATAACCCTTACGAACTCTCCAGCATTAGTTTGTGCGCCTTCTTTCCATCGTCATTGTCAGCATCAACCTTGATATGATATTGTGAGCCCATGGTCCAGAGATTCTGCTGGGTCTTTCGTTTCTTTGTGTTAATTAGCAATGGGTTTAGCCCTTATAGTTAGGGACTTAATTGATAGGGGGAATATTAACAGGACTTGATAGCAATTTTGTAACTCTCTTACTCATTAAACGTTATGCCAGAACGTGATTTTGATATTCACATCGTTGTTCAACTGTCAGAGACAGTTCAGAGAGAGGAGAAAAGCCAATAGGAGGAGACAAAGGAAGGGGAAGAGCTCGAGGCTTCGAATTTAGGTAATCCACGTTCCCCTTAAGCTTTTATTGAGGTTTAATTGATATCTAGGGTTCTAGATTTTACTGTTCTGAATTGGGGGGAAATGGGGTGAATGATGTTCTGATGGGGATTGATTGGGATTGTAGGTGTGGAAGAGGTTGGTGGTGATAAGGGTGATATGTGAGTAGGATTTCGGGTAAGGATTCTGACTTAACTGTGTTTTGATTTTCAACTGATGGTTTGGTTTTATGATCTTCTGTTTTTCAATTTGAAAATTATGTTGGTATTCAATTGGATTGAGTATGGGAATAATTTGTTGTGATGTATGAGTTGTTTATGATCAAGTAAGACTATATGATATGTACTTTACTGTTCTTGTTCTGTACTGAATTTTAGTTGCTGAAATTCTGTTCTGTTCTATCATTTGTTTGGGGTTTGGCCTTGGTAGGGATGATCCCTTATGTTCTGTGTACTGGCCCTAGGCTTAGGGGATATAATACCTTGCCCAATTCTGTGTACTAGCCCTCCTCCCAATGGGATAAAATAATTAGGAGACTGATATCAGTTAGCCAAAGCTTCTCCCCAAACATGTATCATGAATTCTGGGTCTGTTCACATGATTTGAAAAGTTGGAAATGGTGTAGTGAATTGTTATGGAAAAATGGTAGGGTAATGGTTGTGTTGTTCATTATTGGAGTGGTTGTGAATGTTGAGCCTTGTTCTGTTTCTTTGTGCATTTTGGCCTCTGATTGGTTCTGGTTTTATGTCATTTCTTTGGTCTCTGCTTTTCGTGTATTGTGCTCTGTTTTTTGGCAGATTTAGTTTGAACAGGCACCTGTTATTCAGTCCAACAGGCGCTGGTTGAAACAGACGCATTCCGAAAATTTTCCCTTGAAGAACCGGCGCTGGTTCTTCAGCTAAACAGGTGTCGGTTCCTATGTTCAGCAGGCGCCGGTTGACATACCTAAACAGGCATCGGCTCATCTCAGAATCAGACCCCTTCCGTTTTTGTTCCAACATGTGCTGTTTACTTTTCCTAACGGGCGCTGGTTGACTTTCTAATTCTGAATCTCTTCAGTTTGATCAAAGTTACCCCTGTTTGTTGTATTATTCCTTAGTGTGTGCTATAAGTGAGAAATATTTGAGCCTGAACCATAACCATGTGTTACCCTAACTAAGTCAACACTGTTACCACTGTTTTAAAATTCAATGATTTTCGAAACTATATCTATGTAACTTGCTCAATCCCGATTAAGTCATGATTCTTACTGAGCTAGTGAGCTCCCACCTTACTTATCATTTCAGGTTCTCAGTTGAACGAGGAAGAATTAGACGGGTGGTTCGAGGAGGACCTAGAGTGACTAATTTGACGAGTTCATGTAACGTTCTCATTTATGGTCTACTTTATGACATTCTAGTTTTAGTACATTTGGAGTTATTCCAATGGATTAGTTAAATCGTTTTGCATTGTAATAGAATAATTATAAGTTTTGACAATTTCAGTTATGACAGTTGAGTCTATTTTTGATAATGTCTGTTCTGGTTTCGGGTTCGGTATTCTATTTTGGGAGACTGCCATGTCATCTCCCGGGTCCGGGGTGTGACATTTAGTGGTATCAGAGACAGGTTATGACATCTCTAAGCTTTAAACTGTAAGTGAAAAATAAGTCTGAAATTTCTTAAGTTGTCATGTGAGGGGGTTGATGGTTTAAGTGATGCCTAGGTTTTGAGACTGTTGTTTATTGAGCTTTTGATTGCTTCTTTCTTGTTTGATTTCTTTTATTTAGTTCTTGGTTGATTACAATATTTGAGATGGCATGTGGAGCCAAGAGAGCAACACATGAGGGTGCGGGAGACAGTGACCGAGACAGAGTTGCCACCAGGGCACGAGGCCAGTCCAGTAGAGCAGCACAGGGCTCGGGTTTGTCAGCTACGGTATCTGCACCGCGACGGGCTAACGAGGTACCACTTGGGGGAGTCCGTTTGCCTCCACCGCCACCGTATATGCCACCGTCGTCTGCCTCAATATCACCACCAGTTTCGATGTCGGCAGGAGTGCCTACTTTTGTTCCTTCAGCTATGCCGGGACCTAGAGCACCGATAGATATGTCTGTAGTATGGGCTATGATGGCTCAACTAATTCAGAGCCAACAGTCTTTCCAGCAGGAGCAGTTATGGTTACAGGCAGAGCAGCAGAGCAGACAACAAAGGAATGACTCGGGGGCTCGGTCCTTGTTCGAACGGATGAAGAGAATGGGGCTTCCGACATTTGATGGCATGGGCGAGCCAGATAGAGCTGAGGCATGGTTGGAGGAGCTAGAGCATTATTTTGAGACTTTGAAGGTGCCAGAGGAAGTCAAGCTTAAGGTGGCTATTCTCTTCTTAGTGGGGGAAGCACTGAATTGGTGGAAAGGAGTCAAGCCAATTTACTACCAAAGAAAGGAGCCCTTCACGTGGGGGAAATTCAAGAAAATTTTCCTGAATCAGTATTTTCCAGACACATTCCGGATGGAGAAAGAGAATCAGTTCTACAAGCTTGTCCAAACGGAGCAGATGAGTGTCACTGACTACGCACTCAGGTTTAATTCTTTGGGGGAGTACGTACCGGCAGTCACAAAAAATGCAGCTTCACAGACTAACAGGTTCGTCCGGGGACTTCAGGCCAGGATTCGAGGAAGGTTATCTGGTAACCGGCCTACCGACTATCAAGATGCCTATCAGCAGAGTCTGGACATTGAGGTGGAGTTTCAGAGGACCGATGCTGAGAGGGACTGGAAGAGGCCTAGGTCCGTAGTCAGTCAGGGGCAGAGTGTTGGATCCGAATTTAGCTGAGGGCAGAGTGTTGGGACCGGATTCAGGCAGGGGCAGAGTTTTAGACCAGGTTCCAGACAGGGGCAGGGGCCTAGATCAGCACCTACGGGACAGCCAGATCCCAAGAGGAGAGCTATGGCAGGGTCATCAGCACTAGCAGTATCGGGAGGTCGCACCATGAGTGCCTCAGGTTCCACAATGCGTCAGTTCAACACGCTGTGGAATTCTTGCACCAACTGTGGCAGGAGACACCTAGGAGAGTGTCCGGTGTGGGAAGCAAGGACATAAGGTATATTAGTGCCCAGAGCTAGTGCCGGGGTCAGCTCAAGCGAAGGTTGAGTCACAAAAGCCTAAGGTGGGAGAGCAAAATTAGAAACCCACTGCTCGGGTTTTCGCCTTGACTCATGATGAGGCCGAGCAGCAGATGATGCGGTCGCAGGTACGATTCTGGTTAACTCTGTGCCAACTTATGTGTTGTTTGACTGTGGTGCTTCACACTCGTTTGTATCCCATAGATTTGCTAGAGTACTTAAAACCTCCCCAATCTTGTTAGACAATGCTTATAAGGTGTCTGTCCCCAGTGGGAAGGTGTTGGTTTTTAATCTGCTGCATGGGGATTGTAAGGTAGAAATTGAAGGGGAGGAGTTGGGTGCTAATTTAATTCAGTTGAATATGGTGGACTTTGATGTCATCCTAGGCATGGATTGGTTAGCTAGGAATCATGCCTTAGTGGATTGTCGGGAGAAAAGGGTCCAGTTTGTTTTGCCGGGTAAAGCAGTGTTTCACTTCCAGAGCAGAGGAAGAGAGTCCAGTAGAAGATCAATGCCAGTAATTTCAGCTATCAGAGCTTGCAAGAGTCTTCAGAAAGGATGCGAAGCTTATTTGGCTTATGTGGTGGATACCAAGAAAGAGGAACCATGCATTGAGGATATAGAAGTGATAAAGGAGTTCAAGGATGTCTTCCCGGAGGATTTACCAAGCGTACCACCAGCCACGGAAGTAGACTTTGAGATCAACCTTGTACCAGGGGCTGAGCCTATCTCTAAGGCTCCATACAGGATGGCACCAGCGGAGTTGAGAGAGTTGAAGACTCAATTACAGGAGTTATTGGACAAGAAGTTTATTCGCCCTAATATCTCTCCTTGGGGAGCGCCAATCTTATTCGTTAAGAAGAAGGATGGTAGCATGAGGATGTGTATCGACTACAGGGAGCTGAACAAGATCACTGTGAAGAACAAGTACCCTCTACCACAAATTGATGATTTATTTGATCAGTTGAAGGGGGCTAAGGTATTTTCAAAGATAGACTTGCGATCGGGGTATCATCAGTTGCGCATCAAGCTCGAGGACATCCCGAAGAGTGCCTTTAGGACACAATATAGCCATTATGAGTTCTTGGTCATGCCTTTTGGTTTAACTAACGCCCCAGCAGCGTTCATGGAGTTGATGAATAGGGTCTTTAAAGATGAGTTGGATAAGTTTGTAGTCGTGTTCATTGACGACATCCTAGTATACTCATCATCAGAAGAAGCTCATCGAGAGCATCTCAAGATTGTGTTGCAAAGGCTTCGCAAGCAGCAACTTTATGCAAAGTTTAGTAAATGCCAGTTCTGGTTGTGGAGTGTAGCATTTCTAGGTCATGTCATCTCGGAGGAAGGTGTTGCTGTGGATCCTAAGAAAGTTGAGGCGATTGTGAATTGGCCTAGACCAACTACTGCTTCTGAGGTTAGGAGCTTCTTGGGATTGTCAGGTTATTACCAGAAGTTCGTGGAGGATTTCTCTAAGATAGCTACTCCACTAACCCAATTTACCCAGAAGAGGACCCAGTTCAAGTGGAGTGATGCATATGAGAAGAGCTTTCTGGAGTTGAAGAGGTTGTTGACTTCAGCTCCAGTTTTGGCACTACCTTCGGAGACTAGAGGATTCATCATTTTCAGTGATGCTTCGAAGAATGGACTTGGTTGCGTGTTGATGCAGAACGGAAAAGTTATAGCTTATGCATCTAGACAGTTGAAGCCATATGAGCAGAATTACCCGACTCACGACTTGGAGCTAGCTGCAGTAGTGTTCGTGCTAAAGATCTGGAGGCACTACCTATATGGGGAAACGTGTGAAGTCTTCACTGATCATCAAAGTTTGAAATACCTGTTCACTCAGAAGGAGTTAAATATGAGGCAGAGACGATGGCTTGAACTGATTAAGGACTACGACCTGAAGATAAGTTATCACCCGGGAAAGGCAAACCGAGTTGCAGATGCTCTCAGTAGGAAAGGAGCGGGAACATTGACAGCTTGTATCACTGAACATGATTAGTTGATTTCTGAGTTTGAGAAGTTGGAACTGGAGGTTGTGCAACCTGCTTCGGGTTATCTGGCAGCTTAGATAGCTTAATCATCATTAGTGGAACGAATTAAGAAGGCATAACCCAAGGATGGTGAATTAGAGAGGAAAAGGGCAGCAGCACTCAGCGGAGCACAGTCGGAGTTTCAGGTTCACGAAGATGCCAGTTTGCGGTTCCGGGGTAGATTATGTGTCCCAAGTGATGAGGTGTTGAAGATGGAGGTGCTTAGGGAGGCTCATAAAACGAAACTCTCGATTCATCCAAGAGGGACTAAGATGTACCGGGATCTCAAGGGAAATTTTTGGTGGAATGGAATGAAGCGGGACATAGCAAATTTTGTATCCAAGTGCCTAGTATGTCAGCAAGTTAAGGCTGAACATCAAAGACCTGCAGGATAGCTGAAGCCACTAGAGATTCCTATTTGGAAGTGGGAGCACATCACCATGGATTTTGTTACGGGTTTACCGAAATCAAAGACTGGGAAGGACACAGTATGGGTTGTGGTGGATCGGTTGACCAAGTCAACTCACTTCTTGCCTATGAAGTTGACAGCTTCGATGGAGGAGTTAGTACAGCTATATATGGATGCGATTGTTAGGTTGCATGGGGTGCCAGTGAGTATAGTATGATATAGGGATACCCGATTTGTGTTACGGTTCTGGAAGAGTTTCCAAGAGGCCATGGGGACCACTGTCACCTTGAGCACTGCTTTTCACCCTCAAACTGATGGTCAATCTGAGAGGACAATTCAGACCTTGGAGGATATGTTGCGCGCTTGTGTTCTGGACTTTAAAGGGAATTGGTTGGACAGCTTAACTTTGGTGGAGTTCTCCTACAACAACAGCTTTCAGTCTAGTATTAGTATTGCCCCTTATGAGGCGTTGTATGGAAGGAGATGTAGATCCCCGGTTTGTTGGGATGATGTGGGAGAAAGAAGGATAACTAAACCCGAGTTGGTGCAAATAGCCTCAGAGAAAGTACAAGTTGTTCGTAAAAAGTTGAAGGCAACTCAAGGTCGGAAAAAGAGTTGGGCTGATAGTAAGCGGAGGCCTTTAGAATTTGAATGTGGAGACAAGGTATATCTGAAGATTTCACCAACCAAATGAGTCATGCGGTTTGGCAAAAGTGAAAAGTTGAGTCCGAGGTATGTGGGACCGTATGAGATTCTGGAAAGGGTTGGAGATCTAGCATACCGGTTAGCTTTGCCATCGGCACTATCTAGGCTGCACAATGTGTTTCATGTGTCCTAGCTAAGGAAGTATGTTGCTGATCCGAGTCATGTGTTGGAAGCATCTCCTCTGCGAGTCCGTGAGAATTTGACTTATGAGGAGGTACCAATAAGGATCGTGGACAGGAAGATGCAAGTCTTGATACGAAGAACTATATCATATGTGAAGGTGCAATGGTCAAATCACACGGAACGGGAGACCATTTAGGAGCTGGAAGAGGATGCACGACAGAAATATCCTTCCTTGTTTGATGATTCAGGTGCACAAGTTTCGAGGACGGAACTTTTTGTAAGGGGGGTGGAATGTGAGCCCATGGTCCAGAGATTCTGCTGGGCCTTTCGTTTGTTTGTGTTAATTAGCAATGGGCTTAGCCCTTATAGTTAGGAACTTAATTGATGGGGGGAATATTAGGAGGATTTGATAGCAATTTTGTAACTCTCTGACTGATTAAACATTCTGCCAGAACGTGGTTCTGATATTCACATCGTTGTTCAACTATCAGAGACAGTTCAGGGAGAGGAGAAAGGCCAAGAGGAGGAGACAAAGGAAGGGGAAGAGCTCGAGGCTTCGAATTTAGGTAATCCACGTTCCCCTTAAGCTTTTATTGAGATTTAATTGATATCTAGGGTTCTTGATTTTACTGTTCTGAATTGGGGGGAAATGGGGTGAATGATGTTCTGATGGGGATTGATTGGGATTGTAGGTGTGGAAGAGGTTGGTGGTGAAAAGGGTGATTTGTGAGTAGGATTCCGAGTAAGGATTCTGACTTAACTGTGTTTTGATTTTCAACTGATGGTTTGGTTTTATGATCTTCTGTTTTTCAATTTGAAAATTATGTTGGTATTCAATTGAATTAAGCATGGGAATAATTTGTTGTGATGTATGAGTTGTTTATGATCAAGTAAGACTATATGATATGTACTTTACTGTTTTTGTTCTGTACTGAATTTTGGTTGCTGAAATTCTGTTATGTCCTATCATTTGTTTTGGGGTTTGGCCTTGGTAGGGATGATCCCTTATGTTCTGTGTACTGGCCTTAGGCTTGGGGGATACAATACCTTACCCAATTCTGTGCACTGGCCCTCCTCCTAACGGGATAAAATAGTTAGGAGGCTGATATCAGTTAGCCAAAGCTTCTCCCCAAACATGTGTCATGAATTTTGGGTCTATTCACATGATTTGAAAAGTTAGAAATGGTGTAGTGAACTGTTATGGAAAAATGGTAGGGTAATGGTTGTGTTGTTCATTATTGGAGTAGTTGTGAATGTTGAGCCTTGTTCTGTTTCTTTGTGCATTTTAGCCTCTGATTTGTTCTGGTTTTATGTCCTTTCTTTGGTCTCTGCTTTTCGTGTATTGTGCTTTGTTTTTTGGCATATTTAGTTTAAACAGGCACTTGTTATTCAGTCCAACAGACGCCGGTTGAAACAGACGCATTCCGAAAATTTTTCCTTGAAGAACCGGCGTTGGTTCTTCAGCTAAACAGGCGCCGATTCCTATGTTCAGCAGGTGCCGGTTGACATACCTAAACAGGCGCCGGCTCATCTCAGAATCAGACCCCTTCCGTTTTTGTTCCAACAGGCGCTGTTTACTCTTCCTAACGGGCGCCGGTTGACTTTCTAATTCTAAATCTCTTCAATTTGATCAAAGTTATCCCTGTTTGTTGTATTATTCCTTAGTGTGTGCTATAAGTGAGAAATATTTGAGCTTGAACCACAACCATGTGTTACCCTAACTAAGTCAACACTGCTACCATTGTTTTAAAGTTCAATAATTTGCGAAACTATATCTATGTAACTTGCTCAATCCCGGTTAAGTCATGATTCTTACTAAGCTAGTGAGCTCACACCTTAGACGGGTGGTTTGAGGAGGACCTAGAGTGACTAATTTGACGAGTTTATGTAACGTTCTCATTTATGGTCTACTTTATGACATTGGAGTTTTAGTACGTTTAGAGTTATTTCAAGGAATTAGTTAAATCGTTTTGCATTATAACATAATAATTATAAGTTTTGGCAATTTCAGTTATGACAGTTGAATCTATTTTTGGTAATGTCTGTTCTGATTCCAGATTCGGTATTCCATTTCGGGATACTGCCATATCATCTCCCGGGTCCGAGGGGTGACAGATATCCTCTCCAATCTCAATCTTCAGGCCTCTAATGCTTTCTTTAATCATCAACCAGAAATTCATCAAGCAACCCGAAAACTCTGCCTTCCTTAACTTACTTCTTTGCGCCATACTCCCCCTTTTCTCATTTCCCACAGCATTAAAAACTTCTTTATATCTTCGACTGTATTGACAAAATCAAGGTCATCTTGTAATTAAAGAACAGATTTTTAAAAACACATGAGATTCAACGTAACAAACCTTCATTTTGTTCTGGAAACAATATATATACATATATATATATATATATATATATATATATATATATATACATAGAAATCAGCACATAGTATTTGGCATAAGAAAATTATCTTAAACCAAGTTTATTCTAAGCAATGACGGAGATAGGGGTGTGCCTCATCAAAAAAATTTTAAAATATTATTTTTTACCTTAATAAAATTAAAAATTTTTAAATTTTACTGTTCATCTTTTCAAAAAAAAAAAAACTATCTTTTTATGGAATTTACCTTCCCAATTCTATATATCTAATTCCGTCCTTAATTTCAAGCATGCGAGAGCAGTCACAACTCACAACACATTGCCAAGCAATTCTTTTTTTTTTTTCCCCTTTGGGCTCATCAATACGAACTGGAGTCCCCCAACGTTAGCAATCCATGAATACGGTCCGGTATTGGCCGAAAATTCTAGACTTGATTGGCATCTCGTCTAAAGTTCGATCCATCTTCAAGAAGAGATAGGTAGGGTTTGAGTCCAAGATGGTTGAACCTTTTCTTGAATTGGCTTTGTGGATGACCCAAAGGCCTATATTTACTTGAACCAGGTCAAAAGCAATGCAGTCTTTGTCTTAGCGTACACCATAACCCTGAGTCCCGATCCAAGACATTTTTCTTTCCAGCAATTTCTTTCTTTTGGATACACTAATTTTCTTAGGTAATATTTTTCCAAAGATTAGGTTGGACTCCTTTTTTCGCCCTTTCAAGTGAAAACATTATACACTTTGTCTCAACATAGAATGAGGAACTTAAAAATAGGCATAAGTTACATGACGAGATATTTTAAAAAATAATATTATAATTTATAAAAATTTTTTAAAGACTAAAATATAAAAGTTAAAATAATATTTTTTAATTTTTAAAAAAATATATATTAGGAAAATTTTTGTGTGAACCCAGTCCATGGTCCAACCTGTGGACTGGATTAACACAAGCGCAACACCTGTCCCAGGTGAATATTTTATTGGAAATTCAATTTTTTTCTTTTTTTTTTCCTTTTTCTCCTCAACCCCACTATGGTTAAGGAGACGGTGAATTTCCTGTCTGAAAATTTGGAATTGTCCACCAAATTCCACAATGCACCTGATTCTCTCGCCACACCGACTCCTCTTCCGTCTTTTTCTTACTTTCCGTCACTGTACTCACGGCAGCAGCAATGTCGACCGGAGTACAGTGACCCTCTCCACTTATCATCAGATCTCTCTACCTTTTCACTCTCTCAGTCCTACTCTTTCCGTCACCGTCTTCCTTCCGATCGGCAATGTGGCTTCGTTTCTAGGCATTTAGGCATCTTCACTTTCTTTAGCCTACCCTGCTCATGAGCTAGTGTTGTTGAAAAGTAGGGGGATTGGTCTGGTGGGGGTTCAAACCCTGAAAGAGAAGACTACCAAGGCAGAACAGCGTGCCGTTCAGGAAGCCTGACGAGCTACAAAGGTTGCTGCAAAAGGTGAGCATTTTGAATTCACATTGCGGTTCTACCAGTTTGGCGTTGATTTTTTATTTATGGTTCTTTCTACGTTGATGCTTCAGTTAATTGGGAGATTGGTTTCGGATGCTATAATTAGCTATCTAAAAGTAGTTACCTTTTTACATCCGTGTTCATGTTTTATTGTCATGATTGCACTGCAATTTTCTTTGCATGCGAAGGAAAAATAAATTTAAGGGATCATTAAAGGAAGATTCAAACTTTCCAAACCAACCCTCAAAAAAAAAAAAGGAAAAAGAAAAGATGGAATTCCTACAAGAATGATTGTTCGCATCAGCTCCTACTAATTAATATATGTTAATAATTATTTAATCTTATCCCATAGACCTCCTGGTCCCTTCTGGTAAAAGTAGCTATATATTGGACATCCTTGTTCTTTACTAGTTGTTTGAGTGGTGATCTGTGAAATTGTTGAGCAGCCCATTCAATGTATTCTAAAGGTTCAATTTTGTTTTGGAAACTTTTGGGGGATGTTTGAGCAGCCCATTTAATGGTCATCCTTTAAACTTTCTTCCAACCATGTTAAATGATTGAGCATAGCTTAGTGATACTTAAGTTTTTGCTTTGTCTTGAAAGGTTGACAATGTGTTAACTGACAAACATATGCTGCTTTAGTTACATATTGTTCATCCTTAGAAACAAGATAGTACAACAAATATTTGCTTCTCATCTACATCAGAAAATCTCTAATGTGGATGATTTATTTCTACAAATTTATATCGAAACTTTAATCATAAAGAGCTTATTTTTCACATATCAAGATAAGCAAGATGTTTTTTTAAGAATTAAAAATTAGACATAAAATATTGAAATATCTATTTTGTAGATGTTCTGTTCCCTGGGTTTTGTTTTCTCTTGCATTACGCACACAACTATTAATTCCCTCTGCATGTCTCGGTCTTTTCTTTCTGCGAGGATGTCAAGTATAGAGGGCATCTCAATGAGTGTTCTTTTGGATGTCTTCCGTTAATTCAAATAAGCTTGATTCTTGACTCTTAAACCTTGATGATCTACTTTAGAGTGTAAGGTTCTGTTACTACTAGTTTGGTTATGCATGCTTAAGCAATCATGTGCAGTAGAATTATGCAAGCAATCATGATTTCTAGCTGGAACTAATACTTTGTAGACTCTTAAGAATTTGTTTATCTATTACATGGAAGCTTAATAGTGGTTTAAAAAAAATGCTACAAGAGAATACGCATGATTAATTTGCATTCTAGATCATTTCTCATGGGTCTATTAATTAACCTTTTCTCATTTTTAAGAATTAACAACATCAAATAAATCATTAACTCATTTAATAGAATAGGCTTTTTCGGCATAAAGTTTAAAAGATTTTTTGGATATGTCTAAGTCTCAAGTCCTTGACACAAATTTTTCTTCTGTAAAGAAGTACTTAAAAAAATATCTGCAATGGTGTTTGAAATTCCACTACTTTCTAAATGATGATTTGTGTCTAGCTGATGGTAGCAAGATCCCTGCTACTGCATCCGGAATAGTTGCATCAGCAACTGCAAATGTAGGAGAGGCCGCAAAGGACAACTACTATGCCCATTTTCTATATATATTTCCAAATGGCCTTAATGCATTTGATAAATAGGGTATTAGAAAAGAATAACGCATTCCCCAAATGCATTATTTTTGTTTAACATTATTTTTGTTTAATTTTTTCTCATTGCAAAATATTTAGCTGAAAATTAAAAGAGAATAAGAGAATGTTTTATTACATTATCATCCTTGTTCTAGTACTAGACAATGGTTGTTACCTTTGCCGCAGAGCTACAGAAGTACATTGGTTTAAAGTACATTGAAATATCTGTTCTGTAGATGTCCTTGTTCCAGAATGTTTTCACGTTTATCTTTCTAATGAACACTTTCATTACTGGTTTTCCCTCAAATAGTCTAGATGTTCAATTTGCAGATTTGAACTTAACTTGTTATTAGAATAGCGAATAGTTCGGGAGTTATCAAACTAGAAAACAATTGCAAATTAAATTCTGTGTTGGGATTATAGGTGGCCTAGGCTACAAAATTGAAAATAATTAGTGGAGATTCATTTCATTTTGTTATTCACAACAAATGTTATATGATCTACCGAATCAATTGACAAATCTATTTATCTTTACAAGAAATATTTTTGGAGAACTTAATTTTTATTCTTCTTTTCTTATGGGAAGAATTTCTCACGCGCTTGTACATGTGCACCTTATGTTCTTATAATGAAGTCTTTCTTTATCTGAGAAGTGTAGGAAGCCAAACAAATGGCAAAGGAAGCAGTTTCTTTTCATTTTCTATTTCTTTTTAAACTGATCAGAAAAGAAAACATGAAAGTGGCATATCATCATCTAGGGCATGATATATTTTTGTTATAGGATGGAAAAACCTTGAATTGTTTCTTCTTAAATTGTCTTCTGATCTGGTACCACTGTTTGTCACATTGAAATGCTTTGACCATTTGCTTTGGCCTTGCTGTCCTTTATCACTGTGGATTTTATTCTGCTATAATTACTGCAGTTTTCTTCAAAATATTTAGTCTGATAATTTTAGTAGGTCCTACCTTTTTGTAGATGATTTAGTACTGATTCAGTTGCATTTACTGCAAATTTAATATTTCACTGAGAGAACCATATATGAAGTCAAATGCTAGTGGTAGAATAAAAAGTATCACAGTTCCGTTTGTAGTTTACTACCTTTCAACATTTTTTGTTTCCCATCTGTATCATAGTTCCTTTGTCTTTAACTGTTACTTTTTGATATTATTACATAGCATGGAAACCTAGAATTATTTTCTTTTTTTTTTCATTTTTGAAACAGAACATGGCTCTAAAAAGGTTCTATGTTGTTTTTCAAGAGAGACAACGTGGGATATTTGAAGATTGGATGGACTGTCATAAAGCAACTAATGGTTATAGAGGAAATGTCTTCAAGTCTTTTTCGTCGCTCAGTTGTGCAAGCATGGTTGTCCTATAAAATGCAAACAAATAAGCTCCAAGCATAACAACAAACCAAATGGATTCCAATGGGGGCATCTTCTTCAAATGCTAAATATCCCGATCCACATTTTGATCCACCTCCACCCCCGTAACCTCCTCTTAGATGGCTGAAAATGAAATGTTGTCGTCAGCTTAGGTGATACTTGTACAAAGCTATATTTGAATTAGAATGTTGCTTAAATCGTTTGCAATTGTTCATTTTATTGTACCACTTTAGTAGCTTATGTGAATAGTCAGCTCATAGCTCTGAGGCGAGTACCTTCTCCTATTGAAAAGCCACAAAAAGGCTCCTGAATTGTTGTTGCTGGGATTTTGTTAATATACATTAGTCTAAACTTCATGGCTCATTAGCAAGGCAACCAGAATTTTAAGGGTGAACATTGATGAATGGGTCAATTTTATTCTAGACTGCTGCAGAATGTTAGATTGGAAGGAACAAACATTTCTTCTAGTTCTTGATATGCTACATTGGTAGTGTCATTTGCATTAAACATTTTAGGTAATGTTGGTATATTGAAATTACTACTTGGATATAGACGATCTGAAATACACAAGGAAGCAAAATTAGTCAGTTATATTTGTACAAGTTTGTATATCAGTTATGGAATATGTGTCAACAAATGCAGCGAAGATTACGATGATATTGAATACATTTCTTGAGGATGCAGGCTGTGTTTTTTTCAGCTTATTTCTAAACCTGTAAAAGAAAAGTCACAGCCACCTCAAAAATTTACATTTTCTAGACAATGAGTTACTACATTTAACTGAGTACAAATAGCAAAGAAAAAAATGGAATGAATTGACACTTCTTTTTCATATACAATATCGTTCTAGATCTGAATCTTATTTTCACAGTTTACAGTGATGACAAAAAGCCATATCAATGGGGGCAAAAACAGAAACCTCACTAACCAGACCAAGCCAAATCAAGAGATTGGATCTTACAAGTATCCTTTTTGGTACAGAATATCTAAGCATTCACAACATGAGAAAGCAGTCAAAACGTGAGAAAGCATTTACCCAGGTCATATTGCTGAGGAATCTTAAAACCCACCCCAATCTTGACATCTCTTCATGCAACAGTTGTCAATTCACTTGGGCAAATTGCTTGCTTCAGTCAATTTAAACCATTCCTCAACAACATTAGAGTATTCAAGGCTAGTTCCCACGGCTCCTACTAAGCAGAAATGCTTTCAATGTAATATGCCTACATATTCCAGAAGTATCAGTAAATTAACAGAAGGAAAAAGTAGAACCAAAGAAGCACAGGTTGTTATATCTTTGGAACTCAATAAATATGCAAAAAACAGAGGAGGGAATGCCCAAGTCAGCACTCAAAGTAAAATGTCACCGCTGTGGTGTTGCGTGGGTATATGTGGTAATGTAGAACACCAATTGTGACTGTCAAATCAATTTGTCGCCAACCCCTATACTAACCCCTTCTCTACTAGACCATATGTTTATTGGGTTTTTGTAATTGCTAAGTCTAAACAGCATTCAACCGTAGAACAAAAAATATAAGAAAGAAACGTTATTCAATATAAATTCAAATACTTTACAAACATGTCAAAACTCATGTCAACAGACTCTAGGTAGACAAAAGTATGATTGCCAAACCAATAGAAATAAGAGAGTGATACAGCGATGCCAAGTTAAAATTGAACTGCAAAAGCATGAAAACCCTGAGTTTTCTAAAAGAACTCGCCACATTGAAAAAGGAATAGTGGTAACTATGACACCCCACCCTAAATATCCATAGAAATAGAGAAATATATAGTCTGTATAGGATAAGTATTTTTGCATATAGATATAATTAGTATGGCATGAATAAATTTGTTTGAGTATGATTATGGAAGAATTGTTGTGCTTTGGTGATGTTTAATAAATAGTTATTTGAAATAATGATTTATAGGATATTCTAGTATTAAACTATTAATTGGGAAAAGAGATATATTTATATATATATATATATATATATATATATATATATAATAAAATATAACTAACTCTAAATTTCATATTTAATTATTGAGTAACGATTAATTAAAATAATTTAGGTAACTATTTATTAATTTTTAAATAATCACGTGTATATATATATATATATATATATATATAATATTTGTGTATTTGCTATATATTTACTAAACACTCATTATATGTTTATTTTATTTATTTACTTGTGTATTAATTTTAGGTAGTATTTAAATATTAGACTAGCAAGACTTTCTTTTTATTTTATTTGATTTGGAGATAAATTGAATTTTCTTAAATTAAATATTTATTCTAGTTAGGAGAATATTTTGAGGGAATTATTAGGCTTCTAGAAGCCTAGTAGCTGCCTCTTAGGAGAAGAAAAAGGGAGAAAATATAATTCTTGTGTATTTGGAAAATTATCTTGAAGGAGATTTATTATTTCTAATTCTTTAATGCTTAGAAAAAAATGGAGAATATTCTTATTATATTCCCGCTCCTACGTGCTGTCACCTAACTCTCCAAATACCATAGAATTATGATTAATTAATTAAAGTGTTATAAAATTTAGGTAATGTTAGAATAAAATCTACACACTAATAAAACTCTAACTATTCTTTGCACAAGAATTTCTCTCTTTCTTTTCTCTCACAATTTTCTCTAATCTTTCTTTCACTAATCTTTCTTTCACAAAATAATGGTGTATTACAAGCTTAGAGAATAGCTCTATTTATAAAGCTCTAATTAGTGGAATACATCATGGCATACATCATCTTCCACTAATCTTAATTAGTGGTGTCTCCACTAAATGGTGAACATCCATAAAAATATTATCTAATAATTCACATAAATCCATAATTAGTGGAGCCTCCACTAATTAATGGAGCTTCCAATAATTTTAAGATATTCATAACACTCCCCCTTGGATGTCCATCCATTATATAAAGAATATATCTCATTAAAACCTTACTAGATAAAAACCCAGTGGGAAAAAATCTAGTGAAGGAAAAAGAGTGCACTATTCTATGTTTATTACTCCCCCTGATGAGCTGATTCCTTTAAATCTTTAAACCGACGCATACCGATTTTATATCTCAACTTCTCAAATATTGCAGTCGGTAAAGTCTTCGTAAAAATATTTGCGAGGTTGTCACATGACCGAATTTGTAGCACATCAATTTCATCTTTCTTCTAGAGTTCATGAGTAAAGAAGAATTTTGGTAAAATATGTTTTGTCCGATCTCCTTTAATATATTCTCCTCGTAATTGAGCTATGCAAGCTGCATTGTCTTCATAAAGAGGAGTTGGAATATCTTTGATCGATGATAATCCACAACTTTCTCGAATATAATGAATCATGGATCTTAGCCATACACATTCTCGACTTGCTTCATGAATGGCTATAATTTCAGCATGATTTGAAGAAGTAGTTGCTATAGATTGTTTTGTAGAACGCCATGATATAACAATATTTCCATATGCAAATAGATAGCCCATTTGAGAACGTGCTTTATGCGGATCAGATAAATAACCAACATCTGCATAACCAATCAATGTTGAGCTGGTTTTATTTGAATAAAATAATCCGAGATCAATTGTACCTTGGAGATCGAAGGACTTGCTTAATTCTATTCCAATGTCGTCGTGTTGGTGAAGAACTAAATCTTGCTAATAAATTAACAGCAAAAGCAATATCAGGTCTTGTATTATTAGCAAGATACATCAATGCACCAATTGCACTAAGATATGGTACTTCAGGACCAAGGAGTTCTTCATTATTTTTTTGAGGTCGGAAAAGATCTTTATCCACATTTAATGATCGGACGATCATTGGAATACTCAATGGATGTGCTTTGTCCATGTAAAATCTTTTTAGCACTTTTTCTATATATGTTGATTGATGAATAAATATTCCACTTTCCAGATGTTCAATTTCTAAACCAAGGCAAAATTTGATTTTACCAAAATCCTTGATTTCGAATTCTCTTTTTAAATAATCAATTGTTTCTTGGAGCTCTTCAGGAGTTCCAATAAGATTAATATCATCAACATATATATCTAATATCACAAATTTAGAACCAGATTTCTTAATAAAAACATATGGACATACCTGGTCATTTTTAAATCCCGCTTTCAATAAATATTCACTAAGACGTGTGAACCACATGCGCCCAGATTGCTTCAGGCCATATAATGATTTCTGCAACTTGATGGAGTAATTTTCACGAGGATAATGTTTATATGCTTTAGGCATATGAAATCCTTCAGGGATTTTCATGTAAACATCATTTTCTAAATTTCCATACAAGTAAGCAGTGACAACATCTAATAGGCGCATATCTATTTTTTCATGTACTGCCAAACTGATAAGATATCGGAGTGTAATAGCATCAACAATAGGAGAATAAGTTTCATCATAATCAATACCTAGTCTTTGTGAAAAACCTTGTACTATAAATCGCGTTTTATATCGAACGATTTCACTCTTTTCATTGCGCTTTCGCACAAATATCCATTTGTAGCCAACAGGTTTTACACCTTCTGGTATTCGGACTGCAGGTCCGAAGACTTCACATTTTGTCAGTGCATTTAACTCCGATTGAATCGCATCTTTCCATTGCAGCCAATCTTTTCTATGCCGACATTCATCAACTGATATTGGTTCAGGATCATCATTATCCTGTGTAACATCAAGAGATATATTGTATGCAAATATATTATCAATAACAGTTTCTATCCGATTCCAACTTCTACCTAAAGTGGTATAATTGATAGAAATTTTAGTGTTACTTTCATCAACTTCTGGTTCTTTGTCATCAGTTCTCTCTTGGTCTTTATCATTATTTTCTTCAATATGATATTCTGGATCATTTAATCCTCTTTTCTTTAAAGGATTTTTATCTTTAGAACCAAAAGGTCGGCCACGCTTCTGGCGTGTTTTTGACTCAACAGTTGTAGGTATAATATTTTGTTCTGCTGGAACTTCAATTCGAATAGGAGAATTTATAGCTGGAATATACGATTTTATAACTCTTCTGGAGTCAACAAAAGCGTCTGGCATTTGATTTGCAATGTTTTGCAAATGAATTATCTTTTGAACTTCAAGTTCACATGTACTTGTGCGCGGATCAAGATAATTTAATGATGTTATCCAAGCAAGATCCTTTTTATGCTATTTTGGTTCTCCCCCTAATTTAGGGAATAATGATTCATTAAAATGACAATCAGTAAATCTTGCTGTGAATACATCTCTTGTTAGGGATTCAACATATTTGATAATAGAGGAAAAATCATATCTAACGTATATCTCATTTCTTCTTTCAGGACCCATCTTTGTACGTTGGTTTGGTGCAATTGGAACATATACAGCACACTCAAAAATTCTTAAATGAGCAATATTTGGTTCTGACCCAAAAGCCAATTGCAAAGGAGAGAATTTATGATAACTAGCTGGTCTTATGCGTACAAGTGCTGCAGCATGTAAAATAGCATGTCCCCAGGCAGATGTTGGGAGATTTGTTTTCATTAATAATGGTGTAGCAATTAATTGTAATCGTTTAATCAAAGATTCAGCAAGACTATTTTGTGTGTGAACATGAGCTACAGGATGTTCAACATTAATCCCAATTGACATGCAATATGCATCAAAAGCATGTGATGAAAATTCACCAGCATTATCCAAACGGATATTTTTAATGTGATGGTCAGGAAATTGTACTCGTAATTTAATTATTTGAGCAAGTAATCTCGCAAACGCCAGGTTGCGAGTAGATAATAAACAAACATGTGACCATCGGGATAATGCATCAATTAAGACCGTAAAATATTTGAACGGTCCACATGGTGGATTAATAGGTCTACAAATATCTCTGTGAATTCGTTCGAGAAATGTAGGACTTTCAGCTCCTATTTTTACTGGTGATGGTTTAACAATTAATTTTCCTAGGGAACATGCAGTACATGCGAATTTTTCTGATGTCAATATCTTTTTATTTTTTAAAGGATGACCATGTGTATTCTCAATGATTCTTCTCATCATGGTAGATTCCGGATGACCCAACCGGTCATGCCAAATACTAAAAGTAATAGGATCAGTAAACTTCTGATTTACTAGATGATGAATTTCAATTGTACGTATTTTTACAAAATATAAGCCAGTAGAAAAAGACGCCAATTTTTCTAATACAGATTTCTTACCCAAATGCATTTAAGTAATATAAAGATGCCCAATCCCATTTTCCTCATTTGTTTCAACACGATACCCATTTCTGCGGATATCTTTAAAACTCAATAAATTTTTTCTGAATTTTGAGGAAAATAGTGCCTTATCAATAATAATTATTGTTCCTTTAGGCAACAATATACTAACTCTTTCGAAGCCCTCAATCACATTTGCACTACCTTTTATCGTATAAATATTTATTTCTTCCATTTTGAGATTAGAAAAATATTTTTCATTTTTTAGTATGGTGTGTGTAGTTCCACTATCAATAATGCATACATCATCATTAATAACAGCCATCTAAACACAAATATATATATATATATATATATATATATATGCAAACATAAATATTATTAGAATATAATGAAAATGAAAATACAAAAATATCAAGGTGAGGCTTTAGTTCTTCTGGACACTGCCATCACCAATTAAATGGTCTATCCTACCATTTGGGTGTTCAAAAAAAATTCGATACATCCATATGGGTAATATTAATATTAAGATCTTCAGGATCAATATCATCATCATCAGCATCATTTATTGGATATTGAGAAAAATTTGCTTTCACATTTTTATTTTTCAATGAAGCTTGATACAATTCAACTAAATGCTTAGCCATACGACAGTTTCGTGACCAATGACCTTTCATGCCACATCTATAATATATATCCTCATGCTTTTCTTCAATTTCTTTTTCTTTTCCTTTATGATCTTTTCTGTTCCACTTCAGGTGGCTAGTATTTCTCACAGTTTGATTATGATTGTGATAAGAAAAATATCGAGCGTGTCTACGACCATAACCACGATCACGACTATAATGATGGCTTCTTCTGGAGCCAACAGCATTCACTTCTGGGAGTGCTGTTGAGCCAGTTGGTCTGGCTTCATGATTTTTCAAAAATAATTCATTATTCTTCTCTGCAATGAGGAGGGCAATAATTAAATTTATAAATTTTGTATACCATTTTTCTCGATATTGTTGCTGCAGGACAATATTCGAGGCATGAAAGGTGGAGAATGTCTTCTCCAACATATATTCATCAGTCACTTTTTCTCCGCATAATTTTAATTGAGATGTAATTTTATACATTGCGGAGCTATATTCATTCACGGTTTTAAAATCTTGCAGCCTCAGATGCAACCATTCATACCGTGCAGTGGGTAGTACGACCATCTTTAGGTGGTCAAATCTTTCTTTTAAATTTACCCACAGGACATATGGATCTTTTTCGGTAAGATATTCCACTTTCAAATTTTCATCAAGATGACGACGAATAAAAATTAAAGATTTAGCCTTGTGTCGTGCAGATGTACTATTATTTGCTTGAATAGTTTCACTAAGGCCTTCAGCATTTAGATGCATTTCTGCATCGAAAACCCATGACATATAATTTTTTTCAGAAATATCAAGGGCTACAAATTCAAATTTAGCGAGGTTAGCCATAGAGATCAATAAAAGCGTACCTGTCTTCTAGTTTTGGTAATTGCAGAAACTCGTGTTTAGTCTTCTGGCTTTTGTAACGGTAGAGACTCATGCTGATAACGTGTTATAAAATTTGGGTAGTGTTAGAATAAAATCTACACACTACACACTAACAAAACTCTAACTATTCTTTGCACAAGAATTTCTCTCTTTCTTTTCTCTCACAATTTTTTCTAATCTTTCTTTCATTAATCTTTCTTTCACAAAATAATGGTGTGTTACAAGTTTAGAGAATAGCTCTATTTATAGAGCTCTAATTAGTGGAATACATCATGACATACATCATCTTTCACTAATCTTAATTAGTGGTGTCTCCACTAAATGGTGGACATCCATAAAAATCTTCTCTAATAATTCACATAAATTCATAATTAGTAGAGCCTCCACTAATTAGTGGAGCTTCCAATAATTTTAAGATATTCATAACATAAAGAAAGTTTTTTTTTTATTACATAAAATTTAGAGAAAAATATGATTTTCCTTAATTCTCTTTCTATTTCCTAAACCTAACATAATTTACCTATACAAACCAAATTAAATCAGATTTTTGAGTCCTAATTCACCCTAGTAGCCATCTCTCCCTCTCTCTCCCTTTACACGAAATTCCTTCTTTCTTCAGCTAAAGTTAATTGATGTATTGCTTGCAGAGAAATTTTGTACAAGAACACAACCTTGAAGCACCATTTCTAGATTGATTTTTGACATTCTTGGTAGAAACGAAGGCTAGAAGACACCCACTCTTTCCTCTAATATTGTGTGAGTTAGACGTAACAAGAAGTAATGACAGAGTTGGCTCTTTCCATTAATTTTCTTGATTGCTACCATAATAGTGGAAAATTAGAGTTTTAGGTTTTAAATTTTGTAACATGCATTCTTTGATTGAGAATTTATGATTGTTATTTGAACATGCTTAGATTGTGAAAAGGAAACCACCTTTCTAAAGATTTTATGAAAAGAAAACACTTTTACCATTTATTCTTGGAATCTGAAAATTATTCGATTATGTGCTAGTTGTAGGTTTTATTTCAAAATAAAATAGCAAAACAAATTATTGTTGCAAGGCCTTTTGATATTGTGATCTAAACATGTTTAGGATGTTTTTATGCTAGAGATTATTCAAGAAAACCCTGCGATAAAACCCAGTAATTTTCAAAAAAACTAAAGGGACATAGTACCCTGTTTTTGCTGTACAATCATATTGATGCTATTATTTGTGATGATAAAGTCTGAATTTGGGAAAGGTCAAAATAGAGAAAACCTAACTTTATGTGTGTTGATTTTAAATATAAAATTTAATAATTTTCTGATGAGGGAATTAAAAGTTAAGAATTTTTCTTTCAAACTGGTCTGTGGTGGATATATTACTACTGTAGCAAAAAATAAATTACCGTGCATAATTAAGGCCTGATTTTTGTGTAAGACCACTTGTATGCTATTCTATATATGTTTAGGTATGTCTCTGTAAAAATTGAGGTCAATTCGAAGTGCCTTCCCATGTGTTATGCTAATAGGAAAAAGTGTCACTAAAGTTAGAAATTGTTTTCAACTTAAGAAATTTTAAGGAAACTTCTATTATTAACTTATATATGTGCCTTATGTGGAATAATTGTATATGTCAACACTAGGATGTAATAGTGGATTTTATTATTACTCTTAATAATAATAATAATAATAATAATAATAATAATAATAATAATAATAATAATAATATATTATTATTATTATTATTATTAATATTGTCATAATTATCATTATTATTATTACTATTTAATACTTATCAAATTACCTACTCATTAATTAATATATCCCTTTAATTATTTATTTTTATATTATTACGAACAAACAGTACTTTAATTAACTAAACAAATAATTAAATAATTATCTATTTACTTAGTTCTTTGGTTACTAATGTTTTTACACATTAACTAACCTATTTATATTTAATTGTTATTTACTTTCACAAGCAATCTTTATTTTAATTAACTAATTATTTATTTATATAGCTATATAGTTACTCAGTTGTTTGTCCTCTTATCTATATGTGAGCTTATCATTTATTTAGTAATTGTCTTAGTATACATTAAATTGTTAATTTGCAATATTTCTTGTTTAGCTTGTTATATTTGAAATGGTGTTGATAGTTGGTCTGTATTGTGTGATGACTGAGTGTTAGAAATTGAGCTAGTTTTGGATACTATGGCAATATAAGGGTTATAGAGAAGTTTGTGGCATGATCTTTGTATTTTCTCTAGACGAGACTAGGACCCACTAATCAGGTCATCGGATGAATCTAATATTTGTGAGACAAACGGATCAGGTAAGTTCTTGTATTAAAACTGTTTGTGAAACAATGCAATTGCAAGTTGTCAAATGTCATATTTTGTTGTGATAAAATGTTCAGTGTGACTAGATTTCTTACTTTATTTCTACTCATGAACTGATTTTTTAAACCAAAAGATTTTCAAAATGGCTCACTTGGTTTTTCACACTAAATGTGTTGAACAAAGTTTCCAAGTCATACTGGATATTTTCATTTTGACTACTATTTGATGCTAATGGGTTTCCTTGTTACAAAATCGTTGAATACTCAATAAGAGTAGGCTACTAGCACTAGCCTAAGAAGGAGTGAGCTAGCTTCGCGGTAGGTGACCCACTCCGGGAGGTGAACTCGATCTTAATTAGGCAATAGTGCTAGTGAGTCAGGCCAGTTCGAGCTAGCGACCAGTTTCAAGTGGAACTGTTTTTTTTTTTTTTTTTCTTGGAATAGACAACCGAAAGTTAGAAGGGTTTGAGAGAAGGACATGGGCCGATCACTCACAGTGTTGTGTTGTAGGGTTTCACAGTACAGGATCATAATGGAGGGTTTCATGACTTAGGGCTATTATGCAAAGTTTCATAGTCCATGTTATTATTGAGTGATTAATTTTCTTGGAATAAAATTATTTATTGAGAATGCAAATTGAAAATACTACTCTTGTATTTAAAACTGTTGACTTTGATTGCAATTGCACTTTTGGTTTTTAAAAATTGCATATCACGAAATTGTTTCAAATATATACTCTCACACACACAAAACTTATTGGGAAATTTATTTTTCACAATTTTTGTGCATGTTTTTAGATCGTGAGCACTACTGACAAAATCGAGGGTAGAGTTTAAGATCTTGTACATGACATTTTGGTTGTTTTTGCTTAGAGATGATGCTTTATTATCCTTTATTTTTTTAGACTCTGGTTGAGCTTTACTTTAGCTATATTATGGTTAAGTTTTGTTTAAAATATTATTTTGGATGAGTTATTTATTACCTCATTATAAAAACTCTTTGTCATTCGGATAGGGCAACATCCTTACCCCTTTTGGAGTACATAGGTAGCACGATGTTACAGTAACGATTTCTCCAAGCTTTAGCTGGTACAAGATGGTAGTCTTACCAGCCACATCAAGACCTACAATCAGTGGATGAGAAGTAAATTAGTGACAGATAAGAGGTCGGCGTAAATTCTAACAGGCATCTAATAATATCCGGATATAATGTGTCCAATCTAAACTAAAAACCTGGAATAGGCATATTAATATTCAACTCCTAGATTGAAAAATGACCATTTTGTCACTGAAAATTCACTCCAAGTCCAATCAAAACAAATCACAATTCAATTGTATGCAAAGTAATTAGCAAATCTACCTGAGATCAAGAATAATCACAAACTTCCATCAAATTCTATCGACAAGAACAGTCGATTGCAGTAAACAATGCAACATCAATCAAATAAAATGCTCAAGAATATGAATCACTTTTCTAAAAATATAATCACACTTTTTTTTTTTTCATAGAATGCAGCTTAAACCACCTCAAAGAAACTTTTGAATAGCTGGAACTAGCTTTTTCATAGGCAATCCACAAATATGCATCAAACACCAAACAAATATATAGCCATTTGAGATTTTTTTTTCAAGAAATTGGCAAGCACATAAAAAATTTTCAATATAGTTGAGGAGTTTTAATGGGGTTGACCTGGTAAACAAGTCTATAAACAAAAGAAGAATGTCCTACTCCACAACCTCTATGCTAATCCTGCCAAAAAGAAGAAAAGAACAATGCGTGAAAAGAAGCTAAGATAAGTAGTTTTGGTCATTTGCCCATCCTAAATAAAAAACAAAAGAAATCTCACTTCATGGCTGAAGCTGCTCCTTACCAAATCACCAACACTCCCAACCAAATATAAAGAACAAACAAAAGATTGTGAAACATAAATGGAAATAAATTACTGCATTATAACAAATTAGAGTATAACCTTACGCGAGAAATATTTATAACAATTACTTTCACCGGATATTTTATTTAAAAATATGTGACATTTTATTATCATTTGTACATTTTTATTAGTTCCCACAGTGCAAAAGAGAATAGAACAGAACAAAACAAAAATCAAGAAAGCTTTTAAAACAAAACAGAACAAAAATTCCAAGAAAGCATTCACCCAAGAAACAATTTAGTGCTACCTTTATAATTCCTCAAAAACCACGAGCCTTCTTTCTCCGGCTACTCCAAGAAGCCTTCTTTCTCCGACTATTCCAAGAAGCCTTTTTTCCTACACTCTTCTGCTACACTTTCCAACACTCTTCTTCAAAATAGTACATTTTTTAGCTAGAACGTTCAAGGATTTCAGTGGGAGTTTTTTGTGACCATATCTACCTTTGAAAATCAATAGGCTCATTTTCCTGTAATATGCCAAAAATCTAGTCGACATTGCCGATGCCTAGAAACAAAGTCACATTATCGATCGAAAAGAAAACATGACAGAAAGAAAGAGAGAGAAAGGAGGAGGAGATCCAGCAATTGGTGAAGAGAGAGAGAGAGAGAGAGAGAGAGAGAGAGAGAGAGAGAGAGTATGTGTGTGTGTGTCATTGTACTTTGGTCAACATTGTCGCTGCAGTGAGTACAGTGATAGAAAGAAGCAAACCATGAAAGAAGAGTAAGTAAGGTCTAATGGCGAGAGAGTTATCGAGGAGAGAGAGACAGCGTGAAGAGTGTGTTGGGAATGTACCATCTTAGACTAGGTTTCTGATATACAAATATCGAATAGTTTAAATAAAAGAATTTATTTCGAAGAATTCGTTTGTGAATTTGTTTTCTTTATTTGTGCACAATTTTGTTTGAAAAAGATCTATTGTGTTTAAATAAGTGATCCATATGAATGGAAGTCTTTCACAGTAAGGTATGGATCATGAGTTATTTAAACACATAAATATTTGTTCTTAACCGATTGATGAGAATGGAAATTTCATCATGTTTAGGTTATTATGTTATGAATTCCAAATGAGGAATGACTTACCTTTAGCCAGTGAGTAATCCACTCACTTCATGACATAAGCGTATTTCGAATACGTAGAACATGACCTGCAGTAGTGGTTTCTAAAAGTACTATATGGTAGAAACCTAAACTATTACCGCTACAGCGTGAACTAGTACTATATGACTTGAGTATGAGTTAGTAGTCTGGCGAAGCTGGAAGTATATACTTTGATATGCTATAATTGAGGTTCTATCGTAGGGCCAATATACTTGCATATTGGATATGTGTGACTAGTTTGTTAAGACAGAGTTGTACAAGATAATTTCTACACTATATCGCCCCTTGTGGTTGTTTGAATGATCTAAATATCCAGGAACCTGGAAAACATAATTTGGATGTTTGCTTTAGGATAACTCCCTTGGAAAGCAGAAACACTCCAGGAAGTCGTGGATCATTGGACTAGAAGCCTAAGGATGGTAAATGTAATTTAGAGGGGTACTAGTACATTTCTTCCTCTCTAAATGTACGGCGATATGTAGAGGGGTATTTTAGTCATTTTACCTGTAGGTCGAAAGCTTTACTAATGCAGCATTGTCCTTTAAGTCAATATTTCCTTATGGTGATATTAGGAAATATTTAAAATGCAAAATACAGCTATTTATATAGTAGGGGTATTTTGATCATTTTAGTAGCCAATGCGATGTGTCTTTTTAGTCCTCGGAATAGCCCGTAAGTCCTAATTAATTTTTGGGTTGAGAAATTGATCTCAATTGAGAGGGTTTTATTTTATTCAGGAAGTCTAATTTATTATTAGATTGGAATAAAATAAACAGAGGGAAATTTATTATCTGATTTAATTGGTTAATTAATTATTCAGGGCCGAGGTCCAGTTTGAATAATTAAAAAATTAATCTTGACTTAAATTAGAGAAAAATAATTAATACTTAATTATTTATTGGGTTATTTATTAATCCCAATAAATAAATAATTAAAGTTTAATTATTTTTTGTTCATTTGGGCACATTAATTATTTATTGTGTTATTTATTTAATCCCAAAAAAAATAATTAATGTTTATTATTTTGGACTTTTCGGGTTTGAGAAAAATAATAAATATTATTTTAGCCCAATAGCCTGGACCATAGGATTTCTCCGGACACATTTCAGAAAAGTTTAGAGTGAAGCAAAAATTTATTTTGTTAACAATATTCGGATATTAAAACCCGAAAATATTATTTTTATCAAAATAATTATTTTTGGTTTCATGATTCTTGGATTTCTGTGTGGAAAAATAAATGAAAAGAAAAATTAAAAAATTAATTAAATTCTCTCCCTCTCATGTGTGTCTCTTGATTTTCTGGCTTCTGGATTTGGTTCATATCAGAAGAAAATCAAAAGCCATTGGTTTACTGGGTTTTGGCTTGTTTATATAAGAAGCCGAGACAAGGAAACCAGAGTGCGAAAAAAAAGAGCTGAAAAACTGATCATCTTCTCATCCCTATTCTGTGCTCACCAACATTTGATTAGGTTGGGTCATATTCTAAGAATTGAAAAGCCTAGCATTAAAGATTCACCGGAGGAGAACCTAAAGAAGTTTGCACAGGAAGCTTCACTCCACGGGGAAGAAGGACGTTGTCTTTGTGCTTCAATCTTTAAGGTTTAAGGCTCCAAGAGGTATGTTTTTCATGTCTCCATGCTGCTGCCATGCTCTGTTTCTATATGATTTTCCTCCATTTTTCTGTCCACCGTGCATGCTCTCTGTTTCTGTCAATTCCTTCAGAGTGGTTGGGTTATAATTAGTTTCCTAAACTTACACGATTATAATAAATAAGATTTGAGTTTTAATGTAACAATTGATATTGAATGAGATTGAAAGAGTAAACATACAAACTATTCAATCATTATATGTAAATTTAGGAAATTAATTACTCAATCACATTCAATATAAATTCATTCATTATAAATCTTGAAAGAAAATTGAATTTGCCCATCCCAAAATCACCTATTAAAATCAACTTGAACAACTAATCATATTCATCTTTTGGTTTGTACCCTACCATACTCATAGCAAAACAAGGGTTGATCTAGCTTCTTTTCAAAAAACAAGATAAGTTCAAACAATTTTCATAGAGCAAAATTTATTCGCAATCACAAATTTTAAAATCTTGTACTTAGCTTGGATATCTATTGCATTTATGAGGTAACTATAAATAATACAAACTTAAATGCACTTGTATAAAAATAAAGCAGTTTATCATCCATCTCCTTTTGTGAGTTTGAGAAAGAATATTTGATAAATTCTATGAAAAGAATATTATTTTGAGACATGAGTTTTATTTAGAGGCGATTGATAATGATGGGATCAACACGAGCAAGTATTTCTCTTAGAAATTCTTCATCTATCCTCGAAGCAAACTTATCCTTTGTTCCAATTTTTTCACACCCATGGAAAAGAGTAGCCTCTCAATATATGAAGATAATGCTTGAAAATAACCTTGGACAGAGGCATGATTCAAATGAGCTCATTTAGTTGAAGGGGTTAGTAAGAACAGACAAATCATCCTAACAATTTAGCATAAAAGAAAAAGAAACTAAACAAACAAATGAAAGGTGGAAATAGAAAATCTTTAGTCAAGGGTACTAACATTTCCTTGGCTTTCTTTACTTGTAGAAACTAAAGGAAGTCCAACAACCTGTTGGCCAAAAAACTTGAGAAGACCAATTGAAATGGCCACAAACTGCATAATTTAAATACACAAAGACAGAGTTAGTTAGAAGACAAATAATTTAACAACAATTTATAGAATAAGGAAACAATTAATAAGTGGCTGAATTATATAACTTGCTTTACAATTAACACAGCACAATACATTCAGCCAAATTCTTGTCTAGAAATGTTTCTCCCCCAAATGACATCAGTTTGAGATATTATTTAATGTTGCAAGGCAACAAAGTAGCAATATAATATATGTAAATCCATATGATTAGTGCCACATCCATACTTATGATTCATCAGCTAAACTTTATGAGTATAATGTGAAAAATATTTCCAATATCTGTTATAATATTTATCATAAACTATTTGCCTATTACAATAAGAATGAAGTACATAATGTGACAATGGCATGTTGGCGATGTTTCAGAAAAGACTTAATGAAAGAAAGTTATTAAATTAGCCTCAAACAAGTCAATTTTAGAAAAACAGAATAGCAGTGAAATTGAATATCGGATATTTGTAGTAAAAAGAACTTACCTTTAGAGTTCTCTTTAATTTTGTCTAAGATTCTTTTTGCAATTTCGGTATGTCTTCCTCTAATCTTGGTATCAGATTTATTGTCTCCTCACATTCCTTCGTGAAACCACTTATATTTTTCGAATGCTGTGAAAGAAAGTGAGACAATTGGTAGAGGATAACCTTTCCATATAATGTATTAGGTACATTAAAATTTTCTAAGAATGATCATCTACATTTTTGATCTTATCATCTAGCTTTGTAATCTTCTGTTTCAACTACGGTGATACCATGTGGCACTATGATTCAATGGGTGCTAAAGAGGTCGAATCTCATATTATGATCTTTTGTGTGTGCGAGTATTGTAAGCCCAATAATGGCGGTTTTCCTCTACATCTCAATACTGATTAATACAAGTATACCAACACAAAAAAGGCTACATTTTTTTTTTAATTAAAACTTCGAAATGCCTCCAAAACAAAGATTATATAAGTATCAAATCATAACTAAGCAATCCCAAAAATGCAAAACATTTATATTTTCATCACCATCCGTACAAGAGCCAATAAAACAAAAATGAGTAAGTTTGAAAAGGTAAGGTAATTTCTGCAATGAAACAAGAACAGGAATGGCACATAACCCAAGTGTTTCTGTGCTCTCCAATGCCAACATTGCAATAATATGTTGCAATTTTGTACCCACAACCAAAATAAGCTAAATAAGAACATTAACAATCAAACGAAGACAAATGAAGCCTTTTCTGAATTTGTAGAATAAAAACTTAATTAGAAAAATGAACGATATATTATATGAAACAACATATTAGTTTTAGTAGATATATAGAATACAGAATTACCCTTATCTTTGTAGGGTGTCTAATATTCACTTTGACACTAAGCATCCAGATGGATTCTATGCAACCTATTCAACAGTTTTGTAATTCTATATTTTTCAACTTGGATAGAAGGAATTGATTTCTATCATTGATCACAAGTATGCACTATATAACAAAGATCAAGAATCATTCAGAAGCAACTAACATCTAATCTAGATAAATAAATCACAGCAAAAACTGAAACAAATAGAAAAATAATATACAAACATATACCGCCTTTTTACGCTCTTACAGACATTTCACCAAGTAGGTAGACTACCCAAAAAAAAAAAAAAAAGAAATAACAAAAAAAAGAATTTGGTAGCATTTATTGTCACAAGATTTCTTCAAATCAGTTCCTCAACAAATATATCATAATTTGACCTCAAATTCTAACACAAGATTAAGGACATAAGAAAAAGTGAATATCATAAAATTTACCACTTACAATTTCCACACAGCTTCTTTTTTGGAAGACCACAACTTACTTGACAAAATACACTGCCAACAAAGGAAAAAAAATGAAAAAAAATAAAGAGAACAAAAATCAACATAAAAGTGGCAAAAATGCAAACATAAGGTGAATAAGTAACAGTAATACTGATATCACACAAAATAGCATCCATGAAAAGTAATACTGAAATAAAAGAAAAGAGGAATAGAAAGTTTATGATACCTTCTAACATTGTTCATCACCTCCCTCCCAACAAAAACCCGACTAATCAAGCTAAAGAATAAATGTCATGTAGGGTTACAATGACCACAAATATGTTGAAAGATTATTGAAAGACATCTAGAAGACTAATAAAAGACCACACTGGCTCAAGTTCTTGTAAGATATTTAATTAAAATTAGGTGCATAATTATAAAAGTAATTCTCTCTAATGATGTAAGTGGGGAAAAAAAATTAGCAAGAGGTTTCAAAGTTTTGGGAATAAAAACCTGTAACATATTGATGGATAAGTTGGATGAGGACATTATTCCACTAATAGCAAAGATCAGCAGGCTTAGCTTTTCTTTCCACATTAGAGAATTCCATACTCTTTTAAGCTGGAACATGGTAGTTACATGTAAGGGCCTTTTTATATTGAAACGTGACAAAATATTCACACCATCTAAAAGCAATGATAGGAACTCAGTGCTTATCCAATCTTGTGCATAAATAAGAAGTAATTAGAAAGGTTAGCATGTCTTATGTGCAAA
Organism: Voacanga thouarsii; assembly: GCA_026120185.1. Lineage (NCBI taxonomy): Eukaryota > Viridiplantae > Streptophyta > Magnoliopsida > Gentianales > Apocynaceae > Voacanga > Voacanga thouarsii. Next base: position 1,680,544 of record JANUWF010002273.1, read on the forward strand.
GGGAGTTATGTTCATACAGTAATTTCAATAGATCGATCTCCCAATACTATCTGTGCACTAATTTCTTCATAAACCCTTCGTGTAGTGTGAAACTGCAAATGAAGTTATGAAATTTCATTCAACTGTGAAAGTATTTGGAAGAGATCTCAAGGAAGTCTTTTCAGTACATTTTCTCTTCTCAATGCGCAATTACCCCATCTCCAAAGGAACGATTAACTTCTAAAGATATTTTGGAAGAGAATATTGCCAACAATAATAGTAGTGCTAAAGCTGTTTACCTCCTATTAAATTGCTGAGTATAATTAATTTATGCCACAAGCATGAAACATGAGTGAGATAAATTAATAGACAATGTAAGTTTACCCCAAGTCTACATTGCAGCCAACAGCACCAAAACACTCAATGCCACTTAAAGAAAACATGTTTGACTTCTGGCTAAGTTCCCCATTGGGGGTATACATGATCCCAGCTCTGAAATGGACTCTGCAAAATGTGAAGTGAGATTTACTCCACTTCTAACATTAAAAAAAAAAAAAAAAAAGGCATAACCTAACTTGATATTAGTATGACAATATGCTTATTCAGATATTTTTCTTCTCTATAGTAGTTGTTACATTTATTGATATTTTTATTGATAAGCAAATAAAAGTGAAAAATAGGGAGAAGAGGAAAGGTGAGAGGATGGGGCAAATAGGGAATTGGAGTTAGTGCATGGCTCTACAAATTCTACTGAAATTTGAGTCACACAACATATATGGGCCATTCTACCTAAATTTGAGTTACACAACATATATAGGCCAATATTTTTGGGACCGGATAGGACTGGCCAGTCCGATCGTGGACCAGTGCTACTGTCGGTCTGATCCTAATATTCAGACCAATTTTCTCAAAAACCATTGATTTTTGAGAGAACCGTGTTGGACTAGCCAATCTAACATTGAACCGGTCAATGTTAAAAAAAAAAATTTTTGGGGCAAATTTTATAATTTTTGGAGGTAAATTAAATTATATAATTTAATAAACTATTTTAAATTTTATTGTGTGTTAAATTATTAGTTATAAATTAAGAATGACTACTTCTAATCATGGATTTAATTGTTTATGTCTTTATAAATTTAAATTACATTATATTATTGATCAATTTTATTTTTTAAAATAATTATATTTTTAATTTTTAAATTATAATATTATCGGTTCAATTACGGTCTAATTACAGTTGGACCATTAAACCGTGAACTAATAAATTTTCCGATTCGATGTTCGATCTGATTCTGAAAACATTGATATAGGCCATTAAAATTCATCAAAATTTGATAAATAATAAATGAAGAAAAAATATATTATAAAATTAATAAATCGTACATGACAGTCAAATAAATCTGAACCGTACAAAAAATTATCTAAAAGTGATGATAATGCTATAGTCATTCATTAATAAACTGTCATTAAATCTAAATCATTAATTAAGAAAGTTGATAAGATAGTAAAAAATAAAAATTATTTAAATATTTTTATAGACATTTTTGCCCCATTTTCACAATTAGAATATAATTTAGATAAGAGTTAAATTCACGTGTGAAAACTACATCAAGAATATGTGTTATAAGGAAATTTTAAAAATTAAAAAAAAAAAGATTTGGATGATTTAATGAATAAGTAAATTTTTCTAAGCAAATTTATATAACTTTAAAAAAATTAAGAAATAATTACGTAGTTCAAAATATATGTTCATAAAATCCTTTGCACACAAATTAAGGCATTAAAAATAATACTATGTCCATTTTAAAATACTTGTTCATAAAATCTTTTGCACACAGATTAAGGGTGTTGAAAACAATATTATAATTTAGATAAAGTTTCTATTCTACTCATATTAAAAACAGATAACTATTGGTTAGTGAAAATTCTCAAGAAGTAAAAAGAAATTTTTTTTTTGAAAAGTTATGTAGTTGATTTAGAATAAATGGAGATAAAATAGGAAAAAACTAATCATTAATTCTAGAAATATATACATGAATAAGTATTTTGAAATAAAATAAAAAAAATTTATAAACAATTATTTTGAAACGGAAAGAGTACTACAATACAAACAAAGTTCCTTTTTTATTTCTATTAAAAATATGATGGCTATTAGTTAGTAAAAATTAAAAAAAAAAAAGAGTTTTGAGAAGTTGTGTAGTTGATTTAGAATATATAAGGGTAAAATGAGAAGAAACTAATTATTAATTTTAAAAATATGTATATAAATATCTATTTTAAAACAAAATAAGAAAATTTTATCAACATCTATTTTAAAATAAAGAGAGAACAAAACAGCTATCAATCTCAAACCCAGTGTTTAAAAAATATACATACATATATATATATATATATATATATATATATATATATATATATATATATATATATATATATATATCTCAAGAGGTCTGGCGAATGGAAATCTGAAACTTGAAGGACATTGTAGCATATACTAAAAACCTGTCTTCATGACGTGCGGCGGCCAGAGGTCCCAATTTCACAGGTCTCGGCCTCATCAATTGTAATTTACTTGAAGATACCACATTTACTGTTATCATCTTACTTGTAACAATTGAATAATTTGTATGCATTTCCCTTTTTAATTCTGAAGAGGTCGAAGTGATCTGACCCCAAAACAAAAACATTTTTATGCAAAGAAGATGGTGACGTTCGTCTGCATGTTTCAGACCGTAAAAATTTTGGTTTCTGTAAACTTTTGCAGTGACAAGGACTAACGGAAAAACAATGGAAGAAAAATAACCAAGAGGCATGGCAATTGGAAAGGAAGATAGAGCAGCTGCTGCTGCTGCAGCATCGCCGTGAGGTGGTGGAGTTGGACCACCTGCGACCGAATGCGGCAAGTTTAGGCAAACAAAAATGTGGGGATAGGTGCAGAAGGATAATAATGAAAGTGAAAGTATATAGCATTATTGATTATTCATACCACCAACAATACAGAATACTACTACCAGTACAAGATAAGGAGACCATTATAATGCTCATTTAAGGAGAAATCTCATCCTCACGGGGCATATATAATCGATACTACTAGATGTATTTTTCAATGTGACATCAAAATCATCCCATATTGTTGGAATTTAATTCTCTTATCTTTGTAGTAGTATCAATTTGTCACACATCCCAACTTCCTCTTTGATCGAAAATGTATGTGTAAAGCAATTAATGAATAAAGATATAGTACTAAATCATTTTCCTTTGTTGGCATTAGGTAGTTTAAAATTTATGGCATCATAAAAAAGAATATTTGCAATATGAAGACAACATTTGAACCAACTTAAGTATTATTGCTACTCTAACGGAATGGTTTTCAATTCTTGCATCCAAAGTATTCCATGTTTTCTATAGCTAGAAGTATCCTAACCAAATTATCAACTAAAAGCTACACAAAGAATCTAAAAAGGCTATTCGAGCAAAGACCAAATTCTTCTCCATAAATTCTTAGGTCCCAACTAATATAATTCCGTGTCCTTAGTACAACCAGAATCTTGTGAATAATTATATAGATGTGACTCTCCAACAGACAAACGTTTGACTTCCGATCTGTTGATTTGGAGTCTTCGCTGTATTTAACAAGGATGATACGAATTGAAAGTCACTTCCAACAATTTCTCCCCAATCCTTATCTTGAATCCACAAAAGGAAATAATTATAACCAGAGAAAGAAATCTCCATAAACTGGGCTCTCATATTACTAGTGGAGAAAAGTGGTTGATACCCGTGGGAAGCTTATCTTGTCTTGTTCAAATAATACTGTGCGCAAGTCGTGTAGGGCACAATGCCGTAGTTGGGCAGCCATTATATATTCCAGGAAAACAATGCAAGGACGGGAGTTATTGCTGGTCACGGATATTAATTTATTAACAAGTCGATTTGAGTTCTACTTTAAATTTATTGAGTAAAGTTTGCTAGGATTTTGTTTGAGTTTGTCCTTGACTGAAAATAATTAAATAAAAATGTTTTGAGATGGCCTCCATTGGATTTGTTTATTACTTAAACATATACAGGTCTGAGTTAGAAATTTCACATTAAAAAATAAAATGTCAAATGGGTGATAAAAGTGAAAAAAGATCATAAATATAATGTTTTAAAACGTTGGACCAAGACATTGCATCCCAGTCCATAAATTTGTTTCTACCATGATTAATTCTCCTATCCTATGGTTGCTGCCCTTACTTCCCCCTATGTGAAAATAAGAGCGGCAATTTGTTTTTTAAGTCATGGCTGGCCAAGCTGGGAAGTTTTGTGGCATCCTAACTCATAAATATAAACTATGTTTCTCATTTACCTTTAAGTTGTATGCCAAGCATGTGACATATAAAAATCCAAATTAAGACCTTAAAAGTTTTTTGTCAAGATGTGGCGTTCTAATCTATAAGTTTGTTCTCACTGCCAGGGCCTTACTCAGAGAATTGATGTCTGGCCTAGACCAAATGAGTGACCTTAATGTTTTGGGTTAAGGTATGATGTCTTAACTCATAAGTCTATTTTCCTACTTACCTTAAGGTTTAGGCCAAGTAAGTGACACATGGGTAGGAAAGACCTATAAACTTTAAAATTTTAGATTAACAGGTGATGTTTTAGATCCAGATGGAGCATCTTAACCCATACGTCTATTTTGCACCTAAATGATCCCTTGTAACACCTGAATGATCTTGAACTCAATTTATTGAGAGAGAGAGACCAAATATTATATCTAATTATTCGAATTAAATAAAAATTCAAATTTTATTAAGTTCTCCATGAACTACTTAATTCATTTAACTTAGAGTTCGTTTTAATAAAGTTTGAAAATTTAAATTATAAAAATTAAGATTTTATAATAATAAAAAAAGAATCTCTTATCCTCACGTACAATAGAAAATTTAACATATTTTACTTGAGACATAATTAAAAATTTATGATTGAAAGACATATTATATGAATATATATATATATATATATATATATATAATAATATTATAATTTCTAATAAAAATTTTAAAAGTCAAAGATAAAATTTAAATAAATATAAAGTTTTAAAAAATCTTAGGGCAGATGCCCCCATACCTTCACCAGTGATTCCGTCCGTTATTCTAATTAAATTTTAAGCAAAACCCAAAACACATGAGAAGATACCCCCGCAAGCGCACGGCTAATCAAGTGAAAGTGTGAAACCTAAAACATTAGGCCCACCACCTTAGAAAAGAACAAATGGACGCGAAAAAGGTAGTCATTTTAATCATTCCATTCTCGCAGTTTTCCTTTATCTTCTTTTCCTTCAATTGTCCAACATATGTTCACACTTAGTGATAAGGGCGTTGCTGATCCTTTTCATCCCCTTTACTGTGCACTAGGTATGGGTCATCATAAATGCCCACACACCTTCCTGCAATGAGATAATTAAAGACTCTTCCCTCTCACACTGCCCTTATCTCTCTGTCTCTCTCCTTCTCTTGTCTCGGGACCAAAAAACACTACCTCCTCCCCAGAAAAGTCCTAAATCTTTGATTTAAGCTTTATATTTCCCACCCCTTTCTTAAATGTAGACTCAGAGAGGCCAGACAGCCTTTCAATAAATGCTGGATTAGCTTCCATTGAATGGCATATGAATTATGAGGTGAGAAGCTCCTGCACCATTTCTACACATGGCAAAACGTAACCCTGTTAGAGCTTTACGTTTTGCTCAATTCTTGACTCACTACATCCACTTGTCAGTCACACAACAATGCATAAAAGCACCCTCAAAGCATTAAAAAAAAAAAAGAATAGTGAATTAGTAAAAGAAAGCACTTGTTTATGCATTCCATTTGGGCTTGCAGTTGCACCATAATGATAATTTCTTGAGTCTGGAATGGATGTCCGAAATACGCGTATTCTGCAAGTTTTCACTCCTTTTTAAGTGCTTAGTGATTTAGGGTATTGCTTGTGATGTAGACTGAGGTTAAACTATTCGTTTAAACTATTTGAATTGTTCGCATTTATATATTCTACTATAAAATATCTTATGTTATGAATTATTAGAATCTCCATTAATTAGTGGAGGCTCCATTAATTATGGATTTATGTGAATTTTTAGAAGATTTTTATGGATGTCCACCATTTAGTAAAGACACCACTAATTGAGATTAGTTGAAGATAATGTATGTCATGATGTATTTCACTAATTAGAGCTCTATAAATAGAGCTATTCTCTAAGCTTGTAATACACCATCATTTTGTGAAAGAAAGATTAGTGAAAGAAAGATTAGAGAAAATTGTGAGAGAAGAGAAAGAGAGAAATTCTTGTACAAAATAGTTAGAGTTTTATTAGTGTGTAGTGTGAAGATTTTATTCTAACACTACCCTAATTTTATAACACGTTATCAGCACGAGTCCCTACCGTTATTAAAGCCAGAAGATAGGTACGTATTTATTGATCTCGCTAAATTCGAATTTGTAGCCCTTGATATTTCTGAAAAAAAAAATTATATGTCATACAGAAATGCATCTAAATGCTAAAAAAAAAGGAGATCCATATGTCATGTGGATAAAAAGAAAGATTTGACTACCTGAAGATGGTCGTACTACCCACTGCACGGTATGAATGGTCGCACCTGAAGTTGCAAGATTGTAAAACCGTGAACTCCGTGATATATAAAACTACATCTTAGTTAAAAATTTTACGGAGAAAAAGTTACTGATGAAGTTATATTGGAGAAGACATTCTCCACTTTTCATGTCCTACAGTAACAATATCGAGAAAAATGGTATCCAAAATTGACAACTTTAACATGAGTTATTATTGAGAAATCATGAAGCTGGATGAAGCGGCTCAACAGACACTCCCGAAGTGAATCGTTGTTGGCTCCAGCAGAAGCCATCGTTATAGTCGTAGTTGTGGCGGTGGCCGTGGTTATGGTCATGGACACACTCGATATTTCCCTTATCACGGAGAAATACTGCCACCTGAAGTGGAACGAGAAAAGATAATAAGGGAAAAAGATATTTCCATTAATAATAAGCATCACATCTTTTATTCATATCACTAGTGTTCATATGAACTTGATGATACATGCTTATAGTTGCTCTTTTATAATTGAGTCGACAAATGTAAGATGAAGGTTTGTAATTGTTCTTTTTCAATATTTACATTAGAGGAAGACAAACAATTAGTAATTATGGACTTCAACTCCTCTTTTTCGACATCCTCCTCCTTTTCTTTCCCCTTTGAGCCGACATCGAGACTAGCGGCGAATTAGCTAGTAAAATTACTGCAAAATGAGTCTTGAGATTTTATGATCTCCTTAAGTTTATTATATTTCTTATTATATTTGGCCTTGAAGCATGCTTGTCTCAATTTACGTGTTTGGTCCTCTAACTGCGTATTAGGACTTTCTTCCACCAACTTGTTTTTCACATTCCGATATCGCAATGGCTTCTTTTAACTTCTTCTCGACCATATGTCCTCCTTCTTCTTTATTTTGCATATCCTGTAAATCGAAGTGATATCATCGGTTATTTACTTATAAATCTTTCATAGTTTCATACTTGCAAATTATAAGTATGTATGAGAGAGAACTTGAACATTCTTGATTATGGTCTCCAAGCTCACCAATTTCTCGTGAGGCCATCGACGAATTCCTAACTCCCTACATATCTTCTTGAGACGGGTTATGCCAATATTCGGTTCTTTGGTTGCGCTCTTGATTGGTAGGTAAGAAATCTTTGCGAAATTGTTTCTCTTGATAGTGTCCGGGAGTTATTGCCCTTCTTCTCTCTCTGCCTCTTAATCATCTTCTTCTCCCCGAGAATTTTGTCTGCAATAATATCTTGAACTTCGATATTATGCATTTCATGAGTACTTACTCCGACTTTGTTGCCAAGACCACTCATTATTTCTCCTAGAAAAAGAAAATAATATCGATAAAGGTAATACCATTCAAAATCCATGTTTAAATGTATAATAACCTGGAAACATATTCTGGCTTTGTTCAAAATCCATTAGAGAGTAGAAAGGATCATGCACAAGCATATCCTCATTCAAAGGAATAGCATCAAGAGGAACAGTATCAAACGTAGTCTCTTGTAAGGGCAGATCAACTTGGTCCAAAGTAGTATGTTCAAAACTTCCACTGATTTACATAAAAAACAAATCAAAAGAGAGTTTAATTTCATTATCAAGCATACTAAAAACAAATGGAAGCCCTCAAAGGTATCTCACCTGAAATTAGAAGGAAGCGGTTGGTTTGGAAAGGAAAATATATCAAAATCTTCTGCGTTCGAATTAGGCAGAAGCGGCTGGTTTGGAAAGGAAAACATATCAAAATCTTCTGTATTCGAATTAGGCAGAAGCGGTTGGTTTGGAAAGGAAAATACATCAACATCTGCTGCAGAAACCGAGTCAAAATTTGACCATGTCTCAAATGAATTACGAGTCTCCATATCTGCTTTGTGATTTTTGTTTTTAATGTTTACTAATGACTGATAACTGAGATATATATCGATACATACATATACATATATATATATATATATATATATATGTATGAGGAAGAAGAAGAGGTAGATGGTAGGTAAAGGGTCGGAGGAGAAGAAAAGACAAGAGAGGAAGATGAAAAGTCGATGCGGGAAGAGTGAAAAAAAAAAGGAGATATTTTTCTTGGCATTTCTGCTTGTCATCATTTTCTTATATTTCTTTTCTTATTCTCTTGTGAAATCATTATTCCCTAAATTAGGGGAGAACGAGAAGCATGATACAAGAAAAGATCGTGATTGGACAACATCATTAAATTTTCTTGATTCGCATACAAGCGCGTGTGAACTTGAAGTTCAAAAGATAATTCATTTGTAAAGCATTGCAAATCAAATGCCAGACGCTTTTGTTGACTCTAGAAGAGTAACAAAATCGCATATGCCAGCTATAAATACTCCTATTCTAATTGAAGTTCCAACAGAACAAAAGATTTTACATATAACTGCTGAGCCAAAAGCATGCTAGAAGCATGGCCGATCTCTTGGTTCTAAAGATAAAAATCCTCGAAAGAAGAGAGAATTAATGGTCCAGATGATCATATTAAAGCAAAGAATGATAAAGACCAAGAGAAAACTTATGACAAAGAACCAGACATAAATGAAAGTAACACTGAAATTTCTATCCATTATACCACTTCCGGTAAAAGTTGGAATCGGATAGAAACAATTATTGATCATATGTTTGCATATAATATCTCTTGATGTTATACAGGATAGTGATGATCCTGAACCAATATCAGTTGATGAATGTCGGCATAGAAAAGATTGGTTGCAATGGAAAGATGCGATTAAATCGGAGTTAAATGAACTGACACAACGTGAAGTCTTCGGACCTGCAGTCCGAACACCAGAAGGTGTAAAACCTGTTGGCTACAAATGGATATTTGTGCGAAAGCGCAATGAAAAGAGTGAAATCGTTCGATATAAAGTACGATTAGTAGCCCAAGGTTTTTCACAAAGACCAGGTATTGATTATGATGAAACTTATTCTCCTATTGTTGATACTATTACACTCCGATATTTTATCAGTTTGGCAGTACATGAAAAGATAGATATGCACCTATTAGATGTTGTCACTGCTTACTTGTATGGAAATTTAGAAAATGATGTTTACATGAAAATCCCCGAAGGATTTCATATGCCTGAAGCATATAAATATTATCCTCGTGAAAATTACTCCATCAAGTTGTAGAAATCATTATATGGCCTGAAGTAATTTGGGCGCATGTAGTTCACACGTCTTAGTGAATATTTATTGAAAGCGGGATTTAAAAATGACCAGGTATGTCCATGTGTTTTTATTAAGAAATTTGGTTCTAAATTTGTGATATTAGCTATATATGTTGATGATATTAATCTTATTGGAACTCCTGAAGAGATCCAAGAAACAATTGATTATTTAAAAAGAGAATTCGAAATCAAGGATTTTGGTAAAACCAAATTTTGCCTTGGTTTACAAATTGAACATTTGGAGAGTGGAACATTTATTCATCAATCAACATATACAGCAAAAGTACTAAAAAGATTTTACATGGACAAAGCACATCCATTGAGTATTCCAATGATCGTCCGATCATTAAATGTGAATAAAGATCCTTTCCGACCTCAAGAAAATGATGAAGAACTCCTTGGTCCTGAAGTACCATATCTCAGTGCAATTGGTGCATTGATGTATCTTGCTAATAATACACGACTCGATATTGCTTTTGCTTGTCAATTTATTAGCAAGATTTAGTTCTTCACCAACACGACGACATTGGAATGGAATTAAACAAGTCCTTCGATATCTCCAATGTACAATTGATCTCGGATTATTTTATTCAAATAAAACCAGTCCAACATTGATAGGTTATGCAGATGTTGGTTATTTATCTGATCCACATAAAGCACGTTCTCAAACGGGCTATCTATTTACATGTGGAAATACTGCTATATCATGGCGTTCTACGAAACAATCTATAGCAGTTACTTCTTCAAATTATGCTGAAATCATAGCCATTTATGAAGCAAGTCGAGAATGTGTATGGCTAAGATCCATGATTCATTATATCCGAGAAAGTTGTGGATTATCATCAATCAAAGATATTCCAACTCCTCTTTATGAAGACAATGCAGCTTGCATAGCTCAATTACGAGGAGGATATATTAAAGGAGATCGAACAAAACATATTTCACCAAAATTCTTCTTTACTCATGAAGTCCAGAAGAAATGTGAAATTGATGTGCTACAAATTCGGTCATGTGATAACCTCGCAGATATTTTCACGAAGACTTTACCGACTGCAATATTTGAGAAGTTGAGATATAAAATCGGTATGCGTCGGTTTAAAGATTTAAAGGAATCATCTCATCAGGGTGAGTAATAAATAGACATATAGAGTACTCTTTTTCCTTCACTAGATTTTTTTTCCCACTGGGTTTTTATCTAGTAAGGTTTTAACGAGGCATATTCTTTATGTAATGGATGTACATCCAAGGGGGAGTGTTATGAATTATTGGAATCTCCATTAATTAGTGGAGGCTCCACTAATTATGGATTTATGTGAATTATTAGAAAATTTTTATGGATGCCCACCATTTAGTGGAGACACCACTAATTGAGATTAGTTGAAGATGATGTATGCCATGATGTATTCCACTAATTAGAGCTCTATAAATAGAGCTATTCTCTAAACTTGTAATACACCATCATTTTGTGAAAGAAAGATTAGTGAAAGAAAGATTAGAGAAAATTGTGAGAGAAGAGAAAGAGATAAATTCTTGTGCAAAATAGTTAGAGTTTTATTAGTGTATAGTGTGAAGATTTTATTCTAACACTACCCTAATTTTATAACATCTTACTCTTTATTAATTAAATGTCTTATTTCTTCTTAAATACTCTCTCTATTCCATAATATAAATCTTTAGAAATTATTTTTCCTGTCTCAAATTATAAATTATTGGGAGCTTTTCAAAAAGGTTATAAAAATATTTTTATATTTTTGTCCTTATTTATTATTCTCTTTCGCTCTTTTTTCTCTATTCTTATTTTTAAAATATTTAAATAAGAGTATTTTAAGAAGAAAAAATATAAAGTTATTATATTTTTAAGAATTTTAATATATATGAGATTAAATTAAACGACTTATAGTATAGGATCAAGAGTATAAATAATTACGTTCATAATTAAATGTTCACTTAAAGTGGTTTGGACCACAAACGGGCTGGCCTCTGAGTCCGTAGATTGCCTATATAAGTAGTGCTGTAGAGAAACTCAGGTAGTTGGACTTAGAGCTTCTTTTTACATTTGTGTTCTCCTTTGGATCTATGTTAGTATTAGCCAGAAGGGCTCTGTCTTTACTGTTGGTTGGTGGTGAATCAATTGTAATTGGTGACAGGTAAAAGATGAGTTACTTGGGAGTAGGTGTGAGTCCTGGAAATGTCCCTGTTTACCATGGCAGCAATTTGAAGGTTGTTGATAGGAGAGTGAGGATTGCAGAAGTAGTTTTGAGATGTCTCATTTGTGGGTTAGCAGTTCTTGCTGCTGTTCTCATCGGAACTGATACCCAAGTTAAGGAAATTTTCACTATTAAGAAGAAGGCCAAGTTCACTCAAATGAAGGCTCTTGTGTAAGACCAGATTTGCACACTTCTTGCACTCTTTTCTTGATCATCTATCTTTGATTTGCTTGATTATATTATTCTCTTCGATTTTTACAGCCTTTTGGTTGTAACCGATGGCATAGCTGCTGCCTACTCATTGGTCCAGATTCTAAGGTGTATTGCAAGTATTATCAGAGGAAATGTTCTCTTCAACAAGCCCTTGGCCTGGGCTATTTTCTCTGGTGATCAGGTATGAAGTTTTCCACTTCATATTCTTCGTTGCAATGAGCGTAAGCACTAGCTAGAGATTTAGACACACACTTTGACCTTTAAGGCTCCTTAGTCCTTGAGAATTTGGGATTAGCTGATACTTTTTGTGCATTCTCTTCACTATTTAGGTTCGAGTTTCCTTTTTCCCAGTAACTTTGTTACAGATAGTTTCCTCTGTTTGACCAGTCTTTGTTTAAGTGTTGCATTAGACTTCTCGCTTTGGGGAAATTCGTAAGACTCATTAACAGAGGAATCCTCACCTGCATAAAACACTACTTGATCAATTGCATGTCCATTCAAATTCAGGATCCAATCATTTTCAATCCATATAAGAGGTCCCCCGGACTTGAGAATTTTTCACCGGCACTGTTGGCTGGCACTGTAGTAAAGCTGACTGTTCAAAGCTTGAGCACTGTAGTTCCTTTTGGTTTTTCCCTTGTAAATGTATCCATCATACTTGAAAAGTCCAAACTGCCAATATCCATTAATGGCATCCTCTTCGTCCTTAATGCTTAGCTGAAATTTCACATCAGAGCCAACTTATACAACAGTTGATGAAAGAACAAGATAATTTACTGCTAAGAGTCTCCAATAATTATTGTTCTTTAAGAAGGAAGATGTTTGTTGGAGACATGGGATTTTAAATTACATGAAGATGTCCACCGACAACGCCAACTATCTACAGGTGTGTACTCCTTTTGCCAAAGACACCGAAGCAAGTCATTTATTAAGTTTCCATAGGTTGCAACTAACCTATGGCCTTCCAGAAATCAGACTGTGCTGTTCCATTGTAAATGCCGTATAGTCCAGTGTACCTTTGAATAAAAACCCAGAAATATCAATATGGCCAATTGAATTCTTTCTGGAATGATATCCTTAATTGATCACTCTTATTACAAGGAATTATGCAAGCTTCAATCTTGAATGCAATTAGCAAATAGAAATGCCAACTAAATTGTTATGCTCCTGTTATTGCACGAACAACAGCTGATAATGTAAGGCCTAAATTTGACTGCTGAACTTCGTGAACAAGGAGAGTGGCTGATCAGAAACCGTGCCCATATTTGCACCATTCTGTTTCAGTTTCTTCAAGAAACATTGCATACTTCTACATTCGACATGGTTCAGGAAAAGTTATACCTCGGTCTAATCTGAGCATCTTGGTGTGAGAATCTTATGATGCTGATATATATTTATGCATGCAGTTGATGGCATACTTGACTATGGCGGCCGTAGCAGCAGCTGCGCAATCTTCAGTGTTTGCAAAGTTAGGCCAGACAGAGTTACAATGGATGAAGGTGTGTGACATGTATGGCAAATTCTGTAACCAAGTAGGGGAAGGCATAGCCAGTTCACTGATTGCTAGCATTAGTATGGTGGTTTTATCTGGTATCTCAGCTTTTAGTCTCTTCCGTCTGTATGGAGAAAATAATGGAAAAAGGAGTGGAAGATGGTAGACTAGCTAATAGCTATGGCGTGATCTTTGACTGACTGTCTCTTCTGCTTCCTCACCATGAGCTTGAAGAAGATGTGTACACCTGATGGTCTTTCTATGTATGCTGAGAAACAGTAGACCTTCTTCTCGTAAAATAAAACATAAAATCAGCTTCTGTTCCAGTTAATTTGCTCCCTCGCTCACTATTTCATCCAATTTCAGCCATCCCTCCCTCGCGGTTTACTAATTGGCACCTGAATCCAACTACTGTTCTCCTAAAGATTTTTTTTATTTTAATCTTCCTTCTAAATAAGAAATTATCTATTAGTAGAAATATATGACAGTTTTCAAATCCCTCTTTTAATGCACAAAAAGGAAGAGAATCACAAAAGACAAATATTTTTAAAATAAAAATAATAAAAAAATAAATTGACAAATTTAGTCTTTTAATTTTTTAAATTTGATTTTTAATTTTTAATTTTAAAATTTTAAGTTTGTTATCTTTTTGAGTGAATTATTTAATCTTTTCATCCACTTATCTTTTCGAGTGAATTATTTACCTCGGTCAATAGAAATCAACGTTTTTTTTTTCTTATCTGTGGCAAACATTTTTTTTTTTTATCTGTGGCACAAAGGGACATTTTTAGAAGAGAAAGATTTTCCCACTTATATTGCAAATGATTAACACAAATTCAACCCGAATAACAAGGCAGCATCGATCAAACTGACTTACAATCTGAAATGGCTGGGAAGAACACCGATGAACGATGAAGAACATGCCGCAAGTCAAACCAAAGCCCAAAAACTTCAGAAAAAACAGCTTCTTCAAACCCAAAAACACAGCACAACACAATGAGAAGCAAGTCAGTAGAGCTAAGGGCTAGTTTGCGAGTTTTGGAGAGAAAAGGAAAGAGAAAAATTTTAAGTTATAAGAGAAAAGAAGAGAAGTGATACATGTGTAAAATTGTTTGGGAGTTTAAGGAAAGAAAAGAAAATAAATATTTCTTCCATCCTAAATTATCTATCCACTTGAATTGATTACACAGAGATTAAAAAAAATAAGTTTTTTAATTAATTAAATATTCTCTTTTATTTTTACCCTTACAATTCAATGATAAGTATTTCTTTTTATATTAAGAAATATACAAACTCCAAAACTTTGATATAACTCCAAATTATTTCTCTCTTCTAAGTATTTAATTCTTGTTAGAAAATAGATCAAAATATTGATGAGTATTTAATTCTCTATCCAAGTTGCTATTGATATTTCTTGAGAATTAACGAGATGAACATAAATATCAGAATTCTTAAAATAAATTTTTGATTATATTTTAATATATTTGAGAAATAGAATATTACTTCCTCCGTCTCAAATTATCTGTCCACTTTAACCGATTATGCAAAGATTAAGAAAAGTAAATTTTTTAGTTAATTAAACATTCTTTTCCATTTTTACCATTATAAATTCAATGATACGTATCTCTCTTCATATTAAGAATTACACAAATTTCAAAAATTTGATATAATTTAAAATTACTTTTCTCTTCTAAATATTTAATTATTGTTAGAAATAGATCAAAATATTGACGAGTATTTAATTCCCTTTCCAAGTTACTATTAATATTTCTTAGAAATTAATGAGATAAATATGAATATCAGAATTCGTAAAATGAATTTTTTTATTATATGTTAATATATTTGAGAAATAAAATATTATTAAATATGCTAAAATTTAAAATATTAAATTTTAATTTTCTAAAGGGATAAATAATTTAAGATAAAAATTAAGTTAGAAAATAGCCTAATAATTTGAGATAGAGAAAGTATTAAATAGGGGTAAATTTGAAATATTAAATTTTAATTTTCTAAAATGACAGATAATTTGAGATAAAAATTAAATTAGAAAGTGGACTGATAATTTGGGACGAAAAAAATACTTTTTTTTTTTTATTTGAGAGTTTAGACAGATAAAAAAAGAAAACAATTAAAGCAATAATTTTTCAAAAATAAACCCATCTTCCCAATTATCAATACTCCACCATCAGTACGATACAGTTGCACCAGCTCCACTGTCATTTCCTTCCCTCTAGAACTTTCACCTGTCAGCCTCATCGCACAGCCACAGGAGCCATCACCCCCACTGTCACAAAGCTCGGTACTTTTTTCTCCAAATCTCAATAACAAAATTAAAACTTGAAAAAGAAATTTTTCTCAATAATTTTCTACTCTAATTTTTGTCATCAATTCCCCTATACCAAGTCTATGCCTCTACCAATTCTCAGTGGCAGCAACGGTGACATCTCTATTCAGTGGCAGCAACGGCGACATCACATAGAGAAGAAGAAGGAAGAAGACAGTAGCAGCATTGACAAAAGAAGAAAGAAGAAGAAGAGGGTATGTTTGTAATTTAACAAACTTTCACTTTTCTCCCTTGAGCATCCATCCATTTCTTTCCATTTTGGAGAGAAACCATTCTGGCGGCAGGAGTGATCCCAAATTACCCCAATTCTCTTCCTTTCTTTCCACAGTAAATTTGCAGGGTTTTTGACCAAAATGGGTTCGTTTCGGAATGTCCATCCGTAACTAGGTTCGAAACCCGACTCTACCCCGTGGAGGAGGTTCCTCGCGTTTGCCAAACGCGAGGAACCCTGACACATCGCGTTTGGTAAACGCGAGGTTACTTTTTTATCGGAAACACCCTGTGTAGGGGTCTCCTCGCGTCTGCCAGACGCGAAGTATTACTAAAATCATATTTTCTTTAATTTTTTGCATATTTTCAACAAAACACATTTACGAGTGCTTTCTGGTTGTCACGGGCAATATCTATAATTTTTTCTCATCTCTGCCAATTATTTTTTTTTATAAATAGAAATAAAAATAATTATAATTTTTTAAAAAAAATGAAAATATTGTTAGTAAATTATTAAAATTTAATTATAAAAAGTTTTAAGCTTAATTATAATATTTATTTATTGATATTATAAATATCAATTATTTGCAAAAAGTATAAATATTTCAAATATTAATTATCTAAATTTTATAAACTATATCATCTAAAAATTATGTTTAAACTTAAATCTCAATTATGTAAATTTAAAATCCACTTATATTTTAATTCGAATAATCTATTTTTAATCAAAATTCAATAATATGTGAAAAATTAAAAAAAATATACGAATACTAAACTTTATTTTTAGTGAATAATAGTTTGAATTATAGTTGAATATTTTAGTGAAGTGAAAGTAAGTTGTGAATCTTTCACGAATATTTATTAAATAATACTTGTGTAATTGAATTAATATTTAATATTTCGTGACGGCACTTTTTTTTATCAGAATATTTTCATCGCAACAATTATAATTTTTTTAATTTTAATTACTCATACAAATTTATTTTTACGTATTATTTGTCTAAATTTTATTTTTATTTACATTAATTAAATATTTATTATTTTTTTAAATTTGCCAATTTTTTTATAAATAGGGATAAAAATAATTATAATTTCTAAATAAATTTGATAATATTGTTAGTCAATTATTATAATTTAACTATAACACACGTTTTGAGTTTAATTGTTAGTTAAAATATCAGTTATAATATTTATTTATTGATATTATAAATATCAATTATTTGTAAAAAGTATAAATATTTTAAATATCAATTATCTAAATTTTATAAAGTCTATCATCTAAAAATTATGTTTAAATTTAAATATCAATTATGTAAATTTATAATCCCCTTATATTTTAATTCGAATAATCTATTTTTAACCAAAATTCAATAATATGTGAAAAATTAAAGAGTATTTTTGTGCAGTGTCGCTTTTCTTGATTGGTGCGCATGGTGGGGTTGTAAATGAGTCCACCATGAATTCCCGAGCTCGTCTACTTCAATATAATTTGCTACAGGACATTTTACTTATATTCTATCCATGAGAAGAGTTGGACTCATTTAGAATATAAAAAAAATAAATATAATTTATTGAAAGAATAAAAATAATTATAATTTTTAAATAAATTTAAAAATATTATAATTTAGAATTTATTGATGCTAAAAATATTTACAAAATATTAATTATCTAAATTTTATAAACTCTATTATTGGAAAATTATGTTCAAATTTAAATCTCAATTATGTAAATTTATAATTCTCTTATATTTTAATTCGAACAATATATTATTTAATAAACTCTATTATGTAAATCTCAATTATGTAAATTTATAATCCTCTTATGTCAATTATCTAAATTTTATAAACTCTATTATTGAATAATCTAGTTTTTACCAAAATTTAATATGTAAAAAATTAAAGAAAATATGCTTACTAAATTTTATTTTTAGCGAATAATAGTTTGAATTATAGTTGAATATTTTAGTGAAAAATAAGTTGTGAACCTTTTATGAATATTTATTAAATAATACTCGAGTGATTGAATTACTATTTAATATTTCGTGACGGCGCTTTTTTTTGTCAGAATATTTTCACCACAATAATTTTAATTTTTTAATTTTAATTATTCATACAAATTTAATTTTATGTATTATTTGTCTAAATTTTATTTTTATTTACATTAATTAAATATTTATTATTAATTTTTTTGATAGATTCACAATTAATTTTGTATTTTTGAAATTTGCCAAAAAAAATTTATAAATAGGGATAAAAATAATTATAATTCGTAAATAAATTTAGAAATATTGTCAGTAAATTATTAAAATTTAACTGTAACACACGTTTTGAATTTAATTGTTAGCTAGAGTTTAAGGTTAATATTTATTTATTGATACTATAAATATCAATTATTTGCAAAAAGTATAAATATTTCAAATATTAGTTATCTAAATTTTATAAACTCTATTATTTACAAATTATGTTCAAATTTAAATCTCAATTATGTAAATTTATAATCCCCTTATATTTTAATTCAGATAATCTAGTTTTTACCAAAATTTAATAATATGTGAAAAATTAAAAAAAAAAAATATGTGAAGACTAAATTTTATTTTTAGTGAATAATAGTTTGAATTATAATTGAATATTTTCTTAAATATTTTAGTGAAAAGTAAGTCGTGAATATTTTGGGAATATTTATTAAATAATACTCGAATGATTGAATTACTATTTAATATTTCGTGAATGTTTTCGATAATTATAATTGAATACTTTAGTAAAAATAAGTCGATCTACCAAATAACTTTATTACATATGAATTCGTAAAAAAAATGGATGAAAGTTAGTCCCACAATGAAATCATCGACGGTTCCTTGGAGGTTGAACTTGTCTTCGAGGTTGTGGTTCAGGTTGTATCTCATTATGTTCTTCTGTAGTGTATGAGGGACCTGCAATTTCTTCAGACTGTGTATGTCATCTACGAGACCACTCAGTAGAGGGACCAATATCATATTCACCGACAGAAGAATGACGTCTAGTATCGAAAACTAGATGCTATGGAGTGACGAATTCATCAATAGCAGCAGGATCACCGGCCACATAATCACCTTCATCTGCTGGCACAGGTGAGTAGTGATCCTGCTGAGGGACTTCATCAGCTGCAGCCCGACGACGTGCCCGCCTACCGCCTCTCCGAATCGGTGGTATCGGATCGGAAGTATAAGATCGTCTTGATGGCTCGTACTGTATGCGCTGTATACGATTTACTTCGCTAACAGCAGTCAACGTACGCCTGACAATATCTGATATCCTCCCGACTGACTGTACCAGTAATGGTTCAGCACGTTAAGTTGGTGCAGTGTCACTTAGATGCAAAATTCGGTGGAGCGCATCGGTCTGCACATGCATTTTAATGGTTGGATAATAAAAATATACAAAATTAGAACTTCTCTATATATGTACACATGAGAAAAAATTTACTTACACATAATTCAGCTATTGTGCTGCTAGATTGATAGCCCACGGGGTTCGGTTGCTGTATGGTCGGATTGCCAATTAATCGTCGTGTGCGTCTCCAATACCACTCAGCATATCCATCCGAGACCACACTTTCACCAAAAGTGGGCTGTCCTATCAAAACATATGCCTGACGGTTTATCCAGTTAGTTAGGTGCAGCGCATCAACATCGTCCCACCCACCACCAGTCGTCCGCATGTCACGATGATGCAAATCTACCCCCGTGTCAACGGCATCAAGAATTGGCTGCACCAATCTAAACTGTCGTTGGACTCGATCAGGACAATGTAACTCTATCGTCTCCCAACACAATAGAGACGTAACAAACATCCAAATGTTTCTCCCATGTGTGCAGTACGGGGGTAGGGATGCCAACATGTGCTCGTCATAAGGACACCATATAAACTGTGAAATAAGATATATAGCAGTAAATAGTAAATCAGTGCATACTTATTATATAATTGATTGCAAATTCATAATAGTTAGACTTACATGATTATATCGCATTCGATCCAACTGATCCCTGTACGCAAGTAGAACGTGTGTTGGGGTGCGGGAAAGCTCAAGTGGACCCTGCCATGCTGAACCTCTAGGCGCGTCGGGAGGTATATCCTCTATCGGCCGTACTCTGTCCAGTCTAATGGTTGGAATGCGCTCCCAAGCCTATAACTATCACAATAAAAGTAAAGTTTTAGTTTTTGCCACATATCCCACGATTATTTTTTGAATAAAAGCTGAAACAAATAGTTAATTTAAATTTGATTTTATTTCAAACCTGAATCAACAAAAGTGGACTACTTATTTGATGCGCCGTATAGTTTGTTGCATTGCACATGCATCGATATAAATGAGCCAGTACCGCACTACCCCAACTAATTGTGCCAGACAACTGTAGATCTCGTATATATCGTAGGAAGCGTAAATGAACCCGATTCCCAGATTTGTCCGAGAATAAAAACCCACCAATAAGCTGCATGATGCGACATCGTGCATGCTGTGCAACCATATCCGGTGTCACATATGGCTAGAGCGGTTGAGTAAGGGCTCTCTCGATAGAGCTCAACTTCAAACGAGACCCGTCTAGGTCTGTGCCCATGGGTCGAAAACCAAGCAGTGCTTCGCACATGTTTAACAACTCTGCTTGCGGATAAGTTGATCCACGACCAATAACTGGCTCGCCGTCCACGTGTAAGCCGAAGAGGACCTCTACGTCTTGTAGGGTAATTGTGGCCTCTCCGACTGGTAAGTGGAAGGTGTGCGTTTCTTGACGCCATCTCTCCACCAACGCTGTAATAAGTGGATAATCAATCTTCGTGTACAGTAAATGAATGACTCCACCGAACCCGGCCAACTCCATAAGTTGCCGGACACGGGGATCGAGTGGCCGAGCAACCCAAAAGGCGCTGTCATTGCGCCTTGCACTAAGGACAGTATTTGGTAACTGTCCCGCCCAAATATGTGTAGATCTATGTCTATGTTGCATGGTTAACACGTCTGGTATAATTGGGCCGGGGTCAACTCCATCAGCCGTAGGCTCGTACATGATGTCCTGAAACGAAAATAGTAAAGAATTTGTCATTTTATTAATTTAATTAAAATCAATAAAAAATGTTATAAGTGGAAATGAGTAAAGACATGAAATGAATGTGTAGAACATCAAATAAAAACCAATTAAACGAATCGAATAAAGTAAAGACCAATTAAAACAGAGTACTTAATACACCAATTTAGGGTTAACACTTTCCCCAAATGTCATTTTATGCACAAGTTATATAGCAATACATAAGGTGTAGATAATACAACATTGAAACTTGGTACATCAATACATGAATTAAAGATAATACAGGGAACTATGGAAAACATATCAACCCCGTTGAATGGCACTGTTGGGGCAATTTCTCCTGTTGTGTCCGAGCCCGTGACAGCTCCTACAACGTGGTGGCGAATCAGGGTTGCGCTCGTCCATCTCATTTCTAATCCTCGATGTCCTCATACGACCCCGATGACGGTTCTTGAACCGGTACGGATTCAGTGCCAACGTAAAGGGGGGAGTGCGCCAATAATCCTCATGAGGAATAGGTCTAAACTGTCCTGTGTATGTCATTTTGTAGTACGGTGTCGTGTTCAAGGGTGACACGAGATCCCCAGGATTCAACCCTACCTGTTGACAAGCTGTAAATGCGTGCGAACAAGGTATTCCATATATTTCTCACTTGGCGCAACTGCATGTTCTCGAACCAAGATCAACTTGATATGTATTATTTCCCTTACCATGCTTGCGATATCCTGACACACCACAAAAAATGCCCCGACCTTGGTCATAAGCCTGCACACGATGGCTTCTCCCATTTGTTTCATTCTGTATAAATTTGGACCATATCTTAGAAGGAAAGTGATATCGACCGTGATTGACCTCCTGTCTATGGTCATTAAAGTACTTGACTGTTTTCTTGAATAAAGACTCGACGATCACCTTGATGGGTAGAACACGTATGCCTTTGACAACATTGTTGAATGATTCCGCCAAATTCGTTGTCATATTCCCGTATCGATACCCACCATCGTAAGCAAGAGTCCACTGCTCCAATGGAATCGCATCAAGCCATGCCTTTGCAAGAGGACTTAATATATTTATTTCATCCATAATCCTCAAAAATTTACGTTTCTTACTCTGCGTACCAGCCGTATACATCAATTTCTTCAGTTGGTGGTTCCTGAACTTCGCATTGAAGTTACTCCGAATATGTCTGAGACAGAATCTATGCACTGCTAATGGCTTTTGCCAGAGAGGTTGTCGAAGTACCGCGTTCACTATCCCCTTGTGCTGATCTGATATCAAACATACCCTACGATCCCCTAGAACATGTGCCCTCAGTAACCACAAAAACCATCCCCAACTCTCATTGGTTTCTTCATCCACAACTGCAAATGCAAGGGGCAATATATGATTGTTTGCATCTTGACCAATTGCCGTCAAAAGCTTTCCCTTGTATATACCCCTAAGGAATGTCCCATCAATGCTGATTACTGGCTTCATGTGAACGAAAGCATCAATACATGGTTTGAAAGACCAAAAAATAGATCCAAAAGTCTTGACACTGTTGCTGTCAAATGGTAAATGTTGCCACTTAATTACCGTCCCTGGATTCAAATCCTGCAGTGCAAGCATGAATCGTGGCAACTGCTCGAATGAAGAAGGCCAATCCCCATAAACCATCTCAATAGCCATCCTCCTGGCATTCCATCCTTTTTTGTAAGATGAGCTGAAATGCAATACATTCTGAATACGACTATTAATCTCGCGCACTGTAATCTCAGGCCTATTGTGTATCATAGTCATAATATGCTCTGCCATAAAATTGGCGCTCATATTGCGGTGGTTTCCATCGATTGTCCGAACTAAACAGATATGCTCTCCGTGCCAGCGAGTAATTTGCCATAAATTGTACTTTGCTTTTTTCCGCGCGCGGATCCGCCAATAACATCGATGTTCGTCAATAGAATTTTTGCACTCTGCAATCCAAAGTGTAGACTTACTTTCTAGGACCGTAAACTCTCGACCTATTCGCACGGACCATGACCTAACAGCCCACAGTAGCTCATCCTTGTCCTTGAACCACATTCCGACACACAAATCATTATTTGATTCTGACCAGAAATTCATTCCAGAACCACCTATTGCGATTCTATCATTATCATATTCTCTATCTAGAGAATTATTCAACCTATCAAGGTACTCAGAATACGGTGGATTGTATAAGCGCTCCGGTACGCTGACCCCGTAAGCAGGCTGAGGTATTACAGAATGACCAGGGAATGCAAAAGTATTGGGCATCGTAGAAGAACTAGGGAATGCATAAGTACCCGGCATCGCAGAAGGACCGACCATTTCAACTCCAATATCATCGTCTCCATCATCCTCGTCAGGACTCTCATTAGCAACTGGTCCATCCACATCCGATGTAGGTCCTAAACCATCTACAGTCGCCTCAGGAGTACCAACCCAAACGGGCTCTCGAGCAACCCATTCATCAACTGGAGTGATGTGCTGCGGAACACCCAAATCAGCACCTGGAAACAATGGCAAAACTGCCTCAGTATGGGATGGTTGAATGTGCTCGCGATATTCTTGTACCGAAGGTGCTTCGGGTTGGTTGAATCTCATTGGAGAGTTATAATGCGGCTGAAACACATCATGATGCATAGGCAGAGAACTACTTGGTAATGGTGGTATTTGTAGATACGGAGCTGGTGTAGGATTGGCTTGAACTTCAACACTTGGAGCAACTGTAGGGGTCTACAACATCTCATACTTTACATGCAAATCAACTGGTTGTCCCCCCGCAATGGATGCATAGTACCACAAATTTTCCATATCCTCATCGTCAGTAATATTTCCTATTGTTGACCTCCCGACATTACCAACGGAAGCGTCTTCTCGCATCGTGATTTACAACTTTATAGTAGACACGTCCAAGCCTCGTATCGCACATATTTTATTGACTAAGGCAGCATAATTTACTCGATTTCTAACAAGCAATGTCTTGCGATAGGGACCGTCAAAAAAAATCACCATTTGCGGTGCGAATAATCTCGCAATCCCAATAGAACCGTAATCTTACAGGTTGTTCCAATAACATTGTACCTAAATAAGTTAGATATTTTTTTCTATTAAATAATTAAATTCTATCAAATGTTATAAATATTGTACTGTACAAACTAATATCAAATAAATCAATTAACCATAACAGGCTCAAAATCTATGCTTTCTATTAAATAATTAAATTCTATCAAAATCCATGCTTTTTTTTTTTTATGACAACAATTACAAAAAAAATCTGCATGAACTAATTCAAACTAATTCAACATGTTCTCGTGTCAAAATTAACTCTTATTCAAGATGTATATAAAAATGTTAATTTTGGTTTTAATTTAAAGAAATTGAAATTAATTGGATAATTTTTATTTAATTCAAATAATGACTATTTCAAAATATTCAATTTCTCATATATTTGAAAATTTGAAAATATTAATATTCTACATTTAATTAGTTTTTTTTTATTTTATAATTTCACTCTAACTTTTTTTTTTTTACTTGAAAAAATCTGAAAAGGCTCTAACATCCAACTATATTTCCATGTAAAATTCAAATATTAATATTCTTATTCGTTTAAGATAAATAAAAATAAAAAATATTTAACAAAAATAATTGAATTATATTAACTAATTTTTTATTAAAATAAAATATAATCGAATTTTATAACATCTAAATAAATCTCAAATCTTCCTCGCATCGCAATTAAAAATTCTAACAAAAGTTTTATTTTTATTTCTTGACAACAATTACAAAGAAATATAATATGAACTAATTAAGATAATTAACAACTATAATAATAAAAAAAATTAATATACGGATTTGATATTTTCTATTTAATTTTTACATAAAATATTAATATTAAATATTTGAAAAGGATAAAATATTATTTTTTCTTTAACTTCATATGCTTATTGTCCATAAATTAATTTTATATTATTTTTTAATTATTGAAATTAATTTTATTTCAATACCATCGTTTAATTTTAATTTTAATTTCATACATTTTATTTTAATATTTCAATTTTAATTTGTATATAAAAATGAAAGGACTTTTTAAAAAAAAATTGCCTAAATACTTTATTAAAAAATGAAAGGATTTTTTTAAAAAAAAAAAATCTTTCACTCAACATTAATTTTTTTCATTTTATTTATGCCTAAATACTTGAATGGAGAAATTAATTTTTTTCTTAGTTAGATATTACAATTAAAAAAATTTAATGTTGTAAATTGTATGAAAAAATTTATTAATCTTCATGTTAATTTATTTAGAGAAATATTCTTGTTTAATTTTTATTTCATAAAATATATATCTAAAAATTTTTGAAAAAGAAATTGAAGTCTCTTCTTAATATTCAACATTCAAAATTAAATCTTCTTCAAATTGTATATAAAATATATTTTTTGTTTTAATTTAATGAAATTAAAATTAATTAATATTTTAATTTTTATTTAATTCAAACGACTATTTCAAAATATTCAAATTCTCAAATATTCAAAATTTTAATATTAATATTTCAAATTTAATTGTATCTAAAAAAAAAGGATAGGTCTTTTAATTGTATTCAAATTTAATGTTTGAAAAATTCTAAAAGGATGGATAAAACTATATCTACCTATGTGCTTCAATATATATTCCAAACGAATTAAATTGAAAGTTCCAGACCATTAGACAATTCCAGTCCAACATCATTCATAGATTTATTTCATACAAGTATTTTTTATTCTAAATTTATTATAATTTTTATTCTAAAATTTTCTATCTGAAAATAATTTATAATTTATTCTAATTCACTATATATATATTTTTTCAATTTCACTTGAAAAAAATGGAGGGCTCCCGCATCTCACTCAATTTGCAGTCCGTAAATTCTAATAATTTCATGCTCAACTCAATTACCAAATTAAACTATAGCAAATACTCACCGAAATAAATAACAATAACTTATAAAAAAAATTCATATTTTCACAGAATATATATCCAAACAGTTTATATAATATGATAAAATAATAACAAATTTTTTTATTCATTGTAAGAACTTGTGATCAAGTGTGGAATGAAAATATACTGCTATTAAATTTTTTCTTCCTAAATAGACATTTTATAGAATAGATCATGTGACATCATGTGATAATATAATACCCGGTGCAGTTTCTGCTTTTGACTTCGATATAACCGCGTGCAAAGAGGAACCTCAAGCTCTTTCTCCACCTTAGTTGTTTTCCTTAGCAGACAGGTTTTTGATTCTGTGAAATGGAGAAAATAATTTTTTTCATGCCATTTTACTTGCTTACATAATAATAACAGATAATTTGCTCAAAATAGGTTCTCCATGATTAAAAAAAAAAAAAATTGAAGACAGTAAACTTTACCATCAATATGAAGGGTGGCAGTGAACTTCTACTGCAAGACGAGCTGAATTTCTACTGCCAATTATGTGTTGGCCGGGAAGAGAAGAAGAGCCTGGCAATGAGAAGAGAAGGCAGAAGAAATTGGCCGTGGAAGAAGCAAAGAGAGGAAGAAAGAACTGTGGCCACGGAAGAAGCAAAGAGAAGAAGAAAGAAAAATGGCCGGGAAGGAAGAAATAAATAGAGGGGCTGTCGGTGGAGAAAGCAGCATCCCGTGAAAAAGCTGTCAGGCCTCGCGTCTGCCAGACGTGAGGTGCGCTGACAAAAGCTGTTTTCCTGAAAAAGCTGAAAAAGAGGCTGTCAGGTGGACTAAAGCCGGTCAGAGCCACGCCTCGCGTCTACCAGACGCGAAGATATCTGTCCACGGCCAGAATTAGCTTACCTCGCGTTTGCCAAACGCGATGTGTCAGGGTACCTCGCATTTGGCAAACGCGAGGAACCTCCTCCACGGGGTAGGGTCGGGTTTCGAACCTAGTTACGGGTGGACATTCCGAAACGAACCCATTTTGGTCAAAAACCCGCCAAACAAGAGAAGAGAAGTCACTACTCTCCACTTCTCTTCATTTTTTAAACTCCTAAACTAAGTGTAAAGTAGAAAAACTAGTCTAGATTCCCAATCGATTCGCAAAGCTGAATTGGCTGAATTCACGGGTGGTAGCAACAAACCCGGAAAAACAGCAAAGAAAATAAGAATGACCAAAAATCCCCATCAAAAAATCTAATAAAACTTTACCAAAGAACATCCCACAACAAAAGACACGAACATCATCAGTAAACCAACAACATAAGTGGTCTAATTAAGGAACCATGGCATATATGTTTGGAATAGAACATAAAAAGAAATCCACCATAGCACATAAGGAGCCAAAAACAGTAGAACTAAACTAGAATAACTAGTCTTGATTTCTAATCAATTCCCAAAGAAAATATGGCTGAATTCACAGGTGGAACCAAACCCAGAAGAATAGCAAGAAAAGCATGAATGACCAAAAACCACACCAGAAAATTAAGTTTAGCTTACCGAAATTGGGAAAGAAAATATTACAAATTCGAGAACAAATTCAGTGAATCAGCATAAAGAAAACCAGCCTTGATTCTTAAAGAATTCACAAACTAAGATTGTCACATTTCTTGGGTAGGGACCAAAACCCAGAAAGTAATAAGAAGAAAATGAACCAGAAGGGATCCACAGCCGGCTAATCCAAATCTGCCCACTAACATAACTCCCGAAACAGACCAAAACCAGGTCCAAG
Organism: Voacanga thouarsii; assembly: GCA_026120185.1. Taxonomy (NCBI): domain Eukaryota; kingdom Viridiplantae; phylum Streptophyta; class Magnoliopsida; order Gentianales; family Apocynaceae; genus Voacanga; species Voacanga thouarsii. Next base: position 1,708,526 of record JANUWF010002273.1, read on the forward strand.
CTCCAATGTGAAATCAATAAACTCAGCTTCATTCAAACTCAAAAAACCATCACAGTGAGAAGTAAAATAATAGAACTAAATTAGAAGAACAAGTCTTGCCGTGAAACCTTGAATTCGACAGATGGGATTCATAGTCTTCATCATTGCATCCCTCATTGTTCTCCAAATTTGTTGCTCTAATTTGGCCACCTTTCTTCTTGGGTTCAGTTGTTGATTGATGCCGTTGGTGGAGAAAGGCGCGATCAGCAATTAGATTTGGCACCACCTGCGCCGCACGTGATTTGAGTTATAAGTGGGAAAATCTTCTCTTCCAAAAATATCCCTTTGTGTTTGCCACAGATGACTAAATAATTCACTTGAAAAAAAATAAGGAACCTAAAAATTTAAAAATAAAGAATAGAAACCAAACTTACTAAACTAAAAAAATTAAGGGATGAAATTCACTAATTTACCTAATAAAAATTACACAACCTAATAGGTGAGAAGATATTGTATAGCTTAGGTAGGTATATTATTCTTCCAAGATAACAAATGGTAAAGATATCGTGATAATGAAGTTGATAGTATGAGCTAGAAGTATTTTTTTAATAGGTTATAAGTTTTCAATTTATAATTCTATTTATCAACTTACAGAATGCAAGCTTTAAGGTATCAAGTTAGAATAATATTGCATACTACAATATATTAGATTGTAATTAGCAAATTGTATATAAGTAATTTTTTTTTTCATCTATCATGATTAATGATAGGAAAATCATGGAATACAAGTAATAATATATAACATTACTTGATAGTAATTAATAAAGCAAATTGCCACCCCTAACCAACCATATTTGATATGTGTGTGTGTGTGTTGGCAAGCAAAAAATGACCAGCCAAGCTAAGATTTGGAAAGCTCAACTAGTCGGCTTAAAAGATGTCGGACAGCTAGATAGTTAGACAATAGATATAGCTGATGCGTGTTTTTTAGTATAGAAAATATTATCAACAAATTACACAATTAATCAAGTTTTAATTAAAATTCCAACCATTAAAATCACACATACGGTAAGTATACTCATCGTATAGTATAGAGACTAGCAAGTATCGAATCTACGAGAATTTTGGTTCCCACCTTATTTTATCCAAATCTTTATTGTTTAGCTAATAAAATAAGAAGAGAATAAAAAAGAAAATAAATAAAGATAAACATATATATAACTCAAGGATGCAAATTCATGTAACTAGATAATTATCTTGAAAATATAATATTGAATTACTTAATATTTATCACAATCAATTGTCATCTTGGCATCATAAAGGAATTTGAGTAAAATCTAATCATTTCTTAAGTCATGAACTTACTTATGTAGATTCCACTTCTTTCTCAATCCATGGAATCACTATCCCTTGATTAATTTAGCAGATTTTCTAATCAAACCAAAGCAATCAAAAGATGCATTAAACTTATACCTTATAAATATGAAATTAGCCAATGACTCTATACTTTAGGTGAAATTAACTAATCTTTGATCACTTTAGTTCTTTAATCTTAACTTCGTTTCCCAAGTCCATTAAAATCTAACAAATATGAAATCAATGTAATCAACTTCTAACATTGTTTCTCAAGTCAATTAGAAGAAAATGCATCAATAACCAATGATAACAAGTAATCAAATACCAAGGGTAATAATAGATTGATAAAAAATTTCAATTAACTCAAAATCATAACTTCCAAAATAATATCCAATTACAATCAAAACATTAAGCACATCATTATTCTAGAAAATAAAATAAAGGATAAAAAATAAAACTTATAGACAAGCCTTTCTTTTTCTCTTAAAAAATCTCCTTTGAATAATGCCCTTTTGAATGGTAATTTTATATTTGAATAATAAGTGGCTAGCTTGAATCCTTTAAATCACCCATTTCTCTTGTATTTTTCTTATTTAAATAAGCTTCTTTGATGACAAAATTCATTGCTTGAGGAGTCTTGGCCTAGTAGGATTTGAAAAATACCAAAATCATTTGGAAGATACCAAATTCGTGCACAAAATCGTGTCTTCCAGATCGGACTTGGCACCGGATCAATTCAACCCACCTGGCGCCAAGTGTTTTCTGTTATTCTCCTAGACGTTACTTTTTTCCCTCTATTTTTCCAGATTAGACCTTGCATCTAGTGTAGTTGTCAGACCTGGCGCCAGGTGCAAGCTAGAATTTTTTACTTTTTACTCAAAATCAACTCAATTCTGCACAAACTCATCAGAAACACTTTTTACAAGTAAAATATCAAACAGGAAGGAATATTCTTAGTTATTACATCAAAAGTATCTCAAATTAACCTCAAATAATAAGAAAAATAGTGATGAATTTAGCCCCTATTAATAGCCAAGACCACTGAACAGTTTGATTACCAACCCAGTAGACAGCTTTTCAACTGAATTGATGGATCAACTAGCAGACATAACTAGATTTTCAGGAAGTTAAGTTTAAATGGTGTTAACAAGTAAGGTGATTAAACAACTAAACAACCGGATAATAGACGGTCAGGACCATTGAATAGTTTGACTAGAATACTCACCAAACTGTAGAGACTTAGGCTAGCCAACCCAAAAGACAGCTTGCCGATTGAGTTGACAGTTCGACTGACTAATGTGGTCAAATTTTTAAAAAATTAAGTTTAAGTGAGATAATACCTAAAATCCAAGGAATGTTGCACTGGTTTTGATCCATTCAACCGGTTACTTTCCCACCATATTTTCCATGAGTATCAAGGGGAATGAAATAACCATAAATGGTAGAAGTGGTGAACATGGGATTATCAAATCCCTATAAAAACACTAGGAAGGAATAAAAAAAAAAAAGAGCCTAATTTGACATTTCAAGAGTTTACAAGCAATTCCTTCATTTACTGTCTTTCTAGCATTTTTTAGTTTAGATTTTCCTTACTTTTAATTATATTTACAATGCTTTTCTTACTGCTTTCGTTATGTAAAATCTCACCTAAACCTACCTTAAAATTAGAGGGATGTGATGCATACTATATCATCTTGCATGAAATATATTTCTTGAATGATTTAGTGCGCTTTAGAATGGTAGTATATGGGTTATGTGGTTTATTTATGCATGTTGAGTAGTAAGGATTAAAAGGTAATTTTGATTGAGGTCGAAATAGGAAGATGGCTTGAAGTTTAGATAAGAAGAGAATTTGGTTGGGAAAATAAGAACAAGAGTTGTTGTGGTTAAGTGGTTAGAGTTTTGTGATTTAATCTCTAAGGTCTTGAGTTCAAATCACATCACCTAAGTTTTATTCATAATTATCTTAACCAATGTTTAAATTTTTCTTTTTTTTTATATTCCTTAAAGCTAGAAATGTTGTCTTTGGGAAGACACAATAGTAATGTTCTAACCATGTGATCTTGTCCTAAAAGAAAATCTAGAAGAATTTTGGTCTCCATTATTTTAACAAGTCTTGTCCTAACATATTTAAATTTAAACTACTCTTATTTCTTTAATTCATTTTTATATCTATGAAAGTCTTGGATAATTCCTTCCTTGGAATTTTGAAAATTCTAGCTCTTGTGGGACAGGAGGTTGGCTGAAATTGTGGACGAGAAATAAGAAGAGGTTCTCAATTAAATCACTATAGTTATTCCTCCAAGAATTTCATTGTCTTTTTGTTCTTGTTTTGGTTAAAATCTGAAAATTCAGATTTTCTTCATGGCTGGTTTTTGAAATTTGCAGCCACCTTTCTCTACCTAATTCTTTCAAAGAACCAACCATCTTGTGTGAAAATGAAAGCTGAAACACTTTGGAATTTCGCAGCCTTACAAGCTACACCAAACCAAAATTTTTTTCCAACAAATAACCAAGCTTTGGACATGAACATTTAGCCATTCATTTGTGCTCAAGAATACCTAAAACTTTCTTATTTCTTCTCCAAAATAGTGGCTGGAAAATCACCATTAATGGACCTTCAAATACTCCTAAACTCCAGCTGTAAATTTAGTTTAAAGAGCTTCGAATGATCTGCTCAAAATCCTTCCAAAATCACAATAATTCTTAGGCTAAAATTCCAAAAATTTTCCAGCTTTGCCTATTTAATGTTAAGTCTAATTTCTTCATCAAACTTTATCATATTTTCGGCCAAATGCAACCATGGATAGAACACCTTGGCTTCACTATCTACCTTAGTCATTAGGACTCCATTAACACACCTTAAAACACTCCTATCTTCACTCCATTCAAAATTATTCAAACTTCAAAATTAAATTTCAGATTTTTGTTCCATTAAACACTCATCTAGCTAGACAATAAAACCAGAAATTTCTATGCTATATCACAGCCATTTTCGGCTAGCTCAAAGCTGAAGCAACTCTCTATTCCATGATCAATTCATAGCTAGTTCAACCATATACCATTGAAGGACAATAAACCTTTAAAGTGCAAACACTATTACCCAATCCTCTATTTCAAACATCTTCGCTTTTTTCTCAATTTGAAATTTGAAAAAGCTGAAACTCTCTCTCTCCTTCTTGGATGACCGAAAGCCTCCCCCTAGCTAGGCCATTCGGCCATCATTCACACACACACACACACACACACACGAAATCACTCTTTCTCTCAATTCCTCTAAAAAACACCAAGAACACATACTAAGCTTCTTCAACCTTCAATCACCTCTATTCATCCCAAATCACTCCAAGAACCTTCAAACCAACTAGGATTCGGTCCATACTCCCTCATAGGCCACTCCATAACATCAAAAACACCAAAATTGATCTTTCATTTGGATCAAACACACCTTTTCGGTCAAGAATAAGAAAAACATTAAGAAGGTAACTTTAAACACCTTGGACCTTCTTCATCTCATCATCACCATTTCAATATCATCCTAATCTCTCTCCCTCTCTCTCTCTCTCTCTCTCTCTCTCTCGGCCGAACCTTGGATGGCCATTCTTGGACAAACTTCAACCAAAGAAAGACTCTCAAGCACTCAAGGACCTCCATTTATCTAACGTTTATCAAATCAAGTATTTCTTTCTTGATCTTCTTTTTAAATTCTCATACTCAAGACTCTTAGATGATGGATTTGATAGGTTGATTGAATAATGGAGGGTTGAAGATATGTATGTGGGTGAAGGGAATGGATTTAAGACATGAGAATTTGAATGAATGTTGCGACTTATGGATTATGCTTTAAGATCATTATATGTTCATTATGATTAAGAACTTTATGGATGTTTTGATGTATGACAGTCATTATACCGCCATTGTTGAGTATGCCTTCATGATGTTATTTTTCAATAAATCCCTAGATAATATTATACTTAATAGAATATCATCCTTGTTGTGATGTATGTTAATTCAAGTCTATTTTTGAAAAAATCGATATGTTATTTGTTGAATCCATGTATGTAAAAATATGTGTATGGATTTTCTCTAGCAATAAAATTATCGTAAGAACTACCTTTATTGTTTTTAGAATTATTCTTGCTATCATTATTATTAATATAATTAATATTATTATTTAATTTAATTGACTAATTTCAATAACCACAAGTATTTTCAAAATCAATAATTAGTTGAAATATTATTAATTTATTAGATAAATAAATAGTAATATTTTATTAAATATAAATAATAATATATTAGAATTAATTAATATCAAATGTCTTTTATATTCATATTGTTTTTAGTTAGTCTTACCAAAACTTTTATTTACACTAATAAATATAATTTATATTAGAATAAATTATTTATTATTAATTTTATTTGTTATTTATAATTTATTATTAAAATTATTTATAATCTATTATTAATATTACTTATTATTTGTAATAATATTATTTATTATTTATTACCAATATTATTTATGATTTATTATTAATAGTACTCATTATTTATTACTAATTTTATTTATTATTAATATTACTCATTATTTATTATTTGTTAATAAATAGTTGATATTTTAATTTATTATTTATTTATAACACCTATTTATTTTAACTTATCAAATTAATTTTATTTTATAAAATACTCTATCAACTAGTGTTAAAGCTTAAGGCATTGTTGTCATAGATAGATGTTGTTGTAGCTAGTTGAATCTAAGAGTTATTTATTTAAGACAAGTGTTGTCTGGATATTGGACTTATACCCTATATTTATTCCAGGCGGGGTTAGGTTGCCTTGAATTACCTTGTGAAAAACTTTGGGGAGGGGGGGTGAATAAGGTTTTTGGCAAATTAAAAATTTTCAAATTGTCTGATATACAGAATATTGATGATCTTAAAGTTTCTTGGACCAACTTCATGGCAACAAAGAAAGCTATCCAAAAAAACTTTGAGAACTATCCAGATTCAGACTAAAGTAAGAAATAGAATGCAGTTGATGTTGTATGCCAAGAAATGAGACACGGAATGTATAGTGGTTCGATCTACCAAGATCTACATCCACTACCTTAAGCTCTCACTTAAGGATTTTCAACCAGATTTTATTTACTCAACTTAATGAAATCAAATTGTACCAAATATAAGAGAGGATTACCACTCTTAGTTTTTCAAAACATCTCAATCAAATAATCAAATCAAGGTTCATCCTAAATGAGTTTTACACCATAACCTTGTAATATAAAAAGAGATTGAATATCAATGGAACAATAAAAGCTCACTTATTTGAGCAGATGTGCACCAAGAAAAAAGCACAAACACTTTTATCTTTTAGACACAATTTGAATTCACTTTGAAACACTTTGATAAAGGAGATTTTTATTTTCAATAGAGTAAGAATGTTTCTTAGAAGGATGCCACAAAAATCTTCTGTCAAATCATGTTTAGAGGCTTTATATAGAGTTATAAAGTGAAGTACCGACGACTATAAAACGGTTATAATTTTTCTGTTAAATTTACCCGTATTTTGGAATCATGTTTCAGACGATAATGCATCCAAAATGGAAGTCCAAAATGGGACTTTTTTCAGGCAGAAAAGATTCGACACTGTTTATAGGATTTTGGACGAATCTTTTGGATGCAGAATCATCTAAATTACCCAATCCAAAATTTTGAGATTTTTTTAAAACTTTGAAATCTTTTTCTTTGTGTACTTCAAGGTAGAAATCAATTGAATCATAAAGTAAAGATATATAGGAATTAACAAGAAATATCTTAATAACAATTCCTAAACTAAAGTTCTTCCATAAGAACTTCTTGGTATGCAATCTCATAAGCTTGAACTTCATCTTGATCACCCATACTTAAATTCCATTGTTCAAAAGTTGCTTAACAATCTTATTTGAATGCCTTTGAAGAATTGAGGTCAAGCATGTCCTTTCATATATAGATTACACAAGTTAGTCCACATCAATGTATGTCATAAGTCAAAACATAGGAAAAAGCCTTTGGGCTAGCAATCTCCCCCTTTTTGAATGATAACAAAACTTGATGGGACTGTGAAATAAATAACTGTATAAACATGTTAAACCGAGAGAAATAAGAATATTTTTTATTGAAATACAATTTCTCATTATAGAACTCAAATAGTGCTTATGAGATTAAGATATAATATCTATATATGCTTCACAAGCATGGCTCAATGAGCCTATAGCCCAACCTACGTCCATATCCTTCAACCTTTCATTAAACGATTATTCCAAAAATAAATAATGATATAATGAATTTTATAAAGGAGATATTGCAGACAAGTGATGCGTATTTATTTGGGTATAAAAATTATATAAAAGCTAAGCACATTCCCAATCAAATTTACATTAAAACGTTAATCACAAATTACACATATGAACAAGCGTACTCATCATTAACATAGCATAGGGTTCAAACGAATGTCGATCCTCAAGGAACAAATATACATTAATCACTTTTCTTTCATTGTTTAACCGACTCCATAAAGTGGAAAAGAAATAAAAAGTAAAATAAAATAATATATATACATGTCAAAGACGGAGAATTATGTAACTCAAGACATTCTTTAGACAAATATGATCTTAAAAAACCCAACCATTATTATAACTAATCATTCTCTTGGCATCATGAAGGATTAAGATAGACTCACTTCTTTTCAATCCATGAAATCACTATCTCCTAGACAAATTAGTATCACATATTCTGTCTCAATTAATTCACCCAAAAGATGCATTAAATACAATCCTTGATTAAATTTTCATATTTTGGCAAACTTAAAATATGAAATTAACCAATGAATCCATATTTTGGCAGACATCAATTAACTTTCAATTACCTAGTTCTTCGCAATTAACCTCTTTTTCAAGCAAGTTAAGAGACAACAAATATGAAACTAATGAATTAAAACACCATCAACTTCTTTTTCAAGCAAGTTAATGGAAAAAAACAATCAATTAATCTTATAATAAGCACCAGTAATTAAATACCAAGAAGAACAATCAATTAATCAAAAGATCAAAGTAACTCTAACAATCATGAGTATCTAAAATAATGTCAAATTACAATAAAACAATTAATACATCATTGTTCAAGAAAAGGAAAACAAAGTAAAAGAAAACACTCATAGATAAGCCTCATTCTTCTTCATTTGAAGACCTTCTTGTACAACCCTCATTGAACTGAAAAATTCCTCCTTTGATTGAATGATTTTTTGTGATAATCAATGAATTCTCCCATTTTTCCTTGTGTTTTTTAATCTATTTATGGGTTTGGGAAGTGTCTAAACTTGTTGGTGTAATGTTCTTGGCCGAGTAGAAGTTGGAAGATACTAAAACTCCACAGATTACCAAAAATCGTGTAGAAAAATCACAATCCTGCCTTTTCCTCAGAGCACAGCCGGCGCCGACTTGGCTCTCAGAGCTGGCACCGGTTGTGTTTTGGTTCTTTACTCGTCCGTCGATTTTTTCTTGATTTCAACACCATGTAGTCCAGAATGCAGCCGGCGCTGCTTTGGCTATTGGAGCCAGTGCCGGTTCCACTATGTTCTGGTTTGTTTTGACAATTTTTCGTCGCCTTAAAGTGTGTGTCAACAGTGCATGGTCGGCGCCAGTTCCTATGCCTTGTCCGGCACCGCCTCTCCTCTGTTTTGCGACGTTTTTACTTCGTTTTACCTCAAAAACCTGTAATAATGAACAAAATATCTTTCCAATGGTAAAATCTCAAATATGAAGGAATATGATTAGTTATTGAACAAAATATATCACAAAAGAGCCTCAAATAATTAGAAAAATATAACTAATTTAGCCCCTATCATATTTCCCCACACTTAGCTCTTTACTTGTCCTCAAGCAAAGTATTAAAGACAAGTAGGAAAACACAAGGTTTAATCAAATCACTCAATCAATTTCAAAACAATATCCTCAATGCTTTCTTCATTCAAGAACATAGAACACATGCTACTACACCCTTCACAACAAATGCAAAACTTGTGTAACTAAATAATGACTTAGTAGAACCATTACAATACTTAACAATATTCTCAAACCATTGGAAAGAATTTGGTTAAAAAAGAATATGCATTCTATAAGCTTACTTTTCATACTCTCTCTCCACTAATCCGAGACATATCATGATTCTACTTAGGTTAAGGAGGACTTTCAAGCTTATAATGTAAGGCTAAAGGCTTGTAATATAGTTTAGCAAACGAATGATATAGGAAAATCAAACATCAAAGAAGTTGAGAGTTCGCAAGAAAAGGATAACCAAAATGTATCAATAATTTCCAAACTTTTCTTGCTCTCCTATTCCAAAATCAATCAAAACTCATAACCTTATTTAGCAATTACAGTTCAACTCACGCAAATCTTGCATTTTCTCTCTCTTTCTTTTCTTTTTTTTTCTTTCATCAACTTTTCTCTAATTTTCACAAGATCACTCGAATTTTCTGCAATGGTGTCACGGACTTGATATGAACTCAACTTTTATTGCTCAATCACCATTCTTCTTGTGATCTTTCTTCTCTCTTTTTCTTTCAATTTTCTTTTCTTTCACTCCTCTTTTGTTCTTTTCTGTTGCTGTTCTTTTCTTTCGCATTTTTTCTCTTTCCATTTTTTCTATCAGCTTTTTGTTTTCTTTTCTTGTTTTCAACCCCTCTTTTCTTTTTTTTCTTTTCTTTTTCTTGCTCAACACAACTATCGATACATGACTGAAAGTAATGAGTCATGATCTTTTTCCAAGTATTCTTCCTCAACATTCTCTTACATATATTTTCATCCATCAAGAGTATAAAGATTTAGAAAATTATTTAAACTCTCAGAAACAAGCAATGGGCAAAGTATGATAACGGGTTTTAAAGAAAGAAATCAACAATTTAGGCACTAGGGATAATATAAAAATAAGTAGGCTTGAAAAGCTCAAACTATCCAAAGAAGGCCTACTATCGTCATCCCTAAGTTAAATCATGATTTTCTTTTTTATTTCGCCTCGAGAGATATTCAAGTAAGTTATTCAATGCTCCATAAATTTTAGTAAAAAAACAGGTTTAAGAATAATGCAAATCATTCGATCAAGAACTACTTCGTCTAAGTGTGTGCAAAAAGTCATGCATAAGTCATAACTAATCTAGAACATATGCTCTATAGTTCATCATAAAGACATGCATTAAAAATATAGGTTGAAATTTCAAAGAAAATCTGAAAAAAATTTTGCTCAAAATGTTTGCTCCCAAGAAGGCTAAGGTATATGCATAGAAGAAGTCTTAATCAAATCACTCTCCCATACTTAAACTGGACATTGTCCTCAATGGCCAAAGAAATATAACAAAGACTAAACCATACCATGGAACCAAAGATATAAAAAGGAGAAGAGATAAGAAAAACAAACTTCCATCCATTGGGCAATGCGCTATACAAGAGCTGAATTCTTGAAGAATGAGGCATTGGCAAAGTACCTAAAAAAAAAAAATACAAAAGAGCACACCAAAGCATAAAAACTAGAAAAGAAAATAAATCAAAAATAAAAGAAAGAAAATAGTACAAAAAAGAAAAAAAAATCAAAAACTACGAAAAAGAAAAAACATTAAAAGAGAAAGGAAAAATAAAAGTGATCGAAAAAATGTAGACAATCATCATCAGTCCTCCTCCTCATCATCATCAGCCTGTGTGGAGATTCCCGCACCACCTTGGTGCCCAGAAGAAGGCTGCCTCAATGTGACCAATTGCTGCTCCATAATAGCTTGCCGTCTCACCATATCATCTATAGTACCCTGCAAGCGTAGGAGCATCTCCATTTGCTGATCGAATCATCCCAACATGGTAGTCTCAAAGCCAGTCCGGGGTTGGGACTGAGAACTGCTAACTCGTGCACGTGCCGGAGATGGTGGGTGCTCGTCCTCCACGGTGGGTGGCCTAATCTGACCGGGATGTCTAACCTCAAAAGGAGTTAGCCACTTTTTCAACTCCTGGCTGTACTTGTATCCGCAACTCATCAGAGTTTGTTCAGTCACCATATCGTGCTCAGTGGTAGACTCCATCAGTTTTCTCTCAAGACTAACATCAAAGTCTTTTAGAATTTTCATTATAATCAGAGGGAAAACGAAGGCTTTTGTAGAAAGACGGTGATGAACAACTTCCCTAATGAATTGGATGATCAAGGGTGCAAGAGGGATAGGCAGTGTGTTCATCATCCGACGCAAAATATAAATGTCAATAAGTCGAGTCTCATTAAAACCACTAGCACGGGATACAACATTGAACCCAAACATATAGTCTAGAGCTCTAAAGTTGGCAGCAAGATCGTTGTTCGAGTAGAAACTATTAGCTTGAAAGGCATTATGCTTATACAACTCTAGTGTGGCTCTAGTCCCGCTAGCATCCCAATTTGGGTCAGAAAGAATTTTTTGATTATTCACGTTTATCCCTTGCCAAGAATCATCGTCAAATACCTGGAGGAGATTAGTTAATTGATTTTGGGTGATGACAATGGAGATTCCTTTCACTCTTGTTTCAATATGGAGAAGGTGTTTATTGCCCTTGTCAACCATATTGGCCTAAAATTCCTTGATGAGTATTGGATAATACTTCCCTTTCAGTTGTACTATCGACCCCTATCTTAGCCTTCTAAACATCATTCCCAATTTGAGTGCATGGTTTAAGGTGGGTGCGAAAGTACGCTTGACAATGATTTTATTGGATGCTCTCCTATTGTACCATTCCTCACAAGATACATCGATAAACTCAGTTAGTCTAAGAAACAAAGGATCAATGGATGACAGGGTAGAGGAAAAGGAAGCCCTCACCCTTTTAGAAGAATGACCCCTTGCTCTAGACATGGAATCAAGGAGTGGTGAAAATAGGAAGAAAGAACAATTGAGCTCAAAGACTTAACACGGGGCCAACTACCCTTTACAAACACACTCCTTAAATCTCACTCAATCCTCAACCAATCTCACAACCACACAACCCAAACTCCTTCAATATATATCACACTCCAACCAACAATTAATTCAATCACCTCTAATCAATTCAACATAACCTACAATAATACATGTAAAGTTCCTTGTAAAGCATAAATGTGTTGAATATCCTCAATGCATGCAAGTAGACATAATCATGTTAATGAAGGCATCATCATGGCATTATGTGAAAAACAATGCACGTTCCATATATAGCATATATTCAACCATCACAAATAGCCACAATTCTAACTTTAGTTATATGCGTGAAGCCCTTAATGATCATATCCATGAATCAAGTATCAAATAATCATGAACTCCTAATCTAGTCCAACTCATGGAGCTCAAGGAGTAATACATAATTCAAGATAGCATACACAATCCTAATTTTCGGCCATAATTGTCCCTAAAATTAGAAAAAGTCATCTACACCATTTTAACCGTAGGAATTGAATAAAAATCATACCTTTGTGCTTGTGCATGCATAGGCAGGCAAAAGATGTAAGCTTTTTGCAGAAATCTAAACTCCTTGCTTGTGGATTAAAGATGATGTTGTTATGAAAATTGGAAGATTTTGAGATTTTTGATTCGTAGGATCAACAAAAGAGAGGTAGATAGATGTTATAGAAATGTTTAGGAGGTAGAAAATCAAATTTTGGGGAGTGAGGGATGTGGAGTCGGCGCGGGTTAGAGAGAATTTGAGAGGGAGATTGGAGATTTTGAAGAAAAAATGGCCAAAATAGCCTTTAAAAACTCCTCACCCGACATGGATCGGCGCTGGCCCTAGCCCTAGCCGGCACCGGCTTTGTTCTGTCCGATTCTCCAATTTTTTTTATTTCATAAAAATGAGAAACATGCAATAATGATGAACAGTGCACTGTAATTCATGAAAAATAATCAACCAAAACGACAAAAGTAAAAATTGTTCCAATCACAAAACTGAACATAAAGTAGACGAAAAAATGGCTTCAATGCTTTCCACAGCTTTGATCCGTGGATTTTCCTCCGTGTTTCCTAGCAATGTCCTAGTTTGACGATCTCCCAATAGTTTATCTAATTGACCAATTTGGTTTTCCAAGTTGCGCATGGAGGCCTCTAAGTTCCGTGTTATAATATCGATCCCTTGGAACTTAGTCTCCGTTGTACTTACCAATTGGCCAATCACTTCTTTCAATGGTAGCTTTGAAGGTGCTATAGTATTGGTCATGGGGTTTTGGTTCCTTTGATTGCCTCCAAAATTGAAATAGCCCTGCCTAGGTTGATTCCCATTGCTCCAAGAGAAATTAGGGTGATTTTTCCAACCAGGGTTATAGGTAGAGCTATAAGGGTTGTTACCTGGCCGGACATTACCTGCAAAAGCCGCTTGTTCCGAAGTTTCTTGGAGTGATCCCATATTTTGGCATTCATGATTGGGGTATCCCTCTCCACAAAAATCACAACTTACGTTTAAAACCTAGCCTTGAGGCATCACTATCTGTTCCATCTTTTGGGTTAAGGCGTTCACCTTAACTTCCAATGCTGCCACAGCATTCACTTTGTGTACTCCTTGCACACGAGCTCTAGACCTTGTACTTCCCCAAGAATAGCTATTAGAAGCTAAATTTTCAATAAGCTCAAATACCTATTCCAAGGTCTTATGATTGATGGAACCCCTTGCAGAAGAGTCCACCATTTGGTGTGTTGCGAACGTGAGGTCATTCCAAAAGATAAGCATCTGCATTCCTAGCTCAAATCCGTGGTGTGGACATTTTCTTATCATCTCCTTAAATCTCTCCCAACTTTCATATAAGGGTTCAGAATCTAATTGTTGGAAGGCAAATATCTCGTTCCTAAGTTTGGCTGTCCTAGCTGGAGGAAAATATTTGGCCAGAAATTTTTCAGCTAGGACATTCCAAGTAGTGATGGAACTGGTAGGTAAAAACTGTAACCAAGATTTAGCCCTATCCCTTAAAGAAAAAGGAAAAAGTCGTAACTTTATGGCATCTTCAGAAATACCATTCATCTTAAAAGTATCACAAATCTCAAGGAAACTAGCTAAATGAGCATTGGGATCTTCTTCAGGTAGCCCATCAAATTGAACCATGTTTTGAACCATTTGGATAATGTTAGGCTTTATTTCAAAGTTATTTGCATTCACTCTAGGCCTAGTAATACTCGAGCCTGTGCTCAAGATTACAAGTTTCACAAAGTCATCCATAACCCACATATTCCCACCATTGTTATTTTGAGCGCCATCCATTTTGACGATCGAGTTTCTTTAGATTATCCGGTGGATCTTTGATAATGTCCTTTCGATTTCAAGATCAAAATCGACTATTTCGCCTTCGAATTTTCGGGTCATATACCAAGGATAACACCTACAAGGAAGAAACAAGAAGCAAGTGAGATAATGAGTAAAACAAAATTAAAAGAATACAAAGTTAGTTAATAGAATATAGTCAAAGTTAGTAAGTTACAAGGGTATACACACATACACAAGATACAAAAGATAGCACATCTTTGCAAAAAAAAAATATTTGTACATATTTGCATATTTACATATTTACATGGTTAAATCAACAAAATCCAAGCTTTCATGATATTGTTTCTTGGCAACGACGCCAAAAACTTGATGCGTATTTATTTGGGTATAAAAATCATATAAAAACTAAGTACATTCTCAATCAAGTTTACATTAAAACGTTAATCCTAAATTACACATATGAGCAAGCGTACTCATCATTAACATAGCATAGGGTTTATACGAGTGTCAATCCTCAACGAACAAATATACATTAATCACTTTTCTTTAATTGTTTAACCAACTCCATAAAGTGAAAAAGAAATAAAAAATAAAGTAAAATAAAATATATATACATGTCAATGATGGAGAATTATATAATTCAAGCCATTGTTTAGACAAACGTGATCTTAAAGAACCCAACCATTATCATAACTAATCATTCCCTTGGCATCATGAAGGATTAAGATAGACTCACTTCTTTTTCAATCTATGAAATCACTATCTCCTAGACAAAGTAGCATAACATATTCTGTCTCAACTAATTCATCCAAAAGATGCATTAAACACAATCTTTGATTAAATTTTCATATTCTGGCAAACTTAAAATATGAAATTAACCAATAAATCCATATTCTGGAAGACACCAATTAACCTTCAATTACCTAATTCTTCGCAATTAATCTCTTTTTCAAGCAAGTTAAGAGACAACAAATATGAAACTAATGAATTGAAACCACCATCAACTTCTTTTTCAAGTAAGTTAATAGAAAAAAATAATCAATTAATCTCATAATAAGCACAAGTAATTAAATACCAAGAAGAACAATTAATTAATCAAAAGATCAAAGTAACTCTAACAATCATGAGTATCTAAAACAATGTCAAATTACAATAAAACAATTAATACATCATTGTTCAAGAAAAGGAAAACAAAGTAAAAGAAAACACTCATAGATAAGCCTCATTCTTCTTCATTTGAAGACCTTCTTGTACAACCCTCATTGAACTGAAAAATTCCTCCTTTGATTGAATGATTTTTTGTGATAATCAATGAATTCTCCCATTTTTCCTTGTGTTTTTTTTATCTATTTATGGGTTTGGGAAGTGTCTAAACTTGTTGGTGTAATGTTCTTTGTCGAGTAGAAGTTGGAAGATACTAAAACTTTACAGATTACCAAAAATTACGTAGAAAAATCACAATCCCGCCTTTTCTTCAGAGTACAGCCGACGCCGATTGTGTTCTGGTTCTCTACTCGTTCGCCAATTTTTTCTTGATTTCAACACCATGTAGTCCAGAATGCAGCCAGCATCGCTTTGGCTACTGGAGCCGGCGCCGGTTCCACGCTGTTCCGGTCTGTTTTTGACAATTTTTCATCACCTCAAAGTGTGTGTTAACAGTGCATGGCCGGCGCTAGTTCCTATGCCCTGTCCGGTGCCGCCTCTCCTCTATTTTGCGACGTTTTTACTTTGTTTTACCCCAAAAACCTGTAATAATGAACAAAATACATTTTCAATGGTAAAATGTCAAATATGAAGGAATATGACTAGCTATTGAACAAAATATATCACAAAAGAGCCTCAAATAACTAGAAAAATGTGACTAATTTAGCCCCTATCAACAAGTTATATGATGAGATGCTCCTCCTTAATATTTTCATATATGAATATTTGAAAATGAGAGAGAAATTAAAGTCAATTTTGTACGTCCAAAACATTGGTGAAAGCATATATGAAATCTTTATGAATGCGAGTTTTGGATGTCCAAAAGGTGTGTATCCAAAACAGTATGGATCTTTTAAGAAAAAGATTTTTGGATCAAGAAAATATGAGTCCAAAACTCCCTCTGACATAATGCACGAGATAATGGATTTTTTTTAGAATCTCAAAGAGTTTTGATTATAAAGGAAGCAATCCGTCTGACTGAAATTTTTATCAATGAAATTGTCACAGAATCAAATCAATAACTTAAAAACATCTTATCAAAGATACCTTAATTACAAAAAGAATACTTTTGGACGAAAAAAATTAGGATACCAAACTGGTGTCCAATTTGGATATCAACACACTGAGATCAAAGATGATCAATATTCATATCAAGCAGTTTATCCAAAAATATCAAATTAAAACACAAAGTTTCCCTCAAGTAAATTTACTACTTAATTAGTGGAATAAGGAGCATAGCATACTATCACATAGATAAATAATCAAATAAATCTGTAGAATAATTACAGCCCAATCAACAGAGTCAATTATAACACTCACAGAATTGTATGCAGAAAATTAGCAAAAAACTATCCCAACATTCCAAGCAAAAACTTCCCATTCAGTTTCATATTCAGAAATCATATCCAGTTTGTCCAAGCAAAAAACTTTCCAGGCAGTTTCATATTCAGTAATCATATCCAGTTTGTTCATGTTTTCTCCCCCTTTATCATCAATCAAAAAGAGTAATAACAGAAAAGAAGTAGAAGAAATAGAATATAGATAGATAGGAAGTATTCAGAATTTAAGCAGATAGCCTAGTGTATAAATAAAGACAGAAAAGTAAATTGTTCAACTACAAAAAGAAAATTCTTCACGATATCAGAGAGAATATCAACTGAAGAGCATTCTGCCAAACTGGTCTTCTTAGGAAATGTGAATAGTTTCAACTTTTGATCCTGCACCCTTTCGAGAGTGTCAACCAGCAATCCTACTGAATTTTCTTTTAACCACAACCTGCTTTTGTCTCTTTCCAGATGAGACATGTGATTTGGAGGAGGCAGAAGGTGCTATAACTTCCAGAATTGGGAATTTTTCCTTGGTTTGCACAATAGCAGGCACTTCCTCCACTACAGGCAGTTCTTGTTCAGTCTCTTCCTCAATGACTAGTTTTTCTTCTATTGCCTTTGTTTGAGCAGATACTGTAGGTGTAGATACCGGGTCATCTGTTTTTGCTGTCTTTTCCACTGCTATCAGTCTACTGCCAAGATTTTGAAGCTCTGAACTGAGGCTATCCAGTTTGACAGCCAATGAGTTGATAGCGTCCAAAATACTCTCAGATAGTCCCATGTCCTTTTCTTTTCCTTTAGCAGAGGATTCTTCTTGAGAATCTTCCTCAAGTTTTCTTTTTGTCCCAACAGAAGGGCAATCTTTCCTTCTGCTTTTATTTTTAACAATATTTCTTTTTCCTCACCTTTAGTATCTCGAAGCAACTTCCATTCATTGCCCACTCTTACATATCCCATTCTCTCAAAAGAATCAAAATTATAAACATTTATTTTTGACGGATCACAGAGAACTGAATTTAAATCAACATTAAAATATCTGAAGACCTTAGTTAACAGATATCCAAATGGCAAGGCTTTGCTAGAGGGATTTCTCAATAGCAGCATTAACTTAGCATCTAAAAACCCAAAACTAATTTGCTTTCCCTCTGCCAAAGCTAACATAATTACCATTTGCAAAATATTTATGGAGGTCTTATGACCAAAACTCGGCACCACCATGGTAGAGACTATATGGTGCAAGATCCTCCCTACTTCATTCAGCCATTTTTTATTTTTATTACTTAAATTTTCAAAACTCCTTCCTCCAACAAAAATTTCCTCAAATTTCTTTAACTCAAATATTTCATTTGCCTCTAGAAATTTATTTAACTCAAAATATTGAACCCCTCCGTCCCTTACTTCACAGATTCTATTCAGCAAACAATGATCAAACTCAATGTTCTTTCCTCTAACTATTGAGACATACCAACGAATCATGAAACCTTCCCCTGTCTCCTCAAGACGTCTTTTCCTTAGATTGGCATAAAATTCCCAAACAAGTGGAGTATATAATTTTTCATCAATAGAAAGTAAACTACCCCAACCAATATGTTCAAACATATTCAACACATTTGAAAGATTCAAAAATGATGAAGAATTAACACGATATCCAGAAATAATGGTTCTATTTCTAGAAACACAGTCATTGTAATTAGATTCACATTTAGAGTCAATAAATCAGAGTACTTGATGTCCAGAACTCACTTATTCTAGTGAAGACTTTAAAGAATCATAATGTGATGTCGAGAAGTTTAGTTCTACTGAGACTTCTATTCCTTTTGCTTTGTTCAAGGTTGAACCTTTCTTTTTCATTTTTGGAGACATTTTTTGTACCTTCTTGGGTTTTGGTGCAGATGATTTTGTTTTTGCCATTGAAAAAGATTAGGATTTTTGGACTATCGGTTGTTTGAAGAGGAAGAACTCAGAGAGTTTTTGGAAAATGTCAGTTACAGAGATTTGGAGGAGAGAAGAAACAAAGTCCTTTGAATATCTGGAGAGTTGTGATATAAAGCACATTGAAAAGACAAATTAACACAGAGATTTGGAGAAAAGCGCAAACCCTTTTTTGAAATTAAAAAATTAGAATATGGAAGCAGTTATAAAAAAAATATAAAGTATAAAAAAATTAGTTCTATTTTGGATTTTGACCTAAATCGAAATAATCATTCAAACAGAACTTTTTCAGAAATGAATTTTGGATGTAGGTTTTGGACACAAATACTGTGTCTAAAAACGTTGTTGGTGTGTTTTGGATACAAACACTATGTCCAAAAACTTCGTTTTCACTAATCCTGCAAAATAAAAAAAAAACTTGTTCCACCAGGTTAGTTATGTGATTTTTATAATTTCCAATCCTCTTCTTAGATTGTTAAATATTTTTTCAACCAGAGGTTTTGTAAAAATATCGGCAAGTTGTTCATCAGTTGAAATATATTCAACACACACATAGCCTTTGAGCACATGATCGCAAATAAAATGATGTTTAATTTCTATATGTTTTGCCCTGGAATGTTGAACAGGATTTTTTGTTAGATTGATAGCACTTATATTGTCACATAATATAGGTACGCAATTAAAATTAAGACCAGAATCAAGCAATGTATTCTTCATCCACAAAATTTGTGCACAACAACTACTGACTGCTATATATTCGGCCTCAGTTGTGGATAAGGATACACAAGCTTGCTTTTTGCTGTGCCATGACACTTGAGAGTGTCCAAGAAATTGACAATGGCCACTTATGCTTTTTCTTTCCAGTTTGCAGCCCACATAATCTGCATCAGTGTATCTTATAAGATCAAATATGTTAGTGTGAGGATGCCATAAGCCATAATCATATGTGCCGATTAGATATCGAAGGGTGCGCTTTATTGCACATAGGTGTGATTCCTTTGGCCATGATTGAAAATGGGCACAAAGACATACTGAAAATATAATGTCAAGTCGGCTAGCAGTAAGATAGTAAGCTTCCAATCATACCTCTATACTTATGTTCATCTACCTTCTTACCCTTTTTATCTTGGTCAAGTTTTATAGAAATACTTATAAGTGTGCAGATTTCTTTAGCTTCGTTCATACCAAACTTTTTGAGCAACTCCTTGGCATACTTAGCCTGATTTATGAAGATTCCATCCTTAGTTTGCTTATTTTGCAGCTCGAGGAAGAAGTTTAATTCTCCCATCATACTCATTTCGAATTCTTACTATATTGTCTTAGCAAACATCTTACACAAAGAGTCATTAGTAGCACCAAAAATGATATCATCAATATAGGATTGAACAATTACTAGATCACCAGAATTATCAGATTTGATGAACAAAGTGGTATTGATCAAGCCTCTTGAAAACCTTTTGAAATCAAGAATCTATTGAGCCTCTCATACCAAGCTCGTGGAGCTTGTTTTAACTCATAAATAGCCTTAGAAAGTTTGAAAACATGATTTGGAAAGTACTCATGAATAAAGTCAGAAGGTTGTTCAACATATACTTCCTCCTCAATAAAACCATTTAGGAATGCACTCTTAACATCCATTTGATAGAGCATGAAATTTTTTAAGGATGCAAAAGCAAGAAGTATTCTTATAGACTCTAGTCTAGCAACGGGAGCAAATGTCTCATCATAAAGTTTTTTTTTTCGATTAAATCCTTAGGCGACTAATCTAGCTTTTATTTCTAATCACAGCTCTGTTTTTATCAAATTTATTTCTAAATACCCACTTGGTACCAATAATCAAAAGATCAAGTGGTCTAGGAACAAGTTTCCAAACTTGATTTCTTTCAAATTAATTCAAATCTTCTTGCATAGCAATAATCCAAAATTCATCATGCAGTGCTACATCAATACAGTTAGGTTCTATATTTAAGAGAAGAGCAAAGTTATCTATGAAATACCGTCTAGTTTTAACTCCATAGTTTGGGTCACCAATGATTTGTTCTTTGGGATGACCTGTTTTGTATTTCCAATCCTTTGAAAATTGTTGATTAATAGAATCTTCAGTTTGTTCCTTTCCTTATTCAGTTTGTTGTTCTTCAATTTCTTCTTCTTTTGCATGAGTATCTAGTAGTGGATCTTTGAGTTGGTCTATTCTTACTTCCTTTGAACCTCCTACATCATCATCATCTTTTATTGGAATATAAATGTTAGATTCATCAAATACAACATGTACGGATTCTTCCACACAAAAAGTTCTTTTATTGTACACTCTATATGACTTTTCGTTAGATGAGTATCCAAGAAATATGGCCTCATCGGATTTGCTATCAAATTTTCCAAGATTATCTCGGGTATTAAGGACAAAATATTTGCAACCAAACACTTTAAAATAAGAGATTGATGGAGTTTTGTCAAACATAAGTTCAAAAGGTGTTTTTCTCAAAAATGGTCTCAGCATAACTCAGTTTACTATATAGCAAGCTGTATTAACAACTTCAGTCCAAAAGTATTTTGAAATAGTGTTTTCACAAAATATAGATCTAGCCATTTCTTGCAAAGTTCGATTTTTCTTCTCAACAACACCATTTTGTTGAGGTGTTTTGGCTACTGAAAATTTGTGAAAGACTCCATTTTCATCACAAAAATGTGTAAATTCATTGTTGCAAAATTATTTACCATTATTACTTCTAATAGAAATCAGTTTGCATCCAATAGAATTTTGGACACATTTGATCAGTTTCAAAAATTCAGAAAAGGCTTCATCCTTTTGTCTAAGAAATAAAGTCTAAGTAAATCTAGAGAAATCATCAACTAGCACATATGCATACTTTTTACCGCCAAGACTAACAGTCCTCATTGGACCAAATAAATCCATATGAATTAATTCAAGAGGTTTTGAGGTTGAAATCATTTTCTTGGATTTAAAGGAAGTTTTGATTTATTTTTCAAATTAGCATGTATCATAAATTTTACTTTTATCAAATTTCATTTTGGGCAGTCCCCTAACAAGCTCTTTTGAGGACAGTTTATTTAGCAAATCA
The DNA here is from genome assembly GCA_026120185.1 of Voacanga thouarsii. Lineage (NCBI taxonomy): Eukaryota > Viridiplantae > Streptophyta > Magnoliopsida > Gentianales > Apocynaceae > Voacanga > Voacanga thouarsii. Next base: position 1,730,659 of record JANUWF010002273.1, read on the forward strand.
AAATATACATGACCTAATCTTTTATGCCAAAGATAACCATCATTGTCATATACGGAGAGGCATCTAATACCATGAGCTATAAGGTCATTTAGATAGAATACATACACATTTCCAACACGATTGATAACAAAGATTATTTTAAGATTTGAGCTATCCATTATAAAATAAGAATCTGAAGGTTTAAAATGACAAAAATTATCAAAACGAAGACATGTTAGGAAAATAAAAAATTTACCTCTGTGATTAAATAGCCCTCTTCGCACTAATGTTGATGTCTGTATAAAGATATTTGAGGATAGTGGCTCACATCCTTGCAAACGCCTACTGCATCTCATCCACGCGAAGCTTTTGATATTCGGAAATGGTGCCCGTAGCACAGCCGGTGAAGGTTTAAAGAAGTGGGTTTGCGATATGTTTCTCTTCTGTGAATGTTTCACAGAAGCTTGTTTCTATGAATTGGGTTTGCCTTCAACGATTTGGTTTTTCCCAATATATTCTCCAAATGAAAAGCTCAAGCAATAATAGCTTCATTCCTTTTCATTTTACACACCCCGAGAGAGTGGCCACCTGCATGAAAATAAAAAGTTTTATACTTTCTGTTATCTTTCACGTAAAACAACATAGGATCCTTTCCGTGTTGTTTTTTTAATTAATTTAATTAATTTAATTTTAATTTTATTTTACCATTGGTCTCATTCATTAGACCAAATAAAATTATTTACTTTTGGGTTTGAACACTCATAAATAATAAATTTTAATTATTTGTTTTCTGAATTATATTAAGCAGTCCAATAAATAATTAACAAGTCCAAATAGACCAATATAAATTTTATACCTTTTATCTAGTTTATATCCATATTAATTTTTTAATTATTCAATCTGGGCCTTATGCCCTGCATAATTAATTAACCAATTAAACTAAATAAAATAAATACTATCTCTCGGACCTTTTATTTTATTCTAATCCAATAATAAATTGGACTAATAAAATAAAACCATAATTATCAAGATCAATTCCTTAATCCAAATCTTTTATGACTTAAGGGCCATTTCGGGGACCAAAAGATACATCGCCTTGGCTACTAAAATTACCAAAATATTCCTACTATATAAATAGTTATATTTTGCATTTTAAATAATTCATAATATCACCATAAGGAAATATTGACCCTAAGGATAATGTTGCGTTAGCAAAGTCTTCGATCTATAGGTGTAATGACTAAAATACCTCTCTACGTATCGCCATGTAATTAGAGAAGAAGAGTATACTAACACCTCTCTAATAGACATCTACCATCCTTAGACCTCTAATCCAATGATCCATGATTCTTGGAATGTTTCCACTTTTCAAGGGAGCTACCCTAAAGTAAACATCCAAATCATGTTCCCTAAGACCCTAGATAATTAGATCATTCGAACAGTCACAAGGGGCGATATAGCATAAAAGCTATCTTGTGCAAGTCTATCTTAACTAGCTAGTTGCATATACCCAACATACAAGTATATTGGTTCAACGAAAGAACTTCAACTACAGTATATCAAAGTGTATGCTTCTAACCTCGTTAGACCACCAACTCATACTTAAAAGGTAGAGTATTAGTCCACGCTGTAACAGTAATAGTTTGGGTTTCTTTTAAATAGTACTTTTAGAAACTACTATTACAGGTCTTGTTCTACGTATTCGAGATACACTCATGCTATGAAGTGAGTGGACTACTTACTGGCTAAAGGTAAATCATTCCCCAATTGGAATTCATAACACAATAACCTATACATGATGAGATTCTCATTCTCATCAATCTATTAAGAACAAATATTTATGTGTTAAGTAACCCGTGATCCATACCTTGCTGTGAAAGACTACCATTTACATAGATCACTTACTTAAACACAATGGGTCATTTTCAAATAAAAATCGTGCACAAATGAAATGTAAATTCACAAACAAATTTTGAGAATATATTCTTTTATTAATAAATTCGATAATTATATCAGATAAATTAATCTAGAGAGCATATATTCCAACAGAATCCTTTTTAAAAATGACTTTGCAGCCATTTTCACATAGTTGGTTAATGCTAGACAAATTATATTTCAAATCATCAATTAGTAATATTTGTTTTATAATGGTTGAGAAACCTTTACCAATGTTACCAATGCCAAGAATCTTTCCTTTCTTCTTGTCTCCAAAAGTAATGAATCCTTCATTTGTGGTCTGCATATCTTCTAACAAGGTTGCGTCTCCAGTCATGTGTCTTAAACAACCGCTATCCAAGAACCACTTGGTGAAACTCAAAGAATGTGCCTATACATGAGAAGGAGGAGTGATTTTTGGTACCTACACTTTCTTGGGTTCATGGAGGTTAGTAGCATTTCCTTTAATTTTCTAGAAAGTTGTTCCACCGGATTCCATTTTTCTTTTAATAAGACATCTCAATGCTATATGTCTCGATTTTTCACAATATGTGCATACTTTGTGTGTCGTGTAACATGAGACAGGTTTAACAAATTGAGGCTTATGAATTTTGTCCTTATTCTCATGTTTATATCCTAAGCCATTTCGATTTCCAACTTGATATTGAATCCCAAGTAATTTTTCCAGATTTTTTTTTTCATTTGTGAAGTTTTCAATACATGTGGTAAGGTCATTGACTCTATTTTTCATGTTATTAAAAGTGCTAACCATACTTTCAAAAGTTTGAATTCTATCACACAAACTTCTATTTTCTAGAGATACATATTGTAAAGTAGTCATGATCATATCTTTTTCAATAATAGCACTTATATGTGACTCAAGAGACATTTTGTTCTCACTCAACAACTTTTCGTTCTCATCTATCAATCAATTAATCTTCAATTTCATTTCTTTATTTTTTCTGGATAGTGTTTTTTAGTTCATGGAACATATCAATTAACAACTCATTCGGATCATCATGCTTTTCAGTCATAGATATAAGCGAATTAGATATAAAATTAGTTGTAGTAGAGTTTACCTCGCTTTCCATGGCCATAAAGCATATGTTGGCAGTTTCATTCTCAGAATCTTCTTCTTCAGACTCAGTTCCATTTAGGTCCCAAGTCGCCATCAATCATTTGCCTTTCTTTGCCTTCAGGTCTTTCTTCTTTCTAAGCATTCTACCTTCATTTCCTTTTACAACTGGACAATCAGTAATGAAGTGTTCAGTGCTTTTACATTCATAACATTGAGGTTTGAACACTGAGGTTTGTCCTTTTTTTCTCACGAACTTCTTTCCTCTTTTGAAGTTTCCTTTGTTAAACATCCTTCTGAATTTTTTTGTTATCATTGTCAGATCTTCATTGTCTATTTCTGTACCATCACTACTGTCAGATTGATTACTTTCTTCATCCTCTTTTTCAACTCTCAATGCTATTCCATTTTTACCTTTATCGTGATCATCGGATTCTTGAAACCTTTTGAGTTTCATTTTATGTGTTAGAAGAGAGTCGATTAGCTCTTTGGTTGGTAAGGATTTTAAATCCTTAGATTTTTCCATTACAAGAGCTTTAGGCTGCTAGCTTTTAGGTAAGGTATCCAGAATTTTTCGATTTTGTTCCCCAAGGGAATAAACCTTTTCAGAGACTTTAAGACCATCTGTGATATTTGTGAATCTAGTGAACATATAGTGATGCTTTCATTCGGCTTCATTATAAATAATCCATAATCATAAATTAGAAGCCCCAATTTTGATTCTTTAACTTGGTTTGTCCCTTTATGGGTGACCTCAAGTAATTTCCATATGTCATGGGCTGAATCACAACCACTAACTCGATTGTAATCAGTCGTATCTAGTGCACAGTATAAGATGTTCATAGCCTGAAAATTCAATGTCATCTTAGCATTGTCTTCAACATTAAACTTGTCATTCTGTTTAGACATTTTTACGCCATCAACAACTTCTGATGGAATAAAAGGACCTTTTTCTATCAAATTACACAACTCAAAGTTGATTGAACACACATAGATTTTCATTCTGTTTTTCCAGAATGTGTAGTTGTTTCTATTGAACAAAGGAGGTCGAAGATCCTTCAACATATAGAAAAGAAGATGAGCTTGCCATGAGGATATTTCCTACAAGGTTGTTAAACCAAGAATATGTAGACCAAGCTCTGATACCAAATGAAAAACCTTAGAGGGGGGGTGAATAAGGTTTTTGACAAACTATAAATTTTCAAATCGTCTGATATACAAAATATTGATGATCTTCAAGTTTCTTGGACTAACTTCATGGAAACAAAGAAAGCTATCCAAAAAAACTTTAAGAACTATCCAGATTTAGACTAAAGTAAGAAATACAATGCAGTTGATGTTGTATGCCGAGAAATGAGACATAGAATGTATAGTGGTTCAATCTACTAATATCTACATTCACTACCTTAAGCTCACACTTAAGGATTTTCAACCAAATTTTATTTACTCAACTTAATAAAATCAAATTATACCAAATACAAGAGAGAATTACCACACTTGGTTTTCCAAAACCTCTCAACCAAATAATCAAATCAAGGTTCACCACAAATGGGTTTTACACCATAACCTTGTAATACAAAAAGAGATTGAATATCAATGGAACAGTGAAAGCTCACTTGTTTGAGCAGATGTGCACCAAGAAAAATGCACAAATACTTTCACATTTTAAACACAATTTGAATTCACTTTGAGCACTTTGATAAAGGAGATTTTTGTTTTCTATAGAGTAAGAGTGTTTCTTAGAAGGATGCCACAAAAATCTTCTGTCAAATCATGTTTAGAGACTTTATATAGAGCCATAAAATGAAGTACCAACGGCTATAAAACGACTATAATTTTTCTGTTAAATTTACCCGTGTTTTGGACTCATGTTTCAGACGACGATGTATCCAAAAGGTAAGTCCAAAATGGCACTTTTTCAGGTAGAAACGATTCGACGCTATTTACAAGATTTTAGACGAATCTTTTGGATGCAGAATCATCCAAACTACTCAATCTAAAATTCTAAGATTTTTTTAAAACTTTGAAATCTTTTTCTTTGTATGCTTCAAGGTAGAAACCAATTGAATCATAAGGTAAAGAGACATAAAAATTAACAAGAAATACCTTAATAACAATTCTTAGTCTAAAGTTCTTCCATAAGGACTTTTTAATATGCAATCTCATAAGTTTGAACTTCATCTTGATCACCCATACTTGAATTCCATGGCTCAAAAGTTGCTTAACAATCTTATTTGAATGTCTTAGAAGAACTGTGGTCAAACATGTAATATGACATATAGATTACACAAGTTAGTCCACATCAATATTTGTTATAAGTCAAAATATAAGAGAAAGCCCTTAGGGCTAACATCTTGAAAAGCTATTGCATCAAGGAAAAGTAAGAAATTGGGTAAATCCTTGTATAAAGATATTTGTGAACAAAAGCACTTCTGCAAGTCAAATGCACGGATTGCCGTGGAAATGTACTATGGATGCAATTATAGACAATTTTTCTTTTCTTTTCTAGTCAATCAAATAATTTTAAATTGAGCAAAACTTTTTCTAAAAACCAATTTTGAAAAGAAATTTGGAAACTATAATTACTATTTCAAAAAAAACACATTGAATGATTCTTCTTTTCCTAAAAGAGACAAATACAACGTTGAGTACTCAATAAGGGTAGACTATTAGGACTAGTCTTTAAAGGGTTGAGTAAGTCTCTCAATAGGATGCCACCTCTGAAGGGTGAACCCTGCCTAGATAAGATGACAGTTCTTGTTGATCAGGCCGATCCGAGCTAGCAATACAGTTTAGGTGGGCTGTTTATTTTCGGAGTGGACAACCGGTAAGTTTGGGTGCAGAGATGGAGGAGTATCTCACTGGGTAGGTCATACACTCACCTTGTATCAGCATGCACAAAGTGTGACATCCTGATCATTCTCTTGTCATGATGCACAAAGTATGGCATCCTGACCATTCTCTTGACATGGTGCACAAAGTGTGATGTCATGTCCATTCATGATGCATAACTTCATAGTCAATATTATTAGTGTGGTTATTTCTGTTCAAGTTGAGCATTTTTACTTTACAAATGCTGAAAAAACACCACTCAATGTTCAAAGATAAATTTCTGAACTTGAAGACTTTTTATTATGACTTGTTCAAAACTTGCATACATGAACTGTTTTTCCTGAAATACTATGAGCACACACAGGACTTATTAGGAAATACTTCTCACAACTTTTATATCATGTCTTCAAGTCAATCCTGCTTGGAAGGTTGATTTACTTATGCTGCCATGAGCTTGGAAGATTTATTTTGATGTATATATTTATTGGAGGATTTAGTTACCATCTATTTGTTCCAAGACTTATATAAGTACTATTTTGGGATTGTAAGAAGTTTATTATTAAGTTATTTCCTTTTATATTTTCTATTACCTAATAATAAGACCCCTTGTCCCTAGGACGGGGCGATATCCCTGCCCCTTTTGGGGTACGTAAGTAGTGGGTTGTTACACGTTAAATTTTCATTATCCCAATATAACTCCCCTACGTGTGGGAATTTGCTTGTACTCTTGGAAGTTTAATTGGAGTTCTAAATTCCCAAAGAATCTCTTTTGCCTTAATTTTAGGTTTCACTTATTCATACATAAAAAAGATTGAAAATCTGTATTAGCCTAACCATCAAAGGTTAGAGCTTTAACTTGCCAAACTGCCACGTCTCAACTAAAGGAATGTTTTTTGTTTTTTTTTTTTTTCAGATCTCGAGTTTACATACACAGATCTAACTATTTATGGAATAGCCTTCTTATTAAATCAGTTTTCTATTTTAGCCATCTGAGTCGATTTTCGCAGGAGTTAGATTGGCCAGGACATTCTATACCCTACCAACTCGGCCAACTACACTTTTCACAGCCTAACACTTTTTGGTGTCAAGAATATAATCACCTTGAAGTAAGCCTGCATAATCATTTCATGTTATTATGTTTCGGAAGAGCTATCAACAATATAGAACCAAACAACAATGGTACAACTGGTCATTATGATAAAACTAATCATTCCTCAGTAGGTGTCGAATTTACGACTCACCCAACATCTCTTTGGCAATCCGATAGCAGTTTGATGAGAATACTGGAGAATTGATGCAAAGCTTAGTGCAATAATTTGTTATTGTGTTCAAACCAATGCCACAAATGAGTTATAGGCATTGGTTAGGGTAAGAGGAAACATCCTAATAGCAACATCCCTACCAGTCGAGACTAATACAACTATTCACCATTTGTAGTAGAGTAATGTTTCTATTGCACGCAAAGATATAGGCTCATCATCGATAAGACTTAGACCTCCAGTTTCAGTCAATCTTGGAGCTTACCCAGCATGGATAGTACATCCAGATTTGAGTAGTTCCAATACTAGAATTAATCTTATCTTCCCGCTATCCAGTCGTCCAACGTCTGGCTGTCTGGCCCTCTTGAAATATATCATTCAGTTGGTGTAGGTATACCCTTACACTGGGGGGTAAATGCCCACTTATGTAGGATGTAACCATTCAATGAAGAACCAATACCTATATTTACTAAAGGCTTAAAATGGCAAAAATCATCATAACAAAAGCATGCTAGGAAAATGAAAAATTTACCTCTATGATTGAATGGCTCTATTCGCACTGGTGTGGATGTCTGTACAAGAATAATTGAGGCTATTGGATCACGTCCTTGTAAATGGCTACTGTGGCTCATTCACGCAAAACCTTTGATCTTCCGAAATGGTGCCCGTAGCACAGTCGGTAAAGGCTTAAATGTTGGATTTTGATAAGCCTTGAAGGCTTGGTCAAAATGCTTGCAGGGTCTCTATCTCTCTGTGATTGAAAATGAACTCCGAAGTTCTGTTTACCAATTTAAGCCTTCAATTCATTTTCATTCATTTTAGCAGATCCCCCGAGAGAGAGTCCATTCTCATGCAAATAGAAAGCATCCATACTTTTTGTTATCTTACACGCGAAACAACATGAGTTCAATCCCGTATTTTTTAATTTAATTAATTAATTAATTTAATAATTAATTTATTTAATTTTTTTAATTTTATTTTACCCTTGGTCTCATTCATTGGGTCAGATAAAATTATTTATTCTTAGATTTATATACCCATAAATAACAAATCTCAATTATTTATTTTTTGGACTTTATTAAACAGTCCAATAAATAATTAACAAGCCCAAATAGACCAATATAAAACTTCATACCTTTTATCTAGTTTATATCCAGATTAATTTTTTAATTATTTAATCTGGGCCTTAGGCCCTAAATAATTAATTAACCAATTAAACTAGATAAAACAAATGCTCTCTCTCAAACCTTTTATTTTATTCTAGTCTAATAATAAATTAGACTAATAAAATAAAACCCATAATTATCAAGATCAATCTCTTAACCCAAAATTTTCATGACTTAAGGGTCATTCCAAGATTAAAAGACACATCGTCTTGACTACTAAAATGACCAAAATACCCCTACTATATAAATAGCTATATTTTACATTTTAAATATTTTCTAATATCACCATAAGGAAATATTGACTCTAAGGACAATGATGCGTTAGCAAAGTCTTCGACCTACATGTGTAATGACCAAAATACCCCTCTATGTATCGCCGTGCATTTAGAGAGGAGAAGTATACTAACACCTCTCTAAAAGACATCTACCATCCTTAGACCTCTAGTCCAATGATCCATGACTCCTAGAATGTTTTCACTTTCCAAGGGAGCTACTTTAAAATAAATATCCAAGTCATGTTCCCCAGGTTTCTGGATAATTAGATTATTTGAATAGTCACAATGGGCAATATAGCGTAGAAACTATCTTGTAGAAGTCTATCTTAACTAAGGGTGCAATTGTGTTATGTTCGAGTTGACGGGTCATGTCAACTTGAAATAATTACACTTGATAGGTCAACCTGAACACGACCCGATTAATAAACGTGTCGTGTCGTGTCGTGTCAACTTGTTTATTTTCGTGTCGTGTTCGAGTTATAAAACGGGTTGACACGACATGACACGATTAAACACAAAAATTAAATAGAGAATTACTAAATCCGTCAACCTAAATACCTACTAAATCCATCAATCTGTGTACCATTACACAAAAAATTTTTAAAAATCAAATCAAACTATATAAAATTAAAAAAACTAATAAAACAGCTCATAAAGTCATAAATAATCAATAAAATAACAAACCATCTAGCTACATATCTAGAGATCTCAATAAATTCATAAGCTTTAATCTTAAAAATCTAAACAATTATAAATACTATAATAATTAATTAAGAATGATTCATTTACCATATATCAAGTAAATAGCCACATTAACATCATTTATTTTCCTTAAGAGGTCTCATATAATTAAACAAAATAGACACAAATAATTCAATTAATTCATATAATAAAATTTAATTCAATTAATTCATATAAAAAATAAATTTTCTAATTTTTTATAGTGAAATTTGTAGGATATTATAAAAAGTATTAAATATTAGCATTAAAAAAAAGCTAAACGGTTTCGCATGTTAAAACGGGTTGAACTCGTTTATGACCTGAACACGTTTAAAGTTAAACGGGTCGACCCATTTCGATCTGAACCTGCAAAACTCCAACCCTAACCCACTATAACTGTGTCGTTTTCAAGTCATGTTCAATATTGCTACCCCTAGTTTTAACTAACTAGTCACATGTACTCAACATACAACTATATATTGGTTCTACGAAAGAACTTCAATTACAATATATCAAAGTATATGTTTCTAGTTTCGTCAGACTACCAACGAATACTTAAGTGGTAGAGTATTAGTCCACGCTATAACAGTAATAGTTTGGGTTTCTTTTAAATAGTACTTTTAGAAACTACTATTACAGGTCTTGTTCTACGTATTCAAAATATGCTCATGCTATGAAGTGAGTGGACTACTCACTGGCTAAAAGTAAGCAATTCTCTATTTGGAATTCATAACACAATAATCTATACATGATGAGATTCCCATTCTCATCAATCAGTTAAGAACAAACATTTATGTGTTAAGTAACTCGTGATCCATACCTTACTGTGAAAGACCACCATTCACATGGATCACTTACTTAAAACAACATGGCGTACATGAGACTTCCCACAGCTGAAGCATTGGGAATCCTACTCATCCTGTCTTTTTCCTCTTAAGACTTAGGACAGTCCTTAAAACAAAAAGACAATCCATGTCTACAAGGGATTAGAGCTCCATTGCATAAGTCCATGCTAAACTTAGCCAACATCTTGTCAATGTATATTATTTGGGATAATCTTAACTTTCTCTACTTCTTATTTCTAAGAAGTTTAATCCCGAGAATGTAACTGGTTTCTCCCAAATCCTTCATACTAAATTAATTAGATAGTTAAACTTTAGTAGATGACAATATCTCTATATCATTCCCAATGAGTAGAATGTCATCCACATATAGGACAAAAAAAATCACATTTATGCCTTCCAATTTTCTGTACACGCATAGTTCGTCCTCGTTTTGAATGAAATCGTAAGACTTTACAGTCTTGTCAAAATGAATGTTCTATGTTCTAGATGCCTGCTTAAGTCTATAAATGGACTTCTTAAACTTGCAAACTATATGTTCCTGGCCTTTAGCAATAAAACCTTCCGGTCAAGACATATAGATGTTTTCGTTAAGATGGCCATTAAAAAATAATGTCTTAACATTCATTTGCCATATCTCATAGTCGTAATGACATACAATGGCAAGAAGGACACGAATAGACTTAAGCATGGCTACTGGAAAAAAAGTTTTATCATAATCGATTCATTCTTTCTGAGTATACATTTTCGCTACAAGCCTAACTTTAAAAGTTTTCACCTTCCCATCCGCTCCCCTCTTCCTCTTGTATAGCCACTTACATATAATGGGTTTTATCCCTTCAGGTGAAGCTACAAGATCCCAAATCTGATTGAAGGACATAGATTTAATCTCGATTTTCATTACTTCATGCCATAGATCTGCATCAACATCAGTAAACACCTCCTCGTATCTAGTGGGATATTGTTTCTGATTGTCAGAAACCAGCTCAAAAGCCTCTCCTGTCCATCTTTCTAGAACTCTAGATATCCTTCCACTATGACAAAACTCCATTTGTACAGGTTCTTGAGGTTGTGCCTCTTTTTGTTCCATAATCGGGTCTGAAGAAGTTGATTCCAAAGATAACTTCTCCTCAAGTTCCAACCTTGTTGAACATTTAGTAGAAGTACTTTAATCATCTTTCAAATATCTAGCATTAGTACTTATCAGTATTTTTTGCTCATTGGGATGAAAAAAGTAATCTCCTTTTGTCCCTTTTGGATAACCAACAAAGTAGCATAATTCTGATCTTGGTTCTAACTTGTTTCCCTTTATCAGTACCTAAGCTGGAAGCCTTATATCCTGAGATAATTTAGACTTGGCTTACGCCCAGTCCACATCTCATAGGGAATTAGCCAAGGATAGAGCCTAAAGAAGCCGAGACCTAGGCTTCTTTTGTGAACAGTTTGGATTGCCTTCATGCAATTCAGAGCCCTATAGGAGACATAAGCACAAACAGTCGCAATCCAAGCCCACTTACCATAGAAGTAAGCCCAAATTCAGAAAATCGTCAAAATATCCAGCCCTTCCTGCTCCTCAACCTAAACCTCATAAAACCAAAAAGATTTATTTCCCCAATGACAAATCCAAACCTGTTACTTATTTCAAATGTGGAAAGCCAGGCCATATAGCCAGGTATTGCAGAGTCTCCAAAAGAATCCATGAACTCTCATTGGATCAAGAACTACTTGATAAGATTCAGAATCTTTTGTGAATCAGAGTCTAACCTTTCTGATGATGAGCATGATCAGCAATTCAACCAAATCCAAGCAGATGATATTCCCTCCTCATCCTCAGAAACTGATGAAGAACAACCTTCAATAAATGTCCTCTCTAAGGAGCAAGATTTACTCTTAGAAATTATAGACAATCTTCCTGATGATACTACCAGAAAGGAGTACTTGTATAAATTCAAACAAACTCTGCATCAGCTATCATCTTCAAGATCCAATTCATTTGATAATCATCCTAGGATTGTCAATACTTACAATATTACAAATATTCTCAATAGGTTTCTTACTAAACCTCAAAAATATGTTACAATTCAAGATTTGCAATCTGAAATTTCCATCCTCAAACAAGAAATCAGAGAAATCAAAGCTTCTCAAGAAATAGATAGGTTAGTTCTCCAACAACTCTGTTCGAAAGATGACATATTAGTTTAACCAAAAGCCTCAAATCCTCAAGAGCCAAACTAATTTTTGAATTATATTTCAAAAGTATCCATCTAGAAATGGCATGCCAGAATTACCCTGGTAATCAACAATTGTTTCACCCTTGAAATTCCAGCCCTTCTAGACACAAATGCTGACCTCTATTGTATCCAAGAAGGACTTATTCCTACCAAGTTCTTTGAAAAGACCAAAGAAAGTCTCCGATCTGCCAATGGTAAGAAATTAGGTATTAGTTTCAAGCTTTCAAATGTTGGGGTAAAACACTCTTCTTTATCTATTTTTACTTTTTTCCTATTAATCAAAGATATCACTAACCCTGTTATCTTAGGAACTCTTTTCATCCAACAGATCATTCCTTTCATGGTCCTCAAAGAAGGTATTCAAGTTACTTACCTAAATCAACAAATTCTCATTCCCTTTATAGGCCTCCTATTGAGAAAGAACTCTGATTTTTGGAAAATAAACAATCTCAAATCAACTTTCTGAAAGCAGATTTGGCCTTCAAAAGACTCCAGCTACAATTGCAGGATTCAACTACCAAATCAAAAATCCACGTTATAGCAACCCATATTCAGCAACATCTCTGTTCTGATCTTCCTACTGCCTTCTAGCACAGGAAACAACATATAGTCTGACTCCTTTATGAGCCTAACTTTATGAAAAATCTATCCCAACTAAGGCTAGACCAATCCAAATAAACCATGAATTGACCACTCTCTGTCAAAAGGAAATCCAAGATCTCCTGTAAAAGAAGATCATCACTTCAAATACATCCCCATGGAGTTGTGCTGTATTTTATGTTTACAAAAATGCTGAAATTGATAGAGGTGCTCCGAGATTGGTAATCAATTATAAACCCCTCAATATAGCACTAAGGTGGATAAGATATTCTATCCCGAACAAAAAAAAATTTGCTCAACAGGCTGCATGCTACAGTCATATTTTCAAAATTTGATTTGAAATCTGGATATTGGCAAATTCAAATAGATCCCAGAGATTGGTACAAAACTGCATTTACAGTTCAATTTGGACAATATGAATGGAATGTAATGCCTTTTGGTTTGAAAAATGCTCCTTCTAAGTTTCAAAGAATTATGAATGAGATTTTCAACCTTTACTCCCAATTTATCATTGTCTACATTGACAATATGTTAGTTTTCTCAAATAGTTTGAAACAACATTTCAAACATCTTAATGTTTTACCTTTTACCATTAAACATAATGGTTTAGTACTTTTAAAAACAAAATTTAGCCTTTTCCAAACTAATGTTCTATTTCTCAGACATAATATTTAATAGGGAACTATCACTCCTATTTCCCGATCAATTCAATTTGCTGATAAATTTCCTGACTAAATTCTGGACAGAACTCAACTCCAAAGATTCCTTGGTTGTTTAAACTATGTTTTTGAATTTATTCCGGGAATTAAAAATTTGATTAAGCCATTACATGATAGGCTTAAACAACCTCCTCCTCCATGGACTAATGTTCATACTTCAATTGTCCAACAAGTCAAGTATCAGGTCACGAATCTTCCATGCTTATCCTTGCCAATACCCAAGCTCCAAAAATTGTTGAAACAAATGCCTCTGACATTGGTTATGGTGGTTTCCTGAAGCAACAGAAAAATGGCAAAAAGCATATTGTTGCATTTGCATCCAAGTATTGGAATAGTTCTCAGTAGAACTATCCATCATCAAAAAAGAAATTTTAGCAATTGTTTTATGCATCCAAAAGTTTCAAGCCGATTTGCTAAATCAAAAGTTTTTATTATGAATCGATTGCAAAGTTGCAAAATATGTTTTGCAAAAAGATGTAAAAAACCTTGCATCTAAACAAATATTTGCTAGATGGCAAGCTATTCTATCTATATTTGATTTTGATATAGAGTATATTAAAGGTTCTTCAAACTCGATTCCTGATTTCTTAACTCGGGAATTCCTGCAGGGTCGATAGTCCTATGGCTCCCAAACCCAGAAATAAAAATTTGAAACTCAAAGAGCTTCCTGCCATTCCTACTCCTAATAAACAGGAACCAAAGAAAGAGTCCTCTGGACCATTCACTGGCAAAACCCAATTTACAAGCCCAAAAGACTATGCGATGACCATAGCCTAAACACCACAGCCTGTAAAAATTCAGGAATCAATCTCTTTGAAAAACCTGACTTCTAAAAGTTAGGCCGACATTGTGGAATTTGAAGATTCGCAAGAAGGCCAAGTCCAATCTGCATGGACAGTGGCCGATATTCATGAATGGTGCAGAAAAATGGGATTTCCACTTCCCACGGCAAGCCAACAGATGGGCTTTCCATCCAACAATCCAAATCAGCTTACACAAGCTGATCCAAAACAGGTAAATCAGGTAAAATCTTCTGAACTTAAAATTGTGGAGGTTTCCAATCCCACCAAATCTGGAAAAATAATTTCCAAAAACACAAACACCAGCACAATGCAGTCGGCATCCTTAAAGGTTCTTTCTTCCGAACCACAACCTGTTTCTTCCAAGCTCTCTTCCTCCCCTGAGCTTGCATACTTCAAAACTCTAGGAGTCTATAAACTCCTTCAAATGGAACCCGAATTCTGGAATTCTAATCCACAATTAGCAGCTAGACAACTCTTTGGCCCAGATGTTAATTTTGTCCAGAAATCACCTAAATTCACCTAAAAGTACTACGAGTTTATACTAGTAGATACTGAGAGTGCATCCTTCCACTCTCACAAAAACAAGAGGATTGAATCCTTCATTACAAATACCTTAGTCCAAATTCATTCAATCCATACTCCTTCAGTATGGAAAGCCTCACCAAATACCTTCAAACGTTTTTTCCAACCTTTTAACCCTATGGTGTATAATTATTAGGACTACCAAGTAGCCTGGGTAAATGCCTTCACCTTCCAAAACAAATAGCAAAGCCATTCATGGTTTTTCTATTTTAATAAAAAGAAATCTACACAGATTGTGTTCCCCCATTAGTTTGTCAATCAATGGTGGTCAGCCTATAGACTAACTGAGAAAATTCTCCCTCAACCAGTCAGAGAAGGATTTGATTATTTTCAGTCTAGATACTCAAATCCACAACCAGCAGTTCCCCTCCTCAAACTTGCCTGGATATACTCCCAAAAGTTTGCATATCACAAAGAGGCAAACCAGGATGGCCTACCATATCTTGCCCTCCAAGGACATTACAAATGGTAGAAAAACTGGGATGAAAAAAATACTTACATCCCTTCCATGGAAAAATGGTCCAAACAAAACCCCAAGTATCTGTCTTTGGCAGATAGTCAGCAAACGGAGTTCCTCCAACAGAAATCTATTGTAGCTGCCACTCTTGCAGCCTCCAAGTCCCAAGAAGATTTTGTAGCAGCCTTACAAATGATGTTACAACAATTACAGGGACAATCTTCTACCTTAACACCTGAAGCATCTACAGAAGATCAAGAGGTGGAATCAGAAAAGGAAGAAGATGAAGAAGATTATTATTGTGAATAATAATCAATGACTTCACTCATAACGACATTGATGATGGCTAATTGACATCAGCATGACCACATCAATGACGTGAAGAAAACACTGTAGCAACTTTATGAAGCCACTGTACACTGTAGCGGCTTTAATAAAGCTACTGTAGATTTACTTTTTTTGGCTATAAATAGCCATCCCAACTTCATTGTAAGACACACTTGCCACACCATAGCACTTGTATCTTACACCTTGCACATCTTATCCCAAATACCAGCAAGATCCTCTCCGGTTAGAATTCAATTCTAATCTTCAATATTGTACTTTTATTTTAGTAATAATATCTGAGTTTCATTTGCATATGGTCGGCTAAAGCCGCCTCATTTGCTTTCAGTTCATTACTTACTTTCAGTAATTTACTTATGTTTTAATTTATTTGTGCATTCCATATGCAGCCTTACTTTCTTTAATTTATTTCTCGTTCCCCCTTTCCCTTTCAGGCAAAGCTTTCCGTCCCCTTGGTAGTGGACGGGAAGCTTATACTTCACTCAACAAAATTAATTACACGATTATACTTCACTCAACAAATTAGAGAGAGAGAGAGAGAGAGAGCAGAGTTACAGGATTAGCAGGCCAGACTGGTCAACTCCAAATTAAAAGTAGCAGTGCAGTATAGAACTAATTTTCCGGTTTGGACTGGGCCCATTTGCTCGACTGTGGGTCCAACTTTGGGTCGCATGGTTTCTCCACAAAAGAAAGAGTCGTTGGGCCTTTTATCTGAAATTGAAAAATTATATCCAGAGGAGTGTTTAAAAGAAGGAAGGAGAGAAGTTTCAAAAATAAGATGTTTTTGAAATTAACAGTACTTTAATCTTATTTCTACTAGCAGCAGTCTTAGTTAAAATTAAAAAAAATAATGTTCAAGTGTCAATTCCATATTAATTTATTATTTTTGTTAGAAATTAAATAAATATCTATTGTTTCGAGTGGTTTAAAATAAATAGATTTCTATTTAAACTTTCAAAGCTAATATCATTCATTAATTAATGATACAATTTAGAGTTCAACTAATTATTATTATTTTATTTAATTAATAAAATAAAACAGTAATTATAAATATTTTAAAATATTATGTCAAATAAAAATAGAACATAAAAAAAATGAGTATTCAAGGAAAAAAGCCAAAACAGATATGGACACAAACGGTCTCTTTTTGGCTTATAAATAAAATAATTAAAATATCAAAAAAAAATTATTTATCCCGAGTAACGCTCTCTAATAAAATATAAAAATCGAATTCTAAACAGTACATAAAAAAAGATATTAAATCTTGTTAATAAAATACTTTTCTACACCCAATTTTCAAGTATTCGATGCGAAATTTATATCTTGTATGTTAATACAATGTTAATATTATAGGAACTATTTTCCTCCCTTTCCTATTTTTGCGCAAGAACCCCCTTCTTCCCTTCCAACTTTTCTGCATAACGCCCTTCCTCCCCTTGTCCAGTTGCTATCATTATAATATATTCGTTTATAAAATTTAACAGTTGTGAGAATTGACTGGTTTCTAAAAGTGTTCGTTCAGTAATTTAATAAATAAAAATAAATTCACGATTTATCTGCCGAGGCTATCACTATCAGTAAAAGAAGCTCATTCTATTGTTAGACATGATAAGGTTGGACTTACATATATCGAACTGGTGATTTTGTCTCACAAAATTTCTTTTGTTTGTAAAATCTTTTGTTAATTTTGTTTAAATTTTTGAATTCAATTCAAAACAAATCAAGCTGAGCTCAAATTTAAACAAAATTAACAAAATTCAAGTTTAGGTCGATTCAACTTTGGGTACATTTCTTTTACATTTGTTCCCCCAAATATTACGTTAGGTTCTTTTATGAAAAAATATATCTAATGTAAATTTTTTAAAATATTAATAATTTTATTATTCGCTTCCTAAGGAGGTCGTAATGTTAATGTTTGAATTTATAAATTCTTTATAAACTTCAAATTTATACATATATTATTTTTTTAAAAATAAATATAATCTTATGTTAGTACGATCGTATTACAAGTTAAATTATTCAATTATTAACCAGAAATTAGCATAAAAAATATTGAAAATATGTTTTAAGACACTTCCACTGGTGCTAAAAATGAGCCAAACTAAATAAAGACGAGCTCAAATTTGACTCACTCAATTCATATTAGCTGTGAGTCAATTTTATTGGCTCATATTTAATAACAATGGACAATTCAACTCGATTTATTTATAAAAAATGTACAACAAATTTATAAATCCTATTATATTTATTCAAATTAAAATTATTATAATGAAGATAAAAAATAATTTTTATGACTTTTTCATATAAATAATATAATATTCGTAGCCTTTTTTAAATATATAGACATTAAAATTTAGTTATAAAAACAAAATGTAATATATATATATATTAAAATTTTAAAACCTTATATATATTAATTTAAAGGAAAATAAATGGTATTAAATAAAAGTCTAAGATATATTTCTATATTTTTTCTTATTATTGATAAACCTTACTTGTTATATGAGAGAGAGAGAGAGAGAGTCAAATTTCTCCAAAGCGAAGCTTTACTCATATTTAAATGAGCCAAATCTTGACTCATGTGCCATTGGAGTGTTATTTCAATTGATAATTTATTTAGTTTTATTATTAAATCTTTTTAAAATATTTCCTTTTTATTGTATTATTATTAGAATATTTTTATTTAATGTAATGTAAAAATATAATTTTACTAAATAATAATAACTTTTATAATAACAAACCATTCAAATCAAATTAAAATAATTAAAATCGAAATTAATAGTTTAAGATTTTAAATAATTTAAATGTTTTAAAAACTGTCATAATTAATTTGATTTTAAAATAATTAAAATCAAATAAAATTAAACCGTAAACACTCGTGTGGCTCATAACCTGAGTTTCTTAGCCAAAATTACTAATATGTAAAGCTAAGGGATAAAGTCATGTGGGTTTGACACCTCAATAGATTTAGGTTAATAGGTTATTTTTTTGTTGACGTCTTGATGGTTTTACTAGAGAAGTATCTGTGAAGTTGTTTTTGATATTTCTTTAGATTTTTTCTTAGGTGTATTAACTACGTATGAATCTGGGTTTCAGAATTTGGGTTTACTTCGTAGGTTCCGTTTGATTCTTATTGTGCTTAGAGGAGATTTTTTATGAGAATGAAGTGGGATATTTATAGGAGTTTGGGTTCCTCGGTTTCATTTGTTCGGTTTGGTGCTATATTTATAGTAGATGCTTCGAATTCCTTACATTGTTTGGGATTCATCACTGAACTTTGTTTGTTTTGTTGCTTCAAATTCATTGCTGAATTATTGAAATCGATCAGCAGCTACAATAGTTAGGGATTCAATTCGTGTCTTTTTGCTTTCTGGGTTTCATGTGATTGAAGATGCGATTTAATGCTTGGGCTCTGATGTATAGGTTTTGCTCAGTGTCCGGCTAAAGAGGCTTGGTTTTGTTGGTTTCGATGCAATGGTGAAGGTTCTTAGTTTTGGTGCTTCGAAATCATCGCCCAACATTAGATTTGATTTGCACGCCCAAGACTTATTGATTCAATTTGCTTCTTTTTACTTGCTTGGTTTCTGGTCATTTAATATCCCATTTTATGTTTTCCAGAAATCTATTTCATTGTAAAAGTCTAATGTTTCAATTTAAAGAACAAGAATATTTTTATTTTCCTTTGCATTCTAAAATCATCAAGTGTGAAATTGAAGAAAATTTCTTCGTATTCTGGAATGGATTGATTGTGACATATCAAAGGTTTTTCCCTGCATGTGTATTTATCATTGTTTGAGTTGTGAAGTAGTCTGTTCTTTCCGCTTTGGAGTTATATCAGAAGATGAGTGGAAGTAAGGTGAATTTTGTGATGTTCAAGGATATTGGTCGGCAACATCAAAAGAATCGAATTCGATTTCGTATAGATAGGATATGGGAAGCCTTTAATGCACAAAAGGGAGGCGAATCCATGAGTATAGAATTCCTTGCAATTGACGAGCAAGTAATGTTTGATCTATTAATTGTGTTGTTGAATTCTTTTTTCCTTCTCCTATGTTTTTCAGTATGGACCAATGTGTTCCCTGTGCAGGAAACTGTCATGCATATGATCATTAGGAGCAAGATTGCAGATGAATTCCGCAGTGCAATTGAAGAAGGGAAGTATTATGTCTTAAAAAAATTTTGTGTCCTGGAATATAAAGCTAAATATAAAATGTGTGAGCAAAATTTTTTTATACAATTCCATTATGGAACCACTTTGGATGAAATGATTGATAAATTACCTAGAATTCCAAGGCATAAATGTATGCTCATTCCTTTTGAACAACATGAAAAACATGTTGATCAAGGAGGATTTTTAATTGGTAAGTGTTCCTTTATGTCAAGTTTGAAATTTGAAATGTACAGGAATGGTTGAAAATTGTTCTTTGCTATGTAGATATTGCAGGACGTCTATGTGGATTATCTGAGAAAATTGAAAAACAAGGACAGACACAAAGAATTGCAATGCAGTATGTTGATTTAGAAGATCTACAGTTAAGTTTTGAATATACTTTTGTACATGATCAAGTCATGCCTATTAATTCAACAGGAGATATTTTATTGTTCTATATGTATTTATTTCAGGCAACGAAAAGTCCATATTACCCTCTGGGAATCATTTGCTAAGATGTTGAACCGTGATGAATTGGACCTAACAAAGGAAATATATGTTGTTATTATCACATCCACAATCATGCGACGTTTCCAGGGTAAGAGAATATTAAGTTGCTCTCATTTATTGAATTGTACCCAAATTTGACACTGAATTGTTTCCGTAGGTCGTATTTCAGTAACATCAAGTAGTGCAACAAAGATTTTTGTGAATCTCGATTATCCTGATGTGAAGCTAATGCGCCAAAGGTATGTACTCTTAAAATTTGATGATAGAGATCTTGAAGAATAGGTTACTAACTAAGCCCATATATTGACAGAGAAGAGTCTTGCTCATATACATCTGTTACACATCTGTACACATGTTTTGGTCATATATACTTGAAGAAAGAAAAAAATGAGATAGTTAGTTCATCTGCCTGAACAAGTAGATGATTTTGTAGTCCCCAATTTCCATTAATATATCAAACAGGAGGTGTTTCAGGGCACTTTATGCTGACTTTACTAACTATCTTTGTGGGGAAAAAAAATAGCTCAACAATTCTGATGTTGTTCTTTGAATTTTTATATTGAAACTGCCTTTTATTGATGCAGCTTTAGTCGTATCAATGTCATTCCTATAGAGTATATCCAAGTCATGAACAATGTCATAAGTACTGAAGAGATAGAGTCCAACAAGAAGAGTATCAGTGATATGAAGCTGCTACTGGATCAACCTAAAGATATGGTAACAGTTATATATTTCTCCTTCTTGAAGGAAAGAAAAATGAGTATGCTCATTAGTGCTGCAACTGTAGGCAACTGCAGACAAAGATGGCTTCTTGAAGGATTGAAATCATTAGTGCTTCTGTCATTTTGAAATTAAAATATGATCATTATATGTGTTTTGTGTACAGCAAAAGCCTTTTTATTTCTATGGAACAATTTCTTCAATTGATGAAACATGTGGATGGCGCTTTAATTCTTGCTCAAAATGCCATCGCAAGTTAAAATTAATGGATGACGAGTTTTTTTGTGATATCTGTCATCGAGTGGAGAAATCACCTTTAATAAGGTACGAAGAATTTTGATCAAGATATAATATATTTGGAAATTGATTTCCTTTGAATTTGTTTGAAGTTTTGAATATGATTGTATTTGGTGAAGGTATCGTGTGGAAATGGAAGCTATTGACCATACTGTAAAGGCAAGATTCACTATGTTTGATAAGGATGTTGAAAAATTAACCAATATTGCTCTATCAGATCTTGCTGAAAAAGAAATAGATGTAAGTTAATAAATTTGTTTTCAGAAATGATGATGTGCATAATTTACAGATTTTCCGATAATTGAACATTGTTGTGATTTGAACATAGGATGATATGGGAGAACCTCTTCCTGAAGTCATTGAACGCATTATTGGTGGTTCATACGTTTTTCAAGCAAAGGTGAATATGTTCAACTTAGGAACACAGAAGGAGGATTTTACAGTCATAAGATTGTACTTACCAACTGAAATGAAGAGTGCAACAAAAGAAAAGGTAAAGGACTCTACTTCAACATGAATTATTCAATTTTTATACCTTAACCTTTGATGTATATTCTAAACTCTTCAAATGGCATAATTACAGGAAGGAATTGAACAAGGCAATGGTATCGATACTGCGCTTGATATTAGAACTATAACACCACTAACGAAAGACAAACTAAGACAGAAAAAACTAAATTCTGAAGGTGATGGAGAAGAAAATGCTATGATAAAAGAAGTTCTTTGAAAAAAAAAAAAAAAAGAATTGACTGATCTTGATTTGCAAATTTATCGTTAATTGAACAATATAGACCTTATATATTCCTGCTTTTGATAACTCTAGATTCTATTTTTTTTTTTTTTCATCCAATTCTTTTAGAATCAATTCGCCATTACAATTGAATTTTATAATATTTGAGAAAACTATATTGCTATGACAATGGCATTTTACAGATAGTGTTAGTATTAATTTTGAAGCATTTTAGATTGACACAAGCATTTGGCGTTTGATCAAATGGTGTTTGATAGATAGTTACAGATACTGCTGTAATAATATTGTTGCTAAAAAGCTATATTGGTATTGATTTTGTGAATGTTTTATGAATATGCCTTTTGATTTCTTCGTCTGTTGATGTCTTTCTTGAAGTTATTTTCTTATTCAAATCTTTTGATGTACTTGCATTGACTACTCTTTATGAGTTCTGCATATGCATATGGATGGTGCTTAACAACATGAGGGTGATTACTACAAGTTTTCTACTGCTGATGTTGGAACTGTAAGATCACCAATGAAGGAAAGGCTAAGACAAAACAAAGCAAATTCTGAAGGTGATCGACAAGAAAATGCTACTACTAAGATAATTGTTTCAAAGAAAATAAGAATTGAGTGATCTTGACTTTGTAATTTAATCTTAGTTGATCGAAGTATAGGCCATATGCGTAGTTGATGAAAGTATAAGTCATATGCTGTGGTCGATGATGATGTTCTGATTGCTGATGCTCATGCTACAAATTGTCATTTGTTATACTTTGTTTAGTTTTGTTTGTTTTTTAGAACATGTTTCTTCTATATCTTTACGAAATTAATTATTCTTGCGGACTAATATATCATGTCTAAATGAGTTTAACAAGATCAAACATAGTGATGGTTTGGTAGATTTTTATTCTTTTTGTTATTGTCACTGGATATTAGTATGCTTCGTCATTTTAGTTCTTTTTACTTCTGAATGGTAGTTTGGTTTTAACTCATAATGGTCCTTGGTTCCATGCTGCTTCATTTATTATGGGTACTGCTTGTAGCTAATATTGAAGAGTAGAGAGTGTTTGATTAATAAACTCTATTTAAGTTTATAATTTTACAAGGCAAAAACTAAGAATAGAAAATTGTATCTGTAAAAATAAAAAATCTATACTCCATTATGGAAAGACAGACAGAAGAATACACAAGATAATTTGTGCACCTTCATTTTTATGACCAACTCTTCTTTTATCTTTTTCATAGTTAACAAGAACTGCCATCTTTTTTTATCGCAGCTACAATGTACCACCCATCAAATCCAGATTGATTGTGGGATATCAAAGCTTTTCCCCTGCATGTGTATTTATAATGGTTCTTTGTTTAAGTTGTGAAGTAGTCTGTTCCTTCCCCTCCGAACTCTGTTGGTCCATGGAGTCTAAAATCAGTTCAGCTCCTCGAAGAAATTGGGCAGATTTGCAAAGTGGTGTTCTTTGCAGTGTACTAAATAAATTAAATCTACAACTTGATTACATTAGATTTGGAGCGCTATGCAAGTCTTGGTTTTTTGTTTCACTTGAGCAGAGGCAACAGAGGAAGGAGTCAAATGAACATTATCATCGCTAGGAAGTAGAAACATGGACAGCTCATATTTTTAAAATCAATATCAATCCCAATTTGGTGTTTCCTCAGTTCCCTTAAACCAAAATGCATCAATCCTTCTTATTTTATTAGCAATGATTCCTATAGATCTCTACCAGATCCTTTATTGTTAAGCTATTAATTTTCACATGTATATAGTTGCTGTCTGAACATCGGCTTCTCTAAACTACTTAAAAAAAAAATAGCCACAATTACAATTCAATAAAGCAAAATCCACCTCTTATCATCAAAACAATTCTACTTTATAGCACCAATTTCCATACCAAACTAAAATTGCTATTTAAAAAACTGAAAACACCTTCACATATTCAATAACAGCATTTAAAATTAATAATGGTTTCAACTTTAAGCGAAAAACAAACTTTTAACTATCTATTGAAGATATAAACACCTCTTACATTCTCTAATACATTTCAAAAAATTTTAAATATTCTATTTATTAAAGCTAAACAACTTTTCAGATCTTTTAAAAAATTCTTTTAAATACATACGAAATTGCTTCGTAAATATAAAGAAACCTTTCAACTCATTGTACAGTACACCTATATAGTACTGTAGATGAATTGACTAAATAGATGAAGTTGAAGTACACACACATATCAATTTTACAAAAAAATCTTAGAATACATCAACAATATCTTGGCGAAAGATGAATCCAGGTACAAACAGATATTAGACTCTAATTGTATTTACTGTTTTAATAATTATTTGTTAAACTAAATATTTTTTCTTTCAAATTATTTAGTAGTAGAATTTTGTGCTTCAAAACAAGCCCGGTTATACAGTAGAAGCATTCTCAGATATCAAAGACAATTGAAATTCCAGACTGCTTCAAAACAAGCACGGTTACGCAGGAGAAACATTTTGAGACATCAAAGAGAATTGAAGTTGCAAACATTTGTGGCACCTTAAGAACAACAGAACCGTGTAGGCCACCTGAACATCACATCAAAAACAAATCAGAATAAGAAAAGAAAGAGAAAGGAACAATAGAAAAATAGAGAAGATAACAATTCAATTTCTCAAAGTGATAAAAAGCAAAAGACAAAGCTTCTTGCAGAATGTAATTTTAAACTCTTTCTTAATTCATTAAATTGTCAATTAATTAACACATAAATTTACTATTTCTCCAGAAGATACAATGTTTGTGATATCACAGTATGAGGAACCAAATTACACTTGTAAGCATTGTACTGCTATTTTCTGGTATGAGGAAAGACTCAAAAGCCAAAAAGATTACCTATATACGAAGTTTACAATATGCTGTAGACACGATAAAGTGAAATTCCCAGTCAACAAGGAATGGCCTGAACCACTGAAAAGTTTGCTTCTTTGCAATGATAACAGCAACAATCAGAAGTTCCTTGAGAATATTCGAGCTTATAACTCCATGTTTACCATGACTTCAATTGGTGGTTATATTGATCAAAGCATCAAAACAAAATCCACGCCATATATATTCTGAATTTGTGGTCAAAACCATCATCGAATTGACACGCTTCTTCCTGAGATAGGTAAAAAACCAAGTTTTTGTCAATTATATGTCCATGACACAGATAATGAGGTTCAAAATCGCTTAGATGCTGTCAATCAGAAACAGTGTAATGATGCATTGGACAGGCAATTTATTCAATCTTTCATTGAGATGTTTGATCTTAATAACAGATTGACACAAGCATTTTGGATGGCAAGAGAACAATTCAAGGATTCTGATATTGAAAACTTGACGCTAAAAATAAAAGGTCAATTTTCAAAGAAGAAAAGAGAATATAATGAGGTTCAATGCAATGAAGTTACAGGTTTGATAATTGGAGATTTTGAATATAAATCATTGGATCGAGATATTATTGTTCAAGGAAGAAATGGTTCATTGAAAAGGATCAGTTATGTGCACCCTTCATTTATGGCATTGCAGTATCTATTATTATTTCCATATGGAGAAGATGGTTTTTATATGGAAATCAAATATGCAGAAAATAGACAGAAGAATCAAACAAAAAGGAGGTTTGTAACAATGAATGAGTTTTATTCGTATCTTATCCAAGACAGACTGGATATACAATGTAATGTTACACTGCCAGGTAGACTTTTCTAACAATTTGTAGTGGATTGTTATACTACGATTGAGCAACAAAGATTGGACTAGATCAAAAGAAATCAAGGAAAATTGAAAAGTGATCTCTATCATAATATACAAGATGCAGTAGAGAAATGTGATACTGATTCAACGAAAATTGGAAAGCGAATAATTTTGCCATCAACGTTTACAGGGAGTCCACACTGCATGATTCAAAATTACCAAGATGCAATGGCAATTTGCAGAACATATGGAAATCCAGATTTGTTTATTACATTTATAGCTAACCCAAATTAGCATGAAGTTCAATTTTACTTGAGGCAAAAAGGAGGTCAAAAGGCTGAAAATCGTCCAAATATTGAAACACGGATTTTCAAGATGAAATTAGATGAAATGATCAAGGATATCATCAAGAACAAAATTTTTGGGCTAGTTCAAGCAGGTTTGTAGTATTTCTGAACTTCATTCAAATTTAATCACTTTTGTTACATTTTTAATCAATCTATTTTAACTAAGAACATTTTTTTTATACCAATATAGTTGTATACACAATTGAATTCCAAAAGCGAAGATTACCACACTCTCATATGCTGCTTTGGTTAGACAAGACAATGAAGAGAAATAACACAAAGGATATAGACAAAATCATCAGTGCAGAAATACCTGATCCAATTGGTGATCCTCATTGTTATGAAGCAGTGTCAAATTTCATGATGCATGGCCCATGTGGTTTAACAAATCCAAATTCACCATGCATGAGTAATGTTATGTTTTATTTCTCCTCTAATTATCAAATAAATACAACATTTTATTAAATATCAAATATTGTTTGATGAAACAAAAAAAAATTTACAGATACATGTTCAAAGCACTTTCCAAAGGATTTTCAGTCTAAAACAAATATTGACAGTGATGGTTATTGCTTATACAAACGAAGATGCAATAACAGGTTTGTGGAGAAGCGTAGAATCAAATTGGATAATAGGTATGTTGTGCTTTACAACAGATTTATATTGCTTAAGTATCAAAGCCATATCAACGTTGAAGCTTGCAATCAATCAAAAGCAATTAAGTATTTGTTCAAGTACAGTACAAAAGGATTTGATCGAATTGAAGCTACGATTGTAAGTAATCCATCAAATCCCATAGTAATTGAAAATAATTCAGAAGTACCAAAGGATGAAATCAGAGCATTTTTGGACTGCCGATATTTATCTCCATGTAAGTCTTATTGGCAAAATTTTTATTTTGACATACATTTTAAAATACCAACAGTAGAAAGATTGTGTGTACATCTTGATGGTGAACAACTCCTTATATTCAAAGATGATGATCTATTGCCACAGCTTGTTAATAGAGAAAATGCTGGGAAAATTATGCTGACTGAATGGTTTAGCAAAAATGCTACTGATCTAGAAGCAAGACAGTTAGCTTATGTAGAATTCCCAAGCAAATACACGAGGAATAGACAACAAAAATCATGGAAAAAAATAAAAACAAAGAAATGTATTGGCAGAATAACGTATGTGCCTCCAAGCTCTGCCGAGAGATATTTTCTAAGGATGTTACTGAATGTTGTAAAAGGTCCTACATCATTTGAAAACATCCGCACAATAAATGGGGTCACATATGCATCATTATGCCTGCTATTCTCTAGGTCTACTACGAGATGACAAAGAGTGGAACGATGCAATTGAAGGAGCAACACATTGGGCTACAGGAAGTAAGCTAAGAGAATTGTTTGTTTTGATAGTTATGTTTTGTGAAGTTTCAAATATAGGATAATTCTGGAAAAGAATTGGTCAAAAATAGGTGATGAAATACTACACAAGCAATGAAAGGTGTTAAAATCACCGACATTGAGGCTAAGTGAAGAACAACTAAAAAATTTCACTCTTTGCCACATCCAGAAAATGCTCCTTGGATATGGCAAATCATTGAGTGACTTTCAGGGGTTACCAATGATCAATAAAGGGATGGTGCATAATTTTAACAAGAAATTACTGAAGGAAGAAATTTCATTTGATATAAATGAACTATAAGAAGAACATCATAGTATGTTTTATCAGCTTAATATAAAACAAAGAAGTGTTTATGAAAAAGTGGTGAATGCAGTGATAAAGAATGAGTCTAAGGTGTTTTTTCTTTATGGGTATGGTGGAACAGGCAGAACATTTGTTTACAAAACAATCATTACAAGGCTGAGGTCAGAATAAAAAATTGTCTTAGTTGTTGCATCATTAGGTAAAGTAAAAGAACATAGTATTCCATTAAATTTATATTACTACTAGATAATAATGTTTTCATTCTTGACAAATAATAGGAATAGCAGCTCTTTTGTTACCTGGTGGAAGAATAGCTCATAGCAAATTCAAAATCCCATTAAAATGCAGCAGAGATACTACATGTTTAATAAAACAAGGAACTCAATTGGCAGAATTGATGCAGAGATGCTAATTAATTATATGGGATGAAGCACCAATGAATGATAAAAATGTTTTTGAAATAGTAGACAGGACAATGAAGGATATACTTAGAGGATCCGCAGGTTTCAAAGAAGAACATTCTTTTGGTGGCAAAACAGTGTTACTTTGAGGTGATTTTAGACAAATACTCCCAGTAATACCCAAAGGTACAAGGTCAGAAATTGTAAACTCGGCAGTAAACAATTGAGACATTTAGAGTAATTGTGAGGTAAATTTAGCAATACAAATTACATTACAACATATATTTACTTCATTATATTTAATGTTTGGTTATTTTCCATATGTTGATAGGTGTTAACATTAAACACAAATATGCGTCTCCAAAATGCTTCATCAGAAGCTGAAGAAGAACGTACACTCAAAGATTTCTCAGATTGGATTCTAAGAATTGGAAATGGTACTAACATTCAATTTCAAGAACAACTAATGAAGAAGCATGTTGGATCAAAATACCAGAGAAATATACAATGCAGGAAATAGAAAATTCAGTCAAAGTAATTTTTAATGCAGTTTATGAAGGATTCGATGCTCTTAGGTATGAGAAGAAATATCTAATGAACAGAGCAATACTAACACCAAGAAATGAAACAGTTGATCAGATCAATGCCTTCATAATGCAAATGATTCCTGAGGAGTTGCAATAGTACAAGATCTCAGATGTCATTGATAAATCAATTAGACATGTTGCAGGAGAAGAAATTTTGTATCCAACGGAATTCTTAAACAGCTTACAATTTGCAGGAATTCCAGATCATAAACTTGAACTCAAAGTAGGAGTTCCAATCATGCTGTTGCGGAATCTAAATTAAAGTGAAGGAATGTGCAATGGAACAAGGCTCATCATAACACAAATAGGCAAGTTTGTAATTGAGGCAGAAATCATTTCAGGATCACATATTGGGCTACGCAAATTCATCTCGCGAATTGATATGTCTCTAACAGAAAGTAAATTGCCATTTGTAATGCGATGAAGACAATTCCCAATAAAAATATGCTATGCAATGACAATCAATAAAAGTTGAGGACAAACTTTGGAACATGTTGGATTGTACTTACCAAAGCCTGTTTTCAGTCATGGCCAACTCTATGTTGCTATTTCAAGAGCAAAGAATCCAAATGGATTGAAGAACCTAGCATTGGAAGATGATGTAGAATTCAAAACATACATAAAAAATATTGTGTATTCAGAAGTATTTCACAATCTACCATTATGTGAGCATCTTTCAATTTCACATTCATCTGTTCAATTCTTACAATCTAATTCTTTCTTTGTTCTATTGATTCTTATTATACAGGAAAGTTTATTTTTGGAAAATAATGCGACCTACAGAGGATTGTGAATTCCAGCCTTTAATACATTCGATTATTCATCTATTGTGTATTTTTTTAATACATGATTATTGTACCTATTCTGTATTTTCAAATTGTCTTTTGAAAACAACATCATACATTTTGTTGTGCATCATATATGGATTTCTGATACTGTTAGAAAACACCTATAGGTTTCCTATTCGTGTTTGTATAAACACCAAAACAAATCCATAAGAACATTCTGTTTTCTTCAAAACAAAGTTTTGATAAGTTGGTAAAAATTGAAAATAGAAAATAAATTCAATTTTCATATTGTATTTTTCATAGAAAATGCTAGATTGTGTTGTGCATCATACGTGGGTCTCTAATGGTAAACCATCGTCGCAAAACACCGATTAGTTTTATAATCATGTCTATATAGACACCCAATATACTTAGCACATTATTAAAACAACTAACCTAAAAGATGATATTTTTATAAGAAAATAAAAAGTGTGAGAAAATGCTTTTTCAATAATTTATATACACTTATTTTACTGTGCATCATACGTAAGCTTCTAATGGTGAACCATCGTCACAAAACACCGATTAGTTTCCCAATCATGTATATATAGATATCCAATATACTTAGCACATAATTGAAATTATTAACTTCATATAATACCTCAAAAACCAGGTAGATTTAAACCATCAAGCATCAAGACATTGAACCAACAATCAAAATCATATTAAAGCAACAACAACAAACAAAACATAACCACCAGTACATTATGTACATATTTCTAAATTTTCTCATATAATGCACAAACAAATGCTACAATATCAACATAGCAGAAACAATTCCAAAACATTCCTCTTCAAGTCAACAATAATACAAAGAAGTACTTACCAATTAAAAACTCCATTTAATGACCATGTCTTTCAGGTTGCTAAAAAAAATTACCATTAATTTATACCTTGGAATTCTAAAAACAAGAAACAAATAATGAAAATTATATAAAATCAATAACCACAAACACATTCATAAGTACATTCTATTTTATATCAACACAAACTTTTAATAACGTGCTAAAAACCAAAAATACAAAATAAATTGAATAACATTTTTGAATTTTCTCACAACAATTTCAGACTGCCATTATTCTCCAATTTAGAAAGAAACCTTTCAACTCATTGTACAGTAAACGTATATAGTACTGGTAGATGAATTGAGTGAATAGATGAAGTTGAAGTACATACACATATCAATTTTACAAAAAAACACTCAAAATACATAAACAATATCTTGGCAAAACATGAATCCAGGTACAAACAGATATTACAATCTTATTGTATTTACTGTTTTAATAATTATTTGTTAAACTAAATATTTCTTCTTTCAAATTATTTAGTAGTAAAATTTAGCACAGAGTTCAAATAATTAACCTCATACAATATTTAAATAATACAATATTTAAACCAAGAACCACAACCACAGCCACCAACAACAAAGAAAACACAACAACCAGTACATTGTATCCATATTTTTGAATTTTCTCACAACAATTTCAGACTACCGTTATTCTCAATAAAGAAGTTCAGTGTTGACACTTTTATTGTGCATCAGTAATTTATATATACTTCTTTTATTGTGCATCATACGTGGGCTTCTAATGGTGAACTATTGTCGCAAAACACTAATTGGTTTCCCAATCATGTTTATATAGACACCTAATATACTTAGTATATAATTCAAATTATTAACCTCATTTATACATTCAGTTTTCACTGATTGATTTAAAATAAAATGTAAAGATACAGTACTTCCAGTTCAAATCATTGTCTAATTAGATACTCCTGTCAAAGTTGAAATACTCTTTCAGTCATTATTTGATTATTTATAAAGGATATCTATTAAAATTTACTTTTTCATGGTCTGGGCAAGCTCAAGATTGAAAATCTGAGCATGCTCGAAACAATTCCCATGCATGGTAGAAATAATAACTATATGCTACAAACAATTTCAGACTACAATTATTCTCAATAATTTATATATACTTCTTTTATTGTGCATCATACGTGGGCTTCTGATAGTGAATTATCGTCGCAAAACGCCCATTGGTTTCCCAATCATGTTTATATAGACACCTAATATACTCAGTACATTATTAAAATAGCTAACCTAATAGCATATCTAAATAACCAGTTAGGTCATTCAACATTAGCTCATTTTTATGAAAAAACAAATAGCTTGACAAAATGCTTTTTCAGTATTTTATATAGACTTTTTTTATTGTGCATCATATATGGGCTTCTGATGGTGAACCATCATCGCAAAATACCGATTGGTTTCCCAATCATGTTTATATAGACACCCAATATACTTAGCACAGAGTCACCACAAAGTATCAACCCACTCAATCACAAAAAACAATAAAAATTATATAAAACCAACAATGGCAAACACATCGATAAGTACATTCTAGTTTTTTCAAAACAAACTTTCGATAACTTGCTAAAATCCTAAAATAGGAAATAAATTGTATTTTTAAATTGAATTGTTAATACAATATCGTACATTGTATTGTGCATCATACGTGGGCTTCTGATGGTAAACCATCGTTGCAAAACACCGATTGGTTTCGCAATCATATTTATATAGACACCAAATATACTTAGCACATTATTAAAACAACTAACTTAAAAGTTGTTATTTTTGTAACAAAATAAAGAGCTTGAGAAAATGCTTTTTCCGTAATTTATATATACCACCTTTATTGTGCATCATACGTGGACTTCTGATGGTGAACCATCGTCACAAAACACCGATTGATTTCCCAATTATGTTTATGTAGACACCTAATATACTTAGCATAGATTTCAAATTATTAGCTTGATATAGTACTTCAAAAACCATGTAGATTTAAACCATAAAACATCAACCTATTGAACCACCAATCAACAATCAAAATCATATTACATCAAAAACCACAAACAAAACACAAGCACCAATACATTCAGTCCATATTTTTCAATTTTCTAATATAATCCACAGAGAAATGCTGCATGATGGTAGATTTATTTACTGCCAAACACTTTCTGCTGTCCAATATCAGCTAAAATATAGAAGTTATGAAAAAATTGTGACGTTTCTTATCAATAGCATTTTCTAAAAACTAAAAAAAGCAAATAAATTGATTTTCTCTGTAATTTATATATTCTTCTTTTATTGTGCATCATATGTGGACTTCTAATGGTGACACTTAATATACTTAGCACAAAACTCAAATCATTAAGTTCATAGAATAACTCAAAATCAAGCTCCATCAAAATCATGTTAAACTAACAACAACAAACAAAACACAACCACCGTATATTCTGTCCAAATTTTTTAATTTTCACATATAATTCACAGACAAATGTTGCAATATCTACATGGCAGAAACAATTCCAAACCATTCCTCTTCAATTCAACATTCACATAAAAAAGTACTTACCAATAAAAAACCTCCTTTGATGACCACCTCTTTCATGTTCCTCAAAACAAATGAGCATAAATTTATACCTTGCAATTCTAGGTAGCAAAAAATAGCATTTGATAAATAAATTTCGTAAATTTGAATAAAATCACTCATTTTTCAAACATACTCAATTTTACAGCATTTGATATTGGAACTATAATACCACCAACAAAACAAAAGGTAAGACAAAAAAAAAAAAGCAAATTCTAAAGCTAATGGACAAGAAAATGCTATTGATAAGAAAAGTCCTTCAAAAAGAACTTTTGAATGATCCAAGAATTCAAGAATTATGTGAAAAACAAAGTTTTAACTACTTATTAAAGATATAAACACTTCTTAAATTCTCCAATACATTTCAAAAAATTTTAAATGCTCTATCTATTAAAGCTAAACAACCTTTCAGATCTTCTAAAAAATTCGTTTAAATACATACGGAACCGATTGGTTTCCCAATCATGTTTATATAGACACCCAATATACTTAGCACATAATTCAAATTATTAACTTTATTTATACATTCAGTTGTCACTGATTGATTTTATATAAAATGCAAAGATGCAGTACTTTAGTCCAAATCATTGTCTAATTAGATACTCTTGTCAAAGCTGAAATACTCTTTCAGTCATTATTTGATTATTTATAAAGGATATCTATTAAAACTTACTCTTTCATGGTCTGGGCAAGCTGAAAATTAAAAATCTCAGCATGCTCGAAACAATTCCCATGCATGGTAGAAACAATAACTACATGCTACAAACAATTTCAGACTGCAATTATTCTCAGTAATTTATATATACTTCTTTTATTATGCATCATACGTGGGTTTCTGATAGTAAACCATCGTCGCAAAACACCCATTGGTTTCCCAATCATATTTATATAGACACCAAATATACTCAGCACATTATTAAAATAGCTAAGCTAATAGCATATCTAAATAACCAGTTAGGACATTCAACATTGGCTCATTTCTATGAAAAAACAAACAGCTTGAGAAAATGATTTTTCAGTATTTTATATAGACTTCTTTTATTGTGCATCATACGTGTGATTCTGATGGTGAACCATCGTCGCAAAACACCGATTAGTTTCCCAATCATGTTTATATAGACACCCAATATACTTAGCACAAAGTCACCACAAAGTATCAACCCACTCAATCACAAATAAACAATAAAAATTATATAAAACCAACAACGACAAACACATCGATAAGTACATTCTATTTTTTCAAAACAAACTTTCGATAACTTGCTAAAATCCTAAAATAGGAAATAAATTGTATTTTTAAATTGAATTGTTAATACAATATCGTACATTGTATTGTGCATCATACGTGGGCTTCTGATGGTAAACCATCGTTGCAAAACACCGATTGGTTTCGCAATCATATTTATATAGACACCAAATATACTTAGCACATTATTAAAACAACTAACTTAAAAGTTGTTATTTTTGTAACAAAATAAAGAGCTTGAGAAAATGCTTTTTCCGTAATTTATATATACCACCTTTATTGTGCATCATACGTGGACTTCTGATGGTGAACCATCGTCACAAAACACCGATTGATTTCCCAATTATGTTTATGTAGACACCTAATATACTTAGCATAGATTTCAAATTATTAGCTTGATATAGTACTTCAAAAACCATGTAGATTTAAACCATAAAACATCAACCTATTGAACCACCAATCAACAATCAAAATCATATTACATCAAAAACCACAAACAAAACACAAGCACCAATACATTCAGTCCATATTTTTCAATTTTCTAATATAATCCACAGAGAAATGCTGCATGATGGTAGATTTATTTACTGCCAAACACTTTCTGCTGTCCAATATCAGCTAAAATATAGAAGTTATGAAAAAATTGTGACGTTTCTTATCAATAGCATTTTCTAAAAACTAAAAAAAGCAAATAAATTGATTTTCTCTGTAATTTATATATTCTTCTTTTATTGTGCATCATATGTGGACTTCTAATGGTGACACTTAATATACTTAGCACAAAACTCAAATCATTAAGTTCATAGAATAACTCAAAATCAAGCTCCATCAAAATCATGTTAAACTAACAACAACAAACAAAACACAACCACCAGTATATTCTGTCCAAATTTTTTAATTTTCACATATAATTCACAGACAAATGTTGCAATATCTACATGGCAGAAACAATTCCAAACCATTCCTCTTCAATTCAACATTCACATAAAAAAGTACTTACCAATAAAAAACCTCCTTTGATGACCACCTCTTTCATGTTCCTCAAAACAAATGAGCATAAATTTATACCTTGCAATTCTAGGTAGCAAAAAATAGCATTTGATAAATAAATTTCGTAAATTTGAATAAAATCACTCATTTTTCAAACATACTCAATTTTACAGCATTTGATATTGGAACTATAATACCACCAACAAAACAAAAGGTAAGACAAAAAAAAAAAAGCAAATTCTAAAGCTAATGGACAAGAAAATGCTATTGATAAGAAAAGTCCTTCAAAAAGAACTTTTGAATGATCCAAGAATTCAAGAATTATGTGAAAAACAAAGTTTTAACTACTTATTAAAGATATAAACACTTCTTAAATTCTCCAATACATTTCAAAAAATTTTAAATGCTCTATCTATTAAAGCTAAACAACCTTTCAGATCTTCTAAAAAATTCGTTTAAATACATACGGAACCGATTGGTTTCCCAATCATGTTTATATAGACACCCAATATACTTAGCACATAATTCAAATTATTAACTTTATTTATACATTCAGTTGTCACTGATTGATTTTATATAAAATGCAAAGATGCAGTACTTTAGTCCAAATCATTGTCTAATTAGATACTCTTGTCAAAGCTGAAATACTCTTTCAGTCATTATTTGATTATTTATAAAGGATATCTATTAAAACTTACTCTTTCATGGTCTGGGCAAGCTGAAAATTAAAAATCTCAGCATGCTCGAAACAATTCCCATGCATGGTAGAAACAATAACTACATGCTACAAACAATTTCAGACTGCAATTATTCTCAGTAATTTATATATACTTCTTTTATTATGCATCATACGTGGGTTTCTGATGGTAAACCATCGTCGCAAAACACCCATTGGTTTCCCAATCATATTTATATAGACACCAAATATACTCAGCACATTATTAAAATAGCTAAGCTAATAGCATATCTAAATAACCAGTTAGGACATTCAACATTGGCTCATTTCTATGAAAAAACAAACAGCTTGAGAAAATGATTTTTCAGTATTTTATATAGACTTCTTTTATTGTGCATCATACGTGTGATTCTGATGGTGAACCATCGTCGCAAAACACCGATTAGTTTCCCAATCATGTTTATATAGACACCCAATATACTTAGCACAAAGTCACCACAAAGTATCAACCCACTCAATCACAAATAAACAATAAAAATTATATAAAACCAACAACGACAAACACATCGATAAGTACATTCTATTTTTTCAAAACAAACTTTCGATAACTTGCTAAAATCCTAAAATAGGAAATAAATTGTATTTTTAAATTGAATTGTTAATACAATATCGTACATTGTATTGTGCATCATACGTGGGCCTCCGATGGTGAACCATCATCACAAAACACCGATTGATTTCGCAATCATGTTTATATAAACACCCAATATACTTAGCACATTATTAAAACAATTAACCTAAAAGTTGTTATTTTTGTAACAAAATAAAGAGCTTGAGAAAATGCTTTTTCCATAATTTATATATACCACCTTTATTGTGCATCATACGTGGGCTTCTAATGGTGAACCATCGTCGCAAAACACCGATTAGTCTCCCAATCATGTTTATATAGACACTCATTATACTCAGCATAGATTTCAAATTATTAACTTCATATAGTACCTCAAAAACCACGTAGATTTAAACCATAAAACATCAACCCATTGAACCACCAATCAATAATTAAAATCATATTACATCAACAACCACAAACAAAACACAAGCAGCAATACATTTAGTCCATATTTTCAATTTTTTGATATAATCCACAGAGAAATGCTGCATGATGGTAGATTTGTTTACTGCCAAACACTCTCTACTGTTCGATATTAGCTAAAATATAGAAGTTATGAAAAAATTGTGACGTTTCTTATCAATAGCATTTTCTAAAAACCAAAAATAGCACATAAATTGATTTTCCTATAATTTATATATTATTCTTTTATTGTGCATCATATGTGGACTTCTAATGGTGAATCATTATCGTAAAACACCGATAGATTTCCCCATCATATTTATATAGACACTCAATATACTTAGCACAAAACTCAAATCATTAAGTTCATAGAATACCTCAAAAACAAGCTCCATCAAAATCATGTTAAACTAACAACAACAAACAAAACACAACCACTAATATATTCTGTCCAGATTTTTTAATTTTCACATATAATTCACAGACAAATGCTGTAATATCTACATGGTAGAAACAATTCCAAACCATTCCTCTTTAATTCAACATTCACATAAAAAAGCACTTACCAATAAAAAACCTCCTTTGATGACCACCTCTTTCATGTTCCTTAAAACAAATGAGCATAAATTTATACCTTGTAATTCTAAGGAACAAAAAACAGCATTTGATAAATAAATTTACTAAATTAGAATAAAATCACTCATTTTTCAAACATACTCAATTTTACAGCATTTGATATTGGAACTATAATACCACCAACAAAACAAAAGGTAAGACAAAAAAAAAAAAAAAAGAAGCAAATTCTAAAGCTAATGGACAAGAAAATGCTATTGATAAGAAAAGTCCTTCAAAAAGAACTTTTGAATGATCCAAGAATTCAAGAATTATGTGAAAAACAAAGTTTTAACTACCTATTAAAGATATAAACACATCTTACATTCTCCAATACATTTCAAAAAATTTTAAATGCTCTGTTTATTAAAGCTAAACAACTTTTCAGATCTTCTAAAAAAATCTTTTAAATACATACAGAATTGCTTTGTAAATAGAAAGAAACCTTTCAACGCATTGTACAGTACACCTATATCGTACTGGCAGATGAATTGAGTGAATAGATAAAATTGAAGTATATACACATATCAGTTTTACAAAAAACTCTCAAAATACATCAACAATATCTTCGCGAAAGATGAATCCAGGTACAAACAGATATTACAATCTCATTGTATTTACTATTTTAATAATTATTTGTTAAACTAAATATTTCTTCTTTCAAATTATTTAGTAGTAGAGTTTAGTGTTTCAAAACAAACCTGATTATACAGGAGAAACATTCTCAGATATCAAAGACAATTAAAATTCCAAACTGCTTTAAAACAAGCACAGTTATGCAGGACAAATATACTTAGCACAAAGTTCAAATAATTAACCTCATACAATATTTAAACCCAGAACCACAAACACAGCCACCAGTGACAGAGAAAACACAACAACCAGTACACTGTGTCCACATTTTTTAATTTTCTCGCAATAATTTCAAACTCCCATTATTCTGTCATATCCAAAAGCATATCGAAATTATCAATTATGTCATTGAACATTGGTTCATTTTTATAACAAAACAAAGAGTTTGAGAAAATGCTTTTTCAGTAATTTATGTATACTTCTTTTATTGTGCATCATACGTGAGTTTCTGATGGTAAACCATTGTCGCAAAACACCGATTGGTTTCCCAATCATGTTTATATAGATACCAAATATACTTAGCATAGAATTTATAACAGAATTTATAAATAAGTATTTTTCAGAATTTATAAATCTGAGCATGCTCGAAACAATACCCATGCAAGGTAGAAACAATAACTACATGCTACAAACAATTTCAAACTGCAATTATTATCAGTAATTTATATATACTTCTTTTATTGTCCATCATACGTGGACTTCTGATAGTGAACTATCGTCGAAAAACACCAATTGGTTTCCTAATCATGTTTATATAGATACCCAATATACTCAGCACATTATTAAAATAGCATATCTAAATAACCAGTTAGGTCATTCAGCATTGGCGCATTTTTATGAAAAAACAAACACCTTGACAAAATGCTTTTTCAGTATTTTATATAGACTTCTTTTATTGTGCATCATACATGAGCTTCTGATGGTGAACCATCGTCGCAAAACACCGGTTGATTTTCCAATCGTGTTTATATAGACACCCAATATACTTAGCACATAATTCAAATTATTAACCTCATTTATACATTCAGTTTTCACTGATTGATTTTATATAAAATGCAAAGATGGAGTACGTTCAATCCAAATCATTGTCTAATTAGATACTCCTGTCAAAACTGAAATACTCTTTCAGTCATTATTTGATCATTTATAAAAGATGTCTATTAAAACTTACTCTTTCATGGTCTAGGTAAGTTGAAAATTGAAAATCTCAGCATGTTCAAAATAATTCCCATGCATGGTAGAAACAATAACTACATGCTACAAACAATTTCAGACTGCAATTATTCTTAGTAATTTATATATACTTCTTTTATTGTGCATCATACGTGGGCTTCTGATAGTGAACCATCGTCGCAAAACACCAATTGGTTTCCCAATCATATTTATATAGACACCTAATATACTCAGCACATTTTTAAAATAGCTAACCTAATAGCATATCTAAATAACTAGTTAGGTCATTCAACATTGGCCCACTTTTATGAAAAAACAAACAGCTTGAGAAAATGCTTTTTCGGTATTTTATATAGACTTCTTTTATTGTGCATCATACGTGGGCTTCTGTTGATGAACTATCGTTGCAAAACACCAATTGGCTTCCCAATCATGTTTATATAGACACCCAATATACTTAGCACAGAATCACCACAAAGTATCAACCCACTCAGCCACAAATAAACAATAAAAATTATATAAAACCAACAACGACAAATACATCGATAAGTACATTTTATTTTTTTTCAAAACAAACTTTTGATAACTTGCTAAAATCCTAAAATAGGAAATAAATTGTATTTTTAAATTGAATTCTTAATATAATATCGTACATTATATTGTGCATCATACGTGGGCTTCTGATAGTGAACTATCATCGCAAAATATCAATTGGTTTCCCAATCATGTTTATATAGACACCCAATATAACTAACCTAAAAGTTGTTATTTTTATAACAAAATAAAAAGCTTGAGAAAATGCTTTTTCCGTAATTTATATATACCACCTTTATTGTGCATCATACGTGGACTTCTGATAGTGAACCATCGTCACAAAACACCGATTGATTTCCCAATTATGTTTATATAGACACTAATATACTTAGTATAGATTTCAAATTATTAACTTCATATAGTACTTCAAAAACCACATAGATTTAAACCATAAAACATCAACCTATTGAACTACTAATCAACAATCTAAATCACATTACATCAACAACCACAAACAAAACACAAGCATCAGTACATTCAGTCTACATTTTCCAATTTTCTAATATAATCCACAGAGAAATGCTGCATGATGATAGATTTGTTTACTGCCAAACATTCTCTACTGTTCA
The DNA here is from genome assembly GCA_026120185.1 of Voacanga thouarsii. NCBI lineage: Eukaryota > Viridiplantae > Streptophyta > Magnoliopsida > Gentianales > Apocynaceae > Voacanga > Voacanga thouarsii. The sequence continues at coordinate 1,771,466 of JANUWF010002273.1, forward strand.
ATATCAGCTAAAATATAGAAGCTATGAAAAAATTGTGACGCTTCTTATCAATAGCATTTTCTAAAAACCAAAAATAGCACATAAATACATTTTCTCTGTAATTGATATATTCTTCTTTTATTGTGCATCATACGTGTGCTTCTAATGGTGAACTATTGTCGCAAAACACCGATAGGTTTCCCCATCATGTTTACATAAACACCCAATATATTTAGCACAGAACTCAAATCATTAAGTTCATAGAATAACTCAAAAACAAGCTCCATCAAAATCATGTTAAACTAACAACAAAAAACAAAACATAACCACCAGTATATTCTGTCTAGATTTTTTTATTTTCACATATAATCCACAGACAAATGCTACAATATCTACACGGCAAAAACAATTCCAAACCTTTCCTCTTCAATTCAACATTCACATAAAAAAGCACTTACCAATTAAAAACCTCCATTGATGACCACCTCTTTCATGTTCCTCAAAACAAATAAGCATAAATTTATACCTTGCAATTCTAGGGAACAAAAAACAGCATTTGATAAATAAATTTACTAAATTAGAATAAAATCACTCATTTTTAAAAATACTCAATTTTACAGAATTTGATATTAGAACTATAATACCACCAACCAAACAAAAGCTAAAACAGGAAAAAAGCTAATGGACAAGAAAATGCTATTGATAAGAAAAGTCCTTCAAAAAGAACTTTTGAACAAAGTTTTAACTATCTATTAAAGATATAAGCACCTCTTATATTCTCCAATATATTTCAAAAAATTTTAAATGCTTTGTTTTTTAAAGCTAAACAACTTTTTAGATCTTCTAAAAAATTCTTTTAAATACATATGGAATTGCTTCGTAAATAGAAAGAAACCCTTCAACTCATTGTACAGTACACCTATATAGTACTGGCAGATGAATTGAGTGAATAGATGAAGTTGAAGTACACACAAACATATTAGTTTTACAAAAAACTCTCAAAATATATCAACAATATCTTTGCGAAAGATGAATCCAGTTACAAATAGATATTACACTCTTATTGTATTTACTGTTTTAATAATTATTTGTTAAACTAAATATTTCTTCTTTCAAATGATTTAGTAGTAGAATTTAGTGTTTCAAAACAAGCCCGATTACACAGGAGAAACATTCTCAGATATGAAAGATAATTGAAATTCCAAACTGCTTCAAAACAAGCACGGCTACGCAGGAGAAATATACTTAGCACAAAGTTCAAATAATTAACCTCATACAATATTTAAACCATATAATGTTTAAACCAATAACCACAAACACAGACACCAGCAAGAAAGAAAACACAACAACCACTACACTATGTCCACATTTTTTAATTTTCTCACAACAATTTTAGATTGCCATTATTCTGTCATATCTATAAGCATATCAAAATTATCAATTATGTCATTGACATTGGTTCATTTTTATAACAAAACAAAAAGTTTGAGAAAATACTTTTTCAGTAATTTATATATACTTTTTTTATTGTGCATCATACGTGGGCTTTCGATGGTGAACCATCGTAGCAAAACACTGATTGATTTCCCAATCATATTTATATAAACCATCAATATACTTAGTACAAAATTCAAATAATTAACCTCATTTATACATTTTGTTTTCAGTGATTTAGTTTATATAAAATACAAAGATGCAGTACTTTTAGTCCAAATGGTTGTCTAATTAAATGCTACTATCAAAGCTGAAATACTCTTTCAGTCATTATTTGATCATCTATAAAGGTTGTCTATTAAAACTTACTCTTTCATGGTCTGGGCAAGCTGAAGATTGAAAATCTGCTGGAAACAATTCCAATGCATGGTAGAAATAATAACTACATGCTACAAACAATTTCAGAGTGCAATTATTTTGTACAGAATTTCAGACTACCTTTATTCTGTGCATAGACTTTTTAAAACTCATAGACTTTGTCAAACTCATATCACAATTTCATATTGTCATTATTCTCTGCATAATTCATATCAATTACCTATCTTCACTATACTGCACAAGCATTATAATGAATCAAAGACCATCCATGAAGCATCAACGTACTCACCCACAAACCAAGAATGAAAATTATATAAAACCTACAACCACAAACACATCTATAAGTACATTCTGTTTTCTTCAAAACAAACTTTTCATAATTTGGTAAAAACTAAAAATAGGAAATAAAATAAAATTTTGTATTGTATATTTCATAAAAAAAAATGGTAGATTGTGTTCTAGATCATAAATGAGCATCTGATAGTAAACCCAGAAATCAATGATTACATTGATGAAATATACAATATAACATCCCTCTCATTATTAAAACAAGTAATGTAAAACCATATCTAAATTATCAATTTGGTGACTGAACATTCGGTCATTTTTATAACAAAACAAAGAATTTGAAAATATGCTTTTTCAGCCACAAACCAACACAAATTTTTAATAAAAACAAAAAATAACGCATAAATTCATTTTCTCTATAATTTATATATTCTTATTTTATAGTACATCATACGTGGGCTTCTAATTGTGAACCATTGTCACAAAACACCAATAGGTTTCTCCATCATGTTTATATAGACATCCAATATACTTAGCACAGAACTCAAACCATTAAGTTCATAGAATAACTCAAAAACCAATTGCATCAAAAATCATGTTAAACTAACAACAACAAACAAAAAACAACCACCAATATATTCTGTCCAGATTTTTTTATGTTCACATATAATCCATAGACAAATGCTGCAATATCTACATGGCAGAAACAATTCCAAACAATTCCTCTTCAATTCAACCTTCACATAAAAAAGCACTTACCAATTAAAAACCTCCTTTGATGACCACCCCTTTTATGTTCCTCAAAACAAATGGGCATAAATTTATACCTTGCAATTCTAGGTAACAAAAAACAGCATTTGATTAAAAAATTTACTAAATTAGAATAAAATCACTCATTTTTAAAAATACTCAATTTTACAGCATTTGATATTAGAACTATAATAGCACCAACAAAACAAAAGCTAAGACAGAAAAAAGCAAATTATAAACCTAATGGACAACAAAATGCTACCATGCTGGAAACAATTCCAATGCATGGTAGAAACAAGAACTACATGCTACAAACAATTTCAGAGTGCAATTATTCTGTGCAGAATTTCAGACTACCATTATTCTGTGCATAGGCTTTTTAAAACTCATAGACTTTGTCAAACTCATATCACAATTTCAGATTGTCATTATTCTCTGCACAGTTCACATCAATTACCTATCTTCACTATACACTGCACAAGCATTATAATAAATCAAAGACCATCACCATGAAGCATCAACGTACTCACCCACAAACCAAGAATGAAAATTATATAAAACCAACAACCAAAAATACATCTATAAATGCATTCTGTTTTCTTCAAAAAAAAACTTTTCATAATTTGGTAAAAACTAAAAATAGGAATAAATTGAATTTTTATATTGTATATTTCATAAAAAAAATGGTAGATTGTGTTCTAGATCATATGTGAGCATCGGATAGTAAACCCAGAAATCAATGATTACATTGCTGAAATATACAATATAACATCCCTCTCATTATTAAAGCTAGTAACATAAAATCATATCTAAATTATGGATTTGAACACTAAACATTGGGTCATTTTTATAACAAAATAAAGAATTTGACAAAATGCTTTTTCAGCCACAAACCAACACAAATTTTTAATAACTTTCTAAAAACAAAAAATAGCACATAAATTCATTTTCGCTGTAATTTATATATTCTTCTTTTATAGTGCATCATACGTGGGCTTCTAATGGTGAACCATTGTCGCAAAACACCGATAGGTTTCCCCATCATGTTTATATAGACACACAATATACTTAGCATAGAATTGAAATCATTAAGTTCATAGAATAACTCAAAAACCAACTACATCAAAATCATGTTAAACTAACAACAACAAACAAAACACAACCACCAGTATATTCTTTCCAGATTTTTTTATTTTCACATATAATCTACAGACAAATGCTGCAATATCTACATGGCAGAAACAATTCCAAACCATTCTTCTTCAATTCAACCTTTACATAAAAAAGCACTTACCAATTAAAAACCTCCTTCGATGACCACCCCTTTCATGTTCCTCAAAACAAATGAACATAAATTTATACCTTGCAATTTTAGGTGACAAAAAAACAACATTTGATAAAAATAAAAAAAAAAATTTACTAAATTAGAATCAAATCAATCATTTTTCAAACATACTCAATTTTACAGCATTTGATATTGGAACTATAATAGCACTAACAAAACAAAAACTAAGACAGAAAAAAGCAAATTATAAACCTAATGGACAACAAAATGCTATTGATAAGAAAAGTCCTTGAAAAAGAACAAACAAAGAATGAATATTATATAAAACCAATAACCACAAACACATCCACAAGTACATTCTATTTTATATCAACATAAACTTTTTATATCAAATTGAAATTTCAAATTGTGTTTTTATTACAAAATGGTAGATTGTATTGTGCATCATACGTGAGCTTCTGATAGTAAACTATCGTTGTAAAACACCCATTGGTTTCCCAATTGTGTTTATATAGATACCCAATATACTCAGTACATTATTAAAATAGCTAACCTAATAACATATCTAAATAACCAATTAGGTCATTCAACATTAGCTCATTTTTATGAAAAAACAAACAGCTTGAGAAAATGCTTTTCCAGTAATTTATATATACTTCTTTTATTGTGCATCATACGTGGGCTTCTGATGGTGAACCATGGTCACAAAATACCGAATGGTTTCCCAATCATATTTATATAGACACCCAATATACTTAGCACAAAATTCAAATAATTAACAACATAAAATATTTAAACCATCCAATATTTAAACAAAAACAATTAAAAACAATTCTGAAATATTCCTCTTCAATTGAACCTTCACACAAAGAAGCACTTACCAATTAAAAACCCCCTACAATGAGAATGTCTTTCATCTTTCTCAAAACAAATCAGCACAAATTTATACCTTGCAATTCTAAGTAACAAAAAAAAGCAGATTATCAGACTACCATAATGACAATACAGAACCAATAACAAATTAATCAACTGACATGGGAACTTCTATTAAAAATTCAAGGGGAAAATACATTTAACAAATACAAAAAAAATTAAAATAGAAAACAGATGAATTTACCATGACGTTCCCATATCAATTCACCAACAAAATCAATAATCATTGTGCATTTCACCACCAATTCAATCACCTGACTCCATTAAAACCAACATAATTACAATACAAAACTCAACTTAGCAACATAACACAAGAAATATGAAAACTGTATAGAAACCAAAAGTATAAAAAAAAACTATTTTCTGGCAACATATCATCAAACAAAAAAGCACATAAAGAACGAACCAAGCTAAAATCAAAATTAATTTTTTGGTTACCAATTCGTAAAAATGGAAATGAATTCTCAACTGGGACAGTGGACTAAAAAGTTCTTATACAAATGAAAAAACCCGGCCCATTTTTTCAAATCAGATTCATTTTTCTTACTTTGTCATTGTTCTACACCAACTTTCCTTTCCAAGTCTTCTCCATGCCAATCATACAAGGTCATATAAATTACTATTTTTATTACTAAACTTTCTATTCCTCTTCAATAATCATACAAGCTAATATCCTTTCCTATAAATCAGCAACATCAATCATGATATTTTTAATTCTCTTATTTTAACCAAACAACATTATATAAATTACATGTCTATCTCACTAGCACAATTACTAGCATTAACATCTCCTATATTTGATAACTACAGCTTCATCATAACAATTCAACAAGAAATGCACATTTAATATATAGCTATCCCACTTCCATTTTCCTTTGACACCCATAATAATTCCAAATTTGTCCAATGATAAAAATACTTTACGGTAAGAAAAATCATTGTGCCAATAATTCCATTTATTGTTTCATCAACCAACCGTACAAAAACTATTTCTATTTTTTTAATTGATCAATCACATTAACAAAATAAAACATAAACAGTAGCCATAGTAATCATTAACGAAATTCAAATTTCATATTCATACTAACTATTACATATCAGTCACGATACATTGAAACTTCCCTACACCATAACTAAATTCCTAATTAAAATACATCATCATAACATAACACTACCAGGAAAAAAACCAAATGCATTTCTTTGCTCTGACACAGCTTCAATTTATACGCGAACATTCACCTTCCTCCAAACGCAGCCTCTTCTTCACCTTTGCCTTATCCTTATTCAACACACTGCCACTAGATAGACGCATCACATCAACAATGGTTTTCTTTTCAACAAAATGAATATGCAGCAAAACTATATTTGTATTAGAATACAAATATATCACATTCTGACAATCCGCCCCAACTTGAAGTTTATAAAACCCAAAAATTTTTTTAAAGAGGTTCACATGTAACCCTATCTTAACAGCAGATTCAACTACATCAACAACAAATGGCTCATAAAAGTCAACAAAAGATGACATTTTCCCCTCAGTATTACTAGCAGCTAAATAATCTTCACTTAAGAACATGATACTCAAAGGAAATTCCATCAAACCACGTCTCTCATCCCAACCATGTGTCTCAGCCCACAAATTTCCATATAAACCCACTCCACAACCACTAACAGTAGATGCAGGTAACAGTATCTCCAAATACCCAAAAATATCACTTGAAGATTCATTCAAAACTAAACGAACAGAATCAGCTCTTTTATCTGGAATGGCCTAATGGACTTTCGCAGTATGTAAATCTTCACTACTCAACACAACAGATTCGGACATAAAAGTATGAAACATAGGCTTTCCAACTAATTGTTATTTGGCTAAAGAATTATTATATAATTCCATCGAAACACAAAGAGACTGAAAATTATCAAGATACGAAACGAATAATACAAAGGACACCTTAAGAACAAAAACCAAACCCATATATATAGGGGGGGAAATACCTTGAAAAACTTCAAATAATTTAATTCGAAAATCCATCGAACAACACAAAAATTAAAACAGAATAACATCCAAATAAAACCGTCGTTCAAAAAAACATCTTAAAAAACCAAACGACAAACACAGAAACTAAAAAGAGAAAACGCTCCTTCACTTCAATCCAGTATTTGCTTTGTGGATTTACAATCATCTGAAGAGGCTTTCTCCATTTAACATCCTATTGAATGCTTCGCCGAAACCAATGCTGCTTCATTTGCATTCAAACAACCTAACTCCAGAACAAAACCCTAATGAACCCTACAACTCCTTAAACAAAACATAGCGGCACAAAAAGCTACCCTCAAAATACACAGACAAATTTTAAGAAACTCTAATAACAAACAAAACCTGGGCCAAACAAACCAAATGGAAAAGAAATATATGGGCTTTTGTTTTGACTATATAAAATGTCCTTCTACTGTTCATGGGCTTCGTGTCAAATAAATTCCTAGGCTTTTGCTATTCAATTCCTTGAAATTGAACTTTGTCATTAATTTTTACTTTTTACCAAATTTAATTTATAATTTTTAATCTAAACCATGTTATATAAACACATTTCATGGAAAAATAATTTATAATAAAACATAAATTTCATTAAAAAAAAGTTTTCTCAATTTTTTTTTAAAAAAAATCATTACAAATTTTTCATATACGAAATTTATTGAAATCTAATAATATAAAACTTTAAATTAAATAAAAAATTTATAAATTCCTTCACAAAAATATGTAATCAAAACAATTCATTACCAACTCCATTTATACAATAAAAATTTACATAAAAAATACACTAATTTTTCCATAGCAAATTTACAAAATAAATTTATAAATAAAAATTCTAAAACTTCAAAACCGTGCAAAACACGACTATCCAAACTAGTTCAATTGAATCACAGGGCCACAGTGTCTTCACCAGCGCCAGCCTAATCGTGGTTGCCACGTGCTCTCAGAAATATATCCCACCAAAGGAACTGGAAAACTCCGAGAAAATGCCCAAAAGATTTTACTTTTCTTCGGAATTCTCCATTTGGTTAGTATCTTTACCAATTTATTATTATTATTTTCACTCGTTAGACAAATTACTGCTATCAAATTTTGTCTCCCTTCTTCTCTCCCAAAAACAGAAGACCGCTTTGTCCACCACAATATATATCTCCTTTCTAAGTAATTCATCTATTCCAAGCTCTCTTCTTTCTCCCTTTTGCGTTGGAGAATCAATTTTCTATTGAAAACTGTGAAATAGCTGAGAGTTATTCATTATTATAGATATTTGTTGCAGAAGAAAATGTCGGAAAAATTCTCGGCGACTCTACGACTAGGGGACCTGAATGACTACATAGCCCCATCACAGGGATGCGTTGTTTCTCTCAAGGCCAAATCTAATACTACTAGTTCAACTTCAAGACTTCATAAATCTTCGTCCGAGGTTTGTTTTCCATTTTTTTCCCCTTTTAAGTTTTGTTGCTGGAATTTTTACTGTTCTTTTAATTGAAATTTGGTTAGGGTTAGGATTCGCGTATTTGATTTTCGTGGTCGCTCAGGCAACTTTGGACGGCTTTTATTTATTTATTTTTTAAAACTAATTTTCTTGATTACCCTTAGAAGTTTAGGCTTTGATGGTGTATCTCTATGCTATTGTGGAATAGTTATTACTTTTTCAATCTGTGGAAAATGGTTTAGCGTATTTTCTCTGGGTCGTTTCTGTTGAAATTAGAATCAAGTTATCGTTTTTTTTAAAAAAAAATTTCTAGTCCCTGAATATTGCAGTGTCATTTTCCTGAAATCTTGGAAAGTATGCATTCGAAGACCGTTGATATTGGCTATTAGTTTTGTGTTTTTTTGAAAGAATTTTGAGTAGGGTTTTTTTTCCACAGAAGTTAGGGGGACTCGGGAATGCTGTGAAACCAGTGGAAACTGAACCCGTAAAGATTTCACTCAAGGACTGCCTAGCTTGCAGGTACATTGTCTCAACAGCATTTTTTTTTTCTTTTTTGGTGTATTTGTATATTACATAAAAGCAATTTTCTTTTACAATTTGGAGCAAATAAGTAGATAATATAAATAAGCAGTGTGTTTGACATGCTAGGCATACCTGTTATGGTATCAGATTTTATGGTTCATAGATTAGAATTTTGTCCAATATTAAGATGATGATAATGAAAATATGTATGTATATACCTTAAGTTGAAAAAACAACGTGTTCCCCTGTGCTGTTGCAGCTCTCACCCCATTACTTTTAATCTGTTATCACGTGTTATTCTGTTGAGTTTGCTGATTGTCATTATGTATGAAAAAATTTGAAAGGGAGCAAAATTTGGTTGTAAATTTCTTTTGTATATCCTTGCAGTGGGTGCATAACGTCAGCAGAGACGGTTATGCTTGAAAAGCAAAGCTTAGACGAATTTGTATCCAACATAAACAAAGGAAAGGCTGTAATTCTCTCCCTCTCCCCCCAGTCTAGAGCCTCTATTGCTGTACATTTTGGCCTTTCTCCACTTCAGGTTAGTTAAAAGAATTATCTATAGCATCCATACAGCAAACTGTTTTCAATTCTTTTTTAAAAAATATGTAAAACTGATTAATCTGAGTCTTTATTGCCTTCTCTAATATTTTATAGGTTTTCAGAAAGCTCACAACATTCTTTAAATCATTGGGAGTGAAGGCTGTTTTTGATACCAGCTGTAGCAGAGACTTATCACTAATTGAATCTTGTAATGAATTCATTACAAGATATAAACAACACCAGTCAACCATTGATGAGCACACTAAGTCATCCCTACCTATGATTTCTTCTGCCTGTCCTGGTATGTTAACATCTCATTTTCTTTCTGTTTTACTTGGAGATGACCTTTAAGTGCTTAACTGATTATTCCTAGGTTACTTACCTGGCATCGTTTCATATTCATTACATGCAGGTTGGATATGCTATGCGGAAAAAACTCTTGGGTCCTATATTCTTCCATATATTTCATCAGTTAAGAGTCCTCAACAAACCATAGGGACCGTCATTAAGAACCACATATGCCAAACACTATCCCCGAGGTAAGATTTTGAATCATCATTGGTCCATCTTGCAGACTGATCAGGTGACCATTCTTCATTTTGAACTAGCAGTAATTACTCACCCTTCCCCTGGAACATGGATAAATCTGACAATCATGACAACAGCCTCGAAATTTTAAGGCAACTTAATTAGCTTCTGGATACATTTCTCCACTGAATTTTCTTGCTAGCCTTACTCTGTTCAGTGAATTTTCTGGCAAGAACATAATACAATCAGGTTATATATTTACATAGTTTGAAGGGGTAATTGAACTTTTAGCAGTTTGTCTGTTGGCAGCATCTGGTGTCAGTTGTAGTAAGATTAAGATTTTCCAATGGCTCATAATCCTGATATTCCACCGCATAAAGGCAAGCATAAAGAGAGTCAAATTTGGAGGTAGTTCATTGGTTTTATTTCTTTTCAGGCCGGAGGATGTATACCATGTGACGGTGATGCCTTGTTATGACAAAAAACTTGAAGCTGTTAGGGATGATTTTAATGATCCAGTGACAGAGGTAGATTCAGTCTTGACAACTGGAGAGGTGTTAGATTTGATACAGGTATACCCACAATTTTTCATAATGGTAGGAGTCAATATGGACAGTGCTGATTTGCTTTCCTCTTTTGACTCCAGAAACTATGTGTATATATGGCTATTTTATTTTATTATAGTTGATTGACATGCTTTATGTGTTGCTTGTTGCAGTCAAAAGCAGTTGACTTTAAAACGTTGGAAGAGTCTCCTTTGGACAAACTGTAAGAACAGTTATTTTCCTGTACTGAGTTTCCCTGATATGTCAGCATGGTGGTAAATAACATAGGTATATTTTGGACAGGCTAACAAATGTCGACGAAGGTGACCATCTTTTTGGGGTCTCTGGGAGTTCTGGGGGGTATGCGGATACAATATTTCGTTATGCAGCCAAAGTACTTTTTGGTAAGGAAATTATTGGCCCCCTTGACTTCAAGGTCATAAGGAATTCAGACTTCAGAGAAGTGACTCTAGAAGTAAGTTTCCTGTATTCTTTTCCATATTCATGTTATCCATTTGTTTGCATTGGTAACAGTGCCTTTCTGATATTGTAAAACATCTAGCCAACTCATAGACATTGCATAAAAATCTACGAGCAATCCTTTCAGAATATGCTCAAACTCTCCCTGAAAAGTTAGCTTCTTTTGGGAATTTCTTTGTCAGCATGCTCATGTTTATGTCCGGAATCTCATCAGTTAAGGATAGCTGTTACTGAGTGTTTACCTCAGGAAAATTACAAAAACATGCCAAATTTTCTGCAAACTGATTTTCCTTTTCCAAGTTTGATATCATCTTTGTCCTGTGGTAATAATGGTTCTTTTATTGCAGATAGGAGGTGAGACTGTCTTGAAGTTTGCACTCTGTTATGGTTTCCGAAACCTGCAAAATGTTGTTAGAAAAATCAAGAGTGGAAAGTGTGAATATCAATTTTTGGAGATCATGGCGTGTCCTTCTGGTATAAGTGTTCCTGAATTGATTCTTATGTTGGGATGATGGTAACATAGAGAATCAAAACGTGCCTTACCAAATACTTATAGTAGCTTCTGTTTTTAATAACAGGATGCTTAAATGGAGGAGGTCAGATCAAACCAAAGCGGGGGGAATCTGCAAAAGAATTGATTCAGTCATTGGAGGCCAAGTATATGGAAGATGTGAGTTTTTGCTTCAGAATATATGCTTTGGTTTAATTTTTCCCTTTATGTGATTTGTAGGTGGACTTGAAATGTTTTTGACTGCATGGTTATTGGGTTATAAAAAATTGTTTAAGATGCTTATTGTTTGCCAAAAGAAGCTCATCGCATTGAATATGCACGGAGTAGGGAGAAGCAACTGAATTGACCTCGACAAATTGCAATAAATTTGTACTAAATGATTAGTGTCCCATTAATATTAAACTTGCATCCGCTGTCTATGCATAAACCATTGTTTGTGCTATATTTCTAGGCCTCCAGCATAGGTTCTACATGCTGGAGGGTTCAATAGTTCTTCATTTTGTTTCCCAGAAATTCAAATAAAGAGCATTTGCACTAGCATTTTGGTATTAAGTAATGTATGCAAACCGCAACTGAGATCCTATTCCCGATTCGTTGCCTGGTTCTGCCACATGTAATGATAACTGAACACATGGCCATTTAAGCCCGTTGGTGACAAAAAGACAGCCATAAAGCTCTTCCTCTCTCCATCTCTCTCTGTGCCTTCCTCCCATCTGCCCTCCGCCCTTTCCCAACACCCACGCACCCCACCTCCAACCCAGAAAAAAAAAAAAAAGTTAACTTTTATGCTGTCTGATTATTCTAAACTTGAGTCATAACTGATTATTTTCTCTTAATTTTTTTAGGTTGTGGTGGCTGATCCTTTTGAAAATCCAATAATAAAAGGAATATATGCTGAATTGCTTGATCAGCCTGGTTCAGAGAATGCAAAGAAACTTGTGCATACAAAGTATCATCCTGTTGTAAAAAGTATTACTTCTCAGTTGCAGAATTGGTAAGCGATGTTGTGGACTCTGCGGCGTTTGCCCTCAGCTTCATCGGGGATGTTTCGAGAAGGTGACCACGGTATGTAGCTGACGAGCACATTTTTGGGCACATTTCAACGTTTCATCCCACTGGCGTTCATCTGTTAATCCTTATTCCCTCATAATCTTCACTGAACGTGCTGAGAAGTTCAATTTTGGTAGGAAGAACAGACGATTTGCTCAGCCTTATTCATATTTGTATATATGTTGTACATTTTTTCTCTTATAAAGCGATACCTGTATTATTTGAGGTGAGGTAAATTTTTTGTTCTTTTCATTATCCTTTAGATACATCTAAGTGTGGGTTAACCAGGATCCTATATTTATGTTGTCGTGGTTCTATTCAGTCCACTCATTGTAGTTTGCAATTCACAATGTTGTCTTGTATTTTTGTAAAGATTGCTGTAAAGATTGCCGCGAATGGTGGATGTGTTAAAGATTTAGGGCCCGAAATTTTTAATCCAGCTTTGGCCCCTCCCTTATGAGAAATACTTGAATGAACTTAATTTTTATGTATCAAATGCATTAAATATTTATATCATAAACACTTGTTGGGATTGAAATTTGCCATTGATGCCGGTTTCCATTCAATTATGGTAGGAGATCATTAGTGATTATAGGAATGGCAATTGTATCGTGTTCAAATTGACGGTTGTATCAACTTATAATTAAACACAATATGTCAATTTGAATACGACACGATTAATAAACATATTTAATTTTTATAACACGAACACAATATAAAAATAAATGAATTGACACGATATGATACAATTAGACATGAAAATTAATTGATAATTATTAAATTTGTCAATCTGAATGCCTACTATATTCGTCAATTTATCAATTCGAATACTTATTAAACCAGTCAATCTGTCCACCTATTACATAAAAAAAAATCAAATCAAATCAAACTATATAAAATTAAAACATGTCCACCTATTACATAAAAAAAAAAATCAAATCAAACTATATAAAATTAAAACACGCCAATCTGTCCATCAATTACACCAAAAAAAATTTTAAAAATCAAATCAAAACCATATAAAATTAAAACAATCTATACAGTCTTAAATAATCAATAAAATAACAGACCAATCAGCTAAATATTTATAGATCTCAGTAAATTCATAAGATTTAATCTTAAAAATCTAAACAAATGTCCAATTTACTTAATACATTAAAGATTTAGTAAACTTCAAACAATATTGAAATTATGGTTTGATGCATGTGAAACCTTCTCAGTAAGTGTCTCCTCCACATTTAACTGTTTTAGTAAGTGCTTCTGCAATAAATTTAAATAAATGAGTATTACAAATTTTATCTAAAAATATAAATTGAAATAAAAACATAATCCAAAAAAAAAAAAAAATTACCTCCATAAATCCAATCTTTACAACAAATCAAAGATTCAACAAGCTCAGGTGACAAAGAACTTCTAAATTGGTCAAGAACTCTACTATCACTACTAAATGCAAACTCAAAAGTAGAGGCAGAAACAGTAAACACATCTTGAACCATTTGAGCTAGTAAAAGGTATCTATATTAAAGAGTCTTCCAATAAGATAAAACATCAAGCTTAGCTGTTCTATCAATCCTAGGCTCATCTAAATACAACTCCAACTCAGGTTTCTGCATATACTTTATGATATCTTCACTTTCACAATTATCAAATTTCTATTTTAAAAATTAAAAATAAAATTAGAGAATATAGATTAAATTATATATGAATATTATAATTATAAAAAATATTAGACTTATAAAAAAGTAATAAGGAAGAGAAATAACCTATAGAACACTTGAACTTTCTACACTATCTTTCTCTTTGGTAGGGTGATTTTGATTGTCCCTGAGATATAGTGCCAGATACTCCAGAAATAGAAAAAAGATTAGTATTGTATGTTTCAAAGATAGAAAAAAGTTTATATTTAAGTTCTGAGCACTCCACTTGACCATTAATACCATAAAGTTTCCTATAACTGAGTTCAACAAATTGCATTTTATACCGAGGATCAAACATAACAACAATAGCCAAAAGTGGGTTGAACTCTTTCCAGTACTTATCAAAATTCGAATACATGCCAATTGCAATTCTCTTCATGTAGGCATTAGAACTTTTAATTTCTTCTGTCAACCTCAACTGAATCATAAACACATGAGGAAAATAGCGGTTGAAAGTAGGTCTCTTCACACTAGAAAAATTCAAAATCTTTTTATACAATACGCAGTTCTTGTCAATAAAATGTGCAGTCAAAGTCATGTATCTATCTGTATCTAGCAAAGTCCAACAATCAAAAGTCAAGCAAATTTTACCGGGACATTGTTTAAGTTGAAAAGTTATCTTGGCAATATAATTAACATGCATCTTTTTAATATCTTGCCTGGTAGTATTCCTACTAATATGAGACACATCAGGCTCTAAGTAGGAAAATACAACCCTAATGCCCTCATATTCCACAAAAGATAAATGCAAATCATGTTGTATCACAGCATTAATCAACAACTTCCTAAACTTTGCTTAACAGAATCTCCTAAATCTAGTATTCATGCTTCCACCACTAGATTCAATGAGCATTTGCCCTATGTCCTTTGAATCAATCCTAGGACATTTCTTAATATGTTTTTTCAGGTTACCTATTCTATATTTGCTATTTGAAAGATATGTTTGGTCACATTTCTTACACTTGCAACGTTCTTTTCCATCTTCACCAATTGGAAGTATGTCAAAGTATTACCAAACATTACTTGTGAGCTTTCTTTTACGTTTCTGCCTTGTTTGAGTGGTAGAAGAATCCTTTGAATTTGCACCCTCTCCGTCGTCATTTCCAACCATCTCAACACTTTCATCATCTGAGTCACCTTCAAGTTCAATAATTCTTGCTACAATTCATCAATTTTTGGTGAAGGTAACAATGTATCCATCTCTACAATTAGTGAAAAAGACATAATTAGTTGCATATTATATGAAAAATACAACTTAATGCATGCTTAAAATGTAAAAATTAGTAATTTGAAGAACATTATTAGCTAATTTTCATAACATTAGAGAATAATAAGCAATCATAGAAAATAGAGACATAAAAAGAAAAATTTTATGATTTCTTTTTATGTTTAGTTATGAGAAAATAAGAAGTATGGTACTTGAATTTTAATTTCTTTGTATTATTTTCTTGTCTAACTTCAAAGAAAATTGAAAATACTAGAAATTGGGAATGCTATGGACTGGTTGACAAATGATGTAAACTTTCCAGGCATCATCATTCATGCAAAGTAAACATGTTCTACAGTATCTGCTCATTTTACTGCACATCATTATTCCTCAATTAATTAAGAAGCAACTGGAGTAGACTAAGTCTTTTTCTATCATTTTTTACTGCTCTAGTACTCTGTGTATGTGTTCGTGTGTTGTGTGTGGGAGAGGGGGGGATAGAGAAACGGAGAGTGATATTGACATTTTTTGTTTCATCTTGAATGTACACGGGATGATCCTCAATCTAGCTCATAGATTCTTGGACATATTTCTGCATATCACAAGTAATCATATTTCTTGGAAAAATGAAGTTACAATTTAGCTCCACAAAATTGCATCCCAAGGAATTAGTTCTCCATATCATGAGCATACCCAACCCACAAAACCAATTATCTCTTTCACCTTAACTCCACAAAGTAACCACACCTCAATATCCTCAACAAAATAAAGCAAATTACTTAACATTAAGGTAGTCTCATAAGGCAAATTAAGCAACCAATCATTAGTATTTAAATTTCCAAGAAAAAGTACCATAAGGCAGTCTCAGCACCACAACAAAAACATAGTTCCAAAATTCCATAGTGTAAAATAATTTTTAATACCCAAGCACAAATTTAAAACTTTTAAAAATCAACTCCTAGAAACATAGACATTGGAGAAAAAAGGAAAAAGAAATTCACCAAAAACTTTTGCGAGGAGAATGAGAAACAGCTCAACGGTTGCTTGAATGATCCCTCAAGACAAAAATCATTCAAATTGAGTGATTGGAGACAATGTGCTTTCGGTTTTGAGGAGAAGAAAAGATGGGATTTTTAGATAAAATAGGGGAATTTCACGGTGGGGTTCGGTTTGCTTGTGATATGCAAAAATATGTGATCAAATTCACATATATAAACAATACAAACACAACTTTTTCTCATCACAAATTGCAGCACTCAAAGCATATATTTCCTGATCTGGGTAAAAATATAGCACCAAAGCTACTTTTCACAAATCTAGGCAAATTGCTCTTTTTATTCTGTTTTCAAGCATTTCAAGCAAGAAAATGTGTTCTTCTCATTTTCAAGCTAGTATCACTTGTCTCACCTAGTTTTCAGAAAAATGCAAAAAACGTGGGTTTGGTCGTTAGAGAAGTAATATATGAACATGGTTTCATCAAATTACAATACAAGAGTAAATCTCTCTCTCTTGAATAATTCAATGAAATGCTCAAATTGCCCCATTGATCAAATTACAGTACTGGTCAAATATAAGAAAATAGAAAGAGTAGGGAACACCTAGTAAAAAACCATACCTTAGAGCAAGCAGCAGAGAACAAAAGAGACACGCCAGCACAGAGAGCACGCCTCCACAAAAGGCAGTGGAAGACTAGAATTCTGAGGAGTAGGGCACGCCGGCAGCAAGGAAGGGAGGCTTCTCTCCTAGAGAGAAGTTGGAGAAAAAATTTTAGACAGAGAGAGAGGTAGTAGCCGCCGGCTAGGGTTGCTTGTTATTTTTGCCTTTTTGGTGATGGGTTTGCGAGCATTTTTGGAGTTTCCTTCTTTGAAAAAAAAAATTTAATGTGTTTGTGAGTTGAAATGGGTTGAACCTGTTTATAGTTTGAACTCACTTAAAGTTAAATAGATTGATTCTAATCCGTTATAATAGTATCATTTTTGTATCGTGTTGGCACGTGGTGCTGCCATATATAAGCTTGAAAAGGAACATAATCCAGGAAATTAAAGGACTTTGTTCCCGTTTGTCTTCCATTTCCTTCTCATTTAATAAAAAAGGAATGAAATTTCTCTGCTCATCTACTAGCTAAGTTAGGTCTCCAATGTACTAGCAAGGTTAACAGGGGCACTCATGACTCAAATTCCTTAATCTTGTAATTCTTAACCCGTTTTGCAAACCTTTTTGGTTAATTATAGTTTTGTATGCTTAAAAAAAAATTTATATCATTTCAAAAAAAATAACATATCATGCATGTAATACAAAATTTTTAAATATAGTGATGTACAAAATCTAGGTCCGCATAAGTATTAACCAGCTCTCAAATAGTTTACTAAAAACCCATAGTGATGAAGGACAATACCTTGGGCAATAATAATCATTAAAGGGAAGGATGAAGGTCTTGGACCAACGCGAAACTAATACGACGAACAATTTAAAGGGGGTAGTAATGAGTTTCATAGCTATTTAAATTTGATATAAAAATTGAAGTGTTATAAAATTTGGGTAGCATTAGAAAAAAAAATCTACACACTACACACTAATAAAACTCTAACTATTCTTTACACAAGAATTTCTTCAAATCTCTCTCTTTCTTTCTCTCACAATCACAATTCTTTCTTTCACAAAAATGATGGTGTATTACAAGTTTAGAGAATAGCTCTATTTATAGAGCTCTTAATTAGTGGAACACATCATCTTCCACTAATCTTAATTAGTGGTGTTTCCACTAAATGATGGACATCCATAAAAATCCATAATTAGTGGAGTTTCCACTAATTTCCTAATAATTCACATAAATTCATAATTAGTAGAGCTTCCACTAATTCACAATATATCATAACACTCCCCCTTGGATGTCCATCTATTACATAAAGAATATACCTCGTTAAAACCTTACTAGATAAAAACCTAGTGGGAAAAAAAATCTAGTGAAGGAAAAAGAGTACACTATTCTATATGTCTGTTTATTACTTTCCCTGATGAAATAATTCCTTTAAATCTTTAAACCGACGCATATCGATTTTATATATCAATTTCTCAAATGTTGCAGTCGGTAAAGTCTTCGTGAAAATATCTGCGAGATTGTCACATGACCAAATTTGTAGCACATCAATTTCACATTTCTTCTGGAGTTCATGAGTAAAGAAGAATTTTGGTGAAATATGTTTTGTCCAATCTCTTTTAATATATCCTCCTCGTATTTGAGCTATGCAAGCTGCATTGTCTTCATAAAGAGGAGTTGGAATATCTCTGATAGATGATAATTCACAACTTTCTCAAATATCATGAATCATTGATCATAACCATACACATTCTCTACTTGCTTCATGAATGGCTATACTTTCAGTATGATTTGAAGAAGTAGCTGCTCGGAGATATCGAATGACTTGTTTAATTCCATTCCAATGTCGTCGTGTTGGTGAAGAACTAAATCTTGCTAATAAATTGATAGCAAAAGCAATATCAGGTCGTGTATTATTAGTAAGATATTTCAATGCACCAATTGCACTAAGATATGGTACTTCAGGACCAAGGAGTTCTTCATCATCTTCTTGAGGTCGGAAATGATCTTTATTCACATTTAATGACCGGACGATCATTGGAATACTCAATGGATGTGCTTTGTCCATGTAAAATCTTTTGAGAACTTTTGTTGTATATGTTGATTGATGAATAAATGTTCCACTTTCCAGATGTTCAATTTGTAAACCAAGGCAAAATTTGGTTTTACCAAAATCCTTAATTTTGAATTCTCTTTTTAAATAATCCATTGGTTTCTTGGAGCTCTTCAGGAGTTTCAATAAGATTAATATCATCAACCTATATAGCTAATATCACAAATTTAGAACCAGATTTCTTAATAAAAATATATGGACATACCTGGTCATTTTTAAATCCCGCTTTCAATAAATATTCACTAAGACGAGTGAACCACATGCGCCCAGATTGCTTTAAGTCATATAATAATTTCTATAACTTGATGGAGTAATTTTCACGAGGATAATGTTTATATGCTTCAGGCATATGAAATCCTTCGGGGATTTTCATATAAACATCATTTTCTAAATTTTCATACAAGTAAACAGTGGCAAAATCTAATAGGTGCATATCTATCTTTTCATGTACTGCCAAACTGATAAGATATTGGAGTGTAATAGCATCAACAACAGGAGAATAAATTTTTTTATAATCAATACCTGGTCTTTGTGAAAAACCTTGGGCTACTAACCGTGCTTTATATCGTACGATTTCATTCTTTTCATTGTGTTTTCACACAAATATCCATTTGTAACAATAGGTTTTACACCTTTTGGTGTTTGGACTGCAGGTTCGAAGACTTCACGTTTTGTCAGTGCATTTAACTCCGATTGAATCGCATCTTTCCATTGTAGCCAATCTTTTCTATGCCGACATTCATCAACTGATATTAGTTCAGGATTATCATTATTCTGTGTAACATTAAGAGATATATTGTATGCAAATATATTATCAATAATTGTTTCTATCCAATTCCAACTTCTACCGAAAGTGGTATAATTGATAGAAATTCACTATGAACATCTGGATCATTTAATCCTCTTTTCTTTTGAGGATTTTTATCTTTAGAACTAAGAGGTCGGCTATGCTTCTGGCATGCTTTTGGCTCAACAGCTATAGGTATAATTTTTTGTTTTGCTGGAACTTCAATTCGAATAAGAGCATTTATAGCTGGAATATGCGATTTTGTAACTCTTCTAGAGTCAACAAAAGTGTCTGGCATTTGATTTGGATTTGCAATACTTTGCAAATGAATTATCTTTTGAACTTCAAGTTCACATGCGCTTGTGCGCGGATCAAGATAATTTAATGATGTTGTCCAAGTAAGATCCTTTTTATGCTGTTTCTGTTCTCCCCCTAATTTAGGGAATAATGATTCATCAAAATGACAATCAGCAAATCTTGCTGTGAATACATCTAATGTCAGGGGTTCAACATACCTGATAATAGAGGGAGAATCATATCCAACGTATATCCCCTTTCTTCTTTGAGGACCCATCTTTGTACGTTAGTTTAGTGCAATTGAAACATATACAGCACACCCAAAAATTCTTAAATGAACAATATTTGGTTCTGAACCAAAAGCCAATTGCAAAGGAGAGAATTTATGATAATTAGTTGGCCTTATACGTACAAGTGTTGCAGCATGTAAAATAGCATGTCCCAGGGCAGATGTTAGGAGATTTGTTTTCATTAATAATGGTCTAGCAATTAATTGTAATTTTTTAATCAAAGATTCAACAAGACCATTTTGTGTATGAACATGAGCTACAGGATGTTCAACATTAATCTCAATTGACATGCAATATGCATCAAAAGCATGTGATGAAAATTCACTAACATTATCCAAATGGATATTTTTAATGTGATGGTCAGAAAATTGTGCTCGTAATTTAATTATTTGAGCAAGTAATCTTGCAAACGCCAGGTTGCGAGTAGATAATAAACATACATGTGACCATCGAGATGATGTATCAATTAAGACCATAAAATATTTAAACGGTCCACATGATGGATTAATAAGTCCACAAATATCTCCATGAATCCGTTCAAGAAATGTAGGACTTTTAGCTCTTATTTTTACTGGTGATGGTCTAACAATTAATTTTTCTAGCGAACATGCAGCACATACGAATTTTTCTGATGTCAATATCTTTTCATTTTTTAATGAATGACCATGTGTATTTTCAATGATTCTTCTCATCATGGTAGATCCCGGATGACCCAACCGATCATACCAAATGCTAAAAGTAATAGGATCAATAAACTTCTGGTTTACGAGATGATAAATTTCAATTGTACGTATTTTTGCAAAATATAGGCCAGTAGAAAAAGACGGTAGTTTTTCTAATTTAGGTTTCTTACTCAAATGAATTTGAGTAATATAAAGATGCTCAATCCCATTTTTCTCATTTGTTTCAACATGATACCTATTTCTGCGGATATCTTTAAAACTCAATAAATTTCTTCTGAATTTTGAGAAAAATAGTGCTTTATCAATAATAATTGTTGTTCCTTTAGGCAACAATATATTAGTTCTTCCGGAGCCTTCAATCACATTTGTACTACCGTTTATCGTAAAAATATTTATTTCTTCCATTTTGAGATCAGAAAAATATTTCTCATTTTTTAGTATGGTGTGTGTAGTTCCACTATCAATAATGCATACATCATCATTAATAACAGTCATCTGAATACAAATATATATATATATATATATATATCACTAATTAAATGGTCTATCCTACCGTCTAGGTGTTCAAAAAAATCCGATACATCCATATATGTAATATTGATATTAAGATCTTCAAGATCAATATCATCATCCTTAGCATCATTTACTGGATGTTGAGAAAAATTTGCTTCCACATTTTTATTGTTCTTTTTCAGTGAAGCTTGATATAATTCCACTAAATGCTTGGTCGTACGACAGTTACGTGACCAATGAACTTTCATGCCACATCTATAACATGTATCCTCATGCTTTTCTTCCATTTTTTTTCTTTTTCTTTTCCCTTATGATCTTTTCTGTTCTACTTCAGGTGACCAATATTTCTCACAGCTTGATTATGATTGTGATGAGGGAAATATCGAGCGTGTCCACGACCATAACCACGACCATGGCCACGGCCATGACCACGACTATAACGATGGCTTCTGCTAGAGCCAACAGCATTCACTTCTGGGAGTGCTGTTGAGCCAGTTGGTCTGGCTTCATGATTTTGCAATAATAACTCATTATTTTTCTCTGCAATAAAGAGGACAATTATTAAATCTGTAAATTTAGTATACATTTTTTCTCGATATTGTTGCTGCAGGATAATATTTGAGGCATGAAAGATGGAGAATGTTTTCTCCAGCATATCTTCATCGGTCATTTTTTCTTCACATAATTTTAACTGAGATGTAATTTTATACATTGCGAGCTATATTTATTCACGGTTTTAAAATCTTGCAACCTCAGGTGCAACCATTCATACCGTGCAGTGGGTAGTACGACCATCTTCAGGTGGTCAAATCTTTCTTTTAAATTTACCCACATGACATATGGATCTTTTTCGGTAAGATATTCCATTTTCAAATTTTCATCGAGATGACGACGAATAAAAATCAAAGCTTTAGCCTTGTATTGTGCAGATGCACTATTATTTGCTTGAATAGTTTCACTAAGGCCTTCAGCATTTAGATGCATTTCTGCATCAAGAATCCATGACAGATAATTTTTTTCAGAAATAGCAAGGGCTACAAATTCGAGTTTAGTGAGGTTAACCATAGAGATCAATAAATGTGTACCTATCTTCTGGCTTTGGTAACAGCATAAACTCGTGCTTAGTATCTGACTTTTGTAACGGTAGAGACTCGTGCTGATAACGTGTTATAAAATTTGGATAGTGTTAGAAAAAAAAAATCTACACACTAATAAAACTCTAACTATTCTTTGCACAAGAATTTTTTCAAATCTCTCTCTCTTTTTCTCTCACAATTTTTTCTCACAATCACAATTCTTTCTTTCATAAAAATGATGGTGTATTACAAGTTTAGAGAATAACTCTATTTATAGAGCTCTTAATTAGTGGAATACATCATCTTCCACTAATCTTAATTAGTGGTGTCTCCACTAAATGATGGACATCCATAAAAATCCATAATTAGTGGAGTTTCCACTAATTAGTGGAGCTTCCACTAATTCTCTAATAATTTACATAAATCCATAATCAGTAGAGTTTCCACTAATTCACAATATATCATAACATGAAGAGAGTATTTAAAGATTTTATCACTATTTATTAAAACGAATAATAGTAGAATTTATATCAGTAAATAAAGGGTGAAATTATGGAAGTTTGAATAGAAAATATATTTATTTTAATATTTGAATATTTATTTTTAGAAATCCTAAAATAAAAAAATAAAAAATCTAGTAGTAAAGAAGGTAGAGGTTCGAGTTCTCTCTAAGGCATAATATGGAGAATGCTCATTGAATACGCAATTCAATAAGCAAGCTTGGATTGAATCGATATCTGAGCTCTGGAAATTGGAATAAGTTCAGTAGCAGATCACAAAATCTTGTTAATTTTCTCTATCTAATGAATGGAAAGTCTGCTTTAAAATTGGTTGTCCTGCACTCACCCCCGAATATATGTTTCAATAGGAATCATAAATTAGAAGCCTCTGGTAAAACATCATTTCCACATGGATGGAATACTAATTACTATTTTCGTTTTAAATAAATATTTATCTTTCTATTTTATGTTGTTGCAAGATAAATGTTGATTTATCTAGAAGAAAAAGAAACACATTTTTAAACCAAAATTTTACTTTTCGCCTACTAATATTAGTAGAAGCAAAGACAGTATTTGATTAAACACTCTTTACAAAATTAAAATATTTCGAGTTCAATTATCATGCGCCCATCCCATTTTTATTACGGGAAAGCATAAAAGTTTTTTTAAAAATTTGTCATCTTATCGACATCTCATTTTTTCTCATTTACTCTGAACAAAAAATTAGTAGTAATCAAATTAATAAAAGTGTTGCCATCAAATAAATAATCTAGGATTTGGGGCAATAGCTTTTGAGATTTTACTGTTGTAATATATATAAAATATTATAACATACAATAAGAAAAAAGATATTATATGATATATTTGAAGAGAAACAATTCAAAATATTTTATATATTACACGATGTAATATATATAGTGTATATATCAAATACACTAGTAACTCTTACCCTCTATAATAATTTAAAAATATCGCCATACTTATTTAAAAATATCGCCATACTTATCTAAAAAGACTCTATAATAATAAATGATGAATTAAAGAAATAATCTTTTTTTTCTAATTACTTCTTCATAATTAAATATTTTATTTTAACTTTACACAATATTATTTGAAAGTAAAATTTTATCTTTACTGCTATTAATTAAAAAAATGAATAGCTCCTCTTGAAGTTTTTGAATTTTTAGAGAAGTTGGGAACTATCACGGGTTGTCTTTCAGTATTTAGACTAACTGTGATGCCTATGACTTGATTAGGCATGGGTGAACGTCACACCAATCTCTTCTAACTTCGTTTGAATGTTTTTAAGTGAGCATGAATAGATTTACAGTGGTTTGTTATGTGAATGATGGAAAACGGCAATGAATGATGTGAAAACAACAGAAGATGGCACTTAAACGGGATTTAACCAACACATAATTACTTGAAAGTACTCAGTTCATTCATACGAAAGCATGTACAAAGTATTTACAATGAGTATTGGTGAGGAGGAACACTGATGATTAAAACTGACTTCATTTGATTCTATTTGATCTCATTTTTGTACGTCCTCTATAATAGACATAGTAAACTTTTTCCATATTATAGTAGTAGACACCATTTTTTCGAGGTGAGAAAAGTTTACCAATTTTTTAGAGAACTAAGTACAAGGAATTTACCTATGAAAATTTACATGTATGGCCTTCAAGGCCTTAGAAAATTACAAAAATATAACAAAAGACTAACTAAATATCTACATAAAAAAACGGGGGGCAAATGGTTCTGGCCGTTAGTCAGTTGTCAGCTTCTACTAGGTGCACGCACAGCACATGTGACACCCCACCCTAAATGCCCCTAGAAATGGGGGAAATATATGGATTATATAGCATAATCATTTCTACATATAAATATATTTGGCATGACATGAATGAATTTGTTTGAGTATGATTGTGAAAGAATTGTTGTGTTTTGGCAATATATGCTATATCGCTATTTGAAATAATGATGGATAGAATATTCTAACATTATATATATATATATATATATATATATATATATATATATATAAGAAAATATAGCTAACTCTAAATTGCGTATTTAATTATTGAGTAGCGGTTAATTAAAATAATTTAAGTAACTATTTATTAGTTGATAAATAATTACTTATTTGTTTCCTTATTATATTTGAGCTTTTGCTATTTATATTTATTAAATACTCATTATATGATTATTTCATTTATTTGCTTATGTATTAATTTTAGGAAGTATTTTAATATTAGACTAGCAAGATTTTTCTCATATTTTATTTTATTTGAAGAGAAATTGAATTTTCTTAATTTAAATATTTAACCTGGTTAGGAGAATATATAGAAGGGATTACTAGGCTTCTAGAAGCCTAGAAGCTGCCACCTAGGAGAAGGGAAAGAGGAAAAACCCAATTCTTGTATAATTGGAAAATTATCTTAATATGGATTATATATTTTTCCAATCCTTTAATGCTTAGGAAAAATTAGAGAATATTCTCTTTTCTATTTCCTCTCCTTGTGCTGCCATCTAACTCTCCAAACCCACTAGGATTATGATAAATTAATTATTGAAAACTTTTTAATTAAATAAAACCTAGAGAAAAATAGAATTTTCTTTAATTTTTTTTATATTTCCTAAGCCTATCGTAATTCATCTATATAAAATCTACATAATAATCAGATTTTTTAGCCATTTTCTACCCTAGTAGCTGTCTCCCTCTCCCTCTCTCACCGCTCATACAAAATTCCCTTCCCATTGCACTCAAAAATTAATTGTTTTGCTCATCGAAAATTTTGCACATTGCCACACCATTAAAGCATCGTTCTTGGATTGAAAGCTTGAAGATTTAGGGGAAATAAAAGGTTAGACAACACATTATTTCTTCCCTAAGAATGATCAAGGGTGTTGAAGTAAGAGTTAATAACAAGAGCCTTTCTTTTCCTTTAAACCCTAGTGTCGACAATTTTGAAAAAATTCGAGTTCTTGCGTTATAAATTGTTAAAAAAAAAAATTCTAGACAAAAGATGATTAAAGAATTATATTTGAGAGTAATACTTGTTTAAATCTTAAAAGGTAAACATTCTTTCAAAGGATTTATACAAAAGAAAATACCTTTTTCTTTTAAAATGTTATTTTCATAAAAAGCTGGTACTTTTCATAAAAAAAGATGACTTTTTGATGTGTTCTTGAAAGATCTTAATGTGTGTATGCTAAGGGTTGTGTTGCCTCATCTAGAGTACCTAAGGATGTGTATTTCTTGAAGTAATAAAACTAAGAAGTTGATTTCTTGAAACCTAGAACAAATTACATACTTGCTGGAATTTTTATAAATATGTGATAGTTGTTTATTTTAATTCAAAATAAAATAGCAAAGTAATTTATTTTTGTAGGGCCTTTTGATCTTGTTTACTATACATGTCCAAAATGTTATTTATACTAGAAATCATGCAAGAAAACCTTGGGATAACACCCAATAATTTTCGGGAAAAAAATTAAAGGGGCAGAGTACTTAGTTTTTGCCGATTTGCTTGTTTGTAACTAAAATTCCACTGTGATAATATCTGAATTTGAAGAAGGTAAAAATAGAGAAAACATAGCTTTATGTGTTTATAATTTACCTGTAAAGTTTAATAAATTTATAACTTATAGATTAAAAGTTATGAATTTTTCTTTCAAACTAGTTTGTTCTTGGCAGAATACTCCAGTAGCGAAAAATAATTTTCTAAGTGCAAATAAGGTCTGATTTTTATACAAGGCCACTTATATTCTGTTTTATATGTGTTTAGGTATGCCTCAATAAAATTTTAGATTAATCCGAAGTGTTTTCATATGTATTATGCTATTAGAAAAAAGTATTACTCAAGCTGAAAATTGTGTTCAATTTAGGAAATTTTAAAGAAACTTTCTATTATCAATATATATGTGTTCCTTATGTGTAAAAATTGTGTGTCGACATTAGGATGTAATAACGGATTTAATGTCATCAATACTAATATTACCATTATTTTGTTATTACTCTTATTAATATTATTATTAATACTATTATTATTATTATTATTATTATTATTATTATTATTATTATTATTATTATTATTAAAATGTTAGCAACAATATCATTACCAATATTATTATTATTATTATTATTATTATTATTATTATTATTATTATTATTATTATTATTATTATTATTATTATTATTATTATTATTTATTTCTCATCAAATTACCTATCCATTAATTGATATATTTTCTTATTTATTTTTGTATAGTTACAAATAAATAATATTTTAATTAGCTAAGCAAGTAATTAAATAATTTTCTATTTACTTAATTCTTTAGTTACTTAATATTTTTACACATTAACTAGCTTATTTATTTGATTATTTATTTACTTTC
The DNA here is from genome assembly GCA_026120185.1 of Voacanga thouarsii. Classification (NCBI taxonomy): domain Eukaryota; kingdom Viridiplantae; phylum Streptophyta; class Magnoliopsida; order Gentianales; family Apocynaceae; genus Voacanga; species Voacanga thouarsii. Next base: position 1,799,319 of record JANUWF010002273.1, read on the forward strand.
ACAAGTAACCTTTATTTTAATTAACTAATTATTTATTTATATAATTATATAATTACTCAGTCGTTTGTCCGCTAACCTATATGTGAGCTTATCATTTATTTAGTAATTGTCTTAGTATACATTAAATTGCTAGTATACAATATTTCATGTCTAGCCTGCTATGTTTGAAATGGAATTGATAGTTGGTGTGTATTGTGAAATGACTCGATGTTAGAATATGAGCTATTTTTGGATAATATGGCAATATAAAGGTTATATGAAAGTTTGTGACATGATCACTGAATTTTCTCTAGACAGGACTATGATCCATTAATCAAGTCATCGAAAAAATCTAACATTTGTGAAACAAACGAATAAGGTAAGTTATTGCATTAAAACCATTTACAAAATGCAGCAATTACAAATTGTCAAATGTTTTATGGTATTAATGGAAACATAGTTTAACGTGATAAAAGTTCAACATGACTAGTTTTCTCACATTTTTCCAACTCACGCACTATTCCTTAAACAATAAATAAATAAATAATTTCAAAACCGTCACTTGACTTTTGCACCAAAGGATTTACTAAAGTTTTACCAAGTCATAATTGATACTTTCTTGTTGGTTACTACTTGATATTAATGTGTTTCCTTTTGATAAATCGTTGAGTACTCAATAAGGGTAGACCACTAATACTAGCCTAAGAGAGGGTGAGTTAGTTTTTCGATAGAAGGCCACATCTGGGAGATGAACTGATTTTTTATTGGGCGACAATGTTAGTGAGTCAGGCCAATCTGAGTTAGCAAACCAATTTCAAGTGGGATTGCATTTATATTCCAGTATGAACAACCGAAGTTAGTAGGGGTATGGGAGATGGAGGAGTATCCCTACTCGGTAGGCCAATCACCCGCAGTACTGTGGCAAAGAAGTATTACAGTACAATTACCAGGGATTATAATGCAGGGTTTCATGACTCGGAGCTATGAGGCATAGCTTCATAGTCCACGTTAGCTTTGAGTGGTTTATTTTCTTGAAATAAAATCATTTATTGAGATTGAAAAATAAAAACGCTACTCTTATATTTGAAACTGTTGTTTATGTTTGCAATTGCGTTTTTTGGTATTTTAAAATTACATGTCATGAAATTATTTCTAATGTACACTCTCACACTTACAGGACTTACCGAAAAATTTATTTCTCATGTTCTTGGTGTATGCTTTCAGGTTGAGAGCACTATTGACAAAGTTAGGCTAGAGTTCGAGATCTTGTACTTGACATTTTAGTCATTTTCCTTCAAGACAATGTTTTATTATCCTTTATTTTAAGACCCTATATAAGTTTTATTTGGATTGTAAGTCGTTTAAGTTTTAATTGAGGTATTTCTTTAGTTAAGTCCTTTATTACTTCGTTAAAAAGTCCTCTTATCCTTTAGACGGGACGGCATCCTTGCCCTTTTTGGATATGTAAGTAGTGGGGTGTTACAATATGGGCTAGCATTGGGTACGCTGGCGCACAACACTGCCTGGCCCTAGGCACTCTAGTGCACGGCATGATTTTGGCACATAGGTGCTCGGCATGGTCTTGGCACAGACGTCGGCTGCCTAGGTGCGGTATGGGCTGATGCTAGGCACTGGCGTTGGGCGTTGGGCATGTTGCATGAGCTGGTCATCGAACACTGCATTGTCTTACGTTGGGCATTGACACAGGCGCTCAGCACTTGACATGGCCATTTGGTTTGACCATCAGTTTGGGGCGTTCAGGTGTCTTTAAGTTTCGCTAGGCACTCTATGGCTCAGACACAAACATTCTTAAGTATACTCGACCCGCTTATAGACGTGGCCAAGTACGTTTAGGAACGTTCAATCCTTCTAACTTTCTAGACAAGTTTGGAGACACATGAGAGTTCCGTTTCCACCTTGGGCATTAAGATTGGGTATGGGCAAGGTCATGCCTATGCGAATGGTCCGTCATAAGTCGGCCTGTGACATCCTCCCCCACCTTGCTCTTAGTGATGTCCTCAGCACCTCGACTCTGCTGGTAGGCATCAATCAGAGGTTGGAACTCCTTGAGATTGGTCGTTCGTTCTCAGGTATTCTCTGTTGAACTACAGCCTTGCCATTTTATCAGGTATTCTTTATGTCGCCTTTTTGGTTTTCCTACTATCCGATCATCAACAATTTCTACTACAAACTCTCTTCCAAGCTTGATCTGGTTTAATATCTTGCAATTCCTCATCCTGGCCATCATGGTATGGTTTTAGTAAGCTGACATGGAAGACAGGATGCATCCCCAGCTATTGGGGAAGTTGGACCTTGTACGCTACCTTTCCAATCCGCTTTACTTCAAGCACAGGTCCGAAGTACTTTATCATGAGTCAAGGATCCTTTCTCTTAGTTTTTTTCTGCTCCCACTTGAGCAACCTTTTCACCATCACTAGGTATCTAACTTAGAACTCGACAAGGCTGCGTTTCCTATCTATTTATTTCTTCATCCACTTCGTCGCCTTTTCCAAGTGTCCTCGAGTGATCTCGATGTTTAGTCTCCATTCTGTTGAGAAATTTTTAGCTCTAGTAGGTTTTTGGCTTGTCGGAACTTCCACCATGTGCGGGAGCAAGGGCTATTATCTTGTCACAATCTCGAAGGGACTTTTGTTGGTGGAAGAACTCTTCTGCGCATTGAAACAAAATTAAGCAAAGTCTAAGAAGTCCACCCAATTCTTTTGGTTCCCAGTCACGAGGTAGCTAAGGTATTCCTCCAACATTCTATTGAACCATTCTATTTGCTCATCAGACTCAGGATGTGAGGATGAACTTATGTTTAACTTGGAACCGAGCAACTTAAAAAGTTCTATCCAAAAGTTTTCAATAAACTGGGAGTCACAGTCACTAACAATGTCTCTTGGTACTCCCCAGTATTTTACAACGTGCTTAAAGAAGAGCTGTGCAGTCTCCTCAGCTAACACATATTTGGGTGCAAGGATGAAAGTAGTATACTTTGATAAGCAACTATCACTATCAAAATGATTGTAATATCCCCAACTCTCGGTAAGCTAGCAATAAAGTTCAATGAGATACTTTCCCAGGGTTTCTGGGATATTGGTAATGGTTATAAAAGTCCACCTTTCGCTTGTCAATCTATCTTGTCTTGTTGACAGATAAGGCAGGTCCTCATAAATTCTCCCACATTCATTTGCATTAATGGCCAATAATAGCCATACTGCACTAAGGCCAGCGTGTGCTCCTCTCCTTGGTAACTGGCCTATTCCGTGCTGTGGCACTTACCAATAATGATCATACGCAAGTCCCCTTCTTTAGGCACATATAGGTTGTTTCTTCACGTAACCAAAATACCGTCCTCTATCCAAAATCTTCGTGTTGTCCCTTAATCCACCAATTCCATGAAATGTTTGGTCGAGAGATCTTTAGGTAGCCATTCTCGAATTTAGGTCCTTATGCAGGAGGTTACTTCACTTGCCGCGAGGCTAGCTAGACGATATATGGTTAACAATTTTGGCTTCCGACTCAAAACATCTACTACATGGTTGGTTGCACCTGACTGGTACTCTAACATAAAGTTGAATTCGACCAACAGTTCTTGCCACTGAGCTTAGCGCCCTGTTAGCTTGGGTTGAGTCATGAAATACTTACTGCTTTGTTATACGTCTTTACAACAAATGAATCTCCTAATATGTAGTGTCTCTAGACTCTTCGACTGTGGACAATTGCTAAAAGTTCCTTTTCATGGGTAGAACACCGTTTCTCTGCATCGTTTAGCTTTCTGCTCTTAAAAGCTATAGGATAGCCATCTTGCACTAGTATTCCACCCAAGGTAAAGTTTGAGCCATCTGTCTGTACCTTAAAAGGCTTTGTGAGGTTTGGTAGTGATAACATTGGGTTCGTAGACATAGCCGCTTTAGCTCTTCAAAGGCAATTTAGCAATTTTGATTCTAACTTCAAATTTTTTGCATCTTAAGCAAGTCTGTAAGTGGTAGGATTATCTTCGAGTAATCCTTAATGAATCTCCGATAGTAATTTGTTAATCCCAAGAAAGACCTCAACTCTGACACATTCTTAGGGGTTGCTATTCTTCTATGGCTTGCACCTTTTTTGGGTCCATCCAAATGCACCCTGGTTCGACGATATGTCCCAAAAAGTGGATCCTTTACTAGACAAAGGAACACTTTAAAAGCTTTGCATAGAGTTTATTTTTTCTTAGCCAAGCCAGAATCTTTCACAAGTGCTCTATGTGCTCCTTCAAGCTGTTGTTATAGATCACCATGTCATCAAGGTACAACACAAATCGATCCAAAACTCCTACAGTATTTTATTCATAAGGGTGCACAAAATGACTGGAGCATTGGTTAGCCTAAACGGCATGACCAAGAACTCAAAAGTTATGTATCGGGTGACACAAGTAGCTTGTACTCATCTCTTTCCTTTATTTGTACTTGTCAAATATCCCAAACAAAAATCAATTTTAGAATAGTACTTCACCTTGCTCAACTGATCAAAACAATCTACTAGTAGGGGGATCTGATATTTGTTCCTAACTGTGATCTTGTTAAGAGCTTGATAGTCCACACACATTCGAAGGGAACTGTCTGCTTTCTTTTGGAACAATACCGAAGCTCCATAAGGGGATCTAACTAGCACTATGATATTAGATTCCAGCATCTTTTTCAACTACTTTTGAAGTTTTGCAAGCTCGGGCTGGGATATCAGATATAGTGCGCATATCGGGTCTTGGTGCTAGACACTAATTCAATCTCATAGTCCACAGTCCTTTGAAATGGAAGTTCTTTCAGGAGCTCATCGAGCATCACATCCCCAAACTCTAACAATTATTTTACAGTTTTTGGTACTGGTCCCGACGTCTCCTCCACTTTTTCCTATTTCAATTATGCTAGGTACGTGGCTTCTTTGCTTTTAAGACCCTTCTTTAGTTAGAAAGAAGATAATTTTTTGGTCAAGTCTCTCCTAATCATTGTTGTTATGACACACGGTTTGTTTCCCATCATTAAGAGTGAGTCACTATAAGGTAAAACCACAGTCTTTGTATCCTATAGGAACTCAAACCCAAGGATCAGTTTGAAGTCATCCATCTATACCATAGTGAGATTAGTCCTCCCTTTGAAGTGCCCGATTTTATGCTCACCACCCTAGCAACACCAATGATGGCCTTTAGGATCGAATAAATGACGTTTATTTGACCAGTACCTTTTTCTAGCATCAAGCCTAATTTGTCCACCTCTACGCTGGCTAAGTAGTTGTGGGTAGCTTCGGTATCCATCATCACACGGATAGGTCTCCTATTTACCATGAGATTAACATACATGAGTCCCGTTCCCTTACAAATTTTTAGGTTTAGATCATCTTAATTAGATTTCAGCTTTTGTCCACGAATGTTGTCTTAGTGTTCTGCCCTAGAGGCAATCTCATTTATTTTGTACATAGCACATTTATTTAATAATACAAGGTATTATTTATCTTTCAATTATTTTATTTATACTTTTGTGTAAATAAAACTGTTAGATAAAGTCCCAAGTATAATACTATATTAAGAAAATCATGATAAAAATCATAATGTGATGTTCCTACTACACTAGATAGTGTTTGTACTTAAATTATCCATAATCGTAGTATTAATGAGATATGATATCATTAATGCTTTAAGACTAGTACGTGTTATACTTCTTGATTTGATCAAGTAGTGGTTCTCACATCCGTGAGTGTTGTGATACTCAAAGTTAACACGTGAATACTTGTTACTAGAACAAGTACATTGGATGACCTACCTATAAGAGAATTACATAAATAACTATTTAGTGCCAGTGATAGAATCTTATCATAGCAAATGCGCAAATATTCTTAAATTTGATATCTCCAAGATACTTTATTTACTAAGCGTTGTACTTTGATTCCAATTTCTAGAGTCCCAACAAGACCGCCTGTGGGATAAATATTGGATATAACGTGAAGTGAATGAAAATAGTTAAGATGATCAACAAATGATTCACTACTCCTAATAGTAGGAACGAATATCTCATGGTCACTTGTTGGAATCATTACTCGAGAAATCATTGGCTAAGGCGACTGTATATTAGAAATAGTTTCAATTGATACAGATGATGAGTAATAGATTCCGAAAACAAGTACTAAAATATTCGAGTCAAAATTAATTAATATTTCGAAAGAAGTTAACACTAATTACATACTCTAAATCGAATGAGATATTATATGATGAAAACAGTTTATTACACTGATGTTTGCTATTGAAATGGTTGTGTCAAACCACTTGACTTTTTGGACTTTTGGGTGGTCATGATATACTGTTAGGCGCCACTCATGATCTACTAAATATAGATTTATTAATTAAAGAATTAATAAATTAATTATAATTAGAATTAATAAGTTAATTCTAGTTATTAAGGATTATTAATTCTAAAGATATTTTGGATTAATTCATATTTTGCTACAAATGGACCAGGAAACCTAATGGGTCACATACAATAAATGATAAAGTACTCGAGATATTATTTGATAACATTATAGGGTTAATAATAAAAAGAAGAAGTTGTTGTTGTGGTTGAATTATAATTAGTTATAATTTATCGATCAAGTTGTAATTAGGAAAAATTACATTTCTAATTTGCAATTTAAAGAATACTTATTCTCTCAAGATTCTGGTTACCATAAAGGATATACATATGCAAATATATATGTCGTGTATAGGATGAAAAAAATAAAGAAAAAATTATTTTTTTAGAATACTGTAGTGATCATTTTCTTCTTTATTCACAAACCCTAGCCGCCGTGAATTACATTAGCATCTAATTCTAGATAAAATCTCTAAGTGCTTCTTATGTGGATTACTATTAGAGGCAAGCCTATTCTTAGCTTGTAGTGGTTGTGACTGAAAGACAAGTTATTTGATCAATTGCTAGATCACGCCATTAGTAAGAAGAAATTTCAAACACCAGAGAGATCATCAAAGGCATTAAAGGTATATTCTTTACCTTTTTCTTTGATCTATGTTTCACATACATGCTGATCTTGGGATGGTTTCTCATTTTTCTTTCTATTGTGTTACGTCTCTAATTGTGTGAGAAACTAACACGCTGGAGTGGCTACTTGAAGCCCCTCTTGAGAAAAAAACATTATGGCTACAAGAGAATGCCCCTACAACGTCTCCCTCTTCCCAGACTTGTTCTGCCTCTGGAGAAGTTCGTGCCCCAGAGATGGAAAGGGTTGCTTCGAGCACTCTGGATTCGTAGATAGCATTCATCAGGGCTCTTCTTTAGCAATTCCAGACGAGATGAGGGCCGTTGCATAGGAAACAACCAAAATATTTGCCGGCTTCATTCTTCTTTTGCTTGTAGTTCTCTTTATTTTGGCGAGGAAGGAATCCTTTCCTTAGAGTAGGAACTCTGTCTTCCCCGCTATTTGTGAAGTCAGGTGGGAAGGGTCTATTGTTTCCTCCATTCACTTAAGTAAAGGCAGGTCATCCTCTATCTTTTTTTACCTCTATCTAAAAATCAACTAGCTCTTTAGCTACCATGATATCATAGAGTAGCTCTTGTACCCTCTACCTATGGAGCTCATTTCTAACCCAAGGTTACAGTCCCTTCACAAAAGTGAAGAATTTATCTTTCTCTGATATCTCTATTATTTAAAATAAGTACGCTGAGAAATTTTTCACGTAGTTATGGATTGATCCATAATGTTTTAATTCCTTCAATTTCCGATAGGCTTCGTACTTCATGTTTTGTGGGAAGAATTGTTTCTTTATAGCTTCTTTTGTTTGTTCCCAAGTGTCAATAACTGGGTGTATTTCCTCAATTTCAGCAACATAAACCCTCCACCATAGCTTAGCATACTTATCAAGGAACGTGGCTATAGTATTTACCTTTAGCCCTTCATCCATTATCCCTACAATTTTAAAGTATTGAGAAAGATTGAAGAAGAAGTTGTCGATCTCTCGGGCGTCCTAGCTCCCATTAAAGACCTTCGGTTCCCTAACCTTCAGCTTCGAAATGGGTGTCATATTAATCGGGATGTCATTCCTTCCATCGGCAACAAGGTTCTCAATTCAGCCCAAACATCTTCCAATATAGCCTGTAGCTTAGCAATAGCCGTGGAGTATTTCTCCACTTCTGCCTTGTCTCATCCGAGTTTCTCCTCATGAGACTGGACATCTTGCATCACGTGCCTCGTCTCAGAACTAGTCGTTTCTAGTTCGTCACTTTGTCTTATGATATCCCCTTCCACTAGGAACAACTGTCTCATCATGAAATCACTGTCTACTTCGCTTTTTCCATAGCATAGGAGATAAATTTTATTTACAATGACCTTAAGGGCATACAATAGATCTTTGTTCCTTCCTGTACCTTACAACGGGCCAACGAACTCAATGTAATGCTCTGATACCAATTGTCACGTGTCGTCTTTCGGTACTTAACTAACAGTAATGCTTGTGACTTAGCTAGGGGCACGAACCAACATCATACTGGCCTCTCCTAACTTCATTTGAATGCTTTTAAGTGAGCTTGAATGGATTTACAATGGTTTGTTATGCAAAAGATGAAAAACGGCAATGAACGATGTGAAAATGATAGAAAACGACACTTAAACAGGACTTAACCGGCACATAATTGTTTAAACTCATTTCATTTATAAAAAAGCATGTATAAAGTATTTACAATGAATATTGGTGAGTGGGAACACCAATGATTACAACTGACTTCGCTTGTTTCTATTCGGTCTCGTTTTTGTACATTTCCTATAATAGACGTGGTAAACTTTTTCCATGTTATAATAGTAAACACCATTTTTTTTTAAGAGGTGGAAAAAGTTTGCTAATTTTCTAGAGAAATAAGTACAAGGAATCTACGTATGAAAATTTACATGCATGGCTTTTAAGACTTCAGGAAAATTACAAAAATATAACAAAAGACTAACTAAGTATTTACGTAGAAAAACGGAGAGACTGATAGTTCTAGCCGTCATCGGTCGTCGTCCGTCGGCTCCTGGTGAGCGGGCATGCAGCATGGGCTAGCACTGGACACGCGGTCAACCGGCACTGCCCGACACTGGACATGCGAGCGCGCGGCACGGTCTCGGTATGGACGTCGGTTGCTTGAGCACCTGACATGGGCTGATGCTAGGCATTGGCGCTAGGCGTTGGGTATGCGATACAAGCTAATCATTAGGCATGCTACATGGTCTCGCACTGGGTGTTAGGCATTGGCATGGATGCTCGTCACTTGCCATGGCTCTTTAGTTGGGCCGTCGGTTTAGGATGTTCAAGTGTTTTCAAGGTTGGTTAGGCACTCCGTGGCATGGGCATAAATGTTCATAGGTATACTTAACTCGACCATAGACGGTGGTCAAATACGCTTAAAAACGTTTAGTCTTTCTGGTTTCTTAGACAAATTCAGAGATACACAAGCATTCCGTTTCCACCTTAGGTATTAAGATTGGGTGTGGATAAGATCATGTCCACGCGAATGGCCAGTCAAAGGTCACTCTGTGACAGAACCTTTGCAGAATTCAATATATTGGTAACTATAGAAGTAGTTTTGAGTAGATTGCACAATGTTTACGGAATGCGATTGTATAAATTGTAGTCCATTTAATAATTATGATTTGCAGAAATTTAAATACAGAACATGATAATTTAATGTATCTAATAATTTATTTTAAACTTATTTTTTAATTTAGAATATTTAACATAATAATTACATTTATTTATAAAAATGTTCTTGATTAACTCCCCCCATTAATAATTTATGACTTTAAATTTCTATCTATATTATTTACATCTATATTAGAAAAAGTTAAATAATACACATTTTTATTTCGCACTAATAAAATCAGCGAGGAAGAAACATTGAAGTTGAGAAATAAGTATTTTGTTTACTACATTAAGTAGAGATACAAGATGTTAATGTTTTTGTAATATAAAAAATTAAATATGAACGATAAATAAAATAATAAAATTAAATAACCTTTAATATTTATTGTTGAAAATAAATAATTTAAAATTATGGTTACACTGATTTTTTATAAATTTTTTCAACTGTGAAAAATATTGTAGTTCAAGGCGTAAAATTCTTAAGGTGGTAAACACGACCAAATAGGCACTTAGGTTACATAGGATTCCAGGATGATTAGCCTCAATTTATGATTCCAAAGATAATTCAACCTAGAGGATTTTTTTCTATTTTTTTTGGGGTGAAATTCTAAATATTAGAGTGCATTTAGTCATTTCAATCTTTCCATCATAATAATCAAAAGTTTCAAAAAAATGGCAGTATTGTTTCGTTGTTTGGACAAACCTTTAGGGCATTTATTTAACTATACGAAAATTTAAAGTTAATTTATTTTCTTATATAAACTTTCCCTTATTGTTTTCTTAAATTAGAAAAAAAAAATGCCATAAAGCATCAGTCAACTATGATTTCAAACCGGGTTTGGAAAAAAAAAAAAAAACTTTTCAGAGATTGCAATTACCATATTAACTCCAACAAGGTCGGCCTAGCTCCTAGCGCTCTCAAAGTCAAAGATAGAGGACGCTTGATCTACGAGACTAGTTATTAACATGGAAATATTTAGATGGTTTAAATTTATTTATTGTATTTAAAATTTGTACTTTATACATTATATATTTTATATTTTATAAAGATAAGTATTTCAAGTATGTGATTATTGAAAGAATAAGTCTATATAAAAATTTTTAATTAATATTTCTACACTAATGGGGCTATTGCAAACATAATTCTTCCTTAATGAAATTTTTTTTTTGGTTGGATGAATTTTTTATTCACTATGAATTTTAAATTATTATATTTTTCTAAAATGCACAATTTATAAAACATATAATACAATTACCTAATAAAATCCACGTAAACCCGGTTCTGCTGCCAATGACTTTTGAGTTACCAACCTACCCAAACGGCGATAAATTTCCATATCCCTCTAAGGAAAAAAGATCGGTGGGGCCGGAAGTTCGTCAAGTCCTAGGTTGGAGTATTTTTGTTCTTACAGTAGAAAAATAAAAGGACAGTATCTTCTGCAGCCTTCTCGCTTTCTTGTCTCCTTCATCCCTCAAAGTGCGTTATTCCTCTACGGAGCTTCAAACCCAGAAAATGGTCAGCCATTCTTCTTATTCATCTCCTTCTTCTACTCCTTCTTCTTCTTCTTCTCCCCTCTCCCTCCCTCCCTCCCTCTCCCCCCAGCTTCTGAGAAAATTTTCTTGTGTGACTGCATTTATTTTTCTTTTCCCCTTGAATTCATGGACAACAAGCCATTTAATGCCCGTTATCGGTTTGTGTTCTCATGTTTAATTATATTTCTTTCGATTGTACATTTTTCTTCCCTCATTTTTTATTTTAGGAAATCAAATCCGGGTTACGAAATTTATATTTCTTTTACCATTCTGTATTTGGTAATGAACAAAGGATCACATATATGATTATCTTGTTGTTTGCAGTTCTCGTTTTCCCTTTTGCTTGGGGATGAACCTGTTTGCCATTCCTCTCCTTATAGGGGTTGAGCAGGGTTTTTTTTTTTTTTTCTTTGAATTCTAAGGTGTAAACCGATCTGTGTCCACACAAATATCCAAGGAAACAGAAACATTTCCAAAAACCCAAGAATCCATTGAATGTTGATTGCATAAATCCACGTCTGTTTTCATTTTTCCCCTTCAATCATAATTACTGGGTCTTATATTCGAAAGGGACTCGGTTGAGCAGGGTCTTATATCACATTCGCTTTCCCGACGGTCAGTGCAAATGTAAGGGAATTTCAGCATTGCTTAAGGAAAGTGAAAACAATTTTTTTTTTTTTTTAATTTTCCCCTGGGCAACAATGACTTACTTAGAATGCAATATCAAAATATGCTTAGCAAGCTAGAATCTTGGTATAACTTGATAACAGTAGCAAGTCGCCCGTTGACGGTACTTAGATTTTTGGGTAAGCCGGTTGATAATTCGGTTTAATTGAGACGTGGACGGTGATATATCAAGTGATCTAATCTTGAAGTTTTGGAAATTTAGAAGTTCTTGGTGAAGCATATTTTTCTAAGTCCCTTTTGGTTGAGATTGTGATTCGGAAATGAAGACTTTATATTTCTAATTTCACAGACGACATCCAGACGCCTTGCTGAAAGGAAGATAGCAAAGTTCGAAAAGAACATAACCCGTAGAGGACTTGGGGGTCTGTCAGGCAAGAAAGCATTTGAACCTGCACACGTTGTCCTCATTCTCTTTGCAGTTTTGGTCATAGGATCGTGTAAGCTTTCTTCTTCATCATCTGTCCTCTAATGTGTCCTTAATTGGTTCTTCCCTATCTCAATGCTGCAATTCCTTCTTGTGATATAAAAGTTTCTTGGCATGTTTAATAATTATATTCTTGAGCATTCCCATATTCCTTCTATTCTCAAGTACAATTGTCCACAAACTAAGAACATCAATATATAAAATTAGAAGATTTGGGACGTTCAATTTGACTTTTGTACAAACTAAAATATAAAGAATAAATTTTTTCATCCTATAACAACATTGGTTGTACTAAAATCTGCCATTAGCAAAACCAAAACTTATTTTTTATGTACTTTACTTTGTTCTTAGTATCAACTTTGCGACCAAGTGACTTCAGAGTCCTGAAATCCAAAAATAGGATGGTAAATTGGCAAATTTAATTTGACACTTTCTTCACTTGGTTTTGGTTGGCAGTCGTTTTTCAGGTCGTGAGGATGGCGCTCAATGGTGGGATGGCTTGAGCAGTGGAGATCAAGATGTATTGAGAACCAAGGCTTCCGGCGGAATATCAAAGTGTAATGAATTAAATAACTGATACAAATCTATAGTGAAATAAGAATGGCATAAAAAAAAATCACTTGAAATTGTGAATTCTCGTTAATTCGTCTGTTCATTCCCGTTAGCATTTGGCAACTTGCTCTCCTTTTTCTTTTGAAAAGTAAAGCTTGGTTTGAGTCGGGATAAAACAAGGATGCATCTAAACATCCTAGACTCCATCAATCACAAAAGAGCCAATTCTTACATGTTTTAGAGTTCCATTTCTCTACTGTTATATCAAAATTACTTGACTCAAAATATAAAATTAAAAATATTCTCTTCCATTTATATAGACGTTTAAAATTTAAATATACATAATCTCAATGTTTCGTGAAAGAAAATGTTTTATACCTTACTTAACCAAATTGATTCACTCTCGCTTCCCACTATCCTCCCTTCTAGAATGCCCCTTACTTGTCGCTTCCACCGTTCTTATTTTCTTTCTCAGGCTTCTTTTTCGTAGTAGCAATAGGGTGTAGGACGGTACTAGAATGTAAGCCCAATGCGCTGGATAACCGTCATTAAGGAATTACTCACGTTCCTAGAAAAAAAATAGCTTGTTTCAAGGACATAATTAACTTTAGCATGCAGCATCTCATTTTGGTTAAGTCTTACATCGTTAAGGTTTGCAAAAATTTCAGTATAAAATTAGGCTTTCCAGCAGCAGAAGCCAAAATATAGAAAAAAGAAAAGGAGCATCTGAATGCCCACATAAAATTGCTCCATAGCTTCTGTAGTATGGTGGCTGATAACTCCGGAACTCGTAAAGGAAAGTTAAAACATAGGAAACACCAGAAGAGTATGCAATCCAACACAATCTTTTGAACATGATCACATGAAGTAAACCTTAATATGTCAAATACTCTGGTTCATGATTTCTTCTTCAAGCCCAGAAACCAATAGCTGATTGGCGCAAAGCAGTTCATGCACCTTCATCAAATATACTTGAGAAATGCATGAAATTTAACATATTAGGCACATAAAACTTAATTGGGACATAATAATGTTGAACCCTTGATTGAGAATTTGATAAAACGGAATGCAGTTTATAACCCTTCGGCCAGTGCATCTTATAAACATACAAACAGAATGATCTCTGACCAGGAAATAGTTCAAAATTCTGAGAAATGAAAGGATGATCGGACAATATAAAATTTTCAAGGAGAATGTGCAGGATTGAGTATGCTTCAAAAACGCTTTTGACGCATCTGCTTTCCATATGTGCATTTGCTCTCATCAGATCTCCGGCCCGCACGAGCTAAATTGCTCGCTGGCTTTGAACATTGGCAACAATCTGAACTTTTTGACAGCTTCCTTGCACAAGAGTTAGAGCCAACCTCGTGGGATATTTGTGTATAATTCATAAATGAACCTTCATCATCTGTAGAATCATACTCTTCAAAATCCTGCAGGAAATGTGCTATAATTTAAGTTGCTATAACATAATTTACCCATAAACGGCTTCTTAATTCCCAAAAGATATTACATCAGTGGAGCAAGTGCCAAGAGGTTTTTGAAGCTGCTAATAGTTTTACCTTAGACTTTGATTTAGCATAATAAGGCGTTAAGCAAGGATTCAAATCTTTGAGAAACAAGTCATCTGGACTGCCAGGGGTGGTATGATCTCCAGAACTGAACTCCTGATCAAATTGCTGAATAGATTAATAAAACCAAAAGTTACAAGTTCATGTAAAGACCATCAAAATTAAACCTTAGATTGAAAAGCCCAAATTCTAAACATAAAAGAAGAAAAAACAAAAAAGGAAACAAACAAACAACATAAATATGAAATGAAATCTTTATACTTGCACAATTTATATTTAGAAAAATGAACTAGATTGACAAAGAACCACCAAGAAGGCCCATGGTGTTACATTGCAATAGAATATTTATATTATTTGCATAAAATTTATTGTCATCATATTATTTTTTGTATAGATTATTTGTTAGAAACTGCACTAAAGTGACTGCAGAATTTCCTATTACCGTCGGGGTTCATCAACGATCAACACTTAGTCCTTTCCTCTTCGCAAATGTTATGGATGAGTTGACTTGTGCTATACTAAAGCAGTGCTATGATGTATGTTATTTGCTTATGATATTGTTTTAATTGATGACACCAAAACTGGTTAAATTAGAGTTGTGGCCAGAATCAATAGAAGTAAAATTGAGTCTATGGAATGCAAGTTCAGTAGTGGTAAAAATATAGATTAGAGTATTACTTTAGATGACAAAGATATTCTAATATATGGCTATTTCCGATATTTAGGATCTATTATTCAGAAAGTTCAGCTTGATAACCACATTGCACATCGAATTAAGGCTGATTGATTGAAATAGAAGAGTGCGACTGGTATTCTATGTAATCGCAATATGCCTTTGAGCCAAAATGGAAAGTTCTATAAACTAACCATAAGACCTTTGCTATATAATATAGAATATTGGGCAACTAAAATGTGTCAAATTCAAAAAATAAAGGTAACTAAAATGCGTATGTTCCAATGGATGTGCAGGCATACTAGAAAAGATAGATTAAAGATCGAGATCAATTGAAAAAAAAAGTGATAGCGGCATCTATTGAAGACTAAATAAGAAAAAACCGTTTGTGTTCATTTGAATATATACAGAGAAGGTCGAGGGAAACTCTTTAAAAGAATTAAGGGATAGAGGCATGATGGATTGGGGAAAATTTTTGCATAGACAGTAGACCCGTGGGCAACATGCATTTAAGAGTTGTGTCATATAACTTTTATTGTATAAAGTACAATCATTCAATGCATGTGATCTTCGTGGACCGAATCCATGCTAGAATTTTCACTAGGTTGGATAGAGGTAGAGAAAGGCCTAAGAAGATATGGATGAAGTTGATTAAAAGAGATATGTCTTTGTTAAATTTAGATGAGAATTTAACAATGAATAGAAGTAGAATGAGAGAATTCATGTAGATTACTACACATAGTTTTATGTTGGTTCATGTAGCCGACTCCAAATTTCTCAAGATTAAGACTTAGTAATTGTTGTTTGTTATTATTTTTTATACGGACAATTTAATACAGACCCCCAATCACTCATTGTATATGCCAAGTTATTGAAATATTGCTATGTAAAATTTAGTGATATGAACCATGATTATCAAATTTTGGTTTTAGATATTTCACTCTGATGTAGGCTTTACCAGAGAATTAGCTGCCTCTTCTTGATCATGTGCTGGTGTCCTTGGCGAGCCATGACTATCATGGCAACCTCTCATTGAGTATTTATCTGCCTTGACCTGTACATGTATATCACCAAATTCATGTAAATCAACATAATGAGCAATGTAGCATGCATTATCCAAAAGTGTTGTTTTTCAATATTATCAAAAGTTTAATGAAAATAAGAAGCATTGCAGCCATTGCATCAACCAATGTACTGCTGCATTATGAATAAAGAGAGGGGAAGGAAAGGGAAAATACAAAAACAGAAACCCATTTTCCTGCTTCCAATCTGTTAATGGAACTCAATTCTAGTCAGCAGCTTCTTTTTGCCACAATTTCTTTGTACAGCATTTAGAACATTAAGAAGCACAAAGTTGAAAATGCAAGTTTCTACCTTAAGCGTTACAAGCTTTGACTTTTAATGAATAGACTTATTCCCTCAAAAAATGCAGAAAAACAGTTAGAATCACTCATCTAGCGTAACTAATTAATTGTTGCAGATGGTAGTCACCACCTTTTGACTGCAGCACAAGGGACCTCAAACAACATGAATTAGATAATATCAGATATGGTAACTTAAAGCTGTTTCTTGAAACCATGGTTATTCCCCACTGAACAGATCCTTTGCACAGCATTTTACCGTTAAAAAATCCAGTTTCACCCTTAAAGCAAAATGGATTTCTATGCCAATTGCAGTTCTTTCCCTCGTCTTTTCTGGATAGCGAGCAAGCACATCTCTGGTAGCAGTTATATAACGTCTTTCACACTAAGCTGATCTTGAACTTGAAGATGAACAATAATGAGATTATAAATCCTACCTCAGCAAGATCGTCAGCAAGGCACTGTAGTTGCCCTGTAAGAGATGTAACCTGCCTCTGGAGACTCGGGATAAGTTGTTTTGCCTGCTTCAGTTCTGAACCCTGCTTTTCTAGAAGGTCCTCTAGTTGGGAATTCATCACATCAGGGAATAATATGGCATTTTTCAGGGACTTTATCTCTTCTCTTTGCTTCAAGCACAAATCCTTCAGCTTGTCAACCTAAAAGATTAACCATTAGGAACTAATGTTTAACTATGGTTCGGCAATAAAGGTTAAATGTTCTGATCAAAAGTCGATAATGGCAAAGCAAACTGTGTCAAGGAATTACCGAACAGCTCCAATTTGCAATGCGACAAGGTTGATGCTAGTAATTGTAAAAGGACATTAAGTTTCGAGATGGACTCACATACTTGTCCAACAATCATTGAACATACAAGAAAATCCCCAAGTAACTCAAGGGTTTATTCAATTTGTATCTTTCCCAATAGTTAATTTTTTTTCTGTAAAGTCGTTAGATACACTTAATATCCCTTTACAATTGAATTACGAGGTAGATGAACTCCGCTCTTAGGCAAAAAACAATAAGATAAAAGCATTAAACATATTTCAGTAAGACTACATCACAATCAGCAAAATTAAGAACTTGCGAGAATTAGACTTCAAAATGCAAGAAATGCAACAAGCAAGCTTATTCATCAACTTTTGTAAAGTTTTGGTTTTCTTCCCAGCATTTTTTTTTTTCCTTGCACAAATTTTGGATTCCTGATCCACCACCACATTGTCCCAGACTCTCAACCTTCCAAATTTCTGTAAAATTCAGGAAATACAGTGAAAAATCAATTTCCAGTCTTTTCAATTTCGTTTTTACCTCTCTGTTTTTCTCCTCAAGCATCAGCTTAAGCTCTGAAATTTGAGTCTCTTGCTCTTTGTTCAAACTCAAGAGCTCCCTCTCACTTCTCAAAACCATTGCAAGAGTCCTCGTATTCCCTTTCACCTCCGTCAATGCCTTCCTCTCACTCTTCTCATCTTCTTTTTTCGACCCTTTAAACAGCTTCTTATGCAGAGCACTCAAGGGGGTACCTCTTTTCGCTCCTGTAGTCTTCTTTAAATCCTCAGCTAAAAAGTCCGCAGCAACGACTAACTTCACAGCATCATCGGCACCCTTCTTGGGCTTCCTGGATAAAGAAGAACCTGATTTTGTTTCCATAAATTTCTTCACCATCGATGTGAAATTATTGTTGGCATTAGAGCCGGCCTTGGCCTTGACGAGAGAGCGTGAGGAGGATTTGGTGGAGTTGAGATGCTCAGTGGAGGAAGAGGGATCGGATCTTGTGGAGGATCTGCAAGGACTGGCGGAGTGGAAGGAAGAAGAGGAGGTGTTATAGCGAGATGATGGCTTGATTGAAGCCATTCTCACTCCACGGTGTGAATCGTTGATGTGTTTGTGCGAGAAGCTGAGAATGAGACAGTGAGTATTGGGAAGTGGGAGTAAGGTTTTGAATTTTGAGAGTTTAGGACAAAAGGAGAGGAGGATATGGTGTGGCTGCAGGTGTGGTAGGCGCAACTTCTGGCGGTGTCTGAAATTCAAATTTTTCGCGTGATAGCGCTCCGTTGTCCCTCCCAAGTCGCAAGTCCTACCCGTATGCATGGGCGGCGGTTTGCATTATTTAGCCTTTTAGCGCGGCTTCATCCGTAAATGAATGAAATTATTGGCGAGTCTATTATTGCTTTCTCCTTTAAAATTGAATGTTCTTTTTTAATTTAACATAATTTTTATAAAAAAGTATTTGATTTTGAATAATTCGTTTCAAATCCTTTTTTGATATTTCTATTTTAAAGTCTTATTCGCTTTTTTAATATTTTAATTTTTAATTATTAAAAACTTAATTATACTACACTAAATATATTGGCCTGTTTTTTTTTTTTTTCTCCCCGCTCCTCCTTCCTCACAAACATATATTTTTTCCCTTCCTAGTAAGAATTAATTAAGAAACTATGAACATCGATTCCATTTCAATCCGAATGGTAAAAGACAATGAATTCAGGCTGGCCAACTACACTTCCTCATGGCAGTCTCCTGCTCCGCTGACTGTGCAAGACTTTGCACAGTGGCGATCAAGGCTAGCACAGCCCTTAATGATTCATCCATGAAAAATGGAAAATATAAGAATCATTATTCAAAACAATATTCAAAATATGAAAATGTAAGAATCATTATCCAAAATAATATTCAAAATACACAATCTATAGTAATTATAGTTATCTTTATTATCATAGGAAAAAGGACAAAAAGAAGTAGAAAATATAAGGAATCATATCACTACAAAAAAAAGGCCTTCGGGACAAAATAATTTCCTAGCTAAAGCTTTTCCAAAGCTGTGACAAAAAAACAACTTCATCGCCAAGTTCTCGTTAAAATGCCATCGCTAAAGCTTAATTTGAGTTTTGTCGCCAATAAATACCTTTTAACTAGGAAAAATTTTCCTAGCAAAAGCTTAGACTTTTTGAAAAATTTCGTCGCTAAAGCTATCAAAATTTTGTCGCCAAAGGTTGTAGTTTTGTCACTAATGTTTTTTAGTGACAAAATAATTTTATATAAAAATTAAATATTATGGCGAGAAAATAAATTATTTTTGTGACAAAAAATTCGTCGCCAAAAGAGGTTAATAGCGACAAAAATATTCCTCGCGAATATAAAAAAATTTGCCACCAAAAGGGAGGTCAATGGCGACAAAACAAATTTCTCGCTAAAGCATTATTAAAAAAATTTATAATAAAATTTTTTGAATTTTTTTGACCTGTGGACAGCAGAGCTCCTTATAGACCAGCCGAACTCAATTCGTGGACTGGGCGCACTAGATTGCGTTCTCCTCATGGTGCGCAACCCTCTTTGTGGACCAGTCGCACCAAATTACACCCTCCAATTAAATGAAATTTCGTTCCTCGCGTGATTCGAATGCGGAGGTTGCGCACTTAGCCATTAGGCTAAGTGACTTATTCGATTCAATCTTTTTTTGTTATTATTTAAACTATTCTAAACATTCATTTTGTATTTTTTTTTAAATATAATTATTATAACAAATAATAATAATCATAGTAAATTTTATATTAAACGATATTACTTAATATAATAAATTATTTTATACAGTTATATAACTTTAAAAATTTAAACATTTATAAATGCATCAAGTTTTGGGTAATTTTTAAATATTTATAATATGATTCAAAAAAATTTTTAAATTAGTCCCTAAATTACCTATATGATATTATATATATATATATATATTCATATATAATATTCATACATACATCTACATATCTATATATGTATATTTGAGTAGGAATATATGAAAAAATATGTACACATATATGTGTATATATGAATATATATATATATATATATATATATATATATATATAATATACACACACACATATAGGTAATTTAGGGACCAATTTAAAATATTTTTTGAATCATATTACAAATATTTAAAAATTACCCAAAACCTGACGCATTTAGAAACATATGCATATTCTATTAACGATCCAATCGTTAGATCTATTAAAATTGCTAAAAAAAAAGTATTTTGATCAAATTTAAAAATAATCAGATATACATACACATACCACATGTATGTATATATATAATATACATATATACATAAATCAATAAATATTAATATACCTTTTAAATATATTAATATATATATTAATGTAGCATATAATATATATATATATATATATAATATACACTATTTTTAATATATTAATTTATACACAAACATATATATATATATATATATTAATATGGCATATAAATAATATTAATATATATATATATATATTCATATATACATATAGATATATATTCAAAAATATATTTACACTATATATTCAAATATATATATTATGTATATACACTATATATATTATCTACACACACGCACATATATGTGGGTGTGTGTGTACACTATATATATATATATATACAAAGATAGGCACTTCAAATTAACGATCCGACCATTATATTTGTTGAAATTTCTAATAAACGTGTTGTGGCCAAATTTGTAAGGTAATTGGATATACTTTGGCACGTAATCTAACAAAATATCGAAAATCTAAGGCATTTACAAAAATAGAAACTTCAAATTAATGATCAATCATTAGATTTGTTGAAATTATTAAGAAAAATGGTATGACCAAATTTAAAGATAATTGGATATGTTTTGACACGTAATTCGATAAAATATCTACAAAAATGTCGAAAACCTAAGACATTTACAAAGATAGGTATTTCAAATTAACGATATGACCGTTATGTTTGTTAAAATTGTTAAGAAAAGTGTCATGACCAAATTTAAAGATAATTGAATATACTTTAGCACGTAATCCAACAAAATATCTACACAAATATCAACAACATGAGGCATTTACAAAGATAGGCACTTCAAATTAACAATCCGACCGTTTGATTAGTTAAAATTGTTAAGAAAAGTATTATAACCAAATTTGAAGGTAATCAGGTATACTTTAGCACTTAATCTGATAAAATATCTACAAAAATATCGAAAATCTAAGGTATTTACATAGATAGGCACATCAAATTAATGATTTGACCATTAGACACTACAAAAAATATCAGCAAATACGACGACATCAATTACAACGGTCGTAAAACCGTCGTAATTGAGCATCTTTAACGACGGTTGATCAACCGTTGTATTAGGGCATTATATATGACGGTTAAACCTCAACCGTCGTATTAGGTAAAACAAATACGACGGCTGGGATAATCCGTTGCAAAAAGTCACCTAATACGACGGTTGTTACCATCGTATAAGGTGGACTTGTTGCGACGGTTTTCTCAGCTGTCGTATTTGGTTTTAATTAAATTTTGATTTTTTTTTTGTAAATATCACAATTTAACAACCGTCGTATGAGTCAAATACATTATTTTTTATTACTATTTTATACGTATTACTAAAAAAATGTGATAAAATAAAATAAATAACTTTCAAATTTGGTATAATTAAATTAACTTATTTTAACTTTATAAATATATCTACCTAGCTAATACTTGATCATTAATCTAGTAAATAAATTTTAGTTTGCATCTTATGAATTCAATTTTCTTATATATATTTGTATTAAAGATCGAGTTTGAATTTCATTTTGTTAGTTAATTATTCTATGGTATGTTTTTGTGTGTGTGTGTGTGTGTGTAGACATATATATGTGTATATATATGTGTGTATGTGTATATACTTTTATACATTATAACATATGCTTATTAATTATTAAGTATTAGATTAATATGTTCTTTCCATGTATCGATAAATAATTGTCCTAATTTTCTTTTTAATTTGTCCAAAAATAACTGTTCATTTTAAAAATATGTAGATTGTATTTAATTATAATATTGTTTCTAATTTTATCCTTAGCACAATTTTATAAGAAAGCAATGGAAATTTTAATCATTTTTTTATATAATTTCAAAATTTATTAAAATGCATAATTTTTATAATTAAGTCAGTTATCGGTGAACGGATGGAGTACATAATATGAAAAAATTTTAATTACAAATATACATGAGTGTGTGTATATCTATGTAGTACATACAATATAATTAATATTGTAGAATTGAAGTTAATGTAATTTTGTGTAATGTTAGTGTGTGTGTGTGTGTGTGTGTATAAATTGAAAAGTAATTAATTTTTTAATTTTTTTAATCGGATTATATACGATGGTTAACGTATAACCGTCGTATTAGGGAAAATTAATATGACGGTTAAAGTAACTGCCGTAACGACGGTTAACATATAACCGTCGTATTAGGTGGTTATAAAATTCAGCTCCCCCGGCCTCGCTTCAGTCTTCTTCGTTGTGCTCGTCGCTGCGCGGTTGTCTTCTTCAGCTCGCTTCTCTGGCAACTCATCTTCTCCGGCAACTCGTCTGATAACTTCGGTCGTGCTGTCTTCTTCTCCGGGCTGTCCTCTTCTCCGTCGCATTTTAGCCACGCCGCGCAGCCTCCGTCTTCTTCTCCGTGCTGTCCTCTTCTCCGTCGCATGGTATGTCCTTCAAATCTGACTTTGCGTGAGCTTGAATTGAGTCGTGGTGGGTTGTTTTTGAGTACTGGAGACATTATTGTGGTAGTTGTTTTTGAGTACTTGATTTGGATTCAGAGGTTCTGCAATTTATTTCAGTTATAATTCTCTTATTATGTCCTATCAGTTTTCATATTATTTGCTCATCTCTTCAGAAAATTTTGGTGCAATCCTCTATGATCTCCTTTATAGAAACATATTGTTGTTCCTACCTCCTTTTACTTCAGGAGGTATATAATCTGTTTTATGCAACGACTTTAAACATACTAGAGGAAGGCAACGACAATGAATATTGAATCAACGAGTCTGCTGTCTATAGAACAAGGGCAAGTTCAAAATCAGACCTGAAAACATCAATACCGTAATTTAGAAAATCATGATGACCAGGGTTATTACTAGTGTAGAAATCTTAGAAGTCTACAACCAAAACTTACAAATACATTTTAGAGGGGGCATTTGTGATAACCCAGTATTTAGACAAAGGTGTCAATCCTAACTAATTGTCATTTATAGTAGTTTGAATTGTCATTTTTAGCAGCTTCTGCCAATATATGAATAGGAAACTAAAAGATAATTAATCTAAGAGAAATTAGAGATTCGTATTTGACAAATTCAAACCTTTTGGAGCCGAATCTCCAACGTATAGTCCCCAACATCAATGATATAATAACAGTGTAGAAGAAGCGAACTGTAGTGTACTGTGGGTTTTGCCAATAAGAGAGGTTTTGCTTCCACAGACATGCCAGAAACTGATCAAATATAAGCAGCAATACACATCACTATCCAATGATCTTAAGAATCATAGTACCAACATTTACAATTTTCAGTCCCAATTTCTGGATAATCTGTTGGAAGAATCAGTGTTCTATATTGTCCAAGATAAAATGCTATGATTGATTAATTCATTCTTAGTTAACTATTAATAGCTTCTTTACTTCATGCTAATTCACTAATTTTTCCTTACTTGAAACATCTCAGCAATAAACATATTTGCAGTCTATGGTTGTTTCTATGGATTACGATTGTTTTTTAGTACTGGATTACAATATGGTTGTCTTGATGCATATTTAGTTCGTTCCAATTGAAGATATGGTCTGTCTTGTAGCTTTGTAATTCTCAATTCCTTCATTTGTTATATACTCAATAAAGTCTTATGAATTTTACTTAGGTTAGGAATACTAGTTTATTTGCTAGTTACCTATACTTCATTTTTAGCTTATTTGTTTTATAGAGCCAACATATATTTCTCTTAGTATATGTTGGAACTTTACTATACTATTACAAAGTTTTTTATTTGGAAATTGAATGGTTGGATGGTTGGATGGTTATATGAGTTTTTTGTTGGTTGAATTGTATAATTGTGCATTTTGAGGTGGCCTAGGGCCTGAAAAATATTCATTTTATAGGGGAAACTCTGTCAAATTTTTTTTAAAATTTTTTTTCAAAGAATTAGAATAAAATAGTTTTATGAGACAATTTTTTACAAATAATTTTATTTTTTAAGTCGATAATTTACTAAATATCTGGTATGTTTATCTTGATTTTTAAAGTATTTTTTAAGTAGCTTATTTGTTTAAGTAGACAATTTTTTTCTTATGAGGCAAAGGATTTTGGAGTTCCAAGATATCTTGATTAATTAAATCTTTTATTTTCTCTCTTTTAAAAACTCTCAAGGAGTGTATTTATTTATTTTAACTACTACTAAAACTATGTTTATCATTTCCACTACTAAAAAGGAGAATGAACACTAATTTGATGGGGATTGAATTCTTGACCTATTTCCATTTTATCATTTCCATTCATTCTTGAATATGTTTATCATAACGAAACTTGTAGATCGATTGTAAATATGGATAAATGAATAGGAAGATGGATCGATCGTGGATTGACTTACAAGACCATTTAGGTAATGAATATAATAAAGGTTTGGATGCTTTTGTAGAATTTGCGTTAAGAGACAAACCCAATGTTAGGTGATGAAAAAATTTTGTAGGACCGATTAGAGACAGAGTGGCAGGCATTACCTGAGTCTGAGCGCACAAAGGAAGCAAATGATCATATATTTCGATGATTGTTTGGTCTAGAAACAAGAGGTCGTGTTAGGTGTAAGGGAAAGGGTCCAACACCAACGTCATTCGGTCAATCATCAAGTTCTAGAGCAAATGTTGAGGAGGTCGTCAGGATTGAGGTTGAGGCACGTATGCAGAGTATGCGAGCTAAGATGCAGTGTGAGCGAGAGGCTTACGAGTCACGTATAGCTGCGCTTCAGACTACCATGGAAGTATTAGCGCGCAGATTGGATGCAGGTGCATTTGATGTACTGTCTATACCTCCATCTAGTGCTTCTACGGTATCTCTTGGTGTTGGTTCCACTTCTCTACCTGTTAGATCGGATAATCCTAGCGAGCCTATCCGTCATGATGACTGACATTTTCATTTCCTACTTATTTGTATTTGTACTACTGCTTCTGTATACTAAGGATATACTTGTTTGTCATGATGATGTACTTGTTTGTATTTGTATCCTTTATGATTTGTCTACTGAGGATATTGCTTTTGAGTTGTTTGGCAATGAGGAGATTGTGTTTTGTTATATTTGGTGTTGAATGAGTTGCTTTTATTATATTTGGCTTTAAATTGTACGTGTACAGGATCCCGTCCAAATAAAAAATGATTTACAAACCAAATTAGGCATAATACGACGGCTGCAACCGTCGTATTTGCTTGAGTGCAACCAAATACGACGACTTGGCTAGCCGTCGTAATTGCAAACATATACGACGGGCCGTCGTATTTGAGTGGACCAAATACGACGGCCACATAGCCGTCGTGACTGGACACCGTCGTATTTGGTAACCAAAAGCGACGGTTTATCGAAACCATCGCAAAAAATGACCGTTGCAAGCAAAAGCAACAAGAGCAAATACTACGACTGTAAAACCGTCGTATTAGGCTAATACGACGGTTTTGTAACCATTGCCGAGTAAAAGAGACGAAATCAAATACGACGGCTGTAAAATAGTCGTTTAGCCGTCGTATTTGGCTAATACGACGGCTCCATCATCAAATACGATGGCTCAGTGGCTGTCGTATTTGCTCTATAATTTTGTAGTGAGATTTATTAAAATTGTTAAGAAAAGTGTTATAATTAAATTTGAAGGTAATCTGATATACTTTGACACATAATCCAACAAAATATCTATAAAAATGCAAAAAAAGCTAAGGCCTTAACAAAGATATGCACTTCAAATTAACGATTCGACCATTATTTTTGTTGAAATTTCTAAGAAACATGTTATGACCAAATTTGTAAGGTAATCGGATATACTTTGGTATGTAATCCAACAAAATATCTACAAAAATATCCAAAACCTAAGGCATTTACAAAGATAGGCACTTTAAATTAATGATCTGACCATTTGATTTCCTGAAATTGTTAAGAAAAGTGTTATAACCAGATTTGAAGGTAATCGGATATACTTTGGCACGTAATCTGATAAAATATCTATAAAAATGCTGAAAACCTAAGACATTTATAAATATAAATATATCAAATTAATGATCCAACCGTTAGATTTGATGAAATTTCTAAGAAAGGTGTTATAACCAAATTTGAAAATAATCAGATATACTTTGGCACGTAATCCGATAAAATATCTACAAAAATTCTGAAAACCTAAGATATTTACAAAGATAAGCACATCAAATCAATGATTCACTTGTTAGATTTGTTGAAATTTCTAAAAAAATTGTTATGACCAAATTTGAAGGTAATCGGATATACTTTGGCATGTAATATGATAAAATAGCTGAAAATCTAAAACATTTACAAAGATAGGCACATCAAATTAATGATCCAACCGTCAGACCTATTGAAATTCCTAAGAAAAGTCCTATGACCAAATTTGAAGGTAACCAGATATACTTTGGCACCTAATCCAACAAAATATCTATAAAATACTGAAAACCTAAGGCATTTATAAAGATAGACACATTAAATTAATATTCTAACTGTTAGATTTGTTAAAATTACTAAGAAAAGTGTTATAACCAAATTTGAAGGTAATCGGATATACTTTGGGGTGTAATCCAACAAAATATATATAAAAATACCGAAAACCTAAGGCATTTACGAAGATAGGTACTTCAAATTAACAATCTGACCATTAGATTTATTGAAATTGTTAAGAAAAAGTGTTACATCTAAATTTAAAGATAATCGAATATATTTTGGCACGTAATCTTGTCGGTGAAAATGCCTATAACTTAAAGCATTTATAGATATTGACATCTCAAATTAATTATCTAACCATTAGATTTGTTAAAATTGGCAAAAAAAAAAAAAGTATTATAACAAAATTCGAAGGTAATCAAATATATATTTTTCACATAATTTAGCATATTCTCATATTTGATCATATTGTATATATTTAAAAATTTAGAGATTAATTTGTAAAATTTTTAAGGTCATATTATAAATATTTTAAAATTTAATGACCAATTTATAAATTTATAAAGTCATTTTGTATGTATAAAAAAATTTAAAGCCCAATTTACAAAGTTTATGGAGTTATGTTGTAAATATTTAAAAATTTAGGGACGTGTATTAGCTAGGAATGAAAATTTTGTTGCTAAAAGTATAGTAATAGTGATAGAAGTTAATATTTTTAGTTAGGAAATGTATTTTCGCTGCTGATGATGCAACATTAGTGAGGAAATATATTTTCGTCGCTGATGATGCATCATTAGCAAGAAAACTTAAATTTTCCTTGCTAATGCATTTATTGCCTAGCTAAAGCCATCACTTTTAGCTAGGAAATAAAAATTATGTCGCCGAAGGTCTTAATTAATAGTGACAAAAAGTTTTGGTCGCTAAAGAAAAATGTTCCTCGCTAAAGAATACTTTTAGCAACAAAATTTTTTTTCTAACTAGAGTTTTATCGCCAATGTATCATATTATTGTAGTGTATATTGGAAAATCTTTGGATTGTACCTTACAATCCATACATGTTATCAATATTTGATTGTCATATGAACGTTGAAATGTGCTCAACAATCAAACTTGTTAAATATTTACAAGTGTGTCTGCAAGGGGCTCGACAAAAATCAGTTACCAAATGGTTCATAATGGTGAGCAAGATGAAATAAAACAATTTCAGTATGTTAGATGAATTTCTCCACTAGAGGTAATATAGAGGATATATAGCTTCAATTTGAGTGAAATGACATTTACAATAACTATGTTATGAATCCCCTTGCCCAACAACCATTTTATGAAATTTGACAACAACACTCACATTAGAAACCTCTTGATGAAACCTAATATAGCACATACATTGCTCATTGAATTCTTCACAATGAACAACACTAAATGCCAAGGAACAAAATCTAAAATGTTTGTACAAAGAGTTCGCTGAACATTTTGTTTAGTTTGAAAAAGACAAAATCTGATGTGAATAATAAAAATGTTGGATTATTGAAATAATGATTCCAGTTTCTCCTACATAAGGTGAAAGATACTATTTGAGATTATTCTTGTCCCATATTCATGTACCAATATCTTTTAAAGATCTTCTAACAATGAATAGGAAAGTTTTCAACTCCTTCAAAAAAGCAGCTTATGAGAGAGACTATTTGCATCTAGACAATAGCTTGAGCTCTACTTTAAAGAATTTGCTAAATTCTAAATGCCAGTCGCACTAAGATGATTGTTCTCAACCATAATTGTTTATTGTGCTCCAACAAATCCGAAGATGTTATGAAAAACTTTCAAGTAGCAATTAAGTTAAGATTTCTAACACTCACAACAAATTAGGGGCTTGCCAGAGAACAAATTTGGAAAATGGCTCTTGAAGATATAGACCATTATTGCAATCTATGGGAAAATGTATTAATGATTTTGGATTTGTTTCATACTCAATAAAAATATCTATGAAGAAAAAATGACAAGAAATATATAAAAAAAAAACATTCTAATAAGCAGAAACGATATCTTAAATCAATCAAAGTGAAATCCATAACAAAGGATGGCAATGCATGATCAAGCAACTATTTTCTTCATTGATTGACCAGGCAGTACTGAAAATACATTCCTTTATAAGACCTTATTAGCCATCATTCATTCGAAAGGTTTTATAGCAATTGCAACTCTAGCATCTAGAGTTGCAGCTTCTTTCCTACCTGGTGGTCACACAATGTTGGAGTTGCAGTAGCTACGCAACTCATTCCCATTTTAAGATTCCATTAGATGGCAACAATATTAAAGAATGCCAATTGAGTAAGAAAAGTAGCATTGCAAAAATTAATTCAAGAACTAAAGCTCATAATTTGGGATGAAAAGCCAATGGCAAGAAAAATAAGTAATTGAAAGTTTTGATGCATTACTATAGGATATCATAAGAAATGAGATACTTTTTGGTGGAAAACTAGTTATTTTTAGATGTGACTTTTGTCAAACTTTACTTGTGCTACCAAAAACACCTAAAGAACTAGTGATTGCAAGGTAATTTGTTATGCTCGCATATATGACCAATTTTAAAGAAAATCAAGCTTACTGAGAATAGACAAATAATTAATGATCCCGTATTCAATACTAATTTTTTAATGATCCCGTATAGAACTTTTTAATTCAGATGACAATATTATTTTGCAACCATAAATGATGTGGCCATTCATAAGTAAAGAAATGTCTTTACTTGTACTTGCAGAATTTGTATTTTCTATCTTATACATATTTGATTCTGATCCAAGAGTGGCTATGAAAAGAGCATTATTAATTGTGAAAATAGTTGTGTCGATGATATTGATGATTTGATAATTGATTTTTTTTTTTAAAGGGACTTCAAGATCTAGATCTACACAAACAATGCCAAGACACTTAATTTAACACATCAAGAAAACTATGACGACTTTTAGAATAGTAGTCAACCAAGTGGTTTGCCTCATCATAAGTTGAGATTAGAGAAAAATTGTTCAATGATACTATAGGGCTTATGCAATGGAACATGTCTTACTAGTGAGGAATTAAACACACTTATTATTTATGTTAAAATTGTTGCAGGGAAACATTATGGGATATGTGTTATTTTCTATCATATATCTTTAGAATCTCCTAATGATGATAAACATGATTTCTTATTTAAACAGATATAGTTTTCTATTCGATTGTACTTTGCAATGACAATAAACAAGGATTAAGGGCAGGCATTAGAGTATTCTAGGATATATCTATAGGAATCAATATTTTCTCATGGTCAACTTTATATTACTCTCTCATATGCAAATGATCAATAGATGTTAAAGTGTTAATTATTCTACCAATATTTGTTGAGAGTAGTAAAATAAAGCAAACAAGAAATGTTGTTTATCTTGAAATGTTTAAACTTACATAAATTGTTTATGAATATAATGGTGTACAAATTTTATTTATGGTTTTAATATATAATTGTTAAATAATATTTTTGTAGTAAATCAATACTAGAAAAAAAGTTGATTACCAACCATCCAAATTAATTGGTAATGAGTTGAAATCAGTTGATAATAATGGTTTACCAACTGATTACCAATCAATACTAGCTTAGGGATGGCATTTCCCTACATAAACCGAAGGCTCGGGTTGGGGATTTCCCGATTTAAGTGAGGATAGGGACGGAAGCTCGGCCTACCCCACCCCCACCACCATTTATATATATATATATATATATATATATATATAGATATATATATATATATATACATATTAAAAATATAATTTTTTATAAATTTCTACATACATACATATGTGTGTGTGTGTGTAACACACATATATATTAGTATATATACTAATTATAATTTATAATTATATGTGAAATATATATAATTAGTAATTAAATAGATAATTTATAAGTACGTGTATAGATATAAAGTATAAATTATTTGAAATTTATTATGATCAATAATTTGTTATGGTTTATTTAAGTTAGTTATTTGGAGTTTATTTTGGGATTTATTTTCATTTTGTTAGTAAATTATGGAGTTTGTTATAGTCTAAATTTGTTATGATTCATATTATTTAGTTCTTTAGTTTATATATTTGTGGAGTTCATTTTGTTATTCATTTTATTGTAATTATATTAAAATTTTGAATAATAAATCAATTTTTTTTCCCCGTTGGGCCTCAAGGGCTAAGTCAGGTCCCCGCCTCGCTTCCCTACTTTGGCATTGGACTAGGACTAGGGATTATTTTTGCCCTGACGGGTCAGGGGCAGGGGCAGGGATCTCCATATTTCCTCATGTCAGAAATGGTCCGAGGACGGGAAAGAATAGGGAAGACGGGGTCGAGGCCAGGCGGTCTAGCCTCATTGCCATCCCTATACTAGTTGGTAATAATTACCAATTAATTTTTTTTCAAGTCCTTGGTAATTACCAATTGAAATTCTGTTTGTAAATTAAAATAGTTAATATGTAATTAGGTATCAGACATAATATTAAATTTCACAGTATGCGATCTACTAATTTTGAATAACGACATTTGAATTGTTTTGCATGGTACCTTCCATTGTGATAGTTGCTTTGTTGCATCAATGTTTGCTAATATTTTTATACATTCTTTTTCAATCAATTAAAATAATACTACATTATCATACACATAGACAAGCATAAATAATATACACACATAATAATAAATATCGAATTAGTTCGATTCGAATTCTAAAATCGTTCATAATTATTTACTTAATATCAAAATCAGAATGTATTTTGATTGAATTAATTAGATTTCTTTGTTATTAGAGGCATATCTTATTTTATGAAGAAATTTATATTTTCGTAATATTTATATTTTCTATTCTACTTATTTTTATTTCGATTTTTTAGTTAGTACAATTTTTTTTTTAAAATCCATATCCAACTCATATATAAACTCTTTTATTTCAAGTAAAACTCTCTTTATGTATAATTCAAAAATAAATAGAAATATATAATTCTAATTATAATTTGGAGTTTCTTTATTTTTATTAATTAATATTTATTAGTAGCGTCAATTATATATTTTTTGAAATTGTAAATTAAAATAAATTTTAAAATAGAATTCATATTCAAACATATATTATTTGCTAACTTTAAGTTAATCGAATACTTAAATGTATACACTTGGGGATGCGAATGAGCTATTATTGTCCAGCTCCCTAACCTAATACGGCACCCGGTTTGGCATATACATATTAGACTTTAAGACTTAATAAGTTAACTAATATATTAAATTAGTTTGTCTTTTATTTAGAAAAATTTTATTTACGATTTAAAAATTTATTATAGAATTTAAATTTCAAACTTAAGACCACCTTTATAATAGAATATTATTTTAAATAATAAACTAAAAAATAGTTGTAATTATCTTGAAAATTGTTTTATTTAAAGTTTAATACTTTTGTTAAAAAGAAGCATTTCCCCTTCCATGTAAATTTTAATAAACAAAATAAGTCGGTTAATAAATATTTTTAGACTAAACTACCAACTAAATACATTATTAGCTTGGTTGGAAAAGTTATCCAATCATATTACTAATTGATTAACAATCAAAATTATTATCAACAAAAGAAATCAATTAGTATTTAGTTGGTATATAAAATTTCTACTAAATTACCAATAAATTACAAATTAAATAGATTATTAACTGATAAGTGTTAGTTAGTAATCAGTTAGTAAAATTTGTCTAATCAAGTTACCAACTAATTACTAACTATAATTATTTTTAACATAATAAATTGATTAGTTATCAATTGGCAAATTCCTTTCCCGCTAAATTATCAATTAAGTTTGTTATCAACAGATAAATTTCGATTATTAATGTGTTGATAAATATATTCCTACTAGATTACCAACTAATTACCAAGATATTATCAACAGATTATTACCAACTGACCTTATTCAGTTGATAACCCGTTAGAAGATTTTCAAATATATAATCATATTACTAATTGATTACCAATCAAAATTATTATCAACAAAAGAAATCAATTGGCATTTAGTTGGTATATAAAATTTCTCCTAAATTACCAATAAATTACAAATTAAATAAATTATTAACTGATAAATGTTAGTTAGTAATCAGTTGGTAAAATTTGTCTAATAAAGTTACCAACTAATTACTAACTATAATTATTTTCAACATAATAAATTGATTAGTTATTAATTGGCAAATTCTTTTCCCGCTAAATTATCAACAGATAAATTTTGATTATTAATGTGTTGATAAATATATTCCTACTAGATTACCAACTAATTATCAATATATTATCAACAGATTATTACCAACTGACCTTATTCAGTTGATAACCTGTTAGAAGATTTTCAAATATATTTATTTTTTTTTATTTCAATTGGTAATTTGTTAATAATCAGCTGGTGATTATCAACTAAATAAAATTAGTCGGTAATAATAAGTTGGTAATGACAATATTTTTAGTAGTGAATCCATCATGTTCTGCATTTATAGGGCTTGCCTTGATGTTGCATGTTGAGATTCATCAATATTTATATATATTAGAATAATAAATTAAATATTATAGCATATATATATGACTATAACAACTACCTTATTTCATTTTTGCATATAATGAGAATCAATATTCCATTTAAATCCAGTACTGCCAGCTGAAAAGATTAGATTCCAAAAGTTCAGATCCAGGAGAAGAAACAAATTTAAAAAATCTATCAATTA
This sequence comes from Voacanga thouarsii, assembly GCA_026120185.1. Classification (NCBI taxonomy): domain Eukaryota; kingdom Viridiplantae; phylum Streptophyta; class Magnoliopsida; order Gentianales; family Apocynaceae; genus Voacanga; species Voacanga thouarsii. Next base: position 1,832,973 of record JANUWF010002273.1, read on the forward strand.
TCACAAAAAAACAAACCAGAAAACCATTTTGATTGATGATGAGGTAATCGCATTCTTTCTATTAATCAAAGACAAAACTACATCATTATTCAAACAAATTATGTCTATTTATTCCTTTTAGGAACGAAGGTCATTGACACATTGTTTAGTCATGCAATCCACTCAATCGTGATAAATTTTATCTCATTCAAAAGCTATTATATATCAAATGCCATCGTCCAACAAATTTTCAATAAATTCAAGATTAATAATATTCAAATACAATGGGTCATTTCTAGAAGAACCATTCTAGAAGATGCTGTAGATGATATGTTAGAAGCATTTGGAGAAGTCTGTGAATACACACCCTTTAAGGACTTTCAACTTTATGCTGATCAAAAGAAATGAGTAGATAATGTACTATATCTTTATACTTTCTTTGCTTTTATAAAATTATTTTTATTCTTGTTAAAGCGCTATTCTTCTATACATATATAGATGCCTTGGTACTAGTTATAAATGTCTTCCCTTCAATCTCTATTTGGAGAGAGAGTGCGAAGTGAAATTATCATCAATGAAGAGTTAATTATATAGTTCATATACTATTAGGGCTAGTTTGATAGTTTAAGAGAGGAAATAAGAGAAGGGAAATTTTAAGTTATGAGAGAAAAGAAGAGAAAGTGATATATATCTAATGTTGTTTGAAAGTTTAGGAGAAAAAAGAAAAGAAAAGAAAGGTTCTTGTTTTTATTTTAGTTTAGAGAACAAAAGACAAAAATGGTTATCTTTACAAAAATAACCCTTACCTCCCTTAGTTTTCCATGGATCTTTGTCTCCAGAAATACTAGTCATCCTCGTCAGAGCAGCCGTCTTCATGACTATGAGGACCACCACCAAAATTGATTTTCTTCTTTCTCTTTCAATCCCAATCACAAAATCAAGCCAAATAAAAGTAAAACAAGAAATGTAAGATTTCTCAAAATAAATTTCTCTCCCAATTAGTTACAGATTTGCTAAATTCCTTCATTATTTATGTAAATTTTGTTCAATTCCATAATAAACCCCATAAATTTCACTTAGTCGAGTAATTTTCATTGCAAATCCCACTAATTTCTCTCTACCAATTCAAGATAGTAGTCATTTTGATAGCTGTTGCGAAAAACCTATAACGAGAGACAGGGGAGAGAGAAGGAAGAAGACAAGAGCTTAGTTGTAATTTTAACAATTCTACAGATCTCTCCTTATCATCCATCACTTTCTCTCCAATTTTGCAGAGAAAGGATTTTGGAGTTTGGAGTGATTCAGAATCACTCCAAATCTCTTCTTTTCTCCCCTCCAAAAACTCCCAAATGATAGAAGCTTGCTTCTTTTCCACCCAAATCCCTTCTTTTCTCTCCACTTCTCTCCTCCCAAACTAGCCCTTAGAGAAAAACATAAAAAAGTCATTATCTAAACACAATGTTCTCATTTCATCTAATGTATCAAGTTGAATCCAATCCGTCTTACATTATGAAACAAAGATGCACAAAAGTAAAGAAAAACCTTAAACTAGATGCAAGGCATACTGCCAGTGTAGAAGAAGAGAGGTTGACATATTCAATGGTAATGATGTATGAATAAACTCATTAATATTTTAAAAAATTTTAACTCAATAAAACTTTCAATGGTTTGATTTCACAATTGAATTTTAAAACTTACTACACTTTAGTATTCAGCATAAATCCCCCCATTCCACGAGCGGGATAGCTTAAAATTTGCTATTATGCATTTGCCTATAAATAAGTTATTTTTTAGTCTACCCGAAAACAATTCGAAGCAGATGACTCAAATTGAATATATTCTTAATATTTTATTGAATAATTATTGGGCATATAATAAATAAATATTATACATAATATTTACTATTTCTTTTGTCTCATTAAAATTGATAGTGATTGATTTGATACGATATTTTATGTAAAAGTAAAAATTAAAATATAATATAATATAATATAATAAAAATAAAAAATATATAGGTCTCATAATGTTTTATGTCAAATCTAAATATATAAAAATAATATATGTGAGATATATTGATTATTTTATAATAAATTATATAATAAAATTTTTAAAAAAATATTAAATTTTTTGAGATAATTTAAAATAATAAATAGATTAGTTTTATTAGGTGGGAGATAGTAATATTTATAACAGAGGAGTTGAGTGGATGAGGGTTTTTTTATTAAAATGGGTTAAAATCATTATACCACTGAGAAGGGTTTTTGACCAAAATAGGGGGGTTTCCAAATGCAGCTCCGGATGAGGGCATGTTTTTTGGGGTACCGCCTGAGTGGAGGGACCTCGTGTCTGGCAGACACGAGGAATGCACATTGACAAAAAAAAAAAAAAAAGGCTTTCGGACAGTGGTCAAAAAAGCCCGCGGACAGTGGTTTGGCTGACATCCTCGTGTCTGCCACCTCGCGTCTGGCAGACATGAGGATGTCTACCAGATTCCCGCGTGTCGTGCCCTTTTCCTCTTTATTCAGTGGCATCAGAGATTCCATTGAATCTTTGATTCACGCACGGTTCACGTGATCATGCAGCGCTTTCACAGGAGGAACATGCAACATTTTGCCTATAAAATGCAAGCCTTCACGCTTCATTTCATTCATCTTCAAATCTCAAATCTTCAAGCCTTCTCTCAAATCTCATCTTCTCTCAAATACACAGCAGCCGGTTGAAGATATTTCTTTTCCCTGTTCTTAAAATTTTCAACCTATTTTCTTCTCCCACTATGTCGGAGGTTTGTGCTGAAATTACAAATCAGAAAAAGTGTTGCTGCCTATGAACCTGAGCTATACACGGGACTTCTATGTTATAGGTTTTTTTTTTAAATAGAGATTGTATCAATTTATTTATTCAAATAGATATATTTGAATTTAATATTAAAAATTAATTATTAAATTGTGCACTTATAGTGAAATTATTGGGAATTTTGAATATTATGTTTATCAAAATGTTTATTGATTTATAATATGTTTTGATCTGTTTAATCAAAATGTAAAGTAAATTATTAATTTTTTATTTTATATTTTGTTGAATGGTATAAATTGCGTATGGTTGATATTTGACTAAATTACTTACTCTTAGGTTAAATGAAAAATGATCGACTTATTATTTCTAATAATTTGAATAGGAAAATATTAATATAAATTAGACAAAAAATATCTAATTATGCACAAATTTTCAAATTAAATGAAAAAATTTAATGTAGTATATATTAAAAATTAAAGGTGAGTCTTATCTTTAACTTTTATGGTGAATTTAATAATTTAATTTATTTGTAATTTTTAGTTAGTTTTTTTATATTTAATTTAATTGTAATTTACGTCCATGTTAAAAAATCGTTATATTTTGTTTTATATTTGATTTTTGATTATTTGTAATGATTAATTGATTTATATTAATTTAAATTTTATGGTAAATTTAATAATTTAATTTATTTATAATTTTTAGTTAGTTATTTTTTATATTTAATTTACGTCCATGTTAAAAAATTATTTATATTTTGTTTGATATTTGATATTTGATTACTTGTGACGATTAATTGATTTATATTAATTTAGCTTTTATGGTGAATTTAATAATTTAATTTATTTGTAATTTTTAGTTAGTTATTTTTTATATTTAATTTAATTGTAATTTACGTCCATGTTAAAAAAATTATTTATATTTTGTTTGATATTTGCTTTTTGATTACTTGTGACGATTAATTGAGTTATATTAATTTAGCTTTTATGGTGAATTTAATAATTTAATTTATTTGTTATTTTTAATTAGTTGTTTTTTATATTTAATTTAATTTAATTTACGTCCATGTTAAAAAATCGTTATATTTTGTTTGATATTTGATTATTTGTGACGATTAATCGATTTATATTAATTTAGCTTTTATGATGAATTTAATAATTTAATTTATTTGTAATTTTTAGTTAGTTGTTTTTTATGTTTAATTTAATTTAATTGTAATTTACGTCCATGGTAAAAAATCATTATATTTTGTTTGATATTTACTTTTTGATTATTTGTGGTGATTAATTGATTTATATTAATTTACCTTTTATGGTGAATTTAATAATTTAATTTATTTATAATTTTTAGTTAGTTATTTTTTATATTTAATTTAATTGTAATTTACGTCCATGTTAAAAAATTGTTATATTTTGTTTGATATTTGCTTTTTGATTATTTGTGATGATTAATTGATTTATATTAATTTACCTTTTATGATGAATTTAATAATTTAATTTATTTGTAATTTTTAGTTAGTTGTTTTTTATATTTAATTTAATTGTAATTTACGTCTATGTTAAAAAATTGTTATATTTTGTTTGATATTTGCTTTTTGATTATTTGTGATGATTAATTGATTTATATTAATTTACCTTTTATGATGAATTTAATAATTTAATTTATTTGTAATTTTTAGTTAGTCATTTTTATATTTAATTTAATTGTAATTTACGCCTATGTTAAAAAATCGTTATATTTTGTTTGATATTTGATTTTTAATTACTTGTGACGATTAATTGATTTATATTTATATTCTATTATATAGCACAATATATTGTTTTAGATTGAGATGTGCTGAATAATAATGATATTAGTTTCATATAGTAATTCAAAGTTGCGACATACTTTATTTATTTATTTATTTGATTGAAAAATTCTTTTACATTGTTTATTTAGGCATAATGTCACTAGAACAACCTGTTAGATTACGGTTGTATTGGGATTGCGAGATTATGTGTACCCCAGACGGTGATTTTTTTAACGGTCCATGTGGCAAGGCATTGGTTGTTAAAAATCGAGTTAGTTACCTCGATTTAGTCAACAAAATATGTACGCTTCGTGGATTAGACATGTCTACTGTTCAGTTGCAAATAACAATGAGAGAAGATACTATTTTTGGCGCTGCACTAAGGTCTATGACAACTTCCAAAACAGACGATGAAGATATGGATGGATTGTGGGACTATGCATCCACCGTGAAGGGACAACCAATCGATTTGTATGTTCATCATGAGATGATACATATTCAAAATGTAACAGATACAAATGTTGCAGAACAACACAACCCATGCCTATTACAGAATCCTTCACTGAATTAGTGAATTCAGCCGCTCCAGTGTACAGGGCTAATATTGATTTAAATGCGCCTACACCTGCTTACGCCAGTAATCCTGGACATCTCCCAAGTGACAATTTTCAATCCTTTTATACTCCGATAGTTCCAGATGTCTCTGTCGTCGAATCAACTTCGATGGGGTTTGTCACGCCTCCATTTTATGTCGATGTTCAGCCTATACAAATACAGTCCAACCCCACGCCGTTGTTTTCTACTGCAGAAATAGATATTCCATTAGATATTACCCCAGTCGATGAGTGGGTTGCTTGAGAACCCAATTGGGTAGGTGCTCCAGAGGCGATCGTGGATGGTTTAGGAGCAACATTCGACCTTGATGGACCGAATGCGGAAAATATCCCCCATGAGGACGAGGGAGATGGTGATGCTGGAGAACATGGTGCCGGTCCTTCTGTAATGCCACAACCTGGTAACATACTTGCTGAACCAGACTGGTTGTATAATCCACCGTATTCAATGTATCTTGACAGGTTGACTGCTGCTCAAGAAATGGAAAATGAATGTGATGGAACGGCAACGGGAAGCAGTCGGATGGATTTATGGTCAGAATCTAATAATGACTTAAGGATTGGAATGTGGTTTAGAAATAAGGAAGAGTTACTTTGGGCAGTTCGATCGTGGTCTGTCAAATTGGGTCGTGAGTTCATAGTACAAGAAAGCAAAAGCGCGTCCTGGGTTGCCGAATGCAAAAATTCAACTCCCTAACATCCCTGTTATTGGCGAATTCGTGCGCGAAAGAAAAAAGGTTGTGGACTGTGGCATATGACTCGATGGCATAGAGAGCACATTTGTCTAGTTCGAACAATAGACGGCAACCATGCAACATGAGCGCCAAATTTATGGCAAAGCATATTATGTCAATGATTCCCAATAATCCAGAAATATTGGTCAGCGAGATAAACAACCATATACATGACAATTTACATTTCACTCCATCTTACAAGAAAGGATAGAACGCGCGTAGACATGCCATTGAGATGATTTATGGTGACTAGCCTTCTTCATTTGCACACCTGCCACGGTATATGCAAGCCTTGCAATATGCCAATCCAGGTACCGTAGTGGCATGGAATTTCCTACCTATGGACAGCAATGGCGCAAAGACATTTGAATATGTTTTTTAGGCGTTCAAGCCATGCATTGATGCATTTGTTTACATGAAACTGGTGGTCAGCATCGACGGGACATTCCTTAGGGGTATATACAAGGGAAAATTATTAACGGTTGTGGGTCAAGATGCCAACAATCATATATTACCCCTTACTTTTGCAGTCGTTGACGAGGAAACAAATGACAATTGGGGTTGGTTTTTGTCGTTACTTAGGGCGCATGTACTTAAGGATCGAAGAATCTGTTTAATATCCGACAGACACGTTGGGATAGTGAATGCCCTTCATCGACTACCCGGTTGGCAGGAGCCAATGGCAGTGCACAGATTTTGTCTCAGACATATCCAAAGCAACTTCAATACAAAGTTCAAGAATCATCAGTTGAACAAGTTGATGTATGCTGCTGGGGATCAAAGAAAGAAGCAAAATTTTTGTAGATTATGGAAGAAATTAGTATGCTGAACCCCCAAGCCAAGGCATGGTTGGATTTGATTCCGAATGAGCAATGGACGCTTGCTTATGATGGTGGCCATAGGTGGGGTAATATGACAACTAATTTGGTTGAATCATTCAACAGTGTCATCAAAGGCATATGTGCCCTGCCCATCAAGGTTATTGTTGAGTCTTCTTTCAAAAAAACAGTCAAATATTTCAACGATTATCGACAGAAGGCTAATCACGGCAGGTATCACTTCCCTTAGACTATATGGGCAAAGTTTGTGAAGAATGAGACGAAATGAAGAAGGCACCATGTGCTGGCTTTTAATCAGGGCAGGGGTATTTTTAGTGTGGTATAAGCACATCAAGAGCATGGAAAGGGAAATAATTCTTACGAAGTTAATGTTGGTACCAGGTTATGCAGTTGTTGCAAATGGAAAATATATGGAATTCCTTGTTCGCACGCATTTGCAGCATGTCAGCAATTAGGGCTGAACCCTGGGGATCTCGTGTCATCAGAAAGCACAATAATGTCCTACAGGTTAATGTATACACCACAATTCAGACTCATCCCGCACGAGGATTATTGGTGCGACCCTGGTTTAATCTTGGCGTCGTATGCTCATCGTTTCAAGAATCGACGATCTGGTCGAATGCGGACGGCGCGTATTCGGAATGAAATGGATGAGCGTAATCCTAATTCACCTCCTCGGTGTGGGTTATGCCATCGCAGCGGACATAATAGGAGGCATTGCACCTACGATGCTGTAGATTGATGTTAGAATATTTTACATGTTCTATCTTTATAATTTATATGACTGATGTAATATTTCTTCTTTGATATGTTGTATCGAAACATCTTATGTGTGTAATAATATTCATCACGTCTATTTATCTATTTTGTGGTATTATGGTTGCATAAATGATGATATTTTCACTTTATTTTGTAGGAATTGCACACACGGTGCTGTAGATTGATGTTAGAATATTTTACATGTTCTATCTTTATAATTTATATGACTGATGTAATATTTCTTCTTTGATATGTTGTATCGAAACATATTATGTGTATAATAATATTCATCACGTCTGTTTATATATTTTGTGGTATTACGGTTGCATAAATGATGATATTTTCACTTTATTTTGTTTAATAATATATTATAATCATTTTTTTTAATGTTTTAGGATACCATTGATGGACCCTGCACAAGACGGAGTTGATCCCAGCCCTATTATTCTGGACTTATTGACCCTGCAGCGTCGATATAGATCGACACATATATGGGCAGGACAGTTGGAAGATACTGTCCTTACTGCAAAACGCAATGACAGCGCTTTTTGGATTGCTCGACCATTCGATCCACGAGTCGAGCAACTTATGGACATAGCTGGATTCGGCGGGATTATTCGTTTGTCGTACATGAAAATTGATTATCCCTTGATTACAGTATTGGTGGAAAGATGGTGCCAAGAGACACACACGTTCCATCTTACATTGGGAGATGCCACAATTACACTACAGGATGTCGATGTTCTTTTTGGATTATGCGTGGAGGGTGATCCAATTATTAGTAGTGGGTTCAACTGCCCACAGACAGAGCTACTAGATCTATGTGACGCACTCTTTGGTTTTCGGCCTACAGGTACAGACCTAGATGGATCTCGATTGAAGTTAAGCTCATTCGAGAGAGCACTGGCTCAACCTCTTCCAGCGCACGCGACTCTTGATATGGTTGCATAGCATGTAAGGTGTCACATTATGCAGCTTATTGGTGGATTTTTATTCTTCGATAAATCCGAAAATCGAGTTCATCTGCGCTTCCTTAGATATATACGCAATCTCGAGTTGGCTGGTACACTGAGTTGGGGTAGCGCAATATTAGCTCATTTGTATCGTTGTATGTGCAATGCTATTGTTTATATGGCACATCAGATCAGTGGTCCACTTCTATTGATTCAGGTACGAATTTAAATCCAAAATGTGAATTTAACTATATTAAATCAATCATATTTTTCTAATATTATTATTTCACTGGAAGAACAGTTATGGGCTTGGGAGCGCATTCCCACTATTAGACCCGATAGAGTACGCCCGGTGGAGGACATTGGTCTGAATGTGCCTAGGGGAGTAGTATGGCAGAGTCCACTGGAATTGTCCCTCACGCCAACACATGTGCTGATTGCGTATAGAGATCAGTTGGATCGGATGTAATACAATCACGTATGTATTACTACGATATTATTAGCTTGGAATTGAATTTTAAATAATATTTATTGTTATTTATTGTTTGAAACTAAATTTATTTATTTTGCAGTTTATTTGGCAACCTTATGATGCGAACATGTTAGCATCTCTATCTCCGTACTGTACGCATGGCCAACAAATTTGGATGTTTGTCACATCTCTACTATGTTGGGAGACGATTGAGCTGCATCGCCCCAATCGAGTTATGCGACAATTTGGATTGTTGCAAATAATTCTGAATGCTGTTGACACGGGGTCAAATCTGCATCAGCGGAACCTACATACTACTGGTGCTGGATAGGATGAGGTGGATGCGCTACACCGTGCTAATTGGATCAACAGATGTGCTTCTACCATCACCAGACAACCCACTTTTGGGCAGGCTATTGTTACGCCTGATTATTTTGCATGGTATTGGACTCACACACGACAATTAATTAGCAATCCTACCATACAACAACCAAATTCCGTGGGCTATCAGTCTAATAGTTCAGCAGTTGAAGTACTAGTAAGTCTATTTTTCCTCGTTCATATAAGTATATATAAAATTCTGACTTATTTAAAATTTTAATGATATTCTTGAAAATGCATATGCAGATCGACGCACTGCACCGGATCTGGCACATAGGTAATGAAGCGTTTCAGCATGATGCATCATACACGCAACAAGCAATCGAAAGAATGTCCGATATTGCCATGCATACTTTGGCTGCTAGTGGTGAATCCGATCGTCTAAATCGAATGCCGTATGAGCCATCTAGACGATCGTATGCTGCTGATCCGATACCGCTGATTCCGCAACAAGTGCCTCGACAAGAACCACCAATAAGGCAGGGCAGTAGACGGGCACGTCAGCCCGTTGCAGTTGAGGAAGTTCCCCCGCAGCAGTACTACTCACCGGTGCATGGAGATGAAGATGTTTATGTGCTAGGCGCTCCTGCAGCGGTCGGTGATAACTATGTTCCAGTTCCGCCAGTTACAGATGACTTTGTCCCTGGTGCAGCAGTTTCAAATGATCACAATGATTTATTAACTCCGCAGCACCTAATTTTTGATCCTATGTATGTTTCTTCGGGGGGCGAGTTTGCTGCTGGTACATCCACTGGACCGTCTCGGAGACAGTACAGACAGTCTGAGGACAATGTTGGTCCATTGTACGCTACAGATGAACAAGATGAAGGACAACCTGAATCACATCCTCAGCAACAACCTCCGAGAAGAGTTCAACCTCAGCGACACCGTCGATGATTTCATTGTGGGATTAGTTTTCATAATTGGTTTTGACGATTTTATGTGTATGTGTATATTATTGACATTTAAAATTAATTATAATTAATTTTATACATAATTGTAATTCAATTTTAGCATTCAAAATAATAAATTAAACTCTAACAATTAAAATTAAATTTAAAATAATTAGAAAAATAATTAATTATCATTTCAAAACTATTATGTTTAACGAATTAAAAGATAAACACTAAAATAAATTAAAAAAATTAAAACTTATTGTCATTTTTTACGATAAAAATAAATTAGGATTTAATTTTAGTATTAATTGAGATTTAAAATTATTTAAAATTTTAATAAAAATAACTATGATTTTGTATTGTGAACGAAACTAAATCAAAAAAATTATTGAATATAATTTTTTATTTAAATAAAAAATTAAATTAAATAGAGCCGAAATTACATGTCTACATATAATAATATTTTTGCTAAAGAATTAATGTTAAATTAAAAAAATTGCTAAATGTTTTTGCTAAAGAATTTTTGCCATGCAGAAAAGTCATGTTTTTTTTTAAAGGATTTCTCTATTGAGAAATCATGCAGAGAAATCAAATTGTCAAAACTCGTGAAAATTTTAGGTGTACGTTATTGACATTTAAAATTAATTATAATTAATTTTTATCTATAATTGTAATTAATTTTTAGCATCTAAAATTTTAAATTAAATTCCAAAAATTAAATTTAAATTAAAGAAATTAGAAAAATTAAAAATTATTATTTCAAAATATTATGTTTAATGAATTAAAGACAAAAAAATAAATTAAAAAGATTAAATTTATTGTCATTTTTTTAATCATAAAAATAAATTAAAATTTAATTTTAGTATTAATTGAGAATTAAAAGAATTTAAAATTTTAATAAAAATAACTGTCATTTTGTATTGTGAACGAAACTAAATTAAAAAATTTATTAAATATAATTGTTTATTTAAATAAAAAATTAAATTAATTAAAACTAAAATTACATGTCAGAATTAATGTAAAATTAAAAATAAAAACAAATTGATGTTGTTAAAAATTGCAATGCATTTGAATTTTTCGAAAATGGTGCAATTTGGACCCATGGCACCTCGTGTCTGGTAGACACGAGGTGCACAGACTTCCACTCATTGCTTCTCAGAATTTTTGCATTTAATGCGCAAGAAATTTGAAGGGCATCTCGAAATTTTTGCATTTAATACGCGACGAATTTGAGGTGAATTTTTGAGGAGTAGACCTCGCGTCTGCCAGACGCGAGGTGCCCTCGCACCTCGTGTCTGGCAGACGCGAGGTTCCTCCTCCAGGGGGATTACCCAAAATTTGTACCCCATGCGGAGTTTCTTTTTAAAACCCTACCATTTTGGTCAAAAACCCTCATTGAGAATGGAATGATATTTTGAATTCCTCACGATTGGTAAGTGCAAGATTTAAGGAAATCTCGTGCCTAGCAATAGCAAGGCAGTGCTTTCCTGCCTGACAACTTTGAACAGCTTTGATTCAGCCTTTTTCGGTCAACATAGCAGCTTTTCAGTGATAGAAAAGGCAACTGGCGTCTGGCAGGCGTGAGGTGAGGTGCTCTGCGATGCGCGTACGCCAGGCGCGAACTATACTTTTTCCCTTTGTCTTCTTCTTCCTTTCTCTGATTTGTGTTGTTTTCTTCTGCATTTTTCTTTTGTTTTTTCATCTATCATGGGAACGGTAGTGGCTTTGCAGAGGAATCCTGGCAGTGTGAATCTCCCTGGCACGCGTGATGCTTTCTTCCTTTACCTCATCTCCACCATTTTCTTTAAAGGCAGAAGCTTCAATGCAATTTATTTTCCCTGCTATCATCTTCTCCTTCTCAAAATTTCTCTTGGCCTCTGATTCTCTTTCTTGTCTGCTAACTTCTCCTCATCTCATCTTCTTTTTCTTTTTTTTTTCTCACCACTGACTTCCAATTAGAGAGGAGTGAGCTGTTGCCAGACATAGTTGTCGTTGCAGTCGCCACCACTAGAATTCCTACTTGTTGGAGCCACTGCCGAAGATCTTCTCCTCTAATAGGTTTTTTTCTTTGTTGGAGATTGTACTGAATTTTGTATATATTGATTAGGACTGATTAGAATGTTTCATGAAGTTTATTGTCAAATTGTGTTGTAATTAAGTATTGTAATTTTGTTGCCAGATCTGTGTTTGTTGAATTATTTGTGGATGAAGTTTGAGTTGCATTTTGTGTTAAATCTGATTTGTTGGGGTTGGTTTAAGTTGCATTTTGTGGTGAATGGATATAAAATAAAGCCTTTGATCATGATCTACCGAGAAATAACGGATGATGGATATTTTTTGAATTCTTCATCTCTGTAATTGGAAGAAGTTTATTCATAAGAGATATTTTGTTAATAAAAGGAATTAATTTACTGGAAAAGTCATAGAGAGCAGCTTGCATCATGACTTCTACGTAATGTAATTGTGCAACTTGCATAGATAAATTTCTCTAATTATTGAGCCTGATAGCGGCACTTAAAAATTAATGGTGTAATGCCATATACAACTTTCATTTGCAAGAAGGATTTTATCCTAATCATAGCTAATATTTTAAAGTGAATTTAGAGAAAGTAAAAAGAGAAAAAAAAAAAGTTAGAGTGAATTTAGGAGGAAAAAAAAAACTTATCTTCAATTTTTTTTATACAAATTAAATTTGGAATATAAAATAAATTTTTATGTTTTAAAATATTTCTAAACTTAAATTCCTTGAAATAGCAATTTGAATTAAATTAAAACTATCAAATTACCTGTAATTTTTGTAAAATAAAATTAAAAGTAAAAATTTATATTGAATGCTAGATAAAAAAAAAAAATATCCTTAACTAAATTGAATTTGAACTATGAATTCTATAACTAAATTTTCTGATATAAAAATAATTTTTAAGTGGTAAATAAACATAAACAGTAATTATGAAGATAAAATCTAGACTTCTAATTCTATATAATATGTATAAACCCTTTTTTCCGAATCGGGTAAATTTCAATTTTTAAAATTATGCTTTTTATAAAAATTAAATAAAAATATCAATTTATATTAGTTGAATATTATCAAATTATATTCAGTTTCAACTGAAATGGAAAATAAAAATCAATGTTGTATGAAAGATTAAAAAATATATATTTCAGTCTTTACATTTTATATACAAATTCAATTTGACATATGAATATTAAATATATTAAATTTTAAGTTTTCAAATATTTGAGATTTATTTTGTAATTAAAATTAAACGATAATATTGAAATTAAATTAAAATTTAAAAGTATTATTTTAATAATAATTAAAAATTTATATTGCACCATATATTTCTTTATAATTAAATTCTAACTTTATAATAGTTGATCATGTGTTTTTTGGCAACTATAATTCTAAATTCTATTAAGTCTTCTTAAATATTTACGTAAATCAAGATTTTATAGTAGCTAAGTAATTATATATTATTTATTACTTCAAAAGAAGAAAAATATTATAATAGTTGCTGTCAAAATATAAAAATAAAACATAAAATCATTAGTAGAGAAAGTAAGGAAGATACATAAAACACTCTAAAAAAATCCTATAGATATAATATGAATTAGTAAATTAAAAAAAGTTAAATATGGACTTATTGTCTTGAATGATTAAAAAAAATTATCATTATATAATTTTATATCAAACGAAATAAAATGGCGCATAAAATTTTATGCACAGACAATTTTTTCCTATAATTGAATAAAATGTGGCATAAAATATATTAAATGAAAATAAAAAATTCGCTCCTCAATTTAGAAGAAAATATCAAATTACTGTATATTAACTTCTTTTGATTAATTAATCTTAATCATCTTAATTAATTTGGTATATATTTCTTTATAATGATTTTTTAAATTTAAAATTGTTTCTCATAGTTTTTGTTGGCAACTATAGTTCTAAATTATACGTAAATTAAAGTTTTATAATAGTTAATGTAATAAAGATATTTCTAATAAAATGATGTTATGTATTATACATATGTAACTTATTTATGAATATCAGATAAATATTCAAATATTAAATTATGCATAATTAAATAATTAGTTTTGACTTATATTAAATACTGGTTACTTGTAATTTATCGAATTGATTTGTGCTGATTAATTGATTAAAATGATATTGGTTGATATATCATATAGCTTTTGTTAGAATTTAATTTTTTAATAGAAAATTTTTATCTAATTTATATAGGCACAATGTTACTAAAACAACCTGTAAGATTACAATTATATTGGGATTGTGAGATTATACGCACCGCATATGACAATTTTTTTTAATGTTCCCTGTTGCAAGGCGTTGATTGTTAAAAATCGAGTTAGTTTCCTCAATTTAGTTAACAAAATATATGCAATTCAAGGGTTTGATTTGTCTATTATTTAGTTGCAAATCACAATGAGGGAAAGCATTATTATTGATACTATAATAAGGTCTACAACAACTTTTATAACGGATGATGAAGATATGAAAAATTTGTGATACTATACATCTATCGTGAAAGGATAACCAATTGATCTGTATGTTCATCATAAGATCATCCAAATTCTGAATACAATAGCTACAGATCTTCATGAACATAACAACTCAGCAGCTAGCACTGGGACATTTACTAAATTACTGAACTGAACTACTCTTGAGAACATGTCTAATTTTGATTTAAATCTACCTACACTTGTTGACCCCAATATTCCTCCACATCTCCCGATTGATACTTTCCAATCCCTTCACATTACGTCGGTTCCAGATACTATAGTTGTTGGACCAATCAATCAATACTTATTAACCTCGATAGGGTTTTTTATGCCTCCACTTCATGTCCACACTCAACCCTTCCAACCAGGGGCGACCGAACCATTATTTTTAGCTGTAGAAATCAGTGTTCTATTAGATGTAACTCCAATTGATAAATGGGCTGCTCAAGATTGGGTGGGTGCCCCGGAGATGACTATAGACAGTTTAGGACCTATGTTGGACGTTGATGGACTAGTTGCGGAAGATACTCCCAATAAGGACGAGGATGAAGGGGATGGCGATGCTGAAGAACAAATTCCCAAATCCTTCTGTAATGTAACAACAACCTAACAAACCCACTGAATCAAGACGTTTGTATAATCCACCGTATTTACTGTACCTTGATAGGATGGATACTGCTCACGAAATAAAAAACAAAACTGATGGAATGGCAACAAGTAGTAGTGGGATGGATTTTTGGTCATAATCGAATAATGATTTGAGGGTTAGCATTTGGTTTAGGGACAAGGATGAGTTACTTTGGGTTGTTTGGTCGTGGTCCGTTTGAATAGGTTGTGAGTTTAGGATAGTAGAAAGTAAGGGTGTACTGTAGATTACCGAATGTAAAAATTCAACTTAATAGCATCCCTATCCTTGGTAGATCCATGCGCAAAAAAAGAAAAGCCATGGGTCATGGTAGATTTCTCACTGGAATTGAGAATACATTTGTTTAGTCCAAACAGTGGGTGGGAATCATTACAATATAAGCGAAAAGTTTATGGCAAAGTACATTTTAACAATGATTCACGATAATTTGGAGATTAAAGTCAGTGAGATATACAGTCATATTCAAAACACACTGCAGTATATGCTAGCCTTACAAGATGTGAATTTTGGTTCCGTCATGGCATGACACTTCTTACCTATCTACTCCAATGGGGCCAAGACATTTAGATATATTTTTGAGCATTCAAACCATGTATTTATGCATTTCTTCACATGAAACTGGTGGTTAGCGTTGATGGGATATTTCTTAGGGGCATATATAAGGGAAAACTCTTAACAACAGTTGGTTAAGATGCTAATAATCATATATTATTCCTTGCATTTGCAGTCATTAACGAAGAAACTAATGACAGTTAGGGTTTATCTTTACTCATATAGCATGTACTAAAGGATCAAAGAGTATGTTTAATATCAGACAGACATATCGGGATAATAAATGTTGTTGATCAACTACCCAATTAGCAAGAGCCAACGGTAGTGCATAGATTTTGTCTTAGACATATCCGAAGTAACTTCAACACAAAGTTCAGGAACCATCAATTGAAGAAGTTGATGCATGCAGTTGGGGATCAAAGCAAAAAATGCAAATTTCTAAAGATTATGGAAGAAATAAGTTTGTTAAACCCCCAGGCGAAGGCATGGCTGAATTTGATCCTGAAGGAGCAATGGACGCTTGTTTATGACAACAGACATCGGTTTGGTAATATGACAACTAATCTAACATAATCATTTAATAGTGTTGTTAAAGCCATACGTGCTCTACCCATTAAAGTCATTGTTAAGTCTTTTTTTTTTTAAAAATAGTCAAATAATTCAACCACCACAGAGAGGAGGCTAACCATGATATATATCACTTTCTTTCTCGAATATGGTCCAAATTTATGAAGAATGAGTTGAAGGGGTGAAGTCACCGTGTCCAGGCTGATGATCAAGGTCAGGGTATTTTTAATATTTTATCATCATATTATGAGCATATAAAGAGAAATAATTCATACCAAATTGATCTTGGTTCAAGGATTTGTAACTACTGCAAATGAGAAATATATGGAATACCTCATTTGCACGCATTTATAACTTGTCAACAAATAGGGCTGAATCCAGGGAATTTCGTGTCACCCTTAAACACTACAACATGCTACTAGATAACTTATTCAGGATAATTCAGGCCCATTCCACACGAAGATTACTAGCATAGTCCTCCTTTTATGTTGGCCCTGAATATTTATCGGTTCAAGAACCGTCATCGTGGTGGCATAAGGACGTCGCACATCAAGAATGAGATGGATGAGCGCAACCCTGATTTGCCTTATCGTTGTAGAAACTATCATCATATTGGATATAATAGGAGGAATTGCCCCAACAATACCGTACAGGATTCATGGTGCATTTTTCTACTGTAAATTGTATGATTGAAAATCATTGTATCATATATCCCTAATTGTTGTATCAACTTTATTAAAGCACAATTAGTAGTATTATCTTAATATTGCCTTAACGTAATAAATTCATTTTTTAACGTATATATTTCCTTCGCTTACTTTACATATTTAGCTGGTATTTACTTTTTTTTATTGAATGATAAATTTACTACTCCTCTAAACATGTCATTGCTTTAGGATAATATGTACAAGCCTACGGCTGAAAGAGTTGATTCTGGACCTATTATCCCGGATCTGTTGACTCTACAACGGAGATATAGTTTAACTTATATTTGGGTAAAACAGTTAAAAGATCAAGTACTATATTGAAGACGTAATGACAACACATTTTTAGATGCTCGACCATTCAATCTTCGTGTCAAGCAGCTTATAGACGTAGTTGGGTTCGGTGGAGTCATCTGTTTACCTTATATAAAAATTGATCATCCACTTATTACGGCATTGGTGGAGAGATGACATCAGGAGAGACGATAATTACACTCCAAGATGTAGATGTCTTATTCGATTTATGCACTGATGGTGATCCGATTATTGGTCATGGATTTAACTGTCCACAAGCAGAGCTTTCAAATTTATGTGATGCGCTCCTTAGTTTTCGACCCACTAGCATGGACCTTGACGGGTTTTAGTTGAGATTAAGTATACGTAAGAGAGCCCTGACTCAATCACTCCCGCTAAATACGACTTCAGATATGGTTGCACAGTACACACGGTGTCGCATCATGCAACTTTTTGGTGGGTTTCTATTCTCGAACAAATCCAGAAATCGTGTTTATTTGTACTTTCTCAAATACATCCATGAGCTAGAATTGTCGGGGACATTTAGTTGGAGAAGTGTAACACTGGCACATTTGTATCATTATATGTACAACACTACTTCAAACGTGCATCAAATAAGTGTTCCACTACTGTTGATTCAGGTACGGAATGAAGTTCAAATTTTACTAACTATCTTTAATTAATAGTTTATTGTAAAAATAATTATAAGTTTTGTTTTTAAAATTATTATTACTTTTGCAATAGTGATGGGCATGAGAGCGTATTTTTACTAACAAATCGGATACAGTATGTCTGATAGAGGATGTTGCCGAACACGTGTCTAGAGGAGTAGAATAGTAAGTTTCGTTAGAACTTTTTCGTACCCCAACACATGTATTACTGGCATACATGGCTCAATTGGATTAGATGCGACAAAATCATGTAAGTATTACCATAAAAAAATTGCAATCAATTATGATAAATTTACCAAAATTTATTATTTGACATCTATTTTTTTTTATTTCTGCAGTTCATTTGGGTGCCATATACCGAGCATTTGTTGGCATTTCTAACCCCATATTGCACTCATGGGTGATAGATCTAGGGATCTATTACGTCTCTATTTTGTTAGAAGACGATGGAGCTGTATCGCCCTAATAGATTCATGCGACAATATAGATTAGCGCAACTAATCCATAATATTGTTGACATTGGGTCAAATTTGCATAAGCATAACCTAAGAACTATTAGTGGTAGGTAAGACGAGATGGATGTAGTACACCAGTCTAAGTGGATTAACTGCCATGGATAAATTCTGGCCGAATAATCCACTTTTGGTGCACATATTGTTTCGGATGATTATGGTGGGTGGTTTTGGACTTGTTGGAATTATACCCTCTTAAACTAGGTTTCTGATGTATTTTTTACTTGTATTAATAAAAGTATTTTTTCTCAGAATTTGTTTGTGAAAATTTCTTTATATTTATGCACGATTTTATTGAAAAAAAACCCATTGTGTTTAAGTAAATGGTTCATGTGAATGGAGGTATTTCAAAGTAAGGTATAGACCATAAGATACTTAATACATAAACTATTGTTCTTAACCAGATGATGAGAATGAGAATATCATCATGATAAGGTTATTCTGTTATTAATTCCAAATAGGGAATGGCTTACCTTTAGCCAATGAGTAGTCTACTCATTTCATACCACAAGCGTATTTCAAATATGTAGAATTGGACTTGTAGGAGTGGTTTCTAAAAGTACTATGTGATAGAAATCTAGACTGAAGGCTTAAAATGGCAAAAATATTCAAAACGAAAGCATGTTAGGAAAACGAAAATTTTACCTCTTTGATTAAGTGGCTCTCTTCGCACTGGAGTAGATGTCTGTATAAGGATATTTGAGGTTAATGGCTCACGTCCTTGCAAATTTCTACTGCGTCTCATCCACGCGAAACTTTCGATCTTCTGAAATAGTGTCTGTAGCACAGCCGGTGAAAGTTTGAAGTTTGGGTTTTGATAAACTTTTTTCAAAGTTGGAAAAATGGGTTTGGTTTCTGTGAATGAATTACACAGAGTTGTTTTCTTTCATTACTTCTGTGAATTGAAAGCTCAATCCAAAAAAATCAGACCTCCGCTCCACTGCAATTCATATATACACCCCGAGAGAGAATAATTTCTTTGCGTGAAAATAGAAAGCACCCATGTTTTCTGTTATCCTTTATGCAGAACAACACGGGATCCATCCCGCGTTGTTTTTGTTATTAATTAATTAATTAATTAATTAAATTTAATAATATTATTTTTTTATAAATTTTATTTTACCTTGGTCTTATTTATTGGGTTAGATAAATTATTTATTCTTGGGTTTGAACACCCATAAATAATAAATCTCAATTATTTATTTTTTGGACTTTATTAAACAGATCAATAAATAATAACAAGCCAAAATAAACCAAATAAAATTTCATACCTTTTATCTAGTTCCAGATTAATTTTCTAATTATTCAATCTGGGTCTTAGGCCCTGAATAATTAATTAACCATTTAAATTAGATAAAATAAATACTCTCTCTTGGACTTTTATTTTATTTTAGTCCAATAATAAATTAGACTAATAAAATAAAAAATCATAAATATTAAGACTAATTTCTTAATCCAAATCTTTCATGACTTAAGGGCCATTCCGCGGACCAAAAGACACATTGCTTTGGCAACTAAAATGACCAAAATACATCTACTATATAAATAGCTATATTTTGCATTTTAAATATTTCCTAATATCACCATAAGGAAATATTGACCCCAAGGACAATGCTGCATTAACAAAGTCTTCGACCTACAGGTGTAATAACTAAAATACCCTTTTACGCATCGCCGTGCAATTAGAGAGAAAGAGTGTGCTAACACCTCTTTAATAGACATCTATCATCCTTAAACCTCTAGTTCAATGATCTACGACTCTTGGAATGTTTCCACTTTTCAAGGGAGCTACCCTAAAATAAACATCCAAGTCATGTTTCCTAGGGCCCTAGATAATTAGATCATCTGAACAGTTACAAGAGGCAATACAACGTAGAAGCTATCTTGTACAAGTCTGTCTTAACTAACTAGTCACATATACCCAACATACAAGTATATTAGTTCTACGAAAGAACCTTAGCAGTAACAATATGGGTTTCTTTTAAATAGTACTTTTAGAAACCATTATTACAGATCCTGTTCTACGTATTCGAAATATGCTTATGCTATGAAATGAGTGGATTACTCACTGGCTAAAAGTAAGCCATTCCCTATTTGGAATTTATAACACAATAACCTATACATGATAAGATTCTCATTCTTATCAATTGGTTAAGAACAAACATTTATGTGTTAAATAACCCGTGATTCATACCTTACTGTGAAAGACCACCATTTACATGGATCACTTATTTAAACACAATGGGTCCTTTCCAAATAAAAAATCGTACACAAATAAAATATAAATTTACAAACAAGTTTTGAGAATAAATTCTTTTATTAATGTTAGCCCTAAGGGCTTTCTTCTATGTTTTGACTAATGACAAACATTGATATGGACTAACTTATTAATCTATTATGATAGGACATATTTGACCTCTATTCTTCTAAGGCATTTAGATAAGATTATTTGGCAACTCTTTCGTGATCAAATTCAAGTAAGGAAGATCAAAAGAGAAGATCGAAGTATTTGGAATTACATATCAAGAAGTCCTTTATGAAGAACTTTAGACTATGAAGTGTTATTAATGTATATCTATTAATTCCTATGTCTCTTTATCTCTTGATTCATTTGACTTTACCTTGAAGCACCAAAGGAGAAGATTTCAAAGTTTTTAAAAATCTCAAAATTTTGGATTGAATAGTTTGAATCCAAAATATTCATCCAAAATCCCGCTAACTGTGTCGAAATTTTTCTATCTGAAAAAGTGCCATTTTGGACTTAACTTTTAGATGCATCGTCGTCCAAAACCCGAGTCCAAAATATGGATGAGTGTAAACAGAAAACTTATAACTGTTTCTTTATGACCGTTGGCACTCCACTTTTTAACTCTATAAATAGCCCTTAGAGCAAGATTAGTGACATGATTTTTGAAACATTCATCTTAGAAATACTATTGCTCAATATTTTCAAAAATCTCCTTTTATCCAAGCTTCAAAGTGAATTCATTTTGTATCAAAGATAAAAGTGCTTATGCTTTGTATCCGAGTGAATATCTACTCAAGTAAGTGAACTGTTTACTGTTCTATTGATATTTAAATCTCTATTGTACCATGGTTGTGGTGTAAAACCTATTGGAGTGAGCCTTATGTTGGTTAATGTTCAAGATTGTGGAGTAAAACCCATTGGGGTGAACCTTGTTTAGTGTTTATATCAAGGCTGTGTTGTAAAACCTAGTAGGGGTGATCCTTGATGTATTTGTGTGACTAAGAGGTTTTGGAAAACCTAGTTGGTGATCCTCTCTTGTATATGGTATTGGTTGATTTCATTAAGTGGAGTAAATGAAATTTTATTGAAAATCCTTAAGTGTGAGCTTAAGGTAGTGGATGTAGATATTAATAGATCGAACCACTATATATTCTTTATCTCATTTCCTTTCAGTATTCATTTACTGCTTTGAGTTTCCTTCCTTGTTTAAATCTGGATACACATCTACGAGTGCTTGGATAGCTTTATATGTTTCCGTAAAGTCCATCCAAGTATCTTGGTGATCATCATTATTTTACTTTTTAGACAAATCGAAAAAATTATTTTTGCTTGCCAAAAACTTTATTCACCTCTCCTTTAAGGTTTTTCATTTGGTATCAAAGCATGGTTTGCATACTCTTGGTTTAACAACCTTGTAAAAAAGATCTTAATGGTAAGCTCATCCTCTCTTCCATATGTTGAAGGGTCTTCAACAAATTGTCCTCCTTTATTCAATGGAAGTAACTATACTTTCTGAAAAAATAGAATGAAAATTTATGTGTGTTATATTAATTTCGAGTTATGGAGTTTAATAAAAAATGGTCCTTTTATTCCATCGAAGATGATTGATGGCATAAAAATTCTTAAACAGTATGATGAGTATAGTATAGAAGACAATGCTAAGATGACTTTAAATTTTCAGGCTATGAACATTTTATGTTGTGCACTAGATGCGACTGAATATAACCGTGTTAGTGGTTGTGATTCAGTCCATGATATGTGGAGATTACTTGAAGTCACCAATGGGGGGACTAACTAAGTCAAAGAATCAAAATTGGGGCTTCTAATTCCTGACTATGAATTATTTACTATGAGGCCAAATGAAACCATCACTGATATGTTCACGAGATCTACTAATATCTCAAATGGTCTTAAAGCTTACAGAAAGGTTTATTCCCATGGGAAACATAATCAGAAAATTTTAGATGCTTTACCAAAAAGTTAACAGCCTAAAATTCTTGCTGTAGAAGAATCTAAGGATTTAGAATCTTTACCTACTGAGGAGTTGATTGGATCTCTTCTTACTCATGAGATAAAGCTTAAAAGATTTCATGAATCTGATGATCATGATAGAGGTAGAAAAGGGATTGCACTGAAGGCTGAAAATGAAGATGGAGAAACAAGCCTGTCAAAAAGCAGTGAAGGCATGGAAATAGACAATGATGATTTGGTAATGATAGCAAAAAAATTCAGAAGGATATTCAACAAAGGAAACTACAAAAGAAGAAGGAAGTTTATAAGAAAGAAAGGACAAACCTCAGCTTCAAAAATTAATGTTTTGAATGTAAAAGCACTGATCACTTCATTGTGGACTGTCATGTTGCAAAAAGTAAGAAAGGAAAAACGTTTAAAAAGAAGAAAGATCTTAAGACAAATAAAGGCAAAGGATTGATGGGAGCTTGGGACTTGAATGAAACTAAGTCCGAAGATGGAGATTCTGAAGAAGAAACTGCCAACATTTGCTTTATGGCATTGAAAAATGAGATAAACTCTTTCATAGCTATCTGCATGCATAATTCGCTTATATCTATGACTGAAAAGCAAAGTATGTTGATCCTAATGAGTTGTTATGTGATATGTTTTATGAATTAAAAAAAATTGTCCAGAAAAAATAAAGAATTAAAGTTGAAGGTTAAAAGTCTGATGGAAGAAAACGAAGCTTTATTGAATGACTATAAAATATCTCTTGAAACACATACGTGTGCTATAATTCAGAAAGATGTGATCATGATTTCCTTGCATCATGCATCTCTGGAAAATAAAAACTTGTGTGATAAAATTCAAGCTCTTGAAAGTATGGTTAGCACATTTGATGATATGAAAATTAGAGTAAATGATCTTACCAATTGCATTGAAAAATTCACAAATGGTAAAAGCAATCTGGAAAAGTTACTCGGAACTCATCATCAAATCGGTAACCAAAGTGGCTTAGGATATAGACATGATGATAAAGACAAAATTTGCAAGCCTAGATTTGTTTATGTTGAAAATCAAAGTGGCTTAGTATATGAACATGAGAATAAAAACAAAAAGAACAAGTCTTAATATGTTAAACCTGCTTCTTCTTACAACACACATAAAGCATGCACATATTGTGAAAAACTAGGACATATAGTTTCAAGATGCTTTATCAAGAGAAAAGTGAAAATCGGTGGAGTTATTCTGGAAAATCAAAGAAAATGTTACTAACCTTCATGGACCCAAAAAGTGTGGGTACTAAAAATCATTTATCCTTCTCATGTATAGGCACGGTCTTTAAGCCTCACCAAGTGGTTCTTGGACAGCGGTTGTTCAAGACACATGACTGGAAACGCAACTTTGTTAGAAGATATTCAAACCACAAATGAAGAATTTGTTAAATTTGGAGACAAGAAGAAAGGAAAGATTCTCGGCATTGGTAATATTGGTAAAGGTTCCTTGACAATTATAAAGTAAGTTTTACTTATTGATGATTTGAAATATAACCTACTCAGCATTAGCCAACTTTGTGACAATGGTTGCAAAGTCATTTTTTAAAAAGATTCTTACTCTATACTTGACAGTGGAAATCTTGAAATCATCTTTACTGCCAAACGTATGGGAAATGTATATGTGTTTGATCTTAATAACCAAGTACCTAATGGAATTAGATACCTATCCGTTCATGACAATGGTGGTTATCTTTTGGCAAAGAAGATTAGGTCATGTATCTTTTGATTTGTTAAATAAATTATCCTCAAAAGAACTTGTTAGGGGACTGCCAAAAATGAAATTTGATAAACATAAAATCTGTGATGCATGTCAGTTTGGGAAACAAATCGAAACCTTTTTTAAACCAAATAAAATGATTCCTACCTCAAAACCACTTGAATTAGTTCATATGGATTTGTTTAGACCTATGAGG
Source organism: Voacanga thouarsii (assembly GCA_026120185.1). Taxonomy (NCBI): domain Eukaryota; kingdom Viridiplantae; phylum Streptophyta; class Magnoliopsida; order Gentianales; family Apocynaceae; genus Voacanga; species Voacanga thouarsii. The sequence goes on from JANUWF010002273.1 coordinate 1,857,813, forward strand.
ACTGCTAGTCTTAGAGGTAAGAAATATGCATATGTACTTGTTAATAATTTTTCTAGATATACATAGAATTTATTTCTTGGACAAAAGAATAAAGCCTTTTCTAAATTTTTGAAATTGATAAAGTGCATCCAAAACTCGATTGGATGCAAACTGATTTCTATTAGAAGCGATAACGGCAAAGAATTTTGCAACAGTGAATTTGCTCACTTCTGTGATGAAAATGGGATCTTTCACAATTTTTCAACAGCAAAAACTCCTCAACAAAATGGTGTTGTTGAAAGGAAAAATTGCACTTTGCAAGAAATGGTTCGATCAATGCTTTGTGAAAATATCCTTCCAAAATACTTTTGGGTGGAAGTTGTTAACGCAGCGTGCTATATAATAAACCGAGTTATACTAAGATCATTTTTGAAATTTTTTTTTTGAACTTATGTTTGATAAAACTCCTTCTATATCTTATTTTAAAGTATCTGGATATAGATGTTTTATCCTAAATACAAGAGATAATCTTGGAAAATTTGATAGCAAGTCCGATGAGGCCATATTTCTTGGTTATTCTTCCAACAAAAAGGTATATGAAGTATATAACAAAAGAACTCTTTATGTGGAAGAATCGGTGCATGTTGTATTTGATGAATCTAACATTTACACTTCAAAAAGAGATGACGATAATGTAGGGTGTTCAAAAGAAGTCAAGTTAGATCAAGTCAAAGCTCCACCATTAGACATTCATGCAAAAGAAGAAGAGATTGAAAAATTGCAAATTGAACAAGAAAAAGAACAAACTGAAGATTCTACAAATCATCAATTGCCAAAAGACTGAAAGTACAAATCAGGTCATCCGAAAGAACAAATTATTGGAGATCCAAACCAAGGAGTTAAAACTAGACAGCATTTCATGGACAATTTTGCTCTTCTTTCAAATATTGAACCTAGCTACATTGATATTGCTTTACATGATAAATTTTGGATTATTGCCATGCAAGAAGAGTTAAATCAATTTGAAAGAAATTAATTTTGGAAACTTGTTCCTAGACCGCATGATCGTCCTGTTATTGGTACTAAATGGGTCTTTAGAAATAAACTTGATGAAAATGGGACTGTAATTAGAAATAAAGCTAGATTAGTTATCCAAGGATTTAATCAAGAAGAAGGTATTGATTATGATGAGACATTTGCACCTGTTGCTAGACTGGAATCTATACGAACGTTGCTTGCTTTTGCATCCTTAAAAAATTTCATGCTCTATCAAATGGATGTCAAAAGTGCATTTTTAAGTGGCTTTATTGAGGAGGAAGTGTATATTGAATAACCTCCTGGTTTTACTCATGAGTACTTTTCAAATCACGTTTTCAAACTTTCTAAGACTCTTTATGGATTAAAGCAAGCTCCAAGAGCTTGGTATGAAAGACTTAGTGGATTCTTGATCTCAAAAGGATTTTCTAGAGGCTTAATTGATAATACTTTGTTCATCAAATCTGATAATTCTGGTGATTTACTGATTGTTTAAATCTATGTTGATGATATTATTTTTGGAGCTACTAACGACTCTTTGTGCAAGATGTTTGCTAAGACTATGCAACAAGCATTTGAAATGAGTATAATGGGAGAACTAAACTTCTTTCTTAGACTACAAATTAAGCAAACTAAGGAAGGAATCTTCATAAATCAAGCTAAGTATGCCAAAGAGTTGCTCAAGAGATTTGAAATGAATGAAGCTAAAGAAATTAGCACACTTATGAGTATATCCATAAAACTTGATCAAGATGAAAAAGATAAGAAAGTAGATGAGTATAAGTATAGAGGTATGATTGGGAGTCTACTCTATCTTACTGCTAGCCGACCAGACATCATGTTTTCAGTATGTCTTTGTACTCGATTTCAATTCTGTCCAAAGGAATCTCATCTATGTGCAGTTAAACGTATTCTTCGGTATTTAATTGGTACATATGATTATGGATTATGGTATCCACATACTAATACATTTGATCTTATAGGTTATACTGATGCAGATTATGCAAGTTGTAAAGTTGAAAGAAAAAGTACTAGTGGCCATTGTCAATTTCTTGGACACTCTCTTGTGTCATGGCATAGTAAAAAATAGGCGTGTGTATCCTTATCCACCACTGAGGCTGAACATATTGCAGCTGGAAGTTGTTGTGCTCAAATCTTGTGGATGAATAATACGTTGCTAGATTTTAATCTTAATTTTAATTGTGTACCTATATTGTGTGATAATACAAGTGCTATTAATCTGATAAAAAATTAAATACAACATTCTAGGACAAAACACATAGAAGTTAAACATCACTTCATTCGAGATCATGTGTTCAAAGGCGATGTGTGTGTTGAATATATTTCAACGGATAAACAACTTGCCGATATATTCACTAAACCTCTAGCTGAGGATAGATTCAACAATCTAAGAAGATGTTTATAAATTACAAGAATTTGATTACTAATCATGTGGCATAAGTTTTCTTTTTGCAGGATTTGTGAAGAAAAAGGTTTTGGAAACAGTGTTCTGAATCCAAAACGCATCGTCATCTGATTTGGACGCACTTGTTGAATCCAAATCCCTTATCCAAAATGCATTTCAAGAAAACACTCTTTTAGATGATAAATTCGGATTGAGTCTTGTTCCAAAATCCATCCTTAATATTTTTTATTCCGAACTTTGAATTTTAAATAATTGGTTTGCACGTTTTTCTAAACTTCTCAGAAAAAAATTATGTTTTCAAAGCACTTTATTTTCACATTACTCAAGACATTCAAAGCAATCCGGTTTTCTCTTTCGAAACCCTTGTAACTGCCTTCTTCCAAAATCATCCGTGTTCTTCCTGTTCAAAAACCAACAACCCAGAAAAAGATTTAATCTTTCAAATGGCTAAGACTAAATATTTCATTCCAAAACCAAAGAAAGGGCAAAAATCATCTTCAAAGATGAAGAAAAAGGTTTTAGGTTCAAGCAAAGCGGCAGTGAAAGAAACCTCTCCTCAACCGAACTTCTCCGCATCCCACTATGATTCATCTGAGCCGTCTCCAGAACAAGTGTGTTTTGAAAATCAGGTACTTTGCTTCCTTGATTCTAAATGCGAGACTGAGTACAATGATTGGATGTTGAGAAATCGGACTGTTATCTGTGGTTATTGTGTTAACCATTTTGCTTTTTTGAATCTGTCAAATGTTCTGGACATGTTTGATCACATTGGGTGGGGCAGTTTACTGTCTGTTGATGAGAAAATATACACCCCTCTAGTCTGGGAATTTGATGCTAACTTAAGGAAAGAGAAACTGGAAGAAATTGAGGGTAGTTTTATGATTCGCTGGTATGTGTCGAGAGTGAAGGGCAAAGACATGGAGTTTGATCATAAATTGTTCAATAGGATTTGTGATGTTAGAGATGCTGGGTTTCAGTACTTTAAGCTAAACAAATTTCCTGAGGGAAATGATATTTTTTATTTGAAAAATTATTCACTGGTGATAAGAACTTTGGGAATTCTAAAAATAGGAGCTCAAAATGACTGAATGGTGTTGGTAGAATTTTGCATCACATGGTGTCGACCATGATAGTACCTAGCTATGGGCATAAGACTTCTATAAGTATTCTACAAATGGTGATTATGTTGGCCCTAGCTGAGGGAAGGTAGATTAATTTTAGTTTTCTGGCAACTAAATTGATGTTGCAGTCAAGAAACATGTCAAGTAAAGCTCTACCATTTGGAAATTTGCTGACAAAAATTTTTAGATTTTTTGAAGTAGATTTAAGTTCTACTTCCTGTGATCCATCCAAAACAAATGTTTACAATTTTGATTCCTTTGAAAGAATGGGCTATGTAAGGAAAAATAATACATAGAAATTGCTGAGAGAGACTGCAGGAAAAGAACGGGAAAACTTGATAAAGATTAAGGAGGAAGGGAAGTCTGTTTCTGGTATAGGAACAAAAAGGAAAATTGATGATGTTCTTCAAGGAGAATCTTTTGCCAAAGGAAAATATCAGGACGCAGGCATGTCTAAGAGTATACTGGGTGCAATTAGTTCATTAGCTGAGAAATTGGACTTTCTCAGCTCCGAAATTAAAAGTCTAGGCAACAGAATTTCTGCTGTTGAAAAATCTGCTAATCCTTCTACTCCAATGTCTTCTCCTCCGGTATCTGTTCCTGATAAAGATGAACCCGTTTTAGAAGAGAAATTTGAGCTACCTACTGAAGAAAAGAATCATTCTCCTAAACCATCTCTGCAATCATCTCCCATGAAGGAAACAGTGGTTTCTCCTGCTTCTTCTAAGCTAAAATCTTCTGGAAAACGTCAGAAGCATGTAGTTGTGAAGAGAAAATCAAACAAAATTGCCAGTCAATACTCTAAGAAGGGTGCTAGGTCAAAGGCAGAAACAATCAATATCTCCAAAGCAGCACTGTTCGACAATATGATCTTCTAATGATCTCAAAATAATTTACTTTCTGCAAACTTTTTCTGTCTTTTGCATTATGCTTTGGGATCATTGCTGCCAGATACTTTTTTATTTTCAATCTCCTTCTTATATTATGCATATTCCTATCCTTCTGATATGCTTGTTTTTTGATTGATGACAAAGGAGGAGAAAATGATGAACTGAACTGTTAAGAGAAATTGTTATGAAAACTGATATGTTGTAGGGAGAAAAATGAACTATATGAAATTTGGTATGATTGTATGAAATCTGATATGATGAACTGTTGTGGGGGAGAAAAAGACTGTTGTGAGGGAGAAAATGATGAACTATTATGATGAACTGTTATAAAATCTGATGATCAACTGTTTTGGGAATCTGTTATAAGACACTATTTTAAACTGATATGATGGACTACATTGAACTGCTTGAACTATTGAATTGCATGAACTGATGAACAGCATGATCTGACGACATATGACTGATGATTGAACTATTTTTTATATAAATTGCATGAACTGATATGATTTGATTTACTGTATATGTTCACTGAAAATCTTTTGCTCGGATAGTTGGATTTATGACATTCTGTTTATGATTACTCAATTCAAAAAGCATTTTCTGTATGTTAAAGGTATCTTTGAGACTAGATTCTGTGATAAAGTCAAAATTTTAATCTTTAAAACATTTCTTGAAAAACCAGAAAATCCATTATCTTGTGCATTGAGTCAGGGGGAATTTTGAACTTAAATATTTTCTGATCCAAACAAATATTCTTGTTAGAAGTCATATTGAACTGAAAATATACCTTTTGGATAAACTGAAAAGAATACCTTTTGGACATCTAAAATCTGTATCCAAAATGAATTTCTGAAAAGACTCGTTTTATACTTTCTTCCAAAATTATTTTGGATGCCTATTTTGGACATACAAATCGTAATTTCTACTTTTCCCTCTTATGTTTAAAATGCTCATATAAGCAAATATTTAGGGGAAGTATCTTATCATATGACTTGTCTACTATCTCTATCAAATCATTTTGAATATTTACATAAGAGATATGAAAGACATTAGGCTTGTTGAAATATGTTTACAAGCTAATATTCATAAGCTCTCTTTGAGATATACACTGTGAGATTGCATTCATTTGCACCTCTTTTATTCAACATGTTCACTCATTACATATCATTTGTGTTATGTTTGTCATCACTCAAAAAGGGGGAGATTGTTAGCCCTAAGGATTTTTTTCTATATTTTGACTAATGACAAACATTAATATGGACTAACTTGTTGATCTATTGTGATAGAACATGTTTGACTTCTATTCTTCTAAGGCATTCAGATAAGATTATTTGGCAACTCTTTCGTGATCGAATTCAAGTAAGGAAGATAAAAAAAGAAGATCGAAGTATTTGGAGTTGCATATCAAGAAGTCATTTATGAAGAACTTTAGATTAGGAAGTGTTATTAAGGTATATCTATTAATTCCTATGTCTCTTTATCTCTTAATTCATTTGACTTTACCTTGAAGCACCAAAGGAAAAGATTTCTTGAAAATCTCAGAATTTTGGATTGAATAGTTTGAATCCAAAAGATTAATCCAAAATCCTGTTAACTGTGTCGAAATATTTCTATCTAAAAAAGTGCCATTTTGGACTTACCTTTTGGATGCATCGTCGTCCAAAATACGAATGAGTTGAAACAAAAAATTTATAACTGTTTCTTTATGACCGTTGGCACTCCACTTTTTGGTTCTATAAATAGCTCTTAGAGCAAGATTAGTGAAATGATTTTTGAACCATTCATCTTAGAAATACTATTGCTCAATATTTTCAAAAATTTCCTTTTATCAAAGCTTCAAAGTGAATTCATTTTGTATCAAAGATAAAAGTGCTTATACTTTGTATCCGAGTGAATATCTGCTCAAGTAAGTGAGTTGTTTACTGTTCTATTGATATTCAAATCTCTATTGTACCAAGGCTGTGGTGTAAAACTTATTGGGGTGAGCCTTGTGTTAGTTAATATTCAAGGTTGTGGAGTAAAACCCATTGGGGTGAACCTTGTTTAGTGTTTGTATCAAGGTTGTGTTGTAAAATCTAGTTGGGGTGATCCTTGATGTATTTGCGTGACTGAGAGGTTTTGAAAAACCTAGTTGGTGATCCTTTCTTGTATATAGTACTGGTTGATTTCATTAAGTGAAGTAAATGAAATCTTGTTGAAAATCCTTAAGTGTGAGCTTAAGGAAGTGGATGTAAATCTTGGTAGATCGAACCACTATATATTCTTTGTGTCATTTCCTTTCGGTATTCATTTATTGCTTTGAGTTTCCTTCCTTGTCTAAATCTGGATACACATCTACGAGTGCTTGGATAACTTTCTATGTTTCCATAAAGTCCGTCCAAATATCTTGGTGATCATCAGATAATAATTGTTTAAACAAATTTTTAAACAAATCGGAAAAATTATTTGTACTTGCCAAAAACCTTATTCACCCCCCCTCTAAGGTTTTTCAATTAATAAATTCGATAATTACTTCAGATAATCTAGTCTAGAGGGCATATATTCCAATACAGACTACTACTACTACAACATTGATTTGTACTCTACAGCTCGAGTATAAGTTGGTGGTTTGACGAAGTTGGAAATGTATGCTTTAATATACTATAGTTGAGATTCTTGAGAAGGACCAATATACTTGTATGTTGGATATACGTAACTAGTTAGTCAAGATAGACTTGTACCAAATAGTGTTTACACTATATCGCCCATTGTGGTTGTCTGAATGATCTAATTATCTAGGGCGTTGAGGAACATGACTTTGATATTGACTTTAGAGTAGCTCCCTTAGAAAGTTGGAATATTCCAAGAAGTCGCGGATTATTAGACTAGAAGTTTAAGGATGGTAGATGTCGTTTAAAGAGGTGTTAGTACACTCTTTCCTCTCTAAATGAATGGCGATGTGTAGAGGGGTATTTTAGTCATTTCACCTGTAGGTCGAAAATATAACTAACGCAACATTATTCTTGGGGTCAATATTTTCTTATAGTAATATTAGAGAAAATTTAAAATATAAAATACAGTTATTTATATAATAGGGGTATTTTGGTCATTTTAGTAGCCAAGGCGATGTGCCTTTTTGGTCTTCAGAATAGTCCATAAGTCCTAATTATTTTAGGTTGAGGAAATGGTCATAATGAAAAAAGAAATTTATTTTATTTAGGAAGTCGAATTTATTTTTAGACTGTAATAAAATAAAAGGAATGAGAAAAAATAAATTTATTATCTAGTTTGATTGGTTAATTAATTACTCATGGCCTAAGCCCAAATTGAATAATTAAAAAAATTAACCTAGGCTTAATAATTATTTTAGTTTATTTGGGTTCATTAATTATTTATTAGGTTATTTTAATAGACCCAAGAAATAAATAATTAATGGTTATTATTTTTGGGCTCATTGGGTCCAAGAAAAAGTAATAAATTATTTTTGGCCCAATAGCCTGGACTAAAGGGTTTCTTTATTATTCACAGTATAGAAGAGTTGGGGATAACCCAAACCTCTTCTGTTGATAACCTCCGGATGTTTGAAATATCAAAACACCAGGGTTGGATTATCTGGGATGTGAATAGGAGTCGTTGTGTAGGGCCAAAATAGAAGACACATGACAGATGCCAAATAGAAGGATAGAGCTTCTGTTCTATCATTTTCTCTCTTCCAGCTTCTCACGTTCTCTTCTTCTTTTCTTTCTTTTTCCATCTTCTTGTCTCTGCTAATTAATAGCAAAGGATCAAGAAGGACCATCCTCGCCTAAGTTGTTTCACCAACTTAGATAGGTAGAGGTATATTCTGAGAAGCGAAAAGCTTCATGTTCATACCAAGAAGAGGCCGATGGACTGCTGGATTCTCACCGGAATCATCATCAAGGTAGTTAGTTTCTCCCGTGGTTGGTGCCTCATCTTCTCGACCAGACTAGAAAAGGACACGAAGAAATATTTTTTTAACCTTCTGTTGCGTTGTGTCCGTTTTATTTCTTGCGCATGCGAGCTCCTTTGTTTTTCATTCCATCAAAGTGGTATCAAAGCATTGGCTTTGAAAGGCTTAGGATGATGCATGCCAGTTAATAAAACCTGACAAGACCTATTATAATAAGATTCTTCACTGTTTTGGTATGAGTAGAATGGCTGTACACCTCACCGTTGAGGTATAGGTGTTTATGTAAATTATTCTTCACAATTTTGTTTAGTTTCGTGTAAGCCCATTTTGAAAGGGTATAGGTGGTTATGTTTTTTGGTGAAAAAATATAACAAGAAATGGCCTTGGACGATTGAAGAGCATTCCAAAAGAGACAACGAAAATTTGTAGAACAAAAAAATTGCAACAAAATCGTGGAGAAGATGGATCTAGTTGAGCTGGCGCTACTGTTGTGAGGGGAGCCAAGGCCGCCCAGGCCAGGCGCGGCTTGAAGCTACAGCCGGGCCTGAGATGGCCTTAGCACAAGACCGCGTGCGAGGAAGTTTCCTCACGGAAACCGAGCAACGCTTCTAAGCTGCTGCACCGGCCGCCCGGGATCATGGTCCATAGGTTTTTCCATGAGCCATGATCTAATGTGGCAGGTGCATTGGACCAGAGGAAAATTTTTTTTTCTTTTGGTTTTTGGTCCTATACCAAATAAAGTTATTTTTATTGCAATAATAAATATTCTTTGAATATTTTGGAAGAAAAATAATAGTAAAGGATATTAGGATTAAATAAGATCATTAATTAATTTAATTAATGTGTTTAATTCTTTTATTTGGATACTTAAGATTAAAAAATAGAAAAGTATGAAAACATTTACAATTTTCTAGCATGCTAATTATTTTAAGTCCTGTGTGCGCTTTTTTCAAAGACCAAAGTCTTTGAAAATTTTTATTTGACAAGAAAAATTTTTTCTTTAATTGAATGGTTATTTTAACTTAAACAAAAATTATTCCTCGGTTATTTTCTTAAAGGTTTTTATCCTTGACATAGAAAATATTATGAATTTAGAAATTTTTGTAAGTTAAAATGGAAAGCCATTTTAATTCTTTTTAGCAAAGGAAAAATTATTTTTGTCAAATAAAGTCTTGATATCAAAATCTCTAGGAATTATTTAAATGGAAAAGTTTTGAAATTATTAAGTTTTGACTTAAATAAAATTAATTCATAAGGAAAGATTTCTCAAAGAGTATAAACCTTGACATAGAATTTTTTTTATAGATTTAGATATTTTATTTTAAGTTAAAGGAGAACTTAATTGGAATCTTTCAAATAATATTTTTCCAAGAAAGCCCTTATTTAAAAAACCAAGTGTGAAAGGGGTTGCAATAGCCCCACGACTTCCATCACGATCCTCATTAGAGATCGTAAGTCTCCTCATGTCACCCTGAGAGTGAACTCGTATAGGATGGAGATATCACAAGGATTTAGAACTAATAGAAAGATGTAATTGATAACCCGAGTCATGTATTATGATCGGATGGTCCAAGTTGGAGGTTATAGTGCGATGTATATCCATAGAAAATAAGAAGAAACGACCATCTCCTCGATGAAGTTATCTTCTAGATCATTATCTAGAAGGAAAATTAATTTGTGGTGGTTAACACACTTAGCTTAGGAAATTGTTAATCTTCTCAAGAAGTTATGTCAGTTTTTATAAGAGCCAAATTAATCATGTTAAAGATAATAATAATGGGGTTAGCTATTATCAAGTTTAATATGAGGATAAAGTGAACACAATTATTTTTATTTTACAAATACTGATAATTTCTTTTATTTTTCAAAATTTCAGAAATAATTGGTGGAGGTTCTTTCAGTCCCTTGGCCGTTATTTTTCGTGAAAATAAGCTAACATGTCCAAACTATATGAACTGAAAAAGAAACCTGGATATAATATTCACAACCGAAGAGTATAAGTATATCCTATACGAGACCTGCCCAGTAATTGGGGAAGGTTCCACCATTAAGGAGCGTGCGGCTGAAAAAACATGGAAAAAGGCTGACGAAATGGCTCGATGCTATATCTTAGCTTTCATGTCAAATGTGCTACAATCCAAATACGAGCACATGGCTACTGCATATGATATTGGCATATCTCTAGCTACAATGTTCGCAGATAAGAGTAGGCCCGCAAGGCAGAAGGCTCTTAGAATGATCATAAACACTAAGATGGCTGAGAGAGTATTAGTCAGAGAGCATATGCTCAACATGATTGCTACTTTCGAGAAAACAGAAGTCTTAGGGGCTGTTATTAACCCTGAGAGCCAAGTGGACATGGTTCTCGAATCTTTTCCGGACTCATTCACTCAGTTCAATTTAAATTACAATATGAACAAGTTAAACATGGGTTTAACTGATTTGATGAAGGAGCTCCAGATGGTAAAGAAGGTCATGAAGCCACATGTTAGAGCAATGATGGCTTCTTCTTCGAGAACTAGGCCCAAGCCCAAAAAAGTTCAAGAAGAAGAAGGAAAATGTAGTGCATCAGCCCAAGTCCCAACCCAAAGATAAACCCAAGGGCAAATGCTTTAAGTGTGGGAAGAAGCGACACTGGAAAAAGAAGTGTTCAAATATTCAGGTCAAGAAAAACTCCACAAGTAATATTCTCTATTTAGAGTCTATATCAATGGTTGGATCAACTTTCACTTGGATTATTGATTCAGGGTCACTGATCATATCTGTAATTCTTTGCAGGGGTTTAGGAAGGTTAGAAGACTCCAGAAAGGCGAACATGGACTACGCGTGGGAAATTGAACATAAGTTTGGGCTCTTGCTATGGGAGAACTGGAACTTACTTTTTATTGTAATAGAATAATTGTTTTGAAAGATATTTTATTTGTTCCTGGTTTTAGATAGAATTTGGTTTCAGTTGAAAAACTAATAAATCAAAAATATTCTGTTTCTTTCCATTCTGGTATTACTATTAGTAGAAATGAAGAAGTTATATGTACTATGCACATGTATGGAAATCTACTTTTCATTTATCCTATTAACAATTAATTGAATAACACTCAATCAGAACTTTTAAATAGGAAGAGAAAGACTAATGCCAATAACTCATATCTTTGGCATCTAAGGTTGGGCCATATTAACTCAACCAGGATTCAGAGGTTTATCCATGATGGGCATTTAGGCTCATTGAGATTGGAAAGTTGGCCTCAGTGTGAATCATTTCTTATGGAAAAAATGACCAAAAGGTCCTTTACCCAAAAGGCAGATAGAGCCAAAGAAGTATTGAGTCTTGTTTACACTGATGTGTATGGTCATTTGTCTACGCCAAGGAGAGGGGAGTTTGAGTACTTCATTACTTTCACAGATTATTGTACAAGGTATGGTTATGTTTATATGATGAAACACAAGTTTGACTCTTTTAATAAATTCAAAGAGTTTAAGGCTGAAGTGGAGCATCGAACAGGTAAGCTAATCAAGACCTTACGATCGGATCGTGGTGGAGAATACCTTTTTGATGAATTCAAGGACTACATGGTATATCATGGGATAGTATCCCAACTCTCTGCGTCGGGGACGCCCCAATAGAATGAAGTAGCTGAGAGAAGGAACAGGACATTGATGGAAATGGTTCGAAGCATGATGTCTCATGCTACTCTTTCAGTATCTTTTTGGGGATATACCCAAGAAACAGTGGCATATATTCTGAACTTGGTGCCTTTCAAGTCAGTACCTAGGACTCCTTATGAGATGTGGACTGGGCGTAAGCTAAGTCGAAATTATCTCAAGATATGGGGTTGTCCAACTTATGTACTGATCAAGAGAGACAAGTTAAAACTAAGATCAGAATTATGCTATTTTGTAAGGTATCCAAAAGGTACAAAGAATGGTTACTTTTATCATCCCAAGGAGCAGAAAGTACTTGTGAGTACTAATACTAGATACTTGGAGGATGAACAAAGTACATTTACTAAAAGTTTAACAAGGTTGGAACTCGAAGAGAAGTTATCTTCTGATCAATTTCTCCTAACCCGATTGTAGAATAAGAAGAGGGACAGCCTCAGGAGCCTATACAATTGAAGCCTCGTCGTAGTAGGAGGATATCTAGGGTTCTAAAAAGATGGGCTGGAGAGATTTTTGTCCTAGTCTCCGACTATCAAGAATAAGATCCTACTAGATATGAGGAGGTTATTGCTGATGCCGATGTAGACCTATGGCATGAGGCAATAAAAGTCAAGATTGAGTCTATATACTTCAATCAGGTTTGGGATCTTGTAATTTCACCTAAAGGGATAAAACCCATTGGGTGTAAGTGGGTTTACAAGAGGAAGATGGGAGCGGATGGGAAGGTAGAAGCCTTCAAAGTTAGGTTTGTAGCAAAATGGTATACTCAGAAAGAAGGAATCGACTATAAGGAAACCTTTCCCCAGTAGCCGTGCTTAAATCCATCCATATCCTCCTTACCATCGCATGTCATTATAACTACGAGATCTGGCAAATGGATGTCAAGGCAGTATTTTTAAATGGCCATCTTAGTGAAGACATCTATATGTCCCAACCAGAAAGCTTTATTACTAAAAGCCAAGAACATATAGTTTGTAAATTTAAGAAATCCATTTATGGACTTAAGCAAGTATCTAGAGTATGGAACATTCGTTTCGATGAGACTGTAAAGTCTTACAGTTTCATTCAAAATGAGGATGGACTATGCGTGTATAAGAAATTGGAAGGTATAAATGTGGTTTTTCTTGTCCTATATGTGGATGACATTCTACTCATTGGAAATGATGTAGGGACACTGTCATCTACTAAGGTTTGGCTATCGAGTCAATTTAGTATGAAGGACTTGGGTGAAACCAGTTATATTCTCGGAATAAAACTTATTAGAAATAGGAAGCAGAGAATGTTAGGTTTATTCCAAGTTACATACATTGACAAGATATTGGACAAGTACAACATGAACTTATGCAAGGGGGCATTGATCCCTTGCAGACATGGGTTGTCTTTTTTTTGAAGGACTGTCTGAAGTCTCAAGAAGAAAAAGATGGGATGAGTAGCATTTCCTATGCTTCAGCTGTGAAAAATCTCATGTATGACATGCTGTGTACTAGGTTAGATATTTGATTTGTCGTAGGCTTAGTCAGCAGATATTAGTCAAACATCGCGGAGGTTTATTGGCAGGCTGTAAAGCATATTCTTAAGTATCTCAAAAGTACGAGAGATTATATGTTGGTTTACAGGGCCGTTCCTATAGGATACATAGACTCAAACTTCCAGGCGGATAAGGATGAGAGAAAATCCACTAGTGGATATGTCTTCACCTTGTCTGAAGGAGCCATTTCATGGAGGAGTATTAAGCAATCTTGTATTGCTGACTTTACCATGGAAGTTGTAGTAGCTTCGGAGGCATCTAAGAAAGTAGTTTAGCTCCGGAAGTTCCTTTTGGAACTTGGAATCGTGCTACACATGGATAAATCGGTTGTGATGTATGGTGACAATACTAGTGCAGTCTCAAATGAAGAATAAAAAGTGCCCTAGCAAGCACCTATTCATATCAAAAGGCGAGATTTTACAAGCAAGAAATTAAAACTTGATAACTTGCTTGTTCTTACTTCCTAGGGATACTTGTTTCTTTGCAAAGCTTATAGTTTTTTTATGATCTGGGATTTCATCCAGAGATGGGAATTCGTGGTGGAATAAATTGCCTCAGAGAATAATCTAGCAGATCCTTTCACCAAGCCTTTGGCAGAGAGAATCTTTAGAAGACACTTAGATGCCATATGGGTGGGCACCTATGAACTTACTTAGTATTAGAGTGCAAGTGGAAGATTATTGGAATGTATGCCCTCTTAAACTAGGTTTTGTATTAATAAAAGTATTTTTTTCTCAGAATTTGTTTGTGAAAGTTTCTTTATATTTATGCACGATTTTATTGAAAAAGACACATTGTGTTTAAGTAAATGGTTCATGTGAATGGAGGTCTTTCACAGTAAGGTATGGACTATGGGATACTTAATACATAAACTATTGTTCTTAACCGGACGATGAGAATGGGAATCTCATCATGGTAAGGTTTTTGTGTTATGAATTCCAAATAGGGAATAGCTTACTTTTAGCCAATGAGTAGTCTACTCATTTTATACCACAAACGTATTTCGAATACGTAGAACTGGACTTATAGTAGTGGTTTCTAAAAGTTTTATGCGATAGAAACCCAGACTACTACTGCTACAATGTGGACTTGTACTTTACAGCTTGATTATAAGTTGGTGGTCTGATGAAACTGGAAATGTATGCTTTAATATACTATAGCTGAGGTTCTTGAGAATAACCAATATACTTGTATGTTGAGTATATGTGACTAGTTAGTCAAGACAAACTTGTACAAGATAGTGTCTATACTATATCGCCTCTTGTGGTTGTCTAAATGATCTAATTATCCAGGGCTCTGGGCAACATGACTTTAATATTGGCTTTAGGGTAGCTCCCTTGGAAAGCTAAAATATTCCAAGAAGTCGTGGATCATTGGACTAGAAGCCTAAGGATAGTAGATGTCATTTAGAGAGGTGTTAGTACACTCTTTCTTTTCTAAATGAACGGTGATGTGTAGAGGGGTATTTTAGTCATTTCACCTATAGGTCAAAGATATAGCTAACAGAGCATTTCCTTATAGTGATATTAGAGAATATTTAAAATGCAAAATACAACTATTTATATAGTAGGGGTATTTTGGTCATTTTAGTAGCCAAGACAATGTGTCTTTTTGGTCTTCAGTATAGCCCGTAAGTCCTAATTATTTTAGGTTGAGGAAATGGTCATAATGAAAAAAGGATTTTATTTTATTCAGGAAGTCAAATTTATTTTTAGACTGGAATAAAATAAAAGGAATGAGAGAAATTAAATTTATTATCTAGTTTGATTGATTAATTAATTATTCAGGGTCTAAACTCATATTGAATAATTTGAAAAATTAACTTGGGTTTAAACTAGTTAATAAAAGGCTTAATAATTATTTTAGTTCATTTGGGCTCATTAATTATTTATTGGGTTATTTTAATAGGCCTACGAAATAAATAATTAATGGTTATTATTTTTGGGCTCATTGGGTCCATGAAAAAATAATAAATTATTTTGACCCAATAGTCTGGACTAAAGGGTTCTTTATTATTCACGGTACAGAAGAGTTGGGAATAACCTAAACATCTTCTATTGATAACCTTCAGATGTTTGAAATATCAAAACATTGGAGTTGGGTTATTTGGGATGTGAATAGGAGTCGTGTAGAGCCAAGATAGAAGACACACGACAGAAGCCAAACAGAAGGATAGAGCTTCTGTTCTCTCGTTTTCTCTCTTCTAGCTTCTCACGTTCTTTTCTTCCTTTTTCCATCTTCTTGTCTTTGTTGATTAATAACAAAGGATCAAGAAGGACTATCCTCACCTAGATTGTTTCACCAACTTAGATAGGCGGAGGTATATTCTGAGAAGCAAAAAGCTTCGCATTCATGCTAAGAAGAAGCCGACGGATTACTGGATTCTCGCCAAAATCATCATCAAGGCAGTTAGCTTCCCCCTTGGTTGGTGCCTTATCTTCTAGACTAGACCAGAAAAGGACACGAAGAGGTATTTTTTAACCTTCCATTGCACTGTGTCCGTTTTATTTCCTGCGCATGCGAGCTCCTTTATTTTTCATTCCATCAGGACCTGCACACAATGATTGATTGGCAATCCGACCATACAATAACCGAATCCTATGGGCTACCAATCTAGTAATTCAGCAGTTGAAGTATATGTAAGTAAAATTTTTTTCGTCATTTATATAAGTGTATAAATATTCTTATTGACATTTCTAAAAATGAATATGTAGGCCGACGAACTGCAGCGGATATAGGCGATGAAGAGTATCACGGGACTGATACATTATTGAGACTAGCAATCGGGAGAATATCGATATTGCTAGGCATTCTTTGCATGCAGGTGGTGAAGCAGATCGTATACATTGCATATCCTACGAATCGTATGCTTCTAATCCAATGTAGCCAATTTTCTATGAAGTCCTTTGCCAAGTACCACCAATCCGACGCGGTAGTAGGCAGCATGTCAGCTTGCTGCAGCTGATCAAGTTCCTCAGCAAGATCACCACTCCTGTGCCGGCAAATGAAGATGATTATATTCCAGGTGATCCTATAGCAGTTGACGAATTCATTGCTCCGCAGTACCTACTTTTCAATATTAGGTGCCTATCTTCGATTGACGAGTTTGATGCTGGTCCATTTACTGGGCGGTCTCATTGGCATCATAGACAGTTTAGAGAGGATGTGGGTCCCTCATACATTACAAAAAAATAAGATGAGGGACAATCTGTACCACAACCTCAAGAAGAATCTCCAAAATAGATTTAACCTCCGAGGAACCATCGAAGATTTTATTGTGGAACTAACTTTCATCCTTGGTTTGAATGTTTTCAAGTGTAATAAAGTTATTTAGTAGAACGAATGATTCTTTGAATAATAATACTATTACGTCTTTCTTATGTTCAATGTTTGACAAGCAATTAAATTCCTATTATGAATCACATCTCTAAAATGATACTATATAGTTTCGGGTTTTAAATATTCATGAAATGATGATCCTACAATATAATTTATTATGCTTGGCCGCTATCAATATGATGTTACAACCAATGCTTAAATTATTCGTTTTCAAATTTATGATTTTAAATCTAAAATATCGAAGATAAAATAATAATTTCAATTAAGTATCTCATTTAAAAAATTTCTTGTGAATTTGTTGAAGATATAATTAATAATAAAAATCTAAGCCAAATATGACAATAATTTATTTTTCACATATTGAGATTTAAAATTAATTGTAATTAAATATTCATAACTTAAAGCTAACTTAAAAATAAAAACTTATTTTCAGATCATTTGTTTAAAATAAAAATATGTAAATATTTATGAAAAAATCACAATTAAGGAATGAAAAGAGGAATTATATTTGATTAATAGTCACAATTAGATTCAAATTTTAAGTTAAAATAGAAATAATAAAACATTAATTTCAAATTTATGATATTTAAATATATATTTAAAAAATTAAAGATTAAATAATACTTTCAATTTATTGTGAATTTTTAATACAAAATTAATTATATGTCCCTTATTTTCAGATCCCCTTTTAAAAGAAAAAGAGATTATAGCTTTTACAAATAATTGAGATTTAAAATTAATTGTAATTAATATTATATATAAAACTCGACTTAAAAAAACTTATTTTCATAACTTTTTTTTGAAAAAAAATGCATAAATTTGCATGAAATATTCAAGTATTATTCAATTTAGAAAACTGAGATTTGAAATTTTTATATTTTTTTTGTAAATTAATTGATATTTATAATCAATGGTAATTAAATACTATAAATTAAACTTTAACTTAAAAAATGAAACTTTGTTTTTAAATATACCCTTATAAAACATTAAAATGTAATTAACATACATTATATTAAATTTATATAGCTAAGACATTAAAACATCAAAATTTTAATTAAAACATTAAATTTAAATTTAAATTAATAATTATTTAAATTTATTTAGCTAATTTAAAATTTATGTAAATTTTTTGAGATTTGATTATAGCTATTTTTAAAAATACTACTAATATTTTAATTATTTAAAATTTTTATGAGTAAATAACTTGTTTCGGTTTTAAATAAAATATCTTTTGCCTCGGCCAAAGTTTGCCTAAGATCTTCATACTTAAAATCACACTCTTTTCTTTTATCCCATATTTTACTAGTATTCAAAAGCTATAAAATAGTAGACAAACCAAAAAAAAAAAAAAAATGAAAATAAGAAGTCGAAGAAAAGGGGCAAGGTTTAGCGCTCGGGCTTGCTTGGCGGGAGTTGCTTTTTCAGCATCGAAAACCATGACATGTTTACTGAAAAAGGCCAAAGGGCAGGAGGGCACTGCCTTGTTATTGTCAATCGTGAGGTCTTCTTAGAATTTGCGCTTAACAATCGCGAGGAACTTCTTTCACCGGATACCTCAAAATTTCATCTCATTTTCGATAAGTATAATAAATTTTGATCTATTTTTGTCAAAAATCCGAGTGGAGGACTCCATACCTAACAATGCTCGGTCCACCAGTTCAAAAAGCATTTGTCTTATTCCTAGTATTACTTAAACAAAAAAGGTAATTAAGATTTAAGACTCTTATTAGAATTAAACCATGGTGAAAAATAAATCACTACATAGCAAAAACCAAGAGACAAGTTGCATGACTAGATTTTTTTTTTAAAGGCCCACTAAAATGACCAATTTGTGTGTGGGTGTATAAAATCATCCCTAATTATTACTAATTTATTATATAACTCAACTGTTAATTTCTTATTCGTAATTGAGACATCCAATGTGAAAAAAAGAAAATAATATTTGTATGTATTTATACTATTTATTAGTTATATTATGAATATTCCATAAAATATGGATTAGTAGTTCAAACTTATCAAAATGTCACAGTTTGACATTTGGCACTAGTAGAGTTAAGAAGACCAGACTTCTAATGTTAGAACAAACAAAATGATCGAGAGGAACATTAAGTGTCACAATGGAACTTGAATTGTATCTAACATATTCTTTAGAGTGGAATGATATAGTTGAAACATTTGAAATCATGAGATTGTGGCTTGAAAATAGGAACAAATTCTAGTTTCGACCGTTATAACGGAACAAATTTTTAATACTAAGTGTAATAATTGAGTAAAACTCACTCAACAATGGTACAAATACTTTAAAAGTTTCATCATGTATAGACTATTGAATTAAAGTTGAAGATCGTAAGTAATAAGAGATGTAAGCCCTGACTTCTTTGAAATGTTCAATGAAAACATTAAGTGAACCACTAGTATATTTGACAATGATTAAACCTTGAAGTAAAAATTATAGGGGTTTTGAATTTTCTATACTATAAAAGGATTTGTAGTCAGTTTAATTTTTAGAAAACTAAAATTAAGTTCAAAGTTTTTATTATTCTATGCATTTTTATTTATATTTTTATATTTCACTAAAATTTTTAAATATTTTTAACAGTAAAAAATTAAAAGTTAAGTGGTTAATCAATCATAATTAGAACCGTTAATTATCAGTTGACCAACCATAACCAAACTGGAGTAGAGAGTTTTGGTTTATATTGATCAAAATAACTAACCGGCAACTGCAAATTCCCTAACTGTGGTCACACCTACATGGAGAGTCTCCATGGAAGAAACAAAATTGACATTTCATCTATATTCCAGGCCGTTTCTTCCCCACCAAACATTTCATTGCTGGAGAAACATAGGAACTTTGTCTTAGATTCGACTTTTTCACGTTATATAGTATTTATTCTATCTCTTTTTATTTATTCATTTTAATCGATTCATAAATTTTAAAAAATAAAAAATTTCAATTAATTAATCAACATTTTCTATATTAACTCTCAAAGAATCTCTTTCTTTATTAAGGAGTAATTAAATTTCAAAACTTTATATATTATAAATATATTTAATTTATTTTCATTTCTCATTAAAAGTGTACAAGTACTCACCCTATGAAAGAGGAGGTATTTGTGAAAAAATAATAATTAATATAATCTTGATTTGTTAATAAGACAGATAAATTGAGATAAAAATTTTAATATATATATATATATATATATATATATATATATATATATATATAAAATAAGAGTTGCAGAAGCCTCATGTTATGACACATGGCACTCTCTTGACACCTGGCTGTGAATTTAAAATTTTTAAGAATTTTTTTTTAGGTGAAGAAATTTTAAGGGTCTTTTTTTTAATATTAAATTATCTGAATTCAATGAATTTTATTTGAATTCAGATAAGATAGAATTAATCACAGTTATCTCAATTCATTGAATTCAGATCTTATTTGAATTTAATGAATTCAGATTTCTCAGACTTCTTTTTATTTAAGAAGACATCAAAATCACAAACCGTTTCACTCAAAAAAGATTCAAGATCCCATGCGCCTCTTATCCACATAATCGCCATTGAACACAAAAAGGCGATCTTCTCCGGGATACCGTGCATCTCTTAATAAAAACAGGACGTCATGCAATTGTCCATGCACGTCTCCAACGACTACAACTCTTGACATTGGACCTAATGCACCATCGACTTTCACACAATTGGGTTCTTTATGCAGGATTTTCGATGCTGACAATATAAGCCGATCGAATACTTCCACCGGCATCACAGAGGGAAACTCCGAAGGCGGTACAGCTCTGGAACCCTACTCGAATGCCTGCATTAATTTCGTAAGCCAAGATAGGGTAAGGACTCCATCAGAAGGCCACGAGATGGGGATCTGTGGTTTGTGCGGAGGTTCATCATGTGAAGTTGGAGATGTGGAGGATTGCCGGAAACAGCCAAATTATTGGAAACCCAATACGACATTCTTCGGCAAGAACCCAGTTTTTAACAGAAAAAACCTAAACTTCATCATCCATGGAAAAGCTTAATTCTTCCCAATTCCTGCAA
Source organism: Voacanga thouarsii (assembly GCA_026120185.1). NCBI lineage: Eukaryota > Viridiplantae > Streptophyta > Magnoliopsida > Gentianales > Apocynaceae > Voacanga > Voacanga thouarsii. Next base: position 1,878,751 of record JANUWF010002273.1, read on the forward strand.
TCGCACAACAAAAACGGCATCCAATCAAAATCCAGAAACCAAACCCAAGAGACTCTATCCAGATCTGCCACTCCTTGGGCGACGCCTTCTTTTCTAGGAATACCCCACCACTGAATAATGAACTTTCAAGTTATCGCCCCCAACCGAACCAGGAGAGAACACACAGTCAAGTCAAGCCCTTACCCGCCTGAATCGAATTCATATCTCCTTCGTCTGGCCGAGAAGGAACAAAGACACACGGTCCTGTGATCTCCCATGGCTTCTTGATGTAGCGAGTTATTGATTGAAGAAACGATTTTGCGGCAGAGGCCATGAGGATTGTGAGGTACAGAGAGTTGCAGATAGGTCGGAGGAATTCTGATGACGCCAAAGGAGAGTTGAAGCCGGAAGAAAATAACGGCGCCGCAGGGGAAAAGGGATATAGACACAACAGGAAAAATCGCCATTTGCGACGGACAAAAACCCTCGCAAAACCGTCGCTGACCGTTTTTGCGACGGTTTTAGCCGTCGCAAAAAACGACGTCGCAATTTGCGACGGCCATGGGAAACCGTCGCAAATTGCGACGGTTTTGCGAGGGACAAAAAAATTTGTTGCTATTTACGACGGTTTTGCGAGGATTTTGCGACGAATATTTTTTGGTCAAACTTCACCAGAGGAATAATTTTTGCGACGGTTTTGCGACGAAAAATAGTGACCCTCGCAAAACTGTGCGACGGTTTTGCGAGGGTCGACTTTGTGCCCTCGCAAAATCGTCGCAAATTTGAGAGGGTTTTGCGAGGGCTACAGTTTGGACTCCTGCAAAACCGTCGCAATTTGCGACGGTTTTGCGAGGGGAGAATTAACCCCAAGTCGTGACCCTCGCAAAACCCTCGCAAATTGCGACGGTTTTGCGAGGGGAGAATTAACCCCAAGTCGTGACCCTCGCAAAACCGTTGCAATTTGCGAGGGTTTTGCGAGGGCCAACCTTATGCCTTCGCAAAACCCTCGCAAATTGCGACGGTTTTGCGAGGGGAGAATTAACCCCAAGTCATGACCCTCGCAAAACCGTCGCAATTTGCGAGGGTTTTGCGAGGGCTCAAGGTTGGCCCTCGCAAAACCCTCGCAAATTGCGACGGTTTTGCGAGGGCACAATTAACCCGCGGTTTTGACCGTCGCAATACCCTCGCAATTTGCGAGGGTTTTGCAAGGGCCACGACTTGAGCCCTCGCAAAACCCTCGCAAATTGCGAGGGTTTTGCAATAATTTTTTTTATTATTATATTTATTTTAAATTATTAATTCCCTATAAATCAACCCTGAAATATTATACAAATAAATATCAACACTATGTTCATAATCCAAAAAAATACTATAAAAAATTAAAAATAAACCCAAATAAATATAATTAAATATTAAAATATAATATAAAATACATAATAAGTATCTAAAAAAGTAAAATAATTCACAAAAATAAGTAATAGTGTATAAAGAGTATAAAAATAAATATAACAAGTCTATATAAGTAATGAAGGAGCAGCTGCAGAAGGGGGTGGAGGAGGGGAACGAGAGCCCCTACGTGGGCCCGGTGCTCATCAGCTGGATCAAATCCATCGTCAACATTTGGATCTTCATCTTCAACATTAGCAGCCGCAATGCGCGCTTCTATCTCCTCTATGGATGGCATAGATGGTGCAGGAATACCCATTTTGTCCGACATAGCTGCCATCCAACCACCAAATGTAGACTGTTGTTGCCTCATGAAGTCCCGGTACAAGTCTATTTGTCGATTGAATCTCCGCTCAGCCTGTTGAACCCTTTGCTCTACTAGATGTCCAATATCAACTTGTGTAGGGGAAGATGCATGCAGTCCACTTTGAGACAGTCTAGTTCGAACATGTGTCGCCTCTGAGCCTAACCCAAAAACTCGTCCCCTTTTGAACCCGCCTTGTGCCTTTACAAACATGGCTTTTTCATCAAGAGGAACAACAGAGTTTACAGAGTCACTAGACTCGGACTGAGGAGTGCTCTGTATGAGATTTCGCACCTCATCCTAAAAAAAAAAAAAAAGAATTGTCAATAGTAATTATCAAAATAAAATACAAATTCCACACAGTATAAAGAATTTCAACATATTTAATCTATATAGTACCAATGTTTGGCGAGATCGCTCATTGACAAACTGACCCTTTTGTGGCCCGCTCTGAAAGACATGTAATGTTTCAAACATGTACGTGTAGCTAAAAGAACTCCCCTCCTTGGCCCGCTACATTTATGTTAACACAATGTAATCATTACAATCTTACATAAATTTGTAATAAAACAATTTAGATTAATAATTAATTAAGTGAAGGTGAATTACCAAACGGTCCTCGTGTTCTGTGAACGAAATAGACCCTCCAGTATGGGTGCAGCTACTCCCACGATTCTTTTTGTTGGTGGATGAGAGCTTCGATACTTCTCCGATCTCCGATACTCGCAAATGTCATTCCAATATCGTGCCTCTATCCAATGAGGACATACCCAATCATCCCTCTTCCTCAACCTAGACATTATGTCCGAAAATCGCGTCCGACACTTCTTTTCCCAAGTTGATCGAATTAGCGAAGCATACTCTTCCCTCCACCGAAAATATTTCTGCATGATCATGATTAAGATTTCGATTAACATATAACATAGTACTTAAACGATAAAAAATACTCAAAAATTGCTTACCCCAAATTCTTGAAACCATAAGTCTCGCACGGTTATCGGGACGTGCGTGTATGTCGGATACGAACCAGTGAAGTACTGTCTGTATTATATTTGAAATTTCTCGGACACATTTGTCCGAGCTGGCGAACCTATTTTTGGTGCAATGACAATGTACAATATAGTTATGTTAATCTCAAAAATAATAATAATAATTGAACTAATAATCAACATCTTACAAAGTATGAATATGTTACTTACCCGTTTCCCCGTGGAACAATCCAAGGTCGGGAGTCCGTAACTTGCAACCCAACGAATGCGAAGGCTGAGCGACGGATGATTGAAAAGCCGGGGATGGTACTCCCTCATCTCCGATAGAGCCATGTAATGAATGAGGCACCGAAAGCCTTTGTAGGCGAGTAGGGGATGGAGTATAAGGCTCCCGACCCTCCCGACTCCCCTCCCTCAATGATCCTTCATTAGAAGACATTGCTAAAGGAGATGAAAAAAGAAAAATAAGTAACCAATAAAGACGAAGCCCACTCCAAAAGAAGGATGTAAATAACCGTGAATAAAAATGATAAAAGAATAATAACATTGAAACGTTATATCTATTCGCTAGTTTAAAGTAATACAATAATAATGCTTTGTTGATGATGGATATGTCAAAATAAACATTGTACTTGTAAATTGAATTTTAAAAAAATTTGACAGAGTCTCCTCTATAATTGGACATTTCCCGGGCACAAGGCCACCTCAAGATTTGACAACCAAAACGCTGTTACAAACAACAAAGACAGATCTTTTAAATATAGAAAAATTCAAAAGATAACTAGGGGTAATCACCCATTACCCAAGAGGAATGATCACCCATCACTCACGGGGAATGATCACCTATCACTCACGGGGTTCCAATTAAAATGTTAGATATAGTTAAAATCAAGCTAAAAATTATAAATGCCTCTGTCCTTGTGAATTGTCTGTCAATACAGCAACAATACAATATATAAACTACCTTGTTGTTTACACCACAAAAGAATATAATAAGGAATAACAAAAATCCTCCGAGTCTGTACAAGTCTAAACGAAAGATTCTGCAAAAAAAAAGAAGGAGATGAGATTCCCGACAATTAGACAAAATTGTGAAACAAAATTGTATGTGATGGAATTTAAAATATTAAAAATTAAAAGATTCAAGGCATGTAGATTCAAGTAACAAATAAATTGTAAGTTAAAATTTGACATGGGATAGTAATGATGCAATAGATTTTTGGATTCCCTCACCATTAACTATATTATTTGTAAATGAATTGAAATCAGGCCTATTCACTAGAATCATTCTCCGATACAGACTCATCATCATCTATCGAGGTATCGCTATTCGTTTCCCATTCATCTTCTTCCTCTTCATTTATAGGAGAACTATCCCTTGTTGTTATAGCCTCATCATGAACATCCAACATTTCACTCATACCATTCTCATGCGTCGAATACCAAGATCAACAAATAACGATATGCTTGACTTCGTCGATAGCATCTACTTCTTCTCGATAAGCTCTATCAACCACGGGTGCATCTATTATATGTCGAGCTTTGGTTTTGCAAACTGCCAACCAATCAGATCTTGGCCTCTTACTCCCTGGATATGATGCATAATACACTTGGATAGCTTGTTGAGCTAGAACAAATGGATCATAGTTAGCATAGCTCCTTTTGTGGTTAATTTCTACAAGATTATACTGCGGATGTACCCTCGTACCACGATTCAATGTTTGATCAAACCAGTGACATTTAAAAAGAACAATGCTTTGCTATGGATTACCAGGAAATTGCACTTCAATAATCTCATTTAACACTCCATAGTAATCAGGTCCTGATGCGTCATTTCCAATCACTTTCACGCAAACACCACTATTAACTGTTTTCTTTCCCTCCGCATAATCATGAGTGTGAAATCGGTAACCATTAATTATGTACCCACTATATGATTTCACTAGCCTTGACGGACCCCAAGCAAAGTTCCTCAAGCATTCATTTGTAACCATATTTTCTGAATCTTGTACCTAAAAAACATTAGACAAGTTAACCTCGTAATTATGAAAGTTATAGCATTATGAAACTCCATTGAATCCCCAATGGAGTTCCAAATGCAAGTTATTATCTTATGAGACTTACATATCCACTAAACCATTCTGCAAATTCAAGGCTGATACTTCTATTGATTTCTATCTCTGATATAGTCGGAGCCAGACTTCGTAAGTGTGCCGTGAATGCCCTGTAATGCATTAGAATTAGATGGAATGAGTCAAAATCATTATGAGGTATCGTTTATCGTATAAAATGTATGAAGTAGTAGCTCGTACTCAATGTATGGCTGCACTTCACCACAATTAAGCAACATATAAATTCTTGCTGCAACGAATTCTTCGAAGTAAGGAACCGAGTTCGAATTCGTCCTATCACCCGTCCTTGAACATTGCAGATTGACGACCTGTGTTCTTGCACCCTCTCTAATCGTTCTCCTTCTTCATTACGCGCCGGAATTGTACGTTTTGTTTGTACATGTGGCTCAAAATAATAAGAGAAGAAAGTGGATGCTTCCTCAACTAGATAAGCATTGCAGATTGACCCTTCAACTCTAGCCTTATTTTTCACCTTGATTTTCAATTGATGCAAATACCTGTCATTTAAAAAAAATACGACTTCGAGTCACACACGCTTATATCGAACTCCGCTATGAAAAGAATTATATTGAATGATTCGATTACCGTTCAAACGGGTACATCCACCTATATTGAACAGGGCCACAAACTCTTGCTTCGTAAGGCAAATGAATTAATAGGTGTTCCATTACATCAAAGAATGCGGTGGAAATATCTTCTCCAACTTACATAACAATAAAGGAATGTCGGACTCCAATTTGGCCATATGAGCTACATTCAACTTAGGAGAGCATAGATCACGATAAAAAAGACTCAACTCCGTCAAAACACCCCATACATTAGAAGGAAGAAATTCCTTCAATGCAATTGGAAGTAGTCTCTCCATGAATACGTGATGATCATGTGATTTCATACCGGATAACTTCAACTCATTCAAATCAGCACATCTTCCAATGTTTGAAGCGTATCCATCCGGGAGTTGCAATCCCCTCAACCATTCTAGCAAAAGTTTCTTTTGTTCCGATGTCAACAAGTAAACATGACTTTAGGTATAGCCACTTTTCCTCCTCCCACATTCAAGGCATGTAGCTCGGGCCTATGGCAATAAATTTCTAAGTCACGTCTAGCCTTTAAATTGTCTTTTGATTTACCCTTTACCTCAAGAACTATATTCATGACATTGTCAAATACATTCTTCTCATTGTGCATTACATCAATATTATGTCGGACCAAATTAGTACGCCAATACGGCAAATCCCAAAAAATACTCCTTTTTGCCCAATTATGAGATATTCCCCTGCCATTACTCCTTCCAATTTCTTTGTATGTTTTTGTAATTTTTTCATAATTAGATAAACTATCCCAGATTTCTTCACCAGTAGGGTATTGCACAGGCTGTGATGTCTCAGAACCTCTACCATTCCTAAAAGATCTCGTATCCCTCATGTAAGGATGATCCGATGGTAAGAAACGATGGTGACAGTCAAACCATGATTGTTTCCCACCATTTTGTAGATGAAAAGACTTTGTATTGCCCATACAATATGGACAAGCCAGTCTCCCAGCTGTTGGGGATATGCCCTAGAGTCAATTTGTACTTATACAATTGTCATTATGTTTTATATAATAATATGAGGCTTTCCTTTCCATGAATAGTGAATTTTGTTTTGTTGGTCATCAAGTACGTGACTTGATAGTAAAACCCTACAATGAATACAATGACTATTCTAAAACTGTCCCTGATCGATTATTATTATTGGAATAATAATAAATTAAGATTAGTATGTTTGTGACTTGATGACTATGTTTTACCGGCCATGGATATTTGTGATATCGAGTCAAGACATAAATAAATGTTAGAGAACATTGTATTGGACATGACCCACTGTGAGAGTACTTCATGGAATATGTCATAAGTACTTTCTAGCCATAATAATATTGAAAGTCCTTCGACCTAAATTCATCATAGTTTCTTACTTGATAAATTCTATATTTTGACATTGTCTAAAGTTGTCTTTAACTAGATAATAAATTAGACTACTCGTTGGATATAAAATAAATCAAGGAGAGGAATATGATTGATTGTGAAGGAATTTGTCCCTCTCAATTATGGGAGAGATATCCATGGGCCCCTTGATAAGTTAGATCGTTAAAAATGCATGGCCGTGCTCAAATATATCAATCTAAGATATTGATATCATTTGTTTGAACAAGTCTACTATGAAATCAAGAAATAATTGATTAAGCTTAATAAGGATGACATGCTCCGTGCCTTATGCTTAATCTGGATATCGTGTGACAAAGTGGACTAAATATAAAATTATGGTTTGGTTCAAAGAGATCACCGATCTTCATTTAACCTCGGATAGTTATAATGTTTTGCTAGAAACCGCTTATAACTTGTGGGCCATTTAAATACGATTTAGGCACGCTACAGTTGTTAAATGAACCTATAGGGTCACACAATAAGCTGAACTTGTTAGGTTATTTTTCTCGGTGACCAAGTTCGATGAATCTGGATGATATCCGTATTATAAGAATCGACTCGGTAAAATAATTAGTTAAATTACCGAGATAATGGCAGTAATCTTATCATATCAGCTTTTAATTTAATTTGAATTTAAATTAGAATATGATAAGATATGATTAGGGTTGGACTCTAAGAGGTTCGAGGGTTTTTTAAGAAAACCCTAGCCGTCTTTCGATAGTCCAATTTTTCCTGCTGAGAACATTCGTGCCATTCTCTACCGGAGAAAGGAAAAAACCTCTCAAACCCTAGGCGCTAGCACTCCCGGTATCGAGTGAGTTCGCGGTGTGTATCCGTAGAGGACGTTCGCATACCGCAGATGCTCGGTGATTGTTCGGTCGAACGTACAACAACGCAAACCGTAATCGAAGGATTTCGATTACAAGCAACCGGAGGTAACTCTTAATCGTTTACATCTTCTTAATCGTTTACTTGGGTCCTCGGGAGGGATTCGTAGATGTTTTCCGCGTTTAGGAGTCCACGAATCCCAACACCAGCAGTGCTCCAGCCACTCAACATACCATATGCAGGAAAATCATTAATAGTCCACAAAAGTGCCGCCCGTAGTTAGAAGTTTTGTTTCTTCGATATGTCATAAGTGGTGACACCTTCAAACCACAATTTGGTTAATTCGTCTATCAAGGGTTGTAAATAAACATCCACCTGGTGCTTTGGATTCTTGGGGCCCGGGATAATGATTGTTAAAAACATGACTTGGATCCTTCATACACATCCACGGGGGGAGATTATACGGTGTGAGAATGACCGGCCAGGATGAATATTGTTTACCCGACATCCCAAATGGTGAGAATCCATCTGTACATAAACCAAGTTTGACATTCCGTACTTCTTTTGCAAACTCAGGATATATTTGATCAAAGTGTTGCCATGCTTCAGTATCACGAGGGTGACTCATTGTGCCTTTCTCCGATCTGCTCTCTCCATGCCATCTCATGTGTTCAGCTGTTGTTTTGGAAGTGTACAATCTTTGTAGCCTCGATGTTATCGGGAAGTAATACATCTTCTTGAATGAAATTTCCCTTCTACTTGTGTTCTTCCCAACCTTTTTCTGTGCATATCGAGGATGGCCACAAAATTTACACTCTCTACGATTCATGTCATCTTTCCAGTAAAGCATGCATCCATTATTGCATACATCTATTTTTTGTACCGGCAAACCCAACCCAGCCACTAATTTTTTCATCTGATAGAAATCATCAAGAATCGTATTACTGCTAGGCACAACCTCTTTCATCAATTGCACAACATCGTTAAAGGCTTTACGCGAGAGGTTATTTTCAGACTTAATGTTTAATAACCTTGAAGCCAGTGAAAGCTGCGAATGTTGTGTGCATCCATCCCATATAGGAGTCTCTGCCGCCTTTAACATATCGTAAAACCTTTGTGCCTCCACATTAGGTGGCTCTTCAAAATGAACTGCTGATGGAGCTTTAGGGGGAAAGTCAGGTCCTGCTACGTCTAAGACCATTTCGCGAGACAGATTTTCTTGATGTGAATCAGATTCTGGGATTGAGGTAGACACACTTGAGGGACACTCGAATGGCTCACCATGACATGTCCACCGGTAATACCTAGGCACAAATCCAGACTTCCACAGGTGGAGCTTAACTTGTGCTGGATCCAGGTACTTTTTATTCTTACATTTTGCACACGGGCATCTAATTACGCTTGATATTGCATTTGATAAGGCAAATGTCAAAAAAGCCTTAACCCCTTCCTCAAATTCAATAGTGATCCCTTTTACACCAAGCGTGCCTTCTATACATCCAACTACGATCCTCCATGACGTCTAAATGAGAGAAAAGAACAATCAACTCAATAATTAAAATCACCCCTTAAACAAAAGGAAGAGAAGTATAATTACATTTTCCTTTCTATTATCTAACAAAAAGAGGTCCAAAACATAGAATTTACAATTGCTATCTTTGGATACAGTTACACCTTCAATATATACGTTTTAACCAAGTATTTAATCTTAATTGAGGAATTTGATTAAGATTAAATACTATTAAAGCTAATTATATTCTTATTTTACACATTCCAATGGTTAAATAATAACATTTTATTTATTTTCATTCCAATGTTTATATTTGTTTAAACTCTCTCTATAACGTATATTATTCCTGCTATTATTAACATCGACCTATATATGAAATTATTATTATTATTACTCATTTCATTACTCCTATTCTTATTCTTATTAGCAATATTATTTTTAATAATAATGCTATTATGGGATATATACTCATGCTCAATCGAATAATACACTCCAAGATAAGGGTAGTTATTCTATTCCACATTAAGTAGCGGTAGATTTTGAAAAAAATTTTGACAGAGTCTCCCCTGTAATTGGACATTTTCCAGGCACAGGGCCACCTCAAAATTATACAATCAAAATGCAATTGCAAACAACAAAGACAGATCATTCATTTATACAATAAATAAATAAATAAATAAAAGAATAACTAGGGGTAATCACCCATTACCCAGGAGGAGTAATCACCCATTACTCACGGGGAATCCAACATTTGAATTCAACAAAAAGGCAATTTATATGAACAACACGCACCTCCTACATCTTCATAATCTAAGGAAACGGATTTCTCACATAAAAGAGCCTTCAAAGCATTCTACTAGAGTTAAATCTTCCACTAGAGACACTAATATATTATTATAATCAAGTAATAAGATTACTAAACTAATCAGAAATCAACCTTCCTATTATGGCATCATAACCAATCAAATTAATTTATAAGGGTTTATATAGCTAAAACATAGTTCCCATATAATTTGATCAAAGTAGTAATTTTTTTATAACAGGGTAAAAAAGAGTGCACTATAAGTATAGATCAAAACACATTGAATGTTTAAAAAGGACAACAATTCCAACTAACAATTCAGCAATTCCAGTTCACAATTCCAAATTTAAATCAATAATCTCACATCAAACCACCATCATGTCACTCACAATCTCCTCAAACTCAACCCCAACATCAATACAACTTTTATACATCAATTCAAACTCTGCTCATTCACAAATAATCACCCAAATTTCAAAGCTTCAGGGGAAATGCAAATCTGCCCAACACGGACTTAGTTTATAAGATAATGAAGTAGCTCAAGAGATAAATTCTAACTACTTACCCAAACGAATCAGCTTCAAGAACAACGACAACAAAGAGCACGAGAATGGCAGTGCGCCGACCGAGGGGGCGGGTCGAAGGGGGCAGGAAGAGCAGGGGGGAGTTGAGGGGGGGGGGCGCTGCGGGATGGGGGGAGTTGAGGGAGGGAGGAGCGGGGATGGGGGGCGTTGAGAGGGGTCGCGGCGGGAGTGAGGGAGGGGGAGCGGGAGGGGAGCGGGATGGGGGGCGTTGAGGGAGGTCGCCGGCGGGAGAGGGAGGGGGAGCGGGAGGGGGCGCGGGATGGGGGGCGTTGAGGGAGGTCGCCGGCGGGGAGAGGCGGGGAGAGGGAGGGGGAGTGGGAGGGGGCGCGGGATGGGGGGGGAGTTGAGGGAGGTCGCCGGAGGGGAGAGGGGGGAGAGATGGTGGCGGCGCAAGGGGAAGAGGAGGAAGAAGGAGGGGAAAAAAAAAAAGGAGGGAGTGAAAAATTTTGGAAAATTTTAATTTTTTTTTAAATTTCAAGCTATTTCGTCGCAATTTGTGACGAAAAAAATAAAACACTCGCTAATTTCTCATAAATTAATACGAATAATATTATAAATCGATCTATACATTATAATTTTTATTATTTTTTAGTGATTCTAATAATAATATTATTATGTAAATTATTTTTCTTTATATATTTTAATTTATACACCACTTAATCAAATAAATAGATAAAAAAATTAGATATATGTATATATATAACTATATAGTATAATATATATTAATATGTTGGAGGTGAATAACATTACAAATCGATCTCTACATTATAATTTTCAATATTTTTTTTAGTAATCTCAACAATAATAACAGTATTTGAATTATTTTTCTTTACATATTTTATTTTATACACTACTTAACAAAATAGATATATTAAAAAATTGGACATATGTATATACATAGCTAAATTAGTATAATATATATTAACATGTAGGAGACGAAGAACATTACAAATTGATCTCTACATTATAAATTTCATAATTTTTTTAGTGATATCAACAATAATAACAGTATAAAGAATTATTTTTCTTTATACACTACTTAATCAAAGTGATAGATTAAAAAATTAGACATATGTATATATATATATACCTACATGTTATAGTATATATATATATATATATATATATATATATATTAAACTAAACAGATACTTATATACATTATATACATATACTTATATATTAGAATAAGTATATAACATAACATAATTAACTATATACATTTACTTATGCAATACATTAGGTGTATAACATGACATAATTACATATACAAAATTATAATAACATGCACTAATTGAGACATGTTATTAAAAATATTTCAGTAAATTTGTCAAAATACACTATCACATAAACACATAAAGAATTTTTTTTTAAAAAAAAAGATTAAAACCCTATTTTGTTGTAAAACCCTCGCAAATTCGTCGCAATTAGTGACGTATTTGCGACGAATTTGCGATGAATTGGGGTTTTGAGATTTTCTATACATTTTGCCATTTATTTATTTTTTAATTAAAAATATTGACCGTCGCAAAACCCTCGCAAATTGCGAGAGCCCAAAATCCGTCTCAAAACCCTCGCAAATTGCGAGAACTTTGCGACGGATGTTCAAAAATTTTTAAAATATTTTTTAAAAAAATAATCGATCGTCGCAAAGCCCTCGCAAATTGCGAGGGTTATTTGTCGTCGCAAACTCCTCGCAATTTGCGAGGGTTTTGCGATGGACGTTCAATTTTTTTTAAAAATAAATAGCCGTCGCAAAACCCTCGCAATTTGCGAGGGCTGAATTACCATCGCAAAACCCTCGCAATTTGCGAGGACTTTGCGATGGACGTTCAAAAATTTTAAAAATATTTTATAAAAAACAATTTGTCGTCGCAAAACCATCGCAAATTGCGAGGGTTATTTACCGTCGCAAAACCCTCGCAATTTGCGAGGGTTTTGCGATGGAAGTTCAAAAAATTTTTTAAAAATATTTTTTAAAAAATAAATTGCACGTCGCAAAACCCTCGCAAATTGCGAGGGTTTATTGGCCGTCGCAAATTGCGATGGATGTTCAAATTTTTTTTAAAAATATTTTTTTAAATTAAATATCCGTCGCAAAACCCTCGCAAATTGCGAGGGTTTTGCGATGGACGTTCAAATTTTTTTTTTAAAAAAATATTTTTAAAAAAATAAATTACCGTCGCAAAACCCTCGCAAATTGCGAGGACTTGCGAGGGTTTTGCGATGGACGTTCAAAAATTTTAAAAATATTTTTTAAAAAAATAATTTGTCGTCGTAAAACCCTCGCAATTTGCGAGGGTTTTGCGATGGACGTTCAAAAAATTTTTTAAAAAATAACTTGCCGTCGCAAAACCCTCGCAATTTGCGAGGGTTTATTGGCCGTCGCAAAATCCTCGCAAATTGCGAGGGTTTTGCGATGGACGTTCGAAAATTTATTTAAAAATATTTTTTTAAAATAACTCGCCGTCGCAAAACCCTCGCAATTTGCGATGGCATAAATACCGTCGCAAAACTCTCGCAAATAGCGACGATTTTGCTACGAATTGCGACGGGTATTTTGGCCGTCGCAAAACCGTCGCAAATTGCGACGGTTTTGGTCAACTCGCTACTTGTTTGAAAATTGTCGCAAATTGGTCGCTATTAGCGACGGTATTGAAGCCGTCGCAAAAAATTCGTCGCAAATCGCGATTTTTCCTGTAGTGAGAAAGCGGTTGAGATTATAAAGCTTCTAGGTTGTGTGTGTGTGTGTGTGTGTTTTTTTTTTTTTGTTGTAAGTAGAATGGAAAAGTGTAATAAATATTTTTTAAATCCCTTAAAAATATAAAAAATTCAAGAAGGTATCAAGATTACCTGGAATCAAAGAATCCAATTAAATTGAAATGAATGTAATGCACGAATAAATGAATTTAAGATTTATATCATTAATAAAATCTTTATATACATTTTATATTTATTTTAACTTTATCTCTAACTTTAAAATATCAGTATTGTATCGCTCTTTTGAATTAATTTATAATTTTCATTTAAAACAATTTAAGAATTATGATTTGTTTAATAAAATTAAAATTAAAATATAAATATTTAATCAATGAATTTTGAATTTTAAAATGTTAAGTATAAATATAAAGTTTAAATTAATTATAATTGATTCTTACATTATATTTTATTATAATATACATTAAATATAAAATAATATTAATAATTAGATGAGTATTTTATTTAAAATTTATTTAAAAAATTAGTATATATTTAAATAATTAATTGATAATAAAAATATTTTATTAATCATACTTTAATTAATTAATTATTATTTATCATCCAAAGTATTTAATAAAATATATAATCAATTATTTATTTATTTTAAATATTTAATTAAATTATCACGCAATGATGATGGATGGGGAAGAGAGATTTTCAATAAATTAATTTTTGACACCTTTATTTAATTTTTCTTTTTTGGAGTTGAACCACTTATGTTAGCTATTAATATTTTATCATTGGAACTATTTTTATGGGACAAAAAAACCACCTCATTTTATAGCCATCTCATTAACACTAAGAATCGTTTTTAAAATCAAATAAAATTTAATTAAGAAGTTTTTTATTTTTTGTGGGTTTTTTTTTGTTTAACTATTATTTACTTTCTCTATTTAAATTCCTAAAATGCTCTTGACAATTACATTCATTTGATTTATTTGAATTCATTGAACTAATCATTATGCTAGCCTTTTTGAACCTCCAAGAATTATATTCTTTTTAATTTTTATTTTTAATTTTTCATCTTTTTAGGAACTCTAAAAGTATTATTCTATATTTATACATTTCATCATTTTAAAAATTTGAAGGTTTTTTTTTTAAAATATCATTGTTATTTGAATTGATTTTTTTTAAATCAGAGTTATCTAAATTTTTTATTGTTTTAAATATTAAAATTATCTCCTTATCTGAATTATTTATGAATGCAAGAAAATTGAAAAAATTACTGAAACTATCCAGTGCAATGCACGGGCATTCACCTAGTAAATAAATAAAAATAGATGGAAGAAGTATAAAATAAGTGTTGCAGATGTTATTAAGTTACTTGATAAGTGGAATCAGACAAAGGAAACTCTAAAGACACCTCTATTGGTATTCGTAGCCTCATTTCTTCTCGATGGAAGCATGTATTGGCATGGAACTGGGAGTCACTTGCACAGAGATATTGATTGCCGAAGGAGTTGGCATTGCAAGCCCTGGAAAATTATGAGACCGTACTCTGGAATGGGAAATTCTTGGGTGGACTCGATCTACCGTGGATCAATATATAAATATATTATACATTTCTAGAAGTGTACAATTTTCACTGTATATTGTATAACACTTGATGCATTAATCCACGGTTGATCAGGTCCACCTAAGTATTTTCCCTCTGGAATAAGTACTTCAGCAGGCTCTTGTGTTCCCGTAAATAGTGAGAATGCATGCGCGGGAAAAGACCATTCTACCTTATTATTATTAAAAATCGGAAACATTCATTCTTAGATGTAAGTATGACAATATTTCCAAAATCTATGGTATGCAGATGTAATAATTATTAGTTGGTAGCTAATATAAGAACTCCCAATAAATTTGGAACAAAATAGAATATGAAATTGTAATAATAAGTTTTTTGGTTTTTGTTCAATTTGGCCTTTTTTTTGTGAAAAATATAAATCTTTTTTTCAGGAGATATTAAATTGGATTATTCTAAATAAAAATGATGCATAACAAGACATTTAAATTTTTATTTCTAACAAATTTTCTCAATATAATACTACATCTTATTTAACATATGCATCATAGTACGTAAAAGAATACAGGAGAAATTGGAACACAAAGGACGCATCCTAGTAGAGACCTTAATTTGAAGAAGATTTCTTATAATTTCTGCATCAAGACTTCTTATAAGAAGAAATTTTTAATATTCCAAATCATAGGCCGCAAAGTAAGAAATAAATGAAAATGGGGAGAGAACGAAAGAAAAGACTTTAGAATGCTTGGTAAGCTTGATTGCAAACTACACTTTTCCACACATGAGACAAGCGTCACAACCATTGACTTCTGCTGCTGTAGGTGCAAAATCTTTCATCACTGTTTGCAAAATAGAAATGGCGCAAATCAAGAAGCCACAGCATGATTGTCAATAGTTCTGTATGGTATCGACATGAGAATAAAACTCAGGAAAGGCATGAACAAGAGAAGGGAGACACTTCAACGAGTGTTGGAGCTATTGAGAACCGCTCTCTGTGGATCAATTATTGAGACTCAAGTCTTTCTGCCACTGTAGATGATCAAGCAGACTATGAGTTAAAGAGCTAATTTCTGCCATTGTCAGATGAGCCAAGGCATTGACTGCATGAATATACTGGTGCTAGTGACTAATCTTTTCTGTGAAAACATTTTTTTGGGATCATAATAAGAATAAGAGAAGATGCTTTGATATCCAGGCTGATGGTCTAGAGTATAATATTTGTATTGGAATCTGGTGAACTCAGCTAAAGGATCAAGTTTCAAGTCCGTCCCTTTCTCTAACGGGTTTTGCCGGATTTCCAACAACAGTTTCTCCAGCAGAGATTTCCTTCAAGACAACTGATCTAGCTCCAACTTTAGCCCCTTCTCCAATTCTAATATTACCCAAGACTTTAGTTCCTGCACCTATTAAAAACCCAACTCCAATCTTCGGGTGCCTATCACCGACAACCTTCCCCGTACCTCCCAGCGTCACGCTATGCAGAATGGTTACATCGTTACCAATTACAGCTGTTTCTCGAGTAACGACTCCAGTGGCATGATCAAGTACTATCCCGTGTCCGATTCTTGCTGCTGGATGGATATCCACTGCAGAAACCTCTGAAACTCGACTCTATATTAGGACTGCTAAGACAGTTCTGCCTTGTGTCCAAAACTTATGTGCCATTCTCTGAGCTTGGATTGCTAGGAAGCCTTTGAAGCTTAAAAAGCAATGAACAAAACTCAAACAGGCTGGATCGCGCTCTTTCCAAGCTTTTAGGTCACTTTTGATAGCACCTCTGATTTCATCATCTTCTTTAAGTGCTCTAACGAAAACATCATGGAGGACTTCACTGGAAAGACTTGAATTGCACACTTTGAAAGCCAAATTGGCCGTTAATGCATTCTCTAGTGATTTGTGTGACAATATTGTTGTATCATAGTGGCCTGCCAAGATAGGCTCTTGGTATCTTTCTCTTTCGGCCTCCTCTCAGATTGTCTGCCATATCCAATCTTCATTGCATCCTTGTGGATTGTGTCTGGAAGAACCCTTGATAACATTTGGTCTGCACAGTCTGATGATCTTTCACCTGAAATCCTTGATTCTGAACTTGTAACTAGAATCATCACACAAGAGACTTGTAGAGGGATTAAAATTGTTGAAAATGGCAACTTTGAGAGTTAATAATTTTTAACTCATTATTAGTTAGTCTAAAATAATTAATGAGTGTTATTTTTGACATGTTGGAGGTTATTTTAATTATAGTAGAAGCCATTTTAATGGTAAGAATCTATAATTAAATGTCATTAAAGTTGAGTGTTTAACTATTTGAGAACTCATGGTATACATAAGTCCCACATGGGAAAAGTTGAAGAGTGTTGACGCTCTTATATACTAAAAGGCTTTTTTATGGACTTGATAGAAAGCCCAAGGTAGTGGGACTGCTACATGCGCTCGCCGACCGTCAGGCTTGGGCTTGTTTATGTTTTCATGTTCCTTTCTTTTTATTTTGCCCAATTAACTCTAATTTGTACAAAAAGGAAAGATCAAAACTAATAAGAATTAGGCATTCTAATTCAGATGAGTATAGGGTTTTTCCTTAAGTATAGTAAGAATAGAGCCGCCACTTTGGTTTTTAGAGAAAGCCACCTCTTCTGTTCTCTCTTTGCAATCCATATTTTCCTAACTTAACGGGACTGGCGAATTGAGGAGATTTTTGAAATGATCACAGTTGGTGTGCATCGATGGTGATTTGAGACTGTCTTATCCTTCAAGGAGAGTCACTGTACCCATCGCACCAGTAAGTGGGGCGAATAACTTCTTGAAGGCAAACCAGTATTGAACTGGTGATTCGATCTGCGCTTCTATCAGATAAGTTGTTATCCGGTTCTACGGTTCAGGTCTGTTACTAACTTACTTTTCTGGTTTTGAATTCTGGCTGATTGCTTTGTTTTTGAACTGTTTGGCTTTACCAACTTTGTTGATAATTGATAATTGCGCTTTTGTTAGAGCCCTAGTCGGGTATAGGCGGTGCTTGTTCATTCTGTTGAGTTGCTTGTCTGTGCTCGTTGATACCATTTTCTAACAATCTTCAAGAAGTTATTCTGTAATTATCTATTTTTATATAATGGTCAGTTTGTCAGGTATTGCTTCTACTGCTATAAGCATTTGGTTGACCTGAATGGTCTGTCAAAAAAATTTGGTCCGAGACAGAATTTCAAGCGTTGGCAACAACGCATGAAAATTTGGTTGACCATGAGGGGCTTGTTGTCAGCAGTGCTAGGACTGCAAACGAGTAGAGTCAAGTTATGACTTATCGAGATCGAGCTAGTATGCAATTTGTAAAGGCTCGAACTCGTCTCGAGGTCATTCGAACAAAAAATTTTATACTCGAGCTCGGCTTGATTCACTTTTAGAATTATTCAAACTCGATTTGGGTATGCTCGAATACTATTCAAGCTTTCTCGAGCTCAAATTATAAATTAAATTTGATAATTTTAGTTAAAGCAATCCCTTTATTAGTTACTAAAAGCTTAACACAATTGAATTTTTAATAATTTCAACTTCAATTTTATAAAATATTATAACACAAATCCAAAATAGATGATCAGATTAATTAAAAAAAAAAAGATGATCAATGTCTTCTTCTTCTTGTGTTTATTGGATTTTTTTTTTATAAAAAATTAAACTCTATGTTTTGTGGTTTTAAAGTTTTTTCATCTATTCATTTAAACACAGGTTACAAGTAAGTATTTAATTATTATGAACAATCTAATATTAAATCTCTCTTTTTTTTTGTTTGGTTGGAAAAAGTAACATAAATTAATTTTGAGGAAAAAAAAATAAAATTACTCTAAATAAATTCATTGATAGAAAAGAAACACAATTCTTATAATTTTTTTGGCCAACTATAGGAGATTCAATGTGGGAATGAAAATAAGGAAAAAATTAGACCAAATATCTACTAAAATTTCATAATGAATAATGATTAACCTTTTGTATTCTAGAGTTACAATAATGTGGTATTAGTAATATAGATTAGCAAGAATATTTCAAGGTACTTTAGCGCCCCCCCAAAAAAAGATTGTAAGGTACAGTAATTTTTATTATCCATTGTATAATTATTTGTTAGTAAAATTATAATAAAATACAAATTTATATAGTTATAGAATATATTTGAGTAATAAAATTTATAAATATGCTTTCATATATTATATTAATATATATATATATATATATATTTATATATATAACCAAAAAAAGCTTGTAAGGTACAATAATTTTTTTTAATCACTTGTATAATTATTTTTTGGTAAAATTATAATAAAGCACATATTCATATAGATATAGAATATATTTGTGTAATAAAATTTATCAATATGCTTTCATATATTATAACAAAATATATTATAATATATATATATATATATATTATTTATACATTTATTTATTCGAACTCGAATTTGAATTCACTAATCGAGCATTTGAGCCGAATTTTAAACGAGTTTCGAGTCGAGCTTTGCTAAACTTGAGCTCGGCTCATTTAATTCAAGGCTCGACTCGAGTTCGGTCAATGCTGAGTTCGAGCACTCGAGTCGAGCCGAGTTTTGACTGAGTAGCTAACGAGCTACTTGCGAGAAGCTCGGTTCGTTTGCAGCCCTAAGCAGTGCAGGTTGACAGGCCCGTACCAACTGAAAGGCATCCTAAAGTAGCTGAGATTGCTACATGGGATGAATGCAATGATGTAGGCAAAAGGGCATTACTGTCAGTCTTGACAAATACTCTCTTTGATGTCTATTGTTCTGAGTCCTACACAGCAAAAAGACTATGTGATGAGTTGGATAGGAAATATAATACTAAAGATCAAGGTCTTGGGAGGTATTATATCTCTAAATTCCTGAAATTTCAAATTGTTGAGGGCAAGTCTGTGACTAAACAGACTTAAGAGCTACAATTGATTATTTACTCACTCCATGAAGTGGATATGGAATTTCCTGAGAAGTTCCAAGTGATGTCAGTGATAGAAAAATTTTCTAAGTCTTGGGAGGATTTTGGTATGTTTCTCAAATACAAGATGGAGAAAATTTCTCTAAACGATTTGATGAAATCAATATCTATTGAAGAGAAACATAGGAAGAATAATCATATTGTACCTGTGGAGTCTAATGTCCATGTGGTGACTACTGGAAAAAAGAGCAATAATTAGAGGAATGTGGGTGTTAATTCGAACTCTAAAAATATAAACAAGATAAAAGGCAAGGAAAAAAATAAATAAATAACAAAAAACAAACAAACCTTACTGGAATTGTGGTCAAGTTGGGCATTAGGCTAAGGACTGTCTGTCTAAGAAGTCCAAAGTTAAATAAGGATCAAATTTTGAAGTACAAGTCAATGTGGTAGTAGATGATACTAGTCAAATGGAAGCTAATTTAAGTACACATCTTGTTGAGGTTTGTACCATTGAGGTTAGAACTAGCATCACTACTTCTAATAATGAAGAAATGTATGTTTCTGTTAACCCGAAGTCTTTACTATTTATGAGCCACTTGAATGGCTAGTTGATACTGGAGCAACTATGCACGTTTGTGTTGATAAATTACTTTTTGTATCTTACCAGTCAATTAAAGAAAAAATTGTGAGGATGGGAAACTCAACTGCAACCAATGTGTTGTGGATTGGATGCGTAGATTTGAAGTTTCCTTCAGGGCATATTCTTTCTCTTCATATGGTGCAGCATGCTCCAACAGTTCATAGAAATATTCTTAGTGGTTCATGTTTAGTTAAAGAGGGTTATGAGTTTACTTTCAAATGTAATAAAATAGTGATTATGTACTACAATATTTTTGTTAGCAAAGGTTATTTGTCAAATGGTTTATTTAAATTAAGAGTGGAATCATTTACTTCTAATTTGAATAAAGCTTCTTCTATTGAGAATTTTGTTTATCCTATGTTGCACATTATTGAATCCACTGATATTTGGTATAGTAGACTTGGACATTTAAATTTAGATTTTGTTAAAAGAATGATGAATTTAGATTTGATCTCTAAATATGCATTTGATAAGAAGAACAAATGTCAAGTGTGCGTGGAAGCTAAAACAACCAAGAAACCCTATCATTCAATTGAAAGGGATTCAGAAATAGTTGATTTAGTTCACACAGATATTTGTGAATTCAATGGTTTGTTGACTAGGGATCATGAGAAATACTTCATTACTTTTATTGATAATTGAAATAGATATTGGCATGTTTATTTACTTAAACATAAAGATGAAGCACTTGAAAAGTTTCTTATATTTAAAAATAAAGTTAAAACTCTAATTGGCAAGAAACTTAAGAGGTTAAGATCTGATAGAGGTGGAGACTATGGGTCTAATCCATCGTTGAATATTGCCAAAGTAATGGCATAATTTATGAGGAGACACCCCCTTTATTCTCCCCAGTCTACTGAGATAGCTGAACGAAAAAATGGAATTTTTAAAGACATGATCAACAATCTACTTTTATATTTTGGATTATCTAAGTATATATAGGTGAGGCTTTGAATACGGCTTGCCATATTCTGAATAAAGTCCCTCACAAACATAAAGAGATAACTCCGTTTGAATTCTGGAATGGCAAGAAAAGAAACTTAAAATACTTCCGTGTGTGGGGTTGTTTTGCAAAAGTTTTAATCTCTGAACACAAGAGAAAAAAGTTAGGACAAAAAACTGTTTATGCCATCTTTAGTAGTTATGTGGAAATAAGCTATGCCATGAGGTTTTTGGTAATTAAGTGTGAAATATCTGGTATAGATATTTGTTGGGATTCGTGGACTCCTAAACGCGAAAAACATCTACGAATCCCTCCCGAGGACCCAAGTAAACGATTAAGAAGATCTAAGCTTTAAGAATTACCTCCGGTTGTCTGTAATCGAAATCCTTCGATTCCGGTTGCGTCGTTGTACGTTCAACCCGAACAATCACCAGACGCTGCAGTATGCGAACGTCCTCTATCGGATACACACCGCGAACTCACTCGATACCCGGGGAGTGCTAGCGCCTAGGGTTTGAGAGGTTTTTCTTTCTGGTAGAGAATGGCACGAATGTTCTCAACCGAAAATTGGACTATTGAAAGACGGCTAGGGTTTTCTTAAAAAACCCTCGAACCTCTTAGAGTCCAACCCTAATAATAACTTATCATATTCTAATTTAAATTCAAATTAAATTAAAACTGATATGATAAGATTCTGCCATTATCTCGGTAATTTAACTAATTATTTTACCGAGTCAGATTCTTATAATCTGGATATCATCCAGATTCATCGAACCTGGTCACCAGAAAAATAACCTAACAAGTTCGCTTATTGTGTGACCCTATAGGTTCATTTAACACTGGCAGTGTGCCTAAATCATATTTAAATGGCCCACAAGTTATAAGCGGTTTCTAGCAAAACATTATAACTATCCAGGTTAAATGAAGATCGGTGATCTCTTTGAACCAAACCATAATTTTATATTTAGTCCTTTTGTCACACGATATCCAGATTAAGCATAAGGCACGGAGCATGTCATCCTTATTAAGCTTAATCAATTATTTCTTGATTTCATAGTAGATCGTTCAAACAAATAATATCAATATCTTAGATTGATATATTTGAGCACGGCCATGCATTTTTAACGAGTCTAACTTATCAAGGGGCCCATGGATATCTCTCCCATAATCGAGAGGGACAAATTCCTTCACAATCAATCATATTCCTCTCCTTGATTTATTCTATATCCAACAAGTAGTCTAATTTATTATCTCGGTTAAAGACAACTTTAGACAATGTCAAAATATAGAATTTATCAAGTAGGAAATTATGATGAATTTAGGTCGAAAGACTTTCAATATTATTATGGTTAGAAAGTACTTATGACATATTCCATGAAGTACTCTCACAGTGGGTCATGTCCAATACAATGTTCTCTAACATTTATCTATGTCTTGACTTGATATCACAAATATCCATGGCCAGTAAAACATAGCCATCAAGTCACAAACATACTAATCTTAATTTATTATTATTCCAATAATAATAATCGATCAGGGACAGTTTTAGAATAGTCATTGTATTCATTGTAGGATTTTACTAACAAGTCACGTACTTGATGACCAACAAAACAAAACTCACTATTCATGGAAAGGAAAGCCTCATATTATTATATAAAACATAATGACAATTGTATAAGTACAAATTGACTCTAGGGCATATCCCCAACAATATTAACACAATTATTCAATACCGTGATGCTACATTCTTTGAGGATGTGTTTCCCATGAAAACTGAGACGCCTCAAGATGTTTCTACTTTAGATTCACCCTTAGCATCTGATTCCATTCCTTCATCATGTGGAAATGGTTAAAGATGTGGAGGCAGGTCCAAATAGTTCTAATACTCAAACTGAGGATTTGGAAGAACCTAGAAGGAGTAAGAGAGCGAAGGCAGTCAAGGACTTTGGAAGTGACTTTGTCACTAACAATATTGAGGACAAACCTTTAATCTTTCAAGAAGTCATGGCTTCCTTGGAAGCAGGGCATTAGAAAGGAGATGTCAAAAGCGAGATGGATTCTATTATCTCAAATGAGATATGGAAATTGGTTGATCTCCCTCTTGGGTATCCTACAATTGGATGCAAATAAATTTTTTAAGAAGAAACTCAAACCAGATGGAACCATTGATAAGTATAAGGCTAGATTAGTTGCCAAAGGGTTCAGACAAAAAGAGGGAATAGACTATTTTGATACCTACTCTCCTATTACTCGTTTGACTACAATCCGAGTGCTAATTGCATTAGCTTCTATATATGGTTTCACTATCCACCAAATGGATATGAAGACAACTTTTCTTCATGGTGATATTAAAGAAGAGATATATATGGATCAGCCTGAGGGAATTGAAGCCAAAGAAAATGAGCGAAAAGTCTATAAACTTGTTAAATCCCTATATGGTCTAAAACAAACACCCAAACAATGGTATAAAAAGTTTGATAAAACTATTTTATCCTTTGGCTTCATCATAAATGAGAATGACAAGTGTGTCTACTGCAAGGTTAAGGGTAATACATGTATTGTACTATGCTTGTATGTGGATGATATTTTGCTATTGGGTCAAATATTGAGATAATTAATGAAACTAAATAATTCTTGAAAAGTAAGTTTGAAATGAAAGATATAGGAGTAGCAAATGTGATTATTGTTGATTCGCTTAATTGAGGGGATAATTATTTCTCAATCTCACTATGTTGAGAGTGTTCTTGAGAAATATGGTTATCAAAATTGTAGAGTTGATAAAACTCCAAGCGACCATTCTGTATCTTTGTTCAAGAATGAAAGTGGTATTCCTGTGTCTCAATTAAGATATTCTCAAATTATTAGTAACTTGCAATATCTTGCAAATGGCTCAAAACTAGATATTTCATTTTCGGTATCTAAGCAATCAAGATATACAAGTTATCCAAATCAGACTCATTGGGAGACCTTGGATAGAGTACTAAGGTACTTAAAGGGAATAGTTTCCCTTGGGCTGCATTATGAAAAATTTCCTACTATACTTGAAGGGTATAGTGATGCTAGCTGGATTGCCAAGAACTCTGACAGCAATAGTTGCCTTGGATATATTTTTTATATTAGGTGGCAGAGCAGTCGCTTAAAAGTCTTGTAAATAAACTTTGATAACTCAATCAACTTTTGAGGCTGAGTTATGTGTCTTAGATACTATTGGAACAGAAACTGAATGACTGTATGGACTATTGTTCCTTTTGCCAATGATCAGCAAGCCTGTTTCTGCTATATTTGTGCATTATGATAGTTAAACAACAATCGCAAAAATAAAGAGTACTAAGTATAATCAAAAGGCTAAGAGATACATCCAAGTTAGACTTTAGTCTATAAGGGAGTTAGTGTCTGAAAGGGTGGTGTCTGTTGACTTTGTTGGATCCAAAGATAACATTGTAAACCCCTAACTAAGGGACTAGAAACATCCTTGTTCCTTAAATCTAGGTGGGAATGTAACTGATAACCTATCAATAATTCACCTACAGTGGCAACCCAACTGACCAAGTGGAGATCCTACAAAGCAGTTTAATATGATATAAACAAGCTGTCTGAGTGAATCTAGCACCTATTCTTGTTGGATTGTATGCCCTCTTAGACTAGGTTTCTGATGTAAAATCGAATATTTTAATAAAAGAATTTATTTTCAAAATTTGTTTGTGAATTTACTTTTTGTTTGTGCACAATTTTCGTTTGGAACAGACCCATTGTGTTTAAATAAGTGGTCCATATGAATGGTGGTCTTTCACAATAAGGTATGGATCACGGGTTATTTAAACACATAAACTTTTGTTCTTAACCTATTGATGAGATTGGGAATTTCATCATGTTTAGGTTATTATGTTATGAATTCTAAATGGGGAATGGCTTACCTTTAGCCAGTGAGTAGTCCATCACTTCATGACATAAGCGTATTTCGAATACGTAGGACAGGACCTGTAGTATTGGTTTCTAAAAGTACTATATGATAGAAACCTAGACTACTACCGCTACAGTGTGGACTAGTACTCTACGACTTGAGTATGGGTTGGTGGTCTGGCGAAGCTAGAAGCATATACTTTGATTTGCTATAGTTGATGTTCTATTATAGGGCCAATATACTTGCATGTTGGGTATGTGTGACTAATTAGTTAAGACAGACTTGTACAAGATAGTTTCTACACTATATCGCCCCTTGTGGTTGTTCGAATGGTCTAAAATGTCCAGGGCCCTGTGAAACATGATTTGGATGTTTACTTTAGGGTAGCTCCCTTGGAAAGCGGAAACACTCCAGGAAGTCGTAGATCATTGGACTAGAAGCCTAAGGATGGTAGATGTCATTTAGAGGGGTGTTAGTACACTTCTTCCTCTCTAAATGTACGGCGATGTGTAGAGGGGTATTTTAGTCATTTTACCTATAGGTCGGAGACTTTGCTAACGCAGCATTGTCCTTGGGGTCAATATTTCCTTATGGTGATATTAGGAAATATTTAAAATGCAAAATACAGCTATTTTTATGACAAGGGTATTTTAGTCATTTTAGTAGCCAAGGCGGTGTGTCTTTTGGTCCCCAGTATAGACCGTGAGTCCTAATTAAATACGGGCTAAAGAATTGATTTTAAATTAAATGGAATTTATTTTATTTAAGGTGCTTGATTTAATTATTGGGTTAGAATAAAATAAAGGTCCATGGAGAGACATAATTAATTAAATTAGTTTGGTGGGTTAATTAATTATTCAGGGCTTTGGCCCAGTTTGAATAATTAAAGATTAACCTAGGACTAAACTAATATAGGCTTAATTAATTGGACTGGTTTATTTAGACTGAAAAATTAAATATTTATTAATTGGGCCATTTATTTGGTTTTAGTTAGAATAATTAGTTAAGCCCAAAAAGGTTAAACTAAGAGTCCAATGGCCCAATCCAGTTTAACCTAGGGTTTTATTTAGGTTAAACAGGAGAAAAAAAACAACATTGTGTTGTTTTTCCAGTGCTTCCTCTTTGTGGAAAAATACCAGACGTTTTTTCCTCTCCCTCTCCAGAAAATATTCTTTGGCCCCTAGGTTGTTTCACCAAAACGATATTAGGCAGGCTATATATTGGAAGATCGAAAGTTAGGCGTTCATCTACATGCAAAGACGAAGTAGAAGGCTTGCAGGAATTGCACCAGAAGTTTCCACGAGCGTGCCTACCTCAGTTCCGCACATTCCAGTTCAGCCGATTTTGAGAATAAGAAGAAGAGGTAATGAGAAAATATTTTTCCCCCTTTTTCTTCTTCACGCAGGAGTGTTGCGTTTTTTGTTGTTCCTTGGCTGTCTTTTTGGCTATGTTTCGCTTGCAATTTTATCTTCAATTGGTATCAGAGAATGAAGATATTTGCACATATAGAAAGCATGTATGCTAGTTAATAAAATCGGACAGTTATGTGTGATTAACTGTGATCCTTCATTGTTTTGGTATGGGATAGCATCTCTGTGAGCTTCACTGTTGAAGCATAGGCCTCTGTAAATTTTTTTTTTTGGCTTTGATGTTTTAATCGTGTAAACCCAATTTAAATGGGTATAGGCGGTTGTGATTTTGTTTTGGATGAGTTTTTGTAAATAAAAATTTCCAAAGAAGCCAAAGAAATAAGGAAAAGTCGAAGAATAGAGGCTCTGCAGAAATCTCGCGTGGAAGAAAAAAACGAAGAAGAAAGGCACTATTCCTAAGCCGTTTGAGCCGAGCCGAGCCGAGCCGCTGCCGAAACTGTGAGAGGAGCCGGTTGCTGTTGAGCTGAGCCGATTGCATGCGATTTTGCAATTGGCGCGCGGGTCGTCAGCGGGCAATCGAATCAACACGCGGGCGGGTGAGGCGGAGCGGGTTCTCGGGCGGGCGGGCTGAGTTCGCGGGTTGCTGAGGATTCTGATCCGGTGCGGCGCGGTGCATTGCGGCCGTGGTGGACCGCAGGCCTAATGGGCTCGGATCTGGTGCATCTGGTGCAGTGGACTGCCAGCGATTTTTTGCATTTTTTTTTCTCTTTTTCGTTTTGGGTCCCATACCAGGCGAAGTTAATATTTTTACAATATTTATATTCTTGGAATATATTTGCATGAAAAATATTAGTAAGGGATTTTAGGATTAAACAAGATCATTAATTAATTAATTAATGTGTTTAATTCTATTATTTGGGCACTTAAGTTTAAAAAATAGAAAAGCATATAAACGTTTACTGTTTTCTGGCATGCTATTTTTTTTATGTACCTATGTGCACTTTTTCTCAAAGACCAAAGTCTTTGGGAACACTTTTGACAAGAAAAATATTTTTCTTCAAAAATTAAATGGTTATTTTAATTTGTACAAAAATTAATCCTTGAATATTTTCTCAAAGGATTTAATCATTGACATAGAAAATATATTGGATTTAGATATTTTTGTAAATTAAAATGGAGAGCCATTTTGTTTTGTTTTGGACTAGAAAAATAATTTTGTCAAATAAACTTGAGACCAAAGTCTCTAGAAAGTTTTAATTGGAAAATTTTTGAAATCATTAGGTTTTAACTTAAATAAAATTAGTCCATGGAGAAAATCTCTCAAAGGATATAAGCCTTGACATAGAGATTTTAATGGACTTGGATATTTTATTTTTGAGTTAAGAAAAACTTAATGGAAATTTCAAAAGGATATTTTTCCAGAGAACCTTTATTTTAAAAGACTAAGTGAGAGAGGGGTTCCAACGGCCCCACGGCTTCTATCACGGTCCTCATTAGAGATCGTGGGTCCCTTCGCGTCACCCTGGGAGTGAACCCGTATAGGATGGGGATACCACAAGGATCTAGATCTAATGGAATGATGTAATTAATAACCCGGGACACATACTATGATCGGCCAGCCCACATTGGAGGTTATAGTGCGAGGTATGTCTATAGGAAATGAGAGGAAGCGGCCATCCCACGATGGAGTTATCCTCTAGATCATTACTTAGAAGGAAAATTAATTTGAGGTGGTTATTACACTTAGCTTAGGAAACTGTTAATCTTCCCAAGAAGCTATGTCAGTTTTTCTAAGAGCCAAATAATTTTTAGTGCACAAATTTTATTTTATTTTCACAAACTAAATTCTTTCTTTTATTTTTCGATTTTCAGAAATGGTGGGACGTTCTTTTAGTCCATTGGCCGTTATTCTCAGGGAGAATAAGTTAACGGGTCCAAACTATGTGAACTGGAAAAGGAATCTGGACATAATACTCACAACTGAGGAGTATAAGTATGTCCTTTACGAGACCTGCCCTGTTATCGGGGAAGGTTCCACTACTAAAGAGCGAGAGACTGAAAAGGCATGGAAGAAGGCTGACGAAATGGCACGTTGCTATATGTTAGCCTCCATGTCCAATGTGCTCCAGTCAAAACACGAGCACATGGCTTCTGCATATGACATCAGTCAATCATTGGCTACTATGTTCGCAGACAAGAGCCGGCCCGCAAGGCAGGAGGCTCTTCGAACTATTGTTAACACTAAGATGGCTGAGGGAGCATCAGTCCGAGAGCATATACTCAAGATGATTGCTGCTTTCGAGGAAGCGAAAATCTTAGGGGCTGTCATTGACCCCAAGAGCCAAGTGGACATGGTTCTCGAATCTCTACCAGGCTCCTTCACTCAGTTCAAGTTGAACTATAATATGAACAAATTGAACATGAGTTTAACTGAACTGATGAAGGAACTCCAAATGGCGAATAAGGTCATGAAACCGCAGTCAAAGGCCATGATTGCTCAGGCTTCTTCCTCAAGAATTAGGCCTAAACCCATAAAGTTCAAGAGGAAGAAGGGGAATGCAATAGCCAGCCCAAGAACCAGGCCAAGGACAAACCAAAGGGCAAGTGCTTCAAATGTGGGAAGAATGGAAACTGGAAAGAGGAGTGTCCAGATCTTCAATCCAAGAAAAACCCCACAGGTAATATTTTCTATCTAGAGTCCATATCAATGGTAGGATCAACCTCCACTTGGATTGTTGATTCAGGAGCCACTGATCATATCTGTAACTCCTTGCAGGGGTTTAGAAAAATAAAAAGACTCAAGAAGGGAGAACATGGGCTTCGAGTGGGTAATGGAGCACAAGTCTGGGCCTTTGCAATGGGAGAGTTGGATCTTATTTTTTATTGTAATAAGATAGTGGTTTTAAAAGATATTTTATATGTACCTGGTTTTCGTCAGAATTTGATTTCAGTTGCAAAACTTATTAATCAAGGATATTCTGTATCTTTTCATTCTAGTATTTCTATCAGTAGAGATGGAGAAATTTTATGTATTGGGCACATGTATGGTAATCTGTTCTTTTTAAACCCTATTAACAACCAATCAAATAACGCTCAGCCTGAACCTTTAACTAAGAAGAGAAAGACCAATATCAATGATTCATACCTTTGGCATCTAAGGTTGGGTCATATTAACTCACCAGGATTCAGAGGCTAATCCATGATAGGTCTTTGGGCTCATTAATATTGGAAAGTTGGCCTCAGTGTGAATCCTGCCTGATGGGAAAGATGACCAAGAGGTCATTTACACCAAAGGCAGATAGAGCCAAGGAGGTGTTGAGTCTTGTTCACACTGATGTGTGTGGTCTGTTGTCTACACTAGCTAGAGGAGGTTTTGAGTACTTCATCACTTTCACGGATGATTGTACGAGATATGGTTACATTTACCTGATGAGACGCAAGTTTGACTCTTTTGACAAGTTCAAGGAGTTTAAGGCTGAAGTGGAGCGTCGGACAGGTAAATTAATCAAAACCCTATGATCGGATCGTAGTGGAGAGTACCTCCTAGGTGAATTAAAGAATTACATGGTACATCATGGGATAGTATCCCAACTCTCTGCGCCGGGAACACCCCAGCAAAACGGAATAGCTGAGAGAAGGAACAGGGCATTGACATAAATAGTCCGAAGCATGATGTCTCATGCTACTCTTCCAGTGTCCTTTTGGGGATATGCCCTGGAGACAGCGGCATATATTCTGAATTTGGTGCATTCCAAGTCAGTACTTAGGACTCCCTATGAGATATGGACTGGGCGTAAGCCAAGTCTAAATCATCTCAGGATTTGGGGATGTCCAGCTTTTGTACTTGTCAAGGGAGACAAGTTAGAACCAAGATCAGAATTATGCTATTTTGTTGGCTATCCAAAAGGGACAAAAGGAGGTTACTTTTATCATCCTAAGGAGCAGAATGTGCTAGTCAGTACCAAGTACTTCCACTAAAGGTTCTACGAGGTTGGAACTTGAGGAGAAGTTATCTACGGAATCAACTTCTTCTGACCCGATTCTGGAACAAGAAGAAGCACAACCTCAAGTGCCTGTGCAAATGGAGCCTCGTCGTAGTGGGAGAGTGTCTAGGGTTCCGGATAGATGGACAGGAGAAGCCTTTGAGCTGGTCTCCGACCATCAGGAACAAGACCCCACTAGATACGAGGAGGCTATTGCTGATGCCGATGCAAATCTGTGGCATGAAGCAATGAAAGCCGAGATTGAGTCTATGTACCTTAATCAGGTTTGGGATCTTGTAGCTTCACCTGAAGGGATAAAACCCATTGGGTGCAAGTGGGTGTACAAGAGAAAGAGGGGAGCGGAGGGGAAGATGGAAACCTTCAAAGCTAGGCTTATGGCAAAAGAGTATACTTAGAAAGAGGGAATCGACTATGAGGAAACCTTTTCCCCGGTAGCCATGCTTAAATCCATCCGCATCCTCCTTGCCATCGCATGTCACTATGACTACGAGATATGACAAATGGATGTCAAGACGGCATTCTTAAATGACCATCTTAGCGAAGACATCTATATGTCCCAACCGGAAGGCTTCATTGCTGAAGGCTAGGAACATATGGTTTGCAAGTTTAAGAAGTCCATTTATGGACTTAAGCAGGCATCGAGAGCATGGAACATTCGTTTTAATGAGCTGTAAAGTCTTATGGTTTTATTCAAAACGAAGATGAACCATGCGTGTATAGGAAACTTGAAGGCATTAATGTGATTTTTCTTGTCATGTATATGGATGACATTCTACTCATTGGAAATGATGTAGGGACATTGTCATCTACAAAGGTTTGGTTGTCTAGTTAATTCAGTATAAAGGACTTGGGAGAAGCCAGCTACATTCTCGGGATTAGGCTTCTTAGAAATAGGAAGTAGAGAATGTTAGGATTATCTCAAGCGACATACATTGACAAGATGCTGGCAAAGTACAACATGGACTCATGCAAGGGAGCTCTAATCCCTTGCAGACATGGGTTGTCATTTTCTTCGAAGGACTGTCCTAAGTCTCAAGAAGAAAATGACAGAATGAGTAGGATTCCCTACGCTTCGGCTGTGAGAAGTCTTATGTACACCATGCTGTGTACTAGGCTAGATATCTGCTTTGCCGTGAGCTTAGTTAGCAGATATCAGTCAAACCCAGGGGTGGTTCATTGTCAAGTTGTAACGCATATTCTCAAGTACCTCAAGGGAACGAGAGATTATATGCTGGTTTACAGAGCTGATGATTTGGTTCCTACAGGATACACAAACTCAGACTTCCAGGTGGATAAGGATGAGAGAAAATCCACTAGTGGATATGTCTTCACCTTGTCTGGAGAAGCAATTTCATGGAGGAGTATTAAGCAGTCTTGTATTGCTGACTCAACCATAGAAGCTGAGTATGTGGCAGCTTCGGAGGCGTCCAAGGAAGCAGTTTGGCTCCGGAAGTTCCTTTCAAAACTTGGAGTCGTACCATATATGGACAGGCCGATTGTGATGTATTGCGACAACACTGGAGCAGTATCGCAATCTAAGGAACCTTGGAACCACAAGAAGGGGAAACACATCAAGAGGAAGTACCACATGATCCGGGATTTTATCCAGAGATGGGAAGTCGTGGTGGAACATATTGCCTCAGAAAATAATCTAGCAGATCCATTCACCAAGCCTTTGGCTGAGAGAGTCTTCAAGAGACACTTAGACGCCATAGGGGTGGGCACCTATGGACTTACCTAGTTTTAGAGTGCAAGTGGGAGATTGTTGGATTGTATGCCCTCTTAGACTAGGTTTCTGATGTAAAATCGAATATTTTAATAAAAGAATTTATTTTCAGAAATTGTTTGTGAATTTACTTTTTGTTTGTGCACAATTTTCGTTTGGAACAGACCCATTGTGTTTAAATAAGTGGTCCATGTGAATGGTGGTCTTTCACAATAAGGTATGGATCACGGGTTATTTAAACACATAAACTTTTGTTCTTAACCTATTGATGAGACTGGGAATCTCATCATGTTTAGGTTATTATGTTATGAATACCAAATGGGAAATGGCTTACCTTTAGCAAGTGAGTAGTCCACTCACTTCATGATATAAGCGTATTTCGAATACGTAGGACAGGACCTGTAGTAGTGGTTTCTAAAAGTACTATATGATAGAAACCTAGACTACTACCGCTACAGCGTGGACTAGTACTCTACGACTTGAATATGAGTTGGTGGTCTGGCGAAGCTGGAAGCATATACTTTGATTTGCTATAGTTGAGGTTCTATCGTAGGGCCAATATGCTTGCATGTTGGGTATGTGTGACTAATTAGTTAAGACAGACTTGTACAAGATAGTTTCTGCACTATATCGCCCTTTGTGGTTGTTTGAATGGTCTAAAATGTCCAGGGCCTTGGAAAACATGACTCGGATGTTTACTTTAGGGTAGCTCCCTTGGAAAGCGGAAACACTCCAGGAAGTCGTAGATCATTAGACTAGAAGCCTAAGGATGGTAGATGTCATTTAGAGGGGTGTTAGTACACTTCTTCTTCTCTAAATGTACGACGATGTGTAGAGGGGTATTTTAGTCATTTCACCTGTAGGTCGGAGACTTTGCTAACGCAGCATTGTCCTTGGGGTCAATATTTCCTTATGGTGATATTAGGAAATATTTAAAATGCAAAATATAGCTATTTTTATGACAAGGGTATTTTAGTCATTTTAGTAGCCAAGGCGGTGTGTCTTTTGGTCCCCAGTATAGACCGTGAGTCCTAATTAAATACGGGCTAAAGAATTGATTTTAAATTAAATGGAATTTATTTTATTTAAGTAGCTTGATTTAATTATTGGGTTAGAATAAAATAAAGGTCCATGGAGAGAGATAATTAATTAAATTAGTTTGGTGGATTAATTAATTTTTCAGGGCTTTGGCCCAATTTGAATAATTAAAGATTAATCTAGGACTAAACTAATATAGGCTTAATTAATTGGATTGGTTTATTTAGATTGAAAAATTAAATATTTATTAATTGGGCCATTTATTTGGTTTTAGTTAGAATAATTAGTTAAGCCCAAAAAGGTTAAACTAAGAGTCCAATGGCCCAATCCAGTTTAACCTATGGTTTTATTTAGGTTAAACAGGAGAAAAAAAACAACGTTGTGTTGTTTTTCCAGTGCTTCCTCTTTGTGGAAAAATACCAGACGTTTTTTCCTCTCCCTCTCCAGAAAATATTCTTTGGCCCCTAAGTTGTTTCACCAAAATGATATTAGGCAGGCCATATACTGGAAGATCGAAAGCTAGGCGTACATCTACATGCAAAGACGAAGTAGAAGGCTTGCAGGAATTGCACCAAAAGTTTCCACGACCGTGCCTACCCCAATTCCGCACATTCCAGTTCAGCCGATTTTGAGAACAAGAAGAAGAGGTAATGAGAAAATAATTTTTCCCCCCTTTTTCTTCTTCACGCATGAGTGCTGCGTTTTTTGTTGTTCCTTGGCTGTCTTTTTGGCTATGTTTTGCTTGCAATTTTATCTTCAATTCTGATACCTTTGTATTTAGGTTCTTTCCCTGAAAGCCTATGGTGCGTTTATTGCAAGTTTAGTAAGAGTTTTTTACTCTGAATAGGATCAAGTTTTTTAGACAAGATGTTAGCAGTACATCCTTGTAATGCTCTAAAAATTAACAAAGGCCATGCACACATGAAACAAAATTAGAAAAAACACCGCGACATAGTATAGCGGAAGGTAAAAAACAATACCTCTTCGTGTCATTGTTTTGTTTGGCTGTGAGAAAGATGAAGGAATAACAGTCCCGTCTCCTTAATCTCCGGTTGAAAACCAGCAATCCACCTACTCTTCCAGGGCATGAACACGAAGCCCTTTGCTTTTCATTATATTCCACTGCTCAATTTATGTTGGTGAAACAATTTAGGCAATAAATGACTCTTCTTGATCCTTGGCTATTAACTAGCAAAATCAAGAAGAGCCGAACGAGAGAAAAGAGAGAAGAAAAAAAAAAAAAGTTTCTGAGAGTTTTTTCTTCCTCTTCGTGCGTCTGTGTATCTATCTCTTCAGAGACCCATGACTTCTTCACTATTTCAGATAACCAAAACATTGGAGTTTTGATATTTCAAAACTCCTAGAGGCTATCAACAGAAGAGGTTTGGTTAAGCCTTAACTCTTCTATTTCGTGAATCAAAATAACCCTTTAGTCCAGGCTATTAGGCTAAAAATAATTTATTATTTTTCTTGGACCTAATGAGTCTAAAATAATAATAATAATAATTTATTTATTTCCTAGGCCTATTAAAATAACTTAATAAATAATTAATGAGTCCAAATGATCTAACATAATTATTCAAGCCTTTTATTAACTAGTTTAGGCCTAGGTTAATTTTTTAATTATTCAATCTGGGTTTAGACCTTGAATAATTAATTAACTAATTAAACTAGATAATATATTTAATTTCTCTCGTTCCTTTATTTTATTCCAATCTAGAAATAAATTAGACTTCTTGAATAAAATAAAATCCCTTTTATTAAGGCCATTTCCTCGACCTAAAATTAATTAGGACTTATGGTTTATTCCGAGGACAAAAAAGACACATCGTCTTGGCTACTAAAGTGACCAAAATACCCTTACTATATAAATAGTTGTATTTTACATTTTAAATATTTCTGAATATTATCATAAGAAAATATTGACTCCAAGGACAATGCTGCGTTAGCTATGTCTTCGGCCTACACGTAAAATGACTAAAATACTCATCTATACATCGTCGTGCATTTAGAGAGGAAAGAGTGTACTAACACCTCTCTAAAAGACATCTATCATTCTTAGGCTTCTAGTCCAATGATCCACGACTTCTTAGAATATTTTCGCTTTTCAAGGGAATTACCCTAAATTCAATATTCAAGTCATGTTTCCCAGGGTCTTAGATAATTAGATCATTCAGACAATTACAAGGAGCAATATAGTGTAGACACTATCTTGTACAAATCTGTATTAACTAACTAGTTACATATACCCAATATACAAGTATATTGGTCCTTCTAAAGAACCTCAACTATAGTATATCAAAGCATACGCTTCCAGTTTCGTCAAATTACCAACTCATACTCAAGCTATAGAGTACAAGTCTACGCTGTAGCAATAGTAGTCTAGGTTTCTATCACATAATACTTTTAGAAGCTACTATTACATGTCCTTTTCTACGTATTCGAAATACACTTGTGTTATGAAATGAAAAGACTACTCATTGGCTAAAGGTAAGCTATTCCCAATTTAGAACTCATAACACAATAACCTTATTATGATAAGATCCCCATTATCATCATTCGGTTAAGAATAATAGTTTGTGTTAAATATCCCATTGTCCATATCTTATTGAGAAAGACCTCCATTCATATAAACTATTTACTTAAATACAATGGGTTTTTTTCCAATAAAAATTGTGCACAAATATAAAGAAGATTTCACAAATGATTTCTAAGAAAAAATACTTTTATTAATACAAGTCAAAATTATATCAGAAACCTAATCTGAGAGGGTATACATCCCAACAATCTTCTACTTGCACTCTAAGACTAAGTAAGTTCATAGGTACCCATCCCTGTGGAATCTAATTGTCTTCTAAAGAATCTGATGCCTTTGAATTTAGGTATATAAATCATATAAAAATAAGCACATTCTCAATCAAGTTTAAATTAAAACGTTAACCCCAAATTACACATATAAGCAAGCGTACTCATCATTAAGCATAGCATAGGGTTTAAAACGAGTGTCGATCCTCCAAGAACAAGTATGTATTAATCACTTTTCTTTTATTGTTTAACCGACTTAATAAAATGAAAAAGAAAATAAAATAAAATAAAATAAAATAAAAGAATATATACATGTCAAGGATGGAGAATTATGCAACTCAAACCATTATTTTGACAACTATGATCTTAAAGTACCTAATCATTATCATAACTAATCATTCTCTTAACATCATGAAGGATTAAGATAGATTCACTTCTTTTTCAATCCATGAAATCATTATCTTCTAGACAAACTAGCATCACATATTCTGTCTCAACTAATTCACCTAAAAGATACATTAAACATAATCCTTGATTAAATTTTCATATTTTGACAAACTTAAAACATGAAATTAACCAATGAATCTATATTCTGATAGACATCAATTAACCTTTAATTACTCAGTTCTTAGCAATTAACCCATTTTTCAAACAAGTTAATAGACAACAAATATAAAATTAATGAATTAAGATCACCATCAACCCTCTTTTCAAGCAAGTTAATGGAATGAAACAACCAACTAATTTGGTAATCAGCATAAGTAATTAAATACAAAAAATAACAATCAATTAATCAAAAGATTAAAGTAACTCTAAAAATCATAAATATCGAAAACAATGTCAAATTACAATAAAATAGTTAATACATTATTGTTCAAGAAAAAAAAATAAAGTTAAAAGAAAGCACTCATAGACAAGTCTCCTTCTTCTTCCTCCGTAAACCTTTGTACAATCCTCCTTGAACTGAAAAATTTCTCATTTAATTTGAGTGATTTTCTGTTCTGATATGTGAATTCTCCCATTTTTCTTGTGTTTTCCCTCTATTTATAGGCTTTAAAAGGGTCAAAAATAGTTCCTCTAGAGTTTCTGGCCGATTAGAAGTAGAAAAATACTAAAACTCTGCAAATTACAAAAAAATGAGCACAAAAATCGAGGCACCACCTTAGCACCAGGACATAACTGGCGTCACCTGTCCTGCTTAGGGCTAGCGCCGATTGTGGTCTGTTTCTCTGTTCGTTCGCTGATTTTTTTTTTATTTTCGCTCCAACCTTTCCAGAGTGCAGCCAGTGCCGCATCTAGCCTCCCAATTAGCGCCGGTTCGGTTCTGTTCCACCAATTTTTTTATCATCTCAAAGTGCGTGCCAACAGCATGTGGCCGGCGCCGATTCCCCTGTCCTGGTCGACACCGCCTCTACTCTGTTTAGCGATGTTTTTGTCTTATTTTATCCCTAAAATCTGAAATAATGCACAAAATACATTTTCAATGGTAAAATCTCAAATATGAAGGAATATGACAAGTTATTGAACAAAATGCATCACAAAATAGCCTTAAATAATTAGAAAATATATGACTAATTTAGGCCCTATCAGATTCTCTCCGCGAAAGGCTTGGTAAAATGATTTGCTAAATTGTTCTCCAAGGTAATCTGTTCCGCTATGAGTTCCTGTCTCTAGATGAAATCCATGATCAGGTGGTACTTCCTCTTTATGTGCTTCTCATTTTTGTGATTCTTGAGTTTTTTGGATTGTGAGATTGCGCTAGTGTTGTCGCAATACATCCAATCAGTTTGTCCATTTGTGGCACGACTCTAAGTTCTAAGAGAAACTTTCAGAGCCAAACTACTCTCTTGGATACCTCCGAAGCTGCCATATACTCAATTTCCGTGGTTGAGTCAGCAATGTAAGATTGCTTGCTACTCCTCTAGAAATGGCTTATCCAAACAAGGTGAATACATATCCACTAGTGGATTTTATCTCATCCTTATCAGCTTAGAAGTTTGAGTTCGTGTATTCTGTAGGAACCAAATAATCAGTCTTGTAAACCAGTATATAATCTCTCATACCTTTAAGATACTTGAGAATATATTTTACAGTCTGCCAATGAATCTCCCTGGAGTTTGACTGATATTTACTAACTAACATATATCTGGCCTAGTACATATATGACATACATGAGACTTCCCACAACTGAAGTATAGAAAATCTAACTCATTGTATCTTTTTCTTCTTGAGACTTTGGACAGTCTTTTGAGGAAAAAAATAACCTATGTCTGCAAGGAATCAATGCCCCATTGCATGAGTCCATGCTGAATTTGGCAAGCATCTTGTCAATGTATGTAGTTTGGGATAAACTTAACATTCTCTACTTTTTATTTCTAAGAAGCTTTATTTTGATAATGTAATTAGCTTCACACAAGTCCTTCATACTAAATTGACTAGATAGCCAGACTTTAGTAGATGACAGTGTCCCCTACATCATTTTCAATGAGTAAAATGTTATCTACATATAGTACAAGAAAAATCACGTTTAGTGCCTTCTAGTTTCCTATACACACAAGGTTCATCTTTATTTTGAATGAAATCGTAAGATTTTACAATCTCATCAAAACGAATATTTCATGTTCTGGATGCCTGCTTAAGTCCATAAATGGATTTCTTAAACTTACAAACCATATGTTCTTGGCCTTCAGCAATAAAGCCTTCTGGTTGGGACATATAGGTGTCTTCACTAAGATAGCCATTTAAAAATACCGTCTTGACATTCATTTGTCATATCTCGTAGTCATAATGACATGCGATGACAAGGAGGATACGGATGGACTTAAGCATGACCACCGGGGAAAAGATTTCCTCATAATCAATTCATTCTTTCTGAGTATACCCCTTTGCCGCAAGCCTGGCTTTGAAGGTTTCCACCTTTCTATCCACTCCCCTCTTCCTCTTATAAATCTACTTACACCTAATTGGTTTTATCCCTTCAAGTGAAGTTACAAGATCCTAAACCTGATTGAAATACATAGACTCAATCTCAGCTTTCATTACTTCATACCATAGGTTTGCATCGGCATCAGTAATAGCCCCCTTATATCTAGTAGGATCTTATTATTAATGGTCGGAGATTAGGTCAAAAGCTTCTCTTGTTCATCTTTCTGAAACCCTAGATATCCTCCTACTACGACAAGGTTCCGTTTGTACATGTTCTTGAGGCTGTACTTCTTCTTGTTCTATAATCCGGTTAGGAGAAGTTGAATCAGAAGATAACTTCTTTTCGAGTTCCAACATTGTCGAACTTTTAGTGGATGTACTTTGTTCATCCTCCAAGTATCTAACATTAGTACTCACAAGTACTTTTTGCTCATTGGGATGATAAAAGTAACCATTCTTTGTACCTTTTGGATACCCAACAAAGAAGCATAATTCCGATCTTGATTCTAACTTGTCTCCCTTGATTAGTACATAAGTTGGACAATCCCATATTTTGAGATGATTTAGACTTGGCTTACGCCCAATCCATATCTCATAGAGTGTCCTGGGTACTGACTTGGAAGGCACCAAGTTCAGAATATATGCCGCTGTTTTTAGGACATATCCCCAAAAAGACACGGGATGAGTAGCTTGAGACATCATGTTTCGGACAATTTTCATCAATGTCCTGTTCCTTCTCTCAGCTACTCTATTCTGTTGGGATGTTCCCAGCGCAGAGAGTTGGGATACTATTCCATGATGTACCATGTAGTCATTGAATTCACTAAGGAGGTATTCTCTACTACAATCTGATCGTAAGGTCTTGATTAGTTTACCTGTTCGATACTCCAATTCAGTCTTAAACTCTTTGAACTTGTCA
Source organism: Voacanga thouarsii (assembly GCA_026120185.1). Lineage (NCBI taxonomy): Eukaryota > Viridiplantae > Streptophyta > Magnoliopsida > Gentianales > Apocynaceae > Voacanga > Voacanga thouarsii. The sequence continues at coordinate 1,918,764 of JANUWF010002273.1, forward strand.
AAAGAGTCAGACTTGCATCTCATCAGATAAACATAACTATACCTTGTACAATCATTTGTGAAAGTGATGAAGTACTCAAATCCCCCATCTTACTGGTGTAGACAAAGGGCTACACACATCAGTGTGAACAAGACTCAGTACTTCTTTAGCTCTATTTACCTTTTTGGTAAAGAACTTTTTGGTCATTTTTTTATAAGACAGGATTCACACTGAAGTCAACTTTTCAATCTCAAAGGCCCATCATGGATTAACTCTGAATCCTGATTGAATTAATGTGACCCAACTTTAGATGTCAAAGATATAAGTCATTGGCATTGGTTTTTCTCTTCCTATTTAAAGGTTCAAATTAAGCGTTATTCAATTGATTGTTAATAGGATTAATGAAGAATAGATTTCTATACATGTGCTCAATATATATTATTTCTCCATTTCTATTGATAGTTATACCAGAATAGAAAGAAATAGAATATTCTTGATTTATTAGTTTTGTAACTGAAACCAAATTTTGTCTAAAACCAGGAACAAATAAAACATTCTTCAAAACAACTATTCTATTATAATCAAAAGTGAGTTCTAGTTCTCGCACTGTAAGGGCTCAAACTTGTGCTCCATTTTCCACGTGTAGTCCATGCTCGCCCCTTCTGCGAGTCGTCTAATCTTTCTAAACCCCTGTAAAGAGTTACAGATATGATCAGTGGCTCCTAAATCAACAATCCAAGTGGAATTTGATCCAACCATTGATATAGACTCTAGATAAAAAAATATTACCTGTGGAGTTTTTCTTGGCCTGAAGATTTGGACACTCCTTTTTTTAGTGTCCCTTCTTCCAACATTTGAAGCATTTTCCCTTGAATTTATCCTTGGGCTGAGACTTGGGCTGGTGTATTACATTCCCTTTCTTCTTCTTGAACTTTTTGGGCTTGGGCCCAATTCTTGAAGAAGAAGCCATCATAGCCTTAGCTTGTGGCTTTATGACTTTCTCTGCCACCTGGAACTCCTTCATTAACTCTGTTAAACTCATGTTTAACTTGTTCATATTGTAATTCAACTTGAACTCAGTAAAGGAGCCTGACAGAGATTTCGAGAACCATATCCACTTGACTCTCAGGGTCAATGACAGCCCCCAAGATTTCTGCTTCCTCAAAAGCAATAATCATTTTGAGCATATGCTCTCTGACTGATACTTCCTCAGCCATCCTAGTGTTTATTATTATTCGAAGAGCTTCTTGCCTTGCGGATTGGCTCTTATTCGCAAACATTGTGGCTAGTGACGTACTTATGTCATATGCAGTGGCCATGTGCTCATGTTTGGATAGGAACACATTCGACATGGAGGCTAGCATATAGTATCGAGCCATTTCGCCAACTTTTTTCAATACCTTTCAGTCTCACGCTCCTCAGCAGTATAACCTTTCCCGATCACAGGGTAGGTCTCGTAAAGGACATACTTATATTCCTCGACTGTGAGTATTATATCCAAGTTTCTTTTTCAGTCCATATAGTTTGGACCCATTAGCTTATTCTCGTAGAGAATAACAGTTAAGAGACTGAAAGAACCTCCACCAACCATTTCTGAAATTTTAAAAAATAAAAAAAAAAATCTTAGTATTGTGGAAACAAAATCATTTTGTGCACTTTATCCTCATATTAAATAGATAATAGCTAACCCAATTACTATTATCTTTAATATGATTAATTTAGTTCTTAGAAAAACTAACATAGCTTCTTGGGAAAATTAACATTTACCTAAGCTAAGTGTGTTAATCACCACAAATTAATTTCCCTTCTAGGTAATGAACTAGAAGATAACTCCATTGAGGGGATGGTCATTTCTTCTCATTTCTTATGGACATACCTCGCACTATAACCTCCAACGTAGGCTGGCCGATCATAATACGTGTCCCGGGTTATTAATTACATCATTCCATTAGTTTTAGATCCTTGTGATATCTCCATCCTATACGGGTTCACTCCCAGAGTGATGCAAGGCGACCCAGGATCTCTAATGATGATCGTGATGGAAGGCATGGGGCCATTGGAACCCTCTCCCACTTAGTTTTTTTTTTAAATAAGGGGTTTCTTGAAAAAATATCATTTGAAAAATTATAATTAAGTTTTTTTTAACTTGAAATAAAATATCTAAATCCATAAAAATTTCTATGTTAAGGTTTATATCATTTGAGAAATTTTTTCTCATGGATTAATTTTATTTAAGTTTAAAACTTAATAATTTCAAAATATTTCCATTTAAAATTTCTTAGAGATTTTGATCTCAAAGTTTTATTTGAAAAAAATAATTTTTCCTTTACTAAAATGAATTAAAATGGCTTTCCATTTTAATTTACAAAAATTTCTAAATCCAAAATATTTTTTATGTCAAGGATAAAAAACCTTGAAAAAAATAAACCAATGATTAATTTTTTGTTTAAATTAAAATAACCATTTAATTAAAAAAATTATTTTTTTCTTGTCAAATAAAAGTCTTTGAGAAAACATGCACATATGACTTAAAATAAATAAAAAATTATAAATATTTTCATACTTTTCTATTTTTAATCTTAAGTGTCCAAATAATAGAATTAAACACATTAATTAAATTAATTAATGATCCTATTTAATTCTAAAATCCTTTACTATTATTTTTCATGCAAAATATTCAAAGAATATTAACTATTGCAAAAATAATAACTTTGCCTGGTTTGAGACAAAATCCAAAAAAGAAAAAAATTCAAAAATTACAAGGGAAAAAAATATATTTTTTATTTTTTTCTCTCTGGTCTTGTACACTCACCGCACAGGATCATGGCCCATGGGCCATGGACTGCGTGCGAGTGCCTGCGACCCTCTTCTGACCCGGGATGCATCCTGCCTAGGATGCTCTCTGCATCCTGTCTTGGCGCGGCTGGCTTGGGTGTTGCCTCGGCTCCAGGCAGATCGAGCAGCAGCTCCACTCAGCTTGGTAGCTCTATTCGTCTTCCTCTTCTTTTTTTTTTTTTTTTTTTTTTTGCTATTTCTTCTGTGATTTTTTTTCCCGGAACACTGCAACTCTAATGTGATCAATCCAAGGTGGTTCTTGTTACCTTTTTCATTAAAAAAAAAAAAAAATCACACCTGCCTATATCCTTTCAAATCGAGTTTTTTAACAGATGAAACTACCTATACCAAAATAGCGAAAGATCTCATGGTATTCATTAAAATTAGTCTTGCCAATTTTATTAATTAGCACGCATCAATCCTAAGCCTTTCAAAGCATTATGCTCTGATACCAATTGATGCTCTGAAAACGAACAAAAGCCATGCATGCATGAAACAAAACTAGAAAAAACACTACGACACGGTTTAGCGAAAGGTAAAAAACAATACCTCTTCGTGTCATTGTTTTGTTTGGCCACGAGGAAGATGATGGAATGATAGTCCCGTCTCCTTCGTTGGTTAAAATCTCCGGTTGAAAACTAGCAATCCACCTACTCTTCTGGAGCATGAATGCGAAGTCCTTTGCTTCTCAAAATATTTTACCGCCCAATTTATATTGGTGAAACAACTTAAGCGAGGAATGACTCTTCTTGATCCTTTGCTATTAATTAGCAAAATCAAGAAGACAAAAAAAAAAAAAAAAAAAAGAACCAAACGAGAGAAAAAAGAGAAGAAAAAAAATAATAATAAGCTTTTGAGAGTTGTTTTTTTCCTCTTCGTGCATCTGTGTATCTGTCTCTTCAGAGACCCACGACTTCTTCACTATTTTAGATAATCAAAACACCGGAGTTTTGATATTTCAAAACTCTCGGAGGGTATTAATAGAAGAGGTTTGACTAAGCCTTAACTCTTCTATTCCGTAAATCAAAATAACCCTTTAGTCCAGATTATTAGGTAAAAAATAATTTATTATTTTCTTGGACCCAATGAGTCTAAAATAATAATCATTAATTATTTATTTCATGGGCATATTAAAATAATTTAATAAATAATTATTGAGTCCAAATGATCTAAAATAATTATTCAAGCCTTTTATTAACTAATTTAAGCCCATGTTAATTTTTCTAATTATTCAATCTAGATTTAGGTCCTGAATAATTAATTAACTAATTAAACTAGATAATATATTTAATCTTTCTTATTTCTTTATTTTATTCCAGTTCAAAAATAAATTAGACTTCCTGAATAAAATAAAATCCCTTTTATTGAGACCATTTCCTCGACTTAAAATTAATTAGGACTTACGGGCTATTTCGAGAACCAAAAAGACTTTGGCTACTAAAATGACCAAAATACCCTTATTATATAAATAGTTGTATTTTACATTTTAAATATTTTTGAATATTACCATAAGAAAATATTGACTCCAAAGACAATGCTGCGTTAGCTATGTCTTCGACCTACAAGTGAAATAATTAAAATACCCCTTTACACATTACTGTGCATTTAGAGAGTAAAGAGTGTACTAATCCCTCTCTAAAAGACGTCTACCATCTTTAAGCTTCTAGTTCAATAACCCACGACTTCTTGGAATATTTTCGCTTTCCAAGGGGGCTACTCTAAAGCCAATATCCAAGTTATATTCCCCAGAACTCTAGATAATTAGATTATTCGAACAACCATAAGGGGCGATATAGTGTAGACGCTATTTTGTACAAGTCTGTCTTGGCTTACTAGTAACATATACCCAACATACAAGTATATTGGTCCTTCTAAAGAACCTCAACTATAGTATATCAAAGCATACGCTTTCAACTTTGTTAGACCACCAACTCATACTCAAGTTGTAGAGTACAAACCCATACTGTAGTAGTAATAGTCTAAGTTTTTATCACATAGTACTTTTAGAAACCACTACTACAGGTCCTGTTCTACGTATTCAAAATACGCTTGTATTATGAAATGAGAAGACTACTCATTGGTTAAAGGTAAGTCATTCCCTATTTAGAACTCATAACACAATAATCTTATTATGATGAGATCCCCATTCTTATCATTTGGTTAAGAACAATAATTTATGTATTAAGTATCCCATGGTCCATACCTTACTGTGAAAGACCTTCATTTACATGAATCATTTGCTTAAACACAATGAGTTTTTTTTAATAAAAATTATATACAAATATAAAGAAAAATTTACAAATAATTTCTAAAAAAATACTTTTATTAATACAAATTAAAATTATATCAGAAACCTAATCTGAAAACATTATTGTATTACAATCCCAATCGGATCGAGGGCCGGGCAATTTTGCTACGAAACTTGTGTGATGAGTTCACCACCACAATATGTTGTTCGCATATTCTGTGGCTGGGAATAGGTCACGTTACACGTAAAAAAATTTGGCAAAACGAAGCTTAGACTCTGTGGTAGTTAGCAATGGCTAATAGGCCGGTCCGCACGGTTTCGGGCCGTGCCGGGCTGGACCCGAGGACTCCAGGCGGGCCGGTCCGTGGCTTATTCTTTTTTTTTTCTCCTACTTAACATAATTTTTTAAAATTATAAAAAAGCCACCTTGAAGTGGTGGGGGATTTGGCTTGGACCCCTACCTGTTTTATTAATTAATAAAATAAAGATTACATAAGAGGGGGACTTGATGCCTAAACCTCTTAAAAATATTACAATGATTAAAATTTAAAAATATAATAAATATCTTAAAAATAAAATTAAATACATAATATTACTTATCCTAAATTCCTAATTACAAAAATACTAAACTAACTACTTGGTTTACCCCATTCATCATCTGAGTCATCATCAATAATCCACGAATTAGCTGTCCTATCTTCGGCTGCAAACCAACTACTACAACACATTAACATTTCCAAAGTTTGAGGAGTTAATCGAAATCTTCTTTCATCAATTGTTCGAGTGCTCTCACTGAAGACACTTTTCGATGGCACTGTAGAGACTGGTGGTGTCAAAAGATCACGTGCTATTTTAGATAAAATGGGGTATTGGCTTATATGAACCTTCCACCAACCACAAATATCAAAATGCTGATCTTCATTTTCTACCAAGGGCTGCATCTCGTAAATTGCCATCTCGTTGTAGGTGGTAGTCGATCTTTTTTTACGTTTTATAATACCCCATGGATTAAATACTGATGAAATTGAAGAGGTAGATTTTCGCGGAAGTTGAAAGTGACTACTAGATGATGAAGCTTACCTACTTAAACTAGGAGAATTAGAACAAGAAGACTCAAACTCATACAAATTATACATGTCAGATAAAGTTTTAGCTGTTTTATCTTTTATGTCTTTTATCATACATTGTTTAAATGCTTGTGATTCATCAAAATCTAATGTTTCATATAAATATTCAACAATACTATGAAAACCAGGCGTCTTTACTCTAGGATCCATACACAATGCCATACAATATAAAATAGGAATATCTTCATAATATTTTTTATATTTTTCAAACATACTTCTCATAAAAAAAACTATATTGGGGATGATACATATATTCACAAAAAATATGTGCTACCTTAGCAAGTGTTGGAAGAATATGATGAGTAGTGGGATAATAGGATCTCGATAAAAGTTCAGTAGCTTCTTTAAAAGTAAATAAAAATATTGAAAGTGCAGTACAATTTTCAAAATGAGTTTCAGTTAGTAGAGGTTGAAAATTATTACTATTACAAAATTCAATAAGTTGGTTTTGAAAAGGTATAACACTTTCAAACATATCTAACGTTGAGTTCCATCTAGTTTTACAATCTAATCTAAATTTTTTAAAAGATACATCTTGTTCTCGGCATAATGCCTTAAAATTTTGTTACCTAGTTGGGGAGGTTTTAATAAGTAAAACAACATTTCTAATTATATTAACAATATCATCAATATATTTATATCCTTCTTTAACACATAAATTAAGTATATGATAAGCACACCTAGTATGAAATAAAATACTAACTAACATAGGATTCATAATATTTTTTAAAATTGTTATGGCGGAATTATTATTTGAAGCATTATTTAAAGAAATAGAAATAATTTTATTTAAAATCCTATATTTACGACATATTTGAGTAATCATTCTAGCTATACTACTACCTACATGAGGATATTCAAATAATTTAAAACAAATAGTTCTTTTTTGTACTAACCAATCATGATCTATCCAATGACATGTAATGCACAAATAAGATTCATTAGTAATTGCAGTCCAACCATCACAAGTAAGAGCAAATTTTCAATTACAAGAATCAAACATAGCAATTAGATACTATTTCATTTCTTTATATATCTTTATTATATCATTTTTTAATATTGTTCTAGGAATTCTTTTCCATATTGGTTGACAACTATTTTGCATATATTGTTCATAATGTGGATTTTTTGCAAAATTAAAAGGTGATTTAGTTTGAACAATCATTTTAACAAATGCATTTCTAGTTTTTTCTATGATCATATTGAAAATTACCAACCATTTGACCTCCTGTAGTACGTATTTGTTGTTGTTTAAGTAGATTTTCTAACTAATCATTATGTGACCTTTTCATATGTCTAACTAATGTTTCCGTCCCTCCTCCCTTCTTATGTGCATATACTGCTCTACAAATTTTACATGTTACCCTATTACTATCATTATCTTTTTCAAAAAGATTCCAAACCATAGATATTTTTGTTTTAGTTGTAACATCCGTTGTTTCAACATTATCCTCACCTATATTAGATTCGTCGCGATTAATTATTGGAGTTGGTTGTGATTGTGAAACACTAACACTAGGCCTACTAGGACCTTCATCTTCATTACTTATTTCATTATTTATTAAATTCAAAGCTAGATCTATATTAAAATCAAAATGTGCAGATGATTGGGATGAAGAAAAATAATGATATTGATTTGGATCAATTATTTCTTAAAAAAAAAAGCAATCAAAATTCAAATAAAAGTTCAAAAAAATAAAGTATTAACAAATAATGAAATAAGAGAATTAAAATATATAAATAACAAATTAATTTAAATTTAAACAAATAACTAAAACAAATAAACAATTAATAAAGCTAAAATAAAAGAATGTAAGATTAAGAAATACTAACTTGTTGATGACCAAGATTCAAGAATAACAATACTTTGTTGAGCTTTTTACTTCTTATATCCACTATTCCGCTACTCAACAATCTTCCAAAATATGAAGACTTTCTTGAAGAATTGAAAAAGTATAACACAAAAATAAATTCTATTCTAATACTCTTTGTACAGAAAATGAATAAATTTGAGGATTATGAGAGAAAGATGAATAGAAATAAGAGAGAATTTGAGAGAATTGGAGAGTGTTTGATGAGTTTTTGGTTGAATTGTGGGGTATTTATAGAGTTTTGGGGGTTAGAATAGAGAATATAACCGTTAAGAACCAAATTACAAAAAAATAATAATAATTCAGCCATTTTAGGGGCTAAATTTAAAAAAAAAACTGAAGGACTGAATTGGAAAAAAAAAACAAAGAGAGCCGTTGGGTAACGGCTCTCTCAGGCGGGCCGGGGGTTTTACCCCTTGGCCCGGACCGGCCCTAGGCCCAGACCAGTGCACAGTGCACGGTTTGCCTCGCGGGCCATTGCTAGTGGTGGTTGAAGTCAAGCTGTGAAAATGTCCTCTCATATTACAGTGCGGGGAGACATTTGGATTGTTGATTTTATGTTTTCACAACACTCGGACCAACTTGTAGAGGAAAATTTCTTGATCCACGCCACCACCTTACCCTTGTAAAACGAAATGCTCCCCCTCTGTGAACCAAAAAACCACCATGACTTTCCTCTTGAGTCGCCTATTCATCTCCCTCAGTGTCAACCTCTTCCTCCCTCTCTCTCTTCATTGTCAACCCTGCTCTCGGCCAGCATCGTCAGCGTCTAATAAGATCTCAAATAGAAACTTTAAAAACCAAGAATAATCTCCATCACTTATTTGAGGAAGGGAGATTTAATGACATTTCACCAATGTTGAACAATAAAATAAACCAAAGTAGTTCTATTGCAAGTAAACTATTAAACAACTATTTTTTTAAAGCATAGTTAGTTCTTACAAGTAACTAATTGTAAACTTTATCTACCACACAAAATATGAAATAGACGGGAGAAACATCAACGACAGCAAAAAGATTACTTCTTGAGAAGTTTGAGAAGGTAGAACAAGAAGATATAGACAAACAGTACATCGAGCTATGCAAACCTTGCAAAAAAATTCTAAAGGATATTGATTAAGAACACACGCCTCCAAAACTATCTTTTGTCATATTTGTTACAATTATTGATCCTAAATCTCAACTATGTTTATTATTCTATTTGGCTATTTCTCTAGCAAGGCCATAAAAAAAATTATGAAGAGTGCTGAATAAATTATGTATGTATGTATGTATGTATGTATGTATGTATGTATGTATGTATGTATGTATGTATGTATGTATGTATGTATGTATGTATGTATGTATGTATGTATGTATGTATGTATGTATGTATGTATGTATGTATGTATGTATGTATGTATGTATGTATGTATGTATGTATGTATGTATGTATGAGTGTTTCAAATAATTTTTTTAAGAATAAATCCTACCACGATAAAAACTAAATATTCAAAATTTTTGTGTGATTAATATTTATTTATAAATTTTATTAAACAATAAAATTATATAAACTTCATTTTTAAAAAAGGGAAAAATCTCTGTGTGATGTCACCTAGGTATACACTATACATTATCACTAGAATATTAATTCCTCTTGTTGAATTTACTTGTTGCACTTGAAGAAAATACAGATAACAATAAAAATCTTGAATCTATGAACCTTTAAATGGAAATGAATAAAATAATATTTTTATTTTTAAAATAATATATAAAACAATTAATAACAAGTTTTAATTGAATAATAATAACAAGGATAAAATTTTAAAAAACAATAAATATCACCTTAACCTGTAACAACAACAACAATACCAAAAAACTAAGCCTTAATCCCAAGTAACTTGGGGTCGGCTACATGAACCAACGTCAGGCAACGTGTGGTCATCCACATGAATCCTCTCTCTCCACTTTCTTCTATCGAACGTCATACTTTCATCCAAATCTAACAAAGACATATCTCTCTTAATTACCTCTATTCATGTCGTTTTAGGCCTACCTCTACCTTTCCCTCTGTCTAACCTATCCTGCCTCACTCTCTCCATCGCCCTAACAGGAGCATCCCTCGGTCTTCTCTGAACGCGTCCAAACCAACGTAGACGACTTTCTCTCATCTTTTCCTCAATAGATGCCACACCCACCTTTTCCCTAATGATCTCATTTCTAACTCTATCCTTCCTAGTATATCCACACATCCACCGTAACATACGCATCTCAGCTACTTTCATTTTTTGAATATGACACATTTTAGCTGCCCAACATTCCGTACCATATAACAAAGCAGGTCGTACGACTACCTTGTAAAACTTTCCCTTTAAATTCAATAGTGCATTACGATCACAAAGAATACCAGTCGCACTCCTCCATTTCAACCAACCCGCCTTAACCTGTAACGTGACAAATAATTTTAGCAAAATAATAATAATAAATATGATAAGTAAATTTTACTAAAGAAAGTAAATGTTACAAGAATCTCTTTTAATATTTTGACATCAAGGTTAGCAGTCCCAATTCTGCTAAGTGCTTGACTCACAAATAAATAACCACATAATTGAGTGGTTGAAGCATTAAGTTATTTTTTTTAATTTTATTTGTCATAGTATTTGAAGCATTAAGCATTTTTTTTCTCTCTCTCTTTGTTTTTTCCCTTCCTGGCGCAAAAAACCTTGTCTCACGTTGATCCAAAAGATGGCTATATACTTGGAAAGAAATTCTTCTCAATTCAAACAAAATGTCCAATTTAAATTAATATTAATTTAAATAATTTTTATTTTTCGAGAATTATTATATATTCAGAACACATTATTTTTTTCGTCATTAATAATTAGACTTTATATTTATTTTATATTTAATAATATTTTATTAAATTTTAATAAAATCATCACAATCAAATTCTTATTCAAATATTCAAGTAAAATTGGGAAGGAAATAAAAAGGGGAAAAACAAATGTGTGGAGGGAACCATGTCACATCAATTGTGGTTGGCAATGAGTAAACTTTGACTTAAAAAATTAGTCCATATTCAACCTGTGATGCCCCAATCCTACATGGGATTAGGATGAGAAGTATGTATGGTATATAAGGATGGGCCTAAGTACCCATTGTCAACTTGGGATATCCATTTTGACCCAGTGAGGACGGTGGCCAAGTAGTTGACCGTGGGTGCTGCCCGGCCCATAGTCGCGCTCTTGGGTCCGCGGGCGCGGGGCGTGACATTTGGTATCAGAGAAGGTAACCAACTCCGGTATAGGAACTAAGTGCTACACCGTGCGCGGTGGGAGCCACCTCTAGAATCCCATACCGCCTGGTTGGTCCTGGGTTTGGCCTCTAAAGTATGGGCCTAGCGAGGACGTTTGGGCCTAAAGGAGGGGTGAATGTGATGCCCTAATCCCACATGGGATTAGGATGAGAAGTATGCATGGTATATAAGGATGGGCCTAAGTACCCATTGTCAACTTGGGATATCCATTTTGACCCAGCGAGGATGGCGGCCAAGTAGTTGACCGTGGGTGCTGCCAAACCCATAGTCGCGCTCCCGAGTCCGCGGGCACGGGGCATGACACAAACCCATTTAAATGTTACACTTTTAAGAGGTATCCATTCAAAATTGTTCTCTTACCATTTGTGCCACGCAAATATGAAGTTAACTTTATACTATATTATTTAACTAAATTTTTAGTAGAATAGTGACATTTTGAAAATATATATGTATTTATAATTAATACATATAAATTATTTTACAGTTTGCTTTGTGTAGAACCGAATCTATTCTTGTGATACTGTTATTGGTGATTTATCTTTTAAATACAATTTTGTTATCTATTGTTTTTTATTAACAATTTGGAACTAAACATTTCAACTACTAATTTTCTTTTTGTTCCGTTAAACTATAAATTTCAGTCCTGCATGTTTTAAGATATTGCAATTCAAGTAATCCATTATGATTTTAATTTTTTAAGACGACAATGGAATTTGCCTTTTCTTTTGTTTGTACTCGGATGTTTGTTTTGATTCATTGAAGGATTTCATTTTTTCATTTGCGCCCCCCTCTAATATAAGCTCTCTTTATTTTAGCTAAGTTATGTCTATTCCTTTAAAAGGAAAAAAAAAAGTTATTGTTGTAAATATTTGAATTAGTGGAAGCTCCACTAATTATGAATTTATGTGAATTATTAAGGAATTAGTGGAAGCTCCACTAATTAGTGGAAACTCCACTAATTATAAATTTTTATGGATGTCCATCATTTAGTGGAGACACCACTAATTAAGATTAGTGGAAGATAATGTATTCCACTAATTAAGAGCTCTATAAATAGAGCTATTCTCTAAGCTTATAATACACCATCATTTTGTGAAAGAATTGTGAGAAAAAGAAAGAGAGAAGTTTGAAGAAATTCTTGTGCAAAAATAGTTAGAGTTTTCTTAGTGTGTAGTGTGTAGATTTTATTCTAACACTATCCAAATTTTCTAACACGTTATCAGCACGAGTCTCTATCGTTATTAAAGCCAGAAGACAGGTACGCATTTATTAATCTCTATGGCTAACCTTGCTAACCTCGAATTTGTAGCCCTTGATATTACTGAAAAAATTATATGTCATACAGAAATGCATCTAAATGCTGGGAAAAAAAAGATCCATATGTCCTGTGGGCAATTTAAATTTGACCACCTGAAGATGGTCGTATTACCAACTGCACGGTATAAATGATTGCAACTGAAGTTGCAAAATTTTAAAACCGTGAATGAATATGGCTTCGCGATATATCAACTTACATTTCAATTAAAATTATGCGGAGAAAAAGTTACTGATGAAGATATATTGGAGAAGACATTCTCCATCCTTCATGCCTCGAATATTGTCCTGCAGCAATAATATCGAGAAAAATGGTATACACGGATTTAATTACTGCCCTCATCATTGCAGAGAAACATAATGAGTTATTATTGAAAAATCATGAAGTCAAACTAACTGGCTCAACAGCAGTCCCAGAAGTGAATGTTGTTGGCTCCAGCAGAAGCCATCGTTATAGTCGTAGTTGTGGCAATGGCCGTGGTTATGGTCATGGACACACTCGATATTTCCCTCAGCACAGAGCAATACTGACCACATAAAGTGGAACAGAAAAGATAATAAGGGAAAATGTTATTTCCATTAATAATAAGTATCACATCTTTGAGATGTTACATTTGGATGTCAATATATACTATATTACTGCTAACAGTTCAGAAAAAAAAATCTATCTCCTCTTGATCATAAGTCTTGTGTTCACTTGCATTTCCTTTATTCATCTCACTGGTGTTCACATGAACTTGAGGATGCATGCTTGTAGTTGCTCTTTTTCAATTGAGTTGACAAATTGAGGATGAATGTTTATAGTTGTTCTTTTTCCATATTTGCACTAGAGGAAGACAAACAGGTAGCAATTATAGATTTCAGTTCCTCTTCTTCGACATTCTCCTTCTCTTCCTTCTCTCTTGGGCCAGCATCTAGACTAGCAACAGAATTAGCCGTGACGTTACTGCGCAATGAGTCTTGGGATTTTCTCATCCCCTTAAGTTTTTTATTATATTTGGCCTTGAAGCATGCTTGTCTCAATTTCTGTGTTTGGTCCTCCAACTGCATATTAGGACTTTCTTCCACCAACTTCTTCTCACGTTCCAGTATCTCAATGGCTTCTCTTAACTTATGTCCTCCTTCGTCTTTATTTCACTCCTGTAAATCGAAGTGATATCATCGGCGGAGATACATTCATTCCAATAATTATTTACTTATTTCAGCAAATTACAAGTATGTGTGAGAGAAAACTTGAACATTCTTGATTAGGGTCTCCAAGCTTATCAACTTCCTGTGAGGCCATCGACGAATTCCCAACTCCCTACATCTGTTCTTGAGAGGGGTTAAGCCAATATTCAGTTCTTTGGCCGCGCTCTTGATTGACATGTAAAAGTACTGCGAAATGGTTTCTTTTGATAGTGTCTTGGAGCTATTACCCTTCTCCTCTCTCTGCCTCCTAATCCTCTCATTCTCCATAGAAATTTCATCTGCAATAATATCTTGAACTTCGATATTATGCATTTCATAGGTCCTCACTCCAAATTCGTTACCAAGACCACTCATTATTTTTCCTAGAAAAGGAAAAACAATATCAGTAAAGGTAATACTATGCAAAAGTCATGTTTGAATGTATGATAACCTGGAATCATATTCTGGCTTTGTTTAAAATCCATTAGGGAGTAGAAAGGATCATGCACAAGCATATCCTCATTCAGAGGAACAACATCAAAAGCATTCTCTTGAATGGGTAGATCAACAGCATCAAAAGCAATCTCTTGAATAAGTAAATCAAATTGAAAATCCAAAGTAGCATGTCCAGAACTACCATGGATTTACATCACAACAAACCAAAAGAGAGTTTAATTTCATTATTTCATTATTAAGCACACTAAAAAAAAAAAAAAAGGAAGCCCTCAAAAGTATCTCACCTGAAATTAGGCGAAAGCGGTTGGCTTGGAAAGGAAAATAGATCAAAATCTTCTGCGTTAGACCTGACATTAGGCGGAAGCGGTTGGCTTAGAAAAGAAAACACATCAAAATCTTCTGCGTTAGAAACCAAGTCAAAATTTGACCATGTCTCAAATGAATTACGAGTCTCTATATCTGCTTTGAGGTTTTTTATTTTTTTGATGTTTACTAATGGTTGATGATTGAGATATATATCGATACACATATATATATATATGTATATATTTGTACGAGGAAGAAGAAGAGATAGATGATAGATGGAGGGACGGAGGAGAAGAAAAGACAATGAGGAAGGGGAAAAGATGGTACCGGGAAGAGTGAAAAAAAAAGAGAATTTTTTTTCTTGGCATTTCCTACTTGTCATCATGTTCTTGCATTTCTTTTTCTTTTCCCTTATTCTCCTGTGAAATCATTATTCCCTAAATTAGGGGGAGAACAGAAACAGTATAAGAAAGATCTTGATTGAACAATATCATTAAATTATCATGATCTGCGTATAAGCGCGTGTGAACTTGAAGTTCAAAAGATAATTCATTTGCAAAGTATTGCAAATCCAAATCAAATGCCAGACACTTTTGTTGACTCCAGAAGAGTTACAAAATTGCATATTCTAGCCATAAATGCTCCTATTCGAATTTAAGTTCCAGCTGAACAAAAGATTATACCTATAGCTGCTGAGCCAAAAGCATACCAGAAGCATGGCCAACCTCTTGGTTCTAAAGATAAAAATCCTTGAAAGAAGAGAGGATGAAAGGATCCAGATGATCATATTAGAAAAGAATGATAAAGACCAAGAGAAAACTGATGACAAAGAAC
Source organism: Voacanga thouarsii (assembly GCA_026120185.1). NCBI lineage: Eukaryota > Viridiplantae > Streptophyta > Magnoliopsida > Gentianales > Apocynaceae > Voacanga > Voacanga thouarsii. The sequence continues at coordinate 1,934,199 of JANUWF010002273.1, forward strand.
AAGAAGTTGATAAAAGTAACACTGAAATTTCTATCAATTATACCACTTCCGGTAGAAGTTGGAATCGGACAGAAATAATTATTGATAATATGTTTGCATATAATATATCTCTTGATGTTATACAGGATAATGATGATCCTGAACCAATATCAGTTGATGAATTTTGGCATAGAAAAGATTGGCTACAATAGAAAGATGTGATTCAATCGGAGTTAAATGCACTGACACAACGTGAAGTCTTCGGACCTGCAGTATGAACACCAGAAGGTGTAAAACTTGTTGGCTACGAATGGATATTTGTGAGAAAGTGCAATGAAAATAATGAAATCATACGAGATAAAGTACAGTTAGTAGCCCAAGATTTTTTACAAAGACCAGGTATTGATTATAGTGAAACTTATTCTCCTGTTGTTGATGCTATTACACTCCGATATCTTATCAGTTTGACAGTACATGAAAAGATAGATATGCGCCTATTAGATGTTGTCACTGCTTACTTGTATGGAAATTTAGAAAATGATGTTTACATGAAAATCCCCGAAAGATTTCATATGCCTGAAGCATATAAACATTATCCTCATGAAAATTACTCCATCAAGTTGCAGAAATCATTATATGTCTTGAAGCAATTTGGGCGCATGCGATTCAATCGTCTTAGTGAATATTTATTGAAAGTGTGATTTAAAAATAACCAGGTATGTCCATGTGTTTTTATTAAGAAATTTGGTTCTAAATTTGTGATATATGTTGATGATATTAATTTTATTAGAACTCCTAAAGAGCTCCAAGAAATAATTGATTATTCGACATTAAGGATGTTGGTAAAATTACATTTTGCCTTGGTTCACAAATTGAACATTTGGCAAGTTTCATCAATCAACATATACAGCAAAAGTTCTAAAAAGCTTTTACATGGACAAAGCACATCCATTGAGTATTCCAATGATCGTCCAGTCATTAGATGTGAAGAAAGATTTTGACCTTAAGAAGATGATGAAAAACTCATTGGTCCTGAAGTACCATATCTCAGTGTAATTGGTGCATTAATGTATCTTGCTAACAATATATGACCTGATATTGTATTTGCTGTCAATTTATTAGCAAGATTTAGTTCTTTACCAACACGACGACATTAGAATGGAATTACAAGTCCTTCGATATCTCCAAGCAGCTACTTCTTCAAATCATATTGAAAGTATAGCCATTCATGAGGTATGTAGAGAATGTGTATGGTTACGATCAATGATTCATGATATTCGAGAAAGTTGTGGATTATCATCTATCAGAGATATTCCAACTCCTCTTTATGAAGACAATGCAGCTTGCATAGCTCAAACACAATGAGGATATATTAAAGGAGATCGGACAAAACATATTTCACCAAAATTCTTCTTTACTCATGAACTCTAGAAGAAAGGTGAAATTGATGTGCTACAAATTCGGTCATGTGACAAACTCGCAGATATTTTCACGAAGACTTTACCGACTGCAACATTTGAGAAATTGAGATATAAAATTAGTATGCGTCGGTTTAAAGATTTAAAGGAATCATTTCATCAGGGGGAGTAATAAACAAACATATAGAATAGTGTACTCTTTTTCCTTCATTAGATTTTTTTTTCCCACTGGGTTTTTATCTAGTAAGGTTTTAACGAGGCATATTCTTTATGTAATGGATGGACATCCAACGGGGAGTGTTGTAAATATTTGAATTAGTGGAAGCTCCACTAATTATGAATTTATGTGAATTATTAGGGAATTAGTGGAAGCTCCACTAATTAGTGAAAACTCCACTAATTATGATTTTTTATGGATGTCCATCATTTAGTGGATACACCACTAATTAAGATTAGTGGAAGATAATGTATTCCACTAATTAAGAGCTCTATAAATAGAGCTATTCTCTAAACTTATAATACACCATCATTTTGTGAAAGAATTGTGAGAAAAAGAAAGATAGAAGTTTGAAGAAATTCTTGTGCAAAAATAGTTAGAGTTTTCTTAGTGTGTAGTGTGTAGATTTATTCTAACACTACCCAAATTTTATAACAGTTATGTGATTTTAAAATGATGTTGGCTCCTTAATGAACTGCACAATAAGAATAAATCTTGTACTTAATAGGAATCAAAATTTGAGCGGTTTCAACACTTGTCATTTTGGGGAGTTCTCATAAACTGCATAATTTATTATCTCATTATAATTTTATTAGTTTGATACTCTTGTACAAAGAGACGCAAAAAAAAGTGTCAAAAAATAATTTTTATTTATGACTTCAAAATTTTCTAAACGCCTATTAGGTGCTTATAAATCACTATAATATATAGATAGATTTAAATAATGTTCATTTGAAATCATCTAAATATAATAAATTCATATGACTTTTTATATTAAAAAAATCATTTAAATTCAATTCTCTATATATCATAAAATGACGTTGTCTAGGGTCACAATAGAAATTGCGAACATTGCTAAGTATCACAATAAGAATCTTCCGTCACTATATATATATATATATATACACACACACACACACACACACACACACACACACACACACACACACAACTAAACTATCACTTCAACTCTAAATTTTATATTCTTCCCTAATATTCATTCTTCACAAGATCTCTTTGAGTGATTTTCTCTCGATTCTTTCCTATTCCGTCTTGAACTCTGCTTGCCTTCCACTTCTCATGTTGGCTCCCCAACCACTGGACTCTAGTTGGGGGAGGCGTTCTTTCGCTTCCTTATTGTTGGACCAAAAAAATGTCCAGCCCATTTGATTGGAGCAAAACAAAGGCCCACAAAAACAAACGAAAAGAAGAAAACAAAAAGGAAGTTAAGGGTGAATCGTTGAGACGGTGGGAAGCAGAAGAACAGAGCTCAGTGAAAGCCTTTGTTTTCTCGAATGTTTTTTTGATCCTCAATTTGGATAGTAATTCAGAGGTCGATTGGGATGAAATTTGGTGCTACATAATCTTCTCAACCAAAACTTCTCATTTATCAATTTAGATTTTGATTTTGGTAATATTCTTCCAAACTCAACTATTGTTTGGTTGTAATTTTGGAAGAAGATATTAGTGTATTATTTGATGTGTCTCTTTTTATGTAGAGAAGACTTTCGTATTGTCCATTATTATTGGTGTCAGTGGATCCCTCAGATTTTCTTAATTTATTCCTATTTTTTATTAGCACTTAGGGAAAGGCGGGTGATATTGCCAGAGCAATTTTCTTTTTGCCAGAGTAAGTTTTAGTAAAGTGATAATATTATCCTTCCTCAAAAAGTCCATTCTCTCTCTCAACATTCAATATTTTCTGTCTTCTCTCTTCTCTCTCCATCCTTTCTCATCCTCCTTTTTTACTGTTCTCTTTCTCTCTCCTCGTTCCTTACTCATCTCATCTCCTCCTTTCCTTTGCAGCCTTTATGCAATTGCTCCAACATTTAATATTTTCTCTATCCTCTTCTCCTTCTTCCTTTCTCGTTCTCATTCCTCACTGTTCTCTTTCTCTCTCCTCTCTCCTCTTTCCTCACTTATCTTATCTCCTTTCCTTTGTTGTTCTTCAGGCAATTACTGCGTATATTAACCTCAATAAAATTGATACCCGTAAGAATGCTTGAAGTTTTTTCTTTTTCTCACTTATGTTTCTTTGGCTTCTTATGTTTTGGTTCTTTTGTGTGTGTGGTGATGGTTTTTCCATTTTCAGTTTGCTACAATTCAAGCACCGAACTTGGGCTTTTCTTTATATAATGGATGAAGTGGGATTACATGACACACTTAGATGGAACTAAATCAAGATCCCAAGAATTTAAGACCCAAATGCAATAGACATTTGTTTTGATATTTCAATGTAACATGCAAATTCACTCTTAAGCTTAGAATGGTTTATCAGTATCTTTATTTTAGTTTTCAGATGTTTGAAAACTGTTAATCCATTAAATAAGTTATTTTTTGGCAGTTTATAGGATAAAATATGTATTCTGTGCACATGAACATTCAACAATTTGGATATTAATTTGAAATAGAAAATCAATTTGGCAATATGTACAACCTCATTACCAGTGCCTTGGATTCACATTTATAAATTTAATCTTTGTAGGTAGGATTGATATAGGTACCAAAGAGAGCCGAGCATTATGGAGAAACTAGTAGATGAGTACTCTAGCAATATCTGCAATCTCATTACCAGAAATTGCATAGAGGGGAAGATGGGGAGAGAACGAAAATATCAAGTAGGAAAAAGGAAAGAGGAGAGAGAGAAAGTGAAGAGAGATTAATCATAAGATTAGAGAGGAAAAATGGAAGATATTGGTGGAAGAGAGAGAGAGAGAGGGGGGGAGGAAGCGAAGAAGAAAAGAAATATGCCGGGAAGAGAAATCTAGATAAGAGAGAGAAAATACTAAATGTTAGGGTGAGAATTAATTAAAGGCGTTATTTTTAAAGGGCAATATTATCATTTTATTAAAACTTGCTCTGGCAGGAGGGGAGCTGCTCTGGCAATATCATCAGCCTTAGGGCAATAGTTTTGGTCTTAAGATAATTTATTATGGGTTTTTTTATCAGAATGGCCCCGGGTGTTTTAATTAAAAAATGATGCATTCAGTGAATGCATCCTACTTCGAATAAGGTTTTAATAGCCATTCCCCTATTTCCATTTTGCTACTGCTAACAAAACCTTATGTTGCTATGGTGATTTTTTTTTGCAAACTCCAATCGGCTGCTGCCACAAATCTACTCAATCAACTGCCTAAATTTTGTATACCCATTCTGTTGTCCCTTTACTATTGTCCATTTCTTGTCTAGGATAGATTGGGGGTATTGGGTATTTTTTGTGTTTTTTTGGAAGGCAGAGGTGGCAAATTTGAGGCATCGCTAGAGTTTCCTAAATTGTTCATCCCTTAGTCTAAGCTATATGGAGGGTTTTTTTTTTTTTTTTTTTAGTGTTTTGTTGGTTTTTTTGGAAGGTAGAGGCACTCAAAAGGGGCATTGTTTAAGAAGGTCTTCATGGAAGAAGAATGGGGTTTGTCTATGAGTTTTTTATTTTACCTTTATTTTTTTCTAGAATAATGATGTGATTAATGTTTTCATTGTAATTTGACATTATTTTGGGATTCATGACTTTTAATAGTATTCTTGGTATTTGATTACTTGACATTAGCTATTTGATCAATTTATTAGTATTCTTGGTTTTTGATTACTTGTTATTATTGAAGAATTGATGAATTTAGATTTGCTTCTAATTGACTTGGGAAACTATGTTAGGAGTTGATTTAATTTCATTAATTTCATATTTGTTATCTTTTAATAGATTTGGAAAACAAAGTTAAGAACAAAGAACCAAGGTAATTAAATATTAGTTGATTTCACCTAAATTATAGGATTATTAGCTAATTTTATATTCGTTATCACCTAAAGTTAGGGATAATTGTTGAAGGATGAATTTAATGCATCTTTTGGTTATGTTGATTTGATTGGAAAATATACTAATTTAATTATGAGATAGTGAGTCTGTGACTTGGGAAACGATTGGATTCTATTATAATTCCTTCTTGATACCAAGGTAATAATTAATTGTGATAATTGCTAAGTAATTCATTGCCATATCTTTAAGAATATTTGTTAAATTGCATATTCTTTCATCATTGAGTTGTATATATATTTCTTTAATTTTCTTTTTATTCCCTTATTACTTTATTGAGTCGGTTAAACAATAAATGAAAGATAACTAATGGTAGTTATTCCTTGAGGATCGATACTCATTAATTCTCTATACTATACTTACGATGAGTATACTTACTCATATGTATAACTTGAGGATTAATGTTTTAAAACTTGGCTAGGGATGTATTTAAATTTGTATGATTTTTCTACACCGAAATTTATGCACCAGGTTTATATGAAGATCTAATGTATGTGTTGGATAAAGAGTGAACTTTAAGTATTTATGAACATGATTTGATAATAGGATGATCGCATGATGTTGGTTGGGGTCCTGAGACATCAAATGTTGTAGTGATATGAGTATTGAATGTGTGATTAGGGTATGTATGTATTCGTTGGAGACGTCATTATATTTTGGAATAGAAGAAATAATTATGCTTGTAATGTTGAACAATCTAATCATATATGCTATTCATGGATATTATTTTATTATTATTTATTAAGATTAATACTTATTGGCACTATTAACATTATTAATAAAAAAATAAAAATATTACTTACTATTAAAATTATTATTTTATTATTATTACCATAACTAATATTTATTAGTTAATTATTTATATATTCACTTATTATGTTTATCATTTATTAATTTACTAATATGGTTATTTATTTAATTATTTACTTAATTAATTAATTTATTTACCTATCTACTCATGTATTTATTGTTCATAACTTATGTATTTATTTATCAACTCAACTTATTTATTGTTCCTAACTTATTTATTATGATTTAAGATTTATTTAATATTTATCAATAATTAATTAGTTATTAGTTATTATTTAATTATTTACTCTTGATAACTATTTATTAGTTACTTATTATTTAACATTAATTAATTATTAGTTGTTAGTTACTATCTTGTAGTTATTTATCAATGGATATTACTTATTATATATTTCCTATCTATTATATTTATCTATTTGTTTACTTATCTAATTAATAGTTTTCTGGAGCATGCTACTTAACTATCGTCTTAGTACATAATAATTATTTAGTACCTAATATTTTAGTTGTCATATTATTTAGTACAGGATATCTTTTTATTGTTTGAGTATCTACTTTTATTCATGTGTTATGCCAGAGTCCCTCATATGCAAAGTTTGGTCTAATAGAAGGAACCTTGAGAGTTGAATCTTAGATTATTATGTCTAGAAGGGTAGTATTTAATTGAGAATTGGTGATTTTCTTGTGTAGATGGGAGTAGGACTCGAGCACGAAGAGTAAATCACAAACTCAAGAGTTTGAGTGAATTTGAAAAGTAAGTCCTTGCATTAAAATATTAGGTTCTAAAGCACTGACTTGCAAGTCATTTGTGAAATGTATGTTGACTCAATTTTGTGAATTGGAATGCAAGCTCGATTATTTTAGACTAAAATTTTTTTATTCGAATAAGGGTTTAAACAGAAAATCTCATTTCATTTATAAAACAATTTTACAACAATTTATTTGGAAACCATACTTGCATGACTAAAGTGTTGAAAATGTTTATATTGAGATTTGGACTTTGAACAATATAATAAAGCGTTGAGTACTCAATAAGGGTTGACTACTAAGACTAACCTTTAAAAGGTAGGGCAAGTCTCTCAATAGGAGGCCACCTCTGAGAGATGATCTCTATTCGGAAAAAGTGACAGTTTATGTAGGTTAAACTAGTCCGAGCTAGCACCACAGACCAGATGGGTTGTTATTTCTGGATGAACATTCAGTAAGTTATAGTAAGAGATGGAAGAATATCTTATCCAGTGGGCCATACACCCACTTCACTGTGATGCAGGGTTTCATGGTAAGGTTATGATGCAAGGTTTCATAGCTTGTTTATTTTTGTATGGTTTTTATGTGTTATACGTTTTATTATGATTTTGGCTTCAACGTATCACTCACTGTTGTTTATGGGAAAAATGATTAACTTGCAATCATCCTTTAAGAAATGATTTCTAAGTGTATTTATGAAGCTTATTTTATATCTAATAAGAGCACACACAGAACTTATTGAGATATAATTCTCACAATCCTTTTGATGTCATATTTTTGGATCTGCCAGCTTTGATGTTTGAGTGCTATTAGGAGATAGCTACATTTTATTTCTTGATTTTGGTTCTGTTTTGAGAGTTTTTTTATTTCATGTGTATCAAGAGACTTGTAGACAATGTTTTCTCTTGTAATGAGATTTTGAAGTTATTTTCATTTTATTTTATATCATTGCCCAATTATAAAGACCCCCTGGTCTTTTAGACGGGGCGATATCCCTACTTTTTTGGGGTACATGTATAGTGGGGTGTTACAACACGTGAGAGAGTGAAGTGAGGAATTTTTCCTATGTTTCTACTTAAATTTTGCAAGTATTTCTCACGAAAAAAAATTCATATTGGCTAGTTGGAGTGAAAGTAAGGGATATGACTATGATGAGGGGTTTTGTTCCAATGGAAATAGTTATGGGGAATATGATGAATATAAATAAATATGAGAAGGATGATTATGAAAGTACAAGATATTTGAATGAATGTGATGAAGGGCCAAGTATAAGTGGAAGAAAATATGATAGCTATGAACGAGATTCTTGGGGAAATGATAAAGAATCTGAGAACTTGAGTTCTATGGATGAATGAAGTAGGAGGAGTGAAAACATTGGAAAACCTTATTTGAGTAGGGAAAGATATGGTACTTTTGAAGAACAAAATTGGGAATATAGAGAGGAAGAACATGGAGGTGTAGAATATTGGAACGAGTGATTTTATGATGGAGGAGTACAAAAACATTCAAAGCATGAAGTGCAAAAGAATTTGAGGGAACATTAATGAAAGATATGTAGGAGTTATAAGCACACTTCTTATGAGTGTCCAAGAAGAGTTAAGCAAAGAAGGAAGAGTGAAGTGCATAAGACACCGGAAGAAGAGATACAAGGAAGGAGAAGTTGTAATTGTTCTAATTGTTTGAGTGATGGCCATTATTACTACAAGTGCCCCAAATTGCTACAACTAGAGGAAAATAAAGGAATGCAAGTGAAAAGGAAAGAGTTTCAAGGCTTTGCAATTAAGGTGCAACAAATGAGTAGTGGGGAGTTGACTTGTGAGATTTATTGCAGCAAAAGACACTCTAAAGTTGATTGTCCTAAAAGGGAGGAGTTTGAACATTTTCAAAGGGCACTTGAGGAGAATAGACAAATTGAGAAGCAACAAGATAGACTTGAGTCCAAAGTGGCTAAAAAGAATAATGTAGTTGTTGAGGTACAAAGAGGAGCACGAAAAGGAAAAGGAAAAGGGGGAAGTGAGCGAGAGAATGAAAGGGTTGATAAGGTTGAACAAAAAGAGCCATCAGACCTAGAAGGAGAAGAGAAACTTAGTGATGATAGAGAGCTTGATGGGGGCCCAATATGTTCATTGGAAAGTGTTACTAGAGAGTTCACAAACATCCTATTCTTTTTAGAGAATAGGTTACAAACATTAGAGGCGTTGGAGGAGAATGAGCAAGAAGGAATGTAGCGTGATGGTATTGAATTTGTTAAAGAGAAAAAGAGTCCAAAGAATAAAGTGGAGAAAGAAGCTCTAAAACAAATAGACAAAAAGAAGAATTAGCTAGAAGTGGTGCAAGAACAAAAGAGAAAGAGTGAAGTTAGTAAGAGTGGACCATATAGTTCAACAACTCAAGGAAACACCAAATCTAGTAAAGAAAGAAAGAAAGAAAAGGGAAAAGCCTTATTGGAGTCACAAAGGAGTAGAACTATCAAGTGCTACAAGTGTATGAGATACGGGCATACTTTTTAAGAATATCCAAATAAGAAGATGGTATTCATCAATTAAAAATGTAACATTTTATCCAATAGGAAAGAATGTGGTGAAGCTATGAATGGTGAGTTTGAAGGAGACGTAAGTAGTAAAGAAGGGAGTATAGTTGAGCCAATTTGTTCATTAATTGGAGTAAAAAGGCAAGTTGAGATTACTTGTGAAGAAGAAGAAAGATGACAAGATTTGCAAAGAGAGAATATATTCTTTTCAAGGTTTTTTATCAGGCAAAAGCAATGTAGTATGCTAATTGATCGGGAAAGTTGTAAAAATGTAATTAATGTTACATTGGTAGTGGAATTAGGAATATAAATCTTGAAACATCTTAAACCATACAAGTTATAATGGTTGAACAGTTGTGGTGAGGTGGAGGTAAACAAACAAACTAAGGTTACAATTGACATAGGAGCATACAAGGATGAAGTGGTTGCGATATCTTTCCCATGCATGTGGAGAAGGCCGTGGATATGACAGAGATGTGGTCCACAAAGGGAAAGAGAACACCTACTCCTTGAAGAAAGATGAAAAATATCATCCTCCTTCCCTTATCTCCTAGTGAGGTTTTAAGAGACCAAAATATTTTGAAGGAGAAACAAAAAGGAGAGGAAAGAGGAAAAAGAGAGATAAAAGAAAATGGGTGAAAAAAGAGATAAGAGGAGGAAAGAAAAAGAGTAAGGAAAGGAACACAGGATTGAGATACAAGAGGAAGAAGGGAAAATAAAAGAAGAGAGTAGAGATACAATTGAGAAAAAGAAAGGATATGGAAATGAGAAGAGAGCGACCACCTCAAATTTGAGAGAAAAAGAAGAGAGAGACAAGCAAGAAAATGAAAAAAAGAAGAGAGAGTGTAGGTAAAATGAGAAGAAAAATATGGGTAGTGAAAAGAAAAATCAAAGAAGTTAGTGAGGAACAAAGGTAAGACATTTTACCTACACAAGATTACTCTTGTTTGAAATCTTATACAGGTTTGGATTTGTGGTCGAATCATTTCAAAGAAGGAGAAAATTATAAGAATCGCCCTAAGCATGAAGGCCACTCCAAAGAAGGGGAGAGAGAAGTTCATGCCACAACTTATAGCTCCCTTAGGTAAGATCCATTTTTAAGAGAATTCAAGGAAGACTTCAAGCCAAAAAATCCAATAGACCAAGGACTAAGATATTTGTAAGTAATGGATGGTGAAGGAAAAGCCAAAACGAGCAACAAAGGAACAACAATTCTGTTGAGTGATCAAGTCAACACAAAATCAAGAATTGAAGACCAAATAGGGAAGTAATAGAATGCATGCCAAAGGAGCATCAAAAGGAACTAAACTTCTCTCTAAGTCCTTTTGAAGGCTCAAGGGAGATATTATAACAACAGAAGAGATCCGAAACAAAGTTGGAAGGTAAAGCGCAAAGAAAGCAACTAATTTTTAGAGATCAAACAATTACCTGGACAGAAGGCAATCGGCACTGGCCAGGCTAGACCAACCAGGTGCTGGCTTCACCCTGAAGATGCAACCTGTACAAAGCAGAGGGCACCAGGTGCTAGCCTGGCGAGCCAACCCAGCTCCGGCCAATTACACAGGCACTTTTTTGCTGAGTTAATTTTGCTTTATTTTTTAAGGTCAAACATTGTATTTTATGTTCATTTCTTAATCAGATTTGTGGGGTTACAACTACCCCATAAACTCTTGTAATCAACAACTATTAGATATTAGACATTAAAAAAATCTAAGTTTTCTCTCTTGAGAGAGTTTCAGGGTGATCCTCTTAGGTGATTCCTATAATCATCAAGACCAAATTAAAGGGTTTAGTTTTACCTTTGATCTTGTCTATAAATTTTAAGGAATAATCTCAACTTCTTCTCTATTCTTATATGTTAGATTGCCAATATGTTTGATAGGATTAAGTTTAGGTGCCTTTAAATTTCTATCTTTAATATTCTAATATATTGTTAGATTAAAATAGGTTAGATTCACATTATCACAAGAGTATTAATTTGCCCTACATTTTAGTATTGTGTGTGAATTTGGTAGGAAATTGAATGTCCAACTCTAGGTTCTTCGTTCTTGAATTTCAAGGGGCTTTCCATGATCATATCACTTTGCAAGTCAACTTTACCAAGAAAATTGAAGGCTTTCATCTAGATAATATTTTGCCATTAGACTTTGTACTATCTTCTATGGGATTAAAGCTAGCATCTCTATGTAGCTTTGTAGCTCTTAGGTAGAAAATCTCGATCACATATTTAAAGATTGTATGAGGCTTACTAAATTATTGCAGCAAAAAACCATGGATATTGGATTTCACCTTGCAAATAGGCATATATTTCGGTTCATCCTTTCTTGGTGTTTTTGTACTATTAAAGTTAGAGATTATGCTCGAGTTTTTATTGTGGTTTTCCTTTAGGAGGTTTGGAAAGAACGTAACGAATTCACTACAATAGAGATATGTTGAATATTGGCAAGAGTATTAATGAATATCTTTCTACTCGTTGGAGAACTCTCGACCTTTATCCTGTTAACTAGACCTTCAAGTTCAAGCAATTATCCATCCAACGTATGTTGGAAGACAGCAATTACAACCTCAATCAAAGCAATATGTTGGTTAAAAACTCCTACTCATGAAGTTATTCTTATTGCTGATGATGCATCAAGAGGCAACCCTACCCCATCAGGTATTGCGGAAATCATTCAGGACTCATCTGGGCATTTTGTGTTTGCTTTTTCACAAAACACGTTAACTATGCAAGTATAACATATATGCTAAGGTGAGAGTAGTTCTACATGGCCTTAGATGGTGTTTGCGATTACAGTGCAGCAATATTATTGTTCAGTCGAACTTACAACTCATTGTCAATCAGTTGAATGGCACACTTTCGTAGTCTTGGAAGTTGAATACTCTCTTCAGGCAGATCACAATGCTTCAACGTTCCATTGCCTCATGTACATACGTTCATATTTATAAGGACGGGCATCAGATAGCTAATTGTTAGCAAATCATGGTTGTAATATACTTGCTCAGGAGCATTTTTCCACTTTTGTAGTGCTTCCATAGAAGCTAGAGGATTATGCAATCTTGACAGATTATAGATTCCTACTCTATACATTAAGCACTCTGGATGAGGACACTACAACAAAAATCTATTTTAGCTATACTCTTTTAACGTCATTAATTAAAAGTGTCCATATAATAAAGATATTCCCAACGTTTATAATAAAATGTCAACAAATAAAAAAATATCCCATCACTTTTTATTTTAAGCGTTGACATATTATATATTTTTCTGACATTAATGAAAATATGTCGTAATATTACAAATATTTTTGATACATTTTTAAAAAGCAATATTAAATTAAATAACGTCAAACAACTATGAAACTTTTTGATATAAATGTCGTCTCATTCAAAAGTATAAGGACACTTTAAAATTAATTGTCCCGATTCAAAAAGAATTTTTTAGTTGACATTAATTAAAAATAACTCAATAATATAAATATTCTTGATATTTAATATAAAATGTCGACTAATTAAATATTTTTCGATATAAAATAAAAGAGTCAACTTATTTTATATATTCTTGACATAAACAAATAAAATAATTGGAATACAAAAATATTTTCAATACTTTTTTTAAAAAGTAATAATTTAATCATGTTAAATAATAGAACACTTAAGTGTCATCTCATTCAATATTTTAGAAACGTTTTTAGTATAATCGTCTGTTTTTTATTTTTAAAATCCACTACAGGAAATTTCACCAGCCAATACTTAGACTAGGCATTTTTTCTTTCTTCTTCCATTTCTTCTTTGTGTTTCTTATTCCTTTCTTCTCTCCCCCTTCCCCCCCCCCCCCCACCTACTTCCACATTCGGTAGCCTTGTCGCCAGCAGGCTATCCCCTCCGTCGCCCCGCCACTTATTCTTTCTTTTCTTCATCCCTCCCCCTTCTACTACCACTTTCTCCTTGTCTTCTTCTCCCATCTCCTCTATTATCTCTGTTTCTCCTCCCTAGCTTCTTCATCGCCGCTCCAGCCCACTACTCGCAATACCAGCCACTGGTGTAGTAGAACTCTCCATTTCTCACACTTGCAAAAGGTAATTTTTTTTTCTATTTTCCTTTAATGAATTTCTTGCTCTGTAGTTGTAATTGTAATTATTTCTTTATGCTTTGTACATTGTGTGTGGATTTGATCTTTTCTTGCAGTTTATTTTAATTTCAATTGAAGAATTAAAGTTCTAGATTTTTCTTGGGTGTCCTAAACCTTCTTCTAAAGTGCAAATGAAAATTTTACCTTTTGGGTTGTTCTTTTGTTCATATTTTTCGTGCAATTTTTGTTTAATTATTTAGTGGTGGTAGCTCATTTTGGATTTATGCATGTTGGTTTTGATGATTATTGATTACCTTTCAAATTTTACATTTTTCTCATTTTGTGCAATTTTTTATAGATTAGGTTGCAACATCATGAATATTGAGTACCTTTAGTAACATTTTTCCCCCCTAGAATCATCATAACTATTGGACATCTATCTGTAGCAACCAACTATATTGTTAGGCAATGGTGCAAAAAGGGGAAGATGAGTCTATTTGTAAGAATTCTGTGTGGAAAATAATGAACTAGTGTTTTCCCTTTGATTCCATTCTGAAATGTTTAGGTTTTTCCTTATCTTCAAGATGTCATCTATGCCATGAAAATGAAGAGTATTTTCAGCACATTTTAGTTAGTTATCTAGTGTCATAGTCAGTGGGTGAAAAATTGGCATATGCACTAGGTGAAACCCAATGGTGAAATTCTGTGGATGTTTTAGGATGCAGAAGATGTTTTAATTATGTTGAGAATATTGTTTTTGTTTTAATTTTGTGGAGTTATGAAGGCACCGAAGATTCTTGCAGACATTGTGGAGTTAGTGGCTGCTGCTAAATATGTGGATTATAGGTTTGATTTGGTGTGTCTTTGTATGGCCAGTAATTTCTGTCATTTTGTTTCTGCTTCTCGTTTGAAACTTGCTTGAATTTTGGTGCAAATGGATTAAAAATGAGAAATGCTGGTCCAAGTTACAACTTGAAGTACAAGGCACAGAGTACACATTTACTACAATTTTTTTTAATTCTAATTTGTTAATCTTGCTCTTAGAGAGGAGCATAGTTTGATTACAAATATCAATGTTGCCAAAAGAAAATTAATTTTGGGCTAAATATTATTGATTAAGAGTGGGACTGGATTATTGAATGAAGCTAAATATCATAGCTTAAAGAATTCATTCTCTTGTGGTCTAAACTAGGATTTTGTCGATTAACAATTGTTTTACTCAGAACTGACCTCAACATTATATTATATTGTTATAAGGTGTATTATTCTATTTTGGTTATGGAATAATGCATTCTTATTTCCATTTGATAAAGTTTCCATATCAAGTGATCAACTTATTTTCAAGAATTAAATTTTACCTGTAAATGGGGGATAGTTAGCGAGTTTAGTGATGGTGCTTTTAGTCTAACTCGTCAACTTGGCTTCGTTTTGTATTAATTGTGTTCACTTGAATTTCTCTATCAAGTTAATTAAATTAATTCCTTTTTGGATAATCTACATTGGCAAACTATTTGGTGGAACACTTTAATGCCCTCAGTAATTTGGCTTCAATGGCAAGAGAAAGCTAGTGGTTTCTTCCAATCCTCAGGTAATTAATTGCAAATGCTATCAAATGTTTGTTGGCTTCACTTGCCATATATATTATATATTTTGTATTATTTTACTACATGGTCCAAAGGTACTCAAAACCATCCAGAAGTGTTAGCAAAGATAAACAATATCATTTGTAGTATTCTCTTTTCAAGTTCTCAACAGAAATTTAGGAGGTGCTATTTAGCATATTTCTCCCATGAATCAATATGCCAGTACTTTTCTGCTGTCACATCACACACTAATCGTTCTACATCTCTTCTAATTTGACAGCCTATAGTTATTGGTTACTCTGCAATGAATGAGAATATGCAAGAGATATATCCTTATTTTGCTGATTTGTTGTCTTTTATGCATTCATAGATATAAATTGCACATGTTTTAATGTTAAGTAGCTACATGCTTTCTTCCAAAAAGATGACATTTGGATTTGGAGGTGTTTTTGCACTTACTCACAAGCATAATTATAGTTCAGGCACTACAAAAAAAGTAGTTTTTGACAAAGCTTTTATTTGTAACATAGCAAAATCTGTGGTGAAATTTTGGTTTTTACTACAATTTTGAATTCCATGGCATATAAATATTTTTTGTAACACTTTATTTTGTCACGGTTGCATTTTTGTAGGTAAAATTTCGTTTTTACCACAGATTTAAAAATTATTTGCGTAAAAATTTTACCACAGAGATTTCAAATTGTGGGTAAAGAATTTTTTTTTTCTTATTTTATCAAATATTAAAAAATATCAACATAAAATGAAAGCTTTCATTAGATACCATGATTGAGGTAATTGTTTATATTCAAGTAGTTATGTGTTCAAATCTTGATATTACTATTTTATTAATTTTTATATAGTTTTTTTTTTTGACCAACCACCTAATTTTTTTGGATATTTTTCTAAATATTATACTAGATTATGTGCTAAAATATATCCAATTACCTTCAAAATTTGTTATAACACTTTTCTTAGTAATTTGAACAAATATAACGATTGGATCATTAATTTGATACGCTTATCTTTGTAAATGCGTTAGGTTTTGGATATTTTTATAGATATTATGCTTGATTATGTGCCAAAATATATCCGATTATCTTTAAATTTTATCATAATACCTTTTTAGTAATTTTAACAAATCTAATCGTTAGATCATTAATTTGATACGCCTACCTTTGTAAATGCGTTAGGTTTTGTATATTTTTTAAGATATTATGCTAGATTATGTACCAAAATATATCCTATTACCTTTAAATTTTGTTATAACACTTTTTTTTTAAGTAATTTTAATAAATCTAACAGTTGACTCATTAATTTGATACGTCTATCTTTGTAAATACGTTGGATTTTGGATATTTTTCTAGATATTATGGTAGATTATATGCCAAAATATATCCAATTACCTTCAAATTTTGTTATAACACTTTTCTTAATAATTTTAACAAATCTAATGGTTGAATCGTTAATTTGATGTCTGTTTTTGTAAATGTGTTAGATTTTGGATATTTTTCTAGATATTATGCTATATTATGTATCAAAATATATCCGATTACCTTCAAATTTTGTCATAACACTTTTCTTAATAATTTAATAAATATAATGGTTAGATAATTAATTTAATACACATATTTTTATAAATGCGTTAGGTTTTGGATGTTTTTCTCGATATTATGCTTGATTATGTGCCAAAATATATCCGATTACCTTCAAATTTTTTCATAACACTTTTTGTAGAAATTTTAACAAACCTGATGGTTGGATTGTTAATTTGATGCACTTATCTTTGTAAATATGTTAGGTTTTGGATATTTTTTTAGATATTATGCTACATTATGTACCAAACTATATCCGATTACCTTCAAATTTTGTTATAACATTTTCTCTAGTAATTTTAACAAATCTGATAGTTGGATTGTTGATTTGATATGCTTATCTTTGTAAATGCGTTAGGTTTTGGATATTTTTTTAGATATTATGTTGGATTATGTATCAAAATATGTATGATTACCTTCAAATTTTTTCATAAGACTTTTCTTAGTGACTTTAACAAATTTAACGGCTGGGTCATTAATTTGATACCCCTTTCCTTGTAAATGAGTTATGTTTTGAATATTTTCTAGATATTATACTATATTATGTATCAAAATATATCTGATTACCTTCAACTTATGTCATAACATTTTTCATATGATACTAACCAAGTACTATTGTATCCATACTATTATGATAGAATAATCATCCATTTTTCATATCCGATTACCTTTAATCGCACTATTGTATCCATACTATTATGATCCTAACCAAGTAGAATAATTATGTAGTATATGAAATAGTGAAAATTATATAATTCTTGCTGATTAAATTAATTCATAGAATATAAATTAATAATTCAATTAAATTACATAGTAAATATTTTTTAAGGAAAAAAGAAGAAATTTTGCATAACAAACTTAATTATTTGTCTTTTAATGAAAAAAAAATTAAAAAATTATCAAATTTTGATTTTTTAGAATAGGGACAACTTTGATTAACTTTGTCAAAATTATTTGTCTTATATACCATTCACACATTCAATAAGAATGTCTTGTGGAATCAAGGTGTCACAGTATTTATTAATTTTGATCTATCGCCAGCGGGATTCGAACCCCCACACTACGGGAGCACGGCTGGCAGCCATTACAACCTATCCTCACTTGCCAGCTGAGTTATGCCCCGGGGGCAATTTTGATCTATCATACTTATTGTTTGTGGTTCAACTTGCTCACCAAATATTTTATTTTTGGTCAATTTAGATCTATTTTGAAATATTCTTGAAATTATCTTAAATTTTAGAGGAGATTTTGTTTGGAAGAAAAATTTAAAACCCCATTCACCTCCTCTTCATTTTTTTCAAGTTTGTTTGTTGGAATCCCTTTAATAGCTCAACTAAATACTTAAAATTAATTAATTATATACTTATTTTATTAATTGTGTTTAATAACAAATAATAATAATAATAAGTACTTAATTAATTACGTGCATTTCATACCAATTTTTAGTAAATGAAAGTTATTTAAATTTGAATTTTAAATATTTAAAATACTCAATATACTTATTACTATTTTTTTCTATTTAATCTAAAATATAATAAAAAAATAGTGTAAAATGAATTATAATTAACTCAAACTTCAACTTCAAATTTTAAATTTTATTTTTAAAAATTTAGTACTTAAATATTCAAATTTCAATCTTTATATTTTAATTTTATCAAACGAGTCATTAATTAAATATTTAAAATTAGCTAAAAAAATGAATACTTAAAATTAATTGATTGAATACTTCTCATTTAAATATATTTGTCAACATATCATTTAAAAGGTTATTGATCATAGGTTATGTTATTAATTGTTAAAAAAAAGAAAAGAAAAAGTTATGTTCTCGTTTTTTCGATAAGAAAGATTATGTCATTAATTAAATATAAAAGTATGATGTCATATAGTTTAATTGGTTAGAAGTATCTCTAAATTAAAAATATATTTAATTAACAATTAGTTAGAAGTATTTCGAGGATCTTTTTAGTTTTAATTAATTAATTAAACATATTTTTAGTTTAGAAAAGCACCATGCGGGCACTTAAGCAGAAATCGAGCTATTGATTCACAACTGAATTGATCTTGGTTATAACATTTACAAATTTCTCAATTGGAAAAAGAAAAAATGGTTCTTGAGCATCTTGACCGATCATTCTTGGCTTTTTCATTTCTTTTTAAACCATGTTGGTCAAAAATTGGTCAGATCTCTCTTTCTCTCTTGTGTCTGTGTGTGTGTGTTTTTTTTGGAGGGGGGTGGGGGCGCGGGGCTGCTGGGTGTTGGTTTAACAGAACCTCAAGTAGGATGGTTCTCTGTTGTGAGCCTTCCCCGCCCCCCCAAGTCCCTCTTCTTTCCTGAGATTAAATGCACATATTTATTTATCATTTGATTCCTTTTCCTATTTCCTTGTCTATTAAAAGCCTAACGTTTTGTTCTAGTTTAACTGCAGGCAAGGTTTTTGTACCATGATGAGTCAAAAGTGGAAGAACTTGCCAATTTGCTTAAGGAGAAGAAAATTGCTGTTGTTGCTTATTTCTATATGGACCCTAAGGTCCAAGGTGTTTTAACAGCTGCCCAGAAGATCTGGCCTCACATCCATATTTCTGATTCATTAGTGATGGCAGATTCAGCTGTTACGATGGCAAAAGCTGGATGCAAATTTGTAACTGTCCTTGGTGCAGATTCTATGTCGGAGAATGTTCGTGCAATCCTTGATCAGGCTGGATTTCCAGAGGTATTTCTTCCTCCTCCAGTAATCCCCCTCGCCTCAGCTGTGCAATATAAATTAAGAGAACTCAACTTAAGCTGGGAGTTTAGACCTTGGATTTTACTATTTGATTTTGCCTGGACAGAGGACTGGTTTGATCTTTTAACCTTTATAGAATGCTTATGTGTGAATGGAGAACCTAGACAATAAATATGCTTGGATCTGTTATCATCAACTCACTGGATAGATTGCTTTTGTTCTTTGTGTTTAAGCTTGAGGTAGATCCACGGGAATTTGTAATGGAAATTGGTGAATTAAATATAAGAAAGAAATGGACATGGATGATAAATGATTTCAAATACTCATGTTTTGTTTCTGAGATGACAGGCGAGAGTGGAAGGTGGTATAGAGAGACAGAGATGGACGGAGGTGGATATGTGGCGGGGACATATAATGAGCTTGGCATGGGTACCGTAACAGGGAATTAGTTTTCTTGGGCCTAAATTAACATAGTTGAAAGTTGTCTGGTGAACTAATAGCCAGTCTGACTTGTTTTCTTTTTCTTTTTTCTTTGCCTTTCATTTTGGAAAGAAATCAACGTTAACCTGTGCATGGTATTTCGATGTTTTTCCAATTAGTTTTTTCGTTCTTAGTTGAAGCTTTACTTCAAAATGTTTTCTGTTTTAGTGGTTTAGTTTTTTTCTTGCTGATTTTTGTTCCTGAATCTTAGTAACTGTTGTGTCTTTTGTGTTTGAGTAGAAGTAATAGTAAGAGTAGGCTGCAAAATTTTGATTCTGTTGTTGGATGTGCAATTGTGTTTATCGTGTTGCATAAGTATTCACCACCCACTACAGCAAGTTGATGTATTGCTTTGACACATAAACTGTACTCTTATTAAGTTAGCCATTGTAAAAACTTATCAATGCACTTGTGCTCTCCCCAAAGTGATGTGAAGAGCAGAAGGTATAATGTAGACATATTTGATATTGTTAACAAAGTTAATAACTGATGTAACTGAAATATTATTGGCAAATTTTGGCAAACAACTTTAAACTGACTTGCGCAATAAGATTTTTTTTTCTTTTTTTAGTGTGAATCCCTGTATCTATATAGTACTCTGCTAAATACTGAAAAAATTGGTAGGTTTTTCTGAATCCACATTGAATTTGATAACATCATTCTCCCACGTCTAACTTCAGAAAGTTTTGAGGAACACCTTCTCGAGGATGCCATAGTATTTTTGTGATTCCAGTGGAATAATATTTGAAAATTTAAAAGGTGTCTTGATATGGTTTTGCACTATATCCCTTCATTGAAGAAGAGCGAGATAGTGCTAGCGGGTGAGGAAAATAGCCTGATGTATTGGGTTGTTGAGTGGGCTCACATTCCTCTACTTTACATTGGCCTACCTTTAAGAGCACATTATATGAACATTGATCTATGGAATCCAATAGTAGAGAATTTTGATGGACATTTGGCGAGACGCACAAAACAGTGCGTTAAAGGCTGGCAAATTCTCATCGACCTTCAACTTACTACTTTCTTTCTTCTTTATTCCTAACAAATGTGAATGAAGAAATGTTTCTTTTTATTCCCTCCTGATCTTTTGTTTTTCACGGACTTAAATAGTCAAGTGATTATATAATGGGTAATCTCTACAATTAAGAGCCTATAATTACAATCTACTAAATATAGCCTAACTACAACTATAATAAATGATTTCCTACAGCTAATATCTTTAACTTTTTCAACACTCTCCCTAAAGTTTGCATGAAAATGTACTTAATGCCAGCTTGGAAATCAAACTATCAAACTATTTCTTGTGAAGACCTTTAGTCAGGATATCTGTTGCTTGGCTTGTGCAAGGAACACACTCCACACATTTAACCCCTTTATTGATCTTTTCCTTAATGAAATACTTGTCTATCTCCACTGCACTAGTGTGGTTGCATGTGTAATAGATTATGAGGGTTGAATGTGGTTTTTAGCTGATAGTGACTCTGAGATGACTAAAGGGTTTTCTGCTTGTTTGATTTCTGTTATGGATGAGGCCACCGCTCAGGAGGTGTTGGATTTGAAAACAGAGGATTTAACTGCTCTGAATGTGGTGAGATTGAATGGAGAAGGGAGTTTAGCTTCCAGTCCTTCGAGAGTGAATACGCATAATGTATTGGTTAGTGTGCAGAAAAGGGCTATGGCTCTCTGGGCTAAGCGTGAAGGAAGGCCCCTGGTGAGCCGTTCCCATATTTGGTTATCATTTGAAAGTTGGATTTTATGTACGTATTCTGGTTTCATGAGAAACAATTTCTTATAGATTATGCAGTCAACAACATTTGCTTGAATATGTCTGTTGGAATATGATGGCATGTCTGTGCATCTTTTGTCTTCCACTGACAATCAACACGATTTATATATTTTGCATGAGTAAAATGAGATTAGTGGGATGGGCATAAAATTTTTTGTTGTATTTGATTATTGTTTGGTCTTCAATTGCAATTGAAGTTGGAATTTTGGGTTCTCATTCTTCCATGTTCTAATATCATTTTAGGTTGTCTTGCTTCTCTTTGTATGTACTTGCTTAAAAACAGTTGATCATATTCTACAGTTTCTTTTGAATATTTTAGTAGTGAGGTTAATTTATGCTAGATGAAAAATAAATTTTTATGAGCTTTATTAAGAAGTAATTTTGTCCTTTTTTCTTAATGACCGGAGGAATGAAGATCAAGATGGTTGAAGGTTCATTTAACTATGGCATTATTTTTTGTCCTCAATGAATTTTTATGACTTCTGATGGATGTCATGGTTAGAATTGTGGTTTTGTTTTGGATTATTTTGAATTAATATCAAGGATTAGATTCATATTACTTATCAGACTTCATTTAGTTTTTTTTTTTGTGTATATTAAGTTATTATTAATGGAAGATGACATTTTGAATGTTCAATCAATGGATGATAGTTGATTATTAATATTGGAGGTTTTCATGGTTCTATATGTATAGTAGATGATGATATTGTTAAAGTAGAGGGGAAAATAGTTTAATATTTTCACTACATTTTTTTATTTTATGATGGATAATTTCAAATAAGGTTATTAGGATAACTATAATATCATTACGTATTTGCATTTATAGTGAAAAAGATTAATATATAACAATGTAAAAAATTTGTCAAAAAATTGTGACAAATAATTTTTTCTGATATTAAGAATTCTGTGACAAAAAATTTTAATTACAACAGTAAGGAAATCGTAACAAATGGGCATTACCTATGGTTTTGTCAATTTGGAAAAGAGTTGTGACAAAAAGGATTATTTCTAACGAAAATTTAATTGTAACAAATAATATTTTCCATAGTTGTGAAAATGTTGAAAAAATGGTGACAAAAAATTAAAAATTTTGCCCATAATTAATAACCGTTGAGAAAAATTGTGATAAAAAAATTCATGAACAAATACCACACTATATTTATAACGGTTCTAAAACTGTGATAAATCCGTAGCAAAGAGTATTTCCCACAGTTACACAATGGTGGCAAACTTTTTGCAATAGCCGTAAGGCCCATGTCTTGAAAATTGTGGCATTTCTGTGGCAAAACCGTATTTGCTACAATTTTGGCCAATTTTGTCACACTTTTTCTTACATTGCGAAAAGTCACTTTTTTTGTAGTGAGGTGGCAAAGAAGACAGTATAAAAGAGCAAGACTCTTTTTGAGTGATATTGAACGATGGCAGAAGGTATTACACTTATGTGGAAATTAGCCAGGCATTTTACCTGATCAAGTTGTGTGATTGTCCTGTATGTTTTGCCTAAATTTAGCTGTTTTTATTTCCAGCTTTTGGTGCTCCAATTGAAATCACTGTTCAAAGGCAGCGATCCACAAGACCTATTCCTCATATCTTGGTCAAGTGTGCTGATTATCTTGTGCTATCAGGTAAGCACGAACTTAAAATACATCAAACTGGCACATATGTGTTTTTATGTATAAGTCCATCATATTTAAGTACCTTAAGGTAATTTTGTCCTTGTCTTTTTAAGGAATGAACTCATACGAGCTCTTCAAGTGTGAAGGCGACCAAAAGGTTATTCAGCACTTAGTTTCATTATACAATCAAGGTACTCAAGTATTCAATGTTATTTAAGCTTTTAGAGTATTCAAATACACTCACCTCACTTTCCTGACCCTGCTGTCATCAGATCTGAATGCATCTATACCAGAGAATATGAACCCTGTTGATGTTGCAGCCCTAATGAAGTGTTGCCTTCCAAGCTTACCTGAGCCTCTTACTACATTTGAGCTATAAGATGAGATCAGATATGCTCACTCTAGCATACATATAATGAAGAATGATTATGAGAAACAAATTGTTGTTTACTGTAAGGGGATGGATTTTATTCGAAGTTATCTGTCTCATTTTAAAATAATATTTTCTTAGATAAGTCACGTATGTGGTTATTTTTATTTAAATAATGTGAAAAAAAAATTTGACATGAATTTATTTTTTAGGTTATTCATAATTTTAGTGAATCTGCCTATACACAAGAATGACTTTCGTTTTTTGGTTTTTCAAGCGTGTTATTTTTTCATTATAATTATTTGAGTTACATTTGTTTCATTTTATCACTTGTAACTATTAATTATGTTTATAAAATTATTTAAATCTTTTATATGTTCACCATTTTTTTTCTTGTATTTGGTGAGTAGGGCTATTGGATTTTTGATCAATTTGCAGCAATGTGAAGACTTTTTTTTTTTAGTTTGCCAATGAAATTGAACATTATATCTAGTTCAATTTATATTGTAGTTAGATATTTGTTTAAGTACTTTTGAATATGAGTATTTAATTTTTGTTCTAATTTATGTGATTTATTTAAATAAATATTATTTATTTTGTTTTAAAATTATCATTTTTTTATAGCTTTCTACCATATAATGTAAAGAGAAATATTTGTTATGAGACTTTAAATTTAAAAAAATTTATCAAATAATAAAATATAATAACTGTCGTTTTGGGATGCTTAAAAAATAAAAAAGTAAGGCTAAAATTTGGGACATTGTTTATATAGTATATAAAAAAGAGGGATGTATTCATACGTAAGCGTAGTTATTTTAAGGACGTTTCCAAAAATATAATTTTTAAATTTTGGGACACTTTTGAAAAATGTCATTATGTTAATGATATTAGAAAACTTAAGCATAGTAAATATAGAGACGCTTATAGAAAAAAGTGTCAGAAATTTAATTTACCGACATAAAGTTTTGCGTCGTAAAATTTCTTTGTGACACCACTTCTAGCAATGCATGTGGGAACACTTATAAAAATGTCTTCATGACACAAATTAGTGTCCCAAAACAAATTTATTAGTATCCCTAAATGCTTAATTTGTTGTAGTGGGAGCTCCTTATGTACTTTCTTCACATACTAATAAAATTGGCATTGGACTTTTAAAAAAAAAAATTCTTCCAATTTACAATTAAATATTTGTATTTATATTTAAAGATGTCTAGAAATAAATATTACTTTCATAAAATGAGCATATTTTTCTAGTGTCTATAACGAATCTCTTTTGTTTAAAAGATATAATATTCATTAACTCATAGCTCTTACTATTACTGATAAAAATAAAGTAATAATTTATTGATAATTAATTATTTTTTCTTCATTTAAATTATTTAAAATAGATGACATATAAAAAGGAAAAAAGAAACGAGATGCCTTATGACATGAACTAATTAATTAAGTTAAGACTGTACAGTGGCTGCTAAGAATAAGTTGTTCTTTCTTCTTGCAGTGGCCCCCGGGGGTTTTAATCATGTCCAGATTCTCATGTCTCATTCCACTGTGGAGTTTCTAGTCGAAGTGGTAGAGCAATTGATCCAGAAGAAGCTCAATGCTAGCCGTGCCAAATGATATGCCTGGGCGGATTCTTCTTCCTCCGCCAAAGGACAGACTCAAAATTCATTCCTACAAATTCTATATCACTACCATCAAATCTTTTTGGTTCGAAACTCTTGGGGTTCTACCAAAATTGAGGATCTCTATTAATAGTCCATGCATTAATAATCAGTTTTGGTTTCAAAGATATGTGGTATCCGCCCATGACGCATTCCTTCCTGCATTTGTTAAATTTCAGAAGAAGAAGTCTAAGGCTGTGTGTGAGCCCACCGACTTCTCTTCTTTCATGGGTTTAGTGGGTTTAGGTTTTTATTTTAATTAGTGTGTTAGGATCCTTAAAACTAAAATAGTTAAATATTTTAGGTTGAGGGGCTAAGTGTAATTATTTAATTAGGGGGCTTTTATTAATTTTTTCATTATAGGCTCAGGCATATTCTGAACGGTTACATTGTTTCTGAAGCTATTCTAGAAGAGGAGAAGAGTGAAGAGAAGGGAGAATCTAAGAAGGAACTCGAGTCTTTGGCATCAACTTTTGGTAAGTTAGCTTTCCTCTTGTGTTTTATGGTGTTTGTAATCTAAGATTGGGATAAATTATTCTTGAATTGAAGTTAGAGTGTTAGGGTTCTAAATTGGAGAAAATTGATTAGAGGATTAATTGTGTTGTTTAGGTTTTAATGGAAAGTGAATAAGTATTTGGAGGTTGGAGTGGAAGCTTTACGAGGTTCTAAGAGGCTGAATCCAGTAGGTAAAGAAATTTAGGTTTCCTACGTTTTGGTTCTGGTCACTGTTTCTTCCAAATCAAAGGTGTTCTTAAATTCTTTATGAAAAGTATTATTTTGAATATACGAAAAATGGTATTGAGCATGATATGTTTACTTGTTAAATTATGTTTTGATATTGTAAATGGAATTTATGAGTTTAAGCTTTGTTCTATGTTTATGTTCTAATTTTGGTTCATGAGAGTGCTGAATTGCTTGTGGGATTTGCTTTGGTAGGGATTTCCCATAAACTCTATAAGCTAAGGCCCTTACTAGGGGGTTATAAAGTTAAGGCCCTTCCCTTAATGGGATAAAATAATTAGGAGACTGATTAGTTAAGCCAAACTATACCCTAAGCATGAATCATCTTCATGAATTAAGTTTTGTTTAAGTATGTTAAGTATGTATACATGATTTTTGGTGCACAAAACGGTGTTTTTCATTATTAAAGTGGGTGGTAGGAACTGTGTTTTTGGTCTGAAAAGTTACAGGTTGGATTCTGGGTGTTCTGAAAATTGCGACTGCGCATTCCAGAATACACCAGGCGTCGGCACCCTCGCTCACGCCTGGCGCCAGGCTCACACTGGCCGGTGCCGAATGCATCGGCTGGGCTTCTCCAACCCGGCGCCTCGTACACTCTGTTTTGACTCCGGTGTCGGTTTTCTTCTGTTGAAGCAATGGTTTTCTCCCTTGTTTTGATCACTATTATTTTCACTGAATAAATCACACCAGTTCGATATTTATGTACCAGATATGCCTCTTTTGGTTTAGTAATGAGTAAGGTTAAGAGATTCATTGTTCCTCTTTTCCTCCTCCTTTTTTTTAGGGTGACACTCTGAGATCTTTACATGGTGCGACCAACCCATCAGGAAGATATTTTAAGACCCCACGAGTTTTGTTGTACCCTAAATTCCTAAACTTGTTTGATCAAATGTTTTGTAAATGTAAATGTATATGTATATGTAGCATGCTCAATCCCGGGTAGACCAGATTTTCTTACTGAGCTAGTGAGCTCACCCCTTATTTAACATTTTGCAGATTCTCAGTTAGATGAAGATGAATTGGAAGAATAGTTTGAAGAGGATCTAGAATGATTAGTTATTTTTCATTTTCGTTCAATTTTATGTATGTTTTGTTTTGGATTTAAAAATGATGTAAGGATATTCTTTAAATATTACTAGAATATTATATTTTGGTTATTTATGGTATGTAAGGGTTCAACAGTTCTTTTTTTGGGTGTTGCCATGTCATCCTCGGCTTCGGGGCATGACATTTAGTGGTATCAGAGAAATATGTTATACTTCTTTGGCTGAAATGTTAGGGCAATAAGCATAAAGCTGAGTGGTAGCCTATAAGTTTAAAATTTAAGGAAGAGAGTAGCATAAGTGGTATTTGAATATTCTTTAGGGATGTTGATCGTTTAGTAAATTATTTTATTTTTCTTTTGTCTTTTTAGCTCGTGAGTAGCATTTCGGCGATGGCATTTGGTACAAGGAGGACTGCTCAGGAGGGTGCGGGAGACAGTGATAGGGATAGACTGGTGGCTATGCGAGCTCGAAGTCAGACTAACCGAGCTATCAGGGGTGAGAGTTCATCCGCTACTGTGTCAGTACCGCATAGGTCAGGGGGTCATTCTATTGGGGCTGAACTGCCTATATCTCTCCCATTTATGCCGCCAGTTGCTACGATGGTGCCGCCAGTCACAGCCGCGCCTGGTCCTAGTGCATTGATGGACATGCCGACTGCATTAGCTATGGTGGCTCAAGTGATGTAGAGTCAGCAGTTGTTATAGTAGGAGCAGATCAGGGTTTAGTAGGAACAACTCAGATTGCAGGGGGAGTAACAGCAGTTGCATTGAGACCAGGAGCGTCGATTCCAAAGGAATGACTCAGGAGCTCGGTCATTTTACGAGTGGATGAAGAGAATGGGACTCTCGACGTTCAATGGTATGGGAGGGCCAGAGAGAGCGGAAGAGTGGATCGAAGAACTGGAATATTATTTTGAGACGATGGAAGTTCTCAAGGATGTCAAACCGAAGGTGGCAAGTTTGTTTCTGGTTGGTGAAGCGCTGCAGTAGTGGAAAGGGGTGAAGCCCATTTATTACCAGGGAAGCGAGCTGTTTACCTGGGAAAAGTTTAGGGAGATATTTCTAGAGCAGTACTTCCCGGACACTTTCAAGATTGAGAAGGAGAACCAGTTCTTTAGGTTGGTTCAGTCAGAGCAGATGAGTGTGACCGACTATGCAATAAAGTTTAACTCGTTGGGCAAGTATGTGTCTATAATTACTCGAGACCCTGCTTCGAGGACCAACCGGTTTGTGCATAGATTGTTGGCTAGGATTCGTGGAAGGTTGTTTGCAATCAGGCCTAGTACCTACAAGGGAGCTTATCAGAGGAGCTTGGACATCGAAGTTGAGTTCAGGAGATCGGATGCAGATAGGGATAAGAAGAGACCCAGGTTGGTGTTTAGTTAGGGCTAGGGGTCCAGGCCAGAGGTCAATCAGGGTCAGAACACCAGGTCAGGATTCAGTCAGGGTCAGAGGTTTAGACCGGCATCATTGGGCCAACTTGATGCTAAGAGGAGAGCTTTTCCTGGTCAGCCTAGGCCAACTTTTTCAGGGGCACCGACAGTGAGTGCAGCTGGGTCTACAGCTTCGAATGCCGGCAACTTATTTCAGGAATGCCCAACTTATGGCAGGAGGCACTTGGGGGAGTGCCGATGGGTGCTTTGAAGCTGTTTCAGATGTGGCAAGATGGGTTACAAGATTAGCTAGTGTTCTAAACTAGTGGCAAATCCGACCCAAGCAGCAGTTAGTGCTCAAGCGCCTAAGACAGCGGAGCAGTGGCAGAAGAGTAATGCTCGGGTGTTTGTTCTTACCCAGGAGGAGGCTAATACAACTGATGATGTGGTAACAGGTACACTTCTGATTAATTATGTGTCTGCTATTATGTTATTTGATTGCAGAGCATCGCATTTGTTTATATCCCATAGGTTTGGTAAGGCTTTAAAGTCAAGTGCTACCTACCTAGTTAACTCCTATAGAGTAGCAGTACCCAATAAAAAAGTTTTGG
Source organism: Voacanga thouarsii (assembly GCA_026120185.1). Lineage (NCBI taxonomy): Eukaryota > Viridiplantae > Streptophyta > Magnoliopsida > Gentianales > Apocynaceae > Voacanga > Voacanga thouarsii. The sequence goes on from JANUWF010002273.1 coordinate 1,963,355, forward strand.
TGCCTAACTTGGTACATAAGGGATGTCAGGTAGCAATTGGTGATGAGGAGCTTGATGCAAACCTAATCCAAATTAATGTGGTTGATTTTGACGTGATTTTGGGTATGGACTGGTTGGCTAATAATCATGCGTTAGTGGATTGCCGAGAGAAGAAGGTGAAATTTGCCTTGCCGGGTAAAGCTGTCTTCCATTTCCAGAGTAAGGGTAGAGTAGTGAGCAAGAGGTCTATACCAGTGATTTTCGTGGTTAGGGCTCACAAGAATCTGCGCCAAGGATGCGAGACTTACTTAGCTAGCGTGGTGGAGGTAAAGAAGCAAGAATCGCAAATTAATGATATAACAATAGTGAATGAGTTTCAGGATGTGTTTCCAAAAGATCTGCCAGGCGTACCACCTGAGAGAGAGGTTAACTTCGAAATCAACTTAATTCCAGGAATGGAATCAATTTCGAAAGTGCCATATTGCATGGCACCAGTTGAGCTACGGGAATTGAAGGTTCAATTTCAGAAGTTATTAGATAAGAAGTTCATACGTCCTAGTGTGTCTCTATAGGGTGCTCCCATATTGTTTGTAAAGAAGAAGGACGGAAGTATGAGGATGTGCATCGACTATAGGGAGTTGAATAAGATCACGGTGAAAAATAAATACCCACTTCCCAGGATTGATGACTTATTTTACCAATTGACAGGAGTGAATGTGTTCTCTAAGATCGATCTACCTTTCAGGTATCATCAGTTACGGATCAAACCTAAAGATATACCAAAAAGCACCTTCCGAACTCGGTATGGGCATTATGAGTTTCTAGTCAAGCTATTTGGATTAATTAACACACTAGCAACTTTCATGGAGTTGATAAATCGGGTCTTCAAGGATGAGCTGGACAGGTTCGTGGTGGTGTTCATAGATGATATCTTAGTATATTCTTCATTTGAGGAAGCGCATCGGGATCATCTAAAAATGGTATTATAGAGATTTAGAGAGCAGAAGTTGAATGCTAAATTCAGCAAATGTGAGTTCTGGCTGGGGAGCGTGTCTTTTCTGGGACATGTGATTTTTGAGGAGGGGGTCTCCGTTGATCCTAGGAAGATCAAAGCAATAGTTGATTGGCCCAAGCTAACCAATACAACAGAAGTTAGAAGCTTCTTGGGGTTGGCTAGATACAACCGGAAGTTGGTAGAGGATTTCGCTAAGATCGCTATTCCGTTGACTCAGTTGACCTAGAAGAAAGTTCAGTTTAAGTGGAGTGAAGCTTGTGAAAGGAGTTTCCAGAAGTTGAAAAGGTTACTGACGTCAGCACCTGTGTTAGCACTACCGTCTATGGCAGGGGGATTTTCTATCTATAGTGATGCTTCGAAGAACAGATTGGGCTGTGTGTTGATGCAGAATGGTAAGGTGATTGCCTATGCTTCTCAACAGTTGAAGTCCTACGATCAAAACTACCCGACTCACAATTTGGAGTTGGCAGTCGTAGTATTCGCGCTAAAGATTTGGCGACACTATTTTGTATGGGGAATCGTGTGAGGTCTTCACTGATCATCAGAGTTTAAAATACATGTTTATGCAGAAGGAGCTTAACATGAGGCAGAGGCGGTGGCTAGAGCTGCTTAAGGATTACGATTTGAAGATTAGTTACTACCCTGGGAAAGCTAATCGGGTAGTGGATGCTCTTAGTAGAAAGAGGTCTAGCACTTTAGCACCTCTACTCACAAATGAGGATCGACTTATTGAGGAGTTTGAAAGGTTGGAATTAGAAGTGGTGCAATCGGCCTCGGGATGTTTAGCTGCTATGGTGGCACAATCATCTTTGGTGGAAAGAATTAAGGAGGCTCAGTCGAGGGGTGTGGAATTGGAAAAGAAGAGAGCGTGGCTCTTGGAGGAAATCAGCTGGACTTTCAGATTCATGCGGATGGCAGTCTTCGTTTCAGGGGTAGATTATGTGTTTCCGATGAGAAGGCATTAAGGGCCGAGGTACTTAAGGAATCGCACAACTCGAGGTTCTCAGTTCATCTGGAAGGAACCAAAATGTATTGGGATCTTAAGAAGTATTATTGGTGGAGTGGTATGAAGCAGAGTATAGCAGAATATAGGTCTAAGTGCTTGGTATGTCAGCAAGTTAAGGCGGAACACCAAAAACCTGTTGGATTACTTAAGCTTTTGGAAATTTCGGTATGGAAGTGGGAGCATATCACGATAGATTTTGTCATTGGGTTACCTAAGACCAAGACGGGAAAAGACACTATCTAGGTAGTGGTGGATTGTCTAACCAAGTCAGCACACTTTATGCCTATGAAGGTAACAACTTCTATAGAGAAGTTGGTCAGAATGTACATGGATGAGATTGTCAGGTTGCACGGGGTGCCAGTGAGTATAGTGTCAGATAGAGATATTAGGTTTGTGTCTCAGTTTTAGAAGAGTTTCAACAAAGCCATGGGAATCACCGTTGCACTCAGTACAACGTTTCATCCTCAAACCGACGATCAGACGGAGAGGATAATTCAAACATTAGAAGACTTGTTGCGGGCTTGTGTGTTGGACTTTAAGGGAAGCTGGAGTGATAGTTTGGCATTGGTAGAGTTTTCCTACAATAACAATTATCAAGCCAGCATTGGAATGGCACCGTATGAGGCTTTTTATGGATAGAAGTGTAGGTCTCCAATTTGTTGGGATGGCATAGAGGAAAGAAGTATAACTGGACCAGAATTGGTATAGATTGCTTTAGATAGAGTATTGGTTATTCGGGAAAGATTGAAAGCTGCCTAGGACCGTCAAAAGAGTTGGGCTGGCAGCAATCGAAGGTCATTAGAGTTTCAATGTGGTGAGAAAATATATTTGAATGTATCCCTTACAAAGGGTGTAATGAGATTTGATAGGAGTGGAAAGTTGAGTCCAAGGTATGTAAGGCCGTATGAAATCCTTGAGAGAGTAGGAGATTTGGCTTACATGTTAGCCTTGCCTCCAACATTATCTAAGATACACGACATTTTTTACGTACCTAGCTTCGACAGTATGTTTCAGACCCAAATCATATTTTAGAAATGTTACCTTTGTGAGTACATGAAGACTTGATTTATAAGGAGGTACCGATAAGGATCATGGAAAGGAAGTTGCAAGTTTTGAGACGGAGGACGATACCTTACGTTAAGGTGCAATGGTCAAATCACTTAGAGCAAGAAGCGATTTAGGAGTTAGAGGAAGATGCACGCTAGAAATATCCATTCTTATTTGAGAATTAAGGTGCGTAAGTTTTGAGGACGAAACTTTTTGTAAGAAGGGTGGAATGTGAGCCCACCAACTTCTCTTCTTTCATGGGCTTATTGGACTGTGGTTTTTATTTTAATTTGTAGGTTTGGTTCCATAAAGTTAAAATAGTTAAGTATTATAAGTTGAGGGGCTAAGTGCAATTATTTAGTTATGGGACTTTTATTAATTTCTTCATTATAAGCTCATGCATTTTTTGAACGGTTGCGTTGTTTCTGAAGCTATTCTAAAAGAGGAGAAGAGTGAAGAGAAGGGAGAATCTGAGAAGAGACTTGAGCTTTTGGCATCAACTCTTGGTAAGTTAGCTTTCCTCTTGTGTTTTATGGTGTTTGTAACCTAGGATTGGGATAAATTATTCTTGAATTGAAATTAGAGTGTTAGGGTTCTAAATTGAAGAAAATTGATTAGAGGATTAATTGTGTTGTTTGGATTTTAATTGAAGGTGAATAAGTGTTTGAAGGCTGGAGTGAAAGTTTTAGGAGGTTCTAAGAGGTTGAATCCAGTAGGTAAGGAAATTTAGGTTTCTTGCGTTTTGGTTCTAGTCACTGTTTCTTCCAAATCAAAGGTGTTCTTGAATTCTTTATGAAAAGTATTATTTTGAATATATGAAAAATAGTATTGAGCATGATATGTTTGCTTGTTAAATTCTGTTTTGATATTGTAAATGAAATTTATGAGTTTAAGCTTTGTTAAATTCTATTTTAAGACCCCACGAGTTTTGTTGTATTCTAAATTCCTAAACTCTTTTGATCAAACATTTTGTACATGTGTATATATACATATATATATATATATATATATATATATATATATTTTGTAGCATGTTCAATCCCGGGTAGGCCAGATTTCCTTATTGAATTAGTGAGTTCACCCCTTATTTAATATTTTGCAGGTTCTCAGTTAGATGAGGATGAGTTCGAAGAATGGTTTGAAGAGAATCTAAAGTGATTAGTCATTTTTCATTTTCGTTCAGTTTTGTGTATGTTTTGTTTTGGATTTAAAAATGATGTAAGGATATTCTTTAAGTATTACTAGAATGTTATGTTTTGGTTATTTATGGTATGTAAGGGTTCGACATTTCCTTTTTGGGGTGTTGCCATGTCATCCTCGGTATCAGGACGTGACACTGTGGTTGTTAAGTCAGCTATTGAAGATGCCAGCTCAACTGTCAGATCATCTAAATTTTCTTTTGATCCTGGCTGAATGTTTTTGGAGGCAAAGCATTCAGTTTCTAAAAGCTATTTTGTTTCGTGTTTGACAACTGTTAATTATTGTTGGATGTAATCAAATTTCATAATTCAATTGATAGCTTATTTAGATCCGGATGATATAAATGAACACTTGTGTATTGATTCAGTTTTTTTCATAATAGAAAGAGAAAACATTTCCCCAATTTCAGTCTCTTCCATATGTCTTCATTTTCTACATGGTATCAGAGCGTAGTTCTTGCGTTGTTCATAATCTGTTGAAGATGAAAGGCGGATTCAAGATGAGTTGAATCTCATTCCATTCTTATGCAGTTTCAGTTGTTTCTATGAGGTAATCATCAAATCAAAGTCTTTGATTGTTTACATGATTTCTAGTTGAATTGGTTTTGTGTTTTCTGGTCATCGAAGCTGTGAAGTTTGTATATTCTGGTTACGAAGTTATGGATAATCAGGAGTTTGTTGTATCTAGTCCATTTTATATGCATCCGAATGAAAATCCATCTTTGATTTTAGTCCAACCATCTTTGAATGAAAGAAATTATCATCAATGGTGTAAAGCTATGCGGATGGCATTGATTTCTAAGAACAAATTAGGTTTTGTTAATGGTAGTATCAAAGCACCGATTCAAACTCATAGCTCTTATGCAGCTTGGGAACAATGTAATAATATGGTTTTGTCATGGATTCTGAATTCAATTTCATCATCCATTGTTCAAAGTGTAATTTGGATGGACAACGCCTATGATGTCTGGGTTGATCTCTGCGAATGTTTTTTTCAAGGGGATTCTTGTAGAATTTTAGATCTTCAAGAAGACATTTATAACCTGAAATATGGATCATTAACTGTAAATGAATATTACATAAATTTGAAGACTCTGTGGGAAGAACTGTTAAACCTGAGGCCACTTCCTATTTGTTACTGTGATCCAAAATGTCAATGTCCAGCATAACCTGAAGTCAAGACAAATAATGATGTTGATTTTGTTATCATATTTATAAAAGGATTAAAGGAAGAATTCAGTGGGATAAAGTCTCAAATCTTATTGACTAAGCCTTTTCCAACTGTGAACCAGGCTTTTTCTATGGTTTTCACTCATGAAAGGTCACTTAATTACTACTCTGCACATTCTGATAGTTTAATTTCTGCAAGTCCTCAAGTTTTTGTTACAAGGAACATTGTAGTAGATTCATCCTCACAAGCTGGAAATGTGCTAAGGCATAAGTTCATGTTAAATGCAATTGGAAATGTTGGTGGGAAGAATATACAGAATGCTGGATATTAAGGGTACAAAAAAGGAAACAATATGAACAGAAGGTTGCAATGTACATTTTGTGGATTGTAGGGACACACAATAGATAGATATTATAAGAAACATGGATTTCTAACAAGCTACAAAAATAAAAACAGGACTATAGGGAATCCAAAATTTTATACCACAAGCTAATGCTGTTGTTGACAGTAGTAATTTTTAGAATGTTCCCAATGGTGCAAGTTCAGTTACAGGTTGTTCACATACCAATGGTGCAAATTTAGTTCCAGGTTGTTCACAAACTTCAATGGATTCTCAGTCTTCAAAGTATGTAACTCAAGAACAGTATCAACAGTTGTTGAAATTGGCTCAATCTCAGCTTGCTCCTCCTTTTTCGAAAACCAGCACTACCTCTGGTCATACCCATTCAATTAATCAAGCATCTGTTCTACCAAAATTTTCAAATTCATTACATGAAGCTCAAAACACAGGTATATGCTCTTCAATCTGGATTTAGATTCAGGGGCTACAGATCATATTTGCTCTTATCTAGAGTTTTTTTTATTGATTATCATTCAACTTAAAATGTGTCTATAAAGTTACCAACTGGAGAATTAGTACATGTTTCACACATAGGCATAGTTCATTTAAATTCTTCTATGGTTTTGGATCAAGTCTTATTCATTCTTCAATTCTCTTTCAATTTGATTTCTATTAGTAAACTTCTTCAACAATTGAAATGTGTCATAGCTTTCAAAAATGATTGTTGTTTTATTTAGGATCTACATCATGGTCGGATGATTGGATCAGCTAAACTTTCTGGGGGTCTCTATCATCTTGATCTACACCAGCCTACTTGCATTGTGAATTTAGCATATGATGTTGCTAATGGTAAATGTTACAGCAAAACATTGTTATAGCATTATAGACTAGGTCATTTGTCTACAAAATAGTTGAGTGAGGTTTAAAAGGTTGATTCTTCTATTGTTTTACCTGCTACTGATGTATTTGTCCAATCTACCTTTTAGCTAAACAACATAAATCTTCTTTTCCCTTACATTAGGGAGTTGTTGAATCTATTTTTTATTTGATTCATATGGACATTTGAGGACCTTTTAATATCAGTACAATTCATGGTCATAAGTATTTTCTGAATATAGTAGATGATTTTAGCAGATTTTCTTGGGCATTTTTTGTTAAAAATAAAAATCTGAAGTGAGATCTTTGATACAACACTTTATTGTTTATGTTGAAACTCAGTTTAATAAAAAGGCTAAAGTTTTGAGATCTAATAATGGTCTTGAGTTTCAACTTCTTGATTTCTATTATTCAAAAGGTATCCTTTATCAAATTTCATGTCCTTATACCCCTGAGCAAAATAGTATTGTGGAGAGAAAATATCGACATATTCTTAATGTAGGTAGAGCTCTTAGGTTTCAGTCTCAAATACCCATTGCATATTGGAGTTACTGCATTCAACATGCTGTGTATTTGATAAATGTTACTCTTTCTCCTGTGTTACACTAGCAGACACCATTTGAAAATTTATATCATAAATATCCAAATTATAGTATTCTTAAGGTCTTTGGCAGTTTAACTTATGCTTATATCCAATTGCCTCATAAGCATAAATTTGATCCTAAAAGTAAACCTTATATTTTCATTGGTTATTCTTCTTCTACAAAGGGTTTTCTTCTGTCAGACTTCTTTTCAAGAGAAATTTTCATATCAAGAAATGTTTCTTTCATAGAATCTTGTTTTCCTTTTGTGTATCATATAACTTCACCTAATTCCAATTTGGATAAACCCGTTCTACCCTTACCTTATTATTTATCTTTCTATCTGCCTCATACCTCCTCTCATCAAGCTTCACATTTACCTTTTTCTTCTATTTCTGCAATTCCTCTTAGAAGTTCTACTAGATAAACCACTACACCTACTCATATTTTTTATTATATTTGCTCTAAAGTGTAGAAAATCACTACACCATACTTTCTCCCTTCCTCAATTACATGTTCAACATTTCTATGGAATGCTACTAAGCATTACTTTGAAGCTGTACAATCCAAAGAATGGTGTGCAGCAAGGGAAGCTGCAATTGCTGCAATTACAACTTTAGAAGCTAACAAAATATGGCATTTAGTTCCTTTACCTCCTGGAAAGAAGGTTATTGGCTGTAAATAGGTATATCGAATTAAGTATAAGACTGATGGATCTATTGATAGATATAAAGCATGACTTATTGCAAAAGGATATAATCAACAAGAAGGAGTAGATTTCTTGGATACTTTTTCCCTGGTTGTGAAGATTACCACTATCAGACTCATGTTAGCTCTAGCTGCCAAATCTAACTGGCATATTCAACAGTTAGATGTAAATAATGCTTCCTTACATGGTGATTTGTTTGAAGAAGTTTATATGGATATGCCCCCAGGATTTGCCATTACGGATGGTTCTTTAGTTTGTAAACTTGACAAGTTTTTATATGGACTTAAATAGGCCAGTACACAATGGAATGCTAAACTTACTGCTTACTTGTTGTCATTAGGTTTTCACCAGTCCAAAAGTGACTATAGTTTATTTTTCAAGAGGGTCAGTAGTTTATTCATTGCTATTTTGGTATATGTTGCTGACATTCTTGTTTTGAGTAATCAATTAGAAGCTATTACTACTGTCAAAAGTCAGTTACATTATCGGTTTCAGATCAAAGATTTGGGGGATCTTCATTATTTTTTTGGTTTTGAGATTCATAGAGATTCAGTTGGTATTGTTCTATTTCAATAGAAATTTGTGTTTGATGTGCTTCAAACACATGGTTATATTAGTTGTAAACTGGTTTCTACTCCATTAGATAGTAAGCAAAAGTTAGTTGTTGGAAATTCAGAATTGTTTAATGATGTTTCTTTGTATTGAAGTTTAGTTGGGAAGCTGTTATAATTGACTCGTAGCCGACTATACATTATTTTTGTTATTTAGTAGTTGATTCAATTTCTCACATCTCCAATAATTTTGCATATGCAAATTGTGTTGGGTATCTCAGGCTCGTATCGTATACGACGTAACGAAAAATAAAACGAGATACCGTCCCAAGACCCATCCATGTGTGGAAAACAAGACATAATGATAATAAAGGTAATAGCTTTTACCTTTGGGTGATCATACGAAGAACAATTTTTTTTTCTTCTTCAAGTCAAGGCGCGATCTAGCAATCCTCTTGTGCAAACTCTACGAGAGTTGGACGTCTAACCACTATAATCATAATGTGTGATTATCTCTAATAGTAATCCACACAGAGGAATACTCAAGCACCAAAATTTTCTGTGCTAGCAGAAAAAGATGGTGGCTAGGGCTTTTTTCAAGAACAATCGTGAGAGAGGGAGAAGGGAAAAATCGTGTATAATTTGTTATGTGGCGTGACAATCACGTTAAGCTAGGGTTTTGTGTGTATCCATTATATCACACGAAAAATCCTGCTAAAATTGAGAATTCTAATCCTATTAGAATTCCCTAATTGTAATTGGAAATATCAAATTCTCACAATTACAACTTGGACCACAAATTATAACTAATTATAATTTGTCCACTACAACTTCTCTTTCTGTCAATCAACCCTACTATGTTATCAAATAACATTTTGAATATATAATCTTCTATTGTGTGTGACCTATTATGTCTCCCAATCAATTGGTAGCGATTATGAATTAATCTAAACGTCTTTGAGATTAATAATCCATAATTAATAAGAATTAATCTCGTTAATTCTAATTAGAATTGATTTATTAATTCATCAATTAATAAACCTATATTCCCAGATCATGAGCGGTATCTAGTAACACATAATGACTACCCAAGAGTCCAGAAAGTCAAGTGGCTTGACATGAACCCTTCAATAACAAATTTCAGTGCAATTAAATCTTTTCACCATACAATATCTCATTCGGTTTGGAGTACGGAATTAGTGCCAACTCATTCTAGAATTAATTCTAGCCCAAATACAATAATACTTGTATCAGGAACCCACTACTCTAGATTTGTATCAATTGGAACTGTTTCCAATACACAATTGTCTTGGCCAAGGACTTTCGGAGTAGTAATTCATACAAGTGGCCGTGAGATATTCACCCATACTATTAGGAGTTGTGAATTCTTTATTGACCCTCTAAATTATTTTCGTTTACCTCACAATGTACCCAATATCCATCCCATAGGCGGTCCTCGATCGAGCTCCAGAGATTGGAATCAAAGTATAAAGCTCAGCAAACAAAGTACCTTCAAGATCTCAAGTCTAATGATATTTCCACGTTTGCTATAGTGAGATTATATCGCTGACACTAAATAGTTATCTATGCAATTATCTCAAAGTTAGGTCATCCAATGAATTTGTTCCATTAACAAGCATCGATGTATTAACTTTGAGTATCTCAATACTCACAGTTATGAGAACCACCGCCTAATCAAATCAGAAAATCTAACACATGCTAGTCTTAACGCATTAATGATGTTCTGTCTCATTAATACTATGACTAGGGACTATTTAAGTACTAACACCATCCAGTGTAGTAGGAATCTCATATCATGATCTCTATCATGATTTTCTTAACACAATGTTGTACTATGGACTTTATCGAACAATTATATTATTTAAAGTAAACAAAAGAAACTGTAAGATAAATAATGCATTTTATTAAAATAAAATGTGTCACATACAATGTACAAGTGATTGCCTCTAGGGCACAATACTAACAAACTCCCACTTGCACTAGAGCTAATTATTCATGTATCTAATACTGAATGACTCAACATAAGAACCATGTTTCTTTTGGTATAGTGCTTTCGTAAGTAGGTCGGCTATGTTCTTATCTGTAGGAACTCTCTTTATCTTTATTTCCTTAGCTGCTTCAGAAGTGGCTATGTACTCAGCTTCTGTCATAGAGTTGGCAATAGTCTCTTGTTTAAAACTTTTTCAACTTATTGTCCCTCCTCACAACGTAAACACATAGCCAGATTGTGATTTGAAATCATCTTTGTCAGATTGAAAATTGGCATCAGTATACCCGTTTATTTTCAAATAATTTTTTTTCATATACTAGGAATATATCCTTAGTCCTTCGTACGTACTTTAAAATGTTCTTTACAGCCACCCAATGACCTCATCAAGGTTAGATTGGTATCTGCTCGTCAAACTGAGAGCATAAGATACATCGGGACTCGTACATATCGTAGCGTACATGATAGATCTAATTATCGAGGCATATGGAATCTTACTCATATGATCCCTTTTAACTTGTGTCTTGGGAGACATTGACTTTGAAAGGCTTACGCCATGTGACATGGTTAAGAATCCCCTTTTGGATTGATCCATGCTAAACCTCTTTAGCACTTTATCTATGTATGTAGACTGCGAAAAACCTAGCAATCTTTTGAATCTATCCCTATAGATCCTTATTCCAAGAATATAGGTTGCTTTACCAAGGTCTTTCATGGAGAATTGTTTGGACAACCAAACTTTAACCGTTTGGAAGACAAGTATATCGTTTTCTATTAGCAATATGTCATCTACATAAAGTAATAAGAAAACGATTGCACTCCCACTAACCTTCTTGTATACACAAGGCTCATCCATGTTTTGAATGAAACCAAACTCTTTGATTGCTTCATCAAAATGGATGTTCCAACTCCTAGAAGCTTGTTTAAGTCTATAAATGGACCTTTGCAACTTGCACACTTTTGTGCTATCATTGGATGTGAAACCCTCAGGTTGTGTCATATACACTTCCTCAGGCAGATTTCCGTTTAGGAAAGCTGTTTTCACATCCATTTGTCAAATCTCATAATCATGATGAGCAGCAATGGCTAGGAGTATCCTGATAGATTTCAATATAGCTACTGGTGAGAAGGTTTCATTATAGTCAATACCATATTGTTGATGATAATCATTCGCCACTAGTTGTGCTTTATAAGTAACAAAGTTACCATTCATGTCCATTTTCTTCTTTAAAACCCACTTGCACCTAATAGGTTTAATTCATTTGGGTGGATCAACCAAAGTCCATACTTGGTTGTCGTACATGGAATCGATCTCTGACTTCATGATCACTAGCCATTTGCCAGATTCTGAACTATTCAGAACATCCTTGTAGGTAGTAGGCTCATCTTCATCTATGAGTAATAAGTCATTGTGGTTACTAATAAGAAATCCATATCTCTCAGGTGCCACACATTTCCTACTAGATCTACGAGGTTCTTGTGTATCAGAAGGTTCATCTATTTTCTCAATAGATGTGGAGTTAGACGGTTGATCCTTGTTTGTTTGATCTTCATAAACTTCACTAAGTTCAATCTTACTCCCACTGTCCCCTTTGAGCATGTGCTCATTTTCTAAGAAGACGACATGCTTCGAAACAAACAATTTGTTTTCGGAGGGTAGGTAGAAGTAATATCTGAAAGATTCTTTTGGATATCCCATAGACAAACACTTGTCAGGCTTACTATCAAGTTTGTCTGACTGTGGCCTTTTAATAAAGGCAGGACAACCCCATACTCGCAAGTGAGATAACTTTGGTTTCTTACCAAAGAACATCTCAAATAGGGTAGTATCAACCGATTTTGTTGGAACTCTGATTAGTATATAAGTAGAAGTTTCTAGTGCATACCCTCAAAACGATTTTGGTTGATCTGCAAAAGCCATCATGGTCCGTACCATGTCCAGAAGGGTTCGATTTCTTCTCTCAGATATACCATTATATTGAGGTATATGTGGTGGAGTCCATTGAGATAATATCCCATTATCTCTAAGATAACTCAGAAACTCTTGGCTCAAGTATTCTCCACCTCAATCGGATCTTAGAGTCTTAATACTTTTGCCAAGTTGTTTATCTATTTCATTCTTGAAGTCTTTGAACCTTTTAAAGGCCTCAGATTTGTATTTCATTAAATACAAATATCCGTATCGTGAGAAATCATCGATAAATGTTATGAAATAGTTATAACCTCCTCTTGCTTGTATTGACATTGGGCCACATACATCAGAATGTATGAGTTCTAATAACTCCTTGGCCCGTTCTCCTTTTCCTGAAAAAGGAGTTTTAGTCATTTTACCTAGTAAATAAGAATCGCATATGCCATATGATTCATAGTCAAATGACCCTAAGTCACTAAGCTTGTGTAACTTAGAAACACAATTTTTGTTTACATGGTCCAAACGACAATGCCATAAGTAAGAGGTGTTAGAGTTATCTATTTTAGGTTTCTTATTGTTTATATTGAGAATTGGATTATCCAAGTCTAGAACGTATAAACCATTAACCAAAGTTGTTGAATCATAGTGAATATCATTAAAAAAAAAAAGAACAACATTTATTCTTAAATATTAAATGAAATTCACATAAGTCTAAATACACAACTGAGATAATATTTTTCATTAAAACTGATACATAATAACAGTTTTTCAATTATAGAATTAATCCCGAAGGCAGGTTTAGCTCGTATGTTCCCACAGCAAGTGCAACAACCTTTACCCCATTTGCAGTATGTAGGTCCACATCGCCTTTCTCTAACCTTCTACTGCTCTTTAGTCCCTGTAAGTTATTGTACAAATGAGATCCACATCCGGTATCTAATACCAATATCTCATTTCTAAAAGCAGTATTTATCTCAATTATAAACATACCCGGAGTAGAAGTAGAAGTGCTTGTAAGCTTCTCCTTTTGCTTCTTGTCCTTAATGGTCTCCAAGTAGGCTTTGCAGTTGCGCCTCCAGTGGCCTATCTTTCCACAATGATGGCATGAGCCCTTGGTAGCTACGTCTTTCTTGTTCGTACCACCTTTGGGCTTTATGGGAGCCTTCTTCTTCTTCTTTTGAACTTTCTTTTTAGAAGAGGAAGATTATACCATTAAAACTGCATTGGAATCCTTCTTCATGGTGGACTCTGCGATTTTGAGAAGATTGATCAACTCAGGAATGGTGGATTCAATCTTGTTCATCTGATAGTTAATCACAAATTGTGAGAAACTATTAGGCAAAGATTGTAGAATTAAGTCAACACTTAAGTCATGATCCATTGCAAACCCGAGAGATCCAAGCTTCTCTATTAAGCCCAGCATCTTCAGCCCATGAGTGGCCACAGAAGAACCCTCTGCCATTTTGCAACGGAATAGTTGCTTTAAGATCTCGTATCTCTCAGTTCTGGCTTGGGCATCAAACAGCTCTCGAAGATGTAAAATGATCGATTGAACATCTATATACTCGTGCTATTTTTGCAACTTAAGAGTCATGGATGCCAGCATAATATATGATGCTGTAACACTATCTTCTTTGTGCCTCTTGTGGATAGCATACTTATCAGCATGAGCATCTTGGGCTGGTGGTAATGGAATAGGAGCATTTAGCACGTATAGCAACTTTTTCGATTTGAGAACGATTCTCAAATTTCTATACCAGTCGAGATAGTTTAATTCAGTTAACTTGTTGGTTTCCAAGATGCTACGTAAGTTTAGGTTTGTTGACATGATGCAAGTGACCTAGATGTAAAGATAGAGAATATTAGTTACTTGTATATGCACATGATATGCAAATAATTAGGACTTTAATTAAACGCATTTTTACTCTTACTATTTTATTCAAACCAATAGCCCCCACTATTGATTCAGGAAAGCCTGTTGGAAGCTTTTCTAGTGGATCGGTATCCAAATTCCTCAAGAATAACCTTGGGTTTGCCCAACAAGCCACCCTTAAGTTCATTAGTGTATGCCCTCTTAGATTAGGTTTCTGATGTAAAAAATCGAATATTTTAATAAAAGAACTTATTTTTAGAAATTGTTTATGAATTTACAATTTTATTTGTGCATAATTACGTTTGGAAAAGACCCATTGTGTTTGAGTAAGTGGTCCATGTGAATGGAGATCTTTCATGGTAAGGTATGGATCATGGGTTATTTAGCACATAAACTTTTGTTCTTAACCGATTGATGAGAATAGGAATTTCATCATGTTTAGGTTATTATGTTGTGAATTATAAATGGGGAATGACTTACCTTTAGCCAGTGAGTAGTCCATTCACTTCATGACATAAGCGTATTTCGAATACGTAAAACAGGACCTGTAGTAGTGGTTTCTTAAAAGTACTATATGGTAGAAACGTATACTACTACCGCTACAACGTGGACTAATACTCTACGACTTGAGTATGAGTTGGTGGTCTGACGAAGCTGGAAGCATATACTTTGATATGCTATAGTTGAGGTTCTATCGTAGGGCCAATATATTTGCATGTTGGGTATGTGTGACTAGTTAGTTAAGACATACTTGTACAAGATAGTTTCTATACTATATCGCCTTTTGTGGTTGTCTGAATGATCTAAATATCCAAGGCCCTGGGAAACATGACTTGGATGTTTGCTTTAGGGTAGCTCCCTTGGAAGTGGAAACAATCCAGGAAGTCGTGGATTATTAGACTAGAGGCCTAAAGATGGTAGATGTTATTTAGAGACGTGTTAGTACACTTCTTCCTCTCTAAATGTACGACGATGTATAGAGGGGTATTTTAGTCATTACACTTGTAGGTCGGAGACTTTGCTAACATAACATTGTCCTTGGGGTCAATATTTCCTTATGGTGATATTATAAAATATTTAAAATGCAAAATACAGCTATTTATATGGCAAGGGTATTTTAATCATTTTAGTGGCCAAGGTGGTGTGTCTTTTGGTCCCCAGTATAGACCGTAAGTCCTAATTAAATACGGGTTAAGGGATTAATCTTAAATTAAATGGAATTATTTTATTTAAGTAGCCTAATTTAATTATTGGGCTAGAATAAAATAAAGGTCCATGGAGAAAGAATTAATTAAATTGGTTTGGTGGGTTAATTAATTATTTAGGGCTTTAGCCCAATTTGAATAATTAGGGATTAACTTGGGATTAAACTGATTTAGGCTTATTTAATTGGACTGATTTATTTGGGCTGGAAAATTAATTATTTGTTGGGCCATTGAATTGGTTCTAACTAGAATAATTAATTAAGCCCAATAGGTTAAACCAAGAGTCCAATGGCCCAATCCAGTTTAATCTAGGATTTTTTATTTAGGTTAAATAGGAGGATTAGAAACAATGTTGTTGCAATTAGACACACAAGAGAGACGACTTCTTCTCTATGGAATAGCCAGATGTCTCTCTCTCTCTCCAGAAAATTCCCTAGCTCGTTAATTGTTCACCAAACGGTAGTTAGACAGGCCACATACTGAAAGATCGAGAGTTTGGCGTTTACATACATGCAAAGGCGGAGTAGGAGGCTTGCAGGAATCACACCAAAAGCTTCTACCAGCACACCTACACCGGTTGCACACGTTCCGGTACAGCCAATACTTAGAACGAGGAAAAGAGGTTAAATTCCCTGCCCGAGCCGGCACCGGCCCTACCCTGGAATTCCTGTTCTTGTTTTTTAGTTTTTTTTATATTCACTTCCGCTACGTGCTCCATATTTTCCCGCTTTCCATGCATTCAATCCAATACCAATTATATCGTATGTAACTACCGGATCATTGGGTGATTAACAGCTGTTAATCTTAAAGCCTTTTGGGCTACTCCAACTTTTCCTCTAAATTTCTTTATGCTTGAGTTTGTCCAACTGGGATAAAGAATTTAGTTAAATCTGACCCATTAATTAGGAATTTAATTCCATAGCTTGAATATGCCCGATGTCAAGTAGGCTTGGGTTTGCCCAACAACTTGATCTCGAAAAAGAACTCTCGTTTTTACTATATTAACGGAAGGAATTAGGTTTAATATTAATTGAGGGATTTGTTTCTTTTAGTGATTTCATTGAGTGACATGCATAAAAATCAATAAATCACATAATTGATAATCATGGTGTATGGTTATGGACTTTACCCTAAATTAATTTCTTTGAGCCATAAAAGAAATTAATATAGTTAACCCTATATGTTCATGCATAATTCAAGTATAAGGTATTACCTTCTCGCCTTATTTTGGTTGCCATCTCCAAAATAAAAAATAATTCTACTCCTATCTAACCTATATAAATTAATTACATAATTTTCTAAAGAAAGAAAACCTCTAGTTACATTTGAGGGGAGTTAGATGAGAAGAGAATTACCCAAGAATTCTAGAGAATGTAGGACACGCAGGCCCTATTTCATAAAAACTAAAACTGTAAAATGCATGAACATATATAATTGGTTTTAGTCCATAACCATCTACCATGCTATTGACTATGCTTAAACAAAATAAACATTTACTTTTATTATTCCAAAATCACTATTTTGGAAAAATAAAACAAATTCTAAAATTAATATTTTAGAAAAATACATTAATTTTAAAATTTCAAAATCACCATTTTGAAAAATAAAATTGTTTGTCTCAAAACTAATTTTGAGAAAATGCTTTTGGGTCCCGTCTTGCAACGATAACGGTGGTTTCGCTGGCCAGTCAGCGGGCGGGTCTCAGGGGGGTAGCGCCCCTATGGAAAATTTTTTATTTTGCTGCCTCTCATCAAATGAGATTTTTTCCTTTTTAAAATTATATTTCAATTTTTTTTAAATAGCTGGATCGTGCAAAACAGAGCATAACTGGTGCCGGTTTGGAAGCTAGAGCCGACGCCGGCTCTATTCTGGTTTCTAAAAATTTTTCTCTTCCAAAAACGATTTCTGGACATCACGAACAAAACGAAACTAGTACCGGTTTGGAGGCTAGAGCCGGCGCCTGCTGTAGTTAGGAAGTGGCTGCGTTTTTTAGAAAAATTTTACAGAAACAATTTCTGGTGCCCTAATCTTCTGTAGAATTTTAGTGAGAACAATTCTCAAAAGAATTTTCTATTTTGAAGCTCAAAACAACAACCAATTTGTTAGTTTAGACAAACAAAACAGAAAATCAAATTCACAAGATGAAATGGAAGGCAAATACCATGTTTAAGAAAATGTTTTTCTGCAGAAAATTTTCAGCACATAAAAAAAGCACATTTCGAAATATGCTATAACTTTTACACAATCATATTGTGCTACGGACCCAACCCACAAAGCTCGAAATGATTTCGACTCGAGTGAAAACGATTTTCACAATGAACAAAGACAAGCACGAATACATGAAAACAGTTTTTCATGCCAAAACAATGTCCGTAGACCACACATAGCATGGCTCTGATACCACTGTTGGGTATCGCAGGCTCGTATCGCATATGGCGCAGTGAAAAATAAAACGAGATACCCTCCTAGGACCTGTCTATGTGTGAAAAATAAGACATAATGTTAATAAAGGTAATAGCTTCTACCTTTAGGTGATCTTATGAAGAACAATTTTTTTTTTCTTCTTCAAGTCGAGGCGCGATCCAACAATCCTCTTGTGCAAACTCAACGAGAGTTGGACGTCTAACCACTATAATCACAGTGTGTAATTATCTCTAATAGTAATCCACACAGAAGAATACTCAAGCACCAAAATTTTCTATGCTAGCAGAAAAAGATGGCAGCTAGGGCTTTTTTCAAGAACAATCGTGAGAGAGGGAGAAGGAAAAAATCGTGTATGCTTTGTTGTGTGGTGTGACAATCACGTTAAGCTAGGGTTTCGTGTGTATCCATTATATCACACAAAAAATCCTGCTAAAATTGAGAATTCTAATCCTATTAGAATTCTCTAATTGTATTTGGAAACATCAAATTCTCACAATTACAACTTGAACCACAAATTATAACTAATTATAATTTGTCCACTACAACTTTTCTTTCTCTCAATCAACCCCACTATGTTATCAAATAACATTTTGAGTATATAATCATCTATTGTGTGTGACCTATTAGGTTTCCCAGTCAATTGGTAGCGAACATGAATTAATCCAAACGTCTTTGAGATTAATAATTCATAATTAATTAGAATTAATCTTATTAATTCTAATCAGTATTGGTTTATGAATTCATAAATTAATGAACCCATATTCCCAGATCATGAGTGGTATCTAGCAACACATCATGACCACCCAAGAGTCCAGGAAGTCAAGTGGCTTGACATGAACCCTTCAATAATAAATTTCAGTGCAATTAACTCCTTTCATCATACAATATCTCATTCGGTTTGGAGTATGAAATTAGTGCCAATTCTCTCCAAAATTAATTCTGACCCGAATACAATAGTATTTGTACCAAGAACCCACTACTCTAGATGTGTATCGATTGGAACTGTTTCTAATACATAATTGCCTTGGCCAAGGACTTTTCGAGTAGTAATTCCTACAAGTGGCCGTGAGATATTCGCCCCTACTATTAGAAGTGATGAATCCTTTATTGACCCTCTCAACTACTTTCGTTTACCTCACAATGCACCCAATATCCATTCTATAGACGACCCTCGATCAAGCTCCGAAGATTGGAATCAAAGTACAAAGCTCAGCAAACAAAGTACTTTTGAGATCTCAAGTCTAAGGATACTTGCACGTTTGTTATATTGAGATTATATCACTAGCACTAAGTAGTTATCCATGTAATTATCTTAAAGCCAGGTCATCTAATGAACTTATTCCATTAACAAGCATTCATGTGTTAACTTTGGGTATCTCAATACTCATGGTTATGAGAACCATCGCCTGATCAAATCAGGAAGTCTAACACATGTTAGTCTTAATGCATTAATGATGTTCTACTCATTAATACTATGACTAGGGACTATTTAAGTATTAATACCATCCAGTGTAGTAGGAATATCATATCATGATCTCCATCATGATTTCCTTAACATAGTGTTGTACTATGGATTTTATCGAACAGTTATATTACTTAAAGTAAACAAAAGAAACTATAAGATAAATAATGCATTTTATTAAAATAAAATGTGTCATATACAATGTACAAGTGATTGTCTCTAGGGCACAACACTAACAAACTATATATAGGCGTCTTATATATCTAAAGGGTTCTATGGATTTTGGTTTACATTTTCTAATTGACACTTCTTTTGCTCTTCAAGTATATGCTGATTCAGATTGGGTAGGATGCCTTGATTCTTGACGGTCCATTACTGGTTTTTACATCTATTTTGGATCTGCTCTTGTGGACTAGAAATCTTAGAAGTAGTCAGTGGTTGCTCAAAGCTCTACTGAAGTAGAATATAGAGCTTTATCTCAATCTATTTGTGAGTTGCAATGGATTATGCATCTTTTTCATGAACTTGGTTTTAATTGCATTTTACCTGTTCCTTTGTTTTGTGATAATAGAAGTGCAATTTACTTGGCTGAAAATCATATATTTCATGAACGGACTAAGCATATGAAGTTAGATTGTCATTTTATTCGAGATCAGTACCAAGTTGGCTGCAGTAAGCCATTGCCAGTTTCTTTTACTCAGCAGTTAGCTGACATTTTTACAAAGGCATTGTCTCCTGCTCCTTTTTGTCTCTTGCTCCATTTTCTCTCTTATTGTCTCATTTGTGGGTTCTCTTGTTAGGGATATGCCCTAAAATAATTTGTACTTATACTATTATCATTATGTATTATATAATAATATGAGACATTTCTTTTCATAAATAGTGTATTTAATTTTGTGGTCATCAAATATGTTACTTGATAGTAAAACCCTATAACAAATACAATGACTATTCTTAAATTGTCCCTTATCAATTATTATTAGTGGAATAATAATAAATTAAGATTAGTATGTTTGAGACTTGATGGTTATGTTTTACTGGTCATGGATACATGTGATATCAAGTCAAAGTATAAATAAATGTTAGAGAACATTGTATTGGAAATGACCCACTGTGAGAATACTTTATGGAATATGTCATAAGTACTTTTTAGCCATAATGATATTAGAAATCCTTAGACCTGAATTCATCATAATTTCCTATATGATAAATTCTATATTTTGATATTGTCTAAAGTTGTCTTTAACTAGATAATAAATTAGATCACGGTTGGATATAAAATAAACCAGGGAGAGGAATATGATTGATAGTGAAGGAATTTATCCCTCTCAGTTTTGGGAGAGATGTCCATGGGCCCCTTGATAAGTTAGATTGTTAAAATATATGACCGTGCTCAAATATATCAATTTAAGATATTGATATCATTTGTTTGAATAGTCTATTATGAGATCAAGAAAGGGTTGATTATGCTTAATAAGGATGACATGCTCTGTGCCTTATACTTAATCTGGATATCGTGTGACAAAATGACTAAATATAAAGTTATGGTTTGGTTCAAAGTGATCACTGATCTTCAGTTAATCTGAATAGTTATAATGTTTTGCTAGAAATAGCTTATAACTTGTGGATCATTTAAATGTGATTTGGATACACTACCAGTGTTAAATGAACCTATAGGGTCATACATTAAGTGAACACATTAGGTTATATTTCTAGTAATCAAGTTTGATGTATCTGAAAATATATCTAGGTTAATTGAACCTAGAAAAATGACCAGATACAATGAATTTGGAAATATGTCCACATTTGATATATTTGGAGGATGTCTAGATTATAAAAATTTGACTCAATAAATTAATTAGTTAAATTATCAAGATAATGACAGAATATTATCATATCAATTTTAATTTAATTTGAATTTAAAATAGAATATGATAAGATATTATAAGAGTTGGACTCCAAGAGGTTCAGGTGATTTTAAAAAGAAAACCCTAGCCGTCTTCTTATGTTAATTCTCTGTCAAAACATTCGTGCCTCCATTACCAGAAAAATTAAGCCTCTCAAAATCCTAAGCGCTAGCACTCTCAGGTAACGAGTTGGTTCGCCGCGTGTCTCCGATAGAGGGCATTCGCACATTACAGTGTCTGGTGATTGTTCGAGTTACATGTACACCAGAAAATCGGAAGCCAAAGGTCTTGAATATGGTGAATAGAGGTAATTCTGTAACTTCTAGATTGATCTTAATCATTTGGCTTGGGTCATCGGAAGGGATTCGTAGATGTTTTCCGTATTTAGGAGTTCACGAATCCTAACATCTCTCTGCATCCATCTTAAGGGGGGATCTTAAATTTCAGAAAAAGAAGTCTAAGGCTGTAGTTGCTAAGTCAGATTCCAAGTCAGCTATTGAAGATGCCAGCTTATATGCCAGATCATCTAAATTTTCTTTTTTTCCTGGCTGAACATTTTTTGTGGCAAAGCTTTCAATTTCTAGAAGCTATTTTGTCTCTTGTTTGATAGATGTCAATTATTGTTGGATGTAATCAAATTTCATAGTTCAGTTGATGGCTTATTTAGATCCAGATGATGTAAATGAACACTTGTGTATTGATTCAGTTTTTTTCATAACAGAAAGAGAAAGCATTTCCTTAATTTCAATCTCTTCCATATGTCTTCATTTTCTACAGCATTCTCTAGGGAGTAATAATGGAAGAGGAGGGTGTAGTCTTAGAGTTTCTTTAATTACGAATTTTAAGTTAATGCCTTCAAATCAATCTCCTGTACTGCCTTCTTTCCTTTCATGACTTGCTTCACTTCAGCTTGTGCTTTTCTGTCACTCTTAGATTTCTTATCATTCAACCATTGTAAAATCCATTGTTGTTGCAGAAGTTTTTGTCCTAGTTGCAAACACATCCCGTATTTAAGTTAAAAAAAAAGCTTGTAAATTTTAGTTGGAAAAAAGTAATTAAGAAGAAATAAATGGTAATTTTATGTTTGTTCTTGAATGCATACTTAACCAAATAACGGCTTTAATGTTGTTTCTTGAAATAGGAATTTCTAAGTCACCTCTTTCTTGTAGGCTTAAGAGGACATCAATACGATCTTCCTCCTCTGATTCAGTACCATTGGACATATCTCCACTTAAAAGTTTCTCTCTGCGCTCATGATAACATCGTCAAGAACCTCGTCAATCTACTGATGTAGTTTTTTGTAGTTTTGGTTTCAATCCACTAAGAGCACGAAGGAATCTCAGGAAAGGAAATAAATCAGCTATGTCAAAACCTCCAACTGCTCCAATTGCCTCTTTTATCAACACTATTAATAGATCCTGATCATTAAGTCACTTTCCAAATATGGCCCTAGAAACCACATTGTTAGTATATGAGAAGACTTCTTGAGTAAAGTTGATAGGCAATTTGGATGACTTAATTGATTGTATGAGCTTCCAGGCCTCATCTTCTCGAATGTTTCCAAATAAGTGTACATTCTTGGGATTGAGAAGTTCCAAGATACAAATTTTTCTCAACTGCTTTCAATAATCTCCTTAAGGAGAAATTGTAATACTTGAACTATCGTATCCTAATATATATCTTAGATGCCAGAAATTCTAGTCGGTAAGCAAATGCCAGATCATAGATTTTCAGAACTTTTTTTGCTGCCTGAGGCGATGATATAACAGTAGTAAAAATCTCACCATGTTGCAAATGCATGACAACTCCATATTTCTGGGCTAGCTCTTTGAAAGCGTGATATGCTAAAGATCCAATAGCCAAATGGTGCATACTTCTGATAAGAGATAATTTCATGGTTGTGGAGGCACTTTTGAGGAAGCTTTTCTTTCGAGCCTGGTGAATTGCCTGATTAACTCTAACAGGAAGAAAATGTAGAGGAAAGTGATGAGAGATATGAAGAATGTGAGCTCCATTCTTGAAAGAAGAGAAGGGTGATTGGGTGCCTCTATACCCGTTACTTGTCAAACTTGTAGCTGACAAATCCTGTCACTTTTCTGTTTAGAGATTCTTTTTGTACATGGGTTTTAATGCCAAAAGTATTTTTCTGCATGTTTTTCTCTTTATATATATATATTAAGTTTTATCTTGCATTCTTAATTAGAACAAAATAATATGATTGAAAAGATATTTTTGATATATTTAGAATTATGAAATTACTATTATCCTATATGTATTAGAATTAAAAAGTTACTTATATTACATCCCATATTGATTAGGACTCTTTTATTTTGGTGCCTATATATAGGTGGAGTCATAAACTTTTTAATGTATCCTAATTTATTCTGATATATCCAGTGTTATAGGTGTATACGTGTAGGTTATGAGAGTATATGATTGGTGTGAGACAAGATATATGCAAAAAGTTTGGGAAAATACCAAAAATACCTTATATAAATCTCCTTGTATTTGTTAATAAAATGTTTCGTGATCTTCGTTGTGGACGTAAGTTTGGTTAAATAAGTTGAATTATGTAAATCTTTTGTATCTTTTTTTATTCGTTATATTCGTTTTTCTATTCTTGTTAACTATTCCAGTTTATATTTCCTAACAAGTAGTATTAGAGCCATGTTCCTAGGTTTCTAGGGTTTTGGGGTTTGAGATTTTGAGATGGTGAAAATCAATAAGAAGAATAGTTTAGGTAGTAGAAGATATACACTACAAGAAAGTCAGCAAATTGCGACGGATTTTTGCGACGGACAAAATCCGTCGCAAATTTGTGACAGATCACCGACGGAAAAAAGGATTAAGGGATATAGTTGACCGGCCCTCGCAAATCCGTCTCTAATTTTGCGATGGATTTGCGACGAAAATTGTTTGCGACGGATTTACGATGGATTTAGGGATTAGCGACGGATTTGTGATGGAAATTATTTGCGACGGATTTAGATATTCCGTCGCAAATCCATCTCAAAATTAGCGACGGATTTGCGATGAAAATTATTGAAAAATAAAAAAAAATGAAGTAAAAAATTTTTTAAAAAATGCTCTAGCTAATCCATCACAAAATTAGCGACGGATTTGCGACAGAATTATTTGCGACGACTTTGCGATGGATTTAGAGATTCCATCTCAAAATTAGCGACGGAAATTATTTTTCTAATAAAAAATTGAAGAAAAAATTAAAAAAAATGCTCTAGCTAATCCGTCGCAAAATTGAGATAGATTTTGCGATGGATATTATTTGCGACAGATTTAGAGATGCCGTCTCAAATTCGTCGAAACAATTGAGATAGATTTGCGATGGAAATTATATTTTAAAAAAAATTGAATGAAAAAATTTTTAAAAATTGCTCTCGCTAATCCGTCGCAAAAGTAGAGACGGATTTGCAATGGGAAATTATTTGCGACGGATTTGCAATGGATTTACATATTCCATCGCAAATCCGTCGCAACAAGTGCGACGGATTGGTGTTTTCATTAAATTTGTGACGGATTGGTGTTTTCTATAAAATGAAGTTTTAAAAAAATTATCGCTATAAATAATTTTAATCTAAAACATTTAAAGTTACTTATTAATGCTTTTTTGTATAATTTTGTATAGTATATACACATGAGTGTTCTTATCATAGAATATGTCCATGATTTTCTTACTAATATTCCTTATTGTATAAAATATTCTTACATGTTCTTTATAGATAATTTTACAAATTGAGTAATAAGGAGTTTAATTAATTATTAAGAAAACTTCATTAATATATATATATATATATATGTATATATGTATGCATATGAATGTGTGTGTGTGTGTGTGTGTATACATAAATAAAATATTTTGACTAAAATGGTCAAATATTTTTTGTACATTATGTTTTTTTTATCTCTAACTTAATTATTCTTGAAAAAGAATTGATACGAATTTAAAATAGAATGTAATATTTTTGTATAAAAATATATATGTGTATTAAAAAAAAATTAAAGGTATGATATATATTTTTTCTTTTTTGGATAACAATATCAGTGCAATTAACTATATTACCGTGACATTAATTAATAAGAAAATTTCAGTAATTATGTGTGTGTGTGTGTGTGTGTATTTGAATATATGAAAATATATATATATATATATATATTATATACGTATATGAATATGTGTGTGTATCTATACATATAAATAAATATTTGTGTGTGTATATATATAAATATATAATATGAATATATATATATATATATATATGTGTGTGTGTGTACTTTAATATATATGGTGTGTGTGTGTCTATGTACAAAATATGTATATATATATATATATATATATATATATATATATATATATTTGTTCATCTATATTTGTGATTATGTTTGTATATGTGTGTGTGGGTTATATTGTGTATGAATGTATGCATATATTTATTTATATATATACATATATATGTAAAAATAATTTAATTAAAAAGATAGTATATAAATATACAAAAATATTTTTTAAAATTTTGAATATATAGTTTTATATTGAATTTATATATACAAATTTTTGTTGTGTATTCCGTGGTTAATCTGTGATTATTTGTCATGAAATCACAAAATTACTATTAATTCCTGACAAATTCGTTATATTTTTTAATTTTTTTCCAATTTTTTAAAGATAATCTAAAAAAAAAATATTTTCCCATCACTTTTCTTCTTCCCCTCCCTCCTTCTTCCCTCCCCTGCCCGCCTCCCCCTACTCAAATCTGCACCGCCCACCACCCTCCCCCGTAGCCCCTTCTCTTCCTGCCGCCACCCCCCGCCAGCACTACCCCCCACCACCCCCGCCGCCTGCACTACCCCGCGCCACCCCTAACCCGCCGCCCCTGCCCGCGCAACCCCCTCTCCCTTGGCTGTCTCCCCTCCCCCTCTCCCCCCCGGCTAGCTCTCTCCTCTTCCCCGGCTCTCTCCCGCCCGCCACCCCCCCCCCACGACCGTCCCCCCCTTCCCCAGTCTCCCCACAGCAGCTCTCCCCCTCCCCCTCTGCCCCCGCGGCTCCCCCCTCCCCGCGGCTATCCCCCTCCACCCCAGCACCCTTCTCCCCCCACTCCCGCCTTCTGCCAACCACCCCCCTTTTCAATTTCTACCTACAACACTTCAAACCTTCTTCTTTACACTCCAAATTCGAAGCATTCTCCACGAATTAGAGAATCAAGAAATTCAATCAGAGAAGACTAAGGTTGAATCCTCATAGCATATCAGAGGCCTTAGTCATCATTCAACATCAGTCTCCAAAACAAGTAAATATCATTCTTTTTTTAAACTCTTCCATCGTCTTTGATTTTTAGAACCCTAGTTGCAGGTGATATTTTGTGATGGAGAATGGAAGAATATATTACATTGATTTGTTTTCGTACAAGGATGGGATAAAAATTGTAATGTGGAGATATATTTGGTATAACAAGTAGTTCAACGTGATATAGGACATGTTTATGTGCTTAGTAGTGAATTTTTTATGTGGTATGTGATGTATATTACAAGCAGTGAATTTTGTTGATTGTTAACTACTATGCTCACTATTAATAGTATTTACTACTATGATAATTATTAGTTCTTATTACTTGTTGACTAATAAACCTTCTATTCCATAATATTTATATTTTTATTTATATGTTTATCTAATATTATTATTGATTGTTTATAGGAATTGCTATTTATTAAATATTAGGGGGGCAAAAAATTATTTTCAATATTATATTAGTATTACTACTAATATTATATTAGTGGGGCAAAAAATTATTTTCAATATTATATTAGCATTACTACTAATATTATATTAGGGGGGGCAAAAAATTATTTTCAATATTATATTAACATTACTACTAATATTTTTTTATAACATTATTTTTTAATATAAAATTGTTTGATAATAATTACTATTTAACGTTTAGTAGTATACTGCATGTCAATAATTAGTACTTACTATTTGTTAATGGTAAGTTGGCTACCAACAGATACCAACTGCATCTTTTTTTTCTTTTTTTTTTAACTTATATGAATGGATCCCCGTGAGTGATGGGTTATCATTCCTCGTGAGTGATGGGTGATCATTCCCCATGGGTAATGGGTGATTACCCTTACATTAGTTATATTGAATAATTATTTTGACAGTGAATATTTTTTTTTTTAATGTTGTTGATTTTGTGGTGGCTTGGTGCCTAGAAACGTCCAGTATATAGGAGAAACTTTGCCAAAATTTCTAATGAATTTTGTACTGGTGGTTGTGTTTATAGTTGTTGGTTTAACATTAATTTTTATTGTTAGTTGGTGGCTGAGTTTGTTGATGCTTCATGGTTTAAATCTAGTTACTTATTGAGGTATTGTCAGAGATGTTAATAATTTTAATTCTATGCTAAGTATATTGGGTGTCTATACAGACATGATTGGGAAACCGATTGGTGTTTTGCGACGATGGTTCACCGTCACAAGCTCACGTATGATGCACGATAAAGAAGTATATATAAATTGCATAAAAAGTTTTTCATGAAACATGTAGTTGGCTATTCAGGTATTTATAATTATTGTCTAAAGTAACATGAGGATGATTACCCTTAAGCTTTCCTAAACCTTTTTATGCAAACATGCATAAACTCACAGTTAAATCTCTTTGTCGCATAATATGTTGAATATATAGATGGAAGATCGTGGTTGGATGTATAGAAGGTGGTTGCCCGGTAAAGGGTTTACTACTGAATTTGAGCAGGGGGTGCAGGGATTTATTGCGTTCGCTTCATCGAATTCTAAGTCTGGTAAAATCAGATGTCCTTGTACAAAATGCAAGAACATAAAATTTGACTCTCCAGACCAAGTTGAGATCCATTTGTATAGATATGGGTTTGTTAGCCACTACCATCGGTGGATTTGTCACGGTGAACCTTACTATGTAAATCAAAGCATGTCTACCTCAATATCTAGTACAGTTCAAGTTGATTCAAGTTCTAGAAATCCGTATTTGGAAATGATCATTGATGCTGCGGGCCCTAATTTTAATTTGGAAAGACTGTCGGATAAGCAAGTTGAAGAACCTCCTAACATAGAAGCACATAAGTTTTATGATATGCTGGGGGCAGTAGACACTCCCATATGGGAAGGATGTACGAACCACTCGGTGCTTTCGTTAGTTTCAAGGCTACTAAATGTTAAGTCTGAAAATAACGTATCTGATAAAGTTTTTAACCAAGTTGTGCAGCTTATGAAAGAGGTGGTTCCAAGTAACAACAAGATACCTGATGACTTTTATCAAATGAAGAAGTTAGTATCTGGGTTGGGGTTGCCTGTTCAAAAGATAGATGTATGCAGTAATGGATGCATGCTTTATTAGAAGGATAATATCAATTTGAAAGAATGCAAATTTTGCAGACATGCTTGGTACGTGCCTAGAAAATGCCGGAAAAAAAGAAGGGTTAGGTTCGAGATCCCTTTGAAAAAAATGTACTACTTTCTGATTGCACCAAGGCTGCGGAGGTTGTATGCATCTAAAACTACAGTTGAACACATGAGTTGGCATGCAAAGGCTAAGGTCGAAGATGGAAACATGAGCCATCTGAGAGATGGTGAGGCTTGGCAGCACTTTGACCGGATTCATCTAGATTTTGCAAAGGAAGTTCGGAATGTGAGATTTGGACATTGTACTGATGGTTTCTCGCCGTTTGGCATGTTGGGAAAGCAGTATTCATGTTGGCCAGTTATTGTCACTCCTTATAACCTTCCACCGTGGTTGTGCATGAAAGATCCTGCGATGTTTTTAACAATCACTGTACTGGGACTAAAGAATCTGAAACATAAAATTGATGTTTATCTTCAACCATTAATAGAAGAATTGAATCATTTGTGGGCTGAAGGTGTTGCTACATATGATATAGCAAAGAAATAAAATTTCCATATGCGTGCTGCACTAATGTGGATTATTAACGACTTTCCTGCCTATGGAATGATGAGTGGATGGAGCACAGATGGAAGATTAGCGTGTCCATATTGTATGGAGAGGTCAAAGTCTTTTCATCTATAACATGGTGGTAAACACTCATGGTTTGATTGCCACCGCCTCTTCTTACCCATGGATCCTTTTGAGAGGTAGTTGTCATTTTCCAAATTATACTACGGTTAGCTGTAGTCATTGCATAATACTTATTTAGTATCATACTTTGAATTATGTCAGGTTCTTGTTTCGTTTAAAGTTAAACGTGAAAAATAAGGCACGAGTAGAAGGGTTAATTTGCAATGCTTATCTTGTTGAGGAAACATCTACATTCTTCTCCTATTATTTTGAGGCACATGTGCGGACAAAACATGTATCCATGGCTCGCAATGATGAAGGTGTAGTCGGCTGAGAAGTAGATGAAGCTTCGTTGTCAATATGCTATATTTATAGGAAGATATTAGGAAAGATTCAAACCCGATTCCTCTCTCATGAAGAATACAAAGTGGTAAGAAATTATATACTACTTAACTGTGAAGAGGTCTAACCATATATCAGGTAAGATGCTTGCCCCTCTGGTTGATATTAGAAATAAGATCCATTGCTAATTGTGTCATTTTCTTCTCTACAGTGAGTTCACATCTCGTTTACAATTCTCAATCCCAAACATTTTGGAATTTGATGTACAAAGAAGGATAGAGAATGAGTTCGCATGATAGTTTATAGATTGTGTATGCTCTTCAAAAATCAGTTAAATTTCTTTACACGCGAACATATGTTGTTAGTTAATGTATGTCCACCTGAACATTTTATATGCTTTATAGGTGAATGATCCACAAAACCATGTGTCAAATATATGTTTGAAGAATCTTGCTTGGGGACCTTCGATAAAAGTAAAAACATATATTGGATACATTATTAATGGCTATAGATTTCACACCCACGAACACGCCGAAGGAAAGAAAACAGTGAATTCTGGAGTTTGTGTTAAGAGGGGTGAAAAGGACTCAGTAGTGAGTGATTATTATGGGGTTCTTAAAGAGATTGTTGAAATAGAGGTTCTCGGTAATCCATCACAAAAGTTGTCCTTTTTAAATGTGATTGGTTTGATCAAACAACAAATTGCGGTGTTAGAATACATAAGGAGTATAAGATTGTTGATATTAATTGCAAGAGGAGCTATCCAAAATATGATCCGTTTGTGTTTGCTTAGTAGGCATCTCAGGTGTACTATACCTCATATCCAGGATGCAAAAGACCAAGATCCGATTGGTTAGTTGTGTGTAAAGTAAAAGCTCGACATGTGATTGATGCACCTGTGATTGATAAAGCTTACCAAGAAGAGGTGGATATTCACAATGAAATGAGCATTTCCTTAGTTATTGATCTTGGTCCCTTAGCTCATAGATCTGGCACAAGTGATTTGTTGGATGTTCAAGAAGAATGATTACTTAGGGATACAAATGAACTCGAAGATAAGGATGAAGACGAAGACGAAGGTAACTGGAATACAGATAGCACGACAGAGATGGAAGAAGAAGAATATATATCAGAGGATGACTCGAGTGATTAAAGTACATTTATTATACATTTGTGATGTAAAGTTTAAATAATTCATGATGGTTACTTATATTGTTGATCAATAATCTATGTTAAAATTTCATGTTTTACTAATTTATTGGATGATCAATTATTATACCATTTTTTGTCCTTTTTATTAGCTTAAATATAGTTAAGTACGAGTCAATGTTAATTATTTTCTTTTCCACAGGTGTTCTTTGCCTTTCCATAGGTATGCTTCCTTTTTTTTTTTTTTAAATATAGTTAAGTGTTAGGGGAGAATCTAACTATTTTCTTTTCCACAGGTGTTCTTTGCCTTTCCACAGGTATACTTTTTTTTTTCTAAAAAAAAAATACAGTTAAGCATGAGTCAATGCTAACTATTTTCAGCTCAACAAGTGTTCTTTGCTTTTCCAAAGGTATATTTTTTTGTCTAATATATGAACTGGATCCCCGTGAGTGATGGGTGATCATTCCCTGTGAGTGATGGGTGATCACTCCTCCTGGGTAATGGGTGATTACCCTTAAGTTAATTGTTGTTGTTGACATTGACTTTTTATTATAGATGTCTTCTTTGTTAGGATATAAAACCTGTATAAAAGAACACACATTTCATTATCTGATGGCTTTGATTCATTGACAAAGGAAGAATCATGCACTCGCCTTTCAAAATGTTTGGAAAAGGTTACAGACGTATGTGTAAGAATGAAGCCATTTTGAAAAAAAACAAAAATAACAAACCTTTTCTTTCTCAAGTTGTATAAATGGCCAAGTTTCTACATATTCCAGTTTATCTATTGGCAGTTAATCTTTTGTTATGGAGAATGTGTTCTTTGATACAAGTTTTGTTGTACATGTTCTGTGTGTTTAATGTGTTGATGATACTTGGAATAATGTTTGAATGTGGCATTAATGCCTGGAAAATGACCATTTTATAGGGGAGACTTTGTCAAAATTTTTATAAATTTGCATTTATAACTTGTTCTACATATATATTACAAATATGTTTGAAATTTAAATAAATTTATTTCAAAATTAGGATGTCTGGCAATAGACGGTCTTCTGGAGGTGCTGGAACAGACCAACATACACATTCTCCTGACACCTCATCACCATCACACGCACGACGCCTCTCCATACCACGAACGATTTCTGGTTCACCTTCGCAATCAAGAGGTGCTTCTCCAGCTGACGCTCCTACTTCTGCATCATACCATATAGGATCACAGGCCACAAACGGCCGACCTATGATTATTCCTCGAGGAGATGGGTGTGTAATTTATAATTATTGATTGATTTCCAATTTAGTATATCTTCTTTAATAATCATATTACTTTCCTTTATGGTTATACAAATTAGGTTTGCTGGTTCAGATAAATGTGTGAGAGAGATTCAAGGCATATTCAAGAAGCAATTCAATGGTTCGTATGTTACATACTCATATATCCCGATACATGTTCGGGACATGTGGTTCGAGGAGTGGGGAGTATGTTTCTTTTACTTTCTTACAAATTTAATCTCATGTATATGTTATTGAAACTTATATGCTCAGGTGTCATTTGTTGTATTTGCAAATAAATTTACTTTAAACTGTTAATTTAAACTTTAACGGCGATGATTTACTATATTTGCAGAAGTTATTTTGTTGAGCTCCTGAGCATGGTCCCCAGATACGGAGAAATTGGGAAAGGAAGTGTGCAAAAAGGCTTTCCGATACTTTGTCGAAGACCCGAAAGAGCACGCCTGCTAATTCGTGTCCAACCTGGATTGATCCAACTAATTGGTCGGAGATGAACAAACATTGGTTGGATCCCAAGTATCAACGAGCCGTGAAGTTTGCAAAGCAAAATCGGTCTCGTAGCGGTGTCACTCACACAGGAGGTTCCATCTCTTTCATTGAGCACGAGGAACGCATGGTAAATTCAATTTTATTAACTTTTGTATATTTCATAATTGTCAGAATCATGCACTAACATTCGAAATAATATTCTTTTCTATTAATTTAACTATAGAGGAGACGTAAAGGGGACACATTTAGCTATCTAGACATGTTCAAAAAAGTACATATGTTCCAGAACGGGAAAAGACAGGGTCAGTTTGTGGGCGAGCGTCCGCAGAAGATATTGATAAAATTAATTTATTCTTACATTACTTATTGTAATAGGTCTTCTTTTAATTTTTATAAACTCACATTATCTTATGAGGAGGCTAATGTCACCAAGGAACGCTACTCTCAAATGGAGTCTAGCGGGTCCATCGACTTCGTTGCTATGCCAAATGACAAGGCCATTATCATTGAGGCAGCTAGCGGATTCAACAAGGGTCGTGTCTACGGATTGGGATCAGAGGCTACTCGCATTAAGGAGCAGATGCATGCATCTTATTTATTAGGATCATCTTCATCCACTCCTATTGATGTTGACTAGATAATTGAGACTAGGGTTCAGCAGAGGATTCAGGAGGTTGAGGATCGATGGAGGCATCGAGAGAGGAGTCGCGAGGATAAGTACAAGCGCCGTGAGGAGAGGATTAAGAGAAATTTTGAACATAAAGTTGTGGAAATCACTTCTTGGATGGCAGTTATGTCCGAGAAGATGGGGGTTGCTATGCCACAGTTATCTTCGGTCTTTGAGGACGAGGACATGGATGAGGACGAAGACGAATACGATGATTTATTTGTTTCCTCACCTAATCATCACCCCGGTCCTAGTATTGGGTTTGATGGTCCTCCCGCTCCTCCTTCAACTAGTGCTCCTAATCCTTTAGCTACATAATTGTATTTTGAACATTATTTGTCTATTGTGATATTTATGTGTATACACATGTTTGGATTATTGTAGTTTTACTTTATGATTCGGCATGCAATTTATTATTGGTTTCAAAATTTTATTTGTTTTATTAGTTTTACATTATAGATTTAATATTTATGAGAAAAATTTCTTAAATATTTGTCGCAGGTTTTTTAAAATTAATTTTGACAAATATTTGTCACAAGTTGCTACGGATTTGCGACGGATTTTTAATTTTTTTTAAATTGCAATTATTCCGTCATTCGTAGCAAGTTGCTACGGATTAGCGACGAATTTTTAATTTTTTTAAATTGCAATTATTCTGTCGCAAATCCGTATCCGTAGCAAGTTGTTACGGATTTGCGATGGATTTTTTTTATTTTCGTTGTTGTGCTACGGATTTGCGACGGATCCGTAGCAAGTTGCTACAGATTTGCGACGGATTTTATTAATTTTTTAAATTGAAATTATTCCGTCGCAAATCCGTAGCAACTTGCTACGGATTTGCGACGGATGTTTTTATTTTTTTGTTGTAATTATTCCGTCGCCAATCCGTAGCAAAGTTGCTACAGATTTGCGATGGATTTTTAAATTTTTTTAAATTGTAAGTAATCCATCGCAAATCCATAGCCAGTTGCTACGGATTTGCGATGGCATCTTCCACATTTATTTTAATTTCAAAAATTCCCGTTGGAAATCCCTCTTAAGTTGCAAAGGATTTGCGACGGATATTTTTTCGTTTATTTTAAATATGTAATTATGCCGTCGCAAGTCCGTAGCTCTTTGCTAGGGATTTGCGATGGAATTATTTTCCACTGTATATAATCCGTCGCAAATCCGTCGCAATTTGCTACGGATTTGCAACGGAAATTTTTCCATTTTATTTTTATTCATGAAAATATTCCGTTGCAACTTGCTACGGATTTGCGACGGATTTTTTTCACATTTTATTTTATTTTTCAATTATTCCGTCGCAAATCCGTAGCAAAATGTAATTTGGTTGACCAGAGATTTGGCCGTCGCAAATGTGTCGCTATTTGCAACGGATTTAGTTTTCCATCGTTGTTTGCGACGCTCTTATTTGCGACGGCCGAATCTGTCGCAAATCCGTCGCCACACTTGATTTGCGATGGATTCGGTAGTCGCAAATAGAGGTTTTTTTTTGTAGTGATAAAAACATGCATGAATCTCTCTTGGGAACGGGATATTGATTAATATGTATTTTATTGATGGGGTTATTATATATGGAGAGAGCTTGTTAGACACCGGTAAAATTACTTTGGAGTTGAACACCCTACTTGAACTAGATAGGTTTTGAACCAAAAGTATTTGATGGTAGATCTGAAGCAGGTAAATCCAAATTATACAATCAGATAAAAGAACAAATGGTTGCAGTTGTCATGAATAACTATGTACTCATTAGAAAAAGTAAGATGAGGATCTGTAATAGCAGTATGATGACACTGGCATACGTGAGATATCTTCACAGTCTTCAAACATATGGATACTTCTTCTCGGATAGATTTTAGATTTCAAATGTTAACTTTAAGGGATTAATTGGTTTCAATTTAAAAGTAAGTATTTTTAGCCTTTGTGATGATTATACTTATAGTGTACTAGAGTGTTAGGAAAAAAAATGAATTCTTAGAGTGGGATGCACTTTGAATGGTTGCAACAGATATCCTAAAAATACTAAAATCTAATTTTCTTGAGCCAATAGGATTCTAATGATGCTTTTTTTAATTAAGGTGAAGTATTAAAACTACATATAGCTAAAATATCCTAATATAACGAGAGAAGTATAAGTGACAGTATTCATCTGGAAAGTAATGAAGTACCTCGACGACTTGGAAGGGGAGAGCGCACTTAACTTTTAGAGGGTAGATGGTAATATGAGGAGAAATTCTGCAAAGGCGAAAAAAGATTGTGGCTTTCATGTACAAGTCACTAAATCGTGTCGGACTTGGGGACAACTGCACATTTATTAACCAAATCGAACTATGAATAATTAGGATTATCGGGAGCATGTTGATTTGGGCGTGTAATTGGGTACCATTGAAATATTTGGTACTTGTGAAGATCACTAGAGTTAAGAGGATTATGATTTTTTATTGCTGAATATTCTGAAGACTAGCGGGGGTGGAATATAAGCCAAGGTGAAGATTGTTGGGTATTGTCTTGTATTCCTAATTAGATTAGGATCAAGTGGTTTGCTTGAAAAAACATTCCTACTGCATTTAGAATTAGAAAGTTACTACTATCCTATGCATATTAGAATTAGGAAGTTACTCATACTACATCCTATATTGATTAGGAATCTTATAACTTTGTACTTATATATAGATGGAGATCATAAGTTTTTTAATGTGTCTTTGGTTGTTTTGGTGTATCCAGTGTTATGAGGTGCTTGTATGTAAATTAAGTAAGTGTATGATTGGTACAAGACATGGTGTATACAAGGGTTTAGGAAAATATCAAGAATTCCTTATATAAATCTTCTTATAATTATTAATAAAGTGTTTCGTGATCTTGCTCATGAATGTTGGCTTGGTTAAATAAGTCGAATCAAATAAATATTTTGTGTCTTATTTCTATTCCTGTTAACTATCCCGATTTAGATTTCTCAATAATAAAAATATTGGTTGCTTTCAATTATTATTAGTGAATTCAAATTAGGATTTGATTTGAAATTTTAGAACTATAATCTAAAAGATTTTTTTTTTTTTTTTAAGATTTGGGATGATGGCAGAAGACTTGATACGTTACTTTATATTTTGAATTATTATATAAATATAATGTTTCAAGATTTATAATTGTAACATCTCTATAATAATTTTATAAAAAAAATAAAAAATCTCTCTTTTTGTTAATAGGTATTAAATCACATTGACTAAATTTTGTAGATTTTTGTGGTTTTTATTTTTTATTTTTAATTCTTATTGTTTTTCACGATTAAAAAAAAAATCATGAGAGAACGGACAAAAACTAAACCAAGCCCCTTAAAAATAGAATAACAAACAGATGCTTCGCTAAGAAAGTGTGCCAGAATAATATTTGCACTTTAGAGTATCAACCCTAGGCGCCGGCTGCTGGCATTATCTCGGCCAAAATACGTATGTGATCAAAAGGAGGTGGCTGAAATGACTGACCGGCCGTATTTGGACTATTAGTACATTGAATCATTCGATTCCTTGAGATTTCATGTCTGCATGCAAACGGACATCACGTGTCAGCATGCAAGACAAAGAATAAGAAGTGTTGGCAGAGGGTTAGAGGTGACAATTGTATTGCGATTGTTTTAACGAATCGTGTCAATTTGATATAATTATATATGATAGGCTAATTTAAAAATGATTTTATTAATAAACGTATCGTATCGTATTGTATCAATTCATTTATTTTTATATCGTATTCGTATTATAAAATGAATTAATACGAAATGACATAATTAGACACAAAAATTAAAAAGATAATTATTAAATCTATCAAATCCGAATATTTACTAAACCTACCAATAGGTTCACTCATTACATAAAAATTTTAAAAAAATCAAATCAAACCATATAAAATTTTAAAAGATTTAATAAAACACCTCATGAAGTCTTAAATAACCATAAAACAACAAATCGTCCAACTAAATATCTAAAAATCTTAATAAATTCATAAAACTTAATCTTAAAAATCTAAACAAATGTAGTTTTGTAATAAAATAGGATTATTCAAGAAATTATTTTCTTTAACTAAAAGTCGTTATAATAATAATATTATTATAGACACTAAATAAAAATTAATTAAGAATAGTTCATTTATCATATATCAAGCAAATAGTCACATTAATATCATTTATTTTCTTAAAAAGTCTCATATAATTAAACAAAATAGACACACAAATAATTCAATTAATTCATATAATAAAATTTAATTCAATTAATTCATGTAAAAAATTACACTATCTAATTTTTTATAGTGAAATTTGTAAGGTATTACAAAAAATATTAAACATAAGTATTAAAAAAATAAGTTGAATTTGTTTATAACCCGAATACGTTTAAAGTTAAACGGGTCGACCCATTTTGACCGAATTCGTAAAACTCCAACTATAACCTATTATAATCATGTTATTTTCATATCGTATTCAATATTACCACCCTTACTGAGAATGCATGTGACGGTCACCACGTGTTTTGAAACTCGATAGCTTTCCAAGTCAATATAAAAATCTTGGTGAAAACTGTAAATATTTTAATAGATAGTCAAATGATACTATATGGTATTTTATTTACGCATTATTACTTTAAAAAAAAAAAACTCAATCACATTTCATTTTAAATGATTAGCCTAAAAAAATTTTGTCCAACAACCAAGTTCAACCTCTGAAACTGACTACTCCATTAGCTTGAAAGAATCTATTAAGAGCATAAATAGTAAAAATTAAGGTAGGTAAATGAAAGTAAATAGACACCCAAGAGACGCATACAATTTTTATGCAAAAAAAAGAAAACCTTTCGAAAACAAAGACCCAAAAAAAAAAAAAAAAAACCCTTGGGTCCACTATTAAAAATTTATATTATCACATGAAACTAATATACAACTAAATTTCAACAATAAGCAGGTTGCCTTTGGGACATATAGTGCAGTGATAAAGAATAAGTCTTTAAAGAGCGATACTCTTGTGAGGTCATGAGTTTAATTTCCAACTCTACATTGCATATATTACCTCCTCCCTAGGGCCTCAGGGTAGGGATGGGGCATTATCCACAAAAAAAAAGGAACAAGTGACATACAGCCTTCAAAGAGTAAGAAATTCAAAAAATATAGTGGAGGCACTCGTGATGAGGCATTATCTAAAAAAAAAAAAAAACAAGTATGTAAGAAATTCAAAAAATATGGTGGAGGCGTTCGTGATGGAGCATTATTAAAAAAAAAAGAACAATATATGGTGGAGGCACTTGTGATAAGGCGTTACCAATGGGATATTACCCACAAAAAAAAAAGAAAAAAGAACAAGTGTGTAAGAAATTCAAAAAAGGAGATGAAGGCGTTTATATACGGGAAATATTGGGTGGACCCGATCCACCGTGGACCAATGCATCAAGTGTTGTACAATATGTAGTGGAAGTTGTATACTTCTAGAAAGGTACAATATATTTATGCATTGGTTCACGGTGGATCGAGTCCACCCAAGTATTTCCCTTTATATACAACCTCCAAACACTAAGAAATTCAGAAAAAAAATACAACTACTATTCAGAGCTTGAATATCCTTGTCACGTCTTGTGCTAGCGAGCCAAGAATGCGATTATGAATTCGGTAACACGCACGATTAACTATTAGATCTCAAAATGAATATTATAAATTAATATTGAATATTTAAACCTATTTTATATATATTTATATTTTTCATCCTAATCTCATGTAAGAATTAGGTATATTTACCTCCCTTTTTAAGCTCAAGTATTCTTTGTTGGGCCCAACAAATTGGCTTAACAATTCCAAAATTAATTAGGCAGTGTAAAATTTTAGAGATAACTCTCACCGCCGCATACATGTAACACTTAATTCTTATATCGGGGATTAGTTGTCCATTTTAATACGAAATGGTGAAGATTGTTTATCTCTCCTTTCTCCAAGAAAATGACATGTTTAGAAATGGCGTTCGATTTGGTTTGAGCTGCAAACCAAACTGAATCGCCAAAAATGATAATTGGTTTGAATCATTGCTATAGTAGCAATGGTTCAAAACCAGCTACAATTTCCTATTTTTGGTTTGGTTTGATTCAAAAGTTTTGAACCTTTGAATCAAACTGAGCAAACCTGTATGTGAGCTGTAACTAGATTGGGTTGAAGCAAAGGAGGGAGCCAAATGGCTCAATACGTCTGACGACCTAATGCCACCGATTGGCAAAGCTTCCTCCGCTAAATTTTATTCACACTTTTCAATAAGGGTGAGCACCATCACACCCGTCTAGTTGGTGAGGAGTTGTTCCATTCTCGGCCATGTGTTATTTAATATGACAGTTGATAATTTACTCATACGCTCTCTTGATGAATTACTCATTCTATCACAAAATTATATCAATTTATTACTCTATATTATATACAGATTAATAAATTATTAAAATTTATATAATTATAATAAATAAAATGACGTTATACTCACAAATAAAAGTAATTATCTATTAATCATTTTCCTCTTATAAATTTATTAATAATTTATTGAGAATACATATATTCTAAATTAAAAGAGAGATAAATTAAAAATATAAGTAATAAATTTATTCTTAATTTATGAGATTGGCAAGTATTTTGATACAACAAAAATAAAATTTTTGACATGAATTTTAGGATGGAAGGAATATAAGGTATACCAATTTTCACAAATTAGTTTGATGCATGTGTATTGTACGAATTCGTTATACATATTTTGATGCATGTGCATTCCAAGTGTTTATTATATACACGTCAAATAAAGAGATTTCAGTTAAATTTAACTTTATTCACATATCACCACAAGACTCTACCATGTATTAAATGGAGAGCCTTTAATTATACCCTTGTGTCATCATATGACTCTATTAGTTTGATACGCGTGCGTTGTATGGGTTTATTCTATATGTTTTGATGCATGTGCATTGCATGGGTTCATTATACACACTTTGATGCGTGTGCATTGCAAGAGTTCATTATATATGTGTCAAATAGAGAGTCTTCAATAATTGAATTTAACTATGTTCACGTATCACTGTAAGAATTTGTCACGTGTTGAACAGAGAGCTTTCAATTGAATTTAATTATACTTATATATTATAACAAGACTTTGTCACGTGTAGCTCTAGGAGCATTTTGCATCTCCTTCGTGAATGTCAACTTTATTAGATTAGGATTTTAATTTTTACTCTCTTAATGTTAGGTCTTCCCACAAAAATAGTGTAATTTGATGAATAGCTGAACAAAATTGCATATGCTTAAACCATTGTTTGGTTGGGGTGATAAGTGGAAGGAAAAGAGGAGGTGGAATAAATTTGAAAAGAAAATAAATATTTAATTTTTTTGATAGGGTATAAATATGGATGAGAAGTAAATGTGGAGGTATTCCTCTTCCCCTCAACATCATATTTTTGGCTCCTCCCATTTTGGAAGGGTTGGTGCATTGTAAAGGCCAAAATAAGGTTTTCTAACTTTTTAATTTTTCTTGTTAATTTTTTTTATCTCTTCCTTATATTTTTTCTCAACTTGTTAACTTCTATATTCTATCTTAAATTTCTCCCACTATTATTATACTCTCTATCATTTTTCACCATTCTTTCTAGTAATAAAGCGAATATTTTTTATTTGTTTAATATTAATTTTATTTAAAAAATATTAATATCTTGTCTAATAAATTATTAATAACTTATCTAATAAAAAAAATTTGTCTCGATCTTATAATATAACTATTTATTTCACTTCTAATCATACCAAGCAAATAAAAATAAATTAATTTACTTTTTTAATAGTATGTGTATAATAGTAAAATTGACAAAATACATTCCCATTCTCCCTCACTTTTTAATAGAATCAAATATTTATCATTTATTTCATTTTTATTCATTCGAAACAAAATAAAAGTAAATATAATTACTTCCTTGGTGGGAAGTAGATGTGCCTCTCCCCCTTTCTCGTCGCTACTCGAATGGCATGACAGGTGAAGCCACCAAACACAAGTTATTTTTCCTTTTTACACTGGCACCAAAGCTCTCAGTCATGTCCAGCAATTCCGGGTCTTTCCCACCAGGGAGTTTCCAATCAAAATGGTAGAGTAGTTGAGCAAGAACAATTTCAACAGCTGCCATGCTAAATGAAATTCCAGGGCACATCCTTCTTCCTCCCCCAAAAGGTACAAACTCAAAGTTCGTTCCAATAATTTCATTGCCACTCGTTGCAAATCTCTCTGGCTCGAAAATTTCTGGATCCTCCCAGTATTCTGGATCTCTGTGAACTGCCCAAGCATTGATAATGATTTTGGTTTCGACTGGAATTTTGTAGCCATTGATCTCGCGTTGCTCCCTGCATTCCCGGGGAAGCAACAACGGAATTGGTGGGTGTAGCCTCAGCGTTTCTTTGATCACCATCTTTAAGTAATTCAAACCCTCCAGATCTTTCTCATGTGCTCTAGTTTTTCCTTTTAAGATTTGTCTCACCTCATTCTGTGCCTTTTGGAGGACTCTTGGATATCTTATCATTTCTGACATTGCCCACAATATTGCTGTTGCTGAAGTTTCAGTTCCAGCTGCGAACATGTCCTGTATTCGAGTTGAAAGAAGTGTAAAGAATCATCCAAATTGAAGTTAAGGCCTGAATCAGTGAGAGTGAATAACTTATAGTCACTGACCATAATGGTGGCTTTAATGTTTTTGGTTGTAATCGGGAAATCAAGGCCTCCTCTTTCATTTGTCTTCAGAAGAACATCAACTAGATCTTCTTCTCCTGATTCCTGATTGCTTGAATCTGGACTTGCTAGCTTCTCTCTATGAACATGGACTATGTCTTCAAGTATCTTGTCCAACCCATTGTGCAGCTTCATCAGTCTTGATAGTGAACCACTAATGACATGAAGGAATCTCTTTGAAGGGAACAAGTCAGCTATATCAAAACCACTTCCACCTTTTAGCATCTCATTTATCAGTGGTAGCAGTATATCTTGGTCTTTGCATCTGGCTCCAAATGCTGCTCTAAACGTTACAGAATTTGTCAAGGCAAAGACTTTTTCGTTCAGGTTGATGAGGGATAAAGACGATGACTGGATGGATCCAATCATATGCCAAACCTCATCCTCCCGAATGGAGCAAAATGCACGAACACTTTTGGCACTGAGGAGTTCTAGGACACAAATTTTACGCATTTGTCTCCAGTAATCACCATATGGAGCAAAAGCTACATCTTCATAATTGTATGTCATAATGTCTGCAGCAAGAAATTTTGGTCGGTCTGCAAAAGCAATATCGTGAGTTTTTAGTACTTCTTTGGCCATTCGAGCATTGGATATGACAACTGCAGATATTTCGCCGAGCTGCAAATGCATGATAGGTCCATGTTTTCTGGCAAGGTCTCTGAGAGCTCTATGGGGTA
The DNA here is from genome assembly GCA_026120185.1 of Voacanga thouarsii. Classification (NCBI taxonomy): domain Eukaryota; kingdom Viridiplantae; phylum Streptophyta; class Magnoliopsida; order Gentianales; family Apocynaceae; genus Voacanga; species Voacanga thouarsii. The sequence goes on from JANUWF010002273.1 coordinate 2,006,058, forward strand.
GTGAACCAATAGCCAAATGGTGCAGGCTTCCGATGATGGGTAATTTCCATGGCCCCGGAGGCAATTTTGGAGCACCATCTCCCTTTGACCCTATATACCTTTTACATAACTTCCAGAAAAGCAGGAGGATTAAGAAAGTAATCAAAGAAGATCGGAAAGTGAACTCCATCTAAGGGTGACTGGAAAGTAAATTCACCAGATTCATGGGTGGTTCCATTTATATCAGAAGCACTAAGAGTCGTCAAGGGTATGAATTCCCTGATGCCGGAGTTTTCATTGAGGTGTAGATGCTTTATTTGTCCGTTTCTGAGGCTGCCTCATTGCTAGTGAATCAATTAAGGTGAGGATCAGATCAGGGCTCTTATCTTCAGTCAACTGCTCATTAAATTATTAAAGTTGTAGCTCTGTGGTGATTATTTTAAATATCATTTCAGTGCCTGTCATGCATTAGGTGAAGAAGTCGAGAGAAAAGTTGGTCCAATCGTATGAAATTAATTAAAGATTAACATGTTAACTTCTAAGCATGCCATCTGATAGAGTAATCTAAACAATTAATTATAGTGAGATTGCAGGCTGGACAATCTGATTGGGTAATGGGTATGGAATGTTAATGCGTTCGTTTTTTACATGTACTGAAAGGGGGAGAATAAGACAGCCATTACCAAGACATGTTCTTCACGGGTTTATTTACTGTTTAGGCTTAGATAAGATATGGCCAAAGAGAATCCAAGAATTATGTAGTTATTTACTTCTACATTTTTACTTTACCGCCTACTTTCACTATACGTTTTACCCCGATTAGGCATAGTATATGCAGTCAGACAACTCTAGACTTCTTCAATTTTTTCTTATGTTGACGTCAACTTTAGTTGAACTGTTGCAATGGTAATTTTGAGTCGATGCCAATAAAAATTTCACCAAACTGATGATGACGTTAAGTATTCTTCAGCTGATGTACTCGGTCAACATTAGAATCAGGAGCCATTGAGCCGTCACCCGCATGTCTCGGCACGATCGGTAAAGTAGTATGCACCTAACCTTTAATGATGAGTTATGAAGTGAGATTTTCTCCACGTACAGATAGTCGGTTACAACACCACAACAAACATAAAACGGGTAGGGATTCTCAGAACAAGGACACGACAAAAAATCCATCCAGAAGATTACCAATTTCAAGTTTTCAATTTCCTTTTTATTCTGCATTTTCTTTGTATTTGTTCATAGCTTTGGTTAGTTTCAGAAGTTCCTTTATTTTTTAATTACTAGCTTTCCGTTTTATTTTACTTTGGTTTTAAATCTCAGTAATTTTGTACTTCTTTTTTTATCAAAATCAATCGAAACACACGGATTCCAGTCCCTATTGGCTTCCGCATGCGATATTCCTACCTTCTTGGACTATTTTTATAGTAAGTTCAAGAAACCCACGTCTCTTAAAATGTCCAACTTTTGCATTCATTCTTCCATCGGATTGTTTATGTTCATCGGAAGAGAAGCCGATCGCCAATTTCATTAGCTCCTTTTTTGTACAGCAACATAAATTGGCATGCCCAGTAGGACCCAAGGTATTTGTTGCATGCAACTGCGTTCAGGACGCCTGATGTCAAATCCTCAGTAGTAGTTCTTAGGGCCTTTATTAGATTCATCTGATCGGCCTATAGTTTGGGCTTTACGGGGAGCTTTCGATCCTACAGTGATGACTTCCAGTAATGCCCAGGTCACTCTTCCTGAGCAGGGAACACAGTCCTCGTCTCCTCCTCAGGTGTCTCAGTTGACACCTACGTACTTAACTGTCATACGATAGGCCATAGAACAGTGTACAGGTAAACTTATTTGTAGCCTTATTACCTAGTTTACCATAGTGTTCCGGCTACTACTTCAGAACGAGCTCTATAATTTTGAACAGAGACACCTCAGGCAGTTATGTATCCTCCTGCTTTGACCACTAGTGCACCAACTTATGGATTAGTGCAATTGTTGTGCAGTGAGCCATCATTTTCAATATCCGGGGGGCACCAAGGGAGTCAGGGATTAGCAGCGCAAGGCGTGGTTCCTGCAGAGCCGTTCCAAGGAAGAACTGCACCATACCCAATTACGAGAGACCAGGCACTAATGGGGGTACAAGTATCTTATGACTTGATGGCAGTTCCTCACAGGAGTGTCTATTCCTCATTGAGGGCCATAGAGCTATGCTACTACAGTTCCTCCTTCGTATCCTACCACGGCGATAGCTTATCCAATGTAGGGAGCAGGATACCCTGAGATGGCCTCATTCCCAGGACAGGGTTCCTAGCTAATTATGCTAAATTCTCCTAGGCAGAACCAACATCTAGCACCATTAGCCGATGTTAATACAATGACAGAAGCACTGTGTCGACAGACCAGGGATCGGTCAATTTATCAAATACCTTATCCCGAATGGATAGATTCTATAGCAGTGTTATCTCGAGGGTTTAAAGTGCCTGAGTTCTCCACGTTCTTTGGAGAGGACAACAAGTCAATCATAGAACATATTGGGAGGTTTACGGCGCAATACGGAGAATTTGGGAAGAGTGACTGGCATAAATTGCAATTATTTTCTTTGTCTTTAATAGGGGTGACATTTACTTGGTATGCAAATCTGATGCCCAATTCTGTGTATTCATAGGTAGACATAGAATGGATTTTTCATGAGCGTTTCTTCAAACTAGCACTTGAGGTTTCGTTAGCAGATCTCCTAGCAGTCAAGCAAAAGTCGTTCGAAGGTGTAGCAGAATTCATTGAGTGCTTTCGACAGATTAAGGCTAAATATACCACTCAATTGCTAGAAATAGAGTGTGTTAGAATAGCCATCAGTAAAATGCATCCGCAACTCAAAGAGCGCCTTATCCTTCAAGATTCTTCTAATTTGTCCCACCTACTTTCCCATACTATTAGAATAGAAGAAATGATCAAGGAAAAGGAGAAGAAGCGGTCTTTTAAGTTCTCTCATAGGCAAACCATGGTATTAGTTGTGGATGATGTTAAGGACAATGAGGAGGAACAACTGATGGAGATAATGGTGATAGAATTAGTGAAAGGTGCATCTTATACTTGTCTTTTTTTGAAACCTATCAAAGGGAAGGAGGAGGTTTTGCCTGTAGGGCTATCCACCTATACGTTCGATGTATCAAAGGCCGAACAAATCTTTGATCAGATGGTCAAGGACAAATAAATCCGTTTACCTTTCGGCCACAAAGTCCCAAGCTTCGAAGAGTTAAAGGGAAAGAAATATTGTAAGTGGCATAATTTATTTTCTCATAACACCAATAGCTGTATTGTTTTCAGGAATACAATTTAGAAGGCTTTACAAGAAAGAAGTGTGAGATTTACTGACAAAGGAGAGGAAACGTTAGTCAATATAGACCCGTTCCCTGCGGCTGATACAAGCATGGTACAGACTTGCAAGGAAGATGTGGAACATAAATCAGGAGATTCTTTCATCAAGGAACATTTTAAAAACATTGAAGTGAAAAGAACAACATTCTAAAGGCTAGATGATCGGCTTTCGATTTTCACTCGACTTGCTGTTCTGACCTTCATAGCTCACTTCCATGGAAAAGATGAGAAGTTTACCGTGTATGTATTTCATAAAGAGCTATTCTTCCTGGGTTATCACCCCCGTCTTACAAAGACTCAAAAAACGGCAATATAGAGGAAATGGGCTTAGCCGAGACAAATACGCGAGGAATGGTTAGATGAGCAGGTGTGTGCCTCTTCAAGCCAAAATATGCTTAGCATTCTTTCATTATAATTTCGAGCAAGGGTCGAGCAAGAAGTGGTAGAGGAAGACTACAATGCAATGGAAGAAGCTGCCATTGAGCTTATCGAATTCAAAGTACCATCAGAAGGGATGCTCTTCCCAATCCCAACGGTAGGACATACTAATCACCTCAAGCCGTTGTATATCAAGGTACATATCAAGGGAAAACCTTTTTCTCGGGTCTTTATTGATGGAGGAGCTGTATTAAACGTAATGCTATTGGCAACCTTAAGACGCCTGGGTAATGATAAACCCGATCTGTCTCCTACAGACATCTAAATTCTCAATTTTATCGGAGACGCAGCTAAAGCAGAATGAGTCATCACTTTTGAGGTGGTAGTTGGATCTAAGGTTAGTAAAACTGTTTTCTTTGTAATTATGGCAAAGCCAATTTATTCTGTCCTAGTGGATAGAGATTGGATTCACCTAAATCATTATGCTTCATCAACGCTTCACCAAGTGATATTAATCTAGGATAGAAAATGAGTGAAAAAGATACCAACTGATCCCAACCCATTCTCAGCAAAAGTGCACATGAACGAGGCTATTTTTTTACCGTTCTATCTTTGATCCGAGCCAGTACGCCAAGCTCACAATGGCCCACAATTAGATTACAATGGAAGGTATAGAAGGTAAAGGTTTGAGAACAGAAGACCCTGATGATCGACATGCACCTGGTTTTATCGCTCAGGATCCGCTAACGGAGGTGGATATTGGAGGACCAGGAGAAAACAAGACTACAATGGTAAACTTATGCTTAACTCTTTATCAATAGAATGCCCTAACAGCTTTAATTCGTAAGTACAGAGATTGTTTTGCATGAGATTATCATGAAATGCTAGGGTTGGATAAAGGCATAGTAAAGCATTGCTTACCAATTAAGGAAGGTTTCAAGCCTCATAAACAACTTGCTAGGCGTTTTAATCCAGCACTCCTACCTAGAATCAAAGAAGAAATCAAAAAGTTACTTTATTGTGGTTTCATCCGTACCTATCGATATGCGGACTGGGTGTCTAACATTATTCCTGTCATCAAGAAAAATGGCCAACTGCGAATTTATGTTGATTTAAAGAATTTGAATTTGGCCATGCCAAATGATGAATATACTCTGCTAATGGCCGATATGTTGGTAGACTTGGCAGTAGGAGACCAATTCTTAAGTTTTATGGATGGATACCCTGGTTACAATAAGATATTTATAGTTAAAGAGGATACACAAAAGACAGCCTTCCGATGTCCAAGTTCTATCGATTTGTTTGAATTTCCAGTCATGCCTTTTGGTTTAAAGAATGTTGGGCTACTTTCCAGAGAGCTATGAACCTCATTTTTCATGATCTCATCGGCAAGATCATAGAGGTCTACATTGATGAACTAGTAGTTAAGTCACCCATATTCTCACAACACTTGAGGTGGCTAGAGCAAGCATTTCTCCGAATGCGCAAGCACTGGCTAAAAATTAACCCTGTTAAATGCGCTTTCGAGGTTTCAGCTAGAAATTTTCTTAGGTTTCTAGTGCATCAGAGAGGAGTTAAAGTGGATTGGAATAAAGTAAGAGATATTTTACAGGCAAGGCCATCACAATCCAAGAAAGAACTCCAGAGTTTCATTGGGAAAATTAATATCTTGCGACGTTTTCTAACAAATGCTGTAGGGATGCAAAAGACGTTCTTCTCTTTACTTCGATTGAAGTCGTCTCAAGAGTTCATTTGGCAGTTGGAACATCAGATGGCTTTCGATCAGATCAAAATGGCTTGATCACAACTACCTATTTTGATGCCACCACACGATAAGACACCCTTGAAATTGTACATTTCGATAGTGCAGGAGTCTATCGGAAGCCTGTTAACTCAAGACAATACACAGGGAGTTGAAAGAGCAGTATACTACCTCAGTCAAAATTTGACGGATACCAAAACAAGGTATTCTCCTGTTGAAAAGCTATGTTTGTCTTTATATTATGCATGCATAAAATTAGAATATTATTTGTAACACCCCACTACTACGTACCCTAAAAGGACAGGGATGTCGCCTCGTCCCGAAGGACAAGGAGTCTTTAAAATGAGGTATAAAATATAAAGACAAACCAAAGAAATTGAATTTAGATAAATAATGGAAAACTCTTATTACATCAGGCTTAAACTGGAGCAAAACTAAATAAAAACAAACATTCGATCTAGAAGCTTAAATCAACAATTGTCTTTTAAAACATAATGGAAATTAACAAAAGCTTCAACTATCACAGGTTCCACTTGCTCAGCACAATCTATCTCTTGAAAACATGATTTAAAATAGTGTGAGATTAAATCTCAGTAAGTCCTGTGTATGCACACGGTACGTTGAACAGTTCGTGTATGCATAGTGAAAACATTTGCAGAAATATTTGGCAAGTCATAAATAATTTTCTCTTTGCAAGGAGTGGGTTTTTCTCATTGTCATACTTTGTAGAAAATAAATCATCCACTCAAATAAATAGTCATGTCACCACACTTTGGGCTCCATGATAAGAAAACGGTCAAGGCACCCCACTTTGTGCACCATGACAAGAAAAGGACAAGGCACCACACTTTGTGCACCTTGACTGGACCAGATTACCACACGTTGAGCGTTCTGATCAAGGTGAGTGTACAGCCTACCAGGTGAGATACTCCTCTATCTCTTCACCCAACAAAACCATCCGAGTGTCCATGTCGGGAAAAAGATAATACCATACCAGATACAAATTCTAGCTCAGACCGGCCTGACCAACCAATACTGTTGCCTTTTCAAGCAGAGCTTATCTTCTGGAGGTGGTCTCCTGCCAGAAGACTTACTCTAGCCCTCAAAGACTAGTATTGTTAGCCTACCCTTATTGAGTACTCAACGAACATATCCGTCAATTCCTGATTCACAATATTTCCAAACCTTGGCTTTGCTAAACGTGATTTTCTTTAAAAGAATTTTCTAAAACATTGAGAAAAGAATAGTTCTTGATAAAAATCGTTAGTTTGACAAAACCGTTTAGAAAATAAACATCCACGTTTATAACCCAAGCAAACATAGTTCAAGAATAGCTTTACAATATTCGACTTGCCATCATAAATATTTAACAGAAGAGTTTATGCAATGACTTACTTAATATGCTTAAGATAAACAAGATAAAATCACAACTTGCTTCCTTCAAATACCCTCCTGATCTAGAATCACATAATATCATGATCACGGTCTCAATCGACTCAAGCATGCATTAAGCTCATTTATTCCCATGACAAATCATGATCCATTATCTAACTTCAAATAAATCATCTAATCCTCAAAGTACGTACACTATAATCATATATCCATCGAAGATATGAATAATATATCAAAAAGATCTTGACTTGACCATCACAATTCACATCCATCATTATCACAATAAAACATGGCATTACTATCCATCGAATATGCTTAATTAATTACTCGACTCAAAATATTCATCTATCCCAACTAAGCACATATATCATGCTATCATACTTCCATAGATCTCATCAATCTCCTTAGATTTTAATTTCGACATTAAGGGTAAGAATTCCCTTACCTTACAACCACCGGGTTAACAAGATTTCGATACTCCTATGATGATCATCCCGAGTTCTTTTGAGAAGAAGGGAAAATCTGTCTTCTTTTCCTCCTTTTAATTGAAAGTAGATAAAGAGGATGGAATCAGCCTCTATGTGGCGTGATTCAAGGGAAGAAGAAGAGAAGAATTAATGGAAGAAAGGATTCGAGAGGTGGAGAGGGTTTTTTTTTTTTTTTTGCTTACCTTATGGTGTAATCGGTTTTGTTGGCCTAGAATGCTCTTGAGTTTTCGAAAATTGCAGAGAAGCTTTGCTAGATTTTTTTCGTGTAGTAAGGTTGGAATAGCCGGCTACTTTGGTTTAGGGTTAGAAGAATTTGATTTATGGTTAAAAGTTGGTGCTAAGAAGGACTCCTAATGGCTCTAGGTTTCTTGGACAACAATGGTGAAAAATTGCAGCTTGTTGTACCCTTGTTGTTGGCCGAATTTCAGAGGGTTTAAGAGAAGAAAATAATCTGGAATTGTTCTCCTATACTGGCCGAAAACTGCACAAGGAAAGGGTTGTGTGTGTGTTCAGGTTTTTTGGCCAAACAAGGAAGAGTTTGTGCAGCTTTGGTAACTAGAAATTCTGCACGAAATCTGTGAGCAAAAAGTAAAATTTCTGGACTATTTTCGGCTTCTATTCTGTCCACAAATCAGAGGGAAAAAAAACAAGAGTTTTAGGTGCTGTGGTTTGGCTTAATCAACAAGGAGTTTTGGTATGTTTTGGAATGCAGAATTTTCGTGCATTGCACTAAGTAAAGCTGGCCGAAAATTCTGGTGTAGAGCTGGTCGAAATTCCCGATGCAAAGTTGGTCAAAATTTTGGAATTTTTGGTGGATAAAATCTGATTTTGTGTTGCTAAAGTAATCCGATTTGGTGAGAGGTGTTCTAGGTGCTTTGAGCTAGGGTTTGAAGAGTTTGATTACACTTAGGAGTGTAGGATTTTTCGTGCAGCTTGTGCATGCACAAGGCTGCCGAAATTCTGCAGAAAAAGAAAGAGTAAAACTTAGTTAGTTTAGGATTGAAATAAAATCTGATTTGCTAAAGGATTTGGATAAGATTTCCTTAGTCTTAGAAGAGTTTGAGTTGAGCTAGGAATGCTCCAAAGGTGGCGACACAAAATTGGAAAAATTTCCAGATTTTTAGCTAGGGTTCTATGTTCAAAATCAACTAGATATCTTTCTAGAAAAATAACAAATTAATTCTAGCTATCTAATATAAAATCTGATGAATTAAAACAAGCTGGATTTTAGTTGCTGTAGCTAGGGTTTTTCGAAAATCAAAGAGGACAAAAGTTGAAAATAAAATTAAACTTTATCCTTATCAAAAGTCCTTGAATTTAGGAGATAAATATAGAAACTTATCTCCTATGAAGATGGCGCTGAAAATTCACTAGGATGGCTAGGGTTTTTCGGCCAAAGCATGAAGAAGTCTAGGGAAAAGAATTCAAAAAGAAAAACTAAGATTCGCAAGAAGTAAGATTCGAACTCGGGTCACCAAAGGATAACCACCAACCTAACCGTTATTCCAAATCAACTCCAATGCTAATATTTCTCTAGGAAATTCTTTTCACCCCAATTCTCATCCTTCCATCTCCTTTACTAACCTTCACTTAAAACAACTATTAAATAATGCAACAACACATTTAAATAATTTAATGCAAGCACAACCTTGAAATTCACATGCACCCATGCAAAAATAATTTTAAGGTATCACATGAAATGCGAAATGCTATGCAATGCATGACTTTTCCCCATAGGTCAAAGGTGGTTTTGGGCGGGGTATTACATTATCTATTACCTAGGGAGGTGTAAGTCTTGTACAAAATTGATCTAGTCAAATATCTGTTGAACCACCCTTTGTTACAAGGACGGTTAATGAAATGGGCAATTAAGCTACATACTTTTTCTTTGACTCACGTATCTTTGAAAGCAACAAAAGGTCAAGCCATAGCTGATTTCTTAGCTGAACACCCTTGTTTAGAAGTGCTAAATCCTGAAAAGGAAAAAGCACAGGGATACATTTCATACAAACTATAGAAGTTGCAGTTTGATGGATTTAGTACCTAGTCTAAGGCAGGTGTCAATTTGGTCATTGAAGCCCCTTGTGGATGACAAGGAAGAGTTCTTTTTGAATTAAGGAAAGGAACTTCAAATAATCAGGCAGGGTATGATTTTCTCATTTTGGGACTTCGAGTTTTGAAGGCTTTGGATGCACAAGCGGTCAATATAATAGGGGATTCTCAAATTGTCATCTGATAGACTTCAGGTGAGTATAAATGTACTAACCCTATTTTGTTGGATAAGTTACAGGAAGTAAAGGCATTGCTGCGACACTTTTCGGGAGTTATGTTGACTCATGTTCCTCGAGCTGAGAACTACGAGGCAAACGATTTAGCTCTAATGATTTCAGGATTTAGGAAAAGAGCCGAGGTAGTAATGTGCCAACAGATATCGGGAGAGGAACACAAAGAAGATTAGCGCTCTGATATCGTTTTCTATTTGCGAAGACTTACTAGTCATATGTCACGGGAATTAAAACGTAAAGCGTTGAATTTTGTGCTGATCGAAAACGATTTATTTAGAAGAAGTCATTCAGGAGTTTTATTGAAATGTTTGTGAAAGTAAGTGTTGGATTGTATGCCCTCTTAGACTAGGTTTTTGATGTAAAATCGAATATTTTAATAAAAGAATTTATTTTCAGAAATTGTTTGTGAATTTACTTTTTGTTTGTGCACGATTTTCGTTTGGAACAGACCCATTGTGTTTAAATAAGTAATCCATGTGAATGGTGGTCTTTCACAGTAAGGTATGGATCACGGGTTATTTAACATATAAACATTTATTCTTAACCTATTGATGAGACTGGGAATCTCATCATGTTTAGGTTATTATGTTATGAATTCGAAATGGGGAATGGCTTACCTTTAGCCAGTGAGTAGTCCACTCACTTCATAACATAAGCGTATTTCGAATACGCAGGACAGGACCTGTAGTAGTGGTTTCTAAAAGTACTATATGATAGAAACCTAGACTACTACCGTTACAGCGTGGATTAGTACTCTACGACTTGAGTATGAGTTGGTGATCTGGCGAACCTGGAAGCATATATTTTGATTTGCTATAGTTGAGGTTCTATCGTAGGGCTAATATACTTGTATGTTGGGTATGTGTGACTAGTTAGTTAAGACAGGCTTGTACAAGATAGTTTCTGCACTATATCGCCCCTTGTGGTTGTCCGAATGGTCTAAAATATCCAGGGCCCTAGGAAACATGACTTGGATGTTTGCTTTAGGGTAGCTCCCTTGGAAAGCGGAAACACTCCAGGAAGTCGTGGATCGTTGGACTAGAAGCCTAAAGATGGTAGATGTCATTTAGAGGGGTGTTAGTACACTTCTTCCTCTCTAAATGTACGGTGATGTGTAGAGGGGTATTTTAGTCATTTCACCTGTAGGTCGGAGACTTTGCTAATGCAGCATTGTCCTTGGAGTCAATATTTCCTTATAGTGATATTAGGAAATATTTAAAATGCAAAATACAGCTATTTATATAGCAGGGGTATTTTGGTTATTTTAGCAGCCAAGGCGATGTGTCTTTTTGGTCCTCGGAATAGCCCGTAAGTTCTAACTACTTTTGGGTTGAGGAATTGGTCTCAGTTGAAGAGGATTTTATTTAATTTAATTTTATTCAGGAAGTCTAATTTATTATTGGACTAGAATAAAATAAATAAATAAATAAAATATGAGTTGAGAGAAAATTAATTATCTAGTTTATTTGGTTAAATAATTATTCAAGGCCTAGGTCCAGTATGAATAATTAGGAAATTAACCTGGGCTTAAATTAGGAGAAATAATTAATATTTAATTATTTATTGGGTTATTTATATAGGCCCAAGAAATAAATAATTAAAGATTAATTATTTTAGTTCATTTGGACTCATTAATTATTTATTGGGTTATTTATGTAAGCCCAGGAAATAAATAATTAATGTTTATTATTTTGGGCCTTTTAGGTCCAAGGAAAATAATAAATATTTTTCTGACCCAATAGCTTGGACCTTAGGGTTTTTCCGGATACGGTTAAGAGGAGTTTAGGGTTAGGCCAAACTGATTCTCAGGATAACATCCGGGTGTTTTGAAATCCCGGGGATATGTTTATCAGATAATGAGAGACCTAATTTTGGCTAACTAAAAACAACTCTTTGGAAAAAGAAAAACCCTAGTTTTCCCTACCCAATAGAAGACTCACGTCTCTCTGGAGAGCCTCACGTAAGCTCCCTCTCTCACGCCTCCCTCTTCTTGGTTTCTCCTTGGAGCTTTGCTAATCAATAGCAAGTGAACCAAGAAGATTTGAGACAATTCTTCTTCTCTGTTGTGTTCACCGACTAGAGGTTAGGCTGAGGAATATCCCGAGAGTTGGAAAGCTAGGTGTTCATGCAAACAAGGCGGAGTAGAAGGCTAGCGGGTGTTCAACCGGAAGCTTCTTCAAGTGGGCAAAGCGAGGCGATTCCAGTCGTTCAATCCGCTCTTACTCAACCTAGAAGGGTTAAGGAGCGCAAATGTATGATCTTCACGCTTCCGTATAGCCTTTAAGGCTTGGTTTTATTTTTCTCTGTTTAATTTTTTATGCTACCAGTGCATGCTCTCTGTTTTCGTATAGATGAGGTGCATAAAGGCCTATACGGTGCATACTAGGAAGGCCCAAAGCTAAAATGGATACTACAACATCACGGATTTTATTGGCCCTTCATGACCACGGACTGTGTAGCTTATGCAGCTGGATGTGAGGCGTGTTAGAAGCATGGTCCCTTGATACATGCGCCTTCTGTGGAGTTGCATCCTATCATCAAACCATGGCTTTTCAGGAGTTGGGCTCTAGATATTATCGGCAAGATTCATCCACCATCAGCTAAAGGGCACACCTTTAGCTAAAGGGCACACCTTTATCTTAGTAGCAATGGATTATTTCTCCAAGTGGGTAGAGGCACAAGCCCTGACTAGGGTAACCCAGTCTGCCGTTATCATTTTCCTTTAGCAGAGTATTCTATTTTGATTCGGCGTACCTAAAACAATAATAGCTGACCAAGGAACTATGTTCACGGGAGATAAGGTACGCAACTTTTTAACTCAATTTAAAGTTAAATTATTACATTCATCCCCATATTATGAACAGGCCAATAGTCAAGCTGAAGTTACAAATAAGACCTTGATTAGCATGATCTGAAAGTCATTGGAGGATAATTTCAAAAGGTGGCACGAAATACTCCAAGAGGTTCTGTGGGCTTATCGAAATGCCTTCAAAACTGCTACAGGTTTCACACCATTTAAGCTGACGTATGGGCAGGATGTGATGTTACCTGCTGAATTATCATTACGATTGGCTGGAATAGCATTGTTTGTCAATTGAGGATTACAGGTTGGCATTAGCTATGAGTTTGGATCAGGCTGAAGAGGATCGATGGATAGCATTAGAAAATATTAAAAGTCACAAGGAGAAGGTAGCAAGAGCCTATAACCGAAGAATGCAGAGGAAGAACTTTCAGGAAGAAGATATGATTTGGAAAACTATATGGCAAGTGGTCCTCTTCTTTGGAAGGACATTTTCTTCTTACACAAGTTTTTTATGGAGGAGCTTACCGATTGATGACACCCTACAAAAAAGAGGTAAGTTATGCCATAAACGACAAATATTTGAAAAAAAAAATCTATCCTACATTTTGGGAGGGAACCATGGAAAAAAAAGAGTAAAATAAAAAAGAGAAGAAACAACAATAACAATAGAAAAAAGAAGAAAAAGAGGGAAAATATTTGCATTCATGAAGATAACTGATCACAAAAGAGCCGATTAGATGGTCATTACATTTGAGGCTTACCTAGACCTATTCCAAAAAATTAATTCTCCTCGGACAGAGTGTTAAGCGTTTCGATCGGCTGAGCGAATGAAACTATGGTAAACCGATTTAGATTTTCCTCAGGCAGAGTTGTCTCCGGGGGGATTTTTCTCTTCTTTTTCGTTTAGCTAGTTGCCTCTTCTTGGGTTGTTTCTCGCTCGACAACCATTTTCTCCATTGGGGGCGGACGAACTTCAGCATCTCCAGGTTGAGTACCTGAGGGACCAGCCTCATTGGTATGATGGAAAATGTTAGTCAGGTAGGATTGAAAATTATCCCACGAGGATTGCATACTGGCCAGCAGTTTTTCCGAGTACTATAGCTCCATTTGAAGCAGTTCTTTTTCTGCCTCCAGCATGAGCTGTTCATCCCAAAATGTAGTCGCTGACTTTTTTGCAGAGGAGGCTGTTTGTTGATAGACGCTTTCGGCCTCAAGTTTTTCTTCCAGAGTCCTCTTCTCAAAATTTAGTTCCGCCTGAAATTCTTATAATTGTTTTTCAAGTTCTTCAATTTTATCAACTTTTTCTGAAATTTTAGCTCGAAGAACGCTTAAGTGGGCAGAGGCTTCTAGGTGATGGGATTGCAGAAAAGCTTCTTGCTCTCAAAGTACTTTCAAAAGCTTAAGCTGACGAGAAGCTTCATCCCTCCTATTTTGGGTGTCCGAGAGGAAGCACCGAATGAATCTCATATAACCCAAGTAATCAGCTGATAAACGATTTAATTCAACAGGAATACTAGTATTAGCCGATTGTGCAAGCAGCAGGAGAGCTGGTTGGTCGACAGGGCAGCCCTAATTAGGCTATTCAAGAGCTCTAGTGCAGCGGCCTCAGACGTTATCAGTTGAGAGGGAGCAGTTGTTGGGTATCTCTCACGTATATCATATATGGCGTAGCGGAAAAATAAAATGATATACCAACCTAGGATCCGTATATGTGTGGAAAACAAGACATAAAGAGAACAAAAGTAACAGCTTTACCTTTCTTTGAGCGTCTGAAAAATAAAAATTTTCCTTTTTTAAGTCGAAGCGTGATCCAACAATCCTCTTGATTAAACACCACAAGAGTTGAATGTCCAACCACTATAATCACAGTGTGTAATTATCTCCAACAGAAATCCACACGAAGGATCACACTTAAGCACCAAGATGTTTATGTGCTAGCATAAATCAAAGTGGCGGTTAGGGTTAGGCTTGATTGCTCAAGAACCACGAGAGAGAAAGAGAAAAGAAGAATTTTGGAAGCTGTTTATTTTTCGTGAATCACCCTTACATTAGGGTTTCGTGCATATACCTTATATGTCACGAAAAAAACCACTGAAAATTTGAGAATTCTAAAACAATTAGAATTCCCTAATTATAATTGGAAACATCAAGTTATCACAATTATAATTTAGCCCATAAATTATAACTAAATATAATTTGGCCACAACAACTTCTCTTTCTCTCAATTAACCCCACTATGTTATCAAATAATATATTGAGTATATAATCCTCTATTGTGCGTGACCTATTAGGTTTTCCAGTCAATTGGTAGCAAACATGAATTAATCCAAACGTATTTGAGATTAATAATCTATAATTAATTAAAATTAATCATATTATTCTAATTAGGATTGGTTTATTAATTCATCAATTAATAAACTCATGTTCCCAGATCATGAGCAGTATCTAACAACACATCATGACCACCCAAGAGTCCAGAAAGTTAAGTGGCTTGACATGAACCCTTCAATAACAAACTACAGTGCAATTAACTCCTTTCACCATACAATATCTCATTCGGTTTAGAGTACGGAATTAGTACCAACTCCCTCCAGAATATATATTAATTATGGCCCGAATATAATAGTACTTGTACCAGGAACCCATTACTCTATATGTGTATTAATTGGAACTGTTTTCAATGCACAGTCGCCTTAGCCAAGGACTCCTTAAGTAGTAATTCCTACAAATGGCCGTGAGATATTCGCCCCTGCTATTAGGAGTGGTGAATCATTTCTTGACCCTCTTAACTACTTTCACTTACCTCACAATGTACCCAATATCCATCCCATAGGCGACCCTCGATCAGATTCCAGAGATTGGAATCAAAGCACAATGTTCAACAAATAAAGTACTTTGGAGATCTCAAGTCTAAGGATACTTGCATGTTTGCTATATTGAGATTATATCAGTGACACTAAATAGTTATCTATGTGATTATCTCATAACTAAGTCATCCAATGTACTTGTTCCATTAACAAGCATCCATGTGCTAACTTTGAATGTCTCAATTCTCATGGATATGAGAACCACCGCTTGATCAAATCAAGAAGTCTAACACATGCTAATCTTAACACATTAATGATGTCCTGTCTCATTAATACTATGACTAGAGACTATTTAAGTACTAACACTATACAATGTAGTAGGAATCTCATATTATGATTGCTATCATGATTTCCTTAACATAGTATTGTATTAGGGACTTTATCTAACAGTTATATTACATAAAAGTAAACAAAAAAAACTATATGATAAATAATGCCTTTTAGTAAAAGAAAATGTGTTATATACAACGTACAAGCGATTGCCTCTAGGGCATAACATTAACAGCAACTTCTTTTGGAGGCTCTATCGAAAAGGGTTCAGAGATTGGCGCCGCAGGAGGTGGAACAGGTTTGCAAATCGCTGTTTTCTCTAAGACAAGCATCTCAAATATTGGAGGTATAGTCGACGAAGGAGAAGCAGCCAAATTTTCCTTCTCGGCTGATGTTGTCTTTGCAGGCAACAAAAGGGGCATGGCTTTTATCGACTCAGAGGAAGAGTCAGAAATAACTAATCGATTGAGTTTTTATTTCTGCAAAGGAGGGGAATATGGAGTTAGCCCTTGTGTCTAAAATTGAAGAGTATCAAAAAAGTTTCAGTATAGGAAATCCAAACTTTGGTGATTGTTAGAGTGTAGGTGGCTTGTCGTCTTTTGGATCGCCTAAGCAAAGGACAAACTTCTTTTTCTTCTTCTTCTTCTTCTTCTTCTTCTTCTTCTTCTTCTTCTTCTTCTTTAGCAACTAGAAGAATGGAGGCTTTCTTCACTAGTGGCATTTAGAATAACGATGCAGTAACAAGACTGGGAGATATCCTGCTCTATTTACCTTTCTTTGACACCGATACTGACCCAGTCAGCCTGAGCAGCCATGTTTCCATAGGGGCAGAGAAAAGTATCTCACTCATCAGTCACCACCATATGTTGAAGTTAGGTGTAGCTTCCAGGATGACTTGAAACTGATGATACTCGAAGGAACGGACAATAGTCAAGGACCTGTCGGCTAGAGTGTTCACATCTTAAGCCGATAGGACGAGCATGACAGCGTGGGACAATACATGCCTAGGATCAGCAAGAATGTCCTGAATAAGCCCAAATTGCCGAGAGAAGCAATGAGAATTGTACCATTCGTAGGATAATTTAGCACTTCGCGTGCCTGGTTTGGCCCCTAAAAGGAGTTCCCTGGGACACAACATCTTAGCCCAGATGGTCTGTTGAGAGCCCTCTATTGCATTGGCAAGGTTTTTCAACCAAAGAGGGCCAGTTTCCTGAGTAGAATAGGGGAAAAAGTGAGGCATGTTCTGTAGTCGGTTCTGATGAAGATATGACATAATAGTACCGACTGAAGATTTGTTCAGAGGGATTCTCAATAGCCGATAGCCAGTAGCTTGGGTAGAGGAGTTAGTAGAATCCACTGAGAGGTTGTTAACACTGAATTGGGGGCGATATTGATAAAGCCATAGTTGCATAACCCAGAGAAGGTCGACAAAGTTAGTTGGGTCACTCCCAACTGATAGGGCTGAAATCATTTGGTTCATCATACGATAAACTAAGGCTAGTACCAAGGAGGCCAGGTCGCAGCGCCTTTTCTTTCTCAGCATAGCCGATACGTAGTATCGATATTCATTGCTTATCCTAGCTGAATGAGAATAGAGAATATATTTATAGGGCCACAACCATAGAAATAAGGCTTGCTCTTGCTCCGACGAAATACCGCCTATGCCCCTTTGGGTAGCCATGACATTACCATAGGAAGAAGTGGCTTTATCCAGGTGGGCCTCAACGACAGGCATGCGTTCGTCATCGTGGAGGTTAAGGATCTCATCTCCATCGCATCGGAAGTCTAAGATGGTGCAAATATCCAAGATGGTCAAGAAAAACATCCCGTGAGGGAATATGAAGCTGTTGATTGTTGAGGACCAGAACGGCAGAACTGCAGCGAAGAGGTTGCGATTAAAGGCCATGTCAAAATTGGACATCATAACAGCATCTCTGATACCCCATTGATCCCAAAGGGCTTTGAAGGTATCATGACAGCGATCACGCCATTCTCTATAATTCTTTAGGGGCGCAGCCAATGGTGAAAGGAAAATGGGAGACCAGCCGCAGAAAAGTCATTTTGATTTAACGGGAGGACAAAATCCTCTAACTGGACAAATAGCAGATGATCAACGGTGAACTCTGTTGGTAATAGCCAAGGGCCTAAGGCGTACAAGTTAGCTTCAACTTGAACCAAAACTAGGGGGTGTTATTAATTGGGGTGGCCATAAAAATTCAGAAATCGTTGATAAAGAAAGTGCAGGAAATACTGTCAAATTTCACGAAAAAGGCAAGAAGTCTGATCGAAGTAGAGTTTCTTAGAAAAAGAATTTCGTATCGGTGAAGAATGAGTAATGAGGACCACGATTATTTAAAGTAAAATTTAAAGACTAGCCGTTCATAGGTTTCAAAGTCGAGGAGTCAGAAACCTTTTACAATGGTCGGGATGTTTCAACTTTGTTAGGAAAAGAACGATTACAAATTAAAAGAGGTACGATTCCCGTTGCTTAACCTAATCGCGTCATAAAGTAACGGGACTCGGGGGGTATGTGTTGATGTTAACTTTAGCCGAGCTGTTGCGGTAACTTTGAGTTGATGCCGATAGGAATTTCACCAAGCCGATAATGACGTCAAGTATTCTTCAGCCGATGTACTCGGTCAATATCGGAATCAGGAACCGTTGAGCTGTCACCCCTATGTCTTGACACAATCAATAAAGTACTACTGCACCTAACTGCTAAGGTTGAGTCATAAAGTGAGTTTCCTCCACGTACAGATAGTTGGTTACAATGCCACAGCAAGTATAAAACAAGCAAAGATTCCCAGAACAAGGACACAACAAAAAACCAATCTAGAAGATTACCAGTTTTAAGTTTTCAATTCCCTTTTTATTCTGCATTTTTTTTTTGTTTATTCATAGCTTTAGTTAGTTTTAAAAATTTCCTTTACTTCTTTGTTACTAGCTTTTCATTTCATTTTACTTCGGTTTTAAATCTCAGTAATTTTGTACTTTTTTTTAATGAAAATCAATCGAAACACACGGATTGCAGTCCCTATTGGCTTTTGCATGCGATATTCCTACCTTCTTGAATCCTTTTTATAGTAAGTTCAAGGAGCTCATGTCTTTTAAAAGGTCCGATTATTGCATTCATTATTCCATTGAACTGTTTATGTTCATCGAAAGAGAAGTCAATTGCCAATTCTATCAGCTTCCCGTTTGTACGACAACACTTCCAACATTTTAAATTCATCGATTAACTTCAACAGTAGAAAAGGACGACAAAGAGGCAGAAGATGAAGAGAAAAAATTTAACTCCATTACCAAAAATAGTGACAAGAACACACGGGTGCTGGCTTGGATCCTCTCCCTCGGATCCGGGGTCGCACAATTTCAATACAGAAATTGTGCGGCCATTTTGTAGCCAAGATCTGCAAACAATCGATCTTGTGGTTGGGGAAAAATCACGGTGAATCTCATAAAAGTAGCGAAAATGAAGTCGTATTAAGCAATCTTTGACTTTGGATCTGCGGTTGTTGAAGCCAAGCCGGTTCTATTCCTCACTATTAACGTTGATATGATGACATTTGCAGAGGTTTTCCCGCTTGTCGAGGATCAATTTTTTCACACCATTACCAACCCAAAAAACACCATCTCTGGACAACCAGACTACCATCACCCTTCACCTCTTTTATCATAGAAATTCTAGCCATGAGTTTCCAGAAGAAAGGAAAGATCAGGGATGTTGAAGAATTGGAAGCCTCAATAGATCTATTGGGGTCAATTTGGAAAAATCTCTCCAGAAGAAAGGAAAAACTCCACATTTTCTTTGGATAAAAAACAGAGGCCGGTTACTTCCATTACCACCGATAGTGGTAACTTTTTTTATTTAAAAAACCACCGTCATTCACCTCCTTTACCTCCTTCTAAACCACCATCCATTCTAAAAGAAAAGAAAAAGTCTTTCTCTATTATCTCAATAGAATTGCAGAAAGAAGTCTGGCTAAATTTGATGTAAGTGCGGAAGCCCCTCTTAGAAATCAACAATCGACAAACAAGAATTGGTCATCCAATTCTCTACCAAATGCCAACAAAAAAAGAACCCTAGGTTTACACAGTTAGGACTCAAATTTTAGTAGGGATTAGCCAACTACTTTAATACTCGAACACCCTTAATTCTATAATGAATTCAAGAATAATTGGGATAGAGAAAAGTAGGCACCCGTCAAGAAATTCTAACAAGAACACTAGGTAAAATACCCAACACCCAAGTTAGAAAAATGAAATAGATTAACCCAAAGATTTAGAGACTCTAAACAAAGATAGGCCTAATCCATTTGATAGGTCTTAATTCATTTGGGACACTCGAGGGAATCACCCATATAAAAACTTTCTAAAGAGTTCTTGAATTCTCAATATTGATTCTCCAAAATTGTGTTTATAATGAAATAAAAGGGGTAAACATAGAGACTCCCAACCCCAGTCTACTAAAGGTTACAAACTTTGGTCAAAGAAAGCTTAAAACAAATAAATTTGGTCTTAAAAGACCTTACAATTCAAAAACAAAATAAAAGTAACTAAAAGAGAATTGAAACAAAACAAAATAGGTGTTCAAGGAATTTACATGGCCATGTGTGGGATCTGCACGGACATGCTAGAGTCGAGACCTTGAAATTTAGACTTGTACTGCCAGAGTGCACGGCCGTGCACAATGGCACGACTTGGTGTACGGTCATGCTCCTGGTCATGCACTCCAAGTGCTGGAAGCAAATTCTTCTGCCATTTGCAAGGCTTGATGCACGCCAATGCATTTTAGCTATGCAGCCTCTATTTTTGCACTCTTTTCTTGTTCTCCTCAATCTCTTCCCTGTTACATTGGATATCTTTAGCCTTCCATATGAATTGTGGAACACTTTTAGCTCCTTTTAGCCTTCCTTTTGGTATCCAGCTCTTTACTATCTTTATATTCCTTGGTTTGATGCCTTATTTGGCTTGAATTCTCAATTGAAAGCCTTCGTAATTTAAACTCTTCCTTGGCACCATGGAATGGGGTTTGAATCTCCATCCGCCTTCTTTAGTTTTGGCATGATACTTAGGTGGATTCCTATCAAAATTTTATCATTTGCTTCAAATGCCCATTGACGACGTCTTTAAAGGTAGTCTGTACAACGTTTTTATAAAAAAATTTTGGAGTAAAAATTTCATATGATTAAGCTAATTTAGTTGGTTTCATGGATTTTATTCTTTAGGTTATGTAGGTATTTTATGACTTTTGTAGTTTTTGTTGTTGGATTTTTTACTAGATGAAAAACGAGGTCTAAATTGAAAATTTGTTAAACGATACATGTACTATTTCATCACTTGAATAGGGAGCTTTGGGGGTGAACTCTACTATTAGCTCGGGGTATTCTTTTTGCAACTCTATTTTACTTGACATGCTGTAAAATTGATTTCATCAATCTAGTTGCGGAAGTGTCTCTGTAATATAGTTTAAATATCTTACAAGATTTATAGAAGCATTAACTAGAAAGTGTAATGTAACATTTATTAAGCACAAAAGTGAGGATGACGAAGTCTTGATACATTAGTAAATGAAGTCATCCGTCATGATGCATATTGGTGTATTCATCTTTAAAAATAAAACAATTGAAATCTCCCCAACCGAACATGGAGAAGATTAAAAGGAGCATGATTATAGGGTTCAACAAAGTTTTACACCATTTAGGCTTCTTTAAGTGTCTCTTCTACAGGTCAACCAAACTTTTGCATTAGTGCACATAAAGGATCTTCAGGATTCTTATATAAAATTATTTAGGACATCAATCTATGTATATGAATTGTATGAGCCAAGTGACTGAGTATTGTAAGCATCATTTTAGGCATATGACTATATAAGTGATATACAAGAAATATGAGAAAAGTACTTGTATTATTTTTGTAAGTTTTTCAATTCATAGAACTTAATTTATGACGAAGCTAATCAGAATTTATGCATCAAAATAAAGGTTGGGGGAAAAAAAATCTAATGTGTGCCCAACAGAAATATAATTTTTTTTCCTGGTGGTTTTGAACTGTTAAGCATCTGAGCCTATAACAACTAAGCAAACTATTTTGATTGAACTCAATGGGTGCTGACAGAGCTCATTAGTTTTTCTCTGTTGTACTTCTTTGTTTGCTTTTATTGAATTTGCACACAATATTTATTTATTTCTTTCTTTATTTTTTTTCATTTTGTCTTTCTTTCTTTTGGGATGGGGGTGGTTTTTTTTGTTTTGTTGACATGGTTAACAACTTTGGTGAGGTTAGCAACAATGTATTTTGTTCTAGAGTTCTAAACTCATGGAACGTATTGATAATATTAATGGTAGTGCTACAAATCTTACTTATATCTTCTATATCTTCCATGCTTCTCTTATCTTGATATCGTATAATCTATTAAAACCTATTTTGCTATAGTGTTAATATGTTTTGGAAAATCCTTCTGTGATATATATAGTGCTAGCTAGTTGATCAAAATCATAGAAGCACATGCCATTTTTTTTTAATTAATCAAAGATAATTAATGTGGAAATGATACTAGGGTTTAGAGGAACCAAGTTATTTGCTTAACTAGTAAAACTTGTTTAACGAGCTAAGAAGGTTTTAGGATTGGTTACTTATTCAGCATGCATTTTATCTTCTCGCTCTCCTTAATTTTGTAATATAGGTCATCCTAAAAAGCATATTAGAGAGTATGATGTTTAAATTTAGGAATCTTGACCTAAAGTTGGATATAGCCTCTAGCTCTAATCAATCCCCAAATTCATATCAAATTACAATAAAATTCTATAAGTTAGGTTTGTGATAGGCTTTGTTTCCTCTTTTTGAAAATATGATGGTTAATTAAACAATGATAATAGTGATCAATTCATTATTGACCTAGCAATCATTAAGGCTAATGTTAATTAAATCCTATGTCAAACTTGCTGAGGAATTTATTTTACCACCTCACTTTGCTATTACCTATGAGTGTCATGTCTCTTGAAGATCAATAATAATTATAGCTACTTTTATCTAGTGCAGCTTAATTGAAGTCCTTAAATTTCACTCTAAGCCTTTTTTTTAACTCCTCTTTTTTTTTTTTTTTCTTTCCTTGCTCTCTTCTGTTGTTTGGCTCTTGCAAAAAGACCATTAAAAAGATATATATGGCTGAAAGAAAATATGAAGAAAGAAAATCATGAAATTTTCATGAAGTCCTAGTCATTAAAAGCCAGACAAGATACAAAGAAGATTACTAGGAGGCATCTTTTGTTTTGATTAGATTTTTTCATGGTTGCTTCCTTAATTCAAAAAGAATTACACCAATGACTTTTGTAAGACTAATTTCTTGGTGAAATGAACACCACAATTAATGTAACAAATTTATTATGTACCATCAAATCTACGATCTTATAATTGAAGCTACAAGTACTATTCAATTCTTTAAGTTTGTTATGCTATTTATCATTTTAGTCTCTAAAAAAGAATCTAACTGGCCCTTTTATCCAAGTTTTCTTAAATCTTTTCTCTTTGGGCACTATTATTATTTTTTCATTTTTCCTTTTTATCAAGAGAAGCTTGTATTTGGAATTAAACCGTACATTTCTTGGGGGACTTTGAGCTTAAATGAAGGGGAGTAGGTATATTGTTGAAAAGTACCAAAACTATTAGTTGAACTTTCTTGTATGCTAAACATATGATACTCTTGGGACTGCTATGCTAAGGGAAAGGAATTACTAGAATGGGGTTGAAAAAAGAGGAAGAATCTATAGGTAAAATGAGTGTGAGTTATCCTAACATAATGATTAACTACTATGTTTTCTTGAAATAGTAATTGTATTTTGCAAGATCATCTAATTCTTGTTCTTTAACATAATGATTAATTACTATGTTTTCTTGAAATAATAATTGTATTTTGCAAGATCATCTAATTCTTGTTCTTGTTCTTTCCCTTTTATTGGTCATTCTTGTCAAGTGTTTAAAATTTATCCAATTGGATGGTTATAACTAAACTTCATCAATTTATACACTTATATAAAACTGAAAAGAAGTATTAGATCAAATAACTCTGGTTTGTCATGACCCAAGAATAATTGTATCTTGTTGAAAATAGTATTTGCCTTTTGTAGGATCAATTAATTCACCTTTCCACCAATTCATTGACATTGCTAGTGTTGTTATGTGTTCGGACTATATTTGTTCCATTAGGAAATTTTATTTTATTTTAGTTATGCTTTGTTGTTAATTATATTGAATTTGATCCCAAACTTTTCCATCTACTATATTGAAAAACCTTAGAGGGGAGGGGAGGGGGGGTGAATAAGGTTTTTGGCAAGCAAAAACGATTTTTTTGAATTGTCTAAAATGCTGAACAAGAATGATCACCAAGATATTTGGATTGACTTTATAGATGCATAGAAAGCTATCCAAGTACTCGTAGATGTATATCCAGATTTAGACAGTGAAAGATCATAAAAAACAGTACATGAACCACTGAATAAAATGAGACAAGAGATGTATAGTGGTTCGATCAATAATGATCTACGTCCACTACCTTAAGCCTCACACTTAAGAATTTTCAACCCTATTTCATTAACCTCACTTAATGAAACCAATTCACATACAAGAGAGGATCACCGCACTAGGTTTTCCACAACCTCTCAAACACATCAAGGATCACCTCTCTAGATTTACTACTCCACAACCTTGACACAAACACAAAACAAGGATCACCCCAATAAGTTTTATCACATAACCTTGGACGTACACAAAACACAAGGCTCACCCCTATGGGTTTTACACCACAACCTTGCACAACAACAGAGAATTGAAAATCAATAGAACAGAGATAAGCTCACTTACTTGAGCAGATTCTCAAATACAAGCCAACCCGGTTTACAGAATTTTGGATGAACCTTTTGGATTCAAACTGTTCCATCCAAAATTCTGTGAATTTTAAAAACCTTGAAATTCATCTCATTTGAAGCTTCTAGGTAAAGTCAAATGAATTAAAAGATAAGAAGGCATAGGAATTAATAAATATACCTTAATAACACTTCCTAGTCTATTATTCTTCATAAAGAGCTTCCATGATATATAACTTCTCATACTCTAATTTTCTCATTTGATCTTCTAATCTTGAAATCAACGATGAAGAGGTTGTCAACAATTCTTATCTGAAGACTTTAGAAGAATAAAGATTAACCATGTCCTATCACAGGAAATTAATAAGTTAATCCATATCAACGTTTTTCATAAATCAAAACATAAAAGAAAACCCTTAAGGCTAACATATATCTTCCATGCTTCTCTTATATTGATATAGTATAACCAATTAAAACCTCCTCTGCTATAGTGTTAATGTGTTTTGGCAAATCATTCCATGATATATATAGTGCTAGCTAGTTGATCAAAACCATAGAAGCACATGCCATTTTTTGTTTAATTAATTAAATATAATTAATGTGGAAATGACACTTGATGTAGTGATATTGCATTGAATATGTTGGGTGATTTTTGGATAGATCATGTTATATTTTAATGCAATATGAGCTTTATTTGGACAATTTACTCTCTTTTGTGGTTATTTAATTTTTTCAGGGACTTGAACGAAAAAAAACATACAAGTTGTAGGGTTGAAGAAGTAAATTATGAAAGATCATACTAAGAGAGTTCAATCATGGGACAGATTCATCAATCAGGGGTCGGATAAAACTCTCCAACGAATTCCAGCAAGGGTTTCAGTTCAGTTCAAGGATGTAACAATTATAAAAGCCAAAGAGGAGCGAATTTTGCCAGAGTTTAGCAGCCGCAGCATCCAGAAAACAATTTTTGCTCTTTTCTTTTACATTAGAGTTAGGCATTATTTTCCTTGAGTATTTTGGTTGTAATTTTGAGAGGGTTTTTCAGTGTTGGATACATATTGAAGGCTACTCATGCATAAACTTGAAGATTGTATCAGGATACTGTGATGTTTTCTCATATTTTCTGTTTTAATTTGTTCTTGAATTTTTCTTCAATTATGCATTAATTTAACATTAAGGTCGTGATGTAGCTAGTATTGATTAATATATTATCTCGTGATTCTATTATTTGAAAGGTGTTACCTAGTCTTTGTCTAATTATTGTATTTAAAGCATTTGAGTGCCTAATCACCATTCATATTGATTTATCATTAACTAGGAAAACTTGAAAGATGACTTAGTTAATTAGGAAGGTAATCAGACCACAAATTACATATGAAATAGAAATATATTTGCATGGTTTGTGTAATCATTATAATGTCATATTCTTAAATGAGTTCCCTTGAATTGACTTTAACATAGAAATATAGTTGGGGTATTTTGAGAAATATAATTAATAGACCTTGAAAAATGATATTAGTTAACTTTGGACTTTGATTGACTGACAAAGAATACTCTAGAATAATGGGTTGCTTTGATAATATAATAGTTAATCTAATAAAATCATGTGCCTTAGATCATCTCATTACAATTTTTATCCAAAGAAAGTAGTAGTTTAATTATTCCATTTTAGTTCTCAAAAACAACAATAATTGGAATCTTTGTTTTCTTTTAACTCAAATTTGAATTGATTTCATTGGAAGGAAGTTTAATTTCTAATCTCTGTAGAACGACTTTGTTACTATAAACGAGATCTAGTACACTTACTAGTGTTCTGAATTGGTTATCAAGTTTTTGACACCGTTGCCGGAGATTAGTAAATTTAAAATTTCTTCTTTTGATTTTGACTTTGATTTAATTTCCATTTTTGCTTTTATTATCTCAAGTATGCATATTATGGATAAATTTTAAATAGTGTATGTTTAGAAATCGTACTGCAGATTTAAATACCCTTTGATCCTGAAATTGAGCGTACATGTAGGCAAAATCGAGCTAACCAGAGGGCTGAAGAAATGGCCAATAATGGAGGAAATCAAGCACATGATGATGGGCCAGATAATCAGTTACAACAATTGGCTCCCTTGGGAGCTAATAACCAAGCCCATCCTCGATTAAGAGATTTACAAATGCCCACCATTGCTACCAATCCGTCATGTATTAGGCTAGGCAATGCTACAAAGAACTATGAGCTGAAAAACTTCCATCTTCATCTACTTCCAACTTTTAATGGATTAGGAGCTGAGGATGCCTTGGGATTTCTACGTGAATTCTACAGTACAATGCAAACATTCCTCTTGAACAATCTATCCGAAGAGGAACTCAAGCTCAAATGCTTTTCATATTGTTTAAAGGGGGATGCTAGACAATGGCTACTAGGTTTACCTGAAGGATCTATGAGCACTTAGAATGAGGTCTATGAGACATTCATGTTCAAATATTATCTATCTTAGAAGATTATAGATTATAGAAGCAGGATTAGTTTCTTCACACAAAAAGAATGAGAGGTATTCCATGAAGTATGGGACAAGTTTAAATTGTTATTGACCCAGTGTCCTCACAATGGTTTCCCTCTTTTGTTGATTACTCAGTTTTTCTATGAAGGACTAACTTATATGTGTCAGGCTTTAGTAGATACTGCTACAGGTGGATATCTAGAAGATAAAAATGCTCAAGAGCTACAAAGTGTCAATGCGAATTTAGCAAGAAATTCTCAACAAAAAGTAGTGAGAGGTAGAAGAACTACAGTTCATGAAATCCACACTCAACCTGACATTGTTTCAAAGCTAGCAGAGCTAACTAACCAAGTTAGCCTGTTGATGACTCGAGAAGGAAGTAGAATAGAGAGATATGTGCATTTTATGGAATGCATGGGCACACTACTAAGTTCTGTATGAATGCAGGTGGCCACCATTCTATGCTGGAGGAAGCCAATTATGTAGGAGCTCAGCGACAAGGACCATCCCAACAGAATAACCTATTTCTCAAACACATATAATCTGGAATGGAGGAACGACCCAAAATTTACCTGGAGAGATCAGAATATGCAAAGGCAAGGAGCACCTCTAGGATTTCAACAGAATAGAGCACCATTCCAGCAGGTGAAAGCTCATCTTCCATTGCAACCACCACCTACTCAGGAAAGAAAGCCACAGTTTGAAGAGGCCATAATGCAATACTTATCCAAGCTGGAGGCGAAAATAGATCAAGTGGCTCAAACCAATCAAGGCTCCATCCACAATTTAGAAGTCCAAATGGGTCAATTTGTAGATGCGATGAAGGAGAAAGCTCAAGGAAAACTGCCTAGTAACACAAAGCAAAATCCTTGAGAGCAACTTTATATCGTGACTCTTCATTTTTGGAAAACAATTTCAAGAAGTGGAGAAGAAGAAAGAAGAGTCAAAGGAAAGCAAGACAGATGAATCAGTGATCATATCAAATGAGTGATTCTAAAGAGGGAGATTCTAAACCTTATACACTTCCTAAACCTTATGTTCCTCCAATTCCATTTCCTCAAAGACTAAAGAACTAAAATTCAGAAAAATAATTCTCTAAGTTTTTTGAAATTTTTAAGAAATTGTATATTAACATTCCTTTTGTAGAAGCACTAGAGTAGATGCCAAGGTACGCCAAGTTCTTGAAGGACGTCCTTGTTGGGGATATGCCCTAGAGTCAATTTGTACTTATACAATTGTCATTATATTTTATATAATAATATGAGGCTTTCCTTTCCATGAATAGTGAGTTTTGTTTTGTTGGTCATCAAGTACGTGACTTGATAGTAAAACCCTACAATGAATACAATGACTATTCTAAAACTGTCCCTGATCGATTATTATTATTGGAATAATAATAAATTAAGATTAGTATGTTTGTGACTTGATGGCTATGTTTTACTGGCCATGGATATTTGTGATATCGAGTCAAGACATAAATAAATGTTAGAGAACATTGTATTAGACATGACCCACTGTGAGAGTACTTCATGGAATATGTCATAAGTACTTTCTAGCCATAATAATATTGAAAGTCCTTCGACCTAAATTCATCATAGTTTCTTACTTGATAAATTCTATATTTTGACATTGTCTAAAGTTATCTTTAACCAGATAATAAATTAGACTACTGTTGGATATAGAATAAATCAAGGAGAGGAATATGATTGATTGTGAAGGAATTTGTCCCTCTCAGTTATGGGAGAGATATCCATGGGTCCCTTGATAAGTTAGACTGTTAAAAATGCATGGTCGTGCTCAAATATATCAATTTAAGATATTGATATCATTTGTTTGAACAGTCTACTATGAAATCAAGAAATAATTGATTAAGCTTAATAAGGATGACATGCTCCGTGTCTTATGCTTAATCTGGATATCGTGTGACAAAAGGACTAAATATAAAATTATGGTTTGGTTCAAAGAGATCACCAATCTTCATTTAACCTGGATAGTTATAATGTTTTGCTAGAAATCGCTTATAACTTGTGGGCCATTTAAATATGATTTAGGCACACTACCAGTGTTAAATGAACCTATATGGTCACACAATAAGCGAACTTGTTAGGTTATTTTTCTGGTGACCAAGTTCGATGAATCTGGATGATATCCAGATTATAAGAATCTGACTCGGTAAAATAATTAGTTAAATTACCGAGATAATGGCAGAATCTTATCATATCAGTTTTAATTTAATTTGAATTTAAATTAGAATATGATAAGATATTATTAGGGTTGGACTCTAAGAGGTTCGAGGGTTTTTAAAAAAACCCTAGCCGTCTTTTCAATAGTCCAATTTTTTGGTTGAGAACATTCGTGCCATTCTCCACCAGAAAGAAAAAAAAACCTCTCAAACCCTAGGCGCTAGCACTCCCCGGGTATCGAGTGAGTTCGCGGTGTGTATCCGATAGAGGACGTTTGCATACTGCAACGTCTGGTGATTGTTCGGGTTGAACGTACAACAGCGCAACCAGAATCGAAGGATTCCGATTACAGCAACCAGAGGTAATTCTTAAAGCTTAGATCTTCTTAATCTTTTACTTGGGTCCTCGGGAGGGATTCGTAGATGTTTTCCGCATTTAGGAGTCCACGAATCCCAACAGTCCTAACTCATAAGCGTAAGCTTGAAGATCACGGAACGGTGATGCTAATTGAAGAATGTTCTGCTGTTCTACAAAAGAAGTTACCCCAGAAGATGAAAGATCTAAGGAGTTTTACTATTCCTTGTAATATTGGGTAATTGCAGTTTAATAGTGATTTAGGTGCAAGTATAAATTTAATGCCTTTAGCTATCTTCAAGAAACTAGGTCTTAATAAGGTGAAACCAACTAACATGGTTTTGCAACTAGCAGATAGGACTATAATTTATCCGGGGGGTATAATTGAAGATGTACTGGTGAAAGAAGATAAATTCATATTTCCTACTATCTTTGTTGTTGTGGATATGAAAGAAGATAGAGAGATACCTCTTATCTTAGGAAGACTCTTCCTAGCTATAGGTCGAATTTTGATAGATGTTCAACAAGGTAAGGTCATTCTTAGAGTTCATGAGGAAGAGGTCACTTTTGATGTTTATAAGGCTACGAAATATCCTACAGAAAGTAATTCTTCTTATTGTATTGATTCTACTTCTCCTACTTTTCAAGAAAGTGTAAAGAAAAATACCTCTAAGGACCTTTTAAAGTTTTATTTGTAGGAAAGTAGTGAGGAAGTAGAGGTGAATGCATCTATGAAAAAATGTGTCATGTACCTAGATGCAAGACCTCCTAATCCTTCTTACAAAGGGTATTAATATGAGGAGCTAGGGAAACTTCACACGGAAGACTATGAGAATGCCTATCTCTACAAGGGAAAAACCAAACGACATCACGATAAAGAACACTATTGTGGTGAAGATTTTGATCGTGATAAAGTGAGTTATAATCTCAACACATCTCATTGACAAGGCACAAGTAAGACATCTTTAAATAAAAAAGTGGATGACGCTACTCCATAAGAAGGGTAATTCTTTCTTGGTTTGCATCCTAATACACATTTTATAGCTTCACGTCAGAAGCCAATGTTGTGATTTGCATTTTTCACTGCTATTATTTATTTATTTATTATTTCTATTCTCTTTCTCATTCATTTTATTATGTTCGTAGTACAGGAATGACTTCAAACATGGCACTGAAATAGTTGCATTTCACTTATCCTTCGCCTCATGCACCAGGTTGCTTGAATCAAGCACGGGTTCCCTGGATCAGATACATAAATTCACCCCCAAAAAATTTCAGGTGCCTAATTTCCTTCATTCCCGTGTCGAATTCACTGAGCATTTAAAGCCCACTAATGTGCCCTTATCAGAATAGCCAGCAGAAGACCTCCAGTGCCAAGATGCCTCTATTTTGGCACTGGAAATCCCACGCGAGCTTATTTCGCCACCGGAATTCCGATCGAGTTCAATCCGGCGTAGGAATAAGCTCAGTCCACCCACATACATGCTATTTATCTCCATTTAGGCACCAGTTTCAAGCTATTCATGCCCACACAAATTTTCCAAAGCCAGAAAATTTCCAGCGCCTGATTGAGCTCACGCAGGCACAAGATTTAACACGCTACATCACACGTGTGAGGAACTTCATCCCTCCATCACCCCAACAAAAAATTCCATCTGGTTCTAGTTCTCAATTTCTCATTTCTTCACCACCGGCACTATAGCTAGCGATTTACCATCCACCAACGCCACTGTTTCTTTCTTAACTGTGGCTCTGATGATCTGGATGCCTAATGGCCTCTTGCTAACAGGGAAGTTGGTTTCTTTTCTCATTCTTTCTACTTTTGTTGCTATCATTGAGGACACTGCTAGCTTTAAGTATAGGAGAGGCATTACATGTTTCATACTTACTTATTTGGTGTGTTTGGTGTTATCTTTTGGAATCATAATGAATGCATTAGTTCACTTTGCCCGTTTCTTTCTCCTATATTCTTTTTCTTTTTCAAGCTCTTCTTAGTACATGTCTCGCGTTTGTGTTGGAAAAATGTAATATGTTCTATACTCCTTGTAACTTCTGCATGACGCTTTTTGTGTACCATGGACCATTATAGTGCTTTACAAATACTTGACATTATTTTCAAGTCTGAAAATTCTCCTATTGATGCTTTTAGAACTTACTTTAGTACCTCTCGAGGCAAAAAAAGAAGGCATTCATGATTTTACTTAGAAACGACGGTCACAGGTCTTGTTTGGACAGTTTGAGCTTTTCAAGCTTACCTTGTAAATTATCTTTAGCACCTTTTTTGTGCCTAAATGTAGTTAATTATTTTATAAACTAATGAATATATTGACCTATTATTTCCTTGTGAGGTCTTAATTTATACTCTAATTCTTTTATTACTCCTTGGAATAAGGGTACAGGTTTGTGAAAGAACGTTAAAGCTTTAAGTAGAAAGGTTTTGAGGGACTATCATGACTGGTTTACACTATTATTTTAGGTTGCTAGTCTTTGTTTGCCTTGAATACTATCATTTTGGGAGCCACACTCAGTGCTATGGGTGGAATTAAAATTATTAAAATTGGAAATGTACTGTCACCGTGGACCTTTTGTATTTTGTGTAAGTGTAAAAAAATAAAAAAAAAAACTAAGAAGAAGAGTATAGTTGTTGCTCTAGGCTGGTTGTCAGGCCCGTCATGGTACTGAATTTTTGCAGTGTTGATGTTTGTTGCAACAAGGGTAGTGGTGAGGATACAAAGATTGCTCAGCATGCGTTTTGATTATGGTATGAGAATTTGGGCATTGGATATTGGTATGGACTGGGGCAAGCGAAGGATTGGAGTCTTTGCTATGTTTTGCTGCCACTTTTTTCTTGCAAGCTCCATTCTCTTTGTATGTCGTTATCTTATATATTTTTGTTGTTAGTCAACTCCCTAGCCTTACATTACAAGCGCTAAGGTCCTATCTGATTTAAGTGGAATCATGATATACTTCAATTAATCGAGAGAGAATATAAAAAGTAAGCCTATGAAATTCATATTTTATTTAAACTCTACTCTTTAAATAACTTGAGAACATTGTTGAGTATTTATTTTGCACCACTGGGTAATACTTCTGATAGGACCTAAATTAGTCATATATTTTCAAGTTATTTGAGGCTATTTTGTGATATATTTTGTACAATAACTAGTCATATTCCTTCCTATTTGATATTTCCCTTATAAAAATGCTTTTATATAATTTTATGCAAAAATAAGAAAAAATTGGAGCTAATTGTATAATTTTCCAGCACAAGACCAGCACCAGTCTAGGAAAGGAAACCGGCGCCGGTCTTATATTGGTAGAACAGAGAAAAGCGCAGAGAATTGAATGAAACAGAGAAACAATTGAAATTGAAATTCAGTGGCTTGGTTCATGGCTCACTTGAGCCAACAGCAAGAAGATAGAACTAATTTCGGTGGGACCTAGACAATGCAAAGCAAAGTTAACAATTGCAGCAGCAGCATGAAAAAGGAAGCAACTTGAAGATTTCGGTTGGCTGGGCGGCTGAGCAAGAAGACAAAAGAAAGAAGAGGAAATCAACTGCAGCAATTCGGTGGCTTACTTGAGCCGACGAAACAAAAGGAAAGTGGCTCAATTGAGCCGACACTACAAAAAGAAAGATTTTCGATGGCTTCAAGCAAATTTCGCATGGCTCAATTGGAAACTAAATCAGACAAATCCAATATTACATCAATTGAAGTTCTCCAGCACAAAACGACAAAGTCAAAATTGAAGTCCAATTGATTTCCAATTTCAAAAGTCAAATGCGGTGGATTCTTTTCCTTAGTTTTATTTAGTTTTATTTTGGATTTTATTTTAGACTTTTTATTACTCCTTTTTGTTTTTGGAATTTTAGTAATTACTTCTTCTTTACTTAGGATTCTTTTAGGAATTTTGTAAGCTTATAAATAAAGGCCAATGTATATTGGAAAAATGGAGGTGCATAATGTAAAAACTTAGATTTATTTTGGAATGCATCACCAATATTTTCTCGAGATAAATAAATCAATGAGGATTGTGCAAGAGGGTTTACAAAGGAAGAAGAAGGAGGCTTATCTATGAGTGCTTTCTTTTACTTTATTTTCTTTTTCTTGAACAATGATATATTAATTATTTTATTGTAATTTAATATTGTTTTAGGTATTCATGATTTTTAGAGTTACTTTGATCTTTTGATTGATTGTTTGTTTTTCTTGGTATTTAATTACTTGTGCTTATTACGAGATTAATTGGTTGTTTCTTTCCATTAACCTACTAGACCAAATGAGTTGATGACGGTTGCAATTTATTGATTTCATATTTATTGGCTATTAACTTACTAGACCAAGGGGGTTAATTGCTGAGGATTGGGTAATTAAAGGTTAATTGATATTTGCCAGACCAAAAATTCATTGATTAATTTCATGCTTTAAATTTGCTAGACCAAGGAAATTTAATTAAGAACTGTGTTTAATGCGTCTTTTGGGTAAATTGGTTGAGATAGACCAAGCGATACTAATTTATCTAGAAGATAGTGATTTCATGGATTAACCAAAGAAGTGAATCTATCTTAATCTTTCATGATGCCAAGAGAATAATTAGTTATGATAATGATTGAATACTTTAAGATTATGTTTGTCAAAATAATAGTTTAAGTTACATAATTCTTCATCATTGACATGTATATATTCTTTTATTTTCTTTTCCTTTTTATTTCTTTTTTACTTTTTGGAGTCGATTAAATAATGAAAGAAAAGTGATTAATGCATACTTGTTTCTTGAGGATCGACACTCGTTTGAACCCTATGCTATTTTAATGAACGCTTGCTCATATGTGTAATTTGGGATTAACGTTTTAATTTAAACTTGATTGGAAATGTGCTTATTTTTATATGATTTTTATACCCAAATCCATACACATCAACTTCACTAACATAAGCCTTGCATTTGTTATGAGGAGTACTTGAGCATTTGTTTTATTGGCATGAACAGGAGAAATATTTGAGATATGCTCTTGAAGCCTTCGTGTGTTGACATTTTGATTCAAACCTGGTTTTGCTTAGGGACAAGCAAACATCTAAGTGTGGGGGATTTTGATGTAGTAATATTGCATTGTATATATTGGGTGATTTTTGGATAGATCATGTTATAATTTAATGCAATATGAGCTTTATTTGGACAATTTATTCTCTTTTGTGGTTATTTGATTATTTTAGGGACTTGAAAGAAAAAACATACAAGTTGCAGGGTTGAAGAAGTAAATTACGAAAGATTACACTAAGAGAGTTCAATCATGAGCCGGATTCATCAATTAAGGGCCAGATTGAACTATCTAACAGATTCTAGCAAGGGTTTCAGTTCGGTTCAAGGACGCAACAATTATAAAAGCCGAAGAGAAGCGAATTTTGCCAGAGTTCAGCAACTGCAGCATCCAGAAAACAATTTTTGCTCTTTTCTTTTATATTAGAGTTAGGCATTATTTTCCTTGGATATTTTGATTGTAATTTTGAGAGGGTTTTCCAGTGTTGGATACATATTGGAGGCTACTCATAGATAAACTTGGATATTGTATCAGGATACTGCGATATTTTCTCATGTATTCTCTTTTAATTTGTTCTTGAATATTTCTTCAGTTATACATTAATTTATCATTCTAAGACCGTGATGTAGCTAGTATTAATTATTATATTATCTTGTGATTCTGTTATTTGAAGGATGTTACCAAGTCATAGCCTGATTATTGTACTTAACGCATTTGAGTGCCTAATCACCGTTCATATTGATTTATCATTAACTAGAAAAATTTGAAAGATGACTTGGTTAATTAGGACAGGTAATTAGACCACAAATTACATGTGATATAGAAATATATTTGCATATTTTGTGTAATCATTATAATGTCATGTTCTTGAACGCTTCCCTTGAATTGACTGCAATATAGAAATATAGTTGGGGTATTTGGAAAAATAGAATTAATATACCTTGAAAAAGGATATTGGTTAACTCTGGATATTGATTGACTGATGAAGAATACTCTAGAATAATGGGTTGCTTTGATAATATAATAGTTGATCTAGTGAAATCATGTGTCTTAGATCATCTCATTACAATTTTTATCCAAAAAAAGTACTAGTTTAATTATTCCACTTTAGTTCTAAAAAATAACAATCATTGAAATCTTTGTTTTCTTTTAATTTAAGTTAGAATTGATTTCATTGGAAGGAAGTTTAATTTCTAATCTTTGTAGGACGACCTTGTTACTATAAATGAGATCTAATACACTTGCTAGTACTCCGAATTGGTTATCAATACTAAGGTTTGGAGGAACCAAGTTATTTGCTTAACTAGTAAAACTTGTTTAACGAACTAAGGAGGTTTTAAGATTGGTTACTTATTAAGCATGTAAATTATTTTCTCGCTCTCCTTAATTTTGTAATATAGGTCTTCCTAAAAAGTGTATTAGAGAGTATGATGTTTAAAATGGGAATCTTGACTTAAAGTTGAATATATCCTCTAGCTCTAATCA
This sequence comes from Voacanga thouarsii, assembly GCA_026120185.1. Classification (NCBI taxonomy): domain Eukaryota; kingdom Viridiplantae; phylum Streptophyta; class Magnoliopsida; order Gentianales; family Apocynaceae; genus Voacanga; species Voacanga thouarsii. Next base: position 2,042,070 of record JANUWF010002273.1, read on the forward strand.
ATTCCCAAATTCATATCAAATTACAATGAAATTTTGTAAGCTAGGTTCATGATAGTCTTCGTTTCCTCTTTTTGAAAATATAATGGTTAATTAAATAACGACCATATTAACCTAGCTCATTATTGCTAGAGTTAGGATATAATAATGCATCTTATATGTTTAGGACTTAAATTGTCTTTAGAGATACTAATTTTGATTAGCATTAAAAGAAAACCTATCTTTTTGTGTACTACTTAGCAATGAATCATTAAGATATCTATTGCATTTTAGGAAATCTATATTATAAGAAACCTAAAACTTAAAGTACTTAATATTTCAAGTAAAACAATAACTTAATTGATAAAAGTTCTTAATCTCTCACACGATCAAGAAATATAGACTCAAAGCTTTTAAATTGCATGCCCTACCCCTTATTTTTCCCCACTAATAGCGTAGTTTGTCTTCAGCACGCCTGATTGTGAATAAATTAAGGCAGTAAATGAAACAAATACTTTTTTCTGAATTTTCGTGTATATCTATCTCCCTCTCAAGCCGAAAGGGCCGTTGATAAAATTTTATGCTGTCATTTCATGAATTGGAATAGCTGTTTTTAAAAAAAAAAAAAAAGAAGGTAAGACTTATATATCACCATCTAAAAAACAAAAAGTTATAGAGGGAATTATAAAAACTCTATATAAAGGGCTTCATTTGTCATGTGATTTGTAGCTGTAATGTTTACCTATTTTGAAATTGTAAATGAAGTTGTATAATGAATTGAAAATTAGTATCTTGAAAGTGACATGAATATCATCACAAGTTACATTAATCATATGTTTTGTACTATCAATTTGTGCTTATAAAATACTCGATTTGGGATTATTGTTGGTAAATTATTATAATTGTTGTTGTTTGTTATTATTTAAATATGATGTATGCCAGTGAGCCTGAGTGGTAGCTCCTAGTAGACTTGAGTGGTGGCCTTTTTTGTATTCTTTAATCAATAATTATTATGAACATTTTTTAAATTCATATTTCTTTTCCATTGGTATTGGATTTTAGATGAAATTTTTAATTGATTTGGTGGTCATACAGTGCATGAACATGACACAGAAATACATAAACATATAGTGAGAGCATATTCACACTTGCATTAAGAAAACTACGTGGCAGCATAGGCTATCATGCAGTATACAAATACATGAACAAAATATAGAAATACAATAAACATACAGTGAGAACATATTAACATTTTCATCAAACACATTAGCTTGCATTTTTTAAAACATTCTCGTGTTATAACAATGAAAGGTACTATGCGCAATTTGTAAATTTGTCATGAAACACAGAAATCGACAACCTTATGTAGTGAACATAGCCTAATAATCAAGCAAGAAACTCATATTTGATTAAAGCAAATTATCATTTCATAAGCAAGCCAATCATATTATATTATGTCACTTCTGCCTAGAGTACGATTTTTAGATATTCATATTTAAAAAATTGCTATAGGCACACTCAATTTATTGATAATGACAATCTAGTCTTTTCCAAAGAGAATTAAGTAAATTCAAGGATTGTTAGGTCATTGGTCCAGCCTAGCCCTCCAAGAAAAATAGGTACTGCTACTTAATTGAACACCTTCCTGGGACCTTTCTTATTTTCCTTCTCCATTTTACGTATGTGATAAGCATCAAGATTATAATACCTGAAAGAAGGAACAAAGTGGAAAAAGAATGCAATTAACAATATCAGCTAAAAACATCCACATGTACCTTTGCTCTTAGTTTGCCCTAGAAAATGCTAAAATAGGGTCCTAAAAATATTGTAATATATTATAGAGTAAGCAATGTGTAGATTTAGCTGTAATTATTTTTTATTTTTAGTAAGGTAAAAAAAAATTATTTTAGAAGAAAAAACAAAAATGGTAAGAGCTTACTTACTTTTTAGAAGGGAATGTAGCTACGTTGTAATACTTCATGAATTTGAAATGGGCAAAAGTTTTGGGAAAGCAAGTTAAATCTCTGGCTTATTTTGGAAGAAAGAGAGGAAGTAGGGAGGGGAGAGGAGGGGAGGGGTGGGTTGGGGAGGAAAAGAAAGGGGACCAACTTCATGGCAATAATGCATTAAGAAGCTTAGCATGAAAACTTGATATATGCCAATACTACACTCACTCTTTAAACATTTTCTTTTCCTCCTAATTGGGTAGACTCTCTAGATTCACCTATAAAAAAGTAATAGATCAGTTTGTTTACTCCAAAAGCCACACAACTGCTATTGAAACAGAAGCATATATAAGTTGTTTTAATGGCAAAGAAGAAACTTTGGAAGACTATTATTTGGTTATGCAAGGTCCAAAGAGAAGTACATTAATTATGTAAGGATATAAAAGATGCTAAAATGGATTACCTACTTTGTTTCTGCTAACCATGCAATGAACTTTGGAGTATTGTTCCTGCCACAAAAGAATAGCTAATCCCTTTGTTGTCGAGATGTAATAGATATGAACACGACCATAAAGTACCTTTGTAGCTGATTTATCTAATTTATTCTATTCCTCTGTAAACATGTCCCTTACATTTTAGATTAGTTCCACTCAATCATCAGACTGCATTCGTGTTTGAATGTAGTAATTGTTTAAATTGTTATGAGCTTTTAAAGCTAGTAATAGACATGTATTAGTGGTTTGTGTTGGAGAATTAGTTTTGATTTAACAATCCAAGGCATTTGTTTGTTTTACATTTTCAACTGCTGTACATCTTAAAAATGGTGTTTTACTTACCAATTGATACTTATGGCAAATACTAGATATTAAAAACTATTACTAAATTTTAAACCAATATTGTTAATGATAGTTTTCTTTTACTCTTATTTGCTATGTAGTCTAAATATATGTAGATGTAATTTTGCCTAACAATCATTTAATTGTTTAGGATTTTCTTAGAGTACATTATAATTTTTAAGAGAAATAAATATTTCCTAAGTTTGAAATATTCATAAGCAATTAATTTATCTGATCATTGTTAAACATTTTTATTCCATGTTTCTGTTGCAGTACCATTCAATTTCTTCCTTCTACATGGTGAAGAAAAGAAGAACTAAAGCACAAGTAGCTTCTTGGTGAGAGGCATTATGGACCAGCAATCAAACGGTTGACCTATCCACAAGCAATCAGACTGCCCAGGAACCACACACCTCATTAAGGAGGCCACCAAGAAGTTACTTTTTATTTCTATAAGTATATATCCAAGGGGCTACTTATAGATAATTATTTTTTGTGAGCTTTATCTACAATAAAAGATTAGTCCTCTTATTTAAAAGGCCTTACGAGGAAATTCACATTTTAAGAAAAACTACATGGATAGGTTGCAAGCATCCAGCAGCTAAGATGGCAGAGCCTGGTGCATTCAAGTAAGATTTTGGCTATAACATCATGTTTGCGCTTAGCATTAGTTGACATTATATATGTATGTGGCATGTTCATGCATTGATGTTACTAATAAAACTAATGTAGTTTGACAGGCTCACGAAGAAGTGAGAGCTATTTGGCAGGCTATGCCTATTACTGAGAGCCAGCATTGGGAGAAGAGGTGGAAAGCCGCCTTCAATAGTAAAGGGAAGCTTCTTTAGGTGCTAGCACTTCTGCTAGAACTAGTGCACACTAGATAAGATGCAAAGGATTCAAATTTCAAACATGCGATCAAAGTGTTTTTACGAAAATTCTTATAGTATTCAGGCCTTGAATTAACAAAGAGATTTCTTAATTCACAACAGCAAACCATGATTCGATGCTCGGTGACTATGCTAAAGGCACTGGCAGCAAACATTGATGATGCTAAGCACTAAGCCATAGAAGAGATTAGCTTCGGTGGCCTGCTACAGTTGACCTTTGCTTCTGATTGATAGGCAAATTCAACGTAAATGCCTACACTATACAATTGGAAGGCAAGCGCCATCTTTTTATTTCAGTAAGAGATATACAACTTTAACTCAGTATTTTGGGGAATGGTAAAGTTCCGAGGGTTGTTGAAGCAGGAGAGAATGAAGAAAACCACGTTCTAGATATAAAACCCCACCTAAACCGAGCCTAGAGTTAGAGGGATGAAGTGCATATCATATCATCTTGCATAAAATATATTACTTGAATGATTCCGTATGCCTTACAATTGTAATATATAGGTTATATGGTTTATTTATGTTTGTTAGGTAGTAACGGTAAAAAGGAAATTTTGCTTGAGGACGAAATAGGAGGAAGGCTTGAGGCTTAGATAGGAAGAGAATTTGGTTGAAAAAATAAGAACAAGAATTAGTGTGGCTAAGTGGTTAGAGTTTTGTGATTTAATCTCTAAGGTCTCAAGTTCAAATCTCATCACCTAAGTTTTATTATTAATTATCCTAACTAATGTTTAAATTTTTCTTTTTCTTACATTCCTTAAAGCTAGGAATATTGTCTTAGGGAAAACATAATGGTAATGTCCCAACCATATAATCTTGTCCTAAAAGAAATTCTAGAAGAGTTTTGATCTCTATTATTTTAGCAAGCCTTGTCCTAACCTATTTAAATTTAAACTACTCATTTTCTTTAATTCTTTTCAATTTCTATCAAATGTCTTAGATAATTATTGGCTTGAATTTTTGAAATTTCTAGCCTTTGGGGATAGGAGGATGACCGAATTTGAGGAGGAAAATAGGAAGAGGTTTTCAATTAAATCACCATAGCTTTTCTTCCAAGAACTCCATTTTCTTCTTATTCTTGTTTTGGTTAAAAATCTGGAAACTTTCCAGATTTTCTTCTTGGCTGATTTTCAGAAATTGTAGCAACATTTACCTATATAATTCTTGCTAGCAACCAACCATTTTATGTAGATAAGAAAGCTGAAAAGCCTTGGAATTTCGCAGCTTGATCAAGCCCTATCAAACTAGAAATTTTCCAGCAAACTACCAAGAGTTAAACATGAATATTGAGCCATCCATTTATGCATAAGAACACCTGAAACTTTCATCCTTCTTCTCCAAGATGGTGGCTAGAAAACCATCATTAATGAACCTTCAAACACTCCTAAATTTCAGCTATAAAGCTAGTTCAAAGTAGTTCAAAAATTCTACTCAAAATCCTTCAAAATCCCAAGAATTCTTGGAACTAAAATTCCAAAATTTTTCCAGCTAGACTAACCATGACAAGAACCGACTTCTTCATCAATCTTCTTCATATTTTCGGCCACCTTGAAGTCATGGACATAACACCTTGACTTCTTTATCTACCATGGCTATTAGAGCTCTATTAACACACCTAAAAAACACTCATATCTTTACTCCATTCAAAACTTTTCAAACTTAAAAATTAAATTTCAAATTTTCCTCCATTAAACTCTCACCTAGCTAGAAGATCAAACCAGAATTTCCTCTACTCTTGTACAGCTATTTTTGGCCAGCTATAAGGCTGAAACCATCCTTTATTTCATGATCAAAATATAGCTAACCTAGCCACCCACCATTGAAGGACAAGAAACCTTCAAGAAGAAAACACCATTACTAAATCTTCTACTTCAAACATCTCCATATTTTTCTCATTTTAAAATTCGAAATAGCTGAACTCTCTCTCTCTTTCTTGGATAACTGAAATTCTCCTCCCTAGCTAGGCCATTCGGTCACCATTCACTAGACACACACGAATTACTTCCTCTTAATTTTCTCTTATGTTCTCAAGAACACCAAGAATACACACTAAACTTCTTTAACCTCCAATCACCTCTATTCATTCCAAATCAATCAAAAAACTCCCAAACTAACTAGGATTCAACCTATACTCATCCATAGCACACTCCATACTACTAAAAACACCAAAGTTGATCTTCTATTCGGATCAAATGAGCTTTTTGTCTAAGAACAAGAAGAACAGCAAAAAGATAAATTCAATCACCTTGATCCTTCTTCACTTCTTCATCACAATTTCATCATCAACTGAATCAGTCTCCCTCTTGGCCAAACCATTGGTGGCCATTCTTGAACATACTTCAATCAAGGAAGGACTCCTCAAACACTCAAAGATCTCCATTGGACAAAGCGACATCTTCAACTAACGATCATCAAACAAGTATTTGTTTCATGACTTTCTCCTTAGGCTTTTAAACTCAAGGATTTTAGATGATGGATTTAATGGGTTTGATTGAATAGTGTTATTGGAGATATGTAGGTGGGTGAAGCAAATAAATGTAAGACAAGAAGATAGGAATAAATATTATTGTCGGATAATGCTTTAGAATCATTGTATGTTCATTAGTACTTTATGATTAAATGCTTCATGTCTCTAGTATGGATGTTTTGATGTATAATGGACATTATACCACCATTATTTGTGTGAAACCCCATCTAAAGCCAACCCTAGAGTAAGGGGGCGGGATGCATATCATATTTTCTTGCGCGAATATATATATATATATATATATATTTGAATGATTTTTATATATATATATATATATATATTTGAATGATTTTATGTGCTTTAGAATTATGATTTATAGTCTAAAAGGCTTAGCTGTGCTTATTGAGTAGGAAGGGTAAAATAGTAATTTTGCTTGAGGTCAAAATAGGAAGATAGCTTGAGGAAAAAAAAAGAATATTTAGGAGAGAAAATAAGAATAAGAGTTGTTGTGGTTTAGTGGTTAGAGCTTTGGAATTAATCTCTAAGGTCTTGAGTTCAAATCCCATCATTTAAGTTCTATCATGATTTTTTTATTTAGGTTGAATTTTTTTTTCGGCCCTTGCATTCCATAAGTAGAAATAGGAGTGTTGTCCTAGGGGAGACATGAAGGGAATGTCCCAATTGTATTCTTATGCCCTAAAAGAATTCTTAAGGGATTCATGTCCTTTTATTTTCTAGCTTACCTTAAATTTTTACCAATTAAGTTTGTTCAATTTATCCAAATCCATATTTTAATTCCAGAAAATTCAACAAGGTTTATTGACCTTGTAATTTCGAAAATGGCTCTTAAAAGATAGAGTTTTGACTAAAAATAGGAAAGGAGTTAAGGAAGGTTCTCATGAGAATTAATCTCCATGATTGAACCTTCAAACTCCACTCCATAGTATTTATCTTCTTCATGGAAGTAATCTGAAAATTTTCCAGGTTGTTGGACAGTCTAGCCTTTGAAAACTTCAACCATTTTTCTTACTCAAATGCTGCCAGAAAAATGGCCAACTTGTTCAGCTTGAATATTGAAATTCTTTGCCAAAAATCAGACTGCACAAAGCTGTGCAAACCAGAAAAAAATTCTGGACAGTTTCGCAACATAGCAAGCCAAAAACTAAAGTTGTTTCTTCTATCTTCAAACCAGTAATTTACCTCTGCTTTTCTCTATAAAGAAGGCTGGAAACCAGCCTTAAAGGGCCCTCAAATACCTCTCCAAACTCTCTGCAAATCGGCTGGAACATTGCAGAAAAACTGCACAGCAAATTTCAGCAAACAATTCAAATCTCAAACCAAAAAAATTCCAGCCTTGCTCTCTCTTCGAGCCTTGTCCGAAAACCACCTCAAACTTCTGTGAAGTTAACCTTAGTCAGCCATAAACTGAGCTCCATTACCCTCCTCCACTGACCTTACACGATTAGGCTCCATAGCCACTCCTCAAATTCCTCCTTCAATTACTCCAATCAAGCTTTCAATTGAAGTTAAAAAATTTCAGCAATTGCTCCATGAAAACTCCCTTGGTTTAAGCTTCAAACAACCAAAAATTCTCCCATCATTGCACTCAGAATTTCATTCAACCTTATAGCTCCTTCAACCCTCATTCATTTCAGCAAAACTACAGCAAAACCAGTTGGCCATTGTATCTTCCAAGAACCTCCATCAATCAAACAATATTACCATATCTTCTACCTTAAAATACTCCATAAATTACTCCATTTGAATTTCAAACAACCAGGTTTCCCTTTTCTCCCTAATTTAAAAATCAAATCACAAAAATTCCTCAATCATTCGGCTAACACCTTCAGCATTTCGTCTAGCTTTTTCTCCAATTCTCTCAATTTCTCCAAGAATACAAAAAACGCACACTACCTTTCTTCAAGCCTAAGACCACTCTAAACACCTTCAATCCCTTCCAAAAATTCCAGATCATGCATACTCACTCCCTAGAGTCCATTTCTGGATTTTATAACATCAAATCTCGAAAATAAAAATCTGCAATCGGATCAAAAACCAGAATTTTTCTTAAAGTCTCAAGAACACCATCAAGGTAACCAAGAACAACTTTTATTCATCTTCTTCCCTTCAATCTTTAACATGTCGTACTAATTCTCTCTCTCTCTCTCTCTCTCTCTCTCTCTCTCTCTCTCTCTCTCTCTCTCTCTCGCCGAAGTGGTTGCTACAACCATGGCTGTTTTTCTTCTTCTCTCTTGGTCGGTTCAAGACTCCCAAGCGTGTGGATCTCCTTAAACCTTCATCGAAATAGTCATCAACCAAGTATTTCTCTTTAACCTTCTCTTTAATTCTAAAGTCTTGTCTCTTAGATGTTGATGGAAAGGGATAGAATATGATTAGGGATTGAATATATGCTTTTGTATGAAGGAGTTGAGATTGGAGCATGTGAATGCTTGGCCTTGGTTAAGCTTTAAAAAATTTCTTGTGGATCAATGCATGTTCTTCATGTCTTGAGTGAGTTGGATGTTTAAGCATGCTAGATATTATGTCACATTTGGTAAATAGGGTATTATGTTCTTATTTTCATTAAAGTCATGAATATGATTATGCTTAGTAGAGATTTAGCCATGTGATAGTAGGTATGGATTTAACCCTTTATTCATGAATAGAATGGTTTGTTGATTGATGTTGGAGTTTATATTCACGATTCTTGTTAGCAATAGGAAAATTATGATCATGACCTTGTTGATCCTAAGCTATTTTAATTGACCAATTTTATTACGTTAATTAAAATTAATATTATGATTTCCTCCAAAGATTTCGAAACCCTAGGAAGTTGGAATTGGAATATTAAATAGAATAGTAATATTTTAGCCAAATAAATGATATCTTTTATTAAAGATTATATATATATATATATATATATATAATAAAGCCTTTTATATGAATAATAATAGGTAAAATATTAATCTTGTAGGCCATATATTCATAAATACTATTAAAATTTATTTATTATTAATTTTATTTATTATTTTCTATCTATTAATTATTAATTAAGATATTAGTAATAATTTATTATCTATTTTAATAATATCATCTAGGACTTAGAATTCTTCATCAATTAAACCCTAGTTTATTTATTAATAACAACACTCAAGATTTGTATTTGAACGTGTAACTTATTAGTAATTATTTTACAACCCCTAGTTATTTTCACTTATCAAGCTAGACTTATTTTATAAAAATTTTTATCATCTAGCCTTAAAGCTTAGGACATTAGGGTTATGATTGTAATAAGTTAAACTAGGATTATTTATGGAAGCGAATATAGCTTGAGTATATAACCATATGTCTTGTATTTACCCCAGGCGGGGTTAGGTCAGCTTTGGAAGATTTGTGAATTTGCAAGCAAATAATTAGGTAAACTCCTGCATAAACTTATTTGATAACAAAAGGTTACTATGGCAAGCCAAACGCGAAGTATATGGACACTCATTTTGTAAAGGCAATTAAGGACTATTTCTTTTCTTGTTCAGTCAAACAAACCATTTGAAAATCAAACAAGCAGTTTTGCTCAAAGACTAAACTCTTTCTAAAAACCAATTTTGACATGAATTTTAGAAATTCTTAATTGGTATTTCCAAGTAAAGCAATATTTTAACCGTTTTCTCCCAAGTGGGACAATCAACATTGAGCACTCAACAAGGTTAGGCTAGTAGTACTAGTTTTGAAGAGCAAGAGCGAGTCTTCTGGTAGGAGGCCACCTGTAGAAGATGAACTCAACTTAGAGAAGCGACAGTACTACTTAGTCATGCCGGTTCGAGCTAGCAAGTTTCAGTCAAGTGGACTGTGTATTTCCAGAGTGGACAACCGGTGTGTTTGGGTGTAAAGAATGAGGAGTATCTTACCCAATAGGCTGATCACTTACCTTTTTGTCAATCTGTACAAAGTGTGGCATTCTTACCGTTATAAGGTCATGTGGCCCAATGTGTGGTAACCCATGACTATCCATTTGAGTGGTTGTATTTATTATGTACATGTATGGTTTGAAAAGCAAAATGTCACTCTTTATTTTAATCCTTATTTATTGCTTGCCAGCATTTTCTTTTATACAATTTTTACAACTTGCATACTTGAACTGTTTTACCTGAAACACTTAAAGCACACACGGGCTTATTGAGATTTTTATCCAATCACCTTTTATGCCATGTTTTCAGGTCGATCCTACTGTGGAGATGAGTAGCTAGATTTGTTGCCTGCTTAGAAGACTCTATGTTAATTATTTTATGTGTTGCTTTGAGAGATGATAGTAAACAATTTATTTTGGATTTGTTCTTGAATTTTTGGATTGTAATAAGTTCAATTTTTAAAGTATTATTTTTAGTTTTGTTGATGTGACCTAGTTATAAAGACCCCTTGTCTTTTGGACGGGGCGACATCCCCAGCCCTATTGGGTCTAGATAGTGGGGTGTTACAGTTTGGTTATGCCTTTATGATGTTATTTTTTGTCAATAAATCTCTAGATAATACTATTGCTAATACAAGTCTATTTTTGAGCAAATCAACATGTTATTTATTAAATATATGTGTGTATGAATATATATAATTTTTGTACTAGTAATTCACTATGGTCATTAAAAATTATTGTTAGAACTATTTTTATTATTATTAGTATTATTATTAATATCATTGTTATTAATAATATTATTAGTATCATGGTTTAATTTAATTTATTGATTTCGGACAACATTAAATGTTTTCAAAATTAATAATTACTTCAAAAATTATTATTTTATTAGATAAATAAATAGTGATATTTTTATTAAACATTATTAAATATAATATTAATATATTAAAATTAATTAATAATAAATGTCTTTTATATTCGCATTATTATTAGTTAACCTTACTAAAACTTTTATTTGCACTCATATATATTATTTGTAATAAAAAATACTATTGTTAATTATTATTAGAATAATTTATTTATTATTCATATTATTTATAATTTATTACTAATATTATTTAGGTTTATTACTAGTAGTACTTATTACTTAATACTAATTTTATGTAATATTAAAATTATTCACAATTATTATTATTTGTTAATAAATAGTTAATATTATAATTTATTATTTATAACACCAATTTATTTTGACTTATCAAATTAATCTTATACTATAAAATACTTTATCAACTAATGTTAAAGCTTAAGGCATTGTTGTTATAATTGGATGTTGTTGTAACTAGTTGAGCCTGAGCATATTAGGTTAAGAGTTATTTATTTAGGCAAGTGTTGTCTAGATATTGAGACTTATACCCTATATTTACCTCAGGTAGGGTTAGGTTACCTTGAACTATCTTGGAAGACTGTTGTATCTAGGAAAAACAAAAGATCAGGTAAGTCATTGCATGAAGCTATTTGAAGATCAAAATCACATTGGCAAGTCAAGCATGATGTATATGTGAAAATGTACTGTGGATGCAGTTATGGACAGCTTTCCTTTTCTTTCTAGTTAATCAAACAATTTTAAGTTGAACAAGCAATTTTACATGAAATACTCAACCTTTCTAAAAACCGACTTTGACAAGAATTTTGAAAACTATAATTGCTATTTCAAAAAAAAAAAAAAACACACATTGGATAATTCTTCTTTTCCCAAAAGGGACAAATACAATGTTGGGTACTCAATAAGGATAGATTGCTAGGACTATGATTTGAAGGATTAAAGTAAGTCTCTCAATAGGTGGCCATCTCTAAGAAGTGAGTCCTTCCCGGATAGGATGTCAGTCCTGTAGATCATACCGGTTCGAGCTTGCAAATACAGTCAAGTGGTCTGTGTATTTTAGGAATAGACAACTGGTAAATTTAGGTGTAGAGATGGAGTATCTCACCTGGTAAGTCGTATACTTACCTTGTGTCATTATGCACAAGGTGTGGAATTCTGAATATTCTTTTGCCATGGTGCACAAAGTGTGGAGCTATGGCTGCTTCTTTTGAGAGGTTACTTTTATTGTATACAATATATGGCATTTGAAAGGAAAATACCTCTTCTCACTTGTGAAATTTATTTAAGACTTGACAACACTTTACCTTTATAAAAAATTTCTCAATTTGCATACATGAACTATTTTACCTGAAGCACCTAAAGCACACAAGTGCTTACTGACATTTATATCTCATCACCTTTTTATACCATACTTTCAGGTCGATCCTACTGTAAAAGTTATTGATTAGATATTGCCCTTGTTTGAAGACTTTTTTTTTTTTTCATGTATTTCATTTTGAAAGACTATAGCATATATTTATTTTGAGAATTGTTCGTGTATTGTTTGAGTTGTAATAAGTTTAAATTCAGATCGATTCTTTCATTTCTTTTGTGAGTTCTAGTTATAAAAACTCCTTGTACTAAGGACGGAGAGACATCCCCAGTCTTAATAGGGTACGTAGGTAGTGAGGTGTTACACTAGGCTCCAAGATAATTGTCCGATGCTATTTGCTGAGCTAATTGCTATAGATGCTAGAGATGACTTCAAAAGAAAATTTATCATCCTCGCGGTTTCAACATTTCTTGCTCCGAGGGGACAGGCATAGCTTAACAAGAAGGTTGCTTGGTATTTAGTGGCAGTAGATGGCATTAGGCCACTTAACTGGGCTGAGTACGTTTGTCAACAACTGTGCATTGAAATTTAGTTAACTAGGTGACTAGGAAGAGATATATTGGAGGATGCCTGTATATCTTAATGGTAATATTTTATTTTGTAAATATAAAATTTGCTTACAGGTTCTTATTCGTTGTTATATCAATGGTTGAATTTAATTCACAAACTAACTGACTGTATCTTGTGTTTAATTTGTAGCTACATTATTTTTATCGAGTGAGGGTACTCTACCATCAATTGCCCAAGATATCCCTAGGTGTACAGTGTTGTTGGATGTAGATATGCGAAGAAGAATCCAGTCGGAGCTCACCCAAGAGGGGTTTTGGGAGAGGAGAGGTATGGGTACTATAGTTTCCAATTTTGCCTCAATTTGTCACGTAATTAACATATGCTTGAGACTACAGTCATGTGATTGTGTATCTTGTTTATGTCTTTGTGTGGCATGTTAATGTGTTTATGTTTTGTTAAGGATGAGATAGCCTATACTCTTGAGACTTGTGTTTATGTAGTTGTGTGTACTATTCATTTCTTTATGTGGCATGTTCATGTGTTCGTACGATGCCCCAATATTTGGTGGATAAGATATAGACTTGGGCAGTAATTAGGTCTGATGGTGTAAGCCTTAATATGCCAAGAAAATAAAACTGATAAGCCTAAGGAAAACTCAACTAGTAGTTTGTAGAAGATGATAGATGATAAATTAATAACATATCCTACACTTCCTATGGTTTGTTTTTTAGGAAGGACAGCCTCAGGATTCATAACATAGAATTTTCTAGTCATCTGAAGGATATTCTTCATCTGAATAAAGATGTTCTAAATACCAATCTACCTCTTTTTCTTCTTCAATATTGATTTTCTCTTTTATCCAATTTTTTAGAAGAAGAAAAGTTCACTATTTTTATGATTCTCATAGTTAGATTCTATATTTTCATATAACCTATCTAGAGTATAAAGAGAATCTAATTCTAGTTGGGCTAAACTATGTAATGCCTGTGTGACATGCATTGTTCTATTATTTGTTCACTACTGAACCATGTATTTGATATTTAACCTATTTACCTCTTTTTTATCTAAAGATGAAGTTTATGCAATATTCATCTTTCTAGATCTGTTAAAGATCTTTTCCATTCTTGGTAACATAATATTTGCTCATTTAATGAATACCAAGCATCTATGGATTTAAATAAGTCCTTATTATTACTTATTTCTACATAATGTATTATTCTAGTCCTAAGCTCAAGAATTGAGCTTAAGTCTTTCCTATCTATTTGATTTAGATGGAACAAAGCTTGTTAAATGTTATTACTATTCTTGCCCATCATCATCCTCTTGTTCAGGTCCTATGTAATTGTTGAACCTAGTGCTAACATTTCCTTCCATGTTAGTATAATACTGAGCAGTGATTAGAGTTACTAATGGTTTGTCTAAAATTTTATTACTAATATTCCAGGTTTCTCTTAAAAGATTGTAATTTTCTATTTTCTTACCTGGTAACACTTTTATTCCTTTACTGGCTAAGAATCTAACTATTTGTATTTCCCTAATCGTATAACCTACATTATTTCTTGAGGTTATTTTTCCTATGAGAATTTAAGAAAGCCACTTACTCTACCAAAAGCTAGCTATTAATGAGAGGACTCAGAATCCCCTTAACTACCACCACGCTTCGGTGTGCAACTTTACCTGTCCTGTTGGGTCAACCTTGTGAGTATTATTCCCTTTAGCAACTCAACGAGAGTCGAACTCGAGACGTGTGGGTAAAGAAGGCTCTGATACTATTTAAGGAAACCACTTACTCCACCAAAAGCTAGCTATCAAGGAGAGGACTCAAAATCCCCTTAACTCCCTGGAGAATTAGGTGCAATACTGCTCTCTGTATAACTAGCCCTAAGGATTCGTCGAATTGGGCATGAAACTCACTGAACAATGGAGGTATCTACACTTTTGCTACATAATTTAGCATTAATTGGTGAGTTTCTTAGTACTATCAATGGTAATTTTTTTTCGGCTTTCGTGCTTAGAGATCACCTCCTTGTATTGTTTCTAGGCAACAATACAGGCAAAATAAGTGAAAATTTGCAAAATATCATGATCTAACTTCAGATGGTCTTTTAAATCTACATTAAAGTTCTTGGTCGATTATGTGTTGTGCATCGTAACTGTCCAGGTACCCCTCAAGTAGCATTGTGCCCACTTTACTCGAACACAAATATACTTTTGATCCATTCATTTATTTCCAGCTCATGGACTAGTACGAGTTCCTGCCAGGTCTTGAGAAACTTTGCCTCATCTTCAATATGGAATATACAACTTCAAAACATATCTGAGAGTGACAATTCCTTCCTACAAAGGTGCCCAAAGTATTTAATAAAATTTCTCAAAATATGGAAAGTACATAGGCTATGAAAGGTTTAGGGGAGAATTGTAGAAATCATTATAGCCATTGTAGGGTCTTGATTAGTAAAAATAGTTTTAGGGTGCTTTCCACCCATAGCTTCGATGAACGTCATGAAAAGCCAATTAAAAGAATCAATGGTTTCATCGTATGGTAAAGCAATTTTGAAAACTACTAATTAACTGTATTGATTGAAACCAATAAATACTCTGTGGGGTCGGTCCTATTTGTTCGTCTTGTTCGTGGCATCAAATGTGACTACATCCTCGAAGGAGGAGTACTCCACAATCAAGAGTGCATCGGCCTAAAAAATATTTGTGATTAACTTATCAAAGTCGAGTTACACTGCATAAAAAAAAAAAAGAAGAAGAAGGATTCACGGAGGCTTGTTTCTCAAAATATTTCAATATTGTCCCAACTTTCCCATATCGTAGGTTTTTTTATCTTTTATTACGGAGATATAGCTTCAGGTCTTCCTTAGTATACTCCAAAGTTTCTTTGCCACCTACTTGTGCTAATCAACTCGTGGGATTATTTTAGAGATAATCCTGCAGCTTTGGCTAAGGTGGTATTGATGCATTAAGTATTGCTCACCTTCCTCTACGATGGTATAAGGTGAACACATGTAGGAATATGAAGGTCATAGTTGTGGCTATATTTAAACTCTGTGACCTTGTATTTTTCTTTCTCCCTAGCTAGTACAATCACTATTCGAGCAGAACAACCCATTTTTGTTTCTGCACGTGGACGCTTAATTTTTCTTTCACATTTGTTGATCGTTCTAAACCCTACTTTGCAACATGTAAACCTCCTGGATACAAAAACACCAATACTGTTGTTGTTTCCATACTCTTTATGTATACCAAAGCCTATCTCTACACCATAATAATTGTAAAAGTTGTACGCATCTTATTCTAAATCAAATAATTGTTCGACTATAGGTACCAAGTAAATATTTACATTTGTTCAATCCTTCATTAAAAGGAATCCACACACTTCAACCAAAAAAAAAAAGAAAAAGAAACAAACAAACAAACAAATTAATTGATTATAATACCTCAGTTGTAACACCCCACTACAGACGTACCTAAAAAAGGTGGGGATGTTGCTCTGTCCAAAAGACTATAGATCTTTATAACGAGGTAAAGGAAGAAATTCTAAATAAATAAAAAAAATCAAATAACTTATTACAATTGTTTCCAAACTTATATAAATTCTACATCAAATCAACCAACAGTTCTCAAAAGATAGTACAAATAAATAATAAAGAGGGTCTTCGGTCTCTAGAGACGTCCAACCTACTCAAAGTAGTTAACTCCTGAAAATGACACAAAAGGTATGAGATTTACATCTTAATAGGTCTTGTGTGTGCTTTTGTACAATTTGAAGTGTTTTCATGTATGTTCAGTTGATAAACAATTATAGAAAAATGTTTGCAAGTCACAATTCAATTTCTCAAAGCAAAAAATGATGTTTTTCATTGTCATATATTATAAAAATAAAAAATAAATAACCACTCTAAAAACGCTCATGGTACCACACTTTGTGCATCATGACAAGAGAACGGTTAGGATGCCACACATTGCACATCATAACAATCAAGATGCCACAATTTGTGTATGCTGATACAAGGTAGGTGTACATCTCGCCAAATGAGATACTCCTACATCTCTCATCCTAAATCACCGGTTGTCCATTCTGGGATAACAATTATTACAGACTAGTGCTAGCTCGGATGGCTCGATCTACTAGTACTAACGCTCTCCCAACTAGAATTTTTGGAGGTGGCCACCTAGCAAGAGACTTGCCTTAACTGGCAAAGACCAGTACCAGTAGCCTGCCCTTATTGAGTATTCAACACTATTTAATCAATCAAGAATGTGTTCCAAATCAACTTTTCCAAATACCTTCGTGTTGCAAGCATTTTCTTTCAAGTGTGTTTTAAAAGCATTTAACAAGTGCATTTGAGTGAAAATAAAAATGAGGGAAAACGAGAAACAGGGGCATGCTCTGCTACGATAAAAAATTGGAGAAAAATAAAACGCGAGCCTTAAAAGCTATGCGGAAGCATGAAGATCATACCTTTGCGATCCTTAACCCTTCTAGGTTGAGTAAGAACGGATTGAACGACTGGAACCGCCTCGCTTTGTCCACTTGAAGAAGCTTCCGGTTGAACACCCGCTAGCCTTCTACTCCGCCTTGTTTGCATGAACGCCTAGCTTTCCAGCTCTCGGGATATTCCTCAGCCTAATCTCTAATCGGTGAACACTATGGTGAAGGGGAACAGTCTCAAATCTCCTTGGTTCACTCGCTATTGATTAGCGAAGAAACCAAGAAGAAAACAAGGTAGAGGGAGACGTGAGAGAGCTGCCAGAGAGAGATACACGAGAGAGGCACTCTTCTGTGTAAAGGGAATTAGGGTTTTCTTTTCTCAAAGAGTTGTTTATCAGTTAGCCAAAACTAGGTCTCTCAATATCTGATAAACATATCCCCGGGATTTCAAAACACCCGGATGTTATCCTGAGAATCAGTTTGGCCTAACCCTAAACTCCTCTTAACCGTATCTGGAAAAAAGCCTAAGGTCCAAGCTATTGGGCCAGAAAAATATTTATTATTTTTCTTGGACCCAAAAGGCCAAAAAATAATAAATATTAATTATTTATTTCCTGGGCTTACATAAGTAACCCAATAAATAATTAATGAGCCCAAATGAACCATAATAATTAATCTTTAATTATTTATTTCTTGGGCCTATATAAATAACCCAATAAATAATTAAACATTAATTATTTCCCCTAGTTTAAGCCCAGGTTAATTTCTTAATTATTCATACTGGACATAGGCCCTGAATAATTAATTAACCAAATAAACTAGATAATTAATTTCTCTCAACTCCTATTTTATTTATCTATTTATTTTATTCCAGTCCAATAATAAATTAGACTTCCTGAATAAAACAAAATAAAATAAAATAAAATCCTCTTCATACGAGACCAATTCCTCAACCCAAAAGTAGTTAGGACTTACGGGCTATCCCGAGGACCAAAAAGACACATCGCATTGGCTGCTAAAATGACCAAAATACCCCTGCTATATAAATAGCTGTATTTTGTATTTTAAATATTTCCTAATATCACCATAAGGAAATATTGACCCCAAGGACAATGCTGCAATCGCAAAGTCTCCGACCTACAGGTGAAATGACTAAAATACCCCTCTACACATTACCGTACTTTTAGAGAGGAAGAAGTGTACTAACACCCCTCTAAATGACATCTACCATCCTTAGGCTTCTAGTCCAATGATCCACGACTTCCTGGAGTGTTTTCGCTTTCCAAGGGAGCTACCCTAAAGCAAACATCCAAGTCATGTTTCCCAGGGCCCTAAATAATTTAGACCATTCGGACAACCACAAGGGGCGATATAGTGCAGAAACTATCTTGTATAAGTCTATCTTAACTAACTAGTCACACATACCCAACATGCAAGTATATTGGCCCTACGATAGAACCTCAACTACAGCAAATCAAAGTATATGCTTCCAGCTTCGCCAGACCACCAACTCATACTCAAGTCGTAGAGTACTAGTCCATGCTGTAGCGGTAGTAGTCTAGGTTTCTACCATATAATACTTTGAGAAACCACTACTACAGGTCCTGTTCTACGTATTCGAAATACGCTTATGTCATGAAGTGAGTGGACTACCCACTGGCTAAAGGTAAGTCATTCCCCATTTGAAATTCATAACATAATAACCTAAACATGATGAGGTTCCCAGTCTCATCAATAGGTTAAGAACAAATGTTTATGTGTTAAATAACCCGTGATCCATACCTTACTGTGAAAGACCACCATTCACATGGATCACTTATTTAAACACAATGGGTCTGTTCCAAACGAAAATCGTGCACAAACAAAAAGTAAATTCACAAACAATTTCTGAAAATAAATTCTTTTATTAATATCTTCGATTTTACATCAGAAACCTAGTCTAAGAGGGCATACAATCCAACAATCTCCCACTTGCACTCTAAGACTAGGTAAGTCCATAGGTGCCCACCCTATAGCGTCTAAGTGTCTCATGAAGACTCTCTCAGGCAAAGGCTTGGTGAATGGGTCTGCTAGATTGTTTTCTGAGGCAATATGCTCCACCACGACTTCCCGTCTCTGGATGAAATCCCGGATCAGGTGGTACTTCCTCTCGATGTGTTTCCCCTTCTTGTGGTTCCGAGGCTCCTTAGATTACGATACTGCTCCAGTGTTGTCGCAATACATCACAATCGGCCTGTCCATATGTGGTACGACTCCAAGTTCTGAAAGAAACTTCCGGAGCCAGACTGCTTTCTTAGATGCCTCCGAAGCAGCCACATACTCAACTTCCATGGTTGAGTCAGCAATACAAGACTGCTTAATACTCCTCCATGAAATTGCTCCTCCAAACAAGGTGAAGACATATCCACTAGTGGATTTTCTTTCATCCTTATCTGCCTGGAAGTCTGAGTCTGTGTATCCTGTAGGAACCAATTCACCAGCCCTGTAAATCAGCATATAATCTCTCGTTCCCTTGAGGTACTTGAGAATATGCTTTACAGCTTGCCAATGAATCTCTCCTGGGTTTGACTGATATCTGCTAACTAAGTCCACGGCAAAGCAGATATCTGGTCTAGTACACAGCATGGCGTACGTGAGACTTCCCACAGCCGAAGCGTAGGGAATCCTACTCATTCTGTCCTTTTCTTCTTGAGACTTAGGACAGTCCTTCGAAGAAAATGACAACCCATGTCTGCAAGGGATTAGAGCTCCCTTGCATGAGTCCATCGTTGTACTTGGCCGACATCTTGTCAATGTATGTCGCTTGGGATAATCCTAACATTCTCTCGCTTCCTATTTCTAAGAAGCCTAATCCCGAGAATGTAGTCGGCTTCTCCCAAGTCCTTCATACTGAATTGACTGGACAACCAAACCTTTGTAGATGACAATGTCCCTACATCATTTCCAATGAGTAGAATGTCATCCACATACAGGACAAGAAAAATCACATTAATGCCTTCAAGTTTCCTGTACACGCATGGTTCATCTTCGTTTTGAATAAAACTATAAGACTTTACAGTCTCATCGAAACGAATGTTCCATGCTCTTGATGCCTGCTTAAGTCCATAAATGGACTTCTTAAGCTTGCAAACTATGTGTTCCTGGCCTTCAGCAATGAAGCCTTCCGGTTGGGACATATAGATGTCTTCACTAAGATGGCCATTTAAGAATGCCGTCTTGACATCCATTTGCCATATCTCGTAGTCATAGTGACATGCGATGGCAAGGAGGATGCGGATGGATTTAAGCATGGCTACCGAGGAAAAGGTTTCCTCATAGTCGACACCCTCTTTTTGAGTATACCCTTTAGCCACAAGCCTAGCTTTGAAGGTTTCCACCTTCCCATCCGCTCCTCTCTTTCTCTTATATACCCACTTGCACCCAATGGGTTTTATCCCTTCAGGTGAAGCTACAAGATCCCAAACCTGATTGAGGTACATAGATTCAATCTCGGCTTTCATTGCTTCATGCCACAGATTTGCATCGGCATCAGCAATAGCCTCCTCGTATCTAGCGGGGTCTTGTTTCTGATGGTCGGAGACCAGCTCAAAGGCTTCTCCAGTCCATCTATCCGGAACCCTAGACACTCTCCCACTACGACGAGGCTCCATTTGCATAGGCTCTTGAGGCTGTGCCTCTTCTTGTTCCAGAATCGGGTCAGAAGAAGTTGATTCCGTAGATAACTTCTCCTGAAGTTCCAACCTCGTTGAACCTTTAGTGGAAGTACTTTGATCATCTTCCAAGTATCTAGCATTGGTACTGACTAGTACCTTCTGCTCCTTAGGATGATAAAAGTAGCCTCCTTTTGTCCCTTTTTGATACCCAACAAAATAGCATAATTGTGATCTTGGTTCCAACTTGTCTCCCTTGAACAGTACATAAGCTGGACATCCCCAAATCCTGAGATGATTCAGACTTAACTTATGCCCAGTCCACATCTCATAGGGAGTCCTAGGTACTGACTTGGAAGGCACCAAGTTCAGAATATATGCCGCTGTTTCCAGGGCATATCCCCAAAAGGACACTGGAAGAGTAGCATGAGATATCATACTTCGGACCATTTCCATCAACGTCCTATTCTTTCTCTCAGCTACTCTGTTCTACTGGGTGTTCTCGGCGCAGAAAGCTGGGATACTATCCCATGATGTACCATGTAGTCCTTGAATTCACCTAGGAGGTACTCTCCACCACGATCCGATCGTAAGGTTTTGATTAATTTACCTGTTCGACGCTCCACTTCAGCCTTAAACTCCTTGAACTTTTCAAAAGAGTCAGACTTGCGTCTCATCAGGTAGATGTAACCATACCTCGTACAATCATCCGTGAACGTGATGAAGTACTCAAAACCTCCCCTAGCTGGTGTAGACAATGGACAGCACACATCAGTGTGAACAAGACTCAACACCTCCTTGGCTCTATCCGCCTTTGGTGTAAATGACCTTTTGGTCATTTTTCCCATCAGGCAGGATTCACACTGAGGCTAACTTTCCAATCTCAATGAGCCCAAAGGCCCATCATGGATTAGCCTTTGAATCCTGGTTGATTTAATATGACCCAACCTTAGATGCCAAAGGTATGAATCATTGATATTGGTCTTTCTCTTCTTAGTTAAAGGTTCAGACTGAGCGTTATTTGATTGTTTGTTAATAGGGTTTAAAAAGAACAAATTTCCATACATGTGTCCAGTACATAAAATTTCTCCATATCTACTGATAGAAATACTAGAATGGAAAGATACAGAATATCCTTGATTAATAAGTTTTGCCACTGAAATCAAATTCTGACGAAAATCAGGTACATAAAAAATGTCTTTTAAAACCACTATCTTATTACAATCAAAAATAAGATCCAGCTCTCCCACTGCAAGGGCCCAGACTTGTGCTCCATTACCCACTCGAAGCCCGTGTTCGCCCTTCTTGAGTCTTCTTATCTTTCTAAACCCCTACAAGGAGTTACAGATATGATTAGTGGCTCCTGAATCAACAATCCAAGTGGAAGTTGATCCTACCATTGATATGAACTCTAGATAGTAAACATTACCTGTGGGGTTTTTCTTGGCCTGAAGATCTGGACACTCCTTTTTCCAGTGTCCCTTCTTGCCACACTTGAAGCACTTGCCATTTGGTTTGTCCTTGGGCTGGTTTTTGGGCTGGGCTGCTGCATTCCCCTTCTTCCTCTTGAACTTTTTGGGTTTAGGTCCAGTTCTTGAAGAAGAAGCCTTAGCAATCATGGTCTTTGACTGTGGCTTCACGACCTTCTCCGCCATCTGGAGCTCCTTCATCAATTCAGTTAAACTCATGTTCAACTTGTTCATGTTATAGTTTAACTTGAACTGAGTGAAAGAGCCCGGTAGAGATTCGAGAACCATATCCACTTGGCTCTCGGGGTCAATGACAGCCCCTAAGATTTTCGCCTCCTTGAAAGCAGTAATCATCTTGAGCATATGCTCTCAGACTGATGCTCCCTCAGCCATCTTAGTGTTTATAATAGTTCGAAGAGCCTCCTGCCTTGCGGGCCGGCTCTTGTCTGCGAATATAGTTGCCAATGATTGACTTATGTCATATGCAGAAGCCATGTGCTCGTGTTTTGACTGGAGCACATTAGACATGAAAGCTAACATATAGCAACGTGCCATTTCGTCAGCTTTCTTCCACGCCTTTTCAGCCTCTCGCTCTTCAGCGGTGGAACCTTCCCCGATAATAGGGCAGGTTTCGTAAAGGACATACTTATCCTCCTCAGCTGTGAGTATTATGTCCAGGTTCCTTTTCCAGTCCACATAGTTTGGACCCGTTAACTTATTCTCCCTGAGAATAACGGCCAATGGATTAAAAGAACCTCCCACCATTTTTGAAAATCGAAAATAAAAGAAAAGAATTTAGTTTGTGAAAACAAAATAAAATTTGTGCACTGAAAATAATTTGGCTCTTAGGAAAACTGACATAGCTTCTTGAGAAGATTAACAGTTTCCTAAGCTAAGTGTATTAACCACCATAAATTAATTTCCCTTCTAGGTAATGATCTAGAGGATAACTCCATCGTGGGATGGCTGTTTTCTCTCATTTCCTATGGACATACCTCGCACTATAACCTCCAACGTGGGCTGGCCGATCATAGTACGTGCCCCGGGTTATTAATTACATCCTTCCATTAGATCTAGATACTTGTGGTATCCCCATCCTATACGGGTTCACTCCCAGGGTGACGCGAGGGGATCCACGATCTCTAATGAGGACCGTGATGGAAGCCGTGGGGCCGTTGGAACCCCTCTCCCACTTAGTCTTTTAAAATAAAGTTTTTCTGAAAAATATCCTTTTGAAATTTCCATTAAGTTTTTCTTAACTCAAAAATAAAATATCTAAGTCCAATAAAATCTATGTCAAGGCTTATATCCTTTGAGAGATTTCCTCCATGGACTAATTTTATTTAAGTTAAAACTTAATGATTTCAAAAATTTTCCAATTAAAACTTTCTAGAGACTTTGGTCTCAAGCTTATTTGACAAAATTATTTTTCTAGTCCAAAACAAAACAAAATGGCTCTCCATTTTAATTTACAAAAATATCTAAATCCAATATATTTTCTATGTCAAGGATTAAATCCTTTGAGAAAATATTCAAGGATTAATTTTTGTACCAATTAAAATAACCATTTAGTTTTTAAAGAAAAATATTTTTTCTTGCCAAAACAAAAAATTCCCAAAGACTTTGTTCTTTGAGAAAAAACACACATAGGTACATAAAAAAAATAGCATGCTAGAAAACAATAAACGTTTTCATGCTTTTCTATTTTTAAACCTAAGTGCCCAAATAATAGAATTAAACACATTAATTAATTAATTAATTATCTTGTTTAATCCTAAAATCCTTTACTAATATTTTCATGCAAATATATTCCAAGAATATAAATATTGCAAAAATATTAACTTCGCCTAGTATGGGATCCAAAACGAAAAAGAAAAAAATAATTAAAAAAATTGCAAAAAATAGCTGCCGGTCCACCTGTACCCGATGCACCAGATCAGGACCTATTTGCTCTGTCGGCTCACAGCGCTCCGGTGCACCAGCCGCACCAGATCTAAGCCCGTATGCCCTGCGGTCCACCGCGGCTGCTGTGCACCACGCCGCACCGGATCGCACGCCAGCCACGACCCGTGGACTTCACCCGCGCCCGCTTCACCTCTGCACACGACACGCGAACTCGCCCGGATACCCGCCGCTCGACCCGCACACGATTGCAATTTGCAATTGCAATTTCATGCAATCGGCGCAATTGGCTCCCAATTCTCCCAGCGGCTCGGCTCAGCAGCGACCGACTCCTCTCACTAAACAGCAGCGGCTCAGCAAGGCGGCTCGGCTCAGCTTCGCGGCTTATGAACAGTATCATCTTCTTCGTTTTTTCACCCGCTCGAATTTTTTCCGCAGTTCATCTCTGGTTCGATTTTTTCTTGCCTTATTTGGTTTCTTTGGACATTTTTACTTATAAAAACTCATCCAAAATTAAACCACAACCACTTATACCCATTTAAATTGGGTTTACACGATTAAACTTCAAAGCAAGAAAAATTTTACAGAGACCTATGCTTCAACGGTGAAGCTTACAAATCCATCTATCCCATACCAAAATAGCGAAGGATCATAGGTATAATCATCCTCTCCATTTTATTAACTACCATGCTCCATATATTGATAAAAAACCAGTGGCTCTGATACCACATTGAGGGAAAATGAGAAACAGGGGCATGCTCTGCTACGATAAAAAAATTGGAGAAAAATAAAACGCGAGCCTTAAAAGCTATGCGGAAGCATGAAGATCATACCTTTGCGATCCTTAACCCTTCTAGGTTGAGTAAGAACGGATTGAACGACTGGAACCGCCTCGCTTTGTCCACTTGAAGAAGCTTCCGGTTGAACACCCGCTAGCCTTCTACTCCGCCTTGTTTGCATGAACGCCTAGCTTTCCAGCTCTCGGGATATTCCTCAGCCTAATCTCTAATCGGTGAACACTATGGTGAAGAGGAACAGTCTCAAATCTCCTTGGTTCACTCGCTATTGATTAGCGAAGAAACCAAGAAGAAAACAAGGTAGAGGGAGACGTGAGAGAGCTGCCAGAGAGAGATACACGAGAGAGGCACTCTTCTGTGTAAAGGGAATTAGGGTTTTCTTTTCTCAAAGAGTTGTTTATCAGTTAGCCAAAACTAGGTCTCTCAATATCTGATAAACATATCCCCGGGATTTCAAAACACTCGGATGTTATCCTGAGAATCAGTTTGGCCTAACCCTAAACTCCTCTTAACCGTATCCGGAAAAAGCCTAAGGTCCAAGCTATTGGGCCAGAAAAATATTTATTATTTTTCTTGGACCCAAAAGGCCAAAAAATAATAAATATTAATTATTTATTTCCTGGGCTTACATAAGTAACCCAATAAATAATTAATGAGCCCAAATGAACCATAATAATTAATCTTTAATTATTTATTTCTTGGGCCTATATAAATAACCCAATAAATAATTAAACATTAATTATTTCCCCTAGTTTAAGCCCAGGTTAATTTCTTAATTATTCATACTGGACCTAGGCCCTGAATAATTAATTAACCAAATAAACTAGATAATTAATTTCTCTCAACTCCTATTTTATTTATCTATTTATTTTATTCCAGTCCAATAATAAATTAGACTTCCTGAATAAAACAAAATAAAATAAAATAAAATCCTCTTCATACGAGACCAATTCCTCAACCCAAAAGTAGTTAGGACTTACGGGCTATCCCGAGGACCAAAAAAGACACATCGCCTTGGCTGCTAAAATGACCAAAATACCCCTGCTATATAAATAGCTGTATTTTGTATTTTAAATATTTCCTAATATCACCATAAGGAAATATTGACCCCAAGGACAATGTTGCAATCGCAAAGTCTCCGACCTACAGGTGAAATGACTAAAATACCCCTCTACACATTACCGTACTTTTAGAGAGAAAAAAGTGTACTAACACCCCTCTAAATGACATCTACCATCCTTAGGCTTCTAGTCCAATGATCCACGACTTCCTGGAGTGTTTTCGCTTTCCAAGGGAGCTACCCTAAAGCAAACATCCAAGTCATGTTTCCCAGGGCCCTGAATAATTTAGACCATTCAGACAGCCACAAGGGGCGATATAGTGTAGAAACTATCTTGTATAAGTCTATCTTAACTAACTAGTCACACATACCCAACATGCAAGTATATTGGCCCTACGATAGAACCTCAACTACAGCAAATCAAAGTATATGCTTCCAGCTTCGCCAGACCACCAACTCATACTCAAGTCGTAGAGTACTAGTCCATACTGTAGCGGTAGTAGTCTAGGTTTCTACCATATAATACTTTGAGAAACCACTACTACAGGTCCTGTTCTACGTATTCGAAATACGCTTATGTCATGAAGTGAGTGGACTACCCACTGGCTAAAGGTAAGCCATTCCCCATTTGAAATTCATAACATAATAACCTAAACATGATGAGGTTCCCAGTCTCATCAATAGGTTAAGAATAAATGTTTATGTGTTAAATAACCCGTGATCCATACCTTACTGTGAAAGACCACCATTCACATGGATCACTTATTTAAACACAATGGGTCTGTTCCAAACGAAAATCGTGCACAAACAAAAAGTAAATTCACAAACAATTTTAGAAAATAAATTCTTTTATTAAAATATTCGATTTTACATCAGAAACCTAGTCTAAGAGGGCATACAATCCAACAAAAAATGTGTTGATGTGTAAAAGAAAACATCGTTTTAAATCTTGTTTGCCAATATTATTTAGCAAAAATAGTCCAAGCTTGCAACCTAAGTATTCATACTCAACACATTGTAAAAATATAAGTGACTTGCAAATAAGAGCTTTATACAGGAAAATCATTTATGTAACTTGTATCAATTCAGACAGATATGGAATATTAGCTGTCTTGATAGATAAATCTTTTACCTAAACCATATAATAATTCATAGTCATAATATGTCTCAATACATGGTATAATCAAAATTATTCAAATCAGCTAGATCTAAGATCCTAATAGGCTTTCTCATATTCATCTATCTTATTTTTGTATAAATTTCCCCAAAACATTAATCATAGATCTCATACTATACAAAAAGTTCACAAGATCAAGTCTATATAAATCAGTCTATTCAATGTATCTAAAAATAATCATATTACCATGCCCTAACATAAGTGTCCTTCAAACACATCATTATAGTCTTTATCACAATATTCAATCATTCATTATCATAGGATCATCTAAAATAAGGGTCGTATAATTATCAAGAACACTTAGATAGATTACAAAACAATAGCAACAATATCCCTAATTGCATGCTCATATCAAAAGATTGTCCAAATCCCTTAATATCACGAGATCCCAACTTCTAGATATCATAAATCTCCTATTGACATATGAATAATGTAGTCATGCTCAAACCAATAGGATCTATCTTTCCTAAGTAATTGACATAACATGCTTACACCAAATTGAGCAACATCACTAATCTAACACATGAGCATACCCAATATGTCACATATCTCATCACACTATATATCTAACTCTTTAGAATGGGGACTTGAGTTACCTCTTGTTCGAATGACCTGAAGAATATCGAAAAGTGTTTGATATTACTTTAGATTCAATTGAGAGAGGAAAGGAAGCAAGGCCTTGGGTTGTTTTGGCGTCAAGAGTATCCAGCAATGACCAATGATTTTACCTTTGAGTATTGTTTGAGTAAGCAAGTGAAGAAGAAGAAGAAGAAGAAGAAGAAGAAGAAGAAGAAGAAGAAGAAGAAGAAGAAGAATGAAATTGGTCTCTTGTTCTAGTGAAGTGAGAGAGAGTGTGAGGCCGAGAGAGATATATGAGATACTAGAGAAAGGTTTTTGTTTTGTGTATGGATGATGCTCGAATGGTAGTGTTAGGGAGTGTGTTTCGGTCTTCCTAGAGTGAGGGATGAGTATTGTTCTTGTGTTGTTTTGATGCTTCGGTTGTCTGTGTTTGTGAGGATGAAAGAGGGAGAGTTTGAGAGAAAGTCTAGTTTCAATTTTGTGCAAGGATGAGAGTGTGCACTTTCTTGGGCAATTTCGTGTATGTGTGTGCTTGTGTTGGCCAAAAATGTGAGTAGGGAAGGGAGGGATTTTGGTTAGCTGGATTAGGATTAGGATAGTTGAACTTCAATAGATATGATAAGGATTTGACTTATCAAAGATAATAGGATAAAGGTGAGTGTTTAGAGGAGTGCAGAACTCCTCCTTAGTTTCGGTCTCGGTCTTCTTGAATATAGGAGGATGAAAAGCGCAGCTTCTCTCCTGCTCTTGGATGACCGAAAATTGAAGAAGAAAAGAGGATTTGGATGGCCGAATTGTGAAGAATAAAATAAGAAAATGGAGTTTAATTTGTGCTTAAAATAAATTCTGGTTAACATAATATATTTTGGGATTTATTCGAATAGCCTTATCTTCTATCTATAAGAGTTCTTTTTTAGCTAATTTAGCTCCAAGAGTGGCGGCACTTAAGCTGTAATTTTTCAGAAAATTTTCTCTATAAAAAATTAAATAGATTTTAATATAGATAATTAAGTATTTTTAAAAGATAAAACCTATATTTTTATCATAATATCCTAGAATTAAATTAAAATGCATGTAGCTCTAATAAATATCGGC
The DNA here is from genome assembly GCA_026120185.1 of Voacanga thouarsii. Taxonomy (NCBI): domain Eukaryota; kingdom Viridiplantae; phylum Streptophyta; class Magnoliopsida; order Gentianales; family Apocynaceae; genus Voacanga; species Voacanga thouarsii. Next base: position 2,071,027 of record JANUWF010002273.1, read on the forward strand.
TGCAATTTTATTCTAGCTTTCCTTTTTTCCCCAAAATCCATGGAATAAGAAGGTATAGGATATATATATAGCTTATAGAAATCATATTATAAATGCTAAACATTTTTATTATGCAGATAATGTTAGTGTTATACCCTAGAGGTAATTATTTGTACATTGTATATGAAATATTTTATTTTAATAAAAGGTATTATTTATCCTACAGTATCTTTTGTTTACTTTTGTATAAAATAACTGTTAGATAAAGTCCCTAGTACAACACTGTGTTAAGGAAATCATGATAGAGATCAGGATATGAGATTCCTACTACACTATATAGTGTTAGTACTTAAATAGTCCCTAGTCGTAGTATTAATGAGATAGGACATCATTAATGCGTTAAGACTAGCATGTGTTAGACTTCCTGATTTGATCAAGCGGTGTTTCTCATATTCATGAGTATTAAGATACTCAAAGTTAACACGTAGATGCTTGTTAATAAAACAAGTATATTAGATGACCTAGCTATGAGATAATCACATGGATAACTATTTAGTGCCAGTGATATAATCTAAATATAGCAAACGTGCAAGTATCCTTAGATTTGAGATCTCCAAGGTACTTTGTTTGCTGAGCATTGTGCTTTGATTCCAATCTCTAAAGCCAGATCAAGGGCCGTCTATGGGATAGATATTGGGTACATTGTGAGGTAAACGAAAGTAGTTGAGAGAGTAATAAATGATTCACCACTCCTAATAGTAGGGGCGATTATCTCACGGCCATTTATAGGAATTACTACTCGAGAAGTCCTTGGCCAAGGCGACTGTGTATTGGAAACAATTCCAATTGATACACATCTAGAATAGTGGGTTACTGGTACAAGTACTATTATATTTGGGCCAGAATTAATATATATATATATATATATATATATATTCTGGAAAGAGTTGGCACTAATTCTGTACTCCAGACCGAATGAGATATTGTATGATAAAATGAGTTAATTGCACTGTAATTTGTTATTGAATGGTTCATGTCAAGCCACTTGACTTCCTGAACTTTTGGGTGGTCATGATGTGCTGCTAGATATTGCTCATGATCTGTAGAATATGGGTTTATTAATTGATTAATTAATAAACCAATCCTGATTAGAATTAATATTATTAATTCTAATTAATTAAGGATTATTTATCTCAAAGACGTTTGGAGTAATTCATATTCATTACCAATTGACTGGGAAACCTAATAGGTCATACACAATAGAGGATGAAATACTCAATATGTTATTTGATAATATAATGGGGTTAATTGTAAGGAGAAAGAAGTTGATGTGGTCAATTTATAATTAATTATAAATTTTGGGCCAAGATTGTAAATATTAAAACGTATGAGTTTTATTTACAATTATTGAATTCTAACAAAGTTAGAATTCTGGAGACGTGCATACAGTGGTTTGGATTCCGAAAAGGAAGTTTTTTTTTTCCTTTTAATCCTATCGCAGAGAGAACCGCTCTTTTTGTGAAACCAAAAACCAAGGCACACATGACTCTCTTCTTTTCTCTTTCTCTCGTTTTTCCTGCAAAAAAAACCCTAGCTGCCTTTTTGGTTTCTGCTAGCATGGAAACATCTTGATGCTTGAGAGTAATCCTCCATGTGAACTACTGTTAGAGGTGATTGTGTACTATGATCATAGAGGCACGACAATCAACCTGTTTGTGATCTATTGGCGTCAAGGGGATTGCTGGATCGTGCCACAATCGTCAGACAAGAAAAAGAAAATTTTAATTTTTCAGACGCTCAAAGAAAGGTAAAATCGTTACCTTTGTTCCTTGTTAAACCTGTTTTAAATCACATGCTTGTGATCTTGGGGCTTGGATTTCTTAATTTCCGCCACAGTAATCGTTATTATGATATAGAAATCCCAACAATGGTATTAGAGCCTTCCTACAATGTGTTTTCTAACGGGTTTAAATTTTTACTGTGAATTGTTCCAAACATGTTCTGTGACTGAAAAATGTTTTCAATAGTGCGATTATGTCTCTGAAACATGTTTTTTGTTGACTTTGTTTTTTATGTCTGAAAACTTTTCGTGCATAAGATAAGAGTCATAAAGAAATTATTTCTGAGACTGGGTTCTTATGAAGAGTTTTCTTATTAGTTTTGTTTGGATGAAAATTGTTTTCATCTTGATATAGAAGGCTTTCTCTGGTTCTGGTTTCATTCAGAAAAACGGTTTGTGGATGTTTCTGGATTTGGAATTTGATGTGGGTTGAGTCTGTAGCACAATATGCTTGTGTAATAATTACAGCATATTTCAAAAGTTGTCAAAAATTGTTTTCTGTATGTGCTACAAGTTTTTTTTTTTTTTTTTTACAGGAGAAACCTTTTCTGTGAACATGGTTGTTGCCTTCCGTTTCATCCTGTGAATTTAATCTTCTATTTTGTTTTTGTTTAAACTAACAAATTGGTTGTTGTTTTGAGTTTCAAAACAGAAAAATTCTGCTGAGAATTGTTCTCACTAAACTGTTGCAGAAGATGAAGGCTCCAGAAATTGTTTCTGAAAAAAATTTTAAAAAATGCCGACTCTTCCAGACTATAGCCGGCGTCGGCGCTGGCTCTAGCTCCTAATCGGCGCCAGTTCTGTGCTATTCCGCGACGTCCAAAAATTGTTTCTAAAAAATTTTTTAAGACCCGACTGCAGCTGGCGCCGCCTCTAGCTCCTAACCGACGCCGATTCTGTTCTATTTCACGATGTTCCAACAATTAATAAATTTTCTAAAATAGAATTTTGAAAGGAAAAAATCTCATTTAATGAGAAGTGGTAAAATAAAATTTTTTTCAAGGGGGTACTGCCCCCTTGACCCCCGCCCGCTAACCGACCAACGGGACCGCCATTATCACTACCAGAGACAAGACCCAAAACTTTTTTCTCAAAATTAGTTTTGAGACAAACAATTTTATTTTTTCCAAAATAATGACTTTGAAATTTTAAAATTGATATATTTTCTAACATATTGATTTTAGAATTTTTTTATTTTTCCAAAATAGTGATTTTTGAATAATAAAAATTATATGTTTATTTTGCTTAAACATAATTAATGGCATGGTGGATGGTTATGGACTAAAATCAATTATATCTATTCATGCATTTTACAGTTTTGATTTTTTATGAAATAGGGCATGCGTGTCCTATCTTCTCTAGAATTATTGGGTAATTCTCTTCTCATCTAACTCCCCTCAAATGTAACTCAATATTTTCTCTTTTTTGAAAATTATATAATTAGTTTTCATAAGTTAGATAGGAGTAGAATTATTTTATTTTGGAGATGACAACCAAAACAAAACGAGAAGACCTTCTACTTAAATCATGCATGAACATATAGGGTTAACTATATTATTTTCTTTTATGGTTCAAAGAAATTAATTTAAGGTAAAGTCCATAACCATATCACGTAATCGCTTTATTACCATGATTATCAATTATGTGATTTATTGACTTTTATGCATGTCATTTATTGAAATCATTAAATGGAACAAATCCCTCAATTAATATTAAACATAATTCCTTCCATTAATATAGTAAGAACGAGAGTCCTTTTTCGAGACCAGGGTGTTGGGCAAACCCAAGCCTATTCGACATCAGGCATGTTCAAGCTATGGAATTAAATTCCTGATTAATGGGTTGGGTTTAACTAAATTATTTATCCCGATTGGGCAAACTCAAGCATAAAAAAAATTAGAGAAAAAGTTAGGGTAGCCCAAAAGGCTTTAAGATTAAAAGTTGTTAATCACCCAATGATCCGGTAATTACATACAATGTAATTGGTATTAAATACGTACCAATGAACTCAAGGGTGGCTTGTTGGGCAAATCCAAGATTATTCTTGAGGAATTTGGATACCGGTCCACTAGGAAAGCTTCCAATGGGCTTTTCCGAATCAATAGTGGGGGCTATTGGTTTGAGTAAAATAGTGGAATAAAAATGCGTTTAATTAAAATCCTAATTATTTGCATTTCATATGCATATACAGTAGTTAATCCTCTCTATCTTTACATCTAGGATACTTGCATCATGCCTACAAACCTAAAACTATGTAGCATCTTAGAGACCAACAAGTTAAACGAATCAAACTACCTCGACTGGTATAGAAATTTGAAAATCATTCTCAAATCGGAAATATTGCTCTACGTGCTAGATGCTCCTATTCCACCACCACCAGCTCAAGATGCTCATGCGATGAGCATGCTATCTACAAAAGGCACAAGGAGGATAGTGATACAATATCATGTATTATGCTGGTATCCATGACTCTCGAGCTGCAAAAATAGCACGAGCATATGGATGCTCAATCGATTATACTACATCTTCAAGAGCTGTTTGACGCCCAAGCCAGAATTGAGAAATATGAGATCTCGAAGCAACTATTCCGTTGCAAAATAGTAGAGGGTTCTTCTGTGGCCACTCATAGGCTGAAGATGCTGGACTTAATAGAGAAGCTAGGATCTCTAAGGTTTGCGATGGATCATGACTTAAGTATTGACTTAATTCTATAGTCTTTACCTAATAGTTTCTCACAATTTGTGATTAACTATCAGATGAATAAGATTGAGTCCACCATTCCTGAGTTGATCAATCTTCTCAAAACTGCGAAGTCCTTCATGAAGAAGGATTCCAATGCAGTTTTAATGGTAGAATTTTTTTCTTCTAAGAAAAAAGTTCAAAAGAAGAAGAAAGCTCCTATGAAGCCCAAAGGTGGTGTGAAGAAGAAGGACACTGCTACCAATGGTCCATGCCATTATTGTGGTAAGATAGGCCACTGGAGGCGCAACTACAAGGCCTATTTGGAGACTATTAAGGACAAGAAGTAGAAGGAGAAGCTTGTAAGCACTTCTACTTCTATTCCGGATATGTTTATGATTGAAATAAATTCTGCCTTTAGAAATGAGATATAGGTATTATATATTGGATGTGGATCTCATTTGTGCAATAACTTGCAGGGACTAAAGGGCAGTAGAAGGTTAGAGAAAAGTAACGTGGACCTACGTACTATAAATGGGATAAAGGTTGCTGCATTTGCTGTGGGGACATACGAGCTAAACCTGCCTTCGGGATTAGTTCTAAAATTACAAAATTGTTATTATATACCAGTTTTAATGAAAAACATTATCTCAATTGCGTGTTTAGACTTAAATGGATTTCATTTGATATTTAAGAATAAATATTGTTCTTTTTCATTGAATAATATTCATTATGGTTCAGCAACTCTGGTTAATGGTTTATATGTTCTAGACTTGGATAATCGAATTCTCAATATAAATAATAAGAAACCTAAAATAGATAACTCTAACACCTCTTACTTATGGCATTGTCGTTTAGGCTGTGTAAACGATAATCGTGTTTCTAAGTTACACAAGCTTGGTGTCTTAGGGTCATTTGATTATGAATCATATGACACATGCGAGTCTTGTTTATTAGGTAAAATGGCTAAAACTCCTTTTTCAGGAAAAGGAGAACCGGCCAAGGAGTCATTAGAACTTATACATTCTGATGTATGTGGCCCAATATCAATACAAGTAAGAGAAGGTTATAACTATTTCATAACCTTTATCGATAATTTCTCACGATACGGGTATTTGTATTTAATAAAATACAAATTTGAGGCCTTTGATAAGTTCAAAGACTTCAAGAATAAAATAAAGAAACAACTTAGCAAAAGTATTAAGGCTCGAAAATCTGATCGAGGAGGAGAATACTTGAGTCAAGAGTTTCTGAGTTATCTTAGAGATAATGGGATATTATCTCAATGGACTCCATCGCATACACTTCAACATAACGGTGTATCTGAGAGAAGGAATCGAACCCTTCTAGACATGGTATGGACCATGCAAACCTACCAAAATCGTTTTGGGGATATGCACTAGAGACTTCTGTTTATATACTAAATAGAGTTCCGACAAAATCGGTTGATTCTACCCCATTTTAGATGTTCTCTGGTAAGAAACCAAAGTTATCTCACTTACGAGTAACCTTGGGCCAAAATGACGTTGTTTTGGCCTTATTTTTGGACTCGTGACGTAGCTTCTTCTTTACCGCATGATTAAACCAATAGCAGATCTTAGCCACAAAACGGCCACGTAATTTTGAGTACTGAAATTGCACGGCCTTGAATCCCTCTGCCTCATAGTCTATCTGTAATACCCTCTTGGGAAATCCTTTTGAAAAGTAAGTATAGACAATTAAATTGCTAAAAGCTGATAAGGAATGATGTTGGAAAAGATTAGTTGGAGAATTATTTTATTCTCCTTGTCATGTTAATTTGCATATATGCCCTTATATGTTTATGATATATGCTTGCTTATTCAGAATTAATAAATTATACTGTATCTGATTAATTAGAATATATTTATTTTGTTAATATATATATATATATATATATATCATATAATATTATGATCCACTTATGAATTACTATATATAGGTGGCCTAATAATATTTTTACAACTTATACTAGAGGTGGCCCACCTAAATTATTAAAGATCTTAGAGATTTTAATTTATATTATATGTTATTATTATATTTTTTGTGGTGGTCCACCTTAATTAATTATTTTGGTGGCCTACCTTAATAATTCCATATATAAAATATTATTTTTATAAACTTATATTATTATTTTTATTATTATTATATTATATTTTTATCCTATATGAAACAATTATGGTATATATAATATTACATTACTATATTTTTTTGTGTAATAGAAATATATTATGGTTTTATATTATTAATAGTATTATATTATTCTATAATTATATTATATTTTACAATATTATGTTATAGGAAACGTTCATAGTATCTTACCTTATTACACTACTATATTATTATATTATTTATTTATTATATTTTTCTTACATTAAATTATTATATTATATTCTATTATTACATCATATATTATATTAATATATGTTATATAGTATTATAATAATATTGTTACATTATTTATTACAGTATTATATTTTATAACTTTCTACAAACTTCTATTAGATTCCATATTATTCTATAATGTTCTAAGAGTTTTCATGAGTTTTGAGACGTTGATGTCTAAGCTAGATACCTCATCACTTCCACAAACTTCTACACATTTCCATTAATGACTAAGCATGACAAATCACCACTAAATGATTAGGAGAAACACTATAAATAGAGCTAAGGGGGTGGCGGACAAGGGAGAGAGAGGATAGCCGAGAGAAAGAAGAAAAGAAGGAAGAAATGAAGGAAAAGGGATGAGAAAGAGAGAGTAGCCGAAAAAGGAAGAAAAAGAAAGGGAAAAAGGAAAAGAAATAGAGAGAGAAAGAAATAACAAGAAGAAGAGAAGTTAACAACTTAGTTGATTCACTTAGAAAGGTATAATCTTGTCTTCTTGAATTAAATTTATTTTATGCATAATATAAATTATTGTGATATTTGTTTATTAGTGAATTATATATACTTGAGTAGAATTATTGTACTTGATATGTGGTGATGTTGAGAAGGGATGTGATGAATAATATGTTGTGTGTGTTGAGAAGTAGTGATCGGATACTAGAAGAAGAAGGATTGCATATTTTTTGTGAAGCTACATGCTTGCATGACTAGATTGTGTTGTTGGTCATTTGGTTTGATATATGATTAGGTGATTATGTGAAAAATGCTATCTTTATATATATATATGTGTGTGTGTGTGTGTGTGTGTGTGTGTGTGTGTGTGTACGTGTTAATAGCTAAGTATTATTATGTTTGTCAATAAAGAATAGGATAGTTTAAAAATCGAGTATTGGTATACGAAGGCATAGGAAGAGTATATAGATGAATACATCAGATGATTATGATTGGTGTTAGAAACTAATATACATATGTATATTCAATCTATATACTAGATTTCGTGTGAGAAAAAATGTGTAGAGCTTTGAACTTAGGACACGAATCCTTTTGTTACTAGGATTTAAGGTAAGTCCCTACATCTCAAACTCATTTTCATATGTAGGATGAATTTCATAAAGCCTTTTTATATACACATGAAAGTTGATATTTTGGAATAAATCTTTGGTCCAAAATATTAGCAAATGAAAAATAGAAGCATGTTATTTATTTAAAAGTTTGATATGATGTATTAAAGTATGCTTCCTTATGGATTTTGGATATCATCTAGTTATGATAAGATGGATATAAAATATTGGATGGTTCTCCAAACATCTAGTATTAAACGATCATGCATGACATGAATTGCAAAACTTATGGTAGGGTTTTGATTGTGAAATCCTGGAATGGTTGAAGTTTTGATAATGAGATTTGAGTAAATGGAAATATATGGTATTTCAAATATTTTTGGGAAAATAAATGTTTGAAAGGAAGTTGGATTGAGATCCTGCAAAGTGATGTTGAGACATTGCGATGATCAAGCATTGAGTACTCAACAGGAGCTCTGACCGTTGTACTAGCCTGCATTAGAGATAAATGGACCTAAGTAATATAACTAGTTATAAGATTCGTTTTATTCCTAATAGGGTGACAGGACATTAAAATTAGCCGTCCCTAGCTAGCAACACATTTTCGGTGGTACAATTGGAGGTCGGGCATAGGACACCTGTGTTGGTATGGCAGGCCATGACGATGGTCAAAATGTGATTAATTGTAGTGTACACACTAAATTAATCATACATTTTATCATGTTTGTAAGATTGAGATCCTGTGGTGTTGATGTTTTCAGTTAGACCAATGTTCCTTCCATGTGAAATCGCAATAAGAGTTACTATGTGTTTTGGATATAGAAATCGTATTTTAAGAATACAGTATGATTTGCTACTAAAAGCTCAATTTTATTTTACAAATAGTGCCATGATTGTATGATCTACCATATTGGTACAACTTTTTCCAAAAAGCAGGAAAACTTATTCTCAATAAACATGTTACTTACTTCCAAAGCATGCATCACGAAAGATATTTTGTCAAAATTTTCATAGCACATACTGGGACTTTTGAGATTATATCTCACACGTTTTTATTCATGTTTTCAGGCAAACTTGTATAGGTCTTCGACTTGTATAGGTTCAAGACTCGAGAGAGGACCGTGGATGTGTTTTGGAAATACTTTGTATTTTAGTATTCGTGTTCTATGAGTTATGTTCTAGAAAGCTTGTAAAGACTAATGTCGACTTGTGTTCTAAGTTTATGATCTAGTTTTCTTTGGAAATTATTAAACATTTCATTTTATTTACTTAATTATTTCATTATAAAGAACCCTTGTCAGTTAGACGGGCCGACATCGACAACCATTCGGGCCCTGTGGTTGTGAGGTGTTACACTATCTCCCTTTCTTTTTGTTGCATGCATCCCAGTCCTTATGGGAATGGTCCACGTAAACTTCACAAATACACGTTACCATCTCACCTTCTCATGAATAAAAACCATATTTTTTTTACATTTTCTTCTCGCTTGTTGATGGTGGTGACTGGTAAAGCAGTGGCCGCTACCGCTGCCACAACTAGTCTCGAAAATGATTTCTCAACTAATCAGTAGGGACAGACGCAGATCAAACATTTGAGCTGGCCAAAATTTAAGTATCATATCATTTAAAAGTACAATAAATATTAATTTAATTAATCAAAATACACATCGTCACTTTTTAATAAAAATTAATTTAATTAATTAAAATACACATCGTCACTCTTTCAAATTATGAAAATCATTTATAAGTGAATCTAGGAGAGAACGCAAATCAAACATTTGGGGGCCAAAAATTTAAGTATCATATCATTTAAAAGTAAGCAAATATTAATTTAATTAATCAAAATACCTATCGTCGCTCCTTCAAATCACGAAAATAATCTATAACAGAATCTATACTAAAATTTTTAGCGGTTTCTTTTTCAATATATACTAATAAAAAATTAGAAAGAAAATCATCCGAGATTTTATTACGAAGCCTAGTCTTAATTTTCTTTATTGCAGAAAATGATCATTCTGTGGTAGCTGTAGAAACTAAATGAGTAAGAATAAGAATCACCACTCTATATACAAGTTGATAAATCATGAACTTTCTTATTTTCACCACCCATTGACTTAAATTAGATATAGTTGATAACTTTTCAAACTCTAAAAATTGTGCCAAATGACGAAAGTGCTCCAATTGTATCCTTACTTGCATCATCTCATTATCAATAAAGTCTTAAGGATAAAACTTTTGCACCAATTTACAAATATCATCAATTCTGACACGTATCTTTCTTGGATATAAAACTGAACGACAAATAAGCAACTCCACTGTATGTTCATTAAACTTCTTATTTAGCTCTTGCAATTGAGAATCTATAACAACATTGAAAATGTCATCACGATTTGATGCTTATTGTGATATCTCTTCATTATGGCGAGCTCTTCCTCTTCTTGCAATATATGAATATTTAAATCTAGCATAGTTATATTAACTCTCTCACAAAATGCTTTTACCTTTACAATTAATTTATTCCATTCTTCATCTCTCAAATTTTGAACTAGTAACTTTGTAGATGAAACAAGATGCATGGCATTTAAAATATCTTTAGATTGAAGTTGAAAGGTTGCCAAAATAAATTAGAGATCTCCAAAGTTATTTTCATGAGATGCATGATGAAAACAAATTCAAATAAAGTTAATGCCTCATAAGCTACATATGCACACACACGTTGAGTTGGTGTAGCTCTATTCTCAATGATATTCAATAAAACTTTCCAAGTTGCACTAAACATATTTATGAAGTTGGAACAAATTTCAAATGAGAGCTCCAATGAGTATCTCCTGCCATTTGTAAGTTACCAATTTGATTAAATCCATTCCCACTTTCAAGCTTATCATTAGCAAGTAAATAAGCTATATTTGCAGTTTGAGTAGCTTTTAATTGATCATTAGGCTTACAGGAAGCACCAATAATGTTAATTGTATAGCTCATTTTTTAAAAAAATGATGGACAGGGATAACTTTTTTAGTTGTAGCAACTAATGCTAGCTGCAAACAATGTGCCATACAATGGACATAATAAGTATAAGGACATTCATTTGAAATCAAAGCTTGTAAACCATTTCATTCCCCTCGCATATTACTTGCACCATCATAACCTTGATCTTGAATATTTTGAATATCAAGATTGTGCTAAGAAAGAACGGAGAAATGTTAATGCAGCAATGTTTTTAACATACACAGGTCCAAAAAAAGGTTCAAGCACGCAACTATTTTTTTCAACAAATCTCAAAACAATAGTCATTTGCTACTTTATAGATTCATCTCGAGCTTCATCGACAATTATGGAAATTTTTGAATCAGTAATTTCTTCTCTAGTAGCCCTCTTTGCTTTCATAGCCAAAACTTGCAAAATTTTCTTTTGCACTCTATGTGGTGTGTATGAGGCATTTTGTGGAGCTTTCTCCAAAACTTATGCTACTTTTTCATTGTAAGTCCCTATGAAACTTAATAATTCAAGAAAATTCCCTCGATTCACTAATGTTTTAGTCTCATCATGACCTCTAAAAGCAAATCCCTGAAATGCAAGCTATCTAACTACTTTAATTGAAGTTCTTAATTGAAGTCGATTGTCTACCATTTGCCGAGAAGTGAATTTAATAAAGTTTTTGTCAATATGCCCAATTTGATTAACTAGATCCTCACAAGCGTTCTTAGCATTTTGTAAACAGAAGTTGTACCATTTCCCATATCTTCCAAGAATTTACTTTTTGCATTCTTCCTATTTTTAAATCTAGAAATAGAGAATGCATTCGACCAAAAGTCCATCCTTTTTATTGAATAAAAATCATGGAAGACAGAATGCAGCATTCAAATGAGGTGAATATTCTAACCATGACGAAAGTAGCTTAAACCACAGTGCTTGAAAACTACGAGGATGTTTTTCTCCTGATTTCTCATAATTTGATTTGATTTGGACCTACCATAATATAAGCTCTTCGAATTTTATCAAGAATATTAATAAGATACTCCCATATTTACAATCGTTTTCCTAGATCACACACTAGCGAATTGATATCAAATCCTATTTTGGTTTCAACTATTGTAGACTTTGTTGGATGATTTTCAGAACTTAAAAGACAGAGCAAACAGAAGGATGTGATTCTTCATCAGATCTCAAATTTTCAAAATTCTTTCTTCTATAGAATGCATCAATTATTTATGATTTCTTTATCTATAATTAGAAAAAATAAATAAATTATAATTTTTGTTTAAACTTTATGCATAACAAAACAATTAAAATTTTCATCTAAAATTCAATACTAATGACAACAAAAAATGAATTTAAAAAAATACACATAATGATTAACAATTAAAGAATACACAAAAAGACTACCACCCAGTAGAACCCAGGTCTACTGGGAGCCACCACCCAAGCTCACTGGTTTATATCATATTTAAATATAAAAGAATTAGTAAGATAAAAAAAATACCAAAATTAAAAGTGTCATTATTCACATAGGTTGTATCATCATCATCATCAATATCAACAACAACAATAATAATTTAAGACAGAAAAATAAAAAACAAAAGCTAAGAACTTAAAGAAAGAGAAATTTAACAAAATAAAGGGGGAAAAAGAGAAGAATAACTATACACACTGACAAAGATATTAAAGGGACCAATCTATTCTATATATAATATCTGTTTCAACTTGGTTCGTGTGCTTGGAGAGGTTGAGAGAGGTGCACACAATCAGTCATGCAGAGTAACAGATGGCATAAAGTAAGAAGAAAGGGCTTAGTGCATAGTAGAAGGCTTTGTTTTCTATTTGACGGTTGATGAAATGAGAAAATGGGTGAGACAAAAATAAAAAAGTCACAATCTCAAACAAGTGCTTTAAGTATTTTGATGGGCCTTAAATATATACTTTAAGTTGGTGGGTCTTAAATAAGTATTTTACATATTTTGTTTGGTCAATAAATATTAGAAGTTTAAGATTTATTAAATATAAAAGAGATAATAATTAATGAACTAGGGAAGAATCTAATAATATGATATATATATATATATATATATATATTATAATTTATAATTTAATATATTATTATTATTATTATTTAAAAATTTTTAAAAATAAAGGTGTCATAGATATGAATAATTTATAATTTATAATTTAATATACTACCACTAAAAATTTCAAAAACATGGGGAAGGGGCGGGGAGGAGGTTGCCATAGGCGTGTGTCCATCTCTGCTAATCAAATATGGTCCGACTCAATTTCTGATGCAGAATATAGTTTAATTACTAATTTTGATCATTGAAAAGTAATTAAAAAAAACGCAGTCTGCTGTGGTATCTCCGCCACAAACCTCCACCTCTTCTTGAACCTCGTCCAATTGAAGCTTAAATTTCAGAAAATACAAAACCTTTGAGCTTGGTTCTTTGCTGTCCGACACTGTCTCCCTTCTTCTTCTCAAATGTTTGAAGTTCAATTACTAATACTTTTGTGTAGGTAAGAAAACGAGGTTGAAGGAATCTTAATCACCCAAATTCATTCTCATCTCTACCCACAAATCTGGCTGTTGTGTGGATCCTCTCTTAAATTTTCTAACTTCTTCTCAAAAACGAGCTCGATCTTTGCTTGTGGATTGATTTAGCACCCACGGACACTGACGACAAGTGACGAGGAGTGATATCAGTTTCTGAGAAGAGAACAAATAATAATAATTGATGGTGAGATGGTGACGTGGATTTGTATGTCCACGTGGACCTCTTTTACTGCATGTGACAGAGAGAGGGCTGGACTATGAGCCAAAGGATCCGACCTGCGTGGGTGTCTTTTTGGGTCCTCGAGATTAATAGAGTTGAGTGGTCAAGGTTTTTAAGTTATCCTTAACTTTTTGGGAGTTGTTCAGCCGCAGAGATACGGCGGTTCTGGCTGAATCGGGTTGAACTTCTCAACTGACAGTGATCAGCGGTCCGACTGATGTTGAAGTTTTTTTCAACTGTTTATTAGCGATTTAACCATCGACTTTTTAAATATTTTTTAAAATATACATGTATGAGCTCTGTAAAAAGTTAAAAAAAAATGCAACTATTGGCCAATACCTTTCTTTTTTTTCTTTTCCTTTTTTCTCTTTTATATAAACACTTATTAATAAACCTTAGAAGATGGTGAATAAGATTTATGAAAAATAATTTCAAACTTTAAAAATCTTTAAAAAATTTTAAAGTAAGAACAAACAAAGTGAGTGAGCCAAATAAATATTATCCGTACAGCTTTGAATATGCTGTCAAAGAATTTTCAAATCTCCATCAAAAGATGGCAAGAAGATCTATATTTAATGTGGATAACTTTAGTAACAATAACAAATTCACCATGTTACATAAAGTCTTTGATTAAAATAATGAATGTAAGGAGGAGTGTTATGCTTGTATTCACAAAGACAGATTACTTCGCAGCTGATGGAGTGCAGACAGAAATCTTTTAAATCACCACTAAATAATGAGAAGATGGTCTATTTTAAAGATGGGTAATTGAGATAACAAATACAGACTTACTATAGCTCAATAAAATCTTTAAAGCTGATCAACAATTGCAGAGATAAGGATAGAATTCTTTGATCGATAACCAGAGAAAATGCAGCGACAAAGTACATATAAAATGCAGAAGAAAAGACTCAAGGATTTATAGTGGTTCGATCCTCAACTGATCTACATCGACTACCTTAATTACCCACTTAAAGATTTCAACACAATCACTAAAATATTTTTCCCAAATCAATGGTAGTAGGCTACACCAATCTTACATAAAAAGATCACTACACTTGATTTTACGCCCAATCTCTACAAACACACAATCAAGGTTCACCCTAATTGGGTTTTACACCACAACCTTGATACAGTCACCAAACAAGATCACCCCAATTAGGTTTTACACCACAGCATTGATACAAAACAAATCACAAAGAAAAATACATAAATAGCTCATAGATTGAGCAGATATAAAACAGCCTAAGAACTTTACCTATTTTTACCTTTGGAACAATTTGATTTCACTTTGAAGCACAATGAAAAGGGATATTTTTGTATTCTAAAGTGTAAGAGTATTTCTGAGAAAGATAGCACAAAAATCTAATTCAAAATCAAGTTTTGAAATCTTTTATAGAAGTAAAAAGTAAGACAGTAACGACTAGAAACGGCTAGTTTTTCTCGCTGTCAAATTTTCTAGAGTTTTGGACTCAAGGAATAAAAGAAGGTGTGTCCAAAAAGTGAGTCCAAAATGGTACTTTTCCAATCAGAAATATTTTGACATTGTTATAGAGTTTTGAACGAAGTTTTTGGATGCAACTTCCATCCAAACTACTCAATCCAAACATCTGAAAACTTACTCTTTAAAATTATTTTATTTGTGTGCTTCAAGGTAGAAATAAATTGAATATAAGATAAAGAGACGTCGAAATTTTACAAGTAATACCTTAACAACGATTCCTAGTTTAAAATTCTTTCACAAGGACTTCTTGGTATGCAATCTCTTAAGCTTGTCTTCTACTTGATTACCCATTCTTGGATTCCATTGCTCGAGAGTTGTTTAGCAATCTTATTTGCATGCCTTGGAAGAACTAAGTTCAAACATGTCCTATTGCATATAGATCACACAATTTAGTCCTCATCAATGTTTGTCATAAGTCAAAATATAAGAGAATGCCCTTAGGGCTAACAATCTCTTCCTTTTTGAGTGATAACAAACTTGAAGGGATTAGGATATAAAAATAATGATATGGACAGCATGGACATGTTAGACCGAGAGAAATGAGAATATTTTTAAATTGAAATGCATTCTCTCATTATAGGACTCAAAGAGTACTTACGAGATTAAGGTAGAAAATTTAAGCATGTACTCATAAACATAACTCAATGAGCCTATAGCCCAACCTACATCCTTATCCTCCTTCCTTCCTTCAAATGACTATTTCATAAGGAAATAGTCGCAAATAGTGGTCACAAAAAAATGCAAAGATATGTACATGAGGAGGTATAAAAAATAAATCATAAGATGTAATGCTCTCCCTATGTATGTGCATATATGAACATTAGATATAGAGCTACAAAGTGCGTTTGAAAATAAAACTAGATTCCAAAGTTTTGGACTTCCAAAACATGTATCTAAAATGGGGTAAAATGAGACAGAATCTTAGCCTTTTAAACGGTCATATTTTGGACTGCTATTTTGGATTGAAGAAATACAGGTCCAAAACTCTCCCTGTGTATCTGCAGAAAGAAAAAATTCCCTGGAGTAAAGATCAATGGTTTTTTTGGAATTTGTTTGAACTCATTTTTCTTCAAGAAAATTTAGCATGAAAATTTTACATAGCAACCAAAAAGAGGTAAGACAGATTTCATAAGTATTTACTTGAATAACCTTATCATCCAAGCAAACATTTTACAAAATGCGCATCACAACCATATTCAAAACAAATCATTCAACCAGATCTCAATCAGTCAGAATGCACAATAAACTCATACCCACACTTCAATCTTCCTTAGTCTATAACAACAACGTCTTAAGATAGTTTTCATCAAGTCACCCAATTCTTCACAGTCCGCATTTTCAAACAATAAACAGACATAATTCATCTTAAACTATATGAATTTATAATCCTCATAAGCAATCACAATCATAATCCATAAATTTCAAATCAGAACCTTCATAAACCAACATACAACCATAATATATTCACAATTCATAATCTATATTTATAAGGGCAAAGATCAGTGGATGGAAGAGATATCATGATAGCAAAAAGAAACTTGCACAGCACAATGTTTGATCAACTCAAATCCCAAAATTTATTTCTCAGAATCACAAGCTTCTTAAGAAATTTTCAGTCTCCACATCACAATCTCCTCTTAGTCCACAACACAGTCTTCATGACCACATCAAATCATCAATTCACAATCCCAATCCCCCAACAATGTATTTTCTCCCCCTTTGTCATCAATAAAAAAATAATAATAAGTAGCAGAAAAGCAATCAGTAGTATGGCAGTAAGATCAGAAGAATGCCCAGAATAGGAACAACAATAAGCAATAAGCAACATTCGCAGTAACAATAAGCAGTAGGAAATTATCAGTAGTATCAGTTAAAGATCAGAATAAGGGATCAAAAAAAATGCAGGGAGCAGGAAATTTTGCAAGAATAAAATTGTGTCAACAGAATAAAAGTTGACAGAAGAGGTCATCATTCAATGGTCGTGATGTGTCATATCTCATAGAATGAGGATAGTCGCACGTTTAGCACTAGCACCATTCTTTGAATGTTGTCCAACAATTCTGCTGGACTTCTATTTCACCACGAACATATTTCTACTATCGGTCAGATGAGCTGCCAAATGCAACTAGTTTGTCTTGCTTGGGAACATCCTTGTCAACAATGGGTGCAACAATTGTGGGTTCTTTGGTATGCAGAGATGAGACATTAGCAATATCAGTCTCTTTCTTATTCTGTTTCTCAATCTTCTTTTCTGATTGAACATTAGTTTCTTCTCGTGTTGAAGGAATGATAGGTCCAGGCTCTGGCACAGGTGGAGGAACTTGTTCAGTCAAATAGCCTTCAACTTTATATTACTTTCCTTCTATATCTGTCAGTCTATTTTCTAAATTTTTCAGTTCACCTTTAACTTATGTACTCAGACTATCTAGCTTGGTAGAGAGCAAATTTATAGCATCCAAAAATACTCTGAGTTATTTCACTTTTTTGAGTTTTTTTGCTTCCCTCTACTTGATGTTTCCTATTGAATTTCAATCTCAACTTTTCTTTTTGTTCATCCTGATACAGCAGATTTTCCTTGGCCTTCACCAATTTTTCTTCCTCTTTTTCAGTAGCATTTCTTAGTAATATCCATTGATTATCCGCTCGAATGGATCCCATTTTCTCAAATAAATCTCTTCTATAGATGTTTATCTTGCAGTGCTCATGGGTAACCGTGCTCAAATCAACATTGAAGTACTTGAATAGCATGGTGAGAAGGTTTCAAAAAAGTAATGCTTTGTTTGATATGTTCCGGGATCAAATCATCAATTTCACAACCAGAAACCCAAAGATAATTTGTTTTCCTTATGACAGAGCCAATATCAATACCATTTTTAGAATGCTTACAAATGTCTTGTAGCCAAAACTAGATATCACCATGGTTGAGACAATGTGATGTAGTAATCTCCCCATTTCATTTAACAAGTTGACATTTCGATCACTTGAATTTCTGAACCTCTTGGCACCAGTAAAATCCTCTCGAATTGACTTAGTTTTAAAATCAAAAATTTTTAGGCAATTTGTTCAATTCAAAGGATTGTACTCCACTTGTCTCTGACATAAAAATATTCTGTTTAACATACGATAATCAAACTCGAAGTATATTTCTCCAACTCTAGATATATACCACTGCACAATAAACCCGTTTTCTATTTCCTCGTGTCATCCTTTTCTCAGATTCGCATAGAAATCTCAAACCAGTGGAGTGTACAGTTTCTTATCAATTTGACAACAAAGCCCCTTATCCAAGATTCTGATTGTTCATGCTTTCCTCTTCTAGAGGTTGTTCTGATAATGCAATTTGAGAAGTTGGTTCATCAATGGCAACTCATTTTTCCTTCTTCTTATCAAATATCGGTGCGGCAGCAACTGATTCCTTTTTCATTGTCTTGCATTTATTGATCTCTTTCGTTGTTGGCTCGACCTCTTAGTTGGGATTTGAAGTTTTACCTATGGCAAACAAGATTGAAGGGTTTGATTTTTCTGGTTTTGGAGAAAGAACGAAGGCTAGAGGAGAGAGAAGAATGCTAAGAAAAATGACAGCTTTTTGAATTTTTAAAAAGAGAAGAAGATTCAAATAGATTTGAATTCTTTTTGGGATTTACGAGGTTTTGAAAAGTATAAGTACAATTTAGTACATTTGAGAAAGATGATTTTTTAAAATAAGTAATAATATTCTGATAAGAAGAGAGAGTGTGTTGTTGCTGGAAAAAAAGTTGGGAACACTTAGAATTTAAACAATTTGAACATTTGGATACAGATTGTCCATCCAATTTCCCCATCCAAAAAGTGTGTTATACGTAGTCAAAAGATACTGTGACTTTTAGCTTAAAATATATTCCAATTATTGCATGCAATATCTCCATCCAAAATTAGAAGATCTTCAGGAATTCTACAAGAATAAACAACCAATCTTTGGACAAAATCGTTAGTTACATAATTTAGTAATTTCCAAACTTTTCCTCAGATAATCGAATCGTTCTTTAGCCAATGATTTGGTGAATATATCGTCTTGTTTTGATTTTACAACTAGGATTGACAATAATCTGTTCTTTTGGATGAACAGTTTTATACTTTCAATCTTTTGGCAGATTCTGATCAGTGTGCTCAATACTTCTTTGCTCACTATCTTCAACTTGTTGTTCCTCTAATTCTTTTTTTTTTTTTTTTTGGCATGGTTGTCAAGTGATAGAGCTTCATGTTGTTCAATGCCATTTTTCTTTGAGCTACCTACATCATTGTCATATTTTCGTGCACAAGATAAGGTCCAATTAAATCTAAAAAATCATCTACTAATATAAAAGTATACCTATTACGACCAAAACTAGTGGTTTTCATTAATCCAAAAAAATCCATATGAATGAGTTCAAAAGGTTTTGATGATGCAATTATTTTCTTAGGTTTAAAAGAAATTTTGATTTGATTTCCAAATTGGCAAGCATCACACAAATGATTTTTGTCAAATATCATTTGGGCAGTCCTCTAACCAACTCATTCAAGGACAATCTTTCTTAGCAAATCAATAGAAACGTGGCCTAACCTTCTATGCCAAGGGTAGCCAACATCATCATATATGAAAAAGTATTTTTCTTCATGAACAGTAGGATCGTCAAGATATAATACATAGACATTACTAATGCGGCTGGCAACAAAAATAATTTCATCAATGGAATTATCAATGACAGTACATGAATCTTTTTCTAAAATAACCTTGCAGCCGTTGTCACCTAAATGGTTGATACTAAGCAAGTTGTACTTCAATTCATCAATCAATAATACTTGCTAAATAATGATGGAGGATCTCTTAACAACATTACCTATACCGAGTATTTTTCCCTTTTTCTTTTCTCCTAATGTGACAAAACCATCATTTGCAACTTAAATGTCATCCATTAGTGCAGTATTTCCCATCATGTGACTTGAGCATCAATTATCCAAGAACCATTTTGTAGAGCTCAATTCTTTGTAGTTGATGTTCCTATTCATAAGATAAAATAATGGCTTTTGGTACCCGCATTTTCTTGGGTTCTTGGGGTTAGTGACAGTTCTTTTAACTCTCCAAACAGTTTTCATACCAGATTTGACTCATCTCCTAATATGACACCTAAATACATTGTGTCCATATTTACCACAACAAGAACAACATAAATGATCAACATTTGAGTTTCTAGCTTTCACAAAAGGAGGTTTGTGATTTTCTGCCTTGTGCACATGTTTATAACCTAGACCACTTCTATTTCTAGCTATACGCTACACTCCAACCAATCTATTTTGATTGTCTTATCCACCAGTGAATTTCTCAATACAAATGGTGAGGTCATCAACACTATTTTTCATGTTATTAAAATCACTAAGCATATTTTCAAGAGAAAGAATTTTATTACATAAGCATTTATTTTCGAGAGACACATGATGCAAAGAGGTAATGATAAGTACTTTTCAATAGTTGCACACATATGTGACTTAAGTGAAACTTTGTTCTCATTCAACAACTTTGCATTCTCATCTAACAAACAGTCAATTGTCATCTTCATTTCTTTATTTCTTCTAGATAGCTTTTTCAGTTCATGAAACATGTCAAATAGTAATTCATTGAGATCATCATGCTTTTCACAATTAGAATCATTCAAATCGGTTATCAAATATGGAGAAGTAGAATTTACCCTATCCTTCATAGCCATAAAGTAAATGTTTGCTTTTTTATTTTCAGAATTACAGCTTTCTTCTGTCTCGAATTTAGCTAGATCCCAATTTCCAATCAATCTTTTTCTTTTCTTCTTGTTGTGCTTGGCTTCTCTTTCTTTTGCTTTTGGACAATTAGAGATAAAATGCTCCGTACTCTTGCACTCATAGTATTGAGGTTTGAAGAACGAAGTTTGTCCTTTCTTTTTGACAAATTTCTTCCCTTTGCTGAAGTTGCCTTTTCTGAATATCTTTTTGATTTCTCTAGCTACCATAGCCAATTCTTCTTTCCAAATCAATACAATCCTCATAATCAGTTTGATCACTGTTAGGCTCTTCTTCAACTACCTTTAAGGCACTTCCCCGTTTGCCTTGGTCATCATCATCATATTATTGAAACCTTTTAAGTTTTATTTCATGAGTCAAGAGAGAGCCAATTAGCTCTTCAGTAGGTAAGCTGTTCAAATTTTTTGATTCTTCTATAGCCAAGGTTTTTGGCTGCCAACTTTTTGGCGGAGCATCAAACATTTTTTTGTTTTGTTCTCTAAGGGAATAAGTTTTCCTATATACTTTTAGACTATTCATAATATTTGTAAATTGAGTGAATATATCGGTTATGTTCTCACATGGCTTTATAGAGAATAATTCATAATCTCATACCAACATTCCCAACTTTGATTCTTTTACTTGATGTGTCCCCTCATAGGTAACCTCAAGTAGTCTCCACATTTCGTGAGTTGAATCACAACCACTAACCCAATTGTATTCATTAGAATCAAGAGCACAATATAATATGTTCATTGCCTGAAAGTTCAGAGTCATTTTTGTAATATCCTTATTATCATATTCATCACTTTGTTTAGGCATTTTTCTGCCTTCAACAAATTTTGATGGGACAAATGGTCCATTCTCAATCAAATTCCACAGCTCAAAGATGATTGAGCAAATATAAATCTTCATTCTATTTTTTCAAAATGTATAATTACTTTTATTAAACAAATGAGGTTTATTTGTGGAAAATCCTTTAATGTAAGGTAGAGCAAATGTGTTTGTCATATGGATCTTTGTTACAAGGCTGTTAAGCCAAAGATAATATAGACCAATACTCTAATACCAATTGATAATTATTAGAGGAGGGGTGAATAAGGTTTATGACAAATAATTTTAAACTTTAAAGATCTTCAGTAAATCTTAAAGCAAGAACAAATAAGGTGAGTGAGCCAAATAAATATTGTCTGTGTAGCTTTGAATGTGCTGCTAAAGAACTTTCAAATCTTCGCCAAAAGATGGAATGAAGATCTATATTTAATGTGGATAACTTCAGCAACAATAACAAATTCACCAAGCTACATAAAGTCTTTGATTAAAACAATGAATGCAAGAAGGAGTGTTATGCTTGTGTTCACAAAGACAGATTACTTCGCTACTGATGGAGTGCAGACAGGAATCTTTTACATCACCACTAAATGACAAAAAGATGGTCTATTTTAAATATGGGTAGTTGAGATAACAAATACAAACTTACTATAGAACAATAAAGTCTTTAAAGCTGATCAACAATTACAGAGATAAGGATAGAATTCTTTGATCAATAACCAGAGAAAATGCAGCGACAAAGTGCAGATAAAACATAGAAGAAAAGACCCAAAGATTTATAATGGTTTGATCCTCAACTGATCTACATCCACTATCTTAAATACCCATTTAAGGATTTCAACATAATCACTAGGGGCGGCAATATTGAACACAATACGAAAACGACACGATTATAGCGGGTTAGGGTTGGAGGTTCGCGGGTTCGGGTTGAAACGGGTCGATCCGTTTAACTTTAGACGGGTTCGGATCATAAACGGGTTGAACCCGTTTCAACCCGTTTTGACCTGCCAACCCGTTTATATTTTTTTCCCCACAAAAAAGTCCAAAAAAAATTAAAAAATCTACCCTACATACACTAAAACCTATCTCACTCTCTTCTCTTGAGCACGTCGCCGCTGCCGTTGCCCCTCTTCCTCTTTCTTCTTCACTTTTCTCCGAAATTATGCTATGGTTTTATCCTTCATTCTTCCTCTTTCTTCTTCGCTTTTCTCCGAAATTCTGCAAACCTTTACCCTCAAACTCTCATATTTTCAGCAATTAACCACACCCACATAGATTTGACACCAAAACATTAAAATCTTCAAGTTTTGTTCGCCAAATTCATCATTACAACCAATTTGCAGCAAAATTTGGGAAACCTTTGAAAGTGAAATTCTCAGCATTTTGAAGTGGTATTTGGTAAGGAAAGCTTACTTAGAACTTCTCTTTCAAATTTGGTGTAATTCCTACAGTTGAATCCTGAGTTTGGCAATTTATTGTGAATTTCCGTAGCTAAATTTTTTGTCCAATTTGGAGCTTGGATTCTGCATTTTTCTGGGCTGATATTGATCAACTTAAGCTGCCAATGATATTGGTAGTGATGTGGAAGTTGTCTTGAATGAGTTCTTGGTAGATTGGGCTGTTTATTGATTGATTTTTGTGAAGGGTATTTTGCTGCGAAATTCTGCTATATTAATTTTTTGTGATAATTTTGGGGCTATTTTATGTGTTGAATTATTGTGGATTTTTGTGGAGTTGTTGGAGTATTGAGCTACTTGTTCGGGCAAATTGTTTGTGTTTGGTGTCGTGAAAAATTGAGATTAACTCATGCTGTACTTTTGCATTTTCATCATTTCGTTAGGCTTTGTTTTCTTGATTGAACATTGACTATTTGCATTCCAATTATTCCAACTCAATTCTTTGTGATTGTGAGCTTACAAAATCCTTTGATATTCCGTTGTGATCAATTCTCTTAGCTAATGTTCTTTGAACAAAATCCTTTCTCAAATGGCTTCTAAAAGGAAGAATCCACCTAGGCAGGGGAGTAGTTCACATTTGCAAACTTTTGAACAATCCAGAGAAAGGATGAAAATATATTGATCATAACGTCTTAGCACATCTAAGCATGAAAATATCTTGCTGTAATTTAGTTAGTAATTTAGTTCAATTTTTTTTTTCAATATATCTTGTTGTAAAATATATATGACAGTGGAGATGCGGGCCATTAGTTTTTAGGGTTTGCTAGTCTTCGTGTATTCTCTACTTAATACAACCAAGAAGTGCTCTAGTTAATCTACTTCATTTGCATGTGAGCTAAATGCTATCTTCAAATTTCACATGCTCTATTTATGAATCTTTTTAAGAGTTCAACTTGTCAACTTTATCCCCCTTCCATAGCTATTTGTACTTTTTATGGTTTTGCTATATGGAATATATAATTGCAGCATTCTTAACATACCTGAGGTTAATTATATCTTTTTCACTAATTGTAGAGATGGATACATTGTTACCTCCACTACAAATTGATGAATTGCAGCAAGAGTTTGTTGAACTTGAAGGTGACATAGATGATAAAAGTGTTGAGATGGTTGGAAATGATAACAGAGAGGGTGCAAATTTAAAGGATTCTTCTACCACTAAAATAGGTCAGAAACGTAAAAGAAAGCTGACAAGTAATGTTTGACAATATTTTGACCTACTACCAATTAGTGAAGATGGAAAAGAAATATGCACGTGTAAGTATTGTGGCCAAGCATATCTTTTAGCTAGCAAATATGGGATAGGTAACCTAAAAAAGTATATTAAGAAATGTCCTAAGATTGATTCAAAAGATACAGGACAAATGTTCATTGAATCTAGTGGTGGCAGTATGAATACTAGATCTAGGAGATTTTGTCAAGCAAAGTTTAGAGAGTTGTTGATTAATGCTGTGATACAACATAATTTGCCTTTATCTTTTGTGGAATATGAGGGCATTAGGGCTGTATTTTCCTACTTAGAGCCAGATGTGTCTCATATTAGTAGGAATACTGCAAGGCAAGATATTAAAAATATACATGCTGATTATATTGCCAAGATAACTCTTCAACTTAAACAATGTCTTGGTAGAATTTGCTTGACTTCTGATTGGTGGATTTCGATAGCTACAGATGGATACATGACTTTGACTACACATTTTATTGATAAGAATTGGGTATTGCATAAAAAGATTTTGAATTTTTCATACATGCCTCCACCTTATTCTGGTGTTGCATTAGCTAAAAAGATTTATAGTTTGGTTGCTAGTTGGGGAATGGAGAAGAGGTTATTTTCTATAACTTTGGATAATGCTTCTACCAACAATTCATGTGTTGAGCTTTTGAAATATCAATTGAATTTGCAAAGGTGTTTGTTGGATTTTGGTTCGCTGTTTCATGTAAGATGTTGTGCCCATATTCTCAATTTAGAGTGTGTGGCACACACATTTCTTGAATCCAAGAAATCTCTTAAGCAAGATGTTACTACAAGATGGAATTCCATATATGAGATGCTTGCTAGTGCACTTTATTATAAGCTTGTTTTTTGTCATTTGCAATTGAGTGACTCTAATTTCAAGCATAACTTTTCTGAAGAAGAATGGAGTAAAGTGGAGAAAATATGTGGTTTCTTGAAATTATTTTATTATGCAACAAATGCATTTTCTAGTGCAAAGAGGCCTACTTCCAATATCTATTTTCCCCATATGTTTATGATTTAGTTAAGGTTGACGGAAGAAATTAAAAGTCCTAATGACTACATGAAGAGAATTGCAATTGGCATGTATTCAAAGTTTGATAAGTACTGGAAAGAGTTCAACCCACTTTTGGCTATTGCTGTTGTGTTTGATCCTCAGTATAAAATGCAATTTATTGAATTTAGTTATAGAAAACTTTATGATATTGATGGTCAAGTAGAGTGCTCAGAATTTAAATCTAAACTTTTCTCTATCTTTGAAGCATACAAGACTAATCTTTCTTCTATTTCTGGAGTATCTAGCATTGTATCTCAGGGACAATCAAAATCAACATCTACTAAAGAGAAAGATAGTGTAGAAAGTTCAAATGTTTTTCAGGTTATTTTTTTTACTTATTACTTTTTTATAAGTCCAATATCTTTTATAATTATAATTTATATTACAATGTTAATATATAATTTAATTTATGCTTTCTAATTCCATTTTTAATTTTTAAAATAGGAGTTTGATGATTTTGAAAGTGAAGATATCATGAAGTATATGCAGAAATCTGAGTTAGAATTGTATTTAGATGAGCCAAGGGTTGATAGGACAGTTAAGCTTGATGTTTTATCTTATTGGAAGGCTCATCAGTATAGATACCCTTTACTAGCTCAAATGATTCGAGATGTGTTTACTATTCTTGCCTCTACAGTTGCTTCTGAGTCTGCATTTAGTAGTGGTGGTAGAGTTCTTGATCAATTTAAAAGTTCTTTACACCTGATCTTGTTGAGTCTATGATTTGTTCTAAGGATTGGATTTATGGAGTTAAAAAAATTTTTAGACTATATTTTTATTTCAATTTATATTTTTAGATAAAATTTATAATACTTGTTTGTTTAAATTTATTGCAGAAGCACTTGTTAAAAAGTTAAATGTGGATGAAATTGTTCAAAACATCATGGATTTGAACATCAATAAGGAGGCACCTGCTGAGAAGAACATTGTCAATGTTGTTTGAAGTTTGTTAAATTTTTAATGTATTAAGTAAATTAGATGTTTAAATTTTTTAGATTAAGTCTTATGAATTTATTCACATCTCTAGATATTTAACTAGATGATTTATTATTTTATTGGCCATTTAAGACTTTATGGACTATTCTATTGGTTCTTTTAATTTTATATGGTTTGATTTATTTTTTTAAAATTTTTAGTGTAATGGGTGAACAGGTTTAGTAGGTAATCGGGTTGGCGGGTTTCATAGGTATTCGGGTTGACGGGTTGGCGGGTTTAGTGGGTATCTATTTATATTTGTGTCTAATCGTGTCGTGTCGTGTCAACTCATTTATTTTTGTGTCGTGTTTATGTTATAAAATTAGACACGTTTATTAATCGTGTCGTGTTCGGGTTAACATGTCATGTGTAATTACTCCAGGTTGACACGACCCGCCAACCCAAATACGACATGATTGCCACCCCTAATAATCACTAAAATATTGTTCTCAAATTAATGGTTGTAGGCTACACCAATCTTACATAAAAAGATCACTACACTTGGTTTTACACCCAATCTCTACAAACACACAATCAAGGCTCACCCTAACTGGGTTTTACACCACAACCTTGATACATTCACCAAACAAGGCTCACCCTAACTAAGTTTTACACCAAAACCTTGATACAAAACAAATCATAGAGAAAAATGCAGAAATAGCTTACAGATTGAACAGATATAAAATAGTCTAAGCATCTGTACATTTTTTTACCTTTTGAGCAATTTTATTTTACTTTAAAGCATTTTGAAAAGGGATATTTTTGTATTCTAAAGTGTAAGAGTGTCTCTGAGAAAAATAGTACAAAAATTTACTTCAAAATCGAGTTTTGAAAGCTTTTATAGAAGAAAAAAAGTAAGACAGCAACGGCTAGAAACAGCTAGTTTTTCTCGCATCAGATTTTCCTGAGTTTTGGACTCAAGGATAGGAAGAAGGTGTGTCCAAAATGGCACTTTTCTAGGCAAAAATATTTTGACGTTGTTACAGAGTTTTGGATGACGTTTTTAGATGCAGAGTCCATTCAAACTACTCAATCCAAACATCTGAAAGCTTACTCTTTAAAATCATTTTATTTGTGTGCTTCAAGGTAAAAATACATTGAATCATAAGGTAAAGAGATATAAGAATTTTACAAGTAATACCTTAACAACGATTTCTAATCTAAAGTTCTTTCACAAGGACTTCTTGGTATGCAATCTCTTAAGCTTGTCTTCTACTTGATCACTCATTCTTGGATTTCATTGCGCAAGAGTAACTTAGCAATCTTATTTGCACGTCTTGGAAGAATTGAGGTTAAACATGTCCTATCACATATATATCACACAAGTTAATCTTTATTAATACTTGTCATCAGTCAAAATACAGGAGAATGCCCTTAGGGCTAACATTTATCCTTGCTGATTTTTTTCCCACATTTTTATTCAATTTCTCTCTCAATTCTCTATAGGGTTGTGCACTATTCTATTTAAATTAAAATTTTGAATCAAATCGAATCAATTTTTTCAATTTGGTTTGGTTTTAATAAAATTTAGTTCAATTTTGAAATTTATATAAAAATTTAGTTCGATTTTCAATTTTTTAAAATAAAAACTAAAAATTTGAAATTATGTTTTTAATTAAAAATATATAATTAATATTAAAATATTAATTAATAATTATTTATTTATTTATATAAATTATGATTTTTTTAAATAGATTTGGTTCAGTTTAGTTATTTTGATTTGATACTTGTAAATTGTATTGTTGATTCAGATCTGTTATTAGACTTCTAGTTGGATTTTTTTTATGCCTACTGGGAAGTTTTCTTGATGTTAAGTTGTTTTGATACTTATTTAATGGTTTTAAAATATTTAGGCTTTAATTTGTATTAAAATTTATATTGGATTTGAGATTTATTTTATATTGGGCTAGCTAAAAGGACCAATTAAGGGGAATTTAATTTTATATTGGACTTGGGTTAATGCTTAATGAGCTAGCCAAATTTAGATTTCTCAATTCAGTTTACAACCAAACCGAATCGAATCGATACGATCGATTCAGTTAAAACGATTTTCTTAATAATTCAGTTCGGTTCGATTGTGATAAAAAAAATTAAAATTAAAAAAACGAATTTCAAAGCCGCATTCCGAACCAAACACCGAATACACAACCCTAATTCTCTACTCCCTCAATTACCATCAATCCAAACTCTACTGATTATTTCAACTTTTTAAAAATTTACAATTGGTTATATATATATATATATATATATATATATATATATATATAGAAAATGTTCTTCTTCTTTTTAAATTTCAATATCCTTGTTGTTATATTTATTTCCTTAATTTCTTAAAGAAAATGTTTCAACGAAGTAATTCTGAAGTATGGAAAATTGGTTGAGGAGTATAATCCAAAAATTTGTCTCGATACGTTTAACAATCCATCTGGCTATCCATTGCCTAATATTAATTTAATTGATACTATTGTGTACCCATGTATGAGAATGGATAGTTTATAAGATTATTTTATTTGTTATTACAAATCTTTGTTTTCTAAAAATTATAATAATAACTCTCATACTATTTAAGAACTTATAACCTCTCTATGTATTTATTCTATAATTACCCATGTGAAAAATATTATTTATCAGTTATATTATGAATATTCTATAGAAAATGGACAAGTAGTTAAAACTTACCAAGTGCTAATAGAGTTAACAAGACAAGACTTCTAATGTTAGAACAATCAAAATGATTGAGAGGATTGTCAAGTGCCACCATGGAACTTAAATTGTATCTAAGATATTCTTTAGAGTGGAATGATATAGGTAAAATATTTAAAATCATGATGTTACAATGGAACAAATTTTTAATACTAAGTGTAATTAATATTTGAGTAAAACTCACTCAACAATGATATAAGAAACCTTAAAAGTGTAATCATGTATGGACAATTGAATTAATGTTGAGGATCATAAGTAAGAAATGTATGCCATGACTTCTTTGAAATGTTCAATGTAAGTACAATTGACAATTATTGAACCTTAAAGTAATCATTATGGATATTTTAATTTCTCTACACTATAAAAGGATATCTAGTCAACTTAATTTTAAGAAAACTAAAATTAATAAAGTTTTTTACTATTCATATATTTTTATTTATATTTTTACATATTACTAAATTTGTTAAATATTTTTAAAAATAAAAAAATTGTAAGTTAACTGATTGATCAACCACAACTAGAACCGCCAACGATCGATTGACCAATTAACCAATAAGCCAAACCAAGTTGAGAGTTTTTCTTTATATTAGTTCCAATAACCAACCAAAAACTGCCAATTCTCCAATTGTGGTACCTTATGTAGAGATTCCCCATGGAAAAAACAAAAATGGCATTCATCCATATTCCATTCTATTTCTTCCTGTCGAAACATTTCATTGCTAATGAAAGAAATGACCTTTGTCTTAGATTTGAGTTTACCACGTTACATAGTATATATCATTGGTGTTGCAAATGCTATTAAGTTCCATAATAAGGTGGAATCAGAAAGACAAAGGAAACCCCAAAGACAATCACGTCTATAATTGGCATTCTCAGCCTCATTTCTTCTCGACGAAGGTATCTATTGGCATGGACTTGGGAGTCACTTGCATAGATATATAGATTGCCAAAGGAATTGCCATTGCACTCTGTAGAAATTTATGAGACCGTACTCTGGAATAAGTACTTTAAAAGGCTATTGTACTTCTGTAATGTGAGAATGCATGCGTGGGAAAGACCATTCTACCTTCCTATTATTAACAAAGGGAATCATTCATTCTTGTATGTAAGTGTTGCCTTACGAAAAGGGGAGCCAATCGAACTGTCGATCGGCTACTCTTTCGATGAATATAAACAATCCGATGAAAATATGAATGAATGAATCAGACCTTTTAAAAGACGTAGGTTTCTTGAACTTACTATAAAAAGGGTCTAAGAAAGTAGAAATATTACATGCGAAAGCAAAATAGGACTGAACGCAGTATATTTCGATTAAGACGATGAACAAATACAAAAGTATTGGAATTTGAAATCAAAGCAACATAAAACGGAAAGCTTGTAATCAAATGAGTAAGAAAATGTGTAAAGAAAATGTAAACAAAGCTGTAAGGAAAGCTGCAAAAAAATGTAGGAAAAGGGAATTAAAAAAAATTGAAAGAAAATTTGGTAATCTGGTTTGAGACGATTATTGTTGGGTCACTCATTCTAGGATCCTTGCTCGTTTTATATTTACTGTGGCATGGTTGCCGACTATCCGAACGTAGAGAGAATCCCACTTCGTGGCCCGTTCTTGGCGATTGAAAACGGTAGCATTTTGCCGATTGTGCTGTGAAGTGGGGGTGACGGCTCATCGGTTACTGGTTCCGATGTTGACCGAGTACATTAGCTGAAGATTTTTTTGACGACATCATCTGTTCGGCAGAATTCGTATCGGCTTCGGCTAAAAGTTACCGTTACAATGGATCGGCTAAAGATGATATCAACACATATCCCCTCGAGTCCCGTTACTTTGATAGCGCGAACAGGTGAAGTGATGGGAATCGTACCTCTTTAATTTGTAGTCGTTCTTTTTCTGATAAAGTCAGAACGTCTCAATTATTGTGGAAGGGTGCCAACTCCTTGGCTTCAAAACCCGCGAACGGCTAGGCTTTTGAATCTCTTCTTTAAATAGCCGTGGTCCCCATTGCTCCTCCTTCACCGATACAAAATCCTTCTTCTACAACAACTCTATCTTAATCAGACTTCTATCTTTCTTGTGAAATCCACCATCATTTTCTACACATTTTCTTTGATTGGCGAACTCTGAATCTCCATGGTCGCTTCAATTGATCATTCCCACTGGTCCAAGCTGAGGCCAATCTGTACATCTTGAGTCCTCGGCTATTGCCGACAGAAGTTACCACCGAACACTTACAGTTCACCAATCCGAAGGGTTTCACCATTTCGCTGAACCGAGATAATTTCTTACGACCGGCCTGCTATTTTTCTTTCTGCCACTAGCCGCGTCCCCTGAAAAATTACAGAGAATGGCGTGGTCATTGCCAAGCTACTTACGGCGCCCTTTGGGAACAATAGGGCATCCGAGATGCTATCATGATGTTTGATTTCGATATGGCCTTCTATCACAATCTTTTCACTGCTTTTCTGCCGTTTTGGTCTCCAGCAATCAATGGTTTCATTTTTCCCCATGGTATGTTCTCACCCACTATATTAGACATCTGTACCATTTTGGGCTTTTGTTGCAACGGTGAGGAAATCCCTGCTCTTCACGACGAAGAGAACCTGCCTACCATTGAAGACCATCTAGACAAGTCTATTGCCTCTTATGGCAACTTTATGGCCGCCTAAACGGGCGTCGACAACGTTCCATCAGAGCAAGAACAGTCTGCCTTTCTATTGCTGTAGCTCCACAAGTACATCCTCTGCTCTCACTCGGCAGGGATAAGCAACGAGTACCGGTACTATATATCAGCTTTGCTGAGGAAAAAGAGGCACTGCGACCTGGCCTCTCTAGTATTGGCCTTGGTCTTTCTGCTAATGAACCAAATGATCTCGGTCATATTAGCTGGGAGTGACCTAACCAATCTTGGTGGCCTCTTATGGGTCATGCAGCTGTGGCTTTACCAGTACATTCCCCAGTTCGGCATCAACAGTATCTCCGGAGACTCCATGAATTTCGCCTACCGAGCCACAAATTATTGGCTGTTGAAAATGCCTATAAATAGGTCTTCTGCTGGTACCATTATGGCCTACCTTCATCAAAATTGTCCCCAGAATGCGCCCCACTTCTTTCCCTATTCTCCCTGAAAAACCAGCCCCCTCTGGCTGACGAAGCTTGCGAGATGCACCGAAAGCCTCCCAAGAGACTATCTAGGCCAGAATGTTTTGCTCCCGAGAACTTCTTCTTGGGGCAAAAACTAGGCGCCTGGAGTGCCAAGTCCTTATGTGAACGGTACAACCCACATTACTTTTCATGGCAATTTGGACTAATTCAAGATATTCCTACTGATCCTAGTCATATTTCTTCTTACACTGTCATACCTGTCCTATCAACTGAAGATGTGTGTATTTTAGCCGATAGGTCCTTAACCGTTCTTCGTTCTTTTGAGTACCACCATTTTCAAGTTGTCAGAGAGGCCACACCCAACTTCAACCTGTAGTGGTGACTGCTAAGCGAGATGCTCTTCTCTGCCCCTGTGGAGACATGGTTGCTCAGATTAGTTGGGTTAGCATCGGCGGTGGTAGAAATGTCTGCGCCAAAGAAAAGTAAGCAGAGCAAAGCTTCTGCCAGTTCGATCACTGCGCCATTGTTATGTACACCGCCAGTAAAAAGAGCCCCCATACTTTTGCCTACCGATAAGGAAGAAGAAGAAACCGTACTCCCCCTACTGAGGCGATCAAAGAGATGGCAGGCCACTCATACTCCAGCATTTGCCAAGGTTTGGATTGATGCTAAATGCTTTTTCCTTTTTAATACTCTTCAAACTTTGAGTCAAAGTTAACCTCGTATTGCCTTCTTTTGCAAAAATAAAGACCAGCCAGTTAGTTATCTCTAACTCTTCCTTAGAGCCATCAGCGGCTATGCCCCCCTTATCTCCTGCAAAAATGATAACAGCAGGGGAAGGGACTTCGGTTGTTTCGCCTTCGTCGGTTATTACCTCTGCGTCTGAAGTGCCTACCTCAGAGAGAATGGTGGTCGACAAACCTGTCACGCCCCTAGCGAAAACAGCCCCTGATCCTCCAACGGAACCTATTCCTTCTCGGTCGGGAATAACTGAAACCGCTGCACTAGAGCTTCTGCGGAGTCTGATGGGAACTAACTTGCTGACCAGCCCATCTTCCCAAGACGCCATCAGCCGAGCCCTCCTGTTGCTGGCGCAATCAACCGCTTCTGATGTCCGTATAGAATTGAAGTGCCTATCGACTGACTATTTAGGGCATATGTGGTTCACCCAATGTTTCTTTTTCGACACCCAAAGTAGGCGGGACAAAGCTTCTCGTCAGCTCTAAGCCATAGAGGAGCTCCGTAAACAGGAAGTGTTTCTACAAACACATTGTCAAGATGCCTCTGCTTGCCTAAGTATCCTTCAAGCTGAAATTTTCGATAGGGTTGGAAGAATTGAAAGCCTTGAGAAGCAACTGCGAGCTCTCCAAGTGGAATTAGATTCCAAAAAACGAACCCTGGATGAAAAGCTTGAGGCCGAGAACACCTGTCAGCAAAGGGCCTCCTCCGCTGAAGAGTCAGTGGCCAAATTTCAGGACGAACAACTTATGCTGGAGGCCAAAAAAGAGCTGCTCCAATTGGAACTGCAACATTCGAGCAAGTTGCTCACTGGCATGTAGTCTTCGTGGGACAACTTCCAATTTTACCTAACCACTTTCTTCCGTAGTCTCGATGAAGCTGGTCCTTCAAGTACTTAACTAGGGATGTCGAGACTCATCCACCTTCAATGGAAGAATCGGCTGCTGAACCAGAACTGGCCCCGGGAGAACCGACCACCCAAGCGAAGAAAGAGGAGGATACCTCAATGGCGGCCGCTCTGCCCGAGGAGGATTCGAATTGGCTTGCCATAGTTCTTTTTGCCCAACCAATCGAGATGCCTTACACTCCTTCTAAGGAGGATTTGTTGAAATGTATGCCCTCTAAATTAAGTTTTTGATATAATTATTGAATTTATTAATAAAAAAATTTATTCTCAAAATTTGTTTGTAAATTTACATTTTATTTGTGCATGAGTTATATTTGAAAAAGATCTATTGTGTTTAAGTATGTGATCCATGTGAATGGTGGTCTTTCACAGTAAGGTACGGATCACGGGTTATTTAACACATAAATATTTGTTCTTAACCATTAATGAGAATAGGAATCTCATCATATTTAGGTTATTGTGTTATAATTCTAAATGGGGAATAGCTTACATTTAGCTAGTGAATAGTCCAATCACTTCATAGCATGAGCATATTTTGAATACGTAGAATAGAACCTGTAATAATGGTTTCTAAAAGTACTATTTAGAAGAAACCCAAACTATTACTGCTACAGCGTGGACTAAAACTCTACCACTTGAGTATGAGTTGGTGGTCTGACGAAGCTGGAAGCATGTACTTTGATATGCTGTAGTTGAGATTCTATCGTAGAGCCGATATACTTGTATATTGGGTATATGTGACTAGTTAATTAAGACAAACTTATACAAGATATCTTCTGCGCTATATCACCTCTTATGAGTGTTCAAATGATCTAAATATCTAGGACCCTGGGGAACATGATTTGGATGTTTGCTTTAGAGTAGCTTCTTTGGAAAGCGGAAACATTCCAAAAGTTATGGATCATTGGACTAGAGGTCTAAGGATGGTAGATTTCTTTTAGAGAGGTGTTAGTACACTCTTCCTATTTAAATGTACGGCGATGCGTAGAGGAGTATTTTAGTCATTACACCTGTAGGTCGGAGACTTTGCTAACACAGCATTGTCCTTGGAGTCAATATTTTCTTATGGTAATATTAGGAAATATTTAAAATACAAAATACAATTATTTATATAGTATGGATATTTTTGGTCATTTTACTAGTCAAGGCAAATTTTCTTTTTGGTCCCTAGAATAACCCTTAAGTCCTAACAATTTGGGTTAAGGAATTAGTCTTGATAATTATAAGTTTTATTTTATTTAAGTAGTCTGATTTATTATTGGACTAGAATAAAATAAAAGGCTCAAGAGAGAGTATATATTTTATCTAGTTTAATTGGTTAATTAATTATGTAGGGCCCAATGCCCAGATTGAATAATTAGAAAATTAACCTAGGTAAAAACTAGATAAAAGGTCTGATATTTTATATTAGTCTATTTGGGCTTGTTAATTATTTATTGAGTTGTTTCATGAAGTCCAAAAAATAAATAATTGAGACTTATTATTTATAGGTGTTCAAGCCCAAGAGTAAATAATTTTATCTGGCCCAATGAATGAGACCAAGGGTAAAAACAGTAAGCACTGTAGGATTTTATTTTTACCCTAGGTGTAAAAAGTGGTGGCCGCATAGTTTTCTGTGGAAGGATAATGAAAAGCCAAGGTTGGTTTTTCACTCTCTCGGTCTCTCTCTCTGTGTGCGTTATCTGGTTTTTCCAGAAACAAGAATAGGACGAGTAAATCCTTCTTTGATCATTGCTTGTTAGCATTAGATCAAAGAAGTAAGGCCATACTTCTATTCTATTGTTGCTTTCATCGGCTGTTGTTAAGCCAATGGCCATATTCTAGAAGCTCAAAAGCTTCGTGTGAATGAAAAGAAGCAGACGGCTTGCAAGAGTGCAACCGAAGGTTTCTTTGGGAGAACCAGTGGCTTCAAGCATTCAACTTGAAACAGTCCAAATATCTTCCTTAGTGCCCAAGAAAACTTTAAGATGCAAAGGTATAAAATATTGCTCTTCCACTGCGTTCTTTTTTGCGTTTTATGATATCATGCGTGCTTCTGTGAAAAATTTTTGTCGTTACTCCTTCAGGATTGACTTCTTACTTTTGTTTTTTTTTTTTTTTTTTTTGTCAACTGACCGCCTTTTCTCTTTTTCCCTGATCATTTCTTCTATTCTGACGACCTGGGACAATAGGCGGGATAGGTTAGAGAAATCCTGGAGGATAACACGCTATTTGAGCTGTGGATGCATTCTACTGATGGCTATCTTGGCACACTCTATTTTCGACAATTGGGTGGTGCATTCGGCTTTAATTTGCTGAAAGCGCTCAAAGAACTCTGCTACACCTTCGGATGATCTTTGCTTAACAAAAGATCCGCTATGGAGATCTCAGGTGCTGGTCTAAAGAACCACTCATGAAAAATCCGTTCCATATCGGCCCATGAGTATATGGAACTGGGTGTCAAATTTGCATACCAAGTAAACACCGCCCCTGTCAAGGATAAAAAGAATAATTGCAATTTATGCCAATTACTATTTCCAAACTCTCCACATTGTGCCATAAACCTCCTCATATGTTCCATAGTTGACTTGTTGTCTTCTCCAGAGAATGTGAAAAACTCAGGCAACTTAAATCCTCATGGTAATATTGCCATAGAGTCCACCCATTCTGGGTACGGCTTCTGATACACTGGCCGATCTCTGGCTTATCGAAGTAATGCCTCCGTCATTGAGCTGACATCAGCTGATGGAATTGGCTGTGGATTCTGCGTGGGAGAACCTATCATAGTTGATTGAGAACCTTGTCCAGAGAATAAAGCCATCTCAGGATACCCTTCCCCCTACCTTGTCCGAGGTGGGCCTCATTCCTTGGGCCGCCAATCAGGAATGACGATTACGTGATCCCCACCCCCTACCCAACCTGCTCCACATATATTTTATATTATATGTATTATATATATATTATATTATATTATATATATATTATATATATAGGTAGATTATATATATATATATATACATACATATACATATACATATTTTATAAATTATAAGTAGATTATATATATTATATATGATTATGTATGTATATATAGGTAGATTTTATATATATATATATATATATATATAATAGAAGAGAAGAGGAAAAAATAAAAAATAAAAGAAAAAATTATCAATTATCAATTTTACTCTTACTAATTTAGTGATATGATTAATATATGAACTATTAGAAACCATCATACAAGTTTTCAAAATGATTAAAAAGTTTTGAATAAAAACATATCAGAGGCCAACAAAATTTTTTTAAAAAAATTTTATAAATATTTTAGAGTCCAACTGGACCCCCACTTTCCTTTTGGGTCGAGACTGAGGATTGTTTTTTCCCCGGTGGGTTGGGGGTGGGGATCCTAACCTTTTCCCATGGCAAGGACGGGAAAAAAGAGGGATATGTGAGGGCAAGGCCGAGATTTCTAGTCCCCGACCCAGCCCAACTCCATTGCCATCCCTATCAATAGATTATAAGTAACTGTTGTTATACGCTAGCTCCATATAGGGTATGCAATCAATCCACTTATCCCCAAAATCTAATATACACACACTGAACATATCCTCTAATATCTGAATAACCCTCTCAAATTGCCCGTTAGTCTAAGAATGTGTTGCAATGCTAAACTTCAAAGTTGAGCACATAAATTCTTGAAATTTATTCCAAAATCTCGAAGTGAACCTAAGATCTCAATCGGACACAATGCTTGAAGATACTCCATGCAGACTCACAATCTCCTATATGTAGATTTGAGTCAAATTCTCCATTAAATCCCTCATATTCATTGATATAAAATGTGCAAACTTGGTTAATCTATCTATGACCACCTACATGGCGTCTTTTTGGGGTTTAGCCATTGGTAGTCCTGTGATAAAGTCTATTGTTACCTCCTCCGATTTCCATTCAGGAATAAGTAATGGTTGCAATAGTTCTACAGATTTTTTGTGCTTTGTCTTGATTTTTTTACAAGTCAAACAAGTAATCACAAACTTCACCACATCTTTCTTCATTCTAAACCACCAATACACATTCTTCAAATCCTGATACATTTTCACCTCCCCCAGGTGAATAGTATATTTACTTCGATGTGCCTCCTCTAATATTCTCTTCTTCAACTCTTGATCCTGTAGTACACATTACTGATCATGAAAATATAATACTCCTTTATCTGTTCAAAAGTTATTTCCTCCCCATTTAACCTTCTTATCTTTAAAAGCTTGGAACTCAATAGTGTCTTTCTGTACTTTAATAATTTCCTACTTCAATTTGGGCACCAACTTTAAATTGCTTATACAGATTTTCTCCCCTTGAATTTCTATTTTTCATTCCAATATCTCCTGTACTACTTGAACTTCTTGCATTTGCATGCTAACTATCTTTACTTTTTGGCTAAGTGCATCAGCTACTATATTAGCCTTTCCCAAATAATAGTAAATAGGATACTTATATTCTTTTAAAAACTCCATCCACCTCCACTATCTGAGATTCAAATCTTTCTATGTGAAGATGTACTTAAGACTCTTATAATCAGTAAACACTTCATATTCTACTCCATACAAGTAGTGTCTCCATTTCTTCAGGGCAAACACTATAGTTGCTAGCTCCAGATCATGAGTGGGATAGTTGACTTCATGTGTTTGGTCCATTTGCTAAAGGAGTATAGTAGTTAAGAGACTAATATTAATTAGCTAAAATATTACACCAACTATGATTCAGTCCATTTGTTGTGTGTAGGAAACATTTATGTTGACAAGTGTTTGGTTGTTTTTGGAAATTTGTGAATTAAAATGTTTTAAACATCTAGTTCTGGAATTCCTGCAAGAATTTTAGTGCTCTTATTGGCTTTATTGTGATTTTGCTGAATTCAGCTTGATGTCTCCCTTTTGAATATTCTTTGGTTTGACTTCTCAAGTTAATACTTCCTCCGTCCCATAATATAAGTCGTTTGACTTAATCTCACACATATTAAGATTTCTAAAAATAAAGTGACTTTATGTTTTTTCTTCCTAAAACACCCATATTTAAATATCATGAAAACAAGAGAAGAGGTAAGAAAGAAAGAGAGGAAAGAGAACAATAAATAAGGATAAAAATGTAAAAATAACTTTAATACCTTCTTGAAATGTCCCCAACGACTTATAATTTGGAATAGCAAATGTAGTCTCTAACGACTTATATTATGGGATTGAGGGAATATTGAGTTGGGAGGTCTTAGCTTGTTCTTCCTCCTTATCTTGTAGTTTAGACATTGAAAATTCCAAAAACTTTGTTGGAATTCGTTCTTGTTGTATAGAACCAGAAACCAAGAAACACTGCCTCTTATAAGTCAAGTGGCACTGCCTCGTCTCAAAAGTTCTTGCACTCGAGTTTTTCTCGACCAAGCGGTACTGCATGCTTCATCCCTAGCGGTGTCGTTCCCTCTCTAAACTTCCTGCCGCTGTGTTTTCTTTCGACTAGGCAGCACTATTTGTGTTAATTGAAGCATTGTCGTTTCCTTTCTAGGTCTTTAGCAGTTTGACATATTTTAAGTAAGCGGCATTGGTTCTCTTGAAGCTAGCTGCGCCGTTCTCTTCTTTGAGTAATAACTCTCTGTTTAAACTTAACTTTCTCACCTTTGTTTTCCATTATCTTTCCGATTTGCTAACCATGGAGGAAATCTAATACCTAGTAACAAATGTTTTGAGTTGCAAACTTTGTTGACAAAAGATTCTTAAAAGTGCAATTCTTGGGGCTTAAACCTTTTGAAAATTTATATTTATGTAACATAGTCAACTCTACACAAATTACTTTTCTTTACTAAAGTTCTGAGCTCACCCCTTATTTAACATTTTGCAGGTTCTCAATTAGAGAAAATTCTTATATGGACC
This sequence comes from Voacanga thouarsii, assembly GCA_026120185.1. Lineage (NCBI taxonomy): Eukaryota > Viridiplantae > Streptophyta > Magnoliopsida > Gentianales > Apocynaceae > Voacanga > Voacanga thouarsii. The sequence goes on from JANUWF010002273.1 coordinate 2,110,913, forward strand.
CGGTCCACCGTGGACCGGATGCTTTGAGTAGTGTACCACATGCAGTATGAGTTATACACTTTTGAAAAGATACAATACTCTAAAGCAGTAGTCCACGGTGGATTGGGTCCATATAAGAATTTCCCCTCAATTAGAGGGTGATGAATTGGTTGAATGGATTGACGAAGATCTAGAGTAATTGAAATTTTGGGCTTAGCTCGTGTATTTGGGATATTATTTGGAATTTTATTAAGTTCAACTAATGAATTGAATATTCTTTGAATTGAAAATTTGTGTGGTTACTTGGATAAGTTCAAGATTTTTAAACTTCATTTGTATTTGGAGACTTGTATTTAAGTTCCCATTGATATAAGTTCACGATGTGTTGACTGTATGGAATTAATTTTGCATGTTCGAGATTCGATATTGCTTTCTGAGGTGTTGCGATGACATTTTCGGTTGCGGGATGTGGCAAATAATTAATTGTTCACAGTTAACACAAGAACTCCCAATAAATTTGGAACAAAATAAAATATGAAATTGTAAAATTAATTTTTTTATTTTAATTGACCTTTTTGTGAAAAACAAAATATAAATCTGTTTTATGAGATATTAAATCGGATTATTTTAAATAAAAATTATGCATACCAAGATCTTTAAATTTTTATTTCTAATAATCTTTTTCAAAAAATATAATATTATATTATATTTAAAAAATGTATTATGGTACGTAAAAGAAAACAAGAGAAGTTGGAACACAGGACGCATCCTAGTAGAAACCTTAATTTGAAGAAGATTTCCTATAAGTTCTGCATCAAAATGCTGATGTCTGCATCGAGACTTCTTGTAAGAAGAAATTCTTAATATTACAAAGCATATGCAGCAAAGTAAGATATAAATGAAAATGGGGAGAGAACGAAAGAAAAGACTTTAGAATGCTTCTTAAGCTTGATTGCGAACTACAGTTATCCACACATGAGACAAGTCATTGACTTCTGCTGCTGTAGGTGCAAAATCTTTCATCACTGTTCGCAAAGTAGAAATGGAGCAAATTAAGAAGCAAAAGCATGATAATCATTAGTTCCATATGGCATCAACATGAGAATAAAACTCAAGAAAGGCAGGAACAAGAGAAGGGAGTCACTTCAACGAGTGTTGGAGTTATTGAGAACCTCTCTCTGTGGATCCATTATTGAGGCTCAAGTCTTTCTGCCACTGTAGATGACCAAACAGACTGTGTTAAAGAGTACTAACTTCTGCCATTGTAGGATGAGCCAAGGCCTCGACTGCTGGAACACACCGCTGCTAACAACTAATCGTTTCTCTGAAAACATTTCTTTTGGAACATAATAAGAATAAGAGAAGATGGTTTGATATCCAGGCTAATAGTCTAATACTTGTATTGGAATCTGGCGAACTCAGTTAAAGGATCAAGTTCCAAGTCTGTCCCTTGCTCTAATGGGTTTTGCAGGATTTCCAACAACAGTTTCGCCAGCGGAGATTTCCTTCAAGACAACTGATCCAGCTCCAACTTTAGCACCTTCTCCTATTCTAATATTACCCAAGACTTTAGTTCCTGCACCTATTAAAACCCCATCTCCAATCTTCGGGTGCCTGTCACCGACAACGTTCCCCGTACCTCCCATCGTCACATTATGCAGAATGGTTACATCGTTACCAATCACCGCTGTTTCTCCAATAACGACTCCAGTGGCATGATCAAGTACTATCCCGTGTCCGATTCTTGCTGCTGGATGGATATCCACTGCAAAAACTTCTGAAACTTGACACTGTATTAGGACTGCTAAGACAGTTCTGCCTTGTGTCCAAAACTTATGTGCCATTCTCTGAGCTTGGACTGCTAGGAAGCCTTTGAAGTTTAAAAAGCAATGAACAAAACTCAAACAGGCTGGATCACGATCTTTCCAAGCTTTTAGGTCACTTCTGATAGCACCTCTGATTTCATCATCTTCTCTAAGTGCTCTAACGAAAACATCATGGAGGACTTCACTGGAAAGACTTGAATTCCATAATTTGAAAGCCAAATTGGCCGTTAGTGCATTCTCTAGTGATTTGTGTGACAATATTGTTGTATCATAGTAGCCTGCCAGGATAGGCTCTCGGTCCATTTCTCTTTCGGCCTCCTCTCGGATTGTCTGCCATAGCTGATCTTCATTGCGTCCTTGTGGATTGTGTCTGGAGGAATCCTTGATAACATTTCGTCTGCACAGTTTGATGATCTTGCACCTGGAATCGTTGATTCTGAACTTGTAACTAGAATCATCACACAAGAGACTTGTCGAGGGATTTAATGTTTTATTAATGCATGCTGCCATTCTCTTCTGACAGATGTGAAGAATTGAAGATTAATACAGCAAAAGATGATAGCAAGAGGAAATGATAGTTTCCTGTTGTTCACTCAAAGTGGCATATGCTATGTACACTGCTCCCATAGATGGCTTAAGACGACGGGAAGGAAACATTCCACGAAACCGCTGAGAATTTAATAGGATCTCTTGTTCTTGAATCTTGGCTAACTGCCGAATTGCTCAGTCAAAGGCCTGTACTTTTTTGGATTTTGACTAGGACGAAGGTGTTGCACATTTTCGAGCGAAAAGACAGTTTTCTAGAATTTTAAACGCAAATATAATTATCACATTTCACAAGAAACCTAAATTGTATACTACTTTCTCTGTCTCTTTTTTATTTATTTATTTTAATTAAGATTTTATTTCAATTTTTTTATTTTATTAACAAATCAAGATGATATTAATTATTATTTTTTTACAAATATTTTTTTTAATAGAATAAATATTATGCACTTATACTAAAAAATAAAAATAAATTAAATATATTTATAATACATAAAATTTTAAATTTTGATTATTTCTTAATAAAAAGAGAGATTCTTTTATGGTAAAATATAAAATATTAATTAATAAATCGAAAAATTTTATTTTTTTTAAAACTTATAAATCGATTAGAATAGACCGATAAAAAGAAATGAATGGAGTATATTAATAAATTGATTTTAATTTTAATATCTTCAGAAAGAGAAAATCTTATTTTTTAAAAAAATCAACATTTGATATTTTTAAATTAGGAATTACGTACTTTCATCTGAATAAGTTACTGCATTCGCCATCATTGATGTGATAAAACAGGCTATTGGCTTTACTTGTTGATCATGGTCAAATTACGTGGTTATTTGGAAATTTGACCAAGTCCCTGGACAATAATCTTAATCTATGAGTGCTTAATAATTGAAAATTCTAACATAAATATAATTTACATAAATAAATTTCATATATTAGTAAATTGTATTATATGTAATGTAAAGTTTTCTAATTCCTTAATATTTTGATCGTTGAATTGGATGGAGAAGGCTCTTCTAGTTATTACAATCCTATTGTAGGAGATTTTTCGCCCCAAAAGACCCCACGCTGACGTTTGGCATGACGTTTTTTTTTATAAGAGACATGGACAATGAAAATTGCAAAGAGAAAAAAAAACAAAAACGCCGGTGCCTAGCCATTGAGCAGCGTCTAGCTGTTACTGTACTAAGACTGTCATATATTAATGCAAGGATCATGCTCTCCCAATTGCGACTTTTGACTGCGTCTTCTTTTTATAGAAGTTTGCTGTCATTACTGATTCAAAAGTCTTGCTAGGGATGTACTAGTTGATAAGTAATATTTTCCTCATTCTATAATATATAAGTTGTTTGATTTAATTTCACATATACTCTCTTAATTTCAAAATATTTATTCATAAAATCTTTTACACACAAATTAAGAATATTGAAAATAATATAATAATTTAGATAAAGTTCATATTCTATTCATATTAAAAATATGATAGTTATTCGTTGGTAAAAATTTTCAAGAAGCAAGAAGAAAGAAAATTTTCAAAAAGTTATACAGTTGATTTAGAATAAATAAGAGTAAAATAGGAAGAAACCAATCATTAGTTTTAGAAATATGTTCATAAACAAATATTTTGAAACAAAATAAAAAAGTTTCATGAATAAGTATTTTAAAACGGAGGGAGTATTAAGATTCCTAAAAATAAAATGATTTTATATTTTTTCTTCCTAAAACACTCCTATTTAAATATTTTAGAAACAAGAAAAGATGGGAGAGATAAAAAGAAGAAAAGAGAACAATAAATAAGGATAAAAATATAAAAATAATTTTAAAACTTCCTTAAAAAACTTTCAACGACTTATAATTTGAGATAGTAAAAAAATCAATAACGACTTATATTATGAGACGAAAAGAGTATTACTTTCGTTTCACAATATAAGTCGTTTTGAACTTGAAAAGTTTTTTTACAATATAAGTCGTTTATTACTCTTTTTTCACTTCTACTCATCTCTTCAATCTCTTTCTTTCCACTAATTATGACTTAACTATCTCTAATTACTAAAGTAAATAAAGATTTAATTATGGATTTTTTTTTGAAAGTTTAGTTTCAAAATTGTGTGGGATTTAAGACTCTTAATTCTTATATATAAATCTAAAACGACATATATTGTGAAATGGGTGTAGTATTAAATTAAGATCACTTTATTTAAATATAATTAAAAATTATTAAATATGTAATATTAAAGTAAGGTTTAAGTAGAGTTTTTTAAAAAAAAAAAAAGAAAAAATGTGTGGTGAGTATACAATAATTTTTTAAAAAATTTTAAATTATAATTATTTTAAATTAAAATAAGAAATTTAAATTATGATAAATTAATAAAAATCTCAATCCATCTATACTTTTAACGTGAAATAAAATAAACTTCAAAAGACACCGCATCATTTTACATAATGAAAATAATCTAGTCTATTTCTATTTTAAAAATTTGTATGATATGTTACATGTTTTAGAATCATGGAAGCCTTTTAAAATTCCTTTTGTTTTATTTATCTAGTATTTTAGAAAAAAAAATCTCATTTACAATCATCTGGGCATTTTAGAGAATCAGGAAGGTATTATGATAAGCTAGGAGTTGTAACACCCTTACTAAAAATAACAGCGAAAGCATATCAATATCGGGTGTCGTCCCATCTAGTTACCTAGATAAGGAGGTCTTTATAACGAAAAATCAACAGAGTATGTAAGGTTTAAATCCATACAACAACTCATACTGATGGTCACGTGCACATATATAACAAATAATCTTATACATGAAAATTTTCATTCAACATCAGTAGTAATAAGGTACATTATCCACAAGGGAAACGTCCGAGCCTAATCTGCTATCCTATGATATTGTCCTCTATCCGTAGGTTCGCTCAACTCCGAATCCTACAAAAAGGGTAAGATAAAATATACGTATGAGTGAAAAATCACTCAGTAAGTCCCGTGTGTACTAGTACTTTATTAAAGAGACAAAGTACATAAAACTTTTGTAAAATAGCGTATCATTTGTTTACTGGAAACGATTCCAAAACTCTTTAACGAAGAGTTAATTCAAAATTCTATCATTTTTGAAAAACTATATTTCAATTTCAAATCATTGCCCCAATTTTTTTTAAAATCACAGGCACTTTTCCAATAGAAGGTCAACCTGTATGCAAGTCCCGCAGTCCTTATCTTCGGCGCCATGTAGCATTGTATTGAGACCGCAGCCTCTAGTACTCAACCGTGCATCATCGGAATAAGTACACCGCAATGTACTTTTGCTCAGGTATACCGTAGTATACCTAGTGTCCCGCAACACACAATCTTTTACTTGCCACCATAAGTCAGGGGTCCCAATCCTGACATCAATCACCATCGAGGCGGTAAGGAGTCAAACGCACTGAGTGTCCCCACCCGACATCCAGCAAATGACTCAAAATAAGAAGTACTCGCAAACGCGACAATTGCCAAGTGCTAAACGGCTAGTTAGGACGACTCATCTCAATGTCCTGTTACCCTATTCGAAGTAAAACAATCTCTAGAACTAGGCTAGGTTATTAGGGTCGTCTAACTCTAACGTAGGTTAGTACAAAAATCAAAATCCTTACTGAGTATTCAACGTTAATAATACCAACCCCGTCTGACTGATCAAACCAAAAGATTATCTGATCCCACAGGATTTTCAAATCAAAACATTTTTGGGGCAAAACTACACTTTTCAGAATTTGATCCCATTGACTCGCAAGTTAGATCATCATTCACATAAGTTCCGCAGACCCAATCAATTCATTCCATGGCACATCAGACCAATAAAACAATTTCAGGGATCAAAAGATCGTTTTCCAAAAATCGATCCCATCATGAGAGATCATTTTTCAAATCCATGTCAAAACAGGTTAAAGAGTTATTTTCATACATCAAAATAAGTTTCCAGTAGTATTCGGGTCATTTTTCCCCACAAAAGTAATTTCCAAGTGTATTCAGGACATTTTATCCATACTCGATTTTCAAAAGACTTTTCAAGGGTATTCAAGTTATTTTACCCTTATCTAATTTGAAAAGTATTCATAAAAGTTCTAATAAGAGTATTTTGATCATTTATCAAACACCCAATTCCAAAGGTTTTCATAAAACATTCCAATAAGGACATTTGGATAATTTTCTAAATACCCGATTCCAAAAGGAATTCATTCCAAGAAATCCAAAATTCTAATTCTAAAAGAAGATTAAATTCAAAGTTTTCAAACACATTTCCATAAAATATTCTAATAAGGGCATTCCAATCAATTTATAAATATCCGATTCCAAAAATCACTATTTTTCAAAAATCCCAAGTATTTAATCCAAACAGACTAAATTCACAAAATTCATACTTTAATCATTCATTAAAGTTTCCAAGTCAATTATGAAGTTCATTCAAACCCAAAATAGTATAAAACAAATCTTGCTCAGCTAAACCTTAAGTATATTCAGGGATTTCCAGAATGGTATAAAAAATAACATTTCATGAAAAAGTGAAGCACACTAACTTTTAAAAGGTTTTAGAAATCAAAGGGGCTCACCTCGTATCCTAACTAAACTCTTTTCATTTACGGCCCTTCAACTATCGTTTTTACCGTTTTCAATATTCCGTTGACCGTTTACTGACAAACCTACACCAAACATCATTTTCAAATCAAATCGTGTTTTGTCGAAAAATAGCCAACAGGTGGCTGGAGTCTAGCCAATGTGCCCGATGGTTAGCTGATGTTCAACCGACGTTTAGCCGACGGAGCTGACAGTTAAGGAAAACGTTCAACTTTCATTCACGTCGTTTTTTCGTTATTTGATCAATTCTTTCGTTTTCCTTTTCTCACATCCTTTACCCTTCATATACAAGGGATTCATTTCATATTTCCCATTTATTTCATTAAAAATCACACAATTAATCATCCTTAAGTTCATCCATTTTCGGACTCATTTTTCTGGAATTTCACTGCTTGACACATGATTTTGTTTTGCACATAACTTTCAATCCACAACTCCGATTTGGCTCTATGATATACAACAACGACCGTAAGGCTCTTAACTTTAATTCTATATTGACCTTTTTGAGAGTTTTGGTTCTTGTAACACAAGACAGGGCAAAAATACCCCCAATAATTTTACCTCAATCCACTATTCATGTTTTCCTTTGTTCTTCTTTAGTCTCTAACATCTTGAAGCCATTAATTCATTCAATTTTTCTTCAAATAATCTTTAAATATGTGATTTTCAGATTCCAATAGCTCACAAGAATCATACTTATTCAACACAAATTCATCTTTTCTAATCAAAAGCTAGTGTAATTCATTTTTCCAACTAAGTAAATTCCATTTTTACTCTACTTTGATCATCATCTCCTCAACCGGAAACAACCCTTTAAGCCACCATAATTATTAAGTTCTTCTTCATACAAAACATCATTCAAAAACCTTTAGACAACTGGCACCTATATAAGCATATACAGGGTTCATACACAAAAGTTCACAAACTCTAACTTTGATCTAAAATCAAGATATGAAAATCATATTTTTATATTAAAATTCATATCAATGTAATCACCGTAATGAGATATACAACTTTAATTCTTAAAGTATAGGATTTCACCTTGTGTATAGGATTGTTTTGGCTTGATCTTGCTCCAAGCAAACTAAGAACACATCAAGAAATACACACTTTTCTTTCTCCCACTTTTTCTATTTTTTCTTGATTTTTCCTTTCATTTTCTTCCTTGTTTCTTCCTTCCTTCTTCTTTTGTGCCTTTGGCTAGTTTCTCTCCTAAATCCACTGCCATTCTTGGTCAAAATAATGACCAATAGGATTTTGCTCAATTAAATAAATGGTGGCTACTTTACACGTGTCGCTATCTTGTTTTTTTTGTATTTTCTTAATTATTTTGCAAAGTTTATTTAAGAAGTCTTACATGTATGAATATTTCATGCATCCTCTTATTATTTGACACTTGTTTTTTACCACCAATCACAAGAAGTTACATGTCTCATTTCAACAGCATTTCCCTATTTTCTTCAGAAATGACCAAAATTAGGTCCGTACGAGAAAATATTTTATTTCACCATTCAACTCCAAAAATTCCACTAGATCTATTGGTAATACTTAAATTCTTTGATTCTTTGTCTACTTGGTCAAATTTACGGTCAAAGTTGCTGGCGCAGTCAAAATGACGAAAATGCCCACAATACTCCAAGTAACCTAATTCACACCAAAACGTGCGTTTCATCACACTGATCAATTTCTCTTTTCAGAGTACCCTACAATTCTTATTTTGTTAATAATAATAGCCTTCCGAAAATTTAGGATACAGGTAGAACAAATTCAATAATTACATTCAGGTCCCGACAAGATATTATTATACCAAAATATTCGTCTCATTATACCAATCATCTTTTGTTTTGGCTATTGATATAAATTCTCATCATATTACAAATAGTAGTTAATTGAAAGTAAAAGCTGAGGTGTTATAGGAATAGTATAAGAAGAATATCATTAAAATCCATTAAAATCTACCTAAAAATTTTATAATTTAAAAAGAGAATTTAGCTTTAACATAACTTATATTATAAAATAGAGATAATTTTTTTTCTCCTCAACATTACCTATAGCTTTTATTATTTCACTAACGTGTGATCCTATTACGTTTCAACTTTATAACTAATTTTGCAACTTTTAGGAAGGTTAATCTAGTTTCTTTATTTTTAAAAAAAAAGTTATTGACTTAAAAACTTCATTAATTCATATGTTAAAATCTTTAATAATAATAATAATAATAATAGTAGTAGTAGTAGAACTAGTTTGACGAAGTACATATGATTTAGGAACTGGGATATAAGTCGAGTGGCTCAGGCATGAAAGCTTAAAGCTTTGAGGAGGTCGCATTCGGGGTTCGAATCTCCTACATCGTGAGGGGATTTTTCTATCTGACTAGAAGGTGCACATCCTCAATGTATCCTCAATTCTAATTGTGAGGCCGATTGATGCAGGTAGATGTAAACATCTTGTCTTATACCTTTTGAGGCTTTCTACGTAAAAAGGACAACCTCGGATTGAAATGAAAAGAAGGCGTAAATTTGTGAGGATTTTCCAACTTCAAATGCAGTATTGTAACTTGCAAGATACGCTTTGCTTCCGCTAGGTTCAAGCAGACAACTTGAATTGAATTTTGCCAAATAATGATAAATTTTGCTTTCGTTCTCTCTCAAGTCTTTATCATTTTGGTCAATTTATACTATTTTCGCTTCATATTAGAAATCGTTTTAAACTTATATATAAAAATTAAGAGTTTATAAATTTCAAACAATTTTAAAATTAAAATTTTAAAAATATCTTTAATTAAGTCTTTATCAACTTTGATAATTGAAAAAAATTTGGTCATAATTAATAGAAAACGAGAGATTGTAAGAAGGGATAGAGTTAGAAAAAAATAACAAATTTTTATAAAACTTTATAAAATAACTTATATTATGAAAAAAAATTCAAATTTAAAATGACTTATATTATGAAATTGATATAATATTATATATTACTACTCTCTATTGAATTGACCACGCATTAAAAGCAATTGGAAGTTTTTTTCAAGGCATTTTAAATAGAAAATTCATATTAACTTGCTGTCATTATCTCTTGGATTTAACTTTGATGAATTTAAAATGTAACAAAAACTAGATATTGTTAAATCCGTATAGGGACGCCATTTTAGGGATGGCAATGGGGCGAGTTGGTATGGACTGAAAATTCCGCCTGTGGCCTTATAACACGGCCATTTCTCCCCGGCTGATCCCTACTCCAGAGAGATGCAGGGATTTCCGTCTCTGGCCAGGCCTATTCCAAAATAGGGAATTGAGACAGAAGATATAATATAATGACTCAAATTGTTTTTTCGCACATTATTTTATACAAAATATATTTGTCAATTATTACAGATCTTTCTTAATTCCTTTGGTTATAATTGTTTAAGTGACAATCTAATGGTCAAGTGTTTAATTTGTAGTTTACTAGACAAGAAATCTAACCTCTCTCTCTCTCTCTCACACACACACACACATATATATTTATATATATTATAAAAATCTTGATACTTAGACTACACAAAGATTTTTTTTAAAAATTTTTTTTTAAAAAAACTATCTTATATTTAAAGATGAGAAATTTGCCTAAATTATTTTATTTTGGCCATAAGACTCTTATATATACACACACTCACTCTTGTCAGCTATCTCGTGTGAGGCTAGGTACCCCTACCATCTTTAGTTAATTATTTTTTCCTAGTGATACATTTAGAACAGTGAATTTATATAGTATTTTACGATAATAATATATTTTAAAATATTTTAAAATAAATTTATAAAATGATCGAGATTTATTTAAATATATTTATGAATGAATTTATATAATAAATAATTTTAATTTTAACTAAATAAGTAGTTAAACAATCTTTATATATATCTTTACAATATCAAATAAACAAATTTATACAACATTGAAGAATTTACTTAACATATACTTAAATTCCCCTTTCTAATGATTCTAGCATTTTTTTTTTCCAATTTTGGAAGATTTGGATTGTAAGTGAGGTTTTCTTCAACAAATGTAAAAGTTTCATTTGCATAACAAGTTTTAAAAATGCTTTTGCATCCTCAAAAAATGAAAGAAAGAAGGAAGAAAGAAAGTCCAAATTTTATCTAAAATGTTTTGATAGAGTCACGTCTCTCGAAAGATATTCTTAAATTTTAGACTTTTAAATCAAAAATTTCATATTCACTCGTATTAATTAAATTTTTACCCTTTTCTTTTCCTTCTAAAGAATATATCATATCTTTGATTTTTTACCTTGTGTAATCTTTTATTAAATTCTACTAAAAATCTTACCACTTAGTGTTCAATATTCTCCCCACTTATATTTTTAAAGATTTTTTATATTTGAATTGATCAGTCATTTTGTAAAATAATAAACACATTTACTATTTTTTTCCAATTGTACCCTAATCAATTATTATTTCACTAAACTATGATATAATTGATTTTCAAATTCTAAAATAATTCAATAATTTTTTAAGTAATTTAGTATTTTTTGGTCTAAAAACTTTATATTAAACATTTATTAATATGTATGTTCTGTTTAATAAGGTCACATATTTTAAAATGAAAGAAGTATAAATTAAAGAGAAGGGCCAACTATTACTTATCATTCTTGGAGAAGGGCAATTATGTCAACTTACTTTTTTGTCAGTCTGCTTTTTACCATTTCCTCCCTTCTATTTTCTTTTGAAGTTTGGGCTCGCACAAGTTGGTGCATGAAACTTGTGCGACAAATTATAAATATTACATATATAAATATTCTTTCCGTTCACAAATAATTGTTCTAATTTTCTTTTTTAATTTGTCCAAAAATAACTGTTCACTTTTCTAAATATATGATGTATTTAATTACTTTTTTAATTTTAACCTTAGCACAATTTTCTATCAATTAATTAGTATTACAATTATCTATACTGAAGTTATTTTAACCAACAATAAAATTACGTTATCTTATAAAAATAGTCAAAAATATAATTTAATGAGGTGATATGGGTGAAAAGAAGAATTATTAGAGTAGTATAATTAAAGGAGTTGTGAGATTTAAATTAATAATATGAGAAAGATAATAAAAATATTTCAAAAGGTATAATAGATATTTTAATCATTTATATTATAGAATTTTATAATTCCTTAATATGCGTAATTTTTATAATTAGATCAATTATTTATGGATAGAGGGAATATGTAAATATTATACGAACAGGTTTTTAAAATGATCAAAATGATATGTTTTATTAAAAAAAAATTTTGACACAAAATTACTTTTTTCAATGTCAAATTATTATAATTTTTAATTTTGACTGTCAAATTGTGCATAAGTTCGTACACAATGTGCGCCGCCCCAAATCCCTTCGTTTGTTGGGTTCTAACAACAATTAAATTCCCGTCTCAAAAATCTCAACAGCTCATCCCACATTCCCCCTGTACCAATCTTCTAGCCACACCATCCGGACTCCCAAGCTCACATTTCAGTTTCTCTCCCACCTTGCAGCTCCAGATCCCATGACCAGTGATCTCACACCTCGGCAATCCCCTATCCTCCATAGCCATTTCTCCCCACCCCCTCTTTTTTCATGACCTAACTCCCCCTTGTCTGAGAACCCCCTTTTATGTTTTGACTGCAACCACCGGGACTGCCGCCACCGCCACCGCCACCGTCACCGTCACCATGCCAGCTATCATTACTCCCACCGTGGCTATGATTGTCCTGAAAAAGGAACCTAAACTTGAGCCGGTGGATGAACCGAGCCACCTGGGATCTTCCAGTCGCCCCTGCCATTTTACCTCAGCTACTCAAACAACTCGGGTAGCAATTCTAGTTTTACTCTCAGTTCATCTCCATATACGCCCCTTCCACCCCCAACTTCTATTCCAGAAAATGTACCATCGTCCTCGAATGATTACTCAAATGTTTATTCCAAATTTTATTGAATTTTGGAGCTTTTCCGTACGGCTTTTGCGCAAGGAATGCACAATAGTTGAATATACTAACGTGTAATTCTCTAACCTCTTATTTTACTCACAGTACCTAATTTATGAATTCTAGCCATTTATTTTACTTCCTGGTACTTAATTTATGAATTCAAAATCACCACGTTAATTTTATATTATTTTAAAAGAATTGTAAATTCATTAGTAACAATTAAATAGTATTTTGCATATGTTGATATTATGGAGTGGGAGATTTGCAACAACTCCCGTCATCATCTTTAGTGTTAAATATTATATACATGTATATATATATATTATATATGTAAAAAATGAAGCATACCATTATAATATGTGAAAGTATTATAGGTAACACGTAATTAAATAAACTTTTTTAAAAGAAAAAGAAAAATTATATATAAATTTATTTAAAATTTTAATTAATTAAATTAATATATATATATGTATATATATAATATTAATACATTAAATTTGAATAACATAACAACCCGTACAACGCAGGAGATATCGGCCTAATATTAGAAAAAGTTAAAAGAGATTTTAATCTAATAAAAAATACTTAAACTTACAAACATTTTAGATTTAGATATTATCCGATAGCATCTAAAGTGCACCTGTCCTTCTTGGTGTTAGAGCCCATAATTAAATTTATATTGTATAGATATGATCTTAAATACTTCATTCGTTTCAAAATATTTATTTATGTACATATTTTTAGAATTAATGATTAGTTTCTTCCCATTTTACCTCAATTTATTCTAAATCGATTACACAACTTTCTAAAACTTTTTTCTCTTCTTATTTTTTGAAATTTTTACTAACCAATAGCTATCATATTTTTAATATAGGTAGAATAAAAACTTTATTTAAATTATAGTATTATTTTCAACATCCTTAATTTGTGTGCAAAGGGTTTCATGAACAAATATTTTAAAATATAAGAAGTATCAATTAAAAGCGACTTTAGACTTGGTGAGTAAATATAAACATCTTCAAATTACTGATGTTTATGCCCTGAATAGAGCCTTTATAGTTACTCTCTTTATCTTATGAAATTGGAAATTGAAGATATTTATGGCCAATTAAAGACACTTAGTTCTATGTAATATACAACGGATATTAGAAAAATAAAATACTTAAACCTGGAATTAATAGGAAAAACTAAGAATAGAATTCAGTGTGGTAAACATAGACATACTTGTTTTTTTTATCCACCAGTATCACATAGTTTACTTGGAGATAATAAATAGTAGTATAGTAGTTTGATGGATTTAGTAATTAGTATTAGAATACATTAGAGATAAAAATAAAACACTCAAACAGTTAACAAAAAAATTAGAATATATACAAAAATAAAACAATTAGAACATTTAAAGCAAATTAGGCAAGAACAAAAATTGCAAACAAACGGTAACAATAAGAAGTTTTTAGTAAAACTTGAAAATCAATCACAAGAATTAGAAAAGTCATATAAGGCTATTAAATCATATAGAAAAACTTATTCTTAATTGATGCCTTTAGAAGATAATTTAGATTATAAAATGTGTTTTTTGGAATTAAAAAAGTATCATCCATAGTATTTAGGATTTACGAATTATCTAGGAACATTTAAGTCAGATAAGATATATTTAAAACAAAATAATATATAGATAACACAGTTAATTAAAATTTGTGGAAAACTAAAACGTCTAGAAAAATGTCTAACAGCTCTAAGCCTAGAACAAGAAATCGACAATTTGGCCTATTTGGCCTATCACGCCTAATCGCAATCCTCCAATTAATTAGAGAACTTGTGACTCCCTTAGGAGTCGAATCTAAGACCTCCTTTATGGAAGGTTGAGGCTCAGCCACTTGGTCAAGTCTGATTGCTTGATCATATCTTTTTTTTATATAATTATTTAAACTATTTTCAACATTTGGTATTTTTTTTCAAATATTAGTATTATAACAAAATATAATAATCATATTAAATTTACTAAGAAACCATATTATTCAAGTTTTTTTCCTTGAAAGAAAAGCTAAGCTCTTTGTGATTACGCTAAGTAGGCGCCCAAAGAGAGCACAACCAAAATTGGGCTTTTTATTAAAAAAAGGTGATAGCCTGAGAGCAGGCAAAACAGTCTCAAGCCTATTATCTGAACACTTTGTCGCATCTCTTCAATATGACTACGGTAACGATCATAGTGATCTCCTCTGGTACCTACTGGTATGCCAGGATCCGATTGGTCATGAACATCGTAAGGTGCTGCTATTTGTAAATCCCAGCATACTCTTGAACCTCTTAACATTACACCACTGAATCCCCAATCATTTCCTTCTTGTGCAGTGACAGTACCAATATCCACTAATCATTGTGTCTTTTGATTAGCTATCGCATTTGGAAGGTGTGAAATTGGCCAATATGAAGTTTTGTTTTGTAATAAAGGTTCACATAATAGCAAATTGCATAAGAGAAGAATGGGCAGTAGACAGAAGAAAGACGACCCTCTCTGCTTATTCTATAGAAACTTGAATTGACATAAGAGAAGAAATACAAGTCAAGTAATACGCCTGGTTTTCAAGTTAGCCTGAATGAAGGACAACGGTTGGCATTGATTCCAAGTCCGTTAGCTATTGAGAATGAACTAAGAAAAGCGATTTCAAACACTACATAATATATTTCAGTCGGTGGGTAACCCACTCCTAATGGCAGGAATAGCAGGACGATAAAGCAACACTTCTTAGATGTTCGTGCCCCACAGTATAATATCTGTGTCAAAGAGCAGGCTAAAAGAGTGGACAATCCCGTATCCATAGTAGCCTATTTATCGCAAGCAGAGGTTAGGTGCGCTAAGATGGCCTAGCTCTCTTTAGCATTTCCTTAATCATTTTGATAAACAGGGTTGGAGTATCCAAGGAGAGCTGAAAGAGTAGGTCCAAGTAGGAAAAGATTCACTAAGAGATAGGGCATACAATAATAGATTAATTCATTCAACAAGATCTCTTCGGATAGGACCAAGATGAATGGGATTGGGTTGGTCTGACCTCTCGCTCGAATGTAAGACTCCTGCTACCTACAGATGTTCCATGCCACGTTTTGTGAAGAGCTATGCCCTTGAGAATTGTGATATAGCACCAAATAAGCAGTATCCCTCCTCCTTCAGTGAGAAGTTCCCTTCCTTTTCTAAAATGCTTGATTGGTCTGCTGAGTAAACATGCAAAGTGGACTGCAGTTTTGCTAACCCTCTTCTTCCCATTCAGGTTGGGTTGACCCCAAAGGTAGAGCAAGAAAGAATGGAACCACTGGAAATCCGTCTGCAGTTCACACTTGGGCAAAGACGACTGGACTTTTGAAGCCCAACACAAACCAATTTCCGCTATTCTAAGTTCTTATTGAGCGTAGCGAAATCAAAGTTTATGATAAAGTTAGCGAAGTAAGTTCCCTTGGCTTGGAAAGGGCATTTAGTATATGTCGCTATTCCTGAATCTAGAGGGGAGTATGTTCGATAGAATAATTTCTTAGATGTATTACCGCATCCCACCTAACCTTTTTATAGGTCAGTGGAATCTTTATGCTCAAAACCCTGATTCAAGTAGTCATTTATTTGGGACCTTCCAAGGAGCAAGTACTGCCATTCTAACTCTTCTCGGAGGATTTCATTCACAACCGCAAAGTTTATGGCTGACTAATATTGCTCATCATCATTTACCTATTGCATTTAGTTTTCTCATTGCTGGTCATATGTATAAAACTAATTTCAGAATTGTGCACAATATGAAAGATCTTTTAGATGCACATGTTCCTCTGAGGGGACGATTGGGACGTGGGCAAATTTCGGTACTCAGTTCCAGGCAATTTGTTTTCAAGTAAGGTACTCAATCAAGCCGTTTAAGTAAGCGGATCGTAGAAGACCCACTTCTCTTGTGTGTCCTCCTTCTCATGGGAATAGGCACTAAGCGGCACAGGCTTCGGCTCTTGGAAACCTGTACAGTGCTCCTGCACAATTAGAGAAAGAAGAAAGGTAATCCACTTGACCCTTTCCCAACCTATACATGGAGAGTGGAAGATAACGAAAAGAAGACAAGGTTCTAACTAAATCATAACACAAACTACCACTCCATCTATATATATATATATATATATATATATATATATATATATATATATATATATATATATATATATGTATACACACATATATAAGGATACACACACACACACGCATATACACATACATATCTACACACACACACACACACACACATATATATATATATATATATATTTAATGTTCATAGAAGGTCTTCTATGGATCGGCAATGAATAAATTTCATAAATTTAATAAAAATTTGAAAAATGTTCGTGGGTGATTCATAGACCGTGGCTAATTCGTAGAAAATTAGTTGCGAATCATCTACAAAACTTTTTTATTAATAAAATCATATTTAAAAAAAATTCATGGCTGATTCGTAGGTGATCACTTACGGATTGTCTACGAATAAATTTTATAACTTGTATAAATTTTATATATTATAGACAAAGAGTTAAAATCAAAAGAAATATTGATCCCTATATTTTTTTTAAGTGGGGTCAATTTACATTTTTTAAAAAAATTATATACATGCCATAGGGGATTTTTTATTCAAGTGGGGTCATTTGACCTTACACTTCTCTACTTGGCTACACCCTTGAGCTTACATGACTTGATGCTTTTGCAAGGCTTGATGTATGGTTGTGCATCAAGCCATATATCCCCTACACTATACTTTCAAAACTTGATTTTTTCACATCTTTTTGCATTCATTTGCATTTTCTTGATTTTTCACTTAAATGATAATAATTTCAAACTCCTTTTGATCTACTTTAACCTTTCAAAAATCCTCAAATTATAATGTTACTTTCATGTAAGCTTGTAAGCATTCGATGAATCTCTTGGTCTTAATTTGATCTTGACCAACTAACTTTGAATTGTTCTTTGATTTTATTCTCTCTCCTTGATCTTGTCCTTCTTACATTGATAGATTCGTATCATTTCTTCCTACTTGAAATTGATTTATCTTCGAATCATTACTTGCATTATAACACAAGTAAGGGTCCTCATAAAAATGGTAGAAAACCAATTCACTGGCCTCAAAGATTTTAGGACCATCTTATTTCTTGCGTTTGCCTTCTTCCTTCTTTTGTTCACATTTTGTC
The DNA here is from genome assembly GCA_026120185.1 of Voacanga thouarsii. Lineage (NCBI taxonomy): Eukaryota > Viridiplantae > Streptophyta > Magnoliopsida > Gentianales > Apocynaceae > Voacanga > Voacanga thouarsii. The sequence goes on from JANUWF010002273.1 coordinate 2,129,025, forward strand.
TTTTTATCCGCCCTCTTGTTTGTGCAATTCTTTTTACCTTTCCTTTTTGTCTTGTCTTTGTGCCTTGTCTTGCAAACTCTTATTCTCCTCCTCTTGTTGATGTAAGTTTTCTTCCAAGGCATCAGTGTTTAAGGATTTCCTAGCCACTTCAATTAATAAAAACACTTGACCCTTAACAATTCCATTATCCCCATGAGCCTCTCATTCTTCTTTCTTTTACCCAATCTCTTCATTTTGACCCTTTCTTTTTTGTGTTTATTGGTTTGGCCTATTTTTCTCATGCTGATTTTCACTTCCTTATTTTGATAAGTCTTGACTTTTGCTTCTTCCTTTAACTTGTTCTCTTCCCCAAGTTCTTGTGTTTTTCTTTGGTCATTGTCTTTCTTCTCCTCTTATTGATAAAAGCCAACTTCTAAAGCTTGAGTGTGCAATGAGCTGTATCAAACCTACACCTCATTAGGTTCTTCATTAGCAACTAATTTGATCCTATTTTGGCTCACAATTTAACAAAAAAATCATTGTTCAAGAGGACCCAAAAATAGAACACAGAAGAATATCAAAATAGGGAAACCAATTCTTGAAATTGGTTATCCAATCTCTTACCTCATCCATAGTCTAAGAACCCTAGAAAAAGTTGCAACCAAAACCTATAAATTAATGGAATTGGTCTTTTTCAAAGACATCTTAATACCAAAATCCTAGTAAAGAGATTAGAACCCTAGGGATCAAAATTTGAAGACACCTAATTTGATTCCTAACTAGAACCTTAGAGTAACTAAGAATCTAGGACCTAAAATTAAAGAAACAAATTAAATTACCAAGGAATTTAGAGATGTGCAAAGGCTTGACTAACTCTCTTGTTAGGTCTTGAATTTATGCAGAAAAAAGAGATCAATGCACACAAATTTCCCAATACCATTCAAATGATCATTAAAGTTATTTTATTCTCTCCTCAAAAAGAATCTTTATACAAGCTCTACCCTAAGTTAATTGCAAGTAAGTCCTTAGAGTTTTAGATACCTAATTACATGTCCTAAGGCTTTTAAAGTAAATATAAAATGTAGGAATTGAAATAAGTTGAAAATAAGAATTAAAACAAAGTATAGCAAAACATGCTGTCTAGGAGGGTGCATTGTCTGGCAAGCTTTTTTTCCCCCTTAAAATTTGATACACACACGGCATCATGCATGTCCATACATGATATTGTGCAAGACTTTCAAAGCTTGCACAACCTAATGCTTTTGCATGACTTGATGTACGGTTGTGTACTAAGCCATGCGTCCCTTGCATTATGCTTTCAAAACTTGATTTCTTGACTTCGTTTAGGCCTTTATTTGCAACTCATTGAATCTTCACTTCAATGATGATCATCTAAAACTCCTTTTCATCTACTTTAACCCCCAAAAAATCCTCAAATTCTAATGCTTCCTTCATGTAGGCTTGTAAACGTTCGAAGAATCTTTTGATCTTTGAACTTGACCAAGTCACTTTAAGTTGTTCTTTGATCTTTAGTCCCCCTTTTTGAGTCCTTCTTGCACAATGGATTCATATCAAAAGATTTTGAGGAAGAAGACTCTAGGGTCTTAAGCATTGGAGGCGAGTTCCTACGAGTATTTTGATTTTAATTTGTTTAAAAGGTGTGTAGGTAAGTGTTATAATTTGCATTCTTTTCCTACTTTAAAAAGTATTAACCTAGTGTTATTGGTTTAATTGGGAAATATCATCAGCAATTTGATTGTGAAGTTTCTACTTCTTTTGATACAAAATAATTCATGTAATTATCTGAGTTAGATTGATAGTTCAGTTTCTGATAGGTTGACAGAGATATGTGGTTCTATTATCCCCATATTTGTTAATTACTATTCTATAATTTAAAATTTTAGATTTTTGAATAAATTGAGAATGAGTATGGATACTTTATAGTGAGTCTACGAATAACATTACATTGTCATATGTGTTGACTGTGAAAATTTTCATGTTAGATTATTGCTCATGGATGCAAGGATGGGGATAGAAATAATATGTTTTGAGAATTATGAAATTCTAAAATTCTATTGAATTAATTAGAACCTTTCTAATGGATATAGTAAGTATCAATTTGACCTTCCTAGGAGGATAAATAGCTAAAATTGATATCAACCACTCTTCCCCCAACTCAAAAATTCATGAACTTTAATTTGATCTATGTAGAAGCTATGTTGTGTGGTTTGTTAATGCCAAGTTCTATTCAGTTTCTATAGGTATACTATCTCAATTATTTGATCTTTGTATTTGAAAAAAAAAAAGAAGAAGAAAGTTTTGTTTCAATTTCTGTTGCATGTTCTGTGTTCTCTCTCTTAAAAAAAAAAAAAAATGAGTTGGATATGTTTCATTGATTGGAGCTAATTATCTATTATTTGGAGGTTTTTTTAGATTTTCTGTGATTTGAACAAAAAAAAAAAAAAAGTTGGATTCCTTTATGAAACTTATAGGTTTTTAGATTTCCATGAGATTTTGTTTTTCTACCACTTGTTTTGATTCTACACCAGGGTAGACTTTTTCTCTCAAAAAGAAAAGAAAAAAGAATGAAAATGCCAAAGGCTAGCGCTTTGGCCGCCCAACAACCCAGGTGCTTGGCAAGGTTGCATGGTAGGTAGCCATTGCAGGGACTTTGATTTTATATAAAGATTTTTTTTAAATGGTATCACGCATATTGTTTCCAAATATATATATATATATATATATATATATATATATATTATTTAGTTCCAACTAGCCTTTTTACATTGCCATTTTATGTGCATATTTTACTAAAGGTTTAATAACACGTATAATTTTCTTACTTCCAAGAGGATATCTTAACTATTTATTGAGCTACTATATCTCATTTTATTCAACATGTTACAAATGTTAGTCAAGAATTTGATGAGGATTATGGAGATTTTGGTGACAATTGCACTTAGAAGTTGGTAGACTTAGTTGGAGTTAAGACTTGTATCTTTAGCTGGATAGCTTGTTAACTTACCCACTTTAGTTATTGAAAGCCTATTGGGATAAGTCTATTATTATTTTTGGAATAAATTGGTATAATTGTTATGAACATGACATTTTATTATAATAGTAGATTTATTTCCTTTGAGATGTTGGATGGTAATATTAAATGTTTTGGTGAGTTACTTTCTTTTGAAATCCTTGAACTCTAGTTTAAGCAGTTGGACAATTTTTTTAATTTTAGAGGCTTGGCATTCCTACGTATTATTTGGACTCATCTAATTTACTCATAATAACAATATTTAGGAAATCAATTTATAACTTAATCTTTAATGTATTAAGATAAATTTAAGATTATTTATTGTTCATATGTTAAGTTCCATGTAAATTCAATCTACTATTATTAGCCCAAAATATTATTAGTCCAAACAAAATTAATTAAATTATAAATGATTATAAAGTCCAACTTAAATGTCATCATCTCTTTTATTATTTAATTTTCTAAATTTAACTTATTAATTTCATAGCTCGCATATTTTGTTTGAATGTCCAACCATAGTATAACTAGAGATGTCAATTTCCTAATTTAAATAGAGAACTTGGCCCAACTTAGGCTTATTAGATCGAGAATTTCCTTACTCTCGCCCGGGATGGGATTAGGTCCTATCTCTTTTATTATTTAATTTTCTAGACTTAACTTATCAATTTCAAAGCTTGCATATTTTGTCCAAAGGTCCAATAATAATTGTTAGTTTGTGCTAGTGCAATGCTATGATGGGGAAGAAAATGAATCCAATGATCAACCAAATTTTAAAATAAAATACCAATTTAACTCACATACACATACAATTAGACAAGTATATCTATCATGTAGTATATTGAGTGTATTTGGTAAGTTTTGAGGATCCTAAGAAATGGCATGCCAACTACCCTTACTCCACCTAAGTTCTATTGTTCAACTAACTAAAATAAGAAGTAAAAATAACTACCACTAATTAAGGACAAAAGAATACCACACAAAATACATCAACTCAATTTGAAGATAAAGACTATAATTAGCCATGTAATTATAAGGCAAGATTCAGGTACGAAAAGAAAATTAGCCATGTAATTGAACAAGAATTCCCCCAAGAATACTCAAATATAGAACATTACTCAATCAATTGAGAACAAATTCAAGCATTGGCTAGATTTCAAAAATAAAGTAAACTTCACTCTCTCTCGAGTAATAAATCTCCTACTATTGGACCCAACTCATAAATATTTCTATCATACAAATCAAACCTAAGGATGCATAAACTCAAGGAAATCTAATTATAAGCAAAAAAGACCTAGAATCCCTATCTATTGGTCCAAAACTTCATCTATCACTAAGATCTAAATCCCTCAAATCTTTTCTCAAGTTCATTAAGGGAAAATAAATATATTTCATTAATGATGGGGGCTAAATTCACATATATTTTTCTAGGTATTTAAGGTTCTTTTGTGATACTTTTCATGCAATAACTAGTCATATTCCTTCCTATTTGATATTTTGCCTTTGAAAAGGTATTTTGATGATTTTATGTAGAATTAGACGAAAAAGAAAAAACCATCATCATTGCACTGCACGGCCGGTGCCGGCCTTAGTCTGGAAAACATGAGAAAACGGCCGAAAATAGAGCACATTGGGACACGAATAGAGCACGGCCAGCGTCGGTCATAAGGGACTGAGCTGGCGTCGGCCCAATGAGGTTTTAAGGCGGCGGATTTCCTTTTCAGATCAGATTTTGACAATTTTAGTTGGATTCTTTTGAAAACTCTTTCAATGACAGAAAATGAATCTTGTAGGCACTTTTTGGCATTAGAACTCCTATAAATACAAGAGAATAACATTGTACAAATGAGTTTTCATAATTTTTAATTCTTTAATGTAATATCTTTAAAAAACTCCTAGAGAAATACCAAGATTTAGGAGGATCAAAATGAGAATTCTTGGAAAAGAAAAAGAGATTACTTAAGAAGGTTTCAAGGAGGAAGAAGAAGGCTTACTTGTCTATGAGTGGTCTCTTTTTCTCTTCTTTGTAATTTATTGACAATTTGATATTAATATTTTAATTGTCTTTAGAGGATATTCTTTTGGATTCATGATTTTGTATTGATTTTAGTTCTTTGATCAATTATTATTATTCTTGATATTTGATTATTTATTTCAATCAAGGAATTAATTTATTGATTCTTATTGTTAACTTGCTTGCAAAATAGGTTGATAATGGTTTTAATTTAATTAATTTCATATTTGTTATCTCTTAACTTACTTGTAAAATAGGTTAATTGTCAAGAACTTGAGTAATCAAAGATTAGTTGATGATTGCTAGAATATAGATTTATTGGCTAATTTCATTCTTTAAATCATCTAGACATAAAGATTTATATAATGATTGATTTTAATGTATCTTTTGGGTAAATTGGTTGAGATATAATATATTCACTGATTTAATTAAAAGATAGTAATTCTATGAATTGAAAATGAAGTGGGTCTACTTTAATCTTTCATGATGCCAAGATACTAATAAATTGAGAGAATAGCAAGTTAATCATTATTGTGTATTCAAGAATTTCTATCTATTTACGTGTCTTTTCTCATTGTTCTCACTCATTGATTATCCTTGTGACTTTTCTTGTGTGACTTGACCTTTTCTCTAGTATATTAGACTAGTATTTTATTTATTTCTTCTTATTTTATTAGCTGAATAATAAAGATTTGGGTAAAGTAATGTGGGAGCCTAAGTTCTTGTGGATTTGATATTTGTTATTTCTTATACTATATGATGGGTATACTTGCATGTATATGTGATTTTAGTGATTAGTATTTTAATTAAAGCTTGATTAATTGTGAACTTTGTTGATAATATTTTCTACACTAAAAAACACGCATCAATCAACATAAAAGCGAACTCATCTCATGCATCCTTTCTCCAGTTTAACATAAGAGAATTACCTAATTAACTAATTCAATCAATCAAAACCTAAGTGACAAATTACTAAAAATAAACATCCAATATAAGAATAAATCAGGGTACAACCCTTTAATTAAAACTCAAATAAAATAAATACAATATTCACAAAATTGAATCACAAAAGTAAGAACAGAAAAACTCATAGACAAGGTTTCTCTTCTACTTTGCAATCTTCTTTTGGGTTGCTTTTTTCTCCTCAAATCTCTCATTGATTTTCTCTTCTCCTCTCTTCCTTGTGTTCCCAAGGGATTTTTTAGATGATTTTTGTAAGTGGCTTTCTCTTAGACTCTTAAAAAATGAAGTATTTATAGGTTCCCTTTCGAATCCCTAAAATCCGTAAAAACCGATGTTGCACGACATCATGAAATGTAGTCTACACAGTGTCATGTATGCTTTGATCATCTAATCTTGGCTCCAAACAATGTCATGAGATTTGTTGTTGTCGCGTGCTGGAATACTTCACGGCGACGTTAAGTGTGATAAGCATGGCGCAAGGGAGCTCCAGATATTCTGCATCTTAATGACGCACGACGATGTGTAAGGTAATGGGCACTGTAACACCCCACTACCTAGGCCTAATAGGGCTGGGGATGTCGCCCCGTCTAAAGGACAATGGATCTTTATAACTAGGTCACACAATCAGAATAATAGAAATAAAACAATACTTTAAATTTAAAACCTATTACAATCTAAGAATTCAAAAATAAATCTAAAATAGAAATTGTTCACTCTCAACTCCCAAAGCATTACACAAAATAAATATCAGAAAATCTTCTAAGGTAGGCAACAACTAGCTATTCATCCTCACAGTAGGATCGACCTGAAATCATGGTAAAAAGGATGATGAGATAAAAATCCCAGTAAGTCCGTGTGTGCTTTGAGTGTCCAGTGAAAGAAGTTCGTGAATGCAAAATGTAAAATCTTCACAAGAGAAATACTGACAAGCAATAAATAATAGTCAAAATCAAGAGTGATATTTTGGCTTTTCCAACCATACAGGTACAATAAAATCAACCACTCAAAAGGGCGGCTATGGGTTACCATACGTTGGGCTCCATAACTATACAACAGTCAGAATGCTACACTTTGTGCAGACTGACAAAAGTAGGTGATTGGCTTATCGGATAAGATACTCTTCCTTCTCTATATCCAAACAAAACCGGTTATCCATTCATGCAACACACAGTCCATTTGACTGAAAACTACTAGCTTGGACTGGCATGACTTACTAGACTAACATCTTCTCCGGGAAGGACTCACCCCTCAGAGGTGGTCACCTATTGAGAGACTTACCTTAACCTTTCAAAGATTAGTCCTAGCAATCTACCCTTATTGAATACTCAACGTAATTTATTCCACTTTGTGAAAAATGAATAAATATAGTTCCACTTGAAAATGGCAATTAAGGATTTCCAAAGTTTGGGGCAAAACTAGTTTTAGAAAGAACTTTAGGGTTTGAGTAAAATTGCCCCTTGATTTTCAAATAATTTGTTTACCTGAAATGAGATAGGAGATAATCCTCAATTGCCTTTACAGAAGTGAGTGTCCATGCACTCTACATTTGGCTTGCTATAGTAATCATTTTGCATCAAACAGGTTTTATGTAGGAGTTTACCTGATCTTTTGCTCGAGATAAAATAAAGGTCTCCAACAGCTGACCTAACCCCGCCTAGGGTAAATATAAGTCATAATTAAACTCAAGCTAAAATTCATTTTCACAAATAATCTTAACTCAACTTACTACAATCATGATCCTAGAGTCCCAAGCTTTAAGGCTAGATAATAAATAAATAGTTTATAAGATAAGTCTAGTTTGGTATTAAAATAATTAGGTTTTTGAGAAATAGGTACTAATAAGTTGAAGGTTTAAATCTTGCTATAAATAAATTAAAGTTTATTTGATGAAGGGTCCTGAGTGGTATTATGTAAAATAATAATCTATTAATAATTAATTGTTAAAAAATAATTGGTAACTAAAATTAGTTGTAAGTAAATTTTAATGGTTTCGATTGAAAGATAATAAATAAATTTTAATAGTAGTTTTGAATATAAGACTTACAAAATTAATATTTTACCTATTATGAATATTTATAAAAAAGGCTTTATTATTATTTTCTATATATTTTATTTTATATAATATCTATATATTTTATTTCTTAAATAAAATCTATAATTTATTTGACTAAAATATCATTATTTTTTATAAGAGACCAAATCCACATTTCCTAGGGTTTTCAAAATTCACTAGAAGAAATTATAATAATAATCATTTTATTGATAGAATAAAATTAGCTTAGGGACAATAAGGTCATGATCATAATTTCTATTATTAACCATAATCATATACATACACTCTACACCAATCAACAAAACATCCAAATCATGAATAAAGACATAGATCTAAATTTACCAAAACATGATCCAAACTATACTAACATAAACATAATCATGGCCTTAACAAGAATACATGAACATAAACCCTATTCACCAAAAGTGACATAATCTCTAACATGCTTATTCAATCATACTACTCACGACATGAAGAGCATGCAATAAACCCTAAAAACGCGATGCAAGCAACTAAGACAAATCATCTCATGCATCAATCCCATCTCCATCATATACACACATTTATTCATGTTTTAATATCAACTTCAACACAACAACACATGCTCGAATCTCAATCATAATCCATCCCCTTTCTATATCATCATAGAGACATGAATTTAGAATTTAAAGAAAAGGTTGAAGAGGCTTACTTGATTGATGACTACCTTGGAGTAGTTTCGAAAGGATCCTTACTCTTAGGAGACTTGATCCGTCCAAGAGAGAAGAAGGAAATATGGCCATGATTGAAGTAACCATTCGGCCAAGAGAGCGAGAGAGAGAGAGGGGGGGGGAAGAGAAAAAGAGAGTTCATTAGTATGCTTATATATACCTATATTCATTAGGAGTTGGAGATGAGTGAAGATGGAGGTGATTGATCATGCTTACCTTGAAGGTGTTCTTGAGCCTTAACGAAAATACTGGTTTTTTTATTCAAAAGAGAGATTTTGATTTCGGTATTTGATGTTAAAAATTGTAGAAGTGGTTTCAAGGGGTTGAGTAGGTGTGATCTGGAGTTTTTGGAGAAGGTTGGAGAGGTTTGGAGTGGTCTTAGGCGAGGGAATGCTAGTAGGTATTCTTGGTTTGGAGAGAATAGAGAGAATTTGATTGAAGCTGGCCGAAATTCTGTGAGGATAGGATGGCCGAATTGTTTGAGAGGGTTTTGACAATTGAATTTTCTGGTTTGAGAGGAAAAAAAAAGCTGGTTGTTTGAAATCCAAAAAGAATATTTTAGGAAACCAATTTTGGAACAAAATATGGTAAGAAAATCTTGGTCAATGGAGAGCTTTTGGAAGCTTCAATGGCCGACTGTTTGTTTGTGATTTTTGTTGAGATGAATGATGGTTGAAAGAGCTTTAGAGTGGTCGAAAATATGATGTACAAGAGTGAAGGAATTTTCTGGTTGTTTGAGGTTTAATTCATGGAAGGTTGCTAAAATAAATTGCTGAAATTTTGGATTTCAATCAATGGTTTGATTGGAGTGATTGATGGAGATATTTTAGGACAGTCATGGGACTGGTTTTCGAGCAGAATGCTGGGGAAGATGATGAAGCTCAGTTCATAACTATTCAAGAGGAGTTTGTACAGAAAAATGGTGGAAGTTTCGGACAATGCTGAAGAAGGAACAAAGATGAAAAATCCTGAACAGATTTTCACAAGTTTGCTAGAAATTTCTGGATAGATTTTGCTGCCATTTTTCAGTCAGTTTGCAGAAGATTTGAAGGGCCATTCAGAGGTCCTTCAAGGCTGGTTTCTAGCCTTCTTTATGGAAGAAAAATGAGGTTAAGTTGCTGGGTGAAAAACTGGAAGAAACAGTTTGGTTTTGGCTTATCAATGCTGCAAAAAATGTCCAGAAAAATTTCTGGTTTGCACAGATTTTTGAGCAGCTCGATTTGGCTGGAATGTTCAGTCCTCAAGCTAAGTGAAATGGCCATTTTTCTGGCAGCATTTGGGACGAAAAGATGGCTGAAATTTTTGACACTTGGACTGAACAAGAAGTTGGAAAAATTTCAGTTTACAACATGAAGAAAATAAACACAGCTAGATTAGAGTTTTGAAGGTCTAACCATGGAGATTAATTCTCTTGGGAACCTTCCAAACCTCCTCCCCATTTTTGGCCAACAAGATAACTCATATGGACATTTTCGAAATCTTCATATCACAGAACTTCGCTGAAATTTTTCTGGAATAAAATTGACTTGGATGAATTAATTAACCTAATTGATTAAGAATTAAGGAAAGCTATAGATCAAGAAGGGTATGAACCCCTTAGAAATTTTTGTAGGGCACAAGAGTAGGATTAGAGCATTCCTATCATGTCTCCCCTAGGACAACTCTCTTACTCTTCCCTAAAGCATGCAAAGGCCGAAATATAGCCTTCCCTAACAAAAATAAAATTTTAATCATGCTAAAACTCTAATGATGGAATTTAAACTCAAGATCTCAAGAATTAATTTCAAAGCTCCAACCACCAAACCATAACAACTCTTGTTCCTATTTTCTCTCCCAAATATTTCTCGTATTTAATCCTCAAGCTATCTCCCTGTTTTTATCTCAAGCAAAAATTACCATTTTTCCTTTAGTACTTAATAAACACAATTAAGCCTTCTAGACTATAAATCACATATCTAAAGCACATAAAATCATATAAAATATATTTATACATGCAATAAAATATGATATGCATCCTAACCCCCTTACTCTAAGGTTGGTTTCAACTAGGGTTTCACAGGCACAATGCTATCGACTCCCAAAATGTCGACTTCTGAAATTTAGAAGCTGCACTTGAGCCGAATGGTATCATGTCTCATCAGTTTGGCTATTTTTTTTTCAATCTTTTTCTCCTTGAATTCTTGTCTAATCTCAACCTTTTTATCCTACATAAAACAAGGAGAAAATGTGGGATTTAGTAGCAATCTTAGAATGTATTTTAGAAACTTTAAAGTGTTAATGATATGTAAAATATGCACATAATATGCAATTATCACACCCCTACGCTTAAACTTTTGCTTGTCCTCAAACAAAGTATCAAAATTAAAATGCTCCAAGTAAAAAGCATATATAAAGAGTGGATTTTTGGCATTAATGACTGCTATTGGAAAATATATTCATTTTTTATTGAGATGAGAATTCATTTCAAGATTATTCACCTAGGCTAAACTTGTATAAACATATATATTCGAATAGATAAAAATAAAACCATCAAAATTGAATTAAACAAGTTCATGTCTTATTCAACAAGTGTCATCCACTTTCTTAAGTCAAGAATATGCTTAAGTGATTCACATAAGTAGGGAATAATGAGTTATTTAAGTTCTTTGACTTCCAAAAGCTACTGTATCATAGGTAGTAAATAGAGGATTTGTCTATAAACTCACTTTTGCAAATAATGTACGTACCTATTAGAGATGGATAATAAAGATATTTTAGCTTCTACATTACTCTCATTGGACTCTTATTTCTTTCAAAGTAAGGTAATGTAAATGCCTATTTAAGATAAAATGATTGATTTTCAGCTTTTACAATACCTTACTTCAATCACTTATAAAATATCCAGTCAAAATAAACTCATTCCAAGTTTTTACGTAAGTGGAATGGACGGGAAAAAGAAAAGAAATGGAAAGAAAGAGGCTAAATAAATTAAGAAAATTAAAAGGAATTCAGTCAATGCCATATCTATACAACTTCACATCAATAATTAACCAATTGCACAATTCAAATCAAACTCCTTTACTCAAACGCATAACACCATTCTTTTCATCAATCCCCTCGGAGTTTTCACAAAATTAACAAAGATCCACCAATCAAACCCAACTCCTTTTCGTAAAACTCTTATTCACAAATTTCCCAACACTGATCCATTATAATCCAATAATCATAATTCAACCAAAGCAGTTAAACAACAACCAAATATCACAAATTATTGAATAGTCAAAAACTAAGATAGCTCACAAATTCCAAATTGCTGAAAAGTAAGTTATGGCAAAAATCCCAACTACACCAAGTACTTAATACAACCCCTTCAATCAATTCATCCAACTCACCTCAATATAATCCTATTAATCAAATATAGCTCAATACAATTCCAACTCAAGCAGAATAGCATAAAGAGAGGACAAGCCAATTCACAAAATTCAAAAGAAATAAAATAGCTCATAGATCACTAATAAAACCAACAAGCTCAATAATTCTTAATTAAGCTCTATTATCAACTATTCAAAATAGAACCCATAATTCTAAGTATTTAGAGTTCACCAGAAGTAGCCTAATATGTTCCTAATTTGTTTTTAGTTGGTTACTGGCGGCCGTGATTCCGCTATGAATATAAAGCTTAATCAGCTCAATTTCTTTTAATAAACTGCTGTAGAGTGATTACTCAAGGTTTATATCATTAAAAAATCACAAATGGGTGAAAAGCAGTGAACGAATACGATTTAAAATAGTAGATTGAAGAAGAGAGAAATAGTGTGGATGTTTTGAATTGGTAGAAAATGGTGGAATTTCGCTGGTAAGATGAATGTACGGAGTGATTTAAACAATGGGTCAAGCAAAAGATTGCACGGTGATGATGAATGGAGATGAAATAGTGCTCACTATTGAACGGTTTTAGAGGTTTAGAGGAAAATGGCAAAAGTTAATCTGTTTTATTTTTCTGAGATTAAAAAATGCATGACACCATGGCATATGGCTTGCACATTGCTATGGAGCTGCAAAACTTTGAAACTTGAAACCAAAACGATGTCATTGTAATTATGAACATGTGCACGATGCCATGAGAAATAACCTCCACAGAGCTATGCAAAACTTTAAACACTGTGATTTTTTGAGTAAACCGACAATATTTTCATCCAAGTAAGATGCATGGTGATGTTGTGCATGATTTGTACAACACTATCGGCTCCCAAGACTTTAACTTTTTCTACAGTATTGTAAGCCACAGTGCTGTGCACTTCCAGGAAATACAAAAACACACTTAACAAAACAATAAAGTAATTAAAGTAATGACAAAAAAAATAAAGCTGAAATATATATAATCACAAGGCTCCATGAAAAATAACATAACAAAGGAAATGCCTCCAAACATAATAAACTAAATAAGGTAAAATGTCTAACTAAGACTCATTGGCAATAAAACTTATTAAAAATAGAACAAAACTAAAACATCTAAAACTAAACAATTATTCAAGTGTAAAGTATAGTAGAAGAAGATTAAGGTTTTCTACGTTCATCATGTAGATTACCTTTAATGTTCGTAGGCATAGTTCTCATAGATTTTTCAGCAAGTATTTTTGCAAGTTGTCCAATTTGGCTTTCGACGTTGTAAATTGATGCTTCTTGGTTTCTCATTGATGCCTCAATACCTTGAAAGTAAGTATCATGGAAATCACCAACTTAGAAATTAAGTCTTCTAATGATGGCTTTAATTGTGCTTGTGGAAATGGTGGAGGTTATGGTGCACGAAATAGTAGAAGGGGCTTGAGGTCTTGGAGTATTGTTTAGCTTGAACTTCTTGAGGTCTTCCTTAGTTTTGTCCTTAATTGTTCCAAGAAAAATTGAATGATTTCTCTAATTTGGATTGTAAGTTTTAACAAAAAAAAAAAGTGTGACCTTGTCTTCCATTCCCTATGTAATACACATGCTCAACTAGTTACTCATTTCCAACTCTTATTCTTTAACATTTTTTATTAGGGTTTCATTCTTCACAAAAATCATACCTATGAACTGTGTAGTAGAATTGTGATTCATTTTATCCACTTTCTTTGTAAGTGCTTCCAACTTAGCATGCTATTGTATCCATATTAGACATTCTTTAAATTTTAGCCTTTGATAGTTGCATTCCCCAAGAATAGTTGTTCAACGAGATATGTTCCATTAAATCAAAAAGTTCTTTTGGGGTTTTTCAAGAAGCAGTTCCTCTTAATAAAGTATCAACTATTTGCTTAGCAGAAAAACTCAATCCATTACAGAAAGTTAACATTTGCAAACCTATATCAAAATCATATTGAGGACATTTTCTAATTAACTCCATATTTTGAAGATATTGCAACTATCTCAACAATCTATTCTTCCAAAAGAGATCATAACTAACTCGGGTGCCTCAGGCTCACATATCATATCTACCTTAATATCTAGCTCTATAAGGTTTTCTACTTGTAAATCTATAGCTGTAAACTCTATCATATGTTCTACGATAAACTATGCTATGTTCCCCTAAAAATTCTGATACCAATTGTATCTTCCAAAACTATTCAACCTAAGCTCTGATACAAATTGTAATACCCCACATTAACCGATTGTAGTGGGCCTTATATTATGGGATGTCGCTTCTCTAATATGCCAGACAAGGGATTTTTATAACAATCTTAGCTCAATATGCAGTGGAATTGTTCAAAAACTTTATATTAAAAACACAAAAAATGCATAAGGTTCAACCTTTGATACATGAGTTCAAAAGGAAACAAGTCTGCTAGATATGTACATACTTCCTTCAAAGCTTTATGTACAATCTCTTATACCTCCACGATTAGTTTGAATCTTCAAGAGTCCATTGTTGCAATCCAAACTCTAAAATTTTGAATAAAGGAGATAGTACACGTACGAGTATAAAATTCAGTGAGTCCCATGTGTATTAGTGTTTTTCTATGAAAATAGCTCAAAAATCAAGCAATATTCAACATGAAGGTAAGACAATATATTTGAGACCTTTGTGAAAGAGGTATAATTAGATAACAAGGATTTATTCTTATAGATATGTAGGATGAAAAACTCATGGGCCATTTTTTGAAAAATAATGTTTAAGATTTCATGAGGCAAGACATGCTAATTTATGATCCATGTATGAGAAGAACTCAATGAATTCCACCTAACAAGATGCAGGAATTACTTATTGCTTATGCCAGGAAGACATGATATTGCTTACGTCATGAATTAGCTAATCCCAATATCCTGTCACCATATTCAGAGTAAGGCGAATCCCAGAATTAATTAGGTTATTTAGAATCATCTATCTCTAACGTAGGTTAGTACACAATGAAAAGCTCTCGCTAAGTACTCAACATTCACATGTTATATATGTTTTGTTCAAGTGAAAGAAAAGGTTTGTTACCCCTTTTTACCATGACTTGTCATCTCATGCAATACATGAAGAAAATGTCACAAAACATGGCTTTAACAAATAGTAAAAACATGCTCAAACTTTTAACAAGAAAATAATTTAAAAGGTTCATAATGTCTATGATTCTTAAAAGCATTGAATAAAATACTTGCACTCAAATGGTTTAGAAATCCATTAGCTACAACGGAGTTTGAAAACCAAAGGACTCACATGTCCATGATTTATAAAATGTTCACTTATAAATAATTTAGGAAAC
Source organism: Voacanga thouarsii (assembly GCA_026120185.1). Classification (NCBI taxonomy): domain Eukaryota; kingdom Viridiplantae; phylum Streptophyta; class Magnoliopsida; order Gentianales; family Apocynaceae; genus Voacanga; species Voacanga thouarsii. The sequence goes on from JANUWF010002273.1 coordinate 2,144,470, forward strand.
CATTAGTTGAGAATTAAGTTTCATAAACAAATAGACTTGTTTTGCACAAAATGCTCACGAGCGAGTTTAACAGAAAAATGCCTTGCTAAAAAGGGTCTGAAAATCAAGGAACTTGTGTGAAGCACAAAATATAAGATTTAATGTATATATTGAAGCTTCATTATACATATATCTTAAGAAAAAGAGTATACATTAAAATTTAGCAATCAATGCTTTCAAGTTAAAAAAAATGCTCACACTTGAAAATATAAAGAAAACATTTAGCTATCTATATATAAAAAAAAAAAAAACACTTAACAAATCAAGAGTTTTAAAACCCAAGGGACTAACATAAAGCGTAATAGTTCTCAAGTCACTTACATAAAATATTCATATCCAAATATAATGAGAAACATTTAGCTTTGTCACAAAAAAAAAAAAAAAAAACTCAGCTATAACAAGGTTTAGAAAGCCGAGGGACTCACCTTGACAATCTTTCGTTCACTTGCTCGCAATTGCTAGTTTAAGAATTCCTTACATTTGACCCACCTACAACAAGGCATTATATAATCCAAGATGCATAAAGCATCTTATATTAAAACAATGATACAATAAACTTATTCTCTTCCTAATCTCCATGACTTAAAATATACTCAGGTTCTCAAGGATCACAACTGGTTCTTGGAACAAAATGGATTAGAACAATTCATATTTCTTATAAGTAAACTAGAATTTTAGTAAATGGTAGCTTTTTTTGTTTCTATCATAACTTTCTACTCATAGTTCCAAATCATGTCAAATTGATCCCAAAATACTTCTAAAACTATTAGCAACAATTTTCAATTCATAAGGCTCTAGAATACAAAATCAATTGTTTTGTTTATTGTCCCAACAGCTGGGTTCATTCATTTACCAAAACAGAATTTTCTAATTGTGTTTATATATTGCACAAGCTATATCTTTTATTCTTCTACAGAACATACCCTATCTAAAGCATCTTAACTCGTGTTTAACATTTATACAAGTGTGATTTAAGCTGCCTTTTAGCTCAACTTCTTAAAAACATTGAAAAAAAAAGTGGTCAATCAGCATTTTCCATAGGCAACTCTAGTCCCTTTAATTTTGTGCATTCCTTTGCACTCAAAATTCCAGAAAACTAATTCTTAACCTTTCCTAACACTTCATGCTGCAATTAGGTTCAATTAGTTCAGAGAAATATCCTGCAAACATATCAAATCACTTGCAACAAACTAGGAAACAAAATTTGTCGAGTATGTATTCATTAATATATGGTCAACTTTAGTTCTTCATTTAACACCACCTAAACATAAACTAGTTCAGCGCTTTTTCCAGCATTTTCTTCACAAAAAAACACACTAAATGAAAGTTAAGAACACATAAAACAGCCCCCAAACATGTGGTGCACACAGCTACAATAGCCAGGTTGCAAACAAAAATTTGACTTATGAACACAACTTTGGGTTTTGCAATTTTCTCCAACAAAAGTTATACCAAATGAATGCCCTTGAGGTACTAAACAACTTTTGTCCTAAGGGAGGAACTTCTTATTTAATTAATGGATTGAAATCAAGGCTTAAAGGTGGCTGAAGTTGATGTTCATTGTTGTTCTCCCTTGATATGATCTTGGGAAGTACCAAAATTGTGGATTGAACTTAAGAACAAGAACCCAAACAAATTCACACACAAGAACACCAAAATGATAGAAAATTAGCATTCTTATGATAATGTGAATCTATCATATTTCAAAGACACCTTAACACCCTAATCTAACCAGAGATTAGAACACTAAAGATATGAGTTTGAAGGCACCTAACTCAATCTTATCAAATACACTAGATAACCTAGCACATAAGAATATAAATGAAATTGAGATTATCCCTTAAGATTGAGAGACAAGATCAAAGGTGAGATTAAATCTTTTGATTTAATCTCGATGTTTATGGAAACCACACAAGAAGAACACCCTTTTCAAAGCTCTCAAAGAGTTCTTGAACTCTCAAATATTTCATATATATCCAAAGGTTGTTTTTACAAAGCTATAAGAGCATATTTATAGTTGTCTTGACTTAAACTACTTAGCAACTAATCATAACTATTAAATGGCCTTAATACAAGTGTTAAGGCCCCATTACATGCCTTAAAATAGGTTAAAACATAATAAAAGTCGTGGAACTAAAATTACAATTGAAAATAAGAAAATTTACAAAAGTTCAGAACTGGCCTGAATAGGGCCAGGTCGACTCTAGCACACGGAACCAGTGCCGGCTCGATTCTGTCCAGGATAAACACGACAGAACTTAGCCAAAACCAGGCAATGCTGGGTCAGTCGTTCTGGGCAGCCTCTCTTGCTTTGATGCACTCCAATCCCTACTCATTTGACCTCTATTCATTTTCCAAATGAAATGTTGGTCGTCTCGAGCTCTTCTTGTTAGTTCTTTGGTCTTCAATTCTTATTTCAATATTGGCTTAATTCTCTACAAGGATTGTTGTTCCTTTTGTGTCCCATTTACAGCTCCCTTCACTACCCATCTTTTGACAATCCTTTTTACTCTTGGCCTGTATGCTTGGATGGTTTGAAAATCCTCCTAAAACCAAGGAGACTTGAAACAAGTCTTGACTTTTCATCCCCCTTCTTTAGATGTGCCTTGTTACGTGGACAGATTCCTATCATTTTCCCCTTCTTTAGGATAATTCATCCTTTAATCAATGTGCCTTGTTGCTTGTATGGATTTCTCTGCATAAGAATTCAAACAAGAGTTTGTATGTGAAAGTAAAACTTCAGGCTTTTACTCCACAACTCCTACCTTGTTTCCTCTCTTCTCAACCCAATTTTTCACTCTCACCTTACTTCGCTCTTTTCCTTCACTCTTGTTGTTTTCACCTCTCCAAACCTAAGTTGGCATTCTTGTTTTACCTCCTTTCTCCCTCTTGTGTTCTCTCTCCTCCCTTGTTTTTACTTGTATTTGGAGCTCTAACCTCTCTTTTTCTTCTTTTGTTCTTCTCTCAATTTCTCTCCTCTATTGCTCTTGTTTTTCCCTCTCTTGCTTTTCCCTCTCTTTTTGTTCTCTTCTCTTTTTATCTTCCTCCCTCAAAATATTTTGATCTTTTACGATCTCACTTAGGAATATAGGGAAAAGTATAAATTTCTTTCCATCCTTACGCAAAGAGTAAGTATTTTTCTTTCTATGGTGAACTACCTCCCTATCATATAGCCAAAGCCTTCTTAACAATATATGCCCAATATGCATGAGAAACATATCACAGATCACTTCATCTTTATATCCCTTTATGACAATTGTAACATTGACTTTTTTGTTCACCTTTACTTCACCACAATTGTTCAATCATTGAAGCTTATAAGGTTTAGGATATTTCAAAATTTCCATTCCTAATTCTTCCACCAATATAGCACTAATCACGTTTTTACAACTCCCTCTATCAATAATCAAGCTATACGGTTTTTCTTTGATTTAACACCTTGAATAGAAAATATTTCTCTTTGTATATTCTCTTTTCTTTCAACCACACAAACTTCAACAATTTCATTCATAACATCAATTAATACACATGGTTTCTCAAGTGTATCCCCATCTCTTCTATCTACTCTATCTCCTCCACTAGATTTGGTATCATTTTGTGAAGTTGAACTAGATGCTTCATTCTCACTAATTTCACTCATTCTAATTTGCTTTTGCACCACTTCTAGATAACTCATCTTTTTCTCCTCTTGTGGATGTGAGCTTTCTCCCACTTCATGAGTACTTGAAGCACTTTGGGAACCTTCATCCGTAGCACATAGTTACTTCCCTCCTACCTCTTTCCTTGAATGCATTTGCTCTTCAACAAATTTTATTCCATTTTGCTCAACTCCTTCTTACTCATTCTTCTCTAACACTCCCAATGGGTTTAACTCATCCTCTAGAAAGAATAGAATGCTATAATATTCCTTAGTCACTTCATTTGTTGAACTCAATGGATCCAATTCTTCTTTTTTCATTATCACTAAACTCCTCATCAATTTCATCAATATTTTTCTCAACTTCTTTGTGCACTGCTTTATCATTTTGATTGCGCATTTCTTGGTACTTGGCCTCATTTTCTAACTTCTCCTCATTCTCAAAGCCTTGTAATTCATCTTCTTACTCTCATCATCACCTTTTGTTCAACCTTCTCAATTGTTTCTTCATTTTCTTGCACTTCATAAAATCTTTCATATTCCAATTTATTTGGACAATTAACCTTTGTATGCCTTCTACTACAACAAATCTCACAAGTCAATCCTCTTCTACTCTTTTGTTGCACCATGATTGTAGAGGCTTGAAATTCTCCAATTTTTTCTTTCAACTCTTCTTTCTCCTTTAGTTGTTGTAGCAAACTTGGGCACCTATAATAATAATGGACATAACTCCTACTACTGTAACAATTATAACTTTTTTCCTCATGCACCATTTCTTCTGGTGTCTTATGCACTACGTTCCTCCCTATTTGTTTAACTCTTTTTGGACAATAATAGGAATTGTGATCAAAACTCTCACATATTTTGCACTCACACTCCCTCAAGTTCTTTCTCTCCCCATGGTTTATTGTTTTTTGTGCTCCTCCCACATAAACTTTCTCATCCTAATATTTCTCATTCCCATGTCCTTCTTCTTCATATTCCCAGTTTTGTTCCTCAAAACTACCATATCATTCACCACTCGAATAAGATTCTCCATTGTTTTCACTCCCCTTACTCCAATTTTCCATAAGACTCAAATTTTCACATTCTTGATCACTTTCTCCTAGGTTTCTTTCATAGCTATCATACTCTATTTCACTTGTACTTGGCCCCTCATCATGTTCATCCAAATATCCTATGCTCTTATAATCATCCTACTCATATTCTTACTCATGTTCATTATATTTCTCATAACTACTGCAAGACTTATAATTGTCATACCCTTCACTTTCACTCTGATTAGCCATTGTGAATTTTCTTTCAAGAGAAGTACTTATAAAATTGAAGTAGAAAACACAAGAAAAATTCCTCACTGCACTCTATCACGAGTTTACACTCAATTTTTAGTGGTCACTCTTCACTCGTGCTTGCACTCTTCTTGGCTTTTATCACAATGAACTTGCTCTCTTACCTTTTTCAAACTCTCAATTCCACACTCAAGTTCTTCCCAACTCTTTTCCACTTCAAAAGATTTTAGTTCTACTAGCCAAGTCAACTAAATTCCAAGGGATAAGAAAGCAAAGTGTCTTAAAGATAATTTATCAAACACTTGGTGTGCAATAAGGAAAATGCATGGATTTTCAGGAGTTTTAAACTAGGTGATGCCTATCACAACCTCAAGAACACAATTTAGCAATTAACAAGCACTTAAGGAAATGATGACACAAGCAAATTCAAAAAATAGAAGTTGGAGTTCAAGATGTACAAATGTTTCCAAACTTGATACAAATGCAATGTGAAAAATAAATCTTTTATCATCAACAAGAAGATTTACCCAACTAAAACACCAATTAACTTCACAATTGCACTCTACTAATCAAATTAATCATTATTCTTCATAAATGGAAGCTTTGGTAGTTAAGTATAAACAATCACAAACCATTGGAGCAATATGTCAAACACCTTAAGTGTAATCCCGCAACTCAATGTTGTACAACAAAATTTAGCTTATTTGTGCCCTCAAATCAACCAATTTTCAAACTAAAATAACTCCCTAAACATCAATATATCATATAGGGTCAAATTCATAACATTTTCATGGCACAATTTCAAGTTTTTGACATCCAAAAATAGTAAGAGAAAAAGTGACAATATTTAAAAATCAATAGATCTTGAAAAAGATTGTACCTTAGCCTAAAGAAAGTTGATTGATTAGAATCAACACAATGCAAGCTCTAATATCACTTGATATGATCTTGGGAAGCACCAAAATTGTGGATTGAACTTAAAAAAAAAAAACTTAAACAAATTCACACACCTAGAAAATTAACATTCTTGTAATAATATGAATCTATCATACTTCAAAGACACTTTAGCACTCTAATCTAACTAGAGATTAGAACACCAAGGATAGGAGTTTGAAGGCACCTAACTCAATCCTATCAAACACACTAGGTAACCTAGTACATAAGAATAGAGAGGGAGTTGAGATTATCCTTAAAGATTTAGAGACAAGATCAAATGTGGGACTAAATACTTTGATTTAGTCTTGATGTTTATGGGAATCACCCAAGAGGGATACCCTCTCCAAAACTCTCAAAAAGTTCTTGAACTCACAAATATTTCATATATCTCCAAAAGTTGTTTTTAAAAGTTATATGAGCATATTTATAGTTGTCTTGACCTAAACTACTTAGCAACTAATCCTAACTATTAAATGGCCTTAATACAAGTTTTGAAGCCCTATTACATGTCTTAAAATAGGTTAAAATATAATAAAAGTCATAAAACTGAAATCACAACTGAAAAGGCTTAAAACAAGAAAATTTGTAAAAGTTTAAAACTAGCCCGAATAGGGCCTGCATCAGCTCTAGCACACGGAGCCGATGCCGGCTCAGTTCTGTCCAGGATAAACACGACAGGACTGAGCTAGAATCGAGCCTTTGCTGGGTCAATTGTTTTGGGCCGATGCTGGGTTAGCTCTAGGCAGCCTCTTTTGCTTTGATACACTCCAACCCCTACTTATTTGACCTCCATTCCTTTTCCATGTATTCTTTTAATATTCCAAATGAAATGTTGGTTGTTTTGAGCTCTCCTTGTTAGTTCTTTGGTCTTCAATCCTTGTTTCAATGTTAGCTTAATTCTCCACAAGGATTGCTGTTCCTTTTATGTCCCATTTACAGCTCCCTTCACTATCTATCTCTTGACAATCTTTTTAACTTTTAGCTTGTATGCTTGGATGGTTTGAAAATCCTCCCAAAACTAAGAAGACTTGAAGCAAGTCTTAACTTTCCATCCCCCTTTTTTAGATGTGCCTTGTTGCTTGCACCATTTCCTATCATCTCCTTTCTTTCTCCCCGCTCCGATTTATTTTCTTTCTCCTTCCTTTTTCTTTCTTCTCCTAGTTTCTCTCCTCTTTTTCTTCCTCTCCTTTCTTTCTTCTCTCCTCTCAGTCCTTCTTTCTTTCCTTTGGCTGAATTTCTTGCTTTTCCTTCTTTTTGTAGCTTCCTAAGGTCTTAAGTAATAAATTGATGACTAAGGACTCCTAGAAACTTTTAGAACTTGATAGAATTTTATAGAATTTCATGGAAGCTATGAGAACATCATAGAAAGTCTTGGAATCTTATGGAAGCTTAGAGAAACCTTAAGAAGCTTGGAGAAATTCCACCTAATCATGTAGTAACCATGCAACCAATCATATAATTTTAAGTGGTATTTATTTATTTGGCTAAACTAGTGAAAATCCATTATTATAAATGGTCCACCAAATCTTATCCATCGTCCACTAAAATTTATATATAAATGGCCCTCCAAAGTTAAAAAATCATGGCCCATCAAACTTAGTTATCATGGCCCACCATATTTTGGTAGCTTAATGGGCCTAAAGGGTTTTCTACATAATAATTCTTCTCCCCTCCTTTTCATGGGCTTCCTTAATGGGCTGTTATTTCTTTTATATCTTAGTACAAGCCTACATACTAATAGCTAGATTTTCATATTTTCCTTCCATTCTCTTCCTAATTTTTTTTCCAATTATCTTTGTATATAACTGTTTATCACCAAATAATTCGTGTATTCAGTAACCATACAGAGAGGGATATTACGAGTAGGAGTTATTATTTTGTTGTAATAACTGGAAAATATTTCTTAAAGGGTGAAAATTAGGGGTTCTAGCTTTTAAAAAGATCATGTGTATTTTTCATGAAATGTAAACCCTAATGGCGTAATTAAGGTTAAAATGCGAGGCTGGAATTTATTTTAGGATTTCTTTTTCAAATTAGATCTCCAAAATATGTAATTGTCTCATTCAAGTTCTTCAAATATTACTTTACTTAATTTAGTCCTTATAAATATGAAAAGTTTTTCAAAATAGTCCTTCACACACTTTTCATATTTATAGGGATTAAATTGAATAAAGTAATCTTTGAGGGACTTCATTGAGACAATTATATTTTTTTTCCTTTTTCACCTTTTTTATAATTTCAATAATTCATATTTATTTTTCAGAATATGTTTTTTCCCTTTTTTTAAGCTCATAAATTTTTTTATGTTTCCCATTTCTTATAATTTATCTAAGTCAATTTTTTCCTCAAGGATATATTTTTTTCCATTTATTTTAGCTAATAAAATTTTTCCTTTTTTACTTTTTAGAAATTTTCTAATTCATAATATTTTCTTAATTATTTTTTCTCTTATTTCTTTTAGCTTAAAATTTTTTTCTTCCTTCCTCTTTCTTGCAATTCATCTAATCAATATTTTTTCTCGATGATACATATATTTTTTCTTTTGGCAAGTATAAATTTTTTTCTATTTCCTATTCCTTGTAATTTCTATAGTTCATATTTTTTTTCTTGTTTCTTTTAACTTATAATTTTTTTCCCTTTCTCCTTTATTATTTTCTATAATTCATATTTTTCTCAAAGATTTTTTTCATCTCTTTTAGTTAATAATTTTTTTTCTCTTTCCCCTTTATCATAATTCATCTAACTCATATATATATATATATATATATATATATTTATGACATATGGTTTTCCCATTTACTTTGGCTCATATAAAATTTTACCACCTCAAAAATATGAGCCAAAATAAACAAAAAAATTTTTATTTTAAAAAAAAAAATAAGTTAGATGAATTATAATAAAGGGAAAAGAAAAAAAATTACAAGCTAAAAGAAATGAATAAAAAATGTCTTTGAGAAAAAGTATGAGTTATAGATATTACAAGAAATGAAAAATAGGAAAATATTTATATGAGCCAAGAGAAAAGGAAAAAAATATATCATCAAGAGATGAATTACAAGAAAGAAGAAGGAAAAAAAAAATTTATGACCTAAAAGAAATAGAAGAAAAAATCATCAAGAAAATATTATGAATTAGAAAAATTCCAAGAAAGTAGAAAAGGAAAGAATTTATATGAGTTAAAATAAACGGAAAAAAAAATATATCGTTGAGAAAATGAATTAGATAAATTATAAGAAAAGGGAAAGAGAAAAGAATTTTATGAGCTTAAAAAAAGAAAAACATATTCCCAACAATAAATATGAATTATTGAAATTATAAAAAATGTGACAAAGAAAAAAAAAATAATTGTCTCAATCAAGTTGCTCAAATATTATTTTACTCGATTTAGTCCTTATAAATATGAAAAGTGTATCAAAGTAGTCGCAAAAAATGTAGGGGACAACTTTGATACACTTTTCGTATATATAGGGACTAAATTGAGTAAAATATTTTTTGATAAATTTGATTGAGACAATTATAAATATTTGAGGTCCAATTCGAAAACTATCCTTTATTTTAGAAATCAAAATAAAAATATTCTTGGTTGGGATTTTTAAATCTTGAATTCTCTAAAACTTCTCCTCTCTTCTTGGTCGCCACTCCTCATATTCCCCAAGCCTCACATTTTTCCTCTTTTTTTTACAAAAACAAAAAAACCATAATGCTAAGTATTCTCTTTTCCATTTCCCTAAATCACACGATTTTCTCCGTTTTCTCTCAAAATAAAATAAAAAATAAAAAAAACCCTAACCCTAGTTTGCTCTTGGCCGCCACTCACTCTCACTACAAAAAAAAAAAAAAAAGCCTTTAGTGACAAAATATTTTCCTAACTAAAAGTCCAATTTTAGTTTCCGTGAGGAAAAAAAATTTGTCGCGCCTTCGTCGTTGAAGCGCCGTCGCCAAAGCATTCTAGCGACAAAACGTTGTGTTTTGTCACCAATGTAAGCCTTTTAGCCAGGAAAATTGTTTCCTTGCTAAAGCTCCAACTTTTAGCAAGAAAAATTTTGCTACAAAAATCATAAAATTTTTGTCACCAAAACTTCATTTTGTCGCTGATGATTATGTTTTCGCGACAAAAAATTTTGCCACGAAAAATTTGTCACTAAAGGGCCAATTTTATTTCACAAACTCGTAAAAATATTTTTTAAAATTTTTTTGGAGGAATCAATGGTGACAATATTTTTTGTCATTGGTGAAGAAAGTTTCCTAGCCAATAGTCATGCTCTTTGGCTTGAAAATTTTTTCCTCGCCAAAAGAAACTTTCAGTCTTTGGCAAGGAAAGTTTTCTAGTCAAAAGTCATGCTCTTTGGCGGCAAAAGAACTCTTTGGTGAGGAAAAAAGTTTCCTCGCTAGAGCTATTTTTCCTCTCCAAAAAGCACTTTGGCAAGAAAATTTTTTTCCTCACCAAAGAGCCTCTTTGGCTAGGAAAAGTTTCCTTACCAAGAGCTTTTTGGCGAGGAAACAAAGGGTCATTACGAATTGAAAAAAATTAAAAATTTTTGAATTGGCGGTCACAATGCATGCTCTCAATCATTGGGCCAAACTTCATGTTTGGTCATATGCTTTTTTTTTTTTTTTTTACTTCAACTATTTGTAAAGTTCTATTTGATTTTTTTTTAAAAAAAACATTAGTATTATAACAAAATATAATAATCATATTAAGTGTACTAGTAAAACAAATTATTCAATATAATAAGTTATTTTGTATATTTATATAATTTTAAAAGTTTATATGCTGTTAATTATATTTTCATTTTTAATAAATTATGTCATCGCTTTTATTAAATAATTTTATACATATAGATCAATTAGAAAAAAAGACTCAAACACATAAAAATACACACACATATATACATCCCCCATAAATATACATATATATACACACATATATATAAAAATATTAATAAACATATATATATATACACACACACACATATATATATAGAATAAAACATAAATAATTATATAAATTTACCATCAATACATATTATTCAATAATATGCGATAGTTTGGACATCTATGTACATTTGGATAAATTTAAATGGTAATTAATTAATTTATTACATACTTATATATATATATATATATATATATGCATATATACTTATACATACACACATATAGAATAATTGCAAAACCATTTTGGGGGACATGTTGTAAATGTTTAAAAATTTAGTGACCAATCTAATTTTTTTGTGGTCATACTATAAATATTCAAAACATTATGGACTAAATTGTAAAATTTTTGCGGGTCATTTTATAAATATTAAAAAATTTAGGGACCAATTTAAAATTTTTTGGGAAGTCATTTTGAATATATAAAAAAAATTCAAGGACCAAAATATATTCAAATATTCATATATTCATATACATACATACATATATATATATATTATATACATATCGTTACATATTCAAATATATATATATATATATATATATATATATTCACACACATACACACACATACATTCATATTCATATATACATATATATACATATTCATACAAATATACATATTTATTTATGTTTGTGTGTGTCTATATATATTAATATATACATATTAATATATTCATACACACACACACACACATTATATTAATATATATAAATACACACACACACACACACACATAAACAAATTTAAAATTAATCAGCTATGTTTTGCTGTAGAATGTAGTATAATTTCCATAAAAATGACAAAAATCTAATAGATTTAGAAATATAGGCATATCAAATTAATGATCGAACCATTGGATTTAATAAAATTGTTAAAAAAAAGTATTGTGGCCAAATTTAAAGATAATCGAACATGTTTTACCACAGAATCTAGTATAATCTCGATAAAAATTCTTGAAACCTAACACATATAGAAAGATAAGCATATCAAATTAATAATCCAATCATTAAATTTTATAAAATTACTAAAGAACGTATTATGACAAAATTTAAAGGTAATTAGATATATTTTGCTACAGAATCTAGCTTAATCTCTAAAAAAATACTGAAAACCTAACACATTTAGAAATATATACATATCAAATTAACGATCTAACCATTATATTTGATAAAATCACTAAAAATAGTATTATGAAAAAATTTAGAGGTAATCATATATGTTTTGCTATAGAATATAGCTTAATCTCTGAAAAAATGCTAAAAATCTAACACATTTAGAAATATAAGCATATCAAATTAACAATCCAACCATTATACTTGATAAAATTACTAAAAAATATATTGTGACCAAATTTAAAGATAATCGAACATGTTTTACTACAGAATCTAATATAATCTCAATAAAGATGCTCGGAACCTAACATATTTAGAAAGATAGACATATCAAATTAGCAATCCAACCGTTATATTTTATAAAATCAATAAAAAAGGTATTATGACAAAATTTAAAGGTAATCAAATATGTTTTGCCACAAAACCTAGCGAAATCTTTGTAAAAATACTGAAAACCTAACACATTTAAAAATATATGCATATCAAATTAACGATTAAACTATTAGATTTGATAAAATTACTAAAAATATATATTTATTTTTAAATTTTTAAAACACTAATATTATAAAAATATAATAATTATATTAAATTTTCTATGAAACAACGTTATTTCGTATAATAAATTATTTTGTATATTCATAAGATTTTTAAAATGTATATGATGTTAATTAATCATTATTTTTATTAAATGATAATATACGTATAGATAAATTAGAAAAAAAACTATATATATATATATATATATATATATATACACACACACACACACACACACACACATACAAATATATACATATATACACACACACACACACAACAACAACAACAACAACAACAACAACAACAACAACAACAACAACAACAAGATATATTTACATATATGACAAAATGTTAATCTAATCCAATTACAAAGATAGACATACTAAATTAATAAACCAACAGTTAGATTTGATAAAATCAGTAAAAAAAGTTTTTTGACCAAATTTTAAGGTAACCAAATACGTTTTGGCATAGAATCTAGCATAATCTCTATAAAAATACAGAAACCTAACACATTTAGAAAGATAGGCATATCAAATTAGCGATCTAACCGTTAGATTTGATAAATCATTAAAAACAATATTAGCACAAAATTTAAAGGTAACTGGATATGTTTTGCCACTTAATCTAGTATAATCTCTATAAAAATGCTCGAAACTTAACACATTTAGAAAGACATGCATATCAAATTAATGATCCAACCGTTAGATTTGATAAAATAACTAAAAACAATATTAGCACAAAATTTAAAGATAATTGGATATGTTTTTTCACTTAATCTAGTATAATCTCTATGAAAATTCTCGAAACCTAACATTTTTACAAAGATAGACATATCAAATTAACGACTAACCATTAGATTTGATAAAATCACTAAAAAAAATTTTATGACCAAATTTTACGATAATCGAATATGTTTTGGCATAGAATCTAGTATAATCTCTATAAAAATACAGAAAATCTGACACATTTACAAAGATAGGTATATCAAATTAACGACCCAACCGTTATATTTGATAAAATCACTAAAAAACATATTAAGGTAAAATTTAAAGATAATCGAAATGTTTTTCCACTTAATCTTACATAATCTCTATAAAAATGTTCGAAACCTAATCCATTTACAAATATAGGCATATCAAATTAAGGTTCCAACAGTTAAATTTGATAAAATCATTAAAAAAAGTTTTATGACTCAATTATAAGGTAATCGAATATGTTTTGGCATAGAATCTAGTATAATCTCTATAAAAATACAAAAAACCTAATACACTTAAAAAGATAGGCATATCAAATTAATGAGATTTGATAAAATCACTAGAAAAAGTATTAGGATAAAATTTAAAGGTAATCGAATATGTTTTGGTATAGAATCTAGTATAATCTCTATAAAAATACAAAAAACCTAACACATTTACAAAGACATACAAATCAAATTAACGATCTAATCGTTTGATTTAATAAAATCACTAAAAAAAGTATTAGGACCAAATTTGAAAGTAATCGTATATGTTTTGCCACTTAATCTAGCATAATAGCTATAAAATGCTCGAAACCTAACCCATTTACAAAGATAGGCATATTAAATTAACGATCTAACCGTTAGATTTTATAAAATCACTAAAAAAAAGTTTTATGACCAAATTTTAAGGTAATCAAATATGTTGTGGCATAGATCTAGCATAATCTCTATAAAAGTACAGAAAACTTAACATATTTGGAAATATATGCATATCAAATTAACTATCCAATCGTTAAATTTAATTAAATCACTAAAAAAAAATGTTAGGACCAAATGTAAAGATAATTGGATATGTTTTGCCACTTAATTTAGGATAATCTCTATAAAAATGCTTGAAACCCTATCCATTTACAAAGATAGGTATATCAAATTAACGATCTGATTGTTAGATTTGTTAAAATTACTAAAAAAAAGTTACAACCAAATTTGAAGGTAATTGGATATATTTTACCTCCTAATCTTGCATAATCATTATAAAAATACCCAAACCTAACGTATTTATAAGGATAGATATATCAAATTAATTATCCAACTGTTAGATTTATTGAATTTGCTAAAAAAAATATATTATGACTAAATTTGAATGTAATCGGACAAGTTTTTTTTATATAATCTAGCTTAATTTCTATAAATCAGCCCAAAATATAATGTATTTATAAATATTTAAAAATTTAAGGACTAATTTGTAAAATTTTTGGAATTATCTTTTAAATATTCTAAAATTTAATGACCAATTTTATAAATTTTGGTTATCATTTTATAATTTTACAAAATTTAAGGAGCAATTTGTAAAATTTGGGGTCATGTTTTTAATATTTAAAAATTTAGGGACCAATTTATAATTTTTTTTAAAAAATCATATTATAAATATTTTAAAATTTAGGGATCAATTTACAAATTTTGAGATAATTTTATAATTATACAAAATTTAAAGACCAATTTACAAAATTTTTTGGACCATGTTGTAAATATTTAAAAATTTAAAGACAGGTATTAGCTAAGAAATATGAATTTTGTCGCTAAAAGTATAGTTAATAGTGATAAAAGTTAATATTTTTAGCTAGGAAATGAATTTTTGTCACTAATGATGCATTATTAGTGAGGAAAATTTAGTTAGGAAATGAATTTGATGATACATCATTAGCAAGTAAATTTTCCTTACTATTACACTTATTTCCTAGCTAAAAATATCACTTTTAGCTAAGAAATAAAAATTTTGTCGCCGAAGGTCGTAATCAATAGTGACAAAAAAATTTTGTCGTTGAAGAAAAATTTTCCTAGCTAAAAAGTACTTTTAGTGATAAAACTTTAGCTAAGAAAAAATTTTTGTCACCAATGTATCATTTTCTTGTAGTGTCTCTTTTCAATTCCAAGGATTTTTCTCTTCTTCTCCTAGGGTTTTAGCATCCAATTGAGGAGGAGGTAGTTGTTCTTCAACACCCTAAGGCTGTACAACATGTTACCCTCCCAAGAGGTAAACAAAAATTCAATCTTTTTCTTCCCCCAAAGTGCCACGAGCCATGGGCATGTAGGTGGTGATTTTTGGACCCTTTAGTAGAGTGTATATGCATATGTTTTGATTTTGGATGGGTTGTTGAATTCTAAACCCTTTTCTTAATGTTCTTTTGTAAAGAAATGATTTTCTAAAGAAGTTTGTACAAAAGAACCTATCTTTTTAATAAATAAACTAATTATGAAATCTTGAAAATCCTTACAGCTTTTTGAACGTATTTTCCTCTAAGGTTCTTGCACGAAATATGATAAGATTGGACTAGTTGGGTTTCGTTTATGTCTTATGCATGTTAGATATTGATTTTCTAAGTAAAATGGATCGAAGAAACCATTTTTCCATTGCATGAAGTTGAACATATATTGATAAAAAAATTTCTGCTATATGTAAACCTTTCATAGGTTTGATATGTTTAGGATTCCAATTTATCCATGAAGGGCTTACATGAAACTTGCTTCTATATGCTTATGGGATTGTTTTTACGTAGAATAGCATGCTAGAAAGTGTAGCACTTAATTGTAGAAAGTTTTGCAATACAGTTATTTTTATGCAAGCTATTTTTTTTTCGATGTTTTTGCAATCTGTTTGGTCGTGATTTTTAACCAACTTTTGTCTATCACTTTGGGGGGGGGGATTATAGGTTGAAAACATAGTACGAATTATGCTCTATTTGACTGGAAAGTTTGGGAAGACATTGAGGTAGAAATCTGAGACAAAAAGCTGCTAAATGGCACCATAATTGAGCTGTGATAAGTTTGAATTTGTTGTATTTTCTTGGTCATTACTTGCTAGCATTTTTGATAAAATTCAATCCTACGCTTGTTTAAGTTTATACTTGTAAATTTGGGATCATTTGGATGAGTGCATATAGGTATTTTACCTTGAGAAAACCAAATAATGCTTACTAGAAATTGATGACAGCTTAACACCTTAGTGAGAAATTATTAGCACTAAAAGAAAAAATAGCTTTCCTAATGCCAAAAAGGGTCAGGGAGTAGTGCTTTGCTAATGTTTTTCACTTATTGACCCTTTGGAATGATGTTGTCTAAAGTCGCATCACAATAGGTGTTGTGATGCTTAAAAGTATTAAGAAAAGTATCATACCATATGGTCAAATATGACACTATTTAGCGTCACTTTATTTGTATATAAGGACACATTTATGGTGCCATGATAGATCATATAAGGGTTAAAAATTCAAGTTTGATATTAGTTTATTACTACATTAAAAAGGATCAGGATAAATATTGTAGTACAATGATTAAATATGTCGTTATAGTGCTTATATTGTTACACTTTATAGCGTCAGCGTCACTATAGGGCCAAAAGAATGCATTTTAAAATTATCATCATAGATTCCCTTAGTTGATATATTTTTATATGCCATAATAGGCAATATATATATATATATATATATATATAACTATTTTACCCACAATTAAAATATAATTGCTAAATACATTAATAAAAGTCAAAATAATCAAAAGTAGACTATATTGAAGAGAAAATCAATTCAAATATAAGTTTCATAATATCCAAATTTAATAGTCAAAGTCATCGAACAAAAGTAGTTCAAAGATGAAAAGTAAGTATTTAAATACATCATTTCTCTTTTGTCCCATTAATCCCTCCATAAATAAGTATAAAACCAAGCATTAGGCATTCAAAACCAAGCATCATTTATCTTGTTCCAATCCCAAATTGTTTTGATATTGAAACACACAATCTTCTTCATGAATCCTCACCTATAGTATTATATGGAATGAATTTAGTAACAATATTGTAAAACATGGTGAAAAACAAAAAATATTAGACTAATTAATAAGGTAAGTGATTAGAGAATTATCAAATGGCTTGGCAAAGAAATAGATAATCCAATAGAGTCTCTAGTGGTTTGAATAACATCTAATGGCCTTATCAATTTCTCATCAAGATGAAAAAGAGTCAAAACCACTACTTTATACCATTTCTCACCTAACGTTAGGCCCCCTAACATCTTGGAATGGACCCAAACTTCGAATGTGATCTTTTGCAATTATTTTGGATGTATATGTCATGCTTAAAATACTGAAAACATTTCGATGGAAACATTTTGATGAAAGAATTAACAATGTACTGAAAAAACACTCTTGTATTTATTCCATATATCTCAAGGTATTTATACAAGATACATAGACCTATTTAAGGTAAATCAACTATACATTAAAATTATAGAAACAATTATAGGAAATAATTACAGGAATATTACAGTTATAATTCCTAAATATATGCAGCTATATATGCTAAGTCTCCCCCTCAAGTTGGTGCATAGATATCACACATGCCCAACTTGGACAATGATACATAAAACGAGCCACTAGTAACAACATGAGTCATTATGTCAGCCAGCTGATCTGCACTCTTAACGTACGGAACCTCTATCATACCAGAATCCAAACTATCCTTGATATAATTTCTGTTAAATTTAATGTGCTTAGTTCGATCATGTTGAACCGGAATGTTAGCGATCTCAATAGCTGTAGTGTTATCACAATATAGTACCATATGTTTCTTTGAACCAAACCCGAGTTCTGTTAAGAGAATTTTTAACCAAGCAAGCTTCGTGGTTGCATGATGAAGAGCTCGGTATTCAACTTCTGCACTAGACAATGACACCACATTCTGTTTCTTACTCCTCCAAGTCACCAAATTGCCTCCAACAAATGACACATAGCCCGAAGTAGACTTTCTATCTAACTTAGAGCCAGCAAAGTCAGAGTCTGTGTAACCAACAATATCTAAGTGCCCATGTTTGGAGAACATAATACCTTTACCTAGAGAGGACTTCAGATAAGCCAAAATACGATTCACTGCATTCATGTGTCTATCACTTGGATTGTGCATAAACTGACTGACAACACTAACTACATGTGATAAATCAGGCCTAGTGTGAGTCAGATAAATTAACTTCCCCACTAGTCTCTGATATCTTTCCTTGTTAGTTGGAACCTGATCAGGATAGATAGCTAGACCATGATTCATCTCAATTGGAGTATTTATAGGTTCACAGGCAGAATTACTAGTTTCAGCTAAGAGATCTAAAATATACTTCCGTTGAGAGAGAAAAAGTCCTTGCTTGGACCGAGATACTTCAACACCTAAGAAGTATTTTAGAACCCCGAAGTCCTTCATCTCAAATTCCTTGGCCAAACCCCCAAGTCCTTCATCTCAAATTCCTTGGCCAAATAGCGTCGAAGCTTCTCTATCTCACTAGCATTACTTCCTGTAACAATTATGTCATCAATATAAACAATAAGTAAGGTAATATCATCATGCTCCCTATTATAAAATAGAGTATAATCCGCCAAAACTTGCTTAAAACCATACTCCTTCATCGAGTAGCTCAACTTGCCAAACTATGCCCTTGGTGATTGTTTCAACCCGTACAATGCTTTTTTCAACTTACACACCTTACCTTCCCCTAGTGTAAATCCTGGAGGAGGATCCATATACACCTCCTCGATCAAATCACCATGGAGAAAAGTATTTTTTACATCAAATTGGCATAATGGCCAGTCTAGATTGACTGCAAGAGATAGAATGACTCGAACGGTGTTCATTTTAGCCACAGGAGCAAAAGTCTCATGATAGTCAATCCCATGGGTTTGAGTGTAACCCTTGGCCACTAGTCTAGCCTTATACCTTTCAACTATCCCATTTGACTTGTATTTCACTGTAAACACCTACTTGCATTCTACTGTCTTCTTCTCTTGTGGCAACTTAACCATCTTCCAAGTAGAATTCTTTTGAAGGGCCTTCATCTCCTCTTCCATAGCAATCTTCCACTTCGGATCTCCAAGGGCTTCCTGAAAATGACTAGGAATAGACACAGAAGACAACTGAAGAGCAAAAGCTAGATGAGCCTTAGACAAGTGATGATAAGAGATAAAATCAAAAATGGAATAAGTGACATTAAAAGACGACTTGGAGAAACCTAACCTATCAAGTTCTTTACGTTCACGAAGAGGATATATCCTACCATTATTGTGATCCATAACTGGTGGATTCAAAATAGTAGAATCTATCTTTAAAGTTGAAGTTGGAGGAGAAGGAATACATACCTCAAGGTTAACAGTAGAAGAGTCATCCGATGGCATGGTAGTATCATTAGGAGGGGCACTAGAATCAGGAGGAGGGGGTATAACAGGGGTATTCTATTTTCTTCTGGTATAGCCTTTTTGAAATAACATAACTGGTCTTTCATTATTTGCCTCCTTAAATTCAGACTCAACCTCAGCTGAACAAGTATCATCTAAAGATTCCGTAGTCTCCACAATAGCTGAGTTCTCCCCCTTACTCGACATACACAACTTCTTCTCTTCTAAACATAATCGTTCCTCTTCCTTACTACTAATCTCCCCCTGAAGAGGAATCATAGAGACATCCCCAGAAAAATAAGACTCGTGTTCACAAAACTGAACATTCATGGAAATATAATATTTACCTGTAGGAGGATGAAAATATTTATAGCCTTTTTGAGAATTAGAGTAACCAAGAAAAACATATTTAGGAACATGCATAGTAAAGCTTAAAGCCCAAGAAACTTCAAGGATATGACGATTCTTACGCTCTGCTACACCATTTTGTTGTGGTGTGTAAGCACAAGTTGTTTGGTGGAAGATGCCATGTTTTAGGAAGAATTGGGTAAGAGATTAATTTACAAACTCACGACCATTGTCAGAATGAAAAACTTGGACCTGAGTATGAAACTGTGTCACAATCATTTTGTAAAATTGAGGAATCACCTGTATAACATCACTTTTAGATTTCATCAAATATACCCAACTCACTATAGTGTAGTCATCAATGAAAGACACAAAGTATTTATGGCTGGAAGTAGATGGAGTAGAAAAAGGACCCCATACATCGGTGTAAACACATGAAAAAAGAATAGAACTCTTATTGAAACTGGTTTTGAAAGGAACACGATGGTTTTTAGCATAAATGCATTGTTCACATCTTAAATTAGAGATAGCAACATTGCGAAACAATTTAGGAAATAAACGCTCTAAATACGGAAAAGATGAATGCCTCAGACGATAATTCCATAAAAGAATCTTCTCTCTATCAACTGACTCGTTCTCTACTTGAAGGCCATGGCTAGGTTTAGATTGGAACCGCGTAGCCCCTTCTAAGTAATAAAGACCTCCTCTTTTCTTACCAATGCCAATCGTCCTCTTCGTACATTTGTCCTGAAAGATACAATGAGTGGAATCAAATATTGCAGAACAATTAAGACTCTCGGTAATCTTACTAGTAGAAAGAAGACTATTAGAAAGAGAAGGTGCAAGTAAGACAGATGACATGGAGAATGTAGGAGAAATTGAGACACTCCCAACTTCTGTAATTGGCATAGAGGTCCTATTAGCAACCTGTACAGACTTAACAGGTGAAGACATTAGAGAGGCAAGTATGGAAGAATTACTAGTCATATGGTCAGTGGCCCCTGAATCAATAACCCAAGTGTTAGAATTACCTTGGTGAGGAGACACTTAAGAGACATGAGAAGCAGAAGGTGGAGAAGTATCAATAACAGCAATCTGAACAGATTTCTTATTTTTTTTCTCAGCTTGTTTGAGTTTATACCACTCTGGATATCCATGCTTCTTCCAACAAACATCTATTGTATGCCTGGGACTATTGCAATAAGTGCAGAAGCGAGAATTGGAAGCGGCAGAATTCACAGGAACAGAAGGAGTCAACTGAGAGATGCTCTTTTAGATTGTTAGAGCTAAAGCTTCAGAATGATTTTCTGTTTCCATGGTGACCTGTCTTTACACTTCACGATGAACTAAAGAGTAGGCTTCTTCCAAGCTTGGTAGAGGGGAAGTAGCCAAAACACGACTACTAACTTGATCTAAATGTGATCAAGACCTGCAAGAAACATATAGATGTGATCTTCTGCAATACGCTTCCTTTGTTTCTCAATATTAGCGGCACATGTCATGTCATTGGGCTTACGATAATCAAGCTCTATGAAAATTGAATTCAACTCGTTGTAATATTCCGGGAGAGGACGACCACCCTGGTGCAATTGGAATGACCTCTTCATCAGTTCATAGACTTGGGAAGAGTCAGAAACATCAAGATAACTCCTTTTAATCGCATCCCAAACTTCTTTATATGTCCCACACTGAACAAAGTGTGACATCAGATTATCAGTCATGGAATTAATAAGCCAAGACTTGACAAGAGCATCTTCAGCCTCCCATTCATCATAGCCCGGATCATCTTCTATAGGTGCAGCCTTTCTTCCAGTAATATAACCCTTCTTCTTCCTGCCAGCAATATGCATCTCTAAAATCTTCGACCAAATACGATAATTAGTACCATCCAATTTAATGTGGATTGCAGAAGAGGTTTCTTGAATGGTCACCGTCGAGAGTTTCTTGCTATTAGAGATCTCTTCGTTGTCAGTTTTAATAGCCATGATTGATGATAACCAGCATAAAGGCTGCTGGAATTGAAGATGGCGGCTGTCAAAGAAGGTGGCGGCTGAAATCAGGGTTAGGCTGGAAGAAGGTGATGGCTGGAAGGAAGTGACGACTAGGGTTTGAAAAAGAGGTAGCGGAAGTCTTTCTTTGTCTTTGATACCAAATTAACAATGTGCTGAAAAAACACTCTTGTGTTTATTCTATATATCTCAAGGTATTTATACAAGATACCTAGATCTATTTAAGGTAAGTCAACTATACATTAAAATTATAGAAACAATTATAGGAAATAATTACAGGAACATTACAGCTATAATTCCTAAATATGTGTAGCTATATATGCTAAGTGAAAGGCTCTCACCTTTATTGCCCAATCAAAGTAAAAAAAAAAAAAAAAAAGACAATCACATTAGCTAATTCATTGTCCGATCAAATGTAGAATCAAATATGGTTGCTCAAATAGGGAAGTTCTAACAGCTAAGGAGATATACATGATCAAATTCTAGTTTTGAAGAGGACCTATTCTATTGAAGCAGAAGGTGTTGAAAGTCCCAATTTTCTAACTAAAACCAAGACGAGAGAATCTTAATGCAAAAGTTTAAGCAGCAAATCATATTATCTGGACACACAATGGAATATTCTATTTTAATGTACAACACCATAACTCAATACCTAATTCCAGAGAAGAACTAAAAAGCATCTCAACGTAAAATAGCTCAAGTATATATGTAATAAAAAGGAATTAACATGATAGAAATTTTGTTGGAACGGAGGGAGTATATGTAAAATATATACACACATATGCATAAGATATTATTGTTTTTTTTATATATACATAGAAAATGTAAATATATATTATCATAATTTAAAATATAGTAAATGATTATAATTCAAAATGATAAATATAAGAAAAAAGAATGATACAAAACAATATTATACAAGATATTTTTATACTATTTGCATATAGAAAATTAATTTTTAATTATCATCTTAATATATTCTAATATTACTAATCCTTTTTCCTTTTATAATATAACTACACTAATTGCAGAGTAAATTTGGAGTTTATTATAGTCCATAATTTATTGTGATTCATATAATTTAGTTCTTTAGAGTTTATTTTAGTATTTTATTATCATCTTACAAATAATTTGTGTTGAAATTATGATTGCATTAAAATTTTAATGGTGGATGTATTTTTTTTCATTTTTGCAAGTTTTTATTTTATTTTTTAACTTTATGCTCGCTTCTTGCTAGGCCCGCATTTACCCATTAGGGCCCCGTGTCCCAACTAGGCCAAGATTGGGGACTATTTTATCTCTAAAGGACTAGGGGTGGGGATCCCTACTTTTTCTCGTGTTGGAAATGGGTCGGGGATGGAGAGAATAGGGTAATGCAAGGAAAGGGTTAGGATTTCAAGTCCCTAGCCCGACTTGACCCTATTACCATTCCTAATTGTTGGGGCACGTTGATGCCCCCAACATCCCCCACCAACTCCTAACCTTTTTATTTAGAGAAAAAATGAGTAAAACTCATACCCAAATTATACAATAATCTAAGTTAGATTTGCCCATTTTGTAAAAGAAAAGGCATTTTATGTAGTAGGATGAAGGAGGAAAAAGGGAAAAATAAGAAAATAAGGGGAAAAGAAAGAGAAAAATAACAATTTGTAATTACCAGTTTTCCTCTATTAATCCAATCATATATTTGGCACATGTGGACTTTGATTGAAACTCCCTGAAAATTAGTTACAGGTCCTCCTAATCAATTATAAATTGTTTAAGGAGTCAAAAAGATGTGTGTGTGTGTGTGTGTGCGCGCGCGCGCGCGCGTGCTAGGTGGAGGGGGGAGGGGGGAAGGGAAAGTCTTATGGTCAAAATAAAATAATTTACAAACAAAATAGTCAAATTTACAAGAAAATTCCTCTTTCTAGAAATTGATTACAAGTCCTCATAATCTCAATCATAAATTGTTTAAGGAGTCAAAAAATGGGGAGGGGTAGGATTAGGTGGGGTATGTGTATTAACCTTATCATTCTAGTTTTGTTTCTATCCGTATTAAATCTTCTTCTGATGATGATTCTAATTCAAATTCTTTAGGGTACATTATTTTATTTTTTGTTTTTATAATTTCTATACATACATTTTCTATTCCTTGCCTTAAAGATTTTGTATCTTCATCTTATTCTATACCTACAACCACATTTGAATAATTCAAAACTTTAATACTAGTTTCTCTTTTATTGTTCTAGTACATTATACTATCTCTTGGTACTAAAGGAATATTTGGGTCTAAAAAATTGCTAAAATTACATTCTTCTCTTGCTAATATATCTGTATTGACTTTTACAGGTTTTATTATTTGTATTCTTTTACTAGCCATAGCTTCTATAATAGGTTTTATTTCTATTTTATATTTAGTTCTAGATCTATTTGTGTCAACCTTCCTATAAAGCCTATACTTAATATTAAATTTGTTCCCACTACATTCTTCATAGCCTTTACATTGAATTCTTATTTCTGTATTATTGACTAAATCTTCTAGAGTTATGAAAATTTTGGGCTACAATAAAAGATCCCTCTATTTTTGTTCATATCTACTTCTATAGTTGCTATTATTGCTTTCTTAACATCTTTCCATCTCTAATCTAACATTGTTGAAAGAACTTTGGTCCCTAAACTTAGCTTTGCTAATCCTTTAATTCCTAACACTATCAATCCTAGGAGCATAAATGTATGTATGCTTTGAAAATTTCTAAGACTTTCTCTAATTACTAATTTAAGTATTCTTGGTCCTGTTGTTATTAGTAAAAGTTTTTCATTACTAGATCTAAATAATCCTATATTCGATTGTAACCATCCTACTTGATATAATCTTCTTGGATTTAATAAATCTATATTATTATTTCTATAAATTTCAACATCTCTATTTACTTCTATTACTTTCTATAAATGAGTTTTTCTATATTCTCTTGGTTGTCTAATTATATCTAATATAGATGTTTCTATTATTCTATTTGCATTTAAAGTTCTACTAGGTCCTGTACATGATTGTTTTATGATAAATATCCAAATTTATAAGTTACATGTTTTTTCTGTTTTCTACCTACTAAAATTTTCCTAAATTTATCTACAGGCTTGTCGATATCTAATTCTGGGCTTAGAGCTAGTAGACGTTTTTCTAGATGTTCTAGTTTTTTTTTCACAGATTTTAATTAAAACTGCTATCTACATATTATTTTGTTTTGGATATGTCTTATCTAAATTGGATGTTCCTAGATAATTCGTAAATCCTAAAGAGTCTCGATGATAATTTTTTAAATCCAAAAGGCACTTTTTATAATCTAAATTATCTTCTAAAGATATAAACTAAGATTATATGATTTGATAGCCTTATATGACTTATCTAATTCTTGTGATTGATTTTCAAGTTTTAGTAAAACCTTCTTATTATTTTTATTATTGTATGTTTGCAATTTTTGTTCTTGCCTAATTTCCTTTAAATATTCTAATTATTTTATTTTTCTTATCATTGTGTTATTTTGTTCTTTAATATATTCTAAATTTTCTTTTAACTTATTTGAGTGTTGTATTTTTATCTTTAGTATGCTCTAATACTATTTCCCAAATATTAGAAATTTTCTTTTCTTGAGCTTCTAATCTTTCTCCAAAATAATTACTAAATCGATCAAACTATTATACTGTTTATTATCTCTATACAAACTATGTGGATATTGGGGGGTTAAAATACCAAGTATATCTATGTTTATCAATTTGTATTCTATTTGTAGTTTTACCTATTAATTCGAGGTTTCAATATTCTACTCTTCTAATATCTATCATATACTACATAGAACCAAGTGACTTTAATTGGTCATAAATAGCTTTAATCTCTAATTCCATAAGATACAAAGAGTAACTAGGCTGTACTCCAGGGCATATGGATTAGTAATTCGAAGAAAATGTTTATATCTATTCACTAGCCCTAAAGTCACTTTTAATTGATATTTAAGATCATATAAACACAACATAAATTTATGGGCCCTGATACCAAAAAGAAGAGGGGTACCCTTCAGATAGTTTCAGATGGTCTCTGAATCTAAAGTGGTCCTAAGTTAAAAAATGCTTTGCCAAATTAAATCTACCATAGGCAAAAGAGCCAAAATACTTATCTCGCCCTTGGACTGACAGACATGCATAAAAGCATTATAAGGGAAGAGGCATGAGCTAGTCCAGTAAATGAAAGGATAATTGAATATACTAATAGGTAATTCTCTAACATATTATTCTACTCCCTAGTACCTAATTTATAAATTTAGAATCAATCTGTTATTTTTATACTTGGTGTGAATTACTCACTCCTGGTACCTATTATTATTTCAAAAGAACTATAGATTCATTAGCAACAATTGCACAATATTCTACATATCTTGACGTTGTGGAGTGGGAGATTCGTGACATCTCTCATCACCATACCGAAGGATCATGGGAAAATAAAAGCACAGTGGAAAATTACAATTTAAAATTTTTTCCGAGCCAAAGTTGAAGAATACTTACTTTTAGGGCATTTGACTTGAATAAATGAAGCCAGATTTCAACTTGACAAAGTTTCCTGGGTTGGAACGACTATTTGTTTCGTAGGTATACTAGCTAGCCATCGACTCTTTCGTATCAAACAGTTACTACATTTGTTAACTCTTGACCTTCTAGAGTATGCTTGAACCTCTTATGGATTACTACCGGTAAAAGTAGAATTAGAGTGAAGAAATTGGAAGAAAACGAAAGAATTAAACGTTCAAAGAAAAAAACGAAGGAAAAACGACAAGAAAACTGTGGCTTGGTTTCTAGGCTGAAAAAAGAAAGCTGTTCGTGTGTCTAGTAATTCGGTCCACCCTTTACACACCCACGTGAATCCTTATAAAAGGCTACCAGCTTTTCTTTTCCTTTTCAGCAAAAATATCGCCACTTATTTTCTTTTATCTCATTTTCCTTCACCTGGTGGCCGCTTCTAGGGATTCTAAAATTCCCTAAGGCCGTTACTATAACCCTAGTGGGCCAAGATTTTTCTAATTAGTCAAAGACTAATTAAATAGCTATCTTTATTACTTAGTTAATCCACTTGGGCCCCTATAAAATTATTCAAGAAAATTAATTAATAAACCAATTTATTTAAATTAAATTAGCCAAATAAATTATTCTAACCCAAATAAATAAATAATTGGACTCTTAGAATAATTCTTTCAATATTAAATTTACTCAATAAGTTCATATAATAAATAAATTTGCTAAGGTTTCTTGAGCTACTTTGGGGAACAAAAGACATACTATTCTTAGCTACTAAAATAACCAAAATACCCTTGCAATAAATAGTTGTATTTTATCATTTTAAATATTTTATTTATCACCATATGAAATATTGATTCCAAGAATAATATTATAAGTTCTGTATCTTCGACCTATAGGTATAATGATGAAAATATCCCCCTATATAACACTCATCATTGAGATAGAAAAAATGCACTAACACCTTTCTCAATGGCATCTACTATCATTTGATAACTAGTATGATAATCTATGACTTTCAGTATGTATTTACATATCTGAGGGAGCTATCTAAAAGTATACATGCTTAGTCACGTTTTCCAAAGGTCTAGATTATTTAGATTATTCCGGATAATCACAAGGGGTGATATCTTCACGTAATGAAGTATAAAAACTCTATTGCATAAGTCTATCTTAGTTAACTAGAGTTATACACCCAAGCACAAGGTTATTGGCCTTATGTTAAGACCTTACCTATCATACATCAAAGTATACAAGTCCAACTTTACCAGACCACTAACTTATACTTAAGTCTTAGGGTAATCGTCTACGCAGTAGTAGCGATAAACCAATTTTTACTTATTTTAGTATTTTTATAAAGATTATTATCGTCATTCAATATATTCCAAATATGTTTACACTATTGATGTGAGTGGACTACTCACTGGTTAAAGTAATAAAGTACCCAACTTCATCAATCAATTAGGAATATTTTTCTTTTATGTGTTAGTAGCCCATAATCAACAACTTACTGTGAAAACATGACCCAATCACGTAAATTACTTACTAACACACTTAGACCTTAATATGCACATATATGTAAGCAACAAATATTAATGAATGAAGTTAACTTCCAAAATATAGAAATACCTTATTCATTTTGGACATATATTCTAACAATCTCCCACTTATACTAAATAGACTATGATAGTCCATATGTGCCTATCCCTATAATATCTAAGTGTCTTCGAAATACCTTTTCTATCAAAGACTTGGTAAATGGATTCGCCAAATTATTTGCAGAGAAAATCTAATCAACCAATATCTTCTATTTTTAGATGAACTCCTGAATTAGATAATATTTTCTCTCAATGTACTTGCCCTTCTTATGATTTCTTGGCTTTTTATATTAGAACACAATTCTAGAATTGTCACAATAAATGGTAATAGGTCTATCCATTTGTGATACAACTCCAAGTTCTGTGAGGAACTTCTAGAGCTAAACTGCTTTTTTTAAAGCTTTTAAAGTTGCCATATACTCAACTTCCATGGTGGAATCAGTAATACAAGATTGCTTAACACTCCTCCATGAAATAGCCCTTCCCGACAAAGTAAAAACATACCCACTAGTGAATTTTCTTTTATCTTTATCTGCCTGGAAGTCTAAGTCAGTGTAACCGATAGGAACTAAATAATCAGTTCTGTAAACAAGCATATAAGTCCCTATTCCCTTCAGGTAATTGGGTATATGCTTTACAACTTGCTAATTTTCTTCCCCTGGGTTTGACTAATACCTACTAACCATGCATACTATAAAGCAGATATCTGACTTTCTACAGTGCATAGCATACATAAGATTTCCCATTGCCAAAGTATAGGAAATTCTACTCATCCTTTCCTTTTCTTCCTGTATCTTACGACACTACTTGGAAGATAAGGTCAATCCACGCCTAAAGGTTATAATTGCACCTTTTATACTGATCCATGCTAAATCTGGTAAATATCTTGTAAATATATATAGATTGGGATAAGCCTAACATTCTTTACTTCTTATCTTTAAGAAGCTTTATACCAAGAATGTAGCTAACTTCTCTTATATCTTTCACGCTAAATAAACTTGATAGTCAAACTTTTATAGATTATAATGTCTCTACATCATTTCTAATGAGTAGAATGTCATCTATATAAAGTACCATAAAAGATATGTTGTTCCTATCTACCTTTCTATACACATATGGTTCATCTACGTTTTGTATGAAACTATAAGACTTTATAGTCTCATTAAATATATGTTCCATGCATGTAATGCTTGCTTAAATTTATACATAGACTTCTTAAGCTTATAGATCATCTGTTTTTGAATATTTGCAATAAAGCTTTCAGGCTGAATCATAGAGATGTTTTCACTAAGATAGCCATTGAGAAAGGCTATCCTAACATCTATAGTCATAATGACATGCTGATGGCCAAAAAAATGCAAATGGACTTAAGCATGGTAACATGTGAAAAAGTTTTCTCATAATCAATCTCTTCTTTCTGAATATAACCTTTTGCAACTAACCTTACTTTATAAGTTTCTGCCTTTCCATCTGTACTTTTTTTTTTCTCATGTTTACCCATTTATACCTTATGGGTTTAATCCCTCCAAATGTAGTGATAAGATCCCAGACTTGATTGAGATAAATAGACTTAATCTTAGCATCTATTACTACTTGTTATTTGTCTGTATCAATATTAGTAGTGAGATCTTGTTTCTGATAGTTGGAGACTACCTCAAAGGCTTCTTCAGTCTATCTATCTAAAAACTTAGATATCCTTCCACTACGATGTGGTTTATTTTTTTATAGGAACATCTGGTTGTACCTCTTTAGGTTCCTCAACTGAATTACTAGAAGTTGAAGTATCAATCAACTTATTTTCTAATTCTATCTTACTCGAGACCTTAGTGGATACACTTTTTTTCCCTCTAAGTATCTAGCATGAATACTTACAAGTAACTTTTGCTCCTAGAGATGATACAAGTATCCACCCTTTATTCTTTTAGGATATCCTACAAAGTAGCAGAATTTCGATCTTGGGTCTAGCTTACTTTCTTTAGTCAATACATAAATTGGACAACTCCATACCTTGAGATGATTCATACTAGACTTGTGTCCAGTCTACATCTCACAAGATGTCCTAGGTACTGATTTAAAAAGTACCAAGTTTAGAATATATGTTGTTATATCTAGAGCATATCCCTAAAAAGAAATAAGAAGAGTTACATAACTCATCATGCTTTTGACCATTTCTATTAAAGTTCTATTTCTTCTCTCAGCTACGCCATTCTGCTAGAGAGCCCTAGGTGCAGTCAGCTGAGATACTATTTTCTGGTGTATCAAGTAGTCATTGAATTCACTAAGGAAGTATTTTCCACAACGGTCCGATCTAAGCTTTTTTATTAGTTTACCTGTTTGATGTTCCACTTCAGCCTTAAACTTCTTAAACTTATAAAAAAAGTTAGACTTACGCCTCATTAGGTAAACATAATTAAAACGCGTATGATTATATGTGAAAGTGATAAAGTATTCATATCCTCCTCTAACAGGTATAGATATAGGACCACAAACAACAGTGTGAACTAACTCATGGATTTTCTTGGCTCTTTCTGCAATTTGAGTAAATGATCTTTTGGTCATTTTACCCATAAGATAATATTCACACTGAGGCTATTTCTTCAATTTCAATAAGTCCAAAGACCCATTTTGGATTAACTTTTGAATCCGATTAGGATTTATATATCCTAATATTAAGTACCATAAATACGAGTTATTTGATGTGATTTTTCTCTTCTTATTATTAGGTTTAGTCTAAGTGTTATTTATTTGATGACTTATATGATAAATATAAAAAGATTGCCATACATGTTTCCAGAACAAATAGTTTTTTCATCTCTATTGATTGAAATATCAAAATAGAAAGAAACAGAATATCATTGATTTATCAATCTTAAAACTGAAATCAAATTCTATTTGAAACTAAAAATATATAAAATATCTTTTAAAACTAAGATCCTATTCCCAAGTCTCCTACTACTTCAGCCCATACTTGTGCTCCATTTCTTACTCGTAGTTCATGCTCTCCTCTATTGAGTCTCCTTATCTTTTTGAACCCCTACAAGGAGTTATAGATATAATTAGTGACTCCGGAATCAACAATCCAAAAGGATGATGATCCAACCATCAAAATAGACTTTAAATAAAGAGCAATACCTGGGGAGAACTTGGCCAAGAAGTCCAGACAATCTTTCTTGAAGTGCCCCTTCTTGCCACACTTGAAACACTTGCCCTTACGCTTGGCATTGAGATTAGTTTGGACTGGGCTTTGATTCTTTAGGTTAAGCCGTACATTGTTCTGGCCCTTCTTCTTTTTGAATTTCTTGCGTAACACCTCGCTACCTATGTATCCCAAAAAGGGTGGGGATGTCACTCCGTACAAAGTACAAAGGGTCTTTATAACAAGATAAATAAATAACTCAACTAAACAAATCCCTCAAATAAAACTTAAACGTATTACAACTCAAAAAAACGCATATAGAGTTTTAGAATAAAGATTGACGGAACATCATCTCTAAACAAAATGATTAAAAAATTAAAGCACAAATCTTGGACTTTAGCCCCAACATTATCAGAAGTGCTCTCAACCAGAAAACATGCACAAATAATGTGAGAAATAAATTTCTCAGTAAATCCTCTGTGCGTGTGTGTGAGTATTCATTTGAAATAATTTCGTGATATGCATTTTGAAATACTAAAAATGCAATTACATTCACATTCAACCGTTTTAAATACAAGAGTTGCGTTTTCAA
The DNA here is from genome assembly GCA_026120185.1 of Voacanga thouarsii. Taxonomy (NCBI): domain Eukaryota; kingdom Viridiplantae; phylum Streptophyta; class Magnoliopsida; order Gentianales; family Apocynaceae; genus Voacanga; species Voacanga thouarsii. The sequence goes on from JANUWF010002273.1 coordinate 2,176,355, forward strand.
TTTGTTTTCTCAATAAATACCTTTATTTCAAGAAAATTAACCACTCAACAATAATGTGGACTAAGAAACCCTATATTATAGCCCTGAGTCCTGAAATTTTACATCATGACCCTGTAATATGAAACCTTGCTCACAGCACAGTGAGTGATTGGCTCATGGGTAGGGATACTCCTCCTTCTCCTAGACCCCTCTAACTTATCGATTGTCCATTCCAGAGAAATATAGTCCCACTTGGAATTGGTTTGCTAGCTCAGACTGGTCTGACTTCCTAGCACTCTCACCTAATAAAAAATAAGTTCATCTCCCAGAGGTGGCTGCTTACCGGGAAACTAGCTTGCTCCTTCTTAGGCTAGTGCTAATAGCCTGCTCATATTGAGTACTCAAAGTTTTTGCTACAAGAACCACATTAACAACAAGTGGTAACCAATACGAGAGTATAAAACATGACTTGGTAAACCTTGATTAAATCATTTAGTGCAAAAATCAGGTGAGTTATTTTGAAATCCTTTTGTTTAAGAAAATAGTTCGTGAGTTGAAATAGAATACGAAAACTAGCCATGCGAACATTTTATCACAACAATCTGTGTTTCCATAATTACCACAAAACATTTGACAACTTGCAATTGCTATATTTTGTAAACGGTTTTAATGCAAGAACTTACCTTGGTATAGCAAATTAATTTATTAATCTAAATGAGTGGATCCTTGTTCTTGACAACCTTCTAAGTCTAAAAGTTATAAAATAAATAAGTTACTACCTACTCCTAGTACTTTAGGAAATTATATCTCTTTTATAATTAATTCTCCATTCACATACAACAAGCAAATCTTCAAATAAATTATTGTCTAAACTTTTAGTTCATCCCCATGTGTCAACCCCATAAAATTATTTCATTTATAGAAGTATATAAATTAATAATAGAGAGTTTCTTTAAAAATTATTAAGCTGATCACAATTTCCAGCAATTTATCCTTCTTTCCTAATAATATAATACATATGAAAACACCTCAGAATGACCTCAATTGTTACAGAGACATTCCTAAACGCATATAGAACAGACTACCAGTGGCCTTGCACAAAAATCAAACATTAATTACACTTAGAAATTTACTTTTTGCTACTGTAGTGTGCTGCCTAGGACAGACTAGCATTAAAGAAAAATTTGTAACTTTTAATTCATTCATAAAAAATTCTGAAATTTTATAGTTAACATTGACACACCTAAAGCTATGTTTTATTTTTTATTTTTTAAAACTTTATTAGGTAGTAATAACTACATCAAAGAGAACATTCAACAAAAACAGGGTACTCTGCCCCTTTAGGTATTTTGAAAATTACTAGGCTTTATCTCAAGGTTTTCTTGCATGATCTCTAGAACAAAACACATACTAAACATGTCTAGATTACAATATCAAAAGGCCCTACATTAATAAATTACATTGCTATTTTCTTATACATTAAATCATACAACTAGTATAATATCACAAAATTTTCAGATTTCAAGAATAAGGAATAAAAGTGTTTTCTTTTTATCAAATGTTTTGAATGGTGGTTTCTTTTTCAATATCCAAGCATGTTCAAATAACAATCATAAATTCACAGTCAAAGAACACATGTTACAAATTTTAAAAGTTAAACACCCCAATTTCCCTCTATTATGGAAGCAACCAAGAAAATCAAAGCAAAGAACCGACTTTGTCTTTACCTCTTGTTACGTCTAACTCAAACAACCTTAGAGGAAAGAGTAGGTGTCTTCTAGATTTCGTTACCACCAAGTACGTCAAGAAATCAATCCAAGAATGGTGCTTTAAAGCTGTGTTTTTGTGCAGAAATTCTCCGTAAACAATACAATAATCAAACTTTAGCCAAAGGAAGAAAGAATTTCATGTGAGGAGAGAGAGAGAGAGAGAGAGCTACTAGGGTAGATTAGAACTCAAAAATTTGATTTATTCGGGTTTTTATATGTGAATTATTATAAGTTTAGGAAATAGAAAAAAGAATTAAGGAAAATCCTATTTTCCTTAAGTTTTATCTAATTAAAAGCTTCTTATAATTAATTTTTCATAATTTTTAGGGGATTTGGAGAGCTAGGTGGTAGCACATATGAGAGAAATTAGGAAGAGAATATTGTCTAATATTTCCTAAGCTTTAAATGATTGGAAATAAAAAATTCTTTCAAGATAATTTCTAAATTACATAAGAATTGGGTTTTCCTTCTTTCTTTTCTCCTAGGTGGCGGCTACTAGGCTTCTAGAAGCCTAGTAACTCCCTCAAAATATTCTCCTAACTAGATTAAATATTTAAATTAAAAAAATCAATTTTCCTTCAAATAAATTAAATGAAGAGAAAAGTCTTGCTAGTCTAATATTTAAATACTTCCTAAAATTAATACCTAAGCAAATAAATGAAATAATCATATAATGAGTAATAGATATAAATAGTAACTACACAAATATATTAAAGAATAATAAATAAGTAATTATTTATCAACTAATAAATAGTTACCTAAATTATTTTAATTAATCGCTACTCAATAATTAAATATACAATTTTTGAGTTAGCTGTATATATATATATATATATATATATATATATATATATATATATATATATTCTTTCCCCTATCAACCATTACTGCAATTAGCAATTTCTCAAACATCACCAAAGCATAACAATCCTTCCACAATTATACTTAAATTCATTCATGCCATACCAAATATATATGCAAAAATATTCATGCCATATGGTCCATATATTTCCATATTTCTAGAGGCATTTAGGGTGGGGTGTCATATTCTCCCTCTTTTAAGAGAATTCGCACCGAAATTCCTACTATGTTATACCTCAAAGTATTTCTAGATATTTTCAACTTACCTATTCCTCAAATTTTCAAGTAGCATATTGTGTACCATGATGATTCTATAAAACCTGTACTATAGGAATCTGCTTATTTTGAAGTGTCTTAATACTTCAGTCCAAAATCTTTACCAGCTTCTTGATATAACTCATACTGGGTTGCAGAATTAGTGTCTTCTCATTAAGTACATGCTTTGAGTCAGGATGACATTTCTTTAATTGTGATACATTAAATACATGATGTATTCCAGTCAATCCCTTCGGTAAATCTAAGTGATATGCCACCGGTCCAATCCTTTCAATGATTGGAAATGGTCTCAAATACATCTTACTCAATTTTCCTCCTTTTGGATGCTTCAGAATTTCTCTACTAGGAGTCAACTTCAAGAATATCTAGTCTCCTACTTGGAACTCCAACTTTCTCCTTCTATTGTCGGTGTAACTTTTTTGTTGACTTTGCGCTGCCTTCAACCTTTCCCATATCACATTCACTTTTGCCGCCACCTCCTGTATGCACACCTCTCCAACCTTAGTAATCTGCCTATCTTTTGTCCATCCTTATTGTAATGGCACTTGACATTTTTTTCCATACAACGCCTTGTATGGTGCCATTTCAATTGATGCCTGGTAACTATTGTTGTAGGCTAACTCGACGTAGGGCACGCAGTCAATCCACTTGTCACCAAAGTCTAAGACATTCGTCCTCAACATGTCCTCCAGAATCTTGATAACCCTTTCTGATTACCTGTCTGTGTGAGGGTGAGCTATTGTACTGAACTTCAAATTTAATCCCATGGATTCTTGGAATTTTTCTCAAAATCTCGAAGTAAACCTCGGATTTCTATCTGACACAATACTTGAAGGTACTCCATACAATCTCACCAAAGAATCCCTCACATTTATAGGTATAAACTGTGCTGTCTTAGTTAACCTGTCCACCACTACTCATATTGCATCATTTTGACCTCTCGTCAGAGAAAGTCTAGTGACAAAATCCATCATTACCTCTTTCCATTTTCACTTAGGTGTCAGTATAGGTTGTAACATTCTAGTTGATTTCTTGTTCTCGGCTTTGTCTTTCTGACAAATTAGATAAGTTGAAACATATCTCACCACATCTTTCTTCATTCCTAGCCACCAAAAAGCTCCTTTCAAATCTTGGTACATTTTTATTTCCTCGGGATGAATTGCATATTTACTCTTATGAGCTTCCTCCAGGATCTTCTTCCTCAGTGCCACTTCTTCAACTACACATATGAGATCACGGAAGTATAACACTCTCACTTCACCAACCCGGAAATCTTTTCCTCATCCGCTCACCTCTCTTTCTTTAAATTTTGGAAACTCCGTACTATTTTATTGAGCTTTGATTATCTCTTGTTTCAAATTCGGCATCAACCTTAAATTACTTACACAGTTCTTACCTTCTTTCATCTCCATCTCTTGGGCCAACACTTTCTCTACAGCTTTTACCTCTTGTGCCCTCAATCTAACCATCTTCACTTTTCGACTTAAAGCATCAACTACCACGTTGACCTTTCTGGGGTGGTAGTTGATTAGACATTTGTACTTTTTCAAAAACTCCATCCATCTCCGTTGCTTAAAGTTCAGGTCCTTCTGCATAAAGATGTACTTTAGACTTTAGTGGTCGGTGAAAATCTCATACTCCGCCCCATACAAATAGTATCTCCATTTTTTTTGGGCAAACATAATAGGGGCTAGTTCTAGATCATGCATTAGGTAATTGACCATATGCGGCTTCAACTTGCTAGATGTATATGCTATAACCTTTCTTTCTTGCATCAGTACTGCTCTCAATCCTTCTTTGGATGTATTAGTGTAGAAAGCATAGGGTTTATTCTCCTCTAGCAAGTTTAGCACAGGTACTGTCATCAATCTTCTCTTGAGTTCTTAGAAACTCTTCTCGCACTTATCATTTCAGGTAAATTTCATGTTCTTCCTCAACAACCGAGTCATCAAGGAGGCCAACGCAAAAAATCCCTTGATAAAACGGAGGTAGTAACCTGTTAATCCCAAGAAACTCTTAATCTTATTCACCATCTTAGGTTGCTTCCAATTTGAAACGGCCTCCACTTTAGTTTTGTCCATCTTGATACTATCCTTTGATACCAAATATCTTAGGAACAATATAGAGTCAAGTCCAAACTCGCACTTGTTGAACTTGGCGTACGACTTATGTTCCCTCAATTTCCCCAATACAAGTCTCAAATGTCCCGTGTGTTCTTCTAACTTTTTCGAATAAATCAATATGTCATCTATAAATTCCATGACAGATTTGTCTAGCTAGAGTTGAAATATCTAGGCGTTTGCTCTAGCTATCAGAAATTTCAATTCTTATCTCAACAACTTCCGGGCTTTTGCTTCAGCTATCCAAAATTTCAAATCTTTTACCCGTGTGCTATTGAATTCAAGTACATCACAGCTAGGTCTAATAAATTGCACAGACTTATTCTTACAATCTACCTTAGTCCCATGCTTTGCTTGCCAATCCATACTCAAAATTATATCATAACCATCAATAGTCAAAACTATGAGATCTCTTTCCAAATTCTCCTTCCCAACACCAATCTTAGAATTCTGCACATATTTATCTGCTCACACCATTTTCTCTAAGGGAGTACTCACCAACAAGTTATATAGTAGTCCAATTCCATCCCATCCCAAATGATATGCACAAGTCTTGTTTAGATAAGAATTGTTGGATCTAGGATCTATTAAAGTATTAACAGAACGACCTTAAATAGTAAACGTACCTTCTACCACTGTCGCATCTGCTCCAACCTCCTCCCGATTTAGTGCAAAGACATTTACCTTCACTTGTGCCTTTTATGTTCCACTTCTTGAAGTTCTTGAGCTATTTGCTCTGTTAGCTCCGGTGGGCTTTGCTAAGACTTCTTGCCCAATTCTTAGGGTTTTGGGATAGTTGTTTTGGAGATGATACGGGTCTCCACAATTGTAGTATTTCCTTATAGCTCCCTTAGACCAACAATCTTTTTCCACATGAACTCTCTTGCTATAATATCGGTATGATGTCAAGTTTTGAGTGGGGCCAGTTGGTGTAGTACGTGTTTGCTTCCCTTTGTTCTGCCATTGTTGATTGGAAGGTCCCATGTTATTTTGTTGCCTTAGAAATTGCTGTTGTGGTTGCCTCGGTAGTGGGAAGGTCCTTTGAACCATCTTGTTTTTATCCTTGTTTTCAATTCGAGTGCCTGCATCCATTGTTGTTGAGTACGTAGTTGTTGGGAAAGGTGCCAAAGCCTTCCTTAGTTCCTACCCCAGGCCCTTGACAAACTGTCTAGTTCTATTTTGCTCAGTGTAAACCAATCTCTTATAGTAATTTGATAGCTGGTTAAAGCGGGTAGCATACTGAGCCACAGACATATTCCGTTATTTCAGATTTTGGAACTCGTCCTCCCTTTTCTCCATTATCCACTGTGGGATATACTCAACCCTAAAAGCCTCCCCAAAATTGTCCCAAGTCCAATCTTGATCCAACAGCTCCCAATCTTCCTAGACACGTTGCTACCATGCACGAGTTGGTCCTTTTAGCCTAATGGGGGCAAATTTGACCATCTTTTTTTCAGAGTACTGAAGCGTAGCATAGATATCCTCCATCTGCTCTACCCACTGCTCTGTCTTCTGGTCTTGTTCTTCTTCACCCAGAAAAATGGGAGGTTGAAATTTTAAAAACTTCTCTAGAGCTTCATCTTCCTCTCTTGGGTTTCTTCACTCCACTAAAGTTTGTAGTATCTTAGTCATCTAGTTGAATGCTTGTCCCATAGTCACCTCAGTGGGCATCTCATATTCCACTTCTTTGTTTGGCTCGCTTCTGCCTCTCTAGTTCGGTGTTGAAAGAGGGGTAGCATCATATTCAAGAGCCACAGGTTCTGCCTCACAGACTTTCCTACTAGTTGTAGCAACTCGACGTTTTGGTGCCATTCTACAACATCGCCCCAAAGTAATGAGTTATGCAACAAAGATCAAGTATATCCAAAATGTATAAACACTCAAGATGTAGACATAAATGTAATATATGCAAGTTTTATTTAAAAGATAACATATTTTTAAAGAATGGAGTATACTAAAGTACTCTTATTTGCAAAAACTTTTAAAGCAAAGCAATAAATCATGAATAGATTACTAGTACATAGATTTATTGAAAGCAATAAACAACCAGTCTTCCAAGCATGCTAAAACCTTACAACTCTACTCCTCATCAGAGTCTTTAGTGTCAAATTCATATAGCGAACCCTCAGAGTTCTTAGAGAAATATATTCCCACACCACTTACGAACTCAAAGGTCATAGGTTTCTTCCCGGGTCTCCTGGAACTCTCTACAGTCTCAACATGATTTGGTGGTAGTACAAAAGAAGGTCAAGGTTGAGACTTATAGTCAATCTCCCCCTAGTCATCACTGTCTGCTATCAAGTCAATCACTAGAATGGGTAGGTTTGGCACATACTCCATAGCATCACCCTTTTCCTCACTATAAGTGATAAAGTCTATTATGGGTACGGGTGGAGGTTCAATAATTTGCACTTTATTCTCACTACTCTCTTCCATAGGTATTTCTGGTTGAGGTGTAGGTTGTGGTGCGGGTTGTGGTTCTGGTTAGTCTTCTGGCTGGATATGAATTGGTTGGTACCATGGCTGTCCGTTCATGGTCTTCCCTACAGTTTTATACATCCTAACCATCTTACAACATGAATAGCTAGGGATGGCAATTATGTCGTATTTGGGTTAGCGAGTCATGTCAATTTAGGATAATAACACACGACAAGCCAACCCGAACACAACACGATTAATAAACGTGTCGTGTTGTGTCAACCTATTTATTTGCGTGTCGTATTCGTGTTATAAAACGGGTTGATACGATTAGATACAAAAATTACTAAATTCGAATACCTACTAAACCCGCCAATCTATCCACCCATTACACAAAAAAATTTAAAAAATCAAATCAAACCATATAAAATTAAAAAAATCAATAAGATAGCCCATAAAGTCTTAAATAATCAATAAACAACAAACTGCCCAACTAAATATTTAAAGATCTCAATAAATTCATAAAATTTAATTTTAAAAATCTAAATAAATGTAGCTTTGCAATAAAATGAGATTGTTCAAGAAATTATTTTCTCTAGCTAAAAGTTGTTGTAATAATATTTTTATCACAAACATTAAATAATAATTAATTAAGAATGATTCACTTACCATATATCAAGCAAATAGCTATATTAACATCATTTATTTTCCTTAAGAGGTCTCATATAATTAAACAAAATAGACACACAAACAATTCAATTAATTCATATAATAAAATTTAATTCAATTAATTCATGTAAAAAATATAATTATCTAATTTTTTATAGTGAAATTTGTAGGGTGTTACAAACAATATTAAACATAAGTATTAAAAAAAAAAGTTAAATGGGTTTGTGGGTTTAAATGGGTTGAACCCGTTTATAATCCGAACACATTTAAAGTTAAACAGGTCCACCTGTTTCGACTCAAACCCGTGAAACCCCAACCCTAACCCGCTATAACCGTGTCATTTTCGTGTCGTGTTCAATATTGCCACCCTTATGAATAGCTCAAGTTCTTCAAAAGATTATAAAACTTAATGAAATAAATCTAAATACTACTAATAGTTACCTAAACCTGGGCTTTGATACCACTTATAACACCCCACTACTTATGTACTGCAAAAGGGGTTAGGATGTTGCCCCATCCTTAAGACAATGAGTCTTTATAACTTGGAAATAAAAAAAAAAGGAAATAATCTAAGATTAAAACTTATTACAGCCCAAACAATACTTGTACAAGTCTCAAAATAAATAAAAGATAACTAAAATCTCTCGAAAATAAAAATAATAAAAACAAATCTTCAAAACATAAGCCAACATAAAGAAATCAACATTCAAAGTAGGATCGACCTGAAAACATAACACAAAATAATGGTGAGAAATATTTCCCAGTAAGTCCTCTGTGTGCCCACGACAATTTAAAAAAACCTTTCATGTATACATATTGTAAACAAATCACAATAAAAAGTTTGCAAGTCCAGTAATTCGTCTTTAAACAATGAGTGGTATTTTTTCTAGTTTTTGCAAAATAAAAATGTACAACTTGTAAAGAAACAACACACTCAAATAAAGTTGACCATGAAACCTTGTATCATAGTTATGGCCATGAAACCCTATATTATGACCGTGTACTGTGAAACCTTGCATCACAATACAAGTGGGTGATCGGCCCCAAGGTAAGATTCTTCTCCATCTTTACACCTAAACTTACTAGATGTCCAACCCGAAAATAAATAGTCCACTTGAACTGTGTTGCTAGCACGTACCGGCCTAACCAACCAGAACTAGTGTCTTGTCCAAGCAGTATTCACCCCTCAGAGGTGGCCATCTACTGAGAGACTTACCTCAACCTTTTAGAGACTAGTCCTAGTAGTCTACCCTTATTGAATACTCAATAGTATATTTGTCCCACTTGGAAAAAAGTAAAATCAATAAAGTGTTTTATATTTATCTTGATGATCGTTTTTAAGTTGAAGACGGCGTTTGATAATCAAAGAGTCTTGATTGTCTTAGGGAGCCCTTTGAGAGATCAACATTGAAAAGATTCGTTCATGGCTACCAACAAATTTGGCTAAGAGAGAGATTGAGAAAAGAATAAGAAGAAAAGAAAATAAAAGAGAAGAAGGGAGAACATGAAATGATGTTTGGACTTGATTTTACCTTTTTGTGTTCTTCTTTACTTGAAAGAAAAATGCTTGTTTGATCCGAGTGTATGAAGAACTTTGATTGATTAGATGTTATAAAGTGTGCCAAAGGAGGAAATATTTTGTTCTCTAGTTGATTTGAGGATTTTAGAGTGGTTTAGAGAGAAAATTAGAATAAGATGAAAGTGTTCTTGGATTGGTATTAGCCAAATGGCCTTGTTTGATGTGATGATTCGGTCTAGCTAGGAGCGAGGAAGTCTAAGAGTTATTCAAGTTTTGAATTTGAAAAATGGTTGAGGAATTAATGGAGATTCTTGAGGTAGATGATTGCTAATGGTGTTCTATCCTTCAAGGTTTCTAGCTCTACAATGGAGGTTCCTTTGGTTTGCTTATGTTATAGAAGAAAATTGGAGATTTTTTTAGCTTTAGTGCTGCTTGAAAATGGCTTGTGAAGGTGAGCAGAATTTTTGGTTTATTTGGTGGAATTGGTTGCTAGATTGATTTAATTTTCAAACTCAAAATATTTTGAATGGAAAGAAGTTAGAAGAAGTTTGAGGTGCTTTAATAGAGTTTGATGGCTATGGTTGAAGGAAGAAAGAATATTCAGCTATTATACTATGGGGTGGCCGAAAATAGTGAAGTAACAATGGTGAAGAAGAGCTTGCTATAAGAGGCTAAAATGACTGAGTAAAATTCTGGTTATCTTAGCAAAAATAAGTGATAAAATCATGGGTGGTTGTTAGCAAAATTCAAAGTGTTTTGAATTAATTTTGCAGCAACAAAGTAGGAGTCTCTCAAGGTCCTTTAATCGAGTTTTTCCAGCTAACAACTTGATGAAGAACAAGAATCATTGAAAAGTTAGTTCTTGGTGTTGAATGTTTAAAGGTTTCTTGGTTAAATGATCTTCAAGCTTGCTGGAATTTTTTTCTAGTTTGCAAAGGCTAAGTGAAATCCGAAATTCACCATGAATTTTCCAGCTTGCTCACAAAAAGAGTGTTTGTTTTGCAAAGAAAGAAATGGTACTAAGTTGCCTAATTTTGAGATTAACTAAGGAAGAAGACTAAAAAGATTTTAAGCTTTTCACTAAAACAAGAATTAAAAAAAAAATGAAGTTTTCCTAGGAGAGAAAGTTGGTGATTTAATTTTTGAAAATCATTTTTTTTTTCTATCTCTCCTATTTCCTTCCAAGATTTCGGCCAAGTGGTTCCCAAAAAGCTGGATTTTTTTTTTTAAATTCCAAGACTATAATAATTTATAACATTTTATAATAAAATAAAAAGAATTCAAGAAATAAAATATTTTTTAAATTCAAATATGCTAAGACATGGATTGCTAAAATAATGGAGAATAAAATACCTCTAAATTTTCTTTAGAACAAGATCACGTGGTAATAAAATTACTATTGTGATTGCTCAAGACAACATTCCTTAATTTATGGAATGCAAAAAAATAAAATTCAAATATTAGTAGGATAATAAAAAATAATTCTTAGTTGATTGGATTTAAACTCAAGACCTTAAGAATTAATCACAAAGCTCTATCTACTTAACCACATTAATTCTTGTTTTTTTCCAACATAATTCTTTTCCCTTCCAAATCCTAAGCTTCTCTATCTCTCTTCTCTAAGCAAAATTCTATAATTGTTCCTAACACTCATTAAACATAAATAAATCATATAAACCATATATAACAATTCTAAAACATACAAATTCATCCAAAAAATTTATATTCATGCAATATGCCATGAAATGCAATCCATCCCTCTATTTCTAGAGTAGGCGTAGGTGGGATTTTACATCCTCTCATCTTTAGAAGAATTTCGTCCCGAAATTCAGTATGTACCTTTATATCAAGTCGAGATATTTTCGCTTCATCCATTCCTCTATTTCTCACGTGGCATCTTATGTGCCGTGATGCTCTCATAGAACCTTCACCATTGGTATTTACTTATTTCGATGAGTTTTGATACTTCAGTCTAGAATCTTAACCGGTTTCTCTATGTAACTTAAATTAGGTTGTAATAGTAAAGGCTCGTCGTTCAGGACATGTCCCGGGTCAGGATTATACTTTTTCAGTTGAGATACATGGAATACATCATGTATTCCTGTCAATATATCTGGCAAATCCAATCCATAAGCAACAAACCCAATTCTCTCAATGATTGGAAATGGTCCCAAATATCTTGAACTCAACTTTTCCCCTTTTGGAAGCTTCAAAATCCCTCTACTAGAAGTCAACTTCAAAAATACACAGTCCCCTACTTGGAATTTCAACTCTCTCCACCTATTGTTTGCATAGCTCTTCTATTAACTCTAAGCTGCCTTCAATCTTTCTCTTATTGCTTTCACCTCTGTAGATAATAAATTTCAAGTCTGTAAATAAGACAAGAAAAATATCAAAAAATATAAAATATTTAGTAAATATGAAAAGTGATTACAAATCTCCGAAGAAGTCCTAAATTGCAAGATGAGTACTCCAACTTTTCTCTTTTTGAAAAACATTGATTCGAGGGATGAAGAGCTTGATCTCAGATCGAATGGAATTTGATGATGAACACTTGATTGCCAAGCCTTCGAGACTTGTTTAATGCAGAGCAAGATAAATGATAAAGATTCTTAACCTTGATTTGATGAAGATTCTGAACTTTGAATTTGATAAAGCTTGAATGCTTGAGCTTGTTGAAACTTGAGATGCCTCTTGTTTAATAAAGCTTGATTGAAGTTGGAGATGCCTCTTGTTTGTTGAAACTCTTGGTATGCCTCTTGTTTATTGAAGCTTGATTGAAGTTGGAGATGCCTTTTGTTTGTTGAAGCTCTTGGGATGCCTTTATTGTTAATGCTTTAGGATGCCTTGAATCCTTGAGGGAAGACCCTAGTTATAGGCCCAAATTCCCTTGACTTTAGCATAAATAGTCGATGTGGAATTTTTAAGAAGCCTCCTAACAAACCCTAATGGACTTGGGTTGGGCTTAATTTATGTTTTAACCCAATTTCATTTAATCCACATCATATTTGAGTTATGAGCTTCTCAAAAAGTCTAACTTAGGGCATAGCCCAATTCTATTTAATCCATAATATGTTGGATTTAATATAAAATGGATATTTAACAATAGCCTAATTTAATATACTTTTAATAATAGCCCAACTATATTAATATAAGAATAATTATGTTTATTCATGGATTTATTTTACTTATCCAAGACTAAAATATTTAATATTCTTTTACTCTTGATCAAATAAAATATATTTTCTCCAAAATTCTTTATCTACAAATGCCCCCACTTCAAGACTTGAGTAAAAATGCTTTGTCAAAAGAATTTAGAAACAAGGCTTGAAGTATTTAAAAATAATATTAATTTCTCAATTTGATTAGAAATTAATATAGGAGCCTTTTTCAAATCCTTCATAAAATAGGATTATTTTTCTAAGACACCAATCAAATTTTTTAGATTTACCAAATCTAATTCAAGATATTCAAAGTAAGAATTAGAAGTCATATAGGATTTGGAACAAACATCCCATGGCATCTATAAAAAGGCTTGTATCTTCATTAATTTTCCACACAACTTAAAGAAATCTTCATTTTCTTTAATTGAACAACCCTATAATTTCAACATTCACGGCGGACACTAGTGCATCCTCTTCTGAGTAAGTTTTTTTTTTTTTTTTTCATGCCATGCCTTCAGTTGGTTTCTTTTCATTCGTTTTTGCAATTTCGCAACTTGCTCGCGTGCAAAATCCCAATTCCATGGAATCTGCCAACATATCATTTCCTTCACTTAAATTTAGAATATTGTTATATGCCATATGTGTTAGTCATGCATGAGATAATTTTTCTTTCCTTTCTACATATCATGCATGCTGGAGTCCATCGTGTAATGTACATGGCAATTTCGAGAAGTCAACCATGTAAACTCTTTTTTTTTTTTTTAGTTGGTCCAATTATTGGATGCCCATATGATGTTCTGAATGTCCTTCAAGCTTGGTCTTTTCTTTCTTTTTTTTTTCTATTCACGTGAAATCTCAATTCCTTAAATTTTTTGCAGGTTGGACAATCTATGTAAAACCCTACCTAAACCTACCCTAGAGTAGGGGAAATGGGATGCATATCATGTCATCATGCATAAAATATATCTCTCAAATGATTTTTGTGTGCCTTAGAATTGTGGTTTATAGGTTATATAATTTATTTGTGCTTGTTGAGTAGAAAAGGTAAAAAGGTAATTTTGCTTCAAGTCGAAATAGGAAGATGGCTTGAGGTTTAGAAAAGAAAAATATTTGATTGAGAAAATAAGAATAAGAGTTAATGTAGTTAAGTGGTTATAGCTTTGTGAATTAATCTCTAAGATCTTGAGTTCAAATCCCATCACTTGAGTTTTATTCATATTTATCCTAACCCATGTTTGAATTTTCTTTTTCTTACATTTCATAAAATTAGAAATGTTGTCTTAAGGAAGACACAATGGTAATGTCTTGACCATGTGGTCTTGTCCTAAAGAGAATTTTAGAAGAATTTTTGTTTTCATTATTTTTGCAAGCCTTGTCCTAACCTCTTTGAATTTAAACTATTCCTAAATCCTTAATTCATTTTTATATCCATAAAATTTTGGGATAATCCCTTCCTAGGAATTTAAAAAATCCCAACTCTTGTGGGACAGGGGTAGCTGAAAATGGGGAGGAAAAATAGGAGGAAGGTTCCATCAAATCATCATAGCTATTCCTTCAAAACTCCATCTTCTTCTTGTTCATGTTTTGGTTAAAAATCTGGAAAATTTTCCAGATTTCCTTCAAAACTGTTTTTGAAAAATTGTAGCAAGCCTCCTTACCCAATTCTTGCAAGAAACCAATCATCTTATGTGAGGATGAAGGCTGGATTTCCTTGAATTTTTGCAGCTTCACAGATAATGCCAAACCAGAATTTTTTTTCAGCAAACTAGCAACATCAAACATGAACTTGAAGCCATCCGTTAGAGCATATGAACAGTTGGAACTTTCTCTATTCTCCTTTGAGATGAAGGCTGGAAAACCACCATTAATGGACCTTCAAACATCCTTAAAATTCAGATACAAAATCGCTCCAAAGTGAACCGAAAATTCTGCACCAAAACCACTTAAATTCTTAGTGTACTAACAAATAGTCATATTTGATCATTTTAAATATTCCATTTATCATCATATAGAAATATTGACTATAAGAATAATATTGTAAGTGCAATGTCTTAGACCTACAGGTATAATGACGAAAATACCCATCTACATAACATCTATCATTGAGATAGGAAAATGTACTAAAACTTTCTCCAGCTTCAGTTCCAGAAATTTTTGTCCAGCTTTGCTTCTTCATGCTAAGGCCGAAATTCTTCAGCCAACTTCACCAAATTTCAGCCCTTGTACAGCCATGAACTGAACTCTTGGCTTCCCCACCAACCTTGAATAATAGGACTCCATTATCATACCTCAAAATGCTCCTATCTTCACTCTATCCAAACTTGTTCAAACTTCAAATTAAAATTCCAGATTTTGTTCCATTAAAACACTCATTTAGCTAGTTGATAAAACCAGAAAATCCTTTGCCATTCCATAGCTAATTTTGACCAGCCTAACCCTGAAACAACTCTTTATTCTTTAGTTAAAACATAGCTAGTTTAGCCATGCACTATTGAAGGACAAGAAACCTTCCAAGAGCAAACACCATTACCCAATCCTATACCTCAAACAACTTCACTTTTTTCTCAATTTGAATTTTGAAAAATCTGAAATTCTTTCTCTCATTCTTGGATAACCGAAAGCTCCCCCTAGGCTAAGCCATTCAGCCATCACTCACACTAGCACACACGAAATTCCTTTCCTCTCAAACTCTCTCAAAAAACACCAAGAATACTAAGAACACACACTTCACATCTTCAAGCCTAAATCACTTCTAAACACCTTCAATCACTCTCAAACACAGTAACCTATTAGTATTCAACCTATATTTTTCAATAGTGCACTTTATAACATCAAAACACACAAAGTTGAACATTCGAACTGATCAAACCACCCTTTTTTGTTGAAGATTTGAAGAACACCAAAAAACCATCAAGCACTCAAGAATCTCCACTAAGAAAGGCGCAACCTTCATCATATGTTCATCAAATCAAGCAGGGTTAGGTTGACATGAACTACCTTGGAAGACTTTTTGTACCCAAGAAGAGTAGAAGATCAGGTAAGTTCCTACATAAAACTGTTTAAAGACCAAAGTTATCTTGGCAAGTTAAGCTTAATGTACACGAGCATTTGTACTGTAAATGCAAGTAGGGACAATTTTCATTTCCTTTTCAGTCAAGCAAACCATTTAAAATTCAACAAGCAATTTCATACAAAATTCCAAACTTTTTCTAAAAACCTAACTTTGATAAGAATTTTGAAAACCATAATTGTTATTTTAAAGAGAATCAATGTATGATCTTTCTTTTCTCAAGTGGGACGAATACAACGTTGAGTACTCAATAAGGGTAGACTACTAGGACTAGTCTTGGAAGGATTAGGTTAAGTCTCTCAATAGATGGCCACCACTGAGGGGTAAGTCATTCTCGGATAGGATACCAGTCCTATAGGTCATACCGGTCCGAGCTAGCAAGTTCAGTCAAGTGGACTGTGTGTTTTTGGAATTGATAACCGATAAGTTTGGGTGACACAAAGGAGTATCTCACCCAGTAGGCCGTACACCTACCTTGTGTCAGTATGCACAAAGTGTGGCATCCTAAATGTTATTTTATCATGGTGCATAAAGTGTGGTGCCATGACTACCTCTTTTGAGTAGTTGTATTTATTGTATACATGTATGATTTGAAAGGAAAACACCACTCTTTATTTGTGAAATTTAATTGAGGCTTGCCAGTACTTTCTTTTATGAAAATTTCTTAATTTGCATACATAACTGTTTTACCTGAAATACTCAAAGCACACATGGCTTTCTGAGATTTATGTCTTACCAGCTTTTATGCCATGTTTCAGTTCAGTCCTACTGTGAAGATTATTAAGTAGAGATTACCTATGTTTTAAGGATTTATTTCTTTCTGATGTATTTTATTTGAGAGACTTTAGTAGACATTTATTTATTTTTTGGAACTTGTTCATGTATTGCTTGGATTGTAATAAGTTTAATTTTGAATTATTTCATTCATTTCTTTTGTGAGTCCTAGTTATAAAGACCCCTTGTCCTATAGATGAGGCGACATCCCCTGCCCTAATAGGGGCATAGGTAGTGGGATGTTACAAGTGGTATCAGAGACAAGGTTTAGGCAATTGTTGATAGTATTTGCTTTATTTCATTAAGATTAAGCTCTTTTGACTAATCTGGATTGTTTATGTTGTAGGATGGTTAGAATAATTAGAACCACAAGGAAGGGGTAGCAATGGCATTCACCAATCCCTATCAACCCGAAAGACTTACTAGTGTCACAACCTGCACCACAACCTACACCCCAACTAGTCATACCTTTGGACGTAAGCAGTGATGATAAGGTTCAGATTATTGAGCCACCTCCTAAACCTGTAATAGACTTAGTTACTGATGGTGAGAATGAGAATATTGACATGGAGTATGTCCCAAACCTACCTAGCCTCGTGATTGACTTGACTACTGATAGTGATAACCCGGGAGAGATAGACTATGAATCTCCACCTAGACCATTTTTTGTACCCCCACCCAACCATGTGGAAAATGGAGAGAGTTCTAGAAGACCCGGGAAGGAGCTAATGGACCATGGGTTTCTGAATGGTGCAGGGATAGACTTTTCTAGGAATACCGGAGAATGGTTGTATGATGCTGACACCGAGGATTCTGATGAGAATTAGGGGATAAGTTTTGCTATGCTTAGGAAGTTGTTATTTATTGCTTTCAATAAACTCCTGTGCTAGGGGTTCATTTATGTTTAATGTTTTATTTCAAAATTTATGCAAATAAGAGTACCTAGGTGTACTTTAATCTTGAAAAATGCAATTCTTTATGCAAAGCTTGCATCTAATTTGCTTTTGTTTAAATCTAAATGTGAATGCGTGTTCAATTTAAATATTTTAAACTTTGATGCATAAACTCATTATCTGGGGGCGATGATTTAGAATAGCACCAAAGTGCCGTGCAACAGCATCTAGCAGAAGGGTTCCTGAGGCAGAACCCATGACTCCGGAGTTTGATGCAACTCAGTTATCATTTCCAAATGGGGGAAATGAGAATGAACTGGAGCAGGAAGTAGGATTTGAAGAACCTACCAGTGTGACCATGGGGCAAGCATTCTGCAAAATGATGGAGATTCTGCAAACCTTATCTGAATGAAGGAACCTGAAGGGAGAAGATGAAGTGTTGGAGAGGTTTCTAAAGTTTCAACCTCCCACTTTCTTAAGAGAAGCCGAGCAAGACCAAAAAGTGGAGCAGATGGAGGACATCTTTGCCACACTCCAATACACAAAAAGCAAATGGTTAAATTTACTGCGTTCAGGCTGAAAAGCCCATCTTAGGCATGGTGGCAATGGGTCTAAGATGATTGGGAAATGATAGATCAAGACTGGATATGGGCTAACTTTGTGGAAGCATTCAAAGCAGAATATATCCCTTAGTGGATGGTGAAAAAAATGGAGAATGAGTTCCAAAATCTGAAGCAGGAGAGCATGGCCATGGCTCAGTATACTACTCATTTTACCCAATTGTCAAAGTACTACAAGAGACTAGTAGATACCGAGTAGAACCGAACGAGGCAATTTGTTAAAGGATTAAGGAAGGAATTGAGAAGGGCTTTAGCACCTTCTCCATCGACGACTTATTTGGGGACGGTAGACGCGGCAATCCAGACTGAGAACGAGGATCAAAGTAGGATGGTACCAAAACTATTCTTGCCACTACGACAACCATCGAGACCCTTCCAGAAGTAGCAAACTAATAAGTAACCTGCCATCCAGCAATGGTAGAACCGGGGAAAGTAAGCACGAACAATACCAGCTGGTCCTGCACAAAATCTCCCGTCATGCTGACACTGCGGGAAGAAGGGTCATGTAGAGAAGAACTGTTGGTCTAAGAGAGCTGAGTGAAAATGCTACAATTGTGGAGTTTCGACGCACCTGTGCAATGCCTGCCCAAAACTTTTCCAAATCGAGTAAGGGAACCCAGCTCAAATCGCTTGAGCCAATCGAGCTAATACTATAGAAGCCTCTAGAAATGGAACTCAGAAGCCACAAGTGCAAGTGAAAGTTTTTGCTTTTAACTGAGAAGAAGTTGGAATGGATGCAGTGGTGGTGGAAGGTACATTTACTATCTAAGGTCGTTCCGTTAATGCATTGATAAACCCTGGATCTACCCATTCCTATTTAAACAAGAATTGTGCATATCATTTCGGTTGGGATAGAGTAGAACTACCTTTTACCATGTTGGTGAGTACGCCCTTAGTAAAAATGGTGCAAGCAGATTGGTATGTGCAGAATTGTAAGATTGAAGTGGGGAAAGAAAGTTTGCTGTTAGAATTCGTGGACTCCTAAACGCGGAAAACATCCACGAATCCCTCCCGAGGACCCAAGTAAACGATTAAGATGATATAAGGTTTAAGAATTACCTCTGGTTGCTGTAATTGAAATCATTCGATTCTGGTTGCGTTGTTATACGTTCAACCCGAACAATCACCAGACGTTGCAGTATGCGAACGTCCTCTATCAGATACACACTGCGAACTCACTCGATACCCGGAGAGTGCTAGCGCCTAGGGTTTGGGAGGGTTTTTTTTTTCTTTTCTGGTAGAGAATGGCACGAATGTTCTCAACCGAAAAATTGGACTATTGAAAATACGGCTAGGGTTTTCTTAAAAACCCCCGAACCTCTTAGAGTCCAACCCTAATAATATCTGATCATATTCTAATTTAAATTCAAATTAAATTTAAACTGGTATGATAAGATTCTGCCATTATCTCGGTAATTTAACTAATTAATTTACCGAGTCAGATTCTTATAATCTGGACATCATCCAGATACATCGAATGTTGACATATTTCCAGATTCATTGTATCTGGTAAATTTTCTAAGTACGATTAACTTAGACATATTTCTAGATTCATCGAACTTGATTACTAGAAAAATAACCTAACAAGTTCGCTTATTGTGTGACCCTATAGGTTCATTTAACACTGGCAGTGTGCCTAAATCATATTTAAATGGCCCACAAGTTATAAGCGGTTTCTAACAAAACATTATAACTATCCAGGTTAAATGAAGATCGGTGATCTCTTTGAACCAAACCATAATTTTATATTTAGTCCTTTTGTCACACGATATCCAGATTAAGCATAAGGCACGGAGCATGTCATCCTTATTAAGCTTAATCAATTATTTCTTGATTTCATAGTAGACTGTTCAAACAAATGATATCAATATCTTAGATTGATATATTTGAGCACGGCCATGCATTTTTAACAGTCTAACTTATCAAGGGGCCCATAGATATCTCTCCCATAACTGAGAGGGATAAATTCCTTCGCAATCAATCATATTCCTCTCATTGATTTATTCTATATCCAACAGTAGTCTAATTTATTATCTGGTTAAAGACAACTTTAGACAATGTCAAAATATAGAATTTATCAAGTAGGAAACTATGATGAATATAGGTCGAAAGACTTTCAATATTATTATGGCTAGAAAGTACTTATGACATATTCCATGAAGTACTCTCACAGTGGGTCATGTCCAATACAATGTTCTCTAACATTTATTTATGTCTTGACTCGATATCACAAATATCCATGGCCAGTAAAACATCGCCATCAAGTCACAAACATACTAATCTTAATTTATTATTATTCCAATAATAATAATTGATCAGGGACAGTTTTAGAATAGTCATTGTATTCATTATAGGGTTTTACTATCAAGTCACGTACTTGATGACCAACAAAATAAAACTTACTATTCATGGAAAGGAAAGCCTCATATTATTATATAAAACATAATGACAATAGTATAAGTACAAATTGACTCTAGGGCATATTCCCAACAGTTTGGAGGGAGATTTGGTAGTCTTAGCTATTGACGACTATGACCTAATTCTGGGTATGGATTGGCTAGCTAAGCATGGAGCTAAAGTAGACTGTAAGAATAAATCTGTCCAGTTTATTGGACCAGGATGCAATGTGCTGGAGTTCAATGGCAAATGGGTCAAAGAGTTGAAGCTCTTGATAGTTGGAGCAAAAGCCTAGAAATTGTTGAAGCAAGGATGTCAAGGATTTTTGGCGCACATGATAAATTAGCCGAAGGATCAATGCACCCTCAAAGATACTGAGGTGGTAAAAGATTTTCCCGATGTGTTTCCTATGGAACTCACTTTTCTTCCTCCCAACCGAGAAGTTGAATTCACCATTGATCTAATTTCAGGAGCAGAACTTGTATCCCGAACCTCATAACAGATGGCACCGATAAAGTTGAATGAGCTAAAGGAGCAACTAGAGAAATTGGTGAAGCAAGGTTACATCAGGCATAGCACGTCATCTTAGAGAGCTCCAGTGTTATTTGTGAAGAAGAAGGACGGGACCTTAAGGTTGTGTATCGACTATCGGGGATTGACCAATCTGACCATCAAGAATAAATATCCTCTACCGTTAATTGATGAGCTGTTTGACTAGTTGCAGGGCTCCAGTTGTTATTCTAAGCTAGAATTAAGGCAAGGGTATTATCAAGTGCGGATAAAAGAAGAGGATATTCCTAAGACGGCCTTCAACACGAGATATGGTCACTATGAGTTCGTAGTGATGTCTTTTGGGGTAAGTAATGCACTGACGTGTTTATAGATTTGATGCATCGAGTTTTTCAACCCTACCTGGATAAGTTCGTGGTGGTATTCATCGATGATATACTCATATACTCCAAGAGTCCGGAGGATCATGTTGAGCATCTCAAGCTGGTATTGAAAAAGTTAAGAGAGCACAAGCTTTATGCCAAATTTAGTAAGTGCGAATTTTGACTGGACAATGCATTGTTTCTTGGCCATGTGGTGACCAAGGATGTAATCAAGATGGACCCAGCAAAAGTTGAAGCAATTTGGACTAGAAGCAACCAGAGAACATCACGGAGATTAGAAGCTTCTTAGGATTGATCGGCTATTATAGGCAGTTTATTAAAGGGTTCTCAACGCTAACATCACCTATGACCCATCTATTGAGAAAAGATGTACCCTTTATCTGGAATAAGAAATGCGAGAAGAGTTTCCAAGAGCTGAAGCGGAGGTTCATAACGGCTCCAGTGCAGAGTTTGCCAGAGGGAGATACCTTACACTTTGTATACTAATGCTTCAAAGAAAGGTTTGGGAGCGGTATTAATGCATTATTTATCCAAGAGTGTGTACCTAATGAGCAGCAGCTGAAGGATAAGATTTTGGAAGAGGCGCATAAAAACAAGTACATTATTTATCCGAGAGAGGTAAAAATGTATCAGGATTTGAAAAAGGTTTATTGGTGGCCCGGAATGAGGAAGAACGTGGTGAAGTATGTCTCCACGTGTCGACCTGTCAAAAAGTTAAGGTGGAGCATAAAAAGCCAGCAGGACTACTGCAACCATTACCAATACCTGAGTGGAAATGGGAAGAGGTGACCATGGACTTTGTTACCAGACTCCCTATGGCAAGGGCCCAAAAGGACGCCATATGGGATAGTGATAGACAGATTGACAAAGTTAGTGCATTTTATACTGGTGAATGTAAGGGATTCAATGGAGAAGTTAGCTCAAACATATGTGCGAGAGATAGTCAGATTGCATGAAGTGCCTTCGAGTATTGTGTCCGACCGAGACCCGAGATTTACATCCCGATTTTGGGACAAGTTTCAGGAAGCAATGGATTTTAATTTGAAGTTTAGTGCAACAGCACACCTGCAAATCGATGGTCAATCAGAAAGGGTTATTCAAATATTTGAAGATATGTTAAGAGCTTGCGTATTAGATTTCAGGGATAAGTGGATTGAGTGTGTACTATATGCAGAATTGGCTTACAACAATAGCTACTAATCTTCGATTGGAATGGCCCCGTATGAAGTACTGTATGGATGTGTGTCAAGTACCTCTATATTGGAGTTGGTCAGAAGATGGCCACATAAACAAGTTTGGGAAAGTCTGTGTTCAAGAGATGGCAGATAAGGTAAAGCTAATTAGATAAAGGTTGAAAGTGGCCCAAAGCGGACAAAAAGTTATGTAAATAATAGGCCAAGGGAGTTGAAATTTCAAGTAGGAGACAATGTATTTTCTAAGGTTGACTCTGAGTAGAGGAATTTTGAAGCATCCGAAAGGTGGGAAGCTGAATCCGAGATATTTTAGACCATTTTCGATAACGGAAAGGATTGGACCAATGGCGTATTGACTAGATTTGCCGAATGGTTTGACGGGAATACACAATGTATTCCATGTGTCGCAATTGAAGAAGTAAAATGTCGACCCTAAACATATTTTGAATGACGAGCCGTTAGTTCTGCAACCCGACTTGAGTTACATGGAAAAACCTTTGAAAATTTTACATCGAAGTATCAAGACTCTCCGAAATAAGTAGATTCCTATGGTGAAGGTACATCAGGAGTATCATGGCACTCAAGATGCCACGTGGGAAATGAAAGAATGGGTGAAGCGAAAATATCCTGACTTGAGATAAAGATACACTTGAATTTTGAGACGAAATTTTTCAAATGAGGGGAGGATGTAAAATCCCACCTAAACCTACCCTAGAGTAAGGGGGATGAGATGCATATCATGTTATCATGCATCAAATATATCTCTCAAATGATTTTTATGTGCCTTAGAATTGTGGTTTATAGGTTATATGATTTATATGTGCTTGTTGAGTAGAAAGGGTAAAAAGGTAATTTTACTTCAGGTCGAAATAGGAATATGGCTTGAGGTTTATATAAGAAAAATATTTGATTGAGAAAGTAAGAACAAGAGTTAATGTGGTTAAGTGGTTAGAGCTTTGTGAATTAATCTCTAAGATCTTGAGTTCAAATCACATCACATGAGTTTTATTCATATTTATCCTTACCCATGTTTGAATTTTCTTTTTCTTACATTCCTTAAAGTTAGGTATGTTGTCTAAAGGAAGACACAATAGTAAGGTCTTGACCATGTGGTCTTGTCCTAAAATGAATTCTAGAAGAATTCTTGTTTCCATTATTTTCGCAAAACTTGTCTTAACCTCTTTGAATTTGAACTATTCTTAAATTCTTAATTCATTTTTATACCCATAAAATTCTGGGACAATCCCTTCCTAGGAATTTAAAAAATCCTAGCTCTTGTAGGATAGGGGTAGCTGAAAATGGGGAGGAAAAATAGGAGGAAGGTTCCATCAAATCACCATAGCTATTCCTTCAAAACTCCATCTTCTTCTTGTTCATGTTTTGGTTAAAAATCTAGAAATTTTTCTAGATTTCCTTCAAAACTATTTTCAAAAAATTGCAAAAAGCCTCTCTACCCAATTCTTGCAAGAAATCAACCATCTTGTGTAAGGATAATGGCTGGAATTCCTTGAATTTTCACAGCTTCACAGACAATGCCAAACCAGAATTTTTTTTTCAGCAAACTAGCAACATCAAACATGAACTTGAAGCCATCCGTTAGAACATATGAACAGCTGGAACTTTCTCTGTTCTTCTTCGAGATGAAGGCTGGAAAACCACCATTAATGGACCTTCAGACACTCTTAAAATCCAAAATTGCTCCAAAGTGGACCGAAAATTCTGCACCAAAACCACTTCACTTCCAAGTGTTCTTAAGCTTCAATTCCAGAAATTTTTGTCCAACTTTGCCTCTTCATACTAAGGCCAAAATTCTTTAGCCAACTACACCAAATTTCGGCCCTTGTACAGCCATGAACTGAACCCCTTGGCTTCCCCACCAAACCTTGAATAATAGGACTCTATTATCATAACTCAAAATGCTCCTATCTTCACTCTATCCAAACTTGTTCAAACTTCAAATTAAAATTTCAGATTTTGTTCTATTAAAACACTTATTTAGCTAGTTGATAAAACCAGCAAAATCCTCTGCCATTCCATAGCTAATTTTGGCCAGCCTAAGCCTAAAACAACTCTCCATTCTTTAGTTAAGACATAGCTAGTTCAGCCATAAACCATTGAAAGACAAGAAACCTTCCAAGAGCAAACACCATTACCTAATCTTATACCTCAAATAACTCGACTTTTTCCTCAATTTGAATTTTGAAAAATCTGAAATTCTCTCTCTCATTCTTGAATAACGAAAAGCTCCCCTTATGCTAAGCTTTTTGGCCATCACTCACACTAGTACACACGAAATTCCTTTCCTCTCAAACTCTCTAAAAAAACACCAAGAACACACACTTCACATCTTTAAGCCTAAATCACTTCTAAACACCTTCAATCACTCTTAAACACCTTCAATCACTCTTAAACACACTAAACCATTAGTATTCAACCTATATTCTTCATTGGTGCACTTTATAGCACAAAACACACAAAGTTGAACCTTCGAACAGATCAAACCACCTTTTTTTTTAAGATACGAAGAACACCAAAAAGCCATCAAGCACTCAAGGATCTCCACTAGGTAAGGCACAACTTTCATCAAACGTTTATCAAATCAAGCGGGGTTAGGTTGACATGAACTACCTTGGAAGACTTTTTGTACCCAAGAAGAACAGAAGAGCAGAAGATCAGGTAAGTTCCTGCATAAAGCTGTTTGAAGACCAAAGTTACCTTGGCAAGTCAAGTTTAATGTATATGAGCATTTGTACTGTAAATGCAATTATGGACAATTTTTCTTTTCTTTTCAATCAAGCAAAGCATTTAATGAGCAACAAGCAATTTTATACAAAATGCCAAACTTTTTCTAAAAATCCAACTTTGACAAAAATTTTGGAAACCATAATTGCTATTTCAAAGAGAATCAATGTATGATCTTTTTTTTTCCAAGTGGGATGAACAAAACGTTGAGTATTCAATAAAGGTAGATTACTAGGACTAGTTTTTGAAGGGTTAGGGTAAGTTTCTCAGTAAGTGGCTACCTCTAAGGGGTAAGTCCTTTCCGAATAGGATGCCAGTCTTGTAGGTCATACCGGTCTGAGCTAGCAAGTTCAGTCAAGTGGACTGTGTGTTTCTGGAATGGACAACTGGTAAGTTTGGGTGTAGAGATGGCGGAGTATCTCCCCCAGTAGGCCGTACACCTACCTTGTTTCAGTATGCACAAAGTGTGGCATCCTGAACGTTATTTTGTCATGTGCATAAAGTGTGGTGCTATAGCTACCTCTTTTGAGCGGTTGTATTTATAGTATACATGTATGATTTGAAAGAAAAATATCACTCTTTATTTGTGAAATTTATTTGAGACTTGCCAGCACTTTCTTTTATGAAAATTTCTTGACTTGCATACATGAACTGTTTTATCTGAAACACTCAAAACACACAAGGGTTTACTGAGATTTATGTCTCACCAGCTTTTATGCCATATTTTAGGTCGATCCTTCTATGAAGGTTATTAAGTAGAGATTGCCTATGTTTTGAGGATTTATTTCTTTCTGATGTATTTCATTTGAGAGATTTTAGTAGACATTTATTTATTTTTGGAACTTGTTTATATATTTCTTGAGTTGTAATAAGTTTAATTTTGAATTATTTCTTTCATTTCTTTTGTGAGTCTTAGTTATAAAGACCTCTTGTCCTATGGATGGAGCGATATCCCCAGCCCTAATAAGGGTATAGGTAGTGGGGTGTTACAATCTGCTTGCCATAGCCGTCTTCATCTAGGCCCTTTTTTTTTGTCTTTTTTTAAAAAAGAACGCAAGTTGCTTCCCGCCACCATTCTTGATCATTTTCTCTCCTTTTTTAAATTGACTTTTTTTAAACAATTTTCTTTTTTTTTTAAAGAAAACTAACCAATTTTTTTCCTTTTTTTTTGAAGCTAACTTTCTTTTTTTTTTTTTTTTTTTGGAATCCCAACTTTTTTTTTTTTTTTGGTGAAGCTAACTTTTTTTGGGACCTTTTTTTTTAACCAAGTCCAATTATGGTGTACTTTTCAAATTTGCGATCTTCTTCGGGCCAACAGTCATTCACGACCACGAAAATGATCGAACGGAAGTTGGAATGACTTTGACGATTTATGAGGCAAAGTCTACCAAATATATGGGGTCCTACCAAAGGCGACATTCCAATGACTTGTGAAGGAATGGTCAACAAAAGTCAACTTCAAAGGCACTCGCTCCCCGAAGGCATGGATTCTTCTTTTCTCAAATCATCGACCTCAAGCTCATCCTAGTGTGTTACCTTCACTTGGATGGTGATGTTAGGAAATATGCCCTCTTAGACTATGTTTCAGACGTAAATATCGCATGTTTAATAAAAGAGTTTAATATTCAAAAATTGTTTGTGAATTTACATTTTTATTTGTGCACAATTACGTTTGGAAAAAACCCATTGTGTTTAAGTAAGTGGTCCATGTGAATAGAGGTATTTCACAATGAGGTATGGATCACGGGTTACTTAACACATAAACTTTTGTTCTTAACCGATTGATGAGAATGTGAATCTCATCATGTCTAGGTTATTATGTTGTGAATTCTAAATGGAGAATGGCTTACTTTTAGCCAGTGAGTAGTCCACTCACTTCATGACATAAGC
The DNA here is from genome assembly GCA_026120185.1 of Voacanga thouarsii. Lineage (NCBI taxonomy): Eukaryota > Viridiplantae > Streptophyta > Magnoliopsida > Gentianales > Apocynaceae > Voacanga > Voacanga thouarsii. The sequence goes on from JANUWF010002273.1 coordinate 2,203,602, forward strand.
GTATTTTGAATACGTAGAACAGGACCTGTAGTAGTGGTTTCTAAAAGTACTATATGGTAGAAACCTAAACTACTACCGCTATTGCGTTTACTAATACTCTAAGACTTGAGTATGAGTTGGTGGTCTGACAAAGCTGGAAGCGTATACTTTGATATGCTACAGTTGAGGTTCTATTGTAGGGCCAATATACGTGCATGCTGGGAATGTGTGACTAGTTAGTCAAGACAGACTTATACAAGATAGTTTCTATACTATATCGCACCTTGTGGTTGTCTGAATGATCTAAATATCCAGGGCCCTGGGAAACATAACTTAGATGTTTGCTTTAGGGTAGCTCTCTTGGAAAGCTGAAATAATCCAGGAAGTCGTGGATCATTGGACTAGAGGCCTAAGGATGGTAGATGTCATTTAGAAATGTGTTAGCACACTTCTTCCTCTCTAAATATACAGCGATGTATAGAGGGGTATTTTAGTCAGTATACCTGTAGGTCGGAGACTTTGCTAATGCAGCACTGTTCTTGGGATCAATATTTTCTTATGGTAATATTAGGAAATATTTAAAATGTAAAATACAGCTATTTATATAGTAAGGGTATTTTTGTCATTTTAGTAGTAAAGGCGGTGTGTCTTTTGGTCCCCAGTATAGACCGTGAGTCCTAATTAAATACGGGCTAAGGAATTGAATTTAAATTAAACGGAATTTATTTTATTTAAGTAGCCTAATTTAATTGTTGAGCTAGAATAAAATAAAGGTCCATGGAGAGAAAATTAATTAAATTAGTTTAGTGGGTTAATTAATTATTTAGGGCTTTGGCCTAGTTTGAATTATTAAAGATTAACCTGTGACTAAACTAATATAGGCTTATTTATTGGACTAGTTTATTTGGGCTGAAAAATTAATTATTAATTGGGCCATTTATGTGGTTCTAATTAGAATAATTAATTAAGTCCAAAAGGTTAAATTTAGAGTCTAATGGCCCAATCCAATTTAACCTAACGTTTTTATTTAGGTTAAACAAGAGGATTGAAAACTACGTTGTTGTCAGAACACACACTCTCTGAGACGGCTTCTTCTCTGTGAAAAACCAGACGTTTCTCTCTCTCTCCCTCCAAAAAAAGGTTCCTTAGTCTATAGTTGTTCACCAAACGGATTTAGGCAAACCATATACTCGAAGATCGAGAGATTGGCGTTCACCTACATGCAAAGACGGAGTAGGAGACTTGTAGAAATCGCACCAAAGGCTTCCACTAACGTACCTACCCCGATAGTACACATTCCAATCCAGCCAACTCTTAGAACGAGGAAAAGGGATAAAAAAATTTTAACCTCGGAGTCCTGCCAGAGCACAACTGGCGCCGGCTAGGGTTGCCGGAGCCGGCATCGGCTCTGATCGGGATTCCCCTGTTCTTCAATTTTTCCAGTTTTTGATCTTCACTTCCGTTGCGTGCACTGTGTTTTCTGTTTTCTATGCCTTCAATTGGTATCAGATCATGAAGGTTTTGTGAAAATATAGGGAGCATGCATCTAAATGAATAAAACTGGACACATATGTGTGATTAAAATTGTGATCCTTCGCTGTTTATGGTATGGATAGATTCTCTGTTAAACCTCGCGGGTGAAGGTATAGGAGATGTGTAATTTACTATTTTTCTTAGCAAATTGTGTAAGCCCAATGTTTATAGGTATAGGCGACTGTTGGTTTTGGTTGATTTCATTGAATTTGGGTTGAAATCAGAGAGCCATTGATACCCGAAGTTCAGAAGAAAATAGGAAAAATTCGCAGAGGAAATTCGCAGGAAAAAAAACTACAGGATCAGGCGTCCAGACTGGAACCGGCACGGCTTGGGGTGCTGGAATCGGCGCCGACTTGGGTCTGGAAGGCCGGTCTATGAGCTGGTTTCTCGTGGGTCCTGGTTCTGTGCGACGAGTGCAGTGGACCACACTGTAGATAGGTGCATGATCCAGTATGGCGAGTGCATTGGACCAAGGAGAAATTTTTTACTTTTTCCTTGTAATTTTTCTTGCGTTTTCTTTTGGTTTTGGGGTCTATACCAGACGAAGTTAATATTTTGCAATAGTTAATATTCAAGGAATATTTTTGCATGAAAAATATTAGTAAAGGATTTTAGGATTAAACAAGACAATTAATTAATTAATATGTTTAATTCTATTATCTGGGCACTTAGGTTTAAAAATAGAAGAGCATGAAAACGTCTACTATTTTTTAGCATGCTAGTTATTTTTATGTACCTATGTGCACGTTTTCTCAAAGACCAAAGTCTTTGGGAATGTTTTGACAAGGAAAATATTTTTCTACAAATTAAATGGTTATTTTAACTTGAACAAAAATTAATCCTTAGATATTTTCTCAAAGGATTTAATCATTGACACAGAAAATATATTAGATTTAGATATTTCTGTAAGGTTAAAATAGAAAGCCATTTTGTTTTAATTTTGGCACAAGAAAAATTATTTTGTCAAATAAATTTGAGACCAAAGTCTCCAAAAAGTTTTAATTGAAAAATTTTTGAAATCATTAATTTTTTAACTTAAATAAAATTAGTCCATGGGAAAAACTCTCAAATGATATAAACCTTGACATAGAGATTTTTATTCACTTAGACATTTTATTTTTGAGTTAAGGGAAAATTTGATGGAAATTTTCAGAAGGATATTTTTCAGAAAACCCTTGTTTTAAAATACTAAGTGGGAAAGGGGTTCCAATAGCCCCACGACTTCCATCACGATCCTCATTAGAGATCGAGGGTCCCTTCGCGTCACCCTGGGAGTGAACCCGTATAGGATGGGGATACTACAAGAATCTAGATCTAATGGAGGGATGTAATTAATAACACGGGACACGTACGATGATCGGCCATCCCCTCGTTGGCGGTCATAGTATGAGGAATGTCCACAGGAGATGAGAGGAAACGGCCATCCCCTCGATGGAGTTATCTTCTAGATCATTACCTAGAAGGGAAATTAATTTGTAGTGGTTAACATACTTAGCTTAGGAAACTGTTAATCTTCCCAAGAAGCTATGCCAGTTTTCCTAAAAGCCAAATTGATTATTATCAATTTTGATAATAAGGATAAAGTGCAAATATTTATTTTATTTTCACAAACTAATTATTTTTCTTTTATTTTTCGATTTTTCAGAAATGGTGGGAGGTTCTTTTAGTCCATCGGCCATTATTCTCCGAGAGAATAAGCTAATGGGACCAAACTATGTGGACTGGAAGAGGAACCTGGACATAATACTCACAGCGGAAGAGTATAAGTATATCCTTTACAAAACCTGCCCTGTAATTGGGAAGGGTTCCACCGCCGAGAAGCATGAGGCTGAGAAGGCATGGAAGAAGGCCGACGAGATAGCTCGTTGTTACATGTTGGCCTTTATGTTTAATGTGCTCCAATCCAAATATGAGCACATGACCACTGTGTTTGACATAACCCAATCATTAGCCACGATGTTCGCAGATAAGAGCCAGCCCGCAAGGCAGGAGGCTCTTCGAACCATCATTAATACTAAGATGGCGAGGGAGCATCAGTCAGAGAGTATATGCTCAAGATGATTGTTGCTTTGAGGAGGCAAAAATCTTAGGGGTTGTCATTGACCCCAAGAGTCAAGTGGACATGGTTCTCGAATCTCTACCGGGTTCCTTTACTGAGTTGAACTATAACATGAACAAGTTGAACATGGGTTTAACTGAGTTGATGAAGGAGCTCCAGATGGTGGAGAAGGTCATGAAGCCACAATCAAAGGCTATGATTTCTAAGGTTTCATCTTCTAGAACTAGGCTCAAGCCCAGAAAGTTCAGAAAGAAGAAGGGGAATGTAGCGGTCCAACCCAAGACCCAGCCCAAAAACAAACCCAAGGGCAAGTGCTTCAAGTGTGGACTGAAGAGACACTGGAAAAAGGAGTGTCTAGATCTTCAAGCCAAGAAAAACCCCATAGGTAATGTTCTCTATCTAGAGTCTATATCAATAGTTGGATCAACTTCCACTTGGATTGTTGATTCAGGGGCCACTAATCACATCTGTAACTCCTTTCATTGGTTTAGAAAGATTAGAAGACTCTAGAAGGGCGAACATAGACTACGTGTGGAAAATAGAGTACAAGTTTGGGCTATTGCAGTGGGAGAGCTAAATCTTGGTTTTTATTATAATAGAATTGTGGTTTTGAAAGATATTTTATATGTACCTCGATTTCAACAGAATTTGATTTCGGTTGCAAAACTAATAAATCAATAATATTCTGTATCTTTTTATTCTGATATTTCTATTAGTAGAGATGGAGAAATTTTATGTACTGGGCACATGTATGGGAATCTATTTTTCCTAAACCCTATTAACAATCAATTAAATAACGCTCAATTTGAACATTTAACAAAGAAGAGGAAGAACAATGTCAATGACTCTTATCTTTTGTATCTAAGGTTGGGTCATATCAACTTAACCAAGATTCAGAGGTTGATCCATGATAGGCCCTTGGGCTCATTGAGATTGAAAAATTTGCCTCAGTATGAGTCCTGCCTGATGGGAAAGATGACCAAAAGGTCATTTACCCTTAAAGCGGATAGCGCTAAGGAGGTATTGAGTCTTGTTCACACTGATGTGTGTGGTCCCTTGTCTACACCAGCTAGAGGAGGTTTTGAGTACTTTATCACTTTCACAGATAATTGTACAAGGTTTGGTTATGTTTACCTAATGAGACGCAAGTCTAACTCTTTTGACAAGTTCAAAGAGTTTAAGGCTGAAGTGGAGCGTCGGACAGGTAAATTGATCAAGACCTTACGATCGGATCATGGTAAAAAGTACCTCCTTGGTGAATTTAAGGATTACATAGTACATCATAGGATAGTATCCCAACTTTCTGCATCGGGGACACTCCAGTAGAATGGAGTAGCTGAGAGAAGGAACAGAATATTGATGGAAATGGTCAAAAGTATAATGTCTCATGCTACTCTTCCAGTATCTTTTTGGGGATATGCCCTGAAAATAGCGGCATATATTCTAAACTTCGTGTCTTCCAAGTCAATACCTAGGACTCCCTATGAGATGTGGATTAGACTTAAGCCAAGTCTAAATCATCTCAGGATATGGGGTTGTCCAGCTTATATACTGATCAAGGGAGATAAGTTTTAACCAAGATCAGAATTATGCTATTTTGTTGGGTATCCAAAAGGGACAAAGGGTGGTTACTTTTATCATCCTAAGGAGCAGAAAGTACTAGTTAGTACCAATGTTAGATACTTAGAGGATGATTAAAGTACTTCCACGAAAGATTCAACTAGGTTGGAACTTGAGGAGAAGTTATTTTCGGAAGCAACTTCTTCTGACTCGATTGTAGAACAAGAAGAGGCCCAGCCTCAAGAGCCTGTACATATGGAACCTCATCATAGTAGGAGAGAGTCTAGGGTTCCGAAGAGATGGACTGGAGAAGCTTTCGAGCTAGTCTTCGACCATCAGGAACAAGACCCCACTAGATACGAGGAGGCTATTGCTGATGCCGATGCAAATCTGTGGCATGAAGCAATGAAAGCCGAGATTGAGTCTATGTATCTCAATCAGGTTTGGGGTCTTGTAACTTCACTTGAAGGGATAAAACCCATAGGGTGTAAGTGGGTATACAAGAGAAAGAGGGGAGTAGATTGAAATGTGGAAACCTTCAAAGTTAGGCTTGTGGCAAAATGGTATACTCAGAAAGAGAGAATCGATTATGAGGAAACCTTTTCCCCAGTAGCCATGCTTAAATCCATTCGTATTCTACTTGCCATTGCATGTCATTATGACTATGAGATATGGCAAATGGATGTCAAGACGACATTTTTGAATGGCCATCTTAGTGAAAACATCTATATGTCCCAACCGGAAGGCTTTATTGTTAAAGGCCAAGAGCATATAGTTTGCAAGATTAAGAAGTCCATTTATGGACTTAAGTAGGAATCAAGGGCATGGAACATTCGTTTTGATGAGACTGTAAAGTCTTATGGTTTTGTTCAAAATGAGGATGAACCATGAGTGTATAGGAAACTTGAAAGCATTAATGTGGTTTTTCTTGTCTTGTATGTGGATGACATTCTACTCATTGGAAATGATGTAGAGTCATTGTCATCTACAAAAGTTTGGCTATCTAGTCAATTCAGTATGAAGGACTTGGGAGAAGCCAGCTACATTCTCAGGATTAGACTTCTTGGAAATAGGAAGCAGAGAATGTTAGGATTATCCCAAGCGGCATACATTGACAAGATGCTGGCTAAGTATAATATGGACTTATGCAAGGGAGCTCTAATTCTTTGCAAACATGGGTTGTCATTTTTTTCAAGGGACTGTCTTAAGTCTCAAGAAGAAAATGACAGAATAAGTAGGATTCCTTATACTTCGGTTGTGGGAAGTCTCATGTACGCCATGCTGTGTACTAGGCCAGATATCTGCTTTGCTGTAGGCTTGGTTAGCAGATATCAGTCAAACCCTGGGGCGGTTCATTGGTAAGTTGTAAAGCATATACTCAAGTACCTTAAGGGAACGAGAGATTATATGCTAGTTTACAGGGCTGATGACTTGGTTCCTACAGGATACACAGACTCAAATTTCTAGGCAGATAAGGATGAGAGAAAATTCACTAGTGGATATATCTTCACCTTGTCTGGAGGAGCTATTTCATGGAGGAGTATCAAGCAATCTTGCATTACTGACTCAATTATAGAAGCTGAGTATGTGGCAGCTTCGGAGGCATCCAAGGAAGTAGTCTGGCTCCGGAAGTTCTTTTCAGAACTTGGAGTCGTGGCACACATAGACAGGCCAATTGTGATGTATTGCGACAACACTGGAGTAGTATCACAATCAAAATAACCCAGGAACCACAAGAAGGCGAAGCATATCGAGAGGAAGTACCACCTGATCCGGGATTTCATTCAGAGACGGGAAGTCGTTGTGGAATAGATTACCTCCGAAAACAATCTAGCAGATCCATTCACCAAGCCTTTGGCTGAGAGAGTCTTCAAGAGACACTTAGATGCCATAGGGGTGGGTACCTACGGACTTACTTAGTCTTAGAGTGCAAGTGGGAGATTGTTGGGAAATGTGCCCTCTTAGACTATATTTCTGATGTAAATATCGAATATTTAATAAAAGAATTTAATATTCATAAATTTTTTGTGAATTTATATTTTTATTTGTGCACAATTACATTTGGAAAATACTCATTATGTTTAAGTAAGTGGTCCATGTGAATGAAGGTCTTTCACAGTAAGGTATAGATCACGGGTTACCTAACACATAAACTTTTGTTCTTAACCGATTGATGAGAATGGGAATCTCATCATGTCTAGGTTATTATGTTGTGAATTCTAAATGGAGAATGGCTTACCTTTTGCCAGTGAGTAGTCCACTCACTTCATGACATAAGCGTATTTCGAATACGTAGAACATGACCTGTAGTAGTGGTTTCTAAAAGTACTATATGGTAAAAACCTAAACTACTACCGCTGCAACGTGGACTAGTACTCTAAGACTTGAATATGAGTTGGTGGTCTGACGAAGTTGGAAGCGTATACTTTGATATGCTATAGTTGAGGTTTTATTATAAGGCCAATATACTTGCATGTTGGGTTTCTGAGATTAGTTAATCAAGATAAACTTGTACAAAATAGTTTTTATACTATATCGCCCCTTATGGTTGTCTGAATAATCTAAATATCCAGGGCCTTGGGAAACATAACTTGGATGTTTGCTTTAGGGTAGCTCCCTTAGAAAGCGAAAACAATCCAGGAGGTCATGGATAATTGACTAGAGGTCTAAAGGTAGTAGATGTCATTTAGAGAGGTGTTAGTACACTTCTTCTTCTCTAAATGTACAGCCATATATAGATGGGTATTTTAGTCATTATACCTGTAGGTCGGAGACTTTGCTAATGCAGCACTGTTTTAGGGTCAATATTTCATTATGGTAATATTAGAAAATATTTAAAATGCAAAATACAACTATTTATATGGCAAGGGTATTGTGGTCATTTTAGTAGTCAAAGCGGTGTGTCTTTTGGTCCCCAGTATATACCATAAGTCCTAATTAAATACGAGCTAAGGAATTGATCTTAAATTAAATGGAATTTATTTTATTTAAGTAGTCTGATTTAATTGTTGGACTAGAATAAAATAAAGGTCCATAGAGAGAGAATTAATTAAATTAGTTTGGTGGGTTAATTAATTATTCAGGATTTTGACCCAATATGAATAATTAAAGATTAACCTGAGACTAAACTAATATAGGCTTATTTATTGGACTAGTTTATTTGGGCTGGGAAATTAATTATTAATTGGGCCATTTATGTGGTTCTAATTAGAATAATTAATTAAGCCCAAAATGTTAAACTAAGAGTTCAATGGCCCAATCCAATTTAACCTAGGATTTTTATTTAGGTTAAACAGGAGGATTGAAAACTACGTTGTTGTCAGAATACACACTCTCTGAGACAGCTTTTTCTCTGTGAAAAGCCAGACGTCTCTCTCTCTTTCTCTCCAGAAAAAAGGTTCCTTAGTCTGTAGTTGTTCACCAAACAGATTTAGGCAAGCCATATACTGGAAGATTGAGAGATTGACGTTCACCTACATGCAAAGACGGAGTAGGAGACTTCCAAGAATCGCACCAAAGGCTTCCTCCAGCGTACCTACCCCAGTAATACACATTCCGATCCAACTAACTCTTAGAATGAGGAAAAGAGGTAAAAAAAATTTTAACCTCAGAGTCCCCCCAAAGCACAACTGGCGTCAGCTAGGGCTGCTGGAGCCGACGCCGGCTTTGATCGGGATTCCCCTATTCTTCAGTTTTTTCAGTTTTTGACCTTCACTTCCGCTGCGTGCCCTGTGTTTTCCGTTTTCTTTACCTTCAGTTGAATGATTCAAAAGGAGGCGCAATGGGCTTCAACACTCAACTTATTGTTCATGTTTTGCTTTATGGAGAGATATTGGGAGTGGGCACACAACATTTTAAGTTGTTGCAAAGGGCACTTCAAATATACAAAGATCTATGAGGCTATCTATGCATTACTTTTTACGTATGATTACAACCTAAATATTCTCAAAGCCTTTTGCGAAGCTTAGTGTCCTCTCACCAATGTACTCTTAACATTAGCTGGCGAGGTGTTCATTTCATTTTGGGACTTGTACGAACTTGGAGGCTTACTAATACTTGAGACTCACTACAATGAAGTTATTTCTCATGCTGCGGAACTCACCGGTGTGGACCATAATGGCAAGCGATTCCTTCTAAGGAGTTGTGAACATCTCTTCTATACGTACCACTTAATAAAAAAGGACAACAACAATTTTAGTGTCTCTATCAATGAGTGGCTTAACTTATGGTTCAAATGATCGACAAAGTATACAAAGCCTCCTCCAAAGGAAAAAAGGAGATCACATCCCAAGTTTACTGACAATCCATGTAGAGTTATCTCACCTCATACTGCGTGAACATCTAAAGAGGAAGCTTTGTTTTCAAGGTTGGGCATTAGAAGCCACAAAAAAAACCAAACATTCCTTAGGGCTTTCCTGTCATGTTGGCTTTGCATCTTTGTCTTACCTAATAAAGAAATAGACATCATTCGCCAAAGTACCTTCAAAATGGTGAGTTTGATGGCGTATAAGGAACGAATTAGTTTGGCCATTCTCATCTTGTCCAGCATTTATAGACGATTGAATCATATTTCTAACTCTCGACATCCAAGTGAGGAAAAATCTATCTTCCCAAACCATTATATATATGGATAGCTCATGCACTACTTTAAAACTCACTATGAAGTCTCTCAAGGCTTAAACAGCCTTGCAATGACGAGTTATTCTAGTGAAAGTAGCGGAAAGTACTTTAGTGAAGATGAAGCCTGCAAGCAAATTTATAATAGTGAAATCATTGTTTGGGCTACGAACATCCTTACCAAGCACAAAAAAACAAGATTTTGTTGATAATAAGACAGCCCCTTTAGAAGAACAACTTTACTTCTTGAGCCTTCGTTTTAGTCTTCTTACTTTGCGAAAGGATGATCACTTCATCATTAAGCCTTATAACCCATTTCACTTTAGTTGCCAATTTAAATTCTTGCAAGATATTCTAGACTACTTTGAGATTTCCACCCGTAAGGCCACCTTAATAGATAGCTTATGTTTTTAGGTAAGAAGCACACTTTACGGAACAATGGCTAAGGTAACATTTTCAACCACTCCTTATAGCATAAAGAAGTAGTATACTATAGAGTATAAAATGTGATGGGAACTAGTTCATAGAACCTTTCTTGAAGATCACATTTCAATGTTGAATTCCCAAAAACATGTATTTAAGAAAGTAAAAAACTTGCCTTGCTCCGAGAAGAAACTTCATCGAGATATTAGCACTTTCAACACTTCAAAGGGATTAGAAAAATCTTCAAGACATGATAGAGATTCTTCTTCTAATCATGACTTGGTTGTAGAGAAACTTTCATTATCTTCAAAACAAAAGGAGTTGAATCGAATTGAAAAAGTCAGTTCCAGTAGTAGAGATCGTTGTTGGAAAAGAACCAATGTAGCAATTACAACTTTGAGCTAAAAGACCTTCAAAGATAAGGTAAAACTGGCTTTCTTTATTTTTTTTTCTTTTGTATATATTTTTTTTCTTTTCTTTTGATTCAACTTCCCAGCCATTCTTCTTCATTAGGTGGACAATATTGTGTTCTTTGATGAGAATGCTTATTCTCAAGGCTCAATCAACAATTCTCACTGCTCCAAGTAAGATGGTTGTAAGGACATTTCTTCTTCTCAGCACGAAGATCCGAAATCTAAAGTAGTAGCTCATCAATATCGTTAAGCCATCTCTACCTTCCCAAGAGAATCCCTAATGTCAAGTTGCAAAAAAAAAATTGTCATGGAAGTATGGAAGTAATTTTACCAAAGGATTCAACAAACGCTTATTAAGCAGGTCTTTTCACTTGAGGATCAAGCTTGCTATATCCATAAAGAACTGAACAAAGACCCTATTGTTGATTTGTTACCATTGGATAATCTCTTAATGTCCTTTGCTAAAGCGTGTGAATTTGATAATGTTAGATTCACTTCTTCAAAGAAAGCATCAAAGGAGTCTTATCCATAATTACTTTCCGCTGCTAGCCAACGCTTGGATGATGCTGAAGCTAAAAAGGGTGATTTCACAAGTCAAGTTGAAGAAAATAAGACCAACTTACAACGAGTTAAAGCCAATATTACTACTCTCAAAAGGAAGCTCAAACACATAAAGAAAGAGGACAGAAAATTTTTAACTATTTTTTAGAAAAAGAATGGGTAGCTTTTAAAAGTGGAATCCACTTGTTTTTCCCTCAAAGAAGAGCTTGTTTTACTTCAAAATGCCCCCATAGTAAACAAGAAGGATGGAGCCAACTTGAAAACATAAGAGAACACTTGGTGGTAATTCAACAAGATTTAGAAAATTTCAAATTCTCTTCTTGATGTCTTGTAGCACTTCATGTCTTTGTTAAGCAATTATATTTTTCCTTTCTTATTAAATAAGATTACTTCCTTATTAGCATCAATAATAAACTTCTTCCATGTTCTCTCAACCTTTATTTTTTTTCTTGCAAATATGTATTTTCCTCTTATTACAAATGTCAATTCACAATAAAATCATAACTTGATTACAACAAATGAGGAAATGGAGAATGATGAAAGGATGCGATTGAACTTCGAAATTTTCTTCTAAGCTGCCTACGTATCTTAAGAATAACTTAAGAATCAAGTCAAATACAGTTCTAAATAAATGGGTATGGTTTTGGGGGGCCACTCACAATTTTAACTCTTGCGGGCCAGGAGTATCCATTTATTTACCAACTTGGGGTTAATAGAGTGTTTCAGCAGTTTAACCACGTACTACACTATTGGTGGTTACCTTTACACAGTTTAAATTAATACGGGCTAGGAGTATCCATTTGTTTACTAACTTAGACTCGATGGAGTGTTTCAGTAGTTTAACCACATACTACACTATTGGTGATTGTCTTTACACAGTTTAAACTCATGCGGGCCAGGAGTAACTTGCAGTCTAAGCTCGTGCAGTCAATGAGCAACTTGCAATTTAAGCTCATATAGTCGATGAGCCTCCATTTATGCATAGTATCACTTTAAATATTTGTTATTAATTGGGCTAATTCTCAACTCATCTTTAATAACTATCTTGTAAGATCCATTTAAGTAGACATTTTGAACAACATATGGGTCATCCTACTTTGATGTCAACTTCTTTGACTTATGTCCAAAGATGATTGATCTTTTCATAGCGACCACTAAATCACCAGCTTGAAAGGAACGAATATGTACTTTTTGTTAAAAGTTTTAGAAACACGAGCTTGGTAGCATTCTAACCTTTGTTGTGCCTTTAACCTCTTTTTATCAAGTGCATTTAACTCTTCAAGTATGAGATGAACATTATCTTTTTTAGTGAGTCCATGTTGAATAGCAATCCTCAAGAAAGGAATTTGTTGCTCTAGTGGAAAGATAGCTTTCATATCATATACCAACGCATATGGGGTAGCTTGGGTTGGAGTGCGGTAAGTGGTCCTATATGCCTAAAGTGCTTCTCCAATACAAAGATGCCAATCCTTTTTTGATTTAGCCACCATTTTTTGCAACAAATTGTACAAAGTCTTATTAAAAGCTTCGGCAAGTCTATTGGCTTGGGTATAGTACATAGAAAATTTATACTGCTTGATTTAAACTTCTCGCACAGCTTATCCATCAAACTATTGTAGAATGGATTGCCATTACATGTAATAATATATCAAGGAATGTCATATCGATAGATAATGTTTACACAAAAAATTAACGACATTTTCTTTTTTTTCTTATTTTAATACTACAACTTCTGCCTATTTAAAAAACTAACCTGTTGTACCCAAAATATAAAGATGCCCAATAGAAGACTTTGGTAGCAGTCCAACAATATCCAATCCTCATACATCAAATAGTTATGAAGCAACTGTCGGGTGTAATAGCTTAGGAGGTTGATGTATATAATTGGCATTGAATTGGCATGCTTGATATTTTTGAGCATAATCTAAGCAATCTTTTATCATAGTAGGCCAATAATATCCCATCCCCTTGATACGAAAATGAAGCTTCAGACCAGATTAGTGAGCTCCACAGATGCCAGAATAGGCTTCTTCCATCGCATGCACAGCTTCTTCTTGACCTAAACATCTCAAGAAGATACCTTCAAAGGAACATCGAAAGAGTGTATCCTTATAGTAAAAAAAAAGTGGGTGGTACGCTGACGAATATCACTCCATTTTAATGGATCATCCGAAAGCTTTCTATCTTTGAGATAATCTACAAAATGTTATCTCCAATCTTCTTCATTAATTTCATAGATGCAAACAGAATAGATTTCATGCCCTTCATTATCTTCATCTTCAAAAATAAGCTATATGACCTATGTTTGGCATATAGAAATTTGGATTTCTTAATCATGTAGACATAAATTAGAAGCCAATTTTGCCAACACGTCAATTTGCTTATTTTTACTTCTTAATACATGCTCGATTGTCACATCACACAAATGTATCATAAGTTGTCTTGCATAATTATGACACGGGATCAACTCAGGATTTTTAATATCATACTCACCAAGTAATTTATTAGCAATCAATTAGGAATCCCCAAATACTTCGAAATGTAGTCGTTTCATATCAACATCCAACTCTAACCCAAGTATAAGGGCTTGATATTCAGCCATATTATTTAAGCATCTTTTAGTCAAGGTGAAAGAGTATGGCAATACATCTCCCTCAGGGGAAATGAATACCAGACCAGCTCTAGCACCTTTGCGATGTGCCGCACCATTAAAGTACATCCTTCATGATGGGAGAATCTCAATGACAAGAACATCTTTATTAGGCAACTTATCACTTAGTTCTCACTCAGCAAGGATAAGATGATCAGCTAAGAAGTCAACCATCACTTGCCCTTTGACAACTTTCTGTTAAACGAAGACAATATCAAATTGTTGGAGTTGAAGACACCAAATTGCTAAGCGATCAGATAGTACAAGATTTATCATAACATACGTTATAGGATTAGCCTTAGAGCCAAAGCGTATAATATGTGCTTGAAAGTAATGCTTCAATTTCTAAATTGAAAATATCAAAGCTAGACAAAGCTTCTCAATTGACAAATAATTCAACTCATTTCGTGTTGCCATCTGACTTAAGTAATAGAGTGCATTTTCTTTGTTATTATCACTTTCTTAAGCAAGCAATGCCTCCACTGAGCATTCTTGCGCAACAAGATATAAAATCAATGGCTTATCAGGAACAGGTGTAGAAAGCACAGAAGGCTTCATCAAGAAAGATTTGATGCATTTAAAAGTATTTTGGCACACTTCATCCCACTCAAATAGTACACCCTTCTTCTTTAGATGACTAAATGTTTGACAGCGTCCGGCAAGATTTGAGATGAAGCTTCGAAGGTAGGCCAACTTTTCCTATAGACTCTTTAATTCATGGATATTCCTTAGCTCAAGCATCTTCATAATTACATTAATCTTTGACTGGTGTATTTCAATACCTCGATGGCGAATGATGAAACCTAAGAATTTTCCAGAAATGATGCTAAAGGCACATTTAAGAGGATTCATCTTCAATTAATATTTTTGGAGTCGCTCGAAAGTCTTTCTCAAATCTTGAAGATGATCACCTCGTTTATGTGACTTGACTACCAAATCATATATCTAGCATTCCATGATCTTGTATAACATATCATAAAGATCTTTTGCATTGCCTTTGATATGTGACTCCAGCATTCTTCAAACCAAAAGGCATCACTATGTAGCAATAGATTCCTTTTGGAGTACGAAGGGCAGTAAGCTCCTTATATTTTGGTGCCATTTTGATTGGTTATAACCAGAAGATCCATCCATAAAAGATAGAACTTCATGGCCAGTGGTTACATCATATTTTGAGCATGTATCATTTAGATTTCTAAAATCTACACAAATTCGAATTTGTCTATTTTTCTTCCTCATAGGAACAATATTCGCAACCCAAGTTGGATACTTGATCTCTTAAATAAATTTGGCTTCGATGAACTTGTTCACCTCTGCTTCAATTAACGGAACCAGCTCAGGTCGAAAATGCCATTAGGCTTGATTTACTGGTATCGCTCCATCCTTTACAGCTAAATGGTGGACATTAATTTTTATGTCTAAGCCAAGCATTTCTATGTATGTCCAAGCAAAGACGTCTCTAAATTCTTTCAAAAGGTCGATGTAGACCTTTTCTTCTTCGGGTGATAAAAGTGCATTTATATAAATTGGGTGAGGATCTTTAATAGTGCCCAAATTTACTTTTTTCAGTTCATCAACTGTGGTTTTTATGCCTTCTTCAAGTTCTGCTAGAGCCTGCTTAGTATCTTTTTCCTTGATACACTCTTCATCATAGATGGTGATGTGATTACAAGAAGCTATGCTTTTTTCATCGCAAGGCGCAGCAAGTGTCACTTGTGTTATTATTTTTAAGACTCCATCGCAATTCACCACTATTCTTGTCTTAGCAGAGACTTTGCTAGGATGTCTTGCCTTTGAAGTGATTGTGACTCCAAATCTCTTGAAAATAGATTTTCTTCTTCTCTTTGGGCCTCAACTAGTGAAGACAGATGGATGCGAATTTGTATCTCTTATCCTACCAAAAATAGATCACGGTTTTGACGTCACTTCATCATCTATGGTAATATACTGTACATTGGCCCTTTTAATCTTAAGTTAGATGGGAGATACTTGTTTGTAACCTAAATTGGCACATCCCTTTTCTACTAGCATAGTCTGGGTAGATCCTAAACCCTGCCCCTTTTGCTTATCAATATTAGTAGGAAGCCTTCCCAATAAATATTGACTTTACTCATTATATCCTGCCTTTGCTAGGAGTCTATAAACATTTGGGTCAAATTCTTCCTTCATTTGCAAAGTCGGTACTTTTGCTTTTTTCTTTGGCTGAACAAATCCTTTTATAGGAGTATTTGATGAATTAATAGGATTAACCTTTGTAAGAGACAAAGTGAGCCCTCCCAATAACTTATTATGTGTAGGTTGCTTGTTAGAGCCTTCTACATATACTGTAGCTTTAACATTTTTGGAAAAGGTAACCTCTTTATCTTCCTTTTCTATTGATAAATTGATCTTAGTTAACTTACCATCTTTTCGAATATAATACTTAGCATTAGCAATATGCGTTTCAACCACAGTAAATGGTTTATCATCAACATCTATTTTCTTTACTATGCTATTTCTACAGTATTTGAAATATTAATGCAGGGTTGATAATACCACACCATTATCATTAAGCCATGGTCTTCCTAGTAGGATGTTGTAGGAGGTCTTAGCATCAATAACATGGAAGAAATCATTTGAAGGCATATCTTCAATTAATATATCCAGTCAGAGAGTACCATTGGCTTATTGCCCCCTTGATTTTAACATTTTTGGAGAAGGTAACCTTTTTATCTTCCTTTCCTATTGATGAATGGATCTTAGTTGACTTACCATCTTCACAGATATAATACTTAACATCAACAATATGCACTTCAGCCTTATAGTTTATCATCAGCATCTATTTTCTTTACTATGCCATTTCTACGATATTTGAAACATTGATGCTATCATGAAGCAATAGTTTTTCTAGCAGGATGTTATAGGAGATCTTAGTATCAATAACACGGAAGAGAGTATTTGAAGGCATATCTTCAATTAACATATCCAGATAGAAAGTATCACTAGCTCATTGCCTCCTTTAATTGAATCCTTGTATCATAAGGAGGCTTTGAGGCAATTCATCCATAGAAATGCCCAAATCTCTTAATATTTGCAGAGGTAAGATGTTCACTGCCAATCCTCCATTTAACAGTATCATATTCACTCTCTATTCTTGTATATAGCCAGCCATAAATAATGGTCTGTTGTGACGCGTTAAGCCAAGCAGCAAATCATCATCAGTGAATGTGATCTTAGCCATGTAACTACTAAGGTCTACTAAAAACTTAATTCTCTCCATGTCTCCTTCATTTATATACTCATCATTGTCTTTTTCGCTTTCCTTATCATGTATGGCATAGCATAAGACAATGAACTTTTCAGCAAGTTCTTTTAGTATGAAATCTTTCAACGTTAGAGGTGCTAGAGATGTCTTCCAAAAAGAATCATTTACTACTGATATAGGTTTGGTCTTCTTACTTTTGACATTCCTTACATTTTTCTTAGTGAATCTGCTTCTTATCAGTGAAGCTTCATCTCTTGAGGCTTTGGTGTATTTTTTTTTTCTTCTTGTCACAAGCGTCCAGCCTTCATCATTGCCATAGACAGAAGGTTTTCAACTTCCTGTTGATATTTTTGGGTAGGAATGACTTGTTCGTCAACTTCAACCTTAATAGGATTAAAACTTCCAAACTTAACCTAAAAAATAACGAGTTTAATAGGAGGGCAGCAACGTGTCAAATTTGCAGATGCTTTATCTTCTTCAAGGACTACAAGTTCTTCATGGATCAATTGCATGATCTTATCCTTAAATGCAAAATATTTCTCAATTGGATGGCCAATCAGCTGATGGTATTTGCAGTAGTTGGGATCATTTATTCGTCCAACTTTATTTGGATTTCTTGCTTCCGACAACTCTATAGCTTTAGTAGCTAACAATTCATCAAACATTGAAGAAACATCAGAGTTGAGAAAAGGATATTCCTTATACTGCCTTTCTTCTAAGGTTACCTGCGGAGGATCTACTTTCTTGGTCACCTTCTGAGTTATTTTTGAAGAAATCTTTATTGGAGTTGTGATTGTGGCCAAGGACTTCTTTGCTTCAATTTTCGAAAAATATTTGTTCCATTTTCTAAAATTTTATTTTTCTTTACTTTTGTTGGGGGTTTTAAATAGGTGCTTTGTCCCCATGTGCAACAATGTTCAATTTCATATCATGAGCACGGGTTGCCAATTCTTCAAAAATCTTTGGCATGATCCTTTTAAGGATATACTGGAGTCCACACTGCATGCCTTAAATGCATATTTTAATTGCAGATGATTTACTTAGGTGATCTCTACAATTTAGGTTCAAATTCCTCCATCTGTTGATGTAGTCCACCACTGGCTTGGTGAGCTCTACCATGCTAATGATTCTACGAGTGTTATAGAATTTATTGAGAAACTCTTGTTCAAGTTACTTCTAACTATTGATGGAACCAGGTGCAAGATAAGTGTACTAGTCAAATGCATTTCCTTTGAGTGATCATACAAACTATTTCATTAGTAGAACCCTATAAGTTTCAACATTGTTGCACGTCTTGATGAAGTGAACCACGTGTTGCTTAGTGTTTCTTTTGCCATTAAATTATTGAAAATTTGGTGGCTCATATCCAGCTGGCATTCTCATATCATCAATTCTTTACGAATAAGGCTTTGCATATATGATGGTAGATTTGATACCTCCTTCATACTTGTCCTTAATAGTACTCATAATAAAGTCTTTGAGTTGATCAACAGAAAGTATACCTTCAGAGGATATCTGAATATCTTATGATTTTTTGGAAGTTTCCACTTTCTCTTGCACTTCAGATCTCTTTGGAAGAGCTTGACTTATTTCGCCAGTCTTCTCAAAGTGATTGATGAGATACATGATGGTGAGATCTTGCTATTGGGAACGTTTAGCGAGTCCCTCCACTAATTTTGTGAGGTGCGCAAGTTGATTTTCCAGATTTTGTGTGCCAGACATCATAACCGGCACCACAGAAGAAGTAGTTAAATCTTCATTGAATGAAGCTTTGGATTTGAGATCCTCATAGAGGGATTAAGGCACATAGCCAGTACTTAAGCTTTGCTCAACTTGCTCGGAGTTGCAGTCCTTTTCTAATGAAGACAAAATCTTGTGCATTATAGAAACAACATCTTACTTCAACTTTACACTTACTGGCGATGAGACAATGCTAAAGTTTTGAGCCTCGCTTTGTGAAAGAGCTCAAGCCTTACTTCTTGTCAGTATCCCTTGGCTTGAAGTTTGTAGAG
Source organism: Voacanga thouarsii (assembly GCA_026120185.1). Lineage (NCBI taxonomy): Eukaryota > Viridiplantae > Streptophyta > Magnoliopsida > Gentianales > Apocynaceae > Voacanga > Voacanga thouarsii. The sequence goes on from JANUWF010002273.1 coordinate 2,222,656, forward strand.
CCTTGCCTATAGTTGTAGCAGCCTCCATGATATCAGTAGCCTTTGAATGAGCAAATACAGATTTGCTATTCTTTGGGGCCATTGAGTTGCTTTGTGCTTGTACTTAAATTTGGAATTGAAGAGAAGAGATGGGAGGTGGAGATGGTCCTACTGGATGTGCCAGAAATTTGCAGACAACAAATTTCAAGTCTGTAAATAAGATAAGAAAAATATCAAAAAACACAAAATATTTAGTAAATATGAAAAATGATTATAAATCTCCGAAGAAGTATTGCAAGATAAGTCCTCTAATTCTTCTCTTTTTGAAAAATATTGATTCAAGGGCTAAAGAACTTGATCTCAGATCGAATGGAATTTGATGACAAACACATGATTGCCAAGCCTTCGAGACTTGTTTGATGCAGAGCAAGACAAATGATAAAGATTCAGAACCTTAATTTGATAAAGATTCTAAACCTTGAATTTGATGAAGCTTGAATGCTTGAGCTTATTGAAACTTGAGATGGCTCTTGTTTGTTGAAGCTCTCGAGATGCCTTTGTTGTTGATGCTTCAGGATGCCTTGAATCCTTGAGGGAAGACCCTATTTATAGGCCAAAATTCCCTTGATTTTAGTATAAACAGCCGATGTGGGATTTTTAAGAAGCCTTCTAACAAACTCTAATGGACTTGGGGTGGGCTTAATTTATGTTTTAGCCCAATTTTATTTATTTCACATCATATTTGGGTTATGAGCTTCTCAAAAAGTCTAACTTAAGGCCTAGCACAATTATATTTAATCCATAATATGTTGGACTTAATGCGAAACGGATCTTTAGCAATATAATGGACTTTTAATGATGACCTAACTATATTAATATAAGTATAATTATATTTATTCATGATTTATTTTACTTAACCAAGACTAAAATATTTAATATTCTTTTACTCTTGATCAAATGAAATATATTTTCTCCAAAATTCTTTGTCTACAACCTTTTCTACCATTTCTTGAATACAAACCTTTCCAATCTTACTTATGTGACCATCCTCCGTCTAACTCCAGTACAATTGTACTTGACATTTGTGTTCATACAATGCTTCATACGAAGCCATACCAATCAAAGATTGGTAATTATTGTTATAAGCCAACTCAGCTTATGGTATGCATTCAATCCATTAATCTCTGAAATCCAGTATGCATGCTCTTAGCATATCTTCTAATATCTAAATAACTCTTTCTGATCGATCATCAGTTTGTGGGTGTGTTGACAAGCTGAACTTCAAGTTATAACCCATAGATTTTTGGAATTTATCCCAAAATCGCGATGTAAATATCGAATCTCGGTCAGAAAGGATACTTGAGGGCACTCCATGCAACCTTACTATTTTCCGTACATATGACTGAGCTAACTTTTCCATAGAGTCCCTTATATTTATCGGGATAAAGTTCATTGTCTTTGTCAGTCGATTAACCACTACCCAAATGATATCCTTTTCGGTCTTTAACATTGGCAAGCCGGTGACGAAGTCTATCATTACCTCCTCCCATTTCCATTCCGGTATTAGCAATGGTTGCAGTAATGTAGCATACTTCTTGTGTTCTGTCTTGACCTTTTGACAGGTTAGGCATGTGGAAACATATTGTACCATGTCTTTCTTCATCCCAAGCCACCAAAAAGCTTTTTTCAAATATTGATACATTTTTACTTCTCTCGAGTGAATGGTATACTTACTTCTATATGCCTCCTCTAAGATCTTTTTCCTCAGCTCCTGTTCATTAGGCACACACATGCAATCCCGAAAATACGTTACTCCTGTCCCATCTTGTCGAAAGTTACTACCCCCTCGCTTAAGCTCCTTATTCTTGAAAAGCTGAAATTTCGCATTATCTTGTTGTGCTTTGATAATTTCCAGCTTTAAATACGGTATTAACCTCAGATTGTTGATATGTATCCTTTCTTCTTGTACCTCTATTTTCTTATCCAGAACTTCTTGAACCGCTTGAACTTTTTGTACTCTCAATCTTGCTATCTTGACTTTTCGACTCAAAGTATCAACAACTACATTGGTTTTCCCCGGATGATAGTTGATAGGACACTAGTATTCCTCTAGGAATTCCATCCATCTTCGCTGCCTCAAGTTTATGTCCTTTTGAGTAAAAATATACTTCAGACTTTTGTGATCTATGAACACCTCATACTCGGCTCCATATAAATAGTGTCGCCATTTCTTCAATGCAAAAACAATAGCAGCTAATTCCAAATCATATGTTGGGTAATTAAATTCATGTGGCTTCAACTTTTACGAGGTATAAGTTATCACCTCCCTATCCCGCATTAACACTGCTCCTAATCCCTCCTTAAATGCGTCAGTATACACAGTATAGGGTTTATCTCCTTTTTGCAAGCTCAGTACCAGAGCTGTTATTAGCCTCTGCTTCAGCTCTGGGAAACTTCACTCAAATTTCTCACTCCAAATAAAGGGTACATCATTTCTCAATAATCGAGTCATAAGTGATGTCAAGGTTAAGAATCCCTTATTGAACCGCCAATAGTGTCCGTCTAGTCCTAAGAAGCTTCTAATTTTGATGATGTTCTCCGGGTACTTCTAATTTGAAACTGCTTCGACTTTTGCTGGGTCTACCTTGATTCCATCTTTTGATACCACATGCCCCAGAAATAAAACTGCGTCTAGCCAAAACTCATATTTGCTAAATTTGGCGTAGAGCTTGCTCTCCCAGCTTTTCCAATACCATCCTCAAATGTTCTGTATGGTCTCTGAGCTTTTAGAGCAGATAAGCATATCATCAATAAATACCATCACGAATTTATACAGATAAGGCTATAAAACCCGATGCATGATGTCCATGAACACCACTGGTGCATTAGTCATTCTAAATGGCATTATTCCGAATTCATAATGATCATATCTAGTATTAAAGGCCATCTTGGAAACATCCTCCTCTTTAATCTATACTTGATAGTAACCTTACCTTAAGTCTAATTTGGAGTAGCAACTAGGCCCTTGCAGCTGATCAAACAGTTCATCAATTAAAGGTAAAGGATATTTGTTCTTGATAGTCATATTGTTCAACCTTCGATAGTCGATGCATAACCACCTATCTTTTTTCTTCACGGACAGCATAGAGGCTCCCCATGGTAAAGTACTCGGCCTTATATATCCTTGCTTTAATAACTCTTTTAATTGCTCCTTCAGTTCCTTTAATTCCGCAGGGGCTATCCGGTATAGAGTCCGTGATATAGGTTCTACTTCTAGAATCAGGTCTATAGTGAACTAAACTTCCCGAGTGGGAGGAAGAGAAGTGAATTCCACATCGAAGAATTCATTCACCACTTCGATGCTCTCTAAAATGCACTAATCCTTTCGCTTGTTTATTATGTAAGCCAAATATCCTTGATATCCATGTCTCAACAACTTCCGGGCCTTTGCTCCAACTATCAAAAATTTCAATTCTTTTACCCGTGTGCCATTAAATTTAAGCACATTATAGCTTGGTCTGGTAAATTGCATAAACTTATTCTTACAATCTACTTTAGTCCCATATTTCGCTAGCCAATCCATACCTAAAATTATATCATAACTATCAATAGTTAAAATTGTAAGATCTTCTTCCAAATTCTCCTTCCTAACTCCAATCTTACAATTCTGCACATATTTATTTACTTGCATTATTTTTCCCAATAGAGTACTCACCAACAAGGTAATGGCCTTGAATAGTGAATGTACCTTCTACTACTGCCACATCTACTCTAACCTCCTCCTGATTTAGTGTAAAGGCATTTGCCTTCACTTGTGGCTTCTACGTTCCACTTCCCGAGGTTCCTGAACTATTTTCTCTGTTGGTTCTGGTGGGCTGTGCTGCAACTCCTTGCCCAATTCTTAGGGGTTTGGGACAGTTGTTTTGGAGATGAGACGGGCCTCCGTAGATATAGCATTTCCTTACAGCTTCCTTAGACCAACAGTCTTTTTCCACATGACCTTTCTTGCCACAATATCGGCATGATGGTAAGTTTTGAGTAGGGCCAATTTGTGTAGTACATGCTTGCTTCCTTTTGTTTTGCCATTGTTGATTGGTAGGTCCCTTGTTAGTTTGCTGCCTCAAAAATTACCTTGGTGGTTGTCTTGGTGGTAGGAAGGTTCTTTGAGCCACCTTATTTTTATTCTCATTTTCAGTTTGAGTGGCCACGTCCACCGCAGCTGAGTACGTAGTTGGTGGGAAAGGCACCAAAACCCTCCTTAGTTCCTGCCTCAGGCCCTTGACAAACTGTCTGGTTCTGTTTTGCTCAGTGTTAACCAATTTCTCATAGTACTTTGACTGCTGGTTAAAGCAGGTAGCCATATTGAGCCACAGACGTATTCCCTTGCTTCAGATTCTGGAACTCGTCCTCCATTTTCTTCACTATCCACTATAGGATATACTCACTCCTAAAAGCCTCCACAAAATTATCCCAAGTCTAATCCTGATCCAACAGCTCCCAATCTTCCTAGACACGTTACCACCATGAACGAGCCGGTCCTCTTAGCTTAAAGGCGGCAAATTTGACCATCCTTTTTTCAAAGTATTGAAGCGTAGCAAAAATGTCCTCCATCTACTCTACCTTCTGGTCTTGTTTTGCTTCACCCAGAAAAGTGGGAGGTTAAAATTTTGAGAACCTCTCCAGAGCTTCATCTTTCCCTCTTAAGTTTCTTCACTCCAATAAAGTTTGCAGTATCTCAGTCATCTTGTTGAATGCATGTCCCATAGTTACCTTAATGGGCACCTCAGATTCCACTTCTTGGTTTGGCTTGCTTCTACCTCCCTAGTTCGGTGTTAATAGCTGGGTAGCATCATATTCAGGAGCCACAAGTTCTAGCTTAGAGTCTCTCCTACTGGTTGCAGCAACTCAATGTTTTGGTGCCATTCTATAACATCACCCCCAAGTAATGAATTATGCAACAAAGATCAAGTATATCCAAAATGTATATAGACATAATTATAATATATGCGAGTTTTGTATAAAAAATAACATCTTTTAAAGAATGGAGCACACTAAGGTACTCTTATTTGCAAAAACTTTTAAAGCAAAGTAATAAATCACGAATGGATTGCTAGTGCATAGATTTATTGAAAGCAACAAACAACTAGTATTCCAAGCATGCTAAAACCTCACAACGCTACTCTTCATTAGAGTCTTTAGTGTCAGCTTCTTTAGCCAACCCCATTGTTCTTATAGAAATCTATTCCTGCACCACTTACGAACTTAAAGGTCATGGATTCCTTCCTTGGTCTTCTAGAACTCTCCCCAGTCTCAACATAATTTGGTGGTAGTACAAAAAAAGGTCTAGGTAAAAACTCATAGTTTACCTCCCCTGAGTCATTATTGCCTACTATCAAGTTAATCACTGGAATGGGTGGATTTGGCATATACTCCATAGCATCACCCTCATCCTCACTATCAGTGATCAAGTCTATTATGGGTGCGGGTGGTGGTTCAATAATTTGTACTTCATCCTTACTACTCTCTTCCATAGGTATTTCTGGTTGCGGTGTAAGTTGTGGTTCTGGTAAGTCTTCTGGTTGGATACGAATTGGTCGGTGCCATGGCTGTCCGTTCATAGTCTTCCTTGCAGTTTTATACATCCTAACCGTCCTACAACATGAACAGCTCAAGTTAGACAAAAGATTATAAAAATTAATTAAATAAATCCAAATACTATCAACAGTTGCTTAAACCTGGGTTCTAATACTAATTGTAACACCCCACTACTTATGTACCCCAAAAGGGGTGGGGATGTCACCCCATCCTTAAGACAAGGGGTCTTTATAACTTAGCAATAAAAAAAAACAGAAGGAAATAATCTAAGATTAAAACTTATTACAACCCAAACAATACTTGTACAAGTCTCAAAACAAATAAAAGACAACTAAAATCTGTCAAAAATAAAAACAATAAAAATGAATCTTCAAAACATAAAGTAACATAAAGCAATCAACCTTCAAAGTAGGATCGACCTAAAAATATGACATAAAAGAGTGGCGAGAAATATTTTCAAATAAGCCATGTATGTGCCCATGACAATTTAAGAAAATCTTTCATGTATGCAAATTGTAAAAAAATGACAATAAAGAGTCTGCAAGTCTGGCAATTTGTCTTTAAACAATAAGTGGTATTTTTCCAGCTTTTGCAAAATAAAAATGTACAACTTGTAAAAAAATAACCCACTCAAATAAAGGTGACCATGAAACCATGCATCATAGTCATGGCCATGAAACCCTGCATCATGATCATGTACTATGAAATCTTATATCACAATACAAGTGAGTGATCAGCCCACAAGGTGAAATACTCCTCCATCTCTACACCCAAACTTACCGGATGTGTGAAACCCCACCTAAAGCCAACCCTAGAGTAAGGGGGTCGGGATGCATATCATAATATTTTATATGAATATATATATATATATATATGTGTGTGTGTGTGTGAATAATTTTATGTACTTTAGAATTATGGTTTATAGGTTAAAAGGCTTAGTTATGCTTATTAAGTAGGAAGGGTAAAATGATAATTTTGCTTGAGAACAAAATAGGAAGATAGCTTGAGGATTAAATAAGAAGAATATTTGGGTGAGAAAATAAGAACAAGAGTTAATGTGGTTAAGTGATTAGAGCTTTGTGAATTAATCTATAAGGTCATGAATTCAAATCCCATTACTTAGGTTTTATTCATGATTATCTTAATTAAGTTTGAAATTTTTGTTTTCTTACATTCCTTAGAGATAGGAATATTGTCCTAGGGGAGATATGAAGAGAATGTCTTAATCCTATCATCATGTCCTAAAAATAATTCTAGAGGAATTCTTGTCCTTTTATTACCTCTAGCTTGTCCTAACATCTTCACAAATTAAAATTGTTCAAAATTCATCTTTTAATTTCAGAAAATTCTGTGAGGATTTCTTGGCTTTGAACTTCAAAAATTGATCTTGGAAGGTGAAGGATTGACCGAAAATAGGAGAGGAGTTATGAAGGGTTCCCAAGGGAAATCAATCACCGTGGTTGAACCTTCAAACTCATCTTCATAGTGTTCATGTTCTTGATGAAGGAAACCTGAAAATTTTCTAGATTTTTGAGCAGTCAAGCTTCTTAAAAACTCAGCCAAGTTCCTTGCTCATTTGCTGCCAGAAAAATAAGCAATTCATATAGCTTGAAGACTGAAATTTCAGTGGAAATTCGGATTGCACAAAACTGCTCAAAACTAAAAACAAATTCTGAACATTTTTTGCTGCACAGCAACCAGAAAATGGAGCTGTTTTTCTTGCCTTCAATCCAACAAAACTCCTCTGCTTTTTCTCCAAAAAGAAGGCTGAAAATCAGCCTTAAAAGACCCTCAAACACCTCTCAAAATTCCCTGCAAACCGAGTTGAAGAATTGAAGAAATATTGCACATAAAATTTAGCAAACCATTCGAACCTTAGAACCCCTTGAAACAAAAAAAAAATCCAGTTTTGTTTCTCAAAGCCTTGGCAAAAAAACCACCCTCAAACCTCTGTAAAATGAACCTTGTACAACCATGAACTGAACACCATTTACTTCTCCACTTACCTTGAACACTTGGACTCCATAACTACACCTCAAATATCTCCTAAGATCACTCCATTCAAACTACATTTGAACTTAAAAAATTTCCAGAATTTTGCTCCATGAAAACACCCTTGTATTAAGCTACACAACCAGAAATTCCTCTGCCATTAAGCTCTAAATTTTAGCCAACCTTAAAGCCTTAACAGTCTTCATTCATTTTAGCAAAACAAACCAGTCTAACCGGCTCTATTGAAGCACAAAGAAACCTCCATCAATCAAACACCATTAACATTTCCTATACCTCAAACTACTCCTCAATTCCCTCAATTTGAATTGCAAACAAATCAGATTATTCCCTTCCCCTCTAAGCTGAAAACCGAAACTCCTAAACTCCCTAAACCATTCAGCCAACACTCTCCCAGATTTCGTGCACACTTTTTCTCAAATTCTCTCAATTTTCACCAAGAACATCAAGAACACACGCTACATTTCTTCGAGTCAAAACCCACTCTCATCAGCTCCAATCCCTCTCAAATACTCCAAATTACTCCTACATACTCCCTAATATTCATTTCTGGTAGTTACAACACAAAATCTCAAAAATAAGAAAATGCATTCGGATTAAAACCAGTTTTTTTTTCTTAAAGGTCTCAAGAATATCATCAAGGTAACCAAGAACAACTCCTTTGTTCATCTTCTTCCATTCAACCTTCAATGTATCATACTAATTCTCTCTCTCTCTCTCTCTCTCTCTCTCTCTCTCTCTCTCTCTCTCGGCCAAAATGGTTGATCAACAACCATTGTTGTATTTCTTCCTCTTGGACAATTCAAGACTCTCAATCGCGTAGACCTTCTTAAGTCTTCATCGAAGTAATCATCAATCAAGTATTTCTCCTTAATTATCCTTTTTAATTCTGCATTCATGTCTCCTAGATGTTGATAAGAAGAATAGAATATGAATGGGGGATTGAGTGTGTGCATGTGAATGAAGGCATTGGGATTAGGATATGAGAATGGTTATGCATGATTAAGCTATATGGATTTTCTTGAGAATCAATGTATGTTCATCATGTCTTAGGAGAATTATGGATGTTTAAAGCATGTTAAATGTTATAACACCTAGAATGAATAGGATTTTTATGTTTTTATTTCCATTGAAGCCCTGATTGATGATTATGCCTAGTAGGGATTTGGCCATGTGATAGTATGTGTAGATTTAAGCCTATGTTCATGAATGGACTAGTTTATTGTTTGATGTTGGAGAATGTGTTCATGAATCTTGTTTAGCAATAGGAAAATTATGATTATTTTCTTGTTAATCCTAGGTTATTTTTAGTAACAAATTCTATTACCTTAATTAAAATTATTACTATATTTTTTCTCTAAAGATTTCAAAATTCCTAGGAAGTTTTGGAATTGAAATATTAAATGAAATATTGATATTTTATTAGTCAAATAAATAATATATATTTTTAAAAATAATATGTGTGTGTGTGTGTGTAATAATAAATAAGATCTTTTATATAAATAATAATAAATAAATAAAATATTAATAATCTTGTAGACCATAGTTCAAACTTTTACCTATATTCATAAGTATTATTTATATTAAAATTTATTTGTTATCTATTAATAAAAATTTTAATATAAAAAATTTATTATTAATTTTATTTATTACTAATTATTTATTATCTATTAAATATTAATTAATTAATTTATAATAATACTATTTAAAAAATTACCATTTATTAATATTATTTAGGACTTAGTATTATTCAATATTCAAACACTAGTTTATTTATTAATAATAATACTCAAGATTTATTATTTGAACCTATAACTTATTAGTAATTATTTTACAACCCTTAGTTATTTTAACTTATCAAGCTAGATTTATTTTATAAAATTCTTTATCATCTAGCCTTAAAGCTTAGGGCATTAAGGTCATGATTTTAATTAGTTGAACTAGGGATTATTTATGTAAGGCAAGTATAGTTCAAGTATAACCTTATGTCTTATGTTTACCCCAAGCGGGGTTAAGTCAGCCTTAGAGGATTTTTGAGTTAAAGCAAGTAAATGATTAGGTAAGCTCCTACATGGAGTCATTTGAAGACTAAAATTACTGTGGCAAGTCAAATGTGATGTGTATGGACATTCATTTTGTAAAGGCAATTAATGATTGTTTTTTCTTTTTATTTCAGTCAAGCAAATCATTTGAAAAATAAAACAAGTGGTTTTACACAAAATGCTAAATTTTTTCTAAAACCCAACTTTGACAAGAATTTTAGAAACCCTTAATTGTTATTTCCAAGTAAATCAATGTATGATCAATTTTCTCCCAAGTGGGACAAGCAACGTTGAGTACTCAATAAGGGTAAACTATTAGGACTAGTCTTTGAAGAGTTAGGGTAAGTCTCTCAGTAGGTGGCCACCTCTGAGGGGTGAGTCCTTCCCGGATAGGATGTCAGTCCAGTAGGTCATGCCGGTCCGAGTTAGAAGTTTCAGTCATGTGGACTGTGTGTTTTCGGAGTGGACAATCGATAAGTTTGGGTGTAGAGATAGATGAGTATTTTACCCGATAGGCCGTACACCTACCTTTTGTCAGCATGCTCAACATATGGCATTCTGACCGTTATATGGTTATGGGGCCCAACATGTGGTAACCTATGGCTACCTCTTCTAGTGGATGTATTTATTGTGCACGTGTATGGTTTGAAAAGCAAAACGTCACTCTTTATTTTTAACATTTATTTAATGCTCCAGCACTTTCTCTTATGAAACTTTTACAACTTGCATACATGAACTGTTTTACTTAAAACACTTAAAGCACACACAGGCTTACTGAGATATTTATCTCACCACCTTTTCTGCCATATTTTCAGGTCGATCCTACTGTAGAGGTCAATAGTTAGATTTGTTGCCTATGATTTGAAAACTCTTTATTATTTTCCTTATGTGATGTTTTGAGAGATTGTTGTAAACAAAGCAATTTATTTTGGATTTATTCATGTATTTTGGAATGTAATAAGTTCAATTTTAAAGTATTTCTTTTATTTTATTTTATGTGACCTAGTTATAAAGACCTCTTATCCTATGGATGGGGCGACATCCCCAGTGTTGTTGGGCCTAGGTAGTAGGGTGTTACAAGATGTCCATCCCGAAAATAAACAGTCCACCTAAACTATGTTACTAGCACAAACCAGCCTGACCAACCAGAACTGGCGTCTTGTCCAGGTAGAGTTCACCCCTCAGAGGTGGCAACCTATTGAGAGACTTACCCCATCCCTTCAAAGACTAATCCTAATAGTCTACCCTTATTGAGTACTCAATGATATATTTGTCCCACTTGAGAAAAAGTAAAATCAATAAAGTGTTTTACCTTTGAAGTAGCAATTATGGTATTCAGACTGTTTAGTAAAAATTGGTTTAAGAAAAATTTAGTATTTTGCTTGAAAAATTGTTTGCTTACTTTGAAATTATTTTTATTTAGCAGGAAAGATAAAATGTCCTTAATTGTTGTTGGAATGTATGTCCTCTTAAAATAGGTTTCTGATATAATCTTTGTTTATATTAATAAAAGTTTTGTTCTCAGAAATTGTTTGTGAATTTTACATTACTTTTGTGCACAATTTCGCTGGAAAAGACCCATTTTGTTTAAGTAAGGGGTTAATGTGAATGGGGTTCTTTCACAGTAAGGTATGGACCATGGGTTATTTAATACATAAACTATTGTTCTTAACCGAATGATGAGAATGGGAAGATCATCATGGTAAGGTTATTATGTTATGAATTCTAAATGGGGAATAGCTTACCTTTAGCTAGTGAATAGAACTATCACTTCATAACATAAGTGTATTTTGAAAACGTAGAACTAGATCTGCAGTAGTGGTTTCTAAAAGTACTATACGAAAGAAACCTACTACTGCTGCTACAGCATGGACTTATACTCTACGGCTTGAGTATAAGTTGGTGGTCTAACGAAGCTAGGAGCATATGCTTTGATATACTATAATTGAGGTTCTATTGTAGGACCAATATACTTATATGTTGAGTATATGTGACTAGTTAGTTAAGACAGACTTGTATAAGATAGCTTCTATGCTATATCACCTCTTGCGACTGTCCGAATACTCTAAATGTCCAGTGTAACACCCTACTACCTAGACCCAACAGGGCCGGGGATGTCGCCCCGTCCAAAGGACAAGGGGTCTTTATAACTAGGTTACATGAAAATAAAATAAAACAAAAGACTTTAAAATTAAATTTATTACAACCCAAAAGATAAACATTGGCACAAATCCAAAATAAATTGGTTGCAACAATCTCTCAAACAATACTTAAAGTAAATAACAAGAGTCTTCAAGCAAGGCAACATTCTAGCTAATGATCTCCACAGCAGGGTCTTCCTGAAAATATGGCATAAAAGGTGGTGAGATAAAAATCTCAGTAAGCCCGTGTGTGCTTTGAGTATTTCAGATAAAATAATTCATGTATGCAAATTGTAAAAGTTTCATAAGGAAAAGTGCTGGCAAGCAATAAATAAGTGTTGAAAATAAAGAGTGGTGTTTCACTTTTCAAATCATACATGTGCACAATAAATACAACCACTCAAATGGGTAGCCATGTGTTACCACACGTTGGGCCCCATGACCAATAACAGTCAGGATGCCACACTTTGTGCAATGCTGACAAAAGGTAGGTGTACAGCCTACCGGGTGAGATACCCCTCAATCTCTACACCCAAACTTACCGGTTGTCCACTCCGAAATACACAGTCCACATGACTGAAACTTGCTGGCTCGGACCGGTATGACCTACCGGACTGGCATCCTATCCAGGAAGGACTCACCCCTCAGAGGTGGCCACCTACTGAGAGACTTACCCTAACCCTTCAAAGACTAGTCCTGGTGGTCTAACCTTATTGAGTACTTAACGTTGAATGTCTCCTTTGGGAGAAAATTGATCATAATCTGCTTTATTTGGAAATAGCAATTAAGGATTTCTAAAAGTCTTGTCAAAGTTGGGTTTTAGAAAGAGTTTAGCATTTTGTGTAAGACTGCTTGTTTAATTTTCAAATGATTGGCTTGGCGGAAATAAAAAGGAAAAACAGTCCTTAATTGCCTTTACAAAATAAATGTCCATATACATCATATTTGGCTTGCCACAATAACTTTTTGGTCTTCACAAAACTCCATGCATGAGCTTACCTGCTTCTTTGTTTGCTCTACTCAAAAGTCTTCCAAGGCTGACCTAACCCCTGCCTGGGGTAAACACAAAACATAGGGTCACATTCAAGCTATACCTGCCCTACATAAATAATTCTTAGCTCAACTAGATACATCCATGACTAACCATGATCTTAATGTTCTAAGCTTTAAGGCTAGATGCTGAAGAATTTTACAAACTAAGTCTAGTTTGATAGATTGAAATGACTAGGGGTTCTAAAATAATTGTTAATAAATTATAGACTCAAATAATAATTTTTGAGTGTTATTATTAATAAATAAACCAATGTTTGAATTTTAAATATTATTAAGTCTTATTTGATATTAAGAAATGGTAATTTAAAAATAGATTTATTATAAATAAATAATAATTTTTAATTAATTTCGAAGAGATAATAAATAATTAATAATAATTAAAATTTATTAATAAATTATTTTAAATTTTCGTTTAATAAAAGTATTAATAGTTTGATTTAATATATCCCCTAGTGTTTCGAATTTTTGAAGAAAAATATAGTAGTAATTTTAATTTATGTAATAAAATTTGATAATGAATATAACTTAGAATTTACAAGAAAATAAGTTTACATCATGGTCTTCCTATTGCTAAAAAAGATTCATGATCCCATTCTCCATCATCAAACAAGAAATTAATCTATTCATGCACAAACACTTGAACTATCTCATACTATCACATGGCCAAAATCCTACTAAGCATAATCATCAATCATGGTTTCCATGGGAAAATAAGATCATAAAAGCCTAATCACCTTTGGTGTCATAATATCTAATCATGCTTCAACATCCATTAAATTCATCAAACATGAAGAACACATATTGATTCGAAAGGAAAACACATACATCCTAGTCAAATACAACCATCATCATGGCATAACTTCATCCCCTAATCCACATGCATATATTCAATCTCCCAATCATAATCCATTTCTCTATCATCAACTAGGAGACATGATTTCAGAATTTAATAAGAGAAATTTAAGAATGAATACTTGATTGTCGAGCCCTTTGATGAAGACAAAAGAAGGTCCACGCGCGATGGAATGACTTGAATGATCCAATGAAACAACGTTCATGGTTGATGGTTTGATCAACCATTTTGGTTAGAAGAGGGTGAGAGAGAGAAAAAGAAAGAGAGCATTAGATAGGGGTATTAAGAATTGAATGGAAGAAGATGAACAAGAAGATTGTTCTTGTTTTACCTTGTTGATGTTCTTGAGGTCTTCAAGAAAATCTGATTTTTTTATCCGGTTGAAAATTCTTGTTTGCGAGATTTTGTGTTATAAATGGCAGAAATGAAGTCTAGGGATTAAGTAGAGATGATCTGGAGTATTTGAGAGTGATTGGAGGTGTTTGGAGTTGGTTTAGGCTTGAAGAAGTTTAGTGTGTGTTCTTAGTGTTCTTGGTATTTTAGGTGAAAATGGAGAGAAACTAGAAGAAGTGCTGTGCGAATTCTGCTAGAAGGCTGGCCGAATGGTAGGGTATGATTGAGGGTTTCGGTTTTCAGCTTTGTGAGAGAGAGAAATCAGATTTTATTTGAAATTTAAATGGAGGAAATGGTGGAGATGTTTAAGGTAAAAGATCAGCTACGGTGTTTGATCAAGAGAGGTGTCTAGGGACTTTAATGGTGTCGGCTGGAACAAGAATGTTTTGCTGAAATGGTTGAGGGTTAATGTTGCTCAAGGCTGGCCGAAATTCAGTCCTTAAAGGCAGAGAAAATTCTGGTTATTTCAACTTAATGCAAGAGTGATTTATGGGAGTGAAATGCTGGAATCATTTGAAGTTCAAATGGAGTTTGAATGGAGTGATCTTAGGAGTGTTTTGTGGTGCAGCCATGGAGTCCTTATGCTTCAAGGTAAGTGTGGGTTTAATGGTGTTCAGAGTATGGCTGAGCAAGGCTCAATTCTACAGAGATTGAAGGTGACTTTCGGTCCTAGGCTAGAAAGGAACAAGGCTGGAAAAATTCTATTCTCAAGTGTTCATGGCTTTTCCGAAAATTGCAGAATTTTGGTACAGGATTTTCGCACCTTCTTGGCTCGGTTTTTCAGAGGTTCTTCAGGGTTTTTTGAGGGTCTTCCAATGGTGGTTTTTCAGCCTCATTTCTGGACAAATGCAGAGAAGTTTGCTGGCTTGAAGATGAACTAAAAACAGCTTCATTTCCTTGATGAAGAGCTGCGAATTGCCCAGAAAAATTTCTGGTTTGGTGCTATTTTGTGCAGTCCGAAAATTGCACAATTTTTTCCAGCTTCCAAGCCACTTGAAATGACCATTTTCTTGGCAGCAAATGGTTGGGTTTATGGCCTTAATTTTCGAAGAGAAGGGCTGCAACAAATCTGGAAAATTTCCAGATTTCCTACCACTAAAGCATGAACATCTTGAAGATAGATTTGAAGGTCCTTCCATGGTGATTGATTTTCTCTTAGAACCCTTCCTATTTCCCCTCCTATTTTTCGGTCAACCTCCCTTCCCCAAAGCTGATTTTCGAAATTCAAGGGGAAGAAATTATCACAGAATTTTTTTGGAATTCAAAGAAAAAGATTTAATGGATTTTAGTTTATTTGAATTATGAAAATGCTAGGACAAAGCTAGAGGTAATAAGTTGGACAAGAATTCTTCTAGAATTCTTTTAGGACATGAGGATAAGATTAGGACATTCTCTTCATGTCTCCCTTAAGACAATCATTCCTATTTTCATGGAATGCAAGAAAACAAAAATTCAAACTTAATTAAGATAATCATGATAAAAGCTTAAATGATGGGATTTGAACACATGACCTTAGAGATTAATTCCAAAGCTCTAACCACTAAACCACAACAACTCTTGTTCTTATTTTCTCACCCACATATTTTTCTTATCTACTCCTCAAGCTATCTTCCTATTCTGACCTCAAGCAAAATTACCATTTTACCCCTCCTACTCAATAAGTATAACTAAGCATTTAAACCTATAATCCACGATTTTAAAGCACATAAAATCATTCAAAAATATATATATTCATGCAAAATAATATGATATGCATTCCCGACCCCCTTACTCTAGGGTTGGCTTTCGGTGGGGTTTCACATCCAGGGTCCTGGGGAATATAACTTAGATGTTTACTTTAGGGTAGCTTCCTTGGAAAGCAAAAACATTCCATGAAGTTGTTGATCATTGAACTAGAAGTCTAAGTATGGGAGATGTCTTTTAGAGAGGTATTAGTACACTTCTTCCTCTCTAAATAAACGGCGATGTGTAGAGGGGTATTTTAGTCATTAAACCTATAGGTTGGAGACATTGCTAATACAACATTGTCCTTAGGGTTAATATTTTCTTATGGTGATATTAAGAAATACTTAAAATGCGAAATACAGCTATATAGCAGGGGTATTTTGGTATTATTATTATTATTAAAAATAATAATGTTATTAATAGTAATAATAATATTAAAAATATTTATTAAAAATAATAATGTTTGTAATAGTAATAGTAATAATAATAATAATAATAATGGTATTTTTATTTTTAAAAACAATAATGTTAATAGTAACAATAATAGTAAAATAATGGTAGTAATAATAAAAATAATGACATTAATTTTAGTATCAATTAAAAGTAGCAATAATTTGGTTATTAATAAAAGAAAAGTAATAGTTAAACAAGTAGAGGTGATAACAACATTCATTCACCAAAAGTAGTAATTTTAATAACAACATCAATTTCTGCCAAGACAATAATAATTATTGATAGCCATATCAATAATATTAAAGCAATAGCAAAAATCATATCATGTTTTAATGCCATATAGACTCTATTCTCATATCTCCTAGCAAACATGTCACAATCCCACATTAAAAATCAATATTCAAATATAATTCATAAAGCAATCCTAATGCATGTCTCAACCTTTATATCATAAAATCACCCACACCATAAATATATTCACCAACATTACTACTTCATCATGAATCTTATCAATTCATCTATATTGGCATCATCCTATACAATTTGAGTTCAAAAAGAGTAAGGGAATTAGAACAAAATACTTGTCTTGATGATCGTTTTTAAGTTGAAGAGAACGTTTGATAATCAAGGAGTTTGATTGCCTTAGGGAGCCCTTTGAGAGATCAACAATTGAAAAGATCCGTTCATGGCCACCAACAAATTTAGCCAAGAGAGAGATTGAGAAAAGAATAAGAAGAAAATAAAATAAAAAAGAAGAAGATAGAACATAAAATGATGTTTGGACTTGATTTTACCTTTTTGTGTTCTTCTTAACTTGAAAGAAAAATGTTTGTTTAATCTAAGTGTAGAAAGAACTTTTATTGATTTGATGTTATAAAGTGTGCCAAAGGAGGAAATAGGTTGTTATCTAGTTGATTTGATGATTTTAGAGTGGTTTGGTGTGATTAGAAGTAGCTAAAAAGTTGAAGAAAAGTATTGTGTGTGTGTGTGTGTATGTGTGTGTGTGTGTTCTCTTGGTGTTCTTTAGAGAATAAGAGAGAAAATTAGAAGAAGATGAAAGTGTTCTTAGATTTGCACTGGCCAAATGGCCTTGTTTGATGCGATGATTCGGTCTAGCTAGGAGAGAGGAAGTCTAGGAGTTATTCAAGTTTTGAATTTGAAAAATGATTGAGGAATTAATGGAGATTCTTGAGGTAAATGGTTGCTAATGGTGTTCTATCCTTGAAGGGTTCTAGCTCTCCAACGGAGGTTTACTTGGTTTGCTTATGTTATAGAAGAAAATTGGAAATTGTTCTAGTTTTAGTACTGGCCGAAAATGGCTTGTGAAGGTGAGGAGAATTTCTGGTTTATTTGGTGGAGTTGGTTGCTAGATTGGTGAGTGTTTGATGGAGCAATGCATGGGATTTAATTTTCAAACTCAAAGTATTTTGAATGGAGAAAAGTTAGGAGAAGTTTAAGGTGCTTTAATAGAGTTTGATAGCTAAGGTTGAAGGAAGAAGAAAGAATATTCAGCTATTATACTATAGGGTGGCCAAAAATAGCTGATGGAGCAATGCATGGGATTTAATTTTCAAACTCAAAGTATTTTGAATGGAGAAAAGTTAGGAGAAGTTTAAGGTGATTTAATGGAGTTTGATAGCTAAGGTTGAAGGAAGAAGAAAGAATATTCAGCTATTACACTATAGGGTGGCCAAAAATAGTGAAGGAACAATGGTGAAGAAGAGCTTGCTATAAGAAGCTAAAATGGCTGAGTAAAATTCCGGTTATCCTAGCTAGAATAAGTGAAAAAATCATGGGTGGTCGCTAGCAAAATTCAAAGTATTTTGAATTGATTTTGCAGTTACAAAGTAGGAGCATCTCAAGGTCCTTCAATGGAGTTTTTTTAGCTAACAACTTGATGAAGAATAAGAACCATTGAAGAGTTAGTTCTTGGTGTTGAATGCTCAAATGTTTCTTGGTTAAATGATCTTCAAGCTTGCTTTAATTTTTTTTCTGGTTTGCAAAGGCTAAGTGAGATCCAAAATTCACCATGAATTTTCTAGCTTTTTGCTCACAAAAAAAAGTGTTTTTTTTGCAAAGAAAGAAATGGTACTAAGCTGCCTAATTTCGAGATTAACCAAGGAAAAAGATAAAAGAATTCCAACTTTTCACTAAAACAAGAATAAAAAAAAATAAAGTTTTCCTAGGAGAGAAAGTTGGTGATTTAATTTTTTGAAATCAAATATTTTTTTCTCACTCCTATTTCCTTCCAAGATTTCGACCAAGTGATTCCCAAAAAGATGGATTTTTTTTTTAAATTCCAAGTCTATAATAATTTAGAACATTTTATAAGAAAATAAAAAGAATCCAAGAAATAAAATATTTTTTAAATTCAAATATGCTAAGACATGGATTGCTAAAATAATGGAGAATAAACCTTCTCTAGATTTTTTTAGGATAAGATCACATGGTTAGAAAATTACCATTGTGATTGCTCAAGACAACATTCCTTAATTCATGAAATGCAAAAAATAAAATTCAAATATTAGTTAGGATAATCAAAAATAATTCTTAATTGATGGGATTTGAACTCAAGACCTTAAGAATTAACCATAAAGCTCTATCCACTTAACCACATTAATTCTTGTTTTTTTCCCAACTTAATTCTCTTCCCTTCTAAATCCTAAACTTCTCCTTCTCTCATCTCTAAGCAAAATTCTCTAATTGTCCCCAACACTCATCAAACATAAATAAATCATATAGAGCATATATAACAATTCTAAAACACACAAATTCATCCAGCAGATATATATTTATGCAATATAGCATGAAATACAACCCATCCCTCTAATTCTAGGGTAGACTTAGGTGGGGTTTTACAATTGGCTTGTTTAGGAAGGGAACTCGTAAAAGAGTCGGCCATTTTCTTCAAGACCAAAGCCTCCATTCTTGCCTTGTTCTCTTCAATCCTCAACATTCTTTGCCTCTCGTTGTCAGAAATTTTCTTTGGCACACTAACTTCTCTTGGAGTTACAACCTCTTCTAAACCTGAACCTAAACCCAAACCTGAACCCGAATTAGAGTCAACATCAATTTCTTGAGCTATAGAATCTAAGACTTTAGCTTTAGCCATTTCTCCATAGCTAGGACATCGTTTGATTCTGGGGTTTATAGAAGAGAGAATGAGCAGAGGACACAATCAATTAAAATAGTAGATACAGAGGCATATAACCCTGTTGGTCTGGGTAGAGGGTTTCGAGGCTAAGACCTGGTGTCAGATAACCCTAGGTTAGATTATTTGGGTAATTAAGCCAAGAAAGTAGAGATCATGAAACAGTACCTAGTTTTGCTTGAAGAAGTAAGAAAAAGAAATGAATGATCCTGTAATAAAGGCCATTGCTGGATCAAAAAAGCTAAGAGAGGAGAATGGATTTGAAGATTTAAAGAAAAATTAAGAGAAAAGGGGAGTGGCAGACAGCACAAAAAGTATATGATTGAAACCGTGTGTTAGGGCAACATAACAAAACAAAAATGCCCCTTACTAACGAAAAATGAATAGTGCAAACACAACTCATTCTTCTCTATAAAGAAGACTAATAAAGTTGTCTTGCATAAGGCGCGGCATTATGTACATATACTATTCTTAATTAATCATTTTTTGTTAATGATCTATTTAAAACATTGAATTTATGTAATAGGTGGTTATATTGCTAAAAAACAAAAAAAGAAAAGAAAAATAATGTTTAAGGCTTTACATTTTACACAAAACATGAGAAAGCATATTATGTTCCTTTATAAACTTGTGGCTTCCAACAAATTAAGATGTCTAATAATATACCCTACCATCCAAAAAGGTAATTGAATGTAGTCCCGATGGGAAGAAAATGTTGTTTAAGTTTTTCACCTTTCATCCTCTTCAACCTGAAGGTTGGGTAAGATAGCCTTGCGAGCAGCATATTTTTCTTCCTTTATTGCCCTACACAGTGAAAATAATCAACATTATATAATCCAAAATCCATTTGCTAACTTTCAGGGAAATTAGAAAGCTATTCCTATGAATCGACGTCTACTACAGCATGACTGATGATCGTCCACTAAAAATTCAAGGGAGAGCCAACCAAAAAAAAAAAAAAAAGTGAAACTTATGAGCAACCATTTCCAATTAACCCAAAAAGTGTTGCACAACAATTAGAATAGTGCATATAAGAGGCAAGAAAAGTAGGTGTAATTAATAGCCTATGCAAACCTAGGTGAAATAAAAATTTTTTAGCAGATAGAATAAATCCATTGTAATCACATTAAATAGGTACAGTGCTTGACCTTATACTATTCCCAATATAATATATTACTAATGAAACAGGGATCATTTTTCAAATAGAACGGAAATTCCAAAATCATTGAACTACCAATCCACATATCCTAGAGGGCGATATTGCAGAGGGTGTCCTTGCTTCAACAAACCTATAAGACTTCAATGATATTGAGTCCTCACCTTCTACATGTGGCTCCTACTTTCCATCTATAACCACCAACTCATTGTTGAGCATGCTGCACCCTCAAAGGACCACCATGCATAACATCCTCCTCCTCATATGCTTTTGGGCCTGTTAATTCTTCCTTCCTATCTCCTCTTCAATGTTAATATCATGAAGTGTAGTCTCCTCACACATATCCAACTCCATTTCAGTAATTTGTTTTGTTGGTCTTAGAGGCAACATAGCTTCAAGGGTCTTGCACTGGTAAAGAGTCAGGGAATCTAGGAATTCCACATGGAAATGCATATACAATTTGCCTCTCATGAATGGCCTCTGGTATATCACCATTCCTCCATCATTTATTACCTTAAATGGATCTGCATTACCAAACAAAATTTAGTAAGTCCTTTAACTCTAGAATTAGTTAAATAAGACATAAAGATACTGAACACCAAAGTATTATCAGCAAAAAGATCTCATTTTAACCCAATTACATTAGTTTATGAAACAAATAAATGATTTCAAACACAACACCTAAGCATGGGAAAAGTAATTTAGCCACCTTTTCTATTGTGTATTATTTGTGTGTTTTTTTTTTTCTTTATCCTTGTGTGGCTGCATCAACAATTGCAATTCAATCAAATGAACTAACAAAACCAGATCAAATTTCAGCATAAGGAAGAAAATTTTTGAACTCAAGTTCTTATGATCCAAACAAACCTCTCTTGCTAAAATCTAAATTTCTTTTAGTTATGGTGCTATTTCGTCTGAGTCATTACCTTTGGTTTCTTCATGATTGTTGTTGTTGTTCACTGCTTCTCTTTTGTGGACATCATTAGCTTTAGGATTTGTTACCTGTTTGTGGTCATACAAGGAAAGTTAACGGACTGCCAATTTTTTCTTTTAAAACAATCCTTTTGACAAAAGCCAAGTAGTCTTGATAGTTGCTCACCATACATCTATTTTAACCTCATTATTATACTTGTTTTCTTCAACAAACAAGGAGTCTACCAAGTATTCTGTAGCTACCTTCTCTTGGTCTATTATTTGCTTTTCTTCTTCTCCATCCTTACTGAATGTGTCCTTGTGTACCTGTATTAGTAGTTGGAATCCAATTATGTTAACCTAGAAGAAGGGATCAAATTTGTACATAAGCAAGAAACTTATTGAATTGAAGTGGTGATGGAGCAAAAAACCTCATTTACTACTATCAGATCTTCTTCTGGTTCTGGTGCCATTTCCTTCGGATATTTGCCTTTGATATCTTCATCATCATTGATGTGCTCTGCTTTTCCTTTACGAGAGATCAGCTTTTAGGGCTTTTTTTTCATTCTTCTCATAAAAAGAAAATTAATTTTTTTAAGGAAAAAGTCCATAAAATGGGGGGGAAGGGGGAATTTACCAATGCCCAGAAACTCAAAATAGAGAATGGTCAATGAAAGTTCCAAATTAGCCCATAACACCAAATTAAAAACTAAAAAGCCAGTGGTCCACTTAAATTTAACACAAAAATAAAAACTTAAAAGCTAAAACCTCACCCCTAGGAAAAAAATGCTAGTAAATTCTATCGATGGCGAAAATAAAGCACATGTCAATATTAAACCAGCAGGAGAAAAAACCTCAACACAGAGCAAGACGTTAAAGCAACATAGCACACGCATTTCCTAGAAAATATCTTACCTGCACAAATCAAGTATTATAATAGACATGCAGGCCTAGAATCCAACAAATCAATAATATGGAATCAAGCCTAAAATTCCCCCCCAAAAAATATGTGGTTTAAACAATTTCTCTCCCCTAAAACTGATGCAAAAACAAAAAAACTCCCTTTTAGCCCATTTCCTTTACATTTTCAAAAACCCACAAATTCCACAACCAAAGTAAAAAAATTGCACAAAAAGAACCCAAAACCAAGCTACATTAAATAATCTTTCTTTTCTGAGTACAAGTACCTACAAAAAGATTTTCACAAGATCTTTATCAAAAAAAAATTTATGAAAAAAAAAACCCAAAAGAAAAAGCAATTGTACCTAAGTGCAGCAACAGTAATTGATCCTTGCAACTTCTTGTGCAGCGTTCTATTCTCTTCAGTTGGTGTCTCGCAACACCTCTTCAAGTACTCATAATCCCCTCAGTCTGCTTCAATTTTGTGCTACAAAATTTGAGACAAAAAATATCATATCTAAGCAAGGGCAAACCAGGGAAATTTGTAAAAAAAATAAATGAATTATTCTAGACAATCAAGAAATAGAAAACAGTATGGGAAGTGAATATACAAACCTTACTCTTTTGTTCTGAAACCAAGCCTCAACCTAGCAAGGCCTAAGATTAAGCTGCTTTGCAAATGCAAGTTGTTGCTTCTGACTTCCAAGAAATACAAAAACTCAAATTAGAATTCAAGAGTCCACATACAATAGATACATGTAGAAAATGCCAAAAAGGAAATGTTCCAATTAAAAACTAAATCTTTTGTAGGTGTTGGACTTATAGGATTGAGAGTGGTGTGTTCTTTAAATCTTTCTTCAAGACAAGAAAACTACTTTTTAGGAAGTCTAATTTTCATTTGAGTATTGAGGTCATTCTTGTCCTCATCAGCGGAGAAAGAAGAGGTGAGGTGGAACAGGAGATGCGGCTGAAGTGAAGTAGAGAAGGAAATGCCACTAAATTCTTCGCGGATGAATGAAAGCAAATAAGAGAAGGAAAGAAGAAAGAATGGGGCTAAAGAAAAATAGGATGACATGGAGAGTGGGAAAATAGGATGGCATAGAGAGTTGGCGAGTAGCATGTTGTGTTCGAATTTGGGTATAAAAATCATATAAAAATAAGCACATTCCCAATCAAGTTAAATTAAAACGTTAACCCCAAATTACACATATGAGCAAACGTACTCATCATTAAGCATAGCATAGGGTTTAAAATGAGTGTCGATCCTCAAGGAACAAGTATGCGTTAATCACTTTTCTTTCATTGTTTAACCGACTTAATAAAGTGAAAAAGAATAAAAATAAAATAAAATAAAAGAATATATACATGTCAAGGATGGAGAATTATGTAACTCAAACCATTATTTTGACAACCATTATCTTAAAGTACCCAATCATTATCATAACTAATTATTCTCTTGGCATCATGAAGGATTAAGATAGATTCACTTCTTTTCCAATCCATGAAATCACTATCTTCTAGACAAATTAGCATCGCATATCTTGTTTCAACTAATTTACCCAAAAGATGCATTAAACACAATCCTTAATTAAATCTCCATATCCTGGCAAATTTAAGACATGAAATTAACCAATGAATTCATATCCTGGCAGACATCAATTAACCTTTAATTACCCAATTCTTTGCAATTAACCCCTTTTCCAAGCAAGTTAAAAGATAACAAATATAAAATTAATGAATTGAAACCACCATCAACCCCTTTTCCAAGCAAGTTAATAGAAGAAATAACAAATTAATCTCGTAATCAGCATAAGTAATTAAATATCAAAAATAACAATCAATTAATCAAAAGATCAAAGTAACTCTAAAAATCATGAATACCTAAAACAATGTTAAATTATAATAAAACAATTAATACATCATTGTTCAAGAAAAGAAAACAAAATTAAAAGAAAACACTCATAGACAAGCCTCATTCTTCCTCTTTCGTAGACTCTCTTGTACAATCCTCCTTAATTTAATGAATCCCTCCTTAATTTTGAGTGATTTGATGTTTTGATTCGTGAATTCATATCTTTAACTTGTATTTTCCCTCTATTTATAGGCTTTAGAAGTACCTAAATTCGTCCCTCTAAGGTTTCTAGCCGACTAGAAGTAGAAAAATACTAAAATTCTACAAATTGTCAAAAAATACACACGAAAATCGAGACACCGCCTAGTACCAATGCACAGCCGGTGCCGCCTGACCTGCCTAGGACTGGCGTCGGTTGTGGTCTGTTTCTCTGTTCTTTTGTCGATTTTTCTTGATTTCCGTGCCAACCCTTCCAGACTACAGCCGGCGCCGCCTCTGAGCTCCCAACCGGCGCCGACTATGTTCTGTTTAGCTCTGTTTTATCGATTTTTTATCACCTCAAAGTGCGTGCCAATAGCACGTGGTCGGTACCAGTTCTCCTGTCCTGGCTGGGGCCACCTCTACTCTATTTAGCGATGTTTTTGTCTTATTTTATCCCTAAAATCTGAAATAATGCACAAAATACCTTTCCAATGGTAAAATCTCAAATATGAAGGAATATGACTAGCTATTGAACAAAATATATCACAAAATGGCCTCAAATAACTAGAAAATATATGACTAATTTAGGCCTTATCATGACATATGCCTAATCCTTCTCATTTAACAATTGTTTGATTTTGAGGTTATAAGGCACTATTCATCTCTATAGCTGTCAATCCCTTATATTTCTTGCATATGCAGGACCGAATAAAGAAGTAGACCTAAGGAAAAGACAAAAATATCCATTACTACAAAACTTGAAGAACAAAACTGAACAGTGCAAAACAACCCCAAAATGTAGATAAAAATACCCATCACTACTAAAACTTTGAACACGAAAAATTGGCATGTCGTAACGACAAAAACTACGAAAACTAAATGGGGGCAAATACAACTCCTTTTTCTATGTAATAAAGATATATTCTTTTTCGGAATATTTTCCCTTATGATGGTTCTTCTTATATGAACATGCAAATTTCAAATCTTGATTTCCTTAATTTTATATTCATTTTTTAATTTTCAACTTCAATGTTTCTTAACCTTTCTCAATAGACCTAAAATCACAATAGTTGAGCATGAACATATTAAAGGACCATACTATTGAGAGAAACCACATTCTTGTTTTTCATGCATGTTAGACATGAATGTTAGAATTTTTGACTTAATTCATATGCACAAGCATACTATTTAATATTTGGACATGTAGACGTACATATATCACTAAATTAATTATGTGATTATTATTGTCATAAAATTTAAAACCCAATTACAGTAATCTATATTTAATTATATGGGTCCATCATCTTAATAAAGTATGGGGTTACTTATAATGCGTAGAAACTCGAATGTGTAGTTACGACTATTTTAGTAGTTACGCCATAATATAAATATATTATGGTTATAGTCCTAATTACACGTACAAAAAACCCTAGCCTTCTCTTAGAGTTTCCATCTCTCTTAGAAGAAGAAAGTTGCGTACGTAACAGTCAAAAGAACCAACAAGCCCAGATTTGTGACAATAAATCATTATCTATCAGAGTACACTTCGCATATTATTTGTATCTAAATAATTTTTTGAGTAAGGTTTTATTCTTGGGGGAATTCAATTTAACGAATTCCATTAATTTCTATCAATAGTATCAGAGCCATCTTACAGTAAAGATTATTTAGTTTTAATTATAAATCTTATATATTTTATGCATATATTAGTTAAGTGGTGTAGGAATAATACTTTTATATTCATGGGGAAAGATTTGATCAATTCAGAATAATTTTGTGGTCATAGTTTTGATTCGATAAATATATATATATATATATATATATATATATATATATGTATTATCGTGTTTTGTAATAAAAATAGCTTAACCACTGCACCACTAGAGTTCTTATATCATTAGCTTGCTCCATTTAATTGATATTGTAAAATATTGAAGAATTAGCTATTTTGTTAGCCAATTATAATTTTACAATTTTATTTTTGTGTCTTGGTGGCCATAAAATTTCTCTTTATTTAATAGTTTTTACTACAATTTTTGGTTGAATTATCTATCGCTCATAATTGTTGGGATTTCATCATGCTTATCAAATAAGAATGCAACATAAATAACTATAATACCCATGCCCAAGGATCACGTATTGGCAATTAAAACGGGAATAGAGGAAGGAAACGAAGATTACTTTCTATAGCAGAAAAACAAAAATTTTCTTACGCCTTTCAAGGAACCAATTCCTCTGTTTTGATCGTTCATCCGGAGCCACTACAATCCAAGAGTAGGATTGTCTCTAGTAGTAATTCACACAAGGTTGAATTGCTCACAAAGCCCGCTTAAAACTGTGCTAGTAGAAGAGGAGCGGCTAGGTTTTAATTGGAGAAGAAAAGGGAAGAAGAAGAAGAGGAACATCCGCCTCTCTTGTTTTTTCAATGTCTGCACAAGGGAACAATTCCCATATTTATAGTTTTTAGGATTTGTGTTAATTGCAATTAATTCTTTCAAGATCCAATGTTTATAATTGGGCCCTTGAAGTTTATATAATTGCAACTAAGTCCCATGAATTATAACAAATTTATAATTCACTTATAAATATATTTTCTTCTCTTAATTAACCCTACAATATTATCAAATAATATATATTGAGCATTCAAACCTTTATTGTGTGTGACCCATTAGGTTTCCTGGTCATATTAGTAGTATAATATGAATTAATTCTAACAGCTTTAGAATTAATAATCCTAAATAAAATATAAGATTAATTTATTAATTCTCTAATTAATAAATTCATATTTAACATATCAAGAGCGACATCTAGCAATGACCCTTGATCATCCAAAAGTCCAAAAAGTCAAGTGGTTTGACATGAATCTTTCAATAGTAAATAACCAATGCAATAAACTCCTTTCACCATACTATATTTCATTTAGTCTAGAGCATGGAATTAGTGCCAACTCCATCCAGAATATTATTAATTCTGGCCCGAATATTTTAGTACTTGTTCAAGAAATCCATTACTCAATATGTGTATCAAATTTGAAACTATTTTCAACACATAGTCGCCTTGGCCAAGGACTTCATGAGTAATGCTTTCTACAAATGGCCTTGAGATATACTCTCCTACTATTAGGAGTAGTGAATCCTTTATTGACCCTTCTAGCTATTTTTGTTTACTTTAAATTGTACCCAATATCCATCCCATAGGCAGTCCTTGTAAGATTTCAAAGATTAGAATCAAAGTACAACACTCGACAAACAAAATACCTCGGAGATCTCAAGTCTAAAGATACTTGTACACTTGCTATAATGAGATTCTATTACTCACACTCAATAGCTTATCCAAGTGATTATCTCATAGCTAGGTCATCCAATGAACTTGTTCATATAACAAGCATCCACATATTAATCCTGAGTATCATAATGCTCACAGTTATGAGAACCACCGCTTGATCCAATCAAGGGATATAACATGTGCTAGTCTTAGCATATTAATAATGTCTCACATCATTAATACTATGACTAGGAATTATTTAAGCACAAACACTACATAGTGTAGTAGGAATCTCATATCATGATCTCTATCATGATTTCCTTAACATTGTGTTGTACTAGGGACTTTATCAAACAGTTTATATGCATATTCAAATATAAAAATCAAACTGAAAGATAAAAATGCCTCTTTTATTAAGTATTATGCAATATGTATGGTACAGATGATTACCTCTAGGGCACAACACTAACAACCTTCCACTTGCACTAAAGTCAATCATTCATATATCGAATACCGAACGACTCAACTTGATTCAACCATCTCTTTGCCTACTTAAATCAAATATTTTGAATACCAACTAATAGTATAATTTTGAATACTAACTAATCACAAAATCTCCCCAAGTATTTTTATCTCCTTTTTGAAATTCCAAAACAGTAATCGATTCCATAAATGTATGGGATTTTTGAAGTATGTTTATCATGTTTCTTCTAGGAAAGTGCTTTAGTGAGTGGATCAACTATATTCTGATCCGTGGGAATTCTCTCTATCTTTACATCTCACTTATCTATGATCTCTCTAATTAGATAATAGTGTCTAAGTACATATTTGGATCGTTGATGAGACCGCGGTTCCTTTGCTTGTGCAATGGCTCTATTGTTGTCACAATACAAAAGCATTAAATCTACAATGCTAGGCACCACTCCAAGTTTAGTGACGAACTTCTTGATCTACACTGCTTCCTTAGCTACTTCAAAAGTCGCTATGTACTCTGTTTCAGTTGTCGAATTGGTAGTAGTCTCTTGTTTGGAACTTTTTCAACTTACTACCCCGCCACCTAACATGAATACATAGCCAGATTGTGACTTATAGTCATCCTTATCGGACTGAAAGCTGGCATCAATATACTCTCTTACTTGCAAATCACCATCTCCATATACCAAGAATACATTTTTAGTCCTTCATAAGTACTTGAGGATATTCTTTATAGCCACTCAATGACTCTCTCCAGAGTCAGATTGGCATCTGCTCGTCAAGCTAAGAGCACATAATACATCAGGCCTTATACATATCATAGTATACATGATAGACCCAATTACCGAAGCATACGAAATTCTACTCATGATCCCTTTCAACTTATGTCTTTAGAGACATTGACTTTGAAAGGCTTACTCCATGTGTTATAGGTAAGAATCCTCTTTTGGATTGATCCATGCTAAACCTCCTCAGCACTTTATCTATGTATGTAGACTGTGAAAGACCTAGTAACCTTATTGATCTATCTCTATAGATCCTTATTCTGAGAATATAAGTTGTTTCTCCAAGGTCTTTCATGGAGAATATCTTGGATAACCAAATCTTTACATATTGAAGAATGGAAACATCATTTCCTATTAGCAATATGTCATCTACATAGAGCAATAAGAAAATAATTGCACTCCCACTAACCTTCTTATACACACAAAGTTCATCCATATTTTGAATGAAACTAAATAATTTAATTGTCTCATTAAAACAGATGTTCCAACTCCTAGATGCTTGCTTAAGTCCATAGATGGACATTTGTAACTTGCATACTTTTGTGCCATCTTTGGATGTGAAACCTTCAGGTTATGTCATATACACTTCCTCGATTAGGTTTTCATTAAGGAGAACTGTTTTCACATTCATTTACCAGATCTCATAGTCGAAATGAGCGTCAAGTGCTAGGAGTATTCTTATGGACTTTAGCATAGTGACTGGTGAAAAAGTTTCGTCATAGTCAATACCTTATTGTTGTTGATAACCTTTTGCAACTAGACGTGCCTTATAGGTAACTACATTACCATTTATGTCGATTTTCTTCTTGAAAACCCATTTGCACCTTATAGGCTTGATTCTTTTGGGTGGATCAACCAAAGTCCATACTTAGTTATCATATATGGAATCCATTTCTGACTTCATGGCTTCAAGTCATTTGTCAAATTCGAAACTATTCAGAACGTCTTTGTAAGTAATAGGCTCATCTTCTTCTATAGCAATATGTTATTGTAGTCATTTATGAGAAATTTATATCTCTCAGGCGTCACTTATATCCTACTCGACCTATAAGGTTCTTGTATGCTAGAAAGTTCATCAATAGATGTGGGTTCAGACGGTTGATCAATATTTATTTGGTCTTCTTGAACTTCACTAAGCTCAAGCTTGCTCCTACTATCTCCTTTAAACATGTACTTCTTCTCTAAGAAGACAGCATGTTTCGAAATAAAAACTTTATTTTCAGAAGGAAGATAGAAGTAATATCCAAAGGATTCTTTTTTATATCCAACAAACAAACATTTGTCAGACTTACTTTCAAGTTTGTCTGATATTTCACTTTTCACAAAAGCAGGGCAATCCCAAATCCTTAAATGAGATAACTTTGGTTTCTTACTAAAGAACAGCTCATAAGAAGCAGTATCAACCATTTTTTTATGGAATTCTGTTTAATATGTAAATAGCAGTCTCCAATGCATATCCCCAAAATGATTTTGGTAACTTTGCAAAAACCATCATGGTCCGTACCATGTCTAGAAAGGTTCGATTCCTTCTCCAAGATACACCATTATGTTAAGAAGTATGTGGTGGAGTCCATTGAGAGATTATCCTATTATCTCTAAGATAACTTAGAAACTCTTGGCTTAAGTATTCACCTCCTCAATCGGATCTAAGAGTTTTAATACTCTTGCCAAGTTGTTTCTCTACTTTATTCTTGAAGTCTTTGAACTTATCAAATGCTTCAGACTTGTATTTTATTAAATACAAATACTCATATCGTAAATAGTCATCGATAAATGTTATAAAGTAGTGATAATCTCCTCTTGCTTGTATAGACATTAGCCTACATACATCTGTATGTATTAGTTCTAATAACTCTTTAGTCCTTTCTCCTTTTCCAAAAAATAGAGTTTTAGCCATTTTACCAAGTAAACAAGATTCGCATGTGTCATATGATTCATAATCAAATAACTCCAAGTCACCCAGCTTGTATAACTTAGACACGTGTTTTTCATTTACATGGCTTAAACGACAATGCCATAAGTAAGATGAAATTGAGTTATCTTTTCTTTGTTTTTTTATATTTATATTGAGAATTGAATTATCTATGTCTAGAACATATAAACCATTAACCAAAGTTGTAAAACTATAATGGACATCATTTAATGAAAAAGAACAGCGTTTATTCTTAAATTTTAAATAAAATCTAAATAAGTCTAAACAAGCAACTGAGATAATATTTTTCAATAAAATTGGCACAAAATAGCTTTTTTGAAGTTCTAAAATTAATCCAGAAAGTAAATTAAGATGATAAGTCCACACAGCTAGTGCAGCATCCTTTGCTTCATTAGCAGCTCGCAGGTCCACATCGTCCTTTTTCAACCTTCTACTGCCCTTTAGTCCCTGCAAATTATTGCATAAATAAGATCTACAACCAGTATCCAATATCCACATCCCATTATTAAAGATAGTATTAATCTCAATCATAAACATACCAAGAGTAGAAGTAGAAGTGCTTGCAAGCTTCTCCTTCTCCTTTTTTTCCTTCACGGTCTCCAAGTAGGTTTTGCAGTTGTGCCTCCAATGGCTAATCTTGCCATAATGATGACATGGTCCTTTAGTGGTTACTTCCTTCTTCTTCACGCGTCCTTTGAGCTTAGTAGGATTCTTCTTCTTCTTCTTGGAAACTTTCTTCTTAGAAGACGAAAAACCTACTAGCAAGATCGCCTTATCATTCTTCTTCATAGATGATTCAGCAATCTTAAGCAGATTGATAAGCTCATGTATGGCGGTCTCAATATTGTTCATGTGGTAGTTAATCACAAATTGTGAAAAACTACTTAGTAATAATTGTAGAATTAAGTCAATACTTAAATCGTGATCCATTACAAAACCAAGAGACCCAAGCTTTTCTATATAGCCTAATATCTGCAGCCCATGAGTGGCCGCTGAAGCATCCTCAATCATCTTAGAATGGAATAGTTGTTTAGAGATCTCATATCTCTCAATTCTAGCTTGTTTATCAAATAGCTCTTTAAGATTGAAGATAATGGTTTGAGCATCCATATGCTCATGCTATTTTTCTAACTCAGGAGTCATTGACGCCAGCATAATACATGATGTAGTGTCACTGTCCTCCTAGTGCTTCTTGTGGACAACATGCTCATCAACAAGAGCATCTTGGGCTGAAGGTGATGAAATAGGAGCATCTAGCACATAGAACAACTTTTTTGACTTGAGAACAATTCTCAAGTTTCTATACCAATCCAAATAGTTTGATTCAGTGAGCTTATTTGTTTTCAAGAGGTAACGTAGGTTTAGGTTTGTCGACATGATGTAAATGACCTAGATGTAAAGATAGAGTAATTAGAACATGTATATGCTCATAATATGCAAGTAATTAGGTGTTTAATTAAACGCATTTCTATTTTACTATTTTACTCAAATCAATAGCCCCCACTATTAACTCGAGAAAGCCCGTTAAAAGCTTTCCTAGTGAATCAGTATCTAAATTCCTTAAGAATGACATTGGGTTAGCCCAACAAGCCACTTTTAAGTTCAATGGTAGGTATCCAATACCAATTACATCAAATGTAACTACTATATCATTAGGTGATTAACATCTTTTAATCATTAAAGTATTTAATACTATCCCAACATTACCTCTAATATTCTTTATGCTTGGGTTAGCCCAATTGAGATAAAGAAATTAGTTAAACCCAACCCATTGATCAGGAATTAAATTCCATAACTTAAACATATTCAATGTCAAGTAGGCTTGGGTATGTCCAACAACCTGATCTAAAAAAAGAGCTATCTTCTTACTATATTAATGGAAAGCATTAGATTTAATATTATTTGTGAGATTTATTCCTTTTAGTTATCTCATCGTTTGACATGCATACAATTTATCAATAAGCAGCATAAATTGAAAAACATGGTAATAAATAATTATGTGGCATAGTTATGGACTCTCTAAATTAATTTTCTTGAGCTATCAAGAAAATTAATATGGTCAACCCTATGTGTTCATACATGATTTAAGTAGAATGTCTTACCATCTCGCTTTGTTTTGATTGCCGTCTTCAAAATCTTGTAAATAAAATTCTAACTCAATCTAACCTATACAAACTAATTACATAATTTCCAAAAGAAAGAAACCTTGAGTTATTTCGAGGGGAGTTAGATGAGAAGAGAATTACACAAAAATTTGAGATAAGGCAGGATGCGCAGGCCCTATTTAATTAAAACACAGCGATAAAGATGCATGAACAGATAAATTTGGTCTTAGTCCATAACCATCCACCATGCCAATAAAATGTGCTTAAAATATAGCATAAAACATCTAATGCACAATCATCCAAAATCAGTATTTTGGAGAAATCTGGTCTAAAAGTGAATTTTGAAAAGTTATGGGCCGAAATTAAATTTTTAGAAAATTGTAGGTCCTACATATAATTTTAAAAATATTTTTATCCAAAATCATGAGTTTTAAATAAATTCTAATCATTATTAGAATCTATTCTCAAAATTAAAGAAGATAAAAAAAACTTATTATTATTTTTTTTTTATAAAATAGTGCAAGAACATAGTCCACCTGACGCCAGGTGGGTAGAAGGTACCTGACACCAAGTTTGCTCTGGAGGCACTCACAGGGGAAGAACAGAGTGTACCTGGCGCCAAGTGGGTCAAACATACCCGGCGCCAGGTATGCTCTGGAAATACCACTGTTCATCTCCTTCCCTGAATTCTGTTGTAAATTTTTCATGAACAGCAACGTGATTTTCAGACCGTTCAAAATAATTTTGATATCAAGCATTGTTAATTAATATTAACAACCAACTATAATCTACATCATAATTTAAATAACAATCCAAATTGTTAAATCAATAAGTTGATTGCAGAAAACTCTAACGCTAAAATAGACCCATATGGAAATAACTTCCCAACCATTTTTCAATGACCCAGAGACTCTTCAAACCAAAAAACTCAGACACGCCATACAAAGTAGTAGACATACAATTACCATGATCATACAGTTACATACTCAAAAAAAGATTTCAAAGCGATTAAAGACCCATTAAAACACAAACACGAAGGCTCTGATACCACTGTTAGGATTTCATCACGCTTATCAAATAAGAACGTAGCGGAAATAACTATGAAATATATACCCAAGGATCATGTGTTTACAATTAAAATGGAAATAGAGGAAGGAAACAAAAATTACCTTCTATAGCATAAAAATAAAAAAAAATTTACGCCTATCAAGGAACCAATTCCTTTGTTTTGATCGTCCACCCAGTGCTACTACAATCCAAGAGTAGGATGGTCTCTAGTAGTAATCCACACAAGGTTGAATTACTCACAAAATCCACTCAAAACTATGCTAGTAGAAGTGGAGCGGCTAGGTTTTAATTGGAGAAGAAAAGGGAAGAAGAAGAGGAACGTTTGCCTCTCTTGTTTTTCCAACGTCTGCACAAGGAAACAATTCCCATAATTATAGTTTTTAGGATTTGTATTAATTACAATTAATTCTTGCAATATCCAATGTCTACAATTAGGCCCTTGAAGTTTATATAATTACAACCAAGTCCCACGAATTATAACAAATTTATAATTCACTTATAAATATATTTTCTTCTCTTAATTAACCCTACAATATTATCAAATAATATATATTAAGCATTCAAATATTTATTGTGTGTGACCCATTAGGTTTCCTGGTCATATTCATAGTATAATATGAATTAATTCTAATAGCTTTAAAATTAATAATCCTAAATAAAATATAGGATTAATTTATTAATTCTCTAATTAATAAATTCATATTTAGCAGATCAAGAGCGACATCTAGCAATGACTCTTGATCATCCAAAAGTCCAGAAAGTCAAGTAGCTTGATGTAAACCTTTCAGTAGCAAATAACCAGTGCAATAAACTCTTTTCACCATACTATATATCATTCGATTTAGAGCATGGAATTAGTGCCAACTCCATCCAGAATATTATTAATTTTGGCCTGTATATTTTAGTACTTGTTCAAGAAATCCATTACTCGATATGTGTATCAAATTTACAACTATTTCCAACACATAGTCGCCTTGGTCAAGAACTTCATAAGTAATGACAAGTGTGTTAATGTTGTGCCCTAAAGGTAATCATTGGTACATTGTATATTACACATTTTATTTTAATAAAAGGTATTATTTATCTTACAGTTTCTTTTATTTACTTTAAGTAATATAACTATTCGATAAAGTCCCTAATACAACACTGTGTTAAGAAAATCATGATGGAGATCATGATATGAGATTGCTACTACACTTGATGATTTTAGTACTTAAATAGTCCCTAGTCATAGTATTAATGAGACAGGACATTATTATTACGTCAAGACTAATATGTGTTAGACTTCCTGATTTGATCAGGCGGTAATTCTCATAACTGTGAGTATTGAGATACTCAAAGTTAACACATGGATGCTTGTTAATGGAACAAGTTCATTGGATGACCTAACTTGAGATAATCACATGGATAACTATTTAGTGCCAGTGATATAATCTCAATATAGCAAACGTGCAAGTATCCTTAGACTTGAGATCTCCTAGGTACTTTGTTTGTTGAGCTTTGTACTTTGATTCTAATCTCTGGAGCTCGATCGAGGGCCGCCTATGAGATGGATATTGGGTACATTGTGAGGTAAACTAAATTAGTTGAGAGGGTTAATAAAGGATTCACCACTCCTAATAGTAGGGGCGAATATCTCACGGCCACTTGCAAGAATTACTACTCAAGAAGTCCTTGGCCAAGGCAATAGTGTATTGAAAATAGTTTCAATTGATACACATCTAAAGTTGTGGGTTCCTGGTACAAGTACTATTGTATTTGGGCCAGAATTATTTCTGGAGAGAGTTGGCACTAATTTCGTACTTCAAACCGAATGAGATATTGTATGATAAAAGGAGTTAATTGCACTGAAGTTTGTTATTGAAGGGTTCATATCAAGCCACTTGACTTCCTAGACTCTTGGATGGTCATGATATGTTGCCAGATACCACTCATGATCTGAAAATATGGGTTTATTAATTGATGAATTAATAAACCAATCTTGATTAGAATTAATAGGGTTAATTCTAATTAATTATAAATTATTAATCTCAAAGACGTTTGGATTAATTCATGTTCTCTGCAAATTGACTGGGAAACCTAATAGGTCATACACAATAGAGGATTACACACTCAAGATGTTATTCGATAACATAGTGGGGTTGATTGAGAGAAAGAGAAGTTGTTGTGGATAAATTATAATTAGTTATAATCTGTAGTCTAAGTTGTAATTGTGAGAACTTGATGTTTCCAATTACAATTAGGGAATTCTAATAGGATTAGAATTCTCAATTATAGTAGGATTTTTCGTGTGATATAAGAGATACACACAAAACCCTAGCTGGGTGACGAACACTCGAAAACAACTCCAACCCTAGGGCACATGATTTTCCCTTCTTCTCTCTCCCTCTCGTTTTGCTGAAAACAAGAGAACCCTAGCCGCCATTATTGTTTCTGCTAGCATAGGAAATTTTGGTGCTTGAGTGCATCCTCTGTGTGGATTACTGTTAGAGATAATCACACACTGTAATTATAGTGGTTGGACGTTTAACTCACGTGGAGGTTGATCACGAGGATTGCTAGATCGCACTTCAACTTGAAGAAGAAATTTTTTGTTCTTCGGACGATCACCTAAAGGTAAAAGTTGTTACCTTTACTCTCTCTATGTCTTGTTTTCCACATATAGATAGGTCTTGGGAAGGTATCTCGTTTTATTTTTCGCTGCGCCGTATACGATATGAGCCATGCTATGTGTGGTCTACGAACATTATTTTGGCATAAAAAACTGTTTTCATATATTTGTGTTTGTCTTTGTTCACTGTGAAAATCGTTTTCACTCAAGTTGAAATCGTTTCGAGCTTTGTGGGTTGGGTCCGTAGCACAATATAATTGTGTAAAAGTTATAGCATATTTCGAAAGGTGCTTTCTTTATGTGCTGAAAATTTTCTGCAGAAAAACGTTTTCTTAAACATGGAAGTTGCCCTCCGTTTCATCTTGTGAATTTGATTTTCTGTTTTGTTTTGTCTAAACTAACAAATTAGTTGTTGTTTTGAACTTCAAAACAAAAAATTCTGTTGAGAATTGTTCTCACTAAAATTCTGCAGAAGATTAGGGTATCAGAAATTGTTTCTAGAAAATTTTTCTGAAAATCACTGCCACTTCCAGACTACAGCCGACGCTGGCTATGGCCTTCAAACTGGTGCCGGTTCCATTTTGTTTCGTGAACGTCCAAAAATCGTTTTTGGAAGAAATTTTTTTTTTAAAACTAGACCAGAGTCGATGCCAGCTCTGGCCTTCCAAACCGGCGCCGATTATGCTTTGTTTTGCACAATCCAACTGTTTAAAAAAAAAATTCTGGAATAGAATTTTGAAAAAGGAAAAATCTCATTTGATGAGTGGTGGCAAAATAAAATTTTTTCCAAATGGGCGCTACCCCCTTGACCCCCGCCTCCTAACCAGCCAGCGGGACCGCCGTTATTGTTGCGAGACGGGACCCAAAAGCATTTTCTCAAAATTAGTTTTGAGACAAATAATTTTATTTTTCAAAATAGTGATTTTGAAAATTTAAAATTAATGTATTTTTCTAAATATTGATTTTAGAATTTGTTTTATTTTTTCAAAATAGTGATTTTGGAATAATAAAAGTTATATGTTTATTTTGTTTAAGCATAGTTAATGGCATGGTGGATAGTTATGGACTAAAACCAATTATATCTATTCATGCATTTTACAGTTTTGATTTTTTATGAAATAGGGCATGCGTGTCCTGCCTTCTCTAGAATTCTTGTGTAATTCTCTTCTCATCTAAATCCCCTTGAATGTAACTTGAGGTTTTCTCTCTTTAAGAAATTATGTAATTAGTTTACATAGGTTAGATAGGAGTAGAATTATTTCAATTTTGGAGATAGAAACCAAAACAAGGCAAGAAGGTAAGACTTTCTACTTAAATCATGCATGAACACATAGGGTTAACTATATTAATTTCTTTTATGGCTCAAAATAATTAATTAAGGATAAAGTCCATAACCATACCACGTAATTGCTTTATTACCATGATTATCAATTATGTGATTTATTGATTTTTATGCATGTCATTCAACGAAATCACTAAAAGGAACAAATCCCTCAATTAATATTAAACATAATTCCTTCCATTAATATAGTAAGAACGAGAGTCCTTTTTCGAGACCAGGTTGTTATGCAAACCCAAGCCTACTTGACATTGGGCATGTTCAAGCTATAGAATTAAATTCCTTTGGAATTAAATTTCTGATTAATGGGTCGAGTTTAACTAAATTTTTTATCCCGATTGGGCAAACTTAAGCATAAAGAAATTTAGAGGAAAAGTTGGGGTAACCCAAAAGGCTTTAAGATTAAAAGCTATTAATCACCCAATGATCCGGTAGTTACATACGATGTAATTGGTATTGGATACCTACCAATGAACTCAAGGGTGACTTATTGGGCAAACCTAAGGTTATTCTTCAAGAATTTGAATACCGGTCCACTATGAAAGCTTCCAACGGGCTTTCCCAAATCAATAGTGGGGGCTATTGGTTTGAATAAAATAGTGGAGCAAAAATGCGCTTAATTAAAGTCCTAATTATTTGCATATCATATGCATATACAAGTAGCTAATGCTCTCTATCTTTACATCTAGGTCACTTGCATCATGTCAACAAACCTAAACTTACGTAGCATCTTGGAAACCAACAAGTTAACTGAATCAAACTATCTCGACTGGTATAGAAATTTGAGAATCATTTTCAAATCGGAAAAGTTGCTCTACGTGCTAGATGCTCCTATTCCATCACCACCAGCCCAAGATACTCATGCTGATGAGTATGCTGTCCATAAGAGGCACAAGGAGGATAGTGATACAGCGTCATGTATTATGCTGGCATCCATGACTCCTGAGTTGCAAAAACAGCACGAGTATATGGATGCTCAATCGATCATTTTACATCTTCGACAGTTGTTTGATGCATAAGCTAGAACTGAGAGATATGAGATCTCGAAGCAAATGTTTCATTGCAAAATGGCAGAGGGTTCTTCTATGGCTACTCATAGGCTGAAGATGCTGGGCTTAATAGAGAAGCTTGGCTCTCTCGGGTTTGCAATGGATCATGACTTAAGTGTTGACTTAATTCTACAGTCTTTGCCTAATAGTTTCTCACAATTTGTGACTAACTATCAAATGAACAAGATTGAGTCCACCATTCCTGAGTTGATAAATCTTCTCAAAACTGCGGAGTCTTCCATGAAGAAGGATTCCAATACAATTTTAATGGTAGAATCTTCCTCTTCTAAGAAGAAAGTTCAAAAAAAAAAGAAGAAGGCTCCCATAAAGCCCAAAGGTGGTGTGAACAAGAAAAACGCAGCTACCAAGGGCCCATGCCATCATTGTAGTAAGATGGGCCACTGGAGGCGCAACTGCAAAGCCTACTTGAAGATCATTAAGGACAAGAAGCAGAAGGAGAAGCTTACAAGTACTTCTATTTCTTCTCCAAGTATGTTTATGATTGAGATAAATACTGCCTTTAGAAATGAGATATGGGTATTAGATACTGGATGTGGATCTCATTTGTGCAATAACTTGCAGGGGCTAAAGAGCGGTAGAAGGTTAGAGAAAGGCGATGTGGACCTACGTACTGCAAATGGGGTAAAGGTTGCTACACTTGCTGTGGGGATATACGAGCTGAATCTGCCTTCGGGATTAATTCTAGAATTGCAAAACTGTTATTATGTACCAGTTTTAATGAAAAACATTATCTAAGTTGCGTGTTTAGACTTATGTGGATTTCATTTAATATTTAAGAATAAATGTTGTTCTTTTTCTTTGAATAATATTCACTATGGTTCAGCAACTTTGGTTAATGGTTTATATGTTCTAGACTTGGATAATCTAATTCTCAATATAAACAACAAGAAACCTAAAATGAATAACTCTAACACCTCTTACTTATGGCATTATCGTTTGGGCCATGTAAACGAAAATCGTGTCTCTAAGTTACACAAGCTTGGTGACTTAAGGTCATTTGATTATGAATTATATGGCACATGCGAATCTTGTTTACTAGGCAAAATGACTAAAACTCCTTTTCCAGGAAAAGGAAAACGGGCCAAGGAGTTATTAGAACTCATACATTCTGATGCATGTAGACCAATGTCAATACAAGCAAGAGAATGTTACAACTATTGACTTCTCACGATACAGGTATTTGTATTTAATGAAATACAAATCTGAAGCCTTTGAAAGGTTCAAAGACTTCAAGAATGAAAAGAGAAATAACTTGGCAAAAGTATAAAGACTCTAAGATCTGATTGAGGACGAGAATACTTGAGCCAAGAGTTTCTGAGTTATCTTAAAGATAATGGGATATTATCTCAATGGACTCTACCACATACACCTCAACATAACGGTGTATGTGAGAGAATGAATCGAATCCTTCTAAACATGGTACGGACCACGATGGCTTCTGCAGACCTACCAAAATCGTTTTGGGGGCATGCACTAGAAACTTATTTTTATATATTAAACAGAGTTCCAACAAAATCGGTTGATATTACCCCATTTGAGATGTTCTTTGGTAAGAGACCAAAGATATCTCACTTATGAGTATGGGGTTGTCCTGCCTTTGTCAAAAGGCCACAGTCAAACAAACTTGATAGTAAGTCTGACAAGTGTTTGTTTGTTGGATATCCGAAAGAATCTTTCAGATATTACTTCTACCTACCCTCCAAAAATAAATTGTTTGTTTCGAAGCATGCCGTCTTCTTAGAGAAGGAGCACATGCTTAAAAGGGATAGTAGGAGTAAGATTGAACTTAGTGAAGTTCATGAAGATCAAACAAACGAGGATCAACCGTCTAACCCCACATCTATTGAGAGAATAAATGTACCTTCTAATACACAAGAACCTCGTAGATCTAATAGGATACGTATGGCACCTGAGAGATATGAATTTCTCATTAGTGACCACAATGACGTATTGCTCATAGATGAAGATGAGCCTACTACCTACAAGGATGTTCTGAATAGTTCAGAATCTGGCAAATGGCTTGAGGCCATGAAGTCAGAGATTGATTCCATATACAACAACCAAGTATGGACTTTGGTTGATCCACCCAAAGGAATTAAATCTATTGGGTATAAGTGGGTTTTTAAGAAGAAAACAGACATGGATGGTAACTTAGTTACCTATAAAGCATGACTAGTGGCAAAGGGTTATCGTCAACAACATGATATTGACTATGATGAAACCTTCTCACCAGTAGCCATGTTGAAATCCATCAGGATACTCCTAGCCATTACTACTCATCGTGATTATGAGATTTGGCAAATGGATGTGAAAACAGCTTTCCTAAATGGAAATCTGACTGAGTAAGTGTATATGACACAACCTGAGGGTTTCACATCCAGTGATGGCACAAAGGTGTGTCAACTGCAAAAGTCTATTTATGGACTTAAGCAAGCTTCTAGGAGTTGGAATATCCGTTTTGATGAAACAATTAAAGAGTTTGGTTTCATTCAAAACATGGATGAGCCTTGTGTATACAAGAAAGTTAGTGGGAGTGCAATCGTTTTCTTACTGATTTATGTAGATAACATATTGCTAATAGGAAAAGATATACCTGTCTTGCAAATGGTTAAAATTTGGTTGTCCAAATAATTCTCCATGAAAGACCTTGGAGAAGCAACCTATATTCTTGGTGAGGGACAGGAAAATAGAGGGTAGCATGAGTTACGGGAAAAATCAAAGAAAAAAAATCGCAAGCCTTAAAGGCCATACGGAAGCGTGAAGATCATACATTTGCGCTCCTTAAGCCTTCTAGGTTGAGTAGAAGTGGACTGAACAACGGGAATCGCTTCGCCTTGCCCACTTGAAGAAGCTTCCGGTTAAAAACCCGCTAGCCTCCTACTTCACCTTGTTTGCATGAACGCCAAGCCTTTCAACTCTCAGAATATTCCTCTGCCCAACTTCTAGTCGGTGAACACAATAGTGAAGAGGAACGATCTCAAATCTCCTTGGTTCTCTTGCTTTTGGTTAGCAAAGCTCCAAGAAAAAAATAGAGAAGAGGGAGGCGTGAGAGACAGAGAGAGAGAGACGTGAGTCTCTGTTAGTTAGGGGAGATTAGGGTTTTTCTTTTCCAGAGACTTGTTTATTGCTCAGCCAAAATTAGGTCTCTCAATCTCTGATAAACATATCCCCGGGATATCATATTTCAAAACACTCGGATGTTATCTTGAGAATCAGTTTGGTTTAACCCTAAACTCTTCTTAACCGTATCCGGAAAAAACCCTATGGTCCAAGCTATTGGGCCAAAATAATATTTATTATTTCTCTTGGACCCAAAAAACTCAAAATAATAAACATTAATTATTTATTTCCTGGGCTTATATAAATAACTCAATAAATAATTAATGAGCCCAAATGAACCATAATAATTAATCTTTAATTATTTATTTCTTGGGCTTATATAAATAACCCAATAAATAATTAAACATTAATTATTTCTCCTAGTTTAAGCCCAGGTT
Source organism: Voacanga thouarsii (assembly GCA_026120185.1). Lineage (NCBI taxonomy): Eukaryota > Viridiplantae > Streptophyta > Magnoliopsida > Gentianales > Apocynaceae > Voacanga > Voacanga thouarsii. Next base: position 2,265,218 of record JANUWF010002273.1, read on the forward strand.
AATTTCTTAATTATTCATACTGGACCTAGGCCCTGAATAATTAATTAACCAATTAAAACAGATAATTAATTTCTCTTATCTCCTAATTTTATTTATTTATTTATTTTATTCTAGTCTAATAATAAATTAGACATCCTGAATAAAATAAAATAAAATAAAATAAAATAAAATTCTCTTGAACTAAGACCAATTCCTCAACCCAAAATTAGTTAGGGCTTATGAGCTATTCCAAGGACCAAAAAGACATATCGCCTTGGCTGCTAAAATGACCAAAATACCCCTGCTATATAAATAGCTGTATTTTACATTTTAAATATTTCCTAATATCACCATAAGAAAATATTGACCCCAAGGACAATACTGCATTAGCAAAGTCTCCGACCTATAGGTGAAATGACTAAAATACCCCTCTACACATCACCGAACATTTAGCGTGGAAGAAGTGTACCAACACCCCTCTAAATGACATCTACCATCCTTAGGCTTCTAGTCCAATGATCCATAACTTCCTGGAGTGTTTCCGCTTTCCAAGGGAGCTACCCTAAAGCAAACATTCAAGTCATGTTTCCCAGGGCCCTAGACATTTTAGACCATTCGGACAACCACAAGGGGCGATATAGTACAGAAATTATCTTGTACAAGTCTGTCTTAACTAACTAATTACATATACCCAATACACAAGTATATTGGTTCTACTATAGAACCTCAATTATAGCCTATCAAAACATATGCTTCCAGCTTCGTCAGACCACCAACTCATACTCAAGTCGTAGAGTACTAGTCCACGCTGTAGCGGTAGTAGTCTAGGTTTCTATCATATAGTACTTTTAGAAACCACTACTACAGGTCCTGCCCTACGTATTCGAAATACGCTTATGTTATGAAGTGAGTGGAATACTCACTGGCTAAAGGTAAGTCATTCCACATTTGGAATTCATAACATAATAACCTAAGCATGATGAGGTTCCCAGTCTCATCAATAGGTTAAGAACAAATGTTTATGTGTTAAATAACCCGTGATCCATATCTTATTGTGAAAGACCACCATTCACATGGATCACTTATTTAAACACAATGGGTCTGTTCCAAATAAAAATCGTGCACAAACAAAAAATAAATTCACAAACAATTTCTGAAAATAAATTCTTTTATTAAAATATTCGATTTTACATCAGAAACCTAGTCTAAGAGGGCATACAATCCAACACTTGGAATAAGAGTCTATAGAGATGGATCCAAAAGGTTGCTTGGTCTTTCACAATCTACATACATAGATAAAGTACTAAAGAGGTTTAGCATGGATCAATCCAAAAAGGGATTCTTACCCATGTCACATGGTGTAAGCCTTTCAAAGTCGATGTCTCCCAAGACACAAGTTGAAAGGAATTACATGAGTAAGATTTCATGTGCCTCGGTAGTTGGATCTATCATGTATGTTATGATATGTACTAGGCTCGATGTATCTTGTGCTCTCAATTTGACGAGCAGATACTAATCTGACCCTGGTGAGGGTCATTGGGCGGCTGTAAAGAACGTTCTAAAGTACTTATGAATGACTAAGGATATATTCTTGGTATATAGAAAAGGTGATTTGAAAATAAACGGGTATACTGATGCCAGTTTTCAATCTAACAAAGATGATTTCAAATCACAATCCAACTACGTGTTTATGTTGTGTGAAGGGGCAATAAATTGAAAAAGTTCCAAACAAGAAACTATTGACAACTCTACGACATAAGCTGAGTACATAACTGCTTCTGAAGCAACAAAGGAAATAAAGATAGAAAGAGTTCCCACGGATGAGAACATAGCTGACCTGCTTACGAAAGCACTATCCCAAAAGAAACATGATTGTCATGTTGAGTCATTTGGTATTAGATACATGAATGATTAGTTGTAGTGTAAGTGGGAGTTTGTTAGTATTATGCCCTAGAGGCAATCATTGGTACATTGTATATGACACATTTTATTTTAATAAAAGGTATTATTTATCTTACAATTTCTTTTTTTTACTTTAAGTAATATAACTGTTCGATAAAGTCCCTAATACAACACTGTGCTAAGGAAATCATGATAGAGAGCATGATATGAGATTCCTACTACACTAGATGGTGTTAATACTTAAATAGTCCCTAGTTATAGTATTAATAAGACAAGACATCATTAATGCATCAAGACTAACATATGTTAGATTTCCTAATTTGATCTGACGGTGGTTCTCATAACCGTGAATATTGAGATACTCAATGTTAACGCATGGATGCTTGCTAATGAAACAAGTTCATTGGATAACCTAGCTTTGAGATAATCACATGTATAACTATTTAGTGCCAGTGATATAATCTCAATATAGCAAACGTGCAAGTATCCTTAGATTTGAGATCTCCAAGGTACTTTGTTTGCTGAGTTTAGTACTTTGATTTCAATCTCCGGAGTTCGATTGAGGGCCGCCTATGAGATGGATATTGGGTACATTGTGAGGTAAATGAAAGTAGTTGAGAGGGTCAATAAAAGATTCACCACTCCTAATAATAAGGGTGAATATCTCACGGCCGCTTGTGAGAATTACTACTCGAGAAGTCTTTGGCCAAGGCAATTGTGTATTGAAAACAGTTCCAATTGATACACATCTAGAGTAGTGGGTTCCTAATAAAAGTACTATTGTATTCGAGCCAGAATTATTTCCGGAGGGAGTTGGCACTAATTCCGTACTTCAAACCGAATGAGATATTGTATGGTGAAAGGAGTTAATTGCACTAAAGTTTGTTATTGAAGGGTTCATGTCAAGCCACTTGACTTCATGAACTCTTGGGTGGTCATGATGTGTTGCTAAATACCACTCGTGATCTAGGAATATAGGTTTATTAATTCATCAATTAATAAACCAATCCTGATTAGAATTAATGGGGTTAATTATAATTAATTATAAATTATTAATTTCAAAGACGTTTGGATTAATTCATGTTCTCTGCCAATTAACTAGGAAACCTAATAATCACATACAATAGAGGATTATATACTCAAGATGTTATTTGATAATATAGTGGGGTTGATTGAGAGAAAGAGAAGTTGTTGTGGACAAATTATAATTAGTTATAATTTATGGTCTAAGTTGTAATTGTGAGAACTTGGTATTTTCAATTACAATTAGGGAATTCTAATAGGATTAGAATTCTCAATTATAGCAGGATTTTTCATGTGATATAAGGGATACACATGAAACCCTAGTTGGGTGACGAACACTCGAAAACAACTCCAACCCTAGGGCACACGATTTTCCCTACTTCTTTCTCCCTCTCGTTTTGCTAAAAACAAGAGAATCCTAGCCGCCATTATTGTTTTGCTAGTATAGAAAATTTTAGTGCTTGAGTGCATCTTCTATGTGGATTACTGTTAGAGATAATCACACACTGTAATTATAGTGGTTGGGCGTTCAACTCACGTGGAGGTTAATCACGAGGATTGCTGGATCGCGCCTCAACTTGAAGAAGATATTTTTTGTTCTTCGGACGTTCACCCAAAGGTAAAAGCTGTTATATTTACTCTCTTTATGTCTTGTTTTCCATACATAGACAAGTCTTAGGAGGGTATCTTGTTTTATTTTTCGCTATGCCATATACGATATGAGCCTGAGATACCCAACAAAGTGGCTCTGAGATATACTCTCTTACTATTAGGAGTGATGAATCCTTTATTGACTCTCCCAACTATTTTCGTTTACTTTACATTTTACCCAATGTCCATCCTATATGCGGTTCTTATAAGACTCTAAAGATTAGAATCAAAGTACAATACTCGACAAATAAAATACCTAGGAGATTTCAAGTCTAAGGATACTTGCACACTTGCTATAATGAGATTCTATCACTCATACTCAATAGCTTATCTAAGTGATTATCTCATAACTAGGTCATTCAATGAACTTGTTCATATAACAAGCATCCATATATTAATTCTGAGTATCATAATACTCACGGTTATGAGAACCATCGCTTAATCCAATCAAGGGATTTAACATGTGCTAGTCTTAGCGTATTAATAATGTCTCATCTCATTAATACTATGACTAGGGATTATTCAAGCACAAACACTACATAATATATTAGGAATCTCACATCATGATCTCTATCATGACTTTCTTAACACTGTGTTGTACTAGGGACTTTATCAAACAGTTTATATGCATATTCAAATATAACAATCAAACTAAAAGATAAAGAATGCCTCTTTTATTAATTATTATTCAATATACATGGAACAAATGATTGCTTCTAGGGCACAACACTAACAATAATAACATGTTATATGGTTTGCATTAACATTGCTCTATGTACTCCTGTTTAATAATTAATTTTTATTCATAATAACTTAAGGATATTCTAACGAGCATGTCTATTAGTTTATATTGATCAGTGAATGTAGTATCCAACCAAAGTAGGCCTTCCCATGAAAGCTTTTCGACAATGAACTAATTAGATGTTGTATTTTGTGCTAATCATGCAGATAGCGCAATTAGCCCAAAGGAAGTTTGCTATTGTCAGGTTGAGAAGCTCAAACACATGCAGTAATGAGCATGTAATAATTATTAGGCATACATAATGAGTATTAAATCGGCCCAAAGGAAGACTTAATACTTAACTAGATTTTACTATTAGTGCTTGATTAGTATACCAATGAGATCACTTGCAAGCTAACTCTCTGTCCAAATATTAGATTTAGTGTTGCACCAGTCTTTTTGTAATAAAATTGTTGTTATGAATTTAGCCCATAAAGTATAAAAGTATTTTTACTTTTATGTTAGTGAACTTTAATTTATTTTATTTTCTTATTCTCTATTACAGTTATTAGTATTTCTATTGCTCAATTATCTGTCAATTTGAATAACTTCCACAACTAAGTAGTACAAACTTTAAAGCTTGAAAGGATAAGGTCGTAATTCATATGGGATGCCAAGCTACAAAAATTAACTATTAGGGAGCCACGTCTTGCTAAGCTGACAGATAATAGTACCTCTAATCAAAAAAGGAAAATGACTCAGTGGGAGTGCTCAAATCGGATAAATTTGTTGATTATGAAAAGTACAATCCTAGAAACTTTTCTTGGTGATATGTCCCAAAAGACGAATGCACTTAAATTTCTCGAACAATTGAAATAACGCTTTGTAAAGAGCAAAAAGGTAGAGACGATTAAACTTTTGCGTAAACTCATAGCCATCAGGTATAGTAGTTAGAAAAACATCAGGGAATATATTCTCGAGATGTCTCACACTATCTCAAAACTTAAGCTACTAAAGTTAGATCTACCAAATGATATGCTAGTATATCTTCTTTTAATATCTCTTCCTCCTCAATTCGATCAGTTTGAGGTAAGTTACAATTGTCAAAAAGAAAAATAGACAGTTAATGAACTTATCTCACACTTAGTATAGGAGAAAGAAAAAATAAGACAACATAAAGATAAGAGTGTTAATGTTAATTTAGTTTCATTCTCAAAGGGTGACAAGAAAAAAAAAATGGAAAAATGACTGTGAATGCATTGGCGAAGAAAAAGCAAAAGGGACAGTCAAAAGATGTCAAATGTGTTTTTTTTTTTTTTTTTTGGTAAGAATCCCTCCCATGTTAAGAAGGAATGCCCTAAATATCATTCTTATCATGAGAAGCAAAGTATCCCTCTAACTCTTGTATGTTTAGAGATTAATTCAATTTCAATACCCAAATATACGTGGTGGTTAAATTTAGGGTTACTTCTCATATAAGTATATCTATGTAGGATTACTAGAGTTACCACCAACTAATTGCTGATGAAAGATTTATCTATATAAGGAATGGCAATATGGTGGAGGTTCAAGCCATTGGGATATTTAAATTATTACTAAAGTCTGGTTATTGTTTGGAATTGAAAGAGAAATTTGTTGTATCATCGTTTAGATGGAATTTAGTTTATATTCATGTTTTGGACAAAGAAGGATACTTTTGTTTAATTGGTAATAAATAGTGTCACCTTTATGTTGAATCTAAATTGCTTGGAACTAATTTTTTGTTCCCTTATGATAATTTATATGAGTTTGATATAGTTACCTCTTTTAATGAATCCTTGTATGTAGATACACGAAGCACTAAATCGAAATTAACTAATGAGGATTCTTATTTATTATGGCACAAAAGATTCTATCATATCTCCAAAAGGAGAATTAAAAGATTTGTGTCAAACGGAATTCTCGAAACACTTAATACTTCAAATAATCTAATATGTATTGAGTGTATTAAAGGTAAATTAACAGACAAGAAAAAGATAAGTGTCAAGAGAGTTAAAGACGTAATGGGACTAGTACATATAGTGTAACACCCCACTACCTATGCCCCCATTAGGGCTGGGGATATCGCCCCGTCTATAGGATAAGGGGTCTTTATAACTAGGACACACAAAATAAATAAAAGAAAGAAATCAAAATTAAACTTATTACAACCCAAGCAATACATGAACGAGTTCAAATAATAAATGTCTACTATAGTCTTCTAAATGAAATATATAGAAAAAATAATAATGAGTCTTCAAAACATAGGCAATTCTCTAGCTAATAACTTTCACAGCAGGATCGACCTGAAAATATGGTATAAAAGGTTGTGAGATATAAATCTTAGCAAGCTCGTGTGTGCTTTGAGTGTTTCAGGTAAAACAGTTCATGTATGCAAGTTGTAAAAGTTTCATAAAAGAAAGTGCTGGCAAACCTCAAATAAATTTCACAAATGAACAGTGGTGTTTTGCTTTCCAAACATACATATACACAATAAATACTACCACTAAAAAAAGATAGCCATGGAACCACACTTTGTGCACCATGACAATATAACGATCAAAGTGCCACACTTTGTGCATACTGACACAAGGTAGGCGTACGGCCTATCGAGTGAAATACTCCTCCATCTCTACACCTAAACTTACTGGTTGTCCACTCTGAAAATACACAGTCCACTTGACTGAACTTGTTATCTCGGACCGGTATGACCTACGGGACTAGCATCCTATCCGGGAAGGACTCACCCCTCAAAGGTGACCACCTACTGAGAGACTTACCCTAACCCTTCAAATACTAGTTCTAGTAGTCTACTCTTATTAAGTACTCAACGTTGTTTGTCCCACTTGGGAGAAAAAAGATCGCACAATGAATCACTTGGAAATAGCAATTATGGTTTCTAAAATTCTTGCTAAAGTTGGGTTTTTAGGAAAAGTTTAGCTTTTTGAGTAAAATTGTTTGTTTAACTTTAAATGGTTTGCTTGACTGAAATAAAAAAAAATATCCATAATTACCTTTACAGTACAAACACTCGTATGCATTGAGTTTGACTTGCTACAATAACCTTGGTCTTCAAATGGTTTCATGCAGGAATTTACATGATCTTTTGCTCTTCTCGAGTTCAAAAATCTTCCAAGGTCAGCCTAACCCCGCCTAGGGTAAACACAAGGTATAAGACAATATCCAGACCATATCTGCCTTAAATAAATAATTTCTAGTTCAACTAGTCACATCAATAACTAACCAAGACCATAATGTCTTAAACTTTAATACTAGTTGATAAAGTATTTTATAAAATAAAACTAGCTTGATAAGTTAAAATAAATGGGTGTTATAAAATAAATAATGATAAGTTATAGTTTCAAATAATAAATAATAAGTAATATTGCTAATAAATAAAATTACTGTTAAAGAATGAATAATAATAATAATAATAATAAATCTTAAATAATATTGGTAATTAGTAATATTTAAATAGTATTATTATAAATAATAAATTACACTTAATTTTTAATTAATGATTAATAGATAATAAATAACCAATAAAATTAATAATAAATTAATAATACTTAATTTTTAATTAATAAATAATAAATAAATTTTAATATAAATAATATTTATGGATATAGATAAAAATTTTAGTAAGGCTAATTAATATAGTCTATAAGGTCATTTGATATTAATTAATTCTAATATTTTATTATTTATTTTTAATAAAATATTTTATTTATTTAACTAATAAAATAATAATAATAATTTAAATAATACTCCATTTCAAACCTACCTAATGTTTTTTTGAATTTTATAGATTAAATTGAATAATAATTCTAATTAAATTGATAACAATAATGTTAATAAAAATAATTCTATGATTAATAAAAAAAATAGTTTTTACCATAATTTTCTATTGTTAAAAAAGATCTATGAACATATTCTCATATAATAAATAACATGTTAATCTATCCATGAACATAGTCTTGAATCAACATATACTACAACATGATTGATCTTCTACTAGGCATAACATCATCTATGGCTTTATTGAAAAATAAAAATATAAAGGCCTAATCAACAACGGTGTCATAATATCTAACATGCATCAAAACATTCATAAATCTCTTCAATCATAATGAACATATAATGACTCAAAAGCAAAACCTATAAGGCATAATCATTCATTTCCATTCTCATGTCCTAACTCCATCCCCTTCACCCACATACACATACTCAACCCCTATTTTTATTCAATCATCCTATCAACATTTAGGAGTCTCGATTCTGAGAATTAAAAAAGAAGATTAAGGAAGCCTTTAGTGGTCCAAAAGTAGCCATGGTTGATCATCACCATTTCGGCCAAGAGAGAAAGAGAAAGTGAGAGAAGAACAAATGAGAATAGAAAGGAATATTAGAAGTTGAATAGAAGAAGAAGAAGAACAAGGAAATTGTTCTTATTTTACCTTTTGGTGTTCTTTGAATCTTCAACAAAAAATGTTGGTTTGATCCGTTTGGAAATTCAACTTTACGTGATTCGGTGTTATAAAGTGCAAAAATGAGGAATATAGGTTGAATATAGATGATCTAAAGAGTTTGAGAGTGATTAGAGGTGTTTAGGATTGGTTTAGGCTTGATGTGAAGTGTGTGTTCTTGGTGTTCATGAGAGAGTTTGAGAGAAAATGAATCTTGAGTGTGGCTGGAATTATGATGGCTGAATGGCCTAGTGTTGAAGGAGTTTTCGATTATCAAGAGAGAAGGTTTTCAGATTTTTTTTAAGTTCAAATGTAGAAAAAGGTGGAGTTATTTGATGTATAAGATTAGTTAATGGAGTTTGCTCTTGGAAGTTTTCTTGTTCTTCAATAGTATACGGCTGAATTAGCTAGGTTTCAACCAAAGAATGAAGAGTTGTTCAGACCTAAGGCTGACCGAAAATGATCATATAATGGCAGAGGATTTTTTGGTTATATCAATTAGCTATAGGAGTGTTTTAATGGAGCAAAATCTAGAATTTAGTTTGAATTTTGAATAACTTTTGAATAGAGTAATATTAGGAGCTTTTTGAGGTATGATAATGGAGTCCTAATATTCAAGGTTGGTGGGGAAGCCAAAATGTTCAGTTAATGGCTGTACAAGGTTCGAATTTCAGTGAGTTTTGATGAAGAATTTTGGCCTTAGCCTTGAAGAGACAAGTTGGGAAATTTTCTGGAATTGAAGCTTTAAGAATACTTAGAATTGAAATGGTTTTGGTGCAGAATTTTTTGCCCTCTTTGGCATGATTTTGCAGCTGGATTCTAAGGGTGTTTGAAGGTCTTTTAATGGTGGTTTTTCAGCCTTCATCTTGAAGAAAAATAGAGGAAGTTCCAGCTGTTCATATGTTCTAACGGTGACTTCAAATTTCATGTTTAATTTTGCTAGCTTGCTGTAAAAAAATCTAGTTTGGGACTATTTGTACAGTTCCGAAAATTCATTGATTTTCCAGCCTTCATCCTTACATAAAATGACTGATTTTCTTGTAGAAATTGGGTAGGAAAGCTAGCTGAAATTTTTGAAAGCAGCCTTGAAGGAAATCTGGAAAATTTTCCAAATTTTCTTACCAAAATATGAACAAGATGGAGATGGAGTTTGAAGGAATAGCTATGGTGTTTTCTTTTTCTTGGAATCCCTACCTAATTTCCCTCCTCACTTTTGGCCATCCCTATCCCACAAAAGCTGATTTTTGAATTCTAAGCTAGGGAATTATCACCGAATTTTTATGATTAAAAATGGTTTAAAGAATTAAAGGTAGTTTAAACTTCAAAGATGTTAGGACAAGGCTAGCAAAATTAAAGGGGACAAGAATTCTTCTAGAATTCTTTTTAGGACAAGACCACATAGTCAACACATTACCATTATGTCTTTCTTAAGACAACATTCCTATATTTAGGGAATGTAAGAAAAATGAAAATTCAAACATGGTTAAGATAATTATGAATAAAACTTAAGTGATTGGATTTGAACTCAAGACCTTAAGGATTTACAAAGTTCTAACCACTTAACCACATATACTTTAAATTCTTTGTTGTGAAAGAGCGAGTTCATAATGGTATAGTTCGTATTGAGCTTATTGGGATAGGCTCCATGCTTGCGGATCCACTAACTAAAGTACTGACACTGAAAGTCTTTATAGAACGCACTATTAGTATAGGTGTTGTACCTCTAGAGGGTGTCTGAGTTCAATAAGAGTCTGTAATTTACATTTCTACTCATTGCTCTTATTAATGTTGTTATGATGATACATTTTCCACCATTTGCTTATTAAGACAATAAAGTTTAGTTATTCATTTCTACCTTGGACGTTATATTTGGTTAAATGATTTTATATGGACCAATTAGAAACAGATATGTTTAGATTACATTCACATGTAACTTCTATACTACACATCCATACTCAATCTTGGTAATTTAGTTGAACTAATACAGTGACTAGTGTTGGGTTTAGTTGTACTTTTGATATAGCTAAGGCCTTTTTGATCTAGGTATTAATGAAACTAATGGACAAGATTGGTTTAAGATGACAATTCGCTAGCACCTATATTAATCCATAACTTTCACATAATTATTTGGTCTACTGCATGTACACATAAACATAAGTCCAAGTGGGAGATTGTTAGAATTTAGACTTAATTCATGTGCACAGGCATACTATTTAGCATTTGAACATGTTGACATATATGTATTATTAAATTAATTATGTGATTGTTATTAATATAAAGTTTAATATCCAAGTATAGTGATCTATATTTAATCTTATAGGCTCGTCATCTTAATAAAATGTGAGGTTATTTATAATGTGTAGAACCCCGAGGCTATAGTTGCAAAAATTATGATAGGATGTTTTAGCCGTTATACCATAATATAAATACATTAGAATTGTAGTTCCTAATTGCACGTACAAAAAACCCTAACCCCTCTTGGAGTTCTCATCTCTCCTGGAAGAAGAAGGCAGAAGAACTAACAAGTATGAATTTGTGATAACAAATTATTATGGATCAACATACACTTTTGCATATTATTTATATCCAAACAATCTTTTGAGTAATATTTTATTTTTGAAGGATTTGATTGAAAGAATTCCATTAATTTTCTTCAATAAAAATATAATTGAGAAGAAAAATGAGTGCGTGTTAATGTTAGGAAATAGTCATATGGAACTGTTAACCTTATTATTTTCACAATTAATGAATCTCCTAATTGAATTTGCGCGTGTGGAAGAAGTTCGGATTGTAGATGGCTGCTTATAGTGGTAGACTTCGTCATGCTTACAATTTTTTGTTTTCGAGGCTCTGCAATTTTTTTTGTTTTTCTTTTCCTGTCTAAAACGAACCTAACATTCTAAATGGTATTTAGTCTATGGGGTGCATGGACAAATGATTTTTTTTATTTTGTTTTTTTATCCGCTCACGAAAAGATTTGAATCTAAAATATCACTATGAAAATTATAACACTAATCATCCCAATCAACTTGAAATGATTGTGCATGTGACTTGAGTATACTTTTGTGTTTTGAAGAAAACACATGTAACGATAATTTTACCTTTCATAACAATCTTATATAAGTTTCATGTGTTCAATTTTATAAAATTTTATTATATGTCGGTGATTGAAATTAAAAATTATAAAAAATAGTAATTAATAGATTTTTTTTTGTTTTTTAAGATAAACAAACTAATTGATGAATTAAATTTGTCAATAATATTTCTTTTTCACATCAAATGAAAATTTTCATCACAATTTTTTAAGGAATTATAAAATTTGAAGCTTAGATTTTTAAAATTGCATAATAAAATTTTTGTAAAGTATAAAAAAAATCTGGTGTATTTAGATTGGGACTCTTTAAAAAGAAATTATTCGAATTTTGTTTGTGAAATATTTATCGTTCAATTATAATATTAACTTTTGAATTTATAAAGCTTTTTGTAAAATTTAAAATTTCAAATCCGAACACACCTAGATACATAGATTTCTCAATAAAAATAAAATAAAAACAATACGTTGTAGTTACAAAGAGAAAAGGAAGAAGAGGAGAGGAAAATCGTTTGTTTAGAGAAATAAGTTTACCTTTTGGGCTTTCGGTTTCATCCAATCCGAGATTTTAAGAATTTCCACAAGAGGCAATCACAAATTCAGTTTAAGCAACAATCAAGATCATCATACGATCAAGCAATAAAAAGCCCAGATTTTGTGGCGATATGTCCAGTATTTCCATCTGGGTTCACAGTTCAGTACCCTGATATAATGTCAAGAAAACTGCTTGTTCATGTTGGATTCTCAGTTCTTCTACGCTCATAAAATTGTTGCAGCATTCAGGAGAAGTTCAGAATTCAATGGGTCGTTCTCGTGGAAATTTCCAAGCTGAGGAAGATCCCAGCCAAAGGTTTTATCTTATTGCCTTTCTGAATTCTCCCCTTTTTGTTCTCACTGGGTTTTAGGTGTTTTAAGTGATAAAAGATTTTGTGCTAACTGGGATAATCCTAATTGTTGCTTCTGTTTGTTGTTTTTGCATAAAGCTTAAGTCTTTTTTCCACAAATAAGTGACAATGATGTTGGTTGGAGAGTTTTCCAGTAGTTTTGCGAGTATAACCTGCATTTGATTTGATTCTTCTTAGTGTGAACATTGCTGGAGTGGCTGTATACCTAGCTCGTCCTACACCTTGGCTCAGCCATTCATACACCAACACCTCCCATGCTGTAGGCATGGGGTTTTTTTTGGCTCCTCCATTTTAAGGTTTAAATGTCTTTTGGTATGGTGTTCCCTTTGTGCTTGGGATAATGCTTGGGTTGCTTGGACATCCTTCTGCACAAGGTTGTCTGAACTGAAGCCAGTGGCTGCTCAATTCTTAGGTTTTAAGTCTTGGAAGTTGTTGCTTTTATGTTTTAAAAGAGCAAGAGGTGCATATTACATTGTAATGCTCTTTTGTGATGATAAAGTCACTGACGAAATAGAGAACATTTTTATATTGTAAGTTTCTGCTTTATGGGATAGATAAACCTACAATTATTTTAGCTTACTGAAATCATGGTTCTGTTGTGTCTATCTCTATGATTCTTTTCATGCTTTAATTCTTTCCTGTATCAACCAATGGGATAATTGCTAGTTTTTTTCTTTCTATTTTAGTAATTGTGTTAAGTACGATTCAATCTGAGATTGTTAAGATTATTGTTTCTTTTCATCGACTGCTTTCAGTTTTCTGTTCAGTGTATCTCATTTTTACTTGATGCAGATCAAGGAGAAGAAAAAATGCCTCAAATGGGGAAAATATAGAGTCAGTGGGCGCAGGTACTGTGTAACTTATTATATTGTGCAATAAATACTTTTGAGTTGCTGGAACTTGATACAGATGCTGACTACTGTGACCACTGTTGTTGCATATTATCTAATTAGTAATCGTTGGGTTTCATGCCCCAAATTTTGTTGCATTTTAAATTTATATGTTGAAAGTTCCCTCCACACCTTGTCCATGTTAGAAAGCATTGTTGCCGGTCATTTTATTCAGTATGCACCAAAATGATTATGTACTTAGCAATCAATTTGATTTATCAGAAATGTCCCCACCTCAAAAACCATGGAATTGCCACTAGCATGGTAGCCAAGTGGTTGGATACTTGCTCCACATTGTAGGAGCTTGGAAAAATGCCTAACCTCCCTCCCCTCTCTAAGAACAGGAAAAAAAATAAATAAAGGAAGGAGGTGGAGGAGCTAGTTGAATGTCTATTGTGGAGGTGATTGATTTAATTTATAGTATCTTGACTTATGCCTTGTTTCCATCCTTATTTGGCTTTGGTCCTTGGTTGCTCAGGTCAAGGGACAAGTGAAGGGAAAAGGGCTTTATACCACTGCAACTACTGTAACAAAGATATCACAGGAAGAATGCGTATCAAATGTGCTGTATGTTCTGATTTTGACTTGTGTATCGAATGCTTCTCTGTTGGTGCTGAGGTGCATCCTCACAAAAGCAATCACCCCTATAGAGTCATGGTCGGTACCTTTATCTAGATATCAGATTTCATTCAGCGTTGTTTGTGTGTCTTATGATGTTTGCATATCCCATAAAGAAGAGTTGAGTAGCACCTAAATCTCAAACATTTTGAGCACATAGTATGAGTTTATTTGTTTTTTTGGAGTAAGAGGAAAATTTATAGTGGATGGATATGTGTTATAGCAATAATTGCAATAAATCTAGCCAATGTCTGTTGAAGGCGTTGGATGTCCATTAGTTTGCATTTATTTCTTAGACAATGCAGCACTGTAAAGTTGACTTTAAACCGCACCGCTCAATGTGAACTTATCTGCCATTACTTTACTGATTTAGCTGTATTCACAAAATCCTTTTGCAATTTTGTGATTTTTTTGTGCTCTTTATATGACTGCAATAACATGATGTTTTCTTAATTGTGTCAACCATAGACTTCTTGAGGGATATTGGCTTCAGTTTAGTACTGATCTTTCTTGCTACTTGATAGGATGTCCTGTCCTTCCCGCTAATCTGTCCAGACTGGAAAGCTGATGAAGAAATTCTACTTCTAGAGGTGCTTCTAAATTCTTGAATCCTTTAAATGTGTCATGCTTCCTTGATGTGAAAATTACTGTTTCTGCCTTTTCTTCTGTAGAATTTTTAACTGAAATGACAATGGACTTGTGTTGATTTCTCTTTATATGATTCATGGGATTTACTTTGACTAGGGGATTGAAATGTATGGCATGGGGAACTGGGCTGAAGTTGGTGAGCATGTTGGAACAAAGACAAAGGAGATGTGCATTGAGCACTACAGGAATGCATACCTAAACTCTCCATGCTTTCCTCTTCCAGTATGGCAGACATCATAAAGTTATTTCTAGGTATTTTGTTTAATGCTAAATTACTAAATCACAAATCTTCTCACTAGGATATGACTCATGTTATTGGGAAAAATAGAAAAGAACTTCTTGCAATGGCGAAAGGGCATACTGAGGACAAGAAAGGTTGGTAGTAATTTTTTTTTTTTATTTTAATATTTTGCCTACTCTGGTACTTTTTAGTTTTGAACAATGTTTTAACCTGTGAGTTTTTATGGCATTTCCATTTGATGCTTGTCTCAAAAGTTTGATCTTGTTTCTGTGGAGATTATGTGGTTTACTTATTCTATGGAATACCTAGGTCAGGGCATAAGGAACCCATAGGATAGGCTGGTTTGGATGAAAGGGAAGAGTTGGATTTCTGGATTTTTTTTTTTTTTTAAATTGGGAAAAAGTGGACAAGAAATTACTAAAGAGGAGGGAAGACAGTATTCTCCTGTGTGGTACCAAATTCACAGAGTTTGTGAGCCCTCCATGTTTCATTCATGATTCTGTGCTTCCTTAAACTATTTGATAACATTGCTTACTTCTGACAATCATAGGACTCTCTTCACTAGCAGAGTTTGCACCAAAGGATGAATCTCCATTTTCTCCTTCAAGAGTCAAGTATGGTTTGTTGTATTCTTCATGCACATGTTATAATTTTTATCTTAAGAGTGTTCTTAGTCTAATTTTTGTTCATGTATATTATTAGAGTTGAAGATTCACATAAAAGCAGTCCCTCAAGTCGTTTACTATCTGGTGCAACTGCTGGTAAGTCAAAGCATGTGTTTCATCAGCTGTGTCTAATTTTCCCTCGTATTATCTGAATGGATTTTCTGTCAATGGATGACTTGCTTGTTATGGGAGTGGATTGAGATTTCAAGGAACATTCTAATATCATGAGTTCTGCAGGAACAATAGCTAAGAAAAAGGCATCTAACAATGTCCAGGTCAAGGATCAGCCAGATTCTGTAAAACCAGAGGGTGAAACTTTTATCTTTCCTTGGGAAATATTTTTCTTTAACAGTTAAATATGATTTTCTTTAATAAAAGAAATCATTTTGGAAATAAAATTCTAATTTTCTCACGGACCATCTACCAGGGAGGAATGTTGATAGCAATAAATCCAAGTCTCCGAAGGTTGAAGGCTCGTCCTTGATGGACTTAAGTGGGTATAATCCAAAAAGACAAGAGTTTGACCCTGAATACGATAATGATGCTGAGCATTTACTAGCTGATATGGAATTCAAGGAAACTGACACTGAAGAGGAGCGTGACATAAAGTTGCGAGTGCTGCATCTTTATTCAAAGAGGTTAGTTTTCAAGGGTAAATCACAAGATCTGGAAGCATTAAGTACCATGGCAAAGTGGAATGGCCTTGTATTATTTGAAACATGATTTTTAAATATAGTAGATAATTTGCAGGTTTCTAGGACAGGAGAGGAATTACTAATTAAGATGGTAGGACAGGAGGGGGGTTGGCATGTTTTTTCTTTGAAACTAGGGAATCAGTAAAATTCAACTTTTGTAGGTGCAGTTTGTAGCTTAGCATATTTTCAATTATAAACATGTTTGTATGACTGATATTGATTTAAATCTATTTTACACTTCTTGGATTCTTCATGTCAGATGCTTGTCTGAGTATTTAAAATATTAGTTCGGGAAAGAAAAAGAAAGAAAAGAAAAGAGTGTTCTCTTCAGTGATAGGTTTTTTGAGTCATCGGGTGAGTTTCAATTCACCCTTTTTAACATACTGAACTATTTTAGGCATGATTATGTAATGATTTACACTGAGAGGACCAATCTTACTTCAGAAAAAATTTTATGTTCAGCGCATTCTCTCATATACCACCGCTGGTATGATTGTGCTTAGAACTTTTAATTTTTTGTTCTTCCTTCTGTGTTAGAATGTTCTACCAAATTTCTTCATCTCTTTCATGTTATTATATAAAATGTGCTCTTAAATTTATATTTGCAGGCTTGATGAGAGAAAACGTAGGAAGGATTTTATTCTGGACAGAAACTTGCTCCGTCAGAACTCATTTGAGAAGGATTTGTCACAAGAAGAAAAGGCTCTTTGCAGAAACTATGATGCCTTCATGCGTTTCCTTTCCAAGGAGGAGCATGAAGAATTCCTCAAGACTATTGTCTCAGAACACAGAATTCTGAAAAGGATTCAAGCACTTGAGGTAGACCATTTTGCTTTGGAACTTGCACGATTTTGCTTTCATCTAAAGAAACTAAATGTTTTATAGATTTCCATTTATGTTTATTTTATTTTATTTTTTTCTTCCTCCCTCCAAAAGAGGAGGATTTATCCAAGCCCATCACAGATATGGTGTTTCAAGTGTTCCTTGGGACAAAAGGTTCACTTGTCTGAGTTCATAAATCTTGTAACCAAACTCCTGTGTTGATGTATCCAAGGGCCTCCTGAATCCAGCAGAGAATGGCTTTCCTCTGATTCTAATTGGGTGTTTCTCAATGTAGAAGTAAGCTTTGTATCTGGATTCGACCATCCAATATGTTCAACAGGAAAAAGAATTGATCTTTATCTGCCTCAAATAGTCTTCTTAGACCTTCCTGCATGACTCAGCAAACTCATATTTTCCTTCCCATTCTTTATGACTGGTATACAAGTATAAATTAGTTGATGAGAAATTATATACAATCATCTTTTATGCTTGCTTAGCTTGAAATGAAAATAATGCAGGAAGCACAAGCTGCTGGTTGTCATTCAACAGCTGAAGCTGATAGATACTTGGAACGGAAAAGAAAGAGGGAAACTGAAGAAAATGGACCCAGAAAGGAAAGTTGTCGAGATGGCGGAAACAGTCAGGACATTCTTAATGTGCCCATTTCTTCAGACTCAACCAATACATATTCCAACCATAGAATGGCATGCCAGCGAAATCTGGGCTCCCTTACTGATCCAGATTCTATGGAATGCCCTGAGGCAGAATTGTTGTCTGCACTGGTAAGCATATCTTGCTTCTGTTCTAAATCTCGACACTTGACATTTTGCTATTCCATTTTCAATGATGGATGAGGCAGGCTAGTTCTTATTGCATCTATTCATCAAGGATAAAAGAACGAATCTAAATTATCCATTTCAACCTCTAGAGTTAGCTGGCCATTTTGTGCACGAACCATCTAATCTCAATTCCACTTGGTGACAGGAGAAACGATTGTGTCGTGAAATCAACTTAGCTCCTCAACAGTATCTTAAAATGCAGGAGGTCATGACTACACAGATCTTCACTGGCAAAATTATCAAGCGATCCGATGCCTACCCTCTATTTCAAATTGAGCCTGCCAAGATTGATAAAGTATATGATATACTTTTGAAGAAGGGCATAGCTCCATTCTGATTTCAAAGGCATCTCCATCCAGAAATATGCTTCTTTTTATTTTTTTTTCTGCCTATTCCATCAGTCCGCCCCTCCCCGCTCTTTTCTAGTCCGGATAGGGGATTGGGGGATTGGGTTAAGTAGGTATTTATGTTGTGGGAGGATAAAGCATGTAAAAGGTCAAGATTTACTAATTGTTGTATTATTCTGAGATAAAATCACAAACTTAGAGAAACTGTAACCACAAATTCATATCCCATCTTTTCTCTAATAAATCGTTTGTGGGAAGGTTGGACATGCTCTTGAATATGTTGTGGAAGACATTAGACGGCAAAAATGAGTCAATCCTGGTGGTGAATCCCCCAATTCCTTCCCAACGAGTAAGGGTGTCAATAAACCAAATTGCTTGAATGCTACTCGCAGGAAGATCAAGTTGGAGGGGCAGCTTCTTTAAAGCGTTGTCGAGTTTAATGAAGCTTCCGTATGAATAGTTTTTGCATAAAGTCCTGCCCTTGTAATGGTCATGTAGTTTTTCCCCCTTTCTTTCTCCCCTTAGACCTACATCATTCCAAAAAAAAAGTTAGAAGAAACATTAACAAACTCATTACAAATACTAAAAATATGTACTTTTTCTTTATTTAAAAAAGAAAACCCTAAAAAAAAAATTTGAAAAAGGTAGAAGATGCATTTTTCTTTCTTTCTTTTTCTACTAAGTTGATACTCATGCGTTGCATGAATAGACACAAAACAAAAGGCGTTAAATATATAATTTTCATTTATAACTTTACGATTTTTTAAAAATCTATTAAGTACTTATAAATTTTAATAATATATTTATTATTATTTTATTCATTTAAATTCAAAACTAATGTGTTAAGAATAGATGCTGTCACATGTCGACCATTCCGCAACCTATATATATATATATATATATATATATATATATATTGTATATCTATTCAATTTTTTTATATTTATAAAAGCATAAAATTAAAATATATAAATATATTTTTTTTCTTTTTCATTAATCTTTTGATTCATTTGTTTTAAATATAAGAGTTATAATAATATTTTTAATCTATTAATTATAATTATAATGTTCATAATAAATTTAGATAAGATGACCTTTCATTTTTTTATATATAATCTTATTGTTTGAACGAACTTGATAAAGATTAGTTTGATTTTACGACTTATTGATGAAATTAAAATCTATAAATTCTGGTTGTGTTTTTAAAATGAAATTTAAATTCTAATATTATTAAATTTACATAAATTTAAGATGTGAAAAGTTTTTTATTTAACAATAACTGATAGATTATTTTTAATATTTATGTAAATTTAATTTGATTTACGTAATTTTGATTTGAATTTTTTTTTAAGATTTGGTATTCTTTTTAAAAATTTTAAAAATATGATTGATTATCAATCATTTTTAACAAAATCTGTTTAAAAATTAAAAAAAAATTAAATCAATAATCACAATGTAAAAATGGTATACATTTTTTGAGTTTTGGAAATTGATTGTTGAATATAATGTTGGTTTTGTTATGGGCTTTTTTGGGCCCAATATTAGTCAATGTAGGAATACGTTTTTGGCCATTTAGTCTGATATGCCTTATTTCCATCGGCCCAGGGTTGGTATGTTGTTAGGGTTTGGGAATTTGTGGTGTGTTTAGTTTAAGACAATCGTTTGGTTTCTTTTACTGTCGTCGTCTTTACTGTAAGGGAGTTGTAGGGTTTTTTTTTCCTTGGAGTTTCGTAGTAGCAATGGAGATGAAGGAGCGTTCTTTGATTCTTTGTGCTTGAATGATGTGTTTAATGCGTCGTTTGGTTTTTTAAGTTGTTTATTTCATCGAATTTTAGTGATGTGTACATTGAGTGTTATTCTCTTTTAATTTTTGGGGTTATTCGAAGGGTTTTCGAAGTAAATTATATGATGTTTTTCAGTGCTTCTTTGTTTCTATATATATAGGTTTTGTATTTCTTGTTAAGGTATTCTTTGTATTATCGGTTTCATCTTTTATTTTCAATTTTTCAATGGATTTATATAACAATTTTTTGTCTAAGTACAAATTAGTCGGAAAGCTTGTGTTTAATCCTTTTATGTCTGAATCTATTGTTTTGAATGCTGATGATTTTCAAAGTAGGAAAATGCATTATGCTATTCCAGATAAAGGGCTAATTCTGTTCAGCTTATTTTGAAGGAAAGTTCAAATGATTTTTTAGAGTATTTGGAGATTTGTTACTTGCATCTACTGGTACTGGTGGTGGTGTTGATTTATACGGAAATTTGCGGGCCGGGACACATGATTGGGTTGAGAGACATGGTTTGATGGAGTATCCATGAATATCATACTATTAAATGAAGATTATTTAGCTATTGGTGATACAGAAAGGAAGATGTCATCTTTTGTAGATTTTTACGAGCCTTTTGTTGTTGGGGTAGTTGAATCTCGTGTTAAGTTAGGGTTACATGTGGAGCTGTTTAAAAAATTTTCTAGTTTTTATAAATTTCAAATTGGTATGGCTTGTCAGAATGTGATATATTTGTATTATGATACAAATAAAGTATTGTTGCATGTTCGTTTTGCTGAAAAGAAAACCATTGTTGATGTCATGCGTTTATCTGGTGGCAGTATGTTTCATAAGGGTAAGGTAATGATGAAAAAGAGGGCTGTGTTTGGAGGAAGTTGAGAGTTCATGCGTAAATTGAAGCTACTTCAATGTAAAAAAATGCTAGTGGTTCTTTTTTGGTTGTGTTTTGTTATGATGGAGTTTTTTAATAAGTATTTTAGTTAGAGTGAATTTATTTTTCAGTGTATGGTTGGTGATATGTAATAGTTAGTATGATTTTGAAATTTGAGTTTATTTTATAATTATTATGGTTTCCAGTTTAAGGTTGTTTTTGGTGGTGTAACGGTTATAATGGTTAAGCTTGTTTTTCAATATGGTTGCTATTGCTCTTATGTAATCATACTACAGAACTTGTTGGTCTTTTAAAAAATAAGAAATAGTTTTGGCATAAAGCATTGAGTAAACAACAACTGGTATTACTAGATAAATGGTTTTCGCAAAAAGCAGAAACTATTTTTCTAATATGATGAATTTGAGATTGGTATGGATCTGAAAGGATAGATGGAACTGGAAGAGATGTACAATACATGTGCATTTCTTGTTGGATGGTTTGAAGCAACTCCATTTTATATCTTTGAGGTCTAATCTATCATTTTTTTTTTTAATTACTTTGTAGAAAAAGAAAAAGAGGAAAGTGAAGTTTCATATTTGTCCAAATGAGTTAGGCTTGTATATCTTACAATGTTGGTGGTCTAAAATGACAGGTTTAATAATGACAGGATTCATGTGGCTAAGTTCATGAAATGTAAGTTACTGCTCATTTTGAGGTATTTTGTTTTCAAAATTCAATATGAAAATCAGATATGAACTCAATGAAATTTCTGTGTGGTTCCTTCTCTTGTTCATTATTGTTGTTGGTTCTCTATTCATACTTTGTTGACAATTGGTGCTTTGCATACTTGGAGGAGATAATGGTTCTTTGTTGATTATTACTTGCATCAAAACTTTGCTAGTCTTGCTAAGTGCAGTTTTATGGATATTTTAAAAAATGAATGTTGTCACGAATATTTTAGCAAATGCACTAATATAAGTAAAGGATAAAAATTTGAAAAGTTGCTTAGTTGATATTTTGTATGTACTGTGTTTGAATTCATATCTGCGTTAGCATTTAGTCTTTTAGTTATAAAATACGGAAATGTCTTATTTTGCTTATTTTTTTATTAATAAAAAGGCTCTATGATAAGGCTTTCTTTTTTTCCTGTTCTATTTTAATTTTGTACATAATGGTATCGTTTTATTTAGCATAGTCTGTTCTGAATGCACTGCTTTTGTTATTTTGTTACATAGGTTCAAGTAATTTCAAGTACTCTGGTGAATTTGTGATGAACAATAATTCATGTATGCTTGTACATGTAGGTTTTTTTATTCGCGCCAATGGAATGGTATTTTATACTTTCAGTGTTTGTATTTTCATTTTGTTCAATAGTCTTTTTTTTGCTACTGTAAGCCTTATATTAGTTATGTAGTACATATAATTTGTTTATTTTTTTCAGTTAAAAATTTAAGGAAATTTTTTGTAATTTATATATGAAATAAGGTTTGTGGTTCTAGTTGTGTGCTAAGTATATTGGGTGTCTATATAAATATGATTAGGCAACCATTCGGTATTTTGCAACGATAGTTTACTATCAGAAACCCAAGTATGATGCACAATTTTATGAAATTCTAATAGTATTGAATATGTGAATCTACGCTATATAACAATCCTTTATTAATTTATGCACATGTGATGCATATAGATTTTTAAGTGTATATAGTGTTCTGAAATTGCTAATGTTTTCGTAGTTGTAATATTGCTATTATCTTAACTGTATTTGCATCATACAAAAGGCATTTCATTAAACTTTCTATTTTGTAATAAAAACGACCGAATGCCTAATCTTTTACTTGGTTATTTGGATATGGTATCATGTTAGTAATTTTAATTAGGTGCTAAGTATATTGGGTATTTATATAAATATAATTGGGGGACCATTTGTTATTTTGCAACGATGGTTTACTATCAGAAGCCCACGTAGGATGCACAATCACATGAAAATATTAAAAAATGTTGATAAAAAGGAATTTGAATGGAATTAAAGAATGCTCATATATTAATAAGTGGTCAAGGTGAGGGGTAAAGTCATGTGGGTTTTACATGTTAGGTGCGTTAGTTATACTGACATATAGGTTTTACATGTCAGCTGCATTAGTTAAATCTGTAGTGAATTGATAGTGTATCAGGATCCAGTAACTTAGAAGTACTGTTGAGTAGCCTTTAGAATTCTATTATTTGACCTAATATTGTTCACTGCAGATTGATAGTTTGTCAAATTTTGAAGGATTTAAGGTATTATTTCGTTCTTGTTTCGGGGAATTCCTCTTCATTTCCTATTTTTGGTTTTCACGAAGTTATCAAAAGTTTATCTTAAAAAAATAGAATCTCCTGGTGGAGGTGTTTTTGACATGACAAAATTATCTTAGTTGCACTCCCTTTTTGAGATGACAATTTGAAAATCAAATATGAACTCAATGAAATCTATGTAAGGTTCTTTCTCTTGTCCATTGTTCTTGCTGGTTCTCTATTTTGCTTCTTTCTTTATTAATAAAATTTTGATATGATAGATTTTTTTTTCCTATTCTATTTAAATTTTATGCATAATTTTGCCATTTTATTTAGCAAAGTCTGTTCTGAATGCACTGCATTCATTATTTTGTTACACAGGTTGATTTATAGATGATAATCTACTTTATTTTTTAGGTTAAAAATCTTAAGGGGCTTTTTTGTGATTTATATATGAAATAAGGTTTGTGATTCTAATTGTGTGCTAAGTATATTGGGTGTCTATATAAACACGATTAGACAACCATTCGGTGTTTTACGATGACGGTTTACTATCAGAAACTCATATATGATACACAATAACCAAACTGTATTTGCATCATAGAAAAGGCGTTTCATGAAACTTTCTGTTTTGTAATAAAAACGACCCAATTCTCAATCATCTACTTGGCTATTTAGATATGGTATTAACTTTGTAATTGTATGCTAAGTATGTTGGGTGTCTATATAAATATGATTGGACAACTATTTGGTGTTTTGTGACGATAGTTTATTATCAAAAGCCCACGTATGATGCACAACACAATCTATAATTTTGTATTCAAAATACAATTTGAAAATTCTTTGTTACATAAGGTTCTTTCTCTTGTTCATCGTTCTTGCTGGTTCTGTGTTTTTCTTCTTTCTTTATTAATAAAAATTCGGCATGATAGATTTTTTTTTCCCTTGTTCTATTTTAATTTTATGCATAATTTTGTCATTTTATTTAGCATAGTTTGTTATCATTTCACTGCTTTTGTTATTTTGTTACACAGGTTGATCCATACTTTTATGGTCTCTATTTTTATTTTTTTTTAAATGTTCCTTTTTTTCTTACTGTATGCCTTATTTTAGGTATGTAGTACATATAATTTGTTTGTTTTTTTTTTTTTGGTTAAAAATGTTAAGGGAATTTTTTGTAATTTATATATGAAATAAGGTTTGTGGTTCTAATTGTGTGCTAAGTATATTGGATATTTATATAAACATGATTGGACAACCATTCGATATTTTGCGACGATGGTTTACCATCAGAAGTTCACATATGATGCACAATCCTATGAAAATATTTAAAAATGTTAATAAAAAGGAATTTGAATTGAATTAAAAAATGTTCATATCATAATAAGTAGTAAAGGTGAGGGATAAAATCATATGGATTTGACACATCAGCTACATTAGTTATATTTCATTTCGTTTATAGTGACTCTGTATTTCTTAAAATGTTGCTTGTCTAACCAAAAATGCAAGATGGAAGGTATTTGAGGGTTGATGTAGCTAAGTTGACGTAATGTAAGTTATGCTCTTTTTGAGGTTACTATAATTCTTGATTTAAATCTATGATTTTGTATTCAAAATACAATCTGAAAATGCTTTGTTACATGAATTTATAGTGTATTGAGATTCACTTACTTATAAGTACTGTTGAGTTGCTTTTAGATATCTACTTTTTGTTCTAATATTGTTCACTGTAGATTGACAATTTAACAAATTTTGAAGCATTTAATGTACTATTTCGTTCTTGTTTTGGGAAATTCCTTTTCATTTCATATTTTGGGTTTTGACAAAGTTATTAAAAGTTTATCCTAAAAAGACGTAATCTCCTAGTAGAGGTGTTTTTGACATGACAAAATTATCTTATTTGCACTCTCTTTTTGACATGAGAATTTGAAATTTAGATATGAAGTTGATAACCAATTCGGAGCACTAGCAAGTGTACTAGATCTCGTTTATAGTAATAAGGTTGTCCCATAGAGATTAGAAATCAAAATTCCTTCTAATGAAATCAATTCTAACTTGAATTAAAAGAAAACAAAGATCCCACTGATTGTTGTTTTTGAGAACTAAATTGAAATAATTAAACTAGCACTTTTTCCGGATAAAGATTGTAATGAGATGATCTAAGGCACATGAATTCCCTAGATTAACTATTATATTATCAAAGCAACCTACTATTCTAGAGTATACTTTGTCAGTCAATTAATATCCAAAATTAACCAATATCCTTTTTCAAGGTATATTAATTCTATTCCTTCAAATAATCCAACTATATTTCTATGTTGAATTCAATTCAAAGAAATGCATTCTAGAACATAGCATTATAATGATCACACAAACCATGCAAATATATTTCTATTTCACATGTAATTTGTAGTCTGATTACCTATCCTAATTAACTAAGTCATCTTTCAAATTTTCTTAGTTAATGATAAATCAATATGAATGGTGATCAAGCACTCAAATGCTTTAAGTACAATAATCAGGCAAAGACTTGGTAGCACCCTTCAAATAATGGAATCACAAGATAATATAATAATTAATACTAGCTACATCATGGCTTTAAAATAAGAAATTGATGCATAATTGAAGAGAAATTCAAGAATAAATTAAAAGAGAAGGTATGAGAAAGCATAACAATATCCTAATACAATTTTCAAGTTTGTCCACGAATAGCCTCCAATTGAGGGAGACGAAAACAGGGGAGCATGCACGGTTTAAAAAAACGGAGAGAAAAATAAACCGCAAGCCTTAGAGGCCATACGGAAGTGCGAAGATCATACATTTGTGCTCCTTAACCCTTCTAGGTTGAGTAGGAGCGGATTGAACGACTGGAATCGCCTCGCTTCGCCCACTTGAAGAAGCTTCCGGTTCAACACCCGCTAGCCTTCTACTTCGCCTTGTTTGCATCAACGCTAAGCTTTCCAGCTCTCGGAATATTCCTTTGCCTAACCTCTAGTCGGTGAACACTATGGTGAAGAGGAACGGTCTCAATTCTCCTTAGTTCACTTGCTATTGGTTAGCAAAGCTCTAAGGAGAAACCAAAGAAAGAGAAAGACGTTGAGAGAGAGAGACATGAGAGCCAGAGTGAATCGCGTGAGTCTCAGTCTAGCTAGGGAAAACTAGGGGTTTTTTTTTCTTCCAGAAAGTTGTTTATTAGTTAGCCAAAATTAGGTCTCTCATTATCTGATAAACATATCCCTGGGATTTCATATTTCAAAACACCCGAATATTATCCTGAGAATCAGTTTGGCCTAACCCTAAACCCCTCTTGACTGTATTTGGAAAAAACTCTAAGGTCCAAGCTATTGGGCCAAAATAATATTTATTATTTTTCTTAGACCCAAAAGGCCTAAAATAATAAACATTAATTATTTATTTTCTGGGCTTATATAAACAACCCAATAAATAATTAATGAGCTCAAATGAACCATAATAATTAATATTTAATTATTTATTTCTAGGGCCTATATAAATAACACAATAAATAATTAAACATTAATTATTTCCCCTAGTTTAAGCCCAGGTTAATTCCTTAATTATTCATACTGGACCTAAGCCCTGAATAATTAATTAACCAATTAAACTAGATAATTAAATTTCTCTCAACTCCTATTTTAATTTATTTATTTATTTTATTCCAGTCCAATAATAAATTAGACTTCCTGAATAAAATAAAATAAAATAAAATAAAATCCTCTTGAACTAAGACCAATTCCTCAACCCAAAATTAGATAGGACTTACGGGCTATTCCGAGGACCAAAAAGACACATCGCCTTGGCTGCTAAAATGACCAAAATACCCCTGCTATATAAATAGCTGTATTTTATATTTTAAATATTTCCTAATATCACCATAAGGAAATATTGACCCCAAGGACAATGCTGCATTAGCAAAGTCTCCGACCTATAGGTGAAATGACTAAAATACCCCTCTACACATCGCCATACATTTAGAGAGGAAGAAGTGTACTAACACCCCTCTAAATGACATCTACCATCTTTAGGCTTTTAGTCCAATGATCCACGACTTCCTGGAGTGTTTCCGCTTTCCAAGGGAGCTACCCTAAAGCAAACATCCAAGTCATGTTTCCCAGGGCCTTGGACATGTTAGACCATTCGGACAACCACAAGGGACGAAATAGTGCAGAAACTATCTTGTACAAGTCTGTCTTAACTAACTAGTCACACGTACCCAACATGCAAGTATATTGGCCCTACGATAGAACCTCAACTATAGCAAATCAAAGTATATGCTTCCAGCTTCGCTAGACCACCAACTCATACTCAAGTCGTAAAGTACTAGTCCACGCTATAGCGGTAGTAGTCTAGGTTTCTATCATATAGTACTTTTAGAAACCACTACTACGGGTCATGTCCTACGTATTCGAGATACGCTTATATCATGAAGTGAGTGGACTACTCACTGGCTAAAGGTAAGCCATTCCCCATTTGGAATTCATAACATAATAACCTAAACATGATGAGGTTCCCAGTCTCATCAATAGGTTAGGAACAAATATTTATGTGTTAAATAACCCGTGATCCATACCTTACTATGAAAGACCACCATTCACATGGACCACTTATTTAAACACAATGAGTCTGTTCCAAACGAAAATCGTGCACAAACAAATAGTAAATTCACAAACAATTTCTGAAAATAAATTCTTTTATTAAAATATTCGATTTTACATCAGAAACCTAGTCTAAGAGGGTATACAATCCAACAATCTCCCACTTGCACTCTAAGACTAGGTAAGTTCATAGGTACCCACCCCTATGGCGTCTAAGTGTCTCTTGAAGACTCTCTCAGCCAAAGGCTTAGTGAATGGATCTGCTAGATTGTTTTCTAAGGTAATATGTTCCACCACGACTTCCCGTCTCTGGATGAAATCCCGGATTAGGTGGTACTTCCTCTCGATGTGTTTCCCCTTCTTGTGGTTCCGAGGCTCCTTAGATTGCGATACTGCTCCAGTGTTGTCTCAATACATCACAATCGACCTGTCCATATGTGGAACGACTCCAAGTTCTGAAAGGAACTTCCAGAGCCAAACTGCTTCCTTAGACACCTCCGAAGCAACCACATACTCAGCTTCCATGGTTGAGTTAGCAATACAAGACTGCTTAATACTCCTCCATGAAATTGCTCCTCCAGACAAGGTGAAGACATATCCACTAGTGGATTTCCTCTCATCCTTATCTACCTGGAAGTCTGAGTCTGTGTATCCTGTAGGAACCAAATCATCATCCCTGTAAACCAGCATATAATCTCTCGTTCCCTTAAGGTACTTGAGAATATGCTTTACAACTTGCCAATAAACCTCCCCTGGGTTCGACTGATATCTGCTAACTAAGCCCACGGCAAAGCAGATATCTGGCCTAGTACACAGCATGGCGTACATGAGACTTCCCACAGCCGAAGCGTAAGGAATCCTATTCATTCTGTCCTTTTCTTCTTGAGACTTAGGACAGTCCTTCGAAGAAAATGACAACCCATGCTGTACTTGGCCAGCATCTTGTCAATGTATGTCGCTTGAGATAACCTTAACATTCTTTGCTTCCTATTTCTAAGAAGCCTAATCCCGAGAATGTAGCTGGCTTCTCCCAAGTCCTTCATACTGAATTGACTAGACAGCCAAACCTTTGTAGATGATAATGTCCCTACATCATTTCCAATGAGTAGAATGTCATCCACATATAGGACAAGAAAAACCACATAAATGCCTTCAAGTTTCCTGTACACGCATGGTTCATCTACGTTTTGAATAAAACCATAAGACTTTACAGTCTCATCAAAACGAATGTTCCATGCTCTTGATGCCTGCTTAAGTCCATAAATAGACTTCTTAAGCTTGCAAACCATGTGTTCTTGGCCTTCAGCAATGAAGCCTTCCGGTTGGGACATATAGATGTCTTCGCTAAGATGGCCATTTAAAAATGCCGTCTTGACATCCATTTGTCATATCTCGTAGTCATAGTGACATGCAATGGCAAGGAGGATGCAGATGGATTTAAGCATGGCTACTGGGGAAAAAGTTTCCTCATAGTCGATTCCCTCTTTCTGAGTATACCCTTTTGCCACAAGCCTAACTTTGAAGGTTTCCACCTTCCCATCCGCTCCTCTCTTTCTCTTGTATATCCACTTGCACCCAATGGGTTTTATCCCCCCAGGTGAAGCTACAAGATCCCAAACCTGATTGAGGTACATAGACTCAATCTCGATTTTCATTGCTTCATGCCACAGATTTGCATCGGCATCAGCAATAGCCTCCTCGTATCTAGTGGGGTCTTGTTCCTGATGGTCAGAGACCAGCTCAAAGGCTTCTCCAGTCCATCTATCCGGAACCCTAGACACTCTCTCACTACGACGAGGCTCTATTTGTACAGGCTCTTGAGGCTGTGCCTCTTCTTGTCCCACAACCGGGTCAGAAGAAATTGATTCCGTAGATAACTTCTCCTCAAGTTCCAACCTCGTTGAACCTTTAGTGAAAGTACTTTGATCATCTTCTAAGTATCTAGCATTGGTACTGACTAGTACCTTCTGCTCCTTAGGATGATAAAAGTAACCTCCTTTTGTCCCTTTTAGATACCTAACAAAATAGCATAATTCTGATATTGGTTCCAACTTGTCTCCCTTGATCAGTACATAAGTTGGACATCCTCAAATTCTGAGATGATTCAGACTTGGCTTACGCCCAGTCCACATCTCATAGGGAGTCCTAGGTACCGACTTGGAAGGCACCAAGTTCAAAATATATGCCGCTGTTTCCAAGGCATATCCCCAAAAGGACACTGCAAGAGTAGCATGAGACATCATGCTTCAGACCATTTCCATCAATGTCCTGTTCCTTCTCTCAGCTACTCCGTTCTGCTGGAATGTTCCCGGCGCAGAGAGTTGGGATATTATCCCATGATGTACCATGTAGTCCTTGAATTCACCTAGAAGGTACTCTCCACCACGATCCAATCGTAAGGTTTTGATTAATTTACCTGTCCGACGCTCCACTTCAGCCTTAAACTCCTTGAATTTGTCAAAAGAGTCAGATTTGCGTCTCATCAGGTAAATGTAACCATACCTCATACAATCATCCGTGAAAGTGATGAAGTACTCAAAACCTCCTATAGCTGGTGTAGACAACGGACCACACACATCAGTGTGAACAAGACTCAACACCTCCTTGGCTCTATCCGCCCTTGGTGTAAATAACCTCTTGGTTATCTTTCCCATCAGGCAGGATTCACACTGAGGCCAACTTTCCAATCTCAATGAGCCTAAAGGCCCATCATGGATTAGCCTCTGAATCCTAGTTGAGTTAATATGACCCAACCTTAGATGCCAAATGTATGAATCATTGATATTGGTCTTTCTCTTCTTAGTTAAAGGTTCAAACTGAGCGTTATTTGATTGGTTGCTAATAGGGTTTAAAAAGAATAGATTTCCATACATGTGCCCAGTACATAAAATTTCTCCATCTCTACTAATAGAAATACCAGAATGGAAAGATATAGAATATCCTTGATTAATAAGTTTTGCAACTGAAATCAAATTCTGACGAAAACCAGGTACATATAAAATATCCTTTAAAACCACTTTCTTATTACAATCAAAAATAAGATCCAGCTCTCCCACTGTAAGGGCCCAGACTTGTGCTCCATTACCCACTCGAAGCCCATGTTCGCTCTTCTTGAGTCTTATTATCTTCCTAAACCCCTGCAAGGAGTTACAGATATAATCAGTGGCTCCTAAATCAACAATCCAAGTGGAAGTTGATCCTACCATTGATATGGACTCTAGATAGTAAACATTACCTGTGGGGTTTTTCTTGGCCTGAAGATCTGGACACTCTTTTTTCCAATGTCCCTTCTTCCCACACTTGAAGTACTTGCCCTTTGGTTTATCCTTGGGCTAGTTCTTGGGCTGGACTGCTGCATTCCCCTTCTTCCTCTTGAACTTTCTGGGTTTAGGCCCAGTTCTTGAAGAAGAAGCCTTAGCAATCATGGCCTTAAATTGCGGCTTCATGACCTTCTCCGCCATCTGAAGCTCCTTCATCAGTTCAGTTAAATTCATGTTCAACTTATTCATGTTATAGTTTAACTTGAACTGAGTAAAAGAGCCCGGTAGAAATTCGAGAACCATATCCACTTGGCTCTCGAGGTCAATGACAACCCCTAAGATTTCTACCTTCTCGAAAGCAGTAATCATCTTGAGCATATGCTCTCGGACTGATGCTCCCTCAGCCATCTTAGTGTTCACAATAGTTCAAAGAGCCTCTTGCCTTGCGGGTCGGCTCTTGTCTGCGAACATAGTTGCCAATGATTGATTTATGTCATATGCAAAAGCCATGTGCTCGTGTTTTGACTGGAGCACATTAGACATGGAAGCTAACATATAGCAACGTGCCATTTCGTTAGCTTTCTTCCACGCCTTCTCAGCCTCTCGCTCTTCATCGGTGGAACCTTCCCCGATAATAGGGCAGATCTCGTAAATGACATACTTATACTCCTCAGCTATGAGTATTATGTTCAGGTTCCTTTTTCAGTCCACATAGTTTGGACCCGTTAACTTATTCTCCCTGAGAATAACGGCCAATGGACTAAAAAAACCTCCCACCATTTCTGAAAATCGAAAATAAAAGAAAGAATTTAGTTTGTGAAAATAAAATAAAATTTGTGCACTGAAAATAATTTGGCTCTTAGGAAAACTGACATAGCTTCTTGGGAAGATTAACAGTTTCCTAAGCTAAGTGTATTAACCACCACAAATTAATTTCCCTTCTAGGTAATGGTCTACAGAATAACTTCATCGTGGGATGGTCGTTTCCTCTCATTTCCTATGGACATACCTCGCACTATAACCTCCAACGTGGGCTGGCCAATCATAGTACGTACCCCGAGTTATTAATTACATCCTTCTATTAGATCTAGATCCTTGTGGTATCCTCATCCTATACGGGTTCACTTCCAGGGTAACGCGAGGGGATCCACGATCTCTAATGAGGACCGTGATGGAAGCCGTGGGGCCGTTGAAACCCTTCTCCCACTTAGTCTTTTAAAATAAAGGTTTTCTGGAAAATATCCTTTTGAAATTTCCATTAAATTTTTCCTTAACTCAAAAATAAAATATTTAAGTCCAATAAAATCTCTATGTCAAGGCTTATATCCTTTGAGAGATTTTCTCCATGGACTAATTTTATTTAAGTTAAAACTTAATGAATTCAAAAAAATTTCCAATTAAAACTTTTTAGAGACTTTGGTCTCAAGTTTATTTGACAAAATCATTTTTTCTAGTCGAAAACAAAACAAAATGGCTCTCCATTTTAATTTACAAAAATATCTAAATCCAATATATTTTCTATGTCAAGGATTAAATCCTTTGAGAAAATATTCAAGGATTAATTTTTGTACCAATTAAAATAATCATTTAATTTTTGAAGAAAAATATTTTTCTTGTAAAAAATGTTCCCAAAGACTTTGGTCTTTGAGAAAAAGCACACATAGGTACATAAAAATAGCATGCTTGAAAACAGTAAACGTTTTCATGCTTTTCTATTTTTTTAAACCTAAGTGCCCAAATAAAAGAATTAAACACATTAATTAATTAATTAATTATCTTATTTAATCCTAAAATCCCTTACTAATATTTTTCATGCAAATATATTCCAAGAATATAAATATTGCAAAAATATTAACTTCGCCTGGTATGGGACCCAAAACGAAAAATAAAAAAATAAAAAAATTGTAAAAATCACCGGCGGTCCACTGCACCAGCCGCACCAGATCGGCGCCTTCTGCTCTTCGGTCCACCGCGCCCACTGGTGCACCAGCTGCACCAGATCAGACGCTACCTCAACCAGCCAAGCCGCGACCCGCCCGCGCCGAGTGCCCGCGCCCGGCTTCTCTCTGCAGTTCACCCGCATCTTTATCCAAATCGGCCGCGCGACCGCGCGCAATTGCAAATTTGCAATTCAATCGGCTCGGCTCGGCTCGGCTCGGCGCATATAAGCCAGCGGCTCCAGACACAAAAATCAGGCGGTGGCTTCGTCTTGGCTCGGCGCGACGGCGGCTTATGAACAGTGCTTTCTTCTTCGTTTTTTCTTCTGTCCACGCGCGAAGTTGCAGTGACTTCTCCTTTCGATTTTTCCAGCCTTCTTTGGCTTCTTTGGACATATTTACTTTGCAAAAAACATCCAAAACAAAAGCACAATCGCCTATACCCATTTAAATTGGGTTTACACGATTAAACTTCAAAGCCAAAAAAATTTTACAGAGGGCTCCTATGCTTCAACGGTGAAGCTTACATCAAGCCTATCCCATACCAAAACAGCGAAGGATCACAGGTATAATCATCTTCTCCATTTTTATTAACTACCATACTCCCTATATTGATCAAAAACCAGTGGCTCTGATACCATATTGAGGGAGACAAAAACAGGGGAGCATGCACGGTTTAAAAAAACGGAGAGAAAAATAAACCGCAAACCTTAGAGGCCATACGGAAGCGTGAAGATTATACATTTGCTCTCCTTAACCCTTCTAGGTTGAGTAGGAGCGGATTGAACGACTGGAATCGCCTCGCTTCGCCCACTTGAAGAAGCTTCCGGTTCAACACTCGCTAGCCTTCTACTTCGCCTTTTTTGCATCAATGCTAAGCTTTCCAACTCTCGGAATATTCCTCTGCCTAACCTCTAGTCGGTGAACGCTATGGTGAAGAGGAACGGTCTCAATTCTCCTTAGTTCACTTGCTATTGGTTAGCAAAGCTCCAAGGAGAAACCAGAGAAAGAGAAAGACGTTGAGAGAGAGAGACATGAGAGCCAGAGTGAATCGCGTGAGTCTCAGTCTAGCTAGGGAAAACTAGGGGTTTTTTTTTTCCAGAAAGTTGTTTATTAGTTAGCCAATATTAGGTCTCTCATTATCTGATAAACATATCCCCGGGATTTCAAATTTCAAAACACCCGGATGTTATCCTGAGAATCAGTTTGGCCTAACCCTAAACCCCTCTTGACCGTATCTGAAAAAAATCCTATGGTCCAAGCTATTAGGCCAAAATAATATTTATTATTTTTCTTGGACCCAAAAGGCCTAAAATAATAAACATTAAGTATTTATTTTTCTGGGCTTATATAAACAACCCAATAAATAATTAATGAGCTCAAATGAACCATAATAATTAATATTTAATTATTTATTTCTTGGGCCTATATAAATAACCCAATAAATAATTAAACATTAATTATTTCCCCTAGTTTAAGCCCAGGTTAATTCCTTAATTATTCATACTGGACCTAGGCCCTGAATAATTAATTAACCAATTAAACTAGATAATTAAATTTCTCTCAACTCCTATTTTAATTAATTTATTTATTTTATTCCAGTCCAATAATAAATTAGACTTCCTAAATAAAATAAAATAAAATAAAATAAAATCCTCTTGAACTGAGACCAATTCCTCAACCCAAAATTAGATAGGACTTACGGGCTATTCCGAGGACCAAAAAGACACATCGTCTTGGCTGCTAAAATGACCAAAATACCCCTACTATATAAATAGCTGTATTTTACATTTTAAATATTTTCTAATATCACCATAAGGAAATATTGACCCCAAGGACAATGCTGCATTAGTAAAGTCTCCGACCTACAGGTGAAATGACTAAAATACCCCTCTACACATCGCCGTACATTTAGAGAGGAAGAAGTGTACTAACACCCCTCTAAATGATATCTACCATCCTTAGGCTTCTAGTCCAATGATCCACGACTTCCTGGAGTGTTTCCGCTTTCCAAGGGAGCTACCCTAAAGCAAACATCCAAGTCATGTTTCCCAGGGCCCTGGACATTTTAGACCATTCAGACAACCACAAAGGGCGATATAGTGCAGAAACTATCTTGTACAAGTCTGTCTTAACTAACTAGTCACACATACCCAACACGCAAGTATATTGGCCCTACGATAGAACCTCAACTATAGCAAATCAAAGTATATGCTTCCAGCTTCGCCAGACCACCAACTCATACTCAAGTCGTAGAGTACTAGTCCACGCTGTAGCGGTAGTAGTCTAGGTTTCTATCATATAGTACTTT
Source organism: Voacanga thouarsii (assembly GCA_026120185.1). Classification (NCBI taxonomy): domain Eukaryota; kingdom Viridiplantae; phylum Streptophyta; class Magnoliopsida; order Gentianales; family Apocynaceae; genus Voacanga; species Voacanga thouarsii. The sequence continues at coordinate 2,300,789 of JANUWF010002273.1, forward strand.
TAGAAACCACTACTACAGGTCCTGTCCTACATATTCGAAATACGCTTATGTCATGAAGTAAGTGGACTACTCACTGGCTAAAGGTAAGCCATTCCCCATTTGGAATTCATAACATAATAACCTAAACATGATGAGGTTCCCAGTCTCATCAATAGGTTAGGAACAAATGTTTATGTGTTAAATAACCCGTGATCCATACTTTACTGTAAAAGACCACCATTCACATGGACCACTTATTTAAACACAATGGGTCTATTCCAAACGAAAATCGTGCACAAACAAATATTAAATTCACAAACAAATTTTTAAAATAAATTCTTTTATTAAAATATTCGATTTTACATCAGAAACATAGTCTAAGAGGGCATACAATCCAACAATATGCATCCAACACTGAAAAACCCTCTCAAAATTACAACCAAAATATCCCAAGAAGATAATACCTAAATCTAATATAGAAGAAATAGAACAAAAGTCATCTCTAATTGCTGACTCCCCAAAATTCGCTACTCTTCGGCATTTATACTTTTCACATTATTGAAACGGACTGCACCCCTTCTGAAATCCGATTGGAGAGTTCAATTCGGCCTTTGATTGATGAATCCGGCCCATGATTGAACTCTCCTAGTGTGATCTCTCGTAATTTACTTCTTCAACCCTGTAATTTATATGTTTTTTCATTCAAATCCCTGAAAAAATCAAATAACCACAAAAGAGAGAAAATTTTCCAAATAAAGCTCATATTGCATTAAATTATAACATGATCTATCCAAAAATCACCCAACATATTCAATGCAATATCACTACATCAAACTCCCCCACACTTAGATGTTTTCTTGTCCCCAAGAAAAACCAGGTTTGAATCAAAATGTCAATGCTCATATCTCAAAAACTTCTCTTGTTCATGCCAATAAAACAAATGCTCAAGTACTCTTCATAACAAATGCAAGACTTGTGTTAGTGAAGTAGTACACAGTAGTGCAAAACAAATACTCAACAATGTTCTTAAGTCATTTAAAAAGTTGAGTTTAAATAAAATATGCATTCCATAGGCATACTTTTCATACTCTCTCTCCACTAATTGAGGCATATCATGGTTCCACTTAGATCAGATAGGATTTTAGCGCTTGTAGTGTCTAGGGAGTTGTCTAACAATCGAAAGATGTAAGAGAACGACATACAAAGAGAAGAGAGCTTGCAAGAAAAAAAGTGATAGTAATACATAACAAAGACTCCAATCCTTTGCTTGTCCCAATACATACCAACATCCAATGCCCAAATCCTTATACCATGATCAAAATGCATACTGAGCAATCTTTGTATCCTCACCATTACACTTGTTGCACAACCCTCAATATTGTGAAAATTCATTACCATGACGGCCTTACAACTAGCCTAGACCAACAACTATGCTCTTCTTCTTGTGTTTTATTTTCTCTTTTCTTGTTTTTTTTTCTTTTTGTTTTCAATAAAATGCTATTTGTTTTTTTTTTTCTTTTTGTTTTCAATGAAATGCTATTTGTTTTTATTTTTTTTCAGCACTTACACAAGATCCACAAGTAGTCCACGATGGTAGTACATTTTCAATTTTAATTCCACATATAGCACTGAATGTGGCCCACTGAATATGGCCCCCAAAATGATAGTATTCAAGGCAAACAAAGGCTAGCAACCCAACATAAAATAACAGTGTAAACCAGTCATGATATTCCTTCGATATCTTTCTACCTAAAACTGTAACGTTCTTTCACAAACATGTACCCTTATCCCATAGAGCAATAAAAGAATTGGAGTATGAATCAAGCCCTCACACGGAAATAATAGGTCAATATATTCACCAGTTCATGAAAGAACTAAATACATTTAGGCACAAAAAGGGCACTAGGAATAATTCACAAGATAAGCTTGAAAGGCTCAAACTGTCCAAAAAAGGCCTGTGACTGTCGTTTCTAAGAAAATTCATAACTACCTTCTTATTTTATCTCAAGAGGTATTAGAATAAGTTCTAGAAGCATCAATAGGAGAATTTTCAAGAAAACTTGACTTGAAAATATGGCCCCTAAAATAATAGTATTCAAGGCAAATAAAGGCCAGCAACCCAACATAAAATAACAGTGTAAACCAGTCATGATATTCCCTCAATATCTTTCTACCTAAAGCTGTAACGTTCTTTCACAAACCTGTATTCTTATCCCATGGAGCAATAAAAGAATTGGAGTATGAATCAAGCCCTCACACAAAAATAATAGGTCAATATATTCACTAGTTCATGAAAGAATTAAATACATTTAGGCACAAAAAGGGTGCTAGGGATAATTCACAAGATAAGTTTGAAAAGCTCAAACTGTCCAAAGAAGGCCTGTGACTGTCGTTTCTAAGCAAATTCATAACTGCCTTCATATTTTGCCTCGAGAGGTATTAGAATAAATTCTAGAAGCATCAATAGGAGAATTTTCAAGAAAATCTAACTTGAAAATAATGTAAAGAATTTGCATACACTACAAGGATCCATGGTGGCAAAAAGAGTCACGCTTCAGTTACAAAGAGTCAAGAACACATACTTTATCAACACAAACCAAAGACATATACCAAGAAGATCTTGAATCCATTCAAAAACATTGTAGGAGAAGGCAAAAGGGTAAAGTAAAGTGGGCTAATGCACGCACCATCCTCACAGAAGATAACTCCAAAATCACCAATTTTCAATTTTAACAATAAAATCACCTTACCAAACAAGTGAAACATGAAACATGTAATACCTCCCCTACACTTAAGACTAGCAGTGTCCTCAATGATAGCAACAATAGTAGAAAGAATGAGAAAAGAAACCAACTTCCCTTTCAGCAAGGTAAGCTGCCAAGGAAGACAAAACAGGAACAGAAGATTTGGAGATCCAGCGCCTGAATACAGTGGGGAACCCAGTGAGGTTTTGAATTTGTCTTGGGATGATGGATCGAACTAGATCCTGTGCCGGGTTTGAGTAAATCTGATGCTAGAATATTTCTATTTGAGGTAGAATTTAGCGTTGCAGGGCCCTTGAAATCGGCATCTAAGTGGATGCTAGTGAGATTATTCCTGCGTCAGATTAGATGAGTTCCAGCACCGAAAATTTTCTGTCCGTGCTTGGGGTCTAGGAGTGCGTTAATCCCAAACTGGTTTGAATGCGCAAATCCAATCCCGCACTAAATTCACTGGAATCTGGCCCTGGAAACTGTCTGTCTATTTCAACTTGGACATATGCATGGAATCCAGGGCTGGTGTCCGTTCAGTCAGGCGCCGGAACTTTTTGGGCCATCCATAAATTAGAGTCCAGCACCTAGTTGAACCCGTTCAAGTGCTGGAAAGTCTCTGACTTGGAATTCTCGATAGCCTTGATTGCAGTAGCACACACTCACTTATATTAGCCCGGTTAATGTGCACGATGAAAAATCAAGAGAAAAGAAATAAGAATAAATAAATAAGTAGAGTAAATAAATTCTAGTATGGAAAAATGCAAAAATAAAAGTAAATTACAAAATTGCTTCTCACATGTAGTCACAAACATGCATGAGAGTACAAAACAAGAAAGCGTTACCTCTCTTATGGAGTAGCATCATCCACTTTTTATTTATAGACGCCTTACCTATGCCTTTTCAATTAGAGGTGTGGAGATTATAGCTCACTTTATCACGATCAAAATCTTCACCAAAATAGTGTTTTTTATTGTGATGTCGTTTGGTTCTTTCCTTGTAAAATGGGCATTCTCATAGGTTTCCATGTGAAGTTTCTCTAACTCCTAATATTTATGTCCTTTGTAAGAAGGATTGGGAGGTCTTGCATCCAGGTACATGACACATTTTTTCATTGCTTCTGCCTCTACTGCCTCACTACTTTCCTGCAAACGAAACTCCAAAAGATCATTGGAAGTGTTTTCCTTTACACTTTTCTGAACAGTAGGAGAAATAGAATTAATGGAAGAAGAAGAATCACTTTTGTAGGATATTTCGTAGCATTATAAACATCAAAAATGACCTCTTTCTCATGAACTCGAAGGATGACCTTACCCTATTAAACATCTATCAAAGTTCGACCTGTACCTAGGAAAGGTCTTCCTAATATGAGAGGTATCTCTCTATCTTCTTCTATATCCACAACAACAAAGTCAGTAGGAAATATAAATTTATCTACTTTCACCAGTACATCTTTAATTATACCCTATGGATAAATTATAGTCCTATCTGCTAGTTGCAAAACCATGTTAGTTGGTTTGACCTCATCAAGACCTAGTTGCTTGAAGATAGATAAAGGCATTAAATTTATACTTGTACCTAAATCACACAATGCCTTATTAAATTGCAATTGCCCAATATTAATTGGAATAGTAAAACTCCTTGGATCTTTTATCTTCTTGGATAACTTCCTTTGTAGAACAACAGAACATTCTTCAGTTAGCATCACTGTTCCATGATCTTTGAGCTTGTGCTTGTGAGTTAGGATATCCTTCAAGAACTTGGCGCACTTTGGCATCTACTCTAGTGCTTCTACAAAAGGAATGTTAACATGAAATTTCTTAAAAATTTCAAGAAACTTAGAGAATTGTTTTCTACATTTTAGTTTTTTAATCTTTGAGGAAATGGAATTGGAGGAACATAAGGTTTAGGAGGTGTATAAGGTTTAGAGTCTCCCTTTTTAGAATCATTCTCCTTCAATATGATCATTGATTCCCTTGTCGTACTTTTCTTTGGCTCTTCTTTCTTCTTCTCCACTTCTTGAAATTATTTTCTACTACGAAGAGTCACGGTATAGAGTTGCTCCCTAGGAATTTGCTCTGTGTCACTAGGCAATTTTCTTTGAGCTTTCTCCTTTATTGCATCTGTAAATTGACCCATTTAAACTTCCAAATTATGGATAGAAGCTTGATTGGTCTTAGCCACTTGATCAATCTTTGCCTTTAGCTTGGATAGATATTACATGATAGCCTCCTCAAACTGTAGTTTCTTTTCTGGAGTAGGAGGTGGTAGTTGTGGAGGATACGCTTGTGCCTGCTGAAAGGGTACCCTATTCTGCTGAAATCCAAGAGGTGCTCCTTGTTTTTACTTATTCTGATCTATCCAGGCAAAGTTTGGGTGATTCCTCCATCTTGGATTATATGTGTTCGAGAAGGGGTCATTCCTCTAGGATGGTCCTTGCCATTGAGCTCACATATAATTGGCTTCCTCCAGCATAGAAGGGTGGCCACATGCATTTAAATAAAAATTAGTAGTGTGCATGTGCATTCCACAAAGTGCACATACCTCTCTAGTGCTACTTCCTTCTCGAGTCATCAACAGGCTAACTTAATTAGTTAGCTCTGCTAGCTTTGAAGCAATGTCAAGTTGAATGTGGATCTCATGAACTATAGCTCTTCTTCCTCTCACTGCTTTTTGTTGAGAATTTCTCACTAAATTCTCATAGATACTTTGAAACTTTTGAGCATTTTTATCTCCTAGATATCCACCTAAAGCAGTATCTACTAAAGTCTGACATATAGGAGTTAGTCTTTCATAGAAAAATTGAGTAATCAACAAAAGAGAGAAACCATAGTGAGGACACTGGGTCAATAACAATTTAAACATGTCTCATGTTTCATGAAATGCCTCCCCTTCTCTTTGTGTGAAGGAACTAATCCTGCTTCTATAATCCATGGTTTTCTAAGATGGATAATATTTAAACATAAATATCTCATAGATCTCATCCCAAGTGCTCGTGGATATTTCAGGTAAACCTAGTAGCCATTGTTTAGCATCCCCCTTTAAACAATATGGGAAACATCTGAGCCTCAATTCCTCTTCGGACAAGTTGTTCAAGGGGAATATTTGTATTGTACTGTAGAATTCGCACAGAAATCCCAAGGCATCCTTAGCTCCCAATCCATTAAAGGTTGGAAGTAGATGAAGATGAAAATTTTTCAGCTCATGATTCCTTGTAGCATTGCCTAGCTGAATGCGTGACGGATTGGTAGCAATGGTGGGCATTTGTAAATCCCTTAGTCGAGGGTAGACTTGGTTATTGATTCCCAAGGGAACCAATGGTTGTAACTAATTATCTGGCCTATCATCATGTACTTGATTTCCTTCATTATTTGCCATTGTTTCAGCCCTCCGATTAGCTCGATTTTTTCCTACAAGTATGCTCAATTTCTATATCAAAGGGTATTAAATCTACAGTACAATTTCTAGACATGCACCACTTAAAATTTATCTACAATATGCACACTTGAGAGAATAAAAGCAAAAATAGAAATCAAATCAGAGTTAAAATTAAAAGAAGAATTTTTTAATTTACTAATCATCGACAATGGCGCCAAAAACTTGATAACCAATTCGGAGCACTAGCAAGTGTACTAGATCTCATTTATAGTAACAAGGTCGTCCCACAGATATTAGAAATTAAAATTCTTTGCAATGAAATTAATTCTAACTTGAATTAAAAGAAAACAAAAATTTCACTGATTGTTGTTTTTGAGAACTAAATTGAAATAATTAAACTAGCACTTTTTTCCAGATAAAGATTGTAATGAGATGATCTAAGGCACATGAATTCACCAGATTAACTATTATATTATCAAAGCGACCTTCTAGAGTGTACTTTGTCAATCAATCAATGTCTAAAATTAACTAATATGATTTTTCAAGGTATATTAATTCTATTCCTTCAAATAATCCAACTATATTTCTATGTTGAATTCAATTTAAAGAAATGCATTTCAGAACATGGCATTATAATAATCACACAAACCATGTAAATATATTTCTATTTCACATGTAATTTGTCGTCTGATTACTTGTCCTAATTAACTAAGTCATCTTTTGAATTTTTCCTAGTTAATGATAAATTAGTATGAATGATGATCAAGCACTCAAATGCTTTAAGTACAACAATCAAGAAAAGACTTGGTAACACCTTTCAAATAACAGAATCACAAGATAATATAATAATCAATACTAGCTATATCATGGCCTTAGAATAAGATATTAATGTATAATTGAAGAGAAATTCAAGAACAAATTACAAGATGAGGTATGAGAAAATATCATAATATCCTAATACAATTTCTAAGTTTGTCCACAAGTAGCCTCCAATATGCATCGAACACTGGAAAACCCTCTCAAAATTACAACCAAAATATCCCAAGAAGATAATACATAAATCTAATGTAGAATAAATAGAATAAAATTCGTCTCTAATTGCTAACTCCCCAAAATTTGCTCCTCTTCGACGTTTATACTTTTCGCATTATTGAACCGGATTGCACCCCTCCTAGAATCCGTTGGAGAGTTCAATCCAGCCCCTAATTGATGAATCCAGCCCATGATTGATCTCCTAGTGTGATCTCTCGTAATTTGCTTCTTCAACCTTTCAACTTGTATGTTTTTTCGTTCAAGTTCCTGAAAAAAATCAAATAATCACAAAAGAGAGTAAATTGTCCAAATAAAGCTTGTATTGCATTAAATTATAACATGATCTATTCAAAAATCACCTAATATATTCAATGCCATATCATTACATCTGAAGTCAATGAAATTTATGTAAGGTTCTTTTTCTTGTTCATTGTTCTTGTTAGTTCTCTATTTTACTTCCTTCTTTATTAATAAAAATGCAGTATGATAGATTTTTTTTACTATAAAAATGTTAAGGGAATTTTTCCTAATTTATATATGAAATCAAGTTAGTGGTTCTAATTGTGTGCTATGTATATTAGGTATCTATATAAACATGATTGGACAACCAATCGGTATTTTGCGACGATAGTTTACTATCAGAAACCCACATATAATACACAATAACTTAACTATATTTGCATTATAGAAAAGGTATTTCATTAAACTTTCTATTTTGTAATAAAAATGAACTAATACCCAATGATCTACTTAGTTATTTAGATATGGTATCAAGTTAATAATTTTAATTATGTGCTAAGTATATTGGGTGTCCATATAAACATGATTGGGCAACCATTCGATGTTTTGCGACAATGGTTTATCATTAGAAGCCCACGTATTATGCACAATCCCATGAAAATATTTAAAAAATATTGATAAAAGGGAATTTGAATGGACTCTATGTATAATGACTCTGTGGATTTCTTAAAACGATGTTGGTCGAACCAAAAATGTAAGATGGAAGATATTTGAGGGTTGATGTAGCTGAGTTGACGTAATATAAGTTAGTGCTCTTTTTGAGGTTCCTATAGTTCTTGCCTTAAATCTACAATTTTGTATTCAAAATACAATTTGAAAATTCCTTGTTACATGAATTGATAGTGTATCGGGATCCACTTATGTATAAGGACTGTTAAATTATCTTTAGATTTCTAGTTTTTTATCGAATATTGTTTATTAGAGATTGACAGTTTATCAAAATTTGAAGCATTTAATATATTATTTCGTTCTTGTTTTGGGGAATTCCTTTTCATTTCGTTTTTTTAGTTTTGACGAAATTATCAAAAGTTTATCCTAAAGAAACAAAATCTCTTGGTGGAGGTGTTTTTTACGTGACAAAATTATCTTACTTGCACTCTCTTTTGACATGCAATCTGAAAGTCAGATATGAAGTCAATGAAATCTATGTAAAGTTCTTTTTCTTGTTCATTGTTCTTGCTGGTTCTTTATTTTGCTTCTTTCTTTATTAATAAAAATACAATATGATAGATTTTTTTTTTCTTGTTCTAGTTTAATTTTATGCATAATTTTGTCATTTTATTTAGCATAATATGTCCTCAATGAACTTATTTTGTTATTTTGATACACAAGTTGATCTATAGTTTTAGTGTCTCTATTTTTGTTTTATTTTTTTTAAATGTTCCTTTTTTGCCTACTGTATGCCTTATATTAGGTATGTAGTACATATAATTTGTTTGTTTTTTGGGTTAAAAATCTTAAGGGAATAGTTTGTAATTTATATATGAAATAAGGTTTGTAGTTCTAATTGTATGCTAAGTATATTGGGTGTCTATATAAACACGATTGGGCAACCATTCATTGTTTTGCGATGATAGTTTACCATTAGAAAACCACGTATAATGTACAATAACTAAACTATATTTGTATCATAGAAAAGACACTTTATGAAACTTTCTATTTTGTAATAAAAATGACTCAATGCCCAATTATCTACTTGGTTATTTAGATATGGTATCAAGTTAGTAATTTTAATTGTGTTTTAAGTATATTGAGTGTCTATATAAACATGATTAGGCAACCATTCGATATTTTGCGACGATGGTTTACCATCAGAAGCCCACGTATGATGTACAATCCCATGAAACTATTAAAAAATGTTGATAAAAAGGAATTTGAATGGAATTAAAGAATACTCATATATTAATAAGTACTAAAGCTAAAGGGTAAAGTCATATGGGTTTGACATGTTAGCTGCATTAGTTATATTTTATTTGGTAAAATACGAATGATATAAGCATTGGGGTTGTAGTTATGTGTAAATGATGTAAGTGTCTTTTCAGTCATGGCAAACTCTACATTGATCGGCACGTATAATGTACAATTTCATGAAAATATTACCAAAATTGAATATTCCTTTTTCTATATGCAATATTATCAATATTTTAAAGAATCCACCTAGGAATTTTCAGATGAAAATATAGTGGAAAAAATGCCACAGTATCAATAATTGAAATAGATTTTCATTGTTACATTTATATTATTTTCAAATTTGAAGAAGAAAATAAGAAACAATAACAAATGAATTTCATAATAATTCGAACTAACAGTCAGATAATAAAAATACACAATAGATTAAGAATGAAATGTATTAAAGATAGGTATTTAAAATCTCCTGTAGTTTGTAGCATTTTTCGAAAATAACATTTCCTGTGTAATAAGAATCAATGGAACAAAGAAAGTGTTAGAATGTAATAGTTGGACATGTGAGTGTAATATTAAAAGACACTTATATGATGGTAGATTGTGAAAGACTTCTAGATATACAATATTCTTTGTGTATGTTTTGAATTCTAGATCATCTTCCAATGTTAGGATCTTCAATCCATTTGGATTCTTTACTCTTGAAACAGCAACATAGAGTTGGCCATGGCTGAAAACAGGCTTTGGTAAGTATAATCCAACATGTTCCAATGTTTGCCCTTGACTTTTAATGATTGTCATTGCATAGCATATTTTTATTGGCAATTGCCTCCGTCGCATTATAAATGGCAATTTGGTTTCTGTTAGAGACATATCAATTCATGGGATGAATTTCCATTCTCTAATATGTGATCCTGAAATAATTTTTGCCTCAATTACAAATTTTTCTATTTGTGTTATGATTAGTCTTGTTCCGTTGCACATTCCTTCACTTTAGTTTAGATTCTACAACAGCATGATTGGTACTCCTACTTTCAGTTCGAGTTTATAGTCTGGAATGCCTACAAATTGTAAGTTGTTTAAGAATTCCATTAGATACAAAATCTCTTCCCCTGCAACATTTCCAATTGATTTATCAATGACATCTGAACTCTTGTATTGTTGCAATTCATTTGGAATCATTTCCATTATGAAGGAATTAATCTGATCAACTATTTCATTTCTTGGGGTTAGCATCGCTCTGTTCATTAGATATTTCTTGTCAAATCTCTGAGTATCGAAATCTTCATAAACAGCATAAAAAATTCCTTTCAGTGGATTGTGTGTTTCCTACACTTTAAATTTATCTGGCATCTTGATCCAACATGCTTCTTCATCAGTTGTTCTTGAAATTAAATACTCAATACCATTTTTAGTTCTTAGAATCCAATCTGAAAATTCTTTGAGTGTTTGTTCTTCTTCATTTTCTGATGAAGCATTCTGGAGACGCATATTTTTTGTTAATGTTAAGACCTATAAAGATAGGAAAAATAATGGAATGTTACATGTAATGAATTACGTATATATTGTAATGTAATTTGTATTGGTAAGTTTACCTTATAGTTAGGCCAAATTTCTGAATTGTTAAGTGCCAAGCTTACAATTTCTGACCTTGTACCTTTGGGTACTACTGGGAGTATTTGTCTAAAATCACCTCCAAGTAATATTGTTTTGCCACCAAAAGAATGTTCTTCTTTGAAGCCTGGGGATCCCCTTAGTTTATCCTTCATTGTCCTGTCTATAGTTTCAAAAACATTTTTATCATTCATTAGTGCTTCATCCCATATAATTAATCAACATCTCTGTACCAATTCAACCAATTGAGTTCCTTGTTTTATCAAACAAGTAGTATCTACACTACATTTTAATGGGAATTTGAGTTGTTCTTCCACTAGGTAATAGAAGAGTTGCTATTCCTATAATTTGTCATGAAATAAAACATCATTATGAAATGGTTATTGAGTGCTATAAATTTTATGAAGTAGTACATTATTTTATTTTACTTGAAGATGCAACAGCTAAGACAATTTTTTATTCTGATCTCAATCTTCTAATGATTGTTTTGAAAACAAAAGTTTTTCCTGTTCTACCATAGCCATATAGGGAAAACAGCTTAGACTCATTCTTCATCGCTGCATTGACAACTTTTTCATAAGCACTTCTTTGTTCTATATTGAGCTGAGCCAACATAATGTCATGTTCCTCTTGTAGACATTTATGTCATATGTAATCTCTTCCCTGAGCAATTTCTTGTTGAAATCAGGCACCATTCCTTCATCGATCATAGGTATCCCCTGAAAATCACTTAATGATTTGCTATATCTAAGTAACATTTTTTAGATGTGACAAAGAGTGAAATTTTTCAACTACTCCTCACTTAGTCTCAATCTGGGTGATTTGAAAACTTTTCATTGCTTATGCAGTATATCATCACCTATTTTGTCCAATTTTTTCCCATAATTGTCTTATATTCGAAGCTTCACAGAAGATAAGTATAAAAAAAACAATTCTCTTAGTTTACTTCCAGTAGCCCAATGTACTGCTTCATCAATTGCATTGTTCCACTCTTTGTCTTCTTGTAATAGTCCAAGAGAATAGCAATCCTTAAATGATGTATACATGACACCATTTATTGCGCAGATATTCTCAAATGATGTAGGTCCTTTCACAATATTGAGTAACATTCTTAAAAAATACCTCTCGCCAGTAGTTGGGAGCACATATGTTATTCTTCCAATGCATCTCTTTGTTTCCCTTTTTTTCCGTGATTTTTCTTATCTATTCCACGTGTATTTGCTTGGAAACTCTGCATAACTTAACTGTCTTGCTCCTGGATCAATCGCATTTTTTGGCAAACCATTCAATTAGCATAGTTTTTCCAACATTTTCTCTATCAACAATTTGTGGCAATAGATCATCATCTTTGAATATAAGCAGTTGTTCACCATCAAGATGTACACACAATCTTTCTACTACTGGTATTCTAAAGTGTATATCAAAATCAAAAATCTGCCAGCAAGCCTCACATGGAGATAAATATCGACAGTCCAAAAATACTCTGATTTCATCCTTTGGTATTTTTGAATTGTTTTCACTTACTGTAGAATTTGATGGGTTACTTACAATCATAGCTTCAATTCAATCAAAACCTTTTGTAATGTATTTGAGCAGATATTCAATTGCCTTTAATTGATTGCAAGCTTCAACATTGATCTGGCTCTGATACTTGAGCAACAAAAACCTGTTGTAAGGCACAACATACCTATTGTCTAATTTGATTCCACGCTTTTCCACAAACATATTATTGCATCTTCGTTTATATAAGCAATAACCATTACTGTCAATGTTTGTTTCCGCTTGGAAATTTTTTGGAAAGTGTTTTGAACATGTATCTATAGAAATATTAACTTTAATTAAATAGTGTTTGATAATTAACAAAATATAGTATTTATTTGATGTTCAGGGGGGAGTAAAAATACCATTATTCATGCACGGTGAATTTGGATTTGCTAATCCACATGGACCATTCATCATGAAATTTGAAACTACCTCATAACAAAAAGGATCATGGATTAGATCATGTATTTTGGCGCTGATAATGGATTGGATCAGACTGAATAAGTCATTTATCCAATGCATCATTACATTGCTTCTGATTGACAGCATCTAAGCAATTTTGAACCTCATTATCAGTGTCATGCACATAGAATTGACAGAAACTTGGTTTTTTGCCTATCTCAGGAAGAAGTGTACCAATTCAATGGTATTTTTGACCACAAATTCGAAATACATATGGTATGGAATTTGTATTGACTCTTTGGTCAATATGACCTCCAGTTGAAGTCATAGCAAATATAGAATTATAAGCTCGAATATTCTCAAAGAATCTTTGGTTGATGCTATTATCATTGTAAAGAAGCAAACTTTTGAGTGGTTCAAATCATTCCTTGTTCAGCGGAAATATAACCTTACCATACCTACAGCATATTGTAAACTTTGGATATAGATAATCTTTCTGGCTTTTCAGTCTTTCCTCATACCAGAAAATAGCACAACAATGCTTACAGCTGTATTTTGGTTCTTTATAACATGACATGATAAACATTGTATCATCTGTAACAATAGTAAATTTGCATGTTAATTGATTGAAAATTTAATGAATTAAGAAATATTTTAAACTTACCTTCTGCAGCAAGCTTTTTCTTCTGTTTTTTATCACTTGGAGAAGTGTTGTTGGTACTTTCACTATTTTTGTGTTGTAATTTCCTTTCCTTTTCCTACTCACTTGAGAAGATTTTCATAGTGATTGTAAATTCATTACTCATTTGTTAAAAGTAAATCTGCCTATATCAATATTGAGTATGATTTATGCAAATTTTAAATCTTCTGACCTGCTTTTACTTCAACTTCAGGTGATGTACATGGTTCTATTCTTGTGAAGGTGGAGGAATTCCTTGCAATTTCAATGCTCTTCGATGTCTAAGAATGTTTCTTTTGTGTAATCGAGCTTTTTTTTGAAGCGGAAAATTCTTCTACTAAATGATTTAAGGAAAAAAGAAATTTATATATAAAGTAATTAGTGTTTCAGTTTAACAAATTATAGTTCAAATAGTACTTGAAGTAGAAGTATGAAATGTGATTGTACCTACATTCATCTATGAGTGAGATATTGTTTGGTGGCGCAGTGTTGAGTATTTCTTGTAAACCTGGATTTGTAGATTGAATTTGTTAATAATTCACATATATGTATTTCTATATGTATGTATGTATGTGTGTGTGTGTGTGTGTGTGTGTGTATATATATATATATATATATATATATATATATATATATATATATAGCGTTAAGTATATAGGTGTATTGTAAAGTTAGTTGAAAGGTTTTTTTTTTTTGTATATATGAAACAATTAAGTATATAGTATAATATATTCATTAGAATAACTAAAAAGTTTTTTCAGATTCCTAAATAAAGCATTTACATTTTCTCGAGGCGTATTGGAGAATGTCAAGCATGTGTTTTATTTAAAGTTGTTTTTTGTAACTTTAAAGTAGTGGATATATATGCTATTTACTGCACCGATGCAGTCGCGATTACTGGGAACAATAGCATTCCTAGGAGTCAAAGTATGCTTTGTAAAGTAGGCATTTTGATCACGGAAGAAGACATATCTCATAAGTGATTTAATCTCTTCATGCTCATAAAATTTGGGTGTTAAATAGATACTCGAAAATTTGTTTTTGGCAAAAGTACAAAAAATAACTTATAAAAAAATGAACCACGTGATTATCAAATGCTGGTGGTGCACATGGATAATTCAATACAACTTATAATTCAATCCTTCTATTTTAGGAGTATGTATTGGCTAGAAAGTTTTTTTGTCACAACAAAGCTTTAATTCTTGGATAATTCAAACAAATCAGATGATTTAATCACTTTTTGATGATTATCAAATGTTGTGGCCACTTTTTGTTGTGGCCATTCTTGCTCAAAGCTTGGATTGAGCATCTCTTTTTTGTCACAACAAAGTTTCAATTCAATCCCTTTATTTTTTTTTTTATTTTTTTTGTCACAAAGCTTGGATTGAGCATCTCTTTCTTTGGATTTTCTTGGCGTAAAGAAATCTCTGCAACTGGATTTACAGTTCATTAAAATAATTGAATGTGGATTACAAAAAGGGTGCTCATAAAACTGCTCTTTGTGTATGCAATAATATTAGTAGTTTCAAGGATCCAGCTGACAATTTTCATATACAAATAGAGTCTAGAAAATGGCCCACTTTCGAAGCTTGAAAAGCTAATCATCTAAACGCCATTATAATTTTGTTTTGAAAGATTAATTACAAAATCTGAGAATCAAATATGTAGTTAATGAAATCTTTGTAAACTTTCTTCTCTTGCTCATTGTTCTTCTACAATTGGTGATTTGTGACATTGGAGCAGAGAATGACTATGAAGAAGCTGTAGTTATCAAAGGCAGTAGTTGTGTAGCAACTTTAACTTTTTTTAGCCTTCAATATGCATTATTAAGTCCTGTAATTTTGCATATAGTATTACATATGACTTATCAAAAGTTTAACAAAAGCATTCGTACCACATGGTTATATTAAAATGGAGTAACTAAAATTAAAGGCTTAATATAAATCTTATCAATCAAGATCATATTATATGACAATCAATCATACTAAAACACCAACTAACATTCAGTCACAAAACCAAGATTATCCAAGTCTTATTTTTTTTTGAAATAGTTGTCTTATCAGTATCATGCCGTCCTCCATCAGTGTCAGAATTTACTTTTTTTCCTATTAGCTTTTCCTTCATTGGTGGTGTGACAGTTGCAATATTACTTACAACATTAGTATCATCCCCCTCATGAATTCCTTCCTGCAGTTTTAGCATTAGAATGTTAGGAATGTAATCGAATTGTTATGGTAAGTAAAATTGTTTACTTGGTGTTATATTCATGGTTACCTTATCTTTTGTTCCATCATTCATTTCAGTTGGTAAGTACAATCTTATGACAATAAAATCCTCCTTCTGTATTCCCAAGTTGAACATATTCACTTTTGCCAGGAACACATATGTGCTACCAATAATGCGTTCAATGACTTCAGGAAGAGGTTCTCCTCTCTCATCCTATATTCACATCATAGCATTGCTAATTTATATCAAGAATCTAAAAATTCATCACATGAAGATTTTTCAAAACAAAATTATTAACTTACATCTATTTCTTTTTTAGCAAGCTCAGATGCAGCAATATTGGTTAATTTTTCAACATCCTTATCAAACATATTGAAGCGAGCCTTTCCAGTATGATCACTAACTTCCATTTCCACACGATGCCTTCACCAAATGAGATCATATTAAACACTGAAAACAAATTGAAAGAGATTCAATTTTCAAGTATATTCTATCTTATAAAAATTCTACATACATTATTAAAGGTGACATTTTGAGCAATAATTAAATCGCCATCCACATGTTTCATCAATCAAAGAAATTGTTTTATAGTAATAAAAAGGCTTTTCCTATGTGCAATACACATCATACATTAAGTTTGTCTTGGGCATGATATTTTCAACTCAAAGATTGTTTCAACAATGTCACTGCTCCAATAAATTGACTTGCCATATCTTCAGCATGATCTAGTAGCAACTTAATATCACTGATATTCTTTTTGTTGGACTCTATCTCTTCTGTAGTTATTATATTATTGATGACTTGGATATGCTCTATAGGAGTAACATCGCCACGACTAAAACTGCATCAGTAAACAACAACTGGTATAACACTTACTTATAATACCAATTACTTCAACGTACATCCTCAAATATGCCTCGACAAATATGTAACATGCTTCATTCAAAAATCCAGGAAAACTTTTCAGCTATCTTAATCATTATATTACCCTTTCAACTTAATTGCTTCATATATACAAAAACCCGTTTCAACTAACTTTAAAATAGACATGTACACTTCAGAGAACAGAACATGCTTCTATTTCATGTTCTGCATCAACTAATAAAAAAAGTAGCTACCTTTGTTTCATGAGCTTCACCTCAGGATAATTAAGATTGACATATATCTTTGTCGCACTACTGGATGTTACTGAAATGCGACCTACAGAAATAGTTCATCAACAGATTCGGAAAGACAATCAGTTCATTATCTGCATAATCATCTATTATTATTCAAAACACTATCTTCTTACCCTGGAAACGTCAGATGATCGTGGATGTGATAATCAAAACATACAGCTGCTTCTCTATGTCCAATTCGTCACGTCTCAACATCTTAGCAAACGATTCCCATAGAGTAACACGAACTTTTCGTTGCTTGAGTAAAATAAAATACACAACATTGAAGTATCTACTATTGACATTAATATAGATGTATTAATCATCTAGATAGACACATAATCAACTTAACTATAAATCTTCTAATTCAACATACTGCAATGCAATTGTTTGTGACTGTCCACGTTTTTCAATTTTCTCAGATAATCCACAGAGACATCCTACAATATCTACATAAAGGAGAAAAAATTTTCAACCATTCCTGTTCTATTCAACCATGACACAAAGTAGTACTTACCAATTAAATATCCCCTTTGATCAGTACGTCTGTCATGTTGCTCAAAAGGAATGAGCATAAACTTATGCCTTGGAATTCTAGGTAATTTATCAATCATTTCATCCAAATTGGTTCCAAAATGAAATTGTATAAAAAAAAACTTCTGATCACACATTTTGTACTTGGCTTTATATTCCAGAATACAAAAATTTTTTAGGACATAATACTTCCCTTCTTCAATTGCACCGTGAAACTCATCTGCAATTTTGCTCTTAATGATCATATGCATCATTGTTTCCTACACAACAAAAACATGTGCCTATTAATTGAGAGACTGGATCTAATTTATAAACTCCAACATACTTTATAGACTCCACTAAATTGTGGATCATAAGATCTGGGAAGCAGAAGAAGAAACGCGATTTAGAGCTTTCTTGGATCTCGCTTCAAGATGCATTCGAGAAAAAGGAGAAGAGAGGCTAGATATGATTGATGTTGCCAAATAACTCTGCCGAATTGAGAAGAAAAACATACTTGCTCGTCAATAGCAAGAAATTCTATGCTCATGAATTCTCCTCCCTTTTGTGCATTAAAAGCTTCTCATATCCTATCTACATGAAATCGAATTCGATTCTTTTGATGTTGCCGACCAATGCCCTTGAACATCACAAAACTCATCTTACTCCCACTCATTTTGTTATGTCGTTGCAAAACTCATTGAACAAACTACTTCACCACTGGGAACAACGAATGTTATATATAGACATTCCCCAAAAAACCCTTGATACGCCACTATCAATCTCATCCAAAATACAAAGAGATTTTGTTCAAATTCAAACATCAACCTTTTAGGATCCAAGCTAAAACAAAGATATTATTGAAATTGAAACATCAGACTTTTAAAATCCAAAAACACACACAAATCGAGCCAATCAAAAACCCTTTAACCCAACTATCTTAATGGAAAAACCCTAACAACAATCGCCGAAGCATTAAATCGCGTCTCAGATGGAAAAACCCTCTTCAGATGACAAGAAACCCAGAAAGGAATGCAATGACAATTAAAAAGAAATGAATTGAAACCCTAACTATTGGGGGGTGGGAATCCATTTTAATGCTTCGGCGATGAATCCGAAGCAACAAAACCAAGAAACCCAAACTCTTAGAATCCTCAACAACCTATAAAATCCGAAGCACAACACAAATCCACTGTCCCTTAAGAAAGACTCTTTACTCACACACTAAAAGGAAAAACCTATAGGATGAAACCTATGCATAAAATCGAAACCATGAAATCCAAATTCATACCTAGTGAACTGACCTAACAACAAAGTTGAATGAAAAAACCAAACAACTTCTCTGGTCCATGGGTAAACACGTGAAAAAACATCACCCAATTAAACTAATGCAACTGTCATGTCAAACCCACATGACTTTACTCCTCAATTTTACTACCTATTAATTTACCGATTTGTTAATTCTCTTCTAACTTTCCCTCTTTTCATTTTTTCCCCCTTTTTCTTTCTATCTTTGCTATTGTCAGGATTGGTAGTTGGTTAATGTGTTTGTGCCAAACACAAAGGAGCTGCCTCCTTTTAAAGAAAAAAAAGAGTTATTTGAAGAATTACTTCAATCTCATTTAAAATCAAATACACGATAAATTAAATGAATTGGTTATATCATTCATCCAAAAAAATAAAAAATCATAATAAATAATTTTGTAGATAAAAAATTAGAAAAATAAAATAAAAAATTCATCGAAATCTCTTTAAAAATCTCACTTCAGGCCCCAAATTTGAAGACACGAAGTTCACCCTCGACATCAACCAACCTCCGGAATCCTTATTACACGAACTTTTTCATCTAACTGGCCAGCTGATGCATCTACCGGCTATACCAATGCATTGTTACCACGTTTTAGAAAATCCATCAAAGACGAAGCTATACCCAGAAATGTATAGCAAAATGAATATGTACAATGTATAAAGATTAAACAGCCCCATCATATGAAAGAAATAAACCCAAAAAGGCACCCTAAAACTCGTTTTACTATGGACTTTAGCAGGAAAGTTGTGCTGTGAGCAGAGGGCAGGGGATCACCATGGCCACCACCATCTACCAGAATCTGCAATTCAGAGAGTTTCTATAATATATTTCCTATAAAGTTACCTTCCATGCAATTTTGTTGCTCCCCTCAAACTTGAAAATTTGCCCCGTGTATTTTGTATAACTGTATACAGAGAACCTCTGTAATATCCTTAGCAGAATAATGGGGGCACCTGTTAAGTAATTTACAAAACAAAAATAATCTGAGAGCTCCAAAGCATTGATATACACTTTAACTACTGGACTGCTTTGATTTCCTCTCCATTTTTTGTTGCCTATCATACTTATGTACCGAATCTGAGTTGGCCTTGAGACGATCCCCATCCTTACCGCTCTTTAACTGGATCTCCCTCAACTCTATGATCAGCATCACTTATGAGGAGACTTTGCTTCAAATTTAGGCGATCCACATCCTTCAGTTCAGTGGAGGTGACTGATGCAGGTAATTTTTGCATATCATCCTTTTGTGCTTCTGGTTGGGAACATTTTTCTTTGTTGTCTGCCAATTTGGTGCTAGCATGCTTAGACGCCTTAGTTGAAGTTGAGAGTCTTGAGACCTTCCGACTAGGGCCGATCTTTGAAGCAATAAAAGCGATTATATCAGGCTTTGCAATTATCTCTATCCATTTGTCATTTACCCAGTCTCTGGAAGTTCTTAAATCCTTTCTCTCGAAAGACAAGAACTTGTTTTCGCCTATGGATCAGAAAACAATCATAGTCAGGTGGTCAGTGCAATGTCCAGAAAAGTTAATGGAAAGTCATCTACTAACAAACATGCAGGCAACATTAACTGGATAGAAATGCTATTTATTAACTCCACATAAAGGAGTATATCCAATCACACACATCTATATTCACCCATTAATCAGAATTAGTAAAGCCACATTACCTCTAAACAGGATGTGGCTTATAAAGGGTTCTGTGAGATTGAATTACCGGGTAGATAAACTTTAACATTATCACTTCCAGAGATGTCAAATCCAATTATAACACATTCCCACCAGCCATCGCACCACCATGCATCGACAGCGCTTCCAATCTCAAAAGAATTTTCCAAAGAAGTTTGACAAGGCCAAGGCCGGACGGTCAAGCGGCCTGCACATCTCATACTCAGCTTATCAGGTGCTGCCACTCTAGGTGCAGGAACCCATTCCTGTAACAGGCAGAAATAGAATAATGATACAGCAATTTCTCCAATGCCAGCTAAATGGTTTCAGAAGAAAACTTACATGCTTTGACCAATTTGAATTCATAAATTTCAAGATTATGTTTCTACCACATAATGTAACTTTTCCGTGTTTTTGGTTGCTCAACTATCTCAAAAGCAGGAGAGGGTGGATTTATGTACTTCCAGTAGGAAGATGAAACCAGTTTATCTCAATTAATTAGAACATACACCTGCAAACTCACACACACATATAGAGAACAAAAGAAGATATTGAAGAACAATGACACCTCTAGTTTTCTAAGTCCATCAGCATCCCGAACATCATAGTATTGAACTTTTATCTGATTTTGTGAAGTCTGCAGTATCTTGCATCTGAACCAACAGCCTCGAATGCCGCTGTCCTGGCAGAGGAGCTCTATATTTTGCTCATCCTTGGAAGATGACTGAGAGGGCTCAGATCCAACAAGCTTAATACCACCTGGTGCCTTTGATAATTTGATTTTCAAGCTTTGTGGTTCAGATTTTGCTCTCTGATTCTCAAGAACTGAATTTGGAGTATCAGAATGACCACCTTCTTGTTTCTGGTAACCCCTTCGACTTCTCCTCCTCCTAGAAACTAGCTTGGCAGGGTCC
This sequence comes from Voacanga thouarsii, assembly GCA_026120185.1. Lineage (NCBI taxonomy): Eukaryota > Viridiplantae > Streptophyta > Magnoliopsida > Gentianales > Apocynaceae > Voacanga > Voacanga thouarsii. The sequence goes on from JANUWF010002273.1 coordinate 2,322,153, forward strand.
TTAAAAGGAAAATCTTCATTTTCCCCATTTGATTTCTGTAATTTGTTTTTTGAATCATGATGACAATCTAATAAGGAAAGTATTGCTTGATTGTCATAGCCACGCAATTTACTTGGAGAAAAGGGCTTGACCTTCTTTTTTTTGAACTCCTTATGGCAGAAAAAGGTTCCAGATGACAAATTGTCAGGAAGAAGAGCCAAACATTTCTCATAGTGATTTGGGCTTAACACGGCACCAACTTGGTCAATATACTCTGCACCAATCACCTGAATATCAGGTGTGATAAATACTTCATCAGGGTGTGCATCTAACTGAGGAATTACTTCCTTGACTTCCTGACTGTGGCAAAACCACCGCACTTCAGCCTTTTTCTCTCCATCTGTATCCTCATATAGATCTTCCAAGTAGCCAAGATAGTGGCTTTCTTCGTCTTCATGCATGATAAATACAAAGGAGTGAGCCTGGATATTAAGACAATTGACTGTTGTAAGGTCATGTGAAGGTGGATAATTCCTTACACCAGAAAATATAATTATTATGCCACTGCTTACAGCTATCATCTTGCCATTGCTTAAAAAAGCAGGGTAATGCTTGAGCTGCTTAGGGCAGATCCAAGCTTCACCTAACCATGCAACCGCTACACTTTGGACCTTAAATTTTCTGTGAACTTGGATCTAAATTGAATGACATTTTCTGTAAGTAATTGAATTGAATAGCTAAAATTCAGAAGAAATATTATACACATGTTAGACAATGAACTTTGACAACATTATAAAAATCACCTGATCCACTCTGTTGCTCCCCATATTCTCAAAACCAGACATCAAGAGCTCAGGTGACCTTAGAGACTGTATTAATGCAATTGCCTGAGAATCTGCACAAAATGAAAGGAAAAGGAATTTCTGAGGGTAGATTTGAAATCCAAGTCAGAAACCTGCCAAAGGAACAAGTGAAATTCAAAAAATATTGAAGTCATCCATAAGCAACTTTTCCAGATGCTAAAGGTAGGCAAACTGAGAAAAAGAAAGAGAAACAGTCTTGGTACAGCAATGAAAATACAACATTATTGAAGTCCTCCAAAGAACCTGCTTGTTTCAAGAAAGCATTTGTAAATGCTGAATATATTTCAATAACCATAGTCATCATAGTGAACAGTGAGTTGCCAAACTGGTAAACTGTTACAGATGGACAGGTTAGCATCAAGATTATTATATGCTAGCAACTTCAACCAGTCAGGCTAACAATAAAGATTGTTCAATTGTTAGTAACCAGGCTTAGAAGTCATCCACTCAAATGCAACAAGGACAAAACAAGACACTTAGAAGAAAAGTATAATGGTTCTTATTCCTAGGCTGTGATTACTATCACCGTATAACAAATTGCTGTTACGGATAAATCAAGAATAAACAACCCTTAAGGCCTTGTTGTCAAATTATTCAATAAAATGAAAATGCCAGCCAAAATAAAAAGAAGGCAATTTCAAGGAAAACTGCTGAAATAGAAGTGCACACTCAAATGACTGACATTAATGATTATGAAGGACCAAAAACTAGAACTATAATGCAAATCCAACTACAGAAGCCCATTCCTTCATCGCCTTTAACCTCAAAACATGAATGCCACAGTGGACACAAACAGAAGAGTATAGGGCCAAGTTCAGAATGGAATCATTTCTATCCAGAGAGAAATAAGAGAATATTACATAGCCCAGTTCTAGTTGAGTTGGCAATTCTTTCACAGCAAGCTGAGAAGACATACTATTCAACAGTTGCCTATTTAAAGAACCTATCCTATACTAAGGAATTACTGCATTTAATCAAAACATCAATAACAAATGAGACAGATTCAGATATGCATTTTCAACAACCATGCTAAATTACACTAATTTTTCTCCTTTTGTGTGTGTGTGTGTGTGTGTTTCCTGAATGGAAACTTATAAACTGATCTAAGAAGATAAATAACTGCAAAGTATCACAATAACCTTACCTAAGGAGATGGTATGAACTAAATTAGGGTTTGAATTCAGAAGTATTTCAGTGAGGAAATCAGGCAACCAGCACTGTCAAACCAGTCAACCATGAATGGAATTACATTCAAACACATTGGTATTCAAAGAAAAACCAAAAGTATTTCATAAAAGCCACATCCTTCATTATCTCGGCTATCAAAAACTGGAAACAATTTCATATACATTCAGAAAGAGAGTAAAACAAGATGATTCCAAGTGCCAACCTGAATAAAAACATACACAGAGTTAAGTATAACTGGAATCCCATGGGAACCACCTATTCCAGTCATCAGTAAATGTAATAGACTATGCAAACACACTGTTGAACATTGAAGAAGAAAGCATAGAAGAAAACATGGGCCAGTAGATTAGCCAAATGCACAACTATATGAGAGGTGAAAAGAACTGATAGGCAAAACAGCATGACTTGGATAGTTAACCGAAACTAAGATAAAGTAATTCAGAATTTCCGCTTAATGATCACTAGTATATAGAGCATTAAAAAAATTTCAGTAATAATAGGACTAGCATCCATATGTCATAACAAAATCTGATCATGTTTTTCTTATTTCCTCAGCCCCATGGGGCCAATTATTCTTGTTCTTTTTCTTTCTTTATTATTTTTTTTCTATTTCCATGAGTCAATTTTGAGAAGTGATCTGTGAATTCACCATGATTAGATCCCCAAATGCAAACGTGAGAACAGAAGCTGTTTAAGATGGACTTAAAAGACCTAAAAGCATAGCAAGAAAACCAATCATACAGCATTGGACGTTCAACTCAGTCCAATCCAAGTCAATTTAAGTGCCCATCAATCACAAAAGATTTAACTGTTAAGGAAAAACGAGCAAAAATCCTCATTTACCAACAAAACACATTAAAACAAAGGATTTTGTGCTTCAGAGTAAAGACTGAAGTTGATAAGCCTACAAGAAGACTCGAGCCAAAAAAATAAAATTAAATAAAAATCTAGAGAACCTGGATGACTTGATCATCAGCTAGGCCTGCATGTTGAAGTTACTAATAGTTATATAACAACATTCATACCTGGGATTCGTGCAAAAGAAAAGGTGGGGGTATCAAAGATTAAGAAAGAGGAAAGTAAAATTTAGAGGGGTCAGTCAAGGAACCTCCCACATTAAATGATAATAAAAATTCATATAACGCCGATCTGATCTGGATTTTGAACACGTGACCATCCCTCATTGGTTTTTTTTGAAGAGTTTCCTTCAATTTTAACTTACCATAGCAGTTTGTGGATTTTTTCTATGGAAAGCTTTGACAAGTAGTGCTTATTGCAAGATTCTGACTAGTTTTCTGCATTTAATTGAAATAGAAGGGCCAGATACTAATGCATATTTCAAGAATCCACATACTGTAGATTAGAGAGACTTCTCGCATGAAATTTGAACAGATGAATGCACCTTGATGCTTTTCAAACATTATTCTTCTCTTCTTTTAACTTATTCTAATTGCTTATGGATGCTTCTAGTAAGCGTTACAAATTAAACCCATCAATCTTGGCTTCACCTGCTTTACACAATTCAAACTAATTTTCAGAAGATGACTTGTTTTCAACATGCATAGTTGACAGACCAAATAAAAAAAAATGTCCAAGCTAGCATATTAATTAACTTGTTCGCAAACCAAGCTTGAACTTTTAAAATTTTCCATTTCAGACAAGTAGGTTTTCAAATCCAATCAACACTACAAATAAACTTTAAACTAGCTGTATCAAATTTATGCTCAAATAACATTATTTTCCTCTAGTTCTGCTTCATTTCTATCATACAATTATATCTATTTATCAATTGTTAAAAGGCAAAATCTATTTCCGGCCAACCAAAATGTTTGTTGAAAAGCAAAATTAAATGCCGACATAGTTACTTTAATTATTTTAAAAGCTAGAATTCATTTCTCCCTCTACAATTCGTAGATTTTGCAGTCACCATTTCAGAACTCTAAAAGATCTACAAAAACCTACGTATTTTCACAAACATGAGGAAAGGGAAATTCTGGCATAGCTATTAGTACTTCTTTCCATATGTTATACAAAACACTCAAAAACACAAGGAAAATAACTTCTACTAAACTTAATAGCTTATGCTACACAACAATGTTTTTATGAGCCATACCAAGTAATTAAATACAAGTTTGAGATGGTAAAACTAGAAATAGCCATGGTACAGCAAAAAGAGAGAGGAGTCATAGTATGAGCAATTGCACCATGATTCTTTCTTGTAATCCATTGACTTCAAGTGTTTCGGCTTCTGAAAAGACTTGAGTTATACAATGTTTTCCCTTAAGCTTAAAAGCTGACCCCTAAGACAGTAATAAAACAGTACTTTCCTGAAATTACATAGATAAAGATTCCCTTAACATTGAAACTTTGTACTCTTAAGTTGCTAGTAGAAAAGAGTCCTCTCCAAGAGTTTGAAAATCAAATTGTGCATTACAAGTTAAAGTTCAAATAATGGATGGTCCTAGGGATTTTTGGAATTCAATGTTATGGTCCTACGGATTTTGGAATTCAACGTTCTTCTCCGGGATTAATATTGACAGGTAGTAACTGAGGTGAGGTTTCACAATTCACACTGTGACCTGATGCTTAGAAGAGAAGGTGCAAGATCACCTGGATAATGCCAGTGGCAAGAAAACTATGTTAAAGGTGGTAATCATTTAGGTAAGGATGAGTGTAGTGCAACAGGGAAAAGAAGATGTTATTTTCTCAGGATGTTTCAATTCTACATTTTCCAACAAGATGAAAAACAAAACATGAAATTACAAGAAACCATGGAATTGGATGCCAGAGACAAGGTTCAAAAAATGTTTGGGTAAAAGATAAGTTTAAAAATGCAGTATGCAGGTGATATATCCAGAGCTCCCCTATTCCTGTTTTTCCCTTTTTTTCCTCTTACCTGAACTCATTGTTCATCTGCAGTACCCATAAAAATATTTATTTCTTGTCATGCATGTACCATGCCAAAAAGTTAATACAATATTGCTTTTTTTTGGGGCAAATAAATACAATATAATATTGCTTTTATAAATACGATTGCAAACTTGTCAAATAGCCACAGTATCTAATGCTTAAATTGGTAAGACATGATTCAGACCAATTTTGAAGCATTAGCAGCGCTTAATCAAAGCAACTTGAGTCCCTCACATATTATTACATAGAGTCCCTCACATATTATTACATAGTTATATGGTCACCCAAACTTCGAGTATATGGGTGGGGGTGGGGGTGCAACTACACAAATACACAGCTAAATTTTCCAAATAAGTAAATATGACAAGTGTTAAAGCTTCAAAACAGAGGTAAAGCTCTAAGAATCCCAAGAGATGGAAATTTCCATATAAGTGGGAGAAGCAAGATCCAAACTCAGCATCAAATGAAGTTTGTTCTCCCTGATTCCCGAACTGAATGTTGTATTGGACTTTGCTATCAAAGGCACCTGACTGGAATAATTATTGTTCCTTTGTCAATTCTCAAAGCACAACAAAGGACGATATATTAGACACGGTATCACTTTGCATCGAAACTCCATTGCTTCCAAAATTGAACCCAAAAAAAAAAAAAAACAGTAAAATTAACTTTGAAAGACCGCCAAACCAGCCAGAGAAACGAATCAGTTCATGCAGTTTAGCAGAAAGTAGCAATATCAACGTACAAGTTCTCATGTCCACAGGAAATAGATAAAAGCAAGGTACACATTGAAAAGCTAATTCAGAAGGTGAAAATTGCAGAAATAGATGATAGACTAATACTGTTAAATGAAGAGTCGACTTGTAAATGTAACTATAAAAGAAATTCAAACAGAAAAGAAAATAATAAATCTACCAAATCAGAAACCAATGAGAAAAGGAGAATACACCAATTTTCTAACATCTGGCATTCTATCTAATGCATTCCAGTAGAGCCCCGAATTCTTAGCCAAGTGACAACTCTCGACTTCCTCAGGTGTAAAAGGAACCCCATGACATTATATAACCAAACTTCCTGTTCTAAATATACTTTTGGCCCCACAAAATTCATAATATAAGACATTCTAAGCAGGAAACGAGTTCAGATACAATTTATAAATTGCAGATGGTGAATAACTTACTTAGCCATAATGAGTGGCTTCTCAATAAAGTTCTCTAACTTTCCATTACTCTCAGACACCACCCTCACAATAACCGGACCCTCCCCCTTCTGCATATATAGAACGACAAAGTAAATATAAAGTATCCCAAGAAAGAAGTTTGTCATCCCATTAATCTAATCACTTCCCTGACATATGGACATCTAGGCACATCTCAAGAACTTGACATGAAACTGGCCAATTGCATACCACTGCAGCACTGCCGTCACCACAATAAAGAACTGACAGTTCTTAAAAGTTCCTTTACTTTATCCAGCAAAACTTTCATGACAGTTACAAGCTAGGCCATTCAAATGCCTCCTTCCTCATGATTAAAATTTTCCGACTAACCAATTTGTAGTCCGTCCTCACGAATAAAGCTTCTAAGGAAAGTCTCACGCACACCCAAAAAAAAAAAAAAAGATATTGTCATGGATCATTGACAGATAATAAATTCAAGCAATCCAGCACAATTCTATGTTAGTATTACATACTTGAAATAGATGAAGGTTGTCTGAACTCAGAAACCAACTCAGTGAGCCATTCCACAACATCTCGTCTTGCCCTCCATTTTGTACCAGCGCTAACAATTCCATACGAATCCACAAAATCCTCTGTGATGACATAAACCATGTGTCTTATACTCCTTTCAGTCCCCACAACCGCAAGTATTGAATTTGCAGCGGATCCCTTTAAGTAAAAGTGCACAACGCGCCTGCCCTTCTCAGGACAAATGATGCGCTCCTTCCACGCTGCAAAAACTTGACTGCCCGCAGACATCCTGATGCTACAGAACCAAAAAAGAGGGAAACCTTACTTCTTATGAAAAATTCACCAATACAACAAAAGTCGTGTTAATTCACATATTCAGCTAACCCGAAGAAATACTGATGAAATCCAAAATTCTGGCAAATTAAGCCTTCTTAGGCAATTTTAAGTTTCTGCAAGTAAACCAATTCAGATAAAACGCGTGAGTTTCTAAACAAAATGGAAAGAAACAAAACACTGGGAGTTTAAGTAAGAATTTTTCACCCCCGAGTGCAGGAAAAAAGGCTAAAACTGAAACAGAGTTCTCTGCCTGTGAGCATAGAAGACCCCGGAACAAAAAGACCGGAAAACAGTTAAACGAACATGCATTTTGCTCCGTACGAAATCCTAACCAATTTCAAGACAAAAAACAACATTGAATGATCACACAAGAACAATGCTTAGGGCTAGTCGATGAAACATGATACTCCTACATAACAAACCCAAGAAAGGCCATTTACAGACAAGGTAAAGAGCAGACAAAATTCATCAAACAGACCTGAGAGAGTAAGATGATGCAGAACTTGGCAGGGGAAGAGTTCTAGTAAAACAAGGTGGTTTACTTAACACCATCCCTGTGTGGTGGTTGGAGTGATGCTACCTGGCTCGGCAGTTTAGTGAAGCGATTAGTGGGTAACCAAAAGAGGATTAAAGGGACAAAAGAGGAAGCTGGAGGAGGAGGAGGAGGAGGAGGGGCACCGAAGAGGCCAATTGGCATCACCATAGTTGGGGAAGTTCCGAGTAAAGTAGACTAGAGTACGGGGAGATTTTGAGTTTTTAGTGCTCCCGAGAAACATCTATTGTCCGGTGATATGAGGAAGAAATACACAGCACCACGAGCCCACAAAACCCATCAACCCCCCCCCCCTCCCCGCCAATCCCTGCTACAAAAAAAAAAAAAAGCCTTGTTTTTACTTATCACAAAAATTTAAAAGAATACTTAATTAAAAAGCAAACTATTACTTTATCATTTTAATTAAAAAGATCAGTTCAGTAGAACTCAGATTACTTAATTTAAGAACATTAGTTATAAAAATTTGTTTAAGAATATATTTATTTTTAGAGCATCAACATTCATTCTTTAACATTGGAAAAATTATATATATATATATATATATATATATGAGCACTCAGTTTAAGATAAAGTGACTATTATATATGTTTAAAAAATAAAAATACTTTAAAATGTTATTAAGACAATAGATTACATTTTCTCTAAATAATAAGGTAGTATTCATAAATAATAATAATAATAATAATAATAATAATATCAACAACATTTAGGCTAAATATTTAACACATATTCCAAGGAACCAACTAAATTGCTACGTCCAATTTTAAGACTTATATTTTAGGAAATTATATATATCAAAACTTATAATAAGTATAATAAGAACAAGTAAAAGTTATTCGATTTTTGCATTATTATTTTATTTGAGCCAATATTTAACTTGTTCATCTTTATATTCAAGAATAAGTTGAGAAAGTTCTGATCATAAATTTGGTTAAAGACAGCTTAAGGGTTCTATATAATAAAGACTCATATATATTTCTAGATAATATTTTTAGGAGATTTTAGATAATATTTTATCATAAATTTGGTTAAGAACAATTTTAAAAATCTATATAATAAAATAGCGTGTATATTGTTTAAATAATATTTTTATAAAAAAATTTAAGTAATATTACCAATCATAAACTATTGTTTAATAATATAAATATATGTCGAATTAGTCATAACTAATTTTATCAATCATTAAATGTTTAAATTTATTATATTATAATATTTACTTATACATCAAATCTCGTACCAAATTAAAAAAACGAACCAACCTCACTGTAAATGCTGATTGCCTAAGAGTCTAACATACCAAATTTTGGTTTTACAAGTATTAGCAAATATGTGAGAAAGAAAAAGTGGGTTAATGAAATGGACCTTCCTTTAAATAATTTTTTGAAAAATTAAAAAAAAAAAAAAGGAAGAAAAAGAAGCAGACAATCCAACAGTCCAATCCATCAGCCAAATCGCATACAAACTGGTGGTTTCTATCGTCAGAATAATGGTTAGAACTAATAGAAATGAAAAAATGTAATATAATAATTTTGAGATTAAAAACGAAAATTAAAGTTTAGGGAAATTTTTCAATAAAATAAATAGTTTTAGAACTATTTTTACATACATTGTTGTATTTATTACTAAATCCATTAATTATATGAATATTGGTCTAAAGAGTTAGGATTAAAACATAACAATTTCCAAAATTATTGACTACATAGGGTTGAGAGTGCTTAATTAATCACAATCAAGTTCCTCACAAATCTTTCCTTAAAAGAAAAAAAAAAAAAAGTATTCCTCACAAATCCTTTTAAATGTTGATATTAAGTCAAGATAGTTATCTAATTAATAATATATTCTTTATCATGTTAAAAAATTTTAAATTTTATGTTTATCAGGTGTATACCTATCTTCTTTCCTCAACAATAATATAGAGTTTCTTAGAAAATAATATTAACAATTCTTTTTGTAGGATATTGATGTGTTTGACCAAATCACTTGGAACTATTTGTGTGTAGGAGCTTATAGTCAGGAGATTGGAGACGTAGTGCATTTTAAATCCAAGTTAAATGAGACTCTGTTTCACTTAATTTTTAAGTCGCTGTGGATTTTAAAGGCTCGCAAATAAATTTAAAGAATTTTTAGAAAAAAATTATTTTAAAGGGAATTTGTAAATTTTTTTAAAATATTGAGATTGGTTCCGATTGACGTGTAGGTAGAGCTGTCAAAATAGGTTAAGCTCATGGATCAAGCCCAACTCACAAGTAATATAAATTAGGGTGAGTTATAATTTTTCAAATTTATATTTCAACTGAACTTATTTTGTCCGGCCCACAAAGTTCATGGATTAAGTGGGGGCTGGGTCAGGCTTGGTCTATGGGCCACCTCTTTTTTTTAATTAGTTAATAATTAATAAATATAATACTAATTATATTCTTCTTTATTATTAGATGAACAATCCGACATTGAAACAGTCATGTTAAATATATCATCGTCAAAAATAGATTCAAATAAAATCATTGAAAATATCTTAGATGATTGAAGAATGCACGTTTTTTTAGCAGACTGACAGTATAAGCAATATTTTTAACCTTTCAAAATATTTTTATGAAATTGTGAAACAAATGTTGATTTTTAATTTTGATGTTTCTAAATTTGAACTTTTAAATTGGATTACTATATTTATATATTTGAGAGTTATGAATTTAATATGTGATTTGTAATGTTTAATTCTCGAACTTGTTAAAATTATAAATTTATATAGAATTATGTGTGTAAAATATAATAGATAAAATATACTTAACTTATTGTTTAATATTTATATTTTATTTTAAATTATAATTTAATTCATTATATTTATACTAGAGGTAGAATTAAAGATTAAAAAATATAAATATGTTATAATTTTAAAAAAAATATTATTATTTATATATAAATAGCCCATGAGGCAACCCATGAGTTAAGAAGAATTGGATTGGACTTATGATTTTACAACGTATTAAAAAAATAAACTGATTTGTCTAGGTTCATAATTCTGCCAACTCAAGTAGGTTAGAGCGGGTTGATCCATTTTAACAGCTCTGCATGCCAGAGGTAAATTCAGACAAAGGAAATAATAAAATTAGACTAACAGAATTTATTAATGAAATAGAATCTCTTGAAAAAGTCTTATCATTAAAATGAAATGAGCCTCCGAAACTCGAATGAAGAGACTCACGGCTTACATCGTGTTGAAAAGTAATTCTATTGTTGAAAACTTTTTTTTTTTTTTGGTGGATAAGAAGTTTGTTGAAACTTTTAGTCCAACTAAATGGGCCAGGCCCAATAATATCGGGTACACAGCTAGTCTGGATTGCTGATTGCAAGAGGTCCATCCCAAATCTATAGTTTGAACATGGACTTCTTTGATGGGTATCAAATGAAATAGCCCATTTTATCATTCCTTTCCATCTACTAATGGAATCAAGATAAGGCCACTGCCACAGATTATCCGAACCACCAAAAATCCACTGCACTAGCAAAACTAGATAAGATTCTCCGACCTCATCCAAGATCGAGAAGAGAGAAAGATGAAGACGCTCCGACCTCCATTGTTGCAGCACACATATTTCCGCGCAACAGTCCCTCCGATACCAACATTTCTCATCCTTCTCAAGACCAAAATCCATACAAAGTACCCAAAGAACACATCGTCATTATCATCATCATCTCCTCTTTCTGTCGATGGTTCAAACCTCCCTAAACAAACTCTGGAGCAGCCCACATTCACCACAATCAAAAACAAATCCCAGAAATGCTTGACAGACGAATTATCTCTGGGTAGCTCAAGATTTGTGATTCTTGGAGCTGTAACTGTGGGAGTTACAGTTTTTCTGATGTGTTTTGATGATCAGAAAGCTCTGGCTTTTGGTCCTGAAGGTCCATTAGTGGAGGAGTTTTGGGACAACATGAGAAGATATGCAATCTATGCTCTAACAGTCAGCACTGGAGTCATTTACACAGTCTTTCAGCCCATATTGGAGTTACTGAGGAATCCCATCTCTGCTCTTCTTTTGCTGATTGTTTTTGGAGGCAGTATTTACATTGTTTCTCAGGTACTGTCTGCCATGGTTGGCGTCTCGGAATTTTCTTATGATTATAGCTATTAGTGTACGTACGGAGATTTTTACAGTTTCTTGATTATAAAATATATCTATATTACTTTTCTTTAGTTTTAGTAATTTGCCTTTTCTGATATCATAGCAGTGACTAGCTCAACTAGAGAGAATCTAAAGAATGTCCAAAAACAAATTACAAATAAGGCAGGCTCTGTTCGGAGGAGGAAATCCTTTTAATCTAAAATCATCTATTTTGATTCTCTGTGAGGATTAGCAATTATTATGTCCTTAAAATTGCTAGCTGAATGGAGTACGTACCGTTAAGCTAAATGCCATTAGTTGATGATTTGGTTAAATGAGCAAATTTCAAGTTTTCTTTTCCCAACAAACGAACCTAGTTAGAATACAGGGGAAACTCATAACATATTGCTGGAATCTCTACATAGCAGCTAGGTTCATAAAACCCCCTCTCATACATAAAATAGAAGGTTTGCGTTTTTCCATTTGAGTCTTGCCTTTTTCAACATTTGCATACGACATATTACGGGGATAAGTTTCGTATGTACGACTTTGAGAGAGCGATTGATCATCACATAATTTTAGAAGCAGTGAAAATTTTCCATACGATATTTGACAGAGAATACGACACTCAAAACTACCATTGCCAAAGAAAACCATGCAGCCCTTACAATATACAAGAACATAGATCAGACACCATACCCATACACATGCAACAAACCAGTCTTTTTTTCAGTGGCACTCGATAGAAGAGACAGACATTGGGTACTCAAAGGTGTTTGCATACTGGAAAGTCAGGCTATGTCCAGGACCCAAAGGTGCTCCGTCGTTAACAAGGCAATCATCATAGCCAATTCTTCGGAAGATTCGTGGGTTAATGAGTCGGGCTGAGCTGAACCAGCCACAAGTAAGGTGAATGTTGGAGATACTGCAACTTCCTTGGATGCATACGTTCTCCACTTGAACGCTATACGTTGGGATACCATTCGGAAGTGGCGTGTTTGCACCTTGAAAGATTAGGATATTGTCCTTCGAGCATGAGGCAAAACCCACCCGATTCACCGACGAGCCATCATCATCTAATCAGTAAGAACACGATCAAAATTCCGTTACAACGATGATATACCATCACTGTCATTTATATTTATCGCTACTAATACTAAATCATGATCTTTCTGTGCCTTTCTGAGACTTAAAAGACTATCACTTATATATAATGTGAGAAAAATCGTGCATGTAAAGCAAGAGGGATATAATTTGGCTATTGTTTGATTCTTGGTCTTCTTCGCTTCCAGTTCTCAACAGAAGTAAAATTGATGGCCTTTCTGTTACCTCCTAAATCCAGTAACTTGCGAGCACTGGAAGTACTATTTCCCATGGAAAAGGCTGATTCTTCAATAACAGCCTGATTGACTGGTTCCAATGCATGATGAGTATCCACAACTGCACGATCAGCTAAACTTTTTGTTAAGAATTTCGAAGATTACAATTAAAAGAGAAATGAAACAAGAAAAACAGAATGAAAACCCTTCGAATTTTCACTGACACAAGATCACCAAAGTGTAAATTAGCCTTGCCTCTGCATTTTTGCTAGCTTGCAAATATGGGAAGACTTTAACATCAGATATATTAGCTTTGACAAACTACATGTAACTGGAGAAGGGATCAAATATATCGTCCGGGGGTAGTATCGCAAAATCATCCAACCTTCCATGGGGATTTTTCACAGTATAGGTGTTGTAGGGTGGGGTGACGGGGACGGGGGAAGGAGAAGAATAAGTAGATTAAGCAAACCCACGTACCAAAGAACACAAGAAGCAAGCATGCAAAACCCAAAACCATGTAGACCTTGTAAGGAGAAGAGCTGTCAGCCATGTTCATCGCTGGATTTCTCATTGCCAGCAAGTCTTGGAAAAGCCTGCAAATCGATCGGAAGCATATGCATGCAAACCAGAATTTTAAGGTGCATATAAAGGACTAGGAGAGAAGAAAATTTTCCTCCCTTGAAAAATCTGTTGTCTCTTTCTCAAAAGAGAGAACAAACAAACAGAAGAAAACAACGAAATAAGCTGAAGTTCACCTGTGGACGGAGATAGTAGAGAAGAGCTTGTAATTGGTGCCGCTTCAAAAGCTACTGTTTTGCAACTAGCATATTACGTACTAACCAAAGAGATGGCTGGTGATATTTATAGCACAAGCATATGCTAACTCAAATTACAGAGCTACCCCCGCTGTAAACTTTTTTCTGCTCTTTCCATGAATCGAAAATAAACTGGTGTTTGAGTTTGATTTGATAGAAAAACTTAAGAAAGCGACCAATAATTCAGTACTCACAGATTTAGCTTATCAAAAGTAATTCAAGTACTTCAAAAAAATTTTAAAAAGCAATAAAAGAATAGGAATTTTGTCATCAACAGCCAAATTTTTTTCTTTAAATAAAGTAAATATTTAAAATTAAAATATTTTCATTGTTGTGAAATATCGGCATTGACCCCTTAAGACATTGTTTGGGAAGTGAGTCCATCATCCTTCATTTCAATAGCTCAAATGAAAAGTGCAAACATTAATCATTCTCGAAATGTATGAAAATAGAATACTTTAGGGCAGAATTAGCTAGTCTGCAACGGCAAGCCCTAGCTAATGGTCACCTTCTAATAGTGTAATAAAGTTTAGGAAGTGGTAGAAGGGCCTAATTGTCCCCTACCGCCACGATGGAACTGTCATGAATCACCCAAATTAAATTACTAGCTGTCACTGTCTTTACTATTTCTCGGTGCCCAAAGGCAAGAAAATGAATGCCATGCATTTACTCGTCGATAGGATATATGCAACTGAGCACTCTTTTCGATTGACATGCATTCAATATTGATTGAGTCCGAAAATGAAAATTGATGGGCATAAGACCTTTCTTGACAGCAGTCAAACACTCAGAAACCAAACTAAAGAAACGTCGGATAAATTCTCAGTTAAGTGAGTTAGGGTGTCTCTATCACGCTGCATGTCCTTTACTCTAACACGATTTCTAAGTTTCATAGCATTCACAAAGAACTATTCTCTCTATTTCATTAAAATTTATAATAGTTAATTTAACACGATATTTTATATAAAAATTAAAATTAAAATATAATAAAAATAAGAAATATATAAATTTCATAATACTTTATGTCAAATCTAAATATATAAAAATAATATATGTGAAGTATATTATTATTTTATAATAAATTATATAATAAAAACTTTCATTTTAAAAAAAAGTGTCAAAATTTTTAAGACAGCCCAAAATAGTAAGTAGATCAATTTTATTGAGACGAATGAAGTATTTAATTATCATTATCGTCAAATTAAAATGAATACTACAAGTTTTACAATAAATATTTAAACTTGTCATTATATATTATTTTACATTTCTACTGCTTTCTCATATATATATTAGATTAAAATATTACATTCACTTTTTAAAGTCCAAACATTGACTCAAATTAATAGACAAAGCCTAAGATCTCATAATTAATCAGGTAAGTAAGACTTTAGATGTGGCTTCCACAACCATATGGCACTTCACTTTTACATTTTCATATGGTTATCTGCTTTAATATCAATTTTTACATTTCTACAATCGATTTGGATATGTAACTTATAGGCCTGGTAACATTCACAAACAATTATTTGGTTACCATTCCCACTAGATCAAAATAGATATATCAAATTCATAATAGATATTTAAATTCATTCTTATTTATCATTTCACACTTCTATCACTTTTTTAAGTAGGATTGAAGTATCATATTCTCACTCACTTGTAAGAAGTTCTATGTTCTTTGATAATATTAAGATTGACAAGAAAAATTATAGCCAAGTTAGTGACAGGTAAGCCTTAATGGCAATGATTGTACCATGCATGTTATTTCTCTTGGAATAATACTCTCACTACAAGAAAGTAGCAAATTGCGACGGATTTTCGCGACGGACTAAATCCGTCGGAAATTTGCAACGGCTCACCGATGAAAAAAGGGTTAAGGGATCTAGTTGACTGGCCTTCGCAAATCCGTCGCAAAATTAGAGATGAATTTGAAACGAAAATTATTTGAGATGGATTTAGAGATTCCGTCACAAATCCCTCACAACAATTGCGAGGGATTTGCGACGGAAATTATTTTTTTAAAAAAATTGAAGCAAAAAATTAAAAAAAAAAATTGCTCTAGCTAATCCGTCACAAACTTAGAGACGGATTTGCGACAGAAATTATTTGATATGGATTTGCGATGGATTTAAAGAGGCCGTTGCAAATCCCTCGCAAATATTATGAGGGATTTGCGACGGAATTCATTTTTTTTAAATGAAGCAAAAAATAAAAAAAAAAATGCTCTAGCTAATCCGTCGCAAAATTAGAGACGAATTTGCAACGGAAATTATTTGAGACAAATTTAAAGAGGCCGTCGCAAATCCCTCGCAAAAACGACGGAATTCCATTTAAAAAAAATGAAGCAAAAAATTAAAAAAAAAAATGTTCTAGCTAATCCGTCACAAAATTAGAGACGGATTTGCAACGAAAATTATTTGCGACGGATTTAAAGAGGCCGTCGCAAATCTCTCGCAATTTGCGATGGCATTCAATTTTTTTATAAAAAAATTAAAGCAAAAAAAAAAAGCTCTAGCTAATCCGTCGCAAAATTAGAGACGGATTTTGCGACGAAAATTATTTAAGACGGATTTGTGACGGATTTAAAGAGGTCGTCGCAAATCCCTCGCAATTTGCGACGGCATTCAATTTAAAAAAAATGAAGCAAAAAATTAAAAAAAAAAAAAAGCTCTAGCTAATCATTCGCAAAATTAGAGACGGATTTTGCGATGGAAATTATTTGAGACAGATTTGCAACGGAATTCAATTTTTTTTCAAAAAAAAATTGAAGCAAAAAAATTAAAAAAGTTGCTCTAGCTAATCCGTCGCAAATTTAGAGACGGATTTGCGACGGAAGTTATTTGAGACGGATTTGCGATAGATTTAATGATTCCATCGCAAACCCCTCGCAAAAGTTGCGACGGATTGGTGTTTTCTTTAAAGTTGCGACGGATTAGTGTTTTCTATAAAATGAAATTTAAAAAAAAATTATCGCTCTAAATACATTTAAAGTTACTTATTAAGGCTTTTTTTGTATAATTTTGTATACTATATACACATGAGTGTTCTTATCATAGAATATGTCTATGATTTTCTTACTAATATTGCTTATTATATAAAATATTCTTACATGTTCTTTATAGATAATTTTCTTAGAGGTAAAATATATATGGTTACTATGATAAGAACAACTTACGTGTTTTATAAGTTGAGTAATAAGGAGTTTCATTAATTACTAAGAGAATTTCATTAATTTTGTGTGTGTGTGTGTGTGTGTGTAAAATATTTTGATTAAAATGGTCAAATATTTTTTAAACATTATGTTTTTTTATCTCTAACTTAATTATTCTTGAAAAAGAATTTATACGAATGTAAAATAGAATATACTATTTTTATATAGAAATATATGTGTGTATTAAAAAATTTTTAAAGATTTGATATATCTTTTTTCTTTTTTTGATAACAATATCAGTGCAATTAACTATATTACCGTAACATTAATTAATAAGAAAATTTCATTAATTATGTGTGTGTGTGTGTGTGTATAATATATATATATTTATATATATTTATATGAATATATATATATATGTGTATATGAATATTTGTGTGTATCTATACATATAAATAAATATTTGTGTGTGTGTGTGTACTTCAATATATATTGTGTGTGTGTGTGTGTGTCTATGTATAAAATATCTCTCTCTCTCTCTCTCTCTCTCTCTCTCTCTATATATATATATATATATATATATATATATATATGTTCATGTATATTTATGATTATGATTGTATATGTGTGTGTGGGTTATATATATTGTGTATGAATTTATGCATATATATATTTATATATATGTAAAAATCATTTAATAAAAAAGATAGGATAATTGATAGTATATAAAATTTTAAAATTATATAAATATACAAAATATTTTTTTATTTTGAATAATATAGTTTTATAGTGAATATAAATATACAAATTTTTGTTGTGTATTTCATGGCTAATCTGTGACTATTTGCCACGAAATCACAAAATTGCTACTAATCCCTGACAAATTCGTGGCATTTTTTTTTTCCAATTTTTTTGGCACAATCTACCCAAAAAAATAATTTTTTTTTCAAACACTTAGAATTTTTTTTTATATAGTTGTTTCAATTGCATCTTATTTCCCCTTCCTCCTTCGACCCTCTCACTACCACCCCCCCGACGCTCCCCCCCAGCTCTCTCTCCCCTCCCCCCAGCTCTCCCCCTCCCGGCTCTCTCCCCTCCCCGTGGCCCTCCCCCTGCTCTCCCCCTTGCACCCCCCCTCCGCGCGGCTCTCCCCCTCCCCCCTTCTTGCCCCCTCCCCACCTTCCGTCGACCCCCCCGACCCCCCTTCTCCATTAATAGAAGAATTGAATCATTTGTGAACTGAAGGTGTTGCTACATATGACATAGCAAAGAAACAAAACTTCCAGATACGTGTTGTACTAATATAGACTATTAATGACTTTCCAGCCTATGGAATGATAAGTGGATGGAGCACAGCTGAAAGATTAGCGTGTCCATATTGTATGGAGAGGTTAAAGTTTTTTCATCTACAACACAGTGGTAAACACTCATGGTTTGACTGCCACCACCGCTTCTTACCCATGGATCACCCATTTCGACAGGATATAACATTATTTAAGAGAGATAAGGGCTTTGATATGTTACAACCTATTCTACGTCCCACTAGGGATGACCTGTGGAGTAGTGTTTGTCAGTATTCGAAAATAACAGAGTCGGGAAGAGAACTTGGGAGATCGGAAGGTAGATATGTAAGACATAATTGGGCTAAACGGAGTATTTTTTGGGATTTGCCGTATTGGCGAACGCATTTTGTTCGTCATAATGTTGACGTAATGCATAATAAAAAGAATGTGTTCGATAATGTCTTCAATATAGTTATGGATGTGAAGGATAAGACTAAAGCCAATTTGAAGGCCTGTCGTGACATTGAAGTATATTGCAATAGGCCAGAACTATATGTGTGTAACGTCGGAGAAGGGAGGATAACAATACCTAAGGCATGTTACACATTAACGGTAGAACAAAAGAAAATATTGCTTGAGTGGTTGAAAGGATTAACTCTTCCAGATGGATACGCATCAAATCTTTGTAGATGTGTTGATTTTAATGAATTGAAGCTGTCGGGCATGAAAAGCCATGATTGCCACATCTTCATGGAAAGATTACTTTCGATTGTCCTTAGAGAATTCATTCCAGCTAATGTTTGGGGAACTTTGACAAAATTAAGTCTGTTTTTTCAGAACATTTGTGCTCCTAAATTGTCTGTATCTCATATGATGAAGTTGGAGCAAGATATACCGTTTCTTCTATGTAAGTTAGAGAAAATTTTTCTTCCAGGTTTTTTCGATGTTATAGAACATCTCTTGGTTCATTTACCTTGCGAAGTAAGGGTTTGTGGTCCTGTACAATATAGATGGATGTATCTTTTTGAGAGGTAATTGTCATATTCCAAATTATGTTGCAATTAGCTGTAGTCATTGCATAATATTTATTTAGTATCGTACTTTGAATTATGCCAGGTTCTTGTTTCATTTAAAGTTAAGGTGAAAAACAAGGCACGAGTAGAAGGGTTAATTTGCAATGCTTATCTTGTTGAGGAAACATCTACATTCTTCTCCTATTATTTTGAGGCATATGTGCGGACAAAACATGTATCCATGGTTCGCAATGATGAAGGTGTAGTCGGGCGAGAAGTAGATGAAGCTTTGTTGTCAATATGCAATATTTATGGGAAGATATTAGGAAAAATTAAAACCCGATTCCTCTCTCATGAAGAATACAAAGTGGCAAGAAATTATATATTACTTAACTGTGAAGAGGTTCAATCATATATTAGGTGAGATGTTTGCCCCTTTGTTGATATTAGAAATAAGATATATTGGTAATTGTGTCATTTTCTTCTCTACAGTGAGTTTACATCTCGTTTACAATCTTCAGTCCCAACCACATCGGAATTAGATGTACAAAGAAGGATAGAAAATGAGTTCGCAGGATGGTTTACAGATTATGTATGCTCTTCAAAAATTAGTTAAATTTTTGTACACGTGAACATATGTTGTTAGTTAATGTATGTCCACCTGAACATTTCACATGCTTTATAGGTGAACGATCTACAAAACCATGTGTCAAATATATGTTTGAAGAATCTTGCTTGGGGACCTTCGAGAAAAGTGAAAACATATAGTAGGTACATTATTAATGGCTATAGATTTCATACCCACGAACACGCCGAAGGAAAGAAAACTGTGAATTCTGGAGTTTGTGTTAAGGGGGGTGAAAAGGACTTAGTAGTGAGTGATTATTATGGGGTTCTTAAAGAGATTATTGAAATTGAGTTTCCTGGTAATCCATCACAAAAAGTTGTACTTTTTAAAGGTGATTGGTTTGATCAAACAACAAATCGCAGTGTGAGAATACATAAGAAGTATAAGATTGTTGATATTAATTGCAAGAGGAGCTATTCAAAATATAATCCGTTTGTGTTAGCTCAACAGGCATCTCAGGTGTACTATGCCTCATATCCAGGATGCAAAAGACCAAGATTCGATTGGTTAGTTGTGTGTAAAGTAAAAGCTCGACATGTGATTGATGTACCTGTGATTGATAAAGCTTACCAAGAAGAGGTGGATATTCACAATGCAATGAGCATTTCCTTAGTTGTTGATCTTGGTCCCTTAACTCATGAATCGGGCACAAGTGATTTGTTGGATGTTCAAGAAAAAGAATTACTTAGGGATACAAATGAACTCGAAGATGAAGATGAAGACAAAGGTAACTAGAATACAGATAAAACGACAGAGATAGAAGAAGAAGAATATATATCAGAGGATGACTCGAGTGATTAAAGTACATTTATTATACGTTCGTGATGTAAAGTTTAAATCACTTATGATTGTTGCTTATATTGTTGATCAATAATCTATGTTAAAATTTCATGTTTTACTAATTTATTGGATGATCAATTATTATATTATTTTTTGTCATTTTTATTGTTTTAAATATAGTTAAGTACGAGTCAATGCTAACTATTTTCTTTTCCACAGGTGTTCTTTGCCTTTCGAGCTCGGTATGCTTCTTTTTTTTTAAAAAAAAATACAGTTAAGTGTTAGGGGAGACTCTAAATATTTTCTTTACCACAGGTGTTCTTTGCTTTTCCAAAGGTATATTTTTTTGTCTAATATATGAACTGAATCCCCGTGAGTGATGGGTAATCACTCCCCGTGAGTGATAGGTGATCACTCCTCTGGGTAATGGGTGATTATCCTTAAGTTAATTGTTGTTGTTGACATTGACTTTTTGTTATAAATGTCTTCTTTGTTAGGATATAAAACCTGTATAAAAACTGTATAAAAGAACACACATTTCATTATCTAATGGCTTTGATCCATTGACAAAGAAAGAATCATGCACTTGCCCTTCAAAATGCTTGGAAAAGGTTAGAGACTTATGTGCAAGAATGAAGCCATTTTGAAATAAAACAAAACCAAAAAACCTTTTCTTTCTCAAGTTGTATAAATGGCCAAGTTTCTATATATTCCAGTTTATCTATTGGCAGTTAATTTTTTGTTATTGAGAATGTGTTCTTTGATACATGTTTTGTTGTACATATTTTGTGTGTTTAATGTGTTGATGATACTTGGAATATGTTTGAATATGGCATTAATGCCTGAAAAATGACCATTTTATAGGAGAGACTATCAAATTTTTTTATAAATTTGCATTTATAACTTGTTCTACATATATATTATAAATATGTTTGAAATTTAAATAATTTTATTTCAAAATTAGGATGTCTGCCCATGGACAGTCTTCTAGAAGTGCTGGAACGGACTAACATACCCATCCTCCTGACACCTCATCACCATCACACGCACGATGCCTCTCCGTACCACGAATGATTTTTGATTTACCTTTGCAATCAAGAGGTGCTTCTCCAGCAGAAGCTTCTACTTTAGCATCACAAGCAGTAGGATCACAGGCCACAGACCACCGACCTGTGATTATTCCTCGAGGAGATAGGTGTATAATTTATAATTATTAATTGATTTTCAATTCAGTATATCTTCTTTAATAATCATATTACTTTCCTTTCTGGTTATATAAAATAGGTTTGCTGGTTCAGATAAATGTGTGAGAGAGATTCAAGGCAAATTCAAGAGACAATTTAATGGTTCGTACGCTACATACTCACATGTCCCGATACATGTTCGGGACATGTGGTTCGACGAGTGGGGAGTATGTTTCTTTTACTTTCTTACAAATTTAATCTCATGTATATGTTATTGAAACTTATATGCTTAGGTGTCATTTGTTGTATTTGCAAACAAATTTACTTTAAACTGTTAATTTAAACTTTAACGACGATGGTTGATATTATTTGCAGAAGTTATTTCGTTGGGCTCCTGAGCATGGTCCCCAGATATGGAGAAATTGGGAAAGGAAGTGTGCAAAAAGGCTTTCCAATACTTTATCGAGGACCCGAAAGAGCACACTGCTAATTCATGTCCAACTTGGATTGATCAAACTAATTGGTCAGAGATGAACAAACATTGGTTGGATCCCAAGTATCAACGAGTCGTGCAGTTTGCAAACGAAAATCGGTCTCATTGCGGTGTCACTCACACAGGAGGTTCTATCTCTTTCATTGAGCACAAGGAACGCATGGTAAATTCAATTTTATTAACTTTTGTATATTTCATAATTGTCAGAATCATGCACTCGCATTCGAAATAATATTCTTTCTATTAATTTAACTGCAGAGGAGAGGCGAAGGGGACACATTTAGCTATCTGGACATGTTCAAAAAACTACATATGTTCCAGAACGGGGAAAGACATGGTCAGTTTGTGGGTGAGCGTCCGTAGAAGATATTGGTAAAAATAATTTATTCTTACATTACTTATTGTAATAGGTCTTCTTTTCATTTTTATAAACTCACGTTATTTCAGTAGGAGGCAAATGTCACCAAGGAGCGCTACTCTCAAATGGAGTCTAGCGGGTCCGTCGACTCCATTGCTATGCCAAATGACAAGGCCATTATCATTGAGGCAGTTGATGGATTCAACAAGGGTCGTGTTTACGGATTGGGATTAGAGGCTACTCGCATTAAGGAGCAGATGCATGTATCTTATCTATTAGGATCATCTTCATCCACTCCTATTGATGTTGACCAGATAGTTGAGACTAAGGTTCAGTAGAGGATTCAGGAGGTTGAGGATCGATGGAGGCATCGAGAGAGGAGTAGCGAGGATAAGTACAAGCATCGTGAGGAGAGGATTAAGAATAATTTTGAACATAAAGTTGCGGGAATCACTTCTTGGATGACAGTTATGTCCGAGAATATGGGGGTTGCTGTGCCATAGCTGTCTTCGGTATTTGAGGACGAGGACATGGATGAGGATGAGGACGAACACGAGGACGAACACAATAATTTATTTGTTTCCCCACCTGATCATCACTCTGGTCCTAGTACTGGGTTTGATGGTCCTCCTGCTCCTCCTTCAGCCAGTGCTCCTAATCCTTTAACTACATGATTGTATTTTGAACATTATTTATCTATTGTGATACTTATGTGTATACACATGTTTGGATTATTGTAGTTTTACTTTATGATTTGGCATATTGTAATTTATTATTGGTTTCAAATTTTTATTTTTTTTATTAGATTTTTTTCACGTTAAAAAACATTACAAATTTGATATTTATGAGAAAAATTGCTTAAATATTTGTCACGGGTTTTCTAAAATTAATTTATTTAAAATTAATTTTGACAAATTCGGTCTTAACTTGCAGCGGATTTGCGACGGATTTTTTTTTTAAATTGTAATTATTCTGTCGCAAATCCGTAGCAACTAGCTACAGATTTGCAACGGCATCTTATACATTTATTTTAATTTTGAAAATAAATAATATTATACAGATTTGCAATGAATTTGCGACGGATATTTTTTCGTTTATTTTAAATATGTAATTACGCCGTCGCAAATTCGTAGCTTTTTGCTATGGATTTGCAACGGAATTATTTTCCATTGTATATTATCCATCGCAAATCCGTAGCAATCTGCAACGGATTTGCGACGGAATTTTTTCATTTTATTTTATCCATGAAAATATTCTGTTGCAAATTCATCGCAACTTGCTACGGTTTTGCGACGGATTTTTTCACAATTTATTTTATTTTTCAATTATGCCGTTGCAAATCCCTCTCACGTTGCGATGCATTTGAGACGGATATTTTTCTTTATTTTTTAATATGTAATTATTTCGCCGCAAATCTGTAGCAATTTGCTATGGATTTGCGACGGATGTTTTTCCATTTTATTTTTATCCATGAAAATATTCCATTACAAATCCGTAGCAAGTGCTACGGATTTGCGATAGATTTTAAAATCTGTCGCAATTCTGTAGCAAAATGTAATTTGGTTGATTTGCAACGGATTTGGCTGTCGCAAATAGCGTTTTTTTTTTTTTTTTTTTGGTAGTGTCTATTGTATGTGGATTTGTCAACTGGTCCCACGGTTCTGGTTGACCAAGTAAATTTAGAATATGCCTTAATTGGCCGATTTCAATCTAACTTCAATGAGAAGAACTGAGTAGGAATTTATCATCTACTTACAATGCAAGTATTAAAAGAGTCATGACTAGTTGAGTTGTATCTTGGAGTGTTGCATGTTATTTCTCTATTTAGTAATGAAATGATCACATTTCTATCGAAAATATTGAGATTAATCAAAATTTATGTGAGAGAGATGTAAAAGATTAATCCTAAGGGACCAAGACTTTCTCCTTTTATGAGCATGTGAGTGCTTATATCTTTGGCCATCGTTCTCGTTAAAATAAATATCTTAAATTAATAATGGTAATTTAGGTTCATTATGATATACTACTTTATACTTTTATCATCTTTTCATATAGGGTTGAGTATCCCTATCATTATCTTTCGAGCAAGAAGTTCACTATGCTTAGAAAATACTGAGATTGAC
This sequence comes from Voacanga thouarsii, assembly GCA_026120185.1. Classification (NCBI taxonomy): domain Eukaryota; kingdom Viridiplantae; phylum Streptophyta; class Magnoliopsida; order Gentianales; family Apocynaceae; genus Voacanga; species Voacanga thouarsii. The sequence goes on from JANUWF010002273.1 coordinate 2,346,919, forward strand.
AAGGAAAATGATAGTCAGTGATAGGTTAGTTTTAATGATGATAATTGTATTATGCATGTTATTTTTGTATTTGGTAATGAAATGATCACATTTCTATCAAAAATAGTAAGATTAATTGAAATTTACGTGGGAAATGGTGTAAAAGATCTATCTCAAAGGATTTAAGACTTTCTACTCTTATGAGTAGGGTTGTCAATCAGGTTATGTGAGTCGAGTTTAGTAAAACTCAAACTCGACCCAAACTAAAAATGAATAGCTCGGCCTACCATAACTCACAGATATCAAGCTCAAGCTCAATTCACTTTAAATTGTGAACTTAGGTTGAATTCGGGCCGAATTTCTCTTAACTTAAAAAAGTTACATTATTATTACATTACAAATCACTTTAAAAAATTATAAAATATTACATAATTATTATCTTACAGTGTGCTTAATTATTTATTTTATATCGTATATTAATAAAATATTTTTATTTAGCTTAAATATGTGTGTGTATATATATATATATATATATATATATATATTGTGATTGATATGAAGTCTTTTCTTTTTGTTTAAATATTTATTTTTATATGATAAACTAATATAATAAGTATATTTATATTAATTATTAAAAATATATTTATTTATTATAATATATGATCGGGCTGAGTTTAGATGGTATGAGCTTAACCAAGTCCGAACTTGACCTGAACTTAATTCGGGCTTAAAAATTGAGCTTGAGCTCGAACTAAACTCGGCCTAATATTACAGGCTAAGTTCAGGCCAGCCCGAACCCGTTAATAGTCCTACTTATGAGGAAATGAGTGCTTATATGGCATGTCAAATCTACTTCATCCATTCTAAATTATCTGTCTTATTTATAATTTAATTTTTATCTCAAATTATCTACTCCTTCCGTCCCTTTTTATCTGTCTATTTTAATTAAGATTTTTATTTCAATTTATCTGCCCTATTGGCAAACTAAGATTATATTAATTGCTATTTTTTCACAAATATCCCTCTTTAATTCAATGAGTATTGTGCACTTGTAGTGGAAAATAGAAGTAAATTAAATATGTTTGCAACACGAAGTTTTGGATTACTCCTTAATAAAGAGAGAGATTCTTTGAGGGTAAAATAAAAAATGTTGATTAATTAATCAAAAATTTTATTTTTCTTGAAATTTGTGAATCGGTTAAAATAGACAGATAAAAGAGGACGGAAATGGTATCTCTTTAGGAAATTAAGATTTAACATTACAAATTTACCCCTATTTAATAGAACTCTATTTTTTAAACATATTAAGTAATTTTTTTCCCAACAAGTTGATTTCATATAAATAACATGAGAGAAATAATTTAAAATATATCAAAATTTGTTATCTTTGAGTTTTGAAATTTTATGGAGTACTCATTCCATTTCAAAATACTTGTTCATGAAACTTTTTTATTTTGTTTCAAAATACTTGTTATGTACATGTTTCTAGAATTAATGATTAGTTTTTTCCTATTTTACCCTCATTTATTCTAAATCAATTGTATAATTTTTCAAAATTCTTCTTTCTTCTTATTTCTTGAGAATTTTTACCAACTAATAACTATTATGTTTTTAATATGGGTAAAATAGAAACTTTATCTAAATTGTTATATTATTTTCAACACTTTTAATCTGTGTGTAAAAGGTTTCATGAACAAATATTTTCGAACGGAGAGAGTAAAATTTTATGAATTAGTACTAAAAATCCAAGTTGACCAAATTTATTTTATGTATTCCGAAGGGGACGTTTTGTTTTGCTGATGTATAGGTTGGCATTGGACGATGAACCAAGGACCGAAACTCCAAAAACATTCTTAACATCTGTAAATGAATAATTGGATTAAGAGGGTAGTTGTGCAATTAAAGCTGTTTTTACTAGCGAATCAATTCGATTAATTCCCAGACCCGAACTCCAAAAACTGATAGAAATTCATGGAACTTCCTCTAAGCATGTTCGTCTACTTTTTTATTGAGGCCTCTGCAATGTGGTCTCTTCGTATTTGCATCTCATGAATGATAAATGAGGCCTAAAGCTACTTGTGAGCATTAATTCCTTCTCTGAATATAAGTGTTTTCTAAGAAAGTGTACCCCATACTCCCAACAGAGGCTTTGAAAGGCTAAGCTAAGAAAATGGGAGTCTGGAGTTCTTCTTCATGACCTCTGCTATGCACATGACTTTTGAATCTGACCCCTTACCCTTACCACTGGGACACATAGTTGGATTTGTTCAGCCCGATTAATTTCGGGTTGAGTCTAAAGTCAATTTGGGTTAAGCAGAATGAAAACTTAAATATTAAACTTTTTTTAAAAAAAGTTTTATTAATAAAAAATTGTAGTCACTGTCCGAAAGCACGCACATAACTCATATATCTTATGAGAGGCTTGAATTTGAGACATTAGTTAAAAATTTAATACTAACCATCTTGGCCAATTTAAGAGATAAACTTAATATACATTCAAGTTAAATATGAGTTTGGAATGCACACATATGATATGAACCCAGACCTAAGTATATATAGAGAATGAAAGTTTATTTAGGGATGTCAATAGTATAATTTTTTTATGGACCTCAATAAGTCATCAATCGATTATGTAATTAATGGAATTTCGAATAAAAGTTTGGTCAGACTTGATTATAATATACAAGTTTCACGATTCAACCACGAAATCTAACTGCAATTAACGGTCTAGAAATCCCTGATCATAATTCCTAGTTGAAACTGCAAACCGTAACTATAGTTAATGATTAAGTTAGGGTTGAAAGTTTTCCCCAACTACCAACTAGTGGTTCAAATGCCTGTTTTTTAATTTTTAAATATATATATTTTCTACTATCACATGTTAGTTTGAGAAACTTCGAAATTTGAAAAAAAAAAAAGGTAAAATATTTCAGTTATTCTTGAACTTTTACAAATTTTGATTTTCATCTTCGAACTTTAAAACGTGTGATTTTAACTTTCGAACTTTTAAAATATCTAAAAAATAACCCTTTCAATAATAAAAATTCAAGTACAATACAAAATTATCAATTTTTAGCTCTCATTCTCCATTTTTTTTATTTCTAAAATATTATTCTTCAATTTTAATCTCGCTCTCTTTTCTTCGAATTTCTTCATTTATCAATAACAATTTTAAGATCTAATTTCAAACCTTTTATACTACTCAATAATCTTGAGATTACTCTTTCGCATTTTTTCGAATCTAACCATACAACAAAAATAACATATTTTGCCCTTTAATAAACAAAACTCAGACATAAAGATGAAGAAGAAAAAAAATCGATTCAGTTATTGATAAATAGTAATTTTCTTGGCATCTCTATAGAAAGGAAAAATAAATTTGAAAGTAGAAGTAAATTATCAAAAAAAAAAAATCTAAAAAAAGAAGTGAGAGACGCGCAAGTCGCCATAGTTTTTCCCTATCATATATAGAAGTTACTTTATAAGAATTAGAAAGATGACACCACATTGTGAGAGTTGAGTGAATAAAAATGCCTATAAAATAGATCATGTGATGAATTTCCGTAAGCACTTAATAGTTTTAATTAATAGAAGAGTTATTTTTTAAATGTTTTAAAAGTTCGAGAGTTAACATCACATATTTTAAAATTCGAAAGTAAAAATCCAAAATTTGTGAAAGTTTAAGGATGGCTAACACATTTTACCAAAAAACAAAAAACCAAAAGGCCACTTAATTTGTGGCCCATTTCAGATGGGCCATTTGAATTAGGTGGCCTTTGCAATATGGCGATTTTGAACTTTTTTTTTAATCTCGTTCTGATTCTTTCTACAAATATTTTTCAAATTCCCTCTCATATTCACTCTTCTCTCAACTCTCTCCCAATTCTCTTCCAATTTTTTGTTCTCTCAATCATCCAAACTTTCTCAATTATTTTAATATTATCACTTTTTTCTTATTTTTAATTTAAAACATCATCCTTATTATAATTATTTTCTTAATTTCATAAAAAAAAATTGTCTCATCCAATTAGTTCCAAGAGTAGAGACGAATTTTTTTTTAAAACTTTATAAATAACCCTAAAAAATTTAAAATTTTTAAGAAGACGCTTTACAATTTTATATTTCGCTCCCCCCTCCCGCCCCCCCTCTCCTCCCAACCCTAAATCCCTAGTTCTGTTCCTATCTAAGAGTAAAGAAAAAATGAATACTAGTTATAATTTAAATTTTTAACCAAAAATATAACTTCATCTGGTTATTAACTGGTCTATAGTTTTGATCTAACTTTTTTTTTCTCCTAATGATACTTTCATTTCCAATATCTTGCAAATGGATAGAAGTTAGTAACGATGAGGTTGAAATTTAACAACTACCTTATATTGATATTCAAAAAAGTATTCGCATTCAAAATGAAATTAACATTGAGATTGAAAACACAATGAATAAAGCGAGTATAAGAGAAGTGGACATGTTTGCTAAACATTTCAGTATTGTAGTGATGTTGTCCTCATGAGTTCGGTTTGAGTCCCAAACAATAGCATAATACCTCTGCTCCTATTTCGTTGTTTTATTTAAATATTATGAAAAGGTAAATAGGAAAGAATTAACTAAAATAATAGTTGTTGAGAATATATTATTTAGTTTTGGATAGTAATTATGTTTTAATAAATATTATCAAAATGTTTTAAATTATAATGCGAAACATGTTCCTCAGACTATCTCACATATACACTTAAAAATTTCTATAGGAATGGTAAGAAATAATTAATTCAAAATTTTGAAAATTTATTTAGTAAAGTTTGTTTATGTAGTGATATTTAGAGTAGTTATTGACAAACTCATTCTTATATGAGCGTCATATATCATTAGATAGATAATAATTGTAATATTTTAAAAAATTATTTACTTATAGGTGTTTTAATAATCCATACTCAATTGAAAATATTTATCAAATGTTAATTATTATTTTAGAAGAATATAATTTGGTGAATAAGATTTTTCCATTTTTTTTATAATGCTAATGCAAATACTATTTTAATTACTAATCTTTAAAATTTTAGTTCTTAAAATTTTAATTAACCCAACTTTTAAGGAAAGATTTGTTCACATGAGGTGTGTGTGTGGGTGGGTGTAGGTGTGGGTGTGTGTATCAATCATATATCATATATCGTATTTTGAACTTGTATATTCAAGATGGTTTAAAAAGTCTTAATATTTTTATTAAATTAATAAAAATTATTTATTCTTCTTTAGGTCTATACTATCAATTAAAAAAGAATCAAGTCGATATAATGGTATAAAATTAAAACAATTTTTAAGAGATATTCCAAATAGATAGAATAAAATATATAAGTTGTTGTATGAATCTTTACTATATAAAGAACTTTTATATACTTTTTTTTTTTTTTTGGCAAATCAAGTTGTGTGGCTGTGAGCCCATGAGCACAACTATGGGTATAGTAGTACCTATAGTCAATTACTTAGCTACCGTCTTCGTTGGGTCAAAATAAATATTTCAAATTAACAATAGATACTTATACTCATTCTTATATAATGTTCACACTTTTTATTCTAATCCCATATGAGATTAGGGTATCACATTTACCCCCCAAACGTTCTCGCTGAGCTCACACTTTGGGGCAAAATCCAAGACTAATCAGGTGGCATGAGATTCTAGAGGTGGCTCACATCGCATACGGTGTAGCATTTAATTCTTATAACGAGGCCTGGTTAAGTGCTCTGAAACCAAATGTCATGCCTTGTACTCGTGGGTTCAGGAGCTTGACTATGGGTTTGGCAGCACTTACAATCAACTACTTGGTCGCCGTTCTCACTAGGCCAAAATAAATATCACAAGTTGACAATAGGTATTTAAGTCCATCCTTAAATACAATTCACACTTCTTATCCCAATCCTATGTAGGATTAGGGTATCGCAATAGAATACTTGCATACTCTAAATATTTTAAAAAATTTTAATGGTGCTATTTATAATTTATCAAATATTTATTATCTAATTTTACATTTAGTTATTCAAGAATGTGTTAATATTAATGATGTTTTAATGAATATTCTAGTGATATTATTTTATCTTCTTGTATTATTGTTGTGAAATCTAAATTATTGAAATATTATTTAGAAATATTTAATATTAATTTAGTTGCTATAATTCTTGATCTATATATTAGAATTGATAGTTTACAAAATTAATTTACTTGTTATTATAACTCTAACTCTAATGATGATGATGATAAAGATGATGATCGCGACGGTACTCGAGATCCTATATCCCTACCTAATATTTCTTATATAATTATTAATATAAATAATATTCTTTGTAAATTATACCATGAGTATTCTATAAGGTATAGTTTAAGTATTCAAATTTCTGAAATTATTGAAATTTTGATATCCGAATCTTCTAAAATTAGTAAAGTAAGACTTCTTATATTAAAAAGTCAAAATGATCAAAATGGTCCTCAAATTTCATAGCAAAATTTGAATTATGTTTACTTTGTACTTTAAAGTAGAATGATATTTGATAAAATATTTGACATTGTTGTAAATATGTTGAATTAGTGGAGGCTCCACTAATTATGGATTTATGTGAATTATTAGGGAATTAGTGGAAGTTCTACTAATTATGGATTTTTATGGATGTCCATCATTTAGTAGAGACATCACTAATTAAGATTAGTGGAAGATGATGTATTTCACTAATTAAGAACTCTATAAATAGAGCTATTCTCTAAGTTTAAAATACACCATCATTTTGTGAAAGAATTGTGAGAAAAAGAAAGAGAGAAGCTTGAAGAAATTCTTGTGCAAAAAATAGTTAGAGTTTTCTTAGTGCGTAGTGTGTAGATTTTATTCTAACATTACTCAAATTTTATAACACGTTATCAGCACGAATCTCTGCCGTTACAAAAGTCAGAAGACTAAAGCACGAGTCTCTACCGTTACACAAGCCAGAAGACAGGTACGCATTTATTAATCTCTATGGCTAACCTGGCTAAACTCGAATTTGTAACCCTTGATATTGCTGAAAAAAATTATATGTCATGGGTTCTCGATGCAAAAATACATCTAAATGTTGAAGGCCTTAGTGAAACTATTCAAGAAAATAATAGTGCATCTGCACAACAAAAGGCCAAAGCTTTTATTTTTATCCGTCGTCATATTAACGAAAATTTGAAAATAGAATATCTTACCGAAAAAGATCCATATGTCCTGTGGGTAAATTTAAAAGAAAGATTTGACCACCTGAAGATGGTCGTACTACCCACTGCACGGTATGAATGGTTGCACCCGAAGTTGCAAGATTTTAAAATTGTGAATAAATATAGCTCTACGATGTATAAAATTACTTCTCAGTTAAAATTATGCGAAGAAAAAGTTACTGATGAAGATATGCAGGAGAAAACATTCTCCACCTTTCATGCCTCGAATATTGTCCTGCAGCAACAATATCGCGAAAAAAGGTATACAAAATTTTTAGATTTAATTACGGCCCTCCTCATTGCAGAGAAAAATAATGAGTTATTATTGAGAAATTATGAAGCCAGACCAACTGACTCAATAGCACTTCCAAAAGTGAATGTTGTTGGCTCCAACAGAAGCCATCGTTATAATCGTGGTCGTAGCCGTGGCCGTGGTTATGGTCATGGACACGCTCGATATTTCTCTTATCACAGTCATAATAAAGTTGTGAGAAATATTGGCTACTTGAAGTGGAACAGAAAAGATAATAAGGGAAAAGAAAAAGAAATGGAAGGAAAGTATGAGGATACATGTTATAGATGTTGTATGAAAGGTCATTGGTCACGTAACTGTTGTACGGCCAAACATTTAGTGGAATTATATCAAGTTTCACTGAAAAAGAACAATAAAAATGTTGAAGCAAATTTTTCTTAACATCCAGTGAATGATGTTGAGGATGATGATATTGATCTTGAAGATCTTAATATCAATATTACCCATATGGATGTATTGGATTTTTTTGAACACTTAGACGGTAGGATAGACCATTTAATTGATGATGGTTGTGTCCAGAAAAATTAATGCCTCACCCTGATATGTTTGACTTTTCATTATATTTTAATAATATTTATGTTTGCATATATATATTTTTTGTTCAGATGGTTGTTGTTAATGATGATGTATGTATTGTTGATAGTGGAACTACACACACCATACTAAAAAATGAGAAATATTTTTCTCACCTCAAAAGTGAAAAAATAAATATTTATACAATAAACGGTAGTACAAATGTGATTGAAGGCTCCAGAAGAGCTATTATATTGTTGCCTGAAGGAATAATAATAACTATTGATAAGGCACTATTTTTCTCAAAATCTAAAAGAAATTTATTGAGTTTTAAAGATATCCGCAAAAATGGGTATCATGTTGAAACAAATGAAGAAAATGGTATTGAATATCTTTATATTACTTAAATTAATTTGGGTAAGAAATCTGTATTAGAAAAGTTGCCGTCTTTTTCTACTAGCTTATATTTTGCAAAAATATGTACAATTGAAATTCATCATATCGTAACCAGAAGTTTACTGATCCTACTACTTTTAGCATTTGGCATGACCAGTTAGGTCATCCAGGATCTACCATGATGAGAAGAATCATTGAGAATACACATGGTCATCAATTGAAAAATAAAAAAATATTGACATCTGAAAAATTCCCATGTGCTGCATGTTTCCTAAGAAAATTAATTGTTAGACCATCACCAGTAAAAGTAGGAGTTGAAAGTCTTACATTTCTTGAACGGATTCACGGAGATAGTTGTGGACCTATTGATCCACCATGTGGACCGTTCAAATATTTTATGGTCTTAATTGATTCATCATCTCGATGGTCACATGTGTATTTATTATCTACTCATAACCTGGCGTTTGCGAGATTACTTGCTCAAATAATTAAATTACGAGCACAATTTTCTGACCATCACATTAAAAATATCCGTTTCGATAATACTGGTGAATTTTCATCACATGCTTTTGATACATATTGCATGTCAATTGGGATTAATATTGAACATCCTGTAGCCCATGTTCATACACAAAATGGTCTTACTGAATCTTTTATTAAAAGATTACAATTAATTGTTAAACCATTATTAATGAAAATAAATCTCCCAACATCTGCCTGGGGACATGCTATTTTACATGCTGCAGCACTTGTACGTATAAGGCCAACTAGTTATCATAAATTCTCTCATTTGCAATTGGCTTTTGGTTCAGAACCAAATATTGCTCATTTAAGAATTTTTGGGTGTGCTGTATATGTTTTAATTGCACCAAATCAACGTACAAAGATGGGTCCTCAAAGAAGAAAGGGGATATACGTTGGATATGATTCTTCCTCTATTATCAGGTATGTTAAACTCCTAATAGGAGATGTATTCACAATAAGATTTGCTTATTGTCATTTTGATGAATCATTATTTCCTAAATTAGGGGAAGAACATAAACAGTATAAGAAAGATCTTACTTGGACAACATCATTAAATTATTTTAATCCACGCACAAGCGCATGTGAATTTGAAGTTCAAAAGATAATTCATTTGCAAAGCATTGCAAATCAAATGCTAGACGCTCTTGTTAACTTCAGAAGAGTTACAAAATCGCATATTCCAGCTATAAATACTCCTATTCGAATTGAAGTTCCAGTAGAACAAAAGATTATACATATAACTGCTGAGTCAAAAGCACGCCAGAAGCGTGGTCGACCTCTTGGTTCTAAAGATAAAAATCCTCAAAATAAAAGAGGATTAAATGATCCAGAAGATCATATAGAAGAAAAGAATGATAAAGACCAAGAGAAAACTGATGACAAAGAACCAGAAGTTGATGAAAGTAACACTGAAATTTCTATTAATTATACCACTCTGGTAGAAGTTGGAATCGGATAGAAATAATTATTGATAATATGTTTGCATATAATATATCTATTGATGTTATACAGGATAGTGATGATCCTGAACCAATATCAGTTGATGAATGTCGGCAAAGAAAAGATTGGCTACAATGGAAATATGTAATTCAATTGGAGTTAAATGCACTGACAAAACGTGAAGTCTTTGGACCTACAGTCCAAATACCAGAAGGTGTAAAACCTGTTGATTACAAATGGATATTTGTGCGAAAGCGTAATGAAAATAATGAAATCGTACGCTATAAAGCATGGTTAGTAGCCCAAGATTTTTCACAAAGACTAGGTATTGATTATGATAAAACTTATTCTCCTATTGTCGATGCTATTACACTCTGATATCTTATCAGTTTGGCAGTACATGAAAAGATAGATATGCGTCTATTAGATATTATCACTGCTTACTTGTATGGAAATTTAGAAAATGATGTTTACATGAAAATCCTCGAAAGATTTCATATGCCTGAAGCATATAAACATTATCCTCGTGAAAATTACTCCATCAAGTTGCAAAAATCATTATATGGCTTGAAGCAATCTGGGCGCATGTGGTTCAATCGTCTTAGTGAATATTTATTGAAAGCGAGATTTAAAAATGACCAGGTATGTCCATGTGTTTTTATTAAGAAATCGGATTCTAAATTTTTGATATTTGCTATATATATTGACGATATTAATCTTATTGGAACTCCTGAAGAGCTCCAAGAAACAATTGATTATTTAAAAAGAGAATTCGAAATCAAAGATTTTGGTAAAACTAAATTTTGCCTTGGTTTACAAATTGAACATTTGGAAAGTAGAACATTTATTCATCAATCAATATATACAGCAAAAGTTCTAAAAAAATTTTACATGGACAAAGCACATCCATTGAGTATTCCAATGATCGTCCGGTCATTAAATGTGAATAAAGATCATTTCCGACCTCAAGAAGATGATGAAGAACTCCTTGGTCCTGAAGTACCATATCTCAATGCAATTGGTGCATTGATGTATCTTACTAATAATACACGACTTGATATTGCCTTTACTGTCAATTTATTAGCAAGGTTTAGTTCTTCACCAACACGACAACATTAGAATGGAATTAAACAAGTTCTTCGATATTTCCAAGGTACAATAGATCTTAGATTATTTTATTCAAATAAAATCAACTCAACATTGATAGGTTATCCAGATGTTAGTTGTTTATCTGATCCACATAAAGCACGTTCTCAAACGGGTTATCTATTTACATGTGGAAATACTGCTATAGCATGACGTTCTACAAACAATTTATAGCAGCTATTTCTTTAAATCATGCTGAAATTATAGCTATTCATGAAGTAAGTCGAGAATGTGTATGGTTAAGATCAATGATTCATTATATCCGAGAAAGTTGTGGATTATCATCTATCAGAGATATTCCAACTCCTCTTTATGAAGACAATACAACTTGTATAGCTCAATTACGAGGAGGATATATTAAAGAAGATCGGACAAAATGTATTTTACCAAAATTCTTCTTTACTCATGATTTCCAGAAGAAATGTGAAATTGATGTGCTACAAATTTGGTCATGTGACAACCTCGCAGATATTTTCACGAAGACTTTACCAACTGCAACATTTGAGAAGTTGAGATATAAAATTGGCATGCATTGGTTCAAAGATTTTAAGGAATCATCTCATCGGGGGGAGTAATAAACAGACATATAGAATAGTGTACTCTTTTTCCTTTACTAGATTTTTTTTCCCATTGGGTTTTTATCTAGTAAGATTTTAACGAGACATATTCTTTATGTAATGGATGGACATCCAATGGGGAGTGTTGTAAATATGTTGAATTAGTGGAGGCTCCACTAATTAGTAAAAGCTCCACTAATTATGGATTTATGTGAATTATTAGGGAATTAGTAAAAGCTCCACTGATTATGGATTTTTATGGATGCCCACCATTTAGTGGAGATATCACTAATTAAGATTAGTGGAAGATGATATATTCCACTAATCAAGAACTCTATAAATAGAGTTATTCTCTAAACTTGAAATACACCATCATTTTGTGAAAGAATTGTGAGAAAAAGAAAGAGAGAAGTTTGAAGAAATTCTTGTGCAAAAAATAGTTAGAGTTTTCTTAATGTATAATGTGTAGATTTTATTCTAACACTACCTAAATTTTATAACAGATATCTTTAAATGATGGAGTGAAAATGAGAATAATTTTCTCATTCTAGTATTAGTGATGTGTGCCCGAGGCCTCCATATACATTGGGCTTTCCTAATTTAAGGATTTTATTTTAGTAATTGGGCTTGTGGCCTATGACTGTTGGGGGTTAATTGCTATTAGTCGTGGACTTACTAGCAATTCTCGCTTCAATTAGGGTTTTCTCAATTTCATAACCATATGTCAATTACGAGACATTACTGAATGCTTATTATCGTTTCAACAACTGCACAGATAGAAGGGAGAAACGACATAATCCGAATATTCACAAATAATTAGTCTAATTATAAAAATTACGCATATTAAAAAATTATAGAATTTTATAATAAAAATAATTAAAATATCCACTATACCATTTAAAATATTTTTATTATCTTTCTCATCTTATTAATTTGAATTTCACCACTTCTTTAATTATATCACTCTAATAATTATATGTCTCTCTCTTCTTACCTATGTTATTTGTCGGCCTCTTGTCACTCTTTATTTTAGAATATTCTTTTCACTCATATCATTTTATTAAATTACACTTTTGACTATTTTTATAAAATAACGTAATTTTATTGTTGATTAAAATAACTTTAATATGGATAATTGTAATACTGACTAATTGATAAAAAAATGTGCTAAGGGTAAAATTAAAAAAAAAATTAAATACAACATACATTTAAGAAATAGACAGTTATTTTTAGGCAAATTAAAAAAATTAGATCAATTATTTATGAACGGAGGGAGTAGAAGACAAGACGGATAAGAGATTTGGATAGGAGGTTCAAAACCAAGGTGAGTTTTGGTTTAATTGTTCCTTAGGTGGATTTTCTGATGTTTTTAAGAATGTAGTTTCTATTGTGGGAAGAATTATGGTACGATTCGTTTTGGAGGGATTAATTCATGTCTGTAATTCTAATTTTAGTCCAGAAATTTGAGTTATTAGAGATTCTTGAAAGCATGGTAGGATTGTAGGTTATTAGAATTTTGTTGAAATTTATGTTTGGTCTATGCTATATCCGACAACAACCAGTGCTGTCTCCTTCAGCTTAAGTGGTACCGCTTCCTCTCAGAACTTCTTGCTATTGAGATTTTTTGATCAACCAACTCTCCTTGCTTCAACCCTAACGGTGCTACTTCATCTTAATAGTTTTCTGTGTTGGTCGAGGTCACCTCAAGCAGCATCGTTTCCCTTGAAATAGGCAATGCCTCTCCCTTCTTCAATTAGAATTTTTTTTATTTGAACACTGTCTTTCCACCTTTGCTTTTCGCTAACTTTTCATTTTGCCAATTATGGAGAGAATTCAATACTAAGAGTCACTTGTTTTTAAAATGGAAACGATTTTTTGATAAATGACTCTTGGATGAGTATTTCTTTTGTGGCTTAAATCTTTAAAAACTAATAATTATGTAATACGCTCAATCTTAGATGAGCCATTTTTCTTACTAAACATTTTATAGGCTCTCAGTTAGAAGGTGATGAATTGGAAGAATCATTTGATGGAGATCTTAAGTGATTGGAATATTTGAGGCTTTAGTTTGTGTACTTGGGACATATTAGATTTTCTTTGAGTACCAATTCATGTATTTAATGTTTCTTGAGTTGTGAATATTGATAAATTTTAATGTTTTAAAACTTTGTTTTGTACTTTGGAGATTTTGTGCTTTGGAGATTTTGTGCTTATATTCCCATTAATGTAAGTTCTTAATGTATTAGTCATATGGATGAAGTTTGATATGTTCAAGGTTCAACATTCTATTTTGGTGTATTGTTATGTCATCCTCGAATGCAAGGCTTGACAAATGGCTAAGGTCATTGGTGTTACTCCAATTTCAACTGTTATAGTAGAACAAATTTTTAATGTTAAAAGAAATATTTTTAGTGAAACTTACTAACTCCTGAAGTTCAATTATGTATAGATGGTTGGATTGAGATCGAATATCATGAATAAGAAAATATGGATACTGAAAGAATTACAAGCACCGTAGTGATGATCATCAAGGCTGAAGTATGAAAGAATTAAAAGTTGAGAGAATTACGAGAAAATTGATTCTTTTACATCTTAAGAATATACGTAAATAGTTTAATTTAAAAAATTAAAATTAAATTCAATTCTTTATATACATATATATTTATATATATTAGTTATTTTTATCATTTTTACTTAAAATTTTAAAAATACAAAAAAATAAAAAGCTAATTATCTATTGGAAGGTTGACCAACCTCAACTTTAATTACCAATTACCAATTTGATTCAATCGTGCGAACCAACCTATTAGGTTAAAGTTGATCATTTTAGTCGATCATCAATTGGTTGTTGGGAACCGTCAAATGTCGATTTTCCAATTGTAGTCTGGTCTGGATTTGGTTTTGTTTAGATCACAACCGATATCCATATCATTAGAAATTAGTAAAAGACTATCGACCACATATATTATCAAGCTTTTTGGGACCGGACCGGACGATCGGACCGGGAACCGGTCCCTCGAACGGTCCGGCTCTTGTGTTTAAACCGGACAGCTCAAAAACCGCACTAAGTAGTGCAAACCGGATTAGACCGGACGGTCCAACCGGTTAGACCGTGAACCGACCGGTTCGTATTTGAATCGGCCGGTCTGATCTTTAAAAAAAAATTATCACTCAAGACATTTTCCAGAAAAACAAGAGTGGAAGAAAAGGAAAAAAACTCGACATGAAAAGGAAAATACTCGTTTCTCTGACTCAGAGAGGGACTACCTCGGCACTTGAACCAATGGAAAGGGGGAGGTGACCCTCACCCCCAACACAAGGCCACAGCTCTCGCAGCCCCCTCCCCCACCCGCCGCATGCCTCAACTTCTCCGCCATTCTTCTCTATCCTCAAAGTAGTCTTTACAGAATGAGGCACAAGCTATCAGGCCCCCCTTCTTCTTCGCCATAAAGAAAGATTCACATACACAAATACAAGTGTATTCACAGAAATCGAAGGACTTTTTTACTCGGGCAGAAGACCCCCACCGCTGATGACAAGTATTTGCAGAAGGAAAGAAGAATCTTGGGGTATTATGGTCATGGCAGGCAGTGGGTGTTACCTGGTGCATGAGCAGGAAGAGTGAGGCCCCTTTGTTCTTTCTCCCATGGAGGTTGTCTGAGTTCTGAACAGTGTGAGTTGTGGCCTATGTTAGTAGTCTGCCGAAAAGGTGAAATTCATCTATGGAGTTGTGGGATGCTTCCGGGCCTGTTGTGGCCAAACGGAGTGGGGACGGGACCTATATGAGCACTTTGCATTCAAAGAATTTTGGGACCTTTGGCACCTAGAAATTGCATCCGCGGGCCTCCTATGCGTACCGTGCTTAAAACAAGTCTATGCACAAATTCAAAATTTGTGAGATTCAAAAATAATTATAATATTATCGATCCAACATGATATTTAAATTAGTGGATTAGGTAAATAATTATATTTTTAAATTTTAAATTATTATCGATTTAATTACGATGGGACCATTAAATTGTGAACTAATAACTTTTTCGGTTCGATGACCGATCTGATTCGAAAACATTGTATATGATTTAAATTGAAGGAGATTATTTGTGTATTTTTATTTTTTTAGTAAAAAAATTATTAATATTTTAATACTTATTCAGTCAATATCGATAAAAATCAATAATATCCGAAGTGGTAAGATAATAAGCATTACAGTCGTAAGGTAATTGAGAATGATAATATGATAAATGATACAATTATCTTACTGTCGCTATTCATAGGTTTCTTTTTATAGTTATACTAATTATATTATACTCCGTAAAAAGCAACATAAACACCATATACGTTACCGCGCTTGCTGCATTATAAAGAATGCTGTGCGAAGAATTTTTAGACTAACATATGCATTTCGAGATTAGTCAAAATTGAAAAGCCATCATAAATAAGTAGTAATTACTTTAAAACACAATCCATTCCAACAAAACTAGCTTCATTTTCTTTTTTTTTTTTTTGTCTCATCTGTTTTCTTTTTCAAAAGATAATTAATTTAATAATTTCTTAATTTGCTCTTAATATCAACAAATACTACATTAATGGTACCATTATTAATTGTTTTAGTTAAAAGAATGGAAATCATGGTAAAAAGGAATTAGAACTATATAGTTAGAATATATACTCCATCTTCCATATACCCTTGCATTAAAATTTTTTTACCACAAGTTTTGTGGCTTTAATAGAGTAAATGAGTCATTTAGTATTAATATAGGGATATATGAGTAAAATACTACAAAAAATTATTGCATTAATTGTATTAACTATATTTCTTAATTTGTATAAAAATATGAGTAGATCTATATGTGCCAAAAAAAATTTAAATTAATAATGTTACAATGCTATCCTATAAGAATATTTTTCAATTGAGAACAACTAAAATAAAAGGCAAAAAATATTGTTGCAGATAATTCTCGAATTCCTTTTATTAATAAAATAATAGAAAATTGTTCTGTTGATAGGCCAACTACCCGGAAGGAGTTTAAAATAATAATAATAATAATAATTGACCAAAGTTAATTAATTATTTTTTTAATGCTTATTGGGCAAAAGAGTATTACTAATCGAACAAAACAAGCCTATTAAAATGGTTCAAGGCCCGCTTTTGGGATATCAAGAATCTAGCGGGCCTTGAGCTGATTTTACTTCGTTTCCCACATAGCCTCCACATTCTCTTCGGGCAATTCCATGACAAGCCCAAAACTCAAGGCTTTCAACACTATGGATAAGACTTGATGTAGGCAAATGAACCTTAGTCATTTTAATTAGTAAGGAGGAATATTAATTAATCAAACACCACCTTGACTCTACTTATGCATATGCTCGTACTTCAATAAATTGCTAAAATTAGAAAGACAAACTTGGCTATGAGAATATTGGCTCTTTTACCATGTAATAGCTTGCCCATTATTTAATTGAATATAAAATATTTCTTTTTTTTTTCAAATTTAAACTAATCATAGAAAAACGTAGAGGAGCAAGGGTAATTTTGCATAACGAAAAATGTTCAAAGAATTCATATTCAAGTGCGACAATCATTTCCTTAAAATATTGTCACTGTTATGAATTATTGAAATCTCCATTAATTAGTGGAGGCTCCACTAATTATGAATTTATGTGAATTATTATAGAAGATTTTTATGGATGTCCACCATTTAGTGGAGACACCACTAATTGAGATTAGTAGAAGATGATGTATGTCATGATGTATTTCACTAATTAGAGCTCTATAAATAGAGCTATTCTCTAAGCTTGTAAGACACCATTATTTTGTGAAAGAAAGATTAATGAAAGAAATATTAGAGAAAGAATTGTGAGAGAAAGAAAGAGAGAAGTTTGAAGAGAAATTCTTGTGCAAAGAATAGTTAGAATTTTCTTAGTGTGTAGTGTGTAGATTTTATTCTAACACTACCCTAATTTTATAACACGTTATCAACACGAGTCTCTGCCGTTATTAAAGCCAGAAGTCAGGTACGCATTTATTGATCTCTATGGCTAACCTCG
This sequence comes from Voacanga thouarsii, assembly GCA_026120185.1. NCBI lineage: Eukaryota > Viridiplantae > Streptophyta > Magnoliopsida > Gentianales > Apocynaceae > Voacanga > Voacanga thouarsii. The sequence goes on from JANUWF010002273.1 coordinate 2,364,551, forward strand.
CTAAACTCGAATTTGTAGCCCTTGATATTTCTGGAAAAAATTATATGTCATGGGTTCTCGATACAGAAACGCATCTAAATGTTGAAGGCCTTAGTAAAACTATTCAAGCAAATAATAGTGCATCTGCACAACACAAGGCTAAAGCTTTGATTTTTATTCGTCGTCATCTCGATGAAAATTTGAAAATGGAATATCTTACCGAAAAAGATCCATATGGCCTGTGAGTAAATTTAAAAGAAAGATTTGATCACCCGAAGATGGTCGTACTACCCACTGCACGGTATGAATGGTTGCACCTGAGGTTGCAAGATTTTAAAACCGTGAATGAATATAGCTCCGCAATGTATAAAATTACATCTCAATTAAAATTATGCGGAGAAAAAGTGACTGATGAAGATATGTTGGAGAAGACTCCACCTTTCATGCCTCGAATATTGTCCTGCAGCAACAATATCGAGAAAAGGGGTATACAAAATCTACAGATTTAATTACTACCATCCTCATTGCAGAGAAAAATAATGAGTTATTATTGAGAAATCATGAAGCCAGACCAACTGGCTCAACAGCACTCCCAGAAGTGAATGCTGTTGGCTCCAGCAGAAGCCATCGTTATAGTCGTGGTCGTGGCCATGGCCGTGGCCGTGGTCGTGGTTATGGTCGTAGACACGCTCGATATTTCCCTTATCACAATCATAATCAAACTGTGAGAAATACTGGCCACCTGAAGTGGAACAGAAAAGATCATAAGGGAAAAGAAAAAGAAATTGAAGAAAAGCATGAGGATATATGTTATAGATGTGGCATGAAAGGTCATTGGTCACGAAACTGTCGTACGGCTAAGCATTTAGTTGAATTGTATCAAGCTTCATTGAAAAATAAAAATGTAGAAGCAAATTTTTCTCAACATCCAATAAATAATGCTGAGGATGATGATATTGATCTTGAAGATCTTAATATCAATATTACCCATATGGACGTATCGGATTTTTTTGAACACCCAGACGGTAGGATAGACCATTTAATTGGTGATGGCAGTGTCCAGAAGAACTAAAGCCTCACCCTGATATTTTTGTATTTTCATTTTCATTCTATTTTAATAATATTTACGTTTGCATATATATATTTGTGTTCAGATGGCTGTTGTTAATGATGATGTATGCATTATTGATAGTGGAACTACACACACCATACTAAAAAATGAGAAATATTTTTCTGATCTCAAAATGAGAGAAATAAATATTTATACGATAAACGGTAGTGCAAATGTGATTGAGGGCTCCGGAAGAGCTAGTATATTGTTGCCTAAAGGAACAACAATTATTATTGATAAGGCACTATTTTCCTCAAAATCCAGAAGAAATTTATTGAGTTTTAAAGATATCCGCAGAAATGGGTATCATGTTGAAACAATTGAGGAAAATAGGATTGAGCATCTTTTTATTACTCAAATGCATTTGGGTAAGAAATCTGTATTAGAAAAACTGTTGTCTTTTTCTACTGGCCTATATTTTGTAAAAATACGTACAATTGAAATTCATCATCTAGTAAATCAGAAGTTTACTGATCCTATTACTTTTAGCATTTGGCATGACCGGTTAGGTCATCCGGGATCTACCATGATGAGAAGAATCATTGAGAATATACATGGTCATCCTTTAAAAAATAAAAGGATATTAACATCAGAAAAATTCGCATGTACTTGCATGTTCCCTAGGAAAATTAATTGTTAAACCATCACCGATAAAAGTAGGAGTCGAAAGTCCTACATTTCTCGAACGGATTCACGGAGATATTTGTGGACCTATTGATCCACCATGTGGACCGTTCAAATATTTTATTGTCTTAATTGATGCATCATCCCGATGGTCATATGTATGTTTATTATCTACTCGCAACCTGGCGTTTGCGAGATTACTTGCTCAAATAATTAAATTACGAGCACAATTTCCTGACCATCACATTAAAAATATCCGTTTGGATAATGCTGGTGAATTTTCATCACATGCTTTTGATGCATATTGCATGTCAATTGGGATTAATGTTGAACATCCTGTAGCTCATGTTCACACACAAAATAGTCTTGCTGAATCTTTGATTAAACGATTACAATTAATTACTAGACCATTATTAATGAAAACAAATCTCCCAACATCTGCCTGGGGACATGCTATTCTACATGCTACAACACTTGTACGTATAAGACCAGCTAGTTATCATAAATTCTCTCCTTTGCAATTGGCTTTTGGGTCAGAATCAAATATTACTCATTTAAGAATTTTTGGGTGTGCTGTACATATTCCAATTGCACCAAACCAACGTACAAAGATGGGTCCTCAAAGAAGAAAGGGGATATACGTTGGATATGATTCTCTCTCTATTATCAGGTATGTTGAACCCCGACAGGAGATGTATTCACAACAAGATTTGCTGATTGTCATTTTGATGAATCATTATTCCCTAAATTAGGGGGAGAACCAAAACAGCATAAAAAGGATCTTGCTTGGAAAACATCATTAAATTATCTTGATCCGCGCACAAGCGCATGTGAACTTGAAGTTCAAAAGATAATTCATTTGCAAAGCATTGCAAATCAAATGCCAGACGCTTTTGTTGACTCTAGAAGAGTTACAAAATCGCATATTCCAGCTATAAATGCTCCTATTCGAATTGAAGTTCCAATGAGAACAAAATATTATACCTATAGCTGCTTGAGTAAAAAACACGCCGAAGCGTGGTCGACTTCTTGGTTCTAAAGATAAAAATCCTCGAAAGAAAAGAGGATTAAATGATCCGAAGATCATATTGAAGAAAAGAATGATAAAGACCAAGAGAGAACTGATGACAAAGAACCAGAAGTTGATGAAAGTAACACTGAAATTTCTATCAATTATACCACTTCCGATAAAAGTTGGAATCAGATAGAAACTGTTATTGATAATATATTTGCATACAATATATCTCTTGATGTTACACAGGATAATGATGATCCTGAACCAATATCAATTGATGAATGTCAGTATAGAAAAGATTGGCTGCAATGGAAAGATGCGATTCAATCGGAGTTAAATGCACTGACACAACGTGAAGTCTTCGAACCTGCAGTCCGAACACCAGAAGGTGTAAAACCTGTTGGCTACAAATGGATATTTGTTGCTAAAGCGCAATGAAAAGAATGAAATCGTTTGATATAAAGCGCGATTAGTAGCCCAAGGTTTTTCACAAAGACCAGGTATTGATTATGATGAAACTTATTCTCCTGTTGTTGATGCTATTACACTCCGATATCTTATCAGTTTGGCAGTACATGAAAAGATAGATATGCGCCTATTAGATGTTGTCACCACTTACTTGTATGGAAATTTAGAAAATGATGTTTACATGAAAATCCCCGAAGGATTTCATATGCCTGAAGTATATAAACATTATCCTCGTGAAAATTACTCCATCAAGTTGCAAAAATCATTATATGGCCTGAAGCAATCTGGGCGCATGTGGTTCACACGTCTTAGTGAATATTTATTGAAAGCGAGATTTAAAATGACCAGGTATGTCCATGCATTTTTATTAAGAAATCTGGTTCTAAATTTGTGATATTAGCTATATATCTTGATGATTTTAATCTTATTGGAACTCTTGAAGAGCTCTAAGAAACAATTGATTATTCGACATCAAGGATGGTCGTAAAATTATACTTTGCCTTGGTTTACAAAATTGAACATTTGGCAAGTAGAACATTTATTCAACATATATAGCAAAAGTTCTAAAAAGATTTGACATGGACAAAGCACATCCATTGAGTATTCCATTGATCGTCCGGTCCTTTTTGACCTCAAGAAGATATTGAAGAACTTTTTGGTCCTGAAGTACCATATCTCAGTGCAATTGGTGCATTGATGTATCTTGCTAATAATACACGACCTGATATTGCTTTTGCTGTCAATTTATTAGCAAGATTTAGTTCTTCACCAACACGACGACATTGGAATGGAATTAAACAAGTCATTCGATATCTCCAAGGTACAATTGATCTCGGATTATTTTATTCAAATAAAATCAGTCCAACATTGATAGGTTATGCGAGATCTTTGGTTATTTATCTGATCCACATAAAGCACGTTCTCAAACGAGCTATCTATTTACATGTGGAAATACTGTTATATCATGGCATTCTACGAAACAATCTATAGCAGCTACTTCTTCAAATCATGCTGAAATTATAGCCATTCATGAAGCAAGTCGAGAATGTGTATGGCTAAGATCCATGATTCATTATATCCGAGAAAATTGTGGATTATCATCAATCAAAGATATTCCAACTCCTCTTTATGAAGACAATGCAGCTTGCATAGCTCAATTACGAGGAGGATATATTAAAGGAGATCGGACAAAACATATTTCACCAAAATTCTTCTTTACTCATGAACTCCAGAAGAAATGTGAAATTGATGTGCTACAAATTCGGTCATGTGACAACCTCGCAGATATTTTCACGAAGACTTTACCGACTGCAACATTTGAAAAGTTGAGATATAAAATCGGTATGCGTCGGTTTAAAAGGAATCATCTCATCAGGGGGAGTAATAAACAGACATATAGAATAGTGTACTCTTTTTCCTTCACTAAATTTTTTTTCCCACTGGGTTTTTATCTAGTAAGGTTTTAACGAGGCATATTCTTTATGTAATGGATAGACATCCAAGGGGGAGTGTTATGAATTATTGGAATTTCCATTAATTAGTGGAGGCTCCACTAATTATGGATTTATGTGAATTATTATAGAAGATTTTTATGGATGTCCACCATTTAGTGGAGACACTACTAATTGAGATTAGTGGAAGATGATGTATGCCATGATGTATTCCACTAATTAGAGTTTTATAAATATAGCTATTCTTTAAGCTTGTAAGACACCATTATTTTGTGAAAGAAAGATTAGAGAAAGAAAGAGAGAAGTTTGAAGAGAAATTCTTGTGCAAAGAATAGTTAAAATTTTCTTAGTGTGTAGTGTGTAGATTTTATTCTAACATTACCCTAATTTTATAACAGTCACATAATATTACATTATTCTTTATGCAGTTTCAATCCTATTTCTTAACTAGGAAGAAGCTTTCGGTAATAATTGAGTCTGCGGGGAAATGGAAAGGTTAATTGCTTGGAATATCTTTAATTGGAAAGCCATTTGAATAATTCACGTGAAGTGGACACAACTAATATTAAACTTACTTCATTTCGTTTAATGGAAGTGAAAACATTACTGTACAATATATGTGAATCAAGGTGTGTGCATACCAAAAATAGATTTATATGTACGGGTTAAACGAAATCAACTTTGAATATATAGTCTACTGAAAAAGGAAATATTTAAATATAATGAGATTTGTAGAGTATGCATTATTTATAAGATCTATTCCACTAATACATTTATAATCTACGAATTTTACTTGTTATTCATTAAGAGTTGAAAGTTAGAATCAACATTCTAGTTTACTAATAATAAATATAGCACACACATATATATAAAGACCCCCCCCCCCCCCTCCCCCTCCCGCTTGCGAAGACTTATTTCAACAAACAAATATCCTTGTCCAATTTACATCCCTTCAGTCTATAAATTGTATTATACTTTCTTTATTTAGAATTGAATGTTTTATTTTGATTTACTATAAGATTTTAGAAAAGTATTTGAGGAGATGTATAAGAATCTATGCAGCGGGTGCATTCCTATGGCCTAATCAACTTTAGAACGCCCTACTTTATCAAGTTCTTATTAAAAAAATTCTACATTTAGATTTTAGAAAACTTCTGGTAAGACTATTGTTAAAATTCAAGATGCCACATCAGCACCCAGTTCAGCTGATACATCAGCTTCCACAACTCTATATCTTTTGATCTCGTTTGATATCAGATATCAAATTTTCTTTTGCCGCCAAATTGTCAGAAGCTAATGTAGATTCCAGATGGTTTCTTTGCCAACTATTAATTATTGGGATTCAATATAGTTCATTGTTATTCAATTTCGTGTATATATATACAATTGTATTGGTTCTTTTGGAAATAATAAAAAGGAAGTTTTTCTCTTCAAATTTGCTCTCTGCTCTTCTTTTGCTCTTCGACTATAGCTTTTCTAAATTCAGAATTTAGTTCCTCATTTTCAATATGGTATCAGAGAAATATATTTGGTGATCGAGTACTGGTAAAGATGAGAAGATAAGTTTTGAATTATCAAATTCATTAGGTAATCATCAAACTTCTCCAATTTGTTATGCATTTTTTGATTGTGAGATTTTATATGATCTGATTGTGTAGCTATGGCTAATCAAGAAATAACTGTTTCTAATCCCTTTTATTTGCATACAAGTGAAAATCCCTCTCTAATTCTAGTTCAACCTTCTATATAAATGAGAGAAACTATCATTAGTGGTGTAAAGTAATGAGGATAACTTTGATTTCTAAAAACAAGTTAAGATTTGTCGATGGTACCATCAAATCACTCAGTCGTGTACACAATTCTTATGAAGCTTGGGAACAATGTAACAATATGGTTTTATCATGGCTTTTAAACTCAGTTTCATCCCCTATAGCTCAAAGTGTTATTTGGATGGATATTGTTGAGTTTTTCTCAATCCCACATGGGATAATTTAAAGAAGAGTAAGGAAGGCTTTCCTTATAAATAGGTTAGTATTGTTTTGGGGAGAGTGTACCAACTCATTGAGCTTAGTAAATTGGGAGATTTTTGAGCCTTGAGTTATTTTGTGAGGGTTTGTAATTTTTTCCGTCCAAAAATTAGAGACCGAACCATGTTAAATGTTCGTATTGTGTTTTATTTATTTATTTATTTTCCTCTTTTCTATATATTTGTGTGTTGCTTCCGTTACCCATCCCAACAAATACAACCTACAAGGTTTGGAATGATCTGTGATCTGTGTGAACGGTTTTCACAAGGGGATTCTTTCAGAATTTCAGATCTTCAAGAAGATATATATTGTTGGAATATATGCTCTCTAGACTAATTTTCTGATATAATTTATTAATAAAAAATTTTATTCTCAAAATTTGTTTGTAAATTTACATTTTATTTGTGCATGATTTACGTTTGGAAAGGACCCATTGTGTTTAAGTAAGTGATCCATGTGAATGGTGGTCTTTCACAATAAGGTATGGATCACGGGTCAATTAACACATAAATGTTTGTTCTTAATCGATTGATAAGAATGGAAATCTCATCGTGTATATGTTATTATGTTATGAATTGCAAATGGGGAATGACTTACCTTTAGCCAGTGAGTAGCCCACTCACTTCATAGTATGAGCGTATTTTGAATACGTAAAACATGACCTGAATAGTAGTTTCTAAAAGTACTATTTAGAACAAATTTAAACTATTACTGCTACAACGTGGACTAATACTCTACCGTTTGAGTATGAGTTGGTGGCCTGACAAAGCTAAAAGTATATATTTTGATATACTGTAGTTGAGGTTCTTTCGTAAAACTGATATACTTGTATGTTGGGTATATGTGACTAATTAGTTAAGACAGATTTGTACAAGATAGTTTCTGTGCTATATCCCCTCTTGTGACTGTTCAAATGATTTAATTATTTAGGGCCCTAGAGAACATGGCATGGATGTTTACTTTAGGGTAGCTCCTTTGGAAAGTGGAAACATTTCAGGAGTCGTGGATCATTGGAGTAAAGGTCTAAGGATGGTAGATGCCTATTAAAGAGGTGTTAGTACACTCTTCCTCTCTAAATGTACGGCGATGCGTAGAGGGGTATTTTAGTCATTACACCTGTAGGTCGAAGATATTGTTAACGCAGTACTATCCTTGTGGTCAATATTTTCTTATTATGATATTAGAAAATATTTAAAATGCAAAATATAGTTATTTATATAATAGGGGTATTTTTGATCATTTTAGTAGCCAAGACGATGTATCTTTTAGTCTCCGGAATGACTCTTAAGTCATGACAGATTTGAGTTAGGAATTGGTCTTGATAATTGTGAATTTTATTTTATTTTATTTAAGTAATTTAATTTATTATTGGATTAGAATAAAACAAAAGGCCCGAGAGAGAGTATATAATTTATCTAGTTTAATTGGTTAATTAATTATTCAGGGCCCAATGCCCAAATTGAATAATTAAAAAATTAATCTAGCTATATAAAACTTGATAAAAGGCTTGATATTTTATATTGGTATATTTGAGCTTGTTAATTATTTATTGGACTGTTTAAAGAAGCCCAGAAAATAAATAAATTGAGATTTATTATTTATGGGTGTTCAGGTCCAAAAATAAATAATTTTATCTGACCTAATGAAAAAAATCAAGGATAAAATAAAATTAAAAAAAGTAATTAAAATTAAATTAATTAATTAATTAAAAAAAATTGCATGAAGGATAACAGAAAGCATTTATGCTTTCTGTTTTCATGCAAATGGATTTTCTCTCAGGGAATTTGATGACATGAATGGAAAATGAATTGAAGTGGAAGGCTTTGCACTAGGCAATTCATCACTCACAGACGAAACCCAATTCACAAGAGACTAAGTCTGTGAAACATTCACAGAAGCTAAACGTATTACAAACCCAAATCTTCAAAATTTCACCGGCAGTACTACGAGCTCCATTTCGGAAGATCAAAGGCTTCGCGTGAATGAGACGTAGTCGACGTTTACAAGAACGTGATCCAATAGCTTCAAGTATCCTTGTACAGACATCTACATTAGTGCGAAAAGGGCCATTCAATCACAGAGGTAAATTTTTCATTTTGTAAGCATGCTTTCAGTTTGATGATTTTTGTCATTTTAAACCTTCAATTATAACCTAAAATAAGGATCCTCAACTATGAATGAATATTATACTATTTTGAAGACATTATGGGAGGAGTTATTAAATTTGAGACCACTTCCTTTCCTATTTTCCATTGTGATCCGAAATGCAACTGCCTAGCACTGCCTGAGGTTAAGGCAAATAGTGATGCAGATTTTGTTATTAGGTTTATAAAAGGATTGAAATATAAGTTTAATGCAATTAAGTCCCAAGTCTTATTAACTCAGCCTTTCCCTACAGTGAACCAAGCCTTTTGCATGGTTTCTACATATGAGAGGTCACTTAATTACAATACCACACACTCTGATGTTTTAGTTTCTGTCAACCCTTAAGTTTTTGCTACAAGGAATGTTATGGTTGAATCACTTCTGCAAACTGCAAATGCCTCCAAAAATGAACAATTGTTGATTGTAGTTGGTAATGCAAATGGAAGAAATGTGTAGTATGTAGGAAATCAAAGTTACAGAAGGGGAAGCAATTTAAATAGATAATTGCAGTGTACTTTTTGTGGATTGCAAGGACATATGGTTGATAGATGCTATAGAAAATATGGTTTTCCAACTAGCTATAGAAACAAAAACAAGAATCCAAAAAGTCAGGGTTTTATGCCACAGGCAAATGCTAGTGTTGATAATAATGTTTTTCAGACTACTTCTAATCTGTGAATCCAGCTGCAGGCTATTCAAATATTTCAATGGATTCATAGACCTCAAAATATATGACTCAAGAGCAGTATCAACAATTTCTATATTTGATTCAATCAAATCACTTTTCTTCCAACTCCAAACCCAATGTTGATTTTGAACATGTTCATTCCATCAACCAAGCCAGCCTTACACCAGACTTCTCAAATTCTTCACATGGTGCTCAAGGTACAGATATAAGTTCTTCCACGTGGATCTTAGATTTAGGAGCTACAGACCATATTTGTTCTTACTTGGATTACTTTTTTGAGTATTATCCTACTCAAAATACCTCAATTAAGTTGCCAACTAGAGATATAGTACATGTTTCATATATATGGATTGTTCAATTAGCTCCTTCTATAGTATTGCATCAAGTCCTTTTTATTCCCAAGTTTTCGTTTAATATGATATCTGTTAATAAACTCCTTCAATAGCTGAATTATGTCATAACCTTCAGAAATGGTTGTTATTTTATCCAAGATCCTTATCTTGGACAGATGATTGGATCAGCTAGACTCTCTGGAGACCTTTATCACTTTGGTCTTCATCAGCCTACTTCCTCTATTAACACAACTTGTGTAACATTGGTTGGTGATTTTTGCTCTTTGTCATGGCATCTTAGACTTGGCCATTTATCTTCTAAACAATTGGCAAATTTTTAAAAATTTAATTCCTCTATTATTTTGCCTGATGAAAAAGCATTTTGTCCTATTTGCCCTTTAGCTAAACAACATAAACTGTCATTTCCTTTACATCAAGGAACTATTGAATCTATTTTTGATTTGGTTTATATAGATATCTGGGGACTTTTTAATGTCACCACAGTTCTTGGTCAAAAATATTTTCTTACTATAGTTGATGGTTTTAGTAGATTTTCTTGGGGTTTTTTGCTAAAATAAAAATCAGAAATAAGACTTTTGATACAACATTTTGTTGCTTATGTTGAAACATAATTTGACAAAAGAATTAAAGTCTTAAGATCAGATAATGGCCTTGAGTTTTAGCTTGTAGATTTTTATCACACAAAAGGCGTTATTTATCAAACTCCATATCCTTATACACCTGAGCAAAATGGCATTGTGGAGAGGAAACATCAACATATTCTCAATGTAGCAAGAGCTCTTAGATTTCAGTCACAAATACCACTTGCATATTGGGGATATTGCATTAAACATGTTGTATATCTAATCAATATTACTCCTACTCCTGTGTTAAATAAACAAACACCTTTTGAGAAATTGTATCACAAATCTCCAGATTATAGTGTTTTTAAGGTTTTTGGCAGTCTAGCCTATGTCTGTATCCAGCTGCCTCACAAAAACAAATTTGATCCTAGAAGCAGGCCCTATGTTTTTCTTGGATATTCTCAATTTACAAAAAAATTTATTTTTCTAGATTTTTTCTAGAGAGATTTTCACGTTCAGGAATGTTTTTTTTCATAGAATCACATTTTCTTTTTTTGCATAATAAAGCCTCATTTGATTTAAGCATAAGTGAACCTGTATTACATTTGCCTTATTCTTCATGGTTCAATTCACCTACAAGTTCATCTAGGTAGGACCTTGATTTTGTTTCATCTTTACCTTCTTTGCCTCCTTCTCATATTCATCCAAGAAGATCAACTAGAACTATCATTACACCAACCTATTTGTCTGATCATGTTTGTTCTAAGGTACATAAATTACTACACCACATTTCTTGTCTTCTTCTATTACTTGTTCTGCCTTGTTGTAGTACCACTATGCATTTTGAACCTTATTAGTCCTAAGGGCATTTTCCTATATTTTGACTTATGACAAATATTAATATAGACTAACTTGTGTGATCTATATGTGATAGGACATGTTTGACCTCAATTCTTCTAAGGCATACAAATAAGATTGCTAAGTAACTCTTAAACAATGGAATTCAAGAATGGGTGATCAAGTAGAAGACCAAACTTAAGAGATTGCATACCAAGAAATCTTTGTGGAGGAACTTTAGACTAGGAATTGTTATTAAGGTATTTCTTGTTAATTCCTATGTCTCTTTACCTTATGATTCAATTTATTTCTACCTTGAAGTACACAAATAAAAAGATTTCAAAGTTTTAAATCTCAGAATTTTGGATTGAGTAGTTTGGATGATTTTGCATCCAAAAGATTCGTCCAAAATCCTGTAAACAGTGTCAAATCGTTTCTGTCTGAAAAAGTTTCATTTTGAACTTACCTTTTGGGTGCATCGTCATTCGAAACATGAATCCAAAACGCGGGTAAATTTGACAGTAAAAAATAGCCATTTTATAGTCGTTGGTACTTCACTTTATGTCTCTATATAAGGCCCCTAAACTTGATTTGACTGCAGATTTTTTCTCTATCCTTCTAAGAAATACTCTTACTCTATAGAAAATAAAAATCTCCTTTATCAAAATACTTCAAAGTGAATTCAAAGTGTTTCTTAAAGGTAAAGGTGTTTGTGCTTTTTCTTGGTGCACATCTACTCAAAGAAGTGAGTATTTACTGTTCCATTGATATTCAATCTCTTTTGTATATCAAGGTTATGGTGTAAAACTCATTTGGGGTGAGTCTTGATTTGTTGGTTGATTGGGAGGTTTTAAAAAATCAAGTGTAGTGATCCTTTCTTATATTTGGTACAGATTGATTCTATTACGTTAGGTAAATGAAATTTGGTTGAAAATACTTAAGTATGAGCTTAAGGTAGTGGATGTAGATCTTGGTAGATCGAACCACTATACATTCCGTGTCTCATTTGTTTGCATATAGCATTAACTGCATTGTGCTTCTTACCTTAGTCTGAATTTGGATATTTCTCAAAGTTTTCTTGGATATCTTTCTCTATTGCTGTGAAGTTGGTCCAAGAAACTTGAAGATTATTAATATTCTGTAAAACAGATTTCTTAAAAATTTTAATTTGTCAAAAACCTTATTCACTCCCTTTAAGATTTTTTATTTGATATCAGAGTATGGTCTACATATTCTCGGTCTAACAACCTTGTAGGAAAGATCCATATGGCAAACTCATCTTCCCTTTTATATGTTGAAGGTTCTTCAACAAATCGACCTCCTTTATTCAATAGAAACAACTACACATATTGAAAAAACAGAATGAAAATCTATATGTGCTCAATCAACTTTGAGTTGTGGAATTTGATAGAGAAGGGTCTTTTTATTCCATCAAAAGTTGTTGATGGCATAAAAATGCCTAAACAAAATGACGAATTTGATTTTGAAGACAATGCTAAAATGACATTGAATTTTTAGGCTATGAATATCTTGTACTGTGCACTAGATGCCACTGAATACAACAAGTTAGTGGTTGCAATTCAGTTCATGACATGTGAAAATTACTTGAGGTCACTCATGAGTGGACAAATTAAGTTAAGGAATCTAAATTGGGGCTTCTAATTCATGATTATGAATTATTCATAATGAAGTCGAATGAAAACATTACTGATATATTTACTAGATTTACAAATATTACAAATGGTTTCAAAGCTTCTGGGAAGGTTTATTCCTTTGGGGAACAAAATTAAAAAAAATTGGATACATTGCATAAAAGCTAGTAGCCTGAAGCTTTTGCTGTGGAAGAATCTAAGGATTTAAAATCTTTACCATTCGAAGAACTGATGAGCTCTTTTCTAACACATGAAATGAAACTCAAAAGGTTTCAGAAATCCGATGATCATGATAAAAGTAAAAAGGGAATAGCACTGAAAACTGAAAAATAGGATGAAGAAACTAGTCAATATGACAATAGTGATGAAACTGAAGTAGACAATGAAAATTAGGCAATGATAGCAAAGAAATTTAGAAGGATATTCAACAAAGGAAATTTCAAAAGAGGAAAGAAGTTCGCAAAAGAAAAGGACAATCCTCAATGTTCAAGCCTCAATATTGTGAATGCAAAGGCACTGAACACTTCATTGTTGACTGTCTAGTTGAAAAAGGAAAGAAAGGCAAAATGATTAAAAATAAGAAGGAGCTGAAGGCAAAGGATTGATGGGGACTTGGGACCAAAATGGGTCTGAGTCTAAAGAAGAAGATTCTAAGAACGAAGCTGCCAACATATGCTTCATGGTCATGAAAAACGAGGTTACCACTACTAATTTCATGTTTAATTCACACATATCTAAACCTAAAAAATAAGATGATCCAAATGAGTTGTTAATTGATATGTTCCATGAATTAAAAAATTGTCCAGAAAAAATAAAGAAATGAAATTGAAGATTGATTGCTTGCTAAATGAGAACGAAAAGCTGTTAAGTGAGAACAAAATGTCTCTTGAGTCACACATATGTACTATTATGGAAAAGGATGTGATCATGACTACTTTACAATATGTATCTCTAGAAAATAAAAATTTGTATGATAGAATTCATTTTCTTGAAAGCATGGTTAGCACTTTTGATGACATGAAAAATAGAGTTACTGACCTTACCACATGTATTGAGAAATTTACAAATGAGAAAAGTAACCTGAAAAAATTACTTGGGACACAACACCAAGTTGGAAATCAAAATGACTTAAGATATAGACATGAGAATAAGGAGAAAATTCACAAGCCTCGATTTGTTAAAGTTGCCTCATATTACACGACACACAAAGCATGTACATATTGTGAAAAATTGGGACACATAGCATCAAGATGTTTTATTAAAAAGAAAGTGGAATCGGTGGAATAACTTTTTGAAAAATCAAAAGAAACACTATTAACCCCCATGGACCCAAGAAAATGTGGGTACCAAAAATCACTCTTCTTTCTCATGTATAGGTACATTCTTTGGAGAAAATGAGCTTCACTAAGTAGTTCTTGGACGGCGGTTGTTCAAGACATATGACTGGAGATGTAATCTTGTTAGAAGATGTGCAGATTACAAATGAAGGATTCATTACTTTTGGAGACGAGAAGAAAAGAAAAATTCTTGGCATTGGTAACATTGGTAAATGTTCCTCAACCATTATAAAACAAGTATTACTAATAGATGATCTGAAATATAATTTGCTTAGCATTAGCCAATTATGAGACAATGGCTGCAAAGTCATTTTTGAAAAGGATTCTTGTTCTATCATGAATAGCTCAAATCTTGAAACAATCTTTGTTACCAACCATGTTGGAAATGTGTATGTATTCTATCTAAATAATCTTATAGTTCAGGATATTAGATGGCTCTCTGTACACGACAATGATGGTTACCTTTGACATAGAAGATTAAGCCATGTATCTTTTGATTTGCTAAACAAATTGTCCTCAAAAGAGCTTGTTAGGGGATTGCCCAAAATGAAGTTTGATAAAAGCAAAATTTGTCATGCATGCCAATTTGGAAAACAAATCAAAACTTCCTTTAAACTCAAGAAAATAATTTCAACCTCAAAACATCTTAAATTAATTCATATGGATTTGTTTGGACCAATAAGTACTGTTAGCCTTGGCGGTAAAAAGTATACATATGTGCTAGTTGAGATTTCTCTAGATTTATTTGAACTTTATTTCTTGAACAAAAAGACAAAGCCTTTTCTGAATTTTCAAAACTGATTAAACGTGTCCAAAACTCTATTGGATGCAAATTGATTTATATTAGAAGTGATAATGATAAAGAATTTTGCAATAAAGAATTAACACACTTTTGTGATGAAAATGGAGTATTTCACAATTTTTCATCAGTCAAAACACCTCAACAAAATGGTATTGTTGAAAGGAAAAATTGAACTTTACAAGAGATGGCTAGATCTATGATTTGTGAAAACGCTATTCCAAAATACTTTTGGGCTGAAGCTGTTAATACAACGTATTATATTGTAAACCGAGTAATGTTGAGACCGTTTTTTAAAAAAACATCATTTGAACTTATGTTTAACAAAACTCCATCAATCTCCTATTTTAAAATGTTCAGCTATAAGTATTTTGTCCTTAATACTTGAGACAATCTTGAAAATTTTGATAGCACATCCGATGATGCTATATTTCTTAGATACTCTTATAATAAAAATGCATATAGAGTGTACAATAAAAGAACTCTATGTGTGAAAGAATTCGTATATATTGTGTTTGATGAATCTAACATTTATACTCTAATGAAAGATGATGATGATGTAGGAGGTTCAAAGGAAGTAAGAAAAGACCAACTCAAAGCTCCACCGTTAGATACTCATGTAAAAGAAGAAGAAATTGAAGAACAACAAACTGAACAAGGAAGGGAACAAACTGAAGATTCCATGGATCAACAATTACCAAAGGATTGGAAATACAAAAAAAGTCATCCCAAAGAACAAATCATTGGTGATCCAAGCTATAGAGTTAAAATTAGACGATATTTCATAGATAACTTTGCTCTTCTCTCATCTCAAGTATAGAACCTAATTGTATTGATGTAGTACGACCTGATAAATTTTGGATTATTGCTATGCAAGAAGAACTAAACCAATTTGAAAGAAATCAAGTTTGGAAACTTGTTCCTAGACCACTTGATCATCCAGTTATTGATACCAAGTAGGTATTTGAAAATAAACTTGATGAAAACGGAGCTGTTATTAGAAATAAAACTAGACTGGTCGCCCAAGAATTCAATCAAGAAGAGAGCATTGATTATGATGAGACATTTGCTCCCGCTGCTAAACTTGAATCTATAAGAATGCTTCTTGTTTTTGTTTCCTTAAAAAATTTCATACTCTATCAAATGGATGTTAAGAGTGCGTTCTTAAATAGTTTTATTGAGGAGGAGGTGTATGTAGAACAACCTCCTGGTTTTATTCATGAGCACTTTTCAAATCATGTTTTCAAACTTTTTAAAGCTCTTTATGGGTTAAAACAAGCTCCACGAGCTTGGTATGAGAGACTTAGTGGATTGTTGATTTCAAAAGGTTTTTCAAGAGGCTTGATCGATATCACTTTATTTATCAAATTTGATAAATCTGGTGATCTACTTATTGCTCAAATTTATGTTGATGACATCATTTTTAGTGCTACTAATGACTCTTTGTGCAAGATGTTTGCTAAAACAATACAATAAGAATTCGAAATTAGTATGATGAGAGAACTAAACTTCTTTCTTGAATTACAAATTAAGCAAATCAATGATGGAATATTCATAAATCAAGCTAAGTATGCTAAGGAGTTGTTCAAAAGGTTTGGTATAAACGAAGCTAAAGAAATCTGCACACCTATGAGTACTTCTATAAAACTTGACAAAAATAAAAAGGGTAAGAAGGTAGATGAATATAAGTATAGAGGTGTGATTGGAAGCTTACTCTATCTCACCGCTAGCCGGCATGATATTATGTTTTCAGTTTGTCTTTGTACTCGGTTTCAATCATGTCCAAAAGAATTGCACCTATGTGCAGTAAAACGCATCATTCGATGTCTAATTGGCACACATAATTATGGCTTATGGTATCCTCACACTAACACATTTGATTTTATAGGATACACTGATGCGGATTATGAGGGTTGCAAAGTGGAAAGAAAAAGAACAAGTGACTACTGTCAATTTCTTGGACACTCTCTAGTGTCATGGCATAACAAAAAGTAAGTATGTGTATCATTATCTACGACCGAGGCTGAATATATTGCAGTCGGCAATTGTTGTGCACAAATCTTATGGATGAAAAATACATTGCTTGATTTTGGTCTTAACTTTAATCGTGTACCTATATTATGTGACAATACAAGTACTATCAATCTAACTAAAAATCCTGTTCAACATTCTAGGACTAAGTAAATAGAAGTTAAACATCATTTTATCCGTGATTATGTGCTTAAAAGCTATGCGTGTGTTGAATATATTTCAACTGATGAATAACTTACCGACATCTTTACAAAACTTCTGGCCGAAAAAAGATTCAACAATCTGAAAAGAGATTTGGGAATTACAAAAATCACATGACTAGCTTGGTTGCACAAGTTTTCTTTATTTTGTAGAATTAGTGAAGATAAAGTTTTTAGATGCAGTGTTTGAATCCAAAACTCACCAATAAAGATTTTGGACACAGTGTTTAAGTCTAAAACCTATCTCCAAACTCATTCGTGAAGAAGTTCCGTTTGGATGTATATTTCAGATCAGGTCGGAATCCAAAACGGAATGATATTTGATGCTTCTTATTTCTCTTTTAAAATAATTGCTTCCATATTTTCATATTTGAATTTCAAAATGCTTGTGCTTTTCTCAACACGGCTTTTTGAAATCTCTGAGTATAGTGGCCTTTTCAATGTGCTTTCTTTCGCAACTTTCTAGGTATTCAAGGGACTTTCTTTCCTTCTCTCTTCCAAAGTCTGTAACTGACAAATACTCATTCCATCTTTCCAGAATTCTTTGAGTTCTTCCTTTTCGAACAACCGAGTGTCAAAGCCCTTATCTTCTCAATGGCAAAAACGAAATCAGCCACACCAAAACCAAAGAAGGTGCAAAAAATTTCTCCAAAAATAAAGAAGAAGCCTTCAATAACGAACAAAAGGAAAGAAACTGCACCAGAACCAGATTTCTCGGCCTCACATTATGATTCCTCAAAATCATCACCGGAATAAGAGAGTTCCGAGACTCAGGTACTTTGATTTATAGATTCAAAAAGTGAGTCTAATTACAATGATTGGGTTTCAAGAAATAGAATTATGATTATTAGGTATCGAGTTAATCCATCGTCTTTCTGAAATTTCTCCAATGTGTTGAATATGTTTGGGTCTATTGGTTGGGGAGGTTTACTGTCTGTTGATGAAAAATTGTATACCCCACTCATTTGGGAATTCTACATTAATTTGAGGGGTCGTCTTGAGGAAATCGGGAGAGGGTTTATGATTTAATGGTATACTTCTAGAGTTGGGGGGAAGAGTATTGAGTTCAATCACCGTTTGTTGAATAGAATATATGAAGTAAGAGATAGAGGGATTCAATATTTTGAATTGAATAAATTTTTGGAGGGAACTGACATATTTGAGTTAAAGAAATTTAAAGAAATGTTTGCTGGAGGAAGGAGTTTTGAGAATTTCAATAACAGAAACACCAAATGGCTAATGGAGAAGGAAGGATCTTACACTATATGGTCTTTATCATGGTGGTGTCAAGTTTTGGTCATAAAACCTCTATTAATAGATTGCAGATGGTAATTATGTTAGCCTTGGCTGAAGGAAGACAAAATTAATTTTGAGTTCTTGGCTGCCAAATTGATGTTGCAAATAAGAAACACCTCTAGCGAGGCCTTGCCATTTGGAAATCTGTTAACAAAAGTTTTCAGATATTTTGATGTTGATTTAAATTCAGTCCCCTGTGCGCCTTAAAAAATGAATATGTATAGCTTTAAGTCCTTTGAGTGCATGGGATATATGAGGATGGAAAATGAATGGAAGTTGCTCCATGACATAGAAGGTGAGGAAAGGGAAAGATTGTTGAAAGTAAAAGCTGAAGGAAGGAATGCCCCTTCTGTTGGAACCAAAAGAAAAATTGAGGTAGATCCTTAAGAAGTATCCTCTACCAAAGGAAAAGAACAGGCTTAGGATAAAGGACTATCTAAAAGCATTTTGGATGCCATCAATTATCTAGCTGTTAAATTGGATGGCCTCAATTCAGAACTTCAAAATCTTAGAAATAGACTAACTGCAGTAGAGAAGAAGGCAAAAACAGATGAACCCGCGTCTGCTTCTGTAGCACCTGCTCCAGCAAAGGTAACAGCTGAGGAACTAGTCACTGAGGAAGAAACTGGACAAGAATAGCCTGCTGAGGAGGAAGTGACAGATATTGCACAAGCCAAAGAAAAATCCCCACCTCAGAAAGCTGCAGCACCCCCTGCCTCCTTTGAACCTCGTGTCTCATCTGGGAAGAGACATAATCATGTGGTAGTTAAGAAAAAATCTAGTAGGATTGCTGATCAACACTCCTGAAAATGAGCCGGGTCAAAAATTGAAACAATTCACATCTCCTGAGTGACCAGATTGGCAGAATGTACTCCAGCTGACCTCAATTCTCTCTGTTATTTTGAACAATTCTACATTTCTCTTTTTTGCAGTTGAACAATTTATTTTCTGTCTTTACTTATGAACAAGTCTATCTGCTTAACTTATGAATGCTATATATATATATATATATATATATCTTCTTTCTTGCTTCATTTATGTTATTTCTCTTTTTTATTGATGACAAAGGGAGAGAAAATTGATTGATATTATTGTTGGATTATAAATGTTGTGTTTATACTGATTGATAATATCGTTGAATTGTGATTGTCATATGATTAGATTGATTGTGTCTATGATTGGATTGATTTTATTTATACCTGCCTATTGTGATTGGGCAATGTTGGGACAAGCTTCTGCTTATATTTGTGAGCATGCTGCTCTGTTGACTGGGTTGTGATTATTCTTATGTGTTGTGATTTTTTTAATCAGGAATGAATGACAAATTTAATTGATCATCTATGTGGAAGTGTGCTATGCTCTCCATTGCTAATTATTAATAATGCACTAATGAATAACTGCTTGACAGTCTGCTTGTTAGTCCTTGAGTAGTAAACTTACATGAGAGAAACTTTGTGCTCTAAAATTAATATTCTGCACTAGCATATTACCTCTGAATATAGCTAAGGCCTTGTAATTCTTTCTATGAAATTCATGACAAGTTTTGGATGAACTGCTTGATATGAATGTTGATCATCTGTGATCTCAGTTTGTTGATGTCTAAATAGGACACCGGTTTGGTATCCTAAATATCGTCCAAAAGTACTCTTTTTAGGAATAAAGGTATCTTTGAGACTAGAGTTATTAATAAAATTGTTTTAAGTTATTGACATGATTCTGTGACAAATTCATTGATAAAAATCTCAGACAGATGGATTGCCTTCTTAATGATCAAAATTCTTTGAGAAAACTAGGACAGATTAAAATTTTAAAAATTCATTATCTCCTGTATTATGATAGGGGGAGTTTTGGACTCATATTTTCTTAATCCAAAAGTCCTGTCCAAAAAATGTGTTCTTCAAAAACTTCATGCTGTTTTGGATATACCTTTTGGACATCCAAAACTCAAATTCCAAAAAGTTACCATACTCATTTTCACCAAGTTTTGGATGTACATTTTAGACGTATAGAATTGACTCTAGTTTTCTCTCATAATTTACAAATATTCATATATGTAAATATTAAGGAGGAGCATCTCATCTCATGACTTATTTGCTATATCTCTCTTTTATGCATATTTAAAAAATCATTGTATCAGTTATTTCTTTATGGAATAATCGTTTGATAGAAGGAAGGAGGATATGGAGGTAGGTTGGGTCATAGGCTTATTGAGCCATGCTTGTGAAGTATATATATTTTAATTTTCTATCTTAATTTCATAAGTACTCTTTGAGTTCTATAATGAGAGATTGTATTTCAATGAAAAATATTCTTATTTCTCTTGGTCTAACATATTCGTACAGTACATATCATTGTTTTTATATCACAATCCCATCAAGTTTTGTCATCACTCAAAAAGGGGGAGATTGTTAGCCCTAAGGGCATTCTCTTATGTTTTGACTTATGACAAACATTGATGTGGACTAACTTGTGCGATCTATATGTGATAGGATATGTTTGACATCAGTTCTTCTAAGGCATATAAATAAGATTGTTAAGCAACTCTTGAACAATGGAATTCAAGAATGGTTGATCAAACAGAAGACCAAACTTAAGAGATTGCATACAAAGAAGTCCTTGTGGAAGAACTTTAGACTAGGAATTGTTATTAAGGTATTTCTTGTTAATCCATATGTCTCTTTACCTTATGAATCAATTTATTTCTACCTTGAAGCACACAAATAAAAAGATTTCAAAGTTTTAAATCTCAAAATTTTGGATTGAGTAGTTTGGATGATTCTACATCCAAAAGATTCGGCTAAAATCTCGTAAACAGTGTCAAATTATTTCTTCCTAAAAAAGTGCCATTTTAGACTTATCTTTTGGATGTATTGTCGTCCGAAATATGAGTCTAAAATGCGGGTAAATTTGACAGTAAAAAATAACCATTTTATAGCCGTTGGTACTTTACTTTATATCTTTATATAAGGCCTCTAAATTTGATTTGACTGCAGATTTTTGCTCTATCCTTCTAAGAAGTAGTCTTAGTCTATAGAAAACAAAAATATGCTTTATCAAAGTGCTTCAAAGTGAATTCAAATTGTGTCTTAAAGGTAAAGGTGTTTGTGCTTTTTCTTGGTGCACATCTGCTCAAAGAAGTGAGCCTTTACTATTCTATTGATATTCAATCTCTTTTGTATACCAAGGTTATGGTGTAAAACCCATATGGGGTGAGCCTTGATTTGTTGATTGATTGGGAGGTTTTGGAAAACCAAGTGTGGTGATCCTCTCTTGTATTTGGTACAAATTGATTCCATTAAGTTGGGTAAATGAAATTTGGTTGAAAATCCTTAAGTGTGAGCTTAAGGTAGTGGATATAGATCTTGATAGATCGAACCACAATACATTCCGTGTCTCATTTGTTTGCATATAGCATTAACTGCATTGTGCTTCTTATCTTAGTTTGAATCTGGATATTTCTCAAAGTTTTCTTGGATAGCTTTCTCTGTTGCTGTGAAGTTGGTTCAAGAAACTTGAAGAACATTAATATTCTGTAAAACAAATTTCTTAAAAATTTTAGTTTGCCAAAAACCTTATTCACCTCCCCTCTAAGGTTTTTCAAACCTAAGCATTATTTTGAGGATATGCAATTCAAAGAATGGAGTGCAATAATGCAAGCTGAAATTTTAGCTCTAGAAGCAAACAAAATATGGCACTTAGTTCATTTGTCCCCATGAAAGAAGACAATTGGTTGTAAGCTGGAATATCAAATTAAGTACAAAGTAGATGGATCCATTTATAGGTACAAAGTAAGACTTGTGGCCAAAGGGTACACACAACAAGAGGGAGTGGATTTGCTAGATACATTTGCACCAATTGTGAAAATTACCACTATTAGAATTCTGTTGGCTCTTGTAGCTAAGTCTAATTGGGACATACATTGGCTAGATATCAACAATGCTTTCTTGCATGGTGATTTATCAAAAAATGTGTATATGGATTTGCCACCTAGTTTTGTTCTACTGATGCTAGTTTGGTTTGCAAACTTGATAAGTCGTTGTATGGGCTTAAACAAGCAAGCAGACAATGGAATGCTAAGCTTACTGGATATTTATTATCTCTTGCAGCTAAGTCTAATTGGGACATACATTAGCTAGATATCAACAATGCTTTCTTGCTTGGTGATTTATAAAAAAATGTGTATATGGATTTGCCACCTAGTTTTGATTCTACTTATGCTAGTTTGGTTTGCAAACTTGATAAGTCGTTGTATGGGCTTAAACAAGTAAGCATACAATATAATGCTAAGCTCACTAGATACTTATTTTCTCTTGGTTTTCATCAATCAAAAAGTGGTTATAGTTTGTTTTTCCAGAGTACTAATGTGCATTACATCTTTGATATATGTTGATGATATACTTGTTCTTAGTAATCAGCTCACTTCCATTACTGATTCAGACCTATTTTATGATGTTTTACTTTACAAAAAGTTTAGTTGGTAAGCATTTGTACTTGACACATAGCATAGCATACCTGATATTACATTTGCCGTACAGCAGTTAAATCAATTCTTGACAGCACCTACAGTTTTACAAATGCAAGATCAGCTTCCACAACATTAGCTTCCACATCAACATCCACTTCAGCTGACACATCAGCTTCCACAACAACAGATGCCATATTAGCTTCTATATCTTTTGATCCTAGTTGATATATATCAAAATTTCTTTTGCTACCAAATTATTAGAAGCTAATGTAGATTCTAGATGGTTTCTTTGCCAGTTGTTAATTATTGGAATTCAATATAGTTCATTGTTGTTCAATTCCATGTATATGTATATAGTTGTATGGGTTCTTTTGACAATAATAAGAAGGAAGTCTTTCTCTGCAAATTTGCTCTCTGCTATTCTTTTTCTCTACTAGAACAACTTTTCTAAATTCAGAATTTAGTTCATTATTTTCAACAACCATTTGATAGACGGGAATTACTTGAGCGTGAATAGTTGATATACGTCTTCAAATTACACACACACATATAAATTACATGTAGTATATCTAACGGTCATATGATGTAGAAATATAAACAAAGGATTTGAAACCCGAGCAGTTAATAATCATATTATATATATATATATATATATATATATATGGAGTCGAAATAGAACCAAAGAAAATATAATATATTATGAATGCATAAACAATTTTGAAAAAATAATTTTTTTAATTTTAATTAAATTAAAGATTTGAATTGAACAAAATCTCAATTCAATTACACCCTTTATTTTACTAGAAAGGCCATATAAAAAAGGCTCAAAGAAGGCAGTAAATTTTTGCTTTTCCATTGATTGCATTTGGGTACAAGAAGAAGGAATCTGTCATAAAAATTACACTGAAATTTTTTCAATGTTTCTCTTGAACATGTAAATAATATAAAACAGAGATGCTAAGAATTAATAATACACTTATAATTTATTGTTTCATATTTAATCTTTTCATTCCTCAAATTTTGCGAGTATTACATACCAATCAGGTTCAAAGCCCCACTATTCATATTTCGATCCACAAAGTTCTGTGAGAAGAAAAGAAAACCATTTTGAGGATAAAGCTTGCAGGGGAAAAAAAATCAGGTCTTCAGCAGTCGACTTTCCTCTTTTGACTGAAACACAAAGAGATTCCAGATTCTGATAGTGGGCTCCACTTCCCAGAAGTGGGCCTTTGCCCTCCTCTTGCAATCGCCGGTCGACACCGAGGGTACACCGTACATACTAGAAACCTCACGAGACTCTCCTTCGCTTTTGTAATAATTACAAGGTCCAATAATTTAATTTCCAACTGATTCAACAAATCTCCCTCTCAACGCCCACATTCTCCTCTCGATTTCAAACCATTGTCACTTGATTTTTTTTAAATCAATAATTATCTATGATTTTATAAAATAAAAATATATATTACTTAATTTTTTAAAATATATTCTTAATAAGTTTATCTAATTCTAACGTAAAAATTATTATTTTTTGATTTTACATATAAAAATTTCACACTAATATAAAAGGAATAAACGAGGAAACGAAAATGTATTTGGTAAACATGTGTTAGTCTTACATGAATAGGAATGTTAACATCATTATTTAATAACTAGTTTCTTAATAATTAAACATTAAATATTTTTTTAAAAAATTCTATAATAAGAATGCTTATTAAAAAAATAAAAATGATACAAAATATATTATAAAGAATGTGATAATACATTAACAATGTAACTTAACCAATATATATGGCGTAATCCCACGAAACTTTGAGGAAAAAATTATATATTGTTACTATAGTAGTGAACGACCTTTTAAACTTTATTAATTAAAAAGTTTAATTTATTTTCATCCTCTTTACTTTTATCAGTCCAATTTTGTCATATGAAATAAAGTCTCAAATGATTCACTCTTCTTACCTTTACGTGTTCAAATTTATTAACTGCTCGCTAATTTTTCTTTTATAACGAGAAAAATCTATTATCTAATAAGAAAAGTTATAATAGTTATGAACTTATTTTTTTAATTAAGTAATAATAATGATTCAAACTATACATTTTAAAGTAGAGGGAATCCCTCAATCCGAAATGTATTTTTTTCCCTTAAGTTTTGCATTGTTAAATTGATCAATACTTTTGAAATACAAGTCACACAGACCAACACTGTTTACTTCTCTTATAACCCCTCGCTACCCTTTTACTTACATTAACAAGAAGAAAAGAAAAGTAATCCACGGGCAATTCTTGTCATCGTAATGATTGTTGCAATCCCAACACCTTACGACCACGATATAAATGAAAGGCATGACGTTCTCCACGACCATACTTTGATACCGCCAAGTCCTCAGTACATCTCTCACGCACGCAAGTCAAATTCCAAGTTTCCCGATCACCACTTTTCATTGCAAAGCTAGAACAGTACACAAAGATGGATCAAAGTGGCTCACCCCGAGGGAAAATTCTTACATGGACCCGGTCCACGGCCTCACTTGTGGACCGGGTCCTCCCAGGCATGACACCTATCATCTTCATTATTTTATTCAGAAATGCAACAATTTTCTTTTTTTTTTTTCATTTGCACGTTAACCCCAACCATGGTTAACGTCTAGGGAATTTCATTGTCTGAAATTTTGAGTTTGTCTGCCAAACTCAAAATTCACGATATTCAATTGCGCAATTCATTAGATTCCACACACCCCGCATTCTCTTACTTCTTTCACTCACTCATTCTCTCTCTTCCCGTCGGACCGGCGCTGTCGACTGGTATCTACCGTCCTCTTCCATTCCATAAATAGAGTCAGACTCCAACCTTCCTTTCTGTTCCTTCCTTTCAATGTCGACCGTAATACAGTGACAGATTTGGTCACTGTCTCTCCCTCTCTCACTCACCGTCGGACCTCCTGTCTCTCCTTTTCTTTCCTGCCGGTCAACAATGTGGCTTCGTTTCTAGCCATCGGCAATGTCGACCAGATCTATCACTGGCAGTTTCTTCAACCGTTTGTTTCTAGCCATAGGTTCTTTAATTCCACCTGCTTGTCTAGTAATGACGGGATTCTCAACTTCAATTACTTATGCATATATGGAATCAAGAACAACCCCTTCCAAGGCAGCATGATTTTCTTCACTTCTGAAGTTCATAGCCTCATTATCACCTCTATATAGAACTAAATCATCAAGATTCTCTACTTCTAAAACACCTTCACTTTCTCTCTAGCCCAGTGCGTTCAAAGAAAGCATTGAACTTGGAGTAGTCTTGTACTAGATAGGAGAAGAAGCACAAGATCATTTTTTCGGGAGGTGGAGGTTGGTGGGTTCATCGGATTGTGTAGTTCTGGTGCTGGAGAAGATCAACACTGGTACCAATCTCGGAATTGGTGAGTATTTTTGTATTCCATCTTAACTCTGCTTCTAATTCATTCAAAGTGTACATATTGATAGTTTTGTAGAATGAATTAAAAGTTAAAGGCTGGGGATGATAAGTCGTTCAAATATGTAAAAAAAAAAAGCTTTATCTGCATTATATGTATGTTAAAAAGAAGTGTGCAATCGTCTACCATCTGATTAGTTCAAGGAAATTCATTTTGTTGGTTTTATAGTGCTTAACTTTTCTTCCAAAAGTGTTTGGGCCATTTGGATACATGTGTAATTTGTGGGCATGTTATGAGCTATGATAGGAAACATGTTTTGGTTTGATTGTGCTTATATAGAAAGACAATTTAGTCCTACCTATTAAGTTGTCTTTTGTTAATTAGAATTTCTGGCAGGGAGTTGGGTACTATTAGCCAAAATCTTTTACAACATTGTTAATTTGTTAGAAAACCATGAGATTGCTGCATTCTACCTTCTCTTGCATTCAGATTTGATAAACGCACTTTTACCTTATTGAAAATAATGCCATCAATAACTTGTATATTGTTGTTGGAAATAAATATTAAAACCTACTAATGGAAGATCGTCTTTGAAATGCTAAACTAGAAATTGAAAAAGCAAACATAGTTAACAAACTAATCATCTGTGTTGGAAGGGAAAACAGTAGGACATTTACAGCCTCCACCATGTGAACTTTCTTGTCATATGCTAAAAGTTCTCCATGATTTCTGATAGCCTTACTAAACAACAAAAGAATAAAACTGGGGATATTGTATTACCTTTAGAAAAATACAAGTGAAGATCCCATGGAACAGCATTTAGAAGGATAATCTCTATGTTATGTCAGAAATAATTGTGAAACCTTGTTGCAATTTATCAACCATCCAAAGATTTTGGTCACACAAGAAAACAGAATTGGAGAGGGAACACAGAAAAAATCTGTAATCACGTGGGAAATGATCCTCAAATTGTGTTCCTTTTATAATAATAGAAAGGGTAAAGGAAAAACACAGAGAGGGTGAAAGAGAGTATTATGATCTAATTGGAACAGAAAAAGTACAGAAGAAGTGCACCTTGGATATAAGCATATCTAAAGCGGGGTAAACAACAGTCTCCAATTCGATTGTGTGGGCTGCAAGGTAACTACATATTGCTTCCAATGCTACCTCCAGTGCTCTAAATTCAAATGGAGATTCTGATTTCCATAATGTAGATGATTAGGAGGTATAGATTATAGTCTGATATGTAGAAAGTAAAAGACAAGGAATATCAAGTAGGAGAATGAGATGTAAGTGAGGGGAAATAAAATTCAATAATCATTAAAAACTGAATCATTGTGAGATTTGCTATAACGTCTTTGAGATTTGCTATAGACCTCGAACAACCAGACCTAACTGTTTTCCTTGTCAAGATTGTACTCAGCTACTTTCTTGTTTTTGGATCATGAACATCTGATGGCTCGGATTTGCAGTGCAGAGATTTCTTCAATGAAAACCATACTGTGGGAATGCTTTTCCCCTCTTTCATTCTTCCTTTGTAGCTTCAAAGCTTCATCAAAGCAAGAAGTTCAAAAGCCTATCCCTTTTCCAAGGCCATTCCTTCTCCTTACCTCCATGAAGCTAAAAGGTATAGCAGCTAAACTTCAAGAAAGCAACAGTTTCTACTCTTAGCTGACATCACTTCTTTGCAACTCCCATTTGATTTTCAGAAACAAACAAGCCATATAGCCACCCAACTGCATTTTAAATCTTAAAAAAGAACCCAATAGAATCCTCAATACAACACCCCAGAAAACTACCAAGTACTTTGAAGAACTATTCTTTGATGGGGTTTTCCCTTCTCATTTCTTGAACTGTGAATCTGAACAGCAAAAGAAAATGAACTCAAATCACAAATAAGAGACAGTACAGAAACAAGCAAAAAGCATAGGATACTGAAATTTCAAGAAAAATGAGAATCTTTGCGCTCGTGGAAGAACAGGACGACACAACATACCCCATCCCATGAGAGGATTTATTAGGCTGGTATCGGTGAAATTAATAATGGCAATAACTCATTTGAGGCACACAATCAGTATTCAGAAAGGGACAAATGCTTGCTTCTTTGAATTTGACTGACAATTTTTAACCTATTGTCATCTCATTTGAATTTAAATGGAACCACAAACCTGAAATTTGAATGATTCTGGTTTATGGGTAGTACTTGTTGAGTCACCGAAGCTTACATTATGCAAATGGGAATTATTGGCTCATGAGATTTACATTTGAAGTTGTGTTCAACATTCTTTTGACTTGGCATGTAGAATATTGTTTAATGAAATCTGCTCACAAAATTTCAGTAATCTTCAGAGGTTATATTGTTGTGTTAAAGAGGAAAAGAATGATACTAAAAGTTCTATGTCGTTTTTAGAGGCTTATAACATGTACTGATCTTCCCTTCTTTTTTTTTTTTAATTTTTGAAACAGGATATGCCTCCAAAAAGGTTCTATGTCGTTTTTGAAGGGAGACAACATGGTATATTTGAACATTGGGTAGACTGCCATAAAGCTACTAATGGCTATAAAGGAAATCTTTTCAAGTCTTTTGTGTCGCTTGAAGAAGCTGAGCATGCATGGTTGTCCTATAAAAAGGCACACAAAGAAGCTCCTAGCAGCGCAACAAACCAAAATGATTCCAATCGGGCATCTTCATCACACTTTGATCCGCCTCTACCCCCACAACCGCCTTCTAGATGGTTGAAAAAGGGATGATTTGGTCATAGTTGTACAAAGCTGAATATCAGTTAGGATGTTCCATTATTGTACTATATTTGTAAGAGGACAATTCTTGATAATTAATGAATAAGTTTTTTTTGAAATTTCGCAGATTCCTTGTGTGTTAGGCAGTAGAGATTGTTATTGGTTTCTATGAAAAATTGATAATTGATGAATGGTATTTTTTTTTTTTTTTTGGTTAATGGTATTTGTGTGTTGGACAAAGAGAGCTTCATACATGGTGTTGTTGTGCAGTTTATTTGATTGAGAAATATAGCAAACACATTTGGATGTGTGTGAGGATGTGTGTTGAAATGGTGTTCTGCCAGTGGGAGAATGTATGTTGAAAAAGGGTGTTGAAATGGTGTTCTGGCAGGGGTAGAGGGAACATGGTTAATGGTGGCTAATTTGGCTGTTTTTTCTGCAGTTTGGACAATTTTGGTAAAACCATGTATGAAGCTTATCTTGGCTGAGGTATTTGTGTGTTGGGCAGAGAGAGCTTCATACATGGTGTTGTGTAGTTTATTTAGTTGAGAAATATAGCAAACACATTTGAATGTGTGTGAGGGTGTGTGTTGAAATGGTTTTCTGCCAATGGGATGATGTGTGTTGAAATGGTGTTTTGACAAGGGTATAGGGAACATGGATGTGTGTTGAAGTGGTGTCATTTGAACTCAACTCATATTCTTTTAGTTTATGAAGTGAATTAAACTATTAGAAGATAATGTAAGGGTATGACCATTTTAATCCACTTTTGGATCAGTGACTGAAATTTTATCTTGGAAGAAGTGTTTTTCCATTTGACTTTAGGCATCAACAGTGTCATTTCCTTGCTGAGGAAAAAATTTAACCGAAGAATTCTTTCTCTTCTGATTTGGAATTGCATATGTCTTTATTACTCTTTTGACAAAGTGGATTACAAAAATATCCCAAACAACAGGAAAAACGATGGAGCATAAAGAAAAACAAAAAAACTGTAGAATTATTCCTCAATTTTCCAAACTGCAGAAAAATTGAACTGGCTATAGAATAGAACTGCAGAAAAATAGAAATATCCCAAATTGCAAAAATTTGGCCCTAACTGGAAAGTACTTCAAGCTGTTTTTTTTTTGCTACTTCAAGCTGTCAAAATGAAGGCCCTACAGGATAAGCAGCCGCCATGTATGACAGGTACACCTTCATGCTGACTCTTCCTGTTTGCTCACTGAAAAGGACCCTTCAAGAGGGTGATGTTTGTTAGATTCTTCAGATGATTGACTGGAAAAGTCCATAGCTTCAATTGCTTCATGATGTGCTGAAACTAAAGTTTCAAAATCTGTTCCTGCTTGCAAAAATTCATCATATTTCCCAGCTTGAATGATACAGCCTTCCTTACTGCTTACTACACATAACGAGATATAAGAGAAGAGTTACAGAAAACCAACAGCACATCCCAGAGCTCTTAAAATACTAAACACTAAATGCCCCTACCAACTCTCCTTCACCTAAATCTAGCTACACCTGGGGATCAACTAGACAAGGCTTATCAAAATCTTTTGATCAATTGATAAGCCACAATACTCAACTACTTCTGAATTTGACTTCATCCACTTCAAGTGTCCAAAATTCCACAAAAGTAACCAGGCTACACATATTCCAAGCAACCACACTATCATGGTACAAAACAACTCGGAATCAACAATGAACTTCTTGGAAACAACCAACTTCCTTGTCATTGACTATCACAACTTGTTTAGTTTAAAGCAAAAGAAGTCAGAAGCATAACCTCCATCCTTGATTTAACTAAAACTTTCCAGAATTGCAAGAAGAAAGTCCAAAATGCTGTATTTGAAAAATGAGGACCCTCAGCGAGCAATGAAACAATAAATGCGTCAAGATTATTCCCATCCCTTAACATATTATAAATTATACATGCCTAGGAAATTACTTGGTTGGTTTAAGAAGATTTCTATGTCAGAAATTATGCACTGAATTATTTCCCTTTTACTGATCCTACATTATAATTGGCATAAAGAATAAAAATAGTCACTGTAAAGAAAGACATGAAAATTTATGCAATATAGGCTCAACAGTAGTTTAGTACTTGATGCATCAAGAACTAATGTGTTAAAAAATTATTGAAATTCAATTCTTATCCTCTTGAATTAGTAAAACCATGACTGCTTCCATCATAATACAATGCACATGATTGCTTTGTAATGTATAATCAAACTAGTACCAACAGAATATCCAGTTTGGTTTCAGAAGTTGGGAAAAGACTACCACTAAGATAAAGTGAACTCACATGATCGCATATCAACCTAACAAAAGGATGACAAGACTTGAAAACCAGAACCACCAATCAAACTAATATTCTTACTAAAAGGATTGAAACTTGAAATGATACCTCTGTCACTACAGCTTCCTACTTTTGCCTAGCTATGAGATCCTTCCTCTTCGCTTCCACCTGCTTGCCTAGACATAAGACCCATCAAAGGAACCTAATGCATCAGATTAAGGATAAAAGAAACATTAGCAGAACTTTTAGAAATGAGCATTTTCTTTTTAAGCTAAAAAGAATGAGTAAAATACATATTAAAACACCAGTTCCTGAAACTTGGTAGTTGCAATAAACTAGCTTCTTAACAGTTGGTCAGCAATAAAAGACTCAACTATTGGTACATGCCACAAATACCATACTCATGCGAAATAATCAGTCTATCCAAGAAGAGCATTGGCAAATGTCCTCAAACCAAAATGAAACATAGGGATGCAAGAAATCTCACCTCAAACTGGTAGATTAGTTTTTGGGGCTACAGATCTAAGCTCACGACAGTAGAATCTCTGGATCTACGCCTACAAAAGAAGCCTCATTGTCAATCAGAGTGATGTGCTGACAGAAGGAGAGAGAGAGGGAGGAGGTCCGGTGGTCACTAGATTGGGCGGTTGGCAATCTGGTATTACAATGTAATTATTAGTGAATGCAACTATGCTGTGTGGATAAGTTTGGAATTAAACAAGTCAATTGTGTGAGTATTGAAGGCACTCAGTACCTGCTCTTTAAGCTCCTTAACTTCTGTAGAATCTTTATTCACTCGTGCAGCTCCAAGTTCAATAGTAGCCACACGCTCTGCAAATTTTAATGTACTAATCATCTCTCTCAGGACTTATATGAACAAACATTAATGTCTTGGCCTGTCCGCCTAAAGTAGAATGATGGCCCAAAAACACAATTATAATGCAAAAGTAAGTGAGAACATATGCAGAAACAAAATTATTTTCTGCCCTTACTTAGCAAGTCTTAGAGCAACTGGGTAAGTTTGCTGTTGCAGTAAGGGACATGGACATTCTTTTGGGCAAGGGAGGCGATTACATCTTATGTGTTGTGCCTCTTTTAGTCTATCTCCAGTTACTTCAGATTTGTCTATCTCCAGTGACAGAGATCAGAGGTCGCCGTCGAGTAGGGGATATGGTCACTGCATTGCCGTGAGTATAGCAACGGAAATGAGAGCTGCAGTCCGATTCGCAGAATGGAAGATGACCTCGGAGACCAGTGAGCCGGCGGGAAGAGAGAGAACCAGAGAGAGAAGGAAGAGAGAGAGTGGAGCAGGGGATATGGTCACTGCATTGCCGTGAGTATAGCAACGGAAATGAGAGCTGCAGTCCGATTCGCAGAATGGAAGATGACCCCGAAGACCAGTGAGCCGGCGGGAAGAGAGAGAATCAGAGAGAGAGAGTGGCCAGTTCCTGTCAATCTCGTGAATTGAAAATTAAACCTGATGTAGATAGACAAATGGCGGACTTTTGCAAAATTTTTGCCATCGAATTTGGCGCCACAATTAACCATGGTTGGGGTTAATGTGCAAATAAAAAACAAATAGAAAATTGTTGCATTTCTGAATAAACTAATGAAGAAGACAGGTGTCATGCTTGGGAGGACCCGGTCCACAGGTGGGGCCGTGGACCGGGTCCATGTAAGAATTTCCCCACCACCAGAGATTGAAACCTCTAAGAAATCCAACAAGTATAATCTTTTCATCAAGAAAACTCTGCAATTCCTAGTGCCAGTTTCTCTTTTGTCTTTCTTTCTCACCTATGTTTCTTGTTTCCCTTTCGTTTTAACCTACAATTTTCATTTCTCAACATTACTTTTCCCACTCTTATCCCGTGCCCTTGAGAGGAAATATATGTTCCTCGTTTGTAATGGAATCCTTGCCTTTCTTGCCAAGACACTTAGTTTCAACCCTTCTTCTCCTTCTGTAGAGGATTTTAATCACGAAGAACCCACGAAAAGCACTGAAGATAGTGTCAAACCTACATCAGAAACGTCTGTAATCGAAGAAGTAGTTCCTTTTGAGGAAACTAGATTATCTATCCAATACTCTACTGCTACTTCCAAGAATGTTCCAGTGGAACATGAAGAGGAAAAAGAAGAAGAGGAGGAGGTCTCCTTTACAAAAAGCAAAAGTGGATATGCCGAAGCAAAGGCGCTAGGTGAAGGGAAAGAAGGCAAGTTCCAGACTGGATCTTCTTTGATCATTGAGAGTATGGACATTTACAGTGAAGATGAACAAGACGATGATGATGACATAGAAGAAAGTGGATCTCTGCTGGGAGCATCAGCTGCAGAAGACAGAAATGAAGTAAACTTGAACACTGAAGAATTAAACCAGAAGTTTGAAGAGTTCATAAGGAAGATGAAGGAAGAAATCAGGATTGAAGCTCGACAACAACTTGTTGTGGCATAGGTTATCAACAGCTTGTCCCCTTTTCCCCCTTTCAATTTGTCGAATTTCTAAGAACTCCTTGGTAATAACATTCATTTTCTCTGTGCTAGTTACCTTTTTGTTTGGTATCTCCATGTACTAGACCTTTCCTCCATGGTGCATCTCAGGATTGCTTCTCCAAAATCATTTATTTAGCATTCCCCCCCCCCCCTTTTTTCTCCTCCCAAACACTAGATTAGAAGATACAAAATAAGTAAGAACAATTCAAAATAACATTTGATCCCCAAGAAAAGGGGGGAAAAAAACTTTTTAAAAAGCAATTCTTGACATGCAACACAACATTGTAAGGTAGTAGGTAGAGATGAAAGGAAAGAATATTGGGTTGTTATGAAATTTTAGGTAGTGTTAGAATAAAATCTACATACTACACATTAAGAAAATTCTAACTATTCTTTGCACAAGAATTTCTTCAAACTTCTCTCTTTCTTTTCTCTCACAATTTTCTCTCACAATTCTTTCACAAAAATGATGGTACATTTCAAGTTTAGAAAATAGCTTTATTTATAGAGCTCTTATTTAGTGGAATACATAATCTTCCATTAATATAAATTAGTGGTGTCTCCACTAAATGGTGGACATTTATAAAAATCCATAATTAGTGGATTAGTGAAGCTTCTACTAATTCCCTACTAATGCACAATATATTCATAACACTCCCATTTGGATGTTCATCCATTACATAAAGAATATGCCTCGTTAAAACTTTACTAGATAAAAACTCAGTGAGAAAAAAAATCTAATGAAGGAAAAAGAGTACACTATTCTATATGTCTGTTTATTTCTTTCCCTGATGAGATGATTCCTTTAAATCTTTTAACCGACGCATACCGATTTTATATCTCAATTTCTCAAATGTTGCAGTCGGTAAAGTCTTCGTGAAAATATTTGCGAGGTTGTCACATGACCGAATTTATAGTACATCAATTTCACATTTCTTCTGGAGTTCATGAGTAAAAAAGAATTTTGGTGAAATATGTTTTGTCCGATCTCCTTTAATATATCCTCATAATTAAGTTATGCAAGCTGCATTGTCTTCATAAAGAGAAGTTGGAATATCTCTGATAAATGATAATCCACAACTTTCTCGGATATAATGAATCATTGATCTTAATCATACACATTCTCGACTTGCTTCATGAATGGCTATAATTTCAGCATGATTTGAAGAAGTAGCTGCTATAAATTGTTTTGTAGAACGCCATGATATAACAGTATTTTCACATGTAAATAGATAGTCTGTTTGAAAACGTGTTTTATGTGGATCAGATAAATAATTAGCATCTGTATAACCTATCAATGTTGGGTTGGTTTTATTTGAATAAAATAATTCGAGATCAATTGTACCTTGGAGATATCGAAAGACTTGTTTAATTCCATTTCAATATCGTCGTGTTGGTGAAGAACTAAATCTTGCTAATAAATTGACAGTAAAGGCAATATTAAGTCGTGTATTATTAACAAGATACATCAATGCACCAATTGCACTGAGATATTGTACTTTAGGACTAAGGAGTTCTTCACCATCTTCTTGAGGTCGGAAAGGATCTATATTCACATCTAATGACCGAACGATCATTGGAATACTCAATGGATGTGCTTTGTCCATGTAAAATCTTTTTAGAACTTTTGCTGTATATGTTGATTGATGAATAAATGTTCCACTTTCCAGATGTTCAATTTGTAAACCAAGGCAAATTTTGGTTTTACCAAAATCCTTGATTTCGAATTCTCTTTTTAAATAATCAATTATTTCTTGGAGCTCTTCAGGAGTTCCAATAAGATTAATACCATCAACATATATAGCTAATATCACATATTTAGAACCAGATTTCTTAATAAAAATACATAGACATACCTGATCATTTTTAAATCCTACTTTCAATAAATATTCACTAAGACGATTAAACCACATGCGCCCAGATTACTTCAAGTCAAATAATGATTTTTGCAACTTGATGGAGTAATTTTCACGAGGATAATGTTTATATGCTTCAGGCATGTGAAATCTTTCGGGGATTTTCATGTAAATATCATTTTCTAAATTTCCATACAAGTAAGCAGTGATAACATCTAATAGGCGCATATCTATCTTTTCATGTACTGCCAAATTGATAAGATATCGGAGTGTAATAGCATCAACAACAGGAGAATAAGTTTCATTATAATCAATACCTAGTCTTTGTAAAAAATCTTGGGTTACTAACCGTGCTTTATATCATACGATTTCATTATTTTCATTGCGCTTTCACACAAATATCTATTTGTAGCCAACAGGTTTTACACCTTCCGGTGTTTAGACTGCAGGTTCGAAAACTTCACGTTTTGTCAGTGCATTTAACTCCGATTGAATCGCATCTTTCCATTGTAGCCAATCTTTTCTATGCCGACATTCATCAACTGATATTGGTTCAAGATCATCACTATCCTGTATAATATCAAGAGATATATTATATGCAAACATTTTATCAATAATTGTTTCTATTCGATTCCAACTTCTACTGGAAGTGGTATAATTGATAGAAATTTCAGTATTATTCTTATTAACTTCTGGTTCTTTGTTATCAGTTTTCTCTTAGTTTTTATCATTTTTTTTCTTTAATATGATCTTCTGGATCATTTAATCCTCTTTTCTTTTGAAAATTTTTATTTTTAGAACCAAGAGGTCGGCCACGCTTTTGGCGTGCTTTTGACTCAGTGGCTATATGTATAACATTTTGTTTTGTTAGAACTTCAATTCGAATAGGAGCATTTATAACTGGAATATGCGATTTTGTAACTCTTCTGGAGTCAACAAAAGTGTCAGGCATTTGATTTTCAATACTTTGCAAATGAATTATCTTTTGAACTTCAAGTTCACATGCGCGGATCAAGATAATTTAATGATATTGTCCAAGTAAAATTTTTCTTATGCTGTTTATGTTCTCTTCCTAATTTAGGAAATAATAATTCATCAAAATGACAATTAGCAAATCTTGCTGTGAATATATCTCATGTCAGGAGTTCAACATACTTAATAATAGAGGGAGAATCATATCCAACGTATATCTCCTTTCTTCTTTAAGGACCCATCTTTGTACGTTGATTTGGTACAAGTGGAACATATATAGCACACCCAAAAATTCTTAAATGAGCAATATTTGATTCTGAACCAAAAGCCAATTGCAAATGAGAGAATTTATGATAACTAACTTGCCTTATACATACAAATGTTGCAATATGTAAAATAGCATGTCCTCAGGCAGATGTTGGGAGATTTGTTTTCATTAATAATGGTTTAGTAATTAATTGTAATCTTTTAATAAAAGATTCAGCAAGACCATTTTATATATGAATATGAGTTACAGAATATTCAACATTAATCTCAATTGATATGTAATATGCATAAAAAACTTGTGATGAAAATTCACCAACATTATCCAAACGGATATTTTTAATGTGATGGTCAGAAAATTGTGCTTGTAATTTAATTATTTGAGCAAGTAATCTCGCAAACGCCAGGTTGCGAGTAGATAATAAACATACATGTGACCATCAGGATGATGCATCAATTAAGACTATAAAATATTTGAATGGTCCACATGATGGATCAATAGGTCTACAAATGTCTCTGTGAATCCGTTCAAGAAATGTAGGACTTTCAACTCCTACTTTTACTGGTGATGGCCTAACAATTAATTTTCCTAGGGAGCATGCAGCACATGAGAATTTTTCTGATGTCAATATCTTTTTATTTTAATGAATGACCATGTGTATTCTCAATTATTCTTCTCATTATGGTAGATCCCGGATGACCCAACCGGTCATACCAAATGCTAAAAGTAGTAGGATCAGTAAACTTTTAGTTTACGAGATGATGAATTTTTATTGTACATATTTTTGCAAAATATAGGCTAGTAGAAAAAGACGACAGTTGTTCTAATACAGATTTTTTACCCAAATTAATTCAAGTAATATAAAGATGTTCAATACCATTTTCCTCATTTGTTTCAATATGATACCCATTTCTGCAGATATCTTTAAAACTGAATAAATTTCTTCTGGATTTTGAGAAAAATAGTGCCTTATCAATAGTAATTATTGTTCCTTCAGGCAACAATATACTAGCTCTTCCGGAGCCTTCAATTACATTTGTACTACCGTTTATCGTATAAATATTTATTTCTCCCATTTTGAGATAAGAAAAATATTTCTCATATTTGAGTATGGTGTGTGTAGTTCTATTATCAATAATACATACATCATCATTAACAACAGCCATCTGAACAAAAAATATATATATGCAAACGTAACTATTATTAAAATATAATAAAAATTCAAAAATATCAAGGTGAGACATTAATTGTTTTGGACACTGTCATTACCAATTAAATGGTCTATCTTACCGTCTGAGTGTTCAAAAAAATCCGATACATCCAAATGGGTAATATTGATATTAAGATCTTCAAGATCAATATCATCATCCTCAGTATCATTCACTGGATGTTGAGAAAAATTTGCTTCAACATTTTTATTGTTCTTTCTCTTTGAAATTCCTTGAGATATTTAAACAGCTGCACATAAACATTCCACTTAGTGAAGCCTTAATCTACATGCCCAAAAATGCCAAATTTCTCAAAAACATGCTCGTAAGCTAAAAGCAATTGGAAGAACTGTCCACAGTGGTACTAAATGAAGAATGTTCAGCCATATTGCAGGATAAACAGAAATTGCCACACAAAGAAAATGATCTAAAGAGTTTCTCTATCCTATGTTTAATTGGCACTCTTAATTTCTATAATGCATTAGCTAACTTAGGTGCTAGCATTATTTTATTACCATATAAAGTATTTAAAAAGCTAGGCCTAGGAGAACTTCAACCCACTAGGATGAGTATTCAAATCGCAGATAGATCTATCAAATATCCTAGGGGTATAATAGAAGATGTGCTGGTAAAAGTTGATAAATACTTGACCGTATGACAGTTATGTGACCAATGACCTTTCATGCCACATCTATAACATGTATCCTCATAATTTTCTTCCATTTCTTTTTCTTTTCCCTTATGATCTTTTCTATTCCACTTCAGGTGGCCAATATTTCTCACAACTTGATTATGACTGTAATAAGGAAAATATCGAGCGTGTCCACGACAATAGCCACGACCACGACTATAACGATGGCTTCTGCTGGAGCCAACAGTATTCACTTCTGGGAGTGCTGTTGAGCCAATTGGTCTGGCTTTATGATTTTTTAATAATAACTCATTATTTTTCTCTGCAATGAGGAGGGCAGTAATTAAATTTGTAAATTTTGTATATCTATTTTCTCGATATTGTTGCTGCAGGACAATATTCGAGGCATGAAAGGTGGAGAATGTTTTCTCCAGTATATCTTTATCAGTAACTTTTTCTCCGCATAATTTTAACTGAGATGTAATTTTATACATCGCGGAACTATATTTATTCACGGTTTTAAAATCTTGCAACCTCAGATGCAACCATTCATACCGTGCGGTGGGTAGTACGACTATCTTCAGGTGGTCAAATCTTTCTTTTAAATTTACCCATAGGACATATGGATTTTTTTCGGTAAGATATTCCATTTTCAAATTTTCGTCAATATGACGACGGATAAAAATCAAAACTTTGGCCTTATGTTGTGCAGATGCACTATTATTTTCTTGAATAGTTTCATTAAGGCATTCAGCATTTAGATGTATTTCTGCATCGAGAACCCATGACATATAATTCTTTCCAGAAATATCAAGGGTTACAAATTCGAATTTAACAAGATTAGCTATATGGATCAATAAATGCGCACCTGTCTTCTGGCTTGTGTAACGGTAGAGACTCGTGCTTTAGTCTTCTGACTTTTGTAACGGCAGAGACTCGTGCTAATAACATGTTATGAAATTTTAGGTAGTGTTAGAATAAAATCTACACACTACACACTAAGAAAACTCTAACTATTCTTTGCACAAAAATTTCTTTAAACTTCTCTCTTTCTTTTCTCTCATAAAAATAATGGTACATTTCAAACTTAGAGAATAACTCTATTTATAGAGTTCTTATTTAGTGGAATACATAATCTTCCACTAATATAAATTAATGATATCTCCACTAAATAGTGAATATTTATAAAAATTCATAATTAATAAATTAATAGAGTTTTCACTAATTTCCTACTAATTCACAATATATTCATAACAAGGTTGAAGTCTCATGCACTTGAAACAGAATAATATCCAAGTGAATGTAGGCATATGGACTATGGAGAGGTGTAGAAAATACTGGAAAAAGGACAATCAGACATTAAACTAGGCATGTAGAGGTATAAAGTCATCATTCTCTGCCATTCTGCCATGTCGTGAATTAAATATTTTGACCCCTACATTCTAGCTAGTGTTTGATAGTATATCTGTTACACATTAATTCAATAGTAGTTTGGCATATAGTACTAGATTTTATATAAAATAGGGTCTACATCTACCATCAAATAATTTGATTAGATGTCAATTTGGACGTAATTTACAAATATATATATATATATATATAATTATTTTGATATGCACAAGAACTCTCTCGTGTTTTGCAGTGAACAAGATTTCACTATTCTTGTGTTGTTTTGTATGCGGACATCATTGGTCACAATTCTTGATTTTGTCAAATCTGCAACCAACTTTGATTTTACTGTAATTCTTGAGATTGATCATGAAAAAGACTTTTGGTGCATTTGAGACGGATGGAGTGTCATTTGTCGACATCGGCATACGGTAGATGGCTTCAATAGTCCTTCTATGGTTGACTGGATGATGTACTTCTTGCTACAATGATCCCCCAATTTGTGACGAATCAAGTATTTTTTTTTTTAATTTGCATTTTTTGTATGGCTTCAATTATGTCATCAGATGGGAAATCACTTGACCTTTTTTCCGACTTTATCTAATTTCCGTGACGCATACGTAGAGAACCAAAAAGTCAAGAAAGACCTTTATTATGGGGGCGGGGGGCGGGGGGGTGGGGGAGGGCAGGAAGGGGTTTGGGGAGTAAGTGAACTGTACTTTGCAAGACAAGAGCTTATTACAGAAGGTATTCAGCTCTTTTAAGTCTCATGGCTCCTAATATACCAAAAACAGTACAAGATGGGTATGTCAAAATGATGTCCGCCCAAGGATACATGCTCCTGTTTTCATATGTTTTTTAAGTAGATATATGGCAATTGCCGTGAATGGAACCTTCACTGTATTCAAGGAAAAACCTTCATCTACCACAGCCTGATATAGAGTTACCATTACTACTAGACAAGTGAATGGAGCCATGTTTAACCCAAGCTTTAACACGCGGTTACAATTCTTGAATGCAGACGAGCACACATGGGGTCAAAACCAGGAGATGCAAAACCAATGCTCAGCCGAGACCATCAGACCATTATTAATGGATCCACCATCAAAATATGTGCATGGTGATGGGACCTCCCAATATATTGATTTGCGCAAATGCAAAGAGTCATTTATAGTTTCCGACAACCAAGTTCCATTGCTAATTCTAAAGTTCCCATGTTTTAACGTACGGATTAAGGAATGCAACAGGTCGAGTACTGATATTTCTTTTTATGAGAATCCTATGGAATAGGTTTTGGTCTTTTTGTCCTTCTTGTAAAGATAGATGCACAGTACTTTAGGAACCGACATATCGGTGGACTCCAGATTCTGCTCTCCTTTTCGACAGTCTTGTTCACCTTTGGTTTGCATGATCATCAAATTGTAGTTTAGTATATCAGAATCCAAGAGAAGGGCCCTATGAAACAGTGAAGCTCAAGAATAAGTGAATAATGTCTGACCTGAAACTACAAATGCATTAATGAAGGGATATATCCAGAAGGGCCTCAGACCTTGAGTGATGGTAAGCTTCTCACCACAATCCCAGTTCCATGCATATCCATTTGTCAGGAGGTGGAGACGAACACATTTGAATCCTATAATTGCCATTCATGGAAACACTGTTCTGTCCGTCCATTGCTAATGATATTGCAGATGTGAGGATATGAAAGAAGATCCAATTCTGCCATACTCCAGGTGTCCAAATAAGACAACTACATTTTATTCTTGGCGGTTGTAAACCCTTCATAAATAAA
Organism: Voacanga thouarsii; assembly: GCA_026120185.1. Lineage (NCBI taxonomy): Eukaryota > Viridiplantae > Streptophyta > Magnoliopsida > Gentianales > Apocynaceae > Voacanga > Voacanga thouarsii. Next base: position 2,406,631 of record JANUWF010002273.1, read on the forward strand.
CAAGAATAGGAAAGGTGAAACTTGGTTTCATTCTGGCAGTTACTCAAGGCATGCAAAACTAAAACTGAAAAAATAAGAGTGGGATATCTGCAGCTCTCAACTAATCCATCACCTTCCAGTTAGATAATAAACATAACTGTTAGTCTGCCACTTACCACATGGTCCTGAAACTGAAAGAACTCAAATATTGATCAATATAGAATAAATCGATCCATGAAAAAGGAAAAGTACACAAGAAGATTATCACACTAAATGGTTTTGATCATAGACTATAGATAGGAATTCGCAACAAGAATATTTTCAAAAGTTACTTCCTATTAGCTATATGAGAAACACATAAAAAAAATGCAGAAGAAACTTCCCTAAATTTAATTGATGATTTCACTAATCTATTAATCAACTGAATATTAGGCATGTTTCTTTGATAACTTCTCAGAAGGATCTCTGTTCCAGCACTGGCTCAACTATTATACAAATGGATCCCGCCACTCCCTCCAGATAAAGAAAAAGAGGCATAACTAAATTTTCTCTAAAGGAAAATTCAATACATTTATAGACCAGGAAAAAATCCGAATGGTTCCTGCCACCCCCTCCAAAAATAGAAAGAGGTACACAACTAAATTTTCTCTAAAACAAAATTCAAGATATTTATGAACCAAGACCAAAACAGCCTCTGAGAGAAGTTTAAATAAGGAAAAAAGACTCTGATCTACCAACTGAAAAGGTTGTGCAAATCATCCCCATGTATCATTTCTTTCCTTTCCTTTTAGTTCCTTTTTAAATAAGCAGCAGTGAAAGTTGTGCCAAGAAGGAAAAATTGCTTAATGTGAACAGTGACACATGTTGCTTACCATCATTTGAGACCAGGGTGATAATACATTGACCGGATAGCATAATAAACTAAGAATGGCTTGACAAAAGAATGTATATCTCAGTAGGATTGAGCTATATGCCAATGTGCATGGAGGATTAATTAAAAATGTTTGTGGAAGATTTGATAGAATCTCCATTACTCATGCTAAGAAAAGCTCAAGTACGCTTCCTCTTATACAAGAAGCCATTAAAAGAGTCACCATTCAAATATTGCAAAAATCACCTATGGTCTCACAAATAGATAAGGACCTGAAACAACATAATGAATAAATTCAAAAACTAAAGTTCCACAGATTACAAGTTTAGAAGCTGACCAAGAAAAAGGCTCAGAAATTCACTGGAGCATAAACATCATGATGCTAAAAAATGAAACAGTATATGGATTAATGAAAAAAACGACACGTATGATACCCTGGGAAACAATATATTTAGCTCTCACTAAGACAAATAAGTGAAACTATTGCAAAGGAATGCATAACACCTCACATGGTAATGCCAGCACACTGTAAGATCACATCAATCAGTGTAGCACATCACCTTAAACAGAAATCTTTGGCATACATAGAAATTATCAGTATGAAAAAGATAAATCTGTTGGTATTTTACCTCATTATGAATCCTCAGAACTGTCTTCTTTCATGAGAAGGAACCTATTTAAGGATCCAAATGGAAGACACACTGTAGCATAGGATTCTTTCAAGAATAAAATAATAGCTTTAATACCCCATGGCAGTCTGTCAATTTTATTTTTTCCAAACCTATACCTAAATACGAATTGAGATTTTAGTATACAGAGTATTTACATAAACTAGTAAACATGGAGGAGGACCAGACTATGTACATATTGCAACTTCCAGATCTCTTATAGTTGTTCAAAAGATAATGAAAAAGTAAAACAAGAGTTCCTGTTTGGGGTTAGAAAAGGAAGAGAAGATTTTGCATTTCTTTTCTTTGCTTAGGAGAAGTGGACATCGATTGTATGTAATTTTGTCCCACTCCTGGAAAATACAAAACCTATTTATCGCATTTACAGAAGACACAGCTATTTCCTCTGGACCATTTCCATGACAGCCTCAAAGCTGTATTCTACCCAGGAAAACCTTCAGTTCTTTCTCAAATAAAACAGGAAGCCAATTTATCAAGCAGTGATCTTCATACGCAACATCTTATAATGTCCAATCATACAGACTCTCCCATAACCTTCAGATAGTATATCTCAATATTCAAATGTCCTAGTTTCACAAGGAAACTGCTAGTTCAGATGCTTCTAATTGAGCAGATTCTACTCAGAATCCATTTGCTGTAGAGCTTGTTGGAGGCCTTGCAAGTCCTTCACTAACAGGCATGCCTTTCACTTCATTAATGAGTCTTGTAAGTTCCTTTTTAAGTTCTCTACGCATATGATCAGAACGCTCTCTTGTCAGTGAAGCCTCAGAAAACAGAATTGCAGTAAGAGAATTATATTCTTGGAACCATTCATCATTTCCAATTTGATTACTTTGATCACCATGAGAAACAACTGAACTTTCTTGCCGCCAACGGCTCAAACAATACTTGTCAGGAAGTTGAAAATAGTTTTTCACTAGAAGTACTCGAAGTGCATGTCTGCACAAGATTCCTGAAGACTCAAATTCCTTGCAGGAACAGTGAATTTGCTCATCTTCTGGCATCCATATTACCAGGTGCTCTCCATCAATCTTATCAAAGTGGCGCACGATATATGAACTGTTAGCCATTTCAGATGCAGCATATTGCATAGCTAAGATCAATTCATGTTGTAGTAAATTAAAAGCAAAAGGTGTAAGAACTTTCCGTGCTTGCTCTTCCATAGGTGAGCATGTCCTGAGATGTGCAAATTGCATGCCCTTGTGTGGCTGAGCTTTACGACTTGATAAAATTCCGACCTGAAAAGAACAAAGAGGGAAATTCAGGAATCCCTGTAAAGCAACTTATAAATGCCCAAAATCAAGGTGATGGAGGGAAATGTTCCTGACTGTAAAAACAGTCAGGTGTATATGAGTATATATACCTGCTCAAAAAAGCTGCGCAGACACGTCTGAGCATTTAAAATGCCTTTTAGGAACGCATCCACAGATTTAGAATATGATATGGATGCCATTTGTGCAAGAAAACAGCCTCTTGTATAACACACTGCCCAACACAAACGCAGGGAAAAGAGCAAAGCAAGATGACTGTCAGAGAGAAGTTCATATCTGGAAATGAGCTGACTCCATTGGTACTCGAACTCTTCTGCATTCTCTATGTTATACACTGCTTCAAAGTCAGACTTGAATTCTGAATATCTCGGTCCAAGTACAAGTGAGAACCAACAGCATGCTTTAGGAAGGATATTCCATATAGAAATAACATGCTTGGTGCTTGGCAATTTACTTCTTATTGCATCTCTAAGTCCAATATCAACATCAGTTACAATTGTTTGGGGATATCTTCCTTTCATAAACCGCACAAAAGCCTACATCACCAACTAAGTCAACAACAAAATGAAAATCAAGAAATAAAGTAACAATAACATCTAAAGGAAATTAACACCACCTGCAAAGCCCAGGAAAATGAACGGGATGTTTCTTCCTGCAATAAGGCACAACCAAAGAAAATAACTTTTCCATGATTGTCGATACCTAGCCATGCTCCAAAAAGCATGCCATAGGTCATTGAACGATATGTCGTATCAAAATACACTACATCTCCAAACACGTTGTATGCATGTATTGATTCTCCATATGACCAAGCAACGTTCTCCACCTTATCATTTTCATCTACAGTGACATCATAAACAAAATATGTATCAGTCTCTTTGGCAATCCTGCAGGCGTCAAGAAGATCCATTGTGTCATTTTCCCTTTTCTCAGTTAGCAATGCATCATTTTCTTGAACAACTTTTTTTCGATTTTGGACAAAATTTCTGACATCCCTTTCCAGGAAAGGCAGTTGTCCACCTTGAATACCCTTTTCCAGTTCAAGTACCTTGACAATGCGATGTATTGGAAAGCCAGCTTTTGACAGCAGAAGGATGCGTTCTTGATCCGTTTCATGTATCTTACGATAGGCAGGTAGGAGACGCACTTGATCATCCTCCAAGAGTTCATGATTGTGCACATTGCTAAATTGCACAACAAACCACTGAGAAACTCCGTCTATCACTTCCTTGGACAAGTACATCTTCGCATCACACCCACACCGAACTGACTTGCGATCCCTTTGATGTTCCCCCATTTGTTTCTTTCTTGCAGGTGCAAACCCTGCACGGTAACAAACAAAATCTCTTTTATAAATGCCCAGTTGTGGGCTCAATCTTGACCGCTCTTTCCTAATGGAAAACCCAGTCTTTCTTGCAAAATTACCATAATACTCAAAAGCATCTTCATCACTCTTGAAGACCATTCCCACATATGGGCTAATCATAGGTTCTGATGACCCAAAGTCATTCTTAATTGCTTCTGATGCAATCTCTGTATCCTGAGCTTCTTCCTCGTATGTAATAAAACATTTCCAATCACCGCATGGGCATTGCTGCCTTCTCATCCATATATTCTTTGATGGTACCGACACCATTACTGACCAAACACCCTTGATATATCAGCATGTATATGTATATTCACTAGCCGAAGCATCCAAATTCTTCGAGATTCTTGAAATTATTAGCAGCAAATACGCCCTACAGCAGAAGGTTCAACAAAGATTATGGATGGAGTTTTATACTTCTTTGAAAGATGAAATCACTCACTATGAGGTACTATTTAAGTCAAAACTCCAAATGGGCAACCATGGAATTTCTTATATTGCAGTTCCATTATCAATAGTCTCAAATCAATATGGAAAATCAATCAAAACTATAAACGAGGCAGGAGTAAAGAAATAAAATTAGTGAAGGAACATCACACTTGAGTGCTACGAATATGTGCGTACCAGTTCAAAAGAAGAGAAAAGGCTTCTTTTGGATCATCTTGCTGTTTCTCCTTCCAGAGCTGGAGTAGCAGAGAACCCCAGTTGACACTCGCAATCAGTGCGCTGAGCCCCTCAAAGGCTTAGCATGAGCAGGATGGCTCGGGCAATTTGATACCGTCGACTAAATTTCAATTTTGCCTCCTGATAATATAAGATTTTATCAATTTAGTCCTTCACATTTTAAACCCGCCCCACGCCTCCCGGCCCAGAAAGAAAGATACTTTTCCCAATTTGTCCTTTTAAACACGTTGTCATCAAAAAATAAAATTTAATTCAAATTTTAAGTTTATATAACTCTCCTTTTACAATATATATATATATATATATATATAACAAAATTTTAATATATCTTAAATAATTGTCTCAATAATAACAAGAATTTCTTGTCAATAATATATGTTATTAAACATGTTTTATTTAATAAATAAATAAATAAGTAATTTGAATAACTTAATTAGACTGTCATTTGAGTTGACATCTTTATTTGAAAGGTAAAAATTGATAGATCAAATTTAAGTAATATTATTGTCATCTTAAATATTTCATATTCACCTTTCTTTTAAAAAGGAAAAGAGGGATTAAAAAACAAAATAGATATCATACTATTGTCTTACGAAAGGGAGCCGATGAAAGTGTCGATCGGCTGCTCTTTCGATGAACATAAATAGACCGATAGAGAAATGAATGAATGAGTCGAATCTTTTAAAAGAGGTGAGTTCTTTGAACTTACTATAGAAAGAGTCCAAACAGGCAGAAATATTATACGTAAAAGCAAAACGGAACTGAATATGATGTATTTCGATTAAAATGATGAATGAATACAGTAACTAATAATCACAGCAACATCAAATGGAAACTCTATGATCAAAGGAGTAAACAAAACTATAAATAAAGTTGTAAGAAAGTTGTAAAAAAGCCATAAACGAAAGTAGTAAAGAAAGCTGTAAAAATGCGGATAAAAGAAATGAAAAATTGGAAAAAAATTGGTAATTTGATCTAAGATGAGTATTGGTGTCTTTAATCTGGGATTCCTGCTTGCTTTATACCCATCGTGGTGTAGCTGCCGACTTCCGAACGTGAAGGAAATCCCGCTTCGTGGCCCGTTTTTTATGGCTGATAACGGCAACGACCTGTCGATCATGCCGAGGTATGCAGGTGATGGTTCATCGACTCTTGGTTCCAATATTGACTGGGTATAGCCGCTAAGGACTTTTCTGGATGTCATCATCCATTTGGCAGCATTCGTATCAGCTTCAGCTGAAAGTTACCGTTGCAACGGATCGGCTAAAAATGACTTCAATACATGCCCCCTCGAGTTCCGTTGCTTTGATGGTGCGAACAGGTGAAGTGACAGGAATCGTACCCTTTTTAATTTGTAACTATTCTTTCTCTGACAGAAACGAAACGTCCTAATTATTGTAGAAAGGTGCCAACTCCTCGGCTTCGAAGCCCGTGAACGGTTAGTCTTTGAAACTCCTCTTTAAATAGCCATGGTCCCCATCGTTCCTTCTTCACCGATATGAACTCCTTCTTTTACAATAACTCTACTTTGCTTAGAATTCTATCTTCTTTGTGAAATTCTATCTTGTTTACTGCATACTTCTTGTACTAGCGAACCTCTAACTCTCTATGGCTACTCCCGTCGATCATTCTCCTCTGGCTCTGCTTCAGGCCGAGGCTGATCTTTACACATTGGGTCCCCGATTTCTGCCAACGGAAGTCACTGCGGAACATCTGCGGTTCATCTATCAAGTATGCCGAATCGGAAAAAGATATTCTGCTAAAGGAAGGCGATCATGGCAGTCTGGGTCACTCTGGCCAGGGCTTGTGCTTCTACCCACTTGGTAAAGTAATCGATTGCCACTAGAACAAAAGTGTGTCCTTTGGTTGACGGCGGGTGAATCTTGCCGATGACATCTAGAGCCCATCCCTTAAATGGCCACGGCTTGATGATAGGATGTAAGTCCGTGATAGGGGTATGAGTCAATGGGTCGTGCTTCTGACATGCCTCACACCTGGCTGTGTAGGTTACGCAGTCCATAGTCATCAAAGGCTAGTAAAATCTATGTCGTTGCAGTGTCCATTTCAACTTAGAGCCTGTTTGATGAGCACCACATAGGCCTTCATGTACTTCGACTAATGCTTGCGTTGCTTCCCATTTAGATAAGCATTTCAGCAAAACTCCATATGACTTTTTCTGAATAAGTCGTTCCCGATCAGTACGAAGTTTAATGCCTTGCGCTTAAGCTCCCGCGAAGCCTGGCCTGTCGGCTTCCGCAAGTATGAGATGATATCGGATCGCCAATCTTCCTCATGTCTCTCTTTCGATATCTGTTAACACATTATCATCCCTACTCTTTTCTTGAAGTCGGAAGCCATCTGAGCTAAATCGTTCACCCCCCAATTCTCACATTGAGGAACATGAGTCAAGATGACTTTTGAGAAGTCTTGCAGCAGCTCCCGCACTTTCTGTAACTTATCTGACAAAACAGGGTTAGAACATTTGTATTCACCTAAAATCTGCCGGATGACAACCTGAGAATCCCCTGTTATATTGATCATTTGTGCATCCAAAGCCTAAAATCCGAAGCCCTAAAATGAGAGCATCGTATTCTGCTTGATTATTGGAAGTTCCTTTACTCAATTCAAACAAGATTTTTCCTTGTCGTCCACCTGGGGCTTCTATAACCAAACCAGCACCAGCCTTATTTTGCGTGTTGGATTCTATCCTCCATGGCTTATATGAGATGTACCCCTGTACATCTTCCCTTTTAGTGTTGGGCACTTCCACACATGGATGCTCGGCTAAAAAATCGGCTATGGCTTGACCCTTCACCACTTTCAAAGGTAAATGAGTTAAGGAAAAAGCTTGTAACTTGATAGCCCATTTCATTAACCGTCCTTACAACAATGGCCGGTTCAGTAAATAGTTAACGAGTTGCACTTCCATAGGTAGCAGGTAATGTTCTAGCTTTACACATGCATAATATAAAGACAAATATAGTTTCTCCATAGGGGAATACCTGGTCTTAATGTCCGTCAGGTTTGTACTAAGGTAGTAGATTGCTCTTTCAACTCCTTGAGCATCGTCTTGAGCTAGCAGACAACCGATAGATTCTGGAGCCGCAAAAATATACAATTTCAAAGGTACCTTATCTCGTGGGGGCACCAAAACTAGCGATCGTGACAAAACTGCATTGATCTGATCAAACGCCGTTTGATGCTCCGATTGCCAAATGAAGTCCAATGACGACTTTAAACGGAGTAAAGAAGAGAAAACCTTCTACTTACCTACGACATTTGCCAGAAAGCATCGCAGGAAGTTGAGTTTCCCTAAGAAACTTTGGAGCTCCTTTTTGGTTCGCGGTGGTCTCGCTTGCAAAATGTCCCTTGCTTTATTCTGGTCCACCTCGATTTCTCTTTGATGCGCCAAGAATCTGAGAAAGTTTCCAGCTGAAACTCCAAAGGCGCATTTACCTAGGTTGATTTTTAAACGATGCTAGCGCATTTTAAGGAACGCTCGCTCCAACCACTGTAGGTGTTGTGCAAAAGTGGGCGACTTGACCACTAAGTCGTCAAACTTCCATGGTTTTGCCAATGAGGTCATGGAAGATGAGATTCATAGCTCTTTAGAATGTAGCTCCAGCGTTCTTCAATCCGAAAGGCATTACTATCCATTCGAAGAAACCAATAGATCCTGGGTAATGGAAAGCCGTCTTCTTGGTATCTTTTTCAGCTATGAATATCTGGTTGTATCCGGAGTAGCCGTCCATGAAGCTTAAGAATTGGTTTCTTGCAGTGAAATCTACCAGCATATCGGCCATCGGCATGGTATACTCATCCTTTAGGGTGGCCAAATTCAGATTTCTAAAATCAACACAGACCTGTAGCTGTCCGTTCTTTTTAATAACGGGCACAATGTTGGATATCCAATCTGCATATCGACAGGTACTGATGAAGCCACAATGAAGCAACCTCTTAATTTCTTCCTTGATCCTGGGTAAGAGAGTGGGATTGAAACGCTGGGCAGGCTGTTTGTGAGGCCTAAAACCTTCTTTGATTAGCAAGTAATGTTCTACAGTGCCTCTATCCAGTCCTGTCATCTCATGATAATCCCACGTGAAACAATCTTTGTACCTGTGAATCAGTACCATTAGCACACTCCGCTTATCAAAAGTTAACCACAAGCTTACCTTTGTAGTTCTGTTTTTCCCAGGTTCCCCGATGTCTACTTCTGTTAACAGGTCTTGAGCAACGAAGCTAGGAGCATGCCGAACATCAAGATCCTCTGTTTTTGGACATTGATCATTCAACCCTTCCGTTGTGATCTAGTTATGAGCTATGGTAAGTTTGGAGTAATGGGTTGGGTCAAAAATAGACTGGTAGAGTACTGCATCATTCATGTGCACTTCTGCGAAAAATGGATTGGGATCGGCTGGTATCCATTCTACTTGTTCTCCATCCCAGATCAACATTATTTGGTGAAGCATTGACGGAACGCAGTGATTCACATGAATTCAATCCCTACCAAGTAAGACAGAGCATGTTGGCTTTGCCATGATTATAAAGAAAACAGTCTTACTAACCTTGGAACCTACGGTCACCTTAAATGTGATAACCCCTTCTGCCTTAGCAGCCTCCCTGGTGAAATTTAGCATTTGTACATCAGTTGGAGTTAGATTGTGGTGATCGTTACCCAACCGCCTAAGAGTTACTAATGACATTACATTTAACACAGCTCCCTCTATCAATAAAAATCTGAGAGAACAATCTTCCATTAATGTGTGCCTTAATATACAATGATATGAGATGATTCGAATGTTCTGTCGTGGGAATCAGAAAGAGCATCCCTTCCGACGGCACTTTAAACTCGATAAGCTCGACAGCCATTTCTTCCATTGCGTAGTTATCCTCTTCTACTGCTTCTTACTCGGCCTTAGTTCGGAATTGTGACGGAAGAATGTTGAGCATATTCTGACTCGTGGAAGCACATACTTGTTTCTCTATCCATTCCTCCAACGTTTGCTTTTGCTGAGCCTGTCTCCTTTGTTCCCGTCTTTTCTGAGTTTTTGTGAGCTGGAAATGATGGTCTGGGAAGAACAGTGCTTTGTGAGGCACATGTACTGTAAATTTCTTATCCATCCCTTGGAAATGGGCCGAGAAGTTTGGAACTGTAAGCCGGGTGAAAACTGACGACTGACCATCTAGCCTCTGGAAAGTTGATTTGTTTCCTTCCAACTGCTTCTTGATGGGAGAGTCTCCTAACTCCACGTTCTTTTCTCATGTCTGCACCATACTTGCATCTGCTATTGGAAACGGGTCTGTATCAACTAAGGTTTCCTCCCGCTTGTCAGCAAATCTTACCTGTCCTTCTTGCAAAGCCTTCTGGATTGTGTTCCTAAAAATCACACAGCTATTGGTATTATGGGAAAACGAATTGTGACACTTATAGTATTTCTTGCCCTTCAATTCCTCTGGCCCCGGAAGTTTGTGACCGAATGGTAGACGAATCTGCTTGTCTTTAACCATTTGATCAAATATCTGTTCAACCCTGGATACATCGAAAATATATGTGGATGGCCCTGCAAGAGAGCTTTCTCCTTCCCTTTGCTAGGCTTCAGGAAATGGCAAGTGTAAGATGCACCTTTTACTAATTTGGCTACCATTACATCTAGCACTTGTTCTTCCTTATTATCAGTAACATCATCTACTACTGATAACATGGTTTGTCCTTGAAAAAACTTGACTGACCGCCTTTTCTCTTTCTCCTTGATCATTTCTTCTATCCTGACGGCTTGAGACAACAACCGAGATAGATCGGAGAAATTCTGTAAGATAAGGCATTCTTTGAGTTGCGGATGCATTCTACTGATGGCTATCCGGACACACTCCATTTTCGGTAATTAGGTTGCGCATTTGGCCTTAGTTTGTCAAAAGTGCTTGATGAAGTCTGCAACATCTTTAGAAGATCTTTGTTTAACTGCCAAGAGATCAGCTATAGACATCTCGGGAGCGGGTTTTAAGAAACGCTTATGGTAGATTCGTTTCATATCGGCTCATGTATGCACCGAACCAAGCGTTAGTTTTGCATACCAAGTGCATGCTACTCCTGACAAGGATAAAGAGAATAATTGCAATTTATGCCAATCACTATTTCCAAACTCTCCGCATTGTGTTGTGAACCTCCCTATGTGCTCCATAGTGGACTTGTTATCTTTTCCAGAGAAAGTGGAGAATTCTGGCAACTTAAATCCCTGAGGTAGTACCGCCCTGGAGTCTACCCATTCTGGGTAAGGCTTCTGATACACTGGTTGATCTCTGGCTTGTCGACACACAGCCTCCGTTATCGAGCTGACATCGGCTGATGGCATTAGTTGTTGAGTCTGCATTGGGGAACCTACCATAGTAGGTCGAGACCCCTGTCTGGGAAATGAAGCCATCTACGGATACCCAGCCCCCTGTAGTGGGTAAACCGTCGTCATAATGGGATACGCAGTCGGGACGATTGCAATGTAGCTCTAGAGTCCTCCATACAACGAACCAACATTCCTATTTGGGGCAGTATTCTGGTCATAGAACATCTATGCCCCCACTGGCACCTGAGTCGTTAGTAGGGGCGGCAATATTGAACACGACACGAAAATGACACGATTATAGAGGGTTAGGGTTGAAGGTTCGCGAGTTCGGGTTGAAATGGGCCGACCCGTTTAGTTTTAGATGGTTCGGGTTATAAACGAGTTGAACCTGTTTTGACCTGCCAACCCATTTTTTTTCCCCACAAAAAGTCCAAAAAATTAAAAACTCTACCCTACATACACTAAAACCTATCTCACTCTCTTCTCTTGAGCACGCCGCCGCCGCCGTTACCCCTCTACCCTGCTAAGGTTTTCTTTCTTTTCTCACTGTCTTCTCCATCGATTGGAAATCTGCTGAGTTTAAGGGGGCATCATATAAGCACAATTTTAATCATGTCTACCTGGCTTTAGAAGGTGGAAAAAGACTTTCTTTTTATGGTTTGTTTCATAGCCTTTTTCCTGATCTTTCATCCACCGGAATGTTCTGAGAATGTAATATGAAAAAGTTTCAAGAATGACTTACTATTTAATCCATAATACAATTTTTACTGCTACCTTTAATGTTATCAATGGAATCTTTCTAGGTTATCAATGCCTATTGATGTCTTTTCTATCGTGGCTTTCTGTTTATTGAATTTTTGTTATATTTCATACATTTTCTTTTGCATAAACATTGTTAGATTTCTATCATGGCTTTCTATTTACTGAATTTTTGTTGAATTTCATACTTCTCTTTTGCATATACATTGTTAGATTCCTTAAATACAGAGTTTGTTTTTCAGATTATTATTGACTTCATCTTAGAGCTTGTCTCTTAAATCTCCACTTTCACTAATCACCGAAGAATATTATTTTTTGTGTCAAAGGTATCTGCGCTGAATGAGGCTGTCTCAGGAACTGTAAAGTCCATTTTTAGAGCTTGGGAGCAACGCCTAAATTCTTCTGAGGTAACTTTTTCATGACTCGATGCACAATTTCTGGTGTACTCTGCAGACTATTACTATAAGCTGCGTTGAAATCTTCTAAAATTTCTGTAGCTTGTGTTTACAACTGGAATTGAGAATATTTAGAAAGGTGTTGTAGTTTGCAACTATAGGCAGTTATCTGTTAATTTGAAATTTCTGCTTACTTATAATTCTGGCAATTAGAGTATTCATTCCAATTATGCAGTTTTGTCATACTAGTCAGTGTAATTGAGTTTGAAATTTTATCTGTCTTGGATCTGTAATGTGCTTAGGGTGCATTCCTGCCGTGAACGGGAACATTCTTCCCTGGTTGCTAAAATCACATAACTGAGAAAAATGGAAAACTCATAGCTTCATTGCTTTGCTTGTTGAAAGACTTTGGAGTCATGGATTCCTAATTATGTAACATAGAGCTTCTGATTATTTCAAACATTATTTGCTTGGGGTATGTGTAGCTGCTGTTAATTCCTAATTATAAGTAAAAGAAATATTATAGTAGCACTAAGAACTATTTTTGAGGCTTCTTGACTTTAACTATATTTTCAGTATCTTTTTCCCTCTTTTCTTGTTTCAAGTCCAGCATTCTTAGCATCCTTGAGGTTAATTATGTCTTTTCCTAAATGAAATATCTTCTTTCTCTAAATAAAAAAAATATCACAAGTTGTAGGGAACAAAGTTTTGTACAAATAATCTGAGGAACTTTTGTAATGTGGAGTGCTGGATATTGTAAATGTCTAGTCATCACCTGTTCTGGTTCTTTGAGATTGTAAATGTCCAATCTCATCCAACAAATATGGGATTTGAGATTGGAAATTTGCACCAATTTTTGGTTCTTTCTTTTTCTTTACTTTTTCTCTTTCTTATGCAAATGCTACCATGGCATATATCCATCCTAGGTCACAGAATTTAAAATGTGTTCCAGTATATTGAACATGTTGTAACTTCATAATGATGATTTGCAAATTGAGCAAGTAAGCTTTCATGCTGATAAGAAATTCAATAGAGCTATCAAATTAGCACTGCTGGAGCATTGAAGCAATCAAATAAAGAATTTTTAGGCCAGAAAAGAGGAGTAAGCTACCTCTCAAGAATTTACTTATTTAACTTGCATACATTATAAAGCTTGTCTCTTGCTATACTTGTCAGACAATCTTATTATATTCCTTCTCACTTTATTATTTTTAGTATGGTGTGATACTTGAGGTTAATTATGTCTTTTTCACCAATTGTAGAGATGGATACATTGTTACCTCCACCACAAATTGATGAATTGTAGTAAGAGTTTGTTGAACTTGAAAGTGACACAGATGATGAAAGTGTTGAGATGGTTGGAAATGATAACTGAGAGGGTGCACATTCAAAGGATTCTTCTACCACTCAAACAAGTTAGAAACGTAAAAGAAAGCTCACAAGTAATGTTTGGCAATACTTTGACCTACTACCAATTGGTGAAGATGGAAAAGAAATATGCAAGTGTAAGTATTGTGGCCAAACATATCTGTCAACTAGCAAATATGGGACAGGTAACCTGAAAAAGCATATTAAGAAATGTCCTAGGATTGATTCAAAGGATATATGACAAATGCTCATTGAATCTAGTAGTGGTAGCATGAATACTAGATCTAGGAGATTCTGTCAAGCAAAGTTTATGGAGTTGTTGATTAATGCTATGATACAACATGATTTGCCTTTATCTTTTGTGGAATATGAGGGCATTAGGGCTGTATTTTCCTACTTAGAGCCAGATGTGTCTCATATTAGTAGGAATACTGCGAGGCAAGATATTAAAAATATACATGTTGATTATATTGCCAAGATAACTCTTCAACTTAAACAGTGTCCCCGTAGAATTTGCTTGACTTTTGATTGTTGAACTTCGATAGCTACAAATGGATATATGGCTTTGACTACACATTTTATTAACAAGAATTGGGTATTGCATAAAAAGATTTTGAAATTTTCATATATGCCTCCACCTCATTCTGGTGTTGCATTAGCTGAAAAGATTTATAGTTTGGTTGCTAGTTGGGGAATTGAGAAGAGGTTATTTTTTATAACTTTGGATAATACTTCTACCAACAATTCATGTATTGAGCTTTTAAAATATCAGTTGAATTTGCAAAGATGTTTGTTGGATTTTGGTTCTTTGTTTCACGTAAGATGTTGTGCCCATATTCTCAATTTAATTGTAAAAGAATGGTTGAAAGAAATTGATGAATCAGTTGAGAAGGTAAGAGAATCTGTGAAGTATGTCAAAGGTCACCAACAAGAAAGCAAAAGTTTTTAGAGTGTGTGGCACACACATTTCTTGAATCCAAGAAATCTCTTAAGCAAGATATTCCTACAAGATGGAATTCCACATATGAGATGCTTGCTAGTGCACTTTATTATAAGCTTGCTTTTTGTCATTTGCAATTGAGTGACTCTAATTTCAAGCATGACCCTTTCTGAAGAAGAATGGAGTAAAGTGGAGAACATATGTGGTTTCTTGAAATTATTTTATGATGCAACAAATGCATTTTCTAGTGCAAAGAGGCCTACTTCCAAACTCTATTTTCCCCATGTGTTTATGATTCAGTTGAGGTTGACGGGAGAAATTAAAAGTCTTGATAACTACATGAAGAGAATTGCAATTGTCATGTGTTCAAAGTTTGATAAGTATTGGAAAGAATTTAGCCCACTTTTGGCAATTACTGTTGTGTTTGATCCTCGGTATAAAATGCAATTTGTTGAATTTAGTTATAGGAAACTTTATGGTATTGATGGTCAAGTGGAGTGCTCAGAACTTAAATCTAAACTTTTCTCTATCTTTGAAGCATACAAGACTAATCTTTCTTCTATTTCTGGAGTATCTGGCACTGTATCTCAGGGACAATCAAAATCAACATCTACTAAAGAGAAAGATAGTATAGAAAGTTTAAGTATTTTTCAGGTTATATCTTTTACTTTTGACTTTTTTATAAGTCTAATATCTTTTATAATTATAATTTATATTATAATGTTAAAATATAATTTTATTTATGCTTTTTAATTCCATTTGTAATTTTTAAAATAGGAGTTTGATGATTTTGAAAATGAAGATATCATGAAGCATATGCAGAAATATGAGTTGGAGTTGTATTTAGATGAGCCAAGGGTTGATAGGACAGTTAAACTTGATGTTTTATCTTATTGGAAGGCTCATCAGTATAGATACCCTTTGCTAGCTCAAATGGTTCGAGATGTGCTTACTGTTCTTGCCTCTACAGTTGCTTCTAAGTCTGTATTCAGTAGTGGTGGTAGAGTTCTTGATCAATTTAAAAGTTCTTTATCACCTGATCTTGTTAAGTCTTTGATTTGTCCTAAGGATTGGATTTATGGAGGTAAAAAAATTTTTAGACTATATTTTTATTTCAATTTATATTTTTAGATAAAATTTATAATTCTTGTTTGTTTAAATTTATTGCAGAATCACTTGTTGAAAAGTTAAATGTGGATGAAGTTGTTTAAAATATCATGGATTTGAACATCAATAAGGAGGCTCCTGCTGAGAAGAACATTGTCAATGTTGTTTGAAGTTTGTTAAATTTTTAATGTATTAAGTAAATTGGATGTTTAAATTTTTTAGATTAAGTTTTATGAATTTATTTACATCTCTAGATATTTAATTAGATAATTAATTATTTTATTGGCCATTTAAGACTTTATTAACTATTCTATTGGTTATTTTAATTTTATATGGTTTGATTTATTTTTTAAAAATTTTTAGTGTAATGGGTGGACAGGTTTAGTAGGTATTCGGGTTGGCAGGTTTCATAGGTATTCGGGTTGACGGGTTAATTGGTTTAGTAGGTATCTATTTATTTTCGTGTCTAATAGTATCGTGTCGTGTAAACCCGTTTATTTTCGTGTCATGTTCGTCTTATAAAATTAGACACGTTTATTAATCGTGTCGTGTTTGGGTTCACGTGTCGTGTGTAATTACTCCAAGTTAACACAACTCGCCAACCTGAACACGACACGATTGCCACCCCTAGTCGCTGCAATCGGATAAGGTAGAGTTCTTCCTAGGAAAGGTTTCGTCGGAACCTCACAAGGTGCATTTACCCCTAGATTTCCTTGGTGCCCCCCAGGTATCGGCGTAGACTGCTCTCGGCGCAATAACTGCACTGACCCATAAGAAGGTGCAACAACTGACGGGGGAGAAGGATACACACTTACTTGAGATGCCCCCTGAGCATTTTGCCTTTATTCAAAATTATGAAGCTCGTTCTGCAATAAAGGTCGAAATACTGTGACGAACTGCGGAATAAGGTTCTAAATGAGTTCACCTATGCACTGCTCCATAGCATGTCATATGGTGGTCAGAGAGGTGAGCGTCAATTGGGACACCTGGGGAGGAGACGAAGTCTGTGCTCCCTATTGCTCAGGGAGAGTAACTTGGGTGCTCCCGAATGTTGTCATGGTAGGATCAAAAACTTCCCGTAAGGTTCGAACAGTAGGCCGATTAGATGATTCTAATGAAGGCCTTGAGGATTGCTGTTGAGAATTAGCCATAATACGCTTTGAACGCAATTGCATGCAACAACCACCCTTCATGTCCCACTGGGCGTGCCAATTTATGTTGTCTTGCGAAAAAGGAGTCGATAGAAGTGTCAATTGGATGCTCTTTCGATGAACATAAATAGTCCGATGAAGAAATGAATGAATGAGTCGGACTTTTTAAAAAATGTGAGTTCCTTGAACTTATTATAGAAATGGTCCAAGCAAGCAGAAATATTGCACGTAAAAGCAAAACGAAACTGAATATGATGTATTTCGATTAAAATGATAAATGAATACAGTAACTAATAATCACAGCAACATCAAATAGAAATTCTGTGATCAAAGGAGTAAAGAAAATTGTAAACAAAGCTGTACGAAAGCTGAAAAAAGCTGTAAACGAAAGCAGTGAAGAAAGTTGTAAAAATGCGGATAAAAGGAATGAAAAATTGGAAAAAATTTGGTAATTTGATCTGAGATGAGTGTTGGTATCTTCAATTTGGGATTCCTACTTGCTTTATACCCGCCGACTTCCGAACTTGAAGGAAATCCCGCTTCGTGGCCCATTTTTTACGGCTGATAATGGCAACGACTTGCCGATCGTGTCAAGGTATGCGGGTAATGATTCATCGGCTCTTGATTCTGATAATGACCGGGTATAGTCGCTGAGGACTTTCTTGGACGTCATCATCTATTTGGTAACATTCGTATCGGTTTCGGTTGAAAATTACCGTTGCAACGGATCGACTAAAAATGAAGTTAACACATATAAATTTTCTTTTTTAATTTAGGAAATCATATATATTTTCCCAAGGGCCACACATATGCCCATGGTGTCGCTAATTTTACAAATAAATGAGATTTTACGCAGGCTGTTGGGCAATTAAATTTTTGGATAATAAAACTGAGGTGATAAATATATCATGTTATATTTGTATTTCAAACAGTAACCGCATATTTGATATTTATTTCGAAAGATAAACTCTTTAAGACGATTTCAAAGTGTGAGACCAAAATGGAAGTGGAGGAATGGAGAATGTTTTTGAAATATTTAATGACATTTTCAATAGCTTGAGGCCCAAGGATGAGTTAATCCATCTTTGCATTGAGGAAAGAAGAAAATAAAAAGTTAAGAATTTGAGAAAATAGCAAAATTAAATTTTGTTTGTATTTTTTTTAATATAAAACAAAGCATCAAATTTACTGCTCCATTATTCCCATCAAAATTGATTATATTTGAAATTTCATATAAAGTTAAAATTATAATATAATAATAATACAATATAACAAAATGTAAAAAACACAGAGACAAAATTAAAAATTAAGAGTTATAGAGACAAACTACGTGGAAATATATATTAGGAGATAATATTATAATTTTTTAAAAAAATTTTAGAGTGAAAGTAAAATTTAAAAAGATAATACTAAACAATTTTAAATTTTAAGAAAAATTTTGTAATTTTAAAAATTTTTGGAGACGAACACCACCCCTTTGCCTTCTTTGGTTCTGTCACCTTGGAAACATAGAGGGTAATATTAATTTTATATCAAATTTAAATATAAAATAGAAGTGTTATGATAAATATCTATTTCTTTTTTTTTTGGATAAAATTAAATAAAATCCAAGAGCTCATGGTCCAGTCGGATTCTGTGTGAATGTTGAAGGGAGGCTATATGATCATTGCATCAACTACAACACAAACATACTATGGAATGGATCAAAATATGTTGGCTAATTTAGCATATAGTTTTTTGAAACATTTGATTATATACCTACACATATTCAGAATTCTTGTAATCTAGACAAATTAATTTTATTTAATAAATAGATTTATATGGATGGATTTAAATAAATAATAGATATTCATTTATCTATATTTCTCTATTTATATATTTTTATTCAATAAAAAATTTATTTTATTCTTTTTATTTTGTTAACTAAATATATTAGTGGTGGTATTTACTGAAAGATATTGCATAATTAAATAAATAAATATTATATTTTACCACATAAATTTTTATTAATTAAGAAGATTAGTAATGAGAACTAGTTGGCGTCTCCATGCTATGCGTGGAGATTTTACCCATCGTGTTAAAAAAATGTGCACTGAATATATATATTTGTAATGTTTGTTTTATTAACAAAATATTGTATATATATTGCTTGTTCTTGAAATATCTTTAATTGTATAATGACTAATTATTTCGTGTTTAACATTGAAAATAATGAAAGATTCAGAAAAAACCTCATATGTCATGTAAGTATGCTATGAATTACATCCTTTCCTTGCGAGTTGCATGGTTCAATTCCAAACGTGAATTTTGAATATGTTTATATTATCTTTGTTTACCATGAGACTTGGTTATAATTGAAAATGTGACAACACTTTCTTGAATCATTTGTCAAATTGTGATTCTCTACTTATATCTTCATTTGCCTCTTGGATTTTGCTGCATCTTGCATGGTTTTCTCTTTCCATACTTTTGAGGATTCTAGCTGATTTGTCATCGTCTTGAGATCATTTTGAAGTTGAGAGATTTGAAATTCCACTTTGACAACTATGTTTTTGATTGCTTCTTTTGCAGCTTGCAAAAATGAAGGCGGAAGTGAGAAATTTGAAAAGGAAAAAGCATATTAAAATATGAAGCAGTTTATGGTGACCAAGAAATCAAAAAATAGGTCTATTGAGAGAAGATTTAAACAAAATAAAAAACTTTGCAAGCTACCCACTCCTATATTCAACAGATTAAGTGGCAAATTAAATCTGCGAATGGCAACATACATACATATACAGTGGCATAGATCTAGTTCATGCAAAAATACATTACTATTTTAGATGAAAATGTAGTACCCATGTTTATTTTGGGACAAATATCTTACTGTGAAGGCACGGAAAGCGGGAAAACACAGGACATGCAGCGAAAGCGAACATAAAAAAAAACTAAAAAACACAACAGGGGATTCCAAGATAGGGCTGGCGCCGGTTGCACCCTGTCCAAATCCCGAGATTTTAAAATTTTTACCTCTCCTTCTGGTTTTCAAAGGTGGCTGCACCGGAATGTGCGCAACCAGGGTATGTGTGCTGATAGAAACATCTGATGTGATTCCTGCAAGCCTCCTACTCCTCCTTTGCACGTATGTGAACGCCGAACTCTCGGTCTTCCAGTATATGGCCTGCCTAACTACAGTTTGGTGAACAACTAATAAGTTAGGGAAATTTTCTGGAGAGATAGAGAGAGAGAGAGAGACGCCTGGACTTTCACAGAGAAGAAACCGTCTCTAAGAGTGTGTGTTCTGTAACAATGACGTTGTTTCCAATCCTCTTATTTAACCTAAATAAAATCCTAGGTTAAACTGAACTGGGCCATTGAACTCTTCGTTTAACCTTTTGGGTTTAATTAATTATTCTAATTAGAACCAACCTACTGGCCTAATTAATAATTAATTTTTCAGCCCAAATAAACTAATCCAATTAATAAGCCTATATTAGTTTAGTCCCAAGTTAATCTTTAATTATTCAAACTGAGCTAAAGCTCTGAATAATTAATTAATCCACTAAACTAATTTAATTAATTCTCTCTCTCCATGGGTCTTTGTTTTATTCTAACCCAATAATTAAATCAGACTACTTAAATAAAATAAATTCTATTTAATTTAAGATCAATTCTTTAACCCGTATTTAATTAGGACTCACAGTCTATATTGGGGACCAAAAGACACACTGTCTTGGCTACTAAAATGACCAAAATACCATTTCCATATAAATAGCTGTATTTTGCATTTTAAATATTTTCTAATATTACCATAAGGAAATATTGACCCCGAGGATAGTGCTGCATTAGCAAAGTCTCCGACCTACAGGTGTAATGACTAAAATACCCCTCTATACATCGCCGTACATTCAGAGAGGAAGAAGTGTACTAATACCTCTCTAAATGATATCTACCATCCTTAGGCCTCTAGTCCAATGATCCACGACTTCTTGGATTGTTTCCGTTTTCCAATAGAGCTACCCTAAAGCAAACATTCAAGTCATATTTCCCAAGGCCCTGGATATTTAGATCATTCAGACAACCATAAGGGGCGATATAGTATAGAAACTATCTTGTACAAGTTTGTTTTAACTAATTAGTCACACATACCCAACATGCAAGTATATTGGTCTTACGATAGAACTTCAACTATAGCATATCAAAGTATATGCTTCTAGCTTTGTCAGACCACCAACTCATACTCAAGTCGTAGAGTACTAATCCATGTTGTAGTGGTAGTAGTCTAGGTTTCTACCATATGGTACTTTTAGAAACCACTACTACAGGTCATGCTCTACGTATTCGAAATACGCTTATGTCAAGAAGTGAGTGGATTACTCACTGGCTAAAGGTAAGTCATTCCCTATTTAGAATTCACAACATAATAACCTAGACATGATGAGATTCTCATTCTCATCAATCGGTTAAGAACAAAAGTTTATGTGTCAAGTAACTCGTGATCCATACCTTACTGTGAAAGACCTCCATTCACATGGACCACTTATTTAAACACAATAGGTCTTTTCCAAACATAATTGTGCACAAATAAAATTATAAATTCACAAATAATTTCTGAAAATAAATTCTTTTATTAAAATATTCGATTTTTTTACATCAGAAATCTAGTCTAAGAGGGCGTACATCCCAACAATCTCTAATGAGGATCGTGATGGAAGCCGTGGGGCCGTTGGAACCCCTCTCCCACTTAGTCTTTTAAAACAAGGGTTTTTTGAAAAATATCCTTTTGAAAATTTCCATTAAGTTTTCCCTTAACTTAAAAATAAAATGTCTAAATCTATAAAAATCTCTATATTAAGGCTTATATCCTTTGAGAGTTTTTCCCATGGACTAATTTTATTTAAGTTAAAACCTTAATGATTTCAAAAATTTTCCAATTAAAACTTTCTAGAGACTTTGGTCTCAAGTTTATTTGACAAAATAATTTTTCTTGTACCAAACTAAAACAAAATGGCTTTCTATTTTAACCTTACAAAAATATCTAAATCCAATATATTTTCTATGTCAAGGATTAAATCCTTTGAGAAAATAGGTAAGGATTAATTTTTGTTCAAGCTAAAATAACCATTTAATTTGTAGAAAAATGTTTTCCTTGTCAAAAACATTCCCAAAGATTTGGTCTTTGAAAAAACGTGCACATAGGTACCAAAAATAAATAGTATGCTAGAAAATAGTAAACGTTTTCATACTCTTCTATTTTTTAAACCTAAGTGCCCAAATAATAGAATTAAACACATTAAGTAATTAGTGGTTTTGTTTAATCCTAAAATTCTTTACTAATATTTTTCATGCAAAAATATTCCTTGAATATTAACTATTGCAAAATATTAACTTCGCCTGGTATAGAACCCAAAACCAAAAAACATTGCAAGAAAAAATTAAAAAAAATTTCCTTGGTCCACTTCACCCACCGCACTGGATCAGCCACCCCATCTGAACTATGATCCACTGCACCTGCCGCACAGAACCAGGATCCACGAGAAAATAGTGCGGATCGGCCTTCCAGACCCTAGCCGGCGCTGGTTCGAGCGGTCTAGCCAGTGCTGGTTTTGTTCTAAACGGCTCCTTCCTGCAGTTTTTTTTTTCTTGCGAATTTCCTCTGCGAATTTTTCCTGTTTTTCTGCCCGGTTTCTGGTGCCATTGGCTCTCCGATTTCAATCTTAATGCAATGAAATTAACCAAAACCAACAACCGCCTATACCCATAAACATTGGGCTTACACGATTTACTAAGAAAAATAGTAAATTACAGATTCCTATACCTTCACCTGCAAGATTTAATAGAGAATCTATCCATACCATAAACAGCGAAGGATCACAATTTTAATCACACGTATGTGTCCAGTTTTATTCATCTAGATGCATGCTCCCTATATTTTTATAAAACCTTCATGCTCTGATACCAATTGAAGGCATGAAAAGAGGAAAAAACAGGGCACGCAGCGGAAGCGAACATAAAAAAAACTAGAAAACACAACAGGGGATTCCAGGATACGGCCGACGCCAGCTCTGGCTGCCCTAGCCGACACCGGTTGCGCCCTGTCCAAATCCCAAGGTTATAAAATTTTTATCTCTCCTTCTGGTTTTCAAATGTGGCTGGACCGAAACGTGCGCAACCGGGGTAGGTGTGCTGGTAGAAAACTCTGGTGCGATTCCTGCAAGCCTCCTACTCCTCCTTTGCATGTATGTGAACGCCGAACTCTCAGTCTTCTAATATATGGCCTGCCTAACTACCGTTTGGTGAACAACTAATAGGTTAGGAAATTTTTCTGGAGAGAGAGAGACGCCTGGCCTTTCACAGAGAAGAAACCGTCTCTAAGAGTGTGTATTCTGTAACAACGACGTTGTTTCCAATCCTCCTATTTAATCTAAATAAAACCCTAGATTAAATTAGATTGGGCCATTGGACTCTTAGTTTAACCTTTTGGGCTTAATTAATTATTCTAATTAGAACCAACTTGATGGCCCAATTAATAATTAATATTTCAACCCAAATAAACTAATCCAATTAATAAGCCTATATTAGTTTAGTCTCATAGGAGGATTGGAAACAACGTCGTTGTTACAGAATACACACTCTTAGAGACGGTTTCTTCTCTGTGAAAGGCCAAGCGTCTCTCTCTCTCCAGAAAAATAAAACCCTAGATTAAATTAGATTGAGCCATTGGACTCTTAGTTTAACCTTTTGGGCTTAATTAATTATTTTAATTAGAACCAACTTGATGGCCCAATTAATAATTAATATTTCAACCCAAATAAACTAATCCAATTAATAAGCCTATATTAGTTTAGTCCCAAGTTAATCTTTAATTTTTCAAACTGGGCCAAAGCCTTGAATAATTAATTAACCCACTAAACTAATTTAATTAATTCTCTCTCTCCATGGACCTTTGTTTTATTCTAGCCTAATAATTAAATCAGGCTACTTAAATAAAATAAATTCTATTTAATTTAAAATCAATTCCTTAGCCCGTATTTAATTAGGACTCCTGGTCTATACTGGGGACCAAAAGACACACCGTCTTGGCTACGAAAATGACCAAAATATCATTGCCATATAAATAGCTGTATTTTGTATTTTAAATATTTCTTGATATCACCATAAGAAAATATTGACCCCAAAGACAGTGTTGTGTTAGCAAAGTCTCCGACTTATAGGTGTAATGACTAAAATACCCCTCTATACATCGTCGTATATTCAGAGTGAAAGAAGTGTACTAACACCTCTCTAAATGACATCTACCATCCTTAGACCTCTAGTCCAATGATCCATGACTTCCTAGATTGTTTCCGCTTTCCAAGGGAGTTACCCTAAAGCAAATATCCAAGTCATGTTTCCCAGGGCCCTGGATATTTAGATCATTCAAACAATCACAATGGGCGATATAGTATAGAAACTATCTTGTATAAGTTTGTTTTAACTAACTAGTCACACATACCCAACATGCAAGTATATTGGCCCTACGATAAAACTTCAACTATAGCATATCAAAGCATATGCTTCCAACTTCGTTAGACCACCAACT
Source organism: Voacanga thouarsii (assembly GCA_026120185.1). Taxonomy (NCBI): domain Eukaryota; kingdom Viridiplantae; phylum Streptophyta; class Magnoliopsida; order Gentianales; family Apocynaceae; genus Voacanga; species Voacanga thouarsii. The sequence continues at coordinate 2,431,107 of JANUWF010002273.1, forward strand.
CATACTCAAGTCGTAGAGTACTAGTCCACGCTGTAGCGGTAGTAGTCTAGATTTCTACCATATGGTACTTTTAGAAACCATTACTACAGGTCCTGTTCTACGTATTCGAAATACGCTTATGTCATGAAGTGAGTGGACTACTCACTGGCTAAAGGTAAGTCATTCCCCATTTAGAATTCACAACATAATAACTTAGACATGATGAGATTCTCATTCTCATCAATCGGTTAAGAACAAAAGTTTATGTGTTAAGTAACCCATGATCCATACCTTACTGTGAAAGATCTCCATTCACATGGACCACTTACTTAAACACAATGGGTCGTTTCCAAACATAATTATGCACAAATAAAATTGTAAATTCACAAATAATTTCTGAAAATAAATTCTTTTATTAAAACATTCGATTTTTTTACATCAGAAACCTAGTCTAAGAGAGAATACATCCAACATACTGCTCCTAAAAAAAAGAAGTCAAGGAACACAGAGAAGGGTAGGGATATGAAAGAACTAATTCTACTTAGTTCCTATAGTGTAATATTCATTAGAACCCCCTAATTTTGAATGTTCTACTAAATTAGCACAAAACTTTGAATAGCTAAAAATTAAGGCATCAGCAGAAAAGTAATTTTTTTTCACTCGAAATACTTGAAATTTGTTGTAAAATATTAAAGACCAAGTTAAAGAAAACTAAGATACAGTTTGTGGCTCTTAAATATGATAATAGATAAAGCTGGACCTGGTCTAAACCAAAAACTCACTCCAAGAATGGCCCAAGAACTCAACAATTCAATAATGGTTCTTGCTTCCAATAAATCTAGAAATAAAAATGAAAGAATAAAAAAAAAAAAAGAAAAGAATTGAGTATGAATATTAAATACTTACTACAAAGATGTTTCATCAAACTTTTCTTCATCTGCAAGTCTATACATCATCAAGTTGAGCCACATTGCATCGATAAGTTGATAACACAATCAATGAGAGGTTCTCCAACTGTCCATTCAAGAAGCCTTGGCTGTAACATTGAATCAATCACAGATTACTTAAACTCAAAAATTTTGGATACATTGATTCCACTCAGGAAAGCGAGTTTTGGAAAAAACTCAAGAAATTTCAACAACTCTATCTCCAAGGGGCTTGGAATATCTATCTATTTCAATTCATGTACCTCTAAAGCTTGCAAGCTGATAAATCCTCTAAGAAGCTCCAATAGTTCATGAACCGAATATTCATCTAGTGGACTTCCATGAAGATTCAAATGTGGCAGGCATGGCAATTCAGCTGGTGAAAATGCCTGAACAAAAAATGTCATAAATAGATTGATAAAGAACTTGCTAGAGGAATAATAAATGTCTTGTTTTTTTACTATTACTTGAAAATGCAGTTAAATGGAACCATATTGTAGAAGGAAAGGAAAAACAAATAGGTCCAAATGTTATTGTTAAGATTGTGAATACATTTATTTGAAAGTCTAATGATGTCAAACTTTGGAATGGGAGGTCAGACTGGTTATTACAGTCAGGGTTTTCTTTCCTAGATACACCTCCACAAAATCCAAGTGCCTATTTGCCATAGTTGGAGCTGAAACATGAGTTAAAATTTCAATTGAAGGTAACCTGCAAATATGACAATAAACATACTATTGCAATTGCAAAGAAATAAGCGTTGATTAAAATCCATTACTGTATAGGTGTTTTAATTGGGTAAGCTGTTTTCTAATGACTTCCACATTTTTGAGTCTGTTATCTCACAGTGTGTAACTAAATTCTAGTACAAGAAGAGACATTGCAGCCCATTATAAACGCTAAAGGAACAAAGATTACCAAAAAATTCCACAAACCTATCCTTTTCCTTTAAGAGCTAAAATTAGAAGTTAAAATTCATCAAGATCCAATCTTTGGCACATAATCAATGGGAAAACAAATAAGATGAACACCAGTCAACTTCAATCATTACTCAATCCTATAATTCTTTCCAAAACAAAAACCTAGAAACTCTTACCTAAAATCCACAAGAATCTAAATTTACTATACATAAAAACTTAACCAATGAAAAAGAGATAAATAAATTCATTTAAAAACAAAATTTCAAACTAAACATGCCAATAAATGTGAAAAGAAAACAGTTACCTGGTCTTTGTGAAGATCATTAGAGGAGTTCAAAAAAAATAGAGCTGACAATAGAGGCACAAGCAAACTTCACATTAGACAACACCGTCTTTTTGCGAGATCATATAAATGTGAGAAAGTTAGGTAAGAAGCTATTGGAATTAGCCTTAGACCATTTCGATTACTATTAGGCTTAGTACTATTATTCCCATTAAATCAAATACGAAATCTCTATTTAAACTCTTACTCAGTTTACCAATTACAAGCCCTACCTATGGAAATAAAAAGAAAATAAAGTACTAAGCAGAAAAACCCACAGGGACCAGAACCTCCAATTGCATAGGAGAGGTCATAATCTTCCTTGGAAGCTCAGGCAGAGAACAAGCACGGAGGTGAGGAAGCGAGTCTATATATGTCCCAAGCCCTCGTGTGTCCACCATAACCCTGCTCGAGCATTAGGGGATCTTACAGGTATCAAGAAGCATTATAGCCGGAAACACGGGGGGAAAAAAATGGAAATGTGATGAGTGCTCAAAGAAATATGCGGTGCAATCCGACTGGAAGGCTTATCAAAAGACTTGTGGCAGCAAGGAATACAAATGTGATTGTGGAACCATCTTCTCAAGGTAAGTTTAATTTGCTCATTTTGCACAAGAAAAATGCACGACTTTTCTACTTCTTTTGTTTTGGCAGAAATTTATGACCCTTGTAGAAAAAGTCCCACTGAATTTAGCAATATCATTGCTGCATTTTAGTTCCATTGTAATTAGCTGGCTCTCTTGTCATATATAATCCGTTTTCTTCTCTGCTTTATCATTTTGCTAGAAGCCTCTGGATAACAAAGACGCGATGCACATTTAAAAAGATTCTGCTGATGAGTAATGGTTTTGATATCTTAGAAGGAATACTATAACAAGGAATTTTATTTTGCTGCAGGAGAGACAGCTTCATCACAGGGCTTTCTGCGATGCACTGGCCGAAGAGAACAACAAGGTTAATCAAGGCCTTATGAGCATCGTGGGACCAAACTTACAAGGTCAAATGCCTGAGTTAATGTCCACCGTGCCCATGAACAACAACGCACAACACACATCCATGTTACTGTCAGAATTCAACGATTTTGATGCCAAAAACACACTGAAATCACTCCCTCAAGACCTAGTGCCAATGTCGTTCAAGCCCATGAACATGGTACGTGGCATGGTACGTGGTGTTGAATGTGTACATAGCTCTTGTGGAATTTGTTAAACAATTCAAGAGTACAATGTAAACACAGGAAGTTGTGTTTGATGTATAAGATGCCATACTTTGGGGCCTGGTTGCTCCTTCGGGTTCCCCAAGGGAACGACAACCCCATCATCAAGCATTCGAGCTTCTGAAAAATCCGGTGCTGTTGCACCCACTCCTTTTGTGCTGCAACATCAATATCACAAAAACAACTTTAAGAGAAGGAAAGATTGCATCACACTTCACACTAGTTATACTTTATATAGTAATATTTCTTCCGAGGAGGAAAAATAGAAGATGGAACTATATATCCATCTCACAAAATTGCATGGTAAGGTAATGCTTAACTGGAAAAATATAACCTTAAGAGTTTTTCGTAATTATGCAACTGGTAAACCGAGAAATGATAAAATAAATTCATGCAGCTAATAGTTCATCTTTGTCTTTTAAATTCTTGAGTTGTTCCCACGAGGTCCGCCGACCAAGAGAGAGAGAGATATTTGAACATTTAAAGATAATAACCTCAGCTTCCCCTTAGGCAACTTCTCAGCACTATAGTTTGAGTTAGCAGCTCGGCCATGTCTCCCAGGGCAACCTATGCAAAAAATGGGACACTGTAAGAAAACTTATTGCTATTTGCAGCACGAAGGAAAAAATGTTGTTCATACTCCAATTAAAAACAGTATTCCAATCAAGAAAATGGGGAATAAGGCAAATGCTACCTCACACAAAAGAAGCACGCCAGCTTTTGCATTACGAGATGCATACCAATAATTTGCACTTTTTGAGAACATATCAGCAAAATAAACACCTTTCCCAACAAAGCTTTTACCATCTTTTTTCTATTTTCTTCTTCTCCCTAAATCTTCATACAGTGGAAGTTGGACAAGATAGTGAGCAAGAGAAAATGGTGTGAAGATGTTGAACTGAAGATTTGGAACACTACAAGAAAAACATTAAATTAGTGATGAATTTTTGCGACGGACACTAGGCTATCGCTAATTTGCGACGGAACAGTAACGGAAGTAAAAATTTTGAAAATAAATTTATTTTTTAAAATTTTGACCGAAATCTAGCCATCGCAAATTCGTCGCAAATTTGCGATGGCCATCCAAAATTTAAAAATAAATTAATTTTTTTAAATTAAAAAAAAATGCCCTCGCAAATTTGCGACGGTCATTCAAAATTAAAAAATAAATTTATTTTTTTAAAATTGAAAAAAATAAGCCCTCGCAAATCCGTCACAATTTGTGACGGATTTGCGATGGCCATTTAAAATTTAAAAATAAATTATTTTTTTCAAAATTAAAAAAAATAGCCCTCGCAAATTTTGCGAGGGATTTGCAACGGCCATTCAAAATTTAAAAATAAATTAATTTTTTTAAAAATTAAAAAAATGCCCTCGCAAATCCGTTGCAAATTTGCGAGGGATTTGCAACGGCCATTCAAAATTTAAAAATAAATTAATTTTTTAAATTAAAAAAATAAGCCCTCACAAATCCGTCGCAAATTTGCAAGGGATTTGCGACGGTCATTTAAAAATTCTCATAATATATATACAAAAATTAATATATCCACATATATATACATATATTAATATAGTATTTTTATATACATATAAATATGTTAATATACTTTTTTAATATAAAAATAAATATATATACATACATATATACATATTTATTTATGTTAGTATGTATGTTTATATATATATATATATATATATATATATTTATGTATATATGTAAGAATATGACATATATGCATCTATTGCTATTAATGTACGTATATTTAATAGCAAATATATATATATATATATATACTTAATAATATCATATGTATATTATATATATAAATATTTTAATTTACTAATATCTTTTCGCATATTCTACTATTTCAACACATACACACACATACTATATCATATGTATATATATATAATCAAACATTAAATTTTTTTGGGTGAATTTTTTAGATTAGTGACGAATTTGCGACGGATCAAGGTTTCATAAACCCTGATCCATCGCAAATCCGTCGCAAATTGCGAGGGATTTGCGACGGCAATGTAAAATTTAAAAATAAATTTATTTTTAAAAATTAAAAAAACAAGCCGTGACAAATCCTTTGCAATTTGCGACGGATTTGCAATGGCCATCTAAAATTAAAAAATAAATTTATTTTTTCTAAATTAAAAAAATAAGCCCTCACAAATTGCAAATCCGTCGCAAAACAGATTTGTCGAAAATCCGACGAAAAATTCTATCGTCACAGATCCGTCGCAAAGCCCTTGCAAATCTGTCGCTAATTCACAAAAAAATTTACTATATAATTAATATATAGCACATTATATGACAAAAACTTCAATAGCTTAGTGGTGAAACGCGTGTTCCTTCACAACAAGGACGCGGGTTTGAGCCCCAAGTTCGACATAATCTCTTAATATTTTTGACGGGTTGGGTTGCGAATTAGGTTCTTGGTGGGCTGGGTCGGGCCAAGTAGTTAATTAATTAATTTTTTAAATAATTTTTTTTGGAGTCGCAAATCCGTCACAAAATTAATTAATTTTTTTAAATAAAAATTTTTCGGGATTGCAAATTAAATTAATTAATTTTTTAAAAATAATTTTGTTTCCGTCACAAAACCGTCACTAAATTATTTTAATTTTTGTAAATAAAAAAATTTTTTTGCTGTCGCAAATCTGTTACTAAATTAATTGATTTTTTCAAAATTTTAAATTTTTTTTCCGTCATAAATCTGTTGCTAAATTAATTTATTTGTTTTAAATAAAAATTTTTTGCCGTCGCAAATTCGTTGTTAAATTAATTATTTTTTTATAAATAAAAATTTTTTGCCGTCGCAAATTCGTTGTTAAATTAATTATTTTTTTATAAATAAAAATTTTTTCGCCGTCGCAAATTCGTTACTAAATTAATTAATTTTTTTAAAAAATAAAATTTGTTTGACATCGCAAATCCGTCACTATGTTGATTATAAACTTAATTATAATGTCATCAATTAAATGACCGTCGCAAATCCGTTGCTATTTGCGACGAATTTTCTTTCCGTCGCAAATTGTGTCGCCCTTTGTAGCGACGAACGTAGTCATCGCTAAACGTGATTAGCGACAGATTTGGCCGTCGCTTATTTGATTTTTTCTTATAGTGGAAGCCTAATTAATGTTATAGGATAAGTTGAATATTCTGTTTGCATATGTGATAGAAAAAATAGGAATATCATATCTAGCACAAGTACTAAGATAGAAATTATCTACAACATTCCTCTTTATTTAATGATACCATTAGCAATGACATAGGAGGCAAATAAGTTAATAAAAAGCATTGAGGAAGTCCTCCCCGCTCCAAAAAAAGAAAAGAAAAGAATCAAATGCTAATTTTATTTGTTAGGTTTCTCAAATCTTATGACACTTCTTAACATTCAATAATTTCCTAAAATTAGACCATAGATACATGTTAACAAATTTCAATAAGGATAAAAAGCAATATTTCTCTTTTTACATTTCAATAGACTGATAAAAAAATTAGTTACAATCCACCAAAAACTCCTCTTTAGCTCTTTTTCTTTGTCAAAAAAATATTATGTGCATACCATTTTACTACTACTTATTGAGAACTTCAATTGATTTTGTATTAGCCATGTTCTTATAAATTTGATGTGGTTGCAGCAGCAACATATTTATGGCATTATTAAAAGGTTTCCCATTTTGTTGTTACCACAACTGGCCTTAGTAAAATCCACTACTCTTTCTGGTTCTAAATTGGCCTTTTGCATTTCTCCAGTGAAGACCCTATACTCTCCAACAATGGCACTTCAGGACTATTGTTGCCAAGAGCAGAGTTTTTTAGCTTTCGCATACCAAATTTTCAATGAACTTTTGCACCATTTTCACCTTTCAAATGCACAAATCAAGAACATGGTTAGAATTGTTGTGCTGATATAGAGTGAAAAAATCCCATTTGAGTCACATAATCTTTCTTTTTTTGAGGGTTTGGAAGGGAAGGGATAACCAATGTAGAGAAATATTAAAGAAATGGCCATTAAAATACCTTTATCCTTCTCTGTAATTTGACACATTCTTCTGCAGAAATGCCATCCAATTGAATTAATTATGTCATCAATAGTTCAACTAAGTTCAAGAGAGGGAAAAAAATTGTCACCTATTTTGCAAGCTTGTCAACTTCAAATCTAATTGTTGCTATGTCCTTTGATGCCTTCATCTTTGCAGTTTTTTTTTACGATTTAAGATGTTGTCTTTCTCTGCTCAGTTCATCCTCAATCAACACCAGTTTTGATCTATTTTTCATCGAGCAATGTCGAGAAAAACCTTGGAATCTCTTTCTTTGTCCTTTTATATTAACTTTTGATCTTGGGGATGTAATCCAATTGGTCCTGCTATCATTTTCTTCAATTCACCTGTAATTCAAATGTAAATTCCTTGGCTAGGGACTTCCTGTTGGCTTTGCAATGAAAATAAATGAATATACATGCATTGGTTACATGGTTTTTCCTGATTATGCAATCACCATTTATACTGGAATGGATTAATTGCTCAAGCCTTAGATTAAAACTCCCCCATTAAACATCTGCCCAGCAATACAATTGAAGACAGTGCTAATAGAAGAAGATTACATAATTCTAAAGCCAAACCACACCATTCTACTTCCCACTTTGCCTAACCAAATCCACTTATAGTTTGTAGTCACTATTCAGCAACAACAACTACTCAAATTATGTCTCTCTTAACTCCAAAAAATTTCCTAAATCTATGAGGTAAGGCTACTTACTATATTCCAGTCAACTCCTAGAGATTAATTACAGTAAAAGTAGGAAAAAGGAAAAAAAGAAAAAGAAAACACCAACTCCAGTTTTTTACACAGTTAAAAAAAAAAAAAGAAGAGCTTTTTCCACTAGTAACTCCCAAAACGATCATTAAATTCAATTGATGCAGGAAAAGATGGTAACTACCAAGGACACAAATAGCAAAGAAACCTCTCCAATTGATAATATCTTAGAAATGTTATATGCTTTTTCAAAGTAGTTTTCTTAGTTCCATTGGAACTCTATCGACCTAGTTAACCAATTGTTGCAATAACAACTTTTACAAAGGTAATGACAAATCAAAGTTCGATATTGTGCCAGTACACCCCGAAGTAACCAAATCATAAGGCACCTAAGCAAAAAAGGATAATTAGGGACATGGTTATATTAAACCCAAAACAAAATACACAACTTCTTCAACCCACCACATTGGAAGAGTTCAACCAGTCCATTAGGAGATAACAATGTAGAATCAACATCACATGATATAATTGGCAAACAGAAACAAAACAAATAAACATTTACTAATAACAATACTGAAAATAAACAAATACATAAAGTAAAAGTGCTAATTATCTTTGTAGTAACTCTTTCTAGACAACAAGAGAAAACTTTTTGAACTTACAGCTTAACTTTCTTATCGAAATAAAAGTGTTCTACCAATTCAAAAGTAGGAATACCCAATGATCTAAAGATTTGAAAATTGTTTCCACTTGCTTTGTACTTATTTTTCCTCTTTTTTCATAAACATAAAGGAGAGTGAATACAACATTAGCATAACAAGTACATGGTAACCAGATACTGGAACATAACAAGAGTTTACACTTAAACAGTACCAAATATAGTTGATGCTGTTAGGGATATGCCCTAGAGTCAATTTGTACTTATACTATTGTCGTTATGTTTTATATAATAATACGAGGTTTTCCTTTCCATGAATAGTGCATTCTGTTTTGTGGTCATCAAGTACATGACTTGATAGTAAAACCCAACAATAAATACAATGACTATTCTAAAACAGTCCCTGATCGATTATTATTATTGGAATAATAATAAATTAAGATTAGTATGTTTGTGACTAGATGGCTATGTTTTACTGGTTATGGATATTTGTGATATCAAGTCAAAACATAAATAAATGTTAGAGAACATTGTATTGGACATGACCCACTGTGAGAGTACTTCATAGAACATGTCATACGTACTTTCTAGCCATAATAATATTAAAAGTCTTTCGACCTAAATTCATCATAGTTTCCTACTTGATAAATTCTATATTTTGACGTTGTCTAAAGTTGTCTTTAACCAGATAATAAATTAGACTACTGTTGGATATAGAATAAATCAATAAGAGGAATATGATTGATAGTGAAGGAATTTGTCCCTCTCAATTATGGGAGAGATATCCATGGGCCCCTTAATAAGTTAGACTGTTAAAATGTATGGCCATACTCAAATATATCAATCTAAGATATTGATATCATTTGTTTGAACAGTCTACTATGAAATTAAGAAATAATTGATTAAGCTTAATATGGATGACATGCTCCATACATTATGCTTAATCCATATATCGTGTGACAAAATGACTAAATATAAAATTGTGGTTTGGTTTAAAGAGATCACTGATCTTCATTTAATCTGGATAGTTATAATGTTTTGCTAGAAACCACTTATAACTTGTGGGCCATTTACATATGATTTAGACACACTGTCAGTGTTAAATGAACCTATAGGGTCACATAATAAGCGAACGAGTTAGGTTATTTTTCTAGTAACCAGATTCGATAAATCTGAAAATATGTCTAAGTTAATCGAATTTAGAAAATTTACCAAATATAATGAATCTGGAAATATGTTTACATTTGATGTATCTGGGTGATGTCCAGATTATAAGAATTTGATTCGGTAAATTAATTAGTTAAACTACCGAGATAATAACAGAATCTTATCATATAAGGTTTTAATTTAATTTGAATTTAAATTAAAATATGATAAGACATTATCAGATTTGGACTCTAAGAGATTCGGGGGGTTTTTAAGAAAACCCTAGCCGTCTTCTCAACGGTTCTATTCTGTTAAAAATTTTGTGCCTCTACTTACCAGAGAAAAAAAAACCTCTCAAACCCTAGGCGTTAGCACTTTTGGGGTAACGAGTCAGTTCGTCGTGTATACCTGTAGAGGACGTTCGTACACTGCAGCGTCTGGTGATCGTTCGGGTTGCACATACGACAGCACAGTCAGAATCGAAGGATCTTAATTACGTAGAACAAAGGTAATCCTGTAAATCTTAAGTCTTCTTAATCGTTTACTTGGATTCTCGGAAGGGATTCGTAGATATTTTTCGCGTTTAGTAGTCCACGAATTTCAACAAATGCAACAATCACTTCGTGGAACTCATCTATTTCCCTAAGATTGGCTTTATCAATATCAAATCCAGTGTGGTAACCAACTCTACATCCTTTAACAAATCTGAAGAAAAGGAACATGTTTCAAAACCTCAATGAGAAGCAGCCTATACACAACATAAATACATGTGTATGTGCATGTGTGTGTTTCCAAAAGTAGCATGTTCCTTTAAAATGACAAATAAAAGAATAAACCTAAAACTTACCCGCAATACACTGTTATTGAATCTTCTTTATTAAAAGAATCATTCCTCTACTTGAATAAAGGATATCCACCAAATTCAGAACCTCTATGAGGTTCAGTTTTGATGGGATTTTTCTCATGAAAATAAGTTAAATGATGAAGTACTGGCGATTCTGATGGGGAATGTAGCATCCTAGATATAGCTTGCTCCACCAGAATGTAACATACTGGACATGCTGATACCAATAATCAAGAGAAGATCATAAGTGCTGCAACAATGTACATCATATTTTCATGATAATAAGAGTGAGATCTTCATAATTACTTGACATACTGCTATCAAACAAAAAAAAAAAAAAAGAAAAGAAAAGAAAAGGAACGTTTTGTGAAAATTATCAACTACATTGACAATTCACTACTTTTGCTCCAAAAGTTAAAATACACAGACTTGAAAAACATTTCAAACTTATGACAAGGTCCAAACCCTCTTCTAACACCAGGAAGGGGAGGAGGAAATGAAAAACTTTCACATGGATGGCTTGTAATAAGATGAGATGCCATAGCAGCTAGTGCAACAGCAGCATGAGCAAAAAGAGGTAGTTGACCCTTATTTTCATCACATACTTTAACAATATGAAGCGAAGAACTACTATTAGTACCTCCTTCTTTCTTTCTAGACTAAGGCAATGACACTTGATATGTCTTGTTCTGAAACCTCCCATCAAGTCCAAACCAGAGCTTTCTGATGCTTCCTCTATAAAATGGAAATGTTAGTTAACCATCAAATGCAAATGGAAAAAGACAAGGCAAAAAATCATAACCCAATTGAAAAGGTATCTTAATTTGACAAAAACAGTAGATATTGTCATTGCCTTACCACAAGCTAAATGCCTAGTAAAGTTATATCTACAACAAGTTACTGTGTGCTAGACCAATAATAGGAGGAGATTGCACACAATATCAACAAGACATCTTTTCCTTCAGAGTATTAAACCATTACCAAACTTGAATCAAGTTGCTTTTTCTGGTTAGAAAATGGTCTATCAATTCTAAGTATACCAACTGAATAGGTATTCATCAATAATTACTAACCATATTAAGCTGATAAGGTATAACCAATCTAAAAAAAAAAAAAAAAGCTAATCATAATGTGTTGTATCATCATTTACCACATTTAATTTTAGGAACACAAATACAGCAATTGAGAAAACAATGTAGCATAACAAACCTCTACTAATTGTAAAGAACCTTATCATAAAAGCCAAGAGAGCAAAAACCACCAAAATTAGCATTCCAACCTTCCTTCGGCCTAAACACATGCCCCTTGACTGACACAGAATCACCCTCCCTTATGATGAAGAAGCATCAGCTTCTGAACTGGGGATGGAACCTTATTTGGAAAGCCCGGACACCAGCACCAATCTTTTTATCTGGCCCTAAATGACCCTTCTTGATCAACTTTAGTAATATCACATGCTCATACTACAAAACATAGAAATCAATACGCAAACCTAGGAAAATCCATGAACAATACTTGCAGATTTAGAATAAGTACATAATAGTGACTCCTTCTTTTCTTTCCATCCTGCTTTTCTTATTTATTTTTTTCTTTTGGGCACTCAAGGAAAGTTTAAAATATCTACATCATTTGGATAAGTTAATGAACATATGTTCCAATCACAGAAATGAAGAATCTAAACTGAAAACACAAATTATATTCACAATAAAAGCGGAAAAATGAACTGTGAACACATAATAAGAATCAATCCATATCAAGTGTATCATTTATCAACCATTCACTTTCAGTGCACAAAATTGAGCGTGGATGTTCAATACATAAGAATTCCTTTCATTGGACCTCAGCACATGAAAAGCATATAAAAACATTTGCATTTGGACATGAAGATAGGTTCATAACATTCCTACAATAGGATGTAGTACCTCACCTTTTAAACTCAAAATTACCAATGCTATCGTGTAAATTATCGACATCAAAACAATAGCCAAGCAAACTTTATTTCAAAGATTAGCATTATTGATTTAGCTTAGCATTACTAGTTTAGGAAACATTCAGTGCCTAAAATACTTCAGATGAACTAATTTTGTCACCCCAAAAATGTAGCTTAATATGTCAGTGAAGGAATCTGTAGCAATGCAAAATTTCATCAGGATATGAAGTCAACTTCTACTTCAAATTCTTCCTGCAATAGTTGAAGTGAAGAGCAAAGCAAGTGCTCCAAATTTTGTGTTGCTCAACAAAGATTTAAAGAAAATTCCACAATCTTCAATCAATTCACACATTACCTATTATTCTAACCAGCTCAAATTCACTCCAAATACCAATGAGTACAATCATCAACACTCTCATAGAGACATACAAATGTCACACAGTTTTACACTCAAAATTTCATCAAGTCCACAACTTCTGAAAATCTCTACCTAATATTTTAGTTCTGCAAATCTCTTTTCTTTTACAAATATTGGACACAAAAAGCAAACTCTCAGGAAAAACAAAATCAGCAAGAAGAAGCCTAAAACTAAAAAGTTGCAAACTTTATCACACAAGTAACAGCGAAATACAACCAACAGATTATTTACCTTCAATACTAATTATCCTCGTATCTAAACCCTCAAAGTTAGAAAGAAATTCAATTCATTTACCTTATTCACATTGACATTAGGCATTCAAGAATGCAGAAACTTGTAAAAATAATCAAATATATCAACCGATGATCCGAAGTTCTTAGGACCCACAATGACCTTAGTCTGCTCCGGCTCCGGCTCCTGCACTAGATACGAATATGATTTTTTCTCCTCCTCACCAGCTTTCTCAAGCCATTCTTCTTTGACAGACTTCTCTACCTTTGGCTTCTTTGCCTCGTCACTGTCATTTTAGTACTCTCTTCGTTTAAAAATACTTGTTCATGAAACTTTTTTGTTTTGTTTTAAAATACTTGTTCATGTACATATTTTTAGAATTAATGATTAGTTTCTTCCTATTATACCCCTATTTATTCTAAGTCAATTACATAACTTTCCAAAACTCTTCTTTCTTCTTACTTTTTGAGAATTTTCACTAACAAAAAACTATCGTATTTTTAATATGAGTAGAATAAGAATTTTATCTAAATTATAGTATTATTTTTAATATCATTAATATGTGTACAAAAGACTTTCATGAACAAGTATTTTGAAACGGAGAGAGTAACATTTTGTTATGGTGGTCGGTGCCATTTCTTTTGTCATTTTTCCCCCCTTTTTTTTCTTGATGATCAGTGAGGGAAGCACGCTGGCACAGCGTCTTGTTTCTTGGAAATTGTCTGATTACAGCCTCAACCACCATCCAAATATTATGTCTCAATTCATTTGCTGTTCCAGGCTTTTAGTGTCTCTTTCTCAGAGATATCTTTTGTAAGGTCCTCTTCCCCAACCGGCGGACTTCAAATTATCCCAAGCACCAATGGCAATTGTTTCCAGGTAAAGCCATGATTTCATGAGGGAAAAAGGGAACCTCTCACTCTCGCTGGAATTAAGAACCTAAAGGTGGGGTTAGAGGTCGCGTTATTTGTACAGGTGGGAGGTTAGACGAGAGTAAAACCGAAATGGGGTCTAGACGAGGTCCATCTTTTATTAGTTTGAAGACATTGTTTCGATCTGAAGCATATATGTAGAGATTAGGAAACCCTTTTGGTTGAATTTAGATTTAGACGTCGGAACTCCAGAGATACTTCTGTTGTAGAAAAAGAAAATTTTAGTTATGTAGATTGGAATTTGTAAATGCTCAATGACACAACAAAGAGTGTGCAATATGATTTCTGTAGTTTTCAAGAATCTTGACTTAGCTTGATGATTTTATTTCAATTGACTCTATGGACATGGCCTCATAGTTGAAGTCAAAATTATGGATCAATTGTCAGTATTATTCCCTTGATGAAGCTCGAGTGTTGGAGCCAAAAAGCGAAATCAAACTATTTCCATCCACATCACACCCAAAGTTCGAGTCTTTAGTCCTTGCATCTCATTGATCGTCAAATTTCAACTAGTGGTTTAGAAGTTTAATGCTTCCTTTTTTGATTGAAATTCCGTACGAAGTAGCAAAAAATTTTGATTTTGACATCAACATGGTTATTTGAGTCCACCTCAAATACTTTGAAGTTAACATGCTGCAGTAAGTTGTCATTGCAGATCTCAGGCTGCAGTTAAAGAATACTTCAGAAGTTTTTATCACAAATGCGACCAATACTTGCACCAAGCTGCGTTTTGACTCCTGTTGTTTACCATGGTACAGGTTTGTTAAGAAACATGCATATCTGAGTGATCTATAATGTCCAATAATGATGTTGAAGATCCACTGCTACAGCGGTTTGTGGATTCTTCAAATGAATTCAATGAGAAGAGCGCAAAGAATGGAAGGCAGCTACATGGCTTTGGCAATGCCCTGGCAAAGAACATCCTTCAAGACCGAAATGACAAAGTTGGGACATTTCAGCACCCTGAATTTGTTTCTCATAAGGAACTTGATTTCAAACAAGTGCTCCTGTTTTTGGTTGCCTATGTGGGTATAGGAACTCTCTGCTTCTTCCTTGTCAGGAATCAGATTAAGGGAAAGAAGACAAATGGAATTCTTGACGCTGTTTATTTCTGCGTCGTCACAATGACTACTGTTGGATATGGGGACCTTGTACCTGACAGCAATTTTGCAAAATTCCTTGCATGCATACTTGTGTTTGCCGGCATGGCACTGGTTGGTTTCATTCTTGGTAAAGCTGCAGATTATATATTAGAAAAGCAGGAGGTTCTTTTAGTTAAAGCAATATACACACGAAAGAAATTTGATCAGGCTGACATACTCAAGGAGGTTGAAGCCTATAGAATTGAATACAAAATTCTTACTGCCCTGAGTCTTCTTCTTTTGCTTATGATTCTTGGCATCATCTTTCTACATCAAATTGAGGATTTGGATCTCATGGATGCCTTCTATTGTGTTTGTGCTACCATTACTACTTTGGGATATGGAGATAAGAGCTTTTCAACAAAAGGAGGACGATTTTTTGCTTCCCTTTGGATTTTGATCAGCAGTCTTTGTCTAGCTCAGACCCTATACTACATTGCAGAATTATACACTGAAAGAAGGCGAAGATCATTGATCGAATGGGTTCTGACTAGGAAGTTGACAATAGCAGATCTGGAGGCTTAAAGCAGTCCAAATGAATCCTTTTTCTTTGAATTATTCTTGTTTCTACTCAAGTTAATGGCACAATTTTTTTCTCTTTTTTACTCTTGGAATTCTACTCCAGTGCTGCAGAATTCATTGTTTATAAACTTAAAGAGATGGGGAAGATTAGTGAGGAAGATATTGCACTCGTAATGGAAGAGTTTAAAACACTAGACGTCGATCAATCAGGAACACTGGCTGAAGCTGATCTGCTACTCTCACAATCGTCTGTATCACAAAGCTGACATATGCCATTTTGATTATTTTGATCGGTTTGTCTCTTTCTTTTTGCAATTATTCTATTTTAACATAGCTGACTGCTTTGTTTCCCATCTTTTTAGCTCACTGCTCATATAATTCACAATCAATCCTCTCTAGGATGAACATAGTTATCGTCTGGTTGATGTATCTGTTTGGTGTGTTCCCCGCTTGATGATCTGCATTACAGATTCAGCCTTCTTTGATGAAGTGTAGTTTATAGTTGTCCAAATGCTTGTTAGGCTCTAATTTGCGTACGTATAGTAGAGCAGTTCCACAAATGCAAAAGTATTTGTTAAGAAGAGACAAACTGTGATGCACTATAAGAGTATGAAATGGAGAGAAATTGTCCACTTTTAATTTACAGGTTCTTCTGTTTTGGCAATTTCTTCAGGATATGAACTCAGTACATAGTGACAGAACAATACCAGAAAATACTATTATTGCAAATGGAACTAGAACGTCCCTACCATCAAGTATTATTCAATTTTCAGTAGTCCTCCAGCAGTTCCGGTCTTCCAGCAACAAAGTCTATGAGCCGTTGACCTTCTCTACGGCCATTGAAATCAGTGGCTGATTGGTTGAAGATGATCACTGCCACCGACAATAAAGTGGTAGATAAGAGAAGTGGCCAAAAGTAAGAAAACATAATAACTACATCTGGTGCCATAGTTGCAAAGATTGCCATAATTAGTGATGCAGTGATTAATGCAGCAACGTGATATTTGTATTGCAAAATTTTGACAGAGATTTCCATGTTCTTCCCGAGTTTTGAATCAAGCTTTCCTTGAGGCCTTTTTAAGGCAGAAGGGTGAAGGATTCTGCTCACTTCTTTTTGCAAAGATCCTTTGTTTAGCTTGCTTACCTATCTTTGCAGAAACCTTGTTTGTAAACCATCCTTCTCTTATTTTAATGTTAGAATCTGTTACACAAATTATCCTTTTCCCCTGGATAGGATTTTCCTTTTGTTTTTGTCCACCATGGTTCTGAAGACAGCTGCAACTCATGATTATTAACATGAAGTTATTTTGGCTTCTATATGTAGTTATATTCCTGACTAGAATTGCACATGAGATTGAACATTGACCATGATAAATTAAGTACTCTTTTCTGTCCAGTAAACATAAAGGAGAGATTTCAGCCTATACCATTTGAAGGTGCATGATCACAAGTATACAAGGCCAAAACATTTTGATTTGTGTAATTGTATCGTAGATAAGTTACAACATACTTGTTGATAAAGAAATAATATAATTTTATCATACGGGCAAGGCATGCTAGCTGCTTTATCCCATCGACTGGTTTATTTATCAATTGCTTTCCGTCTGAACAAAGTTTTTGGGGAAGGCATTTGGTAACTAAAGCGTAGAAGCAATCTCTCTCTGCATTTTTCTTGTCAAATGGCCTATATAACCTAAGGTCTGCATTTGGTCTCAGTTAGGTATCAGTTTGGGTTTTATTTATGCAAAGTTGTGACATCAATAATCGTGAGGCACTTTGCTTTGTGAACTTAGGATGGTGTTTGGGCTCATTCAAAAAATGCAAGTTGCAATTGGGGCAGAAGTGCTGAGAAGCATTCAAAACCGATCCATTCAAACCGATACACATCGAATTCAACATTTTAACTTTAAAAGATTTGATTTGGTTTAAATTTTTTAAATTAAAATTATTAATTTAGTTTAAAATCTGAATAAAATTAAATCAAACCGAGCTATAAATTTACCTATAATACTATCTAAGTTGTTGTCATTCAACAACGCTAGCTGACACGTGACAACGTGAGAGGACTTTCATGAATTTGCGAATTTGGGGCTATAAACAAATCCAATTTTAATATTAATACAATTTAAAAATAAGATTAAGAAAGTTATTTAACTTTATTACGAATTTTTTTAATACGTTATTTATTTATTGAATCAATATTACTGTCAATAACCTAGAAATTTGGGAGCTTGAAAACACACTTGTCTAATTCTAATTTTTGGCAATTTGCATTTAAAATTCTGTGTTTTGGAAAAAGGTTTAAACCAATAGAAAGACAAAGCAAGCGAATTCGGTATTGTAAAAGATTTTTCAAATTTTAATTTAAGTAGGAATCTAGTTCTTCAAAAAGGTTTGTGGGAGTAACGGTTGCGAGAGTTACTTTAAGGGCTTATTTGGTAAGTCGATCAAATATTTAAAATTAATTAATTAAATACTTATTTCAATAAGTGTATTTGATATTAAATAATATTGAATGTATTTGACAATAAAATTTTTATTATTATTTAATTGATTGAGACATATTAAACTTCTGTGATAAATTTTAAATGAATTAAAAGTTATTTAAGTTTGAATATATTAAACACTCATCTAATTATTACTCCCTCCGTCCCCTTTTGCTATCCCAAATTATAAATTGTTGAGGACTTTTCAAGAAGGTTTTAAAGCTATTTTTATATTTTGGTCCTTATTTATTGTTCTCTTTTCTTTTCTTTCTCTCCCATTTCTTCTCTTATTTCTATGACATTTAAATAGAGGTGTTTTAGGGAAAAAAAAATATATAAAGTCACTTTGTTTTTAGGAATCTTAATATGTGTGAAATTAAGTCAAACGACTTATATGGAGGGATTAATATTCTTTTATATTTAATCTAAATTGTAATAAAAATATAGTATAAAAATAAATTATAATTAATTCAAACTATAATTTCAATTTTCAAACATCGATTTTTAGAATTTAATAATTAAATATTCAAAATTTAATTTTATCAAATAAATCATAAACCAATAGAAAGACAAAGTAAATTGTATTCCTCAATTCTGGTAATAACTTAACTCCGAAATTTATTTCAAAAAAATTTTAATTTTAATTTTAGTGGGAATCTAGTTTTTCTAAAAAGGGGGGGAACCCAAATGATAACTCCTCCATTTAGTATCCCTTCTTCAAAAAATAAAAATAAAAAAAAAATTGAAGTTATCATTCAAGGGCAATGATGAAATTACAAGTGAAATATATGGAAAGAAAAGAAGTTGGGAATAATGGTGAACAGCAGCTAAATCCGTAGATACTGAGCAGCTGCTGGCCCTTAAATTAACAAAAAGGCTCGCTTCGCCATTATGGGATTCTGTCTCCATTTGTCGGCATCATTTATAAGAACCACCGATGTGATTGTTCAAGAAATGCCTGTACCTGTAAAGCCCCAAGAGTTTCCCAGAATTCATCTAGGGTGTTTCATCAACATCGATCACTTTTAACCAAGAGGTGCTTGGGTTTAACCATATAAAGCCTGTGTCTGTGAACAGCTTGGGGACTGGCAAAGGTTGATGATTTTTACTCTGAGGCATAGCTGATCCTTCCAGATGAAAGAAACCTGCCTGCATCATGGGAATGTGAAATAAAATAACACCAGAACCAGATCTGTTCCTTTCCTACCAATTAAAGCATACAAATTAGTGAAGGCCAAGATTCCAACCAATCAATATTAATATCAAAATGTACATCACACTCTGCTCTAGAGGTATTCCTCAGTTATTAGGACATCTTTTTCTACTATTCTAAACCTGGGAAACGCACAATACCTATCCTAAGCTTCTTATTAAGAAACCAGGAAGCCAATGCGAAGGGCAAAAGTGGTGAACAACCACGGTTATAGCTAAATACAAACCCCCCCTTATTTGTAAGTTTGCGCAGTCTTCCTAGCAACCATTGTACGAGCAGGTTGCGGGATTGAATTGGGATAATTTTGTCATCTTTCGTAGGAGGACTATCTAACACTGCATTTTTTTTTTTTTTTGAGAAAAATAATTGATTTGTGCCAATGATTGGTTAGTATATTAATAATAGCCTGTTTGGATTAAGAAAAATAAAAAGAGAGGAATATTTAACGGTCTAAAATATTTTTAATAAATAAAAATGTAATATTGTTACATCAAATTAATTTGTAAAATTATAAACTCAAATCATATAATTTTCTTTTCTTTTTCTTTCTTCTAATTCTCCAAACACTGTATTCAATATTTTTATATTTAATCAAACATTATAAACAATTATTAATTTCTTCTTCTCTTCTTTCCTTTTCTTAAATCTAAATAGGTCTTGAGTTCGTGTTGATACTTTTAAACATATTAAAAAATCAAATATTCTCTTTGTCACAAAAAAATAATTTTAAATAACGGATACAGGTTTTTTTCTTTTGTTTTGCACCGATGATGAATGTATCACAGAAATTAATCAAAAAATAGATCAAATTGAGTTAGAATCAGTGCCTACACACACACACACGAGGAATAACTAAAATCCGAAACTTTGGAGTCGTTGGTGAAAAAATGTTTCCTTCCCCTTTGTCTTATCGGGGTTAGAAGTTAGAAAAGGAAAGCAACAGCCTAGAAACCAAAGGTGCAATTATAATCGTCAATAATTAGGGTGGTCTAGTTCATTAGGGAATCATTACCAACTCACTAACAATCCCACTATAATTTGCAGGTGGTTTGCGAGAGAAGGACAATGTCTCTGGTGAACCAAGAAATCGATGATCTTTTATGACTGTTCTGGTTTTAAAGACTTTTAGAGTTCCCACTATCCTAAGCTATTCCAGTAATCAAATCATGCCTTTCATACAATAACATCACATTCCATCTGTATTTTTATCTTTGTTTCAGTGCTATAAACAAGATATTTTTAATTTCCCACCGAATCTAAATCACAGCCATGGCATGACCAAAGATCATGATTAGGTGAAGATTAAGATCAAACACCAATGTGTTATCAACACTTTTACCTAATCAAACAAATGAGCAACACACATTGAGAAAATCTCCCAGTTAGCTTAGCATTAGACCATTTCATGTCACTCTCAGAAAACAGAGTGGAAGCTCCATTAACAAACTATTCTTAAAGATTTTGATTTGTTAATCAAAAACCCATTTGAATAATCATCCACATTGTCTTCTTCCCCTCTCTATTTTAAGCCCTTCACAGTTGGTAGGTGCTGTGGACTCTTCTGCTTTGTAGCTTAACCAAAACACCTTCTACATGTGTTTCCTGAAAAACAGCCATATGGCAACTGCACGCACGGAGCTTCTGAAAACTTTTCTTTTCCCATCTCCTTATAGCCCATCGATCATACTTACAAGCAAAGATGTTTATTATTCTCCTTTTCTTTGGATATATTTTTGTACTTTCAAGCCACTTCAATTGATCCCTTTCTAATTAGCTTCAAAAATTTCCTAACTCCAATCTATAGTCGTGTTTGAATGACCTGCCACTGAGGGGTGGTTTTGGGAGCATTTAACGCTTAAGCAATTGAGGCCAAGTATAAAGAAGAGCTTTCCATCAACATTTGTCATTTGCAGATCATGACTGCAAATTATTTCTCTTTCCTTCTTATCTTCTATAATTATGTTTCTGATGACCAGCTTTCAGAGCTCTCCCACGCGTCCCAAGTCCCATTTGTTGGAATACTCACATGCTTCTCTTCAAGAGATAAATATAGAAAAGAGTTTTTTTGCATCTTCCCCCTTAGGAATTAAAATACACTTAGCTCACCTACCAATTTTTGTAAGAGCCAAATAACCCTTGATTGGTTATTTTGATTTTGTGCCTTCGAAGGCCATTTAGGCCTATATTTTCCTTTTTAGTTTATTTTGATTTTTACTCTTAAAGAGGGACACTAGGTTCCCTAGTTTTCTTTTCTTTCTTTGATTTATTTTGTATACGTGAATAATAGTGATAAAACAAAAAAGAATTAGTGGAAGGAGAGGGTGGGATGAGTAGCATATTTTCTATTATTGGAATTTACATTTGAAATATTTGTTTGAATTATAATTAGTGTAAAAAAAGCAAACTCACTATTGTAATTGTCTTAATATGATACAATATTAATTTAAGTAATATTTACTATTTAAAAGATCAAGTCAGTGTAAGTTAAAATTTGAATTGTTGAGTTTAAAAAACAATTATTATAAAAAAAATAACTTCTGACAATTATTAGAGGTAAATAAAGGACGAGACAAATATATTTATCAAAAACTTTCACATGCAAGAAAATATAAACACGGTATTAAGAAATTAATCAAATACGTTTTGCTTTGGTGAAAATAGAAATTGCAAAAAAAGACAAAAAGAACCTACCATTAATAAAGAATACGTTGACTTCCTACGGTAACATAAATCGGTAAGAAAAACGAACTATTTAATTATTTGAAGTACAATGCAAGTCTGTGTATTTTGGTCATCTTTGACAGAGCATATTTTATCAAAGATATATTCACCAAAATGAGTAGATTGAGATAACAGAAAAGCGATGTTATTCAACAAAAGAATAATGAAGAGAGTAAATAATAATAATAATAATAATAATAATAATAATAATAATAATAATAATAATAATATTGTTGTTGTAACGGTTAGCATCAAGAAGGGGAGGGAAATCAGGCTGGCTAGCCGGCTTGGCCGGCTTCCTAGTTGTTCCTTTCGAGTATGCTTCACACCAAGGTAAGTCCATTCCCCTCTTTGCGGTCAATTCTTTACCAGTGATTTTAGTACGTACATGGGGTTATTTCTATATATCTTTAGGCCTTCTTACTTTTTAGTTCTGCGTAACACAACCTTAAACCCTGCTTCCGGGCTTGGTTTTGGTTTTCCATAGCAGAATAGAATCTTCTTCTGCATCAACAGGAGGCAAAAAATGCAGGGACTGGAAGAAATTGGAGGTGAAGAACTATGTCTTCATCCAGACCCTCTTGTCTTGGAGCTCAATAAATTGCAGAATCTACTCAAAGGTTTGATGTTTGATTCTTTAACTTCCCTTTTCTTGTGTGTTTGGGGGAGGGAATGGAGATTTGTGAACATTAGCAGAAACATCAGTTTTCTAATGATTTTGATGAGGGGAAAATAAAGAATTTATGTAGATATTCTATGAAATCTGAAAAAGAACTGAAATTTCACTGTGAAAACTTTGTTATTGTTTCTTCAGAATCAGATAGCAGTTTTCTGTGCCTTGAAATTGGCATTTCATCATTATATTTTGTTATCGATTCCAGAAAAAGATCGCCTGCTAGGAGAAGCTCAGAGTGAAATCAAGGCATTGAGAGCAACGGAAGCCTTAAAGGATAAGGCCATTGAAGAGGTAAAGATTGTGAAATTTGATAAAGAAAAACTTGATGCAGACATCCTGAATACATTCAGTTCAGGAATTCCGCTTCAACATTCATAGTATTATCTTTCAATCAAAGAATGAAAGCTATGGAAATGTGCATTTACCTCCTTTGCGTTGTATAATATCTCCAAATAATTCAGTTTCGGTTTCATACGCTTAGAAATGTTCTGTTTTCCAGCTTGAAGCTGAAGCGAAAAGATTGGATGGAAAGCTGCAAATCATTGAAAAACTTCTCAATCAAAAGGTTTGCCGTTGTCTTCATCTTCTTCCAGAACTAGGCCTCCGTACATATTCTTACTGTTGTGAGTGGAATTACAGAATCTTGACATCAAGAAACTCACTGACGAGAAAAGAGAAGCATTGGCTGCACAATATGCTGCTGAAGCAACACTCAGAAGAGTGTACGCAAATCAAAAGGATAACGATTCTGTTCCTATTGAATCCATCATTGCTCCGCTTGAAGCAGACATTAAGATGTATAAAAATGAGGTACATAGTTGGCAGATCATAATGCCTATTTCAGAGAAGAGGATAGTTGTATCTGTCACCTTACCATCTCTCCTGTAATATGAATTCGATATGTTTTTGCCAGATTGCAGCTCTAATGGAGGATAAGAGAGCTTTGGAAAGACATACCAAATCAAAAGAAGCAGCTCTTCTTGAAGCAGAGAGGATATTGAAGAGTGCTCTAGAAAGGGCATTAGTGGTGGAGGAGGTTCAGAATCAGAACTACGAACTTAAGAGACAAATAGAGATCTGCCAGGCATGCTCTCACTGTATTTCTCTAAGGCTAATAGGCCAAATGAAAGCCAAGATCATTAGCTAACATTTAAACTTCCATCCGCAGGAAGAGAACAAAATCCTCGAAAAAACAAATCGTCAAAAAGTTTTAGAAGTTGAAAAGCTTAGTCAAACAATTCAGGAGCTTGAGGAGGCAATTCTTGCTGGTGGAGCAGCAGCCAACACAATCCGTGATTACAGGCGGCGGATTTCTGAACTCAATGTAAAATGACTTATGGTTAGCGACTTCTTGCTAGCTAACCTCTATTTTCGATATTGATTGTCCTTATTTTCTGCACAAATCTGTAGGAGGAGAAGAGAACACTAGAAAGGGAGCTAGCGAGAGTCAAGGTTTCAGCAAACCGAGTAGCAACTGTGGTAGCTAATGAGTGGAAAGATGAGAATGACAAAGTTATGCCTGTCAAGCAATGGCTAGAAGAAAGAAGATTATTGCAGGCATACCTTCTTTTAATACCTAGTACTCTCAATTCAGTAAACTGTGTATTCGTATGTAGACGAAGCAATTTTTGAATCTTCACCAATACGTTCTTATATGATTTAAATGGTTGAATTTCAGGCAGAGATGCAACGTCTACGAGACAAGTTAGCCATATCAGAGAAAACAGCCAAGGCAGAAGAGCAACTCAAGGTAAAACTTGGCATTTCATTTGTTTTCTGTACATTACATATCCTATTAGATTAGCAAATTGCCAAATGCTTTGAAACTTTGCGATCCAGGATAAACTGAAACTGAGGTTAAAGATATTAGAAGAAGGCTTGAAGCAGGCGCCAAATTTTGCAATAAACCCTCATCTACAAGGCGGATCTCCAAAACCTGAAAAAACCACTCACTTTTTCGGGATTCTTGCTAGTAGTGCTGGATTGAAGAGAAGATCTACCTCACAACCTAGGGCTTCCAGCATCATCAGTTCTGAGAAGCCAGGTGTAGATAAAACTTCTAATGGTGAGGGCGACATCAAGCAAACCAATAATATGAAAAAGATTTATGCTTCAGAAAGTTTGATAAGAAAAAGTTTGTGGGCTAGTCGAAATAAGGTTGTGGACAGTGTTGAAAAAGAAAACACCAACATTGTTAACTCTTGTAATAATGAGAGCACAGAATCAGAGAAGATTAAAACCAAACTTGGTGACGGCGATGAAGCACAAGATATGGCTGCGGCTGAGGGTAAGGCCGGCAACAATGGTGATGATGTGGTTTCAGGGTTTTTATACGACCGGCTTCAGAAAGAGGTCATGAGTTTGAGGAAGACTAGTAATGCAAAAGACACAAATCTGAAGGCTAAGGATGAAGAAATCAAGGTGAACCTTTGACATTTCCCTCAGTGCTTTTGGATCTATTTCAACTGTTTTCTTTTGTAGGTTCAAGTCCACTTGTTCAAGCGAGCTCAAGCTGAGTAAATTTGTTTCATTTCCAGATGCTCATGAAAAAGGTTGAGACATTGACGAAAGCAATGGAAGCAGAGTACAAGAAGGTAAGAAGAGAATTAGTAATGAGAGAGAAGGATCCAATTTCGACCAAGGCAGATGCCAAGATAAGAAACTCCGACTCATCCAAAAGGTACAAACATTCCATCACAGCTCTCACACTCTGCTCTCTCAGATTCAAATTTCCATTTCACCTTCCTTCTGCCCCCCACTCCCATGCTTCCCCCTTTTTGGATTTCAAGTCAGTCCATCCAGTAATCATAATTACTAAAGAAAGTGTGTGCAACTAAGTTGCCTAGGCTGATTTGAAACACTAAGCGATCTGACTCCAAATCCCATCTCAAGATTTGATTTTGAAAGGCTACTAATGTTAAATGAAATTTTTTTAGAGTCAAGATTTGTTCATCTTTCTAATAGCTAATGGTTTGTAACCAGGGCTGCAAAAGCATCGTGAGCAGCCCTTTCTCCATTTTACGACGACTTCAGCAGTTGGTACGCAAGCCCCAAGTCTTGTACATTGTGCGTTGTATATATGAAGAGCTCCAGAGTGATGCTTAGTTTAGCTTTCTATCCCGTTTGATTTGGGTTTTTCTTGTTCTTCCCAAAATAATGTGTTGATTCATTTGTACACTCAGAACTCATTTTGTGACTGCAAACCAGATCATTCTCAATGATGAAGTTAACAGTACGGCTCTTTTACAGTATTTGATGGTTAATTTGTGCATTAATAAAGTAGTAAATTAATTTCTTGGCAACATTGAGAATTTGAAAATCAGGAAGGAAAGAATTCCTAATGTTTATACAAGGGAACTCGTGCTGTTTGACCTGAAACGCCTGATAAAAATGAACCCAGACAAGAATCAAGCAGTATGTATCGCCTTTTGCAGTTTCTAGATCAACTAACGATTGTTAAAATATACTCATATAAAAAGGCTTGTTCCTCCATGTAACAACACACTGGAGCATTTGTTGTGTTAAAAGCGGCAATGGCTGCCTAGTTTCTTCATTATTGGAGAAAATTCCAGAACTGCAGTATGCAGCCAAAAATCAGCCCCATCCTCCACTGCCATTGATGAATTCTCTAGAGCTGCAAATTGCAGTAAAAAATCTTCAAATTTGCAGCAGTCAATTTAGACAAAGAATAAAATCAGCCAGATTACAACTTGTAAAGAACCTTCAAAAAACCTTAGATGCGCAAAACCGACTTAGCATGTCAGTTAAACATCACTTATATATAGGGGTGTCATTATTTTGTAGGTATTAAGTGAAGTAAAAAAGTAGAAAAATGTGGTGTGGTGGAGTGTACATGTAATGATATGCGAAGTAAGGTGGTGTGTACAAAATCATACATGAGGTATGCGTGAAGTGTGTAATAGAGCATTTAATGCTCATGTTCTCTAAGAAAGCTTGAAAGTTTGTGTTACAATTTTGGTAGAGAAATAATTTTTTTGAGTCCTCTTGTGGTCCTTTTTATTATTCTCAACATGTTGTGTCTAATCAATTAATCTAGTAGAAGAGGGAGGCACTATCCTAGAAATGTCTTCCTGATCTCTTCAATGCCCATTCAGTACTAAACAGAATGATAATACCGACGGAAACACCTCTCAATTTCCCAGAAGTAGTGCTCTAAATTTGATAGGAAAAAGGGGTTGCAGGGATGCATCTAAGAAGGAGAAAAATGTAGCAAAGAGTAAAGGAAGCTGATCCTGCGACAATTCTATAACTCTGGAATGGTTGCTAAAGATGGTCTCCATTTCTGACATTGTTCTCTTCTCATCAAGGATTGAATTGCTGCAATTTTGCTACACTGGAGCTCTTCCATACTTCTAACTAGCCGCTCAAGCTGCTGCTTAGATACGACAATCTTCACTCTCCTCCCTCGATAACGATCTTCAGCTGCTTTCCAAGAGGGTGGCGAGCCACCATGCTCAACCTGGGGAGGAATGAGACAGTAGACCTCCCTATATTTCAGCTTATACTCTGTTACTAGAGCTTTTCTAGGACTGTAAAAGTTCATGACCTCATGGCTTCCAGAACTGATCTTCCTGACCGTTTTGGAGACCTCAAACTCTTCTTCTCCTTCATCAAGAGATTGAAATTCAATTTTCTTCTCAGATGGAAACATTTCAGTGCCTATCCAGTTCCCCATGATGCGCTTGTGGTAGGATTTAAGACGTCCATACATATATAGTCCTGCACAAGCTGCACTGCCAGTTACAAGATTTCACTTTACAAATAGACAACGTGCAGCCCACCTTATATCCTGATTCCCACCTCTTCTATAGAGAGAATGAAGCCACCTTCCTTTTCAATTCTTTTTATTTTGTTTAAATGGAAAAAAGTAAAGCCATTTGGATGCGCAAGACCTCTATTTTCTAATTTGCTACCCTGGTGCCACTTGAATATTCCATAGAAAAAAAAAAAAAAATTGTTTTGGTGTTCCGACATTCCCACAGTTCAATTCTTGAGCTCAAGAACTCAGTCAAGCACCTCTAAGGTTGAATCTTGATGTATTATACTAGTTTAACTCCCAGAGTCAGCCCCTAAAGTCAGAGGCAGAGCATCTTCTTCATTGTTTGTTTCACCCAAGCAGTACATGTAAAGCTACAAGTCAACTGACAAGAGAACCAAAAACTTGAAGAAAGTTATCATATAATTTGTTATTTCTTTGCTCTAATAATTTTTTAGAAGGCAACAGAGAGAACTGGTTAGAGATGCAGAGACGGTAATCAAATATGAGCAAGTAACAGAGAAAAAATGGGGCTCGATAATGACTTATACTTTCATTGAGGATCATGCTTAATTAATATAATAAAAAAAGATAAGAGATGAATACTAAACTTCAAATTTTATTCAGAAAAATCTGTTAATGAAAAAACTGATTAGAAAAATCAGTATAAAATCAATAAACTAATTCAAGCAACTTACTTGACTTATTGAAATTTTAAAGTAATTTCAGTAAAAGATGCATTTTTAAAAACTCCTCCTTACTTCTTTTTGTGCAAATTCTCAACCTCTCTTAACTCTTCAAATTTGACTTAGATTTAGATATAGCATTTGTAAGAATATCAACAAATTGATTTCTCACTCATGCAATGTACCACGAATCAAGAATTTGCAATAATGAATTATTTGCTTCATTAGCTTTGGATTTCTTTTTACTTTCTGACGTGACGGCGAATGAATTCTTTTCTTCCATATCAGAGAAGTCATAATCCGATAAGCTTTTGTACTCATGGAGAATCTTTACGCCTGTTTTATCTTTCATTTTCCTTCTCAACCCTAATTGGATTTCACTCTCTTTGGGCCCCAAATTGAAAACTGGACCGAGTGCCTCCCATGGAGAATCAAGATCATCCTTCCCAGATCCATCAGATAATTCACTTTCTGAATTGGCCTTTTTACCACCAGACCTACTTTCTTGAGCAAATGGCTCACCGATTTCTACATTTCTGTTTTTAAGAAGGAAAAACATAAGTTGACTCCACGATAACCTCGGGAATAGTCTATAAAAAGATTGCTAACTTCTGATAATCAAGCTTTTGCAAATCCAAAGGATAGCCATACTTCTCAAGAACATTTTTCTAAAGCTTCCCAAATTGAATCCCTCTGGGTGTACCTTTAAAAATTCATTAATAAGCTTCTGACAGTCTAAAACTATTTGATTTCTTGACTTTCCAGATGGTTTTCTCTCAGTGATGGGATGAGGAACTCCACCATGAGGAGGGTTTTGGTGTCTCTTGTGCCCATCAAGTTCTCACAGTTTCTATGACAAGGATGGCTGCTTTGTGCCCATAAAAGAGAAGTACTTATGTATCATCTTCATAGAAAATAATTAGCAACCACTAGAATCCTGTATCATACATGTGTTATCCTTAAAAAACATTGAATAATTTTTCTCTAGTAGTTGTTCCACACTTAAGAGATTTTGATCAATTTGAGGAACATATATCACACCTGGAATAAGTTTAAAACATATTTAAGTTTCAATTGCTGCCACTCCTCTTCCTTTGACTTCTAAAGGTCTCCATTGCTAATCCTGACCTTGAAGATACTCTCATCAAAAGTTATGCGATGACTACATCCACTATCATTGAGTCGTGCATCAGTGCTTTTGTTAGTTGCAAAAAACAATTGCTCCTTCTACTCCTATTGGTTTTCTACAGCTCGCTCTCGATGAAGTTGCTGCCTGTTCTTGCAAACCTTCTCCATATGCCCCA
The DNA here is from genome assembly GCA_026120185.1 of Voacanga thouarsii. Classification (NCBI taxonomy): domain Eukaryota; kingdom Viridiplantae; phylum Streptophyta; class Magnoliopsida; order Gentianales; family Apocynaceae; genus Voacanga; species Voacanga thouarsii. The sequence continues at coordinate 2,460,927 of JANUWF010002273.1, forward strand.
TTTGTTTACATAACCTGCATTGGACATCAGGCGTAAACCAACAATATTTTTGAGGATGTGAAGTCTTCTTATAGAGTGAGCACGGTGGAAACTTTTCTTACCCCTCCAATCACCATTTTTCTTCCCTATGTTACTTGATATTTCTTTTGTCTTTAGCTATGCACCTTCAACTCCATCTTCTTTGGCATGGATTAACTCTGTAAAACTAATTTGTGAGGATCTTTTGAGTCCTCAAACAAAGAAATTTTTTACTCAAAATAGTTCCGATAAGCTGAACTTTCTCAACAATGCTTCTATTAGTAAGCTCCTCCCCAAGTAATTTGATCTTATAGACTATGGCCTTAATTGTGTCTGCATAGCCCTTGATGTTGTCAGAATTCTTCATCCTTTGAATCTCGAACTCCTTCTGAGACTCAATATTTGCATTCACTTGGTCTAGTCAATGCATTGATATTTCTGCCTAAGGGCTAGTTTGCGAGTTTAAAAGATGGAAGAAAAGAAGAGAAATCTTAAGTTTCGAGAGAAAAAAAGAAAAAAGAAGATGAGATGATTTAAATTCAATATTGTTTGGAAGATTGGAGAGAAAAGAAAAGAACTAACTGTTTTTTCATTTGGAAGTTTGAAGAGAAAATAAGAGAATGTTATTTTAAAAGAGTATCTTACAAAAATATCTTTTTCAACTTTTATTTATTTGTTAGGACAAAATGATCAATAAAAATTTTATAATTCATCTTCCAAATACAATTTAGCCATTTTAGAAAGATGATTTACGACTATCAACGTCCTGCCGTTTCTTCCCAACTTTGGGAAGAAACCTTTTTTTTTTTTTTTAGTGTAGCTCATCATCCATCAGCCTACTTCTCTTCCATTCTTTCCATTTCTTTTCCCCCCAAAATCTTCCATCAAGAGGAGAGAGGTGCCTTCTCTCCAAACCCTTCTTTTCTTTCCGCTTCTCTTCTCCCAAACTAGCCCCAAGTGTGCCTACTTTGGAGTTTCACAAGATAGTCCTTTGAAAGAGCTGAGAAGACACTAATTTGTTTGAACTTCTCCTTATTATAATCATTTTCCACCACCTTCCACAAGTCAAAGGCTTGTAAACAAGCCTTCATCTTTGTTGTCTAAGAATTATAGTTCTCTCCATAAAACTGAGGTGAAGAATTGAAATTTGAGGTCATTTAACCAATGAGGTATGGAAAGTCTCTCACAGGCCTTTAAAAACAAGAGATGCTCTGATACTAATTTGTAGTTAAATATAAGCAACACAGATAAAATGGGTCTCAAGAATGATTTATACTTTTATTGAAGATCATGCCTAATTTAGACAATCAAAAAGGATAAGGGATGAATACTAAACTTCAAACTTTATCTAGAAAAATCTGAAAATGAAAAAATTGATAAGAAAAATCAGCATAAAATCAAAACAACTTAGTTGACTTATTCAAATTTAAAACTAATTTCAGCAAAAGATGCATTCTTCAACAGCAACACTAGATTCATCACGCTTGCTCCAACTTCTAGTTTCTCAGTAATTCAATGGAGTCAATTGTGTCCAGTGACGAGTATGCATTTTTTGAAAGCTAAGTGTGATGGTTCCTCCTATGGACTAGAATATTGTATAAGGAACAACTAGATAGCTTATACATACATGCTGGCAATGGACCAATGGTTGTTTCCCTTGAAAGTCCTTTACCATAGATAGACCAGACTAGACTCCTATTTCCGTTTGATTTGGACAATTGGAACAAATTACATACTACAGAAGTCCCAAGCTGCATTAATAATAACTTCATAGGGAACTCCCTCTCCGTGTCATGCGTAGAAATATGAAAATTGTGTTAAACTAAGGGAGTCCAGAAATGCTAGAAGCACGAACACAAGACCCAAAACATGACATGGAGAAACATGTTGAGTGATTTGGACAAACCCGAGCTGTTTTCAGAAAAATAAATATTTTGTCAAATCATCAGGACAAAGCCCAAAAATACTCGGCAAGACAAGTGAAAAATGGAATAAAAGGCAAATCAAGAGTTTCTTCCTGCATTCGTTTCATTTCAGTTAACTGTACCTTTATTTATACTTTAATATCATCCATAAGATGCTTCAAAGAAACATATGTTTCCTAAAGGTGGAAAAAGCATGAAACATGGTGCAGATTCGAGAAGCTTGACAATGAGAATAGATGTTTATCCCCTATTGGTTTTTGCAAACATCAAATCAAGTCATTGTTGAAGTATCCATACATCATATCTAACAGATGCCAAGAGTGCTCATAAGTCCTATTAATTTCAAGATTGCAAAATGATTTCATGCAATTTGACACTAATGTTCCACCAGGAAACACTAAATCCCCGCATACACTCCCCCAAGTTCCAACCCAAATATAGCAATAATGCAGAGAGAATGACGATAAAACGTTAAAATAAGAACCCATATTTATTTATTCATTTAAAATTTCAACTTTTGGCTTCCAAAGCTAAACACACACACACACACACAATCTCTCTTTCTCTCTCTTTTCAAATTTTGGCTTCCAAGTAAAATTCTCTCTCGATGTATCAAACAAATATAAAATGGACAATGTATGTGAGCAGCCATAGCAAAGTGCTGTTTCAGAATTCTGAACCAAGTGACTTAAAGAAACTTGTGCAAAATGAAATGAAAATATAAAATTAAAAATCCAAAATACGTACTTCATAATGCTAAAAACTTTATATAGTAATAATCAAGACCTTCAACAATTTGGAAGCATGCTACTGAATATTCAGAAAGTATATGGAATCGGAACTATAGCACTGCAATTTCAATTAATGCCCATAAATATAACGTTCAATTTTCATCCTCATTGAAGCATTTTCCACAAAATGCAACCAAGGAAACTTAGAAAAAGAAAAAGGCAATTCATCAATTCATAATTCTAAAACTAAAACTTGTACATATTCAAGGAGAATCTCAACTTACAGCAAAAAATTGTGCAAGTGTTCTCTTCCCCACTAATGAGCAAAATTTAGCCAAGGAGAGTCAAAATTGGAGAAGAAGACGATATAGAAAAAATTCTCATACCCTTTCAAAGATCTTGTATCCATATAGAAACTAGTTTTGGAAGTCTGAGCACAATCTAACATGCAGCTACATTGTGACACCGTCTAGATTCTAACCATGATGTGGCTGCAACCTTAGTTGTCAAAAACCACCCAACCTTGTCAGGTGCCTCATGGAATGGAGCTTCCAGTTGCTTCAGATGTGACTCAAAAGTACCTGCTAAACCTTTCTCAGAATATTTATGTTTACCATGACCTGTGTTGATCCCAAGCAATGCAGGTAGCTCCTCCCCATTTTCAAGTGTCCTAGACAAGTCATTCATCCATACATGCAATGCAGTAAGAGCTGCGCCGAGAGAGAGACTCTTCAAATGTAAAGACCACTGTGTTGGAGTTCTAGACTGTATATCAGTGTATATTTCCAGTGTAAGGCCCAGGTCTAACAGCTCACAAGCCCTCTCCAACAGATTAAGGTTGATACAAAGATCAATCAAACAATTGCAATATGCCTTCCTAACATCAGTATCAATATCAGTAAAGAGTTGACCAGCTTCCTTCTTAATGATTTCACCTTCAATGTCCTTGCTTTCAGTGAGGAGCTTCACCACATGACCAAGCTTTGAGTTAGCCTTCTCGATGCAGCTGGTTAATTTACCAAGTTCATCTCTTGGTATTTGAGTCATTACATTAAGCAGGCAACCCCAGAATCGCTCATCAGGATTTATTCCTAACTCTAGCAGCTGATCAAAAGTCTTCACAACATCATCTGTACGGTTGGCCTTGCCATAACACTGGATCAATGAGGTCAGGACGTAGATATTGGGCTCAAACCCAGCTCCCAACATTTCATTCAACATCTCTTCTGCCTCTGATACTTTGCCACTGCAGGAAAATATAGTAATCATGGAAGAATACGTCCAGCTATCAGGAGTGCAATTTCCTGAATCCTTCATATCTCCAAAAATCTCTACAGCTTCCTCCATAAATCCCACATCAGCACACATTGACAAAAGGGTATTGTAAAGAACAACACTCAACTCCAGCTCTTTCTGCTTCATCTCTCTATACACATTTAGAGCGTCTTCACCATACCGAGCCTTGCTAAAGGCTCGGAGAAGTGCAGCATATGTACCCCAACTAGGCTCAAACCCTTTGTTTAACATATCTTTATAAATATTCTTTGCCTGCCATGGCCTTCTGGCTCTTCCCATAGCATCCAACAAGGTGTTATAGACAGTCAAATTAGGCCTTACACCTAGTGCCTTCATTTCCTCGTACACATTCAAACACCCATCATAATTCCCGGATGAACCATAAATTCTTATTAATGTTGAAAATGTCAAGGCATCAATGCGCCATTTCTCTGTTCTAGCACGATCATATAAATTCAATGCCATATCCACATTTCCTGCCTTCCCATAGGAGTCAATCATTACAGAATATGTCACATCATCAGGTTCACACTCAAAAGACGGCATCTTTTCAAACCAGTCCACGGCTTTCTTCGGCAAAGAACACTGCCTAGCGCAGCTGATTATCGTGGAGAAGGTAACATTATCTGGCCTAATCCCTCTTTGAATCATTTCATCAAACAACTTCTCTGCTTTTTCCAAATCCTTGCACTTTCTACACACCTTCAAAGTCACATTATACAATATAACCTCTTTACTCAATTTAGCCTTTTCTTGAAAAAACTTAAGAGCGAAATGTGCCGTTTCTGGGTTCGACATATTATTTAGCACAACAGCAGCGTCCTGTTCAACTATTTCACCACGCAAACTCTCCAAAATACCCCACACATCAGCTTCTACAAGGCTAGACGAGTCCAAAGATTGGGCAATTTTCAATAAAGACGCGTACCTGAAATCATAGGAATTCTTCCGAAGCTGGCGAGCTCTTGAGCTTTTGGGGTTGATCCAGATGTAGCTTTTCGACGAAGAAGTGGTTTTCTCAGCTAAACTTTGAGAAATTTCCGAGTTTGAGGTCTGAGTTTGTTCTTGTAAAGAAATATGGGCGACATAAACAGAGGGTTTTGAGTGGTTTTTGGGAAGAAAATTAAGGGCTGGAGGTCTGAGATGAAGAAGGTGAGAAAGGGAAAAAGAGTAGCAGAAGAGGCGGGGTTCTTGAGAGACAGAAAATGGCGAAGAGGTGAGATTGAACGCCATGGTTCTCAGCGTCTTGCTCTCACTCTCGCTCGGGTCTTGTCGTCCTCATTCAATTGGCTCCTTATCAAGACAAGGTTAAATATTTTCCCACGGTTTAGAAAAACCCGGTTCAAATTACGCTTTACTCCTGTGTGTGTCAGACCCGCCCCCAAATTTTGGGTCAAACTATTAATTATCTTCACAATATTGTGTCAATGTTAAAGAGTTTTAACATATGAAACTATATGATTAAAAAATTAAGGTAAAAATTTACAATAACAAATAGCGAATTTAAAGAAATGAATCAAACACTAATTTATATTTAGAAATTTACTAGGTAAAAGACTCGTTGTGACAAAATTTCCTTTAGCAAGTCCCACATCAACTCAAAAAGAGGAAGAGATTGTTTTTTTGGTTGTTTGGGGCAAGCAGAAGAGGAATTTAAGTAGTAAAAAAAATGTAAGATTTCATTATAATTTTTTCAAACTTGAAACTGATTTAGATGATTATACTATTTCAACTATTACGTAATAAACGTTTAAACATAATGATATAAAATAATTTAGACAATTTTCTCTATTTTATATGATTTTTTAAAAATATTTCTAATGGTTAACTGCTAAAATAAGAACAATTCAATCTTCGTACACCAAACAATTTACCATATATACATTTCAATATCTAACAGGACAGGACCGCCTTACGAGTTACTGCAGTTGAGATAAGGGCCCAAAGAATAATGTGCCTAGACTCAAATACGGGTGCTGCTTGGGCCTATTTAGTTTGCGTTAGAAAAAGGACCTGAAAAAGCACATAGGCCCATTTTAAACTTAAAACTGTTGGCTCCACTAACCCATCACTTTCAGTCCTTTTTCTTCTCATGCAAGAAAAATCTAGATCTAGGTGTACCTTTTTTTTTTTTTTTTTTCTAGGGGGTCGGGGAGATAAACTGTGAGCCCATGGTCCAGAGACTCTACTGGGCCTTTCGTTTCTTTGTGTTAATTAGCCATGGGCTTAGCCCTTATAGTTAGGGACTTAATTAATGGGGGGAATATTAAGAGGACTTGATAGCAATTTTATAACTCTCTAACTGATTAAACGTTCTGTTAGAACGTGGTTCTGATATTCACATCGTTGTTCAACTGTCAGAGATAGTTCAGAGAGAGGAGAAAGGCTAAGAGGAGGAGACAAAGGAAGGGGAAGAACTCAAGGCTTCGAATTTAGATAATTCGCGTTCCCCTTAAGCTTTTATTGAGGTTTAATTGATGTCTAGGGTTCTTGATTTTACTGTTCTGATTTGGGGGGGAATGGGGTGAATGATGTTCTGATGGGGATTGATTGGGATTGTAGGTGTGGAAGAGGTTGGTAGTGATAAGGGTGATCTGTGAGTAGGATTTCGGGTAAGGATTCTGACTTAACTGTGTTGATTTTCAACTGATGGTTTGACTTTATGATCGTCTGTTTTTTTTTCAATCTGAAAATTATGTTGGTATTCAATTGGATTGAGCATGGGAATAATTTGTCGTGATGTTGAGTTGTTTATGCTCAAGTAATACTTTATGATATGTACTTTACTGTTCTTATTCTATACTGAATTTTGGTTACTGAAATTCTGTTCTATTCTGTCATTTGTTTGGGGTTTGGTCTTGGTAGGGATGATCCCTTATGTTCTGTGTACTGGCCCTAGGCTTGAAGGATACAATACCTTGCCCAATTCTATATACTGGCCCTCTTCCTAACGGGATCAAATAGTTAGGAGACTGATATCAGTTAGCCAAAGCTTTTCCCCAAACATGTGTCATGAATTTTAGGTCTGTTCACATGATTTGAAAAGTTGGAAATGGTGTAGTGAACTGTTATGGAAAAATGGTAGGGTAATGGCTATGTTGTTCATTATTGGAATGGTTGTGAATGTTGAGCCTTATTATGTTTCTTTGTGCATTTTGGCCTCTGATTTGTTTTGGTTTTATGTCCTTTCTTTGGTCTCTGCTTTTCGTGTTTTTTTTTTTTTTGGTAGATTTAGTTTGAACAGACGCCTGTTATTTAGTCCAACAGGCGTCGATTGAAGCAGACGCATTCCGAAAATTTTCCCCGTGAAGAACCGGCGCTGGTTCTTCAGCTAAACAGGCGCCGGTTGGTCCTCAGAAAATCGACCCTTCCGTTTTTAGCTTCAACAGGCGCCGGTTGACATACCTAAACAAGCGCCGGTTCATCTCAAAATCAGACCCCTTCCATTTTGTTCCAGCAGGCGTTGTTTACTCTTCCTAACGGGCGCCGGTTGACTTCCTAATTCTGAATTTCTTTAGTTTGATCAAAGTTACCTTTGTTTATTGTATTATTCCTTAGTGTGTGCTATAAGTGAGAAATATTTGAGCCTGAACCACAACCATGTGTTACCCTAACTAAGTCCACTGCTACCGCTGTTTTAAAGTTCAATGATTTGCGAAACTATATCTATGTAACTTGCTCAATCTCGATTAAGTCATGATTCTTACTGAGCTAGTGAGCTCACACCTTACTTATCATTTCAGGTTCTCAGTTGAACGAGGAAGAATTAGACAGGTGGTTCGAGGAGGACTTAGAATGACTAATTTGACGAGTTCATGTAACGTTCTCATTTATATTGGAGTTTTAATACGTCTGGAGTTATTCCAAGGAATTAGTTAGATCGTTTTGCATTGTAACCGAATAATTATGAGTTTTAGCAATTTTAGTTATGATAGTTGAGTCTATTTTTGGTAATGTCTGTTCTGGTTTCGGGTTCGGTATTCCATTTCGGGATACTACCATGTCATCTCTCGGGTTCGGGGTGTGACATTTAGTGGTATCAGAGACAATAGGTTATGACATCTCTAGGCTTTAAACTGCAAGTGAAAAATAAGTCTGAAATCTCTTAAGTTGACATGTGAGGGGGATTGATGGTTTAAGTAATGCCTAGGTTTTGAGACTGTTGTATATTGAGCTTTTGATTGCTTCTTTCTTGTTTGATTTCTTTTATTTATTTTGTTATTGGTTGATTATGATATTCGAGATGGCACGTGGAGCTAGGAGAGCAACACAGGAGGATGCAAGAGATAGTAACCGAGGCAGGGTTGCCACCAGGGCATGAGGCCAGTCCAGTAAAGTAGCACAGGGCTCGGGTTCGTCAGCTACGGTATCTGCACCACGGTGGGCTGATGAAGTACTACTTGGGAGAGTCCGTTTGCCTCCACCGCCACCGTATATGCCACCGCCGCCTGCCTCAGTACCACCACCAGTTTTGATGCCGGCAGGAGTGCCTACTTTTGTTCCTTCAACTATGTCGGAACCTAGCGCACCGATAGATATGTCTGCAGCATGGGCTATGATGGCTCAGCTAATTCAGAGCCAACAGTCGCTCCAGCAGGAGCAGTTATGGTTACAGGCAGAGCAGCAGAGCAGACAACAAAGGAATGACTCGGGGGCTTGGTCCTTGTTCGAACAGATGAAGAGAATGGGGCTTCCGACATTTGATGGCATGGGTGGGCCAGATAGAGCTGAGGCATGGTTGGAGGAGTTAGAGCATTATTTTGAGACTTTGGAGGTGGCAGAGGAAGTCAAGCTTAAGGTGGTTGTTCCCTTCTTAGTGGGAGAAGCACTAAATTGGTGGAAATGAGTCAAGCCAATTTACTACCAAAGAAATGAGCCCTTCACGTGGGGAAAGTTCAAGAAAATTTTCCTGAATCAGTATTTTCCAGACACATTCTGGATGGAGAAAGAGAATCAGTTCTACGAGCTTGTCTAGACGGAGCAGATGAGTGTCACTAACTATGCACCCAGGTTTAATGCGTTGGGGAAGTACGTACTGGCAGTCACCAAAAATGCAGTTTCACGGACTAACAGGTTCGTCCAGGGACTTCAGGCCAGGATTCAAGGAAGGTTATCTGGTAACAGGCCTACCGACTATCAGGATGCCTATCAGCGGAGTCTGGACATTGAGGCGGAGTTTCAGAGGACCAATGCTAAGAGGGACCGGAAGAGGCCTAGGTCCGTAGTCAGTCAGGGGTAGAGTGTTGGATCCGGATTTAGCCGAGAGCAGAGCGTTGGGACTTGATTCAGGCAAGGGCAGAGTTTCAGACCGGGTTCCAGTCAGGGGCAGGGGCCTAGATCAGCACCTACGAGACAGCCAGATTCCAAGAGGAGAGCTATGACAGGGTCATCAGCACCAGCAGTATCGGGAGGACGCACCATGAGTGCCTCAGGTTCTACAGCGCCTCAGTTCAACAGGCTGTGGAATGCTTGCACCAACTGTGACAGGAGGCACCCAGGAGAGTGTAGGTGGGCATCAGGCAGTTGCTTCCGGTGTGGGAAGCAAGGACATAAGGTATATCAGTGCCCAGAGCCAGTGCCGGGGTCAGCTCAAGCGAAGGTTGAGTCACAAAAGCCTAAGGCGGGAGAGCAGAAATAGAAATCCAATGCTCGGGTTTTCGCCCTGACTCATGATGAGGCTGAGACAGCAGATGATGTGGCCACAGGTACGATTCTAGTTAACTCTGTGCCAGTTTATGTGTTGTTTGACTGTGGTGCTTCATACTCGTTTGTATCCCGTAGATTTGCTAGAGTACTTAAAACCTCCCCAACCTTGTTAAACAATGCTTATAGGGTGTCTGTCCCCAGTGGGAAGGTGTTGGTTTCTAATCTGTTGCATGGGGATTGTAAGGTAGAAATTGAGAGAGAGGAGTTGGGTGATAATTTAATTCAGTTGAATATGGTGGACTTTGATGTCATCCTAGGCATGGATTGGTTAGCTAGGAATCATGCCTTAGTAGATTGTCGGGAGAAAAGGGTCCAGTTTACTTTGCCAGGTAAAGCAGTGTTTCACTTCCAGAGTAGAGGAAGAGAGTCCAGTAGAAGATCAATGCCAGTAATTTCAGCTATCAGAGCTCGCAAGAGTCTTCAAAAAGGATGCGAAGCTTATTTAGCTTATGTGGTGGATACCAAGAAGGAGGAACCATGCATTGAGGATATAGAAGTGGTAAAGGAGTTCAAGGATGTCTTCCTGGAGGATTTACCAAGCGTACCACCAGTCAGGGAGGTAGACTTTGAGATCAACCTTGTACCAAGAGCTGAGCCTATCTCTAAGGCTCCATACCGGATGGCGCCAGTGGAGTTGAGAGAGTTGAAGACTCAATTACAGGAGTTATTGGACAAGAAGTTTATTCGCCCTAGTGGGGAGCGTCAATCTTGTTCATTAAGAAGAAGAATGGTAGCATGAGGATGTGTATCGACTACCGGGAGTTGAACAAGATCACTGTGAAGAACAAGTACCCTCTACCACGAATTGATGATTTATTTGATCAGTTGAAGGAGGCTAAGGTATTTTCAAAGATAGACTTGTGATCGGGGTATCATCAGTTGCGCATCAAGCCCGAGGACATCCCGAAGAGTGCCTTTAGGACACGATATGGGCATTATGAGTTCTTGGTCATGCCTTTTGGTTTAACTAACGCCCCAACAACGTTCATGAAGTTGATGAACAGGGTCTTTAAAGATGAGTTGGACAAGTTTGTAGTCGTGTTCATTGACGACATCCTAGTGTACTCTCTATTAGAAGAAGCTCATCGAGAGCATCTCAAGATTATGTTGCAAAGGCTTCGCGAGCAGCAACTTTATGCAAAGTTCAGTAAATGCCAGTTCTGGTTGAGGAGTGTAGCATTTCTGGGTTATGTCATCTTGAAGGAAGGTGTTGCTGTGGATCCTAAGAAAGTTGAGGCAATTGTGGATTGGCCTAGACCAACTACTGCTTCTGAGGTTAGGAGCTTCTTGGGATTGGCAAGTTATTACCGGAAGTTCGTGGAGGATTTCTCTAAGATAGCTACTCCACTAACCCAACTTACCCAGAAGAGGACCCAGTTCAAGTGGAGTGATGCATGTGAGGAGCTTTCTGGAGTTGAAGAGGTTGTTGACTTCAGCTCCAGTTTTGGCACTACCTTCGAAGACTAGAGGATTCATCATTTTCAGTGATGCTTCGAAGAATGGACTTGGTTGCGTGTTGATGCAGAATGGAAAAGTTATAGCTTATGCATCTAGACAGTTGAAGCTATATGAGCAGAATTACCCGACTCACGACTTGGAGCTAGCTGCAGTGGTGTTCACGCTAAAGATCTAGAGGTACTACCTATATGGGGAAACGTGTGAAGTCTTCACTGATCATCAAAGTTTGAAGTACCTGTTCACTCAGAAGGAGTTAAATATGAGGCAGAGACGATGGCTTGAACTGATTAAGGACTATGACCTGAAGATAAGTTATCACCCGGGAAAGGCAAACCGAGTTGCGGATGCTTTCAGTAGGAAATGAGCGGGAACATTGGCAGCTTGTATCACTGAATAGGATCAGTTGATTTCTGAGATTAAGAAGTTGGAACTGGAGGTTGTGCAACCTGCTTCGGGTTATCTGGAAACTTTGATAGCTCAATCATCATTGGTGGAACAGATTAAGAAGGCACAACCCAATGATGGTGAATTAGAGAAGAAAAGGGCAGCAGCGCTCAGCGGAGCACAACCGAAGTTTCAGGTTCACGAAGATGGCAGCTTGTGGTTCCGGGGTAGATTATGTGTCCTAAGTGATGAGGTGTTGAGGATGGAGGTGCTTAGGGAGGCTCATAATACGAAACTCTCGATTCATCCTGGAGGGACTAAGATGTACCGGGATCTCAAGGGAAATTTTTGGTGGAGTGGAATGAAGCGGGGCATAGCAGATTTTGTATCCAAGTGTCTAGTATGTCAGCAAGTTAAGGCTGAGCATCAAAGACCTGCAGGATTGCTGAAGCTACTGGAGATTCCTATTTGGAAGTGGGAGCACATCATCATAGATTTTGTTATGGGTTTACCGAAATCAAAGACTAGGAAGGACACAATATGGGTTGTGGTGGATCGGCTAACCAAGTCAGCTCACTTCTTGCCTATGAAGTTGACAGCTTCGATGGAGGAGTTGGTACAGCTATATATGGATGCAATTGTTAGGTTGCATGGGGTGCCAGTGAGTATAGTATCGGACAGGGATACCCGATTTGTGTCACGGTTCTGGAAAAGTTTCCAAGAGGCCATGGGGACCACTGTCACCTTGAGCACTACTTTTCACCCTCAAACTGATGGTCAATCTAAGAGGACAATTCAGACCTTGGAGGACATGTTGCGCGCTTGTGTTCTGGACTTTAAAGGGAATTGGTTGGACAGCTTAACTTTGGTAGAGTTCTCCTACAACAACAGCTTTCAGTCTAGTATTGGTATGGCCCCTTATGAGGTATTTTATGGAAGGAGATGTAGATCCCCGGTTTGTTGGGATGATGTGGGAGAAAAAAGGATAACTGGACCCGAGTTGGTGCAGATAGCCTCAGAGAAAGTACAAGTTGTTCGTGAAAGGTTGAAGGCAGCTCAAGATCGACAAAAGAGTTGGGTTGATAGTAAACGGAGACCTTTAGAATTCGAATGTGGAGACAAGGTATATCTGAAGGTTTCACCAACCAAAGGAGTCATGCGGTTTGGCAAAAGTGGGAAGTTGAGTCTGATGTATGTGGGACCGTATGAGATTCTGAAAAGGGTTGGAGATCTAGCATACCGGTTAGCTTTGCCACCGGCACTATCTAAGCTGCACAATGTGTTTCATGTGTCCCAGCTAAGGAAGTATGTTGCTGATCCGAGTCATGTGTTGGAAGCATCTCCTTTGCGAGTCCGTGAGGATCTGACTTACGAGGAGATACCAATAAAGATCGTGGATAGGAAGATGCAAGTCTTGAGACGAAGAACTATACCATATATGAAGGTGCAATGGTCAAATCTCACAGAGCGGGAGGCCATTTAGGAGCTGGAAGAGGATGCACGGCGGAAATATCCTTACTTGTTTGATGATTCACGTGCGTAAGTTTCGAGGACGAAACTTTTTGTAAGGGGGTGGAATGTGAGCCCATGATCCAGAGACTTTACTGGGCCTTTCGTTTCTTTGTGTTAATTAGCCATGGGCTTAGCCCTTATAGTTAGGGACTTAATTAATGGGGGGAATATTAAGAGGACTTGATAGCAATTTTGTAACTCTCTGACTGATTAAACGTTCTGCCAAAATGTGGTTCTGATATTCACATTGTTGTTCAACTGTCAGAGACAGTTCAAAGAGAGGAAAAAGGCCAAGAGGAGGAGACAAAGGAAGGGGAAGAGTTCGAGGCTTTGAATTTAGGTAATCTATGTTCCCTTAAGCTTTTATTGAGGTTTAATTAATGTTTAGGGTTCTTGATTTTACTGTTCTGATTTGGGGGGGAATGGGGTGAATGATGTTTTGAAGGGGATTGATTGCGATTGTAGGTGTGGAAGAGGTTGGTGGTGATAAGGGTGATCTGTGAATAGGATTTCGGGTAAGGATTCTGACTTAACTGTGTTGATTTTCAACTGATGGTTTGACTTTATGATCGTCTGTTTTTTTTTTTCAATCTGAAAATTACGTTGGTATTCAATTGGATTGAGCATGGGAATAATTTGTTGTGATGTTGAGTTGTTTATGCTCAAGTAAAACTATATGATATATACTTTACTGTTCTTATTCTGTACTGAATTTTGGTTGCTAAAATTCTGTTCTGTTCTGTCATTTGTTTGGGGTTTGGTCTTGGTAGGGATGATCCCTTATGTTCTGTGTACTGGCCTTAGGCTTGGAGGATACAATACGTTGCCTAATTCTGTGTACTGGCCCTCCTCCTAACAGGATAAAATAGTTAGGAGACTGATATCAGTTAGCCAAAGCTTCTCCCCAAACATGTGTCATGAATTCTAGATCTGTTCACATGATTTGAAAAGTTGGAAATGGTGTAAACTGTTATGGAAAAATGGTAGGGTAATGGTTGTGTTGTTCATTATTGGAGTGGTTGTGAATGTTGAGCCTTGTTTCTATTTCTTTGTGCATTTTGGCCTCTGATTTGTTCTGGTTTTGTGTCCTTTCTTTGGTCTCTGCTTTTCATGTATTGTGCTTTGTTTTTTTTTGGCAGATTTAATTTTAACAGGTGCCTGTTATTTAGTTCAACAGGCGCCGGTTGAAACAGACGTATTCCGAAAATTTTCCCGTGAAGAACCGGCGCTGGTTCTTCAGCTAAACAGGCGCCGGTTCCTATGTTCAACAGGCACCGGTTGGTTCTCAAAAAATCGACCCTTCCGTTTTTAGCTTCAACAGGCGCCGGTTGACATACCTAAACAAGCGTCGGTTCATCTCAAAATCAGACCCCTTCCGTTTTGTTCCAGCAGGCGTTGTTTACTCTTCCTAACGGGCGCCGGTTGACTTCCTAATTCTGAATTTCTTTAGTTTGATCAAAGTTACCTTTGTTTATTGTATTATTCCTTAGTGCGTGCTATAAGTGAGAAATATTTGAGCCTGAACCACAACCATGTGTTACCCTAACTAAGTCCACTGCTACCGCTGTTTTTAAAGTTCAATGATTTGCGAAACTATATCTATGTAACTTGCTCAATCTCGGTTAAGTCATGATTCTTACTGAGCTAGTGAGCTCACACCTTACTTATCATTTCAGGTTCTCACTTGAACGAGGAGGAATTAGATGGGTGGTTCAAAGAGGACCTAGAGTGACTAATTTGACGAGTTCATGTCACGTTCTCATTTATGGTCTACTTTATGACATCGGAGTTTTAGTATGTCTGGAGTTATTCCAAGGGATTCGTTAGATCGTTTTGCATTATAATCGAATAATTATGAGTTTTGGCAATTTTAGTTATGATAGTTGAGTCTATTTTTTGTAATGTCCGTTTTGGTTCCGGGTTCGGTATTCCATTTCGGAATATTACCATGTCATCTCTTGGGTCTGGAGTGACACATAAACAGTATACATCATTCATGGGGAGTGGACGCGTTTGAAATTTATCAAGCTTGAGCTTCACTCGATTCAATTTCAAAAGGGCAACTCAAGTTATGGGCAAATTGAAAGCTTTGGCATCACCATAACTTGATTTAATTATTGAGAAACCTAAACTTTACAATATATTTGGTTGTAGTGAAAAGAATAAGAAAAATAGGTGGAATATAAATTACAAATAAATAGGTGATTTATTTTCTTTGATTAGGAAAAAAAATAGAAAGAAATAACTTAGAAGTTCTTTTCCCATACTAAAAAATTCTAGATTTATACGATTTAAGACGTAAATTTTAGAAGTGAAGTCGCCTTCTCTGATAAATTAGTAAAGCATAGTGTCAAGGGATGAAGGTTGAGAGAGCACATATTAGAGAAAGAGAAGGAAGAATGAGTCTTCCCCTAGTAGAGAAAGAGAATATTTCAAGAATATATATATATATATATATATATATATATATATATATATAGTTATTAAAATTTTGGTTAGAAAGGGCATGTACTGTTTTTTTTTTTTTAATTAAATGCTTAAGAAAGCTAAGAAGCCTAAAAACACTAGAGGAAAATCCTTTTACTAGTATAACTAGTTCTCTCTCTATATTTGTGAGTGCCTCCAAGACCACTTTTTCCACTTGACCATCGTACTAGTTGTTTCTCCTTACCTAGAATTTACAAAATTCTCAAAAATATTTTATTTCTTTTGAAAAAAATTAAGAATTTTTTAAAAAGCCTATATAAATTTTATTCTCCATCTGTCCATTTTTTTTTTAATTTGTAACATTATCCTAATGATTCTATTACTCTAAAACAAAAATTCTAATTCTATACCTGTTTGTACACTACCTTTAATCTCGAACCCTTGAGCCTTTATTGCTTGTTGACAAACATCGTAGGTAAACAAAATCTAGCACAAGCACTCTTAAATTTACTTAATTTTTCTAATTAATAGTATTTACACTATTTCAATTATTGTCTTCCAGATTTTTTTTATCATTCTTTTTCTTCAATAAAATTTAATTTTTCACCCTTTTCTCGTTAGAGGCAATTGAGAAAAAAAAAAATGAAATCAAGGATGACTTGCAGCCGTTTCTCCTATAGTAATTAACATATACAACTTTATCAATTTGACCCCCCAAAAAAAAACACAATATAATGCAGCAAATAAAATTCTCAAACTTTGAAACATCTCAACTGTGATAGAAACTTCAACTTCATTACAAGCTCCTAGGAAACTTAATTGGACATTGATTCATTAATAAAATGATGTATCATATGATTGATGCTATATAGCTGTGTGTATTTTGTATTTTCTTTGCCCACCAAAATAGAAATATTCTTTCTTAATTGTTGACCAAAAATAGATATCTCATTTTTCTTTTCTTGACCTTGTCAAACACTCAAAATCCAGTTTCTGCTTTGTGTGTTTCAACGGTCAATAGTCAAGATTCTACTGACTCTTCCTTTGACTATGACTTTTGGGCGTATTTCTTTGGCTAAGAGTCTCACACAGCCGGAAAAACAATGTCCAGAAACCATCCAAAACTCGGCTAAATTATATTCTTTCGATCCAAAATTAAATTTTCACTTTTTATTTTAAAAGATTAAAATAAATTTATATTTTTTAAAATAAATATAATTATCCTTTGAATTTTTACAAATAATCTTTCAAAGATATAAGATCTACTAACTTATGAATCCCATTACTACTTTTCTAATTAATAAGTAGTATAGCAACTTACTCATAGTCACATTATTTCCTTATACTACATCAAGATAAGACGTATAAATTTAAAGGAAAATTAGCCAATTCAGTCATTTTTTTTTTTTTTTGGTTTTAGAAAGTTAGGTTCATTTTTTCTTTATTTATAACTAGTTAGATTTTTTAATTATTATTATTTATTTTTTAACTAAAATGGTCATTTTGATCGTTTCTATTACTATCATCATGCAACATGTGTGTTATTGATATTTCCATATAATCATTTCTTTGAAATATTATGTTATCAACAAGAATGAACATGCATTTAATGAGTCGATTTAATTTAGAATTTATAGGATTTAGGTATTAGAATTTGGGCCATTAGGGTTTAGATTTACAGTTTTTAGTGTTAATTAAGGGATCTAAAAAGTTGAATAAAAAGAAAAGAGACCTTAACTGTCAAATCATAAAAGTTAATTAAGAGACTAAATCGATAAATATTTTTAAATAAATAGTGAAATATCGAAACTGTCATTCGCATTTGACGGTGATAGTTACAGAAACTGGTCAAAATAACCATTTTAGTTTTTTTTAAAATAGTTAGGGGATTTAACTAGTTGAAAATAAATAAAAGAGACATAACCCTTTAAAATAAAAAAAGATAAGTGATTAAATTGACTAATTTTCCAAATCTAAATGGTTGGAGTAATATTTACATGTGTGTAGTGGGAACTAATAATATATTACTTTCGTTTGTGAAGTACTGTATTATACTCTTAAGTGTAAACTTTTTTTTGAACATGCTCTTAAAATTGGAATGGCAAACCTAAAAATTAAAAATATTTTTCTTTAGGGGGGAAAATGCCAGCCACATTTGATTTTTTTTTTTAAATTTTGATTTTTATTCTTGAATTTTACAATATGTGATTTTAGCTCTCGAACACTTAAAATATCTAAAAAAATAATTCTTTCAACAATAAAAGCCTAAATGCAATACAAAGCCACCAGATTTTAACCATTATTCTTCTATTTTTTTCTTTCAAATATTATTCTTTAATTTTAATCTCTCTATTTTCTCTTCAAATTTCTTCATATTATCAACAACGATTTCAAGATCTAACTCTATAGCTCTTATACAACCCAATAATCTTGGTATTACTCTTTTGCGCATCTTCAAATTTAACTATACAGCAGAAATTGTAAATTTCACTCTTTAATAAACAATATGCAAACATAAAGGTGGGAAGAAAAAAAAAATCAAATTCAGTTCTCGATTGATAGTAATTTTTTTTAGCATCTTTACAAAAAGTAAGAATATGTCTGAAAGGAGAAGTAAATTTTAAAAAATAAAAAAACAAGATATAAAATGAGAAGTAAGAGATGTGCAAGTCGTAATAATTTTTTCCTGTCAAATATAAAAGTTATTTTGTAAGAATTAGAGTGAACCTTAGTATCACATATGGGGTTATGAGTGAACGAAAATATCTATAAAATAGATTATGTCAGAATCATGTAATGAACTTTCAAGAGCACTTAACAGTCTCAATTAACGGAAAGTGATATTTTTTAGGTGTTTCAAATATTTTAGGACTAAAATAATACATTTTAAAATTTGACGGTAAAAATTAAAATTTGTAAAATTTTAAGAGTAGTTGGCATATTTTGTCATTTTTCTTTATTATATTCTTTCAATAAAAATATGAGTCTTTCATTCGAAATGAAAATATGCATCTAAATTCGACTGATAACGTCAATTATATGAGATAGTGTTAGTTTCAATTGTTGACACTAATGGAAGTTTATTTACACACTCATTCAAAACTATCAATTTATTTTGCGTCAATGAACTTAGCGGTTCAGACAATTGCGTATCTCTATTCCTTTAATTTTGATAAATAATTAAGTGCCTAATTTTAAAGCTCAATATTATAATCTCATTTAAGAAAAATGAATTACATTTTCAATTTGCTTTTGCCAATTTACATTTTCAATTTGTTGTTGAATCCCCATGCCATTGATTGTATAGTAAGCAATTGTCTGCCTTGCAGTGCAGGGATGGCTCTAACCATGAGCAATGACCGCCAAATCATGAAGCTAGAGAAATATATGCAGTGCATCACTACTTTGGGAATGGCATTGCTAGACTACTTCACTACTTTGATTTGGACAAAGGCCTTTTCAATCAATTTTTATGTAGAGAAGTAAGGAAATTAGAACTATTTGTGATGGCGGCAAAAAGAAACCAATTGATGTTGCGAAAGAGAAGGCCAAGAGACTGAATCAAAATGCGCCAAAAGAACTGTTGGGGGAGAGAATGAGCGTTTGTAATAACTGGAAAAGGAAGAAAGAGTAGGCAGTAGCCTGCGGGGAAAAGAGAGGATGGGAGGTGGTGGGAGGAAGAGAGAGAAAATGTTTCCAATGGACGAAGAAGAATAATACTTCTTCTTCTTTTATTTTTTATAATACAATTTCTGTACATATCGGATGATTCTTATACTAGTACAATATCTTCTATTTTGGAATACAAATTTATTATAATCTATTTTGGTTCTAATTGATTTCCATTGACCCTATGATGAAGGGATGTAGTTCCCTAATTCCCATGAGCTTCTCACACCAACACTCCCCCTCAAGTTGGTGCGTAGATATCTATCATGTCCAACTTGCTCAGTGAGTTATGAAAACTTTTGCTACACACAGCTGTAGTTAGGATATCTGCCAGTTAGTCTTTTGATTTCACAAAAGGAAATCGAATGATCTTTCCTTCAAGATTCTGTTTGATGAAATGTCAATCAACCTCCACATGCTTAGTCCGATCATACTAAACTGGATTATGAGAAATATCGATGGCTGCTTTGTTATCACAAAATAGATTTATCTCACACCTTGGAGGGAAACCAATCTCACATAACAGGTTTCTAAGCCAAAGAAGCTCACACAACCCATTTGCCATTCCTCTAAATTCTGCTTCTGCACTCGATAATGCCACCATCTTTTTCTTTTTACTTCTCCATATAACAAGATTCCCACCAACAAATGTGAAATAGCTTGAGGTTGACTTCCTGTCTAAAACATTTTCGGCCCAATCAGCATATGTATAGCCTTCATATTTAAATGACCATTCCTGGAGAACAAGATTCCTTTCCCAGGTGAGGACTTTCAGTATCGTAGAATTTGAACTATATCATTCATGTGATTTTCACTGGGATAGTGCATAAATTGGCTAACCACACTAACCTCATAGGCAATGTCAGGCTGCGTATGGGATAAGTAGATAAGCTTACCAACTAGCCTCTGATATCTACCTTTGTTGGCACTTGGTTCAGGTACTCCCTAAGTCGGTGATTCTGAATTATAAGTACATCAGCCAATTTGTAGTCCAATCACCAGACTACAGTTATCAAGTCTAGCACATATTTTCGCTGAGAAAGAAATATCCCTTGTTTGGATCGAGCGACTTAAATTCCCAAAAAGTACTTGAGTCCTCCCAGATTCTTCATCTCAAATTCTGAGGCCAGCTGTAATTGAAGTCTTGCTGTCTCATCTAAATCATCCCCTGTAATGATCATATCATCAACATAGACTATCAAAGTTGTTATCTTGCCTCCTTTATATTTCAAGAATAACGTATGGTTTGAGTTACTTTGTCGAAAACTATACTTCTTCATTGCTACACTCAATCTCCCAAACCAGGCTCGAGGTAACTATTTCAACCCATAGAGGACTCGTTGTAATTTCTAGACAACCTTGTTATCAGAGTTTGCCATATATCCAGGTGGGATATCCATGTAAATTTCTTCTTCAAGATCACCATGGAGGAAAGCATTCTTTACATCAAACTGATATAATGGCCAGTCAAGATTTGCTCTAAGAGACAATACCACTCTAATTGTGTTCAATTTAGCCACGGGAGAGAAGGTTTCTTGATAGTCCATTCCATATGTTTGTGTGTATCTTTTAGCCACCACCCTGGCTTTATATCTTTTGACAGATCCATCTACTTTGTATTTGACTGAAAACATCCATTTACACCCTACTGTCTTTTTCCCTTTTGGTAGTGTGACAAGAACCCATGTCTTATCTTTCAATAAGGCTTCCATCTTTTCCTTCATGGCTTAAGTCCACTTAGGATCTTGCAATGCCTCTTCTGCATTCATAGGAATATGATAGGATGAGAGATCATTTACAAAATATTTTAATGGTTTAGGTAGCATTCCAGTAGACATATAGTTGGCAATAGGATACTTAGATCGTCGTTCTTCCACCTCAGGAGAGTACTGATTTGGGGGCATGTCGCAGTTGTGTCTGTGAGGTAATTTATAGGCAGTGGCAGGAGTAATAGCTTCTATGACATTAGAATGTTGGTGATTATTAGGAGTGACTGGAGGACTTACCTCAATGACGTACTCAGGAGATGGATCAGTGGTCATTGGAGGAGAGGGAAAACAACAGGATCATCATGTGAGGAAGTTGTCTCTGGCTCTTCATTTCTTGTGGTATTAACATCATTCTTTGAGTCCGTCAAAGGATTTATATTCAGATCATTACCTCTTGGCCACTCTATCTCATCTAGTTCACCTTTTCACCAAAACTCTTCCCCTGAAGATGGGAACGGGAAATCTTCGTAGCAAAGAACATGGTAGATTCAAACAACGTAGCATCCATAGTCATATATGTCTGCTTATAAGCGAGGTAATAGCATCGATATCCCTTTTGACGTAGGCTATAGCGTAAGAAAACACACCTGATAGCACGAGGATCAAGTTTTGTACGCTAGTCCTGTTGAAGGTGAACAAATGCAACACACCTAAAGATGTGAGGCAACATCATCGAGATGGAAGGCAAGGGGACAAAGTGAGATAACACTTGAAAAGGAGTTTGCATGTCAAGAACTGTGGAGGGCATTCTATTGATGAGATAAACAACATGCATAACTGCATCTGTCCAATAGTGAGTAGGCATATGAGCCCCAATAAGAAGAGCTCTAGCAGTCTCTAGAATATGCCGATTTTTCCATTCAGCAATTCCATTCTATTGGGGAGTTTGTGAACAAGAGGTCTCATGGATCATTCCATACTGGCGAAAGAAGTTACTGAACCGAGTATTCACATATTCATTGCCATTATTTGTAAGGAAAGTGGCTTGATGACTCTTAGCCAAAATACAAGTTTCACACTTAAATTGAGAAACTGTCATGTCGAAAAATAGATCAAGCAAAACATGCTTCAAATAGCCAAAAGAAGAATGCCCTAACCGATAATGCCATAGCCAAATTTGTTCCCCTGGGACTTATTCTGTTGAGCATCATGACATGCTCTACCCATGTTGAAGTCCTTCAAGAAGTAAAGTCTCCCCTTCTCAATACCACGCCCAATAATCTCATTGGTGAGAACATCTTGAAGAAAGAAAGCATTAGGATAAATGATTACAGCACAATTTAAATCTTTGGTAAGCTGACTCACATACACTAGTTTATGAGAAAGAAACGGAACAAGGAGAGTATTTGATAGAGGTAGGCCAAGTGCCACCATCACAGTACTAGCCCCTGTTATCGGGGAAAATTTTCCATTAGCATTCACAATGCTTATTCTTCTAGGTGTGGATTGGTGCAAGAAATATCTTTCATCATAGGTCATGTGATCAGAGGCTACTGAATCAAGAATCCATTGGCCATGAGTATTCTCAATATCATATTGCGGTAGATTCATATATGAGGTTGCATTAAGATTTGTAGTTGTGCTGACATTCTGGGCTTGAGCTGGAATTAAGGAAAGAGTCATATCCCTGGTCACAATTGAACGTTGACCTGTAATCCCTTGTTCATTCTTACTTGTGTCATTATTCCTTCTAGCATTCTGCTTTTTCCTCGCCTGTAATTCATGCCACTATTCAGGAAAACCATGAATCTTGAAACAAGTCTCCCGAGTATGCTTAGATCCTCCGTAGTGAGAACATTTTAGTTCATTCGATGTATTCTTTGATTTGGGAAAGGAATTAGATTTCCTATTAGAAGGAGGGGTTGTAGAAGGATTTCCAATCCTCAGACTTCTGGAGGCTAACACAGCACTTAATGGTTCCTCCAAGGTGGTTCCTATCATTACTGCTTGTCGCACCTTTTCTCACCGAACATGGGCATAAGCCTGCTCCACTGTTGGGAATGGCTGCATCTGTAGAATATCCCTCTGAATATTGTCTAGGCTACCATCCAAACCATCCAAAAATGCATATACTCGATCCTCTTGTAACATACTATTATAACATTGGATATCAACTGAACATCGCATTGAATTTGGCCTTCGGAAATCAATTTCCCTCCAGAATCCCTGTAGGGTGTTATAGAATTTTTCCAATGACCCACGTGCTTGTTTAAGACGTAAGACTCTGCATCGAAGGTCATATAGTTGAGAGGCATCACTCCCATCAAAATATGTTGTTGCTATGGCATCGCACACCATTTTTGAAGTAGAAAATCTGATGAAATTCCCAATCAGTGAAGGGTCCATGGAGTTAATGAGCCATCCTTCTACTATTGCATCATTAGTACACGATTTCTGAAAGGTAGGATCTGTCGTTGCAGGTTGAGGCAAATCACCATTGATATGCCCTAACTTATCCTTGCCAGAGATGTACATCTCCACTACTTGAAACCACATCCCATAATTGGTCCCCATACAATTTAATCCCTATTGGAGTAGTAGCTATGTCCATTATCGGGGTTTTACCAAAATTTCTGAAAAGAATTTCAACCATTTTTGTAGTGAGATCTGATAAAATAGAGGAAGAAGAGATTTCCGAAGTCTCGGTTGATTGTGAGCTTTCGTCGGCTATAATGAAGGTTGGGTGATGATTTGGTGGTGGTTATCTCTGGTTCAACCCTGAATAGAGAATGATGGGGAATAGGAACCATGCTCTGATACCATGTTTCCAATTGACGAAGAAGAATAATACTTCTTCTTCTTTTATTTTTTCCAATGCAATTTTTGTACACACCAGATGATTCTTACACTAGTACAATATCTTCTATTTTGGTTCTAATTGATTTCCATTGACCCCATGATGAAGGGATGTAGTTCCCTGATTCCCAGGAGCTTCTCATGCCAACAGAAAGGACCATGATTTGGTTAGTTAATTTGAGTTGAAGGAGATGGGAGAAGATAGGGATAAGGTGGGATTAGGGTTAGAGAAGGGGTTATTTTTGGCCAAAATAATTTCAAAGCATAAAGATCTAAATAGAGAGATTACAATTGAAGTTTTACAATTGGATATGAGATTGTGAGTGTGTCTTGGATTGAGGGGTGGAAAAGGAAGCAAAGGACAAGAAACATATCTAAGCATTTGGATTAATTCTTGTGGAGGGAAAAGGAAGAAAAAAGAATGGAATGAAAGGAAATTGAGCTTAATTAAAAATGTTCAACTCAATTTCTACCTAAAGGTAAATAGAAGTATAGAAGGAAAGAAAATTATCTTTAATGAATTGCTTTTCTATCCAATAAAATGTTCTTATTATGATATGCTTATCTTTGGAGTAATATATTTCTATTGACTATTCAAACGTAATAAGTACCTAATCCTTTCTTTCCCTCTCATCTCCTTTTCTCTTCCTATAAGACTCTGTTTGATGGTCAAGAAAAGTAAAACAAATTAATTAAATTTTTAATTTTAAAATCCAACATTTAGTTTATTATTTATATTCTAAAAATACAGCTAACTTCTCATATTTGAGAAAAAATTAATGTAAAATATTGAGAAATAAATTCTTCTATATCTTTTACCATATTCTTCATGTTTTTTCCTACTAATTCTTTCAACCCTCACGCCTCCCCTTATAGTGTGAGGGGAATTTATGTATTCTCAAATGTAATATTTTTATAATAATATAAGAGATATTTAAAAATAAAATTTAAAATTTTTATATGTGTAAATACTTTATTTTTAAATATTAAAAAATATTTTATATTACTTTCTTTTAATATTTTTCTCAACTTTCTATATAAAGAAATGTAACGTATATAAAATCATATTATATAGATTTACTTTTTAAAAATTTAACTTAGATAACAGCACTTTTTCGATTTAGATTTCATAACAATACTTTTTCGCACACCAATAAAGCAATTCTAACTACTTTCCTGTCCTCTCATCTCCTTACTCTCAGGCCAAACATATAACCATAAAAGGAAAGGTAACCAATTGTCTGGACTCCCAAAGTTCAAGGGTAAGAACGGCAACAGTTGAGTTAATCAGTAAATATTACTTAGTACTAAAATTGAAATTATTTATAATTTTTGTTCTCAAAATATTCGCATCGACTGAATTCAAGAAAAGCTAAAATTTAAACCAATACCTAACGATGAACTATCATTATATAAATAAAACTAATTGATAAAATAATACATATTTTAACTCTTAATTTTTTCTTTATTTCTTTTTAATATTGTCGTGTTTTAAGAATTTCTTGAATTAAGTAAATATTAATTTCTTGAATTAACTAAATAATATTTACTTATTTGTCTTGTTTTAAAATTGAATATGTAATTATGACCGTTGAATAAATACAAGATAATCAATTGATTACATCTTGACAAAGAATGACAATGAACTTTTTATTTTATTTTATTTTATTTTAAAACAGACGTAATCACAATCAAAAGCACGGTAATGAATTTTACCATTTGAGAGCTGCATTTTGATTTTTTTTTTTAAATCTCAAATAAAATAACAATCTCGATATTCACTTTCATAACTATTCAAATCGTAATTCCAATTTTCCTGATATGGTAATATAAAATTTCCGCTGTGCTTTATTTCATTAATTACATTTACGTTGAAAATTTGCCCACAATAACACCCGTCATACATAAAAAAAAAAGAAAAAAAGAAAAAAAATACAACTGCCAATTCCAATTACACCAAGCCTCGGGGCCTTGGGGGACCCCTTAAAGTCCCCTAGAGGTTCACCAATAAAGCCTCCGATTCACGATAATAACAACACATCTTACCGTTTGCATGTGACCGTTGAACAAATATCACTGGCCAAGACTGGTTACAAAATAAAATATTAAAATATTAAAAAACAAAAAGGAGCAATGCTAATCAAATCAAATCCAAGAGCAATGCTAGACAACATTAATTAAAATCATATGCCATAAATATCATCATAATGTTCGAGAAAAGAACAAAATGGCATCCACATAACAATTATCAATCAAACGGCACACTAACTTATTAAATATCTCCCCCCACAAAATTTTTATTCTTAATACTCCAAATTAAGTAATTTATGTTATGAATTATTGGAATTTTTATTAATTAATGGAGGCTCCACTAATTATGGATTTATGTGAATTATTATAAAATATTTTTATGGATGTCCACCATTTAGTGGAGACACCACTAATTGAGATTAGTGAAAGATGATGTATAGCATGATGTATTCCACTAATTAGAGCTCTATAAATAGAGTTATTCTCTAAACTTGTAATACACCATTATTTTGTGAAATAAAGATTAGTGAAAGAAAGATTAGAGAAAATTGTGAGAGAAAGAAAGAGAGAAATTCTTGTGCAAAGAATAGTTAGAATTTTCTTAGTATGTAGTGTGTAGATTTTATTCTAACACTACCCTAATTTTATAACACGTTATCAGCACGAGTCTCTGCCGTTATTAAAGCCAGAAGACAGGTACGCATTTATTGATCTCGCTAAATTCGAATTTGTAGCCCTTGATATTTCTGGAAAAAAAAAAAGTATATGTCATACAGAAATGCATCTAAATGCTAAAAAAAGGAGATCCATATGTCATGTGGATAAAAAGAAAGATTTGACCACCTGAAGATGGTCGTACTACCCACTACACGGTATGAATGGTTGCACCTGAAGTTGCAAGATTGTAAAATCGTGAACTCCGTGATGTATAAAACTACATCTTAGTTAAAAATTTTACGGAGAAAAAGTTACTGATGAAGTTATATTGGAGAAGACATTCTCCACTTTTCATGTCCTACAGTAACAATATCGAGAAAAATAGTATCCAAAATTGACAGCTTTAACATGAGTTATTATTGAGAAATCATGAAGTCAGATGAACTGGCTCAACAACACTCCCAGAAGTGAATGCTGTTGGCTCCAGCAGAAGCCATCGTTATAGTCGTAGTTGTGGTAGTGGCCGTGGTTATGGTCATGGACACACTCGATATTTCCCTTATCACAAAGAAATATTGGCCACCTGAAATGGAATAGAAAAGATAATAAGGGAAAAAGATATTTTCATTAATAATAAGCATCACATCTTTTATTCATATCACTAGTGTTCATTTGAACTTGAGGATACATGCTTATAGTTGCTCTTTTGTAATTGAGTTGACAAATGTAAGATGAAGGTTTGTAATTGTTCTTTTTCAATATTTACATTAGAGGAAGACAAACAATTAGTAATTATGAACTTCAGCTCCTCTTTTTCGACATCCTCCTCCTTTTCTTTCCCCTTTGAGCCAGCATCGAGACTAGCAGCAGATTTAGCCGTAAAATTACTGCGAAATGAGTCTTGGAATTTTATGATCTCCTTAAGTTTATTATAATTAAATTTCTTATTATATTTGGCCTTGAAGCATGCTTGTCCCAATTTCTGTGTTTGGTCCTCTAACTGCATATTAGGACTTTCTTTCACCAACTGTTTTTCACATTCCAGTATCGCAATGGCTTCTTTCAACTTCTTCTCAGCCATATGTCCTCATTCTTCTTTATTTTGCATCTCCTGTAAATCGAAGTGATATCATCGGTTATTTACTTATAAATCTTTCATAGTTTTATACTTATAAATTATAAGTATGTATGAGAGAGAACCTGAACATTCTTGATTATGGTCTCCAAGCTCACTAATTTCCTGTGAGGCCATCGACGAATTCCTAACTCCCTACATCTTTTCTTGAGACGGGTTATGCCAATATTCAATTCTTTGGCTGCGCTCTTGATTGGTAGGTAAAAGTACTGCGAAATTGTTTCTCTTGATAGTGTTTGAGAGTTATTGCCCTTCTTCTCTCCCTGCCCCTTAATCATCTTCTTCTCCCCAGGAATTTTGTTTGCAATAATATCTTGAACTTCGATATTATACATTTCATGAGTACTTACTCCGACTTCGTTGCCAAGACCACTCATTATTTCTCCTAGAAAAAGAAAATAATATCAGTAAAGGTAATACCATTCAAAATCCATGTTTAAATGTATAATAACCTGGAATCATATTCTGGCTTTGTTCAAAATCCATTAGAGAGTAGAATGGATCATGCACAAGAATATCCTCATTCAAAGGAATAGCATCAAGAGGAACAGTATCAAAAGCAGTCTCTTGTAGGGGCAGATCAACTTGGTCCAAAGCAGTATGTTCAAAACTTCCACTGATTTACATAAAAAACAAACCAAAAGAGAGTTTAAATTCATTATCAAGCACACTAAAAACAAATGGAAGCCCTCAAAGGTATCTCATCTGAAATTAGGAGGAAGTGGTTGGTTTGGAAAGAAAAATATATCAAAATCTTCTGCGTTCGAATTAGGCAGAAGCGGTTGGTTTGGAAAAGAAAACATATCAAAATCTTCTGTGTTCGAATTAGGCAGAAGCGGTTGGTTTGGAAAAGAAAACATATCAAAATCTTCTGTGTTCGAATTAGGCAAAAGCGGTTGGTTTGGAAAGGAAAATACATCAAAATATGTTGCAGAAACCGAGTCAAATTTTGACCATGTCTCAAATGAATTACGAGTCTCCATATCTGCTTTGTGATTTTTGTTTTTGATATTTCCTAATAACTGATGACTGAGATATATATCGATACACATATATATATATATATATATATATATCTCGTATGAGGAAGAAGAAGAGGTAGATGGTAGGTAGAGAGTCGGAGGAGAAGAAAAGACAAGAGAGGAAGAGGAAAAGTCGGTACCGGGAAGAGTGAAAAAAAATGAGATATTTTTCTTGGCATTTCCTACTTGTCATCATTTTCTTATATTTCTTTTCTTATTCTCTTGTGAAATCATTATTCCCTAAATTAGGGGGAGAACAGAAACAGTACAAGAAATATCGTGATTGGACAACATCATTAAATTATCTTGATCCGCATACAAGCGCGTGTGAACTTGAAGTTCAAAAGATAATTCATTTGTAAAGCATTGCAAATCAAATGCCGTACGCTTTTGTTGACTCTAGAAGAATAACAAAATCGCATATGCCGCCTATAAATGCTCCTATTCTAATTGAAGTTCCAACAGTAACAAAAGATTTTACATATAGTCGCTGAGCCAAAAGCATGCCAGAAGCATGGCCGACTTCTTGGTTCTAAAGATAAAAATCATCGAAAGAAGAGAGGATTAATGGTCCAGATGATCATATTAAAGCAAAGAATGATAAAGATCAAGAGAAAACTTATGATAAAGAACCAGACATAAATGAAAGTAACATCGAAATTTCTATCCATTATACCACTTCCTAGTAGAAGTTGGAATCGGATAGAAACAATTATTGATCATATGTTTGCATATAATATCTCTTGATGTTATACAGATAGTGATGATCCCGAACCAATATCGCTTGATGAATGCTCGGCATAGAAAAGATTGGTCGCAATGGAAAGATGCGATTCAATTGGAGTTAAATGCACCGACACAACGTGAAGTCTGATCCAGTCCGAACACCAGAAGGTGTAAAACCTATTGGCTACAAATGGATATTTGTGCGAAAGCGCAATGAAAAGAGTGAAATCGTTCGATATAAAGCGCGATTAGTAGCCCAAGGTTTTTCACAAAGACCAGGTATTGATTATGATGAAACTTATTCTCCTATTGTTGATACTATTACACTCCGATATCTTATCAGTTTGGCAGTACATGAAAAGATAGATATGCGCATATTAGATGTTGTCACTACTTACTTGTATGAAAATTTAGAAAATGATGTTTACATGAAAATCCTCGAAAGATTTCATATGCCTGAAGCATATAAACATTATTCTCGTGAAAATTACTCCATTAAGTTGCAGAAATCATTATATGGCCTGAAGCAATCTGGGCGCATATGGTTCACACGTCTTAATGAATATTTATTGAAAGCGGGATTTAAAAATGACCAGGTATGTCCATGTGTTTTTATTAAGAAATTTGGTTCTAAATTTGTGATATTAGCTATATATGTTGATGATATTAATTTTATTGGGACTCCTGAAGAGCTCCAAGAAACAATTGATTATTTAAAAAGAGAATTCGAAATCAAGGATTTTGGTAAAACCAAATTTTGCCTTGATTTACAAATTGAACATCTGGAGAGTGGAACATTTATTCATCAATCAACATATACAGCAAAAGTGCTAAAAAGATTTTACATGGACAAAGCACATCCATTGAATATTCCAATGATCGTCCGATCATTAAATGTGGATAAAGATCCTTTCCGACCTCAAGAAAATGATGAAGAACTCCTTGGTCCTGAAGTACCATATCTCAGTTGCAATTGGTGCATTGATGTATCTTGCTAATAATACACGACTGATATTGTTTTTGCTGTCAATTTATTAGCAAGATTTAGTTCTTTACCAACACGATGACATTGGAATGGAATTAAACAAGTCCTTCGATATCTCCAAGGTACAATTGATCTCGGATTATTTTAGTCAAATAAAACCAGTCCAACATTGATAGGTTATGCAGATGCTGGTTATTTATCTGATCCACATAAAGCACGTTCTCAAACGGGCTATCTATTTACATGTGGAAATACTGCTATATCATAGCGTTCTACGAAACAATCTATATCAGCTACTTCTTCAAATCATGCTGAAATTATAGTCATTCATGAAGCAAGTCGAGAATGTGTATGACTAAGATCCATGATTCATTATATCCGAGAAAGTTGTGGATTATCATCAATCAAAGATATTCCAACTCCTCTTTATGAAGATATTGCAGCTTGCATAGCTCAATTACGAGGAGGATATATTAAAGGAGATCGGACAAAATATATTTCACCAAAATTCTTCTTTACTCATGAACTCCAGAAGAAATGTGAAATTGATGTGCTACAAATTCGGTCATGTGATAACCTCGCAGATATTTTCACGAAGACTTTACTGACTGCAACATTTGAGAAGTTGAGATATAAAATCGGTATGCGTCGGTTTAAAGATTTAAAGAAATCATCTCATCAGGGGGAGTAATAAACAGACATATAGAATAGTGTACTCTTTTTCCTTCACTAGATTTTTTTTCCCACCGGGTTTTTATCTAGTAAGGTTTTAACGAGGCATATTTTTTATGTAATTGATGGACATCCAAGGGGGAGTGTTATGAATTATTGGAATCTTTATTAATTAGTGGAGGCTCCACTAATTATGGATTTATGTGAATTATTATAGAAGATTTTTATGGATGTCCACCATTTAGTGGAGACACCACTAATTGAGATTAGTGGAAGATGATGTATGACATGATGTATTCCACTAATTAGAGCTATATAAATAGAGCTATTCTCTAAGCTTGTAATACACCATTATTTTGTGAAATAAAGATTAGTGAAAGAAAGATTAGAGAAAATTGTGAGAGAAAGAAAGAGAGAAATTCCTGTGTAAAGAATAGTTAGAATTTTCTTAGTGTGTAGTGTGTAGATTTTATTCTAATACTACCCTAATTTTATAACAATTTATAAATTTTCTTAAATTAAGAATACTTTGATAAAAAAAAGAAAAAGTATGACGACAATGTAAAGATAAATTTGAGTTTAAAGAATGATAAAAAAATAACCTTCATTATTTAGATAATTCTGAATTTTTTTAGAACATTTTTAAGATACCGCTTAACTTATGACATTTGAAGAATTTTTTATGGAGATAAAAATTAAGATATTGTAAGTGAATTATAACTATACATATTACTTATAAATAATATATCCTAATACAATCCCAAGATTAAAAAAAATTTAATTATATAAATATTAGAGATGAATAATTCCTACATCTGAGTTGTGGAAGAAAGAATTCTTTTGGGCCTACCCAGGTCTCAATATGGAGTCACCCAACAGGAAAACATATTTTTAGAGGAAATTCTTATATAGATCGGGTCCATCATGAATCTTTTTTTTAAAATATTGTACTTTTCTAGAAATATATACTTCCTCCGTCCCATTCAAATTGACATACTTACTATTTTGGGTTGTCCCATTAAATTTGACACTTTTCTTAAAAGGAAAGTTTTTACTATACAATTTATTATAAAATAATCAATATACCCCATATATATTATATTTATATTCTTAGATTTGACATAAAGTATTGTGAGACTTATATATTTTTTATTTTTATTATATTATATTATTATATTCTAATTTTTATTTTTGTATAAAATATCGTGCCAAGTCAACCATGGTCAATTTTAGTGGGATAGAGGGAGTAATTCACATTGTATGTAGTACACTATTCAAAACACCCGATCCACGATAAACCGAGTGCATATAAGAATTTATTAGGGTGAAAAAAGAAGAACCACAAGTAAAACATCTATTGGAACAGAGAGATAAAGAGAAAGTTAGGTTTCTTGATAG
This sequence comes from Voacanga thouarsii, assembly GCA_026120185.1. Taxonomy (NCBI): domain Eukaryota; kingdom Viridiplantae; phylum Streptophyta; class Magnoliopsida; order Gentianales; family Apocynaceae; genus Voacanga; species Voacanga thouarsii. The sequence goes on from JANUWF010002273.1 coordinate 2,493,244, forward strand.
TTCTACTGGTTTTGTTGCATACCTAGCATGTCTTTCCTTATATTTTCCGCATTGTAATTTCCTCCCCTCCCAATATTATAATTCCTTAAGATTGGAAAACCTTGGAGGCTTATGTAACCTTGACATGACATGAAATATATTTGCATTTACAACCTTGACGCCAGACAATTGTCTTATCCTCATCGTGGAATTAGGAGCTGGGCAAACCAAAGATTGCACGAAACTGCTCTGTTTGCTTTCTTAATTATAAATATTTCATCTACTTGGAAACGAGCTCTGAGTACTACACCACACGCAGCTTCTCTATGGGAAAACTTTTGGCTAATTCAGCCAAACTAAAGAATGGAAATAATGCTTAGTTTGATATTTGACATTAGAGATTTTACATCATTAAAGAAGAGGGGAAAAAAAGAAAATAAAATCAACAAGAAATTAGAAAATGTGGAAAAAAGATAATCAAACGCCCAACCTCCATCACCGCCTTCTTCCTTCCTCTGTCCAATCCACCCAAGAAAGAGAGAGAAAAAGGGGAAAAAAAATCATTTACAGATAACTTCTCGTCTGAAATCAGGAAAGAAAGAGGGGAAAAAAAAAAACTCGTCTATCTTTTTCCTCGGTGGAGTCACGAACTTCTCGGCTTGTTAATCGATGACTTGCAATGGGAGAAAAAAGGGTTCTTGGAGAAGTTCAGATATGGCAGCCGCAGCAAAGGAAGAAAACACAGAGGGTTGAAACCAACACTATGGCCTCGAACACAGAAACAATTTTGAAGAGAAACCCATCAACAAACCAAAGATGCAAAGTGAATTTCCTTTTCCACCGTAGCCCTGATGACAAATTCTTGAACTTCCACCTTCCTGATCCGCCATTACCAGCGGCACCTCCACTACCATGTCCACCGGTGCTCTTCTTGCTCAGCCTCTTAAACAAAAACGGAAAATTTGGCTTCTTCAGCATCTCCTTCTCTCTGTACTCTTGCTTTCCTTCTCTGGATGAATATATTCTTGATGAGTGTGAATATATGGGGATTTGGGTTGGTTACGAGACGTTAGAACTGGGATCAATTAGAGATTTTTGGGTTTTTTTTCTTTGGGTTGGCGAAGGTTTCTTCGAATATAAGGAGGAGGAATAGAGGGAATTATATGCGTGTAGTTGGGGTAGTTTGGGAATTAAAAAGAAAGTGGTGATGGGTCCCTATTGGACAGGACAACGTTTTACAAGTATTCGATGCTACCGCGTTTTCGTGGGTCAAACTCGAAGGATTGTGGGTTTCAGGGGCGCGTGGGTGGTTACTGAGTGTAGAGAGGGGGAGATTCTTAACTGTAGCGGTGCAGGGATCTACTGGTGGACTAAATCCAATGGGAGAGAGAGTGGTTAGCAATTGCCACATTTTGAAATTAGCCTATCTTTTATTATTCTTGCAATTCATTGAACTAATAGTTTTATTATTTGTAGGTCTTTCTATGTTTTAAACTTGTTGATACCCAAAATTAATTTAATATTTTGTAAATGGCTGCAAGATGAAAATAGATCAAACTAATATTTGAGAATGAAAATGATATTTTGAAAATAATTTGTGAAAAAAAAAACACTTGAGAAACAAAACATTACTTAAAAAAAAAAAAAGTGTGAGCAATGAGACTGATAAGCACTCCTCTTGATACCAAAGGACGAACAAATATTAGTAATTGGTGTATCAAAAAAATAGCATGATGAATTAGTGTAAGGTTACTTCATGTTCTTGCACACTGGGGACTTTTTCCGCCCTCCCTAAATTATTATTTTTTAAAATTATTTCTGGAAGAAAAGTCCAGATAGAGGTTAATCACCCCCACCACCAACTCCATGGGAATTCAGAAAACTATTATTTTAATATAATTTTATAAGCAATATTAACACATGCATGGCATTCTGTTTTGGATTTGTATAGATTATTCAATTATTCTAGAAGAAAAATCTCCTTATAGAAAAATAGCCAAAAAAAAAAAAAAAGAGTAAACGAGAATATGTTATAGAATTGGGAAGGGAGCGAAATAGAGTAGACAAGTTGAGTCTGACTTAAGGTGGATGCTGTATCTTCTTCCTTACCTTCCAAGAAATTGACTAGTGATCTTCCCTTTGTCCATGATGATGCCAATGGTGCTCATCAAACTCACCACTTGGCACAAAGAGATGTACATTTGTTTTTCCTTTTCAATAGACATGTAGATTTATTACATATAAATAGAATCTTACCTTTTAAACGCATTTTCAATAACTAATAATTATCATCTTATCGTTTTGGTATAATATTATTCGCAAGATTAGCTCTATAAAGATGCAAACATTTCATCTCAATTTCCCCCCTCAATTAAAAAGTCACAATTGGATTTAAATTCAATGTAACTTTTCTTATTATTATGAGATTGTTGAGATTTAAGTTCAACTCTCCATCAAAACATAAAGATATAAAACCCTAAATCTACGAATGACTATTTACTCATAAAATATTAAATTAATTAGTAAGTTCTGCATTTTTAGTGAGGTTTGAATTTAACTTACTACTCTAACTAGTGTATTAGTAGTAAATTTTCAATTCAGTTGCATAATACTTTCTTAGCATTTCTCTTTGGTTAAAAAAAAGAAAAAAAGAAAAAAGGATTGTCCTACATCTATCTTTTTATTCTTTCAAGAATAAGGAAACTATAACCCCGCAGACAGCTCAATTGGTCATTGAGTAGTAAATTTGCAGTCAAAGATAGAAGAATCGAATTCTGACAATATAGGATTTTCATTCCTCTTCGTGAGAGGTGAGTCCTTATGGATACCAGATTCTGATCCTCCTGCCTGCTATAAGACTAGGTGTGGGGTGGGCAAGGAATTTCACCTTTTACAGTCAAAAAATAAGAAAAGTATGGTTGAAAGGTGATAAATTGGGGAATAATAATAAAAAAAAAAGATAAGGGTGTGAAACAAATCCGATTCAAAATATTCTGGCATTTTTATTTTTCCTCTTTTTGGGCGACACCTGGACAAACTTGTAGCTGGAGCTCACAGTATCCGAAACGGAGGAGAACGGTACATTTTTTACCACAAGGGATGGCAGCAAAGTGTCGGTCTCTTTCTATCAATAACATAGCTTTTAGGAATCTCAATAATGGCAATGGAAAGAGATTTTCAAAGTAGAAATAAATTAAAAGGAAAAAAAAAAGGAAAGAATTTCACTACTTTTAAACCGACTTGAGAATATTCCATAAAAATGGAGGTCTCTCTGCCTATCTTACTTCATGTCCTCATGATTCGAACGTTACAATATATAACAGACTCATTTCCATTACTTGCAAAGAAAAGGAAAAAATGCAGACCCAAAAAAGTACGTTTTTGATTGATTTCCATTATTTGATATAGAAATTACTAAAAAGCAATTTTACATAAAATTAATCAAATACTATAATACATATATTCTTAAACAAAGATTGACTTCAACTTAATATTTACTAGAATTACAAGGTTCAAGAGATGTATATATATCAACTAATTTCACTCTACTTAGGGAAAAAAAAAATCAGAAAGTGAGAAAAGGAGCAGGCAACAAGGAAGCTTTCAAGATGATCAAACAAGAAGAAATAAGCAACATGACAGAGTATTCAAAGAATGGGCAGGTCATGAAAGGAACCAAGTTATGAGTTGGCCACACTTTATGCCAACACTTTGCAGAAATTGCTCAAATCTTAGTGCCCACAAAGCCAAATCTTTACATTGGATCATCTTAAACTTTCCTCACCATCCAAAATCTTTGCCATTGTTATATTCTGTTTGGTCTAATTAGTGTGTTACACCATCATTGCCAACTTGTGTTTTGCTTTTTAAATATTTCTTAGTTGGGAATGCTTTATTCTCAAAGCCCTCCATGTCCAAACCTTACCTTTCTCTTAGTTTGTTAATGTAAATATTTGTAGCTGTTGCTATTATAAATAAGGTAACCAATCTTTGCCCTGTTGAATCAGCAAAGTAGAACATCGAATTTGGTATTTCTCCAACGGCTTCATGAAATGTTAAGAACTATTTACGGTCAAGTTTGAATTTTGCATTTGTAATTGTAATTAATTAATCTTGATTTTATAAACTATGCTATTAGTAATTGTGACTTTTAAAAAAAAAAATTCAAAACATGATTAATCGTGTGTTTAACAGCTTTATTTATGCGTTATTTTTAATTATTTTTCATGTAATATATAATACTTTTTCTATTTAAATTTGACAAATTCAGACAAAAGAGTATAATTGTTTATTTTATTATGAATTATTGGAATATTTATTAATTAGTGGAGGCTCCACTAATTATGGATTTATGTGAATTATTAGAAGATTTTTATGGATGTCCACCATTTAGTGGAGACACCACTAATTAAGATTAGTGGAAGATGATGTATGCCATGATGTAATCCACTAATTAGAGCTCTATAACTAGAGCTATTCTCTAAGCTTGTAATACACCATCATTTTGTGAAAGAAAGATTAATGAAAGAAAGATTAGAGAAAGAATTGTGAGAGAAAGAAAGAGAGAAGTTTGAAGAGAAATTCTTGTGCAAAGAATAGTTAGAATTTTCTTAGTGTGTAGTGTGTAGATTTTATTCTAACACTACCCTAATTTTATAACACGTTATCAGCACGAGTCTCTACCGGTACAAAAGCCGGAAGACTAAGCACGAGTTTCGCCGTTACCAAAGCCGGAAGACAGTACGCATTTATTGATCTCTATGGCTAACATCGCGAAACTCGAATTTGTAGCCCTTGATATTTACGGAAAAAATTATATGTCATGGGTTCTCGATGCGAAATGCATCTAAATGTCGAAGGCCTTAGTGAAACTATTCAAGCAAATAATAGTGCATCTGCACAACACAAGGCTAAAGCTTTGATTTTTATTCGTCGTCATCTCGATGAAAATTTGAAAATGGAATATCTTACCGAAAAAGATCCATATGGCACTGTGGGTAAATTTAAAAGAAAGATTTGACCACTCGAAGATGGTCGTACTACCTACTGCACGGTATGAATGGTTGCACCTGAGGTTGTAAGATTTTAAAACCGTGAATGAATATAGCTCCGCAATGTATAAAATTACATCTCAATTAAAATTATGCGGAGAAAAAGTGACTGATGAAGATATGTTGGAGAAGATATTCTCCACCTTTCATGCCTCGAATATTGTCCTGCAGCAACAATATCGAGAAAAGGGGTATACAAAATTTACTGATTTAATTATCGCCTCCTCATTGCGAGAGAAGAATAATGAGTTATTATTGAGAAATCATGAAGCCAGACCAACTGGCTCAACAACACTCCCAGAAGTGAATGCTGTTGGCTCTAGCAGAAGCCATCGTTATAGTCGTGGTCGTGGCCATGGCCGTGGCCGTGGTCGTGGTTATGGTCATAGACACGCTCGATATTTTCCTTATCACAATCATAATCAAACTGTGAGATATACTGGCCACCTGAAGTGGAACAGAAAAGATCATAAGGGAAAAGAAAAAGAAATTGAATAAAAGTATGAGGATATATGTTATAGATGTGGCATGAAAGGTCATTGGTCACGAAACTGTCGTACAGCTAAGCATTTAGTTGAATTGTATCAAGCTTCATTGAAAAATAAAAATGTGGAAGCAAATTTTTCTCAACATCCAATAAATAATGCTGAGGATGATGATATTAATCCTGAACATCTTAATATCAATATTACTCATATGGATGTATCGGATTTTTTTGAACACCCAGACGGTAGGATAGACCATTTAATTGGTGATGGCAGTGTCCAGAAGAACTAAAGCCTCACCCTGATATTTTTGTATTTTCATTTTCATTCTATTCTAATAATATTTACGTTTACATATATATATTTGTGTTCAGATGGCTGTTGTTAATGATGATGTATGCATTATTGATAGTGGAACTACACACACCATACTAAAAAATGAGAAATATTTTTCTGATCTCAAAATGGGAGAAATAAATATTTATACGATAAACGGTAGTGCAAATGTAATTGAGGGCTCCGGAAGAGCTAGTATATTGTTGCCTAAAGGAACAACAATTATTATTGATAAGGCACTATATTCCTCAAAATCCAGAAGAAATTTATTGAGTTTTAAAGATATTCGCAGAAATGGGTATCATGTTGAAACAAATGAGGAAAATGGGATTGAACATCTTTTTATTACTCAAATACATTTGGGTAAGAAATCGGTATTAAAAAAACTGCCGTCTTTTTCTACTGGTCTATATTTTGTAAAAATACGTACAATTGAAATTCATCATCTAGTAAACCAGAAGTTTACTGATCCTATTACTTTTAGCATTTGGCATGACCGGTTGAGTCATCCGGGATCTACCATGATGAGAAGAATCATTGAGAATACACATGGTCATCCTTTAAAAAACAAAAGGATATTAACATCAGAAAAATTCGCATGTACTGCATGTTCCCTAGGAAAATTAATTATTAAACCATCACCAGTAAAAGTAGGAGTTGAAAGTCCTACATTTCTCGAACGGATTCACGGAGATATTTGTGGACCTATTGATCCACCATGTGGACCGTTCAAATATTTTATGGTTTTAATTGATGCATCATCCCGATGGTCACATGTATGTTTATTATCTACTCGCAACCTGGCGTTTGCGAGATTACTTGCTCAAATAATTAAATTACGAGCACAATTTCCGGACCATCACATTAAAAATATCCGTTTGGATAATGTCTGGTGAATTTTCATCACATGCTTTTGATGCATATTGCATGTCAATTGGGATTAATGTTGAACATCCCGTAGCTCATGTTCACGCACGGAATGGTCTTGTCTGAATCTTTGATTAAACGATTACAATTAATTGCTAGACCATTATTAATGAAAACAAATCTCCCAACATCTGCACTGGGGACATGCTATTCTACATGCTCGCAACACTTGTACGTATAAGACCAGCTAGTTATCATAAATTCTCTCCTTTGCAATTGGCTTTTGGGTCGGAACCAAATATTGCTCATTTAAGAATTTTTGGGTGTCTTGTATATATTCCAATTGCACCAAACTAACGTACAAAGATGGGTCCTCAAAGAAGAAAGGGGATATACGTTGGATATGATTCTCTCTCTATTATCGGGTATGTTGAACCCACGACAGGAGATGTATTCACAACGAAGATTTGTCGATTGTCATTTTGATGAATCATTATTCCCTAAATTAGGGGAGAACCAAAACAAGATAAAAAGGATCTTGCTTGGACAACATCATTAAATTATCTTTATCCGCGCACAAGCGCATGTGAACTTGAAGTTCAAAAGATAATTCATTTGCAAAGCATTGCAAATCAAATGCCGGACGCTTTTGTTGACTCCGGAAGAGTTACAAAATCGCATATTCCAGACTATAAATGCTCCTATTCGAATTGAAGTTCAAGCAGAACAAAATATTATACCTATAGTCATTGAGTCAAAAACACGCCGTAAGCGTGGCCGACCTCTTGGTTCTAAAGATAAAAGTCCTCGAAAGAAAAGAGGATTAAATGATCCGAAGATTATATTGAAGAAAAGAATGATAAAGACCAAGAGAGAATCGATGACAAAGAACCGTAAGTTGATGAAAGTAACATTGAAATTTCTATCAATTATACCACTTCCGGTAGAAGTTGGAATCGGATAGAAACTGTTATTGATAATATATTTGTATACAATATATCTCTTGATATTACACAGGATAATGATGATCCCGAACCAATATCGATTGATGAATGTCGGCATAGAAAAGATTGGCTGCAATGGAAAGATGCGATTCAATCGGAGTTAAATGCATCGACAAAACGTGAAGTCTTCGGACTGCAGTCCGAACACCGAAGGTGTAAAACCTGTTGGCTACAAATGGATATTTGTGCGAAAGCGCAATGAAAAGAGTGAAATCGTTCGATATAAAGCTCGATTAGTAGCCCAAGGTTTTTCACAAAGACCAGGTATTGATTATGATGAAACTTATTCTCCTATTGTTGATGCTATTACACTCCGATATCTTATCAGTTTGGCAGTACATGAAAAGATAGATATGCGCCTATTAGATGTTGTCACTGCTTACTTGTATGAAAATTTAGAAAATGATGTTTACATGAAAATCCCCGAAGAATTTCATATGCCTGAAGCATATAAACATTATTCTCGTGAAAATTACTCCATTAAGTTGCAGAAATCATTATATGGCCTGAAGCAATCTGGGCGCATGTGGTTCACACGTCTTAGTGAATATTTATTGAAAGCGGGATTTCAAAATGACCAGGTATGTCCATGCGTTTTTATTAAGAAATCTGGTTCTAAATTTGTGATATTAGCTATATATGTTGATGATATTAATCTTATTGGAACTCCTGAAGAGCTCCAAGAAACAATTGATTATTTAAAAAGAGAATTCGAAATCAAGGATTTTGGTAAAACCAAATTTTGCCTTGGTTTACAAATTGAACATTTGGAGAGTGGAACATTTATTCATCAATCAACATATACAGCAAAAGTGCTAAAAAGATTTTACATGGACAAAGCACATCCATTGAGTATTCCAATGATCGTGCGATCATTAAATGTGGATAAAGATCCTTTCCGACCTCAAGAAAATGATGAAGAACTCCTTGGTCCTCGAAGTATCATATCTCGAGTGCAATTGGTGCATTGATGTATCTTGCTAATAATACACGACTCGATATTGCTTTTGCTTGTCAATTTATTAGCAAGATTTAGTTCTTCACCAACACGACGACATTGGAATGGAATTAAACAAGTCCTTCGATATCTCCAAGGTACAATTGATCTCGGATTATTTTATTCAAATAAAACCAGTCCAACATTAATAGGTTATGCAGATGTCTGGTTATTTATCTCGATCCACATAAAGCACGTTCTCAAACGAGCTATCTATTTACATGTGGAAATACTTGCTATATCATGGCGTTCTACGAAACAATATATAGCGACTACTTCTTCAAATCATGTCTGAAATTATAGCCATTCATGAAGCAAGTCGAGAATGTGTATGGCTAAGATCCATGATTCATTATATCCGAGAAAGTTGTGGATTATCATCAATCAAAGGTATTCCAACTCCTCTTTATGAAGACAATGCAGCTTGCATAGCTCAATTACGAGGAGGATATATTAAAGGAGATCGGACAAAACATATTTCACCAAAATTCTTCTTTACTCATGAACTCCAGAAGAAAGGTGAAATTGATGTGCTACAAATTCGGTCATGTGATAACCTCGCAGATATTTTCACGAAGACTTTACCGACTGCAACATTTGAAAAGTTGAGATATAAAATCGGTATGCGTCGGTTTAAAGATTTAAAGAAATCATCTCATCAGGGGGAGTAATAAATAGATATATAGAATAGTGTACTCTTTTTCCTTCACTAGATTTTTTTTCCCACTGGGTTTTTATCTAGTAAGGTTTTAATGAGGCATATTCTTTATGTAATGGATGGACATCCAAGGGGGAGTGTTATGAATTATTGAAATATTTATTAATTAGTGGATGCTCCACTAATTATGGATTTATGTGAATTATTAGAAGATTTTTATGGATGTCCACCATTTAGTGGAGACACCACTAATTAAGATTAGTGGAAGATGATGTATGCCATGATGTAATCCACTAATTAGAGCTCTATAACTAGAGCTATTCTCTAAGCTTGTAATACACCATCATTTTGTGAAAGAAAGATTAGTGAAAGAAAGATTAGAGAAAGAATTGTGAGAGAAAGAAAGAGAGAAGTTTGAAGAGAAATTCTTGTGCAAAGAATAGTTAGAATTTTCTTAGTGTGTAGTGTGTAGATTTTATTCTAACACTACCCTAATTTTATAACATATTTATTAAAAAAACGTCTTTGATGGAAATTTTCTTATAGTGACAAATGTTCTATCGGGCCGTTCGGGTGTGTGAATTTTTAAAGTCTAAAACTTGATTTGGGTTATATTTTAAGTAACTTTAATAAGGAGTGTCCATTCTTTTTCTTTCTTAGATAAAAACAAAATGGTAAGTAGCTGCTAAGAATCCCGACGGCAATGTGTGCCGGAAAACTTGCAGATATTCCGGGCTGGACCCATTGACACTGATTGAGACGCACGAGTATTGGATTGGGTCCGATTAAAGAAAGGAGGATCCCAAAGTATACAAAACTCTTTTCCGATTTCAATAATATTTGATATTTTTGAACCATCAATATTAACTCCTTAACACAACCATAAAACACTAACATTTTTTTGTCATCTATTAGGAGTTTAGGATCAAGGTTAGGAACGAAAGATCATATTTTACTATTTTTTTTAATAAAAAAAAGTATGGCTGCCACTATTCTATGTTTCTAATTGATAACCAGTGGAAGGAATTAATCACGCTAGAATAACACCACCAAAACCAAAAGAAAAATAAGTAGTAAATTTGCGTAAATAGTCCTTTAACTGTATCTTCACATATGATTGAATTATACAGTGAAAAGATATGTAAAATGCATCATATGTACACAGTTGGAGAAAAATATAAGAAAGCAATAATTTTTTTTTATAAAAATATAAAATCTCTATTACAAAGAATACTTTATTCTCATATAATATAAAATCAGAGAAATACAGAACTAGTCAATTATTTCTCCATGAAAGAGCTTAATTTTTCCATAGAGAAGACAAAACTAATAAGATAAAAACAAGCTCAATGCGTTGAATATTGGGTTCTAAACAGAAGGGCAAGGGCGAGGATCGAAAAGCACCAGAGGTTTACTCGAAGGACAATTGGACTCAATGTGCGGGACAGGCACACCACCAAAGCAATCAACAGTCACATTAGGAATCAATACATCATGAGCCTTGGCCTTTTCGTCCGCTCGATTCATTGCATTATTCTTTAGTGCTTCCATGGCTTCGATAATTTGTTCGAGCTCGTTCAAGTCGAGATTATCATAAGGCTGATCCCACCAAAGCCATTTTGCAACATTTGCCTTACTTTCTTCCAAGGCCTTCTCTACGTCCTTTTCAGCCTGCAACTTCTTCATGATCTCCAAACACTTCTTCTCATTCTGATCTTGAACTTGTAACTGAGCATTAGGATGGGTGATCATGTTCAGAAGAGTATTAGAATTTCTCTGAAGGTACCTATCCATGATTGTCTCTACAGGCATGTTGCCAAAAGCATGGACTTTTCCAGCGGGAGATTGGACAACGACTGCAACATCTGCACCACATAACACACTAAGTTCTCCGGCCTTTTTGATCAACCCTTTACGACGCTTGGAGAATGTGACTTGAAGGTTGTTTTTCTTCTCTATTTTCTTTATCTCAATCTTTTGACGACCCAAGTTTTTCTTCTTCCCTGGATTTTCCATAACCTGATAAATGCACTGAGTTTTCTTTCAAAATTGGAATTTTTTGGTTTAAAGGAAAAAGGAGAGAGGCATATTTATGCATTTTTCCTTCTTGCCAACCTTTGGTTGATGCTCAGAATCTTGAGCAGATCGTGGGCCTTCCGTCTTGCAACAATTTTTGAAACTATTCTTATCGAGCTTTCCAAATCTTGTGGGTTCAACAAGGGTACACCAGCACAATTTGGAAAGTGAAGCCTCTTACAACGCAATTTGGAAAGTGAAGCCTCTTACAACGCAATTTGGAAAGTGAATCCTCTTAGTTGGCTGGCAATATTGCCAGAGCAATTTTCAAACAATCTGAACAATATTTAGGTTTCCTTTTTGGTACCATTGAAATCCTCAGCCTTTGAAGATTTATTCACCATCGAGATTGGATTGGGTTTTATAGTAATCCGACTAGAAATCTGAAAGCAGGATCAATTGTGGAAAGGAAAGGGTCTAGAGACATTGAGATAATGAATGAGCTAATTTCAAACAATCTGAACAATAAGGTTTCAGTGATCCGTACTCTGTATTTTACTAGAATTCACTATCATTGGCGTATCCAATTTGAACTCGCCTAGGCAATCGCAGATCCACCTCCAAACAAATGCGAGCTGTGTTATGCCTGCTTTAATTAGCAATTTCTGCATCCAACTGCAAAGTTTTGCCCCCTGATGAAGCAATAACAACTTCTGCATTCCCACTCCCCCACACCCCCCTCAAAAAAAAAAAAAAAAGGGGAAATTTGCAGACTATCAAGGTTAATCTAATTAACTACAGCTTATGATTTCTTAGAAATATGGAATTCAGGAATCCAATTAAGATCCAGCATCGGAAACTCTGGGAACACAGTACCCCTTCACATATATCCTTAAATGAACCTCCTCTCGAACAATTCTAAGATAGTTTTGTTTTATTTTGAGGTTGAATGGACAAAGTGGAAAGGCAAAGCAACAATACCAATCTCATCAGAAGAAAAAACCAAACGCCTGCACACCATTACACATCCCCCATATTTACTGAGGATTGAGGGGTTTGAGAGGAAGGGATGCTGCTGAAGTTTGTGGTCTGAGGAAAAGAACCAGATTTGCACTCAAATTTAGGCACTTGCTCTTAGTGATTTGGTCTCGGGAAACCTTGATATGCTACGAGCAATTTTGCACGGAATACTTCACAGAGAAATTAAAGAACATGTACAATAAATTCGTTAGTGAAAAGCAACAAGTCCTACCCTTCAGTATTAAACTCCATGTTTTTATCAACATGTATGGAATAAAACTGAATAATCTGTGCCGATTTCATTCTAAATATCCCTCGTTATTTTGGCATTTTGTCCTCCTCTCTTATATCTACTTTCTACTGAATTCCAAAAAACCCTACCTGTTATAGCAGTTGAAACTCCTCAAATCGCTTGGATCAGAAAAGAAAAGAAAACAAGAAAGCAAAATGATCTTCAGTGTGCTTCGTAGGACACAATATGATCCGAACTTAATAGAAGAAAACACTATTATGACAATAATGGATCTGCATACAGAAATGGAAGGCCGCCGAGCCCGTATTTAAGTTCCTCTCCTTGTGGAACCATATCAAGGTTGGTTCTCGTCGTCCACAGGAACAACTTCTTTCCTATGTCTAATCCATCGAAATGATTCTTGGGAAAAATTACCTTATTATCTTACAGACTACCTTCAATAAAAATCGTCAAGTAATCATAGAGAAAAATAACAAGATAAAAATTTAAGTGAAAAAACTCCAAAAATCGAAAAAAATCACGGCCGTTATCAAAAGACAACTGAAAAAAATATTCATTAGGTGAAAAATTATTACAACAACACAATATAAAATACAATATTTTTTCACACCTAAAATTCAAGAAAAATACCTAGAGAGTACCTAGAAAATTTTTCTAAACCCTCTAACCCTCCCACTTTTTCTTTGGAGCAGCTCTTCTTTTTCTCGTTGGGTGAATTGGCACTTCAAAGCATGCTTATTTATAGGCACCAGAGGCATTTTGCAAACATACAGCCTCCATTAGTGCCTTAGTCACAAAAACAACCTCCACAATTTTTATTATTAATTAATGTGTAACAATTTTCACTTTAATTTTTTAAAAAAAAATCGGCTACAAAGGCATTGTCTAATACCGACAATCATAAGCATTATCATACTCCACCATAAAGAGTATATCCACTTGAAATTAACATCAACTTCAAGAATTTCACCTCGGCCCATGTCAATAATTATGATGCAACTTCCATACTAATTTTTGGAAGTTCATTAGCCGTCGACATTTCTTTATTCCACTATACACCTTGCATAATCATTAGTTAATACCCGTGTGCAAATTGGTGGATATGCTACCAATCATACGTCTTATTTCATGACATTTTCAGTGGTAGCAATCATGCCATGAGGACATATATTTGTCTTTAAAGCAATTCATCTTCTTCCTCTGCTAGGGAAACGACATTGGTAACATTATCTTTGAAGCCATTGGCCAAACCAATTCCACCCTTCTTGTAGTTTTTCTTTATGTGGCTTGTTTGTCCACATCCCAAGCACACAATTTTCTTCACGGAATTCTTTTTCTTCTCATACTCACAAACAATAAACACTGAATTTTCTGAAAGTTTGTTTTTTCATTTTAATCTTTTTTCTTCATAAATTAATTTATTCGCCACTTCTGAGTAAACTACAGTTTTCTTCCCATACATTAAAATGGGTGGCATGTGTTTGTAAGTAGATGGAACAGACAGGATGAGTCGCAAAGCTTTATCCTCATCATCTATTCTAATTTCGAGAGTCTTTAATTCAGAAATAATTCCATTTAGGACACTCAGATGATCTGAAATTTTTGTACATTCCTCCATCTGCAATATATAAAATTGCTCCTTCAAATAGAGCCTATTTGAAACACTTTTGATCTGGTACAATTCTTCAAGCTTATCCCAAATCTCCCCTGTTGTAGATAGTCTAACCACATTAATAAGAACATTCTTTGCTAAATTGAGCTGTATTTGACTGGTAGCTCGCATATCTAGTTCCTCCCAATCTTCATCGCTCATTGTGGACTTTCTTGAGTCTCCACTTCTATCACTGGACATTTCTAGATCTTTTCTGTTGGCCAAAGGGATTGGCCTCTCCTTCAAAACTTTGTACAATCCAGATTGGATTAACAAATCCTTAACTTGCACTTGTCATAAGGCAAAATTAATTTTTTCTACATCAAATTTAATTGCTGACATTTTTCTTGTACTTTTATTTTAGTGTAAAATACACACTAAAGCTCCACCGCACTAAAGGTACTTGTAGGCTGAATATAAAGAGTAAATAATAATCTAACTTATTTTCTGATATAAAGGGTCCACCTTAGTGGCAACTACAGAGTATACGATAAGTAGATATTAATACCCCAGTAAAGCTTTGATACCAGTTGTTGGGAAAAATTACCCTATTACACTACAAACTACTTTAAATAAAAATCGTCAAGTAACTACAGAGAAAAATAACAAGAAAGAATTTACATGAAAAAACTCTAAAAATTAGAAAAAAAACCACGGGCATTGTCAAAAAGACAACCGAAAAAAATATTCACTATGTACAAAAATTATTACAACCACACAATATAAAATACAATATTTTTTTTACATCCAAAATCCAAAAAAAATACCTAAAGAGTACACAGAGAATTTTTTCAAACCCTCACATTTTTTCTTTTGTGCTGCTTTATTTATAGGCACCAGAGACATCTTACAAACATACAACCTCTATTAGTGCCTTAGTGGAATGGTTGTCACTGACTCCAATCACTCCACTCCAACCACTTCCTCACAAAAACAACCTCCACATTTTTTTTTATTAATTAATGTGTAACAATGATCGATAAATTGCAACTGCGACAAGGGCCAGAAGCAGAAGAACCATGAAAATGAAAAATGGTGAATATACTACTAACGTTAGTTTATCGTCACTGGTGAGATGCTGTGAAGGAAACCATTTCTTGAAGGTTGGGAGGATATTACTCAAAACGATGCACATAAACACAACAAATGCGCAATAAAAGCTGGCGAGGGCCAAAATAAACAAAGAATCATCCACAATCTCCATCCTCAATACTTAGTCTCATCACAAAGGCATCATCTGAGGCCAATGGATTACACTATTAGTGACAAGGAAACATTGAGATGTAATTATGGGTGAGAATAAAAGTAAAGTAGTATAATCCTAATTGAAAACTACAGTGTAAAAGTTTATACATATACTCATCCAATTGTGATTTCTAGTTATCTATAATGAAGCCTTAGGAATAAGGGTTCGGCCAAGAATTAGAATCCTACACGAACTGCATCCGATCCAGGATGAAATAAATATTAATACACAATGAAGAATTAATACTCGGAGCCAACCGTGATAAAGTGTCACCCTTATAAAACAACTTTTTATCTAGTAATGTTAATTTTTGTGCAAAAGATAGTTAAAAAAAAAAAAACAATGTAAATGGTAAGTTTCTAAATAGTCTTGCAGTTTGGCAATCAAGAAAAACTTACCATTTCGACTATAAACCTTACCAATTTTATTTTAAAAGTTATAAAGGAACTATATATTGGAAATATTGTGCAAAATGTAGTAAGAAACCCAATAGAAGTGGTAGGTTTCATGAACTAGTTAGTAATTTGGTAAACAAATAAAACCTACCATTTTAATTGTAAATCTTACCAATTTTATTGTAATAAATTGAAATTTTTGTGTAAAAAGTGGTAATTGTTGTGAAATTAGTGAAAGCTCTACTAATTCTATTAGTGGATATGGATGTCCACCATTAAAAGTTAGTGGAGACACCACTAATACATATTAGTGGAAGATGATACATTTCACTAATAGAGCTCTTCTCCAAGTTTGAGAGATATACCAATTGTGAGAGAATTGTTAGAGAAAATTGTGAGAGAAAAGAAAAAGAGAAGTTTGAAGAAATTCTTGTACAAATAATAGTTAGAGATCTATTGTGTGTAGATTTTATTCTAATATTATCAAATTTTCATAATACGTTATCAGTACGAGTTTCTATCGTTACAAAAGCCATAAGACCTAAGGTACACATATATTGATCCTTATAGCTAACTTTACTAAATTCAAATTTGTAACCTTTGATATTTCTGAAAAAATTATATGTCATGAGTTCTCGATGCAGAAATGTATCTAAATGCTGAAAGCCTTAATGAAACTATTAAAGAAAATAATAGTGCATCTACATAACAAAAGGCCAAAGCTTTGATTTTTATCTGTCGTCATCTCAACAAAAATTTGAAAATAGAATATATTACCGAAAAAGATCCATATGTCCTGTGGATAAATTTAAAAGAAAGATTTGACCACCTGAAGATGTTCATACTACTAACTGCACGGTATGAATGGTTGCACCTGAGGTTGCAAGATTTTAAAATCATAAATGAATATAGCTCCGCCATGTTTAAAATTACATCTCAGTTAAAATTATGTGGAGAAAAAGTTACTGATGAAAATATGCTGGAAAAGACATTCTCCACATTTCATACCTCGAATATTGTCCTGTAGCAACAATATTGAGAAAAATGGTACATAAAATTTACTAATTTAATTACTGTCCTCCCCACTATAGAGAAAAATAATGAGTTATTATTGAGAAATCATGAAGCCAGGCCAATTGGCTCAACAGCACTCCCAGAAGTGAATGTTGTTAGCTCTAGCAAAAGACATAGTTGTAGTCGTAGTCGTAGTCGTGGCTGTAGCCATGGTCGTGGTTATAGCCGTAGACACGCTCGATATTTTCCTTATCACAGTAATAATCAAGTTGTGAGAAATACTGGTCACCTGAAGTGGGAAAGAAAAGATAATAAGGGAAAAGAAAAAGAAATGCAATAAAATTATGATGATAAGTGTTATAGATGTAGCATGAAAGGTCATTGGTCACGTAATTATTGAATGGCTAAGCATTTAGTAGAATTTTATCAAGTTTCACTGAAAAAGAAAAATAAAAATATTGAAATAAAATTTTCTCAACATCCAGTGAGTGATTCTGACAACGATGATATTGATCATAAAGATCTTAATATCAATATTAGACATACGGATGTATCTAATTTTTTCGAACACTTAAACGGTAGGATAAATCATTTAATTAGTGATGACAGTGTCCAGAAAAACTAATGCCTCACCCTGATATTTTTGATTTTTTATTATATTCTAATAATATTTACGTTTGCATATACATATTTTTGTTCAGATGGCTGTTGTTAATGATGATGTATGTATTATTGATAGTGGAACTACACACACCATACTAAAAAATGAGAAATATTTTTCTTATCTCACAATGGAAAAAATAAATATTTATACGATAAATGGTAGTACAAATTTGATTGAAGGTTTCGAAAGAGTTAGTATATTGTTGCCTGAAGGAACAACAATTAATATTGATAAGGCACTATTTTCCTCAAAATCCAGAAAAAATTTATTGAGTTTTAAAGATATCCGCAGAAATGAGTATCATGTTGAAACAAATGAGAAAAATTGTATTGAATATCTTTATTTTACTCAAATTAATTTGGGTAAGAAATCTGTATTAGAAAAACTACAATCTTTTTTCACTGGCCTATATTTTGCAAAAATATGTACAAGTGAAATTCATCATCTAGTAAATCGAAAGTTTACTGATCCCACTACTTTTAGCATTTAGCATGACTGGTTGGGTCATCCGGGATCTACCATGATGAAAAAAATAATTGAAAATACACATGGTCATCCATTAAAAAATAAAAAGATATTAACATAAAAAAAATTCTCACGTGCTATATGTTCCCTAGGAAAATTAATTATTAGATCATCACTAGTAAAAGTAGGAGTTGAAAGTCTTACATTTCTTGAATGGATTCACGGAGACATTTGTGGATCTATTCATCCACCACATGGATCGTTAAGATATTTTATGGTCTTAATTGATACATCATCCCAATAGTCACATGTGTACTTATTATCTACTCGCAACCTGGCGTTTGCGAGATTACTTGCTCAAATAATTAAATTACAAGTACAATTTTTTAACCATCAAATTAAAAATATCCATTTGGATAATGCAGGTGACATCACATGCTTTTGATGCATATTGCATGTCAATTGGGATTAATGTTGAACATCCTGTAGCTCATGTTCATACACAAAATGGTCTTACTGAATCTTTTATTAAAAGATTATAATTAATTACTAGATCATTATTAATGAAAACAAATCTCCCAACATCTGCCTGGGGACATACTATTTTACATGCTGCAGCACTTGTACGTATAAGACTAACTAATTATCATAAATTCTCTCTTTTGCAATTAGCTTTTGGTTTAGAACCAAATATTGCTCATTTAAAAATTTTTAGGTGTGCTGTATATGTTTCAATTGCACTAAACCAACATACAAAAATGGGTTCTCAAAGAAGAAATGTGATATACGTTGGATATGATTCTTTCTCTTTTATCAGGTATGTTGAACCCCTGACAGGAGATGTATTCACAGCAAGATTTGTTGACTGTCATTTTGATGAATCATTGTTCCCTAAATTAGGGAGAGAACATAAACAATATAAGAAAGATCTTACTTAGACAATATCATTAAATTATCTTGATCCATGCACAAACGTGTGTGAATTTGAAGTTCAAAAGATAATTCATTTGCAAACCATTACAAATCAAATGTCAGATGCTTTTGTTGACTCCAGAAAAGTAACAAAATAAAATATTCCAGCTATGAATGCTCCTATTCGAATTGAAGTCCCAACAGAATAAAGGATTATTTCTATAGCTGCTGAGTCAAAAGCATGCCAGAAGTGTGGTCGACCTCTTGGTTCTAAAGATAAAAATATTCGAAAGAAAAGAGAATTAAATGATTCAAATAATCATATTGAAGAAAAGAATGATAATGACCAAGAGAAAACTGATGACAAAATAAAAGAACCAGAAATTGATAAAAGTAACACTGAAATTTTTATCAATTATACCACTTTCGATAGAAGTTGGAATCGGATAGAAACTGTTATTGATATTATGTTTGTATATAATACATCTCTTGATGTTATACAGGATAATGATGATCCTGAACCAATATCAGTTGATGAATGTCGGCATAGAAAAGATTGGCTACACTGGAAAGATGCGATTCAATCGGAGTTAAATATACTTACAAAACGTGAAGCCTTTGGACCTGCAGTCCGAACACCAGAATGTGTAAAATCTATTGGCTACAAATGGATATTTGTGTGAAAGCACAATGAAAATAATGAAATCGTACGATATAAAGCACGGTTAGTAGCCCAAGGTTTTTCACAAAGACTAAGTATTGATTATGATGAAACTTATTCTCCTATTGTTGATGCTATTACACTCCGATATCTTATCAGTTTGGCAATACATGAAAAGATAGATATGCGTCTATTAGATGTTGTCATTACTTACTTGTATGAAAATTTAAAAAATGATATTTACATTAAAATCTCCGAAGAATTTAGCATGCCCGAAGCATATCAACATTATCCTCGTGAAAATTACTCCATCAAATTGCAGAAATCATTATATGGCCTGAAGCAATCTGGGCGCATGTGGTTCAATTGTCTTAGTGAATATTTATTGAAAGCGAGATTTAAAAATGACCAGGTATGAGCTCCAAGAAACAATTGATTATTTAAAAAGAGAATTTGAAATCAAAGATTTTGGTAAAACTAAATTTTGCCTTGGTTTACAAATTGAACATTTTGAAAGTGGAACATTTATTCATCAATCAATATATACAACAAAAGTGCTAAAAAGATTTTATATGGATAAAGCACATCCATTGAGTATTTCAATTATCACCGGTCATTAGATGTGCATAAAGATCCTTTCCGATCTCAAGAACATGATGAAGAACTTCTTAGTCCTGAATTACCATATCTCAGTGCAATTGGTGCATTGATGTATTTTGCTAATAATACATGACCTGATATTACATTTGCTGTCAATTTATTAGCAAGATTTAATTCTTCACCAACACAACGACATTGTAATAGAATTAAACAAGTCATTCGATATCTCCAAGGTAGAATTGATCTCGGATTATTTTATTCAAATAAAACCAACCCAGCATTGGTAGGTTATGCAGATGCTGGTTATATATCTGATCCGTATAAAGCACGTTCTCAAACGGGTTATCTATTTACATGTGAAAATACTACTATATCATGATATTTTACAAAACAATCATAGCAGCTACTGTCACGCCCCGTGCCCGCGGATCCGGGAGCGCGACTATGGGCTTGACAGCACCCACGGTCAACTACTTGGCCGCCGTCCTCGCTGGGTCAAAATGGATATCCCAAGTTAACAATTGGTACTTAGGCCCATCCTTATATACCATACATACTTCTCATCCTAATCCCATGTGGGATTGGGGCATCACATTCACCCCTCCTTTAGGCCCCAGCGTCCTCGCTGGGCCCATACTTTAGGGGCCAAACCCAGGACCAACCAGGCGGCATAGGATTCTAAAGGTGACTCCCACCGCGCACGGTGTAGCACTTAGTTCCTATACCGGGGGCTGGTTACTTTTTCTGATACCAAATGTCACGCCTTATGCCCGCAGACCCGGGAGCGCGACTATGGGCCTGGCAGCACCCACGGTCAACTACTTGGCCACCGTCCTCGCTGGGTTAAAATGGATATCCCAAGTTGACAATGGGTACTTAGGCCCATCCTTATATACTATACATACTTCTCATCCTAATCCCATGTGGGATTGGGGCATCACAGCTACTTCTTCAAATTATGCTGAAATTATAGCCATGCATGAAGCAAATTGAGAATGTGTATGGTTAAGATCAGTGATTCATTATATCCGAGAAATTTGTGAATTATCATCTAGAAGAGATATTCCAACTCCTCTTTATGAAAACAATACAATTTGCATAGCTCAATTACGAGGAGGATATATTAAAGGAGATCGGACAAAATAAATTTCACCAAAATTCTTCTTTCCTCATGAACTCCAGAAGAAAGGTGAAATTGATGTGCTACAAATTCGGTCGTGTGACAATTTGACAGATATTTTCACGAAGACTTTACCGACTGTAACATTTGAGAAGTTGAGATATAAAATTGATATGCGTCGGTTCAAAGAGTTAAAGAAATCATGGGAGAGTAATAAGCAGACATATAGAATAGTGTACTCTTTTTATTTCACTAGATTTTTTTTTCACTAGGTTTTTATTTAGTAAGGTTTTAACAAGGCATATTCTTTATGTAATGGACATCCAAGAGGGAGTGTCGTGAAATTAGTGGAAGCTCCACTAATTCTATTAGTGGATATGGATGTCCACCATTAAGAGTTAGTGGAGACACCACTAATACATATTAGTGGAAGATGATGCATTCCACTAATAGAACTCTTCTCCAAACTTAAGAGATATACAAATTGTGAAAGAATCGTTAGAGAAAATTGTGAGAGAAAAGAAAGAGAGAAATTTTAAGAAATTCTTGTACAAATAATAGTTAAAGATTTATTGTGCGTAAATTTTATTCTAACACTGTCAAAATTTCATAACAGTAATCTATCACATATGATAAGTTTCAAGAATTAGGTTGTCATTTGCTAAAAAGTAACAGTGACATGTGACAAAAAGAACATTAGTTGGAAACTATATATTGATGGTGACACAAAAAGGGTAAAAGAATTATTTTAGCGGGGATTTCGTATAGTTGTCAAATGTGATTATATATAGTATGGCTGGCGATAATGCAAGAGCAATTTTCCTCTCGCCAAAATAATTTTTTGTTCAAATAGGATTACTATTATTTTTTTTAAAGAAAATTAAATATTAATCTTCTAATTGATTACAAATTAAGAAGTCTATCTAATTATTCCATCTCTATATTCCCTAATTTTTCTCCTATTATTTATTCATGTTCCTAATTTTCCATTGTTCACTCTATCTCTTCTTTCTAACTTTTCTCTCTTCTTCTTCTTCTTCAAACAAATTTTTTCAACAACATCAATATTACAACAACATTAAAGGCAAATCAAACAAACAATCCACAATATTTTTTCACCAAATCTACCCTAAGTCTACTAACTTGTTCATCATTTATCTGTATAAGTTGCATGAATAATAGCAATTACTTCTGACTAAAACCTATAATTACAAATATGTAGATCAGCTTCCAGCCAGACAAAGGCAATGTTGGAATTGCTATAAATCTTAATGTCTTCTCCTCCATCTTTTTCGTTCTTAAGGACCTTCAAAAAGATAGCTACAATGTTGAGGGTTTTCCAGATGCTTCTGAAGCCTGGATTGAAGAGATCATAATGAAGCTCAATTCAGCAGTCCAAATCTTAATATTGCTTACAAAATGGTTGTTAGGGAGCATGGTAGCTAACTCCTTGGTGAGTAATTTTTTCTAGTAAATAGATCATGGTAAAACTTTGTTTTGTGTGTGTGTGTGTGTGTGTGTGTGTGTGTGTGTGTGTGAGAGAGAGAGAGAGAGAGAGAGAGAGAGAGAGAGAGAGAGAGAGAGAGAGAGAGATAGAAGAAGTAATTTGGTAACAAAATATCGTATTTTAGCTTATGATTAAAAATAAAATTATTATAATTAAAACGTGATAATTTTGTATATTTGACAATTTCATTTTTTTAGATGTGATGGTAAACCCAAGAAGGGAGAAAGAACTTTTTTATTCTTGTTCAAGTTCTTTCATACCTTGAAAAGTTTTTTTCCGGAAAAAAAAAAAAATCCAATCCATATAAAGCAAATCACATATAGAAATGTTCGAAGTGAAAATTTAAAAATTTTAAAAGAAAGAGAATATGGTGACAGAAAAAGGAAAACATTGAGTAATAAAACTTAATTTTTTTAAAACAATAAAGCATCAATATCTTTAGCTTTTTGATTGCTAGCTTGTTATTACTCAAAATGCTTTATTGTTTTGAATAATAAAACTTAATTTTTGTAAAAACAATAAAGCATCATTTACAGTGTGGACAAATGATAAGCTCCTAGTACAATGAGACATAAGCAGCTGCTACTTGCTAGTGAAAATATACTCCCTATGAATTTGATGATGCAGTCATTTGTCCTTTTTTCTTTTAAAGCTTATTATAGGATTCTTCGTGATAGATTAGTGAATTATTTTGCAACGTAAACAAATTTCTTATCATTATAGACAAATTGACAGATTTATTTGATAGCATAGATAAATTGATTTGATATAATTTATTGTCAGACCGTTAAATATATGTCAGCATGAACAATTGTCAACGCATTTATTGCCCGAATGATTAGTATAAGTAGTTAATTTACATAAGAATCAGTGTAGCCACAAGACAGATCGTCAAGATATTCGAGGGAAACCATTAGCTGCTGAGCTATAAGCGGATTGTGATTTTTTAATTATATTTTAAATTAAATTTCTATTTTAACTTAAATATATTATTATTTTAAATACAATAATTTTTATTTTTCAAAAATTATCATTTACTTTTAATATATTATCTTCTTTCTCTTTTAATCTCACGTATTTAATAATTTTTTACAAAATTTATCTCAAATCCATTTTTATAGATACGCCCCAATATATTTCTCATATTTTATCACATTTTAAATCACTAACTAGTTTTTAAAAATATTAGAAGGAAAAAAGAATGCACAAACTTCACGCAGCTACTACCAATATATTAATATATTTTCTGTTATCTACAATTAATTTAACTGATGAACATATACTTCATAGCATGCCGTTAACCATACTTCAAATTCATATTCAAACCTATGCAGTACGATATGATTGATGAAGAACGAAGGCTTTGGCAGTGGGACGATGATGAAGGTACATTTGTTTAATTAGGAAGGAGTATGGATTTAAAGGAATGGTATGAATTTAGTCCCACCCTTAACTATATTAGTTGGTATTTTGCTGAAATGTTGTCATTAATAAAATCGAAGCAATAGAGATATTCTAAGCCTTTTGTTGATCCTCATCTCCTCTCCCCTAATCTACTGTACTGTACAAAAAGCCATTCAAACCAAAAGCGAGAGGGATATATCAACGTATAAGTGTGAAAATGACTACAAAGTATGCATAAAACAAACATTAATTTATATAAGTTTTTTTTTTCTTTTAAGTATGTGTCCCAGGACAGATTAAATTTGATAAGTTAAAGTTAATATTAGGTAACTTATCATGTATATCAAACATATATATGTAATTTTTATAAATCCAATTTATATTGAATAATTCTACATTCAAATTAGCATATATTTAAGGTAACTTCACAAATTAAAAAAAAAATCAATTTCTTTCCAACATTTTTGGTAAATCTTCCAAGTATGCACTACTGATATAGCATTGGAAAGATATCATAAAGCAATGAGTCTAATTTTGCTCTCAATTTTTCCAGCAGAATCTGGAAAAAAAGACATGATCTATACTCAAATTTATTGAAGACGGAACTTTTTCCATCCCAATTTGAATATCTATCGAAATAGAACCATTCAATACGGGGCAAAAGGAGCATGACTTGAACTTGCTAGAAATGTAATAGCACACGAACAGCAAAAATGGAAGGCGGCTAAGCTCAACTGTCATCATCTTCCAAAGGATCAATCTTCTCTCTCTGTCGGACATATAGAAATAATCCGAAAATCGGGCCGACGATAAAAGCAATGAACGTACACACCAAGATGAATAAGAAGCCTAGAGATAGTCCAAAGTTGATTTTCTGATTTGCATTCATAGGCTCTGAAAGAACAATTTTCTTGAAGTCGGGTATAAGCACTCTCTTCAACAGGTAGAACATGATAGCTGATACGAAGGAAAGTCCGGCTACGCCAATGGTCGGAAAAACAAGAGGACATAGCACCCCGGCAACCTTGCTAGGCAGCCTCATTGATTCTCATGGAGGACTAGAACTGACAGGGAAAAAGAAGTTCTGAAATCGGGGATGCGATTATGCAATAATTGGAATCTGCTTGTGTATAGATAAAAAGATGGAGAAGAAACGGGTTACATACATTGACAGCGAAGAAGGCGTGAGTCAGAAAGAATCGTGGTTAAGATAACATCAACTTATCTATGATGATATCTTCGGATATCTAGCACCTTGGCAGATCCTATATAAAGCCAATTATCTTTTCTCGGTTTTCTAATTTTATGGGGGAAAAAAACTCAATTACTATTATTATTATTATTATTATCCTTTTCATGCAGCGGGAGAGAGGGTTTGGATTGAATCCGGAACTTTTGCTGAGTGATGTGTTCATTATAACTACACCTTACCGAAATTAGTAACAATTATTGTTTAAATATGTATGAATTATACATTATTACACAGTATATAAAAATTATATCTGTTGACTTGTTTACATAATATTTATTCCCTCTTTTAGAGGGTATCGTTTCATATTTTTGACTTAACAAAGAGGCATGTTGTAACACCTCTAATCTAAATCAATCATAAACGACGCCTAATAGGTTGGATGCCGCCTCGTCTAATTACTCAAATAAGCAGTTTTTATAATAATCAAAGCAAAAAAGATATAAAATAAACACAACAATTATTACATTAAAACTATTTGAAAGCTTAAATTGTAATATACAACCCAAAAGAAAATACAACTCAATGTACTCCAACATGTTTACTACGGCTATACAATATAATATACATAAAGTTGAAGGGTTTGCTGGCCCAAAGTATAACACTATTTTTAATAATGTTGACTCTCAACTCTACATCAAAATACATGTGCGAGTAAAAATCACTCAATGAGTCCCGAATGTGTTAGTATTTTTCATAAACATGCAGAGGAAAAGATTTATCGAGTTTTATCTCATAAAACCACAAGAGAAGTTTGTTGTACTTTTCTACTGAAAATAACTCTACAACTTAATAAAGGAAAATTTAATCAAGATTTGCACAAAATGTTAGGCACGTTTGGAAAATCAACTTTTTATCAACACTTGCCACTTACTTCCAGAAAAAAGTAGGCATTTCTCTCAATAGAAGATCAGCCTGCGTACAAAGCTCGCAAGGCTTCGCCTTTGGTTATTACAATTATATTGTGCTAAAGAGCGAGCATACGACACTCAACTGTGTATTATTACTAGAGCAGTAAGTACATACAACCACACTACCTCAAATTTTAGATATTTTATTTGCCATCGTATGCCCAAAGTTCCCAATCCTAACGTCAATCACTATCAAGACAGTAAGGGATTGAACATACCAAGTGTCCTTGCCCAAGCCATAAACAACCCAAATCATATTTCAGAGGCAATTGTTAGGCAATAAACGGTTAGTCAATATCCTGTCACTCTGTTCAGAGTAAGATAAACCTTAGAACTAACAAGGTTACTTGGAGTCATTTATCTCTAACATAAGCTAGTACAATGGTTAGAGCCCCCGGTAAGTATTCAACGTTTTCACTGGTTCAAAAGACCAGTCCAATATTACATTTCCCAATGAAACACTAAGAAAATATTTTCTAGGGTCAAAATATCATTTTTCAAATGTTGTTCTCATACGAATAAATCATTCTCTAAAATCATAGCGTAAAAGGATCAAAAGCCCTTTTCACATGATGAAATGTTTCTTTGAGGGTATTTATATAAATTATGCACACCCAAGTCCAAAAGAAATTCCATATAGTAAATTCAGAATTCTAAGTTCGAAAAAGTAATTAAGTTCAAGGATTTCATATTTCACCACTACCTTGAATTTTAGAAGTCATTTATCGTTCCGTTGAAAACCAAGAACTCATATAGTCATATGTTTTGTCCTTCAAAATGGAACACCGAATACTTGTGCAAAGTAAAATATCATTTCGTCACACATGTGAGAAGAAAGCTTTTCAACTATACACTTGCACATAAAAATTATTCATAATTCAAGTGACTCATAAATCCTTGTAGAAAATATTATTTCCCAAAGTACTCAATAATTTCGCATTCAAAGAAACTAAATTTTGTTTAGGAAAGCCTAAAGGTTCATCAATCATATCATTATGCTTTTGGAAATTAGTCAATAAGAATGGATCATTCTAAACATGAAAATCCATATTTCTTATTTAAATCTAGCATGGAACAAGATCATTTCTTTCACAGAAAAACCATGCTTTTGTTCTGAGATACCAAAAAGATTTATAGTGCATAGCTTAATAAAATGGTAAAGTCACTAGCAAATGCCACTTCTAAAATGCAAGGGGACTCACCTTGTATAATGCTATTGTATAGTAGTATATCGTCCTTAAACCTTCACAAAGTCCATAGTGTGGGTACACCTACATTAAAGATTATTCCACACCTCACTTAGTATCTATTGGTTCAAAACTAACAAAATATAGTCATAAGGAAATCATTAATTTTCTAATACATTATTTGAACAAATCAAAGTTCATATGTCTATTTCTTATCCCTTTATCCAACATGTATCCAAGGCCTTCATATATCCTTTTAACTTCTCATTCATCCATTAACGCTAATGGAAACAACGCATGAACACATTTTTCTTAAGAAAATTCCATCATTTCTTTCATCATGGCACACTTATTTTTCATCATAACTTTTGATTTACAAGTCCAAATTACTTCAAATTTGTGTCAAAATGATCATAAGATCTTTAGCTACAAACTCATAAAATCCATTTAGTCCAATCTGGAATGGATACAAAACTACTATAGGCAAAATCTTGCTATTTTTTCAGAAAATAACAACTTTTTCTTGAAAATTGCATTCTTCATGTATTCTATGTTTGTTTTAGCACTTAATCATCACTTGATTCATTTTATTCTTCATCTTAACATCACAAAATCTCCCTAGTTTCAGTCATGAAGAAAGAAACACCATCACATATATGAAGAAATAAAAACAAGAACCATGAATAGATATGCTAATCTTTCATTTTTCTCAACAATCACAATATCTTTACTTCATTTATTTCCTTTATTTATTTCTTCCATAAGTACAGTCATAAACAACCTTTAAGAACTCCTCCAAAACACATTCAAACATCACAAAAATCATAGCAAATTGTTGGAATTCCCCGTGCAAAACATATTTACGCAGCGGAAGAAAAATAGGAATTCCAAGCACGACTCTTATGCGTTAAAATGAATCAAAAATAGGTGAAGAAAAATACCTTTCGATGGCTTTGTAAAGCAAAAAAAAAAAAAAAAAAAAATCTATTCTAGAGGCACGATCTAGCCAAAACACAGAGATTATCTTCTCTATTTTTCCATTAAAACACCACAACCCAAGTGTAGGATTGTTTCCAATATAGTCCACATGAGAATGGCGCTCAAGATCACTAGAGTTTTGTGCTAGCAAAATTTATTCTAGCGACTAGGTTTTCTATGTTTTCAGAAGAAGAAGAATACAGAAGAAGCCCTCGGTTTATTTCCAAAATAAAACCTTTGTGTGTATTCTCAAAAAAAATCATACCATAGAGAGTATATATCATATATATATATTGTCTGTCGTCTTTTGGTAATCAGAATCCATAACAAACATGGATTCTTAATTACTAATTGTTATTATAATTTTTATTAATTATAGTATGATCGGTAAATTATAACTAATTATAAGTTAATCACAATAACTTCTTCTTTTCACAATCAACCCCGTAATATTATCAAATAACATCTTGAGCACTCAATTCTCTATTATGTGTGACCTATTAGGTTTTTCGGTCTATTGATAGCAAAATATGAATTAATCTAAATATCTTTAAGATTAATAATCCTTAATAATTTTAAAATTAACTTATTAATTCTAATAAGGATTGATTTATTAATTCTCCAATTAATAAACCCATATTCAGTAGATCATAAGTAGTATTTAGCAATAGATCATGATCACCCAAAAGTTCAGAAAGTCCAATGGCTTGACATAAACATTTCAATAGCAAACAACAATGCAATAAACTCATTTTACCATACCATATCTTATTCGGTTTGGAGTATGAAATTAGTTTCAACTCCTTTCAGAATAATAAATTAATTCTGGCCTAAATATTTTAGTATTTGTTCCGAAATCCACTACTCATCATATGTATCAATTGGAATTATTTCAAAAATACGATTGCCTTGGCCAAGGACTTCTCGAGTAGTGATTCCTACAAGTGACCGAGAGATATTCACTCCTACTATTAAGAATGGTGAATCCTTTATTGATCCTCTCAACTATTTTCATTTGCTTCATGTTGTACCCAATATCCATCCCATAGGCGGTCTTGTCAGGACTCCAAAGATTGGAACCAAAGTCCAACACTTAGCAAATAAAATACTTTAAAGATCTTAAGTCTAAGGATACTTGCACATTTACTATGATGAGATTCTATCACTGGCACTAAATAGTTATCCATATGATTATCTCATAGGCAAGTCATCCAATGTACTTATTCAGGTAACAAGCATTCATGTGTTAACTTTGAGTATCACAATACTCACGGATATGAGAATCACTGCCTGATCAAATCAAGAAGTATAACACGTGTTAGTCTTAACGTATTAATGATGTCTTATCTCATTAACACTATGCATATGGATAATTTAAGTATGAACACTATCTAGTATAGTAAGAACCTCACATCATGATCTTTATCATAATTTTCTTAACACAGTGTTAGATTTGAGACTTTATCTAACAGTTATTTTACATGAAAGTATAAATAAAACAAATTGAAAGATAAAGAATGTCTTTTTTTTATTTAATAATGCACAATATACAGAATATGTATGATTGCCTCTAGGGCATAACACTAACACAAATAACTCCCAAACTCCACCGCCACATAGCTCCAACAAAACAACATCACAACAGTAATTCCTTCCCAAGCATATTTCATAATTCATGCTATTTTCCTATGAAAATTAACATCAAAATGTTCTCCATAAGCTAGCAAACACTTTTAATTCATGAAGGAAAGCCTTTTACCTTGTGTATAATGACTTTGAGGCTAGTAAATATCTAAGCTTTTTTTCCCTTCTTCCTTTCTCTCCTCATAGTTTCTCTTTCTCTCTCTTCTTCCTTTTCTTCTTGTTTTCTTTCTTTTCTCTTGGCCGTTTAGCCTCCCACTGCTACCTCTCCTTTCTTTTAATGTTTTTGTTGGAATATATACCCACTAAGATTATATTTTTTATGTAATTTTGATAAAATTAATAATATTTTTATTCTCATAATTTGTTTGTGTCTTCTTATTTAATTTATACATGAGTTTACTGGAAAAGACCGATTATTTTTAAGTAAGTGATCAATGTGAATGGTGATCTTTCACAATAAAGTATAGATCAAGGGTTGCTTAACATATAAACTGTTGTACTTAATCGAATGATGAAGATAGAATCTTATCATGATAAAGTTATTATGTTGTGAATTTCACATGGTGAATGGCTTACCTTTAGCCAGTGAGTTGTCCTCTCACTTCATAACATAAGCGTATTTTGAATGCGTAAAACTGGATCTGTAGTAGTGGTTTCTAAAAGTATTATATAGTAGAAACTTAGACTACTACTACTGTAGCGTGGACTTATACCATATGGTTTGAGTATGGGTTGGTGGTTTGGCAAAATTGGAAGCGTATACTTTGATATACTATAGTTGAGGTTCTATCGTAGGACTAATATACTTGTATGTTGGATATATGTGACTAGTTCATTAAGACAGACTTGTATAAGATAGCTTCTATGCCATATCACCCCTTATGACTGTTCGAATGATCTAATAATCTAGGGCATTGGAGAATAAGACTTAGGTGTTTGCATTAGGGTAGCTCCCTTGGAAAGTGAAAACATTCTAAGAAGTTATGGATCATTAGATTAGAGGTTTAAGGATGGTAGATGTTATTTAGAGATATATTAGAACACTCTTCCTCTCTTAATGTATGACAGTATGTATATGGGTATATTTGTTATAACACTTATAGATCGAAAACATTGCTAATGCAACAATATCCTTGTTGTCAATGTTTCCTTATGGAGATAAAAAGAAATATTTAAAATGTAAAATACAACTATTTCTAGAGTAAGAGTATTTTGGTCATTTTAATAGCTAAGGGCAATGTGTCTTTTGGTCATCGGAATAGCCCGTAAGTCCTATTAGGATATCTGGGTTGAGGAAATGGTTTGAATTAATAAGGATTTTATTTTTATTCAGGAAGTCTAATTTATTGGATTGGAATAAAATAAAATTAAAAAGTCCAGAGAGAATAAAATAATTGTCTAGTTTAAATTGATTAATTAATTATTTTGGGTCTGGGCCCAGATTGAATAATTAGAAATTAATCTAGGTCTAAACTAAGTACAAGGCTTGTTTTTCCTCATCTTGGTCTATTTGGGCTGGATTATTTATTTATGGACTTTGTTAGTCCAAGATTAAATAAATGATTAAAGGTTTTATTATTTATTTTAGGCCTGATTAGTCCAAGATAAAAATGAAAAATAAATAATAAAAACCCAGTCCAATAGTTTAGACTAATTAATCACGATCTAAACCTGGGCCTGGTATAACTAGAGCATCAGGATCTGATATACCTGAGGGTTGTGTTCTAGTGGGAGACAAAAAATTTAAAAATTCCAGAAGTTTATCTTCAGAGATATCCGGAATTTAGTTGAAGTTTTTTTCGGAGATCAAAACATGTTAGTTCTTAAAAGGTTTAATGATAAAAGGCTAATTGATATTAAAAAAAAATGTGAGTACAAGCCAGAAAAAAAAACTCTCGCTGGTGTTCTTTGTTTTTTCTTTTGTTCTACATAAAAAAATAGAGAATCTCTCCCTCTTGATTCTGCTAATTTTTTATAGTAGTAGATCAGGAAGGACATGCCGTTTTACTTAAAAACCCTATAGCTTTAACCGGCTTAAATAGGTAAAGGCATATTCTGAAAGGTTAGAAGCTAAAGCGTTGATGCTTAGGAAAAGCAAAAGACTTGCTAGTCTATCTCCCGAAACTATCGTTCAGACACTAGTAGTTGAACAATCTTCGTCGGTTTCACAACCTAAGCATATTAAACGCAGAGGTAAAGGTTTTGAATAGCTTTCGCCGTTATTTTCTACAGTTTATTGTTATCTCTGATTGCTTCTATAGTCACGATCCACTTAATAAGTGGTATCAGAGTCAACTTTTAATGCTTAGGAGCATGCTTTGGTTAATTAAAATTGGCCAGATGATTGTTTGATATCATGTTCTGTGAACCTTCGTATTTTTGGTAGGGGATAAGTGCTCTATAAGTTTTGCGATTGAGACATAGGAACACTATAACTTACATTGTTTTCTTAGATGATCTCATGTAAGCCCAAATTAAAAGGCTCAGGCGGTTGTGTTTTGTTTTGAGAATCATTATATTGTATTCTTGTATCAAACGTTTGACAAGATCAATGTTGAAATCTAGAGAAAAACGGACAAGGAAATAAATTGCAAAGGCTCCGTTTTTGTTGCTGGATGAAGAAGATAATGAAAACCAAAGCTTCAGAGAGTTACCTACCCAGGGAAGGGCCCTTAGGCGGCCTAGGGTGCTTTTGCACCCAATCGCGGGCCGATTCATGTTTTGGTTCACGATTCAAGTCGATCAAATTCAGGTGGCTGTAAGCTAGTGTGGTGGGTGCATGAAGACCAAGGAAGATTTTATTTTATTTTTTCTTGTAATTTTCTTGCATTTTTTTTTTCATTTTGAGTCCCATGCCATGCGAAGTTATTATTTTTGCATAGTTAATATTCTTGGAATATTTTGCATAAAAAATAATAGAAAGAGATTTATGATTAAATAAGACCATTAATTAATCAATTAATGTGTTTAATTCTATTATTGGACACTTATGTTAAAAAAATAGAAATGTATGAAAAAGTTTATAGTTTTCGACATGGTATTTTCTTTAATAAACCTATGTGCACCTTTTCTCAAGACCAAAGTCTTGGGAATTTTATACAAAGGAAAAATATTTTTTTTAATTAAATGATTATTTTTAGCTTAAAATAAAAATTAATCAGTGATAATTCTCTTAAAGGAGTTATCTTTGACATAAAGAATATTTTGAATTTAGATATTTTTGTAAGTTAAAACGATAAACCATTTTAATTTGTTTTTATGGGAAAAATATTTTTGTCAAATAAAACTTGAGACCAAAGTCTTTAAAAAGTTTTAGAAGAAATTTTTTTAAATCATTAAGTTCTTAACAAGGTAAAATTAATCCATAAAAAATCTTTTAAAGAATTTTATCTTGACATAGAGATTCATGGATTTAGATATTTTACAAGAGTTAAAGGATACTTAATGGGATATTTTCAAAATGATATTTTCTAAAAAACTCTTATTTTTAAAAGACTAAGTAGGAGAGGGGTTCCAACGACCCTATGGCTTTCATCACAGTCATCATTAGAAATCGTGATTCCTCTCACGTCACCCTAAGAATGAACCCGTATATGATAAGGATTCTACAAAGATTTAGATCTAATAGATGGACATGATTAATGCTTGGGACACGTATTGTGATCAACTAGTCCACGTTGGAGGTCATAGTGCCAGAATTGTCCATAAGAAATGAGAAAGAAACGAGCATCCCTTCGATAGAGATATCTTCTGTATCATTACCTAGAAAGGTAATCAATTTGTGGTGGTTAACACACTTAATTTAGGAAACTGTTAATCTTTTCAAGAAGTTATATTAGTTCTCCTAAGAGCTAAACTGATCATATTAAAAATAATAGTGATAAAGTTAATTATTATTAGTTTTAATATGAGGATAAAGTGCACAAATTATATATTTTTTACAAATTGAGATTTTTCTTTTATTTTCAATTTTCAGAAATGGTCAGTGGAGATTCTTTCAGTCATTTGATCATTTAGTCTCCTAGAGAATAAGCTAATGGGTCCAAATTACGTAGACTGGAAAAGAATCTTAGACATAATACTCACTGTTGAAGAGTATAAGTATGTCCTATATGAAACTTGCTCTATTATTTGGAGAGTTCTACCGAGAAGGAGCTTTAGGCTGAGAAAGTATGGAAGGGAGCTGACGAGATGGCTCGTTACTATATGTTGGCCTCTATTTCTAATGTGCTCCAATCAAAACATGATTGAAAATAGTGGCATATATTCTGAATTTAGTACCTTCCAAGTCAATACCTAAGACACCCTATGAGATGTGGATCGGGCGTAAGCCAAGTCTGAACCATCTCAGTGTTGGATTGTATGCCCTCTTAGACTAGGTTTCTAATGTGAAATCGAAAATTCTAATAAAAGAATTTATTTTCAGAAATTTTTTGTGAATTTACTTTTTGTTTGTGCACAATTTCGTTTGGAACAAACCCATTGTGTTTAAATAAGTGATCCATGTAAATGGTGGTCTTTCACAGTGAGGTATGGATCATGGGTTATTTAACACATAAACATTTGTCCTTAACCTATTGATGAGAATGAAAATCTCACCATATTTAGGTTATTATGTTATGAATTCCAAATGGGGAATGGCTTACCTTTAGCCAGTGAGTAGTCTACTCACTTCATGACATAAGCGTATTTCGAATACGTAGGACAGGACTTGTAGTAGTGGTTTCTAAAAATACTATATGATAAAAACCTAGACTACTACTGCTACAACGTGGACTAATGCTCTACGACTTGAGTATGAGTTGGTAGTCTGACGAAGCTGGAAGCATATGCTTTGATATGCTATAGTTGAGGTTCTATGATAGAACTAATATACTTGTGTATTGAGTATACGTGACTAGTTAATTAAGACAAACTTGTACAAGATAGTTTCTACACTATATCGCCCCTTGTGGTTGTCCGAATGGTCTAAAATGTCCAGGGCCCTGGGAAACATGACTCGAATGTTTGCTTTAGGGTAGCTCTTTTGGAAAGCGAAAATACTCCAAGAAGTCGTGGATCGTTGGACTAGAAGTCTAAGGATGATAAATGTCATTTAGAGGGGGTGTTAGTATACTTCTTCCTCTCTAAATGTACGACGATGTGTAGAGAGGTATTTTAGTCATTTCACCTATAAGTTAAAGACTTTGCTAATGCAGCATTGTCCTTGGGGTCAATATTTCCTTATAGTGATATTCAAAAATATTTAAAATGCA
Source organism: Voacanga thouarsii (assembly GCA_026120185.1). Lineage (NCBI taxonomy): Eukaryota > Viridiplantae > Streptophyta > Magnoliopsida > Gentianales > Apocynaceae > Voacanga > Voacanga thouarsii. The sequence continues at coordinate 2,528,773 of JANUWF010002273.1, forward strand.
AAATACAGCTATTTATATAGCAGGGGTATTTTGGTCATTTTAGCAGCCAAGGCGATATGTCTTTTTGGTCATCTGAATAGCCCGTAAGTCCTACTTAATTTTGGGTTGAGGAATTGGTCTCAGTTCAAGAGGATTTTATTTTATTTTATTTTATTCGGGATGTCTAATTTATTATTAGACTAGAATAAAATAAATAAATAAATAAAATAAAAAATAGGAGTTGAGAGAAATTAATTATTTGGTTTAATTGGTTAATTAATTATTCAGGGCCTAGGTCCAGTTTGAATAGTTAGGAAATTAACCTGGGCTTATACTAAGGGGAAATAATTAATGCTTAATTATTTATTGGGTTATTTATATAAGCTCAAGAAATAAATAATTAAAGATTAATTATTTTAGTTCATTTGGGCTCATTAATTATTTATTAGATTATTTATATAAGCTCAGGAAATAAATAATTAATGTTTATTATTTTAGGCCTTTTGGGTGCAAGAAAAATAATAAATATTATTTCGGCCCGATAGCTTGGACCGTAGGATTTTTTCCAGATACGGTTCAGATGAGTTTAGGGTTAAGCCAAACTTATTCTCTTGATAACATCCGAGTATTTAAAATATGATACCTCGGGGGATATGTTTATCAGATAATTGGATACCTAGTTTTTGGCTAACAATAAACAAAACTCTTGTATAGAGAAAACCCTATTATTTTCCCTAGCTTTTCTCTCTAGCACACAAAAAAACTCTCTCTCACGTTTCTGTTCACACAGCTCTCTCTCTCTCTCTCGTGAGTTTACTTCCTCTTGTTCTTGGTTCTTTGCTAATCAATAGCGAGAGAACTAAAGAGATTAGAGACCACAATTCTTCACTCTAGTGTTCACCAACAAGAAGTTGGGCAGTGGCATATTCTGAGAGCTGAAAAACTTGGCGTTCATGCAAACAAGGCGAAGTAGGAGGTTAGCGGGATTTCAACCGGAAGCTTCTTCAAGTGGGTAAGGCGAAACTATTCCTGTCATTTAATCCACTCCTACTCAACCTAATAGGTTTAAAGCACGCAAATGTATGATCTTAACGCTTCCGTGCGGCCATTAAGGCTTTTTTTTTTCTCTGTTTTTTTTCCCCTGAAGCATGCTCCCCTGTTTTTCTTCCCTTCAAAGTAGTATCAGAGCCATTGGTTCTTTGATCAACTTAGGGAGCATGGTAGTTAATAAAAATGGAGAAGATGATTGTTTGGTGTTTAAACCTGTGATCCTTCGCTGTTTTGGTATGGGATAGCTTGATTGTACGCTTCACAGTGAAGCATAGGACTCTCTGTAAAAAATTTTGGCTTTGATGTTTTGATCGTGTAAACCCAATTTAAATGGATATAGGCGGTTGTGTTTTTGTTTTGGATGAGTTTTTGTAAGTAAAAATGTCCAAAGATGCCAAAGAAATAAGTAAAAGAAGAACCAGAAGAAGCTCTGCAATTTTCGTGCGGAAGAAGGTAAAAAAACGAAGAAGGAGAACTGTTCCTAAGCCGCCGGTCGCGCCGAGCCGAGCCGAGATTTCTGTGTGAGGAGCCGCATCCTCCGCGCCTTGGAGCCGAGCCGGATTGCGTAAAAATTAAACCGAATTCAATTTGAAATTTGGTTTGCAATTGAAGTTCAATTTTGCACGTGGATTAGCGGTGCACCGAAGAGGCGGAAACGGGTCCATGCGCGGATCTTGTGCGGCTCGGCAACAGAGGAGAAGTGGGCTTGGGTCGCAGGCGTGGGTTCGCTCCACAAGTCGCGGCTGCATCTGATCCAGTGCGGCCGGTGCACTAGGGCCGTGGTGAACTACAGTGCAGCTGGGTGTGGATCCGGTGCATCGGGTGCAGTGGACCGCCAGTCAATTTTATTTTTTATTTTTTTCCCTTTTTCCGTTTTGGGTCCCATACCAGGCGAAATTAATATTTTTGCAATAGTTTATATTCTTGGAATATATTTGCATGAAAAATATTAGTAAGGGATTTTAGGATTAAACAAGACCATTAATTAATGAATTAATGTGTTTAATTCTATTATTTGGGTACTTAGGTTTAAAAATAGAAATGCATGAAAACGTTTACTGTTTTCTAACATACTATTTTTTTGTGTACCTATGTGCGCTTTTTCTCAAAGACCAAAGTCTTTGGGAACTTTTTTGACAAGAAAAACATTTTTCTTCAAAAAATTAAATGGTTATTTTAATTTGTACAAAAATTAATCTTTGGATATTTTCTCAAAGGATTTAATCCTTGACATAGAAAATATATTGGGTTTAGATATTTTTGTAAATTAAAATGGAGAACCATTTTGTTTTATTTTCCACTAGGAAAAATTATTTTGTCAAATAAACTTGAGACCAAAGTCTCTAGAAAGTTTTAATTGGAAAATTTTTGAAATCATTAGGTTTTAAATTAAATAAAATTAGTCCATGAAAAAATCTCTCAAAGGATATAAACCTTGACATAGAGATTTTAGTGGATTTAGATATTTTATTTTGAGTTAAGGAAAAACTTAATGGAAATTTTAAAAGGATATTTTTAAGAAAATCTTTATTTTAAAAGACTAAGTGGGAGAGGGGTTCCAACGGCCCCACGGCTTCCATCATGATCCTTATCAGAGATCGTGGGTCCCCTCGCATCACCCTGGGAGTGAACCCGTATAGGATGGGGATACCACAAGGATCTAGATCTAATGGAGGGATATAATTAATAACCTGGGGCACGTACTATGATCAGCCAGCCTACGTTGGATGTTATAATACGAGGTATGTCTATAGGAAATGAGAGGAAATGGCCATCCCCTCGATGGAGTTATCCTCTAGACCATTACCTAGAAGGAAAATTAATTTGTGGTGGTTAATACACTTAGTTTAGGGAACTGTTAATCTTCCTAAGAAGCTATGTCAGTTTTCCTAAGAGCCAAATTATTTTCAGTGCACAAATTTTATTTTGTTTTTACAAACTAAATTCTTTCTTTTATTTTTCGATTTTCGAAAATGGTGGGAGGTTCTTTTAGTCCATTGACCGTTATTCTCAGCGAGAATAAGTTAACAGGTCCAAACTATGTGGATTGGAAGAGGAACTTGGACATAATACTCACAGTCGAAAAGTATAAGTATGTCCTTTACGAGACCTGCCATGTTATCGGGGAAGGTTCCACCGCCGAAGAGCGAGAGGCATGGAAGAAGGCTGACGAAATAGCACGTTGCTATATGTTAGCCTCCATGTCTAATGTGCTCTAGTCAAAACACGAGCACATGGCTTCTGCATATGATATCAGTCAATCATTGGCTACTATGTTCGCAGACAAGAGCCGACCCGCAAGGCAGGAGGCTCTTCGAACTATAATAAACACTAAGATGGCTGAGGGAACATCAGTCCAAGAGCATATGCTCAAGATGATTGCTACTTTCGAGGAGGCAGAAATCTTAGGGGCTGTCATTGACCCCGAGAGCCAAGTGGACATGGTTCTCGAATCTCTACCGGGTTCCTTCACTCAATTCAAGTTGAACTATAACATGAACAAATTGAACATGAGTTTGACTGAATTGATGAATGAGCTCCAGATGGTAGAGAAGGTCATGAAGCTGCAGTCAAAGGCCATGATTGCTAAGTCTTCTTCCTCAAGAACTGGGCCTAAACCCAGAAAGTTCAAGAGGAAGAAGGGGAATGTAGCAGCCCAGTCCAAGACCCAACCCAAGGACAAACCAAAGGACAAGTGCTTCAAATGTGGGAAGAAGGGACACTCGAAAAAGGAGTGTTCAGATCTTCAAGCCAAGAAAAACCCCACAGGTAATGTTTTCTATCTAGAGTCTATATCAATAGTAGGATCAACTTTCACTTGGATTGTTGATTCAAGAGCCACTAATCATATCTGTAACTCCTTGTAGGGGTTTAGAAAGATTAGAAGACTCAAGAAGGGCGGACATGGGCTACGCGTGGGTAATGGAGCACAAGTTTGGGCCCTTGCTGTGAAACCCCAGTCAAAACCAACCTTAGAGTAAGGGGGTTGGGATGCCTATCATAATTTATTGCATGTTTAAATATATTTTAAAATGATTTTCTATGTTTTGGATTTGACTTTTATTGTCTTGTTGGTGAGTATTGAGTGAGAAGGGTAAAATGGTAATTTCTACTTGAGGTGAAAATAGGAAGATAGTTTGAGGATTAAATAGAAAATATTTTTTTTTTGAGGGAAAATAAGAACAAGAGTTGTTGTGGTGTAGTGGTTAGAGCTTTGGAAATTAATTTTTGAAGTCTTGGGTTCAAATTCCATCATAGGAGCTTTAACTTGATTAAATTTTGTTTTTGCTTAGGAAGTAATAATTTCGGCTTTATGTGCTTAGAGTAGGGTAGTGATGTTGTCCTAAGAGAGACATATTAGGAGTATCTTCATTCTACTCCTTTGCCCTACTCGAATTTCCTAAGAGGAATTCATTTTTCTTTGATCTTTGATTTTCCTTATTTCTCAACTCTTTAGTTTGATCAAGTTGTTCTAGCCATTTTCTTTCCAGTATTTTCAGTAAAGTGCTGTGATTTTGTAAGATCAAAATGTCTTAGTGAAAGACTTCTTATGGTCTGAAAATGTGGAAGAGTTGTAGGAGATTTCAAGAGGATCAAACCCTCTAGTGAACTTGCTAAAAATTCACTCTAGCTGGGTTCATCTTCCTTCTTGGAATGAGCTAAAATTTTCCAACTTATTGTGCCTTCAAGGTGTCGAGATTCTTAGCTAACATTCCCTCCTAAATGCTGCCAGAAAAATGGTCTTTTGGATTAGCTTACAACCTGAATTTCTTGGCCATTTTCGGACTGCCCAAAGATGGAGCGAAACCAAGAAAAATTCCTGTACAAATCGCAACTTTGAGAGTCCAAAACCAAGCTGTTTTCTTCCAGATTTTGTTCAGTACCTTAGCCATATTTTTCTTCCATAAAGAAGGCTGGAAACCAGCTTTGAAAGCCCCTGAAATTCCTCTTCAAACTCTCTGCAAGTTGGCTGGAAAATGGCAGCCGAAAAACTGTCCAGGAATTTCAGCTCAGCGAAAATTCTGTGCAGTCCACTGTCCAGCTTTGTTCCCTAATTCTCTTCCAGCTGAAACGCCATCCTTGTTTTGCATAAACTTCCCTTAAACCTCCAGTAACTGAGCTCCATTATTTCCCTTAAGCTTCTGCACGAAATTCAGACATGGCTGCCCGAAAATCTCTCTAACAAATCCCTGCAATCATGCTCGATTGATTACCAAATTTTCAGCCACCATAGTTTAGCAACCTTCCATAATGTATTCCTCAAATAACCAGACTTTTTCTCCACCATTCTGCATCTTGTTTTCAGCCACCATAAGCTACCTTAAACCAGCTTTCATCCCACCGAAATTCTGCTCAAAACAGTAGGCCATGGCAGACTTCCAAAGCTCTCCGATAATCAAGATATTCTAGGATATTTAGTTTCCAAATTTGCTTCCTAAAAATATTCTTCAAGGATTTTAACAACTAGCCTTTCCTTTTCCCTTCCAAATCAGAGAACCATCTTCCTAAACCCTACAAAAAATTCGGCAGCCCTAGTTCTCACAGAATTTCGGCAGCTGCAAATCAAATTCTCTCAAATTCCTTCAACCTTCAAGAACACACACAATACACCAAGAACACCTACTTCTTCCTTTCACCTAATACCCCTCCAAACCACTTCAAATCTTCTCTAAAATCTCCAGATTTAACCTACTCACTGCCGTGAGTCCATCAACACCATTCTTAACATCAAACTCCACAAATCAACTCGCTAGTTCGGATCAAAGCTAGAAAATTCTGTGAAGGTTTAAGAACACCTTCAAGGTAGGTTTGTTCTAACAACTTCATCTTCTCCAATTTTGATCTCTAGTGAAAATATATATGAATAAACATGCTAATGGTCTCTCTCTCTCTCTCTCTCTCTCTCTCTCTCTCTCTCTCATGGCCGAAACGCTCTCTCTTGGCCGGATGGCTTCTTCTTCCATGGCCATGCTTCCTCTATCTTCCTTGGACGATTTTAGGCATCTAGGAGTTGAGATCTATTCTAAACTCCTTCAAGATATTGATCAACCAAGTAAGTCCCTTCAATCTTTCTTTTAAACTCTAGATTCATGTCTCTAGGATGATGATGATAGAAGGTGGATTGTAATAGGATTTGAGTATGTATTGTTGAGATTGAAGCATGAATATATGTATGATTGTGAAGGAGATGGGATTTATGCATGGAAGGATTATCCTGGTTGATTGTATGATGATTTGAGGTTTGATGCATGTTACCATGTCATAGGTAGTATTTGTGGTGAAGTATGCTAGAGATTATGTCACCTTTGGTGAATAGAATTTATATTCATGTTAGATTATTAAAGCCATGATCATATTTATTCTAGTAGAGGTTAGATCATGTCTTGATAAATTTAGATTTATACTTGTTTGCATTATTTGGATGATTTGATGAATTGAAGGATTGTATACGTTCATGATTGTTAATAGCCATGAAAATATGATCATGACCTAGTTGTCCCGAAGCTAAATTTTATTTCTTCAAATAAAATATTTAATATTATGATTTTTGGCTAGTAATTTCGAAAAAACCCTAGGAATGGTAGAATTGGATTATTATATATATATATTAAGGATATTTTAGTCAAATAAACAATAGCTCTTACTAAAAATAAAATATATAGATATTATATAAAGTAATGAAACAACTAAAGCCTTTTATGGAAATAATCATAATTAGTAAAATACTTATTATTATAAATTTAATTATTATCTTTTAAACAAAGCCTATTAAAACTTATTTATTATTTTTCAAACAAGACTCATTAAAATTCATTTTCAACTAACTTTGGTTATCAATTATTTTCTAACAATTAAATTATTAATAAATCATTATTTTTCCTAAAAACCACCTAAGACTCTTCATCAAATAAACTCTAAATTTTCTTAGCAATATTAAACCTTTAACTTATTAGTACTTATTTTCCAAAATAGTAATTATTTTAAATATCAAATTACCCTTAGCTTATACTTATTTACTTGTTGTTTCGCCTTAAAGCTTGGGACACTAGGATCATAATAGTAGTGAGTGGAGTTAATTTAAAATTGAGGAAGTGGATTGTGGCTTGAGATTGATTGTGGTTTGTTTTTGCCATGCGAGGTTAGATCAGCTGTTGGAGACCTATTGTTGTGAGCGAGGATCAGGTAAGCTCCTGCATAAAACCTGATTGATGAAAAGTGATAAATTATGGCAAGCCAAATGTAGAGTGCATGGACACTTATTTTTGTAAAGGCAATTGAGGGTTGTCTCCTGTTTTATTTCCGATAAATGATTCATTTGAAAATTAATAGGCAGATTTACTCAAATTCAAAACTCTTTCTAAAACTATTTTTGACAAAGATTTTGGAAACCCTTAATTGCCATATTCAAGTGGAACTGTGTTTTGTTCATTTTTTTTCAAGTGGGATACGTTACGTTGAGTACTCAATAAGGGTGGACTGCTAGGGCTAGTCTTTGAAGGGTTAGGATAAGTCTCTCAGTAGGTGGCCACCTCTGAGGGGTGAGTCCTTCCCGGATGAGATGTCAATCCAGTTGGTCGTGCCGGTCCGAGCTAGTAGTTTGTTTTATTTCAGTCAAGTGACTGTGTTTTGCCGGAATGGACACCCGGTTGTTGTTGGGTATAGAGAAGGAGTAGTATCTTTTCCGGTAGGCCGATCACCTACCTGTTGTTAGTTTGCATAAAGTGTCGGTATTCTGACCGGTTATGGGGCCCAACGTGTGGTAACCCATAATCATTTATTTCGAGTGGTTGATTTTATTGATTATGTATGCTTGGAAAAGCCAAAACAGCACTCTTGCTTTTGACTAATGTTTATTACTTGCCAGCAATCCTTTTGTAAAGATTTCATACTTTGCATCCACGAACTGATTTCACTAAACACCCAAAGCACACACGGACTTACTGAAATTTTTGTCTCATCACCCGTTTTACCATGATTTCAGGTCGATCCTGCTGTGGGGATGAGTAGCTAGATTATGCCTGCTTTGGAAGATTTTCTGATGATTTATTTTTGTGTAATGTTTTGGGGAGATGAGAGTGGATAAATTTTTTGTACGGATTTGTTTTTAGTATTTTGGGATTTATTCTTAGATTGATATTTATTTTGGGATGTAATAAATTTTAAGTTCAAGTATCATTTATATTCCGCTATTTCATTTGTGTGACCTAGTTATAAAGACCCCTTGTCCTTTGGACGGTGCGACATCCCCGGCCCTGTCAGGCCTAGGTAGCGGGGTGTTACACTTGCAGTGGGAGAGTTGGATCTTATTTTTTATTGTAATAAGATAGTGGGTTTAAAAGATATTTTATATGTACCTGGTTTTCGCCAGAATTTGATTTCAGTTACAAAACTAATAAATCAAGGATATTTTGTATCTTTCCATTCTGGTATTTCTATCAGTAGAGATGGAGAAATTTTATGTACTGGGCACATGTATGAGAATCTGTTCTTTTTAAACCCTATTAACAACCAATCAAATAACGCTCAGTCTGAACCTTTAACTAAGAAGAGGAAGACCAATATTAATGATTCATACCTTTGGCATCTAAGGTTGGGTCATATTAACTCAACCAAGATTCAGAGGCTAATCCATGATGGGCCTTTGGGCTTATTGAGATTGAAAAGTTGGCTTCAGTGTGATCCTGCCTGATGGAAAAAATTATCAAAATGTCTTTTACACCAAAGGTGGATAGAGCCAAGGAGGTGTTGAGTTTTGTTCACACTGATGTGTGTGGTCCATTGTCTACACCAACTAGAGGAGGTTTTGAGTACTTCATCACTTTCACGGATGATTGTACAAGGTATGGTTACATTTACCTGATGAGACGCAAGTCTGACTCTTTTGACAAGTTCAAGGAGTTTAAGGCTAAAATGGAGCGTCAGACAAGTAAATTAATCAAAACCTTACGATCGGATCGTGGTGGAGAGTACCTCCTAGGTGAATTCAAGGACTACATGGTACATTATGGGATAGTATCCCAGCTCTCTGCGTCGGGAACACCCCAGCAGAACGGAGTAGCTGAGAGAAGGAACAGGACATTGATGGAAATTGTCCGAAGCATGATGTCTCATGCTACTCTTCTAGTGTTCTTTTGGGGATATGCCCTGGAGATAACGGCATATATTCTAAACTTGATGCCTTCCAAGTCAGTACCTAGAACTCCCTATGAGATGTGGACTGGGCGTAAGACAAGTCTGAAGCATCTCAGGATTTGGGATTGTCCAACTTATGTACTGGTCAAGGGAGACAAGTTGGAACCAAGATCAGAATTATGCTATTTTGTTGGGTATCCAAAAGGGACAAAAGGAGGTTACTTTTATCATCCTAAGGAGTAGAAGGTACTAGTCAGTACCAATGCTAGATACTTGGAAGATGATCAAAGTACTTCCACTAAAGTTCAATAAGATTGGAACTTGAGGAGAAGTTATCTACGAAATCAACTTCTTCTGACCCGATTGTGGAACAAGAAGAGGCACAGCCTCAAGAGCCTGCACAAATGGAGCCTCGTCGTAGTGGGAGAGTGTCTAGGGTTCCGGATAGATGGACTGGAGAAGCCTTTGAGTTGGTCTCCGACCATCAGGAATAAGACCCCACTAGATACGAGGAGGCTATTGCTGATGCTGATGCAAATCTATGGCATGAAGCAATGAAAGCCGATATTGAGTCTATGTACTTCAATCAGGTTTGGGATCTTTTAGCTTCACCTGAAGGGATAAAACCCATTGTGTGTACAAGAGAAAGAGGGGAGCAGATGGGAAGGTGGAAACCTTCAAAGCTAGGCTTGTGGCGAAAGAGTATACTCAGAAATAGGGAATCGACTATGAGAAAACCTTTTCCCCTGTAACCATACTTAAATCCTTCCGCATCTTCCTTGCCATCGCATGTCACTATGACTACAACATATGGCAAATGGATGTCAAGACGGCATTCTTAAATGGCCATCTTAACGAAGACATCTATATGTCCCAATTGGAAGGCTTCATTGCTGAAGGCCAGGAACATATGGTTTGCAAGCTTAAGAAGTTCATTTATGGACTTAAGCAGGCATCGAGAGTATGGAATATTCGTTTTGATGAGACTGTAAAGTCTTATGGTTTTATTCAAAACGAAGATAAACCATGTGTGTACAGGGAACTTGAAGGCATTAATGTGGTTTTTCATATCTTGTATGTGGATGACATTCTCCTCATTGGAAATGATGTAGGGACATTGTCGTCTACAAATGTTTGACTATCTAGTCAATTCAGTATGAAGGACTTGGGAGAAGCCAGCTACATTCTCGGGATTAGGCTTCTTAGAAATAGGAAGCAAAGAATGTTAGGATTATCCCAAATAACATACATTGATAAGATGTTGGCCAAGTACAGCATGAACTCATGCAAGGGAGCTCTAATCCCTTGCAGACATAGGTTGTCATTTTTTTTGAGGGACTGTCCTAAGTCTCAAGAAGAAAAGGACAGAATGAGTAGGATTCCCTATGCTTCGGTTATAGGAAGTTTCATGTACGTCATGCTGTGTACTAGGCCAGATATCTGCTTTGCCGTGGGCTTAGTTAACAGGTATCAGTCAAACCCTGGGGAGGTTCATTGGCAAACTGTAAAGCATATTTTCAAGCACCTCAAGGGAACGAAAAACTATATGCTGGTTTACAGGACTGATGATTTGGTTCCTACAGGATATACAGACTTAGACTTCCAGGCGGATAAGGATGAGAGGAAATCCACTAGTGAATATGTCTTCACCTTATCTGGAGGAGCAATTTCATGGAGGAGTATCAAGCAATCTTGTATTGCTGACTCAACCATGGAAGCTGAGTATGTGGCAGCTTCGGATGAGTCCAAGGAAGCAGTCTGGCTCCGGAAGTTCTTTTCAGAACTTGGAGTCGTACCACATATGGATAGACCGATTGTGATGTATTGAGACAACACTGGAGTAGTATCGCAATCTAAGGAACCTCGGAACCATAAGAAGGGGAAACACATCGAGAAGAAGTACCACCTGATATGAGATTTCATCCGGAGACGAGAAGTCGTGGTGGAACATATTGCCTAAAAAAAAAATCTAGCAGATCCATTCACCAAGCTTTTGGCAGAGATAGTCTTCAAGAGACACTTAGACGCCATAGGGGTGGGCACCTGTGGACTTACCTAGTCTTAGAGTGCAAGTAGGAGATTGTTGGATTGTATGCCCTCTTAGACTAGGTTTCTGATGTGAAATCGAATATTTTAATAAAAAAATTTATTTTCAAAATTTTTTTTTGTGAATTTACTTTTTATTTGTGCACAATTTCATTAGAAACAGACTCATTGTGTTTAAATAAGTTATCCATATGAATGGTGGCCTTTCACAGTGAGGTATGGATCATGGGTTATTTAACACATAAACATTTGTCCTTAACCTATTGATGAGAATGAGAATCTCATCATATTTAGGTTATTATGTTATGAATTCCAATGGGAAATGGCTTACCTTTAGCCAGTGAGTAGTCCATTCACTTTATGACATAAGCGTATTTTGAATACGTAGGACAAGACCTGTAGTAGTGGTTTCTAAAAGTACTATATGATAGAAACCTAGACTACTATCGCTACAACGTGGACTAATACTCTACGACTTGAGTATGAGTTGGTGGTCTAACGAAGCTTGAAGCATATGCTTTGATATGCTATAGTTGAGGTTCTATGGTAGAACTAATATACTTGTGTATTGAGTATATGTGACTAGTTAGTTAAGACAGACTTGTACAAGATAGTTTCTATACTATATCGCTCCTTGTGGCTGTCCGAATAGTCTAAAATGTCCAAGACCCTGTGAAACATGACTCGAATGTTTGCTTTAGGGTAACTCCCTTAGAAAGCGGAAACACTCCAGGAAGTCATGGATCATTGGACTAGAAGCCTAAGGATAATAGATGTCATTTAGAGGGGTGTTAGTACATTTCTTCCTCTCTAAATGTACGGCGATGTGTAGAGGGGTATTTTAGTCATTTCACCTATAGGTCAAAGACTTTGCTAATGCAGCATTGTCCTTGGGGTCAATATTTCCTTATGGTGATATTAGAAAATATTTAAAATGCAAAATACAACTATTTATATAGCAGGGGTATTTTGGTCATTTTAGCAGCTAAGGCGATGTATCTTTTTGGTTCTCGGAATAGCCTGTAAGTCCTAATTAATTTTAGGTTGAGGAATTGGTCTCAATTCAAGAGGATTTTATTTTATTTTATTTTATTCAGGATGTCTAATTTATTATTATACTGGAGTAAAATAAATAAATAGAATAAAATAAAAAATAGGAGTTGAGAGAAATTAATTATCTGATTTAATTGGTTAATTAATTATTCAGGGCCTAGGTCCAGTTTGAATAATTAGAAAATTAACCTGGGCTTAAACTAAGGGGAAATAATTAATGCTTAATTATTTATTGGGTTATTTATATAAGCCCAAGAAATAAATAATTAAAGATTAATTATTTTAGTTCTTTTGAGCTCATTAATTATTTATTAGGTTATTTATATAAGCTCAAAAAATAAATAATTAATGTTTATTATTTTGGGCCTTTTGGGTCCAAGAAAAATAATAAATATTATTTCGACCCGATAGCTTGGACTGTAGGGTTTTTTTCAGATACGGTTCAGATAAGTTTAGGGTTAAGCCAAACTTATTCTCTGGATAACATCCGGGTGTTTGAAATATGATATCCCGAAGGATATGTTTATCAGATAATTGGAGATCTAGTTTTTGGTTAACAATAAACAAGACTTTTGTATAGGGAAAACCCTATTATTTTCCCTAGCTTTTCTCTCTAGCACACAAAAAAACTCTCTCTCACGTTTCTGTTCACGCAGCTCTCTCTCTCGTGAGTTTGCTTCCTCTTGTTCTTGGTTCTTTGCTAATCAATAGCGAGAGAACCAAGGAGATTAGAGACCACTCTTTTTCACTCTAGTGTTTACCAACAAGAAGTTGGGCAGTGGCATATTCTGAGAGTTGAAAAGCTTGGCGTTCATGCAAACAAGGCGAAGTAGGAGGTTAGTGGGATTTCAACCGGAAGCTTCTTCAAGTGGGCAAGGCGAAGCTATTCCTGTTGTTCAATCCACTCCTACTCAACCTAGTAGGTTTAAAGCACGCAAATGTATGATCTTAACGCTTCCATGCGGTCATTAAGGCTTGTGTTTTTTTTTTCTCTATTTTTTTTCCCGTGAAGCATGCTCCCCTGTTTTTCTTCCAGAAACCTGTACATATGTATGTGTGCGTGTATATATATATATATATTGAAGGCACGGAAAGCGGAAAAACACAGGGCACGCAACGAAAGCGAATATAAAAAAATTGAAAAAACAAGAATAGGGATTCCAGAGTAGGGCCGGCACCGGCTTCGGCAGCCCTAGCCGGCGCCGGTTGCGCCTTATCCCAATCCCGAGGTTTTAAAATTTTTGGTTCCCAAAGGTGGCTGGACCAGAACGTGTGCAACTGGGGTAGGTGTGCTGGTGGAAGCCTCTGATGCGATTTCTGCAAGCTGAACAACTAACAAGCTATGGAATTTTCTGGAGAGAGAGAGATGCTTGGCCTTTTCCACAAAGAAGAAGCCACCTCAGAGATTGTGTTCTGTAACAATGACGTTGTTTCCAATCCTCCTGTTTAACCTAAATAAAACCCTAGGTTAAATTGGATTGAGCCATTGGAATCTTAGTTTAACATTTTGGACTTAATTAATTATTTTAGTTAAAACCAACTTAATGGCCCAACAAATAATCAAATTTTCTAACCCAAATAAATCAGTCCAATTAAATAAGCCTAAATCAGTTTAGTCCCAAGTTAATCCTTAATTATTCAAACTGGGCCAAAACCCTGAATAATTAATTAGCCCACTAAATTAATTTAATTAATTCTCTCTCCATGGACCTTTATTTTATTCTAATCCAATAATTAAATCAGGTTATTTAAATAAAATAAAATAAATTTAATTTAATTTAATTCCTTAGCCCGTATTTAATTAGGACTCACGATCTGTACTGGGGACCAAAAGATACACTGCCTTGGTTACTAAAATGATCAAAATACACTTGCCATATAAACAGTTGTATTTTACATTTTAAATATTTCTTAATATCACCATAAGAAAATATTAACCCCAAGCTGCGTTAGCAAAGTCTCCGACCTACAAGTGTAATAACTAAAATACCCCTCTATACATCGCCGTACATTCAGAGAAGAAGAAGTGTACTAACACATTTCTAAATGACATCTACCATCTTTAGGCCTCTAGTCCAATAATCTACGACTTCCTAGATTATTTCTGCTTTCCAAGGGAGCTACCCTAAAGCAAATATCCAAGTCATGTTTCCTAAGGCCTTAGATATTTAGATCATTCAGACAACCACAAGGGGAGATATAGTATAGAAACTATCTTGTACAAGTCTGTTTAACTAACTAGTCACACATATCCAACATACAAGTATATTGGCCCTACGATAGAACCTCAACTATAGCATATCAAAGTATATGCTTCCAACTTCATCAGACCACTAACTCATACTCAAGTTGTAGAGTACTAGTTCACGTTGTAGCGGTAGTAGTCTAGATTTCTATCATATGGTACTTTTAGAAATCACTACTATAGGTCCTATTCTACGTATTCGAAATACGCTTATGTCATGAAGTGAGTGGACTACTCACTAGCTAAAGGTAAGTCATTCCCCATTTAAAATTTACAACATAATAACATAAGTATGATGAGATTTCCATTTTCATCAATCGGTTAAGAACGAATGTTTATGTGTTAAGTAACTCGTGATCCATACCTTACTATGAAAGACCTCCATTCACATGGACCACTTACTTAAACACAATGGGTCTTTTCCAAACGTAATTATGAAAAAATAAAATTGTAAATTCGCAAACAATTTCTAAAAATAAATTCTTTTATTAAAACATTTGATTTTTACATAAAAAACCTAGTCTAAGAGGGTATACATCCCAACAATCTCCCACTTGCACTTTAAGACTAAGTAAGTCTGTAGGTGCCCACCCCTATGGCGTCTAAGTGTCTCTTGAAGACTCTCTCAGTCAAAAGCTTGGTGAATGGATCTGCTAGATTATTTTCGGAGGTAATATGTTCCACCATGACTTCCCGTCTCTGGATGAAATCCTGGATCAGGTGGTACTTCCTCTCGATATGCTTCCCCTTCTTGTGGTTCCGAGGTTCTTTGGTTTGCGATACTACTCCAGTGTTGTCGCAATACATCACAATCGGCCTGTCTATGTGTGGTACGACTCCAAGTTCTGAAAGGAACTTCCGGAGCCATACTACTTCCTTGTATGCCTCCGAAGTTACCACATACTCAACTTCCATAGTTGAGTTAGCAATGTAAGATTACTTGATACTTCTCCATGAAATAGCTCCTCCAGACTAGGTGAAGATATATCCACTAGTGGATTTTCTCTTATCCTTATCCACCTAAAAATCTGAGTCTGTGTATCCTGTAGGAACCAAGTCATCAGCCCTATAAACCAGCATATAATCTCTCGTCCTCTTGAGGTACTTGAGTATATACTTTACAGCTTGCCAATGAACCTCCCCAAGATTTAACTGATATCTGCTAACCAAGCCTACGGCAAAGCAGATATCTAGCCTAGTACACAGTATGGTGTACATGAGACTTCCCACAGCGAAGCGTAGGAAATCCTACTCATCCTGTCCTTTTCTTCTTGAGACTTAGGACAGTCCCTTGAAGAAAATGACAACCTATGTCTGCAAGGAATTAGAGTTCCCCTGTATTAGTCCATACTATACCTGGCTAGCATCTTGTCAATGTATGCCGCTTGGGATAATCCTAACATTCTCTACTTCCTATTTCTAAGAAGTCTAATCTCGAGAATATAGCTAGCTTCTCCAAATCCTTCATACTGAATTGACTAGACAGCCAAATCTTTGTAGATGACAATGACCCTACATCATTTCCAATGAGTAGAATGTCATTCACATACAAGACAAGAAAAACCATATTAATGCCTTTAAGTTTCCTGTACACACATGGTTCATCCTCGTTTTGAACAAAATCATAAAACTTTACCGTCTCATCAAAACGAATGTTCCATACCCTTGATGCCTGCTTAAATTCATAAATAGACTTCTTAAACTTGTAAGCTATATGCTTTTGGCCTTTAGCAATTAAGCCTTCCGGTTGGGACATATAGATGTCTTCACTAAGATGGCCATTTAAAAATGCCGTCTTGACATCCATTTGCCATATCTCGTAGTCATAATAACATGTGATGGCAAGGAGGATACGGATGGATTTAAGCATGGCTATCGGGGAAAAGGTTTCCTCATAGTCGATTCCCTCTTTCTGAGTGTACCCTTTCGCCACAAGCCTAGTTTTAAAGGTTTTCACCTTCCCATCTACTCCCCTCTTTCTCTTGTATACCCACTTACACCCTATGGGTTTTATCACTTCAGGTGAAACTACAAGATCCCAAACTTGATTGAGATACATAGACTCAATCTCGGTTTTCATTACTTCATGCCATAGATTTGCATCGATATCAGCAATTGCCTCCTCGTATCTAGTGGGGTCTTATTCCTGATGGTCAGAGACTAGCTCGAAAGTTTCTCCAGTCCACCTTTCTGGAACTCTAAACACTCTCCCACTACGACGAGGCTCTATTTGTACAGCTTCTTGTTCCACAATCGGGTCAAAAGAAGTTGCTTTCGAAGATAACTTCTTCTCCAGTTCCACCCTAGTTAAACATTTTGTGGAAATACTTTGATAATCCTCTAAGTATCTAGCATTGGTACTAACCAGTACCTTCTGCTCCTTAGGATGATAAAAGTAACCACCCTTTGTCCCTTTTGGATATCCAACAAAATAGCATAATTCTAATCTTAGTTCCAACTTGTCTCCCTTGACCAGTACATAAGTTGGACAACCCCATATCTGAAGATGATTTAGACTTGACTTACGCCCAGTCCACATTGAAGGATTAACATATACAGAGCATGCTTCACGGGACAGTAAAAATGGAAGAACAAACAATATTAACAGAGTATGGCAGCATCATGGTGGCATGAAAACATACGTCTTGGAGCCATAAAACTTAAAGAATGTTGAATAATTGCTTGAAGCACAGAAACAGCTTTCTTCTTCATCCATCCAGTGCCTTGCATCCTTTCTTCCTTCTCCTCCGGTGAGAATGAACACTCCGATGCATGCTTGGCTTTCTAGTTCACGGAATATCACCACTCCCTAATCCAGTTGGTGAGCACAGAATGGGGTAGAAGGAAAAATGATCTCTCAATTTTACACTACACTGACCATCCATTTTCCAAGCATGGCTTCTTCAGTTAAAACAAAATCCAGTGAAGAAGTCCCAGAGCCAGAAAACCAAACAAGCACACGAGAGGGAGAAACAGAGACCTTTCATTTTTTTTCCTTTTTCTTTTATTTTATTTTTCCACACAGAAAGCCACGAGACATGAAACCAAAAATAATTATTTTGATAAAAATAATATTCTCGGGATTTAATACCTGAATATTGTTAACAAAATAAATTTTGGCTTCACCTTAAACTCTTCAAAACTGTGTCCGAAAAAATCCTATGGTTCAGGCTATTGGGCCAAAATAATATTTATCATTTTCCTTGAACCCGAAAAGCCCAAAATAATAAACATTAATTATTTTCCTTGGGATTAAATAAATAACCCAATAAATAATTAATGAACCTAAATGAACAAAAAATAATTAAACTTTAATTATTTATTTCTTAGAATTTAATTAAATAAATAATCCAATAAATAATTAAGTATTTGTTATGAATTATTGGAATCTCCATTAATTAGTGGAGGCTCCACTAATTATGGATTTATGTGAATTATTATAGAAGATTTTTATGGATGTCCACCATTTAGTGGAGACACCACTAATTGAGATTAGTGGAAGATGATGTATGGAATGATGTATTCCACTAATTAGAGCTCTATAAATAGAGCTATTCTCTAAGCTTGTAATACACCATTATTTTTGTGAAAGAAAGTTTAGTGAAAGAAAGATTAGAGAAAGAATTGTGAGAGAAAGAAAGAAAGAGAGAAGTTTGAAAAGAAATTCTTGTGCAAAATAGTTATAGTTTTATTAGTGTGTAGTGTGAAGATTTTATTCTAACACTACCCTAATTTTATAACACGTTATCAGTACGAGTCTCTACCGGTACAAAAGCCAGAAGGCTAAGCACGAGTTTCTGCCGTTACCAAAACCAGAAGACAGGTACGCATTTATTGATCTCTATAGCTAATCTCGCTAAACTTGAATTTCTAGCCCTTGATATTTCTGGAAAAAATTATATGTCATGGGTTCTCGATGCAGAAATGCATCTAAATGCTGAAGGCCTTAGTGAAACTATTCAAGCAAATAATAGTGCATCTGCACAACACAAGGCTAAAGCTTTGATTTTTATTCGTCGTCATCTCGATGAAAATTTGAAAATGGAATATCTTACCGAAAAAGATCCATATGTCCTGTGGGTAAATTTAAAAGAAAGATTTGACCACCTGAAGATGGTCGTACTACCCACTGCACGGTATGAATGGTTGCACCTGAGGTTGCAAGATTTTAAAACCGTGAATGAATATAGCTCCGCAATGTATAAAATTACATCTCAATTAAAATTATGCGGAGAAAAAGTGACTGATGAAGATATGTTGGAGGAGAAGACATTCTCCACCTTTCATGCCTCGAATATTGTCCTGCAATAACAATATCGAAAAAAGAGGTATACAAAATTTACAGATTTAATTACTGCCCTCCTCATTGTAGAGAAGAATAATGAGTTATTATTGAGAAATCATGAAGCTAGAGCAACTGGCTCAACAACACTCCTAGAAGTGAATGCTGTTGGCTCCAGCAGAAGCCATCGTTATAGTCGTGGCCGTAGTCGTGGTTATGGTCGTAGACACGCTCGATATTTCCCTTATCACAATCATAATCAAACTGTGAGAAATATTGGCCACCTGAAGTGGAACAGAAAATATCATAAGGGAAAAGAAAAAGAAATTAAAGAAAAGCATGATGATATATGTTATAGATGTAGCATGAAAGGTCATTGGTCACGAAACTGTCGTACGACTAAGCATTTAGTTGAATTATATCAAGCTTCATTGAAAAATAAAAATGTGGAAGCAAATTTTTTTCAACATCCAATAAATGATGCTGATGATGATGATATTGATCTTGAAGATCTTAATATCAATATTATCCATATAGATGTATCGGATTTTTTTAAACACCCAGACGGTAGGATAGACCATTTAATTGGTGATGGCAGTGTCCAGAAGAACTAAAGCCTCACCCTGATATTTTTGTATTTTCATTTTCATTCTATTCTAATAATATTTACAATTGCATATATATATTTGTGATCAGATGGCTGTTGTTAATGATGATGTATGCATTATTGATAGTGGAACTACACACACTATACTAAAAAATGAGAAATATTTTTCTGATCTCAAAATGGGAGAAATAAATATTTATACGGTAAACGGTAGTGCAAATGTGATTGAGGGCTCCGGAAGAGCTAATATATTGTTGCCTAAAGGAACAACAATTATTATTGATAAGGCACTATTTTTCTCAAAATTCAGAAGAAATTTATTGAGTTTTAAAGATATCCGCAGAAATGGGTATCATGTTGAAACAAATGAGGAAAATGGGATTGAGCATCTTTATATTACTCAAATGCATTTGGGTAAGAAATCTGTATTAGAAAAACTGCCGTCTTTTTCTACTGGCCTATATTTTGTAAAAATACATACAATTGAAATTCATCATCTAGTAAACCAGAAGTTTACTGATCCTATTACTTTTAGCATTTGGCATGACCGGTTGGGTCATCCGGGATCTACCATGATGAAAAGAATCATTGAGAATACACATGGTCATCCTTTAAAAAATAAAAGGATATTAACATCAGAAAAATTCGCATGTACTGCATGTTCCCTAGGAAAATTAATTGTTAAACCATCACCAGTAAAAGTAGGAGCTAAAAGTCCTACATTTCTCGAACGGATTCACGGAGATATTTGTGGACCTATTGATCCACCATGTGGACCGTTCAAATATTTTATGGTTTTAATTGATGCATCATCCCGATGGTCACATGTATGTTTATTATCTACTCGCAACCTGGCGTTTGCGACATTACTTGCTCAAATAATTAAATTACGAGCACAATTTCCTGACCATCACATTAAAAATATCCGTTTGGATAATGCTGGTGAATTTTCATCACATGCTTTTGATGCATATTGCATGTCAATTGGAATTAATGTTGAACATCCTGTAGCTCATGTTCACACACAAAATGGTCTTGCTGAATCTTTGATTAAACGATTACAATTAATTGCTAGACCATTATTAATGAAAACAAATCTCCCAACATCTGCCTGGGGACATGGTATTTTACATGCTGCAACACTTGTACGCATAAGACCAGCTAGTTATCATAAATTTTCTCATTTGCAATTGGCTTTTGGGTCAGAACCAAATATTGCTCATTTAAGAATTTTTGGGTGTGCTGTATATGTTCCAATTGCACCAAACCAACGTACAAAGATGAGTCCTCAAATAAGAAAGGGGATATACGTTGGATATGATTTTCCCTCTATTATCAGGTATGTTGAACCCCTAACAGGAGATGTATTCACAGCAAGATTTTATGATTGTCATTTTGATGAATCATTATTCCTAAATTAGGGGGAGAACCAAAACAGCATAAAAAGGATCTTGCTTGGACAACATCATTAAATTATCTTGATCCGCGCACAAGCGCATATGAACTTGAAGTTCAAAAGATAATTCATTTGCAAAGCATTGCAAATCAAATGCCAAACGCTTTTGTTGACTCCAGAAGAGTGACAAAATTGCATATTCCAGCTATAAATGCTCCTATTCGAATTGAAGTTCCAGCAGAACAAAATATTATACCTATAGCTGCTAAGTCAAAAACACGCCAGAAGCGTGGCCGACCTCTTGGTTCTAAAGCTAAAAATCCTCGAAAGAAAAGAGGATTAAATGATGCAGAAGATCACATTGAAGAAAAAAATGATAAAGACCAAGAGAAGACTGATGACAAAGAACCAGAAGTTGATGAAAGTAACACTGAAATTTCTATCAATTATACCACTTCCGGTAGAAGTTGGAATCGGATAGAAACTGTTATTAATAATATATTTGCATACAATATATCTCTTGATGTTACACAGGATAATGATGATCCTGAACCAATATCAATTGATGAATGTCGGAATAGAAAAGATTGGCTGCAATGGAAAAATGCGATTCAATCGGAGTTAAATGCACTGACAAAACGTGAAGTCTTCGGACCTGCAGTCTGAACACCAGAAGGTGTAAAACCTATTGGCTACAAATGGATATTTGTGCGAAAGCGCAATGAAAAGAGTGAAATCGTTCGATATAAAGCGCGATTAGTAGCCCAAGGTTTTTACAAAGACCAGGTATTGATTATGATGAAACTTATTCTCCTGTTGTTGATGCTATTACACTCCGATATCTTATCAGTTTGGCAGTACATGCAAAGATAGATATGCGCCTATTAGATGTTGTCACTCGCTTACTTGTATGGAAATTTAGAAAATGATGTTTACATGAAAATCCTCGAAGGATTTCATATGCTCGAAGCATATAAACATTATCCTCGTGAAAATTACTCCATCAAGTTGCGAAATCATTATATGGCCTGAAGCAATGCAGGCGCATGTGGTTCACACGTCTTAGTGAATATTTATTGAAAACGGGATTTAAAAATGACCAAGTATGTCCATGTGTTTTTATTAAGAAATCTGGTTCTAAATTTGTGATATTAGCTATATATGTTGATGATATTAATCTTATTGGAACTCTTGAAGAGCTCCAAGAAACAATTGATTATTTAAAAAGAGAATTCGAAATCAAGGATTTTGGTAAAACCAAATTTTGCCTTGGTTTACAAATTGAACATCTGGAGAGTGGAACATTTATTCATCAATCAACATATACGACGAAAAGTGCTAAAAAGATTTTACATGGACAAAGCACATCTATTGAGTATTCCAATGATTATCCGATCATTAAATGTGGATAAAGATCATTTCCGACCTCAAGAAAATGATGAAGAACTCCTTGGTCCTGAAGTACCATATCTCAGTGCAATTGGTGCATTGATGTATCTTGCTAATAATACACGACCTGATATTGCTTTTGCTGTCAATTTATTAGTAAGATTTAGTTCTTCACCAACACGACGACATTGGAATGGAATTAAACAAGTCCTTCGATATCTCCAAGGTACAATTGATCTCGGATTATTTTATTCAAATAAAACCAGCCCAACATTGATTGGTTATGCAGATGCTAGTTATTTATCTGATCCACATAAAGCACGTTCTCAAACGAGCTATCTATTTACATGTGGAAATACTGCTATATCATGACGTTCTACGAAACAATCTATAGCAGCTACTTCTTCAAATCATGCTGAAATTATAGCCATTCATGAAGCAAGTCGAGAATGTGTATGGCTAAGATCCATGATTCATTATATCCGAAAAAGTTGTGTATTATCATCAATCAAAGATATTCCAACTCCTATTTATGAAGATAATGCAGCTTGCATAGCTCAATTACGAGGAGGATATATTAAAGGAAATCGGATAAAACATATTTCACCAAAATTCTTCTTTACTCATGAACTCCAGAAGAAAGGTGAAATTGATATGCTACAAATTCGGTCATGTGACAACCTCGCAGATATTTTCACGAAGATTTTACCGACTGCAACATTTGAAAAGTTGAGATATAAAATCGGTATGCGTCGGTTTAAAGATTTAAATGAATCATCTCATCAGGGGGAGTAATAAATAGACATATAGAATAGTGTACTATTTTTCCTTTACTAGATTTTTTTTCCCACTGGGTTTTTATCTAGTAAGGTTTTAACGAGGCATAATCTTTATGTAATGGATGGACATCTAAGGGGGAGTGTTATGAATTATTGGAAGAGCTCCAAGAAACAATTGATTATTTAAAAAAAGAATTCGAAATCAAGGATTTTGGTAAAACCAAATTTTGCCTTGGTTTACAAATTGAACATCTGGAGAGTGGAACATTTATTCATCAATCAACATATACAGCAAAAGTGCTAAAAAGATTTTACATGGACAAAGCACATCTATTGAGTATTCCAATGATTATCCGATCATTAAATGTGGATAAAGATCCTTTCCGACCTCAAGAAAATGATGAAGAACTCCTTGGTCCTGAAGTACCATATCTCAGTGCAATTGGTGCATTGATGTATCTTGCTAATAATACACGACTTGATATTGCTTTTGCTGTCAATTTATTAGTAAGATTTAGTTCTTCACCAACACGACGACATTGGAATGGAATTAAACAAGTCCTTCGATATCTCCAAGGTACAATTGATCTCGGATTATTTTATTCAAATAAAACCAGCCCAACATTGATTGGTTATGCAGATGCTAGTTATTTATCTGATCCACATAAAGCACGTTCTCAAACGGGCTATCTATTTACATGTGGAAATACTGCTATATCATGACGTTCTACGAAACAATCTATAGCAGCTACTTCTTCAAATCATGCTGAAATTATAGCCATTCATGAAGCAAGTCGAGAATGTGTATGGCTAAGATCCATGATTCATTATATCCGAGAAAGTTGTGGATTATCATCAATCAAAGATATTCCAACTCCTCTTTATGAAGATAATGCAGCTTGCATAGCTCAATTACGAGGAGGATATATTAAAGGAGATCGGATAAAACATATTTCACCAAAATTCTTCTTTACTCATGAACTCCAGAAGAAAGGTGAAATTGATATGCTACAAATTCGGTCATGTGACAACCTCGCAGATATTTTCACGAAGATTTTACCGACTGCAACATTTGAAAAGTTGAGATATAAAATCGGTATGCGTCGGTTTAAAGATTTAAAGGAATCATCCCATCAGGGGGAGTAATAAATAGACATATAGAATAGTGTACTATTTTTCCTTACTAGATTTTTTTTCCCACTGGGTTTTTATCTAGTAAGGTTTTAACGAGGCATAATCTTTATGTAATGGATGGACATCTAAGGGGGAGTGTTATGAATTATTGGAATCTCCATTAATTAGTGGAGGCTCCACTAATTATGAATTTATGTGAATTATTATAGAAGATTTTATGGATGTCCACCATTTAGTGGAGACACCACTAATTGAGATTAGTGGAAGATGATGTATGCAATGATGTATTCCACTAATTAGAGCTCTATAAATAGAGCTATTCTCTAAGCTTGTAATACACCATTATTTTTGTGAAAGAAAGTTTAGTGAAAGAAAGATTAGAGAAAGAATTGTGAGAGAAAGAAAGAGAGAAGTTTGAAAAGAAATTCTTGTGCAAAATAGTTAGAGTTTTATTAGTGTGTAGTGTGAAAATTTTATTCTAACACTACCCTAATTTTATAACAGTATTAATTATTTTTCTCTAATTTAAGTCCTGGTTATTTTTCTAATTATTCAAACTGGTCCCAGGTCCTGAATAATTAATTAACCAATTAAATCAGATAATAAATTTCTCTCCATTTATTTTATTCCAGTCTAATAATAAATTAGACTTTCCGAATAAAATAAAACTCTCTCAACTGAGATCAATTTCTCAACCCAAAAATTAATTAGGACTTACGGACTATTCCGAGGACCAAAAAGACACATCGCTTTGACTACTAAAATGATCAAAATACCCATACTATATAAATAGATGTATTTTGCATTTTAAATATTTTCTAATATCACCATAAGGAAATATTGACCCCAAGGACAATGCTGCATTAGCAAAGTCTTCGACCTACAGGTGAAATGACTAAAATACCCCTCTACACATCGCCGTACATTTAGAGAGGAATAAGTGTACTAACACCTTTCTAAAAGGCATCTACCATTCTTAGGCTTCTAGTCCAATGACCTACGACTTCCTGGAGTGTTTCCGCTTTCCAAGGGAGCTACCCTAAAGCAAACATCCAAGTCACGTTTCCCAGGGCCCTGGATATTTATATCATCCGGACAACCACAAGGGGCGATATAGTATAGAAACTATCTTGTACAAGTCTGTCTTAACTAACTAGTCACACATACCCAACATGCGAGTATATTGACCCTCTGATAGAACCTCAACTATAGCATATCAAAGCATATGCTTCCAATTTCGCCAGACCACCAACTCATACTCAAGTCATA
Organism: Voacanga thouarsii; assembly: GCA_026120185.1. NCBI lineage: Eukaryota > Viridiplantae > Streptophyta > Magnoliopsida > Gentianales > Apocynaceae > Voacanga > Voacanga thouarsii. The sequence continues at coordinate 2,554,135 of JANUWF010002273.1, forward strand.
GAGTTCTAGTCCACGCTGTAGCGGTAGTAGTCTAGGTTTCTACCATATAGTACTTTTTAGAAACCACTACTACAGGTCCTGTTCTACGTATTCGAAATACGCCTATGTTATGAAGTGAGTGGACTACTCACTGGCTAAAGGTAAGTCATCCCCTATTTAGAATTCATAACATAATAACCTAAACATGATGAGATTCCCATTCTCATCAATCGGTTAAGAACAACTGTTTATGTGTTTAAATAGCCCATGATCCATACCTTACTATGAAAGACCTACATTCACATGGATCACTTATTTAAACACAATGGGTTTGTTCCAAACAAAATTGTACACAAATAAAGAAAATAAATTCACAAACGATTTCTGAAAATAAAGTCTTTTATTAACATATTCGATATTTTCATCAGAAAACTAGTCTAATAAAGCATATTCCCAACACACATCTCATAAGGAGTTCTAGGTACTGACTTGGAAAGCACTAAGTTCAGAATATATGATGTTGTTTCCAGGGCATATCCCCAAAAAGACATTGGAAGAGTAGCATAGGACATCATGCTTCGGACCATTTCCATCAATACCCTGTTCCTTCTCTCAGCTACTCCGTTCTGCTGGGGTATCTCCGGCGCAGAGAGTTGGGATACTATCCCATGATATACCATATAGTCTTTGAATTCACCAAGGAGGTACTTTTCACCACGGTCCGATCATAATGTCTTGATCAATTTACCTGTCCGATGCTCCACTTCAGCCTTAAACTCTTTGAACTTGTCAAAAGAGTCAGACTTGCGTCTCATCAGGTAAATGTAACCAAACCTTGTACAATCATCCATGAAAGTGATGAAATACTCAAAACCTCATCTAACTGGTGTAGACAGGGGACCACACACATTAGTGTGAACGAAACTCAATAACTCCTTGGCTCTATCCGCCTTAGGGGCAAATGATCTTTTGGTAATCTTTCCCATTAAGTAGGACTCACACTGAGGCCAATTTTTCAATCTCAATGAGCCTAAGGGCCCATCATGGATCAACCTCTGAATCCTAATTGAGATATGCCCCAACCTTAGATGCCAAAGATAAGAGTCATTGACATTGGTCTTTCTCTTCCTTGTTAAAGGTTCAGATCGAGCGTTATTTAATTAATTGTTAATAGGGTTTAAGAAAAATAAATTTTTATACGTGTGCCCAATACATAAAATTTCTCCATCTTTACTGATAGAAATACCAGAATGGAAAGATACAGAATATCATTGACTTATTAGTTTCGCAACCGAAATCAAATTTTGTCTAAATCCAGGTACATATAAAATATCTTTCAAAACCACTATTCTATTACAATCAAATACAAGATCCAACTCTCCCACTGTAAGGGTCCAAACTTATGCTCTATTTTCCACACGTAGTCTATGTTCGCTCTTCTAGAGTCTTCTAATCTTTCTAAACCCCTGCAAGGAGTTACAGTGTGATCAATGGCTCCTGAATCAACAATCCAAGTGGAAGTTGATCCAACCATTGATATAGATTCTAGATAAAAAAATATTACCTGTGGGGTTTTTCTTGGCTTGAAGATCTGGACACTCCTTTTTCCAGTGTCCCTTCAGTCCACACTTGAAGCACTTGCCTTGGGTTTGTCCTTGGACTGGGTCTTAGGCTGGACCGCTGCGTTCCCCTTCTTCTTCTTGAACTTTCTGGGCTTGGGTCTAGTTCTAGAAGATGAAGCCTTAGTAATCATAGTCTTAGATTGTGGTTTCATGACTTTCTCCGCTATCTGGAGCTCCTTCATCAACTCAGTCAAGCCCATGTTCAACTTGTTCATGTTATAGTTCAACTTGAACTGAGTAAAGGAACTCGGTAGAAATTCAAAAATCATGTCCACTTAACTCTCGGGGTCAATGACAGCCCCTAGGATTTCTGTCTCCTCAAAAGCAGTAATCATCTTGAGCATATGCTCTCTGACTGATGCTCTCTCAGCCATCTTAGTGTTAATGATGGTTTGAAGAGCCTCCTGTTTTGTGGGCCGACTTTTATCTGCAAACATCGTGGCTAATGATTAGATTATGTCATACGCAGTGCTCATCTGCTCATGTTTGGATTGGAGCACATTAGACATGGAGGCTAACATGTAACAACGAGCTATCTCGTCGGCCTTCTTCCATGCCTTCTCAGCCTCACGCTCCTCGGCGGTGGAACCCTCCCCGATAACATGACAGGTTTCATAAAGGACATACTTATACTCTTCCGCTGTGAGTATTATATCCAGGTTCCTTTTTCAGTCCACATAATTTGGTTCTGTTAGCTTATTCTCTCGAAGAATAACAGTCAATGGACTAAAAGAACCTCCTACCATTTCTGAAAAATAGAAAAAAAAAATTCAGTTTGTGAAAACAAAATAAATATGTGCACTTTATCCTTATTATCAAAACTGATAATAATCAATTTGGCTCTTAGGAAAACTGACATAGCTTCTTGGAAAGATTAATAGTTTCCTAAACTAAGTGTATTAACCACCAAAAATTAATTTCCCTTATAGGTAATGATCTAGAAGATAACTTCATCGAGGGGATGGCTGTTTCCTCTAATTTCCTATGGACATACCTCATACTATGACCTCCAACGAGGGGCTGGCTGATCATAGTACATGCCCCGAATTATTAATTACATCCCTCCATTAGATCTAGATCCTTGTGGTATCCCCATCCCATACGGGTTCACTCCCAAGGTGACGCGAGGAGATCCACAATCTCTAATGAGGATCGTGATGGAAGCCGTGGGGCCGTTAGAACCTCTTTCCCACTTAGTCTTTTAAAGCAAGAGTTTTCTGAAAAATATCATTTTGAAAATTTTCATTAAGTTTTCCCTTAACTTAAAAAATAAAATGTCTAAATCCATAAAAATCTCTATGTCAATGCTTATATCTTCTGAGAGTTTTTCCCATGGACTAATTTTATTTAAGTTAAAAACTTAATGATGTAAAAAATTTTCCAATTAAAACTTTCTAGAGACTTCGATCTCAAGTTTATTTAACAAAACAATTTTTTTTTGTGCCAAACTAAAAAAAAAAATGGCTTTCTATTTTAACCTTAAAAAAATATCTAAATCCAATATATTTTCTATGTCAAGAATTAAATCATTTGAGAAAATATCTAAGGATTAATTTTTGTTTAAGCTAAAATAACCATTCAATTTGTAGAAAAAATGTTTTCCTTGTCAAAACATTCCCAAAGACTTTGGTCTTTGAGAAAACGTGCATATAGGTACCAAAAATAAATAGCATGCTAGAAAATAGTAGACATTTTCATGCTCTTCTATTTTTTATACCTAAGTGCCCAGATAATAGAATTAAACACATTAACTAATTAATTAACGGTCTTATTTAATCCTAAAATCCCTTACTAATATTTTCATGCAAAAATATTCCTTGAATATTAACTATTGCAAAATATTAACTTCGTCTGGTATGGACCCCAAAACCCAAAGAAATTGCAAGAAAAATTATAAGGAATTTTTTTTTAAAAAAAAATTTCCTTGGTCCACTGCACCAACCGCACTGGATCAGCCACCCTATCTGAACTGTGGTCCACTGCATCCGCTGCACAGAACTAGGACTTACGGGAAAACAGTGCGGAACGGCCTTCCAAACCCTAGCTGGCGTCGGTTCCAGCACCCCAAGCTAGCGCCGGTTTAGCTCTGCCGGATCTCTTCTGCAGTTTTTTTTTCTGTGAATTTTTCCTGTTTTTCTGCACGCTTTCTGGTTCCATTGGCTCTCCTATTTCAATTTTAACGCAATGAAATCAACCAAAACCAACAACCGCCTATACCCATAAACATTGGGCTTACACAATTTATTAAGAAAAACAGTAAATTACAGATTCTTATACCTCCACCCGCGAGGTTTAACAAAGAATTTATCCATACTATAAACAGCGAAGGATCACGATTTTAATCATACATATGTGTCCAATTTTATTCGTCTAGATGCATACTCCCTATATTTTTAGAAAACCTTCATGCTCTGATACCAATTGAAGGCACGGAAAGCGGGAAAACACAGGGCACGCAGCGGAAGTGAATATAAAAAAAATTGAAAAAACAAGAACAAAGATTCTAGGGCAGGGTCGGCGCAAGCTCTGGCAGCCCTAATCGGCGCTGGTTGCGCCCTGTCCCAATCCCAAGGTTTTAAAATTTTTACCTCTCCTTTTGGTTCTCAAAGGTGGCTGGATCGGAACGTGCGCAACTGGGGTAGGTGTGCTGGTGGAAGCCTTTGGTGCGATTCCTACAAGCCTTCTACTCCGTCTTTGCATGTATATGAACGCCGAATTCTCGGTCTTCCAGTATATGGCTTGTTTAACTACCGTTTGGTGAACAACTAGCAAATTAGGGAATTTTCTGGAGAAAGAGAGGTTGAAAGACACCTGGCCTTTTCCACAGAGAAGAAGCCGTCTCAGAGATTGTGTGTTCTGTAACAACGACGTTATTTCCAATCTTCCTGTTTAACCTAAATAAAACCCTAGGTTAAATTGTATTGGGTTATTAGACTTTTAGTTTAACCTTTTGGGCTTAATTAATTTTTCTAGTTAGAATCAACTTAATGACCCAACAAATAATTAATTTTTTCAGTCTAAATAAACCAGTCCAATTAAATAAGTCTAAATCAGTTTAGTCCCAAGTTAATCCCTAATTATTCAAATTGGGCCAAAGCCCTAAATAATTAATTAGCCCACTAAACTAATTTAATTAATTCTCTCTCCATGGACCTTTATTTTATTCTAGCCCAATAATTAAATCAAGTTACTTAAATAAAATAAATTCTATTTAATTTAATTTAATTCCTTAACCCATATTTAATTAGGACTCATGGTCTATATTGGGGACCAAAAAAAGTGTACTAACACATATCTAAATGACATCTACCATCCTTAGGCCTCTAGTCCAATAATCCACGACTTCCTGGATTGTTTCCGCTTTCTAAGGGAGCTACCCTAAAGCAAACATACAAGTCATGTTTCCCAGGGCCCTGAATATTTTGATCATTTAGACAACCACAATGGGCGATATAGTATAGAAATTATTTTGTACAAATCTGTTTAACTAACTAGTCACACATACCCAACACGCAAGTATATTGGCCCTACAATAGAATCTCAACTATAGCTATCAAAGTATATGCTTCCAGCTTCGTCAAACTATCAACTCATACTCAAGTCATAGAGTACTAGTCCACGTTGTAGCGGTAATAATCTAGATTTCTACCATATAGTACTTTTAGAAACCACCACTAGAGGTCATGTTCTACGTATTCGAAATGTACTTATGTCATGAAGTGAGTGGACTACTCACTAGCTAAAGGTAAGCTATTCCCTATTTAGAATTCACAACATAATAACCTAGACATGATGAGATTCTCATTCTCATCGATCGATTAAGAACGAATGTTTATGTGTTAAGTAACCCGTGATCCATACCTTACTGCAAAAGACCTCCATTCACATGGACCACTTACTTAAACACAATGGGTCTTTTCCAAACGTAATTGTGCACAAATAAAATTGTAAATTCAAAAACAATTTCTGAAAATAAATTCTTTTATTAAAACATTCGATTTTTACATTAGAAACCTAGTTTAAGAGGGCACACACACACACACACACACACACATACACACAGATATGTGTGTGTGTAGTTGGATTAGGAAAAAAAATAGGCATATATATATGTATGTATATATATGTATATATATATGTGTTGTATAATTATGTATTTATATAATTGTTGTATAAATATAAAAATATATATAAATATTTTAATTTTGTATAATTATATAATTATATAATTGTTATATATATATAAAAATAAAAAATATATATATAGACAAATAGTTCAATTGAGAATATATATATATATATATATATATATATATATATATATACACACACACACATAAATATATATGTGTGTGTGTGGTGTGTATGTATACACACACACACACACACACACACACATATTTATGTGTGTGTGTGTGTGTGTGTGTGTGTGTGTATTGAAAACATTAGCGAGGGATTTGCAACGACCTTCTAAATTTTAAAAATAAATTTATTTTTTAAATTTGAAAAAATAAACAGTTGCAAATCGCTTGCTAATTAGCAATGAATTTGCGACGGCTTATTTTTTGAAATTTTAAAAAATAAATTTATTTTTATATTTTCAATGGTCATCGTAAATCTCTCGCAAGTTATCTAAATTTTATAAATTAATTTATTTTTTAAAATTTAAAAAAATGAGCTGTCACAAATCGCTCTCAACTTATCAACGGATTCACGATGGCTTATTTTTTAAAATTTTAAAAAATAAATTTATTTTTATATTTTGGATGGCCGCCACAAATTCTTTGCTAATTAGCAACGGATTTGCGACGGTCTTCTAAATTTTAAAAATAAATTTGTTTTTTAAAATTTGAAAAAATTAGCCGTCACAAATCCCTCGCTAATTAGCTATGGATTCATAGCTGTCGCAATTAGTAACGAATTTGCAACGGCTTATTTTTTTAATTTTAAATGAATAAATTTATTTTTAAATTTTAAATGGCCGTCGCAAAGCCTTTTCTAATTAACAACGGGATTTGTGATGGCCTTCCAAAATTTGAAAATAAATTTATTTTTAAATTTTAAAAAATGAGTTATTGTAAATCCCTCGCTAATTAGCTACGGATTTGAGATGAAAATTAGTTCATCGTAGATCCATCGCTAATCCCTTACAAATTCATCGCTAATTCACAAAAAAAATATATTATATATTTAATATATAGCACAATAAATCACAATAATATCAATAGCTTAACAGTGAAACACGTATTCCCTCACAACAAGGTCGTGGGTTAAAGCCCCTCATCCGACATAATCTCATAATATTCTTGGCGCATCAAGGAGCGGGTTAGGTTAGTCGAGTCAGAGAGCTAATTAATTAATTTTTTAAATAAAAATCTTAGGCTGTTGCAAATCCGTCGCTAAATAAATTAATTTTTAGAAAAAATTTTAACTGTCACAAATCTGTCGTTAAATTAATTAATTTTTTTAAAAATAAAATTTTTGGCCATTGCAAATTCGTCGCTAAGTTAATTAATTATTTTTTAAAAAAAATTAGCCTTCTCAAATCCGTCGCTAAATTAATTAATTTTTTATAAATAAAAAAATTTTTAGTTGTCACAAGTTCGCTGCTAAATTAATTAATTTTTTAAAAATAATTTTTTTTACCATTGCAAATCCGTTGTTAAATTAATTGATTTTTTTTTAAAAATAAAAATTTTTTACCGTCACAAATCCGTTGCTAAATTAATTAATTTTTTTCAAAAGAATAAAAAAATTTTACCGTCGCAAATCTATCGCTACATTAATTATAAATTTAATTATAATGCCATCAATTAAATGACCATCGCAAAATCTATCGCTATTTGTGATGGATTTTCATTCCATCGCAAATTACTACGCCCGTTTTAGCGACGGTCGTAATCCGTCGCTAAACTTGATTAGCGATGAATTTGACAGTGGCTAATTTAATTTTTTTTTCTTGTAGTGTATATTGATATGATATTGGCAAAGGTAGCGTGGACTTATGCGAGGGAGCACTAATCCCTTGTAGATATGGGTTATCTCTTTTTTCAAATGACTTTCCTAATCTCAAGAAGAAAAAAGTGGGATGAATAGGATTCCTTACACTTCGGCTGTGGAAGTCTCATGTATGTCATATTGTGTATTAGGTCAGATATTTACTTTATTATAGGCATAGTTAGTAGATATCAGTCAAACCCCGAGAAGGTTCATTGACAAGCTATAAAGCAAATTCTCAAATACCTCAATGGAACGAGAGATTATATGCTGGTTTACAGGGCTGATGACTTGGTTTCTATAGGATGTATAAACTCATACTTACAGGCAGATAATGATGAGAAAAAATCCATTAGTGGACATGTCTTCATCTTATCTGGAGGAGCTATTTTATAGAGGAGTATTAAGTAATCTTACATTGCTAATTCAACCATAGAAGCTAAGTATGTGGCAGTTTCGGAAGCATCCAAAGAAACAGTTTGGGTTCGGAAGTTCCTCACAGAACTTGGAGTTGCACCGCATATGGACAAGCTAATTGCGTTGTATTACGATAATACAGGCACGGTCTTGCAGTCTAAAGAATCGAGGAACCACAAAAAGGGAAAGCATATAGAGAGCAAGTACTACTTGATTCAAAAATTTATTCAGAGACAAAAAATTGTGATGGAACAAATAGCCTCGGAGAACAATCTAATTGATCAATTCACCAAGGTTTTGACTGAGAGAGTTTTTAGAAGATACTTAGACGCCATAGGGATGGACACTTATAGACTTATATAGTTTTAGAGTGCAAGTGAGAGATTGTTTGAATATATGCCCACGAATACTGTATTTCTAATATAATTTTGATAAAATTAATAAAATTTTTATTCTCACAAATTGTTTGTGTCTTCTCATTTCAATTTATGCATGATTTCACTGGAAAAAACCTATTGTGTGTAAGTAAGTGATCCATTTGAATGGTGGTCTTTCACAATAAGGTATGGATTACGGGTTGTTTAACATATAAACTGTTATTCTTAACCAAATGATGAAAATGAGAATCTCATCATGATAAGGTTATTATATTGTGAATTCTAAGTAGGAAATGACTTATCTTTAGCCAGTGAGTTATTCTCTCGCTTCATAACATAAGCGTATTTTGAATACGTAAAACTAGACCTGTAGTAGTGGTTTTAAAAGTACTATATAGTACAAACCCAGACTATTACTGCTGCAGCATGGACTTATACCCTATGGCTTGAGTATAGGTTAGTGGTTTGACAAAACTGGAAGCGTATACTTTGATATACTGTAATTGAGGTTCTATCGTAAGATCAATATATTAGTATATTGGGTGTATGCGACTAGTTAATTAAGACAGATTTGTATAAGATAACTTCTACACTATATCACCCCTTATAACTGTTCGAATGATATAATAATCCAGAGCCCTAGTGAACATAACTTGGGTGTTTACTTTAGGGTAACTCTCTTGAAAAGTGAAAGCATTCCAAGAAGTCATGGATCATTAGATTAAAGGTTTAAGGATGATAGATGTTATTTAGAGAGGTATTAGAATACTCTTTTTCTCTGAATGTACGACATTATGTAGAGGGGTATATTTGTCATAACACTTATAGGTCGAAGACATTACTTATGCAGCATTATCTTTACAGTCAATGTTTCCTTATGGTGATAAAAAAAAAATATTTAAAATATAAAATAAAGCTATTTCTATAATAAGGGTATTTTGATTATTTTAGTAATCGAGTGCAATGTGTCTTTTGGTCCTTGGAATATCTTGAAGCCCTATTAGGATATCGGGGTGGAGGAAATGGCTTGGATTAATGAAGATTTTATTTTTATTCAGGAAGTCCAGTTTATTAGGCTGGAATAAAATAAAATTAAAAGGTCCAGAGAGAATAAAATATTTGCCTAGTTTAATTTGGTTAATTATTATTCAGAGTCTGGGCCCTGATTGAATAATTAGAAATTAACCTAGGTCTAAACTAGGTACAAGGCTTGTTTTTCCTCGTCTCGGTGTATTTGGATTGGATTATTTATTTATAGACTTTATTTAGTCCAAGATTAAATAAATGATTAAAGGTTTTATTATTTATTTTGGACCTAATTAGTCCAAGAGAAAAATGAATAATAAATAACAAAAACTCAGTCCAATAACTTAAACTAATTAGCCATGATCTTAACTCGGGTCTGGAATAACTAGGGCATCAGGTTCTGGTATACTGGAGGGGTGTGTTCTGGTGGGAGACAAAAAACTTAAAAATTCCAGAAGTTTATCTTCAAAGATATCCAGAATTTGGTTGAAGTTTTTTTCGGAGATTAGAACATGTTAGTTCTTAAAGGGTTTAGTGATAAGAGGCTAATTGATATATATATATATAATGTGAGCACAAGCCAGAAAAAAACTAGAAAAAAACTATCACTGGTGTTCTCTATTTTTTCTTTTCTTCTCCGTAAAAAGAACGAAGAATCTCTCCCTCTTGATTCTGCTAATTTTTTATAGCAGTAGATCAGGAAGGACAGGCCGTTTTACTTTAAAACCCTGCAGCTTTCACCGACTTAGATAGGCAAAGGGATATTCTGAAAGGCTAGAAGCTAAAGCGTTGATGCCCAGGAAAAACAGAAGACTTGATCTATCTCCTAAAACCATCGTTTAGACACCAATAGTTGAACAATCTTCGTCGGTTTCACAGTCTAAGTATATTAAACGCATAGCTAAAGGTTTTGAATAGCTTCCACTGTTGTTTTCTGCAGTTCATTGTTATCTCTAATTGCTTCTATGGTCGCGATCCACTTAACAGTTTTAATTCAACATGTGTAAGAATTAGAAGCTAGGTAGCTTACTTGGAAACTTGGAGAATTTCATGGAAGCCTGTAGAAATTCTTTGAACACAGAAATATGCTTCGTGGGCTTTCTACACAAAACTCATTTTCATTTCTTTTGTTGGCCTTTGTTAATTCAAGCCCAACCTCTTTCTTCCTTCTTCATTTTCGTGGGCCTATAAATGGCCTTGTTCAACTTTTCCCTATTTAGCCCATAAATTTAATCACAAGCCCACAAAACTTTTTCCTTGTTAACCAATAGCCATGATTAGCTATATTTCCCTAAAAGTTGCCATAATTCATGTTATTATTCATTCTTTGGAAAAAAAAAAATTTATTTTGCCAATGCAATATAGGCATTATAATGATATTATGGCGTCTCTCAAATTTTTCAAAATCTTTCTTAATTTTTTTTATTCGCAATCGAAATGTTTGATAACACCTTTAAAAATTTTTATTGTACTTAAATGTTTGTCTCATGAAACTAATTATTTTTTATTTTAAACTTTCATACAAATATTCGCTTTATACAAAATAATTAACAATTAAAATACATTAGGGAGGGATGCCACACATGTGGAACCTTGATAACTCAATTTGGGGTTACATTAGCCTTGAAATTGTCCAACCATTTGAGATCACAAATTGCACTGTTCCCAAATTGTCCGTGGAAAAAGTTATGCTTGTTACAAAATGCAAAGCCACAACCTCGGTATCAGGCCTTTAACTATTAATTCGTCAACCTATTATAATAGAATTTACTAATAAGCGGCATAATGGGATTTTTCACAGTAATATCTATTTATAGTATAATGTTGTGTCAAATGGTAACCTTCAAAGTAATTCTTTTAAATTTGCTTCAATCTTACGTTAGTATATTAATATATGGGTGGAGCTGATGGAGTCATTAGAGACAGGGGAGTGGCTAGGATTGCCTGTGCGAAGTTGTTGGCAATTAATTTGGAGAGCTCCCAGTTCGCCACGGAGTTATTCCTTGAGCAGTTTCTTGAAGAATCAGATAGCAAAAATTTGGTTGGTTGACGTCATCAATGCAGATGGAGAGCGCTTTCTATGCTTGGACACCTGATCAGGTAAGGGCTTTCTGCGCAATTTCCAATCCTAGGGGTTTAATTGGTAGTTTTTTTAAATTTAAATGTAAATACTAAGAATCTTCTGTTATAAAATTAGGGTAGTATTAGAATAAATTCTACACACTACACACTAAGAAAATTCTAACTATTCTTTGCACAAGAATTTCTCTTCAAACTTCTCTCTTTCTTTCTCTCACAATTCTTTCTCTAATTTTTCTTTCACTAATCTTTCTTTCACAAAAATAATGGTGTATTACAAGCTTAGAGAATAGCTCTATTTATAGAGCTCTAATTAGTGGATTACATCATGGCATACATCATCTTCCACTAATCTTAATTAGTGGTGTCTCCACTAAATGTTGGACATCCATAAAAATCTTCTAATAATTCACATAAATCCATAATTAGTGGAGCCTCCACTAATTAATGGAGATTCTAATAATTCATAACACTCCTCCTTGGATGTCCATCCATTACATAAAGAATATGCCTCGTTAAAACCTTACTAGATAAAAACCCAGTGGGAAAAAAAATCTAGTAAAGGAAAAAGAGTACACTATTCTATATGTCTGTTTATTACTCCCCCTGATGAGATGATTCCTTTAAATCTTTAAACCGACGCATACCGATTTTATATCTCAAATTCTCAAATGTTGCAGTCAGTAAAGTTTTCGTGAAAATATCTGCGAGGTTATCACATGACCGAATTTGTAGCACATCAATTTCACATTTCTTCTGGAGTTCATGAGTAAAGAAGAATTTTGGTGAAATATGTTTTGTCCGATCTCCTTTAATATATCCTCCTCGTAATTGAGCTATACAAGTTGCATTGTCTTCATAAAGAGGAGTTGGAATATCTTTGATTGATGATAATCCACAACTTTCTCGGATATAATGAATCATGGATCTTAGCCATATACATTCTCGACTTGCTTCATGAATGACTATAATTTCAGCATGATTTGAAGAAGTAGCTGCTATAGATTGTTTCGTAGAACGCCATGATATAGCAGTATTTCCACATGTAAATAGATAGCCCGTTTGAGAACGTGCTTTATGTGGATCAGATAAATAACCAGCATCTGCATAACCTATCAATGTTGGACTGGTTTTATTTGAATAAAATAATTCGAGATCAATTGTACCTTGGAGATATCGAAGGACTTGTTTAATTCCATTCCAATGTCGTCGTGTTGGTGAAGAACTAAATCTTGCTAATAAATTGACAGTAAAAGCAATATCAGGTCGTGTATTATTAGCAAGATACATCAATGCACCAATTGCACTGAGATATGGTACTTCAGGACCAAGAAGTTCTTCATAATTTTCTTGAGGTCGGAAAGGATCTTTATCCACATTTAATGATCGGACGATCATTGGAATACTCAATGGATGTGCTTTGTCAATGTAAAATCTTTTTAGCACTTTTGCCGTATATGTTGATTGATGAATAAATGTTCCACTCTCTAGATGTTCAATTTGTAAACCAAGGCAAAATTTGGTTTTACCAAAATCCTTGATTTCGAATTCTCTTTTTAAATAATCAATTGTTTCTTGGAGCTCTTCAGGAGTTCCAATAAGATTAATATCATCAACATATATAGCGAATATCACAAATTTAGAACCAGATTTCTTAATAAAAACAAATGGACATACCTGATCATTTTTAAATCCCGCTTTCAATAAATATTCACTAAGACGTGTGAACCACATGCGCCCAGATTGCTTCAGGCCATATAATGATTTCTGCAACTTGATGGAGTAATTTTCACGAGGATAATGTTTATATGCTTCAGGCATATGAAATCCTTCGGGGATTTTCATGTAAACATCATTTTCTAAATTTCCATACAAGTAAGCAGTGACAACATCTAATAGGCGCATATCTATCTTTGCATGTACTACCAAACTGATAAGATATCGGAGTGTAATAGAATCAACAATAGGAGAATAAGTTTCATCATAATCAATACCTGGTCTTTGTGAAAAACCTTGGGCTACTAATCGCGCTTTATATCGAACGATTTCACTCTTTTCATTGCGCCTTCGCACAAATATCCATTTGTAGCCAACAGGTTTTACACCTTCTGGTGTTCGAACTGCAGGTCCGAAGACTTCACGTTTTGTCAGTGCATTTAACTCCGATTGAATCGTATCTTTCCATTGCAGCCAATCTTTTCTATGCCGACATTCATCAACTGATATTGGTTCAGGATCATCATTATCCTGTGTAACATCAAGAGATATATTGTATGCAAATATATTATCAATAACAGTTTCTATCCGATTCCAACTTCTACCAGAAGTGGTATAATTGATAGAAATTTCAGTGTTACTTTCATCAACTTCTGGTTCTTTGTCATCAGTTCTCTCTTGGTCTTTATCATTCTTTTCTTCAATATGATCTTCTGGATCAGTTAATCCTCTTTTCTTTCGAGGATTTTTATCTTTAGAACCAAGAGGTCAGCCACGCTTCTAGCGTGTTTTTGACTCAGCAGCTATAGGTATAATATTTTGTTCTACTGGAACTTCAATTCGAATATGAGCATTTATAGCTGGAATATGCGATTTTGTAACTCTTCTGGAGTCAACAAAAGCGTCTGGCATTTGATTTGCAATGCTTTGCAAATGAATTATCTTTTGAACTTCAAGTTCACATGCGCTTGTGCGCGGATCAAGATAATTTAATGATGTTGTCCAAGCAAGATCCTTTTTATTCTGTTTTGGTTCTCCCCCTAATTTAGGGAATAATGATTCATCAAAATGACAATCAGCAAATCTTGATGTGAATACATCTCCTGTCATGGGTTCAACATACCTGATAATAAAGGGAGAATCATATCCAACGTATATCCCATTTCTTCTTTGAGGACCCATCTTTGTACGTTGGTTTGGTGCAATTGGAATATATACAGCACACCCAAAAATTCTTAAATGAGCAATATTTGGTTCTGACCCAAAAGCCAATTGCAAAGGAGAGAATTTATGATAACTAGCTGGTCTTATACGTACAAGTGTTGCAGCATGTAGAATAGCATGTCCCCAAGCAGATGTTGGGAGATTTGTTTTCATTAATAATGGTTTAGCAATTAATTGTAATCGTTTAATCAAAGATTCAGCAAGACCATTTTGTGTGTGAACATGAGCTACAGATGTTCAACATTAATCCCAATTGACATACAATATGCATCAAAAGCATGTGATGAAAATTCACCAACATTATCCAAACGGATATTTTTAATGTGATGGTCCGAAAATTGTGCTCGTAATTTAATTATTTGAGCAAGTAATGTCGCAAACGCCAGGTTGCGAGTAGATAATAAACATACATGTGACCATCGGGATGATGCATCAATTAAGACCATAAAATATTTGAACGGTCCACATGGTGGATCAATAGGTCCACAAATATCTCCGTGAATCTGCTTCGAGAAATGTAGGACTTTCAGCTCCTACTTTTACTGGTGATGGTTTAACAATTAATTTTCCTAGGGAAAATACAGTACAAGCGAATTTTTCTGATGTTAATATCCTTTTATTTTTTAAAGGATGACCATGTGTATTCTCAATGATTCTTCTCATCATGGTAGATCCCGGATGACCCAACCGGTCATGCCAAATGCTAAAAGTAATAGGATCAGTAAACTTCTGGTTTACTAGATGATGAATTTCAATTGTACGTATTTTTACAAAATATAAGCCAGTAGAAAAAGACGGCAGTTTTTCTAATACAGATTTCTTACCCAAATGCATTTGAGTAATAAAAAGATGCTCAATCCCATTTTCCTCATTTGTTTCAACATGATACCCATTTCAGCGGATATCTTTAAAACTCAATAAATTTCTTCTGGATTTTGAGAAAAATAGTGCCTTATCAATAATAATTGTTGTTCCTTTAGGCAACAATATACTAGCTCTTCCGGAGCCCTCAATTACATTTGCACTACCGTTTATCGCATAAATATTTATTTCTCCCATTTTGAAATCAGAAAAATATTTCTCATTTTTTAGTATGGTGTGTGTAGTTCCACTATCAATAATGCATACATCATCATTAACAACAACCATCTGAACACAAATATATATATGCAAACGTAAATATTATTAGAATAGAATGAAAATGAAAATACAAAAATATCAGGGTGAGGCTTTAGTTCTTCTGGACACTGCCATCACCAATTAAATGGTCTATCCTACCGTCTGGGTGTTCAAAAAAATCCGATACATCCATATGGGTAATATTGATATTAAGATCTTCAGGATCAATATCATTATCCTCAGCATTATTTATTAGATGTTGAGAAAAATTTGCTTCTACATTTTTATTTTTCAATGAAGTTTGATACAATTCAACTAAATGCTTAGCCGTACAACAGTTTCGT
The DNA here is from genome assembly GCA_026120185.1 of Voacanga thouarsii. Classification (NCBI taxonomy): domain Eukaryota; kingdom Viridiplantae; phylum Streptophyta; class Magnoliopsida; order Gentianales; family Apocynaceae; genus Voacanga; species Voacanga thouarsii. The sequence goes on from JANUWF010002273.1 coordinate 2,570,035, forward strand.
GACCAATGACCTTTCATGCCACATCTATAACATATATCCTCATACTTTTCTTCAATTTCTTTTTCTTTTCCCTTATGATCTTTTCTGTTCCACTTCAGGTGGCCAGTATTTCTCACAGTTTGATTATGATTGTGATAAGGGAAATATCGAGCGTGTCTACGACCATAACCACAACCAAGGCCACGGCCATGGCCACGACCACGACTATAACGATGGCTTCTGCTAGAGCCAACAACATTCACTTCTGGGAGTGCTGTTGAGCCAGTTGGTCTGGCTTCATGATTTCTCAATAATAACTCATTATTCTTCTCTTCAATGAGGAGGGTAGTAATTAAATCTGTAAATTTTGTATACCCATTTTCTCGATATTGTTGCTGCAGGACAATATTTGAGGCATGAAAGGTGAAGAATGTCTTCTCCAACATATCTTCATCAGTCACTTTTTCTCCGCATAATTTTAATTGAGATGTAATTTTATACATTGCGGAGCTATATTCATTCACGGTTTTAAAATCTTGCAACCTCAGGTGCAACCATTCATACTGTGCAGTGGGTAGTACGACCATCTTCAGGTGGTCAAATCTTTCTTTTAAATTTACCCACAGGACATATGGATCTTTTTCGGTAAGATATTCCATTTTCAAATTTTCATCGAGATGACGACGAATAAAAATCAAAACTTTAGCCTTGTGTTGTGCAGATGTACTATTATTTGCTTGAATAGTTTCACTAAGCCCTTCAGCATTTAGATGCATTTCTGCATCGAGAACCCATGACATATAATTTTTTTCAGAAATATCAAGGGCTACAAATTCGAGTTTAGCGAGATTAGCCATAGAGATCAATAAATGCGTACCTGTCTTCTGGTTTTGTTAACGGCAGAAACTCGTGCTTAGTCTTCTGGCTTTTGTACCAGTAGAGACTCGTGCTGATAACGTGTTATAAAATTAGGGTAGTGTTAGAATAAAATCTACACACTACACACTAAGAAAATTCTAACTATTCTTTGCACTAGAATTTCTCTTCAAACTTCTCTCTTTCTTTCTCTCACAATTCTTTCTCTAATCTTTCTTTCACTAATCTTTCTTTCACAAAATGATGGTGTATTACAAGTTTAGAGAATAGCTCTATTTATAGAGCTCTAATTAGTGGATTACATCATGGCATACATCATCTTCCACTAATCTTAATTAGTGGTATCTCCACTAAATGGTGGACATCCATAAAAATCTTCTAATAATTCACATAAATCCATAATTAGTGGAGCCTCCACTAATTAATGGAGATTCCAATAATTCATAACATCTTCACATTATTTTGATAATTTTTATTTTTTTGATAATTTTATTTTTTTAAAATTTGATGATCAAAATTTTATAATATTTTTAAATACTCAAAATAAATGAAATAAATTTCATTAAGATACGATTGAAATTCATTTGGTATTAGTTATTTCAGTATTATTTTTTTCCCCCTCAAGTGCTTCTGCATTAATTGGGATGCTGATGGTGGTAGACCGTGCATTTTCGTTGTCTTCTCTTCTTCATCCTTAATTTCTGCCGTTTCATTACCTCATGTCTTCAATAGAGATTTTATTATTTCGTCACTGCTCAAGGGTGAAACGGAAATTGTGAGGAATTTTCTCCTTCACATCTGGCAATTACAGGTATTTACTTACTATTTCCTTCTCTATTGTTGTTTATCATCTCTTTCTAATAGGAATCATCTAAGTTCCTCAACAGGACAAAAAAAGAAGCAAGGGTATTTGAGCTATTTGATTTTCATACCTTGAAAAAGCTGCGTTGTCGGAAGTTTAGGAGCTGCAAAGCACAAAAGCGAGAGATGATCTGAGTTTAGCAAAAACATGATCTTCCTTATTAGCGTATTTCTCTCTTGCTCCTGAGGTAGAACATATCAGAGATGTTGAATCTTGAGAAAGAGGGGGGAGGGGGAAGTCAAGGCCAAAGAACAAAAGACAAATAAGGGCTGCATAAGATGAAAAACCAGAGGCAACGCTAAGGTGCGAGGGAATGTAAAAACAAGAAGTTTTCCACATGAAGGTTGTTATATGGAATGTCAAAAAGATTGATAAAGTCGAGGAGTAAAGAGAGGTAAAAAATTATATAGGAGTACAAGAGCAAATTTGATTGGCATGGTGGAAACCAAAGTGAGGTGTGGAAAGGCGGCTAGAATTACCAGATGCTTGGGAAAGGATTGTAGAAAACTGAGACTTTTGGATTCAGTGAGTGAACTTGTGTATGTACCTCCCAAAGTTGGCAGTTAATCATCCAGAGGAAACTGAATGAAAAATTATTAACTTTATGTCCTTTTTATTATCAAAAGGAGTACAGTATTTCCTTCTTTTTTTTTTTATCTTTTCATTTATTTTTTAAATCTTAGTTATTTGATACTTTTGGTCATATGTGATGAAACATCTAAAAAAAAGATCTTTTAATTAAACTGCATGCCATGCTTCTTTAAATTGCAAGAAGAATTACTCAAATACTTGACTTTGAGAAATATAATTGCTATTTTTCTTGAAGGATTGCCTTTTATTTTTGCAGATATTCTTGGAGCCGTGCTTGCTAGTCGATTTGGATAAGCCACGTGTTTACATTGGGCGAATGTTGAAGTCGGGCAAAGTTTTCTCCCAACCATGAGTTCATTTTTGTTTATAGCTTCTTGTTTATTTAAACAAGTCCCTTAACATACCTCTGGCTTTTATTTATTGTTATGTTTGGATCTGTAGGAACCACAAATGGTACAAGCCAAAGTAGTGGAAATTTGAGGAAAGGAAATTGTGAATACTTTCACCTTGTGGCTATTTGAAATACTTGCTTAAATTAAGGTTTAATTTTATTCTTATTTTTTGTTTTTCTTGTGTTTGTTTCTTGCTAAAGACATGCTACCTCCTTGAACAGTTAATCCAACATCCAAAAGAGTTGATAGTTTAGCTTTGACTGACTGTTGGTTACCGAATTCTTGTGTTTGTGTGATGAAAAAACTTGAAATTACCAAGTTCAAGTCAATGCAAATGGTAATGCTATTTGATAAGGTGTGTTTGTAAATTCTTCAAGTTTCCAGATGTATAATCCATCCTCTGGAAAAGTAATTCGAACTTCTAAAAGCATTGGTTTTCTGAAATGAAGACTTAAAAACTTACACAAAAGGAAGTTTGTTTGTTTGTTTTTTTTTTTTTTTGAGAAAAGGTTTTTTTTCATCATTAAAAATTAGTAAGATATGTCTTATGTGATTCTTGTTCATTGATATAGCAAAAAACTGTGCCATTTAATTTTAGGTACTAAGTTTCTTAGACATGATGATTACCCTCAAATTACTTTTTTCTAGATAGGTATTTTCGCCGTGCTTCTGGAGAAATATATGTCATATCGCAGACCTTGGCTCAATTTATTTCAGTCAACAGGTTTATTCTTATGCTTAGTCACTCATTTGTCTACTCAGAGTCTAAAATTTTTCAATTACCAAAGTTATAATAACAACAAGACAAAATGCTTTACAATTATAGAATGTGGTCTTATTCTGATGCAGCTTGCTTTGGTTTCACAGATCAATACTCCAAACATATGCCCATGATGATGTCATTGCTGGATCCTGGTTTATTGAGATTGATGTAAAGCATATTGATGAAGGGAAGTTTTGCTGCTCTTCTTGGTCATCAAATCCCTCTTTCCCACTTGAAGTTGTAAAACTTGCTCCCTAATTTCTACCATTTCATTGCCTCCTCATTTCTTCATTAGAGATTTTGTTCCATCCCCTCTCTTATTTTTGCTAAAAGGAGAAACAAAAATTCTGAGGAATTTCCTCCTTCACATCTGACAATTACAAGTATTTCCTTAATATTTCCTTTTCTATTGTTGTTTATGATCTTACAATTGTTTTGTTTGTAATTAACTTCTGTGCATATTGTCTTTCAAAAAAGAAATGGTTAATTTTTTGGAGTTTTGATCTAACGAATCATGTGAAGAAAGGTTATTTCATGTTTTTTTTTCTTCCCGTTTGTTTGAATGGAAGGAGGTGGTGAAGGAATATTTTTCTTATCGCTTTTCTATTGTCTATAACTCTCTTATTGATATATTTGATTTTTTTTCATAGTTGTGAAGTGCAATTGGAGGACTTCTTGCGCTTTCACTGCAACCTTTCTGAGTCTCTCTAGAACTCAAAAAATGACAATAGATGAACATTAGGACCTCTATTTTGGGGGTTTCTATAATAGAAAGTCATGTAGATTCTCGGTCACCTGCTATTTAATTGTCCAAAAAAATGACAGTTTAATAACTTGTTCCTATCAATGAGAATTTGCCTTGGTTGGTATGGAAAATGGATTGAACAGCTTAAGCTTAAGTTCATTGTAGAATTAGAAATTCGATTAAATAATATCTAATCTTAAAAGCTTAGATTTTTTGCATGTCAGACATATTTCAGTACTGTTTTTATAAATATGTAATTTTATCTTTTAATTTTCTGATCAATCCTCTCTTTACTACTGGAAATTACTTTAGTTTTAAATCTGGGATTTTCTTCTACTTTCTAGATATAGATTACATCATGAAATGTATATATTAGAGTTGTTAAGTATTGGTGTCATAATATTTTGGTCAATAGTAACCAAGGGGAAGAGGAAATTGGAGCACTTGGTATTGCTAAGGTCTTGCAAAAATCTCATGCTCAAACTGCATTGGCATTTTGGTTTTTAGTTTTTGCTTTCATTAGGTTCTGAGCTTTAGAAATGTGGATGAATCAGTACCTCTCACAGTCATTTTGGGATGATTTATGTGGTATTTTTCTTACGTACTTTGTTTTGAATAATAGATGTTACAAGTTTGAACTTTTTTTGTAACGAGCCCACTACTTGACAATAAACAATGAAAGGAAGGAAGAAGCCCTGTTAGTTTTGTGAAATCAAAACTCCTTCTCTTGGTCTCCAATGAATTTTTGCTTTTTGGTACTCTTGCTTACTCTCCCCCCTCCCTCTCTTCAATTAATTTGCTTACTTTTACCAATTAAGTTCATAATTTTATTTTCTTCGATAGTGATTGGAAATGTCGAGCAATTAACTCAATTAAAGTTCAATTCTTGGAATGTTTTTGTTGAATGGAATAGCATTCTTTGATGAGCTTTTTTTAGTCCAAGAGGTACTAAAAATCAAGAATGATACTTTCTGGATAGACCTTTATTACTAAGGAAGTAGCCTTCTTGCTGAGATAAGTTGATACAAAGGGTTGTTTGGATTACAAATAAAAAACCTGTTGAAACATGTGAAGTGATTTACAGTTTAGAACAAAATATGTTGGAAAAAGAAGTGAAGGTAGTATAAGCTAAATAAGTCTTTGAATGATTATTATATGTAACACAGAGCAGCACATTCTGTTGTTTCTACTACAAATACAAGAAAAAGATTCCTCAAGAGAGGAAAGTGCATTTTCAGTTGAAGTGTTTTCAATTGGTCCACTTTAGCTTAAACTTTGTTAATATTTTGGTCAATATTTCTAATTTCAGGTGTTTTTAGCATATGGGCAAGAGGCCATTGATACTACTCTTAAATATGATGTGATAATTTTAAATATTGAATTTTTTTGCACATGCTATTAATGTATTTACAATGGATTTTGAAAGCAAAATAGAGATATGCATTCTAGATTAGCTTTCATTTCTGTGGATGCCATAGTTAAATAGAATTCTTGAATATATTGGCCACTTCCATGTAATTAATATGTTAATTGCATGACTTTGCAGGGGATTGAACCTCAAACCTCATACTCATAAGACAATCACTTTGAAAGGCATTTCTCATTGGTTAAAAAGTCAAGTTGAAATATATAATGACATTTATTTCTGTCCCTCTCCTTTCCACCTTTCTACTCTTTTTTTATCCGTCATTGCTAGCACTTTGTGAATACTACAAAATGATCATTGCTTTTAACTTCTTTCTAGATTATGACTGAACCAAACTTCGTACTGTATCTTGATTGTCCTAAAGAAGAGATGACAAGGTGCCTCTTGCCTAGTGGTAAGGTTTTGGGTGAAGTGGTATTAAAATAAATAGTTTATCCATCCAATGCTTTTCTCCTCAGATTCTTGTTTCTTCCTTAATTTGAGCTACGCCACAATTGGCTGATTTGGTTTACAAGCAATGACATAGGGAAGAGACAATGATAATTCGGAGACAATAAAAAAGCGATTTCAAGTTTTTGAAGACTCAACTCTCCCTCTTATTCATTATTTATGCTTCAAAGGGGAAAGTACAAAAGGTAAATCAATTGGACTCTTGATTTTTCTTAAATTGGAATTAATATAATTATATATATATTTTTTAAACTACTAAGTTCATTGCCAAATTATAGATACTGTATCGTTGCTTTTAATTTTCCTCACCTAAGTACAGTAGTTTTATCAAATTTTGAAATTTTAGTTTTATTTTTATTATTTTAGTTTTATATTCTTTTAATTAATTTGTCTTTCTGTAAATATATTTCTGAAATATTACCTGTATGCTTGGATAACTTGGAACAGGGAACATAGTGTTTGGCTTTCTATTGATGAGACAATATTGACCATCTCATATATATTTTTCTTTTTCCTATTAATCTTCATTCTTTATGCATCCCTATTCGGCAAGCCTTTTTAGAATATGTATCTCGAATTTGTATTTTCCATAGTTTGGAATGTGCATCTCAAATTTGGTTTTCATTACAAATCAAGCATATCTTGGCCAATAATTTTCCGACTACGTGGAAATATGACTTGGGTTTAAGAAATCTCCAATTTTGTTATGCTCTTGAATTAATTGTTCAGTATATACGATGATGTTGTTGTTGTGTGAAGCAAATGAGACTAGCATCATGCAGAAAAAACTAAGAAATTATTCCATTAACTTCAGTTTCCTATATTTGTATTTGCACAGAGACTTATATACAACTTCTTGCACAACTTCATATGAAGAACGGGAAATTCTTTAGGTGGAGAAGAATTCTCTAAGTTTAGTCTTTTGAAGATTTATCTACTAATAAATTTATTTTTGTATGCGTATCTTGATGTGTTTAATTAATTATCGGACAAATTTTTTATGTTTATGAAATTATTAATTTTTTAAAAAAGATTATTAATAATTGGGCAAAATTTTCACGCGCAGCGGGCATCCACTAGTCTCATACCAAGAGAAATAGATGGATATGAAGATTTCTCCACTTAAGTTGGACATCCGCCTGGACTTTCTTATTGGATCAGGGATTACCTATCTTATGTAGGGGATAGGAATGGGATCAAACTTGTTTCTTGGACTGCCTTGTGGGTGGGTCAGGATGGGGATTGTGTTGTCTCTTGTTCGTCTCGGTACATCTCCTCTTGTCCCTTAATTTTTTATTTTTTCTATTTGAATTATTTACATTATTTTAATATATATACTTAAAATTTTAAAAGTATATGTATTTTAATTTATAAAAGAATTTATTAATCACATATTTTAAGAATATATTCTCATAATTTTAAATACGGTAAATAGTCAATCACTTTTTTAATTTTTTAAAACATAGTATATAATAGCATCTATTTTGAGAAAGGGGTAATATTTTTTAGGATTAGTTTGAATTATTGTGAAAGTATTTTATACTTTATTTCCAAAATAAAATGTAAGGAATATTTAATTGTGTAAAACTAAAGACTATTTATATATGAATTTTTATTTTAGTCTTCCTAAATCTTGAATCTTCAATGAATGAAATTATATTGATAGATTTAATTTTAGGGAATTACACTATATTTCGACAACTTGTTATATTTTACTGCTATTGATATTATATTTTGATATTTTTTTTATTAGTTAGAGTTATATTTTAAGACTTTATTATGAATTTTTTAGATTAAATTTTCTAGCATTGGGCTTTTTTCTTACTTATTTTAGCTTTTAGATATTATTAAGAATTATTTATTCTCTTGGCACGCTGGCCTCCGCTTTTCTACTTGAGGATGGTTCGGGAAAGAGAATGATTTTTTTTTTTTCCAATGGACTGGAATCACTTTTCGTATTTAAAAAGATTAAATTGAATAAAATAATATTTATGAGACTTAATTAAGACAATTAAATATTTTTAAGGACGAATTTGAAAAATATTCTTAAAGAAATTACATATTTCTTATTTTGTCTACTTTTGTTTGGCTTTTTAAATTTTGATTGTTAACTTTTGATGGAAGGACTATTTTGATGCACTTCTATATTTATAAGGGTTTAATTGAATAAAATAATATTTAAGAGATTTAATTAAAATAATTATATATTTTTAAATGACGAATGTGAAAATTACCTTTTTTTGAGAAGCATCTTCTTTGGTTACAAGGATAGTTTAGTAATTTAGGAAAAATTTAAACTAACAGGATGAGATTAGCTTTGACAATATCACCGGCCAAAAAATACACCTTACCTTTAATAATATAGATAGAGCTTTTGGCTTTTTTACTTTATTTCAGATATTTATGATCTAAAAGATTATTTTACCTAAGAATAAAACCCGATTGGCCCAACAAAATTTCTTAGACTAATTTGCCCCTTTAGCCTAACCAATGAACTCATTAATCAATGGCTAAGTTATGTTTTAAATGCATTTCAGAAACAGCAATTGGGACTATATCGGTCAAAATTTCCCTTACTATTTTCTTATTTTAAAAAAAATGAAACTACAATTTGAAGTACAAATGACAAGTTGGAATAATTTAAAAAATATCTTTAAAAAATAATACTTTTTACAATCTAATTCTTTTTTTAATCATAAATACATCTTAAATATGTACGAAATATTTAATATGTGTATAAATAATTTTTATGCAGGTAAAAGGATCCACAAGTCATTCTTTAAAATTAGTATAATAAAATCAAGTCATATGTTTAAACTTTAAACAACTTTCATGAATACGATAAAATTCACCTTAATCCAAACGAAGCAAATACACAACTTCTAAGCTAACAGAAAGTGACCCTCTTCACTTGCTAGTCCCCCATCTATCATAAAACTACAATATTTCCCTAACTCCAATCACAACTATGGGCCTAAGGCATACTACCTAATACAAACACATAGTTCAAGCACATATCCTAAGGCACACATTGATTGCCAAACATCATATTTCACAATAAATAAATATATATAATAATAAAATAAAAAATTAGACAATTCAATTCCTTAACTTTTATGTTTTGGTGGTTTAAGTCTTTTTTTTAAAAAAAAATTAGATCTCATAATTATTATTTTTGTGCATTTTAGTCTTTTTTTTTTTTAGGGTTTCATTAGTTAAACCGTTATTTGACTAACGAAACCCTAATAAAAGGATCAAAACAGTACAAGAATAATAGTTAAAGGATTTAAAAAGTTAAAAAATAAAAAAGGACTAAAAACATAAAAAATAAAAGTTAAAGGATTGAGTCGACTAATTTTTCTTCAAATAATAAAACAATTAAAAAATTTGTCTCCAAATTTTAAAAGATTTCTAATGGATTTAAGATGAATTCATGAAATTTTATTTTTTAAAATAATAAAATAATAAAAGTATTCGTTACAAATCTATCCTAAATTTAATTAAAATTTAGAAAAAATTCAGAATAGATTCCTAAAAATATATATTATTCAATAAAAATTAAAAATAAATTAATAAAAAAATCTGTTCTAACTCCATCCTAAATTTGGGATGGATTTGACATGCAAAATTCTTATAGAGGAATCCATTACAAGTTAAAAGATGGTTAGTTAATAAAAAAACAAAAAGAAATTAACAAATGAATTATTCTCAACTTTAAGTGGAATTGGGATAGATTCTTTAGGAAAATTTATTATTTAATGAAAAATTAAGAGAAAAGAAAATTAATAAAAGAATCCAACTTAAATCTATCTCAAATTTAAGAGAAATTTTGAAACAGAATCTTAAGAAAATTTTATTATTTAACGAAAAATAAAAAAAAAACTAATAAATTAATCAATGAATACTTCCCAAATTTAATTAATCTGCATAGTTGATGTTTTAATTTTACTTTTAATTGATCGAATAGAATGGTTCGTATAATCATTTTAATAAAAAAAATTTTAGTCTTTGATACGATACAAGTTGAATGAATAGATATATCATTAATTTAATAGTCACATATTTAAATTTAAGTAAACATCACAAATATTACATTATTTAAACACTTTGATAAAATGATAAATTATATTCGATGTGATTAAAATTTAATATATTTACTTTTCTTAACTTTTGTTGTAAATCTAACAATTTGATTATTAATTTGTGAAACTTATAAATACTTTATAAGTATACTTGAAAAATTAGTTGATTTAGTCCATTAACTTTTATTTTTGATAATTTTGATCTCTCTCTTTTTTTTTTAATTTGTTAAGTTCCCTAACTAAACCATTTTAGAATTTTACAAATTCAAAACTATTTCAAAAATATACTAGGTAATTTAGAAAAATAAAAGTTTAATAAAAAATTATTTTTAAATAAATAAATTCTTTAAAATAAATCCTCCAATAATATTACATATGTATTCAAATCATTTTAAAAACTATAAGAATAATTATACAATGTTATAACAAGTTCAAAATATAGTGTACAATATTATTTTGACAAATCCTTTTCCAATAATTTAAAAAATATTTATAACTCCAAAAATAATAAACATAATTAATTATCTCGACTCACCTTACAAAAATCCATCATCAAGCCATACCAAAAATGGTTGCTAATGAAATAACTAATAAAATAGAAATCAAACAGTCAACATACAATTCAATAAAATTATTTCTCATATTATTTTAATCTCAAATGTAAAATTATTTTATAAAAAGAAAAAATAGTTCAAAATACCCTTCAACTATTTTTGTTCTTAGAGAAATACACATAATCTTTATTTTTAATATTTTATGACTTTATATCATTTTTGAGCCATTATTTATATCTAATCACTGGTCAACATGGCGGTCTTCAGCTAACCAAGTTATTAGTAAAGCACGTGAATTTATTTTCAATGATATTTTTAGTACTAATATACAATTCCTTCAAAATACATTAGACTTAACTATCATTTCTCATTTCCCCAATTATTTCTCCTGCTGCTCAACTACAATAATCCCACTTCATCAACGCTATACAAAAATCGGACTCCTTCTCTAACCTTTTGCAGCAACAATGAGAAGTAAGTAGAGGTTGAAGATAAAAGTATTTTACTGCAAACCTTTTCTAATGCCTTAGAATAATGACTTCTCAAATCTCCTCAGATTTTGTCACTGTGGGATCTCTTCAATAGTTCGTACATCTTGGATTGATGCAAATTCCGAGTTGTAGATTCCATAGTTGCGAAAGTTTTGGGATAAGAAATTAACCATTTTTGTTGGATTTTTCGTTTTTCAATTACCCAAAAACTCTAATATAATTTTGCATTTTTGTTGGAAAAACCACACTTTGGAGCCTGCAGTTCTGAATGGTATGGCTTGTTGGTTTATGAAAATAATTCTTGAACTTCTGATACAAAAGCAGTCAACACGGTGGTCTTTAGCTAATTCTTGGAGGGAATTGTATTGTAGTACTACAAATATCTCTAAAATTAAATTTTCGTACTTTGTCCATGACTTGGTTATTCAAAGACCGACGTGTCGACTAATGGCTTGGTGTAAATAAAGCATGCAAAATAATATAAGGTCAAAAAACATTAAAAATAAAGATTAGGAGTATTTTCTAAGAACAAAAATAGTTGAAGGGTATTTTGAATTATTTTTCCTTATAAAAAAAGCTCAATATTTTTAATCGATCGGACAAACATGAACCAAAACTCCACTCGGTATTTAAAAAGTACCACGTTCAATATTTAACTAACCACAAATATTTTTAAAAAGCAATCTAATATAATTACTTCCCATATTAATCTGAACACAAGTAAATCATAAGTCAAGTAAAAAACTTATCAAATAATTCAAATATCTACAAATTAAAAATACTAGTTAATCTATAACTTTAAGACTCCAAAATTCAAACATGCAAGACAAATCCATCAAATTTAAACCAATAGAATCCTTCAATATACTAAAAAAAAAAATTATTCCATAAATTCAAGCAAAATATCACAATATAAAAAAAATAAAAATTCACTACAAGAAACAATGCATTTTGCAACTGCTTTTAGCGACCGAAATACAATAGCAACCAATTAGCTTTATGGTTAGTGAGCAGTTGCAAATCGACGCTGAATTTGGCAGTAAATTTCACATAAATAATAGCACTGAATAACGATGGATTAATGATCTACTTTTAATTTTTAAGATAATAATCTTTTTCAGTCACGATTCAGTTGCTACATTAATTTGAAAATCAAATTATTTATTTTTCTTATAATTTGGTCACTAAGTGGATGCTAAATAGCAACCGCTAGCTACTGCTTTTAGAAAACGATAGCTCTCAGTCACTAATCGGAGGGTAAGTAGTGACTATTTTTTTTTTAAAAAAATGATTGCTTTTCCCTTTTTTGGGAACTACGTTGTTAGTCGGACTGTAATTGATGACCAATTAGCATAAATGATTATTTTACTGTTTTTATAATTTGCAGTTGCTAATCGAATAGTAATTAGCAACTACTTTTAAAAACTAAAAAAAAAAAAAAATCAAAATACCATCGTTCCAAAATCACGAACCCTCCCGCCATTTCTCTGTCTCTTTGTTTCTCTTCTATCACCTTATCTACTGTGATTTCTATTCTTCTAGTGGCCAACATTTCTATTTTGTTCTTTGGGAGAGCTAAGGTTTTTTAGGTACTAAGAGTTTCGCCGATTCGATTTATGCTTTTGGAATCATCGGAGCTACCAATTCTATTTCCGGAGGTATGACCATAATGCAGTTTAGAGCTAGGATTTTTATTGCTTTTATTGCTATTTGATGATTTTGTTGGAGTTCTGCAATTAGTCATTTGCAATTAGTTGGAGTTCTGCAGTTAGTTGGTAGATTCTATTCCCATTGTTTCAATACTTTAAAGTGGCATTAGTCAATGATATTTTGCAGCTAGAAGGATTATGAAATCTTTCGCTCTGGTGTGATTATAATATCTAAATATTTTATTCAAAATCTACAAAAGGGTGAAGGGATGACTATGGTTCCAATTTATTGTTGTTGCATTAGTCAATTGTTGTGGTTATCATCCTCATTAGAATCTGGTTTTGCCCCAACATTATAGGGGAATTGTCCTTTTGTAATTAGCTATTTAGTGTTTTTATGGGTTAAATCCTGTAGGAGTTGTTGGAGGATGGTGTGACAATGTCATGCTGATGTGTTAGCTAACACCGAAATGGCGAACTTCAAATGTTGCTTAGTTCAGTGTTTGTACTTTGTAGTATATATTGGGTTACATTCTATTAGGGGAATTGTACTTTTTGTGATCATGTGCATATTGAAGAAAATCAAAGATTGGAATTTGGCTTTGCTACTGTGTTATTTAAGTTTCTCTTTTCCTCATGTTAAGATAAAATCAACATTAGAATGCTGCAAGCATTTTGTGGTTGAAGGCTGTTTTCATTGTGAGTGCTATCAAGAGCTTGTCAAATATAACAATGAGATAATTATACGGTAAAAAGGCCAAGAGGAGCCTAGGTCTCTAGGAAAAATGCTTTGACCCCTGGATTGAGATCCTAAGACTAATATAGGTCACAAAAGTTAATATCTAAAAAGTTGTAAATTAATTCCTTCACCAACAATGTGAAACCCCAGTATAAAACCAACTTTAGAATAAGGGGGTTGTGATGCATATCATATTTATTTGCATGTTTAAATATATTTTTATATGATTTTATGTGCTTTGGATTTGTGTTTTATAGTCTCGAGGGCTTAATTATGTTTATTGAGTAAGAAGGGCAAAATGGTAATTTTTGCTTGAGGTGAAAATAGGGAGATAGCTTCAGGATTAAATAGGAAAAATATTTTGGAGAGAAAATAAGAACAAGACTTGTTGTGGTTTAGTAGTTAAAGCTTTGGAATAAGTTCGTGAGGTCTTGGGTTCAAATTCCATTATTGAAGTTTTAGCATGATTAAATTTTATTTTTTGTTTGGGAAGGTTATATTTTCGGCCTTGTGTGCTTTAGAGAAGAGTAGAGGTGTTGTCCTAGGGGAGACATGATAGGAGTATCCTAATCCTACTCTTGTATCCTACAAAAATTTCCAAAGGAATTCATACCCTTCTTGATCCTTAGTTTTTCCTACTTTTCAATTCATTAGGTTGGTCAATTTGTTCTAGTCAATTTCATTCCAGAAAACTTCAGTAAAGTGTTGTGGCTTTGAAGGTTAAAAAATGTCTAAGTGTACGACATCTTATGGACCGAAAATGGGTAGGATTTGGAGAAGGTTCCCAAGAGATTAAATTCCATAGTTGAACCTTCAAAACCCCACTCTAGTTATGTTCATTTTCTTCATGAAGTAATCTGGAATTTTTCCAGCTTCTTGTGCATTCAAGGTATCGAAATTTTCAGCCATCATTCCCTCCCAAATGCTGCCAGAAAAATAGCCCTCTTGACCAGCTTGAAATAAAAAATTTTATGGCCAAATTCGGACTGCACAAATACTGTCCAAACCAGAAAATTTTCTGGGCAAATTCGCAGCTTAGGTGAGCTTGAACCAAGCTGTTTTCTTCCAATTTTTCACTAGCACCTTAGCCACGTTTTTTCTTCATAAAGAAGGTTGGAAACCAGCGTTGAAAGACCTTTGAATGCCCCTTCAAATCCTCTGCAAACTAATTGGAAAATGGCAGCAAAGGCTGCCTAGAAAATTCCAGCAACTTGCGAAATCCTGTATAGAATTTTTTCAGCTTTGTTTTCTTTTTCAGCCCTGACCGAAACTTCCTCATTTTTCTGTACAAACTTCTCTTCAACAGCCATGAGCTGAGCTCCATCATCTTCCCCAACTTTCTACTCGAAAAACCAGTCATGGCTGCCCCTAAAATATCTCCAACAATTACTCCAATCAAGCCATTGATTGAAGACCAAAATTTCAGCAAATATGTTTAGTAAACTCCCATAAAATATCCCTTAAACAACCAGACCTTCCTTCACCATTGTACTCCCTCTTTTCGGCCACCATTAAGCTTCTTCAAATAACTTTCATTCCAACAGAATCCCTAGCCAAAAGTCGGCAATTACAGCTTCAAAAAAAGCTCTCCATTGATCAAAGATCTTCTTGCCATATTTTGTTTCCAAATTTAATCTCCTAAAATATTCTTTTAGGATTTCAAACAACCAACCTTTCCTTTTCTTATCAAACCAGAAATTCAATTGCCATAACCCCTCAAACAATTCGACCACTCCAATCCCACAGAATTTCGGCCAGTTTCAATCAAATCCTCTCCATTCTCTTCAACCTTCAAGAATACCAAGAACACCTACTCACTTTCTCTCGTCTAAGGCCACCAAAACCACTTCAATCTTCTTCAAAAAAATTCTAGATTTCACCTACTCACTTCCGTGAATCCATTCATATCACTTTTAACATCAAAATCCAAAATTCAACTCTCTCTCTTGGATCGAAAACCAGTATTTTTGTGAAGGTTCAAGAACACCTTTAAGGTAAGCTTGTTTAATCAACTTCATCTTCACTAGTCTTCAACCTCTAATGAATATATATGTGTAAAATCATACTAATGGACTCTCTTCTTCTCTTTTCTCTCTCTCTCTCTCTCTTGGCCGAATGCTCTCTCTCTCTTGACCGAATGATTCCTTCAACAATGGCCATGTTTTCTTCATCTCTCTTGGACGGATTTAGTCTCCTAGGAGTTGAGATCCATTCGAAACTTCTCCAAGGTACTCATCAAATAAGTAAGCTTCTTCAACCATTTCTTTAAATTCTAGATTCATATCTCTAGGATAATATTGGAAGGAGATGGATTATGATTAGGATTTGAGCATGTATTGTTGTGATGAGTTGAGATTGACGCATGAATAAATGTGTGTATATGATGGAGATGGGATTGATGCATGAGTTAATTGTCGTGGTTGATTTTATAGTGTTTTTAGGGTTTAATACATGTCTCCATGTCGTAAGTGGTATATGTGATCAAGTATGTTATAAATTACGTCACCTTTGGTGAATAGGGTTTATGTTCATGTATGATTGTTGAAGCCATGAATATGTTTATGTTGGTAGAGGTTGGATCATGTCTTGGTAAATTTAGATCTATGCCTTTATTCATGTTTTGGATGATTTGATAAATTGGAGTGGAGTATATGTTCATGATTGTGTTTGGCAATAGAAATATGATCATGACCTAGTTGTCCCTAAACTAATTTTATTTCTTTAATAAAATAATTAATGCTATAATTTCTTCTAGTAAATTTTGAAAACCCTAGGAAAATGTGGATTTGGTCCTTTATATAAAATAGTGATATTTTAGTCAAATAAATGATAGCTTTTATTACAGAAATAAAATATATAGATATTATATATAATAATAAAATCAAATAAAGGCTTTTATATAAATAATCATAATAAGTAAAATATTAATTTTGTGAGTCTTATATTCATAAATACCATTAAAATTTATAATCATTCAATTATTATCTTTTAATCAAAACCTATTAAAATTTACTTACAATTAATTTTAGTTATCAATTATTTTCTAACAGTTAATTATTAATAAATCATTATTTTGCCTAATACCGCCTACGACTCTTCATCAAATAAACATTAATTTATTTTTAGCAATATTTAAACCTTCAACTTAATAGTACCTATTTCCCAAAACCATAATCACTTTAATATCAAACTAGACTTAGCTTATAAACCTTTTTTATTTATTATAGGGCCTTAAAGCTTGGGACACTAGGATCATGGTTGTAGTAAGTTGAGCTAGTTTTATTTGTGAAAGTGGATTTTGCTTGAGTTTAATTATGGCTTTGTTTGCCCCAAGCGGGATTAGGTCAGCTGTTGGAGACATTTATTTTGAGCAAGGATCAAGTAAGCTCCTGCACAAAACTTGTATGTTGCAAAAAGTTATTATGGCAAGCTAAATCCAAAGTTTGTGAATATTGATTTGGTAAAGGCAATTTGGGACTGTTCCTTTCTTGTTTCTGTCAAACCAATTATTTGAAAATCAACAAGTAATTTTATTCAAACACTAAACTGTTTATAAAACTGATTTTGACAAAGATTTTGGAAATCCTTGATTGCCATTTTCAAGTAAAGTTATGGTTTATCAGTTTTCTCTTAAGTGGGATGATCTACGTTGAGTACTTAATAAGGGTAGGCTAGTAGTATTAGTTTTGAAGAGCAAGAGTGAGTCTTCTGGTAGGAGGCTACCTCCAGAAGATGAACTCAACTTAGAGAAACATCAGTACTACTTAGTCATGTCGGTCCGGGCTAGCAGTTTTTAGTCATGTGAACTATGTACAGCCGAAGTGGACAACCGATTTTGTTTGGGTGTAGAGAAGGAGGAGAATCTTACCCGATAGGCTGATCACCTACCTTTTGTCAGTCTGCATAAAGTGTGGCAGTCTGACCGGCAGTATACCCAACATGTAACATACTGACCATGTGGGCATGGGGCCCAACGTGTGGTAACCCATGACCACATTTTTGAGTGGTTGATTTTATTGTATCTGTATGGTTGGAAAAGTCAAAACGCCACTCTTGCTTTTGAATATCATTTATTGCTTACCAATAATTTTTGTCAGTCTGCACAAAGTGTGGTATTCTGACCGTTGTATGGTTATGGGGCCCAACGTGTGGTAACCTATGACCGTCCTTTTTGAGTGGTTGATTTTATTGTACTTATATGGTTGGAAAAGCCAAAACGCCACTATTGCTTTTGAACATTATTTATTGCTTGCTAGTATTTTCCTTATGAGTTTCTTACACTTTGCATCCACGAACTGTTTTCACCGGACACTCAAAGCACACACGGACTTACTGAAATTTTTATCTCATCACCCTTTTTACCATGATTTCAGGTCGATCTTGCTGTGGGGATGAGTAGCTAGTTGTTGCCTGCCTTGGAAGATTTTTTTTTCTAATATTTATTTTGTGTAATGCTTTGGGAGTTGAGAGTAGATAATTTTTATTATGGATTTGTCTTTGAATTCTTGGATGGTAATAAGTTTTAAGTTTAAAGTATTATTTTTATTATATTATTTTGATTGTGTGACCTAGTTATAAAGACCCTTTGTCATTTAGATGGGGCGATATCCCCGGCCCTGTCAGGCCTAGGTAGTGGGGTGTTGCAAACAATTTGGTAATTGCTTCTCTAATATCGATAAAATACATCCACCCACACACCTACAATAATGTGAGTTTAAATGTCAATGATAAAAGTATTTAATAAAATATAAAATGTCTATCAAGAAGTCACTATGGCAGCTTTCAAGTTGCTTATGCAGATATAGGCCAGCCAACTTTAGAGCTTTCACTTCTAGAAAAATGGTAAGTTATTGCTCAACAAAAGTAGATTTATTTTTTCTATTTATTCAGCTGTTGTTAGTTTCATTTAGAATTCAAGAACAAAAACTTGACTTCGTTTATAATAACAATTAGCTCACTATAGTTAAATCTAAAGCTTGCAGAAGTATCTATTCTATTCTATACTTTACCTTAACAATATGTTTGCATTATTAATCACATGATCTGAGCAGTTAAATGTTCCTAAACTATGGAAGAGCACTTTTTTGGGCAGTATAGATATTGTGAAAAAAAATAACCAAAACATTATTAAGAGATATTTGGTCATCGATTACTAGCATTGCAACATGAGACTGAAGAAGGGCCCAAAACATATTATTTGGTTACCGATTTTGTGTGAACAGCTACCGATTATCTTCTTAGATAAAACAACCATCTCTGTTTTGTCAAGTTAATTTTGAGAAAATAGCTTAGTTGTCTTGAGAGCTTTCCTTGATGTGGTGCTTATTAATTTTATTGTTATGCTATGATGCTATTTGCACGTTTGATATAGTTTTTCTTTTAGGACAAAACCTTTTTTTAAGACAAGTAGGCTAATTGCATGTTCTTATACTTCAAATTCACAAAGCATTTCTAATTTAGTAAATTTGCTCTTACAGTTTAACATTATTGTTGTTTGAAATGCGAAGGCCCACAATTAGGGTGAAAATGAAACCACTCATTGTAGTCGAATATAGCAAATTCCTAAACTTGTTTCTTTAAAGGTATATGAGTTTCTACTTTCATTATAATTTTGGGATTTTATTTGCATGATTGGATCTCTGTGAGTAATGGGTGATCACTTCTCATGAGTAATAGGTGATTATCCTTAAATTAGTGTTATGCTATATATATTTGTATTGTTTTTAAATCTATTTCTAAATCGAATGTCATTTTCAAAACAAAAAATATATATATTAAAAAAAATTTTAATGCAAGATTATACTTGGATGTATAGAATGTATGTTCTAGAGATAAGGAAACTTACTCAAGAATTCACTAGTAGAGTTGAACATTTTGTTGAGTAGGCGTTTTCATACTCAGGATGGCTTGGTACTGATGAAATTAGATGTCCTTTTTCTAAGTGTAAGAATAAGAAATTTTAGGTCTAAACTATGGTGAGGATTCATTTTTATAATAAAGAATTTGTGAAAGGTTATTACAATTGAACCTGTTATGGTGAACCGTTTATTTCAACTAATCAACTGACATCAATATTTAGTGTCGGAAGGATAGGTCAGACTTCAAGGTTAAGTAATCCCTTTCATAATATGGTTGTAAGTGCAGTAGGCATCACATTCTCTCAAATCTAAACCTACCAACTACTGAGGAACCACCTAATTTCAATACTCAAGGATTTTATGATCTGTTGACAGTTGAAATACTCTTTTATGGGATGGATGTACAAATCACTTAGAATTGTTGGTGGTACATTGTTAACATCAAGTTTGAGAATAATATGTTGGAAAAATACTTCAATGAAGTAGCACAACTTATGAAAGAGGTTATGCTAATTGGTAACAAGATGTTAGATGATCTTTTTAGAACGAAGAAATTAGTTGCTATACTTGGACCAATACAGAAGGTAGGTATATGTGTTAATGGTCGTATGCTCTATTTGAAAGAAGATAGTGGCGGCAGAGAATGTAAGTTTGTAGTCATGCTTAGTATGTTCGTAAAAAGAAAATAGGAAAGAATAAACAATAGAAAGAGATTACTTTGAAAAAGATATACTATTTTTCACTCACTTTAAGGTTATGGAGGTTTTATATATCTAAAATAATAGCAGAGCACATGAAATGGCATGCAAAGAGTTAAGCCAAAGATGGGATTATGGCTCATCCATAGGACGGTGAGGCATGACAACATTTTGGTCGAACATATCCTGATTTTGCAGTAGACCCTTAGAATGTTAGACTTGGATTGTGTACAAATAGTTTTTTGCCATTCGGTCTGTCAGGGAAATAGTATCCTTGTTGGCTAGTGATAGTAACTCCGTATAATCTACCACCCTGGATATGCATGAAAAGTGTTGTGATTTTTTTAACAGGTAATTCCAGTCCAAAGAATCCAAAGTAAAAGTTACATGTCTAATTGCAACTGCTAATAGATGAACTTAAAGCATTATGGACGGAGGATGTCGCTACATATGATATTTCTAAAAAATAAAATTTTTAGTTATGAGTTGTACTCTAACAGACTATTCATGACTTCCTTGCATACGGAATGCTAAGGGGTGTAGTATATCGGGGATCATAACATGTCCATATTGCGTAGAACGTATAGAATCCTTTCAGTTACCATGCGAAGGTAAATAATCGTGGTTCAATTGCCATCTACAATTCTTGCAACCTGTAATCATTTGAGAAAGGATTGTAAGTCTTTTAACATATAAAAGGTGTTGAACAATCACTACCTCCATCACGCCTAACTAAGGATCAAATGTAGGATGCGGTATGATTTTTCTCCAAAATCATGAAAATTGCATATGAACTTACAAAGGTAGATGGTAGAGGTGAACATTTTAGTTAGGCAAAACAAAGTATACTTTGGGATCTGCTATATTGGAAAAAAAAAAATCTGATATGACATATATAAATGTGATGCACAATGAGAAAAATAAATTTGATAATATGTTTAACATAGTGATGGATGTAAATGGCAAGACAAAAGATAAGATATGATGTACGTAGGTACTGTAATTGTTTGGAATGCATTGATCTTGTCGATTAAAGGAAAGGAGCAAAACCAAAAGCTTGTTACAAATTGACAAAAGAGTAAATGAGGATTGTGTTAGAATAAGTAAAGGAACTTAGACTTTCGTATGGTTATGCTTCAAATTTAGGAAAGTGTGTTAATTTGAAATATGTTAAGATGCCCGGTATGAAAAGTCATGATTGTCATAAATTTATGGAACGATTAATTCCCATAGCCTTATGAGAATTTCTTCTGTTGAAGGTATAGAGTGTTTTAACTAAGTTAAACCTTTGTGATCTTCAAAGTTTTTAGCATCACGTATGTGTAATCTAGAGTAGGATATTGCTCTATTAATCTGCAAGTTAGAGAGAATTTTCCACCGATATTTTTTGACATTATGAAACATCAACTAGTTCATTTGCTTTATGAGCCTAGCAATGAAGAAGTCCCAATAATATTAGAAAATGGCATAAAATAGCCTAGAAAAAAAAATGCCAAGAAATTGGAGAAGGAACAAAAAAGAGCACTTGAAGTCCCCAAAGCAATTGCAGCAATGAAAAACCAAATGCCCAACTCAAAGCAAATGCAAGTAAATCCATCAGATGTTATGAAAATGGTAGGAACACGAGGAGAAATGGGTGGCAGAGGAGGCAAAAGGGAGAGGAAGAAATGGCAACGGCTGAAGATTGGGGAAGGAGATAAAAGGAGAAAATAGAACTCGCTTCCTTTGATTTTTATTTTGTTTGACTAAATATGATGGTTAATAACTATTGTTTTTGAATTAAATATGAGGTTAACAACCGTCATTTTTGTAAAGTGTCTTATTTGTTTTAATTATGAAATGTTATTTTTTCTCATAATGTTATTTTTTTTGTGTATGTGTGTATATATATATATATATATATATATATATATATATATACATATATGTGTGTGTGTGTGTGTGTGTGTATACATACGTACGTATGTATACACACACACACACACACACATAATGTATAATTAGACAAATTTCGTTCACTAGCTATCTATATATTTATAGCATTACATTAATCAAAATAACATATTATATAAGTTAAGAAGGATGTTGTGATAAAATTTGAAGGTAATCAATTAAATTAACATTTATCGTGTATGAATTAAATATAAATATATAAAAACGTAGGATATATATACAATAATTTACTTGGTAAATCAATGATCCAATCATTAGATGTGTTCATAAAGTTGAAACAAGTTAGTGACCAAATTTGAAGGTAATTTGATATATTTTACCATATTTTCTATTGTGATCTCTATACAATGGCCAAAAAAGCTAGTGTATTTATAAATGTAAGAATATCAAATTAATTATCTAACCGTTAGACTTATTAAAATTACTAAAAAAAATAATTAGGACCAAATTTAAAAATAATTAGATATATTCTGTCACATAATATAGCGTAATCTCTCTATAAGAGTCCAAAAACCTAATGCACTTATAAACATAAACACATTAAATTAATATCCCAATTGTTAAATTTGTTAAAATTGCTAACAAAAGTATTACGACCAAATTTGAAGATAATCAGATACAATTTAAATTATTATTTAAGGATTTTGTTATACTTTGAAACCAAATATGAAGGTGAAAATTGTCATATTAAGTTGAAACGAAAATGACGATTAGATAAAACTGTGGTATTACTAAACAAATACAACGGTTCATATTCTACACTAATACGAAGCTGTGTTCTGAGCGGCATACTATTGAGACAAATTCAATGATTTTAAAGAATCATCATATGTATCTAAACTAATATGATGGCTTGTCTTTTTACCATCGTATTTGTTTTTCACAAATGCGATTATTAATCTAATCGTCATATTTATTGAAATTAAAATGACAGTTGTCATAAAATCGTTGTATTTAATCAAACAAATATGACTATTGTTCTACCGTCGTATGTAGGCATTATTTACGATGGATTTGTAGCCATCCCATTTGATAACGTCGTATTTACCCCCTTTTGTAGTGTGGTTTTGTGCAATATAAATGGATGTATCTTTTTGAGAGATTTGCTTTATTAATCTACTAGACAGTTAAATTGTTTCGACAACTGCATAATAATTACAAATATGGCTGAGATCTTTTTTATGTTGGCATGTTAGGTATTTGCATAATGTCAAGGGTAAGGTGAGAATGTGGACTATGTACGTGTAGGCCCTATGATCCTACATGACTAGAAAGCAAACTTAGTTAGGGAGGTAATGGATTACGATATTAAAATGGCCCTTTGGGATATTGGAGATTGCAAAGCACCGAGGCCGGACGGGTACTCTACATATTTTTTCAAGAAATCATGGGGAACAGTTGCGCAGAGTCTTTGTGCAGAGATTCATGAATTCTTTTTGTCGGGCAGGCTACTTAAGCAGGTCAACCATTCAATTATCACCCTGGTACCTAAATATGACCATGTGGAAATGGTGGGGGACTATAGGCCAATTTCTTACTGCAATGTGGTATACAAGATCATTTCCAAAATTCTGGCTGACAGACTAAAAATCGTTCTTCCTCACCTTGTGGACCTTTCACAGACGGCATTCATACATGACGGATTCATGGCTGACAACATCCTACTGGTCCAGGAGCTAATGCAGGCGTATAGCAGGACTAGAGTCTCACCACGGTGCACGATTAATGTGGACCTAAGGAAAGCATATGACTCGGTTAACTGGGGCTTCTTGCTGGACTTACTAACTAAACTGGGATTTCCACACCAATTCGTGGGCTGGATAGAGTAATGTGCAACCACAATCTTATTTTTGGTAGCTATCAATGGGACGGTGCAGGGGTTCTTTAGAGGAGCGAAGAGGCTTCGATGAGGGGATCCGATTTCCCCTATGTTGTTCGTCATTTGCTTAAAATACTTCTCCTCGGTTGTTAAAGTACATACACTAGGGACAGGCTTCAACTCCCACCCCAAGTGTGATTTCTTAAGGATAATACACCTAGCATTTGCGGACGACCCTATGTTGTTTGGTAAAGGTGACTGTCCATCAGTATGCACACTGTTAGGCTGCCTTGATCAACTTAAACGGTGCTCTAGCCTTGAAACCAATAGGGACAAGTCCAATATACCTAGCTGGAGTGAAGAGGATCGATCAGGAGGCACTACTGGCTGAAACGGGCATCCCCCTTGGACACTTCCCATTTCGCTATCTGGGATTACCGATCATGATTGGTAAAATTAGGACATCTTACTATAGACTTTTGCTGGATGGAATTGGCTCCTATATTGTTCATTGGTCAGCATGTTCATTGTCTTATGCTGGGCGACTAGAACTGATCCAGACCGTCGTACAAGGGGTAGAGTGTTTCTGGCTATCCATACTTCCGACACTGGTTGCATTTATTAATCAGTTGGATAGGATGGCTCAGGATTTCTTATGGGACTCAAAACAGTCGTTGGTTGCCTGGAAGGATATATGCCTACCCAAGCCCGAGGATGGACTGGGCTTCAGACTTGGAATGGGGCGCTACTGGCTAGAATTCTTTGGGACATACAAGCGGAGAAACAATACATGTGAGTCAAATGGCTGAACCACTACTACATGGAGGGCAGCTCAATTTGGGAGATAGAACAACACATGGAACAATCTCCACTATTTCGAAGACTACTAACAATCAGAGACATGATTCTGGAGCGGGAACAGAATGAGCACTGCGCAGCAACTCTATTGCACACTTGGGCAATGGGTACCACACAGTTCACCACCCAACCATACGACTACCTTAGGATAACACACTGAAGGTTTATTAGGCCAATACTATTTGGAAGCAGGGCTTCACCCCCAAGCACTCATTCATGGTTTGGCTATGTGCGAAGGGATAGCTGAAGACTAAGGATGCACTAGTGTTCCGGCTGGATGACCTGTCCTACCCACTATGTAAGGCATAATCGGAAACGACCAACCATTTATTTTTCAAGTGTTCGGTTTCTGCAACTATTTGGACAGACATAAAAGCATGGCTTGGTTTGCCACAAACTATGAGTACGGCTAACTCGTGCCTTAGGTGGTTCAAAAGGGCTAACCATAGATCTTCATGGCTTGCTAAGGCTAAGGCTACTGCTATGGCTGCCACATTCTATTATATCTGGATGGCACATAACCGAGCGCTGTGTGACGGAGCTGCTTGCCAATCGATGAAAATCACTAAGAGGATCAAAACACATGTGTACACCGTTATATTCACTTTGTACCCTAATGTTTTGACCCATTTTGAGGATTGTAAAGAACACAACTAGTTAATATTCCTACTTGGCTATGCCTGACTATTAACTAGAGAACTCCCTTGTATATATCTTTTGATCAATATTAATCTATTTACATTTTCATTCAAAAACAAAAGAGTAAGGTGAGAAATAAGGCTAGAGTTGAAGGCTCGATTTGCAATGCTTATTTCGTTGAAGAAGCACTACATTCTTTTCGTATTATTTTGAATTTCATGTTCAAACCAAGAATAGAGAACTATCCCATAACGATGATGGTGCTTCAAACAGCTTGCAAAAAAAAAAAAAAAGTATTATCAATATGTAAACTTGTTGAAAGAAAATATGGCAAGATAATGAGTCGATATTTGACTAATCAAGAATGGAGAGTTGCCACAAATTGCATACTATGTAATTGTCAGGAGGTAAAATCGTATATTGAGTAAGTTTGATTCAATAAAACTTTATATAAATTTGATTATGATAAAAAAAAAAGTTGAAAATATATGAATATCCACAAACATTTAGTTATAGAATATTTAAGATGCACTTGCATGCTCTGGTGCTTGGTATAACTAGTGTAGACATTGAAAAAAGGATTGACATAGAGTTTGCTGCTTGGTTTAGGGATCACATAAGTGTTTTTTGTTATCCTTTGGGGAGCTTTTTGATACAATAGCAATTAAACATTAGCAAAACCTTATCTTGATAGGTTCATGATCATTGAAGTGGTGTGGATAATTAGTACTTAAAAAATCTTTCTTGGGGACCCTCGAGATGTATTTATTCATTCAATGGCTACGTTGTAAATGGATTTTGATTTGATACTGAAGAGCGTTGTGAGGGGAAGAAGAAAATGAATAATGGAGTATATGTGAAAGCAAGTGATGCTAATGTATTGGGTGGTGAATATTACAGAGTATTGAAAGCAATCATCACAATACAATTTCCCGAGTCTCCAAATTAAAAAATCATTTTATTATTGTACAAATAGTTTGATCCAATACCTATTCGAGGGGTTAAGATTTATTATCAATATAAGCTTATTGTGATAACGCTTACCAACATGATATGGATGAAATAGATGCCATTACTATAATTGAGGTGTTTGAAGATATGAGTCCATTGGCGAATGAATTTGGAATAATTAAGCTTGTAGACTTACAAGTTGAGGAACAAGTTTGAGTGATTAAAAAGAGGATCATGAGTTCAATGAGGATATAGAATGTGATCATGATGATGATGAAGGCATAGGAAAGCGGGAAAACACAGGGCACGTAGCGGAAGCGAACATAAAAAAATTGGAAAAACAAGAATAGGGATTCCAGGGCAGGGCCGGCGCCGGCTTCGGCTGCCATAGTTGTGCTAATTTTTTAAATCTCGGTTGTGCCCTGTCCCAATCCTGAGGTTTTAAAAATTTTACCTCTCCTTCTGATTCTCAAATGTGGCTGGATCGGAATGTACGCAACCGGGGTAAGTGTACTGGTAGAAGCCTCTGGTGCGATTCCTGCAAGCCTCCTACTCCGTCTTTGCATGTATGTGAACGCCGAACTCTCGATCTTCCAGTATATGGCATGCCTAACTACCGTTTGGTGAACAACTAACAGGCTAGGGAATTTTTCTAGAGAGAGAGAGAGAGAGAGAGAGAGAGAGATGCCTGGCTATTTCACAGAGAAGAAGCCGTCTCTCTTGTGTGTCTGATTTACCATAACGTTGTTTCCAATTCTCCTATTTAATCTAAATAAAAAAAATCCTAGGTTAAACTGGATTGGGTTATTGGACTCTTGATTTAACCTATTGGGCTTAATTAATTATTCTAGTTAGAACTAACTCAATGGCCCAACAAATAATTAATTTTCCAATCCAAATAAACCAGTCCAATTGAATAAGCCTAAATCAGTTTAGTCCCAGGTTAATCCTTAATTATTTAAACTGGACCAAAACCCTGAATAATTAATTAACCCACCAAACTAATTTAA
This sequence comes from Voacanga thouarsii, assembly GCA_026120185.1. Classification (NCBI taxonomy): domain Eukaryota; kingdom Viridiplantae; phylum Streptophyta; class Magnoliopsida; order Gentianales; family Apocynaceae; genus Voacanga; species Voacanga thouarsii. The sequence continues at coordinate 2,597,420 of JANUWF010002273.1, forward strand.
TTAATACTCTCTCCATGGACCTTTATTTTATTCTAACCCAATAATTAAATCAGGCTATTTAAATAAAATAAATTCCATTTAATTTAAGATCAATTCCTTAGCCCGTATTAAATTAGGACTCATGGTCTATACTGCAGACCAAAAGACACACCGCATTGGCTACTAAAATGACCAAAATACATTTGCCATATAAATATCTGTATTTTGCATTTTAAATATTTTCTAATATCACCATAAGAAAATATTAACCCCAAGGATAATGCTGCATTAGCAAAGTCTCCAACCTACAGGTGTAATGACTAAAATACCCCTCTATACATCGCCGTACATTTAGAGAGAAAAAAGTGTATTAACACCTCTCTAAATGACATTTACCATCCTTAGGCCTTTAGTCCAATGATCCACGACTTCCTGGATTATTTCCGCTTTCCAAGGGAGCTACCCTAAAGCAAACATCCAAGTCATGTTTCCAAGGGCCCTAGATATTCAGATCATTCAGACAACCACAAGGGGCGATATAATATATAAACTATCTTGTATAAGTCTGTCTTAACTACTAGTCACGCATACCCAACATGAAAGTATATTGGCCCTATGATAGAACCTCAACTATAACATATCAAAGTATATGCTTCCAACTTCGTCAGACTACCAACTCATACTCAAGTCATAGAATACTAGTTCACACTGTAGCGGTAGTAGTCTAGGTTTCTACCATATAATACTTTTAGAAATCACTACTACAGGTCTTATTTTACGTATTCGAAATACGCTTATGTCATGAAGTGAGTGGACTACTCACTGGCTAAAGGTAAGCCATTCCCCATTTAGAATTCACAACATAATAACCTAAATATGATGAGATTCTCATTCTCATCAATTGGTTAAGAACAAAAGTTTATGTGCTAAGTAACCCGTGATCCATACCTTACTGTGAAAGACCTCCATTCACATGGACCACTTACTTAAACACAATGGGTCTTTTCCCAACATAATTGTACACAAATAAAATTGTAAATTCACAAATAATTTCTGAAAATAAATTCTTTTATTAAAACATTCGATTTTTACATCAGAAACCTAGTCTAAGAGGGCATACATCCCAACAATCTCCCACTTACACTCTAAGATTAAGTAAGTCCATAGGTGTCCACCCCTATAGTGTCTAAGTATCTCTTGAAGACTCTCTCAGTCAAAAGCTTGGTGAATGGATCAGCTAGATTGTTCTCGGAGGCAATTTGTTCCACCACGACTTCTCGTATTTGGATAAAATCCCAAATCAAGTGGTACTTTCTCTCAATGTGCTTCCCCTTCTTATGGTTTCTGGGTTCTTTTGATTGCGATACTGCTCTAATGTTGTTGCAATACATCACAATCGGCCTGTCCATATGTGGCACGATTCGAAGTTCTGAAAGAAACTTCCGGAGCCAGACTGCTTCCTTGGATGCCTCCAAAGCTGCCATATACTCAGCTTCCATGGTTGAGTCAGCAATGCAAGATTGCTTGATACTCCATGAAATAGCTCCTCCAGACAAGGTGAAGATATATCTACTAGTGGATTTTCTCTCATCCTTATCTGCCTGGAATTCTGAGTTTGTGTATCCTGTAGGAACCAAATCATCAGCCCTATAAACCAGTATATAATCTCTTATTCCCTTAAGGTACTTGAGTATATGCTTTACAGCTTGCCAATGAACCTCCACAAGGTTTGATCAATATCTGCTAACCAAGTATACGTCAAAGCAGATATCTGGCCTAATACATAGTATAGCGTACTTGAGACTTCCCACAGCCGAAGCGTAAGAAATCCTACTCATCCTGTCCTTTTCTTCTTGAAACTTAGGACAATCTCTTAAAGAAAATGACAACCCATGTCTGCAAGGAATTAGAACTCCCTTGCATTAGTTTATGTTATACATGGCCAACATCTTGTCAATGTATGTAGCTTGGGATAATCCTAACATTCTCTACTTTCTATTTCTAAGAAGTCTAATCCTGAGAATGTAGATGGCTTCTCTCAAGTCCTTCATACTGAATTGACTAAACAGCTAAACCTTTGTAAATGACAATGACCCTACATCATTTCCAATGAGTAGAATGTCATCCACATACAAGGCAAGAAAATTCACACTAATGCCTTTAAGTTTCTTGTACATGGATGGTTCATCCTCATTTTGAACAAAACCATAAGACTTTACAGTCTCATCAAAACGAATGTACCATACCCTTGATGACTGCTTAAGTCCATAAATGGACTTCTTAAGCTTGCAAATCATATATTCTTAACCCTCAGTAATAAAGCCTTTTGGTTAGGACATATAGATGTCTTCACTAAGATAGTCATTTAAAAATGCCGTCTTGATATCTATTTGTCATATCTCATAGTTATAATGACATGCGATGGCAAGGAGGATACAGATGGACTTAAGTATGGCCATCGGGGAAAATGTTTCCTCATAATTGATTCCCTCTTTTTGAGTATACCCTTTCGCCACAAGCCTAACTTTGAAGGTTTTCACCTTCCCATCTATTCCTCTCTTTCTCTTGTATACCCACTTACACCTTATGGGTTTTATCCCTTCAGGTGAAGTTATAAGATCCCAAACCTAATTGAGATACATAGACTCAATCTTGGCTTTCATTGCTTTATGCCACAGATTTGCATCGACATCAGTAATAGCCTCCTCGTATCTTGTTTCTGATGGTCGGAGACCAGTTCGAGAGCTTCTCCAGTCCACCTCTCCGGAACCCTAAACACTCTTCCACTACGACGAGGCTCTATATGTACAGGCTCTTGAGGCTGTGCCTCTTCTTGTTCCATAATCAGATCAGAAGAAGTTGCTTCCGAAGATAACTTCTCCTCCAGCTCCAACCTAGTTGAACCTTTCGTTGAAGTACTTTGATTATCCTCTAAGTATCTAGCATTGGTACTAACAAGTATCTTCTACTCCTTAGGATGATAAAAGTAACCACCCTTTGTCCCTTTTGGATACTCAACAAAATAGCATAATTCTAACATTGGTTCCAACTTGTCTCCCTTGACCAGTACATAAGCTAGACAACCTTATATTCTGAGATGATTTAGACTTGGCTTATGCCCAGTCCACATTAAGGAGTCTTAGGTACTGACTTGGAAGGGACCAAGTTCAGAATATATGCTGCTGTTTCCAAGGCATATCCCCAAAAAGACATTGGAAGAGTAGCATAAGACATCATGCTTCAGACCATTTCCATCAATGTCCTATTCATTCTCTCAACTACTCCATTTTGCTGAGGCGTCCCCGGCGCATAAAGTTGGGATACTATCACATGATGTACAATGTAGTCCCTGAATTCACCAAGGAGGTACTCTCCACCATGATTCGATCGTAAGATTTTGATTAATTTACCTGTCTGACGCTCCACTTCAACCTTAAACTCTTTGAACTTGTCAAAAGAGTTAGACTTGTGTCTCATTAGGTAAACTTAACCAAACCTTATACAATCATCCGTAAAAGTGATGAAGTACTTAAAACCTCCTCTAGTTGGTGTAAATAAAGGACCACACACATCAGTATGAACAAGACTCAATACCTCATTGGCTCTATCCGCCTTAGGGGCAAATGACCTTTTGGTCATCTTTCCCATCAGGTAGGACTTACACTGAGGCCAATTTTCCAATCTCAATGAGCCCAAAGGCCCATCATGGATCAACCTCTGAATCCTAGTTGAGTTGATATGACCCAATCTTAGATGCCAAAGATACGAGTCATTAACATTAGCCTTTTTCTTCCTTGTTAAAGGTTCAGATTGAGCGTTATTTAATTGATTGTTAATAGGGTTTAAGAAAAATAAATTTTTTCATACATGTGCCCAGTACATAGAATTTCTCCATCTCCAGTACATAGAAATATCAGAATGAAAAGATACAGAATATCCTTGATTTATTAGTTTTGCAACTGAAATCAAATTCTCACGAAATCCAGGTACATATAAAATATCTTTCAAAACCACTATTCTATTACTATAAAAAAACAAGATCCAGTTCTCCCACTGCAAGGGCCCAAACTTGTGCTCCATTTTTCACACATAGTCTATGTTCGCCTTTCTAGAGTCTTCTTATCTTTCTAAACCCCTGCAAGGAGTTACAAATGTGATTAGTGGCTCCTGAATTAACAATCCAAGTGGAAGTTGATCCAACCATTGATATAGACTCTAGATAGAAAACATTACTTGTGAGGTTTTTCTTGGCTTAAAGATCTGGACACTCCTTTTTCCATTGTCCCTTCAGTCCATACTTGAAGTACTTGCCCTTGGGTTTGTCTTTGGGCTGGGTCTTGGGCTAGCCCGCTGCATTCCCCTTCTTCTTCTTGAACTTTCTGGGCTTGGGCCCAGTTCTAGGAGATGAAGCCTTAGCAATTATTGCCTTTGATTATGGCTTCATGACTTTTTTTACCATTTGGAGCTCCTTCATCAACTCAGTTAAACCCATGTTCAACTTCTTCATGTTATAGTTCAACTTGAACTGAGTGAAGGAACCCGGTAGAGATTCGAGAACCATGTCCACTTGGTTCTCGTGGTCAATAACAGCCCCTAAATTTTTTGCCTCCTCGAAAACAACAATTATCTTGAGCATATACTCTCTGACTGATGCTCCCTCAACCATCTTAGTGTTTATGATGGTTCGAAGAGCCTCCTGCCTTGCGGGCTGACTCTTATCCGGGAACATCGTAGTTAATAATTGGGTTATGTCATACGCAGTGGTCATGTGCTCATGTTTGGATTGTGGCACATTAGATATGGAGGCCAACATGTAATAACGAGCCATCTCGTCGGCCTTCTTCCATGCCTTCTCAGTCTCACACTCCTCGGTGATGGAACCCTCCCTGATTACAGGACAGGTTTCGTGCAAGACATACTTATACTTCCCCGCTATGAGTATTATGTCCAAGTTCCTTTTCCAATCCACATAGTTTGGTCCCGTTAACTTATTCTCTCAGAGAATAACGGCCAATGGACTAAAGAACCTCCCACTATTTCTGAAAAAAAAAAATAAAAGAAAAAAGATTTAGTTTGTGAAAACAAAACAAGTATGTGTACTTTATCCTTATTATCAAAACTGATAATAATCAATTTGGCTCTTAGGAAAACTGACATAGCTTCTTGGGAAGATTAACAGTTTCCTAAGCTAAATGTGTTAACCACCACAAATTAATTTCCCTTATAGGTAATGGTCTAGAAGATAACTTCATCAAGGGGATAGTTGTTTCCTCTCATTTTCTATGGGCATACCTCGCACTATGACCTCCAACGAGGGGTTGTCCGATCATAATACGTGCCCGGGGTTATTAATTACATCACTCTATTAGATTTAGATCCTTGTGGTATCCCCATCCTATACGGGTTCACTCACAGGGTGACGCGAGGGGACCCACGATCTCTAATTAGGATCGTGATAGAAGCCGTGGAGCCATTAGAACCCCTCTCCCACTTAATCTTTTAAAATAAGGGTTTTTTGAAAAATATCCTTTTGAAAATTTCCATTAAGTTTTCCCTTAACTCAAAAATAAAATGTCTAAATCCATAAAAATCTCTATGTCAAGGCTTATATCATTTGAGAGTTTTTTCCATGGACTAATTTTATTTAAGTTAAAAATTTTCAATTAAAACTTTCTAGAGACTTTGGTCTCAAATTTATTTGACAAAATAATTTTTCTTATGCCAAATTAAAACAAAATGGCTTTCTATTTTGACCTTACAAAAATATATAAATGCAATAGATTTTCTATGTCAAGGATCAAATCTTTTGAGAAAATATCTAAGGATTAATTTTTGTTCAAGTTAAAATAACTATTTAATTTGTAGAAAAATATTTTCCTTGTCAAAGCATTTCCAAAGACTTTGGTCTTTGAGAAAATGTGCACATAGGTATAAAAAATAAATAGCATACTAGAAAACAATAGACATTTTCACGCTATTCTATTTTTAAACTTAAGTGCCCAGATAATAGAATTAAACACATTAATTAATTAATTAATGGTCTTATTTAATCCTAAAATCCCTTACTAATATTTTTCATGCAAAAATATTCCTTAAATATTAACTATTGTAAAATATTAACTTCACCTGGTATGGACCCCAAAACTAAAAGAAAATGCAAGAAAAATTACAAGGAAAAATTAAAAAAAAAATTCCTTGGTCCACTACACCCACCGCACTGGATCATGCACCCCATCTGCACTGTGGTCCACTGCACCCGCCTCACAGAATCAGGACCCACTAGAAACCAATGCGCGGACTGGCCTTCCAGAGCCAAGCCGACACCGATTCTAGCACTCCAAGCCGGCGCCAGTTTCGTTCTGGATGCCGGATCCTGCAGCTTTTTTCTGCGAATTTTCTCTATTTTTCTGCATAGCTTTTAGTATCCATGGCTCTCCGATTCCAATCCAAATACAATGAAATCAACCAAAACCAACAATTGCCTATACTCATAAACATTGGACTTACACGATTTGCTAAAAAAAACAGTAATTACAATCTCCTATACCTCCACCCTCAAGGTTTAACAGATAATCTATCCATACCATAAACAACGAAGGATCACAATTTTAATCACGCATATGTGTCCAATTTTATTAATATAGATGCATGCTCTCTATTTTTTCACAAAACCTTCATGCTTTGATACCAATTGAAGGCATAGGAAAGTGGGAAAACACAAGGTATGCAGCGGAAGCGAACATAAAAAAATTGAAAAAATAAGAACAGGGATTCCAGGGTAGGGCCGGCGCTGGCGTTGGTTGCGCTCTGTCCCATTCTTGAGGTTTTAAAAATTTTACCTCTCCTTCTAGTTCTCAAAGGTGGCTGGAACGTGCGCAACTGGGGTAGGTGTGCTAGTAAAAGCCTCTGTGCTATTCCTACAAGCCTCCTACTCCATCTTTGCATGTATGTGAATGTCGAACTCTCGATCTTTCAGTATATGGCATACCTAACTACCGTTTGGTGAACAACTAATAGGCTAGGGAATTTTTCTAGAGAGAGATAGATGCCTCGCTATTCCACAGAGAAGAAGCCGCCTCTCTTGCGTGTCTGATTTACCACAACGTTATTTCCAATCCTCCTGTTTAACCTAAATAAAAAACTCTAGGTTAAATTGGATTGGGCCATTGGACTCTTGGTTTGACTTATTGGGCTTAATTAATTATTTTAGTTAGAACCAACTCAATGGCCTAATAAATAATTAATTTTCCAACTCAAATAAATCAGTCCAATTAAATAAGCCTAAATCAATTTAGTCCCAAGTTAATCCTTAATTATTCAAACTGGGCCAAAGCCCTGAATAATTAATTAACCTACCAAACTAATTTAATTAATACTCTCTTCATGGACCTTTATTTTATTCTAGCCCAATAATTAAATCAAGCTATTTAAATAAAATAAATTCCATTTAATTTAAGATAAATTCCTTAGCCTGTATTTAATTAGGACTCACGGTCTATACTGGGGATCAAAAGACACACCGCCTTGGCTACTAAAATAACCAAAATACCATTGCCATATAAATAGCTATATTTTACATTTTAAATATTTCATAATATCACCATAAGAAAATATGGATCCCAAGGACAGTGCTGTATTAGCAAAGTCTCCGACCTACAGGTGTAATGACTAAAATACCCCTCTATACATCGCCATACATTTAGAGAGAAAAAAGTGTATTAACACCTCTCTAAATGACATTTACCATCCTTAGGCCTTTAGTCCAATGATCCACGACTTCCTGGATTATTTCCGCTTTCCAAGGGAGCTACCCTAAAGCAAACATCCAAGTCATGTTTCCAAGGACCCTGGATATTCAGATCATTCAGACAACCATAAGGGGCGATATAATATATAAACTATCTTGTATAAGTCTGTCTTAACTACTAGTCACGCATACCCAACATGGAAGTATATTGGCTTTACGATAAAATCTCAACTGTAGCATATCAAAGTATATACTTCTAACTTCGTTAGACCACCAACTTATACTCAAGTCGTAGAGTACTAGTCCACGCTGTTGCAGTAGTAGTCTAGATTTCTACCATATAGTACTTTTAGAAACCACTATTACAGATCTTATTTTACGTATTCGAAATACGCTTATGTCATGAAGTGAGTGGACTACTCACTGGCTAAAGGTAAGCCATTCCCCATTTAGAATTCACAACATAATAACCTAAACATGATGAGATTCCCATTCTCATCAATCGGTTAAGAACAAAAGCTTATGTGCTAAGTAACCCGTGATCCATACCTTACTGTGAAAGACCTCCATTCACATGGACCACTTACTTAAACACAATGGGTCTTTTCCCAACGTAATTGTGCACAAATAAAATTGTAAATTCACAAACAATTTCTGAAAATAAATTCTTTTATTAAAACATTCGATTTTTACATCAGAAACCTAGTCTAAAAGGGTATACATCCCAATAGATGATGCTATTGAATATGAAACCGTAGATGAATTAGTTGATTAAATTATACTTTTTTTACTTCTAACACAGTCTTTTCCTTTGTGTTACATATATGTTATGTTACAAAATTTCAACTTATTTTTTATGTGAATTAATTTTTGTTATGTATTAACTATTATTATTGATTATATTATAATTATATTAACATATGCTATCTCAGATATGGGACGAAGAAATTATATGGGTATTAGGTTCTAGGCATAGAGGGGATAATTGTGATACCCCGACCAAAACCACCATTAGTTTATGGGAAAAATCATGCATGGCATAGCATTCTATATTACATTTGATAATTTGGACCATTTTCATGAGTATGTGTGATCTATGAGTTTGTTATTGCATGACTTTATTTATTTAGATATAACTATGTTGGTTGAGCTTTTATTTTATTGAGTAGAATTTATTAGAAGGGAATGAAGTAAGTTGAGTGAGAGTTAAGGGAATTTGCTGGAGAAATATTTATACAAGAGATATTGTAGTCTAGTAGTTAAGACTTGGTGATTATCTCTTGGTGACTTGAGTTCAACTCTCAACTCTTGCAAATTTTTTTCTTCCTTTTTCCTTATCTTATTTTTTCCCTACATTTTTCTCCAATGTTTTGGCTGAAAATCCTAGAGCAGCCGCCATCTAGGAGAATTTCAAGGCTTTTCCAACTCTTTTAAACATATTGTGGATAGATAGGCGGAGGAGGATAAATAGGAAAAAACGTGATTTCAATTTTCTAAATCCCTAATTATCTTCTTTAAGTATTTGTCTAGAATTTTATTAAATAAAATGCAGCTTTGTTTAAATTCCAGCCACCACTTATCTAGGGATTAAATTCCCACATTTTCAATTTTTAAAAGCTTGAAATTAAAGCAAGGATAAAGCTGATTTTTATTTTAATCAATTATCTCCTAAAATTTGAGATTTTCAAAAAATGCATTGTAGGTGGGATAAAATTCCAGCTTTGCTTTTGTCCAATCAGATTTTGTAATTTTGAACTTGTTTTAAATAGTTTGATATATCAAATAAAATCTACGTCATGAGAAATTACCCTATAATGATTACATTTTCTTTGTTGCTCTAATTTCTGGAAAAAATCCAGCTTGTGCCACCTCCATGGGAGCTATTTTAGCTTAATTTAAACTCTTCAAATATTGGATAAGCTTATCCAAAATAACCTTTAGCAAATCAGATTTTTATTAGATGAAAACAATACCAGAAATTTTCTTCTCATTTCTTCATTGTTTTCGGCAACAACACAAACACATACACGAAAATCCTAAACCCTAGTGCACTCAAACTCTTCTTTGTTTTAGCCAAAACACAACACATACAAGTCCTCTCTTTTTTCCACTGATTTTCAGCCAAAACAAGAGTAAGATTCCAGCCTTCATTCTTTTCTCAATTTCCTCTCATTTTTGGCCAACATAGGAAGAGACAAAGCTGTCATTTTCTCATTGGCATACTCAAGTGACCAAAGCTAGAGGAAATTCTTCAATACATCAAACACCCAAACCCATCCCATTTCTGCTATCAAATCAGCACTACGTCAACTTCTCTACTCCCTAGTACACTAAGCAAACAAGTTCAAACCCTATTCAACACTTTCAGTTAGCACACATACTCACCAAGCCAAAACCAAAAACACCCACTCAAGGTAATCAATCCTTTATTTTTCTATCAATCTTTTCTCTCTTCTTCTTCTCCTAATTCACGGCTAGAAGGGATTGAATTCTCCATTTTCTTTGTGACTCACGATCAAGAAGATTTAAGTGAGACGACTACTTCTTCTCAAGAAAACTCAAGTCAATCACCAAGGAGTCGTCTTGTTCTCTTTGATCTTTTTCGCTAAGTGGTATTCGAGACACCTATCTTTAATAGCATGATTGGGTTTGATCCTTATGGTGATGTTATAAGAATGCTTGTATAGAGATTACTAGCTTGATAAGCATGAATAGATTGGATTGTTGAATATGACGGTGTAAGTATTGATTAATGCATGTATAAAATAGAGTAATGTTATATTTTGCTATGTGGATATAGATCTAAACTATATTAGCTAAGTTGAGATCTTTTGATTCGATTGAGCATAGTTTTTATGAACAAATAACCAATGAATATCTGATTTGTTAAAGTTGGTGGTTTAATTGAGATAAATATTGATTGGTGATGTTCAACATTTTATGAGAGGTTATAATTAGGGTTTATTGATTTGTTCAGATATGTGCCATGAATGATTTATGTATATAATGGGATCATGGGGAATCTAAGTCTACATAAAATAATAGTGGCTATACAATGTGTAGTATTTGGATTCTGATTATGGAATCATTAACTTTAGATAAAGAAGGAGTCTGAAGTGAAAGCAAGCAGTTGGCTTTTGGCTTAGCTATCTGAGATATACCAAGTAAGTCTCTGCATAATTGTTTTGATATATAAAACCCTTGTTTGCAAGTCACATGTTGTAATGTTGCTGAAATGCTATTGTTGAATTCTGATTACTTGGGTTGAGAATGTGGTTATTTTGCTCTCTAAATGATTCTGTCAAATTACGAATTTAACTGAAAACTATTGTCCCTCTTTTATTTACTAAAACATTTTGAAAACACTTTACGAGAAAATCACGTTTTGCAAAGCCAATGTATTCAAAGTTTGTGAATAAGGGATTGATTTTTGAACCTGATGGTGAACGTTGAATACTCAATAAGGGTAGGCTATTGGTGTTAGCCTTAGAGGGTTAGAGTGAGTCTTTTGGCAGGAGGCTATCTCTAGAAGACAAACTCTGCACAAAGAGGCACTAGTACTAGTTAAGCAGGTCGGTCCGAACAAGCACTTTAGTCCATGTGGACTATTTTTCGGGTTGGATAAGCCAGTGTGTTGGGTGTAGAGATAGAGGAGTATCTCACCCTAGTGGGCAGATCTCCTATGCCCAGTGGTGAACGATTACATTGGGAAACTATCATGATGGAATTCATGATATGGACATTTTTATTATTGAATCATTTAATTCCTTTATAATTCTGTTATATTGATGAGTGGATGATTTACTGAGAATCATTTTGGAAGTGCTTTATATTGTTTCACTCAGTGACTGGTTGTTGATGAAATTGACTTGCAAACATATTTTGTGACTATTGTTAAACCTGCATATACGAAATATTTAAAGTGTCATGAGCACATACGAGACTTAATGAGATGTCAATATCACACTGTTTGTATCATGTTTTTAGGGGGAATTATTTTTAAGCAGGTTGGATATCTTAGAGACTGAAGCTTGTTTTATTCTACTTTTGTATTTCTTTTGAGAGACAGATGTTTGTTATTGGTTTTCAGGCTTGTATGAGTTCTAATCCAGTTGTAATAAGATTGTTTAATTTCTTTTGCTAACGGTTTTTCTTTTGAACCTTGTTATAAAGACTCCTAATCCTTTGGACGAGGCGACATCCCTGCCCTTTTTGGTTACATATGTAACACCCCACTACCTAGGCCCGACAGGGCCGGGGATGTCGCCCCGTCCAAAGGATAAAGGGTCTTTATAACTAGGTCACACAATCAAAATAATAAAATAAAAATAATACTTTAAACTTCAAACTTATTACAATCCAAGAATTCAAATCGAATCCAAAATAAAAACTATTCACTCTCAACTCCCAAGCATTACACAAAATAAATATCAGAAAAATCTTCCAAGGCAGGCAACAACTAGCTACTCATTCCCACAGCAGGATCGACCTGAAATCATGGTAATAAGGGTGATGAGATAAAAATCTCAGTAAATGCGTGTGTGCTTTGGGTGTCCAGTGAAAACAGTTTGTGAATGCAAAGTATAAAATCTTCATAAGAGAAATACTAGCAAGTAATAACCAATAGTTAAAATTAAGAGTGTTTTTTTAGCTTTTCCAACCATATATGTTCAATAAAATCAACCACTCAAAAGGTGATCATGGGTTACCACACGTTGGATCCCACAACCATACAACGGTCAGAATGCCACACTTTGTACAGACTGATAAAAGATAGGTGATCGGCCTACCGGGTAAGATACTCCTCCTTCTCTATACCCAAACAAAATCGGTTGTCCATTCCAGCAACACACAGTCACTTGACTGAAAACTGCTAACTCGGATCGGCACGACCTAGTGGACTGGCATCTCATTCGGGAAGGACTTATCCCTCAATGGTGGCCACCTACTGAGAGACTTACCCTAACCCTTCAAAGACTAGTTCTAGCGGTCCACTCTTATTGAGTACTTAACGTAACTTATCCCACTTGGGAAAAATGAACAAAATATAATTCCACTTGAAAATGGCAATTAAGGATTTCCAAAGTCTTTGTCAAAATCAGTTTTAGAAAGAGTTTCAGGGTTTGAGTAAATCTGTTCATCGATTTTCAAATAATTGATTTGACTGAAACGAAAAAGAGGACAATCCTCAATTGTCTTTACGGAAGAGAGTGTCCATGCACTCTACATTTGGCTTGCCCTAATAAATATTTTGTATCAAACAGGTTTTATGCATGAGCTTACCTGATCCTTAGCTTGAGATAAAATAAAGGTCTTCAATAGCTGACCTAACCCTGCCCGGGGTAAACATATGCCATAGTGAAACTCAAGCTAAAATTCACTTTCACAAATAAAACTAGCTCAACTTACTACAACTATGATCCTAGTGTCCCAAACTTTAAGGCTAGATAATAAATAAAGGGTTTATAAGCTAAGTCTAATTTGATAGTTAAAATAATTAGTGTTTTGAAAAATAGGTACTAATAAGTTGAAGGTTTAAATCTTGCTAAAAATAAATTAGAGTTTATTTGATGAAGGGTCCTATGACCTAGATGTAATTATTTAAAATAATTATCTATTGATAATTAATTGTTAGAAAATAATTTGTAACTGAAATTAGTTGTAAGTAAATTTTAATAGGTTTTGATTAAAAGATAATAAATAAATTTTAATAGTATTTATGAATATAAGACTTACAAAATTAACATTTTATCTATTATGATTATTTATATAAAAGGCTTTATTTAATATTATTATTTTATATAATACCTATATATTTTATTTCTTTAATAAAAGCTATCATTTATTTGACTAAAATATCCTTATTTCATATAATAATCCAAATCCACCCTTCCTAGGGTTTTCGAAATTTACTAGCAAAAATTATAATATTAAACATTTTATTGTTGAAATAAAATTAGCTTAGAGACAATTAGATCATGATCATATTTCCATTGCTAACTACAATCATGAACATACACTCCACTTCAATTCATCAAATCATCCAAATTACGAATAAAGATATAGATCTAAATTTACAAAAACATGATCCAACCTCTACTAGTATAAACACAATCATGGCTTCAACAATTATGCATGAACATAAATCCTATTCACCAAAGGTGACATAATCTCTAACATGCTTGATCACATACCACTCACGACATGGAGATATGCATTAGACCCCAAAAACGCCATACAATCCACCAAGACAATCAACTCATGCATCAATCTCATCTCCATCATATACACACATTTATTCATATTTCAATCTCAACTCATCACAACAACACATGCTCAAACCTCAATCATAATCCATCTCCTTCTAATATCACCCTAGAGATATGAATCTAGAATTTAAAAAAAAAAGGGTTGAAGAGGCTTACTTGATTGATGAGTACCTTGGAGTAGTTTCGAATGGATCTTACCCTTAGGAGACTAGATCCGTCCAAGAGAGATGAAGAAGACATGGCCATGGTTGAAGCTACCATTCAATCGAGAGAGAGAGAGAGAGAGAGAGAGAGAGAGAGAGAGAGAGAGAGAGAGAGAAGAGAAGAAGAGAGTCCTTTAGTATGATTATACATATATATATTCATTACAGGTTGAAGATTAGTGAAGATGAAGTTAACTGAATAAGCTTATCTTGAAGGTGTTCTTGAGCCTTCCCAAAAATACTGATTTTCGATCCAAGAGAGAGAGTTAGATTTTGGAGTTTGATGTTAAAAGTGGTATGAATGGATTCACAACAGTGAATAGGTGAAATCTGGAATTTTTTTGAAGAAGATTGAAGTGGTTTTAGTGGCCTTAGGCGAGAGAAGGTGAGTAGGTGTTCTTGGTATTCTTGAAGGTTGAAGAGAATGGAGAGAATAGGGAGAGGCTGGAAGAAATTCTGTGTAGGAGGGAGTGCCGAATTGTTTGAGAGGTTTTGGCAATTGAATTTCTGGTTTGGGAGGAAAAGGAAAGGCTGGTTGTTTGAAATCCTAAAAGAATATTTTAGGGAACCAATTTAGGAAACAAAATATGATAAGAAGATCTTCAATGGAGGAGAGCTTTTGGAAGCTCTAATGGCTGACTGAATAGCTAGGGATTCTACTGGAATGAAAGCTAATTGAAGGGCTTAATGGTGGCCGAAAAGGGGAGTACGGTGAAGGAATGTCTGGTTGTTCAAGGGGTGTTTTATGGAAGTTTACTAAACATATTTACTGAAATTTTGGTCTTCAATCAATGGCTTGATTGGAGTAATTGTGGGAGATATTTTAGGGGCAGCCATGACTGGTTTTTCGAGCAGAAGGCTGGGGAAGATGATGGAGCTCAGTTCATGGTTGTTCAAGGTAGATTTGTACAGAAAAAATGAGGGAGTTTCGGTCAGGGCTAAAGAAGGAAGAAAGTTGGAAAAATTCCTGTACAGAATTTCGCTAGTTGCTGAAATTTTCTGGGCAGCTTTTGCTACAATTTTCTAGTTAGTTTGCAGAGGTTTTGAAGGGGCATTCAGAGGTCTTTCAAGGCTGGTTTCCAGCCTTTTTTATGGAGAAAAAACATAACTAAGGTGCTGGATGAAAACTGGAAGAAAATAGCATGGTTTAAGCTCACCTAAGCTACGAACTTGCCCAGAAATTTTTGTAGTTTGCACAGCATTTGTGCAGTCTGATTTTGGCCATAAAATTTCAGACTTCAAGCTGGTCAAGAGGGCTATTTTCCTGGCAGCATTTGGGAGGGAATGATGGCTGAAAATTTCGACACCTTGAATGTACAAGAAGCTGGAAAAATTCTAGATCACTTTATGAAGAAAATGAACATAGTTAGAGTGGAGTTTTGAAAGTTCAACCATGGAGATTAATTTTCTTTGGAACCTTTCCCAACTTCTACCCATTTTCGGTCTATAAGATGTCTTACACTTAGACATTTTGAACCTTCAAAGCCACAAACACTTTGCTGAAATTTTTTTGGAATAAAATTGGCTTGAACAAATTGAACAATCTAATGAATTGAGAAGTAAGAAAAACTAAGGATCAAGAAGGGTATGAATTCCCTTGGAAACTTTTGTAGGGCACAAGAGTAGGATTAGAATACTCCTATCATGTCTCTCCTAGGACAACACCTCTACTCTCTCTTAAAGCATACAAGGCCGAAAATAGCCTTCTTAAACAAAAATAAAATTTAATCATACAAAAACTCAAATGATAGAATTTGAACTCAAGATCTCAAGAACTTATTCCAAAGCTCTAACCACTAAACCACAACAACTCTTGTTCTTATTTTCTCTCCAAAATATTTTTCCTATTTAATCCTCAAGCTATCTCCATATTTTCACCTCAAGCAAAAATTACAATTTTGCCTTTCTTACTCAATAAACATAATTAAGCCCCTGAGACTATAAAACACAAATCTAAAGCACATAAAAACATATAAAAATATATTTAAATATGCAAAATTAATATAATATGCATCACAACCCTCTTACTCTAAAGTTGGTTTCGACTGGGGTTTCACAACATAGGTAGTGGGGTGCTACAATAATAGTGAAGCTTATAGCAGTGATGAGCCACACGTCTATTGCACTACCATTATCTACAGTGTCACCCTCGGTATCTGTACCACTATCTTCTATACCTCTGTCATATGTACCATCATCATCTGCTTCTACTGCTCGAGATGATACATTGGATAGTAGATTATACAATACTTTATATGGTGATACGTAAGTACTCTTCAAATAAGATAACATAAATTATATTTTAATATTTATGTATTATATATTATGGTAATATCCAATTTTATGTTATGGATTCATGCACCAGTCATCCTGTGCCTGTGTCATCACTAGTATATTTGGGGAGTAATTTTGTGGTCTATCTCGCTCTATCCGAGACATCTCACCTACGATGTTAGATATATAATTTGTAGATTATAGTGTAAGTAATTAAATATAAAGTATCAATTATCTTTGTTTTAACTTTTAAATTCGTCAATGTTGCATTTGTTTACAATAAGTGTGATATTTGATGTTAAAAATCACAACAGTTCAGATGGGATTCACAGTAAGATGGCATCATCCAAAGGGTATGGGAGTCTAAGTATGCCAAGCGAGTGACAGACATTTAGTCTAATATCTGAAAGAGTGGGAAGAGGTTATCTTTGTTGGAATGTAAGCCCTCTTAGATTAGGTTTCTGATATAATTTTGACTTGTATTAATAAAAGTATTTTTCTCAGAATTTGTTTGTGAAATCTTCTTTATATTTGTGCACGATTTTATTAGAAATGACTTATTGTGTTTAAGTAAATGGTTCATGTGAATGGAGGTTTTTTCACAATAAGGTATGAACCATGGGATACTTAACATATAAACTATTATTTTTAACCGGATGATGAGAATGGGAATCTCATCATGGTAAGGTTATTGTATTATGAATTCTAAATATAGAATGGCTTACCTTTAGCTAATGAATAGTCTTCTCATTTCACAACACAAGCGTATTTTGAATACGCGGAACAGGACCTATAGTAGTAGTTTCTAAAAGTACTATGTGAAAGAAACCTAGACTACTACTACTACAACGTGGACTTGCACTTTACAGCTTGAGTATAAGTTGGTGGTCTGATGAAGTTAGAAGCGTATGCTTTGATATACTATAGTTGAGGTTCTTGAAAAGGACAAATATACTTGTATGTTGGGTATATATGATTAGTTAGTTAAGACAGACTTGTACAAGATAGTATCTACACTATGTTGTCCATTGTGGTTGTCCGAATAATCTAATTATCCAGGGCCCTAAGGAACATAACTTGGATATTGGCTTTAGAGTAGCTCACTTGGAAAGCGAAAATATTTCAAGAATTTGTAGATCATTGGACTAGAAGCTTAAGGATGGTAGATGTCTTTTAGAGAGGTGTTAGTACACTATTTCCTCTCTAAATGAATGGCAATGTACATATGAGTATTTTAGTCATTTCACTTATGGGTCGAAGATATAGTTAACGCAGCAGTCTTTGGGGGTCAATATTTTCTTATAGTGATATTAGGAAATATTTAAAATACAAAATATAACTATTTATATAGTAAGAGTATTTTGGTCATTTTAGTAGCCAAGACAATGTGTTTTTTTGGTTCTCGGAATAGCCCATAAGTCTTAATTATTCTAGGTCGAGAAAATGGTCACAATAAAAATGATTAATTATTTTAGGTCAAGAAAATGGTCACATTAAAAGGATTTTATTTTATTTAAGAAGTCTAATTTATTTTTGAACCGGATAAAATAAAAGAAGAGAAAAATTAAATAGATTATATAGTTTAATTGGTCAATTAATTATTCAGGGCCAAACCCAGATTGAATAATTAGAAAATTGACCTGGGCTTAAACTCGTTAATAAAAGACTTAAATAATTATTTTAGTTTATTTTGGCTTATTAATTATTTATTGAGTTATTTTAATAGGCCCATGAAATAAAAAATTAATGGTTATTATTTTTGGACTCATTGGGTTCAAGAAAATAATAAGTTAATTTTGGCCTAATAGCTTGGACTAAAAGGTTATTTTGATTCACAGAACAAAATAGTTAAGGATTACCCAAACCTTTTCTGTTGATAGTCTCCGAATGTTTGAAATATAAAAAACACTAGGGTTTGGTTATCTGAACGTGAATAGGAGTCGTAGTTTTCAGTTGAAACACACAGACACACGGCAAAAGAAAAACCAGAGCTTTTTCTCTCTGCTCTCTCTCTTTCGTTTTCTCTTTTTCCTTTCTCATCTTCTTAACTCTACTAATTAATAGCAAAGGATCTAGAAGGACCGTTCCTCACCTAAGTTGTTTCACCAATTAGATTGAGTGGTGGAATATTCTGAGAAGTAAAAAAGTTTTGCGTTCATGCTAAGGAGAAGTCAAAGAATTGTTGGTTTTTTGCTGGAATCGTCATTGAGACAAGTAGCCACTCCGGTGGTGAGCTCATCTTCTTTTTAGCCAAACAGATAAAGGACACGTAAAGGTGAGCTCATCTTGCTTCCACTGCTCAGTGTCCGTTGTTTTTCTTGTTTAGTTTTCCAACATGCATGGTCTCTGTTTCGTTATCAAAGCTTCAATCTTCGATGGCCAAGACAATCAATGAATAAGTTTATACAACATTAGAGGTCTGAAGGTTTTCTAAAGCAGTCTAAACATGCTAAGAAAAATTAGGACAGCTCTCATGATAACTTGGCCAATCACACTATACGTAGGATCGATTTTATTTCCGGAACACGGGGCTAAGATAGTAACTAACTTCTCGATTCATACATATACCTTATTTGATATACATTTTTTTGTAGATAATTTCTATTAAACTATATGATTACTTACTACGCTAGGAGTAGGGAGACCCATTTACTCATTCCAAAGTTTAAAAGCGGTGTCATGAGCATAGACAGCCTAGGTCTAAGTAAGGCCAATTCATACACTCTAGAGACCAGCACACTTATGTATGTTTTAAATATTAATGTAACATATTAATATCAATCTTTTACATGCACTTATTTTAAGACACACACACATAGAAAGAGAAACACATATAATTTCAAGAGCAATTTAATGAATTAATATCATAAGTTTCAGAGAAGAGCTCTACTAGTGGGGGATAGTACAATATGAGAAGTCTTTACTTGTGCAGGATGCTAGAGGCTTCAAGAAAGGTCAAGTTTATGAGTTGGGTGTTGAGTCTTCTAGTCTCAGACCAGAATACACTTGGAGTGAATATTACCATGGTGAGCCTTTGAGTGCACCAACCTAGGCACATAAGAACATGATAAACCTTAGAGTGAGTAAATAAGGTTTATGGCAAACAAATGCGATTTAAAAAAATCTTTGATTTCTTTTTGATAAAGGCTAAACAAAGTGTGAGTTCAAAAATGCATACTTGAATGTGCTTCTAAAGAACTTTCAAAACTCTTCTAAATGATGAAAAGAAGATCTACATTTAAGATGGGCAGATAAAATAATAATAACAGTTTCATCCAATTACATAAAAGTCTGTGATCAAATCAATGAATGCATAAAGGAGTATAAAGCTCTCAAGTCGGATAAACAATAAAAATACAGGTATAAATATCATATTAGCTTTGCAACTGTAAGAGTGCATGTTGGAATGTATGCCCTCTAGACTAGGTTTCTGATATAATTATTGAATTTATGAATAAAAGAATTTATTCTAAAAATTTGTTTATGAATTTGCATTTTATTTATGCACGATTTACGTTTGGAAAGGACTCATTGTGTTTGAATAAGTGATTCATGTAAATTGTGGTCTTTCACAGTAAGGTATAGATCATGGGTTACTTAACACATAAACGTTTGTTCTTAACCGATTGATGAGAATGGAAATTTCATCATGTTTAGGTTATTGTGTTATGAATTCCAAATGGGAAATAGTTTACTTTTAGCCAGTGGGTAGTTCACTCACTTCATAGCATGAGCGTATTTCGAATACGTAGAACAGGATCTGTAATAATAGTTTCTAAAAGTACTATTTAGAAGAAGCACAGACTATTACTACTACAGCGCAGATTAATACTCTACCGTTTGAGTATGAGTTAGTGGTCTGACGAAACTAGAAGTATGTACTTTGATATGTTGTAGTTGAGGTTCATTCGTAACCGATATATTTGTATGTTGAGTATATGTGACTAGTTAGTTAAGACAGACTTGTACAAGATAACTTCTGCGTTGTATCGCCCCTTGTGACTATTCAAATGATCTAAATATTTAGGACCCTGGGGAACATGACTTGGATGTTTGCTTTAGGGTAGCTCCCTTGATAAACGAAAGCATTTCAGGAATTGTGGATCATTGGACTAGAGGTCTAAGGATGGTAGATATCTTTTAGAGAGGTGTTAGTACACTCTTCTTCTCTAAATGTATAGCGGTGGGTAGAGGGGTATTTTAGTCATTACACCTGTAGGTTGGAGATTTTGCTAATGCATCATTGTTCTTAGGGTCAATATTTCCTTATGGTGATATTAGAACATATTTAAAATATAAAATACAGTTATTTATATTACAAGGGTATTTTGGTCATTTTAGTGGCCAATGCGATATGTCTTTTGGTCCCCGAAATAACCCTTAAGTCCTAACAGATTTAGATTAAGGAATTGGTCTTCATAACTATGAGTTTTATTTTATTTAAGTAGTCTGATTTATTATTGGACTAGAATAAAATAAAAAGTCCAAGAAAGAATATATATTTTATCTAGTTTAATTAGTTAATTAATTATTCAGGACCCAATGCTCATATTGAATAATTAAAAAATTAACCTAGGTATAAACTAGATAAAAGGCCTAATGTTTTATATTGGTCTATTTGAGTTAGTTAATTATTTATTTAGCTATTTTTTGAAACCCCGAAAATAAATAATTGAGTCTTATTATTTATGAGTGTTCAAGCCCAAGAGTAAATAATTTTATCTGGCCCAATGGATGAGACCAAGAGTAAAAAAAAAAAATAACAGCAATGGATGGATCCCGTATTGTTTGGTGTGAAAGGATAACGAAGAGCCAAGTTTTTTTTGGTAACTCTCTCGGTGTCTCTCTCTGTGGGGAATCTGGTTTTCCAGAAACGATAACAGAAAAAAAAAATTCTTCTTTGATGATGGCTTGTTAGCATTAAATCAAAGAACGAAGGCCATTCTTTCTTCCAATTAGAGCTTTCACTGGCGGTTGTTAAGGCAGTAACTATATTCTGGAAGCTCAAAAGCTTCGCATGAATAAAAAGAAACAGATGGCTTGCAAGAGTGCAATCGGAGGTGTCTTTGGGAGAATCAATGGCTTCAAGCATTCAGTAAGAAGTGGTCCAGACATCTTTTTCGGTGCCAACAAGGTCATTTAAACACTGAGGTATTATAATTCTTAAAGCTTCCGCTGCCTCTGTTTTTGATATTATGCATGCTTCTGTGTTTATTTTTGCTGTACAGTGTGGACATAAATCTTTTGAAACACCACTAAATGGCGAGAAGATGATCTGTTTTAGAGATGGGCAGTTGAGGCATTAAAGATACACTTTCTATAGAACACAAAGGTCTTTTAAAATTGATCAACAATTGCAGAGATTGAGATAAAGTTCTTTAATTTAATGACCAACAAAAATGCAATGATAAAGTGCAGATAAAATACAAAAAAAAAAAAAAGACCTAAGGATTTATAGTGGTTCGATCCTCAACTGATCTACATCCACTATCTTAAGTACCCACTTAAGAATTTTAATACAATTACTAAAATCTTTTTCTCAAATCAATTGTAGTAGGCTACACCAATCTTAAATAAGAGGATCACCAATTTTGGTTTTACATCCAACATCTTAAACACAACAATCAAGGCTCACCCCAATTGAATTTTACTTCCTTAACCTTGATACAAGTTAGAATGAAAGAAAGTCTATAGAAATAGCTCACTGATTTGAGCAGGTTGCGAACAGATGAGCACAAAATACCTTTTACCTTTTGAACAATTTAATTTCACTTTTGAAGAACAAATAAAAAGGGATATATTTTGTATTCTAAAGTGTAAGAGTGTTTCTGAAAAAGATAGCACAAAAATCTGCTTGAAAATCGAGTTTTGAAAGTTTTTATAGAAGCAAAAAGTAAGACACTAACGGCTAGTTTCTCGCTATTAGATTTTTTAGAGTTTTGGACTCAAAGATCAGACGAGTGTGCATCCAAAAGGTGAGTCCAAATGGCACTTTTCTAGGCAGAAATATTTTGACACTGTTCACGGAGTTTTGGACAAAACTTTTGGATACAGACTCATCCAAACTACTCAATCCAAACATTTGAAAGTTTACTTTTTGAAATCATTTTATTTGTGTGCTTCACGGTAGAATTACACTGAATCATAAGGTAAAGGAGATATAAGAATTTACACAATATACTTTAACAAATGATTCCTAGTCTATGATTCTTCTCAAGAGCTTCTTAGTATGCAATCTATTAAGTTTGTCTAATACTTGATCACCCATTCTTGGATTTCATTGCTCAATAGTTGCTTAGCAATCTCGTTTGTATGTCTTGGAAGAATTGAGGTCGATCATATTCTATCATATATAGATTAGACAAGTTAGTCGCCATCAATGTTTATCATAAGTCAAAACACAGGAGAATGCCCTTAGGGTTAATAGAACAAAAAGATACAAAAGGTGGAAATGAAATTTGAAAAGAAAATGTAACAGAAATATTAGTATATTGTCTAATTACACGACTACATGTAAGATCTTTTGTCAGCATTTAAGATTATCTACACTACCACCACCACCACCACCACCACCTTTTGATGATGATGATAACCCTCCTAGTGATTTTTTTTTAGCCATACAGCTCCTTTTTGTTTTTTTTTTTTTATGGATACGTTCGAACTATGTTTTAGCTTCCAAATGTCATATTTCAGATGTTATTTATTTAATTTTGTTTAATTATAAACATTTGAAGTTGTTAATGTTGGATTTTGATCATGCAAAAATAGTTTATGCGTAATAAAAATTAAAACAAAATCTACACAATAGAATCACTCATATGAAATTAAATGGGTCAAGGGAGAGGAGAAAATTTTCGTTACTTGAAAATCGTAACTTTTTAAAAATTTTCCTCCCCACAGAATTCCTTTGGAAATTGTCCAAGCCATGAACACTAAATTCCAAATGTAAGAATTTCTCCAATAATAATCCATACAAAGAACGTACTCAAGTCAAGTACCAAAAATCCATACTAGTAGAATTACGTTTGACGACTCTGTGAATTAATTTGCGGGGAAGAATAAAAGGAAAAAAGAGCTACTATATTTTCCAAAGGACGTCATCTTTTATACCAGATAAAGCCACCGCCTCTATTGGAGAAACCACATAATGTTAATTTCCTAAACTTTTTAGGAAAATAATAAAGCCCTTTTAATTATGTGGGCTTGGGATTTGTATATTGTAATAAAACCCCATAAAGTTTTAATAATTATAATTTGACCCTAAAAATTATAGCAACTTTATAATTCGTGCTCATAATTATTTCTTCTCACCAATTAACTCCACAATATTATCATATAATATATTGAATACTCATTCCTCAATTGTGCGCGACCTATTAGGGTTTTCTGGTTCATTGGTACCAAAATATGAACCAATTCTAAAAACTATAGAATTAGTAATCAACGATAATTAGAATTAACATATTAATTAGAATTATGATTAATTTATTAATTTATTAATTTCTCAATTAATAAATTCATATATTAGCATATCATGAGTAGTATTTAGTAATGGATTATGACTACCTAAATGTCCAGAAAGTCAAGTGGCTTAATATGAACCTTTCAATAGTAAAATATCAATACAATAAACTCTTTTTATTATACTATATCACACTTGGTTTAGATCAGTATGGAATTAGTGTCAACTCTCTCTAGAATATAATTAATTCTAACATGAATTTATTAGTACTTATTTTAGAATCTATTACTCAACATATGTATTATTTGGAACTATTTCCAACACATAGTTGTCTTGACCAAGAATTTCATGAGTAATAATTCTGTACAAGTGGTTACGAGATATATGCCTCTACTATTAAGAGTGATGCATCATTTATGACCCTTTCAATTACTTTTGTTTATTTTATATTATACCCAATATTCATCCTATAGGCAGTCTTTATGAGACTTCAAAGATTAGAATTAAAGTACAACGCTCAACAAACAAAGTATATTGGAGATCTCAAATCTAAGGATCCTTGCATATTTATTATAATGAGATTCTATCATTGACACTAAATAGTTATCCATACGATTATCTCATAACTAGATCATCCAATATACTTGTTCATATAACAAGCATCCACGTATTAACTTTGAGTATTACAATATCCACGGATGTGAGAACCACTGTATGATCCAATCAAGAAGTCTAACACGTGCTAGTTTGGTACATTAATAATGTCCTGTTTCATTAATATTATGACTAGGGATAGTTTAAGTATAAGCACTACATAGTGTAGTACGAATCTCACATCATGAATTCCTTAACACTGTGCACTGTGTTAGGGACTTTATCTATTAGTTTTATACATATACACATATGAAACAGAGCAATTAAAAAATTAAAAAAATTATTCAATAAATATGCGAAAATATATTGTACAAATGGATTGGTTCTAGGGTATAACTTTAACAGTTAATGTATTTTATGATTTGTTAAATACAAGCGTTCTTCTCATTTGCTCTAAATGATTTTAGTTGTGAAAACTATAATAATATACCAAATTTATTGAGAAAAAAATGCATTTAAAAAATTAGATTCATTAGCAACTGATAGAAGCCGGTCGCTAAAAATATAAAAATTAGTGATCGACAGATTCGGTCATTACTTAGTCACAACTTAGCGATTGATTAGCGACTGCCATGCGGGTCGCTAATTAGTGATTGATCACTAACCGATAATTCAACAACCGAAACAATCAACTAGCAACTGACTTGGTTGCGTGATTTTTCATTATAATTATTTTTAATTTTTTAATTAGCAACGACTTAGCGATGAAATTTTGATTGCTAAAAACAACCGACGCTATTCAGCAGTCTCTAAAATTTTAGCGACTACTTGGATCGCGACTAGTTATCTTTGGTTGCTAATTAGTCGCAGATTTATAATTAGTGATCAACTAGCACTACTAAAAAAAAAAAAAAGACTTTTAACTACACTTTTATTTGCAACATAGCAAAATTTGTGGTAAAATTTTGATTTTTACTACAATTTTGAATTTTGTAGCATATAAACTTTTTTTTGTAATACGTTATGTTGCCACGACTATATTTCTATAGGAAAAAGTTCTTTTTTACCACAAATTTAAAAATTTTGTAGGTAAAAATAACTTTTAACCATAGAGATTTGAAATTATTGGTAAACGAATTTAATTATCCATAGTTTTACTAAACTGTGGAAAAAGAATACTTTTTCTTATTTTATCAAATATTAAAAAATGTTAACATAAAATAAAAGTTATTATTATGCACCATGGTTGAGGTAATCATTTTATATTCAAGTGGTTGTGTGTTCAAATATTTATATTTACTATTTTATTAATTTATATATAGTTTTTTAGACTAATTACCTATGTACACTCTTTTGCCTTACCTTATTTAACTAGAACAAAATTTAGTTTCTACAAGCAAACAAAGAGAAATAAAAATAGAAAGTAGAAGTACATAAACTTTAGTATACTCTGTTTTTTTATTGTGATTTAGTGACCATGGCATGGAGAGAGATATTTTTGTTACATTTTAAATTTGCTAAATAAGTTATGCGTTTTTTTTTTTTTTTAGGGATGGGGTGATAGGTTTAGATGGATAAAAAAATATTATTTTATATTTGTAAAATTTGTATTTTAAAAAAAAATTACAAAGAAAGGAGGAATAAATAGGATTTAATTCGGTGTCGAACCTGAAACTTTCATATCAAGTAACAACTCTTCTACCGCTATGACAAACTATTTCAACTATGAAATTATCATTGTGCTTAAGCATATTTTGTATATTCTGAGTTTAGATTTTCAAAAAACTTAATTTTTCTTAAATGAGGTTGTTAATAATAATAATAATAATAATAATAATAATAATAATAATAATAATAATAATAATAATAATAATAATAATAATAATAATAATAATAATAATAATAATAATAATAATAATAATAATAATAATAATAACGTCTTTATTATTAGGATACATACATAACGTCTTTATTATTATCAACAAATAACTAAGAATTATTTACTTAATGTATATTAATTTGTTTGGTTTAGTGATTCAAATGTCTTGATTCATTTTTTCAACTTCATTGCCTAAGGTATTTTTACTTTCTTATGGTATTTAATTCATTTGATTTTATTTTTTAAGAATAAATCTTTATTCTTTTTCCTATTTCAATTTTTTTACTAGATAACATTTTATCTTATTTAAGATAAGAGAAGATACAAAAAGAAAATATAAAGTCTTATCTTAAAGGGTGACATAATTATTTTTTTAATTACTATCATAATTATGGACTAAATACCACGACAATCCTTAGGAGTATTTTGTTAGGTAGAATAAAATTTACTTCTTACAAACAATCAAAGAGAAATAAAATTAAAAAAGATAAAGACATAAACTTTACTACCCTTCTTGTGATTTTTCCCTAGTGAACAGGGATGCTTTTTTCCCTAGACATAAAAGTATAAGGTTTTAAACTTTTAAATTGTAATGCTTTTTATTTTTAGATTTACATGCATAAGCTTTCAGGGATGTTGCATACCACATTGAGTGACCTCTGTCATGATCCCATAGTTATTTACAATGTTTGATTCCTTTCCAGTTGCTTTAATTGAAAATTGTTTGGACTCGACTGTCTAATTCCTTGTCAAAGTTAAAGGTTTGAACACTTCCATAACTTCCCTCTCCCCTATGGTGTCCTGGGCTACAACGTAGTAATCGGTTGTCTTTGGAGTTAATTCTTCACAATTATTTCTTGCAGAATTTCATCAGTTCTGCTGCAGTTGTTATTTTGGGCTTCTGTGGAGCAGTTTCAGTGGAGAAGCTCAACTGGAAGCTGGTCAAGCTTTGGATCCCTGTTAATTTAATTTTCATCGGCATGGTTGTGTCTGGCATGTATAAGTAGGTTGTAAGGACGTGCCATTTCTGCATAAAGGAACACACACAGATGTTGAACTATGCTGAACACATTCTTGCATTATGGTGAATCCTGGCTGCAGCAAGAGGAAAACTTCATTTATAGATCTTTAAGATCACATACTGTACCTAATTGCCATCATACTTTTTACTTTGAGACAACATATTTCTTGTGGATTTTTCTGTTTGAAGTACATTAGAGCAATGGTGACAATTCTGAAGAACATGACAAATACTTTAACAGTAATTGGAGAATTTTATATCTTCCCTAAGCATCAGAATCACAAAATCTAGACTGCCATGTTTCTTAGGTATTTATTCTCTTTCAGTTTCATAAATCTTTTTAGCTATTGGCTTCAATATGCATCACTGTGATCAGGTTATATGTCAGTTTTATGATTAATGATTTTAAACAATGAACATGCAAGTCCATCGTTCATGATTATCTTTCTCTCTCATTGTCAATTTATATATATGTGGGTATTGAGATTACATTTTCTACTGGGAAGACAACTTTATTACCTGTGGACTGTCCACTGGGAAATTTAAATGGTGACAGAACTTTTTTACAGAGCTGAACAAAATGAGCCTACAATAAAGATGAGGATTAGAGATATCGATGTGGTTTTTCACATCCTACTATTTTCACTATCCTTCTCATCCCAACCACCCCCACCCATCCACATTCTTTTGATATTATTATTTCTGATTTGGAAATGGGACAAAGAGATATGAGAGGGAGGCTAGATTAACAGTAAAAAAAATTTGATTTTCTACTTCTTATATAATGCAGATTATCTCTGCTATAAGTGGGGGCATAACCAATCTCCCGTTTGATGCCACGGGATATGCATGGCAATTTCTGAATTGCATTCTGACAGCAAGCTACTCAGTATATCATATTCTGCATCCTGAAACAAACCAAATAAACATTTAAATTGACTGAGAGTCCACAAATACTTTATGTTTCCGTTTCTCTTATTCTTTTGATTTATAGCCGATATTTTCTTGAATAGCTCACTCTTATGGACAGAGAAAAGCAATTGACAAAATCTGGATCGCTTAATGAAGTTTCCATGGTGTTGCTAAATAATTCGTTATCTTTACCCTTTGCTATCCTCTTGATTCTTGTGTTTGATGAGTGGCATTATGTAATTAATGCGTAAATATCTTCATCCTGAAACTGTACATTTTGATTTGTGGTTTTGTTTTAGAGTATTTTGAATTAATATCAAGGGATAGATTAATGTTATTTATCAAACTCCGTTTAGTTATTTTGTCTATATTAAGTTATTATTACTGAAAAATGTCATTTTGAATTTAAATCAATGGATGATAGATGATTGTTAATATTGGTGCTTTTCACTCTAGCTTTTCATTTATGATGGATAATTTTAGATAAGGTTATTAAAATAAATACAATATTACTACAGATTTCCATTTGTGGTGAAAAAGATTAACATATAACAGCGTAAAAAATTTGTAATAAAATTGTGACAAATGATTTTTTTTTTTCTAATGTTAAGAATTTCATGGTCAAAAATTTCAATTATAATAGCAAGGAAATCATAACAAATGGGCATTGTCCACGATTACGTCAATTTAGAAAAGTAGCGTGACAAAAAGTTTTAATTCCAATGAAAATTTAATTATAATAAATGTTATTCTCTCACAGTTGTAGAAATATTGAAAAATCTATGATAAAAAATTAAGATCTTTATCCACAGTAACTAAGTGTTGGAAAAAATTGTGACAAAATGCTCATGTCCAAATATTAAACTTTATTTATTACAGTTGTAAATTGTAGTTAATCTGTGACAAAAAGTATTTTTCACAGTTCTACAACAGTGGCTAACTTTTTACAGCAACGCCCACGCTATTGAAATTGTGGCCTCTTTGTAGCAAAAAAAAAATATATTTGCCATAGTTTTAGACCAATTTACTATAATTTCGGTGGCGTTGCAAAAAGCTTTTTTTTTTTTTTGGGACCATTTTGTCAGTCCCTCATTAAATAGTTCCTTGTAGTGATTTCAGCTTTGAAGATCTAGGTCGACTCAGAAAATAAGAGGCGGAAAAAAGAGAAATTTTTTGGCGTCAAATGGAATGTTGATATATTATCAAGGCTTGAAAAATTCTAAAAGCAGACATATAAGGTTTAATTTGAGTTACAGATCAAAGAAATGCAGAAGACATGAGTATGGGGGGAGAGAGAGAGAGTGCGGGCCAAGAGGGTAAGGAAATTTGGAAAATGTAATGCTGGAATCTGATTTTCATGCTCTTAAAATAGTCCACTAAGTTGTCAAGGACAATGAAGGACAAACATTGCAATTTTCATTCATTCAACTAGGCTGCACATTGTACATTAGAAATGACCAACTACATGGACCTTAAAATTATACTAGGTCTAAAACTCGAGTATTACTTGGAATAAGTCATTATTTTTTATAATTTAAGTTATGTTATATTTATGTATGTGTTTTTATAAATCAAAATTTGTAAATCCTCACTCAACATCTTATAATTTAGTTTAGGACTTTGAAGTGTAAAATTCATCACATAAAAATTACCTTCTTCAATATAATTCTGAAAA
Source organism: Voacanga thouarsii (assembly GCA_026120185.1). Lineage (NCBI taxonomy): Eukaryota > Viridiplantae > Streptophyta > Magnoliopsida > Gentianales > Apocynaceae > Voacanga > Voacanga thouarsii. The sequence continues at coordinate 2,627,435 of JANUWF010002273.1, forward strand.
TTAGAAAAAAAAAATTGATCATAATATTTCATGTTATTCTACAATTAAATATCATTAACTATTAAAATAATTTAAAATCTATATTACTTAGTATAATATCATCTCCTACATGCTTGCCGGATTGAGTGTTTCGAACACTGTCTTCAAAGAAGGGCTGAAAGATCAAGCACTAATGAAAATCATGAGCATATAAAAAAATAAATTAATGGGATGAAAGGCACATAAAGTAGATCATGATGCAATCAGTCTTGCTGTTCTGTGAGGATCAATATTGGCTAGCTGAGAGCCATCTTGATGGCAACTTCAGATGGCTTGCAAATAATTGGGTCTTTGGTAATAATGTTCTAGGATTAGGATGAGTGAAATGTGCCTTTGCGGGAGTAGCTCAGTTGGTATTCAGATAGCAGATTGCACCCAAGGACGCAGGGTCAAGCTCTGGCAGCCGCAATGTGGGATTTTCATCCTCCCTTGTGGAGGGTGGGTCCTTGTGGGTACCAGGCACTGATCCACCTGCTTAGGAGGCCGTTGAGTCATCGTGATTTATTCTTCCACACACTATGGGGTTGGGTGTGGGGGCTCTGCGAAAGAGGGATTTCGCTTTTTTGCACCCAAGGATGAGTAAAATGTGAACGGTATCAAATATTTCTCATCCTCATCATCAGATGCAGTGTTCTTGTGGATGGGATTGAGGGTCTCAAAGCATATGATTCCTTCAAAACAGCCTTCCCATCCTAATCTATTAAAAACTTTGGTAGTATGAACCTTGTCGGCATTTGTTAAGATATGTAGATCGGAGGACATAAAAAAACAACAATTTTTTAGATGGCTTCGTGTGTGTCTCAGCCTCTCAAACTATGCACAATCGGTAAAAATACACTTACCACTTTTCGATAGGACAAGCTTAACAAAAGACTTCTCAAACACAAGGTTAGGCCTTAGATTTTCAAAAGGTAACCTGCCAATGTGAGAAAGGTAACCTTCAATGTGAGAAAACACTGACAAAACATTATGGAAGAAAACACCCACAAGCATTATAGTAACACTGATGCCAAAAATTCAATAAGGCAGAAAGAGAAATAAAGGAACAAAATTCACAATTGAAGAGAGAGCAGTAAGAAAAAGGAAAAAAGGAGTCTAAAAGATATGGTCATGGGTCATGTTCTTCAACAACAAATTTGGATACCCTTATTCTTAAATATATAGTTTTCCCTTGATAACCTGCTCAAGTTTAAAAAACATTGAAGTTATAGTCTAGCATTTTCAATTTCACAGCCAAAAGAATCAGTATGTGCAAACACCGATCCTTAGAACTTGCTCATAAGTATATATTCCCGGGTCATCAGCACTAATAGTAGTAGCTCATTCAGCAGCATGCGGTGTGACATAGTAGCCTAAGAGATGAATTCCTTGAGGACCACTGATGGAGAAAACAACCTCCTCAAACTCAAGATCCACCCTACAGCCGGGCATCTCGTTTGGCACAGAGGTTAAACTCTCATCCTTACCTTTTTAAATTCCTAAATAATAAAAATCTTTATCCAACTCTTCCACTCCTATGCCGACTCTTTCATTTCTAAAAGATATCTCTATTACATAGTCTTCTGAAACTTTATTTATAGAGGAAATCACCACCTGTTGATAAAATTTCAGTTGCCAAGTGACACTCACCTAAGTAATCTCAACAACTTGTACATGTGTGTGTGTGTGTGTTGGGCTGCCTTGCATCCTACATCGGGAAACCAAAGATTTCTTCACTAACCTTAATACTTTGTTTCATGAAAGAATCCCACATCGAATTTCTATGAATTCTAACCTCCTCAAGATGCCTATAAATAAAGGCTTAGTTTGGTTCCTAGATGTAAACAACACAAAGCACCAACACAAGAATTTGAATAGCCATTGAGGCATTTGTTTTTTGTAATACTTTTATTCTGTATTAGTGGTGTTTAGTGGCTTAGGAACACTTTTCTAAAGCCTTATAAATTGTCTTTTTCATAGTGAAATTTTGTTCCGCCTCCGCCTATGGACATAGGTCAGTTGATCGAATCACATAAGTTCTTGTGTCTCTCTTTTATTTTCTTTCTCGTTATTTATTTTTTCTTCGCATTATTTTCATTAATATTTCCTTGTTATCGTCTTGTGTGACTTTTCCATTGGAGTTTTAGTTTATTCATGGGGCCTATCCCTATCAAACTAGTATCAGAGCTACTAGCTCTTAACTCTGTGGCAATGACGATAACAAAGACTAAGGTGGAGAAATTCGATCAGGGTGTCAACTTTGGCATGTGGCAACTCAAAATGGAGGTTGTCTTAATTCAAGACGGGGTTGACTTAACCTTGAAGGGAATAGAGGAGAAGCCAGCAGAGATAACAATAGCGGCATTTGAAGACCTGGATAAAAAAGTGAGATTAGGTATTATTCTAAATCTCTCTAATGAGGTTTTAAGAGAAGTTGCTGCTAAGACTTCAACCAAAGCTATGTGGAAAAAGCTGAAGGTTTTGTATATGAAGAAGATAGTGGAGAATCGGTGAAATAAACCTTGTTTACACTTCGGATAGCTAAAGGTGCATCTATTACTTCACATCTTGATACATTTGATTCTCTCATTATGGATTTGTGTAATATTGATGTGAAAATAGATAATGAGGATCAGGTCATTTTATTGTTGTGTTCCCTTCCCCAATCCTTTTCGAGATACTATGATATATGGAAAGGAAATTATCTTGTATCAGGAAATTAAACTTGATATAAAATCAAAAGAAATGATTGACAGAGATTTAATTTGGTAGATTAGTGGAAATCAGGCTGAAGGTCTGGTAGCCAAGGGTAGAACCGAAAATAGAACTTGTTGTAGTAGTAAATCAAAATCCAGATATAGAAATTTAGTTTGCAATTATTGTCATAAAAAATGACACATTAAGTCTGAATGCTTTAAATTGAAAAATAAAGATAAGCATAAAGAAAAATCTATTGATACTGTTGAAGCTAGTGTTGTAGCAGATGAGAGTGAAAGAAATATTTTCTTTGTAACTGATAGTAGGACAAAGTCTAAAAATGAATGGATTTTAGATTTGGGTTGTTCTTACCATATGTATCCCATTTGGGATTTGTTTTCCACTTATGAAGCTTATAACGGTAGAGTTGTTTTGATGGGTAATAATGTTGTTTGTAATGTTGTGGGTAAGGGCACAGTTCGAATTAAAATACATAATGGTATTGTGAGGACTCTGACTAATGTTAGACGTGTTCTTGATTTGAAAGAGAATCTCATCTATTTAAGCACCCTTGAGGCTCTTGGGTGTAAATATGCAACTAAAGGTGGAGTTATGAGAGCTTGTAAAGGTGCTGTTGTTGTTATGAAATGTTGTAGGTTTGGTAGTTTGTATATTTTGCAAGGAACTATTGTCACAGGTTTTGTTGTAGCTTCTACATCAGCTTTATCTGACTTTGATATCACCAAATTATGACATATGCATTTGGAGCACATGAGTGAGAAAGGTCTGCGCATGTTAAGTAAGAGAGGCCTTTTGAATAGACAAAATATCGGTGCATTGGACTTCTGTGAGCACTGTGTTTTCGGGAATCAGAAAAAGGTTAGCTTCAACTCACTAGCAATTCACTGAACTAAAGGTACTTTGGATTATATTCATTCAGATCTTTGGGGTCCATCTCATGTCCTGTCTAAAGGTGGTGCCAGGTATTTGTTGACTTTCATTGATGATTATTTAAGGAAAGTTTGGATCTATTTTCTGAAGAATAAGAGTGATATTTACCTAACTTCAAACAGTGAAATTTTTTATTGAAAAACAGACAGGTAAACAGATAAAGCGGCTGAGGATGGATAATGGCATGAAATTCTGTGAAAATGAATTTGATGAATTTTGTAAAAATGAAGAAATTGTTTGGCACCATACAGTAAGAAAGACGCCTTAACAAAATGGTATTGCAGAACACATGAACAGAACTCTTTTGGAAAGAGTACGTTGTATGATTTCAAATGCAGAGTTGATAAAGGATTTCTGGACAGAGGCAGTTTCTACAACATGTCATATTGTTAACCGCGCTATTTCTGCAACTCTTGATTTCAAGACTCCTGAGGAAGTTTGGTTAGGTACGCCTACTAATTATTCTGATTTGAAAGTTTTTTGGTGTCCGGCATACATACATGTAAATGATGGGAAATTGAAGCCTATAGCTAAGAAATATATTTTCCTTGGGTATGTTCCTGGGGTGAAAGAAAATAGATTGTGGTATCCAGATCCTAAATCACCAAAATTTGTAATTAGTAGAGATGTTACATTTATGAATTGTCTATGTTAAATTCCAAAAGAGAGTCTTCAAATTCTTCTCGGACAGATGAAGATGATATGCAAGAGCATGTGGAGCTTGAAATTGGCAGTTCTAATCCTTCTAAATTGACTTCTTCTATTCAGCAAAGTACAGTACCGGTACCTGTTGCCTATGATCAAGTTGTGGTTTCTGATGAAGAAGACGAATATTTCATAGCCAAGAATAGACCAAAAAGAGAGATTCGACCACGTCAAATATATGCAAATTTAGTGGCATATGCATTATTAGTTGTAGAAGAAATAGTTGGAGTTCGTAAGCCGTTCAAGGAGTGCCTAGACTTGAATAGTGTTCACTATTCGTGATTTATGGTCTTTAGACTTTTGTGGAGAAGGTGGAATAAAACTATTATGTTTGAATTTGGGATGCAAGTCAAGGTGGAGATTTGTTGGGGTGCCTTGAATCCCACATCAAGAAACCAAAGATTTCTTCACTACCCTTAATACTTTGTTTCATGAAGGAATCCCATATCGAATTTCTATGAATTCTAACCTCCTCAAAATGCCTATAAAGAAAGGCTTAGTTTGGTTCTTTGATGTAAACAACACAAAATACCAACATAAGAGTTTGAATAGCCATTGAAGCTTGTCGTTTGTATAGTGAAGTTTTGTTCCGCCTCCGCCCGTGAACGTAGGTCAGTTGACCGAATCACGTAACTTTTATTTTCTTTTTCATTATTTATTTTTTCTTCGCATTATTTTTGTTATTATTTCTTTATTATCGTCTTATATGACTTTATCATTAGAGTTTTGATTTGTTCCTGGGCCTATCCCTAACAATATATATAAGTAAATGATACTCCTCTCATAAACGTAAATGATAATACTTCATTATTTGATTGAAATATAATGTGGGAGAAAATTCACACTGCAGTGGTAACATTAACACCGTGGCTCTATTCTCCCCCCATCTTCTGAGTAGATTGAGAGTATCTCAATTACTCTCGATATTAACCCAAATGAAATCACCAGATATGCTGCCCGGTTGAATACAAAGTGCACATCGCTTGAATCTGCCATTATTAGAACGAGTAAAGCTATGCCTTCTTTTAATTTTTTTTTTTTATCCTATTTCTCATTCATGTTAAAAACATTTCTTTTTTTCCCCCTTTTCTTCTCCTCTTTCCTAATTTTCTCCTTTCTTCTTCCTCCTCATTGTGTTTGCAACTCCACAGCAGCTCCAACTGTAATAGTTAGTTCCTCCAACAGCAGCTCTACCGATGTTCTAATCAAAACCTCTAATGGCAATATGGATTGCGTAAATGGGTGCCAAAAACAGTAAGGCCGCCTAGACATTAGAACAGAAAGGTTGATACTTCGCTCCGCAAAGATGAACTAAACACCGGTTTGAGATCGTTGCCATTTCCATTAAATATATATATATATATATATATATATATATATATATATATATATATATATGTATGTATATGTAACAACGTTATGCACAGAATCGCCAAAGTTCCCCTATACATTTTGCAAGACAAGCAACCAATTCCACCAAGGGCAACCCCTCACCATAGACCTACCCAGAAACCTTCAGAAACATCATTCAAGTTAAAATGAAATACGGGACAATTTTTCTCACATAGATTTTGAATAATAATTGGAAGAAGGTTTTCAGCTTTTCACGAGGCCTTTAATTTCCCTAGCAAGCCCGACACAGATAAACCTCAAGCTCTGACCACTAACACCATTTGACAAAAACCAATTCGGAAGGATGGTGTTGTCACCAAACAACGCAACAATATTACAAAATTTCATTACGCGATTAGTGTGGATTTGAATTTTTCAAGATCTGGAATTTTGTTTTTGGTGTTAAATGTGAGAAGCTCGGAGGAGAAAGTTGTCGCTGTTGTAATAGTGAGGTTTACTTTCTACACGCGATTTGAGCTTTTTGGTTTTGAATTTTGGTTGACTAAAGTTGTTGCTGTGATCTGATTTTGAATTTTGATTGGCAGGAGAGGAGAGGAAGACGGAGGAAGCCTGGGAAGAAATAGAGAGAAAAAAATAGTTTTAAAATAAAATTATTAAAAAAAATAAAATAACATATTAATGTAATAATTAATCTGAAATTAAAAAAATACTTTTATAATTATAATGTAATAAATTCGAGTGAGTGACAAATAGAATTAGTATATGAACATTGACTTTTATGATTCTTTTTCTCTTAAGAAGACTTATAGTATGCTTCAATATGTCAAAGTTTTGTTACAGTAAAAGTATGAATAAAAATAAATAGTGATATCATATTAAAGATTTGTGCCAGCCCACAGAATTCACAGCTTCTTGGCTACTTCCATCGTAATAATTAATATACGCGCATTTCTGGCCTTGCATAGACATGGTCCTTCATGTCATATTATTAATTTGAAGAGCATAAGGGTTTGCTACTTTTTGGCTATTGGGGCACTAACCTTGCACTTCAACTTTCAAAAAGCTATGATTTCATCAGTTCATTTTGCTTTTTCACATTTTTAATTTGCCATATGCACAACGTCCTCCGCGCCTCAATTCTTTATCAGGCAAAGGAGCTTCTTGTTTTGCTTTTAAGTATCCATAGCTGGTTAAGAATTGATCAAGGAAACCCTCAGAGAAGGAAAAATGAGAGTAAACAGAAGCATACTTCACCTTGTAATACTGGCCTCGATATTTTCCTCAGCACATGAAGCTGCAGCATCTGCAGCAAAGCCTGGTTGCCCCGAGAAATGTGGGAATTTAACAACTCCTTATCCATTTGGCATTGGAAAGGATTGTTACCTGAATGAATTCTTCGAAGTCTCCTGCAATGAAACATCACATTCTGCAGAACTCTCTTCACTCCCTTCTGTGGTCTACCAAATTGGAGAAGGCTACGTAGCTGGAATCTTTGGTATTTCAATGACCATTTCCCGTAACATATCATCAGGACAAAACTATCATGATGGGTCCCGAATATACGGAATCTTGACATCTAGGATTCACTATAGCATTTCACGAACTAAAAATAAGTTCGTAGCCTTTGGATGTGACATTTTTTGCTGGCATAATCGATTCTAAGACTAAAGAATTTCTGGCAGGATGTCCAGCTCTCCGCAACGATCCAGAGATTTCTCCGTCAATTTCTCCTTCATCATGTTTGGGCAATCGATGCTGTCAGACTACATTCCCCAAAGATCTCACTGATTTTTCACTCTTGGTTCTCACCATGAATACAGAAAGAAGGTCTTGGGTTTCTGAACAATGTAGCTTCTTCATGATTGTACAGAAAGATTTCACCGAGTTCAACAGATTTAACCTTTCAAGCTGTGAGGACACGAATCTTGAGGACATCCCTCCGGTGCTTGACTAGGCAATTGGAAACATGGGCTGCCGTGAAGCTGAGAAGGGCAAAAATTATATATGTGGCCAGAACAGCAAGTGTATTGATTCAGCTCGAGGATTTGGATATCTGTGCATTTGCAAGCCGGGTTACCATGGGAACCCTTACCTCCATAATGGATGCCAAGGTGATCATTTATATCTCAAGCTTATAGTATTTTAAAAAAAAACCTTCCCCCAAACCCATCTAAATTTTTGCTCCAACCACAAAGTCAGAAAGTCAATCACCAGTCTGCTGGAGGAGTTCATGTTTTTCTTTCTCTTGAAACCATCTGCTTGCTAGAAAAGGAGAATTGCAGCCAATAGGGGAAAGAGGCAACAATAGTTCTGACAAGCACATAATATGTCCAAATAATTTTTTCATGCCAATCCTCTTCTCAATTCCAGATAGAGAAACTTATGTACAACCCATACCAAAATATGAATCAGGTTTCCAGTAACAGAGGAAATAGTATGGTGAAAGGTCACAAGTATTATTGCCCCTCTTCTAGTTAACTTTTGACATTATTGTGCAAGGCCCGAGAATTTCTTTGTTACTGTTTACCCCTTTTCACTCCTAGCAATACTAAACAACAGCATATTGTTACACTGCATATTAATAACACGTGCCATTTTTCGTCTGGTCATCATTGTTGAGAATTGAGAGCTTTTAAGAAGGGAGAGAACAAGACTTTTATATATACAAATTTCTTCACAAGTATTTGTATACCCTTTATTCTCAAATACTGCTCACAAAACTCACAAAACAAAGTACCACTCACACTACACCAAGTACCACACTCACAATTCCTTTAATTTTCTCACGTCACTCATAGCACTTCTCACACAATTTGATAAGCACTCACACTTGCTCACACACTACAATTTTACTCACAGAACCACTCACTACTCACACTACTTGATTGAACACACTTCACACACTCTACACAACACTATTTATAGTACTCCTTTACCGACATTCAATGTCGGTTAACAAAATCTCGAAGCTACAAGTTGTAGCAGCAACTTGCTACTTTGGAATTTTCTTTGCAAGTTGAAACAAAAAAATCTGCAAGTTGTCTTTTCAGAATTTTCATGTAGGCTACTTCAAGATACTTGTAGAATTTTCTGGAAGAGGAAGCATTGATATCTTAACACACCCCCTCAATGACTACTCTTCTTTATTACTTCTCGCAAAATCATATCGAGTTGCCTTCAGAATTCTTCGAGCTTTACTCTATTGACTGGTTTAGTGAGTATGTCTACCATTTGATCTTCTGTTTTGATGTATTGAATCTCAATATCTCATTGAAGTACCTTTTCTCAGATATAGTGATAATGTACCTCCACATGTTTGGTGCAAGCATGAAATATTGGATTTTTAGCTAGTTGAATAGCTGAGAGATTATCACAATATAACTTTACTGGATAACCCACTCCTTGATGGAGATCTTTCTTTAATTGCATGAGGTAGCTAGTTTCCTGTGCCGCTGAAACTGCTGCTCTGTATTCTGCTTTTGTGCTAGATACTGATACTGTTGGCTATCTCTTGCTGATCCAAGAAATTCCTCCTGATTCAAGATTGAAAGCATACCCTATAGTTGATCGTCTTGTGTCACAGTCTCCAGCATAATCGGCATCACACTAACTTGTAACTTCACATGCCACACTTCTTTTATAATGGACTCCATAATCAATGGTACATTTGATATATCTCAAAATCCTTCATACTACTTCCAGATGTGACTTCTTTGGCTGCTGCATGAAACGACTAATAACTCCAACTACATATGCTATGCAGGCCGTGTCAAAGTAAGGTATATAAAACTACCTACTAGTTGTTTGTACATAGTAACATATTCCAAATCTTTCCCTTTAGATGAACGTAGTTTTTTGTTCACCTCGAGCAACATAGAGATAGGCTTACACTCTAACATGCCAAATTTCTGCAGCAAATCTTTCGCATACTTGTGCTGTCATAGGAATAATCCTTCTTCGGTATTCTCCACCTCAAGCACTAAGAAGTTTCTTAACTCACAAAGCTCCTTCATTTGGAAGCATATAGAGAGATTAGTTTTAGTCTGGCTAATCTAACTGTTGTCATCTCTAGTGATTTCGAGATTATCCACGTATACCAGGACGATAGCTAATCTTCCATCTTGAGCTTTTATAAATAAATTTAAGTCTGCTGAAGCTACTGTGTAACCACTCTATAACAAGAATTCTCCTATCTTTCCATACCAAGCTCATTGTGCTTGCTTTAGTCCGTAAAAAGCCTTCTTCAATTTGCAGACATGAGTTGGATAAGCCTTACTCTTGAATCCCTGTGGTTGCTCCATATATAAATCTCTATCCAATTCTCCATGCAGGAATGCATTCTTTATGTCCATTTTGCTAGAGCTTCACAATTTACTTGCAGCGAGTGCTAGCAAAATTCTAACTGTAGTAATCTTTGCAACTGGGCTGAAGGTTTCATTGTAGTCGAGCACATATTGTTGAGAGAACCCTCTAGCTACTAGCTTTGATTTGAATCTTTCCACTAATCCATCTAGTCTCCTTTTTGCTTTATAAACCCATTTACATTATATGGGTTTTATATATCTTGTTTTAGGCACTAAGTTCCATGTCTCATTTTGTCTCAAAACTTGAATCTCTTCTTCTATGACTTCAACCCATTCCTTTTGCTTAGAGGCTTCCTCATATGTATTAAGTTCTTTGATGTCTTCTACTAAAGTTGCATTAGCATATTTAGGATTTGGTTTACGTACCTGTGTGGACCTTCAAAATGGTTGTGTCGCCTCTTGTGTTTCTTCTTCTTCTTCTTCATTTTCTTCTTGTGGGGTCATCCTTTCTTCCTCTTAAGATGTCTGGTGTACTCTAATTTTCCATTGACTTCTTCCTGTATGTTAAGGACTTGTCGGATTGCTTCTATTTTCATGGGTGCTCCTTTGCGAGTTCTAGCTCTTTTTGCAACTTTTCTTCCACTTCTTCGATCTTTTTTGAGTCTGGTAAGAGTGCTGTTTCTAAAGACCACGATGAGGACGCTTTATCAAATACCACATTTTGGGACACATAGTATTGTCCTGTTATTGGATCGCAACGCCTCTATCCTTTTCTTTTACTGTCATATTCCACGAATATACATCTGATGGCCTTTCGATCGAACTCGCTTCTTAGATGATCAGGAATAAATACATAGCAAGCATATCTAAGTGCTCAAAAGTGACTTACTGTGGGTTTAGTCCTCCATAGTTTCTCGAATGGTGTGATGAATTCGAGCTTTGCCTGTGGTAGCCTGTTGATTACGTGAACCGCCATATTCATACATTCTGCCCAAAACTTTGGTAGCACATTCTTGGAGTGAAGCATGCTCTTGCATGTTTATGCTAGATGTCAATTTTTCCGTTCAGCAACTCCATTTTATTGTGGTATGTTAGGACATGTTAATTGTCGAATATGGCATTGCTTTAGATAATCATTAAATTCTTAAGAAATATATTCTGATGGGATTTCTATATCACAATAACGATTACTGTGGCGGAAACTAAGAAATCCAAGCCCCAAGATCACATGCATGTGATTTAAAATAGGTTTAACAAGGAACAAAAGGTAACGGTTTTATCTTTCTTTGTGCGTTTGAAAAACAAAGTTTTCCTTCTTCTTTTTTACGATTGTGGCGCGATCCAGCAATCCTCTTGATCAAACACCACAAGAGTCGAATGTCCAGCCACTACAATCACAATGTGTAATTATCTCTAACAGAAATCCATGCGGAGGATCACACTCAAGCACCGAGATTTTTCTTTGCTACCAGAAAACCACAAGGCGGCTAGGGTTTTTGTTCTTCTTGTTTACTGAAGAACCACGAGAAAGAGAGAAAAAAGAAGGGTTTTGGAAGTTGTTGTTTTCATGTATTCCACACCCCTTAGGTTTCGTGCATATCTCCTATATGTTACGAAAAATCACTGAAAATTTGAGAATTCTAAAACAATTAGAATTCTCTAATTGTAATTGGAATCATCAAGTTCTCGTAATTATAATTTGGCCCATAAATTATAACTAATTATAATTTGGCCAAAACAACTTTTCTTTCTCGCAATTAACCCCATTATGTTATCAAATAACATCTTGAGTATATAATCCTCTATTGGGTGTAACCTATTAGGTTTCCCAGTCAATTGGTAGCGAATATGAATTAATTCAAACGTCTTTGAGATTAATAATCCATAATTAATTAGAATTAATTATATTAATTCTAATCAGGGTTGGTTTATTAATTCATCAATTAATAAATCCATATTTCGCAGATCATGAGCGGTATCTAGCAACACATCATGACCACCCAAGAGTCCATAAAGTCAAGTGGCTTGATATGAATCCTTTAATAACAAACTACAATGCAATTAATTCCTTTCACCATACAATATCTCATTCGGTTTGGAATACAGAATTAGTGTCAACTCCCTCCAGAATATATATATATATATATATATATATATATATATATTAATTCTAGCCCGAATATAATATTACTTGTACCAGAAATTCACTACTCTAGATGTGTATCAATTGGAACTGTTTCCAATACACAATCGTCTTGGCCAAGGACTTCTCGAGTTATAATTCCTACAAGTGGCCATGAGATATTCGCCCCTGCTATTAGGAGTGGTGAATCTTTTATTGACCCTCTCAACTACTTTCGTTTACCTCACAATGTACCCAATATTCATCCCATAAGCGGCCCTCGATCTGGCTCCAGAGATTGGAATCAAAGCACAATACTCAGCAAACAAAGTACCTTGGAGATCTCAAGTCTAAAGATACTTGCACGTTTGCTATATTGAGATTATATCACTGGCACTAAATAGTTTTCCATGTGATTATCTCATAGTTAGGTCATCCAATGTACTTGTTCTATTAACAAGTATCAACGTGTTAACTTTGAGTATCTCAATACTCACGAATATGAGAAACACCGCCTGATCAAATCAGGAAGTCTAACACATGCTAGTCTTAACATATTAGTAATGTCGTATCTCATTAATACTACGACTAGGGACTATTTAAGTACTAACACTATACAGTGTAGTAGGAATCTCATATCATGATCTCTATCATAGTTTTCTTAACACAGAGTTGTACTAGGGACTTTATCTAACAGTTATATTACACAAAAATAAACAAAAGAAATTATAAGATAAATAACGCCTTTTATTAAATAAAATGTATCATATACAACGTACAAGTAATTGCCTCTAGGGTATAACACTAACAAACTCTCACTTGTATTAGAGTCAATCATTCATGTATCTAATACCGAATGACTCAATATGCCTATCATGTTTCTTTTGGGATAGTGCTTTTGTAAGCAGGTCAACTATGTTTTTATCCGAGGAAACTCTCTTTATCTTTACATAATTTCTATCTATGAACTCCTGGATCAAATGATTGCGTCGCAATACGTGTTTAGATCGTTGGTGAGACTGTGGCTCCTTTACTTGTGCAATGGCCTCGTTGTTGTCACAATACAGAGATATTGGACCAACAACGCTAGGAATCATACCCAGTTCTGTCACAAACTTCTTGATCCAAACGGCCTCCTTAACTGCTTAAAAAGCAGCTATGTACTTAGCTTCAGTTGTAGAATCAACAATAGTCTCTTGTTTGGAACTCTTCCAACTTATTGCCCTTTCGCACAACGTAAACACGTAGCCGGATTGTGATTTGAAATCATTTTTTTTAGGTTGAAAACTGGCATCAGTATACCCGTTTATTTTCAAATCACCTTCTCCATATACTAAAAACACATCCTTAGTCATTCGTAAGTACTTAAGGATGTTCTTTACAACCGCCCAATGACCCTCACCAGAGTCAGATTGGTATCTGCTCGTCAAACTGAGAGTACAAGATACATCGAGCCTTGTACATATCATAGCGTACATGATAGATCTAACTATCGAAACATATGAAATCTTACTCATGTGATCCCTTTCAACTTATGTCTTGGGAGACATCGACTTTGAAAAGCTTACACCATGTGACATGGGTAAGAATCCCTTTTTGGATTGATCCATGCTAAACCCCTTTAGCACTTTGTCTATGTATGTAGACTGCGAAAGACCTAGCAACCTTTTAGATCTATCTTTATAGATCCTTATTCCAAGAATATAGGTTGCTCACCAAAGTCTTTCACGGAGAATTATTTGGACAACCAAACTTTAACCGTTTGCAAGACAGGTATATCGTTTCCTATTAACAATATGTCAACTACATAAAGTAATAAGAAAACGATTGCACTCCCACTAATCTTCTTGTATACACGAAGTTCATCCATGTTTTGAATGAAACCAAACTCTTTGATTGTTTCATCAAAACGGATGTTCCAACTCCTAGAAGCCTGTTTAAGTCCATAAATGGACCTTTGCAGCTTGCACACCTTTGTGCTATCACTGAATGTGAAACCTTCAAGTTGTGTCATATACACTTCCTCAATCAGATTTCTGTTTAAGAAAGCTGTTTTCACATCTATTTGCCAAATCTCATAATTGTAATGAGCAGTAATGGCTAGGAGTATCCTGATGGATTTTAATATGGCTATTGGCGAGAAAGTTTCGTCATTGTCAATACCATGGTGTTGACGATAACCCTTCGCCACTAGTCGTGCTTTATAGAGCAATACGTCCATGTTACCATCCATGTCCGTTTTCTTCTTGAAAACCCACTTGCATCCAATAAGTTTAATTCCTTTAGATGAATCAACCGAAGTCCATACTTGGTTGTCGTACATGGAATCCATCTCTAACTTCATGGCCTCAAGTCATTTGTCAGATTCTAAACTGTTCAGAACATCCTTATAAGTAGTAGGCTCATCTTCATCTATGAGCAATACGTCATTGTGGTCACTAATGAGAAATCTATATCTCTCAGGTGCCACACGTATCCTACTAGACCTATGAGATTCTTGTGTAATAGAAGGTTCATCTATTCTCTCAATAGACGTGGGATCAGATGGTTGATCCTTGTTTGTTCGATCTTCTTGAATTTCACTAAGTTCAATTTTACTGCCACTGTCCCCTTTAAGCATGTGCTCCTTCTCTAAGAAGACAGTATACTTCGAAACAAACACTTTGTTTTCAAAGGGTAGGTATAAGTAATATCTGAAAGATTCTTTTGGATATCTCACAAATAAACACTTATCAGACTTACTATCAAGTTTGTCTGACTGTGACCTTTTAACAAAGGCAGGACAACCCCATACTCGCAAGTGAGATAATTTTGGTTTCTTACCAAAGAATATCTCAAATGGGGTAGAATCAACCGATTTTGTCGGAACTCTATTTAGTATATAAACAGAAGTCTCTAGTGTATACCCTCAAAATGATTTTGGCAGGTCTGTAGAAGCCATCATGGTCCGTACCATATCTAGAAGGGTTCGATTCCTTCTCTCAGATACACCATTATGTTGAGATATATGTGGTGGAGTCCATTGAGATAGTATCCCATTATCTCTAAGATAACTCAGAAACTCTTAGCTCAAATATTCTCCTCCTCGATCAAATCTTAGAGTCTTAATACTTTTGCCAAGTTGTTTCTCTATTTCATTCTTGAAATCTTTGAACTTATCAAAGGCCTCAGATTTGTATTTCATTAAATACAAATACCCGTATCGTGAGAAATCATCGATAAAGGTTATGAAATAGTTATAACCTCTTCTTGCTTGTATTGACATTGGGCCACATACATCAGAATGTATGAATTCTAATAACTCCTTGGCCCGTTCTCATTTTCCTGAAAAATGAGTTTTAACCATTTTACTTAGTAAACAAGACTTACATGTGCCATATGATTCATAATCAAATGACCCTAAGTCATCAAGTTTGTGTAACTTAGAAATACGATTTTCATTTACATGATCTAAACGACAATGTCATAAGTAAGAGGTGTTAGAGTTATCTATTTTAGGTTTCTTATTATTTATATTGAAAATTGGATTATCCAAGGTTAGAACATATAAACTGATGCATAATAACAATTTTATAGTTAGAGTTGCTGAACCATAATGAATATCATTCAATGAAAAAGAACAACATTTATTCTTAAATATCAAATGAAATCCATTTAAGTCCAAACACGCAATTGAGATAATGTTTTTCATTAAAACTGGTACATAATAACAGTTTTGTAATTCTAGAACTAATCCCGAAGGCAGATTCAGCTCATATGTCCACACAGCAAGTGCAGCAACCTTTGCCCCATTTGCAATACGTAGGTCCATGTCGCCTTTCTCTAGCCTTCTACTGCCCTTTAGTCCCTGCAAATTATTGTACAAATGAGATCCATATCCGGTATCTAATACCCATATCTTATTTCTAAAGGCAATATTTATCTCAATCATAAACATACCCGGAGTAGAAGTAGTAGTGCTTGCAAGCTTCTCCTTCTGCTTCTTGTCCCTAACAATCTCCAAGTAGGCCTTGCAATTGCGCTTCTAGTGGCCCATCTTGCCACAATGATGGCATGGGCTCTTGGTAGCAGCGTCCTTCTTCTTCACACCACATTTGGGCTTCATGGGAGCCTTCTTCTTATTCTTTTGAACTTTTTTCTTAGAAGAAGAAGATTCTACCATTAAAACTACATTGGAATCCTTCTTCATGGAGGACTCCATAGTTTTGAAAAGATTGATCAACTCAGGAACGGTGGACTCAATCTTGTTCATCTGATAGTTAATCACAAATTGTGAGAAACTATTAGGTAAAGACTGTAGAATTAAGTCAATACTTAAGTCATGATCCATTGTGAATCCGAGAAATCCAAGCTTATCTATTAAGCCCAGCATCTTCAGCCCATAAGTGGCCATAGAAGAACCATCTGCCATTTTGCAATAGAATAGTTGCTTCAAGATTTCGTATCTCTCAGTTCTGGCTTGGGCATCAAACAGCTCTCGAATATGTAGTATAATCAATTGAGCATCCATATGTTCGTACTGTTTTTGCTGCTCGGAGTCATGGATGTTAGCATAATACACGATGCTATATCCCTATCCTCCTTGCGCCTTTTGTGGATAGCATGTTCATCAACATGAGCATCTTAAGTTGGTGTGGTGGAATAAGAGCATCTAGCATGTAAAACAACTTTTTCAATTTGAGAACGATTCTCAAATTTCTATACCAGTCGAGGTAGATTGATTCGATTAACTTGTTGGTCCCTAAGATAGTACGTAGGTTTAGGTTTGTAGACATGAAGTAAGTGACTTAGATGTAAAGATAGTAAAGATTAGCTACTGTATATGCACATGAAATGCAAATAATTAGGACTTTAATTAAACACATTTTTATTTCACTATTTTATTCAAACCAATAGCCCTCACTACTAATTCGGGAAAGCCCATTGAAAGCTTTCCTAGTGGACTGATATCTAAATTTCTCAAGAATAACCTTGGATTTGCCCAACAAGCCACCATTGAGTTCATTGGTAGGTATCCAATACCAATTACATCTTATGTAATTACCGATTCACTGGGTGATTAACAGCTTTTAATCTTAAAGCCTTTTGAGCTACCCCAACTTTTCTTTTAAATTTTTTTATGCTTAAGTTTGCCCAATTGGGATAAAAAATTTAGTTAAATCCGACCCATTAATCAGGAATTTAATTTCATAGCTTGAACATGCCCAATGTCGAGTAGGCTTGGGTTTGCACAACAACCTGATCTCGAAAAAGGACTCTCGTTCTTACTATATTAACGGAAGGAATTAGGTTTAACATTAATTGAGGGATTTGTTCCTTTTAGTGATTTCAATAAATGACATGCATAAAAATCAATAAATCACATAATTGATAATTATGGTAATAAAGTGATTACGTGGTATGGTTATAGACTTCACCCTAAATTAATTTCTTTGAGCAATAAAAGAAATTAATACAGTTAACTCTATGTGTTCATGCATGATTTAAATAGAAGGTCTTACATTTTCGCCTTATTTTGGTTGCCATCTCCAAAATAAAATAATTCTACTCCTATCTAACCTATGTAAACTAATTATATAATTTTCTAAAGAGAGAAAACCTCGAGTTATATTTGAGGGGAGTCAGATGAGAAAAGAATTACACAAGAATTCTAGAGAAGACAGGACACGCAAGCCCTATTTCATAAAAAAAAAAAATCAAAACTATAAAATGCATGAATAGATATAATTGGTTTTAGTCGATAACCATCCACCATGCCATTAATTATGCTTAAACAAAATAAATATAGAATTTTTATTATTCCAAAATCACTATTTTAAAAAAATAAAATAAATTCTAAAATCAATATTTTAGAATAATACATTAATTTTAAAATTTTAAAATCACTATTTTGAAAAATAAAATTGTTTGTTTCAAAACTAATTTTGAGAAAATACTTTTGGACCCCGTCTCTAGTAGCGATAACAGCAGTTCCACTGGTCGGTCAGCGGGCGGGGGTTAAGGGGGCAGTGCTCCTTGAAAGAAAATTTTATTTTACCACCTCTCATCAAATGAGATTTTTTCCTTTCAAAATCCTTTTTAGAAAATTTATTAATTGCTAGAACATTGCGAAACAAAATAGAACCGGCGCCAGTTAGAGGCCAGAGGTGGCACCAGCTGCAGTTGGGTTTTTAAAAAAAATTTCAGAAATGATTTATGGGCATCGCGGAACAGTACAGAACCGATGCCGGTTAGGAGCCAGAGCCGGCGTCGGCTGCAGTTTGGAAGAGTCGGCAATTTTTAAAAATTTTCCAAAAACGATTTCTGGAGCCTTCATCTTCTGCAACGGTTTAGTGAGAACAATTCTCAACAGAGTTTTTCAATTTTGAAGCTCAAAACAACAACTAATTTGTTAGTTTAAACAAAAACAAAAGGCAACAAACATGTTCATAGAAAACGTTTTTCTGTAAAAAACCTGTAGCACACACATAAAATAATCTTTTGATAGCTTTCGAAATATGCTGTAACAATTACTCAAGCATAATGCACTACAGATTTAACTCACAACTAAATTCCATAACTAAAAACATCCACAAGTGTTTTTCTGAATGAAACCAGAACCAGAGAAAGCTTTTGTATCAAGATGAAAACAATTTTCATCCAAGATAACAAAACAAAAAACTCTTCATATAGAACCCAATCTCAGACACAATTTCTTTATGACTCTTATCTTATGCACGAAACGTTTTCAAACATAGAAAACAAAGTCAGCAGAAAACATATTTCGAAGACATAATCGCACCATTGAAAACATTTTTCAATCATCGAACATGCTGGGAACAATTCACAACAAAAATTTAAACCCGTTAGAAAACATATTGCAGGAAGGCTCTGATACCACTGATGGGATTTCTATATCACAATAATGATTACTGTGGCAGAAACTAAGAAATCCAAGCCCCAAGATCACAAGCATGTGATTTATAACAAGTTTAACAAGGAACAAAAGGTAACGGTTTTACCTTGCTTTATGCGTCTGAAAAACAAACTTTTCCTCCTTCTTGTCTGACGATTGTAGCGCGATTCAGCAATCCTCTTGATCAAACACTACGAGAGTCGAATGTCCAGCCACTACAATCACAGTGTGTGATTATCTCTAACAGAAATCTACACAAATGATCACACTTAAGCACCGAGATTTTTCTATGCTAGCAGAAAACCACAAGGCGGCTAGGATTTTTGTTCTTCTTGTTTGCTGAAAAACCACGAGAAAGAGAGAGAAAGGAAGGGTTTTGAAAGGTGTTGTTTTCGTGTATTTCACACCTCTTAGGTTTCGTGCATATCTCCTATATGTCACGACAAATCACTAAAAAATTGAGAATTCTAAAACAATTAAAATTCTCTAAATCTAATTGGAATAATCAAATTCTCATAATTACAATTTGACCTATAAATTATAACTAATTATAATTTGACCATAACAACTTCTATTTCTCGCAATTAACTCCATTGTATTATCAAATAACATCTTAAGTATATAATCATCTATTGTGTGTAACCTATTAGGTTTCCCAGTCAATTGGTTGCGAACATGAATTAATTCAAACGTCTTTGAGATTAATAATCCATAATTAATTAGAATTAATTATATTAATTCTAATCAGGATTGGTTTATTAATTCATCAATTAATAAATCCATATTTCACAGATCATGAACAGTATCTAGCAACACATCATGACCACCCAAGAGTCCAGAAAGTCAAGTGGCTTGATATGAATCCTTTAATAACAAACTACAATGCGATTAATTCCTTTCACCATATAATATCTCATTCGGTTTGGAATACAGAATTAGTGTCAACTCCCTCCAGAATATATATATATATATATATATATATATATTAATTCTAACCCGAATATAATAGTACTTGTACCAGAAATTCACTACTCTAGATGTGTATCAATTGGAACTGTTTCCAATACACAATCGCCTTGGCCAAGGACTTCTCGAGTTATAATTCCTACAAGTGGCCATGAGATATTCGCCCCTGCTATTAGGAGTAGTGAATCTTTTATTGACCCTCTCAACTACTTTCGTTTACCTCACAATGTACCCAATATTCATCCCATAAGCGGCCCTCAATCTGGCTCCAGAGATTGGAATCAAAGCACAATACTCAGCAAACAAAGTACCTTGGAGATCTCAAGTCTAAAGATACTTGCACGTTTGCTATATTGAGATTATATCACTGGCACTAAATAGTTTTCCATGTGATTATCTCATAGTTAGGTCATCCAATGTACTTGTTCTATTAACAAGTATCAACGTGTTAACTTTGAGTATCTCAATACTCACGAATATGAGAAACACCACCTAATCAAATCAGGAAGTCTAACACATGCTAGTCTTAACACATTAGTAATATTGTATCTCATTAATACTACGACTAGGGACTATTTAAGTACTAACACTATACAGTGTAGTAGGAATCTCATATCATGATCTCTATCATAGTTTTCTTAACACATAGTTGTACTAAGGACTTTATCTAACAGTTATATTACACAAAAATAAACAAAAGAAATTGTAAGATAAATAACGCCTTTTATTAAATAAAATGTATCATATACAACGTACAAGTAATTGCCTCTAGAGCATAACACTAACGTATTCTCCCCTATTATCTGTTCATAGGCACTTTATTTTTCTTCTTGCCTCACTTTCTGCTTCTTGTTTGAATTCTTTAAATGTGTTTAAAGTTTCAGATTTTTCTTTCATAAAATAAACCCAGACGTACCTAGAAAAGTCGTCAATGAATGTTATCATATAGCGGAATCTACTGATTGACACTTACTTGACATGTCTGAATACATCTGAGTGGACTAGTTCAAGAGGCACCTTAACTTAAAACTTCGAATCATCATAAGGAAGTTGATGTGCCTTACCATATTGACACCAAACACATACAATGTCATCTCGAACTTCCAATTGAGGGAAACCTTTTAGTAATGACTCTTTCATTATCATCTTAAGCTTTGTATAGTTCACATGTCTTAATCAAGCATGCCACAAGTCGACAATCTCGTTCTTCCTTATCTTGTCCACATACGCTGCTTCTACTGACATTACATAGACTGACTCCAAGAATTGTCCTTCCATGATCAGTGGCCCAATAGGCTTCAAATCTTGATAGACCTTTACATTACTTGGTCCAAATACCATATAATTTCCTAAGGCGGCAAGCTGAGACACGAACAATAAATTTTTCTTCATCCCAGAAACATGATACACATTTTGCTGTTGAACCTCATCAGGACCATGTCGCGGGACAATCCTCATTTTACCAATATGTGTAATTGGTAATTTTGCGTTGTTGGCGGTTACCACAACTCGTGCACTCTGTCAAATTTGATAATTTCTTCTTATCTCTAGTCATATGATTAGAGTAGCCTGAATTAATGATCTAATCATTTTTATAGTTGATAAAGTTATTACTTACCGAGGCAAGTGTTGTCTCTGCTGCCTTAGTAGTGCAAGAATCTGCTACCCCTTCATCACTTGATACCTCGTCCATAGACATGCTAGTTTCTTCTTCAACTGCAAATGATGCATGAAAATCCCATTCTTCTTCACTATCATTTTTGCTCTTGGAAATGGCAGCATTTCCTTCTTCTTTCTTGTATCGATAGTTTCTAGCAAAATGCCCTTGTTTTCCACAATTATAGCATATATTATTTTGTTGCAAATATTTTCTTTCAAATGACTTACCTTGTTCATGTCATATTATCCCTGCTTGTTGACTTTTCTTAGGTTGCCATTTACTTCTACTTGAATTTTTATGTTGCTTAAAATTTTGTCTTATTAGTCATCGTCTTTCTTGGCCATAATAGAGTGCCTCCTTCTCGCTATTGATCGTCATGCTTCCCATTTGCTTAGCCAATGATTCTTGATTGGCTTGCAAATTTTCCAACATTTCTAAAGTTGGTTGTGCTGGCCATTCTTGTATTAATGTTATGAAGCCTTGGTACTCGGGTCTTAACCTATGTATAATTTTCCTTTTTAACTTGTCTTCACCAATTTTATCCCCCGGATCTAACTCAGAAATTTCACGATTCAAAGATTTAGCTTTTGTAAACTAATCTTTGATCGTTAAATTTCTCTGAGTTAAATTGAAGAATTGATTCTCCAAATATTAAAGGCGAGAATCATTCTTCTTGGAAAATTTCATCACCAAGATATCCCAGGCTTCTTTTGGTATGACGGAATCCCTGATATGCTCAATCATCTTTTCCTTGATTGTCATCTTGATAGCTAGCAAAGCCTTTGCCGTTTTGGTCTTCCATTTCTTGACTATCGCAGTATCTAATTCAGAAGGTAATATGGTGTCACCTTTGATGTAATCCAACAAATCTTGACTCTTTAAATAAGACTATATACAGGACCTCCAAGTAATATAATTAGTATTATTTAATTTCTTAATAATGCTAGTTGAGTTGAGATCTACTATTATGACTTAGTATTTTACTTCGTTGAAATACTAATTAAGTTAAGTCTTCGAACAATCAACTCCACAGTCTCAAACTGTGCATGAAGATTACCTTCTCCAAACGAGTCCCAAGCCCACGAACTGGTGACCACAAGAAAACGTTACTGCTGCAAAGACCAAATGATAATCTTGCTCTGATACCAAATGTTGAGAATTGAGAGCTTTTAAAAAATGGGAGAACAAGACTTTTATGTATACAAATTTCTTCACAAGTATTTGTATACACTTTGTTCTTAAATACTACTCACAAAATAAAGTACCACTCACACTACACTAAGCACCACACTCACAATTCCTTTAGTTTTCTCACATCACTCACAGCACTACTCACACAATTTGATAAGCACTCACACTTGCTCACACACTACAATTTTGCTCACAGAACCACTCACTACTCACACTACTTGATTGAGCACACTTCACACACTCTACACAACACTATTTATAGTACTCCTTGACCAAAATTCAATGTCAGTTAACAAAATCTCGAAGGTGCAAGTTGCTTTCTAGAATTTTCTTTGCAAGTTGAAACAAAAAAATCTACAAGTTATCTTTCCAGAATTTTCATGTAGGCTACTTCAAAATGCTTGTAGAATTTTCTAGAAGATGAAACATTGATGTCTTAACAATCATGCACTCATGATTTTTCATTCTATTCTTAAGTCACCATCTTATTAATTTTTTATACAAAGACTCGCACAATCATTCAATTTTCACTTCAAACCATCGTATACTTTATATATAGAGACTTGCACAATTATGTTATTCTTTATTTTAGACATCGATGGTTTCGAAACTTTCAACTATATAAAAACATCATTTTCTATATAAAGAACTTTTCAAAATTATTCATGGGCCAAAGGCAAATATAGTGGAACCATTTTGAATGTAAATCTTCAATCATTCAAAAACTCTTTTCTAGGTAGAGCTTATCAAGAAAGTTTTATAATTTATTCTTTCTTTGCCTGTCTAAAATTAAAGATATCAATGAATGCAAAAGTCTAGGAAACAATAAATGTCCAAACGAATTTATCTACATCAATACTTCCAGAGGCTACTCCTGCGATTGTCCATCTGGTTACCACAGTGATAGTAGCAATCCTAATTCCACTGTATCAATATGTTTACTGGATAAAGGGAGGAAAAGGACGGTCATGTTCGTTTCCTTAGGTAAGAACATTCCGATTAGTCTTTTATGGCACTTTCTCCCTACATTATTCTCATATCATTTTTTACAACAGGTGTAGGTCTTGCAGCCAGTCTTCTCATCCTAGTAGCATCTTGTCTCTGGTTGTACCGAAAACTGAAGAAACAAGAGATAAGAGAGCCAGAAAGAAGTTTTTCGAACAGAATGGTGGTTTACTACTACAAAAACAAATGTCTCCAACAAAGGGAAATGTATTAGAAACAAAAATTTTCTTATCGGAAAAGTTAGAAGGGCAATGGACAATTTCAAAGAAAGTCGTGTTCTTATCAAATGAGGGCTTGGTACTATCTACAAAGGAATGCTATTGGATGGAAGCATTGTGGCCGTAAAGAAGTTCAATATA
This sequence comes from Voacanga thouarsii, assembly GCA_026120185.1. NCBI lineage: Eukaryota > Viridiplantae > Streptophyta > Magnoliopsida > Gentianales > Apocynaceae > Voacanga > Voacanga thouarsii. The sequence continues at coordinate 2,651,661 of JANUWF010002273.1, forward strand.
ATTGATGAGCATCAAGTCTCCTAGTTCATTAATGAAGTTTTGATCCTATCAAAAATAAGGCACCGACATATTGTAAAATTATTGGGTTGCTATTTGGAAAATGAAGTTTCATTACTTGTGCATGATATTGGGTAGTTGGCTCCCAACATGTGCAATAAATAGCCATTATCACATGGTTGTTATGTCAACAACTAAAAATGAAAACATGCTTTTTGTTCTCTATTTTGTCCTCTGGTTAACATAAGAAAGTGAGATAAGAGAGATAAAAATACAGCTGAGAGTTTGCGGAAACAGAGAGTGAGAGAGTTGCATTCTTTCATTTTGAGCAGTCTTCTTCTATCTAACGATCTAATGGTCATTTGTGCTCCGATTTGGCCCAAATTTGGATATGTTGCAGAGGAGAAATAGCTCTACATTCTGCAGTGATGATCAGTTTTTGACGACCTGATTTAGAGTTAAGGGCTTGGAACAATAGCGAATTTTTTGGTGATTTTGCTCCATCTTTTCTCTTCTGTTTTTTGTGAAATCTTGTGATTTCTTGTTCTCTTAGGCTGTAGTGTGATTGTGATTATGGTAGAAACTCTTGTTGTAATTCTCTTTATTGATTAGTGGAGCTTTTAGTGTGGACCCGAAGGTCTCGTGGTTTTTTCTCTTCACACTAGTGAGGTTTTCCACGTAAAAATTCGGTATTCTTTGTTCTTGTGTTTTGGCTGTATTTTTTTGTCTTCCATTATTGCTGCCATTTTCATTTTCTTGGTGCTCCTATTTTTCATTTAAGTGTGGGGTTGAAGAGGAGTAGGGGTTTGCAGGATTATTTTTGAAGCCTTGTTCAGCTTATTTATTGTTACCTTAGCTTCTATGTTTGTTCAGTTTGTACACGCCCCTGTCCCTTTGTCTGTTTGTCCCTAACAAAGTGCTATCAGAGCACTCTAGGTTGGCGCTTGGTGAATTTTACTTGTTTGAATTATGGAGAATATTGCTAGTCAAATAATTATTTTAAATGGTTCAAACTATCATAGTTGGTAAGGAAAAATGAATACTTATTGTTTGTGAAAAGTTTTTATTTGTTTGTATTTGCTTATCAAAAGCCTAGAAATAAATCTGATGAAGAATAGGACTTTGAGCATCAACAAGTCTGTAGTTATATTAGATGTTAAGTTGAGGAGAATGTTCGTAGCCAAATTGCAAATGAAACTAATGCCAAGCAATTATGGAAGAAACTTAAAAATTTGTATGCTTAAAAAACTGGTAACAATAAGTTGTTCTTATTAAAATAGATGATAAATTTGAAATATAAAGAAGGAACTCATGTGATAGATCATGTAAATGACTTAAAATGTCTTATTGATAAGTTGTTAAATGTAGGAATTAAATTTGATGATGAGATTATGAGACTCTGGTTACTTAGCAGTTTGTTTGATTCTTAGGAGACATTTGGAGTTTCTTACACTAACTCTGCTTCTGTTGGTGCCATATCTTTGGAATATGCTAAAGATGGTATCTTTAATAAAGAAGTTAGAAGAAGAACTTCAAGATGTTCATCTTCTCGGTATGAGGTTATAGTTACTGAAAGCCAAGGAAGGAATAAAAATAAGGTTCAGACAAATAGAGACAAGAACAGAAGTAAGTTTAGGTGCAGGTACAAAGATGTTGAATATCATTATTGTGGCAAGAAGGGACACATTAAAGGAAACTGCTTCAAGTGGAAGAAGGAAAACAAGAAGGTGCTAGTAGTACAGAAGTGAAGGATGACAGTAGAAATTAGATTACTGCTACTACTTTTTCAGGAGATCTTATTGTTGTGTTTAATGAGGATGTGATCAGTTATGCCTCTCATGACACTAATTAGGTAGTAGATACAGGTGCTTCACTTCATATTACAACCAAGAGAGACTTCTTCCTCACATATACTCTTAGTGACTTTAGAGTTTTAAGGATGGGCAATGATAGTATATCCAAAATTATTGGCATAGGTGATATGTACTTGAAGACCAGTAATAGCAGTCAGTTATTGCTTAGAGATGTCAGACATGCTCTAGATATTCGACTAAATCTGATTTTAGTTGGCAGACTTGACAGTAATAATTTCTATAACAACTTTGATTGTGGACAGCGAAAACTCTCCAAGGGTTCTCTTGTTGTGGCTCAAGGCAAAAAGTGTTCTAATCTGCATTTAATGCAGGCTTCGATTTCTGGTGTTAGTGTTAATGTGGTGGACAATAAAACCTCACCTGAGCTATGGCATAAGCGGCTCAGTCACATCAATGAGAAATGACTTAACTGTTTAATCAGAAATAATACAATTTCTGGAGTCAATACTACAAAACTAGAAAATGCACTCATTATCTAGCAAGAAAGTAAAATAGGCTATCATTCAAGACTAACCCTCCTTCAAGAAAATCTAAATTGTTAAAGTAGATTCATTCTGATGTTTGTGATCCATTAAGGGTACAGCCATTCAGTGGTGCATCTTACTTTGTAACTTTCATTGATGATCATTCAAGGAAATTGTGGGTCTATACCTTTAGAACTAAAGATCAGGTCTTAGATAAGTTCAAGCAGTTTTAGGCTTCTATTGAACGAAAAATTAGAAAGAAGATTAAGTGCATTCGATCAAATAATGATGATAAGTACAGTGGACTATTTGATGAGTAGTGCAGGCAGTAGGGTATCAGACAACAGAAGATTCCTCCTAAGACCCCTCAATTGAATAGTTTGATAGAAATGATTAACAGAACTCTAGTTGAGAGAATTAAATGTTTACTTTCAGAAGCCAAGTTACCAAATTCTTTTGGGCATTGTATATAGTAGCTCATGTCATTATTCTATCTCCCACTGTTGCTCTAAATGGGGATGTTCCTGAGAATGTTTGGTCTAGTAAGCAAGCTTCTTATGATCACTTGTGTGTCCTTTGGCTGCAGGGCCTTTGTTCATATTCTAAAAGATGAAAAGTCTAACTTAGATGTAAAGACAAAATAGTGTATTTTTCTTGGATATGGCCAGGATAAGTTTGAATATAGACTCTATGATCTAGTTGAAAAGAAGCTAATTAGAAGCAAATATGTGGTTTTCTTCGAGGACTAGACCATTGATGACATTGAGAAAGCTCAGAAGACAGAGTCATAGGTTTAGCACGATCTGGTTGATTTGGATTCAGAAACTGGACATTATTTGCTTGATACAGCTGAGGATGGTACATAGACAAATATGCAGTAGGATAATCTTGATGTTGATGGCCATGGTGTTGTTGATTTAGGCATTCCAAATGATGATGCTACTGATATTCAAATTCCAACAGTTGCAGATTTGCCAAAAGAACCACAGGATACTCTACTCAGGAGATCTACTAGAGATAGACAGCCTTCCACTAGGTATTCTCCAATGAGTATATACTTCTAACTGATGGGGGAGAACCAGAATGCTATTAGGAAGGCATGAAAAGTGAGCAGAAGCGTCAGTGGTTCAATGCAATAAAAGATGAAATGAAATCTTTGTTTGACAATCACACATTTAACCAGGTGAAGTTGCCTAAGAGCAAGAGGGCTTTGAAGAATAGATAGGTCTACAAATTGAAGCAGAAAGAGAATTCTTCTTACCAGTAGTACAAAGCTAGATTAGTTGTCAAGGGCTTTAGTCAGAGGAAAGGTATAGACTTCTCAGAGATATTTTATCCCATTGTAAAAATGTTATCTATCAGAGTTGTGCTTAGTTTAGCTACTAGTCTTGACTTAGAGATTGAACAGATGGATGTGAAAACAGGTTTTTTTTCATGGTGATCTTGAAGAAGAAATTTATAGGGAACAACTAGAGGGATTTTGAGTGAAAAGAAAAGAAGATTATGTTTGCAGATTGAAGAAAAGTTTATATAACTTGAAACAAGAACCAAGACAGTGGTATAAGAAGTGTGAGTCTGTTATGAGAAAGCAAGGATACAGGAAGACTTCTTCAGACCATTGTGTATTTGTGCAAAAATTTTCTGATGATAATTTTATTATTCTTTTGCTTTATGTTGATGACATATTTATTGTTGGAAAAAATGCTTCTAGGAGTGACAGGTTAAAGCAAGAGTTAAGCAAGTCCTTTGCAATGAAAAACTTAGAACCAGCTAAGCAAATTCTTGGAATGAAGATCTCTTGTGATAGGAAGGCCAAGAAGCTTTGGTTATCTCAAGAAAGTTACATTTAATAGATGCTCCTGAGATTCAGGATGGATAAGTTTAAAGCTGCGAGTACTCCTCTTACTAGTCACTTCAAACTAAATGTGGAACAATGCCCTTCCACTCAAGAAGAAAAGTAAGATATGCAGAAAGTTCTCTATGCCTCAATAGTTGGTAGTTTAATGTATACTATGATTTGTGCGAGACCTGGTATAGCTCATGTTGTTGGTATTGTTAGTCATTTTATTTCTAATTTGGGAAGAGAACATTAGGATGCTGTGAAGTGTATTTTGAGATATCTCCGTGGTACTTCTAGCTTGAGACTTTGTTTTGGCTGTGAGAAACCTGTTCTTGATGGCTATACGGATTCAGATATGGCTGGAAATGTTGATTCAAGAAAGCCTACTTCCGGTTACTTGATCACTTTGCAGGGGGAGCTGTATCATGGCAATCTCGATTGCAAAGATGTGATGCATTGTCTACTACAGAAGTTGAATTCATTGTAGTTATAGAGGCATGTAAATAGTTGCTTTAGATGAAGAGGTTTCTTCAGAAACTTAGTCACTCTCAATGGAAGTTTGTGCTACATTGTGATAGCCAGAGTACTATTCATCTTGGTAAGAATCTTACCTTTCATTCAAGATCTAAACACATTGATATGAGATATCATTAGATACGTGAGGTAGTGAATGACAAATTGGTAGAACTTGAAAAAGTTCATACATATAATAATGGGGCTGATATAATGACGAAGGCATTGCCTAAATGGAAATTTGAGATTTGTTGTTCATGTGCTGGGATGGAAATTTCCTCCATGTAGTTGGGAGGGGGAAGATTTGTTGGGTAGTTGGCTCCCAGCAAGTGCAATAAATAGCTATTATCACATGGTTGCTATGTCAACAACCGAAAATGAAAACATGATTTTTGTTCTCTATTTTGTTCTCTGGTTAATAGAAGAGAGTGCGACAAGAAAGATAAAAATACAGCCGAGAGTTTGTGGAAACAAAGAGAGAGAGAGAGAAAGCTGCATTCTTCTAGTTTGAGTAGACTTCTTCTATCTGATGATCGATGGTCATTTGTGCTGCGATTTGGCCCAAATTTGGATATGTTGCAGAGGAGAGATAGCTCTATATTCTTACGATGATGATCAGTTTTTGACAACTTGATTCAAAGTTAATAGCTTGGAACAGTAGCGAATTTTTTGGTGATTTTGCTTCATTTTTTCTCTTCTTTTTTTTTTTTTTAAATCTTGTGATTTCTTGATCTCTTGGGCTATAGTTTGATTGTGGTTGTGGCAAAAACTCTTGTTGTAATTCTCTTTGTTGATTAATGGAGATTTTAGCGTGGATCTAAAGATTCCGTGGTTTTTCCTCTTCACACTAGAGAGATTGTTCACGTAAAATTTGGTGTTCTTTGTTCTTATGTTTTGGCTATGTTTTCTTATCTTCCATTATTGCTGCAATTTTCATTTTCTTGGTGCTCCTATTTTTCATTCTAGTGTAGAGTTAAAGGAGTAGGGGTTTGTAGGATTGTTTTTTGAAGCTTTGTTCGGCTTATTTATTGTTACCTTAGCTTCTGTGTTTATTCAGTTTGTGCATGCCCCTGTCCCTTTGTCTGTTTGTCCCCAACATATGAATATGCTCCTAATAGAACCCTGGAAAACCATCTTCATGATGATCCTAATGTCACAATCTCTTGGGAGAACCGCTTACTAATTGCTGCAGAAGTTGCAGGAACTCTTGCTTATTTGCACATATATGCCTCCATTGCCATCTTTCACAGAGATATAAAGTCGAGCAACACCTGTTGGATGAGAATTACAGGGTTGTTGTCTTTGACTTTGGACTTTCAAGGTCAGTATCTATTGATAAAACCCATTTGACTACACTTGTTGGAGGCACATTTCACTACAAGAAAAAATCAAATTAGTGATGGTCGTTATCCGTCGCTAATCAAGTTTAGCGACGGATTAGCAATAGGATAACAACCATCGCTAAAACTGGCATTGCAATTTGCAACAATGAAAATACGTTGCAAACAGTGATGGATTTGCGACGGTCATTTAATTGATAACATTATAATTAAGTTTATAATTACTTTTGTGACGGTAAAAATTTTTATTTTTAAAAAAATTAATTAATTTAGCGACAGATTTGAGAGGATTTTTAAAAATTAATTAATTAGCTCTCCAACCTTGCTAACTGAACCCGCCCTGACTGCCCCATCCACCCGACCTGACCCGTCAATAATATTATGAGATTATGTCGGACGCGAGGCTCGAACCCGCATCTTTATTGTGGGAGAACACGTGTTCCACCTCTAAACTATTGATATTCTTATAATTTATTGTGATATATATTAATTATATAGTATATTTTTTTGTGAATTAGTGACGTATTTACAAGAGATTTGGGACGAATCTAGGATGAACCAATTTTTCGATGCAAATCCGTAGTTAATTAGCTAGGGATTTTGCGATAGCTCATTTTTCAAATTTTAAAAATAAATTTTAAAAAAAAAAATTTGAAAAAGTGAGTCGTCACAAATTCGTTGCTAATTAGCGACGACTTTGCAACAACCATCTAAAATTTAAAAATAAATTTATTTTTTTAAAATTGAAAAAATGAGTCATTGCAAATTCGTTACTAATTAGCGACGGCTCATTTTTTTAAATTTTAAAAAATGAATTTATTTTCAAAATTTGGACTATCGTCGCTAGTTAGCGAAGAATTTGCAACGGCAATTAGCAACGGATTTACGGCGACTTATTTTTTCAAATTTAAAAAAATAAATTTATTTTTAAATTTTGGATGGCCGTCACAAATTTATTGCTACTTAGCGATGGCTTTGTGATGGTCACAAATATGTAGCTAGTTAGCAAGAGATTTGCAACGGTTTATTTTTTAAAATTTTAAAAAATAAATTTATTTTTTAAAATTTTAAAAAATAAATTTATTTTCAAAATTTGGAATGCCTTCACAAATCCGTTGCTAATTGCGGAGATTGGCGATGGTTTATTTTTAAATTTTGGAAAGCCTTCGCAAATCCGTTGCTAATTGCGAGAGATTAGCGACGACTTTCAATTTAATTAGTGCTAATGAAGAATTAAAAAATCGTCATAAATCTGTCTTTAATTAGCGACGGTTAAATATCCATCACTGATCTGTCGGTAATAGCGACAGATTAGCCACGGACTTTTAAAAAATAATTTTATTTTCAAATTTTTTTTGCTTCAATCACTGTTCCATCACAAATTAGCGACGGCTCAACGTCGTTGCAAATTGTCATTTTTCTTGTAGTGAATTTGGTTTCCTAGATCTTGAACACTTCCGAACAGGGCAACTGAATGATAAAAGCGATGTCTACGCCTTTGGTGTGGTTCTTGCTGAGCTGCTAACAGGCCAAAAAGCTGTATCTTCTTCTAGCAATGGTGAAGGATTGGCAATTCAATTTCGATCATCAATCAAAGAGAATCGATTCTTCGAACTTGTAGATAGCATTGTTTCAAATGAAGGCCAACATGAGGATATCGTGGTTGTCGTTAATATTGCCAAAAGATGTCTAAAACTTAATGCAAGAAATAGGCCATGTATGAAAGAAGTTGCAGCTGAACTGGAACAATTGAGAAGGATACGAGAAGGCTCAATATCCAAAGATAGTTTTCGGGGAGGACTACAGTTTTATAAGTAAGGAATCCAGTAGCACTATTGACATGGTTATAGATGTCAGTCAAGAATTTTTATAGATGCATTAGCCAATTAAACTCCAGATAACTTGATTTTCTTTTAGAATGTAATGTCTTTCTATTAATGTTAAAGAGTCACCTGCAGTGGAATATCAAGGAATGTTTATTTGCCTATGAAAATACTCATGAATTTTCAATGTCAGCTGGATTGCCTTGCAGATTCTGAGTCTGTTTTGCACTTGTAATTCTTTCTTCCCCCTTCGCTGGGTGACAACAGAGGACCGGTATTTCGGGACAATCTATAAACTAAACCAATCAAAATCAGAGCAGGCATACGACAAACACGAATGGCTCGAAGCCACCGGCAGAACACGTGGTCGAGAGATCCAATCTTGAGCAAAATAAATACTGCAATTTCGATCTTTTGCAATAAAATTATCGTGCAGTAAATCAACATAGTCCAAGGTGATGTCTCTTTTCCCTTCAAGTTTACCTACTAAGATACCAGAGAGAATATAATCTCCACCAGACAAATGTAATGCTTTAGCGAGTTCCCGGTTAAATTAATTTCAGGCAAAATATGATATGCAGAAAGAATTGGATGTAAGTGGATCCATTTCCATCCCAATTCAAAATCACTTTAATTTTAAAAAATATAATTTAAATAGTTTTCATCTCTTGAGAAATATTATATACTTATAATACATTATATTCTCTTTATTTAACCTTACTTGAATCTATCTTAATTCTACATATTTAATAATTTTTTATTATATTCAAATAAATACATCTCAATCTAATTTCAATCTAATTACTATTCGAGTAGACCACTCTATAGCAACAACATTCTTATCATGTCAGAGTTTCAAAAGCCGTATGCCTCAGAAAACTCTAAGCTGTTGAACCAACACACTAATCATGATGATCCGCATATCAAAATTCAAAGCGCATTAGCCACGGTGCTGAAACGGAGTTTGTGGTCTGTTTGGATTCTCATGCAGAGAAAAACACCAGGTTCATCTCCGCCATTTGATTGATCAATAAAATGCAGAGGTAGCAAACAATCGCCTTTCTCAAACCCATGAACAATTTTCTAGTTAAATGAATTTTTTGTGATGGAAAATATACAGAGAATATTAAGTCAGAAAACCTGTCTCAATACTGGTGTGTCCTATTTTATTGGATCTTTACAATTAAACAAGATTGATATTTGTGATATTTCACTTAAAGCTTCCATTTTGCAGAGATTTATTGATCCTAAAACTAGCTCAAATACAAGATATTAATGTAGTTTGGTATCCTAATTTATTCATGAAGTTCTGTTTCCATCATAGACAGGCTCTGAGAACATTGTAACGCTATTAGGTTTTTGTTTGAAAACTGTAGTTCCATTACTTATCTAGGAATGTGTTTCTAATGGAAATATCTCAAATCATCTTCATGATCATTCTAATGTCCCGAGAATCATTGGGAGGACCACTAATCCTTTGCTATTGAGTTGCTTTAGCACTTCCTTATTTGCTCTAGGATGCTTGTCCAGCCATCTGTCACGCAAATATACAATTGATTAACATCTCATTGGACAAGAAACATGAGGCCTTTTTCTATTGAGTTGAAACTCAGTACCTATTCACAAAATTTACTAGCTATAATGTGAGGGAAACATTTGCTTACCTAGAACCTAAATATTTTGGGTCAGGACAACTGGAATGATAAAAGCAAAGTCTACACCTTTGGTATTGTTCTTGCCGAACTGCTAAAGGGCCTGAAAGTTACTTCAACTAGATCCGATAGGTTTGGCAATTCAATCGATAATTGATAGGTTTGGCAATTCAATCGATAATCGACTGTTAGAAACTGTGGAAAGAACAGTTGCAAATGAAGCCAGTGGGGACACTTTTTTAATTGCAAAACTTTTAAAAAGATGTTTAAAGCTTTGCGTGCAGAAAAGGCAACGCATGAAGGAAGTGGCATCCGAACTTAAAGAGAAGGATAAGTATAGGATCAATAGCTAAAGCCAGTTTTCAAGAAATTTACAATTGCACTGTTGGCTTGGTAACAAAAGGCTATCAAGATTTCTTCTAGGAAACTATAAGTCCTGTTAATTTTAAAGAGTTACCTATGATGGAAAGCAAAGAATGTAGTATATATTCAAAGATACTTCCATCAAAGGGGACAGTTTTTACAAGATTTTGGCCATACCAGAAACTGAAAAAAGGAGAGAAATATAAAGCCAAGAAGAAGTTATTCAAACGGAATGGTGGATTACTACTGCAACAGCAAATGTCTTTAATGTGTTATAGACGTATGTTTTCATATAAGAAGAGTTGGAGAATGCAACAAACAATGCAAGTTGTGTTATTGGCAAAAGAGGGCTGACAGGAAGGACAAACTGACTGATACTAGCTACTCACCGCTAGCTCGTGCAACCACTGGAATTCAAACATGTCCCACTAGTAATTGCTAACTGATCATGAGCACAGTACATTCCCCGATACTTGATCAAACACATGAGGTGCACATGACCAACATAACCCGCACGAAAAATTCTTATATGAACTCAGTGTATAGTCCCACTTATGCATCGGGTGGGCCTAACCGACCTTAGAGATCAACACATGGCAGCTTTGATTATTTAATTGAAATAATATATATATATATATATATATATATATATATATTTCAATTTTTCCTTTTCTTTCACCAACCACGGTTAACCATGGTTGGTGAAAATTCGAACACCCCGCCCAGAAATCACGTGCTCTGTTTCTCTAAAAAATTTCCCATTTTTTCGCTCTCTCTCTCTCTCTCTCTCTCCAGCAGCCATCCCGCCGACCAGCTCTCTTCAGCCGACGTCGTCTCTCGCTCTCTTCAGCCTTGTTTGCAAAGGTGATTTGCAGAAGCAAGGAGACCATATTTCCTCATCAATTACAGTAGCATTCACTTAATAATTGTAGCATTAGCTTCCGTTTTCTCTATTCGACCCTCTTCTCGGGTCTTATTGTCATACAGCACTAAGAACAATTCTTTCTTCTTCACCTCCATCTGAACTTGAACTCCTCAATGGCTTGGTTGCAATGAAGAATTACCTACATTCCTCTCTTCAATCATTGTAGCATTCTCTTTATCAAGATTTTGGTCCACACGCATCCATTCGGCAGGCAGTCTAATCTTGACAAGGTGCAGAACAGGTGTGTTTTCATGTGTTTGTAAGTTTGTAATGCCCTTTTAATGTAGTAAACAGAACTTCAATAATAACCAAGCACAGACAATGGGCATCTTGATTTCCAAATCATGGAGTTTTCTTAGCATGTAATGACACCTGTTCTGCAATTTCTGGGTTCGTTCATTGTACAATGAACCTGGAAAAACTTATATTTGGAGACAAATTTTAGAGAACCTGCTGATGCACGTTTGCACAGATCTGACTTCTTTAGTTGAATATTTTGACCAATAATGTATGTTCATATCAGCCTCACTCACAACGTTATTCCCTTAATGAAGCAATCTTGATTTCCAAATCATGGAGTTTTCTTAGCATGTAATGACTAATTTTAATCATATTTACAAAGGATGGAAAGTTAGCAGTAGATCTAGTCACCATATTTTTGGATTAAGAGAGTAGTTTATCTCAGCATGCTAATAAACTAACTTATAAGTCTATCGTTCAGCAGTCTATACAAAATCATTATCCAAAACAGTGCAGTATTTTTCTCGTTTTGCTTGCATTTTACCTTTTCAAATCTATTATGATCAAGCTGCTTTATAGCTAAAGTCTAAATAAAGGATAAAAAGAACACACTCAAATGAGCAGCAAGTTATAGAAAATAATGTGATTAATTGCCTAGATAATTCAAGGGAGTCCTAGCTATAAGTACCACTCTGACTTACTTTTTGAAAAAACACTAGTGTAGATTCGATATGACTTACAACAACTTCTCCTTTGACACATGGAATGTCAATTTTAGTTTGTAGGATGTCAAGTTGTGCAGATAGTATCTTCATTGATGATCTAGATGAAGGTGAGGATGAAGAAGTTCAATTCTTGCACCAAACTTATGAAGAAATTCAATCACAACAAGACAACAGTGATAATGATATTCAAATTACGTTTGTTGGTCAAGCAAAGGGAAAAGATGATGGGGGAGGATGAAAATCAAGAAGAGTAAATAATTGAGAGATTGGAAAAAAAAATTAATAACTACAGTTGTAGATTGCCAACAGAAAGCATATGACTTATACTGTGAGTATTCACATGCAAGTGGCTTTAGTGTAAGGAAGGGAAAACAGTACTATGTGCAAGGGATAAGAAATATTAGGTCAAAAATCTTCTGTTGCTCAAAACAAGGTGTTAAAAAATCTAAAAGTGATGATGGTTCTCACGAAAGGTTAGAAACAAGAATTGCTTGTAAGGCAATGGTGCAGTTTGATGTTGAACAGGATGGTAGTTGGAAGGTTGTTAAACTACACAAGAGCATAACCATGAGATGACAAAGGCATATGAGATACATTTGTTAAGATCAGCCCGTCGTGTATCATTAGCTTAAGGAGACACTTTGGAGCAAATGGTCAGTTCCGGAATAAAGACTTCCCAAGCATTTTCGTATATGGTAAAAGAAGGTGGTGGTATTGCAAGTGTTGGATTCTTGAAAAAAGATGCATATAATGAACTTAACAATAGAAGAAACTCCTTGATCGAGAAGGGAGATGCTCAAGGTTTAGTCAACCATTTTAAGCATAGATCTAGCACTGAAGGTATGTTTTTTTGGGATGTTGAGTTGGATGATGAAGGGTGAGTTCACAATTTCTTTTGGAGGGATGGTAGATTCCAGGTTGATTATGACTTCTTCGGTGATGTTGTAGTCTTTGATGCTACGTATAGAACCAACAAATACAACCTAGTGTGTGCACCATTCATTGGGGGTAAATCACCATTGGCAAACTATTGTGTGCATTTTTATCTAATGAGACTACTACATCATTTGAGTGGGCATTTAAATCATTTTTGGAGTCTATGAATAAAAAACAGCAAGTGACATTTATGACTGACCAAGATGCAGCGACCATGAAAGCTGATGATATAGTGTTTTCTGAGAGCCAACGTAGATTGTGTCTATAGCACATTTGTAAAAATGCCCTATCATACCTAGGAAGCCTCAATAGTGATGTAAAGTTTCAGTAAATATTTCATAAGTGCTTGACTGGGTGTGAGACGAAAGAGGAGTTTGATAAGACATGGGCTGAAATGATCAATAACTACAATTTGAGTGGGCATAAATGGCTTAAAAAATTGTATAATCTTCAAGAAAGATAGTCTACAACTCTTACCAATGAATCGTTTAGTGCTGGGTTCAAAAGCACTTCAAGAAGTGAAGGTACGAATAGTGTTTTAAATAGTCTTGGTAGTAAGACTACTTCCCTTACGAAATTTGTTGTTGAATTTGATCGAAAACTTAGAGAATGGTGCCAAACCGAGGCTCAAGTTGATTTTGTGTGTAAATAAGGGAAACCACCCATTGCTATAAAAACTAGCCTAATATTGCAACAAGCTGCCCGCTTCTATACTCATAAACTGTACAAGTCATTCGAGAAAGAGTTTACGGGCATTTTGACATCATCCCATGATGAAGAACCTTGTAGTGAATCCACCTTCAATTTTAGTGTTACTTTGGATACTAAATGGGGACCGAAGACAAGCAAAGTATACCTTGATACAGCTAACAATATTGTTGAATGTAGCTGTAAAAAATTTGAATCGTATGGGATATTATGCACACATGAATTAGTAGCTCTCAAGGCAAAAAAGGTGCCTACTATTCCAGAAAAATACTTGTTGAAAAGGTGGAGTAAAGATGCTCGAAAATAGGTAAGTGACGTGGACCAAGTTAGGATATTCAACATGGAGGGTTCAAGTTCGGATATTGTCTATACAAATCGAGCTATGAGATTTGCTTATGATCTTGCTTCTAGAAGTCAATCTCATGAGGCAACTAGGCTCATTATGTGGCAATAACTTGAAAGTATAGCCATTAGAGTAGAAGAGTATTTCAAAAAAAATAATGTGATTGATTCACATTCAGAGATTAAAGATCCAACTTGGAATAGTAGCCATGAGGGGGAGGGTGTGGAGGTTGATGAGGCCGCTACTAATATTGTTCAATATCCAAAAAAAATAAGGACAAAAGGTAGAGAAAGAGGTGAAATGATAAAGGGCCATTTTGAGAAAAGGCAGAGGAGTAATTCTACTCAAAGGGTAGCATCTTCTCAAGGTTGTAATGATGTGAAAATGCTATTTAATTTTGATAATCAATTCATGTTTACAAGCACATGACATTAACGGTTTTTGGTTGTTACTAACTCAATGTAATGTGTTTTCTGTGCAGGAACGAGGAACAAGCTTGCCATAAAGGAAAGTCATTATCACAAGTGGGGAATGCAACAAATAATGCAACTTGCCCACTTGTATTGTTAACTCCAACATTGAACAATAAGGTAGTCATGCACCTTTTTTAAACTCATGTTTATTGCATAGAAGAGAATTTGCGCTGTTTTATCTTCTAATGACAAAACTGTTTTCAAATGACTACAAAGAACAAATTTTCAACATTTATGGTTTCATTGCAGGTGCCTAATATAGGTGGTTCATTTCAGTCTTTTACAAGCATGTTGCAAGGGATTACTGCTTTCAATAACAATTATGCAGTAAAGCTTCATTTTGTAAATCAAATGCTTCATTTTCAATAATAATATAGGTGCTTTCAATAACAATTGTGCCCAAGATAGTGATTTATTCAAAACTTTCTAATGGTAGGATGATCCGTTTGATGATCAAAATCTTGGGCGTGGCGATGGACAGTGAACAACTTGCCAATCCAGCAACTAATGGACAGTCTGCTTGTTGATCTTAATGCAGTTTGAATGTACTTTTGCTTTCTAAATGTATTGACATATACAATTGTAAAAGGTGTACAGACAATATTTTATATTATAGTTACTTGGTAGCAACAATGTTGTAATTTTGGTTATATAATATATGTGAACCTACGCTTCTTTCTTGGTTGTTCTGCATTTTTTTTTTTTTTAGTTTTCTGCATTTGCTTGAGTTTTCTACATTTGTAGTTTTTGAGTTTTCAGCATTTTTTTTTTTTTTGTTCTAGTTGCATTGTGGAAGTTTTGGTTGCATTTTCTACATTGTTGCTTTTTTTTTTTTTTGAGTTTTTTGCATTTTCTGGAGTTTTCTACATTTTCATGCATTTTTCAGCATTTTTTTGGGTTTTAGTTGCATTGTGGAAGTTTTGGTTGCATTTTCTACATTTCTGCATTTTCTGGAGTTTTCTGTATTTTCATGCATTTTTCAACATTTTTTTGGGTTCTAGTTGCATTGTGGAAGTTTTGGTTGCATTTTCTACATTTCTGCATTTTTTTTTTTGAGTTTTCTGCATTTTCTAGAGTTTTCTGCATTTTTGGGAATTTTTATGCATTTTTTTGGGTTCTAGTTGCATTGTGGAAGTTTTGGTTGCGTTTTCTACATTTCTGCATTTTTTTGAGTTTTCTGCATTTTTTGGAGTTTTTAGAAACATTGTGGAGGTTCTAGTTGCATTTCTACAATTTCTAACTTCCTTTGGTCATGGCATGTTTGCTACCTTCCCCTTTTCATCCTCCTTATGTTAAAAATATCAAAAGAGGATAATGCTATAGGTCATTTTTTATAAAATACAGCTTGCTTTAACATAAAACAATGACATTCTTAAAGGAAGAGAAAAGTGAAGGTAGCTGCCACAACCACTACCTCATCCTAGTTTTCAGCAGTGTGTAATGCTGGAAATGTGTATTCAATTCAAATCACAAATAAGTCTACCAATCTCCAATCCAATACCAAGCAAATCAGTTCTACATTTTTTCAAAAAAATTCATAGCTTAACACAACCAATCAACTCTCTCAATAAACACACAATCAACAATAAGTCCACCGACATCTCAACCCCAACTCCAATCCAATACCAAGCAAATTAGTTCTGCATTTTTTCAAAAATTCCATAGCTTAACACTACCAATCAACTCTCTCAACAAACACACAAGCAACAATAAGTCCACCGACATCTCAACCCCAACTCCAATCCAATACCAAGAAATTAGTTCATCAATCAAAAAATTCACAACTTAACACATCCAACCAAACCTCAATACACAACACAATTCCCATTCTCCTTCATCAACATAATTCACCCACAATATTATCAAAAATCCATCAATCAAAAATTTCTAAAAATAGTACGGATACCATAAGCAACCTAATCACATCAACAACAAAAAAAAATTCATTTAATAATGTGTTTTTTCACAACTTTCGGCTGAGATAATGAACATCATTATCTCAAAACTATCCGCTACTCAGATTACACATATTATAAAAGTGTACAATGACAATTCTAGAAAATATTCTACAACTTTTACACATACTATAAAGGTGTACAACTATTTGAGAAGGTTTTCCAACAACTATTATATATAGCCTCATTTTCGAATCAACCATTTCAAAGGAGGTTGTGGAGGTGGTGGCGGATCAAATTCAATATTTGTAGATGATGATGTACTTTTAGTAGTTGCATTTGTGCATCCCATATATGTTGTCCACGCTTTTTCTGCATCTTGAAGAGAAGGAAATGATTTGAAGATATTCATGGGATATCCATTTACTAATTTATGACAATCCTCCCACTCTACAAATATTCCGGTCTCTCTTCCTTCAAATACAACGTAGCACTTTCTCGGTGCCATTCTCTGCATAGATAAATGAAAAACATAAATAAAATGACTCAAAATAAGAGAACATTCATTGCAATGCCAAAAACAAAGAGAAAAATTATTACCATGCAAAATCCCAACTCATGTCCATACATATTCACCAAGAAGGGAAACTAATTACAATTGGCATACTAATATTGCTTGCCTTAATAACTTGACCATATAGTCGGCCATTTGGCCATAGAGAAAGGAAAGAAGACACTTTTTTCTATTCAACATTTGAATATATTAAGCAACTAAGAAAAAGATTTACACTACCGATGTTCTTGGGCTAAAAGATTCCATACTCAAGACAGGAAATAGACATTATACTACCTATGTTGGTCAGGAAAGATAATCAAAAAGCTTATTACTTGGCATCGAAATGTTTGTGAGCTCTTTTTTCTGATATTAAAGCAGACGAGTGAATTTTCATTTCGCAGAGCCTCAAGGAAAAGAAGTCAGCAGTTCAACCTGTGATACTGAGCTTTTAATCAGTTGATTTTATTTTCTGACACTTATACTATCACAATGAACTATATTTCAATTAATTTGACTTGTGACCAAACTACAGATAATGGTACCTGAAAACCTAGAACCCCAGATTTTGTGCAGTAGAATTTTAACCCACATAGAACAAAACCAATCGAAAAAAAGCTAGTGATCATAATTAACCATATATAAAGATACTTTTGTTAACAATCAATATATCACAGCCTGAGAGAATCATGTGTTCATATATACAAAGCTATTGAATTATCATTTAATAAAACCTAGGTTCCTACATCCTACATCCTTGCTACTGAATTATCATCTTCTCAATTATTATTGAAGAAGCTGGAGGCATCAACATTACATCCTTACATTAATTCCCATAATGAATCTGAAATAGCATACAAAAACCTACCATCCCTATTTTATCTATCTTACCAGAAAGGCCTAGTAAGAAAAATCAAGCACAAGAATATGTTCCAAGTATTTCTATTTCCTCTAGGACAGATTGTTGCAGACCAAGACATCATTTACTATTACATACAAGCCAACAAGAGATTCCATCAAAGCAAACATCCATTGGTGTCAGAATTCGAGCACCCCATATGAAGAGAAAACAAAAGCAAATTTCTTATTAAAATTAACCCATATATGAATATACAAACTAATGGCCAAACTTACAACAGGTGGCAAAATCTTAATGCTAGTGATTCATTGCACCTCACAATATCCACTTTGGACAAAATTGCAGCTCAAGCAATGTTGATAGAAACCAAATATATCTCAACACTAACATGTAGTATATAAAGGAGAAAATAATCAACTAAAATCCATTGCTGCCTGGAAACTATCTTCTCTAACTACCTTAAAAATTGCAAGAAATTGAAGACCAAGAAGGATTGTGATTTTCATCCAACAACAATGCATGAATGTTAAAAAACTGGAGATCAAATCAAAAAGACCTTGAATATTTTTTATAGTTTGAAATTTCCAAAATACCAAGATCTACTGGAATTTCTTATCCTTCCCAGGTTAATACGTTCTACCAAGACAGTGTACCCATTTATTGGACGCAGACAGCATGTCAGGCTCAGAAAACATTTAACAAAACAGAGACATAACTTAGTAGATAAGAACTCCAAGTTCCCCCACAATGATCCTCATTTTCAACCAAGTTTATCTAACTTTTTTCAATTTGCCAACTCTTTGGATCTCCTCGTTCTTGATAATAACTTCCCATTCCATGATACCATTGCTAATTAATAGCAACAATCTATTATTAGACAAGTGGAAGCAGTTTACTAGGAAAGAGCATAATTAGTAGCCCAATCAAAATCAACAAAGAAAATTAGTAGCAGAAGATAAGGATAAAAGCAATAATTCAATAAAAGCTAAAGGCCACATTATTTCCAGAATTATAACAAAAATAGAGAAATTATGACTCAGTGTATGAGAAAATAACAATAGACCTGAATGCAAAATCATTTATAAAAATCATATACAAAAAGTATAGGGATTATGAACAGTAGCTCACATAAACAAGAGACAATGATCGGGTCAAATAGGCTTCTGGGAATGCTACTATGGTGGCCGAGTTGCTATTGCGAGTTAATAAACAACCCAAGCCAAAAACACAAGCAAGCGGACTGCCGACATCACATCTAAGCAGGCTTTGTCGGTTAAGACCCGAGAGAGGTGGGAGGTAGAGACCTGAAGAAGGGGTGGTTGTTGTGGATTCAACAAGAGACACCGAGTAGCTGTGGGAGGTAGAGACCCGAGACAGGTGGTAGGTAGAGACGCCGCAGAGAGAGAGAGAGAGAGAGAGAGAGAGAGAGAGAGAGAGAGAGTGTGTGTGTGTGTGTGTGTGTGTGTGTGTGTGAAATTAAAATTTTGATCCTATGTGATAGTGGTAAAAGGGAAAATTTGACAACCAAGATTAACCATGATTGATGGAAAAAATAAAAAAAATTGAGGAGTTCCAAATTTTGGAATTTTTTATTTCAAGTGGATAGGTGTCGCACTTTAAAAGCATTTGGACTCACCCAGTGCACAGGTTGAACTGTGCATCGGGTTTCATATAAGAATTTCCCAATATGTAGACCGGATCCTATGTAAATTATCAAACAAGCTCATTCCTATTTCATATAGGTATTGATAATAAAATTTAAACAAACAACAGTAAACACTCGATATCTATCAGTTGCACCTAACCAACATTACCACACATATACCTTATCCCATATAAATTATCAAACAAACTCATTCTAATTTCATATAGGTATTAATAATATAATTTATACAAACAATAGTAAACACATATCCCTTTCATAAATTAAAATAAAAATATAATATAATTATCCACTACTCTCTGGTGATTGTCCTTCTTTTCTTTTGTCCTAAGCCTAACCTAGAATAACAAGAATATCATAACTATTGATATTTTCCAAATTTAAACTCTCATAGTTACCAAACAGTCCCTCAAAACTCACTAATTCTAACATTCTATCCATACATATAGATAGTTAGCTTATCTCAGTACAATATCTAGTCGTCAGTTGTTGTAGAAATTTCATAGCAGATGATTTTAACTTAGAATCTTCTCAAACTATCAAAAAGAGAAAATTAAAGGCAAAGGTAGAGACAATAAAGTATAAACATGTGCCAAGAATTTGATTGCAAGAGTTTTCCCAGATGCAATGCTTTAGAGTTCCAATTTCAAGCTTCGTCACGCTTCCTTAGCAATTTCAAGGCCACAAGATTCTGTGGATATGTTGATAAGTCTATAGACAAAAACCATTAGAAGTTTAAAAAAAAGAGAAACTAACTAAATATCCAATCTCAATCACCATCAAGCATTCAACAATAATGTAACATTTGTTCAAATATCAGAAGAGATCACGAGAAATATAAAGTTGGATCCTATTTTGATAAAACTATTTTAGTATCGCATTACAGTACTTCTCTTTAAATTTATAAATTATCAAAAGCATGATAAAAGCGCCAAGCATGGGATCAACCGTGGGCAACCACCGTCCTTTTATAAATTATCAAAAGTATGATAAAGTTGCCAAGAGTGGGATTAACTGTGGGCAACCACCGTCTAGATTAACACTAAAACACCCGAAATTCCAAAAAATGGGGCTATTTTTCCACTGAATTCCGGCAGAGGGGCTGCCTCAACCAAAATTCCAGAAGTAATGAATGCGACCTAATAAAATATGGTCGCATTCTGAATGCGACCTCTACAATTTTTTTTTTTTTAAGTCTCCAATCTTGAGGTCGCATTCATGGAATGCGACCTTAATTGATAAGGTTGCATTAAATCCCCATCCGCCTTTCCTGCGCAGTCGTTCTTCATTAAAAATTCAGTTTTTGAATACCCTCTTCACCGCAAGCCTTCGCCGCCGACTGCCCTGTGCCGCCGGCTTCCCTTCGCCACACACTCAAATGTCCACCTCAAGTATCAATCTATGTTATATATTTGTATAATTATATTTATGTGAGATATATATTCCTAGATATATAGATACATGAATATGTGTGTATTGTACATATATATATATATATATATATGTATATGTGTATGCCTTTTATTGTTTGAATGATCAACCAAGTCTTTTTCATCCTCAATTAAGCCATGTACCAGGGAACCATCTCTTGAATTAACGCCATTAAAGCTAAATATTCCTCAAGAGCTCATTTTTTGAGTTCTTCTTGAGTTTGCCTCTAAAGTCTCTTTTGCACTTATAAAGTCTTTACAAACCATGGCATTATTTGTAATGAAATTCTGAATTCATCAGAGCACGCATCAATGTCTAATTTGTTGCCAACTCTTAGAAGCCCAGGAACTATGTATAGTTTATCCTTTCATGAAATTGGCTATAGGAACTCCATTGTCACTCATGTTGAGCTCAACATTCCTACACAACACCTAAATAGTAGGGTATATTTTTCTAGCTCGATTATTCTAGTAATCTCAATTTTGGATTTTCTAGTTTTAAAGATTCAATGCATTGACAATTTTTTTTGTCTGGTCTGATACTTTTTGATTTGACTATTATGAGTCTATTGATGACTATAAGATAGTAGGATTATGTTACAATGGGCAACTCTCAAAGATGGAGGTTATTATTTACAGTTTAAATAGTAATACTTTATGCAAGATTCTTGACAATTCAAAAGACAATCTTTTTGGTTAATGTTTGGGTGCATTTGTTTTTTGATATGTTCATTGGAAAACTGGATGGCACAATATTTACAAATAGCAAATATGCCAGATGAGTTGGGCATATATGTGTGTGTGTGCGTGTGTGTGTGTGTATATATATATATATATATGTATGTATGTATGTATGTATGTATGTATGTATGTATGTATATATGTGTGTGTGTGTGTGTGTGTGTGTGTGTATGTATGTATATATGTATGTATGTATGTTTGTATGCATGTGTATGTGTGTGTGTGTGTGTATATATATATATACACACATACATACATACTTATTAAAAAGCTTTGTTTTTAAAATTTTATTTAAGCTAGACAAAGCACATTATAGTATCCTCCATCTTATCACATGAAACTTCTAGACACTTTTTTGGCACAAATAATTTTTTATACATCATTTGTAGGAGATGATAAGGGTGTGCTTTGATAACTACTAAACTCAAACTAAAAATTTTATTTTAATTAAAAATAATAATAAATTTAAATAATTTTATTTTTTGAGTATTGTTATATACTCATTACACTTCATATGTTTTTGAGTGTCTATCATGCGCATAGATACAATCGTAGTTTAATTATGTAATCCTAATTTAAATAGGTACAATGGATCACATGCACATAGATATCCATTCGGGGCCTCTCGTCGATAGTTTACTATCTCTTCAATCGAGTCATCATTCGTCTTTGGTATAGTCTAGTGATCAGCATACATGTGAGATTCCATTGGTGTATAGATGATACGATTCCGCATTTTGGGAGCATACGCCCCTTTCCGGTAGAGTTGCGGAATTAGTGGATAGGGCTGGTTTTGGTAGAGTCAGGCGAGCTGGACACATCCAGGTTGATCATGCTCTCATAACCGCATTGGTAGAGCGATGGTGTCAGGAGACCCATATATTTCATTTCCCTTTATGAGAGGCTACAGTGACACTGGAGGATGTTGCAATATTATAGGGCCTTAGAGTAGATGGGGATGCGATGATAGGGCCTCCTTATTACTATAGCAAAGGTGATTGGATTAACCTTTGCGATAGACTTCTTGGCATTAGGCCACGGCCCGAGGACATACGGGGAAATAGGATTAGGAAAGGTCCTATTGAAAAGGCCTTGAATTTTCCTTTGACCGATGATGCGACTGATGATATCATCATGCAACGTGCTTGTTGCCTTATCTTCCTATTAATTGGGGGCCTACTGTTCTCTGATAAGTCAGGGAACCTGATCCACTTGAGATACCTACCTCTCCTCGAGGATTTGGAGGCATGTGGGACACTCATATGGGGTAGTGTTGTTCTAGCATTCCTGTATAGATGTCTGTGTCAAGCCTCTATCAGGTCTGCGCAGGAGATTTGTGGACCGATGGTCTTACTCCAGGTACAAATTCAAGTATTTTTTATATTTTATGTTTATCTTATAAACATGTGTGCTACGAGTCTAACACATTTGTGACTACGTTGTAGCTATGGGCATGGGAGTATGTTCGGGTTGTACAGCCAGAGCGGAGTATATCTCTCGATGATCTCCCACCCCTTGCACTCTACAGTGCTCGATGGGATGTACCAGTACAGTTTTATCAGACGTTTACACATGTTCTCGTGACATATCGCTCCCAACTAGATGCCCTCTCAAACGAGGATGTGAGTATATATAAATACTTTATTTAGAATTCTTTATTTATTTGACACTAACAATCCCGAACAATGGTATGACAGTTTACCTGGCGGCCTTATCAGACTGATTTGGTTAGTCTTCTCCCCCTATATTTTTGGAGGGACCCGATATCTGGAGGTCACGCACAGTGTTGATTAGCTGGGAGGTCGTCGAGCTATATTTTCCAGACTGAGTGATGTGGCAGTTTGAGATGCTTCAATCTATTCCGATAGATTGTAATACGAGGATTGACCTGCACTTGATTGATAGACGAAGCAATCCCTCTAGAGATTACCAAATATATCATGCGTCGTATCTTCATATGTGGGCTACTTGAGTAGACTTTATCCAGACCAGTATGATGGGCGTTTCAGTTGCAGTGGATTATATGCAATGGTATAGGGACCGTACCCGTTTACACATCGGGAACCCCACCACTCGTGCGTATTTGACCTTGGAGTATCATCCTACTGGGTCTAGTACAGTTGTCATGGTATGTAATTCATTTGGTAATGTAGGAGTTAATAACTTGATAATTCATTTAATTATTCACAATATTTTTCGAATAATGATTTCAGGCTGATATTATGCGACGATATATGACAGTGGCTGAACGTCATATTCATAGTGCCGACTCGGTGTCCCGAAGAGCATTTATTGACATTCGAGATATGTATGCTCAAGGACTTGCAGCAAGTCATCAGGATCACGACCAATATGCTGGATCAATACCGGTCGATTCAGGCGCACCGACCATCGCAGTGACTCAACCTACATCAAGGTCTCGGGATCCTGTTGATGGACATATGGACTCAGGACTGAGGCGTGGGTGTAGGACACCCCGAGTTCGAGTACATTCTCCACCTCACGATCCTGTTCCGGAGGTTTACCAGGAGCCTGAGGTTCAATAGGAGACAGGAGATGACACATAGTTCGAGATTAGAACAGATGATTTCAGCACACAAGGGGCTAATTTTCACACTAATATTGCACCAGATGATCTAATTGGTCATGACTTCGTTGTTATTCCGGTTCACTCTCCTCATACCACAGCGGGTATATTCGATGACGGGGATGCGGGCCCATCTTTCCAAGACCACGAGACAGGCATTTCTCGCATTGACGAACTTCTAGTACGTCCCTTTCGTGGTATAGTCTGACACTGACAACGCAGACCGGGTGCACCTGCAGTAGGCTAGATTCCCGATCCCGAGCCAGCTCTTGTGCCAGCAGCAGATGCGCTTCCAGATCCCGTGCCAGTTCCACCCCAGCTGCCAGATCCTGTGCTAGCTCCACAACAGCCTCAAGACGGCGATGAGCCAGCAGATGGTGGGAGACCAAGATGAAAGATTATACCTCCCCGTCCGTGTGTACTCTCACAACATTAGGTGTACTTGATGTTAGGAAATACTTTGTACATCATATAACTTTTGCGAGCTATCTTTGTTGATTTTGGATGATTAAAATGCCATCTTCATTTTATTTTTTGTATTTTTGTTTTTAGACTTTGTTCATAGTGTACAGATTATGGATTTATAGGTATATTTGTTAAAAAAAAAAAAACTCTCATGGAATGCGACCTCTACGGCCAGATTTCTTCAAAACCCAACTTTCGCTTCCAGATCTGAAGATGCATTTCATTTCGGGCAATCCTTAAAACATTGTAATGCTGCTGCGAAATGGATGTTTGATGGGTAGCTTAGATTGGGCCCATTGATTTTGGATTTCGATCTACTTAAAAAGGTAACATCAATGCATTCCAGTTGATTTTATTTATAATTTTACAAGTCATTCTTTTGTATTCGTGCACATTTTCATGATTTCCTCAAATTTATCAAATTATGCCCACATTGTAACGATAAATGCATTGGATCCCCCTATTATGCTCTTTTTTTTTTTTATTGTCAAATTCAGCGGGATTATCAAAGGTCTATATAGTTTGATAGGGCTATTAAAAAACCTAGATACTCCGATATCGGATATCGTACTCTAAACTACTTGAAAAGGTTCGGAACTACCTTGGATTAGGAGGGAGAAATGTGATATTCAAGATTATACTCCGACATCCATTCCTATATGGATCTGATCAATAATATGCTGCGAATGAATTGAGCGATGATGATGATATGGAGGTTTTATGGATGCTGCCAAATGAGTTTAAGTCACAGAGCATCCAACTTTATGTTAGCTATTCTGACTTGACATCTCAACACACAAGTCATTTGGCCGAGTTGTCTCCACCAATGGGTTCATTCTTGGCAATGCTTAACCGGGTCACGGGTTTGGGGCACACGATGAATTCATTATCGCAACTTCCCACGGACATAAGGATGGAAGACTTAAACAACATACGCCCCTAATCATTTTACCAACTGGTGGAAAATGCAGGTGCAACATTAAACGTTACCGGAACTGGATACATTAGTTCAACTGGTAGTTATACTGAGACAATCGATGTTGGTCACACATCTGAAGGTTTGGCAAGAAGAAATAACTTGATCATCCCCGAGCAACTACTGGTTCAAACACAAAGTCGACGGGAGGTGGATACGTATCCAACAGACGGCAACCAACTGCATGCTAGCACTATCCTAACAAATATAGCATCTCAATCGCATGTGGTCACAGGTGCAGTAAATGTTGATTCAATGTTGCATACATCTGACGGTGACTGTTTCACTAGCTCAGAAGGACCAATGAATTGGTATAACACAGATGAGAGTAAAGAAAGTGACATTTTAGCAAACATTCATGCATATGAAGTGTAAGATGACATGAATGACATAGCGGGGCCGTCTAACAACATTTCTCAATCAACAAGATTTTCAATATTTGATGATGTAGCGGGGCCTTCTAATAACGTTTCTCAATCAGCAAGATTTCCAATATTTGATGATGTAAGGTCTGGTGCATGTGCTAATGAGTCACTCAATAGGCACTCAGTCGATGTTACAAGAAGTTGGTCTGACACTGACACTGATTTGCATCTAAACATGAGATTTCAAAATAAGAATGAGGCTATATATGCAGTTAGAAAGTGGTCTATTCAAGCAGATCGGGAATTCAGAGTATTGGAGAGTAAGAAAGACTGTTGGTATGTTAAGTGTAAGTATTCAAGTGCCAGCAATCCTTATTCTTGGCATATTCGCATTATACATAAGATGACTCACGGACAGTGACAGATAACAGTTTTGAATAAAGAACACACATGTGTTATTACAATTGTGAACAATGTACATAGGAACATGGATCATTGGTTCATAACCCGTAATGTGACACATTTAGTATTAAATGACCTTTAATGCCATGTGAGTGATGTTATTACTGAAGTTCAGAAACTGTGGAGGACGGGTTGTTCTTATAAGAAAGCTTGGGAAGCCCGAAAGGTTGCTATGGAACTTGTATATGGTGATTGGCCCTCAACGTGGATTACCCTACCAAAATACATGCTTGCCTTGCAGAATTCTAATCCTGGGACTACTGTGAGGTGGAGACACCATTGGACTAGTGTGGGTGATTTGAAAGCCTTTGATTTCCTTTTCTGGTCATTCAAACTTTCAATTGATGGTTTCAAATATTGTCGTCTAGTAGTATCAATTGATGGAACCCATTTAATGGGACTTTATCGGGGCAAACTCTTGGTAGCATCCACTTGGGATGCGAATAGTCACCTATTCCCTCTTGCTTTTGCCATCGTGGATGAGGAATCATTGGAGAGTTAGAGTTGGTTCTTAAAACTCCTACGTCAACATGTCATTTTAGACAAACATATATGTCTTATTTCTGATAGACATAAAGGTATTGTAAATGTTGTACGCCATATGAATGAGTGGCAAGAACCTTTGGCTTTTCATCGATATTACCTCGGGCACATAAAGGGAAATTTACATGCCAAGTTTAAGGATACTAATTTGACAAGCTTGATGTACGCTGCTGGTTTAGAGTGCAAAAGGACCAAGTGTCAATCATATTTGGATGAAATCAGGATTCGAAAAGAAGATGTATTTAAGTATTTAATGGATATTGGTTTAGAGAAATGGACTTTGTCATATGATGAAGGGCACAGATATAGTTCAATGACTACCAGTTTGTCTGAATGAATGAATAGTGTACTAAAGAAAGCAAGATCTTTTCCGTTGAAAGTTTTGGTTGAAACTTCATTCCAGAAGTTAGTTAAATATTTTAATGAACATAGAGATGAGGCATCTAATTTGAGACACACTTTACCATCTGAAATGTGGAAGTTGTATTCTTATTTTGAGGACAAATCCAGAGGGTATGTTGTAACTAAATATAATGCGCAGGCCGGTATATATGGGATTAAATCATCTGTTCAACAAAGGGGTAAAAGTCCAAATGTTTACAGTGTCAATTTAACGGAGAGATCATGCATGTGCCAAAAATGGAGTATATATGGTATTCCTTATTCACATGGGTTTGCAGCATGTCGTCACAGAGATTGAAACATAATTGACTTTGTTTTGGAGTTCTATACTAGAAGGAATTATGAGTTGACATATGAGGGTCAGTTTTTTCCTATGACGGATGAACAACATTGGAGGCCTTTTAATTTTACGCTTGCACCAGTGGAAGAAATGATGCAAAATGAAGTTCCTGGCCGTCCACGAACATCGAGGAAACCTTGTGATATGGATTATCGGACACCCAACTCTCCTCCAAGATGCAGCAACTGTCATAAGAGTGGACATACTAGGAGGAATTGTAATAATAATAATTTTACTGTTTCGAGAGACTAGCCATTGTCATCATCTATTAGTTCGTTTTATGTTTAATTGTATTTTCAATACAGTTTCTCTATGCACTTACGATATTGTTCTTGTTATTTTGAATGCTTCAATCATATATACTGCTATGTTGAATTTTATTCATGTGATAAGTGCGTGGTCTACTGTCAGTCCTTACTCAAACAGTAGGATGTGAGTTGCAGATTGGTTGTAGGTGGTGATTTGCAGCAGATTGAGGTCACATTCCAAGAATGCAACCTACAAGCATTCCAGGAATGCGACCTCAAGGTTGCATAATATTAAAAAAAAAAAAAAATTGGTTGAGGTCACATTCATGGAAGGCAACCACATATTACCAGGTCGCATTCACGGAATGCGGCCTCCCTACTTCTGAAATTTCGACTAAGTCAGCCCCTCTGTCGGAATTCGGTGAAAAAACAATCCCACTTTTCGGAATTTCTGCTGAAACACTCTTTTGTTGTGTGGTTATGTGCCAAGCGATGCCTAAAAACGAAGGATAGGCTGGCGTTTTAGGTGAAGACCCACTCTGCCCACTATGCAAACGGGAATCGGAGACCATTCAGCACCTATTTTTTTCCTTCACGTTTTCTACAGAAGTTTGGACGACCATCAAAACCTGGCTGGCCCTGCCACAGGCTACGAACACACCAGCCAGTTGTCTCAAATGGTTTAAAAGCTTTAATCGGAGATTAGACTGGATCACTAAGTCTAAATCTACTGCACTCTGTGCTACTTTCTACTATGTCTGGGCTACGCGCAATCGGACGATATTCAACAGAACTACCAACCAACCGACGGATGTTGCTAACAAGATCAAAACACGTGTATAGAGTTATTCCTTTGTTGTTAAGGGATTTTTGATGTATTAGCTAGCAGTTATATTTAGGTATACTTGACTGCTAACTATAATGCATGTACTGTACATAATACCTTTTGATCATTTATAATACTTTTACATTTTGATATAAAAAAAAAAAGCATGATAAAGGTTTGGACTTTCAGGAAGTAAATTTTTAGTTTATAGCAATTGGAAAAAAGTGGAACTTTGTCATTCGAAATGCATTACCTCCAATACCTTATCAATCAAAATGCTTAATGTTTAAGGAGCTTCTGTTCGTTGGTATTTACCTTGGTGATGAAAAATAGTCTACTTCTCTGTGTGGATTCTAATGGGGATCAAAACCCGAGGAACCACTTGATTGGTCCGTAAACCAGGATATAGAGCTACCCTCACTCTGATTCGTATAGCATGCTCTTGTTGTCAGCCCAACACTTTAGGTTCCTCAAAAAACCTGCAAAACTTCAAAATTTTGTTATGAGTTTCTGACTTCGTTTTAGTTTGATTTCCATGAATCTCCAACTATCTGCAGCGATAAAAGAGGAGAGTTCATTTCACATTCTGCCTCATGAAGAACTTCCCCAGCGAAAATTTAAGGGGAATTACACTCATCTACAGTATCTCTTCTGCCCATGATCCGCCCTCCCCAGTCCCCACACCCAGATAAAAGGAAGTGTAAACAGTATAGATTCTTCCTAAGTTTATAGCGGATTTTGAATTTTGCCTAAGGTCTATATCCTGGAATTCTTAAAATAATACTTATCCTTCGTCTATTTTAATAGTTACATAGTGCATATAGTAAAAAATTAGAAAGATATTTTTAGAATATGTCATGATCTAAAAATTCAACTGGTTGGAGAATATGTCATGATCTTCTCCAACCACCTCAACTACAAATTGAAAGGTTGTTACTTGTTAGAAGTAGACTGTCTTGGACATTGAAAAAGCTGTTAGAAGGAGACTGTTGTTTTTGGCTTGGTAACGCAAATTTAGTTCTCTTTCCTCTCTTTGGCTTGCCCAAAGCAGATTAGGTTCCCTTTTCTTTCTGAAAATTTCATTCTTCTTCTGCTCATCTTCTTTGCTTTCCAGTGTAATTTTCTCTATCTGAATTAATAGAAATTCTATCTGCCCGTATTTCTGCATTTTTTTTCCGTTTCCAATTAATTTGTTCTTAATGCAGAATATAAAAGTGATTTTATCAAAAATAATACTCAGTTCTTAATACAGAATATAAAAGTAATAATAACAAATGACAAAGGTTTTTTTTTTCCTTCTCTTTTCTTCATAAAGAACTCGGTCAATATTTTGAAAAATTATAACATGGACCACTGATTTATAGATTAAGTATATTAACGACTTGTATTATGTGTAATATAAGTTATATAATATAAGTTATATAATATAACTCACTAATATACTTGTTTCCCTAATCCATAGTCCATTTAAGAATTATTAGGACATTTTACCTTTGCCTCCGTTCCCACATCCCAACCTTTCTCTTTCTTGGCTTCAACGTATCACTCCACATCCGCATCACCAATTTCGCAACAATAGTTTAAGTATTCTGTTATGAATAAGGGTGGCAATCGTGTCGTGTTCGGATTGGCAGGTCGTGTCAACTTAAGATAATTACACTCGACAGGCCAACCCGAACACGACCCGTTTAATAAACGTGTCGTGTCGTGTCAACCCGTTTATTCTAGTGTCGTGTTCGTGTTATAAAACGGGTTGACACGATTAGACACAAAAATTAAATAGATAATTATTAAATCAGTCAATCCGAATCCTTACTAAACCCACCAATTTGTGCACCATTACACAAAAAATTTTATAAAATTAAATCAAATCATATAAAATTAAAAAAACTAATAAAACAACTCATAAAGTCATTAAAAGCCAATAAAATAACAAACTATCCCACTCAATATTTAGATATCTTAATAAATTCATAAGATTTAATTTTAAAAATCTGAACAAATGTAGTTTTGCAATAAAATTGGATTATTCAAAAAATTATTTTCTCTAACTAAAAGTCATTGTAATAATATTATTATTATAAATACTAAATAATAATTAATTAAGAATGATTCATTTACTATATATCAAGTAAATAGCTGCATTAACATCATTTATTTTTCTTAAGAGGTCTCATATAATTAAACAAAATAGACACACAAACAATACAATTAATTTATATAATAAAATTTAATTCAATTAATTCAGGTAAAAAATTAAATTATCTATTTTTTTATAGTGAAATTTGTAGGGTATTACAAAAAGTATTAAATATAAATATTAAAAAAAGTTAAACAGGTTTGCGGGTTGAAACGGGTTAAAACGGGTTGAACTTGTTTATGACCTGTACACATTTAAAGTTAAACGAATCGACCTGTTTCGACCCGAACCAGCAAAATTCCAACCCTAACCCGCTATAACCGTGTCGTTTTCGTATCGTATTGACGTGTCGTGTTCAATATTGCCGCCCCTAGTTATGAACATCTACTAGTTTGTTAAAAAACGAATCAACAGGATATGTTGTCCTTGGTTTAAATTTTTAAGTATTCTAATTAAAAATGAACTTTACCATTTTGTTTTTTAATTAAGTTCTTTTTTATTATATGCTAATTTCAAATTTTGTGCTTAACTTTTACTTTTTTGCAAAAAAATTAGGTAGAATATATTTGTAAAAAGTATTAAAAAAATATAGTAATGCTTTATGAGAAAGATCTAGATTGAACCCTTTTTTTTTTCTCCCTTTTTGCTTCAATTTGAAAGTACAAATAAATAAAAACAAAAAGAATGTGCTTAAAGAATATAATTTTCTAGTTATTCTAATAACTTGGAACTTAGAATTATTACATTTGAAATAATTTTAGTCCTTTAAATATTAGTCAGTTAGTATTTATGTTGAAATTGAATCCAACCATTTAAATTTTATATTTTAATATACCGTTAAATTATAGAAACATACATTCTTAAAATTAGTGACAGTGACGATAATTTATTAGTGTTAATGAAGAGGGTTTTTTTAATTTTTATATATGATATTTATTATAAGAGTGTAATTTAACCCTTTCTTATTATTTTTCTAATTTTACAATTTTTTTATTAATCCTCCTAACTGTGAGATTACTTGGTTTTTAATTTTTTTTAAAACTAACTCTAAAGGCAGTCCCAGCCTGTCCCTAAGACAGAAAAAGGTAGGAATCCCCATATCTAACGCGCAAGGGGCTTAAAAAAAAAAAAAAAAAGACCTGTACAAAATAATCCCCAATCCAAATCCAATAGGAAAGTTGGTACCCAACTGGCCAACCGATGCTTAAAATTTTTCAACTGGGTTTTAAAAAGTAAAGTAAAAACTTATAAAAATAAACAAAATACATACCTCATTAAAATTTTAATAGAATCACAATTTCAATATAATTTACTTACAAGATGATAATAAAGTATTAAAATAAATTCTAAAGCATTAAATTATACATCACAACAAATTATGGATCATAATAGACTCCACAATATAAATATATATATATATATATATATATATAATTTTAGGTTTTGTATCATGTTTAATGTTAACTATATCTAATTGAGATAATTGATTTGATAATCTCTTTATTTCAAATTCGGAGACTAAATCAAAATTATCTATTTATTTTATTTTAGAAAGATGTTTAATAAGAAATCTTTCATGTGGATATACATTAGATAAATTCAATTATTTTATAAATATAAATACATTTATATACACATTATTTCTTATATACTAATTATATATACTCATATTTTATATATATACATATATATATATATATATATATATATATATATATATATATACGTGCGGGCGGAGACACGTTGGGATGACTCAGGGATCACGCAATCCTCACTTTCGAGCCGCTTTTGACTAGCGAGCCGAGGAATGAAGCTTGGTTCCATTCTCCATTTTTGCTTAAATCGGAAAATTTGTCAACTCCATCGGACGAGTCAAATTCTCAATTTAAGTAAAGAAATTGTCATCTAGGAGAATGAGAGGAGAGGAAAAAATATAACTTTGGCCAATGGGATTAAAATTCCAAGTTATGATCAAATGAGAAATAACTTCATCTCTATAAGATATATTTGGATTGCAACTTTTATGAGGAAAAATTATTCAGAGTTAAGAAGAAATTTGAATTAATATAAATATAGAGTTAAGGAGAGAGAATGTACTAATATTATGTGAGTAAATAACAATTTTTTAAAATTGAAAATTACTTAGATTGAATTTTTTTTTTTTTTTCTATCCAACTCAAATTTTCTCTTAATTCTTTCTAATGCACCGGCTCCTCGGCCCTCCGTGCTTTCATCTTTCTTTTGCTAGAGCAGCTCACTAACTTCATCTAGCGCTATTGTCTGAATCTCCATCCTTTTAAGTATACGCCCTCTATTTTGATTACAAATTACAACGATCCTTATTTTTTCTTCTGCCTTTTAAATAAGATTCTTACTCTAGTGGAAAGATTTTTTACTGATTTTTTTGGAAAGATTAAATTGAAAATTATAGTTATCTCTCTGATTTTCATTGACTTAATATATACTGATGCATAATACAAAATAATACTAGTATTTTATTAAAGATATACAAAAATTTATAAAATAATACTTAAAAATTATATAGAATAATATCATATCACAAAGATATAAATCTAATAAACTCTATAATATATATATATATATATATATATATATATATATATATTTATATAAAAGCCGAAGAAGAAGTCTAATATTACGATATGTGAAAGTATTATAAGATGACACGTGACTAAATGAAATATATATATATATATATATATATATATATATATAAAATTCAAAGGAGAATGTTGTGGTTTTGCCATTTGTACTTTGAAATGGATTTATAGCATGACACGTGGCAATTTTTTTACAACTACGTTAGCCTCTCTACATGTGCCTCCCCTTCCTTCTCTACTCATGGCGCCTTTCTAAAACCCCTCCCAACCTATCATCTTTCCGGATCTTTCAGAAGACAACCCAACATATCTCTCCTATCGTTTTAGAATCCATTTCTTGGGTGAAAAGCCACTGTTTGGCACTCCAGATAACCTTAGTTTTGCTGTATTTCATAGCTTCCTTGTAGGACTTATCTCCCCAAGAACCCGTCACGATATAGTCCACGGTGTCATCTGGTTGACAAAAGTTAAGAGGGATGGCGGCAAATTAGGTGGCGGCACCACCTTGAAGGAAGAGGACGGCATAATCCTCTGGAATGTTTAGGAGGGCGTGCAGATCTGCCTCCACCTTCTGAATTATTGTTGGGAATTCTTTACCACGGTGGCTCATCTCCATAACAAACATGCTAGAGCCACGCCAGTTATAGAGCTCAGGTTGGGCCTTTAGGAGGCCATTTTCAGGCAAAGTGGTAGGGCCAGCAGCGAAATTGAAGACATGATCTGAGGAGGTGGAAGTACCTGGTGCAGTCTGAAGTGTGACGGCGGAGCAGGTGATAGTTATTGGCTTTTGAGCGGTTGCTATGGGTAAAGTGAGGGTGGAGGGAAAGGCGGCAAATTAGGTGGTTGGAGAGGTGAGTTGAAAATTATTCCCAATTTACGAATATTTATGTAACTTCAATGAATTAGGGCCAGGGTTCGGGTTAGGCTTTGGTTGTGTTATGCTTCAGAACCCATTCTTGCCATTTGGGTCAACAATTTCCCCAAACCTTGGTGTTTGAAGAATTTTTAACATTTTATATTTATGCATTCATGTGGTTGCAATGTCTAGTTAGTATCACTCCACTCAGGTAACCAATCCTTCACCTCCATATCCGATCATTTCCTCACTCCCATGCTCTATTGTTGATTTGCACATTTATCTGTGTCCACCATCTATGTCTATATTCCAACTGTTCTTTACATGCTTGGGCCTTTAAAAAAAACAAACAAACAAACATTTTGTGATAATATCTCTACATTGCTCAACTGCTTTTTTGCTAAATTGGTAAATTATGATTAATTGTAAGTATTCGTAGTTATGTGAGGGTGCGGGTAATGCAACTTCATTTAGTTATGAATTTGATTGGGTATTCATATGTGTAATACGCGCTAAATATTTAAGTTGGGATTTTGAAGCTTTGAGATTCTGTCTGTAGGAATTTGAAGTGCTTTTCTGCTTTCTCTCTGTTTATGTTTCTGTTTGATTCAATTGTTCTTGAAATTGGTTTTATTTGTCTGGAGGGATGGGTAAGAGGCCTTGGATTTGCTTTAGTTTTTATGTTGAAGACTAATTTGTCTGTGATGGGTTTGGTGGGCAATAAACCCCACTATGTTATCAAATAACATCTTGAGTATATATACCTCTTTAACTGAGACCAATTCCTCAACCCAAAATTAATTAGAACTTACGGGCTATTCCGATGATCAAAAAGACACATCGCCTTGGCTACTAAAATGACCAAAATACCCCTGCTATATAAATAGCTGTATTTTGCATTTTAAATATTTTCTAATATCACCATAAGAAAATATTGACCCCAAGGACAATGCTGCGTTAACAAAGTCTCCAACCTACAGGTGTAATGACTAAAATACCCCTCTATACATCGTCGTACATTCAGAGAAGAAGAAGTGTACTAATACCTCTCTAAATGACATCTATCATTCTTAGGCTTCTAGTTCAATGATCCATGACTTCTTGGAGTGTTTCTGCTTTCCAAGGAAGCTACCCTAAAGCAAACATCCAAGTCATATTTCCCAGAACCCTGGACATTCAGATCATTCAGACAACCATAAAGGGCGATATAGTATAGAAACTATCTTGTACAAGTCTATTTTAACTAACTAGTTACATATACCCAACATGCAAATATATTGGCCCTATGATAGAACCTTAACTATAGTATATCAAAGTATATACGTCCAGTTTTGTCAGACTACCAACTCATACTCAAGTCGTAGAGTACTAGTCCACGTTGTAGCGGTAGTAGTCTAGGTTTCTACCATATAATACTTTTAAGAAACCACTACTACAAGTTCTGTTCTACGTACTCAAAATATGCTTATGTCATGAAGTGAGTGGACTACTCACTGATTAAAGGTAAGTCATTCCCCATTTGAAATTCATAACATAATAACCTAGACATGATGAGATTCCCATTCTCATCAATCGATTAAGAACGAATGTCTATGTGTTAAGTAACCCGTGATCCATACCTTACTGTGAAAGACCTCTATTCACATGGACCACTTACTTAAACACAATGGGTCTTTTCCAAATGACATTCTGTACAAAAAAGTAAATTCACAAATAATTTCTGAAAATAAATTCTTTTATTAAAACATTCAATTTTTTATATCAGAAACTAGTCTGAGAAGGCATATTCCTAACAGTGATAGTTGTTTTTATTGCTAAAAAATTCTGTTGAATGTTTGGTCTGTAATACATAGGGTGTGATAAAGGAAGCATATCTAATGTACTGGTACTTTTGCAGGAGATGACCATTCTGCATCAATAGTGGGCTATTAAAACTTCTGAAAACTGATGTACACCATCTTTGCTGGCATGTAACCTTCCTACATTATCAAAATATAGACAGCTACTTTTTTCTTTTTGGCTTACCCAATTTTAATGATCCGGCTAGGGAGCTCCATATCTAATTGATCAATGCATGGATATGGTTGTGTATCACTTGAAGAATAATCTCCCTTCCAAAATCTGAACAAAAACAATCTGCTTTTTGCAACGTCAAATTGTGCAAATAGAATATTTAGTTCCATTGTAGTGTAATATTAGTGCTCTCAACATGAGAAGATATAAGGCAAGCAACATGCACCTGTATCTAGATATTTATGTTTTTACTTTTTTGATATTCTTTCCAAGAAACTTGAAAAGGGTAGTCATTTATCTGATAATGTGCCACAAAAGCATTGCATTTTAAGTATCTGCTGGGGATTAAAAATAATTTCAACTCTATTATGCTTATTAGTACTGTCTTATGTAGTGAGTTTAGTGCCGCTATTTTTGCTTACAACAGGATCACAAATATTTTTTTGAGCTAAAAGAATACTTGCTTAAGGCGTGTCAAAAGGAGAATTTATCATCTAAGTTGAGGTCACTCTTGGAAGATAAGGCAAATGATGTTAGGCTATTAGTTTCACAATGGGTGTTGAAGCTTCCTCCTCAGCATTTGCGTCATCTTTATGATGTTTTTTTGGACAATGTCGTATGGGGTATAGAAGATGAGGTATTGATGAGTATTCTATATTCTTGATTTTCACTTTGCTCTATTTAATTTATTTGATTTTTTTTCACTATTCTACTCTCTGAAGCTACCAGAGGAAATCCAAAATTCATTCTACTTTAAATGTTACCTTCTGATCTGTAAAATTTACAAGATATGCAACAGGTTCAACATTTTACTTTTTAAGTTATTCTATCTGTACTATTTAGATAATTCAGTGATTTATTCTTTTTTTTTTTAGTAGGTACTGTAGCTTAAAAATGCAGCCAAGAAAAGAGGATCAAGTGGAAATTATAATGATGCTATAATATACACCAAGCCAGAAGACAAAAATTTTTCATGAGGTAAAAATATGTCTATTAGATGCATTTTGTTTTGCATCTGCTTAAGTATTAAAACTAAAGTGTTTGATAATATATGTATCGATGTTAACATGAATTTTGTAATTAACATAATGAAAGATGATAATATCGTAGGTGTATATGGAATCACTTAGCTAATAAATCTTGCTAACAATATATTGGTCCGGATGAGGGCTGAATTTTTTTGTTGTATGTTTTGATTGTGAGTTATAAGGTGTTGGAGAGTCTCAAGAGGAGTTTAGAGTCAAATGACATTGAGGAAAATGAAAAGAGATTTAAGAATTTTAATATTCCAGTTGAGTTTTTGGTGAAGGATGAGGATTTTAGAAGTTTAGATGAGGAATTGGATAGGTGTTTGAGGGTTTTAGATAAAATTTCTAATGTGTGTTTGAGCTATTTGAGGCCTGATTTGATTGTGGCAAAAGGAGAACAGTAGTTGAAGTATCATAGGCTTATACATCTTGTGAGGATGAGGGCTACGAGGCACAATTCCAGGATCTTGAGCAGAGGTTCATATGCATACAGTGCAAGCTCCTCGAGGGAATTCAAAACTAGCTGAATTTACTGCTATTGGAAAGGAAAGATGTCAACAGAAATTGATAGGAATGTAGCTTTGTCACCGGTGGCTCCTCTTGCACCGGTCACTCATAAGCGCAAGGTCAGAACTAATTTGGAAACTTCAATTCC
Source organism: Voacanga thouarsii (assembly GCA_026120185.1). NCBI lineage: Eukaryota > Viridiplantae > Streptophyta > Magnoliopsida > Gentianales > Apocynaceae > Voacanga > Voacanga thouarsii. The sequence goes on from JANUWF010002273.1 coordinate 2,689,545, forward strand.
AAAGCCCTGTATGATATCTTTCTTTCTCTCTGAAATTGAAAAACTAGATTTTCTTTAAAGTTAATTATTTGGGAGTGTTTAAATTGAAATGAGGCGGCTTTGTGAGCAATTGTGATCACATTTCCATATCTTTTTTTTGGTTGGGTGGTTGGTTTAATCCATGATTTCATTGCATACTAGGTAAAGCATAGTTCTAAATCCTACCAGGACTCGGGAACTTGCAACCATGTTGGCAAAATTTTCGAAATGCATGCTGGGGTTTGGTAAATTTTAATTTTATCCAGTCTTTAACTTTGAGGGGGGGGGGGGGGTTAGTTTACGTTTAGTTTTTAATGATGTTCTTGAATTTATGGATGCCTTACAAAATTGGTCATCATATATGTATACATACATATACCAGAAAAGTAATTATCTATTGCGATTGTTTTTTTCTTTTTTAATTCTAATTTTACCCCTTTTTGCCATTTAATTTTAGCTCATTCTTTAAATGTTGAATTCAGTAAGAATTAAGGGTTAAAATTAATTAGATGCTTGTATTTTCCAAATTTAGATATGGCTAGAGGATTGGTTGCTCCTGATAAGGAACATCCTCATAGAACACCAGGCCATAGGCATTACAACTTGAGCGTTCTGCAAGAGCATGCTACATTTTTTTACCTAGATGACAATGGAATAATTTACCCTTGGGAAACTTATTCAGGTAATTAGTCTATTATGAATGCATAGCAAATCTGGAAGTCTTCTCTCCTAGGTGTGATAGGGATGTTTATAATATTCTAATGCAGTTAACTACTGTGTTCTGTATCTAGCTAAATGCTGCAGAGCATTATGTGAAAGTTGATCCATGTAAATGTCTCTTTATTTCATGAGTCATTGGAATAAATTCGACAATTCATGGATCTTTGTTCCTATAAGAGGATCAATTTCTAAATGCTAACAGCTAACGCGAGAGGAAATTTATGTATCATGTACAAGAGGTTTTCTATTTTGAATGGTGTACTCTGTGAATGTGTATATGTCAAGTTTCAAGTAATAGTCTATTGGGGCATCAAATTCCTCTTCTTTTGTTTGCTACTTACTAATCTCACATCGAGAGCAGCTCTTTCTTTTTTCCAGGTCATCATATGAGAGGTCTTCCTCAGACTCCGAGCTTGAGAAGCACCAAGATGAGAATGTCCTGGATTCCCAGATTCATCCTCATCCTAGTCCAAAATGGAATTTTTGAAATCTGCATTATCATTTATTATTTTTTATAATTATTGGGCACTGTTTCCTATTTAATATCTGAACATCATCTTCTATGATCATTTTCTCATTGATCATTGGTGTTGCAGGCTTAGACCACCATGTTTTCTAACATAGTTTTCTTAAATAATTGAAGTTTTGACACCTTATGGGGAAGTGTCTTTTTTGCCTATTTAACAGATAATTTTACTATATTTGTGCTAAAGAATATATTAATACGATTTTGTACATAGGTTCTTTAGAGAGGTCATGAACTCTTGTGGTGGAGAAAAGCAAAGGTCCTTATATATCCACAGATCTTATAATTTAGCCAAAGCAGGTGTCTTTATTAGTACTAATATGATATTGAGGAATTAATTATATAGTGCAATCAATTTTGGACTCCAATGGTGGAAAACTAAAAAGGGAAGAGAAGACAAAAGGGAGGTCATTGTTTGTTAGCTTAGCAGACACGGTGTCATTTTCTACGGGTTTAGACCACAGTATTTTCTGGCATAATGAGGTAGTATATGTTTTTACTATTGCGGTTACCTATTGAATTCTCTATATTTCTCTAACACAGGTGGATTATAGACGTGTAAGTGTTGACATTTATGCGCATGATGTTTATTGACGGGTCCTAGAAATTTATGAAGAAATTGTTTCCCTTTAAAATAAAAAAAAAAAAGGCCCTTTGTGAATTGTTGTCCTTTTCCTTTTCTCCCTTAAATAGCTAAATGGTTCAAATGCTTGGTTGTTGATTAGTGCTCTATGTTAAAAAAAAAAAAAAATAGATTCTGTAAATTTTTTCTGCTCAATTAGGATCTTCGACGAACAATTTCAGACACACCTCATTCAAAAGGGTGAACCCCATAGAAAAATAGCATTTTTGCCTCTATGGCAAATACAAGGAACTAAAAAGAGGCCTTTGAAGAAGCTAAATTCGGGTGTTCTCCATATCAGTGATGCAAGTTCCTTTTATGCTATGCGATTTTCTTCATGGATTTAAAAATTTGTACTATTCTATTCCTAGCTTTAATGCTTAATGGTGTGTTTTATGAGCTTGAATTTAGATGGGAAAGTAGGAGAATAGAGCAAGAAAATTCACAAACAAGAATCTTCAGGTAGTGCTTGGACAGAGGATGAAGAATAAGGGTTTTTTTTGTTCAGGAAAAAACACCGTTAGTGCTTCTATGTTGTATTAGATATTTGGGTTTTGGTGTGGGAACTTTTAATAGTTTGTATAAGCAGTTGTAGAATTCATTGAATAGTAAAACTATGCAGCAAATGTGAACAATAAGAGTTTTAACTTTGTTTAACCAAGTTAGAATGGAAATATAGTGGACAATTGCGCTAATTTGGTAACCAAATTTTCACCCTCTTTCTGTTATTTTGCCATTTATTTTTGCTTCTTGAAATGCTTTCAAGGCAAAATGTATAACGGGGTATTTTATGGCTACTTTTGTTGAAAGGTGATCAAACTATTTTTTTTTTTTTTAAAATTCTGTGTTGGGGTTTGCAATTGTTACTACAGAAGAGAACTTGCTACAAAGAACAAATTGAAAGCAAGTCATTCAATGAGAAGGTTCCAAATTGAGAAGAAATTTAGAAATTTTCTTAAGGAAGAATGTTTTGCAAATGTACAGAAAGGGAATTCATTTTCAAATAAAAAAATCATTAAAAAAAAGCAAGATATCAAAAGCTAATCCCTTCGTACACAGGAGAGGGCAAATCAGATTGTATAAAATTTCTAAAATAGACCTTTCTTCTTCTCCACCCACATAAATACATAGAAGTAAAGAAAAGAGCCAAGAGCCCACTTATGAAAGTAAATCAAAGAAACAAAATTTGGCTATTACCTCTACTACAAGTGAAATTTCAAAATATCACGACGCATGTTTTCAGAATATTAGGGGCATGTCTTTATTATTATTATTATTATTATTATTATTATTATTATTATTATTATTATTATTATTATTATTATTATTATTATTATTATTATTATTATTATTATTATTATTATTATTCAAGAATTGTATAAGAATTTTTATTATTTAGTAATTTAAAAGGTTATGAGGTATTTTTTTTATTTGATAATAGTTTAATTCTTTTAAAATTTTAAATTTTCAAAAATAGATTGAAGAAGATAAATTATTATTATTATTATTATTTAAATATTAGATTTAATACTATAAAATTTGTAATAAACAAATTAATAAATAGAAAAGTCAAACTCAATACAAAAGTTAAAAATTAAGAAAATTAATAAATTTTAATAAAAAAATTTACTGATCCTGAGTAACGCTCGGACCTCCTACCTAGTATATATAAAAGCCAAAGAAGAAGCCTAACATTACGACACGTGGAAGTATCATAAAATGACACGTGGCTAAATGAAATTTTTTTAAAAGAAAAATAAAAATTATATTTAAATTCATTTAAAATCTTAATTAATTAAATTAACTAATAAAATATATATGTATTTAATATTCATACATTGAAATGTGTAATTCTTTGAATATTATCTAAATGAATACATTGAAACGTAATTCTTTGAATACTATCTATATATGTATTTAATATTAATACATTGAAATATGTGATTCTTTGAATCCTATCTAAATTTATTTTAAAATCTTAACTAATTAATAATTAATTAAGTTAATTAATAATATATATTTAATATTAATACATTGAATCTTAATAATAAAACAATTCGTACAACGCACGAGACATCAACTTAGTGTGATAATAAGGAGGACGCTTAGCTTGGCCTTGAAGTAAAGGAAACGTGCAGGTAGAAGTCTTTTGATGGAGACGTCAGCATGGACAGATATGAATAGGTGGATATAGTCTTAATATTTTCAAATCGGTTTATGATCCCCTTCAAGACCTAGACCTGACTTCGGCTCATTCTCATCCTTTTTTACCTCTTTCACAAATGATGTTTAAAATTAGTAATATATCCATGACCTTTTTAAGTCATTATCCTATAAGAGGCAAGGTTAAGTGGGGTCGAGCATCAGCACATTAACTGTGAGGTCGCCTGTTCGACTCTCAAATGAAGGGGTCATGGTTTTCTGGAGAGTTGGTCAATCAGAAATTGCCTAAGTTAGTTTAATTCTGTGAATTTTTTGCCGGTTAAGATTTCACGGTAAGTTTCACTCAGTGTACACTTCTAATATCCAAAAGTTAAATGGGTGCACCTTACTGTTACAATTCAAGGATATAGTGTTGAAAGTGTTGCGACTTGCAAGAAAAGTTAGTGTATCTATCTAATTTGTTGCTTTATATTATATCCATATTTTATATATGTCTATCGTGTAGTATATTATGTATTATATTATGTAATTTTTATTATTCTATTACCATATGGAACAAGGAATCTGATGATTGTTATAATTATAATAGTACTGATCATACTATTTTTAATGGATAACTAGATATTTAACAAATTAATAATAATAATAAATGGAGATTGAAAGACCATCTATAACATCAACAAAATGCCATCCAATGCTTTGAGGATCCACTTTTCTTGTGCAATTTGACCATTTCAAATTACGCGAGAATTTGAAGATAAAAAATTAAATGGAAGAACTTATGATATAGAATGCGCTATATATATTGATAAAAATTTTAGTAAAACAACGTCATTTTACTCACACAACTTCTTGTGCATACGCTTTGTAGTTGTTATGCATAATTTTGTAAATTTTTGTAACCGATTGTGTCATTAAATTATGTAGCTCGAAACTTACCTTTCCATACTCTTTTCCTTTTCTCTCCCCAAACTTTTACCAAATTTCCCCGATTATGTAATATGTAATAGAATGAAGATTTTTTTTATTTTTTTTTTCATTGAGAATGAAAAATCAAACAAAGAATAACACCTTATGTATAGAGAAGATAGTTAAGATAATTAAAAGCAATTTTAGCACGCAAGATATCATGATTTGGTTCACATTCTCTCCCTCCTTATATATGTATAAAAATTATCACCATTATCATTGAGATTTATATTAACCCTAAAAACATACCAAAAAATTTAATAGAAAATTGGTATAAGATAATGTTAGAGGTGACCGCATGTATTCTTCTTCTTCTTCTTCTTCTTATTATTATTAATTTGTTTTACTGATTTTGATGGGATATGTTACAAAATCAACCGACCAATTAAGTAAGTTTTAACTTAGATTATGCAGTAGGTTTTGATTTCTCTCAACGTTAAGCAATACTAAAATTATCTGTTGTACAATGAGGCATCTATCGGATTTATATATTTCTAAAGGTCAACGATGAAACCCTTATTGTACCACTATATACATACATATACAGTTTGAAAAAAAAAATAGTCATAGTAAAATGCTTAACTAAAAATGAAAATAAATTTTCTTATTTTAAAAAACTTTTTAAATAAAAATGAGAAAATTGGGGATAGTAAACATATAAATTTACAGCTTATTTCTAACTATATAATCTATAGATTATTTGTTAAATTCTCTATTTTTTTTAACTAAGTTATTTGCTGAATTCATTATGTTTTAATATAAGGATCAATAATTTTAATATAAGGACCCATTTTAGTTTCAACAAGTGATTTTTAAGTAAATATAAACTTTGTGGCAACTCTTAGCCAATGTTATTGTAATCATCAATAACTTTTTGCTTATTGTTCTTCTTTTTTTTTTTTTTTCCAAAAATAAGATATAGGGGAAAATTCACTTTGCCATCCAAAGTTTGGCCCAAATCTCACATTGCCATCCAAACTTAATTTTGACTCTAATTGGCATCTCAATTTCTATCGTTTCCCAATTTGCCATCCAGCCGGGTCTGACTGTTAGTCAACTAAGTAAATCTAACAGAAATCGTCTGCCAAACTAACCGAAATGGCATAAAGACCAAAATGCCCCTCAATCTATCTCCCCATAACAGAGAAATTTGCCGGCCGTTGCAAGTGAACTTACGAAAGCAGAGGAAAAGCAAGGGTTTTGCATCCATGGACAAGATCAACTCTGAATTACAGTGACAAGAGCAACCCCGAAGTAAAATAATGGGCACTCAATGCAATTGCGGGAAGATGGCTGTGATAAAGACTTCATGGACAAAAGCAAATCTAGGAAGAAGGTTTTATGGGTGTCAACAGGTTGAGGTTAGTTGTACAGTGTACTGACATGAAGTAATCCACTGATTCTATAGAAATCCTTTCTAATAAATGTTTGAATTTGTAGGACGGAGGGGGTTGCAATTTTTTTTCTTGGATCGATCCCCCAATTTGTCCGAGAGCGGCGTCTCTAATTAGAAAGATTGATGGATTAGAAGTTGAAATCGATCGGTTGGAAACTGTAATTGAGGGTTTGAAGAATGAAAATGAAAGGGAAAAATCAAGGAGAAAAAAGTTTGCTTGGCTGTTTGTGATTTTTCTTTTGCTCTGGTGCGTCTCAAGCATGAAGAATTAGAATATTTCTAAAGGAATTTTTTTTTCCCATCCTTAGTAACCATCCCAAGGAGGATTAGTTACTACATGTATTTGGTCAGTGTTTAGTGAAAGAAAAATGTTGTAATCAAAAGCCTCTAATTTTCTTACTTAATTTCAGAGGCAAATATGATGCATATTATCTATGGTGGTGTTTCAATACAATGTTGCTAAATGAGGATTAGCTACTGCATGGTGCGTTGGTTATTAGAATGATTGAGTTTCTTCAAGGGAGTGAAGTTCCAGTTGGCTTTTGTAGAACAAGGCTGATTCATTTTAAGAACTTTGTTCTAATAGCTGTGATGAGGCACAAAAAAAGGCTCCATCGTGAAGGTTGAGGTTCTGTTGACTGAGAATTCTATTTGTTCATTGCTTCTTGGAGAATTTGCCTTGAACATGCAGTCTACTTTAACTTGTACACCTGGATCCTGGATGGTAAGAAGGAAAAGGAGGAAGATGACAAAGGCAAGGGAGAAAAAGGGGAGAAGCATAAAATTGAACAAAAAAGTGAGTTGAAAACAGAACACAAGGAGGAGGAAAAGGAAAACGAGTCTGCAGAAGAATCTGATGAGGGAGAGACTGATGTCAAGAAGAAGAAAGACAAAGGATACATGCTTTTGCTTCATCTTGCAGCTCAAACTTTATGCATGTATATGTACTTATATATGTTCTGGTGATAAATAAATAAGGGAGACTTTCAGTTTCCATACTTGTTCACTGGCTTCTTTTGCATTGTCTTGATTGTACTTGCTGTTTTATTTGGTTCAAACTGATCTGGTTAAGATTGTAAAATTCTGGTTAAGACTTGGAAGAACAAAATTCTGGTTAAGACTTGGAAGAACAGAGTAATTATGAACATATATTTCAGTTGGCATTCTCCATACTTCTTCACTGAAGTTTGTCTGGAAACCATAGCATTGATTTAGATTCGAGAATTTTTAATCACTTAGGCAGTTATGAACTATGAAGGTGGTAGAACTCAAGAATTGCTGCAGGGATAGCTTGTGCTTTCCCATTTTTCCAGGAAGGAGAAAAAAAAAACAAAGTTTAAAAAGTTACAGAAGAATCCAAAGAAGACAAAGTATAACCTGCTAAATCATGTGCAGTAAATCAACATAACTGGAAATCTGATATATGAATGAGATCACTCCAAGCAATAGGTAAGAACTATTTGACTATAACACTGATCAGAAATAAAGAGGAAATACCAAAGGAAACTAAATGATCAAATATGGATCTCAAATCCTTTCACAGGGGCATAATCAGAGGGGCATCATCACTTCAACTATAACAAGAAAAGCACACTTCTGATCAGTGCAACTTTTTCCCTGCAACTCAACCACATTTCAACCATCACTTCAACTCAACCATCACCCCAACTCAATCACATTTCACACCTCAAAATAACCTGCTAAATCATGTAGCAATCCAATACTCCATATAAGTTCTGCAAAATTTTGGGCAGAATGTTTATGTGCAGCAAAACAACATAACTGGAAATCTGGTATAACAACATAACTGGAAACTGATCATCCATCACTTCAACTCAACCACATTTCAACTCGACATAACACAACCACATTTCAACCATAACAAAATTTTCCCTACAACTCAACCACATTTCAACCACTGCAAAACAACATAACAAAATTTTCCCTGCAACTCAACCACATTTCAACCATCACTTCAACTCAACCATCACTCCAACTCAACCACATTTCACACCTCAAAATCACAGGGCCAAGACTCAAAATGCAAGAAAAGCAAGAATCTAGAAACTGATCAACCATCACTTCAACTTAACCACATTTCACACCTCAAAATCAAGAAAAGCAAGAATTGAGGAAGTGGTTTAAACATAACTGCAAAGTTGCCATTTAAACAAAAAGAAGTGGTTTAAACATAACTACAAAGTTGCCATTTAAACAAAAAGAAGTGGTTTCTACACCACAAATATCAAACACAATTTGCCATTTAAACATATTCTCAATTTTATCTACAATCTCCACATCTTCTTTTTTATTACATTATTCTTGTTTGTCCTTCCTTTAACTTCCTTGGTAGTCAATCCTACCAGTGGCACACTTCTTGTTGGTTGTGAATTTGCCCTTGGCTCAAAATTAGATTCCTGGATTAACCATCCAAGTATTAGTTTAAAATTACAAGAATAATGATAATACAACAACTAAAAAAATAGGGACAGATTACTTACTTTATCATTAGTTGGGCAACTGCCTATATTTGGTTGAGAGGAGAAAAACTGCTTTGATGGGGCAAACTGAGTAGTAGAGTCACTTCCAACAAGATTCTCAATATCTGCTATCATTTCCAACAAGTTGTCCTTGGACTCTCGAATCTCCGCATTCATTGTCAACATGTGCTGATATTTCTTCAGACATTAGCCCGAAAATAAAAAATAGATCAAATAAAGTAAATTATAGTACAATCTACTTGAAGTGCATAACAATTTATACATTATGCTTACTTTTTTGGCTTGTTCGAGCATCCCCTTTTATTATGGCCTCGATTTCCCACATATTGTGCATCTAATAATTGATCCTTTCTTGGAAATTTTTTTACCCCGCTTGCTTATTGGCTCATCTAGTTCTTTTTTCCCGAGTTTTTTTGGTCTTCCAGCCCTCTTAACTATCTCGGTGGCAACAGCTTGTTCCATTGAAGAACTTGGCCAACAATCTTTCCCATTCATTGGATTCAAAGTGTGATCATAACAAGCCAAATATGTTTGTTTATGGTAACAAAGATCCACAAAGTCCATAGGATTCAGCCTAAAAGTCATTATAGCCGCAACGGCATGCTTGCATGGAATTCCATTCAAATCCCATCTCCTACAAGTGCAGCTTTTTGTACTCAAATCTACTACCCTTCGCTCACCATGCATCCCCTCAACCTCAAATTTATTTGGCCCCGCACATCTTGTTATAAAAGACCCTGACTCCTTTTTGGTTTCTTCAATTTTTTTAAATATTTTAGGACATACATCTCCTTCATATTTCATCATTCTATATCTCAAAATGCATATTCTTTCCATAATCCATTGACGAATCTCTTCAAGCATAGAAATGATGCATTTATTTCTTGAAGGAAGTATTGCACTATTGAAAGATTCACATAAATTGTTCAAGAGTATATCACATTTTGGCCAGATATCAAAAAATGCCCTTGACCAATGGTGGGGATCCTTCGTTGAAATCCACTCAAATGCAGACCTTGTTAATTACTTCCATCTCCTTAAGTGCAGCTTCAAACTCATTTTCTCGTGTGGCACTTGCTCGCCTTCCATAGCAATTCCTTCAATGCTAGTCCCTTGTGGTTCGTTTTAAAATTATTGTACATATGTCGTACACAAAAGCGATGCTTTGAGTTAGGAAATAGTTGGCCTATTGCCTCAAGAAGGCCCTTTTTTTTTATCACTCATAAATGTCCAACTAAAGTCATTCACCATATTCAAATCAGTTTGGAGAATCTCAAGAAACCACTTCCATGTCTTATACCTCTCATTCTCTACAATTCCATAAGCAATTGGGTACATGCAATTGTTAGCATCAATTCCCACAAGCAGATAAGAGAATGCCTCCATATGAGGACTTCAAGTGACACCCATCTAATCCAACTAAAGTCCTACAACCAGCTAAGAAACCCTTCTTTGTAGCATCCCAACGAGATATAAATTCTTCTAAATCTATATTGTCCAACCAGTTCTCCGGATTTAATCCTTTTGGCTTTGACTTTGATAGTCGTTCCAGGATTTGATCTCCTCATCTCTTCACAGTACCTCCATAACAAGTTATATTGTTCCACTTCTGTCCCATCTATCAACTCTAGAGCTTTCTTCTTAGCTCTTGCAATCGAGCTTTTACTTAGCTTCAACCAACGCTCGCACTCAATGTCTTTTTGCAAGGACTTTATAGGATAACTGGGATTATTCTTAATCCTTTGACAATATTCACGAGCAATCCATTTTGAAGTTGCAGCATTTACATGGAAGGTCCTACCACATTGATGATCCGAAATGTATGTTTTAACCATCATTGTTGGATCTTGTTTGTCTACTCGCTTGCATATATCATCCACCGACACCCTTCCTCCGGACATGTAACACGGACCTTTTTGGAGTCATTCTGGTGGAATTTGGTTGCCCTCCCTTCTTTAATGGCTTGTGATCTCACAAAGCATTTCTAAAGACAACTGAATTTGCAAACCTCATCCCAATACAAAATTGTGGATTATCATAACCATGTTTGACATTGAACACCGGTCCAAGTTTTTTGCAACTCTTATGACCTTCTTTTGATGTGTTTTCTTCATCCTCGTAGCTTTCATTACTATCTAAACCTTCGGGATCGGTTTCAATATATCCCTCATCTAGCTCTTTATGTGCTTCAAATGCTATTGTCCCTTCCAATAAATGTGTAGAAGCTTGTGAAGTGAGGCCGCTTTTTGCAGCTTCAGCTAACTTTCTTTTTTGTTTCATATAAATCCCCTCATCTAAAATCAAATTTGTGTCAACAAGCTCATCGTCATCAAGCATACTCGTAATCACTATCTTCAAAACTTTCACAATTGGAATCATCTCCTTGTGATCGGCTAGAATCGAAGCAACTTTTCTCATCAATTTCAATATCAAATAAATCACTATTGCTACTACCTCGCCAAATTTGGTGTACTTGTCTCGCTTCGCCCATTTCTCTTTCTCTTGATTTCCTCCTAAACCATTACCTTCAAAATCAGTTATATCCCTCATACCCCTATCAAACACATCCTTATGATCAACCCAAATTTCAACCACTTTATCCTTCGCAAGATATTTATCTAAGTTCATCGCTATCTCATCGTAAAGAATGAATTGAAAGAAGCTACCATCATGATAGTAGTATCCACAAGAACCAAGTAATCCCTAATTCTTTCACCATTGAGTCTAATTCACATAAAGACATACAGTCAGAAGTGCAAAAATCAAAATAATTCAGGCATCCATCCTTGTAAAATGTTGTGTTCTTGCCAATTTCCATAAATTTGCCACTGTGATGCATTAAAATGGTATAGCAATCTAAACAACCTTCAATTTCACCTACACAAAATAATGAAATTACACATTCTACTTAGGCTATAGTTGAAGATAAGTGTCTGCTAAAACATATGTTCAGTGAATGCTCGCAAGCCCAAAGTCAGAAATCAGAATAAGTAATTATCTAGCCAGCAGTAATGAACCACAGTAATGTGTTTTGACAATGAACAATAGTATTGTGTTTAAGCAATAAACAAAGCTATGAACCACAGTTTAAGAAATCAGAATAAGTGTTTAAGCAATGAACCACAGTAATGTGTTTATAAAATAATGCCATAAACATAGCTAAATTATGTTAAAATTTTCATTTAGAAAACTAAAACATATACCATATGGAGGAGCCCTTGTTCTGGATTCCAACTCTTCTACTTTCCTCAGCACCCACGACATTGTTGTACTCGTGTTTGAGGCACCCGAACGACCAACAAGATTGGGCCTTTCGTAGCTTAGAATCTTAGGGTACTAATCGGGCACAAGGGCAAGAGAGAAGAAGATTTGGCTTCCTCGCTACTAATTTTCCTACTAAGGTCTGCCCTTTAGAGGTCTGCTTCTCTAGATTTCCAACGAACCTTGCCCTTCAGAGGTCTGCTTCTTTAGCTTTCTCGAGCTCTGCTAATGAGCAGCAACGGCCGACAAATTTCAAGATGACAACTGAGTCGCACGGCGTTGTGTTTTTGGGCGCCAAATGTAAGTTTACCAAATTGTCCTTATTGGGAGTCACCTGAGAAGTTTGCCTTCAGTTGACTAACAGTCAGACCCAGCTGGATGGCAAATTGGGAAACGATAGAAATTGAGATGTCAATTAGAGTCAAAATTAAGTTTGGATGGCAATGTGTGATTTGGGCCAAACTTTGGATGGCAAAATGATTTTTTCCCTAAGATATATTATACCAACCTCCAAACTACATATATTCACAAAAATCCCCAAAGCTATTATAATATTATAATAATCATTATCATAATGGGAATTATTATAAAAGCTTTAATTCCGATTAAATATATAATTGGTTGGAAATAATTTAGTTAAAATCATTCAAAATATACATGTTTAGGGGCACAATAAATATGCTTCTAACTATTTGGGCCATTTTGTAATTTGAGAAACGCAAAGAAGCCAACTTGAAATTTTGGATATTTAGCAAAACCAGTTTCAAAATCCTTTTTATAATAGCTATTTTCCAAACCCTCCTTCGTCTCAAAACCCGCCGACGATTCCTTCGTTTCTACTTCCCCAAAGTTGTTTCCCTTTCGTTTGATTTGGGTTCTTTGCTGGTTGCCTCATCAGATTTGCAGCAGAAAGGTACGAAGTAAAGCTGTTTTCATGCTCTTATTGAATCAAACAGTGAGACGGTCAGTTAGGGTTAAGGGTTTTCAAATGTGATTTCAAATTGAGTACGAATTCATATGTTTAGCCATGCCAAAATTTGTTTTTGGGCTAGTTATATGCAGCCACGCTTTTAATAGTTTTTAATGCTTGTACTTCATGGAAGATTATACTCTTGGGTTTCTTGATTTAGCTTCGTTATTCAGGTTAATTTATGCTAAATTTTGTGGAACTTTACTGTGTTAAGATGAAATAAGTGAGGAATGGTGACTTTTGATGATAGGTTTTCTTTATACCTTGAAAGCGGAAAACTTCATGAGTTTCAAGGGTAGAAAACGTTGATTTTGTAGCTGTACACCGGCTATGTAAAAACAAAAAGGCTACTTGGTGAAGAACTTAGCTATAACTTTGAGGTTGGAATACAGCCATGCTTTCGAGTTTTGTTCTGACATTTCTGTTTCGATTGTAAATGTCATACATATGTATATGCTGGTGTTATAGTTTGTTATTCATTTCACTGTCAAGAGGCACACAAATGTTTTGCTTACACCCGCAGGATTTAGGGGTTGACAATGTGGCATTATAAAACTGATATTCATTTGATGGGTTTCGATAGGCTTTTTGTCAGAGATGTCGAGAGTCTATGTTGGGAATTTGGATCCTCGAGTCACTGAACGAGAACTTGAAGATGAATTCCGTGTCTTTGGAGTTATAAGAAGGTAGAGAAAAGGGTACTTTTGTACTTCTTTTACGACATTGTTTCCACATAGGGGTGTAAAACAGTTTTTGCTCTGTATTATCTCTAAAAATTTTTCATTGCTTTTCTGTTTTGAACTTTATGCAGTGTTTGGGTTGCAAGAAGGCCCCCTGGCTATGCTTTTATAGATTTTGATGACCGAAGAGATGCACAAGATGCAATTCGTGAACTAGATGGTATGCTCCAACCGGTGGAAATAGTATCATTTCGTCTTTTCTTCTTTAAGAAGACATCAGAGATATATGTTTTTTCAATTCTATCTTCCATATTGAGTCTTGGTTTGTTGCTTAGAGCAAATTAATATTGTATGCATTGCACTGTCAATGAAACTTTTTGAAAGTATTGTGTCCTGACTCCTGATTGTTTTTGGAATAGGTAAAAATGGTTGGAGAGTAGAACTTTCTCACAATTCCAGAGGGGGAGGAGGTCGAGGTCGCTCTGGCGGTTCTGATCTGAAGTGCTACGAGTGTGGTGAGCCTGGTCATTTTGCCCGTGAGTGTCGGTTGCGTGCAGGCTCGGGAAGACGTCGCAGTCGCAGTCCTCCCAGATTCCGCAGGAGCCCGAGTTATGGGCGAAGGTTAAGAAGCTGATACTAATTCTGTTATCTGAATTCTTAAGAATTAATTAAACATGAGTAAAAATGCCTTCCTAGTTTCATTTTATATGGTGGATGTATGGGATCTGGTTGTAAAGTTGTCCATTCTATTACATTCAAGCAGTTTGGTTGGGAAGTAAATATGGCAGCATTCTTGGAAAATCTGGAAAAATAGGTACATACTTTACAGTTGCAAGACATGGATAGGAATTTCTTTTGTAAGTGTACAAATGCATCATTGATCAAAATTTTTTCAGATGCATGCTGTGGTATATAGAAGTATGGGAATGTCTTCCGTAATTATAGTGCCTGAATAAAAATCATTATAAGTACCAAAAAAAATCGTAATAGTGGAACTTTATACTACTCCATATTATCACATATGACATCTTTAGTATTTGACTAGGATAGTCCTAGGCAGTTTCATGTGTATCTCTCTCTCTCTCTTTCTCTCTCGCGTGCGCTCACACACACACACACACACACAAATCTGTTATTAGCTTTATGCAATTAAGTAGTTTAATTGGTGCAGGGTTATAATATTTCATCAACTTTATCATTTTTCAAGAAATAGAAACTATCTAACAACATTTAATTATATCAACAGAATTCTGTTATGTAATGAGATACTACTAATACATTAATTGTCAGAAGTAATTTTACAATGATTGATAACTAATGATGCTGCATTTAATCATATTTAACAGTTTAACTATATGGCCAGATCTGCATTTGATCATTGTGGAGTTTATGTAATTGTGAAGTAGTACATTCTACAGCTATTACTTTATCATAGTTTTATTATAGATTAGAGCACATTACATGTTGATAAGTCAATTTTCATTAATAAACTTAACATGTCTTTTATACTACTATTAATAGTTTTACATTAAATAGACATTCTTCCTCATTTATGATTTTCTATTGGTTACTTATGTATAGGCTAGTAATTACCATTTGAAATAAAGAACTTCCCTTGGAAGGATTAGGAAAATATGTAGTGTCATTTTTGTAATGTAAGATGAATTGGTGGCTTTTCTATGAAACAGGATTAGTATTTGGTCAGGACAGGTTAAAAATTGGGAAATGCCTTACAAGGGCTTCTTAAGATAGAATTTCTAAAATAGATTTCATATCTTGTCTTTAGGCCTTGTAGGTTATCAAAATCTGAAGCAGCCTTCCAAAACCTTAGAAGATGCATATATGTCTGATACCATTGACTTGTGTAACAGGAGTTACAGTCCCCGTGGAAGATCCCCTCGTCGTCGTAGTTTGTCTCCTCGAGGCCGAAGCTTTAGCAGGTCACCTTATCGCGGACGAGATGAGGTTCCTTATGCCAACGGGTTAAGTCCTTTCCATTGTTCAGAGATCTTCTGTCGTCTTACATCACATTGAATTCCTTTGATTTTGGTGCTTCTAATTTTGTTCTATATTTGGGCCAATATGTGACATGTATGGATGGTGCAGGGTAAGTGAAAAAGTAGTTCTCTGTAGGATTTTGTAACATGAATTCCTTTCATGATATAGCGTGCATTTGTTAAAAAGGGCAATGGATATTCTTTATTATGTAATTGAGATAGTTCTGATGATATTTCAAATTGCTTCTTCTTTATTTTAACTTCACTTTTCCTTGTTTCATTGAGCAGAAATGGTCTTAGGGAGCGTCGCCGCAGCAGGAGCTGAGTCTAGTAAAATTATGCTCAAGTCGATCCAGAAGTTTTTTCAATTGTGTTTTTAATCTGCTTGGAATTAGTTACAACTTTGTAAGGGGTGACGCCCTCAGCTTCGTCTCGTGGATTTGGTTGAGTATCTTTCAAACTTCATTATTGAGTTGGTTAGTTTATTTTTTTCCTTTTTACATTCTGGCTGCCTATGAACCATAGTTGTAGTTTCTTATAAGCACTTGGATTCTATGCTTCTAATATAGTTTGGAAAGAAACTAAAGATTTAAGTGGTTGTTGCTAAATATTTATGCTTTTGTTTTTGTGTCGAGGTGTCTGCGTGGTTCTGCTTCATTGGTTTTCTGCTTCTACACCCCTCTGTTGGTTACGTTCTTCACTGCCCTGCTGTGGAATCTCCAATTTGAATGATTGTGGATCCCAGCTGGCTACATCGCTAGATGCTTCTGTTTGATTGAAACTCTGCGGCTCACCTCACTTCAAATAATAGTGGTATATCTTTAGATACTTTAATGAGAAGCAGCATCAAAGACTTCTGGCAGGTAATCTGTACCAGAGAAGTTGAGGGTTTTGCTTTTCTCAAGCTAATATTAATTGTTCTCTCAATTGGATTTGAGAGTCCCCAACAAGAAATTGACCAATGGAATAAATTGCACCATCCAACACTACCCTTCCAATCCACAGATATCCCAACCAGTAACCCTTGAGCTTTTCCGGTTTTCAAAATTCAATATGCTTTTGTGCTTTGCAACATTCATTATTTTCATATGCTTGACAAGTGCTTCTGGGGAAAAGAGGATATGGGTAATAACAGTATTACACCCTATTATGTTGGTTGGGAAACAAGGTGGACTTTTAAAACTTTTGACAAATGACTTATCTTTTTATGATTGGGCTGAAAAATGATCTTTAATACTTGATTCTACATGCTTTTTCCTTGTTCCTCTTCTAAGCTTTTAGATTATATGCTTTCGGGTTCTGGCTACAAAATGTTTCTCCCGCTAGAAAGATGAGTCGATCATCCTGTCAAATAGTATGTGTTGAACTATTAAGAACAGACTTGCCTTAAGAGGAACAATGGCTTTCAGCGCAGGAGATGTGCTTGTCAGGCTCTTCCAACATCTCAATGAACTGATCGAGAATCTCAACTCTGAATAGGGCATTGTTGCATGTTCAGGCCATTGTTCTTTGTGTTGCACCCACCTTTGCTTCTGAATCTAAATTGCCCTTCCTATTTTCTTGAAGCTCAGGTTGGAGAGGTTTGTTGTTACTGCTATTGTTTTTGAAGCTCACTTGCATTCGTATCTTATCTTGTTTTTTACTCCCAGAAAATTCTGGGGATTGAGAATTCTTTTTGTTTTTCAATGTAATATATAATTTGAGCGGAGCTGTGTGACTTGTTTTAAAAAAATATATTGGAAAAAAAAAAACTTGTTATAGCACGTTATGTGCTCTCATTTAGTTTTGAAACATGAACCCCTTGAGCTACAAATGAGGCGGTGCAACAGTGAGCTATCAGCTTAATGACTGCTAATCTTTAGGATGAAGTATGATACTGAGGCATTATGCCAATTGTGTCATGGGATGCAAGTTACTGAATTTGATTAACTAGGCGTCTAGAATAATCAGAATAAATCATTGTGCATCTAACCTAAGTCAAATTTTAAATTGGGTGGTTCCTGCAATTTTGGGAAGCCACCGAGTGCAACTCCGTTTACGCTCCAGTCCAGTGTGAGTTGGTTTGACCGTTCATTCGAATCCAACTTATTGGTACTCTATATTCGTTTTTTGGATATTTCCAGCTCGTGCGTATAAATTTTGTTTGGGTTAAGGGGCATGTAACTTTGAATCAAACTCTTTCTATTGTATTTTAATTGGGTACGAAAATTTAATTTAGTATTTGATTATAAGAAAGCAGTGGAAACAACCCGACCTGTCAGCCGTAGATAATTAATTGTTTTATTTATTTCTTACAAATAAATTAGAAGGTACAAAAGATTTTACAGAAGATGGCCGTCTTCTCATCCATTTCCTCAACGAGTCCAAGACCAAGGGTAGCCAGAACCTTACTGTAATCATGTCAACCGTTTAATGTATTAGACCTAGAAGCCCTAGAGCCATTTAATGTTCTAGAGCTGATATGGTGGTCTTGATGTAGTAATTTGAGACCATAATGGTCGTGTTGAGTAGATGCCTCAGTAAAACCCCGCAAACGTCCTCAGGTTGCGTCGTCATGCAGGGAACCACCTCTTGCAGATAGGAATATGCTACAAATTTGGTAAGGACCCGATCATTAAAATTTTTTAGGACACTTGGATCCCTCTCTCCACAATTTTCAGCCTCCTTTAAACGTAGATTCATGGCAACATGTGTTTTTATGTTTGAGCCTTTTTCATTCAGATACATATTGCTGGATCTTGAACTTAATAGATACTCTATTTATTTGTTGAAATATCTTCAAAGAGCTTGCGTAAATTAAAATTCCTCTCAAAGAGGAACCCAATTCTTTTGCATGGGCTCCCCCAAGATTAAGGAGGGGGGGAAAAAACAGAAACTAATCAGTTAAGAATGCTTATGGGACTATCCATCGAGAGGGATATGTAGTGGTCTCTCACCCATAGCTAAGAAGCAGTGGAACATTAGATGTTGTGGATCTTAAACCTACACAACAGGCACGAACACTTTCCTTGGAGATGTCAATGTGGTTCCTAAAAGCAATCTTGAATTAAGTGTCTGATAAACGTTGGATGTGTAGAGAAGGACAAGAAAGGCCGGAGCATCATTTCTTCAAATGTCTCCTAGCTTTGGCAATTAGGTAGAACTTGAAGTGCATGGAACGTATTTTGTACTACAGGAATAAATGCAGGCTAGGGGAGAAAACTCTAACTTAGGATGAGGTCGCATTGAATATAAGAGGTCTGCAAAATCCTATTGGGAGGACAGTATCAATTGACAATTGAAGAGGTCTGCAATATATAGCCCCTCTAGCATGGAAAGCTCCTGGAAAAGGTTGGTACGTACGAAGTGAATTTCGATGTAACATTCAAGGTGGGGGATTGCAATTAGTGAGTGCTTAGTCAGAAATTATGAAGGCAAGATCCTTGGTGCATGGATCGGGACCGAGCTGCCCCTTACGCCTTTGTGGCAGTAGTTGTGAAGGTTTATAATGATAGTAATGGTAAGTGGGTCGGTTTGTACGGTTTCGGATCATATTAGGAATCGGTCATTGAGCTATGCGGGTTGATCGTACGATTAGGTGGGTCAAGCCAGGCTCAGGGCTAAAAACTCTAGGCCCGGGCCCTAGGCTCGTGAGACCTACGGGCCAGTCTTGAGCCTCTCCTCTCGCTCCCTCTTTATTTTTTTTCTCTTAATTTGGTTAAAAATTTTAATATGTTTTTGTTTTATAATTTTTTATTATTATTTAAATAATACGGTTATTTAAAATCATAAAAAAAGTCAGCTTGAAATGGTGAGGGGGTTGGCTTGGACCATTACCAGTTTTATTAATTAATAAAATAAAAATTATATAAGAGGGAGACTTGATACATAAACCTCCTAAAAATATTACAATGATTAAATTTTAAAAATATAAATATTCTGAAAATAAAATTAAACAAGCACATAATACTATTACATATCATAAATTCTTAGTTATTCGAAATATTAAACTAACTATTTGGCTCATCGCATTTTTCATCTGAGTTATTATCAACAATTTACGAATTGGTCGTCCTATCCTCAGTTGTGAAACTACTGCTACATATTAATATCTTTAAAATATGAGGAGCCAACAAGGATCTTCTTTCATCAATTATTTGAACGCTCTCACTAAAAACGGTTTCCGATTGCACTATGGAGACAAGTGGAGTCAAAAGATCACGTGTCATTTTGGATAAAATTGGGTATTCTTTTACATTATCCTTCTACCAACCACAAATGTTAAAATGTTAGTCCTCATTTTTTACAAGATGTTGTATCTCGTAAATTGTCATCCCATTATAAGTAGTGAATGATCTCTCTTGACGCTTTATAATACCTCGTAGATTAAATATTGATGAAATTGAAGAGGTCGATATTCGTAGTAGTTGAAATTGACTGTTAAATAATGATGATGAACTTTTCCTATTTATAATAGTTGAATTAGAATAAGAAAATTCAAACTCATACAAAGTATACATATCAGATAGGCTTTTAGCCATTTTTTTTTTATTTCTTTTATTGGAGATTCACAAAAATCTAATATTTTGTAAAGATATTCGATAATACTATGAAATGCACAAGTTTTTACTCAATGATCTAAATACAATAGTATACAATATAAAATAAGAATCTCTTCATAATATTTTTTATAATTTTCAAACATACTTTTTCTAAAATTACCATATTGGGGATGATTCATATACTCATTAAAAATATGTGCTGCTTTATAAAGTGTGGGGAGAATATGATGAGTAGTGGGATAATAAGATCTCGGTAAAAGTTTAGTTATTTCTTTAAAAGAAAATAAAAATATTGAAAGTGCAATATAATTTTCAAAATGAGTTTCAGTGAGTTGAGGTTAAAAATTATTACTATTACAAAATTCAATAAATTAATTTTGATAAGGTATAACACTTTCAAACATATCAAAAGTTGAGTTTCATCTAATTTTACAATATAATCTAAATTTTTTAAAAGACAAACCTTTTTCTCAGCATACAATCTTAAAATTTTGAGGTCTAGTTGAAGAAGTTTTAATAAATACAATAACATTTCTAATTATATTAATAGTATTATCAATTTATTTATATCATTCTTTAACACACAAATTAAGTATATGGCAAGCACACCTAATATGAAATAAAATTCTATCCAACATAGGACTCATAATATTTTTCAAATTTGTTATGACAGTATCATTATTTGAAGCATTATCTAAAAAATTAGAAATAATTTTATTTAATATTTTATATTCACGACATGGTTGAGTAATCATTCTAATAATATTAGTACCTACATGATAATATTCAAATAATTTAAAACAAATAATTCTTTTTTATACTAACTAATCATGATCAATCTAATGACATGTAATACACAAATAAGACTCATTTATAATTGCAATTCAACTATTACAAGTAAGAGCAAGTTTCCAATTACAAGAATCAAACATAGCAATATGACACCCTTTCATCTCTTTATATATCTTTATTATATCACTTTTTAATATTGTTTTAGGAATCCTTTTTCACACAGGTTAACAATAGTATTGCATGAATTGTTCATATTGTACATTTTCTGAAAAATTAAAAGGTAATTTAGTTTTACCAAGCATTTTAGCAAATTCAATTCTAGTTTTTTAATGGTTATATTGAAAATTACTTATAATTTGACCTCATGAAGTATGGATTCATTGTTGTTTAAGTAGGTTTTCTAACCAATCATTATGTGACATTTTCATATGTCTAACTAATGTTCACGCCCCTCCTTCCTTCTTATATACATATGCCACCCTACAAATTTTACATGCTGTCCTATTATTATCACTGTCCTTTTCAAAAAGATTTCAAACCATAAATGTTTTTACTTTAATTATACCTTCAAAAATTTCACCATCAACTTGGTCCTAAGGTTCATCCATATTAGATTCACCAGGACTAATAGTTGGAATTGGTTATTATACACTAAGCTAGAGCTTTTATTTTTATTACCTATTTCATTATTTATTAAATTTAAGGATAGATTTATATTGAATTCAAAATGTGATGATGATATTAATTTGGATTCATTATTTTTTTAAAAAAAACAATCAATTAAAATTCAAATAAATAAATAATAGTTCAAATAAAATGAAATAAAGCATTAACAAATAATGAAATAAGAGAATTAAAAAATATAAATAACTTGTAAATTAACTTAAAAATTAAATAAATAACTAAAACAAATAATTAATTAATAAAATTAAAAAATAAGAATGTAAGATTAAGAAATACTAATTAGTTGATAGCCAAGAAATAATAATATTTTATTGAGTTTTACTTCTTGTCTTTTTCAAGATTGGAATTATCCACTATTCTGTCACTTAATAACCTTTCAAAATATGAAGATTTTGCTTGAAGAATTGGAAAAATATATAAAAAATAAACTATATTCTAACACTTTTTATAGAAGAAATTGAGAGATTTGGGAATTATGAGAGAAAGAAAAATGAAAATAGAGAGTTGTAGAGAGGTAGCGAGTATTTAGTGAGTTTTGGGGTGAAATAGAAGGTATTTATAGAGTTTTAGAGGTTAGGGAGAGAAATAGCCAATGAGGGGTTATTTTGCAAAAAAAAAAAATGTAATTTGACCGTTTGAGGATCAAATTGTAATTTTAAAAAGTTAGAGATTCGTTAGGTAACGGCTCTCTAACGGGTCGGGCAGCGGGCCCGGCAATTTTTATCGTTAACCCAACACAGACCAGTTCTTGGGACCGGGCCACTACAGTGAGCCAGTTCGGCTCTTGGCCCCGACTTGGCTCCAAAGGGCCAAACCGGCCACCTACCAATGCTAATCGGATTGGTGGTTAATATAAATCTCTTTGAAGTCCTCTGAGGTTGATTCATTGAATGTGATAAAAGTTGCTTTGGCTTTTTGGAAACAGAACTTCTTCAAGACTAGATTATATTTCCAAAACTTGTAAAAAATCTTTCTAAAGCCCTCTTTGAGGATGTTTCACTGAATGTGATAAAAAAAAAAAAAAAGTCGGATTGAGAGGCGGAGTGTGGAATCTATTGTGCCGCTTTGGCATTTTTGGAACATAACTTCTTTAAGAGTAAATTATATTCCTAAAAAATTTAATATTATTAACTATTGTTGCCTTACGAAAAGGGGAGCCGATGGAACTGTCGATCGACTACTCTTTCGATAAATATAAATAGTCCGATGGAAAGATGAATGAATGAGCCGAACATTTTAAAAGCGTGGGTTCCTTGAACTTACTATAGAAAGGATTCAAGAAAGCAGAAATATTATATGCGAAAGCAAAGTAAGATTGAACACAGTGATTTTCGATTGAGATAATGAACAAATACAAAAGTACTAGAATTTGAAATCAAAGCAACATAAAATGAAAAGCTGGTAATCAAAGGAGTAAGGAAAACTATAAAGAAAATGTAAACAAAGCTGTAAAAAAAAGGGATTGAAAATTGGAAGAAAATTTGGTAATTTGGTTTGAGACGATTGTTGTTGGGTTCTTCACTCTGGGGCTTCTTGCTCATTTTATGCTAGTTGTAGTGTGGTTGCCAACTATCCGAACGTGGTGAAAATCGCGCTTCGTGGCTCGTCCTTGACGATTGAGAACGGTAGTGTTTTACTGATTGTGTCGCAATGTAGAGGTGACGGCTCATTGGCTCCTATTTCCGATATTGACTGAGTATATTGGCTAAAGATTTTCTTAACGTCACTATTCATTTGGCAGAATTTGTATCGGCTTCGGCTTAAAGTTACCGTTGCAACGGATCGGCTAAAGATGATGTCAACACATGCCCCCTCGAGTCCTGTTGTTTTGATGGCGTGAACAGGTGAAGCGACGGGAATAATACCTTTTTAATTCGTAGTTATTCTTTTCTGACAAAGTCGGAACGTCTCGATTATTGTAGAAAGGTGCCGACTCCTCGGCTTCGAAGCTCGCAAACGGCTAGTTTTTTAAATCTCTTCTTTAAATAGTCGTAGTCCCCATTACTCCTCCTTCACCGATATGAAATCCTTCTTCTACAATAACTCTATCTTGATTAGACTTCTATCTATATATCGGCTAATGAACCAGATGATCTCAGTCTTATCGGTTGGGATAACCCGACCAATCTTGGCAACCCCCTCTGGGTCATGCAGCTATGGCTTTACCAATACATTCCCCAGTTCGGCATTAACAATATCCCCAGGGACTCCGCGGATTCTGCCAATTGGGCCACAGGTTATCGGCTGTTGAGGACTCTTGTAAATAGGTCTTCCGCCGGTACCATTATGGCCTACCTTTATCAAAATCGTCTCCAAAATGTGCCCCACTTCATTCCCTACTTTGTCGGGGAAATCGGCCTCCTCTAATTAACGAAGCTTGCCAATGCACCGGAAGACTCCTAAGAGACTATTTGGGTTAGAATACTGTGCTCCCGATGTTGGGATTCGTGGACTCCTAAACGCGGAAAACATCTACGAATCCCTCCCGAGGACCCAAGTAAACGATTAAGAAGATCTAAGCTTTAAGAGTTACCTCTGGTTGCTGTAATCGAAATCCTTCGATTCTGGTTGCGCTGTTGTACGTTCGCCCGAACAATCACCAGACGCTGCAGTATGCGAACGTCCTCTACGGATACACACCGCGAACTCACTCGATACCCGGGGAGTGCTAGCGCCTAGGGTTTGAGAGGTTTTTTTTTTCCTCTGGTAGAGAATGGCACGAATGTTCTCAACCGAAAAATTGGACTATCGAAAGACGGCTAGGGTTTTCTTAAAAAACCCTCGAACCTCTTAGAGTCCAACCCTAATCATATCTTATCATATTCTAATTTAAATTCAAATTAAATTAAAGCCGATATGATAAGATTCTGCCATTATCTCGGTAATTTAACTAATTATTTTACCGAGTCGATTCTTATAATCTGGATATCATCCAGATTCATCGAACTCGGTCACCAAAAAAATAACCTAACAAGTTCGCTTATTGTGTGACCCTATAGGTTCATTTAACACCTGCGACGATGCCTAAATCGTATTTAAATGGCCCACAAGTTATAAGCGGTTTCTAGCAAAACATTATAACTATCCAGGTTAAATGAAGATCGGTGATCTCTTTGAACCAAACCATAATTTTATATTTAGTCCCTTTGTCACACGATATCCAGATTAAGCATAAGGCACGGAGCATGTCATCCTTATTAAGCTTAATCAATTATTTCTTGATTTCATAGTAGATCTGTTCAAACAAATGATATCAATATCTTAGATTGATATATTTGAGCACGGCCATGCATTTTTTTAACGAGTCTAACTTATCAAGGGGCCCATGGATATCTCTCCCATAATTGAGAGGGACAAATTCCTTCACAATCAATCATATTCCTCTCCTTGATTTATTTTATATCCAACAGATAGTCTAATTTATTATCCGGTTAAAGACAACTTTAGACAATGTCAAAATATAGAATTTATCAAGTAAGAAACTATGATGAATTTAGGTCGAAGGACTTTCAATATTATTATGGCTAGAAAGTACTTATGACATATTCCATGAAGTACTCTCACAGTGGGTCATGTCCAATACAATGTTCTCTAACATTTATTTATGTCTTGACTCGATATCACAAATATCCATGGCCAGTAAAACATAGCCATCAAGTCACAAACATACTAATCTTAATTTATTATTATTCCAATAATAATAATCGATCAGGGACAGCTTTAGAATAGTCATTGTATTCATTATAGGGTTTTACTATCAAGTCACGTACTTGATGACCAACAAAACAAAACTCACTATTCATGGAAAGGAAAGCCTCATATTATTATATAAAACATAATGACAATTGTATAAGTACAAATTGACTCTAGGGCATATCCCCAACACCCGAGAACTCCTTCAAGGTGCAAAACCAGGTGCCTGAAATGCCAAATCCTCGTGTGAACGGTACAATCCACATTGCTTTTCACGACATTTGAGTTAATTCAGTATATTCCTACTAATCCTAGTCATCCTCTTCTTACACTATCATACATGTCCTATAGGCTGAAGATGTACATACTTTAGCTGATAAGTCCCTTACCGTTCTTTATTCCTTTGAGTACTACCATTTTTAGGTCGTCAGAGAGGCCACACCCTGTTAGGATTCGTGGACTCTTAAACGCGAAAAATATCCACGAATCCCTTCCGAGGATCTAAGTAAACAATTAAGAAGACCTTAGGTTTACAGAAGTACCTCTCTTCGGCGTAATCGAGATCCTTCGATTCTAATTGTGCTGTCATACTTACAACCTGAACGATCACCAGACGCTGCAGTGTGCGAACGTCCTCTATAGGTACACACATCGAACTGACTCGTTGCCCCGAGAGTGCTAGCACTTAGGGTTTGAAAGGGTTTTTTTTTCTGGTGAATAGAGGCACGAAATTTTTAACAGAACCAAACTGTTGAGAAGACGGCTAGGGTTTTCTTAAAACCTTCCAAATCCTTTAGAGTCCAAATATGATAATATCTTATCATATTTTAATTTAAATTCAAATTAAATTAAAAACTGATATGATAAGATTATGTCACTATCTCGGTAATTTAACCAATTAATTTACCGAGTCAGATTCTTATAATCTGGACATCATCCAGATACATTGAATGTGGACATATTTTCAAATTCATTGGATCTGGTAAATTTTCTAGATTCGATTAACTTAGACATATTTTCAGATTTATCGAATCTGACTACCAGAAAAATAACTTAACAAGTTCGTTTATTGTGTGACCTTATAGGTTCATTTAACACTGGCAGTGTGCCTAAATCATATTTAAATAGCCCACAAGTTATAAGCGATTTCTAGCAAAATATTATAACTATCCAGGTTAAATGAAGATCAGTGATCTCTTTGAACCAAACCACAATTTTATATTTAGTTCTTTTGTCACACGATATCCAGATTAAGCATAAGGCACGGAACATGTCATCCTTATTAAGCTTAATCAATTATTTCTTGATTTCATAGTAGACTGTTCAAACAAATTATATCAATATCTTATATTGATATATTTGAGCACGGCCATACATTTTAACAGTCTAACTTATCAAAGGGCTCATGGATATCTCTCACATAATTGAGAGGGACAAATTCCTTCATTATCAATCATATTCCTCTCGTTGATTTATTCTATATCCAACAATAGTCTAAATTATTATCTGGTTAAAGACAACTTTAGACAACGTCAAAATATAGAATTTATCAAGTAGAAAACTTATGATAAATTTAGGTCGAAGGACTTTTAATATCATTATGGCTAGAAAGTACTTATGACATGTTCCATGAAGTACTCTTACAGTGGGTCATGTCCAATACAAGTTCTCTAACATTTATTTATATTTTGATTTGATATCACAAATATCCATGACCAGTAAAACATAGCCATCTAGTCACAAACATACTAATCTTAATTTATTATTGTTCTAATAATAATAATAATCGATTAAGAACTGTTTTAGAATAGTCATTATATTTATTGTTGGGTTTTACTATCAAGTCACGTACTTGATGATTACAAAACAAAATGCACTATTCATAAAAAGGAAAACCTCATATTATTATATAAAATATAACAACAATAGTATAAGTACAAATTGACTCTAGGGCATATTCCTAACACACCCAACTCTGCTTGTGAGCTCCGCGGGCTTTATTTGTAGTGTTTATTGCCAGTCTTAAGCCTAAATAAAGGAAGAGGGTTGCGGTAAGACTTGTGATGGCCAGAGTAAAATATAGTCACATTCATGACATAAACCAATCGATTGACTTCGTGGGGGTGTTCCCTACTCAGCAACACGCTACGCTTCCTAGACTCGGGTGTAGTGATAAATATGCGAGGGTTGCTAGGAGTTGCCTGTCTGTCCCCGGATACAATGTCAAATATGCAAGAGTGTAAGGTAAAAAGACAGTCTATAGTGATATGATCTGTCTAACTATATGGAATATAGGATCTTTGACCGGTAGATTGACAGAACTAATTGAGGCAATGCAGATGAGAAAGATTAGCATTTTGTGTCTTCAAAAAACTAAATAGATAGGTAAAAAGGCGAGAGTAGTAACTCCGTGGAGTTATAAGCTTTGGTATTCAAGTAGAGTTAGGAATAGAAATGGAGTCGGGATTATTATTGACCGTAAGTTTATTAATGATGTGGTTGAAGTACAGAGGAAGAGTGATAGGATTTTGAGCATCAAGATCATGATTGGCGGCGAGATTACTACTATTATTAGTGCGTATGTGCCACAAGTGGGACTCAATAATTCGATTAGACAACAATTTTAGGATGATTTAAGATAAGATTGTTCAGAGTGTACCGTGTGCGAAAAAGCTTTTTATTGGTGGTGATCTAAATGGACATGTGGGTACTGATCAGAACGGATTTGAGAGTGTTCATGGAGATCAGGATTTCAGAGTTAGAAATGAAGCAGGAACTGCTATTCTTGACTTTGCCTTAGCCTATGATATGACCATAGCAAATACCTGGTTTAAGAAGAGAGATTCTCACTTAGTGACCTTTAGAAGCGGGTTAAAAGCCAGTCAGATAGACTTCTTTATTATGAGGCGTATGTTTTGTAGTAGTTGTACGGATTGTAAAGTTATTATAGGCGAGAGTGTAATTACGCAACACAAGCTGTTGGTCCTCGATTTTAATTTTAGGAAAAAGATTAAGTAGTGGAATCTTCGGGTTGACTCTAGGATCAAGTGGTGGAAGCTTCAGGGGGATGAAAGAATAGCCTTTGTCGATAAGGTAGTTGAGGCGGATGACTGGTCTTCTGATATGGATTCGGATGTAAATATTATGTGGAGAAAGATGGCTCAATGTATTAAGACAGTAACTAAGGAAGTGCTTGGGGAATCTAAAGGAAAAGTACCTCTAAATAAGGATGTATCGTGGTGGAACAACGAAGTAAAAGAAATCGCAAAGAATAAAACAGAGTGCTATAGAAACTTAGGGAAGTGTAGGAGTTATGAGAATTTTGAGAAATATTAGGTTGTGCAAAGAAAAGTTAAAGAAGCTGTTAGAAAAGTAAGATCCATAATTTATAAGGATTTATATGAAAAGTTGGATACCAAAGACGGGAAGAAGAATATATATAGACTGACGCGTTACAGAGAGAAGAAGACGAGAGATATCGGTGTGGTGAAATGTGTAAAGGACGACAACCACAAAGTTTTGGTTAAGGACGAAGAAATAAAGGAGAGATTGAAGTCGTATTTTGATAAGTTATTTAAAGGGGAGTCAAGTCCAAGTTCCGAGTGTAGGTAGCCTGGCGATTTCAAACGAAGAAATTAACCGTGCGTGTATTTATCGTATTCAAAAGCATGAAGTTCGAGATGCTCTTAAAAGGATAAACCAAAAAAAGTAGTAGGACCGGATAGTATACCGATCGAGGTTTGGAAGTGTTTAGGAGAGATAGGTATTATGTAGCTAATTAGTTTGTTCAACAAGATATATATAGTTAATAAGATGCCTACAGAGTGAAGGAAGAGTACTCTGATTCCTTTGTAGAAGAATAAAGGGGATGTTCAAGATTGTGCCAATTACCGTGGGATTAAACTCATGAGTCATACTATGAAGCTTTGGGAGAGAGTGATTGAATAGAGGTTACGGGGCATTATAAAAATTTCAGATAATCAGTTTGGGTTTATACCTGGACATTCCATTATGGAGGCAATTCATTTATTACAACAGATGATTAAATATTATAGGGAAAGAAAAAAAATTACATATGGTATTTATTGACTTGGAGAAAGCCTATGATAATGTACCTAGAAAAGTAGTTTGGTGGGTGCTGGCCAAGAAAGGTGTGTCACTAAAGTATATTATTCTCATTAAAGATATGTATGAGAGAGCATATACAAGTGTAAGGACTTGCGTCAGAATGACTGCAAAGTTCCCTATTACTATTGGAGTACATCAAGGATCAGCGTTTAACCCTTTCCTCTTTGCGACCGTTATGGATGAGTTGACCTGCATTATACAAGAGGCTATGCCATGGTGTATGTTATTTGAGGATGATATTGTGTTGATTGATGTGACTAGAGTCGGTATAAATACTAAATTGGAGTTGTGGCAACAGATATTGGAATCCAAAGATTTCAGAATTAGTAGGAGTAAAACAGAATATATGGAATACAAGTTCAATGGTAGCAGAAATATAGCCCAGAGTATAACTTTGGAAGGTAGAGATATACCGATAGCTGATTGCTTCCGATATCTAGGATCTATTATTGAGAAAGACAGAGAGCTCAATGGCGACGTTGCACACCGAGTTAAGGCGGGTTGGTTGAAATAGATGAGTGCGACTGGTATTCTATGTGATCGTAATGTACCATTGAATCTAAAGGGAAAGTTCTACAGGACAGTCGTAAGATTTACTTTGTTATATAGTACAGAATGTTAGGCAGTTAAAAGGTGTCATATTCAAAAAATGAAAGTAGTTGAGATGCGTATGTTACAATTGATGTGTGGATATACTAAAAAGGATAGAGTCAGAAATGAGACCATTCGGGAAAAGGTGGGCGTGGCATCTATTGAGGAAAAGATGAGAGAAAGTCGTCTGCGTTGGTTTGAACATCTTCAGAGAAGACTGGGGGATGCTCCTGTTAGAATGATTGAGAGAGGGAGGCAGGATAGATTAGACAGATATAAAGGCAGGCCTAAAACGACATAGATAGAGGTGATTAGGAGAGATATGTTTTTATTAGATTTGGATGAGAGTATAACGTTCGATAGAAGGAAGTGGCGAGAGAGGATTCATGTGGATGACCACACGTTGTCTGATATTGGTTTATGTAGCCGATCCCAAGTTACTTGAGATTAAGGCTTAGTTTGTTATTATTGTTGTTGTAGAGAGGCCATACCCAACTTCAACCTGTGGTAGCGACTGCTAAGTGAGATGCTCTTCTCTGCCCCTGTGGAGACGTGGTTGCTCAAACTGGTGGGATCGGCATCGGTGGTGATAGAAATGTCTATGCCAAAGAAAAGTAAGTCGTGCAAGGCCATAGACAGTCCAATCGTTGCTCCTTTGTTTCGTACGCCGCTAGTGAAGAGAACCCCCATTCCTCTGCCTACCGATGTGGAGGAAGAAGAAGAAGAAGAAGAAGAAGAAGAAATCGTCCTTCCCCTGTTGAGATGGTCAAAGAGGCGGCAGGCCACCCATACTCTGGTATTTGCTAATGTTTGGATTGGTGCTAAACACATTTTTTTTTTAATGCTCTGCAACCTTTGACTTAAAGCTAACCTCATATTGCCTTCTTTTGCAGAAACAGAAGACCAGTTAGTTGGTTACCTCTGACTCTTCCTCTGAGTCATCGGTGGCCATGCTCCTCTTGTCTCTTACAAAAACGACAACGGCAGAGAAAGGGACTTTAGTTGTTTTGCCTTCGCTGGTTGTTGCCTTTACGTCCGAAGTGCCCACCTCAGAGAGAATCGCGATTGATAAGCCTGTCACGCCCCCTGCAGAAACAGCTCCTAAGCCTCTAACGGAACCTACTCCTTCTCGGCCGATAACGATTGAAACCACTACACTGGAGCTCTGTGGAATCTGATGGGAACTGACTTGCTGGCCAGCTAATCTTTCCAGGATGCCATCAGCTGAGCCCTCTTGCTACTTGCGCAATTAACCGATTCCGATGTCCCTATGGAATTGAAACGCCTATCAGCTGACTATCTAGGGTATATGCGGTTCACCCAACGCTTCTTTTCCAACACTAAAAGCAGGCGAGACGAAGCTTCATGTCAACTCCAAGCCTTGGAGGCATTTTGAGAATAGGAAGCGTTTCTGCAAACGCATCGCCAAAAGGCCTCTGCTCGTTTGAGTGTCCTTCGAGCTAAAATTTCTGACAGGGTTGAAAGAATTGAAGGCCATGAGAAGTAACTGCGAGCACTCCAGGTGGAATTAGATTCCAAAAGGCGGGCCCTAGATAAGAAGCTTGAGACCAAGAGCACCTATCAGCAAACAGCCTCCTTTGCAGAAGAGTCAGCGGTTAAATTTTGGGACGAACGACTTATGTTGGAGGCAGAGGAAGAGCTGCTCCAAATGGAACTACAATATTCAGACAAATTGCTCACCGACATGCAGTCTTCGTGGGATAACTTTCAGTCTTACCTAGCCATTTTCTTCCGTAGCCCCGATGAAGCTGGTCCTTTGGGTACTTAAACTGGGGATGCCAAGACTCACCCGCCTCCAACAAAAGAATCGACTGTTGAACCAGAACTGGCCCTGGAAGAACCGACTGCCTAAGTGGAAGAAGAAGAGGAAACCCCAACGGTGGTCGTTCTGCCCGAGAAAGATCCGAATCGGCTCGCCATAGTTCTTTTTACCTAGTCGATCGAGACGCCTCACACTCCTTCTAAGGAGGATTGACTTCTTTCTCTTTTTTTTTTTTTTCCAAATGTAGTAGCCATCTAATCGGTTCTTGTTTGTGATCAGTCGTTTCATATGAATGCCAACATACTACTTTTTTCCTTCTGTTATATATATATTTACTCTTCTCCTACCAAGATTCCCTCCCAGAATGTAGGATAAACTTTTCTAAATACTTACTGTTTATGGTGTTACTTACTTCCTTTTCATTGGGTGTCATCACCCAATAGACACCTCCATTGAAAACCTATATAACAAGAAAATGCCCCTCCTATGAAGCGAACCACTTATTATAATGTGGGTCTTTCGTGGTAACGGGTAGTATAGTTTTTCAAACCATGTCTCCTATTTGAAAACTTCTTCCCCACACTTTCTAATTATAGGTTCTTGCTACCTTTTCCTTATGCCTCTGATATTTTCTAACGCTGTCCAACGGTCTTCTTCGACTTGATCCAAACTCATGGCTAGGGCCAATTTGTAATTTTCAACCGATAAGCAGTATTGGTAAGCTACTCATGCCGATCGCAGTGATAGCTCAGCAGGTGGCATCTTATCATGTCCATATGTTAGTCGCAACGGAGTGAACCCTATAGTGGTCTTGTAAGCATTTCGATATGCCCACAACACCTCTTGAAGGGTTTCGTGCCATCTTTTGGGTTTATCTTCCAATGACTTACGGATCATACTGATCAAAGTCTTATTTGTAGCTTTAACTTGACCATTGACCTGTGCATAATATGAAGATGAATGTAATAATTTAACTTTGAATTAAGTTAGAAAGTCGCGTACCTTATCTCTCGTGAACATAGTTCATTGGTCAGCCGTTATGATTTTAGGCATGCCGAATCAGAAAAGAATATTCTGCTAAAGGAAGGTGATAACGGCAAACTGGGTAACTCTAATCAAAGCATGTGCCTCTACCCACTTGGAAAAATAATCAGCTACCACTAAAATAAAGGTGTGCCATTTGGTTGATGGCGGATGAACCTTGCCAATGACATCTAGAGCGTAACCCCTGAACATCCATGGCTTGATAATAAAATGCAAGTCAGTGGTGGGTGTATGAATCAAAGGGTCATGCTTCTGACATGCCTCACATCTGGTTGTATAGGCTACACAGCCCATGGTCATAGAGAGCCAATAAAATCCATGTCGTTCAGTGTCCATTTCAACTTAGGACCTGCCTGATGAACGCCACATAGACCTTCGTGCACCTCGGCTAACGCCTGTGCTGCTTCTTACTTTGACAAGCATTTCAACAAAACTCTTGTACGGCTTCTTCTAAATAGATCGTTCTCGATTAGTACAAAGTTCAATGCCTTACATTTTAGCTCCCGCAAAACCTAACCCATAGGCTTCCGTAAGTATAAAGCGATATCGAAACGCCAGTCTTCTTCATGTTTCTCTTCCGATATCTGCTGACACATTACCATCCCAACTCTTTTCTTAAAACCTGAAGCTATTTGACCTAAGTCATTTGCCCCCTGGTTTTCAACTCGAGGAACATGAGTTAAGATAACTTTCGAGAAGTAATGCAATAATGCTCTCACTTCCTATAACTTGTCCGACAACACGGGATTAGTGCATTTGTACTCATCTAAAATTTATCGAATGACAGTTTGAAAATCTCTTATTATATTGACCATTTGTGCATCCAAAGCCTTCAGGATTCGAAGTTCCAAAATGAGAGCATCATATTCCGCCTGATTATTTGAGGTCCCTTTACTTAATTCAAACAGAAATTTTCCTTGTCGTTTGCAAGGAGCTTCAATAACCAACCCAGTACCTGCCTTATACTGAGTGTTAGATCTATCAAATTCCAACTTTCATGGTTTGTGTGAAATGTACCCTTGTACCTCTTCCTTTTCAAGATTGGGCACTTCTAAGCATGAATGCTCGACCAAGAAATCGGCTATGGTTTAACCTTTCATTGCTTTCAAATGTAAGTGAGTTATGGAAAAAGCATATAACGTAATAGTCCACTTCATTAACCGTCCTTGCAACAGTAGGCAGTTTAGCAGGTATTTGATGAAATCAATTTTGCACAGGACTTACACTTCCCTAGGTAGCAGATAATACTCTAGTTTTACACATGTATAATATAAAGATAAGTATAGTTTCTTAATAGGGAAATACCTGGTCTTGGTGTCCGTCAGGTTCCGACTGAGGTAATACACTACTCTTTCAACCCCCTATGCATCGTCTTGAGCTAGTAGGCAACCAATAGATTCTGGAACTGTCAAAATGTACAATTTCAAGGGTATCTTATCTCGTGGAAGCACCAAGATTGGTGGTTGTGACAAAGCTGCCTTGATCTGATCAAAAGCTGATTGATGCTCCGATTGTCAGATGAATTCTAGAGATGACTTTAACCGGAGCAAATAAGAGAACACCTTCTGCTTACCTACAGCATTCGCCAGAAAATATTACAAGAAATTGATCTTCCCTAAGAAACTTTGGAGTTCCTTTTTTGTTTGCGGTAGCCTTGCTGTAGAATATCCCTTGCTTTGTTTTGGTCCACTTCAATCCCTCTTTGTTGCACCAGGAACCCAAGGAAGTTTCTAGCTAAAACTTTAAAGGCGCATTTGGCAGGGTTGATTTTTAATCGGTGTTGGCGCATTTGAATGAAGGCATGCTCCAACCACTGTAGGTATTGTGAAAAAGTGGGCGACTTAACCACTAAGTCATCAATGTAAACTTCTATGGTCTTGCAGATGAGATCATAAAAAATGAGGTTTATGGCTCTCTGGAAAGTAGCTCCAACATTCTTCAATCCAAAAGGCATAACTAACCAATCGAATAAACCGATAGATCCCGGACAACAAAAAGCTGTCTTCCTGGTGTCTTTTTCGGCTATGAATATCTGATTGTACCCAGAGTATTCGTCCATGAAGCTTAGGAATTAGTTTCCTACAGCTGAGTCCACCAACATATCGGCCATCGGCATGGTGTATTCATCCTTTAGGATGGCCAAATTCAGATTTTTGAAGTCAACGCAAACTCGCAGCTAACCGTTCTTCTTAATGATGGGCACAATATTGGACACCCAATCTGCATATCGGCAGGTACAAATAAAACCACACCGAAGCAACCTCTCAATTTCTTCTTTGATCATGGGTAAAAGTGCGGGATTAAAACGTTGGGCGGGATGTTTATGAGGCTTGAAACCTTTCTTAATCGGCAAGCAGTACTCCACAATGCCTCTATCCAGGCGTGATACTTCATGATAATTCCATGCAAAACAATCTTTATACCTACGAATTAGGACCATTAGAGCATTCCGCTGATCAAAAGTTAAGCACAAGCTTACCTTTGTAGTTCTGTCTTTCCCAAGTTCCCCGATATCCACTTTCCTTAACGGGTCCTAAGCGATGAAACCAGGTGCATGTCGAATGTCAGGGTCCTCTGTTTTTGAACATTGATCTTCCAACCCTTCCGTTGTGATCTGATTATGAGCCATGGTAAGCTTGGAGTAATGGCTCGGGTCAAATGTAGAATGGTAGAACACAATCTCATTCATATGTACTTCTGCAGAGAATGGATTGGAGTTGGTTGGTATCCTTTTCACTTGTTCTCTATCCTAAATCAGTATCATTTGGTGAAGCGTTGACAGAACACAATGGTTCGCATGAATCCAATCCCTACCTAATAAGACAGAATACGCCGGCTTTGCCGTGATTACAAAGAAAACAATCTTACTAACTTTAAATCCGACGGCCACCTTAAAAGTGGATAACTCCTTCTGCTTTGGCTGCCTCTCTGGTAAAATTAAGCATTTGGATGTCTGTAGGAGATAGATTGTATTGATCCTTTCCCAAACGCCTTAAAGTTGCCAACGGCATTACGTTCAGTACAACCCTTCCATCGATGAAAACCTGAGAGAAAGGTCTTCCATTGATATGTGCCTTAATGTATAATGGTTTGAGGTGATTGGTATGTTCTGCCGTGGGGATCGAAAAAAACATCCCTTCTGACAGCATTTTAAACTCGATGAGCTCAACGGCCACTTCTTCTATTGCATAGTAATCTTCTTCTATCATTTCTTACTC
Source organism: Voacanga thouarsii (assembly GCA_026120185.1). Lineage (NCBI taxonomy): Eukaryota > Viridiplantae > Streptophyta > Magnoliopsida > Gentianales > Apocynaceae > Voacanga > Voacanga thouarsii. The sequence goes on from JANUWF010002273.1 coordinate 2,725,842, forward strand.
GGCCTTCGCTTGGAATTGTGATGGGAGAATGTTGAGCATGTTCTGACTTGTGGAAGTATATACCTGTTTATCCGACCACTCCTCTAACGCTTGTTTTTGCTAAGCCCATCTTTTTTATTCCTGTCGTTTCTAAGTCTTTGTAAGCTGGGAATGATGGTCCGGGAAGAATGGCTCTTTACAAGGTACATGTACTGTAAACTTCATATCCTTTCCTTGGAAATGAGCCACGAAAGTCGGAACTGTAAGCCAAGTAAAAACTGACAGCCGATCATCTAGCCTTTGGAATGTTGGTCTTTCCCCCTCCAAGATCTTGGATTGCTTCTTGACTGAAGAATCTTCCGACTCATGCTCCATGTCTTCTTTACATATCTGTACCATACTTACATTCGCCATTGGGAACGGGTCTGTATTGACTAAGGTTTTTTCATGTTTATCAACAAATCTTACCATTTCTTCTTGTAAAACCTTTTATATTGTGTTCCTGAAAATAACACAGCTATTGATATTTTAGGAAAATAAGTTATGCCACTTACAGTATTTCTTGTCCTTCAACTCCTTTGGCCTCGTAACCTTATGGCCAAAAGGTAGATAAATCTGTTTGTCTTTGACCATTTGATTAAAGATTTGCTCAACCCTTTATACATCGAATGTGAATGTGGATGGCCCTATAGGAGAAGCTTCCTCCTTCCCTTTGTCAGGTTTCAAAAAAGGACAAGTGTAAGATGTATTTTTTACTAACTCTGCTACCATCACTTCCAATAATTGTTCTTCCTCATTATCAGTAACGTCGTCCACCACTGATATCATGTTTGCCCTTAAGAAAATTTAACTGATTGCCTTTTCTCTTTTTCATTGATCATTTCTTCTATTCTGACGGCTTGAGACAATAAACAGGATAGGTCAGAGAAGTCCTAGAGGATAAAGCGCTCTTTAAGCTATGGATGCATTCTACTAATGGCTATCCTGGCACACTCCATTTTCGGTAATTGGGTGGTGCATTTAGCTTTAATTTGCTGAAAGTGCTCGATAAACTCCGTTACACCTTTGGATGATCTCTACTTAATTGCCAAAAGATCCACTATAGAGACCTCAAGTGCTAATTTAAAGAAACGCTCATGAAAAATTCATTCCATATTTGCCCATGAGTACCAGAACTGGGTGTCAGATTTGCATACCAAGTAAACGCCGCCCCTGTCAAGGACAAAAAGAATAATTGCAATTTATGCCAGTCACTATTCCCAAACTCTCCACATTGTACCGTAAACCTCCCTATATATTTCATAATTGACTTGTCGTCCTCTTTAAAGAATGTGAAAAACTTAGGCAACTTAAATCCTCATGGTAGTACTACCATAGAGTCCACTTATTCTGGGTACGGCTTCTAATACACTGACCGATCGCTGGCTTGTCGACGCAATGCCTCCGTCATTGTGTTGACATCAACTGATGGTACTGACTGTTAATTTTGCGTGGGGAAACCTATCACAGTCGATCGAGAACCCTGTCCTGAGAATAAAGCCATCTCAGGGTACCCTACTCCTTGCATTGGATAAGCTGTCGCCGTAATAGGATACGCGGCAGGGACAGCTGCAACATAGCTCTGGGGTCTTTTGTACGAAGAACAAACATTCCTGTTTGGAGCTGCACTCTGGTCGTAGAATACCTATGCCCCCATTGGCTCCTAGGTCCTTGTGACTGAATATGGTGGAGTTCTTCCTAGGAAAGGTTCCGCAAGAACCATGCCAGATGCATTAAACTCCGGATTCCCTTGATATCTCCCGAGCATTGGCATAGACTGCTCTCGATGCAACAATTGTACTGACCCATAAGATGATGCAACAATGGATGAGGGGGGAGGATACACACCTACTTGAGGTGTCCTGTGAGCATTTTGCCTTTATTCGAAATTATGGAGCTTGTTCTAAAGCAGAGGTCGGAACACTATGGTGAACTGAGGAGTAAGACTCTGAATGAGTTCACCTGTACATTGCTCTATGGCCTGTCGTATGGCAGTTAAATAAGTGAGGGTCAACTGGGACACCTGGGGAGGAGACGAAGACTGTGCCCCCTGTTGCTTAGAGATGGTGACCTGGGCGTTGCAGGACGTCGTCATTGTAGGATCAAACGCTCCCCGTAAAGTCCGAACTGTAGGTCGATCGAAGGAATCCAATGAAGGCTCTGAGGATTACTGCTGAGAATTAGCCATAATGCCTCCTGAATGTAATTGCATGCAACAACTATCTTTGGTCCCACTGGGCGTGCCAATTTATGTTGCCTTACGAAAAAGGGAGCCGATGGAACTGTCGATCAGCTACTCTTCTGATGAATATAAACAGTCCAACGAAAAGATGAATAGATAAGTCGAACATTTTAAAATACGTGGGTTCCTTGAACTTACCATAGAAAGTGTCTAAGAAAGCAAAAATATTGCATGCGAAAGCAAAATAAGACTGAACACAGTGTATTTCGATTAAGACGATGAAAAAATCTAAAAGTATTTGAATTTTAAATCAAAGCAACATAAAATGGAAAGCTGGTAATCAAATGAGTAAGGAAAACTGTAAAGAAAATGTAAACAAAGCTGTAAGGAAAGCTATAAAAAATACAGAAAAGGAAATTGAAAATTGAAAGAAAGTTTGGTAATTTGGTTTGAGACGATTGCTGTTAGATTCTTCAATCTCAGGCTCCTTACTCATTTTATGCTAGCTGCGGCATGGTTGCCGACTATTTGAACATAGAAAAAATCATGCTTCGTGGCCCGTCTTTGGCTGTTGAGAACGGTAGTGTTTTACCTATCGTGCCGCGATGTGGGGGTGACGTTTCATTGGCTTCTGGTTCTGGTTCATTGGCTTCTGGTTCCGATATTGACCAAGTACATCAGTTGAAGATTTTCTTGACATCATCATCCGTTTGGCATAATTCGTATCGGTTTCAACTCAAAATTATTGTTGCAACGAATCAGCTAAAAATGATGTCAACAACTACATAATTTTTTTGGACATATTTCTCATTTTCTGCTTTTCCATCTTCAATATATTAGGTAATTTTATCTAATGTCTTTTTGGTCTAAACTCTTCTCATGTCTTCAATATAAAACAATTTATTTAGCGAAAATAAAGAGTCTACTATTGTGGGATTCTCATTATCTGTGAGAAGGAAACATCCAAAAGCCAGTGAATCGTCTCGTCCAGCGCCAAAGTCTGTGAGGGACTAGTTTTGCCTAACTTCTAAGCCTTGGCCCTTTGTGTCCCGAAGAAAAGAAAAACACCTTGTCTCATAGTTTGATTCTGAATATTATCTTATGAGTGATAGAGATGTAATGCCAAGTGAATATATTCTGAAATCGTAATTTTTGTAGATTGTAATTAGTTTTTTTAAGAAAATTGTAAAATAGTGTGATAAATTTTGTTGAAATTAACATTTGTTATGTATTAATTTTAAAATATAACCTTTTTTTAATACTGAAACTTACCTCTTTATCAAATTAATTATTATTAAACCTACAAAAAATTCAATTTTATCTTTGCTGAAATTCATATATAACGTATTATTGAGTTCATCTAATTATGTATACACACGATTGTTTCCCTCTACAATTTTTTTCCCCCGAAGGTCCAAGGCTCCACCTTTCTATACCCTTTTCCCCCATTTCTCTCCTCCCAGCTCTGCTTAAATTCCTTCATTAATGAGAGCCAAGTTTATTCTTTGAGAGTCAAACCAAGCAAAGAATACCATTGCAATGTACAATATTTACATACGAAGGAAAAAAATTAGGATGTTTTGTTTATTAAAAACAATATACAATATTTACATAGAAAGGAAGAGGAGAAAAATTCATACTTGAGATAAAACTTTCTTATAAATAGATTTACAGACTAATTCCACGAGAACCAGGTTAATTAAAAATATATCTCAATTGACTGATTTTGATCCAACCTCAACTGAAGAAAAATTAAAAAGTGATTTGATCTTACGACTATTCACCCACAATAAAAATATTAGAATGGCCATCAGTTCTGCTGTGCCGGCCAAAAAACCATACTTTGGCATGGGGCGGAGAGAACCTCTCTGCTTTAGCTCTTATCAAAACAAGAGAACTCTCTCAGACAAAGTTGATAAGATGAAATCGAAATTGTGGAGTAAGAGAACCAGCCAGTACCAAATTAGGCCTACAGAACCCACATTGGTGGAAAATGGCTTTACATTCTGGCCTTTTATGAATAATTGAGTTTGGTGTAGAAAATAATGGCTATACATTATGTCCTTTTATGAATAATTGAGTTTGGTGTAATTATCTCAACCGTCAACTTCTGATTCCAAAAGTCATTTTATCTCCCATCTAACTCATGTTCTTTATTGACCCTCTAGCCTTCCGTGCATAAAACAGACTGCATTCTGCAATTGTCTTCTTTGCTGGTTGTGGAACCCTCAATTGTACCACACTTCAACTTTACAAAATCTGTGGCTATAATTCTCCCAGTTTCTCTCATTTGCCATTCCTCACATTTCGATTCTGCTTTAGACATGGAATATTTCTGTAGATAAAGTAGAAATCAACTTCGTTTTGACCAAGACAGGACATAACAAAGCTTATCAAGAATTGGTCTAAGAATATTCTCATAGATATTTAGTGTTTTCATTTGGCAAATTATTAAATTTAGTCCGTGAACTTTTTATTTTTAGCAAAATTAGTCACTTTTCTTTGTTTTCAAATTATTAAGTCCCCTATTCTTCTGATTTTGGCAAATTAAGTCATTCAAACTAATTTTTGGCAAGTCAATGATCGGTCAACTAGTTAATTCTGGCGTTAACAAAATATAGAAGGATAAATTTGTTATTTTACTATACATCCAACTTAAAAAATAAGTAAATTGTTATGTTTAGTCTCTAATATATATATATATATATATATATATATATATATATATATTTGCATGGTTGGTCCATCTTTTTTTTTTATAACTTTTTAGGTTCCCTATATTTTTTTTTTGGCACATTAAATCCTTCCGATCACTTTCAGTAAGCCAACTCTAAATTAATCGAGCTTTAATATATATATATATATATATATATATATATATATATGTATGTATGTGTGTGTTCTTAATCTAATAATATTATTTCATATGAATTATTTTAAACCTAAGTATGATTAATTTAAACTTAACAAATATTAGTTTAAATTTAATTTTTAATACTTAATTACTATTTTAACTTTATTTACCATAATATAATAAATAATGATAATTTAAGATTTTCAAATTTGCATAACTCTTATTGCAAAAATAAGAAAAGTATTCCTTTCAATTCAAGATAATTGTCGTTATTATACATAATGCATTAATTAAGAAAACTTTAACATATTTTTAGAAAAATATTGAAACTCTCACTAAAAATTGTAAAATTATTAGAAAATTTAAAAATTAATTAATATTATGACTGAGTAAAATAATAAATAAGAAAACTCTAATATATTTGTAGAAAAAATATTAAATTATTCTAACAAAAAATTATAAAGTTATTTAAATTTTTAATTAATATTATGATTGAGTAAAGTAATAAATAAGAAAAATATAATTGATAAAAGATTGATTTTATAAAATAATAAATAATTTCAACTATAAAAGATTTTTAAAAGTAATAATTATTTTAAAATAAAAAGTACATTTTTAATTTAACTTTTATCATATCAAATCAAGTATATAGATTTTTTTTTTTTAACTTGACATTAATGGATATGATGTAAGCAAATGAGGGGTTAGGACCCAACTAGTCCTAGATAGGGCAAGTGATGATAAATTTCTAAGGTATAGGGTATTCTAATGTATAATCTATGTTTAATAAATGATTCTATTTATACTATATAATAAGAAATATTTATGACTATGTTATAAAATTTAGATAGTGTTAGAATAAAATCTACACACTACACACTAAGAAAATTCTAACTATTTTTTGCACAAAAATTTCTTCAAACTTCTCTCTTTCTTTTTCTCATAATTTTCTCTCACAATTCTTTTTACAAAATGATGGTGTATTTCAAACTTAAATAATAGCTCTATTTATAGAGCTCTTAATTAGTGGAATATATCATCTTCCACTAATCTTAATTAGTGGTGTCTCCACTAAATGGTGGACATCCATAAAAATCTATAATTAGTGGAGCTTCCACTAATTCCCTAATAGTTCACATAAATCCATAATTAGTGGAGCTTCCACTAATATATTCATAACACTCCCCCTTAGATGTCCATCCATTACATAAAGAATATGCCTCGTTAAATCCTTACTAGATAAAAACCTAGTGAAAAAAAAAGAGTACACTATTCTATATGTCTGTTTATTACTCCCCCTGATGAGATGATTCCTTTAAATCTTTGAACCGACGCATACCAATTTTATATCTCAACTTCTCAAATGTTACAGTTGGTAAAGTCTTCGTGAATATATCTGCGAGGTTGTCACATGACCGAATTTGTAGCGCATCAATTTCACATTTCTTTTGGAGTTCATGAGTAAAGAAGAATTTTGGTGAAATATGTTTTGTTCGATCTCCTTTAATATATCCTCCTCGTAATTGAGTTATACAAGCTGCATTGTCTTCATAAAGAGGAGTTGGAATATCTCTGATAGAAGATAATCCACAACTTTCTCGAATATAATGAATCATTGATCTTAACCATACACATTCTCGACTTGCTTCATGAATGGCTATAATTTCAGCATGATTTGAAGAAATAGCTACTATAGATTGTTTTGTAGAACGCCATAATATAGCAGTATTTCTACATATAAAGAGATAGTCCGTTTGAGAATGTGCTTTATGTGGATCAGATAAATAACCAGTATCTACATAAGCTATCAATGTTGGGCTGGTTTTATTTAAATAAAATAATTCGAAATCTATTGTACCTTGGAGATATCGAATGACTTGTTTAATTCTATTCTAATATCGTCGTGTTGGTGAAGAACTAAATCTTGCTAATAAATTGACAGCAAAGACAATATCAAGTCGTGTATTATTAGCAAGATACATCAATGCACCAATTGTATCGAGATATGGTACTTCAGGACCAAGGAGTTCTTCATCATCTTCTTGAGGTCGGAAATGATCTTTATTCACATCTAATAACCGGACGATCATTGGAATACTCAATGGATGTGCTTTGTCCATATAAAATCTTTTTAGAACTTTTGTTGTATATGTTGATTAATGAATAAATGTTCCACTTTTCAAATGTTCAATTTGTAAACCAAGGCAAAATTTGGTTTTACCAAAATCCTTGATTTCGAATTATCTTTTTAAATAATCAATTGTTTCTTGAAGCTCTTCAGGAGTTCCAATAAGATTAATATCATCAACATATATAGCTAATATCACAAATTTAGAACCAGATTTCTTAATAAAAACACATGGACATACCTGGTCATTTTTAAATCTCGTTTTCAATAAATATTCACTAATACGATTGAACTACATACGCCCAGATTGCTTTAGGTCATTTAATTATTTCTGCAACTTGATGGAGTAATTTTCACGAGGATAATGTTTATATGCTTCAGGCATATGAAATCATTCGGGGATTTTCATATAAATATCATTTTCTAAATTTTCATACAAGTAAGCAGTGACGACATCTAATAGGTGCATATCTTTCTTTTCATGTACTGCCAAACTGATAAGATATCGGAGTGTAATAACATCAACAATAAAAAAATAAGTTTCATCATAATCAATACTTGGTCTTTGTAAAAAACTGTAGGCTACTAACAGTGCTTTATAGCGTACAATTTCATTATTTTCATTATACTTTCGCACAAATATCCATTTGTAGCCAACAGATTTTACACATTCTGGTGTTCGGACTACAAGTTCGAAGACTTCACATTTTGTCAGTGCATTTAACTCCGATTGAATCGCATCTTTCCATTGTAACCAATCTTTTCTATGCCGACATTCATCAACTGATATTGATTCAGAATCATCAATATCATGTATAACATCAAGAGATATATTGCATACAAATATATTATCAATAATTATTTCTATCTAATTCCAACATCTACTGGAAGTGGTATAATTGATAGAAACTTCAGTGTTACTTTCATCAACTTCTAGTTCTTTGTCATCAGTTTTCTCTTAGTCTTTATCATTCTTTTCTTCAATATGATCTTCTGAATCATTTAATTCTCTTTTCTTTTGAGGATTTTTATCTTTAGAACCAAGAGGTCGGCCACGCTTCTGGCGTGCTTTTAACTCAACAGCTATAGATATAATATTTTGTTCTGCTGGAACTTCAATTCGAATAGGAGTATTTATAGCTGAAATATGCAATTTTGTAACTCTTCTGGAGTCAACAAAAGCGTCTGGCATTTGATTTGCAATACTTTGCAAATGAATTATCTTTTGAACTTCAAGTTCACATGTGCTTGTGCGCGAATCAAGATAATTTAATGATGTTGTCCAAGTAAGATCTTTTTTATGTTATTTATGCTCTCCCCCTAATTTAGGGAATAATGATTCATCAAATGACAATTAGTAAATCTTGTTGTGAATGCATCTCCTGTTAGGGATTCAACATACCTGATAATAGAGGGAGAATCATATCCAACGTATATCCCCTTTCTTCTTTGAGGATCTATCTTTGTACGTTGGTTTGGTGCAATTTGAACATATACAGCACACCCAAAGATTCTTAAATGAGCAATATTTGGTTTTGAACCAAAAGCCAATTGCAAATGAGAGAATTTATGATAACTAGTTGGCCTTATACATACAAGTGTTACAGCATGTAAAATAGCATGTCCCTAGGCAGATGTTGGGAGATTTGTTTTCATTAATAATGATTTAGCAATTAATTGTAATCTTTTAATAAAAGATTCAACAAGACCATTTTGTGTATGAACATGAGCTACAGGATGTTCAACATTAATCCTAATTGACATGCAATATGCATCAAAAGTATGTGATGAAAATTCACCAACATTATCCAAACGGATATTTTTAATGTGATTGTCAGGAAATTGTGCTCGTAATTTAATTATTTGAGCAAGTAATCTCGCAAACGCCAAGTTGCGAGTAGATAATAAACACGCATATGACCATGGGATGATGCATTAATTAAGATTATAAAATATTTGAACAGTCTACATGGTGGATCAATAGGTCCACAAATGTCTCCGTGAATCCGTTCAAGAAATGTAGGACTTTCAGCTCTTACTTTTATTGGTGATGGTCTAACAATTAATTTTCCTAGAGAACATGCAGCACATAAGAATTTTTCAGATGTCAATATCTGTTTATTTTTCAATGGATGACCATATATATTTTCAATTATTCTTCTCATCATGGTAGATCCCGGATGACCCAACCGGTCATGCCAAATGTTAAAAGTAGTAGGATCAGTAAATTTCTGATTTACGAGATGATGAATTTCAATTGTACGTTTTTGTGTAAAATATAGGCCAGTAGAAAAAAACGACAGTTTTTCTAATACAGATTTCTTACTCAAATTAGTTTGAGTAATATAAAGATATTCAATACCATTTTCCTCATTTGTTTTAACATGATACCCATTTCTGCGGATATCTTTAAAATTCAATAAATTTCTTCTGGATTTTGAGAAAAATAGTACTTTATCAATAGTAATTATTGTTCCTTCAGGCAACAATATACTAGCTCTTCCGGAGCCTTCAATCACATTTGTACTACCGTTTGTTGTATAAATATTTATTTCTTCAATTTTGAGATAAGAAAAATATTTCTCATTTTTTAGTATGGTGTGTGTAGTTCCACTATCAATAATACATATATCATTATTAACAACAGCCATCTGAACAAAAAATATATATATGCAAACGTAAATATTATTAGAATATAATGAAAAGTCAAACATATCAGCGTGAGACATTAATTTTTCTGGACACTGCCATCACTAATTAAATGGTCTATCCTACCGTTTAGGTGTTCAAAAAAATTTGATACATCTATATGGGTAATATTGATATTAAGATCTTCAGGATCAATATCATCATCCTCAGTATCATTCACTGGATGTTGAGAAAAATTTACTTCAACATTTTTATTATTCTTTTTCAGTGAAGCTTGATATAACTCCACTAAATGTTTGGTTGTACGAAAGTTAAGTGACCAATGACCTTTCATGCCACATCTATAACATGTATCCTCATACTTTTCTTCCATTTCTTTTTCTTTTTCTTTTCCCTTATGATCTTTTCTGTTCCACTTCAGGTGGCCAGTATTTCTCACAACTTGATTATGCCTGTGATAAGGGAAATATCGAGCGTGTCCACGATCATAACCACGACCACGGCTACAGTCACGATTATAACGATGGCTTCTGCTGAAGCCAACATCATTCATTTCTGGGAGTGCTGTTGAGCCAGTTGGTCTTGCTTCATGATTTCTCAATAATAACTCATTAGTTTTCTCTACAATGAGGAGTGCAATAATTAAATTGTAAATTTTGTATATCCTTTTTCGCGATATTGTTGCTACAAGACAATATTCGAGGCATGAAAGGTGGAGAATGTTTTCTCCAGCATATCTTCATCAGTAACTTTTTCTCCACATAATTTTAACTGAGAAATAATTTTATACATCACGAAGCTATATTCATTCACGGTTTTAAAATCTTGCAACCTCAGGTACAACCACTCATATCGTACAGTGGATAGTACGACCATCTTCAAGTGGTCAAATCTTTCTTTTAAATTTACCCACAGGACATATGGATCTTTTTCGGTAAGATATTCTATTTTCAAATTTTCGGCGATATGACGACGGATAAAAATCAAAGCTTTGGCCTTTTGTTGTGTAGATGCACTATTATTTTCTGGAATAGTTTCACTAAGGCCTTCAGCATTTAAATGCATTTCTGCATCGAAAACCCATGACATATAATTTTTTCCAATAATATCAAGGGCTACAAATTCGAGTTTAGCCAAGTTAGCCATAGGGATCAATAAATGCATACCTATCTTCTGGCTTGTGTAACGGTAGAGACTCGTGCTTTAGTCTTCTGGCTTTTGTAACGGCAGAGACTCGTGCTGATAACGTGTTATAAAATTTGGGTAGTGTTAGAATAAAATCTACACACTACACACTAAGAAAACTCTAACTATTTTTTACACAAAAATTTCTTCAAACTTCTCTCTTTCTTTTTCTCACAATTCTTTTTACAAAATGATGGTGTATTTCAAGTTTAGAGAATAGCTCTATTTATAGAGCTCTTAATTAGTGGAATACATCATTTTCCACTAATCTTAATTAGTGGTGTCTCCACTAAATGGTGGGCATCCATAAAAATCTATAATTAGTTGAGCTTCCACTAATTCCCTAATAGTTCACATAAATCTATAATTAGTGGAGCTTCCACTAATATATTCATAACAGACTAACAAATTTATCAAATTATGAAAAAAATAAATATTACAGATTTTAGGTAAATAAAAACTCGATTGATTTAGAGTTGACCAGTCAGAAGTAGTCATAAGGATCAAATGTGTCAAAAGAAAAAAGATAGGGGATCAAAAAAGTTTAAAAAAGAAGAGGGACTAACCATGCAAAAAAAAAAGTATAATGACTAAACATAACAATTTATCTATTTTTTAAGTTAGTGTATTGTAAAATGACAACTTTGCCCTTCTATATTTGATTAATGTCGGAATTGACTTGTTGACCGATCGTTAACTTGTCGAAAATTGGTTTAAATGACTTAATTTGTCAAAATAAAAATAATAGGGGACATAATAATTTAAAAACAAAAAAGAAAGACCAATCATACTAAAAATAAAAAGTTCAGGAACTAAACTTTAACAATTTGCCTTTTCACTTCAAGCTGCCATATTGTCGAGGTTAAGTCAGTCTAAAGTTAAATCCAAGTATCCAAAGCATCACAGCAGAAAAACATGAGAACAATCAGTTGTTTACTTCATCTGGGACTTGTATTCTTGTGGCTTTCCTTAGTCCCTGAAGCTGCAGCCTCCTTGGCCAAGCCTGGTTGCCCTGAGAAATGTGGTAATCTGACAGTTCCCTTTCCATTTGGCATTGGAAAGGGTTGTTACCTGAATGAATTCTTCCAAGTCTCATGCAACTCTTCATCAAGTTCTGCTAAGCTCTATTTGTTTGGGTCTGAGGTTTACAATATTGGAGAAGACCATATTCGCATTCTATGTTCTACAATTCCCTTTTTCTACAACAAGTCATCAGGAAAAAGTTTATATTCGGATCTTGCTAGAAAACTTCAATCAGTGGATTATTACAGCCTTTCCCAAAGTGAAAATAAATTGGTGGCCATAGGGTGTGACATTTCCGCATTCATAACTGACGACAAGACTAAAAATTATGTGGCTGGATGCCCATCGTTTTGCAATGAATCAGAGATCACTCCGTGGATTCCTCCTTCATCTTGCATGGGCAATCGTTGCTGCCAGGCCTCTATACCCAAATACCTTTCAGAGTTTTCAGTTCGGGTGCATACTATCAATACACAAGCAAGGTCTTGGTCTTCCTATCAATGTGCAATCTCAATGATTGTAGAGAAGGCTTTCACAGACTTCAACCGATTTAACCTTTCAAGATGCAACAATAGTTACCAAGTCCCTCTAGTTCTTGACTGGGCAATTGGAAATAAGAGCTGCCGTGAAGCTCGCAAAAGCAAAAATTACGCATGTGGGCAGAACAGCCAGTGTATCGATTCACCTCGTCGACTTGGATATCAGTGCACTTGTTCAACAGGTTATGAAGGGATTGCTTACCTTCATAACGGATGTAAAGGTATTCATCTGTCTCAGGCTCAAAATGCCTCCCCCCAGCTTGACCAACCGAAAAAAAAAACCCCAAAAGATCGCGTTTCACTATCGTTGGTTATTAATTTACAAGAACATTGATTATGAACTTACCTTTCATTTTAGTATCTAAACCTTCAAGATTTCCCCATGATGCAGTGTAACTAATTCTTTTCTGGAAATAACCGTTAAAGAAAGAGAACTTGGTGACCAAACTAGTTTGATGAAATGTATGAACAATTCTGCATGTCCGTAAATCAGAGTCTTTTGTTCAGGAAATTGTGTTAGGCTAGGATTTTTCTATGTAGTTACATGCATAATCTTTCGTCGGTTGTTTCATCCTTACGATTAATGTCTTAACATTTTGTATATAACTGGCACAATTAATTGAAATTGTCCGAGGTATATTTATATTTCTAATATCAAATGAATTTCACCACCAAGCACTGCAGTGGCCATTTTACTCTCTATTACCAACACATGCGAACCTTCAATACTTCCACATGTCAAGCTACAAAAGCAACTCATTCTTTTCTTAGAGAAAGACAAATTCAACTAATTCACAGTTCCTTGGTGTTCAAAATTAAGATATCGATGAGTGTGCAAGTCCAGAAAAGAACAAATGCCAAAAGGAAGAAATTTGCAAGAATACTAATGGAAGCTACGACTGCACCTGCCCTCATGGTTATCATAGCAATAGCAGCAATCCTAGCCCGCTTGGTGCAGTATGTCTACAAGATAGGGGAAATAAAGCAAGGGATTTGTCCATTGCCTTAGGTAAATTTTTTCCGGAAAACTTTATTAGCAGTTTTCTCCATGAATTATTCTAACATCCTCTGGAAAAAGGTGTAGGTCTCACAAGTAGTCTCTTATTCCTAGTAGCAGCCTCACTCTGGCTGTATCGTCAACTGAATAAAAGAGCGAAAAACAAAGCTAAAAGGAAGTTCTTCAAGAGAAATGGTGGTTTAATACTGCGACAGCAGATGGCTTCAGCTAAGGGAACCTCGGTTGAAACCAAAGTTTTCACATCAGAAGAGCTGGAGAACGCAACAGACAATTTCAATGAAAGTCGTATTGTTGGCAAAGGAGGGCTTGGTACTGTTTACAAAGGAATGCTATCAGATGGAACTATTGTTGCTGTTAAGAAATCCAATAAAATTGATAAGCATCAGGTATCCCAGTTTGTTAATGAAGTGTTTATACTATCACAGATACGGCACAGACACATTGTAAAACTACTGGGTTGTTGTCTAGAAACTGAAGTCCCTTTGCTTGTATACGAATATGTTCCCAATGGAACCCTTTCATACCATCTTCACGATTATCCTAATGCAACCATAGTCAATTGGGAGAACCGCTTAAAGATTGCTGCAGAAGTTGCTGGAGCAATTGCATATTTGCATTCATATGCTCCCACCGCCATCTTTCACAGGGATATCAAGTCAAGTAACATCTTGTTGGACGAGACTTACAGAGCTGTTGTCGCCGACTTTAGCATTTCAAGGTCAGTACCTGTCGATAAAACTCACTTGACTACAGTTGTGGGAGGAACATTCGGATACCTCGACCCTGAATACTTTCGGACAGGCCAACTGAATGATAAAAGTGATGTCTATTCCTTTGGTGTAGTTCTTGCAGAAATGATAACAGGTCAAAAAGTCATCTCTTCAACTGAATCTTTTGAAGGTTTGGTAATGCACTTTCGAAAAACGATGAAAGAGAATCAATTATTCGATATTGTGGAGAAGATAGTTGCAAATGAAGGCCGGGAAGAGGAGATTCTTGCAGTTGCTATGCTTGCTAAAAGATGTCTAAAACTCAATGCCCGGAAAAGGCCATCCATGAAGGAAGTAACAACAGAACTTGAAAAACTGAGAAGACTAAGAGAAAGATCTCTGTCTAAAGCCAGCTCTCAGGAGAATTACAGCTCTGTAACTGAAAGTGACAGGTCATACAATTTCAGCATTGACATGGTTACTGAAGACAGTCAAGAATCCTTCAAAATGGAATTAGCTAAATAAATCTCAGGAGGGATTCTCTGCTTTGTGCTTAGTATGTAAGGTCCGCCCGCTAGGGTAAAATGTCGCCAATGATGGAGTACGCAATGGAGTATTATATTTGCTGGTTACTTGTATGAACAGCAATAACAAAATTGAGTGAATGTAAAAAGATTCTTTTTAATTAGCTCAAATTCTCTTTAAATCTTTTTCTAAGTCAAGCAACTCTTGAAAATGGACTGGTAATTTTGGCAGGGTATCCATCCAAACAGGTGAATAACTCTTCTACAATCCAGGTAAAATCTGCATTGCCTGATTTAGAAACTCTGTGGTTCTAATGTAAAGTTCGCTCCTATATATTGGTAGAAGTTTTTACAGTGAAGAATATTGAAATTATAAGAACAGAAACAATTGGAAAACAGGGCAAGGAAAAAACTGTGAAGTTGTATTGATTGGTCTATCGTACAATGTACACTTGATAACTAGGAAACTTATTTAAACAGTTGAGCAATGTAGCTCTGGCATCTTCCTAACTAATGATCTAAACTAACAGACAGCTGCACAATTGAATACAAGTTGCCGGAATAATCAGAGCTGCTGCTTTGTGGATCAAGCTAAATTGCCAGATTGAAAATCTGCATATTTATCAAAGAAAGGGAAGATGCTGGGCTTCTGTTGAAGCTGTGAAGTGGGTGTTGGTTTCATTTGCCTGTGTCTGCAGATCAACTAATGCTTCTTCAAAGGATACACCATTTTCAATTCCCCCACAAGTACTCGGGAGAAATAGCAGAGGAATTGCGAAAGTCTGCTAGTTTGGTGTCTCTTAGCAACACAAGATTGTGACTTCTTCCCTGGTGAGACTGTCGTTCTTGATTCGCACTATATGATGATGATGATGATGAGATCGGAGTTGTTTGGAGAAGGGCGGGGATAGCTCTTAAAAATATGGACTGAAACTCAGCATGTGGTCAAGACAGCAATAATATTAAACCTTGAAGTGGATTTGATGGACAACATTCGATTAAATCCTTTGACAGGAAACTTAACTATGTTTTACGATGCCTAAGTGTGCAAGAAGAAGAACAAGAGAACTAAATAGAAGACTTTTATTTAAAGTTAATCTTAATTATAATATTGCTAAATGGTGTATAAGTCCTTAAGCCACAGACCAAGCTCAAAATCGACAGCTTTAATAGCACCGTCAAAAGTTAATTTTTTTAAAAACTTGTACGTAGATAACAAATCACGATACTAATAAACTTTTTGAAGAAATATAACTAAACTAAACTCATTGATTATATAAAACCAAGTATGCTCTCTTTGTCTCGTAAAGATAGACATAAGAGATATTGTTAATGTAATCATTTTTCCTTAATATTTTACTGATATATTCTTTTATTAAATGACTTATATTGATGAATTATCTTTCGAACTATGTAAATTTAACTTTTACTTATAGTTTATTTTTTTCTACTAAAACAATTAATGTTTGTTTTGTTGATAGTTAAGAAGATGTCTTAACTAAAGACATATTAGGAAATTAAAACATTAGCTACCACTTGAATAAAGAATCAGGCTATAATTTGAGATAAATTAAAAAAAAAATAGGTGTATCTTTATAGGATGGAGGGGGTATATAAAGAAATTAATAAAAGATTTAAAAGTATAATAAATAATAGAGATATAAATAAATAAATATTTCATTCTCTAAAATAAACATAATTTGAACAAGAAAAGAGAGTAAAAGTTATTTATTATTTTTAATTGGTGGGAGTATATACTTCAAATTTGTCTTTGATTGGAACCTATGCCTTAAATCTTCTATCTCAAAATTGTTATGAATTATTGGAATCTCCATTAATTAGTGGAGGCTCCACTAATTATGGATTTATGTGAATTATTAGAAGATTTTTATGGATGTCCACCATTTAGTGGAGACACCACTAATTGAGATTAGTTGAAGATGATGTATGCCATGATGTATTCCACTAATTATAGCTCTATAAATAGAGCTATGCTCTAAGCTTGTAATACACCATCATTTTGTGAAAGAAAGATTAGAGAAAGAATTGTGAGAGAAAGAAAGAGAGAAGTTTGAAGAGAAATTCTTGTGCAAAGAATAGTTAGAATTTTCTTAGTGTGTAGTGTGTAGATTTTATTCTAACACTACCCTAATTTTATAACACGTTATCAACACGAGTCTCTACCGGTACAAAGCCAGAGGACTAAGCACGAGTTTATGCCGTTAACAAAACCAGAAGACAGGTACGCATTTATTAATCTCTATGGTTAATCTCGCTAAACTCGAATTTGTAGCCCTTGATATTTCTGAAAAAAAATTATATGTCATGGGTTCTCGATGCAGAAATGCATCTAAATGCTGAAGGCCTTAGTGAAACTATTCAAGCAAATAATAGTGCATATGCACAACACAAGGCTAAAGCTTTGATTTTTATTCGTCGTCATCTCGATGAAAATTTGAAAATGGAATATCTTACCGAAAAAGATCCATATGTCCTGTGGGTAAATTTAAAAGAAAGATTTGACCACCTGAAGATGGTCGTATTACCCACTGCACGGTATGAATGGTTGCACATGAGGTTGCAAGATTTTAAAACCGTGAATGAATATAGCTCCGCAATGTATAAAATTACATCTCAATTAAAATTATGCGGAGAAAAAGTGACGATGAAGATATGTTGGAGAATACATTCTCCACCTTTCATGCCTCGAATATTGTCCTGCAGCATCAATATCGAGAAAATGGGTATACAAAATTTACAGATTTAATTACTGCCCTCCTCATTGCAGAGAAGAATAATGAGTTATTATTGAGAAATCATGAAGCCAGACCAACTGGCTCAACAGCACTCCCAGAAGTGAATGCTGTTGGCTCTAGCAGAAGCCATCGTTATAGTCGTGGTCGTGGCCATGGCCGTGGCCGTGGTCGTGGTTATGGTCGTAGACACGCTCGATATTTCCCTTATCACAATCATAATCAAACTGTGAGAAATACTAGCCACCTGAAGTGGAACAGAAAAGATCATAAGGGAAAAGAAAAAGAAATTGAAGAAAAGTATGAGGATATATGTTATAGATGTGGCATGAAAGGTCATTGGTCACGAAACTGTCGTACGGCTAAGCATTTAGTTGAATTGTATCAAGCTTCATTGAAAAATAAAAATGTGGAAGCAAATTTTTCTCAACATTCAATAAATAATGTTGAGAATGATGATATTGATCCTGAAGATCTTAATATCAATATTACCCATATGGATGTATCGGATTTTTTTGAACACCCAAACGGTAGGATAGACCATTTAATTGGTGATGGCAGTGTCCAGAAGAACTAAAGCCTCACCCTGATATTTTTGTATTTTCATTTTCATTCTATTTTAATAATATTTACGTTTGCATATATATATTTGTGTTCAGATGGCTGTTGTTAATGATGATGTATGCATTATTGATAGTGGAACTACACACACCATACTAAAAAATGAGAAATATTTTTCTGATCTCAAAATCGGAGAAATAAATATTTATACGATAAACGGTAGTGCAAATGTGATTGAGGGCTCCGGAAGAGCTAATATATTGTTGCCTAAAGGAACAACAATTATTATTGATAAGGCATTATTTTCCTCAAAATCCAGAAGAAATTTATTAAGTTTTAAAGATATCCGCAGAAATGGGTATCATGTTGAAACAAATGAGAAAAATGGGATTGAGCATCTTTTATATTACTCAAATGCATTTGGGTAAGAAATCTGTATTAGAAAAACTGCCGTCTTTTTCTACTGGCCTATATTTTGTAAAAATACGTACAATTGAAATTCATCATCTAGTAAAACAGAAGTTTACTGATCCTATTACTTTTAGCATTTGGCATGACCGGTTGGGTCATCCGGGATCTACCATGATGAGAAGAATCATTGAGAATACACATGGTCATCCTTTAAAAAATAAAAGGATATTAACATCAGAAAAATTCGCATGTACTGCATGTTCCCTAGGAAAATTAATTGTTAAACCATCACCAATAAAAGTAGGAGCTGAAAGTCCTACATTTCTCGAACGGATTCACGGAGATATTTGTGGACCTATTGATCCACCATGTGGACCGTTCAAATATTTTATGGTCTTAATTGATGCATCATCCTGATGGTCACATGTATGTTTATTATCTACTCGCAACCTGACGTTTGCGAGATTACTTGCTCAAATAATGTGGATAAAGATCCTTTCCGACCTCAAGAAAATGATGAAGAACTCATTGGTCCTGAAGTACCATATCTCAGTGCAATTGGTGCATTGATGTATCTTGCTAATACTACACGACCTGATATTGCTTTTGCTGTCAATTTATTAGCAAGATTTAGTTCTTCACCAACACGACGACATTGGAATGGAATTAAACAAGTCCTTCGATATCTCCAAGGTACAATTGATCTCGGATTATTTTATTCAAATAAAACCAGTCCAACATTGATAGGTTATGCGAGATGCTTGGTTATTTATCCGATCCACATAAAGCACGTTCTCAAACGGGCTATCTATTTACATGTGGAAATACTGTTATATCATGGCGTTCTACGAAACAATCTATAACAGCTACTTCTTCAAATCATGCTGAAATTATAGCCATTCATGAAGCAAGTCGAGAATGTGTATGGCTAAGATCCATGATTCATTATATCCGAGAAAGTTGTGGATTATCATCAATCAAAGATATTCCAACTCCTCTTTATGAAGACAATGCAGCTTGCATAGCTCATTTACGAGGAGGATATATTAAAGGAGATCGGACAAAACATATTTCACCAAAATTCTTCTTTACTCATGAACTCCAGAAGAAAGGTGAAATTGATGTGCTACAAATTCGGTCATATGATAACCTTGTAGATATTTTCACGAAGACTTTACCGACTGCAACATTTGAGAAGTTGAGATATAAAATCGGTATGCGTCGGTTTAAAGATTTAAAGGAATCATCTCATCAAGGAGAGTAATAAACAGACATATAGAATAGTGTACTCTTTTTCCTTCACTAGATTTTTTTTCCCACTGGGTTTTTATCTAGTAAGGTTTTAACGAGGCATATTCTTTATGTATGGATGGACATCCAAGGGGGAGTGTTATGAATTATTGGAATCTCCATTAATTAGTGGAGGCTCCACTAATTATGGATTTATGTGAATTA
Source organism: Voacanga thouarsii (assembly GCA_026120185.1). Taxonomy (NCBI): domain Eukaryota; kingdom Viridiplantae; phylum Streptophyta; class Magnoliopsida; order Gentianales; family Apocynaceae; genus Voacanga; species Voacanga thouarsii. The sequence goes on from JANUWF010002273.1 coordinate 2,745,852, forward strand.
TTAGAAGATTTTTATGGATGTCCACCATTTAGTGGAGACACCACTAATTGAGATTAGTTGAAGATGATGTATGCCATGATATATTCCACTAATTAGAGCTCTATAAATAGAGCTATGCTCTAAACTTGTAATACACCATCATTTTGTGAAAGAAAGATTAGTGAAAAAAAAGATTAGAGAAAGAATTGTGAGAGAAAGAAAGAGAGAAGTTTGAAGAGAAATTCTTGTGCAAAGAATAGTTAGAATTTTCTTAGTGTGTAGTGTGTAGATTTTATTCTAACACTCCCCTAATTCTATAACAAAAATGTCATTGTCTGTTAATTTTGTTGTTAACATTCCCACAATGATAGTGAATTCTAGGCTTTAGCCCCTTTTAAATCAAGAGAACGGTTTGAGAATATAGCAAATAATTTGGTAAGAAGTATTGTAAAAGATAAAAGTCTAAACCCTTTGCTTGTGTGCATTCATCATAACACAAATCATCGACCCTGTGTGGAGGGATTTTTTCTTTTTTTTTTCTTTTTCTTTTGAAGTATCACACAAGATTCCCTTCTTTTTCTTCTCCCTCCCCCCACCCTCCCTCTCCCCCTCCCCAACCAAAAAAAAAAATTGTTTCTTTCCTCGAATTTGGTAACAAAAAGATAGATTTGCTTTTATGAGTGTTGGGAGAAATGTAATCGTTTAACTTTGATACTCTTTAATGTCCAAATCAGCCAAAGCACTACATACTCCACCCCTCTATAAGTGGAAAGCAATTTTTTAAATTTTATTTTAAATTAAAATTTCACTTTAATTTAAATATATTATTATTTTATATATTTTAATTTTCTTAAAATTATTATATACTTGCACCACATCATATTCTTATTCTTTGAGACTCACTAAACCTCATATATTTAATAAATTTTTATTAAAATTCATCTTAATCAAATTTTATAAATTCTTGTCCACTTATATTCTAATTAGAGTATGATTAAAATAAACAATTAATGCACAATTTGAAAGTTGAAACAACAGAACAAACAATAAGTCATGTAGCCGAAATAAGATAACAGTAACAAAGAGCTTTGCTAACACACAAACGTCTGGGCTACTGGCATTGCAGCCTAATGCTCATGAGTCCAAAATTACACAAAGACTAGTTGATACCTCCACGCTACGTGTGGAGATTTTGTCCGACGATTAAATAAAATTTATCAAATATTTATAAATAAATAAAAATTATAAATAAATTATTAGTTAGAGAGTTTCAAACAAAGGTTAATGCACATACATTACAACTATTATTGATAAAGCATATATATTTAAATATAAAAAAAAATCAACAACTACCCCTATATTTTTATGAGTTTTTCTATAATTATTGTCACTAACCTAGAGACAATCTAAAAACGAATAAGTATAAATTTTTTCGATTTAATAATCAACTTAAAAAATAATAAATCAATTATCTTCTATATGTGTCAATTTATATATTTGTATAGAGTGAAAACAAGATATTACACAAAATTCAAAATTGTAAGACAAACTATTCTTAAGTTATATTATCTCGATTCAAAAGAAATCAATATATAATTTTTGCATGTGTATGAGTTGCTGATTTTTTTTATCAAATATCTCCTACAGCTATAAATATTATACAAAAAAAAATAAGAGATTAGTACAATGTTGTGCTAAAAAATGATAGATAAAATAATTATCAAAGCTGCTTGTTAAATTGGATAAAAGTACTTAAAATTGCAGACTTACAGTTAAAATGAGAACTTCAATTATAACTTCAAAGTATGTCTAAGAGTACCAATTTAAAATACATCTAAAAAATTTGTTTAACATCTGTCTAAAAGATTTATAGTACTACCTAAGGATAACAATTTAATATCTTCTTCCAACTTGCATTTTTACTATATTTCCATTATTGTTTGTGACAAAATATCATTCTCTTCACAAACAATAAAATCTAATACGGCCATGTAAGAAGAATAAAATGAATAAGGTTCTAACTCTTCTTTGATAGCAATTGACTCCGTGGAATGAAAGTTAGAAAAAAGAACTTTCAAAGGTACCAATGTCTCTCCTCCACTATATTCGTCACTAAGTGAAATATAAATTTACATTTTACTACAAAAATCTAACGTTGTTAATATAAAATTAATTTTTTCAGGACTCAGAGAACCTGTTCCATACCTTCGTTCCTTCTCAGGATTTGTTTACGTGCAATCACAGACAAAACAATATTATAAGATAGAGATAATTAGTTTCTTTTCTCTCTTTCTTACCTCCACCAAAATTGAAGGATACTGATAAACAAAACCTATGTAGTAAATGATTATTATTACTTAGTACCCAAACTCCCTCAAAAAAATAAATAAATAAGTAAATAAAATCCACATAAATTTATCCCCGCAAAAAGAGGAAAAAAGCTAGAAAGAAAATAAAAAATTACCTTGGGATGCATCCTGATCATCAGTCTTGTTGTATCCAAAATGAAAAGAACAAAAAGTTATCACATACATGGAAGAGGTTCTTCAAAATTATATTAGATAAAATGAAAAAAAGTTGATAATCCAAAATAAGAAAAGAATAAGTTGAATAGGAATAAATAAATTAAATATTTATGTATGATATCTTAATACCCTATATGTTAATCCTTGACTACTACAACTGCATCCATAAATTTGCTCATTGCATTAGTAACAGTAAGGTTATACGTCTTCTATGTTGCCCTACAAAAATGGGTTAAATGACCATAAACACCAAGAAATAGGTATTTGAGAGTTTCAACCACTTGAAAAAACCCGGCATCCCTCTCATTTTCATGTCTATCAGCCTTCAGTTCATGGAGTTAGTTTTCTAAGTCATCAATTTTTGTCTTCGACATATCACACTTGCATCCACAGAAAAAAAAATGCATCTTATCATCAATAATGAAAACTCAAAATATTAATTTCAGTTAAATGAAGAATATGGGTAAGAAAATAGTAAGCAAATGCATCTAGATGTCCTTCCGTGAATAAATCAAAGAATGAATTTTTTTTTCTTTCAAAGAGTAATAATGTGTAATAAATTAAAGAATGAAACTTGTAAACCTATATTATTATGAAATAATAATATGTCTCTTCGTTTTTCTTATTGACTCTTAAATTATCTTGAAGAGATTATTTAAGAGATTAACACCATTCATAAAAAAATATAAAAAGATTTTAATAGATACATACCATTAATTGGAGAAGATGAAAAAAAAATTGTTTTGAAATTTTACTTGGATAATTAATTCCCTCTTTACTTTTAGTTTTTTTGAAAAGATTAATAATGTGTAATAAATTAAAGAATAAAACTTGTAGGCCTATATTATTACAAAATAATAATGTGTTTTTTTGTTTTTCTTATCTGACTCGTTAATTGCTTTTCATAAATTATCTTTCTCATTTATGTTATAATAATAGTTATAATAATACTCATATATTTTTTTAATACAATATTATTAAATATCTAACTTATCCATGATGACCAAATTAATTTCAACCATAAAAGGAGTTAGGCGAAAGTATTGATGAGATTAACATCATCCATAATAGAATATAAAAAGATTTTAATAGATCTACACCATTAATTAGAGAAATGAAAAGGTAAAAAAATAAAATTACTTTGAAAATTTACTTGGACAATTTAATCCCCTCTTCACTTAATCATAAAAAAATGATAATAAAAAATAAGAAAAAAAACAAAACAAAACCGTAACAAGTAGAAAAGAAACTCAGATAAAAAATGACGAACCAAATTGAACTAAACGAAATACTTAAAAAAAATCAAAACGATGCTGTAAAAATAAATATGAAGAAATACAAAACTTCTAAAGAAATAATAACAACTATTCAACATGAACTGATAGAACAGATTAGCTAACTAATTAACCACAAGAAGATATATTCATAGATAAACTAAGAAATCAAAGAGTCATAACAACTCAAAAATAGTAGAAATATTTGTTACCACAGTTGTACGTTGATAAACATTTGCAATACATTTTCTATGATTATTATCCACCATTTTCCCTTTTTCTATTATCTTTTTTCTAGAGTTATTCAAATTATATTTATTTTAATTATGTTTTTCTCATTAAATTATATTAAACTAGAGCATTTGTTTTATTTGAGTATTGTTGACCTGTAAACTTGTTGATGGTATTTTACTTTTTTAATGTTATAAATATGTTTGTATATTTTTTACGTATCTAATTTCTTTTCTTGAGTTTTGTTGTCATTTTGTTTCCTTATCTGTTCTTATTTTGTGGACAATTCGTTTGGCTTTTAAAGTCATGATGGTATCTTTACTTTTGAATAATTTTCATAATTAATTTTCCTCGTCAAAATATGTGTGTGTGTGTGTGTGTGTATGTTCTATAATCGTTGTTGAACTAATTTTTATTATATTTTTTATATGTATGTTTATTTTTTTTCTTGTTATTTGGTATTTTTTATTTTTTATTTTTATATTTTATATATGTCAAAATATTGATGTTTTTTGCCACTTACTCAAAAGTAACCAATTGATATTCTAATTACATTTGTAACAGAAATTTTTTTTGGTAGGCTATCCAAATTATGTATACATTTTGGCAAATTCATTAATATGATAGGTTTTTTGGCATTATTGTCTATGAATTATTAATATGGTCATTAATAGTTAATAATAGAATAAATAAGTGTATGGTTATTAATATGGTTATTAATAGTTATAAATAATTTTCATAATTTTTTAGTTAAAAATAATATTATACATGTTCAATGACTATTTTACCCATGACGACCAAACTAATCTCAACTATTGAAAAATTTAAATGAAAGGATTCTAAAATCTACACCATTCATTAAAGAAGTTGCAAATATTTTTTTTAAACAAATTTTAGAAAAATAATATGGACAATTCAATCCCCCATATTAAACTGGAGCATTTGTCTTATTTGAGTATTGTTGACTTGGGAACTTATTGATAGTATTTACTTTTTTAATGTCATAAATATGTATGTACATTTTTTACGTATCTAAGTTCTTTTCTTGAGTTTTGTTATCACTTTGCTTCCTCATCTGTTCTTATTTTGTGGACAATTCATTTGGCTTTTAAAGTCATGATGGTATCTTTACTTTTGAATAATTTTCATAATTAATTTTCCTCGTCAGAATATGTATGTGTGTTCTATAATCTTTGTTGAACTAATTTTTATTATCTTTTTTATATGTATATCTATTTTTTTCCTTGCTATGTGGTATTTTATTTTTTATTTTTATATTTTATATATGTCAAAATTTTGAAGTTTTTTTGCCACTTACTCAAAAGCAACCCATTGATATTCTAATTACATTTGTAACAAAATTTTCATTTTATTGGCTATCCAAATTCACTATGCATTAATTTGACAAATTCATTAATATGATTGATTTTTTTGCATTATTGTCTATGAGTTATTAATATGGTTATTAATAGTTATAAATAGTTTTCATAATTTTTTGGTTAAAAATAATATTATACATGTTCAATGACTATTGTACCCATGACGATCAAACTAATCTCAACCATTGAAAAGTTTAGGTTGAATGATTCTAAAATCTACACCATTCATTAAGAAAGTTGAAAAGATTTTGTAAAAAAAAAAAATTATTAAAAAAATAATATAGACAATTCAATCCCCTCTTGACATTTAGCTGTCCAAATTCTCTATGCATTTTGACAAATTCATTAATATGATTAGTTTTTTGACATTATTGTCTATGAGTTATTAATATAATTATTAATAGTTAATAATAGAATAAATAAGTGTATAGTTATTAATATGGTTATTAATAGTTATAAATAATTTTCATAATTTTTTGATTAAGAATAATATTATACATATTGAATGACTATTTTATTCATGATGACCAAATTAATCTCAACCATTGAAAAGTTTAGGTGGAAGGATTCTAAAATCTACACCATTCATTAAGGAAGTTGAAAAGATTTTTTTTAAAATTATTAAAAAAATAATATAGACAATTCAATCACCTCTTGACATTTAGCTATCCAAATTCTCTATACATTTTGGCAAATTCATTAATATGATTAGTTTTTTGCTATTATTGTCTATGAGTTATTAATATGGTTATTAATAGTTAATAATAGGATAAATAAGTGTATAATTATTAATATGGTTATTAATAGTTATAAATAATTTTCATATTTTTTTGGTTAAAAATAATATTATACATGTTCTATGACTATTTTACTCATAACGACCAAACTAATCTGAACTATTGAAAAGTTTAAATGGAAGGATTTTAAAATCTACACTATTCATTAAGGAAGTTGAAAAGATTTTTTTTAAAAAATTCTTAAAAAAATAATATGGATAATTCAATCCTCTATTGACATTTAGCTATCTAAATTCTCTATACATTTTGGCAAATTCATTAATATGATTAGTATTTTGGTATTATTGTCTATGAGTTATTAATAGTTCATAATAGAATAAATAAGTGTATAATTATTAATATGGTTATTAATAGTTATAAATAATTTTCATAATTTTTTTGGTCAAAAATAATATTATATATATTCAATGATTATTTTACTCATGACGACCAAACTAATCTCAACCATTGCAAAGTTTAGGTGGAAGGATTAAAAAATCTACACCTTTCATTAAGAAAGTTGAAAAGATTTTTTTTTAAAAAAAATTCTTAAAAAAATAATATGAATAATTCAATTTCCTCTTAACATTTAGAATATACATTTAGAGAATTGGAAAGAATATCATGTTGGGCCTACTGGATTGTTTTTTTTTTTTTTTAAGAAGAAGAAGAAATTGAATTGTCCAATTGTGTTCTTTTTTCTTTCCACTTGTCCAATTGTGTTCTTTCTAATTGGACAAGTGGAAAGAAAAGTACAGGATTTCAGTACAAAGATTTGTCGCGCGCAATAGAGAAGGATTCAGGAATTTGGAGAGTGAGTAAATTATATTAAATGAATAATATTATAATTTTTTAAATAAATTTTGCGAGAAAGAAATATAAAATTTTAAAGATAAATTACAATTTTTAAAAAATTATAAGAGGCCCCTAATTCTATTCTTAGCGCACCTGAAATCCAAAGTGTGGAATACTCGGTGTAAATAGATAAGAATTATTTGAATATGAGTTTTGTAAAAAAAAAATATTAAATATTTAAGGTCATTCAAGATCTAAAGATGTATTGTAGGTGGATGAGTACATAAAATAATAATATATATAATTTAAAATAAAATTTTAATTTGTAATGAAATTAGAAAATTTTTATCCAAAAAGTAAATTTATCATATAATAATAAATCTAAACCAGAATCAATTTTGAAAATTCGAAACGCATAGAAACTACACATGCAAGGAATAAACTATAATTGCATGATTTATGTTTATATCATGTATGTATATATATATATATATAAGATCACATGTGCTATAGCAGGACTGAAAAAATAAAAACTTACCTTCAACTTAATTAATTGAGTTGCTTTCACTTTACAATTTTGTTCGTAGCTTTTTCTTGTGATATATTCACTATCTGAATCACCCTACAAATTTCTCTTCTAACTCATAGCTATGAGAGTAACCCTAACAGAGTATAAAAACTCTATTTTTTAAAATTCCTTTGTTAATTATTATGGAAATACATGTATACATATATTTATGTGTATATCTAGGTTTGCCACCAAAGATTTATTTCTTTCATTAAAGAAATTCACACACAAATTGGACATGAGTAGTTGACTTAAATAATCCTTGAACTTGTTTTGTAGTACTCCTTAAACAATTGTTGTAATAGTATTTTATACATAAAATATTCTTCCATTTATTATATTCTTTAACTGATTTCAAAGTACCAAAATTGTGCTCAAATTTAATTATTGAAGGGTAAGAAAGTCTAACCAATACTTGCAACTATCACCACCACCGTTACCTCAATTGACCCACTGCCACCGTCTACTCATGTTTTAAACAGAAGAATCAGTTAAATTCATTATGAGAGAGGAGAAGTTTATGAAGAAGAGAAGTCAGTAGAAATGGTTTCTAGTTTACTTCTCCGTCAATCATTTCCAAATAAAATTCTATCTTTATATCTACTCCCATTCAAGGATGACAACATCTCAAAAATTCTTTTCTTCAACCTAATTGTACAGAATATTTACTTTATATTCTTATAAAATTAAAAGATTTTGATAGGTTGCAATGATATCAATCCCTATAAACTTATCTCTATGAATTGTTTTGGGATATGTGTAAGGTACAAAAATTGATTGAATTTGAAGAAGTGTTGTCATAACAGAGCATGCAATAATGTCAATGTTTTGGAAGTGATTTTTGAGCTTTTTCTACGTTAGATAGTTTTGCATGTTTGCAAGATTCTTACTTTTCATTAGAAAGGATAAAGTTGAATGGATACTTCTAGTTCTTGCTACTAAAATCCACCAAAAGCATAGACATGACTTGAAAACAGTAACCAAATCCTATCCTCTATCTTTTCTCTTGTAGACAGCTTTCTCTTATCTTCAAACGCAACCCAGCAGATTTTATGTTGAGAAAAGGCCTTCTATCCTTGCAAAGTAGACGCAGTTGTAGGGTGCTGTTGGAGGAGGAGATGGCAGGTGGTGACTGGGGAGTTGAGTGTAAGGAGAATGTGCTAATGGTGGTTTTATAGTAGGTACAAGGTAGCAGATGGTGGTAGTGAAGTAGGAATAGATTGTGCAAACAGTTTTACCTTCTAGTAATTGGACTCCAAAAGTATTTTGATACTTCAAAAATAATTTGAAGATGATAATAAATTGAATAAAAATTTGGGGATGAAATACTATCGTTAAAATAGTTTAAGGATAATAATAAATCGAAAAAAAAAGCTTAAGAATGAAAATGCTACTATAAAAGAAAAAAAAAATGAGAACTATTTAGGTTAATTGGCCAACAGACATTTAGCTATGGACGGAGGTGATATGAGTGAAGGTTGTTGCTCAATCCATAAAATACTATTTGTTAAATTAAAAAAAAAAAAAACCTCAAATTCAACATTCACTGGCAGCATTTCTATTTTCTTCAGTTTTCCATTTCTAAAAATATAAGATTTTTTTTTTTCAAATGCATTTTGGGCATAAATTGGGCTGGGAGCCCAAGCTTAAGTAAGCCTAAAATTCCAGGTTTTGCCCAACCTGATTTTTAGCGGTTTTCAAAGTGTTGGTATTATTCTGGGTCAACTGGGCCCAATTGATGGTCTTGTTCAACGGTTAAGCTTCGAATTAATTAAAACTGTTAATTTTTCAAGAGAAAAAAATGATATAAAACAATAATTGTCAGCATAAAATTAAAATATAAAGTAATATTTTCCTAGAGTACCTTAAGTCCTATACTATGGAAAAAATATTTAGACGGACGTACTTTCTTTCATAAATCAATACATTAAAAACTTACGTGTTATACCTTTTTAAATAATACAAAATTTTAATAAAAGTGGCATATAAAAATGAATGCATATAAGTATTTTCTAATAGTATGAGTCATTAACTAACTTAATTGAATGTTTGGAATACTTATCTTCCTCACCTTTTAATTGCATAATAAAAACACATTAGCAACACAAGTATAAGAGTGAGAAAATAATTTTTGTTATGAATTATTGGAATCTCCATTAATTAGTGGAGGCTCCACTAATTATGGATTTATGTGAATTATTAGAAGATTTTTATGGATGTCCACCATTTAGTGGAGACACCATTAATTGAAGATGATGTATGCCATGATGTATTTCACTAATTAGAGCTCTATAAATAGAGCTATTCTCTAAGCTTGTAATACACCATCATTTTGTGAAAGAAAGATTAGTGAAAGAAAGATTGGAGAAAGAATTGTGAGAGAAAGAAAGAGAGAAGTTTGAAGAGAAATTCTTGTGTAAAGAATAGTTAGAATTTTCTTAGTGTGTAGTGTGTAGATTTTATTCTAACACTACCCTAATTTTATAACACGTTATCGACACGAGTCTCTACCGGTACAAAAGCCGGAAGACTAAGCACGAGTTTACGCCGTTACCAAAGCCGGAAGACAGGTACGCATTTATTGATCTCTATGGCTAACATCGCAAAACTCGAATTTGTAGCCCTTGATATTTACGGAAAAAATTATATGTCATGGGTTCTCGATGCGTAAATGCATCTAAATGTCGAAGGCCTTAGTGAAACTATTCAAGCAAATAATAGTGCATCTGCACAACACAAGGCTAAAGCTTTGATTTTTATTCGTCGTCATCTCGATGAAAATTTGAAAATGGAATATCTTACCGAAAAAGATCCATATGGCCTATGGGTAAATTTAAAAGAAAGATTTGACCACCCGAAGATGGTCGTACTACCTACTTCACGGTATGAATGGTTGCACACGAGGTTGCAAGATTTTAAAACCGTGAATGAATATAGCTCCGCAATGTATAAAATTACATCTCAATTAAAATTATGCGGAGAAAAAGTGACGATGAAGATATGTTGGAGAAGACATTCTCCACCTTTCATGCCTCGAATATTGTCCTGCAAGCAACAATATCGAGAAAAGGGGTATACAAAATTTACAGATTTAATTATCGCCCTCCTCATTGCGAGAGAAAAATAATGAGTTATTATTGAGAAATCATGAAGCCGGACCAATCGGCTCTACAAGACTCTGCAAGTGAATGTTGTTGGCTCCAGCAGAAGCCATCGTTATAGTCGTGGTCGTGGCCGTGGCGTGGCCGTGGTCGTGGTTATGGTCGTAGTCACGCTCGATATTTTCCTTATCACAATTATAATCAAACCGTGAGAAATACTGCCACCGAAGTGGAACAGAAAAGATCAAAAGGGAAAAGAAAAAGAAATTGAAGAAAAGCATGAGGATATATGTTATAGATGTGGCATGAAAGGTCATTGGTCACGAAACCGTCAGTACGGCTAAGCATTTAGTTGAATTGTATCAAGCTTCATTGAAAAATAAAAATGTGGAAGCAAATTTTTCTCAACATCCAATAAATAATGTTGAGGATGATGATAGTGATCCCGAAGATCTTAATATCAATATTACCCATATGGATGTATCGGATTTTTTGAACACCCGGACGGTAGGATAGACCATTTAATTGGTGATGGCAGTGTCCAAAAGAACTAAAGCCTCACCCCGATATTTTTGTATTTTCATTTTCATTCTATTCTAATAATATTTACGTTTACATATATATATTTGTGTTCGGATGGATTGTTATTAATGATGATGTATGCATTATTGATAGTGGAACTACACACACCATACTAAAAAATGAGAAATATTTTTCCGATCTCAAAATCGGAGAAATAAATATTTATACAATAAACGGTAGTGCAAATGTAATTGAGGGCTCCGGAAGAGCTAGTATATTGTTGCCTAAAGGAACAACAATTATTATTGATAAGGCACTATTTTCCTCAAAATCCAGAAGAAATTTATTGAGTTTTAAAGATATCCGCAAAAATGGGTATCATGTTGAAACAAATGAGGAAAATGGGATTGAGCATCTTTTTATTACTCAAATGCATTTGGGTAAGAAATCGGTATTAGAAAAACTGCCGTCTTTTTCTACTTGGTCTATATTTTGTAAAAATACGTACAATTGAAATTCATCATCTAGTAAACCGAAGTTTACTGATCCTATTACTTTTAGCATTTGGCATGACCGGTTGGGTCATCCGGGATCTACCATGATGAGAAGAATCATTGAGAATACACATGGTCATCCTTTAAAAAATAAAAGGATATTAACATCAGAAAAATTCGCATGTACTTGCATGTTCCCTAGGAAAATTAATTGTTAAACCATCACCGAGTAAAAGTAGGAGCTGAAAGTCCTACATTTCTCGAACAGATTCACGGAAATATTTGTGGACCTATTGATCCACCATGTGGACCGTTCAAATATTTTATGGTCTTAATTGATGCATCATCCCGATGGTCACATGTATGTTTATTATCTACTCGCAACCTGACGTTTGCGAGATTACTTGCTCAAATAATTAAATTACGAGCACAATTTCCGGACCATCACATTAAAAATATCCGTTTGGATGATGTCTGGTGAATTTTCATCACATGCTTTTGATGCATATTGCATGTCAATTGGGATTAATGTTGAACATCCCGTAGCTCATGTTCACACACGTAATGGTCTTGCTTGAATCTTTGATTAAACGATTACAATTAATTGCTAGACCATTATTAATGAAAACAAATCTCCCAACATCTGCTCGGGGACATGCTATTCTACATGCTCGCAACACTTGTACGTATAAGACCAACTAGTTATCATAAATTCTCTCCTTTGCAATTGGCTTTTGGGTCGAACCAAATATTGCTCATTTAAGAATTTTTGGGTGTCTTAGTATATATTCCAATTGCACCAAACCAACGTACAAAGATGGGTCCTCAAAGAAGAAAGGGGATATACGTTGGATATGATTCTCCCTCTATTATCGTGTATGTTGAACCCCCGACAGAGATGTATTCACAAGAAGATTTGCTGATTGTCATTTTGATGAATCATTATTCCCTAAATTAGGGGAGAACCAAAACAAGCATAAAAAGGATCTTGCTTGGACAACATCATTAAATTATCTTGATCCGCGCACAAGCGCATGTGAACTTGAAGTTCAAAAGATAATTCATTTGCAAAGCATTGCAAATCAAATACCAGACGCTTTTGTTGACTCCGGAAGAGTTACAAAATCGCATATTCCAACTATAAATGCTCCTATTCGAATTGAAGTTCCGAGCAGAACAAAATGTTATACCTATAGTCACTGAGTCAAAAACACGCTAGAAGCGTGGCCGACCTCTTGGTTCTAAAGATAAAAATCCTCGAAAGAAAAGAGGATTAAATGATCCAGAAGATCATATTGAAGAAAAGAATGATAAAGACCAAGAGAGAACCGATGACAAAGAACCGAAGTTGATGAAAGTAATATCGAAATTTCTATCAATTATACCACTTCGGTAGAAGTTGGAATCGGATAGAAACTGTTATTGATAATATATTTGCATACAATATATCTTTTGATGTTACACAGGATAATGATGATCCCGAATCAATATCGATTGATGAATGTCGGCATAGAAAAGATTGGTCGCAATGGAAAGATGCGATTCAATCGGAGTTAAATGCACCGACAAAATATGAAGTCTTCGGACTGCAGATCCGAACACCGTAAGGTGTAAAACCTGTTGGCTACAAATGGATATTTGTGCGAAAGTGCAATGAAAAGAGTGAAATCGTTCGATATAAAGCGCGATTAGTAGCCCAATGTTTTTCACAAAGACCAGGTATTGATTATGATGAAACTTATTCTCCTGTTGTTGATGCTATTACACTCCGATATCTTATCAGTTTAGCAAGTACATGAAAAGATAGATATGCGCCTATTAGATGTTGTCACTCGCTTACTTGTATGGAAATTTAGAAAATGATGTTTACATGAAAATCCTCGAAGGATTTCATATGCCCGAAGCATATAAACATTATCCTCGTGAAAATTACTCCATCAAGTTGCGTAAATCATTATATGGCCTGAAGCAATCGGGCGCATGTGGTTCACACGTCTTAGTGAATATTTATTGAAAGCGGGATTTAAAAATGACCAGGTATGTCCATGCGTTTTTATTAAGAAATCTGGTTCTAAATTTGTGATATTAGCTATATATGTTGATGATATTAATCTTATTGGAACTCCTGAAGAGCTCCAAGAAACAATTGATTATTTAAAAAGAGAATTCGAAATCAAGGATTTTGGTAAAACCAAATTTTGCCTTGGTTTACAAATTGAACATTTGGAGAGTGGAATATTTATTCATCAATCAACATATACAGACAAAAGTGCTAAAAAGATTTTACATGGACAAAGCACATCCATTGAGTATTCCAATGATCGTCCGATCATTAAATGTGGATAAAGATCCTTTCCGACCTCAAGAAAATGATGAAGAACTCCTTGGTCCCGAAGTACCATATCTCGAGTGCAATTGGTGCATTGATGTATCTTGCTAATAACACACGGCCCGATATTGCTTTCATTGTCAATTTATTAGCAAGATTTAGTTCTTCACCAACACGACGACATTGGAATGGAATTAAACAAGTCCTTCGATATCTCCAAGGTACAATTGATCTCGGATTATTTTATTCAAATAAAACCAGTCCAACATTGATAGGTTATGCGAGATGTCTGGTTATTTATCCGATCCACATAAAGCACGTTCTCAAACGGGCTATCTATTTACATGTGGAAATACTCGCTATATCATGGCGTTCTACGAAACAATCTATAGCAGACTACTTCTTCAAATCATGCTTGAAATTATAGCCATTCATGAAGCAAGTCGAGAATGTGTATGGCTAAGATCCATGATTCATTATATCCGAGAAAGTTGTGGATTATCATCAATCAAAGGTATTCCAACTCCTCTTTATGAAGACAATGCAGCTTGCATAGCTCAATTACGAGGAGGATATATTAAAGGAGATCGGACAAAACATATTTCACCAAAATTCTTCTTTACTCATGAACTCCGGAAGAAAGGTGAAATTGATGTGCTACAAATTCGGTCATGTGATAACCTCGCAGATATTTTCACGAAGGCTTTACCGATCGCAACATTTGAAAAGTTGAGATATAAAATCGGTATGCGTCGGTTTAAAGATTTAAAGGAATCATCTCATCGGGGGAGTAATAAACATACATATAGAATAGTGTACTCTTTTTCCTTCACTAGATTTTTTTTCCCACTCGGGTTTTTATCTAGTAAGGTTTTAACGAGGCATATTCTTTATGTATGGATGGACATCCAAGGGGAGTGTTATGAATTATTGGAATCTCCATTAATTAGTGGAGGCTCCACTAATTATGGATTTATGTGAATTATTAGAAGATTTTTATGGATGTCCACCATTTAGTGGAGACACCATTAATTGAAGATGATGTATGCCATGATGTATTTCACTAATTAGAGCTCTATAAATAGAGCTATTCTTTAAGCTTGTAATACACCATCATTTTGTGAAAGAAAGATTAGTGAAAGAAAGATTGGAGAAAGAATTGTGAGAGAAAGAAAGAGAGAAGTTTGAAGAGAAATTCTTGTGCAAAGAATAGTTAGAATTTTCTTAGTGTGTAGTGTGTAGATTTTATTCTAACACTACCCTAATTTTATAACAATTTTGAATTTCTTTCCTTTCACATACAATCCACAATAAATAACTCCTAATTTTTTAAAGATAAATAAAGAGTTTGCCTTTGAATTGCATTAGACATGTTCATACCATTCTCGTATTAGGAGGTTTATAATAATGTAACATAGTTTTCAATCGTTTACTTTTTTATTGTAATCATTTTTTAAAGATAATTTATAATAATATCCATAGATTTTTATAGCTTGTTATTGATTTTATTGTCTAAGAGATAGGTATACATCTATAGAACCTAGAAATGCATGCTTGGCACGATAACAACATGACTTCATAATACAAGTAGGAAAACAATTCTCGTTACATGCATTTATTTATGGCTAAAAAAAAGTTTTTCTTCGGTCATATTAGCGTTTTTTTTTTTAACTTCAAATTCTCTAATCATTTTTTTTTTTTTGTCATCTTTTATAGCATTGTTATTATATAACCTCTCTAATTTTCTTTATTTGTATTATTTTATTCTTTTCATTAGAGATTGTATAATTAAAATATTGTATATGACAGTAGAAAAATGTTATTGTTGGGCCAAGCATTCCAACCCTTTTGGGAACAAACAAAAGCTCACAAAATAAAGGCCCACAAAAACAACCTCACAAACAAAAAGAAACGAGAACAAGTCCCGGCTTGGAATTGTCGTGTATGAGTTCAGAAGCCGCGGAAAACGTGAAGAGGAGTAGAGAGCTGCTAGCGGAAGCCATTGTTGCTTTCGAAGTTTTTGATCCTTGATTAGACAATCATTTGGAGTCTAATTGAGACGAAACTGATGTTAGGTAATCCTCTTAACAACACTTACACATTTATCAATTTAGATTTTGATTTTGGTAACAATCTTCCAAATTCAATTCTTATTTTGTTATAATTTTGGGAGAAGATATTGATTTATTATTGATGTGCTTTTAGTTTTATTTAGAGAAAATTTTTATATTGTCTATTATTATTGATAGTGAAAGCTTTTGCTGGACTAATTTTCGTAGTTTTTTCCATCTCGAATGTTTCACGTTAAAAATTTTAGTGTCTCACATTTTCTTTTTTGTGCTTATCTTTACTCATTGTTGTGATATTATTTTGTATCATTTGATTTATTCGTATTTTTTATTAGCGCTTGAAAAATAGTTTTGATCCTTCAATAATTTGTGATTTATGTGGAGCTTGGTTTTTTTATTTTTTGGTATATTTCCCAACAAAGTGGTATGAAAGCCTTGGTTGATCAGTTGGCTAGTTTGTGCTAATTAAAAATAGACGATTTAGATATTGGGTGCATAATAAAATTAAATATATTAAACTATTCAGATTGGAAGTTTAGAATGAAAGATTATTTCTATTGTAGAGATTTGGTTGAGCCTGTCCTAAGGGATAAAGCTAAATCAACTTATATGAGTGATGAAAAATGAGTTAATATACAAAAAATAAAAAAACAAAGGATAATATTAGAAAGTGGATTGGTCAAAGTATATTTCAACACTTTGCTCAGGAGACTAGAGCTGATGTGTTATAGAAAAAGCTTGAATGTATGTTCGAAAGGAAAATTAGTATGCACAAGTCTTTTTGTTTAAAAAATATTACTCGGTTAAGATACAAAAATGGTGCAGATATAAGTGAGCATTCGAGTACTTTTCAGGGCTTGATAAACCAAACAGCTGTTGGAATATATGCCCTCTAGACTAGTTTTCTGATGTAATTATCGAATTTATTAATAAAAGATTTATTCTCAAAATTTGTTTATGAATTTACATTTTATTTGTGCATGATTTTCATTTGGAAATGACTCATTGTGTTTAAGTAAGTGATCCATGTGAATGGTGGTCTTTCACAGTAAGGTATGGATCATGGGTTACTTAACACATAAATATTTGTTCTTAACCGATTGATGAGAATGAGAATTTCATCATGTTTAAGTTATTGTATTATGAATTCCAAATAGAGAATGACTTACATTTAACCAGTGAGTAGTTCACTCACTTCATAGCATGAACGTATTTCAAATACGTAGAACATGATTTGTAATAGTGATTTCTAAAATACTATTTAGAAGAAACTTAGACTATTCTGTTACAACGTGGACTAATACTCTACCGCTTGAGTATGAGTTGGTGGTCTGACGAAACTGGAAGCATGTATTTTGATATGTTGTAGGTTCTTTCGTAGAGTCGATATACTTGTATGTTGGGTATATATGACTAATTAGTTAAGACAAACTTGTACAACAGAACTTCTGCGCTATATCACCCCTTGTGACTGTTCAAATGATCTAAATATCTATGGCCCTAGGGAACATGACTTGGATGTTTACTTTAGGGTAGCTCCCTTGGAAAGTGAAAATATTTCAGGAGTCGTGGATCATTGGACTAGAGGTCTAAGGATGGTAGATATCTATTAGAGAGGTGTTAGCACACTCTTCCTCTCTAAATGCACGGCGATGTATAGAGGGATATTTTAATTATTACACCTATAGGTCGAAGACTTTGCTAATGCAACATTGTCTTTGGGATCAATATTTTCTTATAGTGATATTAAAAATTATTTAAAATACAAAATATAACTATTTATATAGTAGGGGTATTTTGGTCATTTTAGTAGTCAATACAATGTATCTTTTGGTCCTCAAAATAGCCCTTAAATCCTGACAGATTTGGATTAAGGAATTAGTTTTGATAATTATAAATTTTATTTTATTTTATTTAAGTAGTTTAATTTATTATTAGACTAGAATATAATAAAAAGCCCCAAAAGATAGTATATATTTAATTAAATTAAATTAATTAATTATTCATGGTCTAAGGCCCAAATTGAATAATTAAAAAATTAATTTAGGTATAAACTAAATAAAATGCCTGAGTATCTCCTCGATGAGTTCAAGGATTACATGGTACATCATGAGATAGTATCCCAACTCTCTATGTCGAGTACACCCCAGCAGAATGGAGTAGCTGAGAGAATGAACAGAACATTAATGGAAATTGTCCGAAGTATGATGTCTTATGCTACTCTTCCAGTCTCCTTTTGGGGATATGTCTTGGAAACAGTGCCATACATTTTGAACTTGGTGCCTTTCAAGTCAGTACCTAGGACGCCCTATGAGATGTGAACTGGGCATAAGCCAAGTCTAAATCATTTCAAGATATGGGGTTGTTCAACTTATGTACTGATCAAGGGAGACAAGTTAGAACCAAGATCAGAATTATGCTACTTTGTTGGGTATCCAAAAGGGACAAAAGGAAGTTACTTTTATCATCCCAAATAGCAAAAAGTATTGGTAAGTACTAATGCTAGATACTTAGAGGATGATCAAAATACTTCTACTAAAGGTTCAACAAGGTTGGAACTCGATGAGAAGTTATCTTCAGAATCAACTTCTTCAGACCCGATTATGGAACAAGAAAAGACACAGCCTCAAGAACCTGTACAAACGAAGCTTTGTTGTAGTGGAAGGGTATCTAGAGTTCCAGAAGATGGACAGGAGAGGCTTTGAGCTGGTCTCTGACCATCAGGAACAAGATTCCACTAGATACGAGGAGGTTATTGTTGATGTCGATACAAATCTATGGCATGAAGTAATGAAAGCCGAGATTGAGTCTATATACTTTAATCAGGTTTGGGATCTTGTAGCTTCATTTGAAGAGATAAAACCCATTGGGTGTAAGTGGCTATATAAGAGGAAGAGAGGAGCGGATGGGAAGGTGAAAACCTTCAAAGTTAGGCTTGTAGCGAAAGGGTATACTCAGAAAGAGGGAATCGATTATGAGGAAACCTTTTCTCTGGTAGCCATACTTAAGTCCATCCGTATTCTCTTTGCCATTACATGTCATTTTGATTATGAGATATGGAAAATGGATGTTAAGACGGCATTTCTTAATAGCCATTTTAACGAAGACATCTATATGTCCTAACCGGAAGGTTTTATTTGCTAAAGGATAGGAACATAGTTTGTAAGCTTAAGAAGTCCATTTATAGACTTAAACAGGCATATAAAACATGGAACATTCGTTTTGATAAGACTATAAAGTCTTACGATTTCATTCAAAACGACGATGAACCGTGCGTGTCCAGAAAATTGGAAGGCATAAATGTGATTTTTCTTGTCTTATATGTGGATGACATTCTACTCATTGGGAATGGTGTAGGAATATTGTCATCTATTAAGGTTTGACTGTCTAGTCAATTTAGTATGAAGGACTTGGGAGAATCTAGTTACATTCTCGGGATTAAGGTTCTTAGAAATAGGAAGTAGAGAATGTTAGGATTATCCCAAACGACATACATTGACAAGATGTTGGTCAAGTTTAGCATAGGTTCATGCAAGGGAGCTCTAATCCCTTGCAGTCATGGGTTGCCCTTTTGTTCTAAGGACTGTCTTATGTCTCAAGAGGAAAAAAACAGGATGAGTAGGATTCTTTACGCTTCGGCTGTGGGAAGTCTCATGTATACTATACTGTGCACTAGGCCAGATATCTGCTTTACCGTAGGCTTAGTTAGCAGATATCAATCAAACCCTGAGGAGGTTCATTGGCAAGTTGTAAAACATATTATCAAGTATTTCAATGGTACGAAAGATTATATACTATTTTACAGGGCTGACAACTTGGTTCCTACTGGATACATAGACTCAGATTTCTAGACAGATAAGGATGAGAGAAAATTCACTAGTGGATATGTCTTCACTTTGTCTGGAGGAGCTGTTTCATGAAGGAGTATCAAACAATCTTGTATTGCTGACTTAACCACGGAAGTTGAGTATGTGACAGTTTCGGAAGCATCCAAGGAAGCAGTCTAGCTCCGGAAGTTTCTTTCAGAACTTGGAGTTGTGCCACACATGGATAGACCGATTGTGGTGTATTGCAACAACTTTGGAGTAGTCTCGCAATCCAAAAAACCCAAGAACCACAAGAAGGGGAAGCACATTCAAAGGAAGTACCACCTAATCTGGGATTTCATTCAAAGATGAAAAATCGTGGTGGAACGATAGCCTTGGAAAATAACTTAGCAAATCCCTTCACAAAGCCTTTAGCTGAGAAAGTCTTCAAGAGACACTCAGACGCTATAGGGGTGGGCACCTACGGGCTTTCTTAGTCTTATAATGCAAGTGGGAGATTGTTGAAATATATACCCTCTAGACAAGTTTTCTAATGTAATTATCGAATTTATTCTCAAAATTTGTTTGTGAATTTACGTTTTATTTGTGCACGATTTTCGTTTGGAAATGACCTATTGTGTTTAAGTAAATGATCCATGTGAATGGTGGTCTTTCATAGTAATGTATGGATTACGAGTTACTTAACATATAAATATTTGTTCTTAACCGATTAATGAAAATGAGAATCTCATCATATTTAGGTTATTGCGTTATTAATTTTAAATGGGGAATGGCTTACCTTTAGCCAGTGAGTAGTCCACTCATTTCATAGCATGAGCATATTTCGAATACGTAGAACATGACTTATAATAGTGATTTCTAAAATACTATTTAGAAGAAGCTCAAACAATTCTGCTACAGCGTGGACTAATATTCTACCACTTGAGTATGAGTTGGTGGTCTGACGAAGCTGGAAGCATGTACTTTGATATGTTGTAGTTGAGGTTCTTTCGTAGAGTCGATATACTTGTATGTTGGGTATATATGACTAATTAGTTAATGCAGACTTATACAACATAACTTCTGCGCTATATCGCCCCTTGTGACTATTCAAATGATCTAAATATCCATGGCCCTGGAGAATATGACTTTGATGTTTACTTTAGGGTAGCTCCCTTGGAAAGTGGAAATATTTTAGGAGTCGTGGATCATTGGACTAGAGATCTAAGGATAGTAGATGTCTATTAAAGAAGTGTTAGTACATTCTTCCTCTCTAAATGCACAGCGATGCGTAGAGGGGTATTTTAGTTATTACACCTGTATGTCGAAGACTTTGCTAACGCAGCATTATTTTTGGGGTCAATATTTTCTTATGGTGATATTAGAAAATATTTAAAATACAAAATATAGCTATTTATATAATAGAGATATTTTGGTTATTTTAGTAGTTAAGGCGATGTGTCTTTTGGTTCCCGGAATAGCCTTTAAGTCCTGACAGATTTGGGTTAAGGAATTGGTTTTGATAATTATGAATTTTATTTTATTTTATTTAAGTAGTCTAATTTATTATTGACTAGAATATAATAAAAAGCCCAAGAGAGTATATATTTTATCTAGTTTAATTGGTTAATTAACTATTTAGGGCCTAATGCCTAGATTGAATAGTTAAAAAATTAATCTATGTATAAACTAGATAAAATGCCTGATATTTTATATTGATCTATTTAAGCTTGTTAATTATTTATTGGGCTGTCTTATGAAGCTCAGAAAATAAATAATTAAGACTTATTATTTATGGGTGTTCAAGCCCAAGAGTAAATAATTTTATCTAACCCAATGAATAAGACCAATGGTAAAATAAAATTAAAAAATAAAATAAAATAAAACAATAGGGATGGATCCGGTATTATTTGGCATGAGAAGATAACAAAAGGCATGGTGCTTTTTGTTTCATGCTGTTGGTCTCTCTCTCTCGGTGAGTGCATGAAATGAAAGAAGAAGAAAAAAAATCAAGACCATAACATAGCAAACCCAATTCACTGTAGCCTTCACCGGTAGAAGAAAGAGCATCATTTCGGAAGCTCAAAAGCTTCGTGTGAATGAGGCGAAGTCAACGTTTATACGAACGTTATCTAGTAGCTTCAAGCATCTTGGTACAAACATCTTCTTCAGTGCCAATAATGTAATTCAAATACAGAGATAAACAGCTTCAATGATACTTTAAAATTTTTTTCGTTCGATAAGCATGTTTTCGGTTTCATCATTTTTGCCATTTTCGTTCTTCAACAGCTTCTTGAAATTGAACTTGGATGATGAGATACAGACTTTACTTTTTTTCAGTTCACTACCAAATAGTTGAAAAATAATAGTGGTATCCATTAGCAATTCAGCTCCAAATAGTGTCTTAACTATGGCTATGGCAAAAGAGGTAGTGTTGAATGAAGAGATCAGGAGGAAAGAACAAGGCACTTTTAATGAGTCACAAGAATTGATTATGTAAAAGAAAGAAGGAATGGGGAGAAGTAAAAGTAGAGGTCTTCACAACAGAAATGACAAATCCAAGAGCAGATATGAGTCGTTGAAAAATATTGGATGCTTACATTGTAAAAAGAAATGACACTACAAGAAGCGCTGCAGAGTTCTGAAACTGGAACTTATTGAAAAAAAAGAGTAATGGTAAGGTGAAAGACGAAGAAGAGACTACAACAATTGTGACAGTTGATGATGATATGTTGGTGTTCTGTGATGATGGTCATATCGATGTCACCAATCACAACAGTGATTGAATAATTGATTTAGGTGCACCATATCATGTTACCCCACATAAACATTTCTTTTCAACCTACACCGAAGGAGACTTTGGTTATGTTAGGATGGGAAATGAGGTTTCTTACAAAGTTTTTGGCAAGGGTGATATATGTTTGGACACAGATACCGGATGCTAGTTAGTCTTGAGGAATACCGGACATGTTCCTGATATTCGTCTTAATCTTATTTCCATTGGAAAACTTAAAGATGAAGGCTACTATAGTTCTTAAGGTGGAGGCAAATAGAAACTCAGCAAAGGAAATCTGATTGTTGTTAGAGGAAAGAAACAAAATACTCTCTACTTAATGCAATCTAAGTTGGGAAAAGAAGAGATAAATCTAATTCAAAACTCCTCTATTGATCTTTAGCACAGGCGACTTGGGCATATGAGTGAGAAGGGAATCCAAACAATTCGCAAGCGACTTCTCTCTAATGTAACAGGTAAGGATGGAAATAGGCCAGACCAGGCCAGAGCTTTAGCTAAACAGGCCTAGGCCTACATTGTAGGCTAAAGGCCTGAGCTTAGCTTGTTATCCTCTATAAGTCTTTTTTTTAAGGCTCAGGCCTGAAGCCTACTTAAAAACTTATTTAGAGTTTTATAACCTTCTTTAATTAAATTATATAAATTATACTAACAAATTAAGACTATCAATTATTTCTTTTAATAAAATTAAACTAATAATTTACTTATACTTAAATATTTTTATATGTTAAGTCAAAATATAAATTTTTATTTCATGCAAAAGAAGTATAAAAATTTTATCGTAAATAAGTATTTTCTATAACACAACAGAATTAAACATTAAAAATATACATTGATTCTTAATTCATATACAAAGTTCCAGTTTCCCTATATAAAATGAAATCTTTTTTTTTTTATACAAACGTTTACCCTAGAATATTACGAGGTGAAAATGGATATACAATTCATTTTTTTAATATGTGTTTTACCATCAAACGTTGATTTATTGAAATTTTCTTTTAATGATAAGTGAGAAAGGGAGAAATTGTTGGTTTCACTCCTTTCCTTTGGAGTAGAATGTGGGACCTTAGTTTAATTTTTATTATTAGCAAGTAATTAAATGATATATTTTCAACAAATGCATATCATTTGCTTAAACTCTATCTCTTTTCATTTTCCTTTCCTTACTTTATTCTAATTAGATTCTACATCCTCTTTTTTTTCGTTTTTTTTTTGTTAATATGATTCAATGATTTAATTCTTTGGTGTTTTTCAATGGTATTTATGAGGTAGTGGCAAATTCTTTTTTCCTTCCAATATTCTTATATCGATTTATGATCTCTCTCCTTTTTATCCACTCCAACTTCACCTGATTATATTCTTAATATTTCATCTTTTTTCCTTAGTATTCTTCAAAATATTATCGATACACACAATTATAAAAATGATAATTATATAAAATATTATAATATATAATATATAATATAATGTAAATAATATAAATAATACCTAATAAACTATATATATATATATATATATATATATATATATATATATATAAAAGCTAGGTCTGGCAAGTTTTATGCTAGACTTTAACTAAATAGGCCTGATTTTTAGCTCAAGCCTTGCCTATTTTCTAAATAGGGCCAAGCTAGGCTGTAGGCCCTGATAAAAGCTTGGCTTACTTCCATCCCTAATAATAGGTACTTCTTTTAATCTTGTATTGGTTGCATTTATAGAAAACAACATAGAGTTACCTTTTAAATATTTTATCGAGAAAGTTGAATCTGTTAGCGTTAGTGCACACTGATGTCTACTATATGAAAAATAGGTCTCTTGGTGGTGTAATTTACATTGTCACATTTATTGATAACTTCTCTAGAAAAGTCTAGCGTACTGCTTTGAAATTTAAAGACCAGGCCTTGGATATGTTTAAAGAATTTTAACAAGATTGAAAGGGAGACTGATAAACAGTTAAAATGTGTTCGAGTTGACAATGATGGTGAGTATAGATGACCATTTGAAAGCTACTATAAGTCTCATGGGATTAGACTAGAGAAGACAGTGCCGAAAACACCATAAGAGAATTGGATTGCAGAAAGGATGAATAGAACCATCACTGAGCGGAACAGATGTATGCTTTCCAATACCCAGCTGCCAAAAATCCTTTTAGGGTGAAGCAATGAGAATTGCAATTGACCTAATCAGTCTTTCTCCTTCAGTTCCTTTGGACGGTGATATGCCAGAGAGAGTATGGACAGGAAAGGATGTATCATTCAACCATTTAAGAATTTTTTGTTATCATGCATTTATTTACATTCCCAAAGATGAAAGATCAAAGCTTGGTGTAAAATCCAAGCAGTGTATTTTCTTGGGATATGCATATGCAAAGTTTGGTTACAAACTGTATAATCCAATGAAATTTTTTTTGATAAAAAACAGAGATGTTATCTTTCTTGAAGATCAAACCATTAAAGATATTAAGAAACATAATAAGCTAAAGTCAAAACCAAGATTCTCTGATGCCATTCCTTTAAATTCGTATCCAGTTCCTACACCAGCCAGTTCTAATAAGCTAGCTCCAAAAATAGATGATTTAAATCAAAAGAGAGCTAAGGAAGAGGAAGGAGATGTTAGGTATCTCAGGCTCGTATCGTATACGGCGCAGTGGAAAATAAAACAAGATACCCTTCCAAGACCCGTCTATGTGTGAAAAATAAGATATAAAGTGAGTAAAGATAATAGCTTTTACCTTTGGATGATCGTCCGAAGAACAAAAATTTTCTTCTTCGAGTCGAGGCGTGATCCAGCAATCCTCGTGATCAACCTCCACGTGAGTTAAACGTCTAACCATTATAATTACAGTATGTGATTATCTCTAATAGTAATCCACACAGAGGATACACTCAAGCACCAAAATTTCCTGTGCTAGCAGAAACAATAATGGTGGCTAGGGTACTCTTGTTTTCAGCAAAACGAGAGGGAGAGAGAAGAAGGGAAAAAACATATGACTTGGCTGGGGATTTCGTGTATCTCATCAGTTAGAGTTTTTGTGTGTTATATCTATTATATATCACAAGAAATTTTCTTCCCAAAACTGAGAATTATAATCCTATTAGAATTCCCTAATTGTAATTGGAAATATCAAATTCTCACAATTATAACTTGGGCCACAAATTATAACTAATTATAATTTGCCATAACAACTTCTCTTTCTCTCAATTACCCACACTATGTTATCAAATAACATCGTGAGTATATATTCTTCCATTGTGTGTGACCTATTATGTTTCCCAATCAATTGGTAGATAACATGAATTAATCCAAATGTCTTTGAGATTAATAATCCATAATTAATTAGAATTAATCCTACTAATTCTAATTAGAATTGATTTATTAATTCA
Organism: Voacanga thouarsii; assembly: GCA_026120185.1. NCBI lineage: Eukaryota > Viridiplantae > Streptophyta > Magnoliopsida > Gentianales > Apocynaceae > Voacanga > Voacanga thouarsii. Next base: position 2,771,874 of record JANUWF010002273.1, read on the forward strand.
TCAATTAATAAACCCATATTCCCAGATCATGAGCGGTATCTAGCAACACATCATGACCACCCAAGAGTCTAGGAAGTCAAGTGGCTTGACATGAACCCTTCAATAATAAACTTCAGTGCAATTAACTCCTTTCACTATACAATATCTCATTCGGTTTGGAGTACGGAATTAGTGCCAACTCCCTCCAGAAATAATTTTGGCCCGAATACAATAGTACTTGTACCAGGAACCCACTACTTTAGATGTGTATCAATTGAAACTATTTTTAATACACAATTTGCATTGGCCAATGACTTTTCGAGTAGTAATTCCTACAAGTGGCTGTGAGATATTCGCCCCTACTATTAGGAGTGGTGAATCTTTTATTGACCCTCTCAACTACTTTCGTTTACCTCACAATGTACCCAATATCCATCCCATAGGCGGCCTTCGATCGATCTCCGGAGATTGGAACTAAAGTACAAGGCTCAGCAAACAAAGTACCTTGAAGATCTCAAGTCTAAAGATACTTACACGTTTGCTATATGAGGAGTATATCACTGGCACTAAATAGTTATCCATGTGATTATCTCAAAGCTAGGTCATCCAATGAACTTGTTTCATTAACAAGTATCCATGTGTTAACTTTAAGTATCTTAATACTCACGGTTATAAGAACCACCGCTTAATCAAATTAGGAAGTCTAACACATGCTAGTCTTAACGCATTAATAATATCATGTCTCATTAATACTATGACTAGGAACTATTTAAGTACCAACACCATCCAGTGTAGTAGGAATCTCATATCATGATCTCTATTATGATTTTCCTTAACACGGTATTGTACTAGGGACTTTATCGAACAGTTATATTACTCAAAGTAAACAAAAGAAACTGTAAGATAAATAATGTCTTTTATTAAAAGAAAATGTGTCATATACAATGTACAAGTGATTGCCTTTAGGGCATAACACTAACAGGAGAAACTATGGACAATAATAATGATGCTAGTGAGATTGAGCAAGAAGCACCAACACTAATGCCACAAGATGAACCTAGGAGATCTAGCAAGGAGAGAAAACCTTCTACCAAATATAATCCCAATGAATATGTGTTGTTAACTGATGGAGGAGAGCCAAAGTCCTACAGTGAGGCCCCAGAGTATGAGAAAAAGAAAAAATGGTTGCAAACTATGCAAGAGGAAATGGTATCATTGCAAAAGAATCACACCTATGATTTAGTGAAACTGCCTAAAGGCAAGAGAACACTAAAAAACAAGTGGGTCTACAGACTGAAGACAAAAGAGAATAAGGATGTGCATTCGGTGTTCGGTTCGGGATTCAGTTTTGAAATTCGATTTTTTTTTTTTATCACAATCGAATCGAATCGCATTATTAGGAAAACCGTTTCAACCGAATCAAAATAATTTTAGTTCAGTTCGGTTCGATTGTGAATCGAATTGAGATATCAAATTTGGTTAGTAGCCATTAAGCATTAACCTAAATCCAATATAAAATTAAATGCCCTTTAACTAGCCCATTTAGCTTGCCCAATACAAAATAATCCCAAATCTAAAAATTTTAATGAAAATTAAAATCTAAACATTTTAAAACCATTACATAAATATCAAAACAATTTATAACACCAAGAAATCTTCCCCAGTAGCCATGAGAAAAATCCAACTTGAAGTCCAACAACAGATCTTGAGTCAACAATACAACTTACAAGCACCGAACCAAAATAATTGAACCGAATCAAAATCTTTTAAAAAAATATAATATATATTAATTATATATTTTTAATTAAAAATATATATTTGATTTTTTAAGTTTTCAATATTTTATCCTAGAAAATTGAAAATTGAATCGATTTTTATATAAATTTCAAAACCGAACCGAACTGAATTTCATTGAAACCAAACCGAATTAAAATTTTTGGTTTGGTTCGGTTTGAAAATTCGATTTAAACTAAATAGTACACTGTCTGACAAGAGAATAGCTCATAACCAAATTATAAGGCAAGAATGATTGTGAAAAGGTTCAATCAAAAGACATATGTAGATTTCGAAGAAATCTTTTCTCTCGTAGTAAAGATGACATTTATTCAGGTAGTTCTTGGTATTGCTGCTATCTTGAATCTTAAGATTATGTAACTTGAAGTGAAGACAACCTTCTTGTATGGTGATTTGGAAGAAAAAATCTATATGGAGTAGCCGGAAGGGTTCAAAGAAAGTGGTAAGGAGAATTTCATATGCCATCTCAGAAAAAGTTTATATGGATTGGAATAGGCATCGAGAAAATGGTATAAGAAGTTTGACTCATTCATGACAAATCAGAAATACCACAGGATCACATCAAATCATTGTGTCTATGTGAATAACTTTTCAAATAGTGATTTTATTATTCTCTTATTGTATATGGATGATATATTGATTATTGGACATGATGTTGTGAAGATCAACAAGTTAAAAAAAAAGGTTGAGCAAATATTTTGTAATGAAAGATTTGGATCCAACTAAATAAATTTTGGGGATGAAAATCACTCGAGATAGGCAAAATGAAAATTTTTAGTTATCTCAAAAAAACTATGTTGAGAAAGTACTTGATAGGTTCAACATGAGTAATGCTAAGGAAGTTTCTATTCCACTTGTAGGTCACTTCAAGCTAAATATCAATCAGTGTCTAAAAAGTGAGAAAGATAAATAAGATATGAAAAATATTCCTTATGCTTCAATAGTTGGTAGTATGATGTAGCTATGATTTGCACCAGGCCAGATATAACTCATGCAGTCGAAGTGATTTGTCAATATCTCTCTAATCCTAATAGAGAGTATAGAATGCTGTCAAGTAGATTTTTAGGTACCTCAAAGGAACTTCCAAATTATGTTTATGTTTTAGAAATAGGAAGGTTATGCTTGATGGATACTCTAATTTAGATATGGAGGTGATCTTGATAAAAAAAATATCTACATCTAGATATTTGATGACTTTTGCAGGGGGAGCAGTATCGTGGCGAAGCAAGTTACAAAAATGTATTGCTCTTTCTAGCACAGAGGAGTATTTCATAACTACTGAAGCTTGTAAATAAATTCTTTGGTTGTAGAGATTTTTTCAAGAATTGGGTTTGAAACAAGAGAAGTGTAATCTTTATTGTGACAATCAAAGTACCGTTCATTTGTGTAAAAATTCTACGTTTTACTTTTAATCCAAATATATTGATGTGAGATATCATTGGACTAGAGAAGTTTTGGATTCCAAGATGTTAATACTTGAGAATGTACACACAAATGATAATGGTTCCAATATGCTAACTAAGGTATTGCCCGGTGAGAAATTCTTGCTTTGCAAACAGGAAGCAGGTTTGATTATGCCCCCCAAATAAGTTGGAGGGGGAGATTGTTGGGCCAAGTATTCCAGCCCATTTGCAAACAAACAAAAGCTCACAAAATAAAGGCCCACAAAAAACAAACAAAATCCTTAAAAACAAAAAAAAAACACGAACATGTCCAGTCTTGGTATTGACGTGTGAGTTCAGAGGCCGCGAAAAATGTGAAGAGGAATAGAGAGTTGCTAGAGGAAGCCATTGTTGCATTCAAAGCTTTTGATCCTTCATTGGACAGTCATTTGGAGTCCGATTGAGACGAAATTTAGTGCCACGTAATCCTCTTAACAAGACCTATACATCTACCAGTTTAGATTTCAATTTTGGTAACATCATTTAACATTCAATTCTTATTTCGTTATAATTTTGGGAGAAGATATTGATCTATTGTTGGTGTGTCTCTAGTTTTATCCAGAGAAGATTTTTGTATTGCCCATTATTATTGATAGTAAATTTTTTTGCAGAATTAGGTCCTGTAGTTTTTCCCATCTCCGACTTTCCACGTTAAAAATCTTAGTGTATCATATTTTCTTTTCTGTGCTTATCTTTATTCATGGCTATGATATTATTTGGTATCTTTTGGTTTATTCGTATTTTTTATTAGAGCTTGGGAAGTAGTTTTGATCTTGAGATAATTTGTGATTTGTATGGAGTTTGATTTATTGGGTTTTTGGTATCGTGATCTTTAAGTGAAGTTTTCCTTTTATAAGTTATAAAATAAACTTGGAGGCAAATAAAAATATAAAATTAGAGAGAGGCTAAATTTAAATCCTTCTAACCTAAATCCATATATCTATATATTAATGTCTAATAATTAGACCAAAAAAAAAATACCATTCTTCTTTTCCAAATTTAAAATCTTGTTTTATTACTCTTATCAACTTTCAACTATTGAATACAAACAATCTTTTTTAGTAAGTATCAAACTAATTCAAAAAATTTCCAACTAAATAAAACACAAGTAGCACAAGAAACAGTGCATGAATTACATTGTGAACAAATTAATGTTTACAAAAATTAAAATTTATATCTTTATCACATTGAATATTTTATTTCTCCCAATTTCTTCTTCATACTTTGAGAAATTTCTAAAAGTATATACCAATAATAATCTAGGATTTCATTTGATTTAAAATGATTGAATTTTTATTTTTAGAATCATATATTTAGCATAATGATACATGAAATATTAATAACATAAACATTGAGGATTTTATCAAAGGGGGAACAAAAGAAATGAGAGCATTGAGAGTACACATCGGAGAGAAAAAATGTTTAATAATGATTAAATATTTTATTAGTTATTTGTTATTATAGCAATTAATCTACAAATAAAAATATTAATGGTGAAGTTGATAGAAAGTAAGATTAGAGAATGTTACTTTTATTTAAGGGTTAATTAAATAAAAAAAAAACACCATGTACTCTATGACAATTCTCAATTTACCTCTTATAAAAATAATTGTTCTAATGTGCCTCTTCCTTCTTAACTCCGTGATCAATTTAACATATAGGAATTTAAATTTTCAATAATTTATATAAAATACAAAAGTTGCCCTTTCAATCATCTCCCTCAAACCAATACCCTAATATCATATACCTACAAACCTTAGCCGCCGTCGTATTCAGCCTTCTTTCCCTTCCCCTTCCATTTCTTCCGATGCTGCCACTGCTTTCTTTTCCTCCTCCCTCCTCTGTGCCACACCTACAAACCCTAGCCACTGTCGCTCCATTCATCCTTCTTCTTTTTCCCCCTCCATTACCTTTGGTGCTACTACTGCCTTCTTCTTCCTTCTTATCTCTGCCACACCTACAAACCCTAGCCGCCATCGCCGTTGACACACTTATTCTACTTCCTCTTCCCTTACCATTCTTCCTCATTTCCCTTTATTTTCGTCGTCACTTTTGTCCTCCTTATCTCTCGCCACTGCCTCTTCTTCTTGAAGGATAAAAAATGGAAAACATAAAAGAAAACACAGTGAAAAATTTTTAGTTTTTCGATCCACATCTAGGAGAGAGTAATTATTTGTCTTGTTTGGTCGCGAATTAACCAACAAGGTGCCGGGTTGCATTGGATCTTGAGATGGAAACGAAAAAGGAGGCCTCGGTGGTTTGACCAGTATTCTTACCAATCTTCTACTGCTATGCATCAAACTTCTTCAAGCTTTTTCTCTTAGTCTTCCGGAGTATGACTCTACCTTGATCTTGGGTTAGTTTGGTGAAAACTCCTTTGGATAACCAAGATCCACTCTTAGAGAGAAAGGAGAGAAGGAAGAGAAAACACAAAAGGAAGGGTGACTGCACACACATGAGGGAGAGAGCTAGGGTTGAAAAAGCTTTCCATCTCTTCCCTATATATTTTGGTCACCCTTGGGCTTAATGAAACCCTAGTGGACCAAAACTCACTAAGCCCTAATGGGCTTGGTGTTGGACTCATAAACCAATCATCTTTATTATCTTTTTTAGGCTTTATCAAATACCCAAGACAATTTTCAATTGGACTCTTAATATATGTCAACATATATCAACCAAATGAAATAATTTATTCCAACTCAATTTTTTGAATTCATTAATTATCTTTTCTGTACTTTATAAAAAACTCAAGACTAATTAATTAATTCTAATTGGACTCTTAGAATAAATTTTATTTCTCTTCCATGAAACTCAAATTGTGTTTAGATAACACCAAGGTAACTTGAGCTACTTCGGGGATCAAGAGACATATTATTCATGTCTACTAAAATAACTAAGATGTCCTTACTATCAAATAATTGTATTTTACCATTTTAAATATTCTTATTTATTATTGACCTCAAGGATAATATTGCTAAAACAATGTCTTCGACCTACAGGTGAAATGACGGAAATACCTCTCTATGTAACACCCATCAATGAGATAGGATAAATGTACTAACACCCATCTCAAAGACATCTACCATCCTTAAATTTCTAGTCCAATAATTCGTGACTTACTTGAATATACTTGTTTATTATTGGAAGATACCCAAAATCACACATTCTAGAGTCATGTTCCCAGGGCCCTGGATTATTAGATTATCCTAGACAATCACAATGAGATGATTTAACTTCACAAAATGAAGTATAGAAACTTTGTTGTATAAGTCTGCCTTAACTAACTAGAGTAATATACCCAATGTATAAGGTTATTGACCTCACAAAAGAAATCTCACCCAACATACATCAAAGTACAAGACCATCGCTTCGCTAGACCACCAACTCATACTCAAGTATGAAGGTATCCGTCCACGCTGTAGCAGTAATAGTCCGGTCTATATAATTATAATACTTTAAGAGAGACCACTACTACATGTCCAATTCTACATATTTGTAATATGCATATGCCAATGATGTGAGTGAACTACTCATTGATTCAAAGTAAATCATTCCTTATTAGAACTCATGGCATAATAGTCTTATCTTGATAAAATGCCCAATTCCATCAAACGACTAAGAACTCAATTTTACTTGTAGGACAAGTACCCATGGTTTATACCTTATTGCGAAGAACGACCCAATACATAGACCATTACTTATCATACTTGGATCTTAAATGTGCAATAATATAAGAAGTAAACAAAATTGAATGAATTTAGTGGACTTGGCACCGGATCCATTGGACCTACCTGGAGCCAAGTCTGCTCTATTTTTCAAGAATTCCGGCTAGGCAGAGTTGACCTGGTGCCAGGTCCAGTGGACCTACCTGGCGCCCGGTCTATTTGCAATATATTTATATAGAATACATAGTCTTTGAAGGCATACTTTCTAATACTTCCCACTTTGTTGAGCTCTCTCTTATTGCCACCATCTCTCTCATTCCTAGTGATTGTTGCTTCTTCTTCTTCCTCCCTCTACCCTCGCTACTACTGTCCATCTTCTTCTCCTTTTCCCTATTCCCCTCCTGTGATTCTACCGCACGCTCTTCCTCTTTTCTTTCTTTCCTCTTCTGCTTGCAATTTTACAACTCTTTCTCCTCTTCTTCTTTCCTTCTTCTCTGTCTCAATTCCACTCCTCAATCCTCTATTGCACCATCCTTAAGCTCCCTCCCTTTTTTTTCTTCTCAGTCTACAGTTTCCTTAGCCCTTTGTTTGCTCTTTCCCTCTCATAGCTACCTTTTTCTCCTTTCTAACCTGCATTTTCTCCCCTTCCCAAGGGCATTTGGGACATTTCATATTATCTATTTGTTATTGTATACATTTTTTGGACAGAATTTCAATTGAGGGGGAACATTGATGTAATTTGTTTTTCAGGGAGCATATTGAAAATGGCTCTAGAGGACAAAGTGTTTTTTTTTTTTTTTAAATTTAACCCTTTATTTAATTAACATATATTAGTTGATGAAGATATAGATTTTCGTAAAAGATGCGAATTTAGTCTTTCTCTAAAATTAATCTTATCATTTGGCTCTTTTAACTTAAAAACCATCAACAAAATTTTAAATAGGAAAAGGTGAATTACCTATCCCCAAATTAAACTTATATCTTTATATCACTTTCGACTGTTTGTTTTGACTAGTAAACTAATATTTTTATTTTTTAATGAATTATTGCAAAAACAATTAACAAAATATTAAAATAGATATTTCTTATTCAAACTAAGATGATGAGAAACAATAAGTTTTTAAAAATAAATAAAAAACACTACACAATAAAATACACACATATATATTGCTAAATAAGATCATTTATTTATAAAGAAAAATGAAGAACAAATTACACAGTTGGTGTATACCCCTGGTAATAAAGCAAAATTATACTTTGGTGGATATACTATAAGAATTAAAAAAGAAAATAAAATACACAAAAATCTACTTCTAAACTTTTCAATTGTCATCCTCAACAACAAAGGCTTGAAAAATCCATACCCATTTAGATCCGTGAGTAGCAATTTGGGAGACTCTGAACGTAGCAACAGTCTTGAAATCAACTTGAGAAATAGATAAGAAATGGATGTTGGACTCAAATTGACGTTGGATAAAGGAAGAACAATATGAAACAGTCATAGAAGAAATAACTTATACCAGTAAGTATTGGATCGTAATCAAGAAAACCAAAGAAATGAATTTTTATGATTTAGAAATAAAATAAAGGGTGAGATAAAAAAAAAAAAAGAAATTTTGCCGAGGATCTGAACTCTAGCAAAAGTTAGAGTCTAAATTTGGCCAAAGGAACACAGCTAAGGAAGAAGACAATAAACAGTGCAGAGAGAATGGGTTAGTGAGAAAAAAAAGAGAAAGTATTAATACACAAAAATATTAATACTTTGAAAAACTATTAAATGAATCACGTTTTAACAAATAATTTAGTCTATAAATAAAATTAAAATCCCCCCCAAAACAGAATAGGTTTCTATTAGAACACTGAAGAAAACAATTTCACATGAGTTTCCCTTCCACCATGAGTTGCCCAGGCACAACTGTCACCCGGTTGTCACCACTCATATAGTAGTACCATCTACTACTTTTCAAGTAGACCTTTTCATACAAGTCAATCACCAAATATCAAACGAAAGCCAGCCGACCTCTGGACTCTAACCAGCGCAAATGCCCACGATGGACTTGTACTTTACCGCTGAACCGTTGTACCATCTTTAATTACACAAAAACACATATGCCCTCCATAATTAATCCCCTATGGAGTTATAAAAAAAGAACCATCGCGAGAAAATACACAATCCAACAATGCTTGAAGAGGTAGTACATCGCGCACCCGGACTTGTATCTTATTTATGACACACACAGCCCCCACCCCACCCACCCCATATCCATCCGGAAAACAACATAAGAAAATGTCCTGAGTTTATTTAAATTGTAATTTTTTTAAAAAAAAATTTAAATTAAATAATTTAAAAATATATGAATCAATGTACGATTAAAAAAATAATATATTATAAATAGTAAAATTTAAAATAAAAATAATTTATATTGAAATTTTAAATTAAATAAAAAATTTAAATTGGATTGAGTTGCAATCCTAGACAAAACAATTGAACCACTTTCCAAACAGACTCCGAGTAAAAACTACACTAGCATATAAGTTTGTGTTGTTGTCTTCTAGAGAGAGAGAGAGAGAGAGGAGGAGAGGGAATGTGTGTCTTGATACTCTTGCAGATCTGCTGCAATTGAAATTGAGAGATACCATCGAGAAAAAGATACCCCTTTTGCTGATACCAAAACACCCCTCCACCCCTTCTTAGTTCTCAACGATAACGTACACTTGGTTCCCTGTCTAATAAGCTCATTGCAATTTACAGCTACTCTTTTTTGTTTCTTGGTTGTGTATATATATAAGACACAGAATTTATACGGAGACGGAGAGAGAAAGAGGGTTTTGCATGGTTTGTCAAGAGAGATAGGGAGAGGTAAAGAGAAAAATAAAGTGTTCGAATTCATGGAGGGGAGTTGCTATCCAAAGGTTTTGGTTGGAGTGAATGTTGGTCTGGCTTGTGTTGATGGCGTTCTTGCTACCCTTGCTTTTTTCCAGGTTATCTCAGATGTCCTTTTTGTTCAATTTTTAAAGAATGGTACTAGTTGCATTTGCGTTTAAACTGAATCTGTATTTCCGTCTGTTTTTTTGGTGTTTTTGTCAATTGAAAGGGTTTTCGTTTCTGGGTTTTTGGGATGGGTGGATTATTAATAGTTCTACTGAGAAAGTTCGGTATTTTGGGTGGTGGATTGTGATTTCGTTGACAGACTGATGATTCTATCGCATTGAAGTAGAGTTAGACTGTAAAGATAGCAATGTGACGAAATCTGCTTTCATTTATTTCATGGGAAGAACAGTCCCTTTAAAAATCTTCGTTAGAAGAATGTTTTACAAGATGATAGAGATATTCCGAGATTAACAGCTTTTTGCACCAGTGGGTTGCCTAGGGAAGAGTGAAGAATCTGAATTTTTGTGGTTATACAATTCAGAGGATTATTGTTAAGTTAATGATTCCTGTTGATCCTTTCCGGTTTCATTAATTGGTTTTGTTTGTTTGATGGCCATGTGCTCAGTTCATATGCTCTATGAATCACAAATGGCATTACAGCGATGGTTTTATCTTGTGGTGAATATAACTGAAGGAATGAGAAGATCTTCGATTAGTTATTTCAAAAGCTTATGCTTTACCAAGGAGCATCTTACCCGAGATAACAATCTACATGGATAAGTGGAGTAATGGCTAATTCCTGCCAGCTAGTCAGTGTTTAGGCATGGAACTTGCTTCACAAAGCACATTGTGGTGGTGTGCACTTGTCGTGTAATGGTAGTTCAGGCATTATAATTATTGCGAAAGATATGTGGTTGGGCTGTGTCTCTTTTGTGTATGTAACGCATTTGTTGCCAGTTGTGCTGGTAAGCAGAAGTCAAGTTTCTATAGAATATAGGGAAGAGAATCTTTACATATTAATTGGTTTCACATGATTAGAATAAGGGGTTTCTGAAGTCTAGGTAAATGAGAAAAAAAAAAAAAATCAGGAAATAATTTGATTTCAACAAATCAGGATCTGGATCTGTCTTGCGTGCTGAAACTTCTTCTTCTGATCATCTCAAAGATCTGCCTTTTGATTCGGTTGTAGTATCAGCTAGAGTACAAAGTGTCCACCTATATGAACCACATTTTCCTGTGCTGTATACGGACATGTTTAGTTGCCTAGCGAAGCATAATTATTGCCTATTTAACTTAACGGTCAGTTCATGGGTATAGTTCAGTTGTCTTACGTGCTCTTTGTTGAGTAGTGCCATGCTAATCCTTGCTAGGGATCTTTATGGTTTTTGAAGCTTGGCTTAACAATCTATATTCTTATCTAAACAAAACAAGATAAAAAATGGGTTTTATATAGTGGACTACCAATGCCCTTTTCGAACTTGAATATTTCTATGATGAGGAAGTCAGAAACCGTATCCTCTTGGATTTAATCACAACATATAATTACTGGTGCATGCTGCTAAAATGCCCACAATTCTTCAAGCTAATGCGCCCATCCTTCTTTTTTCGGGGTTTGGTGTGGGGTTGCAGCATTTAGGCTGCTCCGTCTGATAGCACGACGATTGTATTGCTACACATCTTCACCTAGGAAATCCATTACTGTTTGCAATCACAGAGAGGCCAAGCTTTTGCTTGAGTCAATAATGAAAAACTATGTGTTTGAGGACTATAATGGAAGAGAAGGGGAATTCTTGTCTGTTTGAGATTCAAATAAATCTATAGCTATGGTTTTTTCTGTTTGCTTTAGCCAGAGATTTTTGCACCATAGTTGCTAGGCTACATTTGAAATGATAGCGAAGGCATTGTCTAACAGTTGTGGCTTCACAGATGACATTGTGCTTCCACGATCCCATTAGGTGCTTCCTATCCTTAAATCCTCTAGCACGAGTGTGCCAAGCCCTATGTAATTGTTATTTGAATTTGCTTGTGGTTCTGCATTCCTATTTATTGTCTGTAGACTTTTAGTGGTAGGAACTTTGTAATGAATGGAGAAGTTTTCTTTTTAATGCATGTATAATGAGTTTGTTGGGAAATTTTGAGAGAATTTCATAAGAAATCAGCATGTGAAATCTGCAGAAAGCGAAAGATTTTGTTTTCAGATAAAATGCAGTTCATCTATTTAGATTTTTCCCTCATTTTAAGCTAGTGTTTAGGAGGCTACTAAGCTCATGATTTTTATATGCTTCATTTCCTTAGATCACCAAGAATATATTATGATTTCCTTTTCTATTTTCCCTTTCAAGATGAAACTTTTAATTGACAAATAAGAGTTCAGATCTAGAGGATGAGTAACCTTCCTAAAAAGTTCTTCATGAAGTTAAGACTTTCTAAAAATACAGTAACTCCTATGTTCTGATTGTGATAGGTAGATTACATGTGGATACTAAATAGCTCAATCTTCAAATCTATAGTAGCTTAGTGGTCTATTATGCATTGTAAATGGAAATGGGAACCGCTACAAGATAAAAATTTCATCGTTCTGAGCATTATAGGTCTTGACACTGTTATCTTTGATGACATTTCTAAGTAGACGTTTAATTCTTTTTTTCTAATTAAGTTTTAAAAAATTTCAAACTTCTGTTTTGCTTCTTTATGTGTATGTCTTATACATTGTTTCTTTTGCTTCTTTAGCTAAGTAAATAACTAAGTAATATTAACAGTTGTCAACTTTCTTGACTACATAATGGTACTAATTTGAGGAAAATTAAGGAAATAAGTGTTTTTTCTGAAACACATTAAATTAAATATCTGAGCTTTTAACAGTTCAAACTTGAGAAATGAGTCAGTAAACCAAAAGAAAGAGTTCCAGAAGAATTCTGTTGTTCCCTGAATCCCTTCAGAGTACGGCCTCTTTTGCTCAAATCCACAGTGGATCATTTAGGCATAAGAAGCTGTTCTTGAGCCTGAAGCACGTTCTTTCTGCTGTATCCTGCAAAACTGCTGGTCCTCCTGCATCGAAGAAAGACTAACTTTATTTCAAGTGAAGGGGTCACCAATGTTCAAAACTCGCTCTGGTCTAATGAATGAGGAAGCAAATGTTTAGACATGCTATCTGCTTTCTTATACATACACATCAATTGAGACTGTTTTTTCATTCGTCCGTAATATTGGTAGTGAGAATGATAACTGCTTCTGTCCAACAAAAGTAGGTTTCTCCAGTACTTCTGTAGTTTTATGATGGATGTAAGTTTTGGTGGCTGAGATGTAAAGTAGAATAATATGAAAACATATATATATATATATATATATTTGGTTTCGAACTTATGCTGTCAATTGTTATGGAGTATGCTTTATGATGTATTTGCTCAATCCTTCTGATTATTTGATCAATTTTTTGTAACAGTTATTGAGGATTCATTCAAGAATTCCGCATCTTGGTTGCACACGTCAGAAAGTAAGCAACTTTGAGTTCTACATGTTTCTCCATTCTCTGGTGGTATCTGAGGTGGTTTTAGATTGTACTTGTAGTTCTTAGGGTGTTTTTGGATTGGGATTATATAAATTTTTTTTTCAAATATAAGTATTGATTTTGAATTTTATAAAGAATTTATGGACTCAAAGATTAACAGTTTGATCTAGTTGGAGTGAATAATAAAAATTGTCAATATTTCACAAATAAAATTCATTTGCATTAGATCGTGTAAAGCAGTATTCTTTTGAAACCCTTAGTTCTCCTTTCCAAAGTAGGACTTTGTCTATAAATGCCAAAGGTCAATTTCCTCACTTGTCATGGCTCTTGTGGACGTTATATTCTTGTCTTTTTTTGATAATCTGCTGGCTCTTTAGCTTTCCTTATGTACAAATACTGCATTGGGTTTGGGCGGTACTTCTCTTATAGCAAGCATGCCTGGACATGATTCTCTTTCATTTTTATCTTTGGTATTTTATCCAAATTCACAACTACACCCACACAGTCAGCAACGAAGCCACATTGTGGCTAGTATTTCTAAAAAATCCTTATATTATATTAAAAAATTTAAATGACCCCACTCCAAAATTTTTTAATTGACCTCACTAAAAGTGATTTCATGACTAAATAATAAGAATTTTTTTTTGGGGGGGGGGGGTTGTGTAACATGGAAACCTATTGACTCTATAGAGTCAAAGTTATTACTTCATTCTTTTTCGGGTTCTCCCAATGACTAAAAAGTGTAGCATCCCTGAATCTAACTAGGGTTCACGATGGTGGAGTTGGATTGGATAAAAGGGGGATTCTAGTTGTAAGATGTCTAATGAAACAATCGCTGGAATTGAGATCTTATTCAAAGAGAAAGATCTCAAATATTTAGAGTTTCTTTTTGTGTATTATATGGATGACACAATTTGATCTTTAATTGAAGAGCTACAGCAATTGCACCTATTAAAGCAACTAAAAGAATTATTGAAATGAGTTCAAATGGGAGAAAAAAAATCTGTTGATTAATGAATTCCAATTTGTTGACTATTGCTTATCAAATATTGTTTTAAATTCTTTAAACATTCATTTGACTTGTAAGGAATTGTTAGTCATTATTCTCTGCACCATTAATACCTTCTTTTAACATATTAGATCTGGAACGCTATCTTACTTTGTTGGATAACCATATGACACTTATTTGTTTCCTGATACCTAATTCTTTCGTGATACTCTTAGCATTCCATATTTTGATGATTTTGCGAGTAACTACTGTCTATGGCTTAATTATTTCTGTGTTTTTAGTTGGAAACATACCCCATTTCCATGAACACGTCATATAATTGAATTGTTAAAGGTTCACTACTTGAGCACTGTGTGGGTCTGAAGCTTGCTTTTTTTCAGAGTTTATATTTCTGTCTATGTTAATCAGCACAAACAAACAGTAAAATAATGGAGTACATTTTTTTTTAAAAATTTTTTATTTAAAATTAAAACTATTAAGTTGCTGGTTGTAAGTTAGATTTTCTCTTATTTGAAATGGAGGTACTTCTATAATTCATCTAATTTGTAAATTTCCTTGTTTTGTGCTATTATTTGCTCTCCTTGAGGATATCAAGGTTACTATTAATTCAAGTTTGATGGTCATTTGCAGGTTTTTCATCTACTGATTGGGTCCTCTAATTTGGGTAAGAAATTGCAATTTTCTTGACTATTATCTTAATGCCTAACTTTTTATTGGCAAAGTAATTTTCAGTTTTTTTTAGCAGTAGGGAAGTTATCTTGTTCTGTTTCAACTGTCGGCATATATGCTATGAAAATCGCGTCCAATTTTATGGGAAAATATGGCTATAGGGTGTATTTTAGGAAAGTAATGTTGTAAATATTGTAACACTAGAATTAGGGAAGTTTGAACCTTAGATTAGGAGATTTTGTAACCAGTGATTAGGAGATTTTGTGGGCAGTAATTAGGGGATTGATTAGGAGATTTTGTGAATCAATTTATTAGGGTAGTTGCCATATTTGTGCCTTAGGCAGCTTATATATAATCAGCTCATTGTAATCTTAGGAGATATATGAAAAGAGATTATTCTTGCTCAAGTTCTTAGCATGGTATCAGAGCTGTTTATCTTGGACTGCTTTTGCTTGCGCTTATCCTTTGCTTCTTCTTCTCCTGCCGACCGGCCTTAATTGCTGGTGGTGTTTCTTTCATTCTAATTCCTACGACCAGTCAGCCTTAATTGTTGGTATTTCTCCTCTATTTTTCTTCCTCGTCGGTGCTATATACTGGCCTTTATTGCTGGTGTTGTTTCCAATTGTTTTGATACTGATTTGTACCGAGTAGCCTTCATTGTTGTTATTTTCTCTTCGCTTTCAAGCAGCCTTTATTACTGCAGTCTTTTCTTCCGAACAGCCTTCATTACTGTCATTTTCTCTTTATTTTTCCTGTTCAGGCAGCCTTAATTGCTGCAAATATTTTTTCACTATGTCAATCTCCCAAACATGAGTTGTAAGAGCAAAATATTGGACGGTTCATGGGAAGCCACCCAGCCGAGAATGGGAACAAAATGGGGGACAATCCAAAAGTGGACATGCCAGTGTAACAGCTGGCCAAATTGCTGAGCCACAAAAGTTAGATATTGTTGGTCTCATCCAAGATGAATTGGAAAGGGTGAGAGCACTCATTAGCAGTCTAGAAAAGCCCTTAAGTACTTGTTCTGTGGCATATTCAGGTAAGTTTCCACTTTCCGCTGAATTAAATGTTTCGGATACAACATTTTTCAGCTCTTGGATCATGGATTCAGGAGCTATCGACTATATGACTTATTCACCAAATATCTTCACCACCTATTTCCCGTACCCGACCAGTAGGAAAATAGCCACTGCAGATGGTTCTTTGACCACTGTGGCATGGATTGGAAGTGTCCAAATTAACCTATTGTTAATCTTGAAAAATGTTCTCCAGGTCCCTAAGTTAGTTACTAATCTGATATCCATCCAAAAATTTGCTCTTGACTTACAATGTATGGTGGTTTTTCAACATAATGATTGTGTATTTCAGGAAAAGAGTTCGGGGATGATGATTGGATATGCTAGAGAATGGGGTGGCCTCTACTTCTTTGAAGCAAGTCAACTAACCATCCCCAAGGGTAAACAGTTAGTGTCATTTGTTTCGAAGTCTTTGTCATCCAATAAGGAGAAAATTTGGCCCCATCGTCAACTTGGACATCCATCATTTTGAGTTATAGAACTCTTGTTTCCATCTTTGTTTCAATATTTAGATATTGAGTCTTTTCATTGTGAAAAATGTGAACTTGCCAAACACAAATGTGTATCCTTTCCAGTGAGCAATAACAAAAGTTTCATTCCTTTTCATTTAATCCATAGTGATGTCTGGGCTCTATCTACTTTTGCTAATATTTCTGGGGCACGATGGTTTGTTTCCTTTATTGATGAATGCACTCGCGTTTGTTGGATCTTTCTTCTTAAAAAAAAATTTGATGTCAGTATTATTTTTCCAAATTTTTGCTTCATGATTAAAAATCATTTTGGAGTGACCGTTGGGTCTGACAATGCACAAGACTATTTCAATCAAACTCTAAGTCTATATTTTCAAAAGGAAGGGATAATCCATGAGTCATCTTGTGTGAATACCTCGCAGCAAAATGGAGTTGCAGAGAGGAAAAATGGTGTATCCCTTTGAAAAAACTCGAGCATTGTTATTTGAATATTATGTACCTAAAACTTTTTGAGGGAGGCTGTTCTTACTGCAACACATCTCATAAACCGATTGCCATCTAAGGTCCTAGGATTTTAGAGTCCAATGGATGTATTGTCCACCTTCTATCATAACTTCCGCACCACAAATAATCTTGTTCCTAGAGTGTTTGGATGTACATCCTTTGTACATGCTCACAGTCATAACCGAGAGAAATTGGATTCAAAAGCTATAAAGTGTGTATTTGTGGGATATTCGTCAACTGAAAAAGGATACAAGTGTTATCATCCACCCTCCCGAAAATTATTTGTTTCTATAGATGTTACTTTCAATGAACATGAATCTTATTTTCCAAACTCTTATCTTCAGGGGGAGAAGTTTGTGAGAGAAGATGAGAGTTTTGGGTTTTAACTTGTTATTGGATCTTTCAACCTCAAATCATCCTACTTCCTCATCCACTAGTGATCCTGTCCCAATTCACTTTGAGCTATCTGAGTCTGTCACAGTCTCTTTTGAACCTGTATTTGCTCAATCTGACACTGAGTCTGTTTCCAAGGATGTTAGATATGACAAAGGCAAGATATACACAAGTAAGAAGACTGCTGCCCCCAACCCTACGCAAGTCCAAGAGTCTGATCAGGTAATAACTTCTGAATCCACATTACAAATTGAAACAGAACCAGAGGTAGAGAGTGAGATCCATAGGGGTAGTAATGACATAGACTTGCCCATTGCATTGAGAAAAAGTGCGAAAGAGTGCACTAAAAGACCTTTATATCCCCTTGCACAATTCCTGTCCTTTCAGCGTTTTCCTCCGTTACATAGAGCCTTCCTCAGTAACCTAGAAACCATTGCCATTCCTTCCAATTTATCCGAAGCTTTGTCTAATGAAAAATGGAAACAAGCTATGAATGTAGAAATGAAGGCACTGGAAAAGAACAAAACATGGGAGCTTGTGGAGTTACCAACAGGGAAGAAACCAATGGGGTGTAAATGGGTGTACACAGTGAAATATAGAGCTGATAGTTCAGTGAAAAGATACAAGGCAAGGCTGGTTGCCAAGGGTTATACTCAGACGTATGGAGTGGACTATTTAGAGACTTTTGCCCCAGCTGCAAAATTGAATACTGTTAGAATTCTATTGTCTTTGGCAACCAACTTTGGATGGGGTTTATAGCAGTTTGATGTCAAAAATGCTTTCTTGCATGGAGATCTCCAGGAGGAGATATATATGGAGATACCTCCAAGTTATGGGAAAGGAGTTGCTGATCATATAGTCTGTAGGTTAAGGAAGGCATTGTATGGGCTTAAACAATCTCCTCGAGCATGGTTCGGCAGGTTTGCCAAGGTTATGGTGATGTTAGGATACAAGCAAAGTCAAGGAGATCATACTTTGTTCATCAAGCATTCGTCTTCAGGAGGAGTCACGGTCCTCTTAGTTTATGTGGATGATATAATTGTTACAGGAAGTAATGATGAGGAAAGACGTTCTTTGAGTGAGTGCTTGGCAAAAGAATTCGAGATTAAGACACTTGGGAAGCTAAAGAATTTTCTCGGAATTGAAGTGGCACATTCAGAGAAGGGTATTTTTTTCTCTCTCAACAGAAGTATGTAACTGATCTACTTAAGGGGATAGGAAAAACAGCATGCAAACCAGTGAGTACTCCAATAGATTCAAATATAAAGCTTTGACTAGCAAAGGAAGATGCTATGGTGGACAAAGGGGTATATCAACGTTTGGTAGGAAAGTTCATTTATTTGTCCCACACACGACCGGATATAGCTTATGCTGTGAGTGTGATTAGTCAATTTATGCACAATCCAAAAGAGGTTCATCTTCGAGCAGCACACAGGGTGTTGCAGTATCTTAAAGGTACACTAGGAAGATGACTTCTTTTTTGGAGAAGTGGGGGTCTAATGTTTGAAACCTATACAGATGCTGATTATGCTGAGTCATTGATTGATAGAAGATCGACCACTGGATATTCAGAGGGTGTTGCTGTATCTTAAAGGTACACCAGGAAGATGACTTCTTTTTAGGAGAAGTGGGGGCCTAATGTTTGAAGCCTATTCAGATGCTGATTATGTTGAGTCATTGATTGATACAAGATCGACCATTGGATATTGTACGTTTCTTGGTGGAAATCTTGTGACATGGAGGAGTAAAAAACAAAATATAGTAGCACAGTGTAGTGCAGAGGCTGAGTTACGAGCGATGGCTCAAGGAGTATGTGAGTTACTTTGGTTAAAGATTATTCTACAAGACATAAGGATCAAGTTGGAGGGCCCAATGAAACTTTACTGCAATAATAAGTTTGCAATTAGTATAGCTCACAATCCTGTGCAGCATGATCGCACAAAGCATATCGAAATTGACAGACATTTTATCAAGGAGAAATTGGAGAGTGGATAGATCTGCACACCTTATGTGTCTACAAATGATCAGCTTGTTGATGTGTTAACCAAAGAGTTAAGGGGGTCAAGTGTTTGAAAATATTGTATCCAAGTTGGGAATGGAGCATATCTATTCACCAGCTTGAGGGGGAGTGTGGGAAAACATTGGCTAAAGGATATATTTTAGGAAAGTAATGCTGTAAATATTGTAACACTAGAATTAGGGAAGTTTGACCCTTAAATTAGGGAATTTTGTAATTAGTGATTAGGAGATTTTGTGGGCAGTAATTAGGAGATTGATTAGGAGATTTTGTGAATCAATTTATTAGGGTAGTTGCCGTATTTGTGCCTTAGGCAGCTTGTATATAATCAGTTCATTGTAATTTTTAAGAGATATATGAAAAGAGATTATTCTCTCTCAATTTCTTAGCAATTTTTAACTTATAAATTTAAAATAATTCAAATAAGGTAATATGTCATCACTTGGAAAGGAAGAGATATCATGAGACATTCTTGACTTGCTCTTTTTTTTATCTACAGTGGTCACAAGCCTCAAGCTCATGCATTCAGGCATGAAATTCCTTCAAACATTCACTTGCCTCAAGTCTCTTCCTGGAAACTATTTTTCTCAGTGCACTTTTCCCAAATTATAATGCCAAATCTGTTCCTATATGTACAACATTACTTCTCTTGCACTGTCTGTGAATTCAAGACATACTTGGGGGACTATTCTATTTTTAATTTTCTCTTTTTCCCTCTAGAAATGAATGACAAAGGGAGGATACCTTATGTTTCTTCAGTTAATCTGCTAGAGGCCCCGCTTTGACTCAGCTACCAATGTCACCCAGTAAATAAAGAACAACTGCATGCATAAAAATGTGCAATCTGAATTGCTTTGTTGGTTTCTATATGCTTCTTTAAATAGATATTAAGAGGTTTACGCATTCGTTGAGGACTTGTTGATATTGTGAGGATCCAGAATTAAATCTTTTTCAAAATTAGAAAGAAATGATGAAGAGAAGATATCAGATTGAGAGAAAAGCTTGGTATCTAAAACCAAGCGAATAAGCTACTGATTTAATGAGAATAGCTCAAACTGTTCTCAAACTTATTGTGACATTGTCATTTGTGCCTAGGCCTATGTGCAACATGTTGTATCATGTCAAAAGACCTATTTTTTCCCCATATCTTGTTAATTGGACGTTAAGTTCTAGAACCCTGTGCTATGCATGGTGAGCCCAGAATTACCCCCTCCATATGTGCTGAGTATAATGGTAGGGTAGTTTGGATATTTGCAACTTCCATTTCATATTTTTCTTTCTTAGTATATCAATATAGTTTGAAATTCCTGGAGAAGGGGTTCCATTGGAGGATTGGGATGGGGCAGCTCTTTCAATGGTTTGACAATTATGTTTATAAGGAAAAAGCCCAGGTTAAAAGTAATTGATTTGAAAACAAGGATTTCTTAGTTTCTGGTTATAATGTGACTTTTATGGTAAGCAAGGACGTATGTAAGTGGACATGGTTAAAATGTGATTTTTTTTTATATAGAAACCACTGAGTTGGTAAACAAGACTTTGCTACATTACTTTTAGGCCTAAAGTAGGTATATGATGGTCTTGGTTCTCTTAATGGTCTATGCAATCAGGTCATTACTGATTCACTCATGTGATAATTTGCTAAAAACAAACTCTTTGATTATTTGTAGTATATTTGCTTAGTAAATTTCTGTTGTGGTTTTGGTAATTAATCGCTTCTAAGGGCTAATGGACCTCATATACTACTGGCAGGTTATTTCATTTATTTTGTTTTAACTCTTGTTGCTGCTTATAAGGGTTGGGCTTGTTGGTCCCATTCCTGTGGTTTCATTCTCATGGGTATGTATATCCAATCATTGACCTCCTACAAGTTCTATGACTTTGGTCATGAGTACGCAGGCTTATATCACGAGGAAAGTTTCTCTTAAGAGTGAATTTTTGTTCTACAGCTTGCCCCAATATTCTGCTTCTTGCTGCATTTCTTCTGCTGCTCTCATTCTGGTGAGTTCGTATCATTTTGTTATAGATTTTCAAGATTTTTTTTTGGGTGAACTTCAATACCTAGATATATTCTCAATTCAGAGTACTTAGCTGTATGGGCTCATGATACATACAAGTCACTCAAAAATTGAGGTTAAAGCATATCAGTTCAACTTCAGATTCCTCAGTTCTCTTACAGTTTCAAAGTCATTCTGGCAAGAATTTGCATTTGAATGTTGATGTTTGGTACTGTTGCACATCGTAGCAAGAGAAACATGATGTCTTTTGTTACTTTATTTGAAACAAAATTTCTTTTTCTTTGGCCCCTTGCATTCTACAGATATCTAAAGCACATGCCACAACTAATATGTGGGTATTTTGTTCACAAGCTGCAGCTGGTGTTACATTCTAATTCGAACCTCAGTATATAAAATTTTTTATTTAATGTGACTTTAGACCATGTCACCTGGACTGGGGTACAACTGTTGACATTCATTTTTATAAGTTTTGCCATGTATTGCAGAGGATCTTAGTTTAGCAATAGTAGTTCTGTCCATCTGCATTTTATGTGGTTTTGTTGAAAAATATATAGTCCTGTAACAAAGCTTGTATTGGTGGCTGTTGTTCATCCTATTCATGGGATGTAGATTATTCATCTTCGGTGTGTTTCATACTTCCTAACAATCTTGTTAAATTTTCACCTTATCTTAAGGCATAAGCCATTAGAGGTGTATCTAATTTATATGGTCAAACAATCTAAAACACATCCTTCCCAATGAGGTGAAATATTTTCAATATCCTAAACATGTACAGTTCTGTCTGCTCTAGTACCATGTCGACTTGCCTCCACATCTAAAATTTTAAGCAGTTAGGTGGAGTGTGTTTTATGCATTTAAACACACTTGACAATTGGTAAAAGATAACCAGAATACCAAGGGGGGGAATGGAAGACAGAATGAAGAAAGTGGCATTCGGATGTTTCATGAATCTGTGTATTTTTATGGTTTTGTAGTCCAATTTCTGGACATACATTAACATTTTTCCCTTAATCAAGTTGAAAATTTTTATTGCAGTAGTCTGCCTGGATCCCCGATTGACATGTTTAATTGTTCTGTAAATCATGATCTTTATATTTATTATCCCAGAGTCCTTATGCTGCCTTTAAATGTTAGCTTGCAATAGATTTTGGCAATGTTCTGAAGCTAATAGTCTATGCACTTGATAGACAATATATATCTAATTGCGAATGGTTTTCTAGGGTTGACCTCTGCCATCAATCAAATGATGATGACGACGATGACGACGGATACAGTCCCCAAGAAACTTTGCTGGAGAAGACAAATAAAGCCCGGTCAGAAGTACAAAGTGGCAGAAAATGTTGCTCTTTTCCAGCAATCCATGTTGGTAGCCGTCAAAAAGTTGTTATTTTGGTATGTCAAACTGGAAATTTTACTTCTTTCTGTTTCGCAAATAAAATAGTTTCATGATGTCTTTTTTTACGATGTCTTGATTTTTTTTGAACTTTTCTCTTCACCAGGTAACTCTGATAGTTTTTGCAATAATGGCGGCATCTGCTGTTCTAATATGGATTGGGAAGGAAAAAGTTCCTATTGATTCATCATTGGTGGCTCGGGTATGGATGCATTGTGGTCTCCTATGTGATCTATGTCTTCTGACACCACTTATTTTTATGTGGAAAATCTATTTCTGTTTACAATATACCTTTTCATAATTTGCAAAGGTGGAATATGATGCCCAGTTTTCTTTTATGAATTTTCATTATGTTTTAAAGCTGCTAGAGTACTAGAAAGATAAGTGTGTTCAAGAAGAGAACAAATAAATAACTAAGCAGCCTCTGTAATTCATACTGCGAATGACATCCCCCTATATAAAGAAGCTCTGCAATAGTTTGATATCTACCCCCTCCAACCTTTCCTTGTGGGGTACCCCTGAAATGGATGGGGCACTTCCCCAGCTGGAGGTGAAGAAAAGATATTCTATAGTTGTTTCCTCACTGCTTTGGTTGTTGAGAAGTTGGTGTCTTCTAATATGATTCTAGAGTTCATGCAAATAAGTATTTTGTGTTCTTGACAAGAGTGATGGAAATTTTACTGCGATGTGCATGGTTTTCAATTTTTTGGGGATATGGATAGACAAGAATAACTGGTTTTTTAAAGATTAGTATATGCCTTGTGAATTACTTTGGGTAGATTTGTTTTTGTTTCATTTCTTTGGGTGATAGCATTTCATGTTTTTGGAGACACAGAGTTGATAGATTTACAAAGAGATTTGAAGGCTGCATTGATGTAGTCTTGAGTTTCCTTTCTTGAGGATTCCTCGTTCTCTTTCTTTTATTTCTTCCTTCATCTTTTAAAAAACAGTAGTGGTATATTGTGAAGAATCTGAAACAATTAATAATTGGCTGAAAAACACTCTTATGTTTATTCCATATATCTCAAGGTATTTATACAAGATACCTAGACCTATTTAAGGTAAGCCAACTATACATTACAAATATAGAAACAATTACAGAAAATAATTACAGCTATAATTCCTAAATATGTGCAGCTATATATGCTAAGTCTCCCCCTCAAGTTGGTGCATAGATATCACACATGCCCAACTTGGACAATGATGCATAAAATGGTCCACTAGTAACGACATGAGTCATTATGTCGACCGGTTGCTCTGCACTCTTAATGTACGGAACTTCTATCATACCAGAATCCAGACTATCCTTGATATAATTCCTGTCAAGTTCAATGTGCTTAGTTCGATCATGTTGAACTGGATTGTTAGCGATCTCAATAGCTGCAGTGTTATCACAATACGAGTACCATAGGTTTCTTTGGACCAAACCCGAGTTACGTCAAGAGAATTTTTAACCAAGCAAGCTCTGTGGTTGCATGATGAAGAGCCCTGTATTCAGCTTCTGCACTAGATAATGACACTGCATTCTGTTTCTTACTCCTCCAAGTCACCAAATTACCTCCAACAAATGACACATAGCCTGAAGTAGACTTTCTATCTAATTTAGAGCCAGCAAAGTCAGAGTCTGTATAACCAACAATATCCAAGTGCCCATGTTTGGAGAACATAATATCTTTACCTGGAGAGGACTTCAGATAAGCCAAAATACGATTCACTGCATTCATGTGTCTATCACTTGGATTGTGCATAAATTGACTGACAACACTAACTGCATATGATAGATCAGGCCTAGTATGAGTCAGATAAATCAACTTCCCCACTAGTCTCTGATATCTCTCCTTGTTAGTTGGAACCTGATCAGGATAGATAGCCAGGCCATGATTCATCTCAATAGGAGTATTTACAGGTTCACAGGCAGAATTACTAGTTTCAGCTAAGAGATCTAAAATATACTTCCGTTGAGAGAAGAAAAGTCCTTGCTTGGACTGAGATACTTTAACACCCAAGAAGTATTTTAGAACCCCCAAGTCCTTCATCTGAAATTCCTTGGCCAAATAGCTTCGAAGTTTCTCTATCTCACTAGCATTACTACCTGTAACAATCATATCATCAACATAAACAATAAGCAAGGTAATATCATCATGCTCCCGCTTATAAAACAAAGTATGATCCGCTAAAGCTTGCTTAAAACCATACGCCTTCATCGAGTAGCTCAACTTGCCAAACCATGCCCTTGGCGATTGTTTCAACCCATACAATGCCTTTTTCAGCCTACACACCTTACCTTTCCCTAGTGTAAATCCTGGAGGAGGATCTATATACACTTCCTCGGTCAAATCACCATGGAGAAAAGCATTTTTTACATCGAATTGGCATAATGGCCAGTCTAGATTGATTGCAAGAGATAGAATGACTCGAACGGTGTTCATCTTAGCCACAGGAGCAAAAGTCTCATGATAGTCAATCCCATGGGTTTGAGTGTAACCCTTGGCCATCAGTCTAGCCTTATACCTTTCAACTGTCCTATCTGACTTGTATTTCACTGTAAACACCCACTTGCATCCTACTGTCCTCTTCTCCCGTGGCAACTCAACCATCTCCCAAGTAGAATTTTTTTGAAGGGCCTTCATCTCCTCTTCCATAGCAATCTTCCACTTAGGGTCTCCAAGGGCTTCCTGAAAATGACTAAGAATAGACGTAGAAGACAACTGAAGAGCAAAAGCTAGATGAGCCTTAGACAAACGGTGATAAGAGATAAAATCAGAAATAGGATAAGTGACATTAAAAGATAACTTGGAAAAACCCAACCTATCAGGTTCTCTACGTTCACGAAGGGGATATCTTCTACCATGATCGTAATCCATAACTGGTAGAGTCAAAGTAGTAGAATCTATCTCTGAAGTTGAAGTGGGAAGAGAAGGAACACATACCTCAGGGTTAATAGTAGAAGAGTCATCCGATGGCATGGTAGCATCATCAAGAGGAGGCATAACAGTGGTATTCTGTTTTCTTCTTGTATAGCCTTTTTGAAATAACCTAGCTGGTCTTTCATCCTTTCCCTCTTTAAATTCAGACTCAACCTCAGCTGAACAAGTATCATCTAAAGATTCCTTATTCTCCACCATAGCTGAGTTCTCCCCCTTACTCGACATCCACAACTTCTTTTCTAACCATAACCGTTCCTCTTCCTTACTACTAATCTCTCCCTGAAGAGGAATCATAGAGACATCTCCAGAAAAATACGACTCTTGTTCACAAAACTGAACATCCATGGAAACATAATATTTACCTGTAGGAGGATGAAAACATTTATAGCCTTTTTGAAAATTAGAGTAACCAAGAAAAACACATTTGAGAGCACGTGGATCAAGCTTATCCCGATATATAGAGTGGACATGAACATAGCATACACAACCAAGGACCTTAGGACAAATATTTAGAGCAGAAGGGATAGAGTGAAATTGTGACAACATCCGTAAAGGGGTTTGAAAATTAAGGATACGAGCGGGCATGCAATTAATAAGAAAAACAGCAGTCATGACAGCCTCAGCCCAAAAACGTTTAGGAACATGCATAGTAAAGCTCAAAGCCCGAGCAACGTCAAGGATATGACGATTCTTACGCTCTGCTATCCCATTTTGTTGTGGTGTGTAGGCACAAGTTGTTTGGTGGAGGATGCCATGTTCTAGGAAGAACTGGTTAAGAGATTGATTTACAAACTCACGACCATTATCAGAATGAAAAACTTGGACCTGAGTATGAAACTGTGTCACAATCATTTTGTAAAATTGAGGAATCACTTGTATAACATCACTTTTAGATTTCATCAAATATACCCAGCTCACTCTAGTGCAGTCATCAATAAAAGACACAAAGTATTTATGGCTAGAAGTAGATGGAGTAGAAAAAGGACCCCATACATCAGTGTAAACACACGAAAAAGGAATAGAACTCTTATTGAAACTAGTTTTGAAAGGAACACGATGGTTTTTAGCATAAATGCATTGTTCACATCTTAAACTAGAGATAGCAACATTGCGAAACAATTTTGGAAATAAACGCTCTAAATAAGGAAAAAATGGATGCCCTGGACGACAATGCCATAAAAGAATCTTCTCTCTATCAAATGACTTGCTCTCTACTTGAAGGCCATGGCTAGGTTCAGATTGAAACTGCGTAGCCCCCTCTAAGTAATAAGACCGCCTCTTTCCCTACCAATGCCAATCGTCCTCTTCGTACGTTTGTCCTGAAAGATACAATGAGTGGAATCAAATATTGCAGAACAATTAAGATTTTTGGTAATCTTACTAATGGAAAGAAGACTATTAGAAAGAGCAGGTGCAAGTAAGACAGATGACATGGAGAATGTAGGAGAAATTGAGACACTCCGACTCCTGTAATGGGCATAGAGGTCCCATTAGCAACCTGTACAGACTTGACAAGAGCATCTTCAGTTTCCCATTCATCATAACCCGGATCATCTTCTGCAGGTGCAGCCTTTCGTCCAGTAATATAACCCTTCTTCTTTCTCCCAGCAATATGCATCTCTAAAATCTTTGACTAAACACGATAATTAGTACCGTCCAATTTAATATGGATTGGAGAAGAGGTTTCATGAATGGTCACCGTCGAGAGTTTCTTGCTATCGGGGATCGCTTCATTGTCAGTTTTGGTAGCCATGATAAAAGGAGGCAGCGGCAGTCTTTTCTTTGTCTCTGATACCAAATTAATAATTGGCTGAAAAACACTCTTTTGTTTATTCCATATATCTCAAGGTATTTATACAAGATATCTAGGCCTATTTAAGGTAAGCCAACTATACATTACAAATATAGAAATAATTACAGCTATAATTCCTAAATATGTGCAGCTATATATGCTAAGTGAAACTGTGAGATAATTTGCCTGAGTGTTTCTCTGTGACTACTCTATTGTCAATTGTCAATTTGAGTATCTGCCAAGGATTTGTTGCTTTTTATAGCAACATGTAGCTTCATCAGGAAGCTTTGATCTCTGGCTGATGTTTCTTGAAGCTGAATGTGCCTTCAATGTGTTGTTAGGTTCTTTATACTCTCTCTCTTCCTCTCTCTCTCTCTCACTCACACACACACACACACACATTCATTACTGATAGCTTTGATCTCTGGCTGATGTTTCTTGAAGATGAATGTCTTCAATGTGTTATTAGGTTTTTTAGATTCTTTTGCTGTCTCTCTCTCTCTCTGTGACACAGAGAGAGACACACACACACATTTGTTACCGACAAAGCTGATGATAAAAGCAATGCTAATGCAGATATATGTAGATTTTTTTGCCATAGCAGTTCTCTTGCTGGGAGGAGCATTGGCATGTTATGGTGAGAACTTATCCTTTGAAAAAGCTTTCTTGATGTTAATGCTTAGAAATTTGAGTATTTGTTGTCTTTATCATTTATAATTTTGTCTGTTACTACTGTAAATGAGATACTGATTCAAATTGATGACTATTGGCTTTTGTTTAGCAATATATTGATTAGAAGATGTATCCTGATTGATAAACACTTTTTCCTGCCATACGCAAAAAAGATTCATGTCTCTGAAAGGACATTGTGCAGTGTAATAATTGCACAGCCACTTGATTGATAACTCTCTGTAATAGCAGTATGCGTAGAATTTTGGAGACAATATTAGCTCCTTTCAAAGACATGTTAGGATCTTTTGGATTCATGTCTGTCTTTTCTTTTGTGGGCTTAGTCCCCATTTTGTTCTCTATAGGTTATTTTAAACCTGTCCTTGTGTTTCTTTCATCCTTTGGGCATTTGTTAGTATGATTTATGTGAGGGAGGACCGGAAGATAATGGTTGGTAAACTAAAGGCTTCCCAAGATATCTGAGCTGAAACCTGGCTTGGCCTATGGTTGAACTTGTTGCGCATTTAGTGAACTGACCTGACTATTAAAGAGAATATTCCTTAACCTTGTTATACTGCTATCCATCAATTTATGTACTGATGAAAACTTAGTATGGTGTTTTTAATCTTTCTGGAACTTCAAGAATCTTGGATGGTAAATCCAAACGGAAGGGACAGGAAGGGGCACTTTTTGCCCTACAAGAGCATGGGAACAATCTTGTTGGTTTCGCAGTTGGTCCCACAAGTAGGCTAAAATAGCAACTAAAAGGCACTGTTAACTTGTTTCCATTCCCGTACATCATTTATTTGATACATTTGTTAAGTGCTTGTGTATCATGTAAGTGTGCCCTTTGAAATTTTATTGCTTAGTTGCTTCTTTAGCTCAATGTCACTTCTTTTTTTCTATTTTTTTCCCCTTTTGTTGACATCAGCTGAATTTCAATTCAGGGCTTGTATTGTTCCTGAAAATGAGCAAAGTAAGATCTGAGAGGGTTTCTTCAGAGAAATGGAAGGTACCTATTTAACTTTCTTCCCAATTTACAAAATTAAATTTAAGCTATATATATAAACTTAGTATTTTCATAATATGTAGCAATTAACACAGAAAATACATTTAGTTACATAATTTTCAGTTTATTTCCATATTGTGAAAAATAATTCAATAACTTTAATAAATAAATAAGTTATTAGGCATAAATAAACAAAGAAGAGAATAATTGGTAATTTCTCAGTTTATGATAGGAGGTTTTACAGGGAGGGGCTGTAAGTTGGTTTTAGTATGGGGTATTAAATATGGGAGATACTATTGCTTGAATGGATTTTAGAGAATATGATGATACAACTACTGAAAATATTGGACATGGTTCAGGGTGTCTTTCCTGCTAGGGACATCGAAAACTTTGTAATTGTCTAAATATGACTTGAAGTTTTGAATTGACATAAGCACCTTTTGCATGGCTTTGTAGTCTCGATATATGATTCAATAATTTGGTGAGTTTTTTCCCCCTATATTTAATTATCTTTTCCTATATTTTTATGCATGCAGGTCGCTGGTTTGGCCATTGTCACTGTCTTATGTTTTACTTCAAATGCTTTGGTTACGATATTTTCAGACATACCTGTATGTTTGCTTTTCTCAGTGCTATTTCCACTTTAAGTTATGATTTATTGATATAACTCTACGAGTCATTATTGCCTTCATTGCAGCTTCTTTATGACTGGCATCAGCAACAAATTGACAGTGTTCGTACTTCACTACTTCTGGTTCTGTATTACTTTTTAGGTACTTGTAGCTTCTTTTTTCTAACTATACTATTATTATTGAGAAAATTCTTTAACTAATTTTTCTTATGCTAAGTGCAACAATTTTTTTTTAACAGACAACTTTAGAAGTTAAAGTTCCCTCATTCAACTAATTTAATGTGGGTGTAATTGATCCATACTTGAGAGTTGTATTAGGACCAGACTTGACCAGGCTCAAGCTTGCTCTATATTGGCACTGGTATACTCCAGTTGATGTAGATATACAATTTCTTCTAAGGTTATATTGTTTC
Organism: Voacanga thouarsii; assembly: GCA_026120185.1. Lineage (NCBI taxonomy): Eukaryota > Viridiplantae > Streptophyta > Magnoliopsida > Gentianales > Apocynaceae > Voacanga > Voacanga thouarsii. The sequence continues at coordinate 2,802,121 of JANUWF010002273.1, forward strand.
TCTAAAAGTCAAATCCAAGCTAAAGCTCAAAACAGACACATAAAATGTATGTGTGCATATATGATGTTTCATATGTATATTAGTACATATGCAAGTGTATTAAATCTGAGTCTAATGCTTATCTACATTAACTTGCAATCTCATCTTTGAAGTTGTCATGATTTTTGTTAGTGATTGGATAGTTATGTTTTAAATTTAGGCTTTTAGCAGGAAGGAATTCTTCCCTTCCCAAACAAAAACTTCAAGTTAAAATAATTTTAATTTAAATAATTTTCGTTTCTCGACACCTGTCATATACTCACAATACATCATATTCTTTCTCTTTAACCCTGTTTTGGGCCTCACTTAACCCCATACATTTAATAATTTTTTATTATATTCAAACAAACTCATTTCAATCAAATTCTTATCCACAGGGGCAGCCAAGGATTATATCATTCTTATTAGTTGATATTCCAGGAATTATATGCAAGATGGCAACATAACTCTAAAGGGCAAAGAGTGTGACTATGATTTAAGCAAACCTGAACTCAGCTTAGGGCTTGTGATAAGTTGTGGGCTAAAAACAAGTGCTGCTGTGATAAGGTTTCAAAAGAATTTCTAGCCCAGACCTCGAAACTATTTTCTAGGCCTTGAGGCTTCAGTGAGCACAATTAAGGGCTTTTTTTTTTTGGGGGGAGGGGGTGGTGTGTTGTGGAGAAGGAATTTGGTTGTAGTAGTTTAGCAATCAACTGAAAATGTTCTATTTATGTGAATTAGATGAGAAGTATCTGACAAAGCTTTAGAAGTTCTCTATGCAATTTAACTTGGTGTCCAGCAGAAGTTCCTATTTGTCTATCTGCCTTTGTATTATCCTTTTGCTTCAAACAAATAAGATACTCTAAGTTCTCTATAAAACTTTTTAATTAGAATAGAAGATAACATCAGAACTGTATGCTTGGAGAAATTTTTGCATGTGAAGAGGAAAAGTTAATATGTAGAAAAAGCATCTTTCAAAAATCACAAAACATATGCAATGAGAAGAGAATCCAGTCTAGTCAAAATATAGAAAACTATCAAAATGACCAAAAGACTTCAGATGAAAATAGAACTAGTAGTAGATTTTTGTGAAAGCGTGAGACAGGAACCTAGGGGTGAAACCTAATTTTCTTTTGTAAATATGAATTAATAGTTCCAAGAAACTTAATTTTGGACAAACATCATATCAAATCAGTTGTTTCATCCTTTTACATTGTTGTGCTATGTGTATAACTTAACTTCGGTATTGATATTTTTGTACTGCTACATTTTGCAGGTTCATCAGTACCTTCTGCATTTCTCCTATGGGTAATGAGGGAATTACCACCTCCAGTTGTGGTAAATAGAGAGGAAGAATCAAGAACCATAGCCTTTGTTAGTGATAGTGTGGTGGCAGTACACCCTCAGCGCTGGACTGCTGTGACAAGCTCGCAGAATCAGGTACAGTATCACTTCTATTAACTACTTACCGATTTTTGCATTGCTGCGTTTGATGAGCTGCAGCTTCATATTTGACTTTTTTTGTATGTGCTTCTGGTTTCAAGCAATTGTACTGTTGCTTTGATTAATTAATAAAGTGCTTTGATTAATTAATAAAGAAGAGGGATGTGTTTATGATGTACAATCATGCAAAGGTTTTTATTTTCTTAAATTTTATTGTAAGTTTTATTTCTATCCAGATTAACGAGTAAGAGGAAATTCAAAAAGATGATTTATGAGATAAAAGAGAAGGTATCAACTCTAAAAGTACCGACAATTGTCTCAGTTCATTTAAACATCGTAAATGCTCTTTCATCCATGCATCTTGTGCCCTAAAAACCTATAAAAGCCAAAAGCCTGAGATTTCGGGACCTTATCCCACAAACCTACTGGTAGTCAACTGACCTACGAATTTATTTAGTTTTGTTCCTGAAAGCCAAGAAAACTGTAATTGAAGACTCCTGAAAGTTTGTATTGTCTTTCCTCCCAATAATCAAAATTAAGCACACTGCCAAAGGTTTTCTGTTCTTATCTGTACCATAATTCAGAAACAACTGCATATTTCAAGCTTAGTACCTGCATAAATCACCATTTCTCCAAGGACGAGGTAAAGGCAGTTGCTTGTCATGCCATTTGAGGAATGTACAGTAAATGGACACGTTGCCTCAGAGTTACCTGGCCCCCTTCACCAGTGCTGACACTTGGTATTGGTTCTACTAAGAATTGGTTCAAACAATTGAGCTTACAATTGTTCTACTTGGTTATTCTATTTCTTGCAATCCTAATACAAAGAATATTTGCTTTTTCTCCAGAGGAAAAAGCAATCTAGATATAAAATTATGAGCTTGCCTCCACAATTGGATTTTGACAGTAATTGATGGATAAATTCTCATTTCAGGGTTTTCATTCTTGTGAAGAGTAGGATGCTTCTTCAATCATATGATGGTTGGTGTAGATTCTAGTTCTTCTAGTGGGTGGCTTTAACGTGTGTTTGTCTGTTTATTCTTGTGCGTGTGTTTGCTTGTGTGGAAAAGAAAATGCTGTTGTAAAATATTGCTATAAAATATATCCAGCATTCAACACCGTTCGCTACATGCATGGCAACCTTGTTCAGATGGTAAGTCCTTGAACTGTATAAAGATAGCATAGAAATGCTCTATTCTCTCTTGGTTCCTGTGAAGCGGTGTCTTTACAGGGGAATCCTGACGCTATGCTATTGTTTCACATGCAAAAATGATTTTTATTTGATTGTTTCTCTTCGTAGTTCCTAAAAGCAGAAGTCCCTAAAATTATGATTTGAAAGGCTGTCAAAAAGGTTATCCTGTGCAGAGACAAGCATAGTGATAAATCCATTGGTTTATATGACTTATATGAAACTCTCACTGGTCTGCGTATGGTTGTTGGCTTGCATGTTTTGATTAATGAGATAAAAGGTCAAATCACTTGTGGCCCCTTCAGAATGCTACAATTCTACTTCACTTTGCGGATTTCTGATTTTTGTCATCAAAATATGTTGAAAACACCAAGTTTGTTTAACATATGCTGCAGGCATCAAGAGCAAGCCCTATCTGATTGCAGATTGTCCACTGATCAGTGGTTTTTGGCAGAACAGCAGGATTGCAAAGGGAAGTATGGGCTTGTCATGTTACAATAGGATGAAAAACTGCTGTACAAACCTTCTAAAGGCACCGGAACTTCAGCCGTAAGACTGCCGTTGCCATAGCTCTGACAAATAGGCTCTTGTACATAGCTAAAGAACATAGAGATCCAGTTATTGGAAATATTTTTATTGTGAATATACAAGGAATTAGAATAAGATGTTTTCATTGTACAAATGCTTTTTAAATTATCTCATCAATAACCCCATAAATTTTCTTTATTTATCTGTCCAATCATTGCTCTAATTGTGTCCCATGTTTTCCAGAGCATATGTTTCAACTTTCTATTTTCCCAAATGGATTCTTGACCAGAAATATTTTGAAATCCTTCTCCACTTCATTCCCAGGTGAATGCAAGTGAAAATGCCAGAATGTCACTGATTGCTGTGGATTCAGTGGTCGCATGTGAGTAGCTTCAAAAAGCTTGAATCAAGCTGTGTTTAGTACAAAATAACAGAGATCGACCTTTAGTTACCCCGAATCAAAAACTCGTTGAGCTTATTCTAGCTATACTTTTACATAAACAAACTCGTGCAATTAGATGAAGAGTTCGGGTAGGCATGAGTCCAGTTCGATGAGTCATGTGCCATAAAGGAGTGCAATTAGTCACAGCTCGAATTTCTTGGCCTATATTTCAACCGAACTCCATTTTGGTATGAGTAAGTCTAAACTCAGCTCAGCTCATTAAACCCTTATCCTAGCCACTTGATTCTGAATGCTGGCACATTTTAGAGGAGTCCTGCGCTGAAGTGTTCTCATGATCTTCAGTTGGTTATTTGAGCTATGCCAAACTACTCTGGCGGCATCGGATTTCTATGCAGTCATCGACAATCTTGGAAATATGTTCAGGAACAAGGTAAACTTATTTGAAAAGCATGTGAATATCCAGGACTTAAAAACATCAGATGTCAGAGGAAGTACTTATGTAGTAGGAACTTCAAATGCAAACTATTTGCCAGAAAGAACAGAGTCAAGCAAATGTTTTATCTGCATGACCCTTGACTACGGAAACTCAAGCAGCCACTGGTTTTTCTTTGATCACCATGTTTGCAGGATGTGGAACACTCGGCAATAGTTTTGAACTGAGCACAAGAATGATTACCCATCATTTATCAGGCAACAATTTGTCTCCAGCAGTCACTTGTCATACCAGGCAGCTGCACTAGGGCATTGCCAAGAAAGGAAGGAAGAGAACCTAAATCTTTTCAAGAAATTAATCTTCTGTATGTATGCTGAGCAACAACACCACCCACAAACCACCACCCCCACGCGCCCCCGCGGGCTATCTTTAAAAGAAAAAAGCAAGAGGGGTTGAAAAGGGAAGAGTTGATGTAGGAAGAAATATCCAACAAAATTGTAGATAAAGGCAAAACAGTTGTGGAATAATTGAGCTTTTCAAGTTCTTCCTGAAGAAAACTAATAAGATCAATGGAATTGCAAAATATCCACACAGTGGCGCTGCAAAATTTCAAGTGCATAGGAACGTCTGTGCATTTTGGAGTCGAGCTTTGCTTGTAATCATCCATCAGAAGACTCTAGGGCAAAATTAGTCTCCTTGTTTCCTCCAACTACCTTGTATTTGCCTGTCAAAACGACTTGCATATCTGCTAAATATGGTCATCTAGCGCCTCATCGATCAAAGGACCATCCCTATAATAAAGGTTTTAACATTTCAGCGAACTTTGAACTACACCACCAGCATAGCTACAGTTGCTGGAGGAATGAACATTTCACCCTTTTCCAAGAAAACAAGGTGAACCAGCAAGTATATAATTGTAATATTGGCAATAACAAGATCACATTGAAAAGATTCTTGCCACACAACAGCTACTTCTCATGCACGTTGATATTTAATTACGTGCTTCATGCATAAATAGAAGGCTTACTTATGGCCATAAGCAAACACATTCTTTAAAACGGAAATAATTATGTCATCAATGTGGTAGTTATAACTGTTGTGGCTAATCAAGCATTCAAAGAAAAGCTAACAGTTATGAGTTAATCTTGAGGGTTGTGCTCTAATTTAATAGTTCTAGCATGCTGCTGAATCATATATGCAGGCTACCCCAAAATATTAAACTCAATTACTCCTGGTGATGGGGAGGAGGAAACCAACTCATCCAGGGATGACTTGATATTCCATATAAGAGTTCTACCGAATTAATTCTACTTTTTAAATCTTTTGAAGTTCACATCAATCAACTTCACAGAATTATGATGGGATATTTAGATAGTCCCCAAAAAATAAATGGATTGATTTATCTAGTTAAAGGCTAGTCAGCTAGTTCATTTAGCTGCCTGATAGTATTTCATGTTCTTTTGCACACTCACTTAAGCATATTATTTAGCTTGCTTGGAGGCTTCTTCTCCACCCCCCCCCCCACCACACATGCACACACACACCAAAAAAACAAAAAAAAAAGAGGAAAATGTCGATGAAAGGGTTTCTTGGGCTGGGAAAAATTCACAGAGCCTTGTTAAACATCTAGGGTACCAAAATAAATCTAAAAATGCTTCCTTGTGCTAGACCAAGTTACAAATCCTTGTCTGCAACCAAAAAATTCAAATGAACCCTCTCTTGCCATCTTTGGAGGATGTGTTTCCTATAAAGAGTCACACTTTAGGACACCCCGAGAACGCGTCCAAGGAAGAGGAGACTACATTATCAATTTCATCAAGTTCAAACCTGCATTTAGAAACTTTGGTTTCCTTTTTGCTGCATTAAGGGGCAGGGATACCATTTAGGTATATCTAGTGGTTGAATGCCTGACTCATAATTCAGAAGATCAAAGATCAAACCCTAGAAGTATCCAAAAAGAATGCGGGGGTGGTAGGAGATGAGGATTGGACCTACTTTGCCAAGACGTCGTGGTCCTTAGTAAGACAAGTTCACCTTGCAACATTAGTCATTTGCATTTTATATCAGTGAAAAACATCCATTCTACCACCATAAAGAGTACAAAGAGATTTGTAGAAAAAAATTGAAAGGCATTTTATAAACCAGTCAAATAAATAAAATTTATTATCCTCTCTTTGGCCAATCTCATGTAAAGAGTCGGTCTTATTTCAGGCTTCTAGAGCTGTAAGTGTTCACCAAAAGTTTTACCTTGCAGCATCAAAATTTTAAACTGTTGATTTCCAGAAATCTACAGGTTGTCTTCCCCACAATCTTATCTCACATGAGTATATTTCAGGATTTAGGACATCTATAGTTTCGGCTTTTTGAATAAGCATTAATCATCAATTATTCTTCTCTTCTTCTACGACCAAGTGCAAAGAGAGAACATATCCATTAGCCATGCATTTGTCTTATTCCTCCCGTCACCAAGTATAGTTTCAGTCTACCACATGATTAAGTTAATTACTGGATGATGTGATCCATGTATAGCTGATTAGTAATGTGAATATGTAATTGGTGCAAGTTTTTAATACTGTATCAAAGCTATATGGTATTTACAAATTTGAACTGCTTCTCAAAATCATAGTACTTGTAAAATTCAGAGATATACAAAGAAAAATTCCTGTTTAGTTGCCAATTTTTGCTAGTGATCCAGAAATACTATTTATCAGTAATTTAAAAAATAATAATAAAAAAAGAATCTCCTTCTCATATGATGTTTACATCCTATTCAGTAATCAAAGAAACCTGACAGGAATGAATAGAAGAAATTAAAGAAAGAACAGCAAACAGATAATAAACAAAATGCAGGACTTAGGTATTTTGCTTCAACAGAGAAGACTAATTTGATAGGTACCTTTTTTATTCCCTCTAAACCACACTAGCTGTGGGTTTTGATACTGTAGGATTTGGTAGAATGTATAGCAGTAAAAACAACTTTTGAAGCAGTGCCAGGGACCAAAATAGGGATTGTATCATACCCCAATAAATCACACAAAATAAAGAATAGGAAAAGGAATGAGAACGAGAAAAGTTCAAGAAGGGCACCTTTGTCCTTTGAATCCTGTGCCCTTTTAGCCATTGATCCAAAATCTTCAAAAGGCCACATCTGTAGACAGAAGCACAAAAATGTAAAGTGAGGTAAACTTTTGCAGCAGACTTATAAAGTGCAAGCACGACAAAGATATAAGTAAAGTGTCTGGCCCATATAATTACTAAATTTCTTCACTACATGATTTGCATACAGACAAAAAGATCTGGTTATTATTCATGCACTCACTCTTGAAGGACAATCTAAATCTCTGATAAGTAAATTTTCTTCCTTTTTCTATTGACAAAAAGCACAAAGTGACACCATTAAAGAGGAAAACCTCTTTGAAACTATAGAAAATTTCTTCCTTTAGTAGAATAAGAACATATATATATGTCTATGAGGTAAGTAAAAGACTAAACAGCCAGTTTGAGAAGGTAGTCAAGTAACATTAGGACATTCAAAAAATTTCAGTTATACAGTTTCAAGGGGGGGAAATCATTATCAAATGTTTACACCGAAAATGAAGGCAATTTGGTCATTTAGAAATTCTCTTTTGATATGTTGTTATTATTATTATTATTATTATTATTATTATTATTATTATTATTATTTTAGTTTATACTACTTTGGCTGGGGCAGTAGTGTTGGCATTGGTACCATTATCTACAATTAATATTTATTACAAGTGTGGAACAATGTTTATGTTTGTTTGATCGGTAAACTTAGTATGCATATCAGTGGTCTCGTAGAAGGCAATAGCAGTGAGATTACAATGTCCCATACACCAACCAATGAAACAGTTCAAGACAATCAAGACAAGAACCCATTACAATGAGTACGGAACAATGTTTATATTTGTTGGCATTGGTACCATTATCCATCACGCCTTGCAGGAAACTCCCAAGGCGTGATGGAGGATGGGTAGAGACAGGCATTGAGTTTTGGCAGAGTTGACTAGCTGCTGATCAACAATCAGAGTAAGTAATATCACAAAGAATTAGTTATTAACCACTATGTCAACTTGTTTCATGTTTATGGAGGGTCATACAAAAAACAAAAGTCTTACTCCCCATCCCAAATTGAATCTCTGCTCTGTTCTCCTTTCGGATCAAACAGCCAATCTTGATATCAATAATATATTCAGTTTCTCTTCAGGTGGCTATTTTTGAAATTTTGAAAGAAATGATTTCTTTAAAAGAGTCTGCCCAAAGCATGCACACCAAACTAATCCGTATCATGAGATATTTTGAGATGCCAGGCTTCTTATGAAAACTTGCCTCTCAACCAACGAATTCCTTTCAGATTTTTATTATAATTTGGACATATGAATTTTTTTTTTTCAGGAAGTTAACTTAGATATTTCCATAGCCCTACGATTCTTAAGTTCTAAGAGTAGTATCATAGTTTTAGTTTCAAATTCACTTAAATCTATGTTGAAGATTGTAGTTTATTAATTAATTTATTCTTTCTCGGAGTGTGGTTGTGATAAACCTTTCCTTCTTGCTTCATCACTTCTTACACCAAACTCTTCAGTCATTAGAAAGGATGTCCAAAACCACAAATAGAGCAAACACCAAATGTTTTCAAGTCAATCAAATTGGAATTTCAGTTAGAGCAGAAAAGGTAAAAAAGCTATAGAAATTAACAATAGCACAATTTTTAATCAACAGAAAGGGAGGGAGGAGGAGGGGGGGGGGGGATCCAGGAGCAAGAAACATTTATTCATGATGAAGAGAAGTGCATATAAACCAAGTGACAGAGTATGAATAACAATCCATATGCCAATTCTATAATCTTAAGTTTTCATACTTTGTCATTATTAACCTATCAGACAAAAGCAGAGATCAGTTTCTCTGATACGCTTAAAGTATGACGAGCTGTCCTGGGACAAATAGGTTCATGATATTATTATTGTAGTACTAACTTCTTTCAAACAAGATAAAAAATATGGCCAGATATGTGACAAATGCTTTATGCTTCTCAAAATCATTGCCCGAATGGCTTTATGTTTGCTAATCTGAATACAAGACAAAAAGGATAAATCATTTCCTCTTAGACTTTACAAGTTTGTGTAAAATATTTAGCAGCAAAATTTCTTACACATTTTGTTCTAACCAAAGGAAAGAAAAAGTTTTTCATGGAACGTGCTCTTTTATTTTTTCCTTCAGCCAAAAATAGGGTCAGAGTTTAGTGGTTGAAACTTGGGCCGATTTGCAGGAACATATACTAATGGGGATCATCTGCAATGAAACTGGAAAAGGGGATGCTATGTTACTTCAGCACTGTAGTAGCATATGTAAGCTAAGCATCCTCAAACCATTCTCCCCCAGACAAAGACCTTCATCTATGACTAGCACACCTTCTTATTACTCTACTGTGCAACCAATAAGATTCCTATATCATTGGTGAACAAATGAAGCTTTGTAGTGCATGTAATTGCAAAATATTTTTGAATTCTCATCCATAATCCAGAAATCATTTTCACATTGTTTTCCTTTTTCATGTATAAGTATTGGAATTGTCCTTCTGATGCAAACATTTTCCTGTCCAACATAGACAGTTTTTCTTCGTTCAGTGTCTTTCTTGTCCTAAGACCACATGCTTTGCATCAGTATTAACCCCTATATCTCTAGGTTCTTTTCAATTAGATCAAGAATTTTCAGTGAAAACCATTTCAAGAGTGAATGTAAAGTAACTTAGTGACTCTACATTCCAAGTCCAAACAACAGTATCTAAATGCACTACACGATCGGTAGTAAGCCATCATCCTGTAATACCAAGGGTTGCAAAACACTGTTTAAACTGAATCAATCAAAACAAAACCACTTACCACCCAAAAAACTCTGCCTTCTAAAAGCCCATAAGGAACAGGTCCAAACAGCCTTGAATCTCTAGAAAGAGGCTTGTTATCCCCCTCTATCCAAATATGGTCCTTTGGCACCTACAAAACACAAAATGCAAGGACATATTTGAAGAAACAAATAAATGAAAAAGACAATAAAAGAATACTTAGTTGAGGAAACAAAAGTAACTAAAAAACAGGAACCCTTTTTCGCACTCAATAAAGCAAAGCCCAATAGCGCCACCAACCAAGGCTACAAAATTTCAGTAACTCGAGTTTAGACCAACGGCAGAAAACAACTTTGTTCTTTTAAAAACCAAAAGGTAACAGTATTAAAATTCAGAACTGTTGTCTATCCGTTGGCAAACAGATTGAGCTAACCTAGTATTCAGTATTCAAAGGAAACAACAACAACAAAAAAAATAAAATAAAATAAAAAACTAAGCCGTGGTCCTAAGGAACTTGGAGTCGGCTACATTAACCGATACAAGACTATGTGTGGTTATCTACAAGAATCCTCTCCTTCCACTTCTTTTTATTCACGGTCATACTCTCATCCAAACTTAACAAATACATATCTCTTTTAATCACCTTTATCCATATCTTTTTAGGCTTGCCTTTATCTCTGCACAACTTCTCCTACCTCCATTCCTCAATTCTCCTAACAAGGACATTCTGCGATCTTCTCTGTATATGTCTAAACTAACGCAAGCAATTTTTTCTCATCTTGTCTCATCTCGTTCCTTGCTTTGTCCTTTCTAGTATGCCCACAAATCCACCTTAACATACGCACCTCAGCTACCTTTATTATTTTCCGAATATGACAGCTTTTAATGCCCCAACATTCCGTACCATTCTAGCTGCCCAACATTCAGTATCCAAAGAAAGACTAAAAAAAATCAAACACTTTTCATTAACAGCAATTGATGAAAGAAACAAGAAAAAGAAAAACGATAGGTTTCTGATATGTAAACAACAGAACAACCCCAAATGAAACTGCAAATAGTGCAACATCTTCCAATCAGTTGAGCTTCTTGTGCAGCAAAATTTTACCATAAAGACGCAACAGAAACCCATTGAATATCAGGACAAATGTTCCGTTAACCAATTCCAAAGGAGAGTAAAAAAGACAGTAAGCAATCAGCAAATTCAGATATGATCTTTACCACGATAGTAGCCTCTTTCTCATCACTATTCTTGGAGTCCGAACCAACGCAATTAACAGTATCACCTTCAACACCAATTATTCTCTTGATAATAACCTTTCTGGGCTCTATAGGACTTCTAATAAGCACCACATCGCCATTGCCCACTTTACCAAACCGGGTCGATAATCTCTCGGCCAAAACCAAACTTCCAGTCAGATTGAATGTAGGCAGCATGCTTGGACCTTGAGCCTACTAACGAAAATCAAAGCTTTTAGCCTTTTCTGTTAAAGATTTCACATTTTTTACTCTTTTTATTGAAAAAGGAAAAAAAAAAAAAAAGAGCTTACAGTCCTTAAATTACAAACTCACCAAGGCAAAAGTACAGAGGTAGGAGTTGACGACATGGAGGCCGCAAAGGAACTTAACTACTCGCAGAGTTTGATCGAATGCTTCCTTGAATATAGGTGTCAACTGCCTTAGATTTTGCAGAGCCATCTCTGCTTTCATTGCAAAAATTTTCACTCAATTTAATCATTATATATATAGTTTTTGTTGGCAACCAATTGGCTATATTCATAGAAGAATTTGAAGCTACTGTTGAATGATATTTTTATTTGATTGCTTGGAGTTTCTTTATTTAACCAAATTAATGGACTCTAGAAAGAGCATTTCGGCAACCATACAAAACTTTTCTGCATTATATGGACAAAATATTTACAATAGTCAACGTATGTTATTAAATTTTGGAGGGCGTTTATCATGTAAAAAACTTAAAAAGTTTACAAGAGATAGCTATAAGTAAGATTTCAAAAACAAAATTGTTAAACTTTTAAAATTGAGTGACTTGAATGATAATTCCTTAAAAATTTTAATTTTGTCCTATATAGAATTTTATTTTAATTGGTATTGAGACAAATATTGTTCAATTATTTCCAATTTTCATTCATTTATCTAATTTATTACTAATTATGATGTAAAATTGGTACTTTTTAAAACAATGTTTACACTTTTTTTTTGGGCAAATGGAAAGAGGGGTAAATTTATTTTCACTACGTTACATTTATCTCCATCTTAACTATTGAGGTGGAAAAAATATATATACTATATTAAATTTATTATTATATCAATTATTATATAGTAGTAAGTCAAAATATATAATACAATCTTCGTTTACTTCCCAACCTTTCAAAATTTGAGGGGAACATTTGTTGATTGACTTCCTAATTTACTTCTATCCAATATTTACCTCCAATTAATATGAATATTTCTCATTTATTTCTATATTTACTTTTCCTATTCTCTTCACTCTAATCAAATATAGTATTAAAATAAATTTAAAATTTTAATATATTTATTATAAAAGTCTAATAGATGATAAATAATAAAAGTTAAAAGTATAATTTACCCTTATAAAGTCATAAATAATTTATAATTAACTTTATTTGTTTTAAAGAATTAAAAAATGAAAAAAATAATGTAAATATGACTTAGTGTATTTAAGTTGAGATTATGGTGAGTTTTTCTTTAAAAAAAATGTAAGTACGATTTGAAATTTATAAACTCAAAAAATTAACATGATGATATGCTTGAATTGAATAAAATTTATTTACATTAATTTTATTTTTTGATTGTTTTAAAAAGACTAAAGCAATATTTAAATAAAAAAAAAAACTACAATCAAGCTTGACTAAATAAATATTTGGAAATTAGAGTCCATTTGTACTATTTCATAAATTAGAAAGGACGCATTAGCAATTTCATCTAAAATTTGAGAACCTCTTATCTCCTCTTCCTGAATCTTCTCTCCTTCTCGCCCTGAAGGCTGAACAGAACAGTAAGCACAGACAAACAGAGAAAATGGCGCTACTGAGCAATCCATTCGTCCACAAAAATCTTTGCCCTCCCACATTCTCCATCACCAAAACGGTATTTTGAAACCAATTTCAAAACCCGGAACTTCTATCCCTTTTTTCTTTTTTATTTTATTTTGTTAGATTATCACATTTTTTTCTTCATTCCATGAATTAATCACTTCTTAAAAAATTTTTAATTTGGAAAAAATAGGTGAATAGGGTGCGGTTGAGTGAGATGAGGGTCTCCTGCAGGAAGAAGGACATACACCCAGAATTTCATGAGGACGCCAAAGTTTACTGCAATGGAGAGCTGGTGATGACAACCGGTGGAACCAAGAAAGAGTATGTGGTGGATGTGTGGTCAGGAAATCACCCCTTTTATCTTGGCAGCCGGTCACAGCTTCTGGTTGATGACGACCAGGTTGAGAAATTCCGGAAGAAGTTTAGTGGTTTGAATCAAATAATGGATATCCCTGTTCTTAAAGGAGAAATTGTTCTTCCTACTAAGCGTAAAGCTGCTGGTAAAGGTGGCAAAAAGAAATAACAAGTTTTTTTTTTTTTAATTATTTTTTAAAGCGAATTTTGATGTTCCAAATGTAATGTGTTCAAATGCTTTTGTAATTGAATGGCTTCCTTCTCATGCTGTTGATTAACTAGCCTCCAGGTGAAAATTATCGTGTTTTGTCTGTAATTATCTTTAGTGTGGAACATTATTTTACTTTGTAAATTTATGTAGTTGACATCATAAGTCGGGCATGAATAAATCAAATTTCTTCTTAGCTCTGTTAATTAGTGGAGCTTTAAGAAGCAGTTTCCTTTTTATACTTTCGTTAGGCAAGGGTGGGGGCGGGGGATGTTTGCAGTGGTAGAAGGGCTTCTGTAAGGGGAGGTGATGTTTCCTGAGCCTATTCTAGTGGTATCTCATTGTGCTATTGAGATTATTGAACTGTTTGTGATGTATGGTGTAGATGGGCACGCTTAGCCATAATTAAAGATGCAACTTTAGATCATATTACTGTGGCATGTCTCGGTATTATGTTATTATTATGAATATGCCTTGAGTCGCCAGTTATCATATCGATATTACACCTAATTAGCACAATTTGAGTATTATATTCAGTTTGTGCAGTATGAGTTGCTGCTAATTTCATTCCCCTCAATAACCCTAAACAAAATAATTCTGCATACTATTGGTGAAATTTGAAAAATTTTGAAGGAATCCCTTGGAGGTGCATTGTCAAATTTGCCTCTCAGTTTTCTGAAAATGAAGACCGACTCAGTAAATAAAATCGCAGTTATTTTTACTGTGGGCTTGTTATCTTATTGATGATTTTGCATAAGATTTAATCTTTTATGCTCTGCAATGGGTTGCTCCAACAGGTAATAGATTTTCTTCTGATTGGTGACCAATTAGCACCATTTGACTTAAAAGTTTCCTCTTTTCAGATGAAAAATAGCCACTTTTTTCATGTGTTCTGCTATCAAGGCATGGCTTTTTTGTGTGTTTGTGTGTTGTTGTCCGGCTCCGTTGGGGGCGGTTGCACCCTTCCTCTGCATCCCTAATTATGGTATCAACAGATATGCTATACAATCAAACTGATATATATTCAGTCTGAATGAATTGGATATATTGTTAGGTGACTAGTGTTGTCAACAAATTGAGTCTGTGGTTGGGGTAAGTATATGCTGCCTTACTCCCGCACCTAATGGGGCTACTATTTCCTTATCAATAGCTAAATTGAAAAATCAAGCTGATATATATGTAGTCTGAGGAATGGGATTATTCTTAGATGAGTAGTATTGGCAAAAATTTGATACACTGGTAAAATCACAATATTCACCACCAGAAGAGTTGCATCAGCTACAGGATTGAACAGGATGCCATGAGTTGTTCGTCCTACGCCTACTGCTGTATTTGCTGGCCAGTGGATGGTCCGTTTGAATGGCTTAGCCTATAACTTTACTTCAGGTTAGTTTGCTTCACGCATTGTAGAAAAATCAGTTATCTGATTTCTTCATGTTATTTCATTTTCACTCTTGTTGCTGCATATAAGGGTTGGCCTTGTTGGTCCCATTCTTATTTCATTTTCATGAGTGTGTATATTCAATCTTTGCTCTCCTACAAGTTCTATGGCTTCAGTCATAAATATGCAGGATTATATCACAAGAGAAAGTTTTCTCTGAGAGTGGGTGGGTTTTTGTTCTACATCTTGCCCCTGCATTCTGCTTCTCTCATTCTGGTGAGTTGTATCATTTTGTTATTAGATTTTGATTGTTTTCTGAACTCAAATTCCTAGATATATTCTCAATTTAGAGTGATATTTTCTTTTTTTCATTTTTTTTCCCTACAGCTTGACCTGGCATTCTGCTTCTTGCTGCATTGCATCTGGTTCTCTCATTCTGGTTAGTTGTATCATTTTGTTATTAGATTTTGATGAATTTGGTTTCTGAACTCAAATACCTAGATATGTTCTCAATTTAGAGTGCTTAACTAATGTTCAGTCCAACACTTTAATTGGGAAGATTTATGGGCTAGTTATGCATGCAAGTCACTCAAAATTTAGGTTAAAGCATAACAGTTCAACTATTTCCCATTTCCCAAGACTCAGATTCCTCATTTCTTATACAGTTTTGATTTAGACTATGTTGCCTGCATTCGGGTACAAGTGTTGTACATTCATTTTTATAAGTTTTGCCATGTATTGCAGAGGATCTTAGTTCAGCAATTATAGTTTTGTCCAGTCTAAGCCCGTTTCATGTGTTTTTTTTTGGGGGGAAAAAATGAAGAGTCTGGTAACAAAGCTTGTATAGTTGGCTGGTTTCGCCCTAACTATCTTGTCAAATTTCCTTCCACCTTATCTAAAGGCTTAAGCTATTACAGAGGCATGTAATTTATAGGTTTAAAGGATCTAAAACACATTCTTGCTGGTGAGGAGTAATATTTGTGAGAGAGAGGTTCTTTCATGAATCTGTTTATTTTCATGGTTTTGTATTCTAAGTTTAATATTTTTCCGTTAATCAACTTAGAAAATATAGGGTCTAAGTGGAGAAGGATTCTTTCCATCTCAAGCCAAAACTCAAATTTAAAATAATATTAATTTAAATAAAATTTGTTTTTTGAGACTTGTTATATATTCCCTCCGCCCTAACAAGGATGTCAATATGGTAAATGACACACAAATTAAAGAATTGTTAAAATTTATATAATTATAATAGAAAATGACTTTTATATTTCTGAATAAAAGCAATCTTTTATTAATTAGATTGAGAATACATACATATTTAATGAGTCAAATATTTACTGAGTAGTTAAAAGAGGGGTAAATTAAGAATATATGTAATAAATGCATTCATGATTTGTATAATTGACAAGTATTTTGGTACAATAAAAATAAAAAATTTTGACACCTTTTTTAAGACGGAGGAAATATTTATAACATATTATATTCTCTCTCTTTAATTTTACGTTGAACTCTATTTGACTATATATTTTAATAATATTTTATTATATTTAAACAATTTAATCTTAAATAAAATTTTATTTACTTCCACGCATAAAACTCATAATGCCTACATCCTAAAATATAATGCCTTCATCTTTATTATGGATTCGGGGCGTGCAATTATTGTATGGGAATTACGCGGTTCTTTTGTGGCCACGATTTGAAGTCCCAGCAATCGTCTGGCAAGGGAACTTCCACATCGCTGGTCCAAAAAAAAAAAAAAGGCAAAACGACATCGTTTTGTCACCAGCCGTTCCAAAATTACGGCCTGCATTGTTAGCTAGCTTCCACAAGCCTCTGCAAGTCCTGTACTGTAGATGTACTTTGTATTGTTCACTAAAAATTAAAAATCTCGTTTAAATCACCTGCTGTGCAAACATAAACAAAAGCTTTTCTCATATGATAATATTTCCATTTTCTTTCTTCTCTCATTCCTTCAAATACTGAGATTATTTTGAACGATGCCGATAGGGGTAGTGAAATATGATGAAATTGAAGCGCTCTTGATACACAAACGAAGCAATAGGCATGCAATGTTAAAGGGGATTTTTCTCCTTCAAAATCTGCAGTTAAGGTTCTTCTTAAAAATATTCAATCACTCAAGTTGTCTTCCGGCAACTAAGTATGTTCATCTGAAAATTGCATTCAATGTAATCTGGATTTTTAGGTTAATATTTGTGTTTATGTCTCTGTGAGAATGGGTTAGTAATCTACATATCAATATTTATGGGATTGCTTTACTTGTTAATATGTGTTTGTTTGGCAGTATTGATTGTATACATAACACAACATAGCCTAGCACAGCATCTGACCACGTTTATTTATTTATAACATTTTTTCTGATTATTTTGAGGTTAAATTAAGAATTTTTCCCGCAATGTATTCGCTTGCCTATACATTTACATGTTCCAGTCGAAAAAAAATTTCAACAGTTTATTACTAATGTCTTTGTAGTTCTTTAAATTTGACCAAGACAGTAATATTTCTTTTTTACCTACATATTGAACTTATTGGTTGGAATTAGTGACCTGTTTAGGAACATCCTACGAAATTTACTTGTAAGGGTACTCAAGTATTTTAATATATTTTTTTGTTCCCTTTTTTTTTTTTTAATGATGTGCATAGGTTCTTTTTAGTGGAGGGCTGTACAAGTGTGAATGTTTGTTTTTTACCTATCGTTGGACAATTATTTGATTCTGAAGAAGAAGCGTACAACTTTTACAATTTTTATGTAGCTATGGGCTTTGATATACGTAAAGAGTATGGGAACAAAAATAGCTCTGGTATGTTGACATCTAGGAGGTTTACATGCTGCAAAGTAAGGTTTTGAAGGATCGATAAACGTGATAGAAAAACTATGCATCCTTGCGCAAAAATGAAGACCGATTGTGCTGCTCGGATGGTCATTGTTCTAGATAGGGAGAAAAAAAAAAAAATACAAGGTGACTGAGTTTGAATCAAGCCACAACCATGACCTTCATACTGCTGCTTGTGTTCATCTCATGCTGTCACAGAGGAATGTAAGCAATGCGCAAGGCATCGACACTTCCTTAGCCGAAGTTGCAGGATTATCTTTAAAGCAATCTCATGAGCTAATGTCAGCATAAGTAGGTGGCAAAGAAATTTTAGGGTGCACCAAAGAAGACTTGAAGCGATACCTCCGCAATATAAGACAAAGAAACTTACAGTATGGTGAGGCCGCGTCAATAATGAGATATTTTGAAGAACAAGCTTCTATGAATCATTCTTTCTTCCATGCAGTACAACTTGATTGTGATGAGCTAATCGCAAATATTTTTTGGACTAATGCGTGTATGATCATGGAATACTCTTGCTTTGGAGATGTTGTCACATTTGACACCACATACAAGACAAACAAGCAGTGCCGGCCTTGTGGAGTATTTGTTGGGTTCAACCAATATAGGCAATTAGTAGTTTTTGGGGCTGCTTTGCTTTACGATAAAACAATTGATTCTTTTAATTGGCTATTCACGACGTTCATCGAAGCTATGAGAGGCAAGTATCCTAGAACAATTTTCACTGACCAAGACGCAGCAATGGCTGCAACAATTTCTATAGTTCTCTCACAGACCTTTCATGGTTTATGTACTTTTCATATTTGGAAAAATTTTATAAAACACTTGGGATATCTTTGTAGGAAGGGATTATCACTTTCGGATATGTTTCGAAATTGTATGTTCCTTATTGAAGATGAGAAAGAGTTTCTTGAGATTTGGCAGAAACTCGCGCTAGTCCATGAACTGGAGACAAATGAATGGATCAAAAGCATATTTGCAGCCAGAGTGAAGTGGGCATGATGCTACCTAATAGGTACCTGGACGGTTGGGATGCGTAACACACAATTGAGTGAAAGCTTTAATGCAGGACCATCTGAAGTTAGATCATGATATTTTATAATTCTTCACTCATTTTGGTCGTGTTGTTGTCTCAAAACGAAACAAAGAGGTAATCTCAGAATATAAAAATAAGCAAAAATTACCAATAATGGCATTGAGAAACTCACCAATGCTAAATTGCGTAGCAAAGGTGTACACTCCTCCATTGTTCAATGAGTTTCATGCCCAGTTCGATGAATCCTTGGGGCTAGTCATACAGAGAACAAGTGTCGCATCTAATTCTCTAGTTGAGTGCATTGTTGGACAACATGATGGATTATCGAAAGAGCGTACCATTACATTTGATGCATCAACGAAAACCATAACATGCAGTTGTTTGCTTTTTCAGAGTGTTGGAATGTTATATTCGCATTCTCTGAAAGTGTTAGATTACTTTAATGTAAAAACAGTTCCAGATCAATACATCATCAGGCGATGGACACAGAAGTCTATGGATGCCTCAGTTATTCAGGTTGACAGAGGTGTTGTATCTATCGATCCCAATCTTAACATTACAGAGAGGTACAAGATGATGGCTCCGTTGTTGATACGCTTAGCTATCCGAGCTGCTGAGTCTCAAAGTGCAACCGAAGATGTCATTTCAATGGCAACCAAAATAAGTTGCAAGATTGGAGACAAATGTGGTGTATTGACGGCACGTGAGATGAGAGAGGGGAAGTCGTTTGAAAGAGATTTGGGCCAAGATGATGCGACAACTATGAACCCTTCATCCTGAGTAACTGAATCACAGTTTCCAAAACCAAAAGGTATAAAAAAGCGTGAGACCTACAAAATAAGAAAACAATTGAAGAGTTTTCTTGACAAATGGAGACCATGAAAGGCACACGAATGCACCAGGTATGTATTGTACACCAATGTTACTGTAGTGCTGTTGCATTCCCTATTTGTTAACATAAATTTTATTTATATTCGTACTATTAAGTGAAAAAGTTTACTTGTTGAAATAGACGGGGGAGCAGCAAGACCAGTAATGTACTCGACACACAGAAAAGGCAACTGAAGAAAATAATTACTGCACAATTGAAACTTGTCACGCCTCACAGTAATTGGTGGGTAACATCCTTGTATATCCTTTAAATATGATATAAATTCGAAGGCACCTAATAAATATATTTAGGTGATTTTTTTTTTCTTCTCGTATAGCAAACATCGTTAAGCAATGTGACATCTGTACTTATACATTGCAGCACAACTAGCATTCCACCAGTTTCTCTAATAAATTTTTCGCTCATGGAAATGGTACATTTCGTAGCTTGAACTTCTTTCTCGATTTTCTTTAAGCTATAGTAGCCATAATTACGAGATATCCTAACATACAGCGGTGTTTTGGATAGACACCGCACCTCTCTGTTCCCCATTTCATATAGCAGAATGGTCTTCTTTTGATGAACCAAGTCGAAGACTTGCAGCTATAGATAACAGAAGATAGTACGTAAACAAACTTTGTGCGCACCTCTTTGTTCCAATTTTTTCATAGGTACTCTGTATGACTTTTGATACTCATCAAATGAAAGTTTTAATCTGTATCAGATAATGATGTCTTAAATCCTCTTCTCTTTTTGGGATTTTTGATAAATAAGCTACTTCTTGATGTTGTCAGTTCTCTTGACAGGAATGCCTTTTCTTTTTTAACCCGCGCCTGAAATTGAAAATTCATGCTTTAGGAGTCTTCTTATATTTTCTTTCTTGTTTTGTTTTTCTGGAAAAAAAGAAGGAATAAATATGTGTAGATCAATGGATGACAATTCGAAGATCAATGTGCTTAGAGAAATGTCTGTATAAATCAATAGAGATCGTAATCTATAGTTTATATATTCACATGTTTTAGGCTAGTTTGCCGCTTGATGGGCATTTGTTTGACTTTTGTGGTTGTGCTTTAGATGCATTAATGGGTAATTTTGCTCTTGAATACCATGTTTGTAGATGCTAATTTAGGCTCGACATACCATTAACTTGAATTTCCAAGTGTGTTTTAGCATATGCCATTACAAGGATAATTTTGAGTAGAGCCGCTCCTATGCTGAAGCTATCGTTTAAGATCTTGATAAACAGTGTGGCATTTTCAAGCCTGCTACCCAAAAATTAGAATTTGTATTCTTCGAGAAAAGTGTATACCTTGTGATGGAAGTAGATACTAACTGCTGCAGTTTAGGTGAATTTTGTGGAGTTACTTTCATTAGGATTCATGTTAATATCTATCGAATGGAGTGCATTATTGCGAACACAAATTGATCGAAATTGTCTAATATAACTTTTGCCTCTATCTTCTTATTCCAGTTAATAATATGATTTTTCAAGTTAAATAAACACATTTGAAGGTGTCATATCTGATAATAGTAGTAGCACTTTGAAATGTAATTGTGGCACTAATTTTTTTCGTATTCCATATAGAGTTGTATTGGCTCCTCTCACAAGGCAAAGATTTTAAGGAAACATTCGACATTGACATGCGACATTGGACTGGCACGCCAGAGAACCTCCAATGCAGCTTTTGCTTAGAGTAGTAGCTAGTGTAGGTTTATGTGAATGATATGTTTGGAGATTGTATTCATGTGTTTGTGTAACATGTTCATTTATTTGTGTAATATGATTATATATCTGTGTGACATATTCAGGAAGTAATTAGCGCTGGTTGACCACATGCTTAGACAACGGCTGTTGATATGGTTGTGCAACGTGTTCATGTGTGTTCAGGCGGTCATGTCTCTGTGTAGCTTGCCCATGTGTGTAGAGTTCATTCTTATGATAGTTAGGAGTTACAGGGCTTAATATGATGCTAATTGTCACATTTTCTTTGTTACAGACATTTTGTAAAGCTTGTTTTCTCTATAAGAGCAAACTATATTTTGTAAAGGTTGTTACAGAAATTTTGTAAAGCAGTTTGAATGAATTGGATCTCTCATGTCGTGAGCGAACTATATGTTGCAGTTTATGATCATGCAGAGGGAACGAGTCTTGAAGAGGTATTAGTCTCAATAGAAAGAATGTTGATGGTATACTGGTACTTATGTTGAAATACCAACTCTTGTGACGTGTTGGAGTTAACCAGTGGATGTTGACATGTCTTTGGGGATTATGTTCAAGTGATTGTGTAATATGTTTCTGTGTTTGTGGGGCATGTTTATGTAGTAACTTTTTATATGTTGATATTAACCTAAATGCTCGAGTCTTGTGTTCTTGTTGGATTGATTATGCTTAAGTAAGATGCAATGCTGTATGCTTTTTTCTTTAACATATCTCGTTAAAAATTTTGGAAAATACCATATGATATAATTACTACGACCAGTCTAGACAAAGGAGATGAAAAACATTCAATCACATGATGAAAAAACAAACTTTTGTCACACAATAACAAAATGTGGATTATAATTTCACATGAATAACTGGAAGAGATTAACAACATCAACTAGGAAGTAACATACTAACTAATAACATGACGTTTCTAAATATAGAAGTAAAAAAACATTCCAAAATCTACTTTCGAAGAGTCCCCACTGCATGCTGTTCTTTCACCTGGTCAATCCACAGAATCACTTACTCTCTCCTCCCCCCCTATTGCTTTCCTCTGACACCTGCGCGTCGGACTGAAGTTGGTCCTCTTGGCATATGTAGGTGATCATATCAGAGATGTGAATTCGCTCAGCAATGGATCGTCCATGCACGGTTGTAAATCGCGTACACTCTAGGCGTGTCATGTGCTCCATCTGAGAATGCGCTTTGCCATTACGTTATTCTCCCCACGAATCATGTTAAGCCCCTTAGACATTGATTTGAAGTCACCACGCTCAAGTTGTTCAGCTTTTTTCTTTAGGGCACGATAGTTTATTACTGCTAATTGGCAACGAAGATTTGTGGATTCTTCCACACGGTATTGCCACTCCAGCAGCATTGAAGAATAATTTTTATCGCTTCGGAACATTTGCGGCTGCATGTCATACTAAAATTCTCCGGTTGTCTCCAATGCCCAGTGCCTTCCCATCTATTGATATATCATATGGGGTGTATATTATGGTAGGAAAGTAGACAAATTTTCAAGGGAAAAGGAGCTTGAGGAAGCCATGAGTGCAGCAAGTCAAACCTGAGAGTTACTAAGTGAACAACAAGTTACTACATGAACTGTCATCTACTAAAGGAATGAACACATACAACAAGTACATTAACAATATATGTGAACTGAATATTTTTAATGAATACCTAAACACAGGGAATTTTAATAAGAACTTTTATCCAGTCACCGATGGAGCTACAATGGTATGTGTCAAACCCAATTTGATGCAGTGAATGGATTTCTTCAACCCACTGATGACCTGATATGCATTCCATACATATATAGAGGTTTTAGCACTTGCTTGCCCACTCACTGCAATTAAACAAAGTTTAATTTTGAAGTGACCAGATTTGAATTTGAAACGACTCTTCTTGACGGCAGAAATGAATTAGAAATGTAGTTGTGAAAAAGTTAAATTGCTGGCAATATATGCGTGAACACCCTGCAATTACAGCTACAGCAGGAGGGTACCAAGCCTTCTTCTTATCATGCCACCAAATCAAGAGCAAATCTAAATGCAGTCCTGATTCTGGATTGCCTGGCACTCCATCAACGATCAAGGCGTAAATATTTGGTGGTTGGGAGATTTTTTGTACCACCAAATATTTGGTGGTTGAGTTGAATTGAATATTAGCTGATAGCATTAATCGTTTGGTTGTTGGCAAATCATCTTCTACTGCTATAAGTATTGTTGTATTTTCCTGGACAACAAATGCAAATTGAATTGGAGGAGAAATATTTTTTGAAAAACTCCATCACTTAGATCCCATGGAACTTGTGACAAGTCTTGAGAGCGCCGATATCTATTATCCCGGGTCGGTCACCTGACTTCTGCTCATGCACCTTTGTAATGACCACGAACGTGCTCGGCGTGCAAACCCAACAATGTATCTTGGCTTCATATGCCAAGATATCGAACAGAAGCAACTCCTGACTGAATTTGAGATGATGAGGGAAGTTATCCCACATTTGACAGCTCCTTCATTGCCCCTTCACACTCTCGCTGATCATGAATTTGCATTAGGTTGATATCGAGAAGAGAATAATCTCTTGGCAAAAAAGCTACAACGACGTGCGATGCTAAATATATGTGCTAAATTCTGTGAAGACAATGGATGGACATTAATCTCAAAATAAATAGAGACCATTTTTTCTTTTCCAACCTTTGCGGGACCGGAGGAGCCTCTCCGCTCTAAGAGGATAAGCCCTGTAATGAACATGTCTGGATGATAGGTGTCCTCTCCTTAGATGAGTTGTTCCTCTGACGGAATTCTCTGCTTGAAGTGCTCTTCATACCCCTTTTATTTTCTCTGTTCTCATGCTTGGCTTGTTTAGTTTTTTCATACCCAATCCTTCTATCCTTCTTGTTTTTTTGTTTTTTTTAATACATTCCATATCTAGAATGGTTCTTGGCATTGGCTTATGGAATGATAAACTTTATGTTTTGAATTTTAATCGCCTTCCCAAGTTTTAGAGGTCTAACAAAAATTTAAAAATATATTATCACTAACAACATGCATAAAAAAAAAGAAAAAAAGAAGCTACATACATAACTGTGTGAACAAATCCTCAACATATAGCCAACTGATCTTTACCACAAACACATGAACACTCGCCATAAATACATTAACATCATACATAACCACATGAACACTCCTCCACCTTGTCAGAAGGATCTTCGGGATGCTCTTGAGAAGATGAAGCCGTCCCTCATGGCCTATGAAGTAATTCAGAGTCAGCAAGAGTGGGAGATAAACAATGTTGTTACTGTCTTTTTCTTAAAAAAATTGTTTGACCCCTCAAATCCTTTAGGCTGCTATAAATTTATTTCTCAATTTGGCCAATTTAAGATTGAGATATATCAATCACGTTTTGAACTCCGCAATGGAATTTATAGTTACTTTCTAAATATTTGTTTCTGAACACTTTGTAGACTCCATTTAATATAGAAGAAGTGCTCTCTATAGCATGGTGTTGTGCCTTGGTAGCTGATTAAATGGGCTCAATCAAAGTGTGTTATCCCTTAGCACATTGTTGTGTGCAATTTCTTTTACTATCCTAACCTTATTAATTCTAACTATTGATTTTGCCCTCTAACGTTATAATACATGTAGCCCTTTGTATTGATCACGGTTTGATTTTTTTTTTTTTAATGTTTTTTTCCATGCTGCTTATCTCTTAATGAACACTAAAATTTGCTTTTCTTATCTCTTATTGACTCTTGTATTGATCAATAGTTTTTGTTTGTTTTCATATGCCATTTTTTCTTTGATTTCCTTTTGTTTATTTCCAACAAATTATTAGGAAGTTCTGATACACAACTAAATTTACTACTTTCACTTTGTCCATCATTACAATAGGGTTGCAATAGAAACATTTTTCTTTAATTTTGGGAAAAACATGGATAGATCATAGCCAGGTTTTCAAGTTGTTACCTGAATGCTTGCATTACGTTTCACAACCACATTAATACAGCCACGTTAAAACACATCAACACCTGCCACAAATATATAAACAATATATATCATACATTAACGTAAATTGCCAACCATATAGCCAACCTTTCACAACCACATAAATACAGCCACACAAACATATGAACACTTGTTACGAATACATGAACATCATATATAAACACATTTACACCAGCCAACCATATAGTCCCCCTTTCACAACTACATCAACACAGCTACACAAACACATGAACACCTACCACAAATACATGAACATCATGCATAGCCACATGAACACCTGCCAACCTTTCACACCCACACTAAACACAACCACACAAACACATGAAGCCCTGCCACAAATACATGAACATCATACATAACCACATGAACACAATCCTCAATATATTCCCAACCTTTCACAGCCACATGAACACAGTCACACAAATACATGAACACCTACCACAAATACATAAACATCCTACATAACCACATGAATACCTGCCAACCATATAGTCAACATTTTACAACCACACTAACACAGCCACACAAACACATGAATACCTACCACAAATACATGAACATCCTACAAAACTACATGAACATCTGCCAACCATATAGCCAACCTTTCACAACCACATAAACAAATGAACACCTACCATAAATACATGAACATCCTACATAACCACATGAAGACCTGCCAACCATATAGCCAACCTTTCACAACCACATAAACACATGAACACCTACCACAAATATATGAACATCCTGCATAACCGCATGAGCACCTGCCAACCATATAACCAACCTTTCACAACCACACTAACACACCCACACAAACATATGAACACCTACAACAAATACATGAATATCATTCATAACCACATGAACACACTCCTCATTGCCATCATTCACAACCACATGAACACAGACAAACCTGCACTAGTTATCTAGTGAACTAACCACTCAAATACAAAATTAAAAACACTGTTTATATATCAGACATTCACGTTGAAGCACAAACACCACAAGTTTGATTAAGACAACAATACTATGTAACATATACTCAATAAACAATAACCGTTCATCCTTGTTTAATATCTATTAAACATCCAACATGAAAATATAGTCTATAGAGGGGCTCAGTATAATTCAAAAAATTGGCAAGCTTTCTTATGTTAAGCAATAACATTTGTGTTGCTGCTCCTCAGTTACAGCATCTTGCTCTAATTCAAAAACCTCAATCACACTATGAAAGGGAACCTCTCTCCCACTTAGCGGTGTAGCATTTCTAGATGATAAGTTAGTTCTCCGTGTTCGAGCATTTCTAGCACCTTGTCATTCTCCACCATCATTTCCAGTGCTTAGCAACCTAGTTAGGCAAGTTTAGCTCTTGGCATATCCGTTCCCGCTCCTCATTTGCAATGGCTCTCATTAATGCCCCGCAGGACTGCACACGGTATTGATTGGCGTTAACCTATCTATTTGCGTTTCAACAGAACACAAAATTAGATCTATGTACGTAAAAACGATGAAATTAAAATCTGATATTAACACTTTCCTCTTGGATTACCTTGGTCACAAATGGGTCAATTCGACCCCACCACCATTCTAAGAATTGTATAGTCATAATTCCAGTGTCACACTTAATAACAAGTAACAACAAATAGCATACAAACACTATTAGACAAATGCATCATATTAAATTCTTTCGCAATTGTGGATAACTTAATTGAAAGTTTACTCCATGTTTGTACCGCATCAGGATACACTAACTACATAAATCTTGAATAGCCTAGACAATGGGTAAGCGAAGGGGTATACCAGTCTTGAGACTGTATCGAAGACATGTCCCTGCAATTTAAATAAGAAAAATAACATTTTTTAAAATCTTCTTTAATTGTTGTTTATATAACAAATAATCAATCATAAGACACTGTAATTTAAAGATTGAGGTGAAACAGGGAGAACTAACCACAAATTCGGCAAGTGGTGATTTAAACGCCGGTGATGCCCCAGAGGTAGGGTTAAGAATATCGATGCGCCTCAATGTAACATCAATTGATAGAACATACTATCTAGTGTTCACCTTGAACGGAATAAAAAACTGCATGTTAGGATTTGGAAACAAATCATGCCACACAAACACGAAATTCAAGCAAATAATACTAACAATATTTTACGTCAATGAAATACAACCAAAAACAAGAATAGAGGTTAGCCATATACCAAATCACGTCAGGTAAAATCAATCCCTAACTTGGCAGAATCGAAGCAGTCTTTGAATTCCTTGACAAGGACTGATGTTGCCATCCTCTTAGTCAATGTCAACATCAACCTATCCTGGTAGTATAAGGTTTAATGGCATAGAGTTAGCTTTGACTTTATTGTGCATGGTTAGAATGTTAAAATAAATTAAAAAATAGATTATTTGCTTACAACAGTTTGAATGTCAAAGATATATCTCATGCGCAACCCATGCCATGCAGTTTGATTAAGCAAGTCCACGCAGCAGCCCATTAGTTGGCCATAAATAAAAAACAAAACTACTATAGGTCTCTAGTAATAAAACACACATAAAAAAAGACACATTATGCATACGAAGTACCTTCCTCGTCACGTGCTCCACTTTATAGAGACAAGTAAGATCACCGCGGTTTAGCGCATGGCTATACATTCGAACAAGGACCTCGCTTAAAAATGAAACAGAAAATTGTCTCAAAATATAGTGTTAACATCAATTACAATATTTGAATTAGAAACAACCTCGGCTCACGACTTGGATCCCAAGCGTACTTTGCCAGTTTTTTTTTTATATCAAGCAACTTTCCATCGACAGCCTTAATAAACTCATTTGAATCTAAAATTTTGCTTCTTGTTATCCTTCTTAGAGGTGGAGGCATTGTCAATGTTGCAATATCATACTGTTGGGTGGTGACAGGAGGCATTGGGGAGCTATATGTCTTATCTTGAGTGCAATTTTTATTCTGGCTACTCTTCCGGATAGAGGGGGTGGGTATCATCCGCTCCTGAAAATTCGTTGGTGCATCAATCACTATCGGAGTTGCTACGCTCATCTGCCCCGCTGCTCCTCTACCATACTGACTTCTAATCTGGTTGCTTTTACGGAGAGAGGTCCTGCTACTAAGAGAAAGCCTTGCACGCCTTTCTCGGGCCCTTCTCGATGTCGCGCTCTGTGGTGGTGGAGAGGCTCAGGAAGGGGGCTGTTCTTGCGGGGGCTGTGGGGGGCTATCATCGTCATTCTCATCCTCCTTCTCCTCTTCTTATTCTTTCTCTTCTTCCTCCTCATCCTCCTCACCCCCCATCCTCACGCTCACTATCGAACTTATTAGAAGGACCTGCCGTCTCTGTCATAACTCGGGGGGATCCTCCCCATCCTACATCTGCCCCAACCCTATCGGACCTATTGGAAGGGTCTGCTGTCTCTGTCATATCCTGGGGGATCCTCCCCTTCCCGCATCTGCCCCAACCTTATCGGATGGCACAGGAACATCTGCTCGGGGTATGGTGCTGGCGCCCTCATTCGCTGCAGGGGCAGTGCTCCTAGTGCACAGACTTCGCATAGTTTGTAAAACACTATATGTCCAGGCCAAACACTAGTTTGTAAAGGGTTTCGAACTGTTTCTGTAAAAATTGAAAAAATAATCAGTTTGTGTAAACAAAATAAGAAACAATAAATAGTACAACTGATAGCTGCAGTGGGGCCAATAACATTTGCGACCTCCTCAAAAATACGGCCAGCATCTGGATGCACGTGTCTATGTGCTTGGGCCTCAAATAAGCTCTCAAAATCAATCTGTAAAAAATAACAGCACACAACGGAATAAAAAACTATTGACACAAATAAATCCCATGAACATTACCACAACATACAGAATTCATGCATATGAATTATCCTTTACATCTCCTTTCCCAAATCCCCCGCCTTGTATTAGCTCTCGTTGAATTCTGGTCCGCACTTCTACGTTTGACCATGCTGCAGCCTTAGAAATAGTCTTTGGTAGCTGATGGTAGATAACCCTCACCCAGTCAAGATAATGTAGCTACAAATTGAACAGTAAGCATAATGGTTAGTTACATTGTGAATGAGTGTCTTGCTCATTTAAGCAAATTTAATAATCAAGAATTTATTTATGTAAAAAAAGAAAAATAAAGCTATTACCATTAAAAAAAATACAAGAATCCCCCAACACATCTCTTTTTGGTTGCCTGGGCTGAATGAATTTCAACGCACAATCGCTGGCGTACATACTCAGCCCAATTTAGGGATTTGATGCCTGCTGTATCATGTAAATAACAGGCAATCTCTTTGTTCAGCTGGGTCTATCCTTTTGGTACAAGAAATGTGGAGATCACAAGCACGACAAACTTTCTCTTAAAGTCATCCTCGGCCTCCATAGCAATCAACTCAGCAAGAAGCATCATAGTTGCTTTGCAGCTCTAGAATGATGCCTCCTTGATTCTCATCAGTTGCAGCAATCCCTGACACTCTGCCATTGCTCGGAATACCAAAGCAGAGTTGTATATCCCTAGCTGTAATGAAAAGTCATTGCCCCCCTCTAATTTAATTGCGCACGCATTTAGGCTGAAGTGGTCAATTAGCCAGAAGCACAGGTCGTGCTGAGTCTTGCTGTAATTTAGCTGCAGTAGGCTTCCAAATCCAATCTCTTCTACATCTCAGCGCTTGGCATCACTCATGTTTGTTACCAAGGCTTTCCGCATCATCGCCGAGCATCGAATCGTGGCTTGTTACTGTGAAAATAATAAAAATTATTTGTTATGATTTGGAAGCATTAATACTGTGATAATGTCCCACAAAAAATAATTATCGTACATTTCAAGTCATATTAACATGCGTTTTACCTAGTATGCGCTAGGTCTCCTATGAATACTTGAACTTGAAGAAGCTTCCCTGTACTACTAGAAGGTAACTTTCCACCTCTCTTCCCATTCCTGCCTCTGACCAGTACGCATATCCTGCCAAATAGTTCTGGCTTTTACGCGGGCCTGCCGAATCACATTATCTTTTTAGTAACCACAAAGGCACATAAACCATGAATATTAATAATAGTATTGTAACTAAACCTAAGAAGGGTAAGCACGGTGTGGAGGTAGCCAAATTCTTTCCCGTGCTCGCCAAGCTCTGCTACCTTGGCTGTTGGATGCTTGCTATCTATCTATATAGTCTCTCTTGAAATGTCAAATGTCCTCGTAAGGCCTTCTCAAAAAAAGGACCCAATTTTTTATTGCAAATAAAGCTCACAAAAAGATAAATAACTATAATAAGTCCCTCAAATATCTACTTACAAAAACATAAAGTATGTCCCTGCTGGCCTCCTCGGTAAGGCATGCGCTTCCTGAGCTGTTTGGTCAATTCTTGATGGTCTAGCCGGTTGAACGCTTGTGGACAGTGCCTCTCTCCAAGAGGCTTGTTATGATTCGGTTCTTCTTTTCTTTGTCATGGTGCTGCAGCATAGACATCAAATAAAATACCAAGTATTAGCGGGGATCAAGAAAGGGTAGCGCATGCAGAGCACAAACTTTGAGTCTAAACTTCTTGATCTTCTAATGCGACAACAACTTTTATTAATTTAGTTATTGTTTTACTGAAATAATAAGTACTTTAAACCTTACATTTCTTAGAATATAGATTGTCTAACGCATATATATGATATCTTATTAATTCATCAATAGGTACTTCACATAATAAGTTAGGTTATTCAGAATTCATCATCAATACAACCGCATGAACACCTGAGACTAGCCCTAAGTCAATATGCACTAATTACTACATGACCACACAACACAAATACATGAACAAAATACATTATAACATGAACATATTCCCCAAATATAACGTAAACCTGTACTGGTTACTACATAAACATGCCAAAAAAAATATAAATACATTCACAAATACATGAACACCTTACACAACCACATGATTCACGCCCAAAGCATTTGGTCAATTGTACTAGTTGCTACATGAACTAGCCACACAAACACATAAACAACTTATGGAACTATTTTAAGATGAACCTAAAGCATATCGTTAGTTACTACATGGACATTGGCACACAAACACATGAACACCTGGCACAACTATATGAACACCTTACAAAACCACATTGGCCAATCTGCACTACTTACTACATGAACAAGTCACACAAACACATGAATAGGATACAAAAACATGAACAACTTATGCAACCATATGAACTAGACATCGGAAGCATATCAAACACATGAATAACTGACACAAATACATCAACACCTTACACAACCACATGAACACAAGCCCTAAGCATGTGTGTTCTATATATAACACATAAATAATGGAAGAAGATGGCAAAGAGAAAAAAAAAAAAACAATGAAGGGTCAAGGCATAATTAGTGATATAGCATATCAAAAAGTAAAAGACTGAAATTGTGCTGAAGGGGATGTGAAATGTGTTGAAGGGAAAAGGAAAAGAAAAAAAAAAAAATAGTGGGTGTACTAGAAATGGAAGTTTGAGAAGGAAAAAAAAGCTGAACGAGACGGGATTATCTTTTTGTACTTGTTACATGTTTTTTGCATCAAAATTTCATTACCCTATCATATTTCATTGTAGAATATTGGAGAACATAGCAGAACATAAAAAATTTGTTGCATCAAAATTTCATTGTAGAACATTGCAGAATTGAGTCTAAGGAACCAATCGTATTCCCTTCTCCATTCCTGTGTCTCTCTATTTAGGGTGTACAAGACAGGAGGTCAGTACCCTATCTAATCAAGTTCTGAATGATAAAAGAATACAGTGGGAATGGGAGAAGGGGGAAAAGTCATGTCACTGTACATCCTTCTATCCAAAAATTATCAATCTAACAGTACTCTTCTTGACATTGTTGGCAACGTGCAAAGCTTGCTACGATGGATCAAGAACCACAATGCATTGCAATAGCCACACAAACACATGAACTACATGGACATTGCCACACAAATACATGAACTACATACCACGAGTACATGAACACCTTATACAACGAAGATACAAGCCCTAAGCATGTGGTTGATTTGTACTAGTTACTACATGAACAAGCCACACAAACATATACACACTTGACACAAATACATGAACACCTTATGCAACCATATTAACACGAACCACACTATATATCGTCATACTTACTACATGTACATTGCCACACAAACACACGCATACTTGACACAAATGCATGAGCACTTTACATGTTCACATGAACACAAGCCCCAAGCATATAATAGCGGCTTACTAGCTTACTGGTTAGTTAATCACATGATATTTACTCATTAATCATCATTAAGATTCTTTACTAGCAATGAAGGCTGTATATCCTCCTTAGATTTTCTTCTCCAAAGCTCTCCAATGACCATACATACAGCAAGCCCACTAAACATTGGAAATGAAGTTATGTCACTCATTTCTCAAGTTAAATTATTGAAATACAAAGGTATCGTGTGTATATAATAATAACTATCTATTAAAATAATAAACATGAGTAATTTCGAATGAAAAATCACTTTCACCTTCAAATTTCTTTCAAGATGTAATTGATAAATTTAGATATTTATCTTAAAAGATGATACTTTGTGAACACCAAAACAATTAAAAAAATTCATCTGAAATCCAAGGCAAATGGAAACACAAATCCCAATCCAACAAATGTACATAGTAACTATATATTATTGAATACAAAGAAAGACTACCACC